>OX637668.1:2903031-5658031 GCA_951802225.1 Euspilapteryx auroguttella
AAAGCTCACTACAAACGAAAATAAGTTACTACAAACGAATTTAACCTCACTACAAACGAAAGTAAGTTACTACAAACGATTTAAAGCTCACTACAAACGAAAATAGGTAACTACAAACGAAATTAACGTCACTACAAACGAAAGTAAGTTACTTCAAACGAATTTAACGTCACTACAAACGAAAGTAAGTTACTACAAACGAATTAAAGCTCACTACAAACGAAAATAAGTTACTACAAACGAATTTAACCTCACTACAAACGAAAATAAGTTACTACAAACGATTTAAAGCTTACTACAAACGAAAATAAGTTACTACAAACGAATTTAACCTCACTACAAACGATAGTAAGTTACTACAAACGATTTAAAGCTCACTACAAACGAAAGTAAGTTACTACAAACGAATTTAACCTCACTACAAACGAAAATAAGTTACTACAAACGAATTTTACCTCACTACAAACGAAAATAAGTTACTACAAACGAATTTAACCTCACTACAAACGAAAGTAAGTTACTACAAACGATTTAAAGCTCACTACAAACGAAAATAAGTTACTACAAACGATTTAAAGCTCACTACAAACGAAAGTAAGTTACTACAAACGAATTTAAGCTCACTACAAACGAAAATAAGTTACTACAAACGAATTTTACCTCACTACAAACGAAAATAAGTTACAACAAACGAAATTAACCTCACTACAAACGAAAATAAGTTACTACAAACGATTTAAAGCTCACTACAAACGAAAATAAGTTACTACAAACGAATTTAACCTCACTACAAACGAAAGTAAGTAACTACAAACGATTTAAAGCTCACTACAAACGAAAATAGGTAACTACAAACGAAATTAACGTCACTACAAACGAAAGTAAGTTACTACAAACGATTTAAAGCTCACTACAAACGAAAATAAGTTACTACAAACGAATTTAACCTTACTACAAACGAAAGTAAGTTACTACAAACGATTTAAAGCTCACTACAAACGAAAATAGGTAACTACAAACGAAATTAACGTCACTACAATCGAAAGTAAGTTACTTCAAACGAATTTATCGTCACTACAAACGAAAATCAGTTACTACAAACGAAATTATCTTCACTACAAACGAAAGTAAGTTACTACAAACGATTTAAAGCTCACTACAAACGAAAATAGGTAACTACAAACGAAATTAACGTCACTACAAACGAAAGTAAGTTACTACAAACGATTTAAAGCTCACTACAAACGAAAATAAGTTACTACAAACGAATTTAACCTCACTACAAACGAAAGTAGGTTACTACAAACGATTTAAATCTCCCTACAAACGAAAATAGGTAACTACAAACGAAATTAACGTCACTACAAACGAAAGTAAGTTACTTCAAACGAATTTAACGTCACTACAAACGAAAATCAGTTACTACAAACGAAATTTACTTCACAACAAACGAAAGTAAGTTACTACAAACGATTTAAAGCTCACTACAAACGAAAATAAGTTACTACAAACGAATTTAACCTCACTACAAACGAAAATAAGTTACTACAAACGATTTAAAGCTCACTACAAACGAAAATAAGTTACTACAAACGAATTTAACGTCACTACAAACGAAAATAAGTAACTACAAACGATATAAAGCTCACTACAAACGAAAATAAGTTACTACAAACGAGTTTAACCTCACTACAAACGATAGTAAGTTACTACAAACGAATTTAACGTCACTACAAACGAAAATCAGTTACTACAAACGAAATTATCTTCACAACAAACGAAAGTAAGTTACTACAAACGATTTAAAGCTCACTACAAACGAAAATAAGTTACTACAAACGAATTTAACCTCACTACAAACGAAAATAAGTTACTACAAACGATTTAAAGCTCACTACAAACGAAAATAAGTTACTACAAACGAATTTAACGTCACTACAAACGAAAATAAGTAACTACAAACGATATAAAGCTCACTACAAACGAAAGTAAGTTACTACAAACGATTTAAAGCTCACTACAAACGAAAATAAGTTACTACAAACGAATTTAACCTCACTACAAACGAAAGTAAGTTACTACAAACGATTTAAAGCTCACTACAAACGAAAATAGGTAACTACAAACGAAATTAACGTCACTACAATCGAAAGTAAGTTACTTCAAACGAATTTATCGTCACTACAAACGAAAATCAGTTACTACAAACGAAATTATCTTCACTACAAACGAAAGTAAGTTACTACAAACGATTTAAAGCTCACTACAAACGAAAATAGGTAACTACAAACGAAATTAACGTCACTACAAACGAAAGTAAGTTACTACAAACGATTTAAAGCTCACTACAAACGAAAATAAGTTACTACAAACGAATTTAACCTCACTACAAACGAAAGTAGGTTACTACAAACGATTTAAAGCTCCCTACAAACGAAAATAGGTAACTACAAACGAAATTAACGTCACTACAAACGAAAGTAAGTTACTTCAAACGAATTTAACGTCACTACAAACGAAAATCAGTTACTACAAACGAAATTATCTTCACAACAAACGAAAGTAAGTTACTACAAACGATTTAAAGCTCACTACAAACGAAAATAAGTTACTACAAACGAATTTAACCTCACTACAAACGAAAATAAGTTACTACAAACGATTTAAAGCTCACTACAAACGAAAATAAGTTACTACAAACGAATTTAACGTCACTACAAACGAAAATAAGTAACTACAAACGATATTAAGCTCACTACAAACGAAAATAAGTTACTACAAACGAGTTTAACCTCACTACAAACGATAGTAAGTTACTACAAACGAATTTAACGTCACTACAAACGAAAATCAGTTACTACAAACGAAATTATCTTCACAACAAACGAAAGTAAGTTACTACAAACGATTTAAAGCTCACTAAAAACGAAAATAAGTTACTACAAACGAATTTAACCTCACTACAAACGAAAATAAGTTACTACAAACGATTTAAAGCTCACTACAAACGAAAATAAGTTACTACAAACGAATTTAACGTCACTACAAACGAAAATAAGTAACTACAAACGATATAAAGCTCACTACAAACGAAAGTAAGTTACTACAAACGATTTAAAGCTCACTACAAACGAAAAAAGGTAACTACAAACGAAATTAACGTCACTACAAACGAAAGTAAGTTACTTCAAACGAATTTAACGTCACTACAAACGAAAATCAGTTACTACAAACGAAATTATCTTCACAACAAACGAAAGTAAGTTACTACAAACGATTTAAAGCTCACTACAAACGAAAATAAGTTACTACAAACGAATTTAACCTTACTACAAACGAAAATAAGTTACTACAAACGATTTAAAGCTCACTACAAACGAAAGTAAGTTACTACAAACGAATTTAACGTCACTACAAACGAAAATAAGTAACTACAAACGATATAAAGCTCACTACAAACGAAAATAAGTTACTACAAACGAATTTAACCTCACTACAAACGATAGTAAGTTACTACAAACGATTTAAAGCTCACTACAAACGAAAGTAAGTTACTACAAACGAATTTAACCTCACTACAAACGAAAATAAGTTACTACAAACGAATTTTACCTCACTACAAACGAAAATAAGTTACTACAAACGATTTAAAGCTCACTACAAACGAAAGTAAGTTACTACAAACGAATTAAAGCTCACTACAAACGAAAATAAGTTACTACAAACGAATTTTACCTCACTACAAACGAAAATAAGTTACTACAAACGAATTTAACCTCACTACAAACGAAAATAAGTTACTACAAACGATTTAAAGCTCACTACAAACGAAAATAAGTTACTACAAACGAATTTAACGTCACTACAAACGAAAGTAAGTTACTTCAAACGAATTTAACGTCACTACAAACGAAAATCAGTTACTACAAACGAAATCATCTTCACTACAAACGAAAGTAAGTTACTACAAACGATTTAAAGCTCACTACAAACGATTTAAAGCTCACTACAAACGAAAATAGGTAACTACAAACGAAATTAACGTCACTACAAACGAAAGTAAGTTACTACAAACGATTTAAAGCTCACTACAAACGAAAATAAGTTACTACAAACGAATTTAACCTCACTACAAACGAAAGTAAGTTACTACAAACGATTTAAAGCTCACTACAAACGAAAATAGGTAACTACAAACGAAATTAACGTCACTACAAACGAAAGTAAGTTACTTCAAACGAATTTATCGTCACTACAAACGAAAATCAGTTACTACAAACGAAATTATCTTCACTACAAACGAAAGTAAGTTACTACAAACGATTTAAAGCTCACTACAAACGAAAATAGGTAACTACAAACGAAATTAACGTCACTACAAACGAAAGTAAGTTACTACAAACGATTTAAAGCTCACTACAAACGAAAATAAGTTACTACAAACGAATTTAACCTCACTACAAACGAAAGTAAGTTACTACAAACGATTTAAAGCTAACTACAAACGAAAATAGGTAACTACAAACGAAATTAACGTCACTACAAACGAAAGTAAGTTACTTTAAACGAATTTAACGTCACTACAAACGAAAATCAGTTATTACAAACGAAATTATCTTCACAACAAACGAAAGTAAGTTACTACAAACGATTTAAAGCTCACTACAAACGAAAATAAGTTACTACAAACGAATTTAACCTCACTACAAACGAAAATAAGTTACTACAAACGATTTAAAGCTCACTACAAACGAAAATAAGTTACTACAAACGAATTTAACCTCACTACAAACGATAGTAAGTTACTACAAACGATTTAAAGCTCACTACAAACGAAAGTAAGTTACTACAAACGAATTTAACCTCACTACAAACGAAAATAAGTTACTACAAACGAATTTTACCTCACTACAAACGAAAATAAGTTACTACAAACGATTTAAAGCTCACTACAAACGAAAGTAAGTTACTACAAACGAATTAAAGCTCACTACAAACGAAAATAAGTTACTACAAACGAATTTTACCTCACTACAAACGAAAATAAGTTACTACAAACGAATTTAACCTCACTACAAACGAAAATAAGTTACTACAAACGATTTAAAGCTTACTACAAACGAAAATAAGTTACTACAAACGAATTTAACGTCACTACAAACGAAAATAAATAACTACAAACGATATAAAGCTCACTACAAACGAAAATAAGTTACTACAAACGAATTTAACCTCACTACAAACGATAGTAAGTTACTACAAACAATTTAAAGCTCACTACAAACGAAAGTAAGTTACTACAAACGAATTTAACCTCACTACAAACGAAAATAAGTTACTACAAACGAATTTTACCTCACTACAAACGAAAATAAGTTACTACAAACGAATTTAACCTCACTACAAACGAAAGTAAGTTACTACAAACGATTTAAAGCTCACTACAAACGAAAATAAGTTACTACAAACGAATTTAACCTCACTACAAACGAAAGTAAGTAACTACAAACGATTTAAAGCTCACTACAAACGAAAATAAGTTACTACAAACGAATTTAACCTCACAACAAACGAAAGTAAGTTACTACAAACGATATTAACGTCACTACAAACGAAAATCAATTACTACAAACGATTTAAAGCTAACTACAAACGAAATTAACGTCACAACAAACGAAAAACAGTTACTACAAATGATTTAAAGCTCACTACAAACGAGAATAAGTTACTACAAACGAATTGAACGTCACTACAAACAAAATTTACTTTACTTCAAACGAAAAACTTTATTTTTTATTTTTTTAAGATACTACAAACGAAAAGAAAATCACTACAATCAACTACGTCCTATAAGGTATTAGAATCGAAAAAAAAAAAAAAAAAAAGTTTGTCGGGTGCCAAGTTCACAAAAAAAAATTTTTTTTTTCAACTACAAACGAAATGATTTTCACTACAATCAACTACTAACGATTCTTTTCATGAATCGAAGACAAAATTTGAGTTTCCGTAAATCGGGGGGACGCGATTTTTTCAAAGTGCTATAAATTTTTTTCTGTCCAACTACAAAAAAAAAATTTTTTACTACAATCAACTACAAACGTTTATCTATGGGAATAAAGGTATAATAACAAAATTTCTCAATCTCGGGTGCCAAGTTCACACAGCCCATTCTTTGAGTTGACAGGCAGAAGAGTGCAGGGCATGGGATACAAGATTAATTATACTTTTCCACTGTTGGAAACCAGGGAAACCAGGGTCACCGACATAGCCAAGCGGATAAGCTCGTTGAAGTGGCAATGGGCAGGTCATATAGCCCGCAGAACAGGATGGCCGCTGGGGCCGAAAAGTTCTCGAGTGGAGACCACGGATCGGCAAGCGCAGCGTAGGACGTCCACCGACCAGATGGACGGATGATCTGAGCAAGGCTGCGGGTCCACGCTGGATGCAGGCCACCTGCGATCGGTACAGATGGAGAGCCTTGAGGGAGGCCTATGTCCAGCAGCTATGGACGTCCTACGGCTGAAATGATGATGACTGTTGGAAAAAGGCTTGTATCCTGAATTCCTGATCCACATTTTTGTGTCTTGAGAGACTACCAAGCCTTGTTGTGTGCTCTTAGTTTGTCACTTCACTGTTTCCTGGGCCCACTGTATCATCTGTATATTTACTAGGGTGCATTCTCATTGAGAGAGGCAACAACCATACATTTAATTTAAAAACATCTAAGTGATTAGGATTATTATAACATTGGTTTCCAACAAAAATCTCTCAACTAAAAGCACTTTACTCACATGTTTCTTACTCCGCTCCACTTCTGCCACAATGTCCGTGTACAAGAATCCCAGTAGACCGTCATTGTCGTCTCCCTTCTGCACCAGGCAGCAGGATAAAAGCTATTAACAGAAAAGTTACAAACTGTAATGAGTTTGTTTAGCTGACCACCTAGACCAAGGTGAGCTGTTGGGAGCCATGCCTCATCTTGCAGTCTATGAGTTTGGATGGCTCGATAAACATGGGGATATGTACAATGGTTCAAAACATGTGAGCTCATCTTATACATACTATAAAATTAGTTCGCTGCTGTCTGTCCCTATATATTCCTTAATCTTTAAAAGTACCCAACGGATTTTGATGTTTTTTTAATTAGATAGTCATTCAAGAGGAAAGTTTATAAGTATAAATGTACTAAATACCAAACAGTTTAGGTGGTACGAAATTTGCTGGGTCGACTAATAAAATCAGTCAATTCAAAGTGGTACCTAAATAGAGTGCAATCTATGACTATAAGTTTTTATGATTTAAAATTAAGTATTAAAGAAAGTATAGATAAGTCATAGAATGCCATGTTTTGAAATCACTGCCCTAGAGTCTTTGCAAATAAGTAAAACCATATGTATCTTAAAAACTTGCAAACTTAAAATGTACCTATCTTTGAATAATTCTCCACTCCAAAACATTGTTAAACACACACAGTAGAGTTCCAACTTCAGCACAGTGAAGCTTATTGCTCTGCTCAAGTATGTATGAGAGTATGAGACATGTATGTCATGTATAAGGCAGCTGTAGCCAGGATAATATGTACCTGAACGAGAACGACTTGTCCAAGATTAACCTCGGGCAAGTAGGATCTAAACAATGACTGTGAATGTAAGCCTTTATTGTAAAGAGAAATAAAGTAGCCGTTTGAAGATGAACGATGCAGCAACATAATAACATCCTTAGGTTCTACTCAAACAACCTTAATGATACTTACAACACAGAAATAGTGACAATAAAGATCTCCTATGGAATATAGTTTGCCGTAAATCACTTCATCATTATCATTTCTGTGGCAAAAAGCGCAGCTTCCATCCCCGCAGATTTCTCCCTCAACAACTTTGGCGATAAGACGGTCTTTTTCACTTATGAACACTTTTCTGTAAGACATTGTTAATTACGAGCGTTTCTTCATGATTTTAAAGAATAAGGCTTATTGTAAATCAATAAAATTTGGGTAAAAGATTTAGCAAACTCTACACAACACACGAATATAAACAAATGGCGCGAAATATATGTTTGATTGATTGGGATAGATAAAAGTTTATATCAGTCTTCCATTCTTCCGTTTGCTTATGATTGAAAGGGTGGATTGGATGCATTTATGCAAAATATAAATCATTTGTTGAACAAAACACATTTTTTAACGTAGCGTAGCGGCGGTTTCCAACCTCTCATATATCAGTGCGGCACAAAAATCCAGTGAGATGGGAAACGCCAAAAATTTTTAAATTAAAAAGTGGCAACCAACACTGTATTTTTGTCTGCCAAACAAGTCGCCCTGCCATCTATTGGCGAGTAGCACGGACGTTTTAAGACTCATGCTCACTTGGTTTATTATTGAGTTGTGTGTCTATGGTCAGTCAGAGGGAAGATAATAAAATAAACTTTTTTCTTCAAGTATTTCCCTACATTTTTCATAAAAATATTGTGTAATTAGGCAGATTGTTACAGCAACACTCATTAAATGTCAAATTTATCAAAAGCCGAATGGCTTGTTGACGTTGTTTTTATTATTTAAGTTTGAGTGTTATTTTGTTTGAATTTCGTTCGGATTTCTACCATAAAACTGTATCGACCATTATTTTATCTAGTCTTACGTGTAGCTATGCAATTTTAGCTCGCTCGACGGCAGCGTTCACCGTGAAAAAGTGCCATAAAACCTGTGATTGACGACCCTTTGTTCTTAGTGTAGCTGGTTTTGCAGCTGTCGTCGTATTTTATGCGTGTAAACTTGTGTAATCACGAGCGCAGAGCATTGGAGAAACGCCTGGAACTGATAGCGGAGCCATTGTGCCTCAAACAGCTTTGTAAGACAAAGAAAACCGCCACATAGTGTGCGCATACTAAATTCTAAATTTCCGGCAGATTCTAGCATATTTCTCTACATGTGTGTTAAAAGACCTTGAGCGGCGACTGCGTTTATCCAACACATGGTCAAACCAATAAGATTCTATTTGGAAACTATGAATTTTCCGTGTAAATAGAGTTTTGAATATCATGTCGAAGTTGGACAATACATCGCGTCTTTGGCGTCCGATCTCTAACGAATCTCTTAACTCCAAGTATGAGAAATGCCGCAACATCACAGAGGAGATCTACAAGAGGATAAATATCACTTTTGAAATAAAGAATCTCAAGGTTGGCTCTCAGAGCGATCTCTCCTGTCAAAGGTAATAAATTATCAAGGTCTTTTCAATATAACTTGTTATATCATGTTTCTTAGTTTTATTTAGGTATCACTCAAAGTTAGTAACTTTGAGTGCTACCTAAAAGGTTGAAATACCATATACAGTTATATCATTTATATTTTATCTAGGTAGGTATATCCTGGATCTAATGTGCCCCGAACACATACAAAGATAAAATGAACAAAGCCACACACAATCAACAGAACTGCCCAGTATTTTGTACAATAATGATGAGATAATTCATTCAAATCATCATCATCTTAAAAAAAAGCCTCATATAGGAATAGCATTGTAGAGTACTCCTAGCTAAATATATTTTTAATTAATTAAGAATGTCTTATGTTTTTTTCAGTGACCAAATAGACAGCAATGACCTAAGCAATGAGACGGACCTATTCGCTTATGAGAGGGACAGCATCTCTAGTACGGTGTCAGAGAGAGAGGCACGTATCAGGACTGCCGAGAAGTACATCAATGTTAACAATAACGAAGAGACAAGGATCAAAAAGTCATTGGTTCCTATTTATAAACGTCCCAAAAAGAAGTGAGTTCAACATAAGGTGTTTCAACCCCATTAAGAAGTAATTTAGTGTGTGGTGGCGGCATACAATACCACCACCCCATCTCTTCCTATGGGTGTCTTAAAATAATAATAACTACCCCTAACTAAGAAGAACCTGTATCTAGGGTGCCCGAAACCGACCAGACCGGGATACAAACATTGATATTCATCATAACAATGTGCGCCCCGCTGGGAATCGAATCCAGGTGCACACACATCTCAGTCCACATTGCTGCCAACTGAGCACTGAGCTACGGAGCAGTCAAATGTATAAAAAAAAAGGCGTTGGTACGGACACAGTCTAAGCTCGTTTATGAAATGCTTGTGTGAGTGAGATAAGACATGCTATTTTAAATAGCCTATTTGTGCTGTGCAGTAATTGATAGGTAACCGAGCGCGGGGGCCGCACTTGCTGAGAGAGGCAGGGAGTGTCAGATATTGCTTATTGAAAGTCAATTAGACTAATATAATTAATGTTGATACCTTATTTCTTAAAGTATCCTATACTGATAGAGGCAAGGTAGTTCAGGGTGCCCACCAATTGGCTCAGGCCATTGTTTGCCTTGCCGTACGACAATGGTCGCCTGGAGACGCCCCCAAACGAGCCCTCCTCTGTCAAATGATTCTACTCCCTTTCACAATGATTTTACAGCGTAGAGAAGAAAGGGGTCACAAACTCTACAAATTATCTCTTCATTATTTACCCCCACACAGGTTTAGGAAGCGAGTAAAGAAGAGGCAAAGCAAGGCCAAGTCAGATAGCGAGGGCTCCAGCGACGAGGCGGTGCCGCTCAGTCGGATCGTTGACTTGGAGCCTTCAAAAAGAGTCAAGGTAATCTCGTACTTACTGCTTATATGATAAATGCGTAGTTTGAGTTCGCCGTGTGGTGTCGGCATAGAATACCATTACCCCATCTTCTTTAAAGCGACGATGCCATCAAGTTCTGAACTGTTTGCCGCATTTTTAATTTTATATAAAATATGTTTGGTGTAGTCACTTAGCGAACAGTGGCCGCATTCAGGATCACGCGGGGCGTTGCGCGGGGCGTCGTGCGGGGCGTTCTGCAATTAAATCAAACGTATAGCAATGTATGAGACCGTTTACGGAGACGCGTTGGCAATTACTGGGAAGGGGAAAAATCGATCATGACATAATTCTGTCGCTTCTACTACAGTCTAACTCATTAACCCTGCCCATTCACGCAATTTATCTATACCAATATAATAAAGAGGAAAGATTTGTTTGTTTGTTTGTAACGAATAGGCTCCGGATCTACTGAATTAATTCGAAAATTTATTTCAATTTTGGAAAGCTACATTATTCCCAGGTGACATAGGCTATAGAATATTCTTAAAAATTCAGAATGTAGGGGTGGTACGAAGTTTGCCGTGTCAGTTAGATGCCTGCTCCGTAGCTCAGTTGGCAGTGATGTGGACTGAGTAAGCGTGAGCACCCGGGTTCGATTCCTGGGCGGGGCGAATATTGATATGATGAATATCGATGTTTGTTTCCGGTCTGGGTGTGTTTCGGGCGCCTTAGATACAGGTTCTTCCTAGCTAGGGGCTCTGAGTGAGATGTGTTATTATATTAGTTAGTGCCTTATTAAATGTCTTAATAATATTTAAATTAAAGGACGCAGCGGTGTACGATTCGAAAAGCGAGTCCCCGGACAATGTGATGGGCGTGCCAAAGATGTCTACACTGACTCTGCTGGCGCAGTATGGAAATGACAATAAGGATAAAACCAAAGGTACATATAGCATATAGCTAGGTCTTGACCGCGTGGTGCCACGCGGCATGGAATACTACCACCTTATCTCTTCCACTGGGTGTCGCAAGAGGCGACTTTGGGAATTTCCGAAGGTCGGGCAGCAGCGGCCTCCGTTGAAGCATTTAAATTTAAACAACCATACTGCGATCGCCAACCCGCCTGCCATGCCAAGCGTTTACGGCAAATTCCCTTCACAATGTTTGTCCTTGTGACAGTCTGTGCTTGTGGGGGAGACCTGTGTCCAGCAGTGGACGTCTACTGGTTGTAGTGATGATGATGTGATGATACATATATAGCTATAAATTAAGCGTAAAGTATGAATTAATTAATGAAATTATTATTTTATGAATAAATAGGCACTTATAATACAGAAAGCTCAGCTAAAAAGTAGGTTACCTTAAAGAAATCGTTTAAAGCAATAAGGTAGACTTTTGTCAACATACTGAAGTATAAGTTTCTGTTTGTTTTACTTTAAAGATAAAGAGATCTTCTTCTTCTTTTCCTGTTATCCCTAGCGGGGACATAGGCCTTCAAGAATTTTCCTCCAATTTTGGCGGTCTTGAGCAACAGCGGGTAACTGCTCCCAGTTTAGTCCCACACTATTTGCTTCTTGTAGCGTGGACCGGCGCCAGGTTACCTTCGGGCGACCCCTTTTGCGTCTTCCGGAGGGCTGCCACAACAGAGCTTCCCTGCAAGGACGTCCATCTGCTCTTCTTAGCGAGTGTCCTATCCAACGCCACTTTCTAGTTCGGATTTCCATTTCAATTGGCCTTTACTTTGTCAGGCGCCATAGCTCTGTGTTGGTTATGGTTTGTGGCCAGAATATCTTTGGTATCCTTCTAGCGATACGTCAGGAAGAGAAAAAAAATGTGAAAAATAAATTGCAATCTAGTATATAATATTCCTGATAAAATATGTATTAGAACAGCAAATTATATCAACATAAATTGCAGATCCAAAGCAGGGGAGTACTTTCACCGAACCGCAAGCTAGCCCCAACACCAAAACAGATGACGACAAGAAGTTTTTGAGGAAGTGTACCATGTGCAGCTTGGCATTCAGGGCTGAGAGGGGATTGAGGTGAATATAACAACCAGCTGACACGGCGAACTTCGTGCCGCCTTGCGTTCTCAATTTTTGAGAATATTCTATAGCCCATGTCACCCGGGAATAGTGTAGCTTCCCAACAGTGAACTCATTTTTCAAATCGGTTCAGTACTTTCGGAGCCTATTCAATTAAAACAAACAAACACACAATCCAATCTCTTCTCTTTATTATAATTGGTATCAATACGGAGTATAAAACAAAGTCGCATCGGCTGTCTGTAGCTATAAATGCTTAAATCTTTAAAACTATTCAACAGATTTTGTTGTTTTTTTTTTATTTGTAGATAGTGATTGAAGAGTAAAGTTTATATGTATGTATGTATAATACATGCAAAACATAGGAATATGTTAAGTGGTACGAAGTTCGCCGGGTCAGCTTGTAAACAATAAATAAACATACTCAGATCATGTTCAGACCAACATAGAACAGGTTTATGTATTTTATACATGGTGTAACTGACAAGTCAGTTCAAATCAAAATATTTATTTAAAAAAAAAACTTACGGAGCCTAGCTCAAAAACCATGATGGTAATTCATAGCTAAATAAAAAAAACATGAATAATTATAGAGTTTTGATCAGATCATAGGTAGAACCTATATCTAGCTAGATTACCCGAAACACATTATAAAGACATACTAAAACCAGAACCAGACCGGAATACGAACATCGATTTTAGTTTAGTGTGTCATTGGAACAATTTTCAGCTTTGACACTTATTATTTGTGTAGAAATATCAGCTAATAAAGTTTATAATTTTTGCAGAAGGCACATGGCTATATCGCACAGTCTGAACCCGAGCGATATCATTATGCCGGGGCCCAGTCCTCACCAGGCCGGGCCAGCATAGACCAGACCAGAACAGAACCAGACCAACATAGAACAGGTTATGTATTTTATACATGGTGTAACTGACAAGTTTGGCAATCAATTAATTATTAAAAAAAAAAAACTTACGGAGCCTAGTTCTAAAACCATGCTGGTAATTCATATAAGTTACTAGAGGCTGGCCCGCGGTCTCACCCGCGCAGATTTCTCATAAACACAAAAATCCTGTTTGTTCCCGTTCCCGTGGGAATTTCGCGAAATCCCTTCTTAGTGCTCACCTACACTCCCCAAGGAGCCCACGTGCCAAATTTCAGCTTTCTACGCCCAGTCGTTTCGGCTCTGCGTTGTCTGTCAGTCAGTCAGTCAGTCAGTCAGTAACGGAAGAGTTTTATATATATTGACTAGAGGCTGCCCCGCGGTATTTCCCGCGCAGATTTCTCATAAACACAAAAATCCCGTTTTTTCCCGTTCCCGTGGGAATTTCGGGAAATCCTTTCTTAGTGCTCACCTAAACTCCCTAAGAAACCTACATGCCAAATTTCAGCTTTGTGCGCCCAGTAGTTTCGGCTCTGCGTGGTCTGTCAGTCAGTCAGTCAGTCAGTCAGTCAGTCAGTCAGTCAGTCAGTCAGTAACGGAAGAGTTTTATATATATAGATTAGCGAGTCTGCTAAATAAATAAAAACATATATTATAAAATTTTGATTATTTATGCAGTCAAATTGTTTTTATTGAACAAAATAATAAGTGTGTGAAATTAACCCTTTAAGAAAAAATTATATGTCAGTTACACCCTGTATATGCACTAGTACGACAAAGTAAGTAAAAAAAAATTGTCGCATGTTTTGTATTGTAGCTAAAGATTTGTCATGCGTGAAAAACGCAATTGCTGTTTTTATTATAGAGTTGTAAGATGTGTGATATGTGTTCATGCTAAGCTGGCACGTCGCTAAAAAAGCAAAAACTTTTAAATCTGAATGTTTTAAAATAATGTAGGTTAGGAATTGTTCTTATAAAATAAGTGTTTCGAGGATATGGATGATAGTAATTGAATGGCAGCGCAGCGCTGCTGTGCTGTTTTAATGCCTACTTTATCTCTATAATATTTATATTGCTGGTTTATTTTTCCTGGTATATTGGCTTTATTTTTACCATTCCTACAGGATGTTTTTGAAACTTTAAAATCCGCTCCGGAAAGGAAAGTGCGGAAGAGGGTAAAAAGAGTGGGAATATTCCCAGCAGTGGGAAGATTCCCAGCAGTGGGGAGATTCCCAGCAGTGGGGAGATTCCCAGCAGTGGGAAGATTCCCAGCAGTGGGAAGATTCGCAGCAGTGGGGAGATTCCCAGCAGTGGGAAGATTCCCAGCAGTGGGAATGTTAAGGCTGATTATAATAATGCATTGTAGTAGGCATTAAGGCATCATAGTATCTGAATTTGGGGCTTATTTTTTAGATTTCAAATACTATTAAATAATAATACAATCCCGGCCGTATTCGGCCACAGCGACTGGGATCTGACATTTACTAAGGGGTCCAATAGAACCAGCAACATTTTGGAAACCTCTGGTTTAGATACTAAAGTGATCAGAAAAAACAGAAATTTATCAATTAAGCCCCAAAAGATCTGCTCGAGGCAGGGTCAAAATTAATTCTGTGATTAGGCACAATGTGATCGTAGTCTAGAATGAAAATTTTAAACGGAAAAAATCTATAATTGAAAAATCGGCATTTTAAAATAAAAGTACAAAATGGGTATCGAAACTTTTTGAGTGTGGCTCCTAGGTTTAGGTAGGATTTTTATCACTTAAAAGAGCGTGGCCTAATCGATCGTCGATTTAAAAAAAAAAGTTTTTTGTGTGTCGGAGTTCGGAAGTGCAGCAAAATTTTGCCACACTTCGTCTGCTACAGAGTAGGAAATAAGGACAAGTAAAAATGATTTTTTTTATGGCAATAGTATGTTGACAGAAAAAACCTTATAGCTCTTAGCTATTTCTATCTGTTAAGCTGATTTTTTTTTCATGATGAGAACACATAAAATATTGTAAATTTTGTCACGTGACATGGTAATGTAACAAAATTCCTTGTATTAATTTAGTTATGTTATGCCATGCTAACCTTTAAGAATCTTTGCTTGCTGTTCAAGAAAATTTTATTATAAGAAAATATTATGTTCCTGTTGATTAGTCCACATGATTTTCCCAATCTACTCAAAATAGTTTAAACCAAAATAAATAAATACTTAAAAAAAACTCTCAGTTACAAAACATTACTAATAATAATAGTAATATTGTTTTGTTTGGGATACGTATTAATTTGGGTGTATTGGGATAAACGAGCTTGTTGTCCAGGTTTCTAGGTACAGTACAATTGTAAATTTTTACATACTTTAAAATAGTATGTAAATTGTTGTTTTAAGTATGTAGTTTTGTTTTCAACAATTCGGGATGTGCTATATTTTTATCTTAAGTTTTGAGTGTTCACTTTAAATTGAAAGCTTTTTTTATTATTATCTATATGTGTACTAACTGCATAGCCTATTATTTTAAGATTACTATTTTTGTTGTTCGGCAAATTTTTTTGTTTGCGCAGTAGATTGCCATTTTTACAAAGTTTCGTAACATGATTGCGTTAAAATTATGCCACTATGAAATAATAATAAGCGTAAATTATTAAATTTGGATCTTATGAAGAACTGGCCAAGCCCCATAGAAGTAAAATGGGAACCATCAATTTTTTTTGTTTTAGTTGCAATTGAGATGGTGCTACCTACTTATTGTTTTATTTCATATAATTATTGCTTAGTACAAAAACTACATATTATATACAACATACTTACTGCATATTATTTTGTCTTCTGACAAAGTGGTGCATTAATTATAAAGTTTTTGTACATACTAGGAAAACGTTTTTTTTTTCTTTTATGCAATAATGTTTTAATGATTGAAAATATTATTTATCCTTTTTTAGTTCACTAGTCAAGGGTAACTATAAGAATTTGGTATATTTAACATAAGTTTAGATATGAAAATTATAGGTACATTATATTTCAGGTCCAAAGTTATGTTTTTTTTAACATTATCCTTAAATTTTTGTCATTGCATAATTTGGACCAGGCCACTATATTGTTTGTTTCTAAAAAGGTGCTTCTTCGTTATTTTTTATTATTATTAAGTACATATCAAAGTTTATATATTATTTAGAAAGCAATGATCTTCCGCTTTGTGTCATTGTTAATTTGTTGCCATTGCTAAAAAAAGTTATTTGTTGTAAATTGCAAAATGCAAAAATTTTGGCTACTGTTTGAAAAAATTATGTAAAATATTTTTAATTTAGTGTTTATCTAGTCTTAAAATTTATTTTTATTTTGTTGTTTGCTTTAGATTTTTACTTAGGAATACCTTGCCATACTTTGTATTTAGTTTAAGTGTGAAATTTATCTGACCAATTAATAAATTCACGTTTTTTACAGGGTGTTAGTGCGAAGTGCGAAGTCATTTGTTTATAATGAAATATCGTCGTTTTTTATTTAAAAAAAACAGGAGTTCAATTTTATCCCTTATTCATAAAAAAAACTTAGCTAGATATAATAAAGAGAGAAAGATTTTAACTAAGCTCTTCTTTTAATAATGTTTAACATTACTTAGGATTATTAAATTTCCTCTTATATTATAATTCAAAACTACTACTTCTACTGTATAGTTTAAATGAGATTTAATTGGGTTGATTTAATTTTTAAAAATTTATGGTTACGACAACAGTTTAATTATTCGTTTACAATTACAAGTTAGAATTTTTAATCATGAGTTGCTTCAGCTTCGCGTGGGGGATCGCCTTAAGCTTGCCACACACCCTGTATAAACTGTGACTTATTAATTTATTTTGTTAGTTAGCTTAAATTCGGCAAAACCCAAAAAGGATTTGATGTTCAAAAGATTTTATTGTAATAAAGTTTTTAAAATGAAAATTCGTAGTTTTTATTTACGAACAAGTTTATTCTAAACAATACTTACAAGAATAGTCATTAAAAGGCAATTTTAAACAAGCTATATTTCCTTAGGAAAAATTAACTAAAAATTATACACAAAGGATACAACTCCGTAACATATTTAAATTTAAAATAACAAATATTTTAGCAGACCATTATGCCTGTTGTCATACATGATATTTAACCTTTATACTGCGGGCACGAAACTTGCGACACGGCCGAGCGATGCGACAGCGATGTAAACAAAAATATTGTCTGCTAAGTTTCGTGCCCGTCGCTATACTTTGCAATGTTTTTGTATACATCGCTGACGCCGTCGTTCGGCTGTCGCAAGTTTCGTGCCGGTGGAATTCTAAAAAGGCGGTTATAAATTAAAGAGTGATTCAGCACACCATACACTACTTTCTCTAGATAAGTAACATGGGCCAAAATCTCAAAGAATCTGCTGATCCAAGCATTAGTTTGATCAGATCTAATTTTTTTTATTTTATTTATTGCCAACTTGTCGAAAACACCCTGTATATTATGAACGAATTAAATATGATTGAATTACAACAACAATAATCATGTCCTTTGATCCTTCTTTAGTAAAACGGTAGTGCTTATCTTCTCTCACCTTCAGGGGCAAAAGGTTCTAAATAAAGCTTTCCTCTTGCTCTTGAATTACAATATTCGTATACTGCTTCAGATAAATTTATAAAGTAAAATAAAAAAATATACACGCCATTAGTAGAAATGAAGTTAAAACACATCATTCCTCTTCCCTATTAAAAGTAATCTTATTAGTTTTAATATGATGGAATATCTTCAAAAACTCCGAAGTAGGCGCTATAGTTTTATTCTGCACCCATTTTTTCAATGTACTGGCAACATTGTCACTTTTTAATGTAAGAGACACGGCCATAGTCTTATTCAGCCTAGTTGGGTCAAAAAATGCTGATTCAGATTTTATTTCAAGATTAGTCAACAATGGTGGGTCCGGCCCTATAAGGTTGTTTACGTAATTTTTGTCGTATTCAGAGTTTGTGTAGTCTATACCGGTCGATGTGATGACGGGCTTCGGGTCGTACTCTGGAATTTCTGTTAACTGGTTCTCGTGAACATTGTATGTGCGATTGATGATCCGTAGTAGGGACATTAGATCTTTACCGTTCAGATTTGCGTCGACGTACTTCCTGTAGCCAAGACCTGTGAAAAATAGATACCTTGTTACCACAAAAAAGTTAGACCGGTCTAAAATCGCCAATTTGTATGACGAAATAGTGATAGTCTAGTGATTTAGACCCGGTTTAACTCTTTTTGTGGTAGAGCCGATATTATTATTTTAAATTATTATTATTATTAAAAGCCGAGTATTATTTTAAACTTACACGTTTTTCATTAAAATAGTTCTGCAATTGCCTTAGTCTTGTTAAAGTGTTAAAATGTTCATTCATTCATTCTTAAATCCTGCGTACCTACCTACATCTGGCGAGGCGCAGATTATACCAAAGAAGTTTACGTCTCTAAATTATTCGGGACAGTGTTCAAAATAGGTTTTAGTCGATGTTTATTCGGAGCTACCCACACAACATCCTGTATATAGAATATAGAGTCCCCATACTCCTGACACGGCGAACTTCGTACCGCCTTACAATAGCAGTTTACACAATGTTATTAATTAGACTATGTTCATTACACTAAAATTATTAATGCGAAAGTTTGTGAGTGTGTATGTTTGTTACTTCTTTACGTCTAAATGGCAGGAGAGACGGCTAACACCGCGGGACACAGCTAGTAAGGGATAAATGGAGACGGAATTTTTCAAATTGGGCAAGTAGATTGAAGCCTTAACAAGTAACTAAACCTCCATTAAAGCTATTTTAAATCTTTCGTATCTAAATGAATATAGAACGTATATCAGTTAGATAAAACAAAACATACCATTGACAGCAGCTTGCACGAGTGACTTCGAACCCAAACTAGTGAAAAATGCGACCGGCTCCCCCGGGGGCGCGGCCGCGAACAGCGGCGTGCCTCGCTTCGTCGGAGTCACTAGCTGAAGACTCAGGAACGCAAAGTCGCCTACTTTTGTTGTGTGCACCTGAGTTATCAAATTAAAAATTATATGATTCTTAAGAGCGCTTAGTCTTATTAAAATAAAAATAATACTTAGTGCAAATTTATTCTACCGTAGTATGTAAGACTAATTTTAAAGACAAATAATCTAATGAATATTACTTTTATTATATTAGACTAATATAGGGCAGTAGGACACGTAGCTCAAATAACAAATGGTTGCTGGGACCGGAAAGTTCTCAAGTGGCGCACATGAAGACACAGAGTAGGTAGACCCCTCACAAGGTAGTCAGATAACCTGGTGATGAATTCGGGAGTACATACACTGGATGAGGGTTGCACAAGACCAGACGGTATGGCGATGTGTGGGGGAGGCCCATGTCCAGCAGTAAACGGCTTTTGGCTGAGTTTTAGATGATAATAAGAGTGACAGAGTGAAATGGAAAAAAATCGAGAGGCACTCGCCCAGCAGAGATCTGATGTCATGCTAAAAGAAGTCTTCAGATACAAATTACTTAAGTAAAGAGAACATACATCTACAGTAGTATTATGCCCTCGGACAGTGCTCCTGGCAGCACGTACAGCTCGACCGACAATCTTCTTTGTCCATGCGGACACTGGCTCCTGACTGCTGAGCGGGTCTATCAGTTTGACAGTGTGCCAGACGCGGCCACCTGATGAAGCTACCACTGGAATTATACCAAAAAAAATTGTACTATCCTGCAAAGTCAAAACGTCATTTGTGACAGTTACTACGTGCAAAATTTTCTCTTTAATTTTGTTGAATTTAAAAGAAAATATTAACCTATCCCAAAAATCTAAAGTGCTCCACTGACAAACTAAGTGGCCTGTATAATCTCACGATGGAGTTTAACCATAAAACAGTGATTAAATAGAAAAAACTCACAAAAACTGATTTTAAATTATTGAGTTTTGCTAAAGGAGTGGGTAGACGAATAATTGGTAAACATCTAGGTGTTGCCAGTTCATCCCAAAAAATTTCTACCAACCAAAACGTTCCAATATAAGCATTATTCAATAACACAAAAAATAAAACATGAATTCGTCAGAAAAAAATAAAACTAACAAACCTCTAATGCAACAAGTGTTCCATCCAAGCCTTTTCACAAGGCCACGAGCCCAATCTCTCACTGAGCTCAGTCCTAAACCTGATGAAAGCAATCACAACACACAAACAACAAAAACTATTTCAAACGAAGAAAATGATGATGAATGGATTGATGTCCAACGTAAAAAAAGACTACGTCAAAGCCCTGATACCAACCAAACACAAAATCAGCCTAAAAGAAATACATATTGGCTAAGCCAACCTATTACAACATCCAATAGCTTTCAAGCCTTAGACAATACCAACCAAACTGACAATAAAAACACAGAGGAGGCTGTCCCCAAGCCACCACCTATATTTGTTGATAAAGTAACTAATATTCAACCACTTATTAAATTATTAAATGAAGTCTCTGAGGGAATGTATGAGATAAAAATCCTTCGCAACGATCAAGTACGCATTCAACCTAACTCTGTGCAAGGATATACAACTATCGTCAAACACCTACAAGAAAAAGACACCGAATTCCATACATACAAACCCAAACAAGACAGAACTTTTAGAGTAGTAATTAAAAATCTTCACTTCTCTACAGACACAAATGATATCAAAGAAGAATTAGAGGAATTGGGTCATACTGTCTCAAATATATGGAACATAAAAAAAAGGATTACAAAAACACCTCTCTCCATGTTCTTTGTTGAAGTAGAGACTAAAGAAAATAACAAAAACATTTATAATATTAAAAACATCTTACATACTAAGGTAATAGTGGAACCTCCCAGACCCAAAAGAGAAATTCCGCAGTGTAGTAACTGCCAGAAATATGGTCATACAAAAAGATATTGTCATAGATTCCCTAAATGCATTAAATGCGCTGGAGATCATAAGTCACAAGAGTGCCAAAAACTGAAATCTGACTCACCAAAATGTATCCTGTGTGAGGGTAACCACCCTGCTAACTATAAAGGTTGCTCGGTATACAAAGAACTACAAAAAATCAAATACCCGCCTCTAAGACTGAAACCTCAACACCATGTTAAATCACACATCGCACAACCTGAAAGTTCTAATACAACTGTACTACCACAACAACAACATAGTAATATTCCATCTAAACATAGCTCACGCACATCCTACAAAGAAGCTCTAACAGGAAATGAACACCAACAAAAACCACTCAACACTGAAACCGCATCCACCGAAATACCTAGGGAATCCAATAATAATATAATATTTGATATGCTGAAACAGTTACTTCAACAAATACAAGCTACAAACAACTTACTTATGGAATTCATGACAAAACTGTCTTTGCAATGGATGAATTAAGAATCGCCTTATGGAATGCCAATGGGCTCAGCAAAAATACTCTAGAAGTAAAAACTTTTCTCAAAATTAATAAAATAGACGTCCTGTTAGTGACTGAAACACACTTTACTAAGAAAAATTACTTTGAAATACCAAACTACTCTTTTTATCAAACTATGCACCCAGATGGCACAGCTCATGGTGGATCAGCTGTACTCATAAGAAATAATATTAAACATTATGAGTCTAAATCTTATCTTACAGCCGAGATTCAGGCTACCAACATTATAGTTAAAGACTGGGACAGGCCTCTTCTGATCTCAGCTCTATATAGTCCACCAAAGCACAAACTAAAACTAGATAACTATTTAACATACTTCAGAACACTTGGAACTAGATTTATAGCCGGTGGTGACTATAACGCTAAAAACACATCATGGGGATCGAGACTCACAACAACCAAAGGCCGGAATCTACAATCAGCATTAAAAACTCTCAATCTTAGTGCAATATCATCCGGTGAGCCAACATACTGGCCCACTGACCCAAAGAAAAAACCTGATACAGTAGATTTTTTTGTTATCAATGGAATCCCAGTTAACAACATGGCTTGTCATTCATGTCTCGACTTATCGTCAGATCATACTGCAGTTCTATTAACTCTCAATAGAAAAATTGCCAGGACCACTCCTCCAGCTAGATTACACTGCAATAAAACTAATTGGGAATATTTCCGGCAGTTGGTCGATGCAAATATAAACACTAAGCATTTATTGAAATCACAACAACAAATCGATACAGCTATAGAACATTTTAATAAATGTATCCAACAAGCAGCGTGGGACTCTACACCGAGTGTACCGCAAAAAGTCGAAGAAGGCGTCTCCTTAACCATAAGAGAACTTGTTGCTGAAAAAAGAAGCGCTCGGCGTATTTGGCAAAATACTCGACATCCAAAGGATAAAACTCACCTTAACTATTTATCAGCTAAATTAAAACAAACTCTTTGCAATGAAAGAAATAATGATGTAGATCACTATTTACAAAACTTAGATATCACAGCCAAAACAGATTATTCACTATGGAAGGCAATCAGCAAAATAAAAAAAACCACAGACCACAGACCACCAATCCGCAAAAAAGATGGAAGTTGGGCCAAAAGTGACAAGGATAAAGCTGATGCCTTTGCAGGCCATCTAAATGATGTATTTATACCTAACACTGAAACTGAGCTTGCATCTCAGATCATGCCCGATATAACTCGTTGCCTTAACCAACCGTATCAAATGGATCTGCCAATCCGTTCAATAAAAAAACGAGAGGTGCGATCTATAATTAAGAAACTTCACGTAAGGAAAGCACCCGGATTCGACCTCATCACCGCTAAGATCATGCGAGAACTACCAGACAGAGCTATCACATTCTTAACTAGCATTTTTAATACTTGCCTCACAAGAGGCTATTTTCCTCTCCAGTGGAGAGTGGCACAAATCAAAATGGTAGCTAAACCGGGAAAAGCTCCGGAAGAAGTCGCGTCTTACCGACCTATAAGCTTACTCCCCATTGCGTCGAAAATTCTAGAAATACTCTTTCTAAATAGACTTAATCCAGAAATCAAGAAATCAAAAATAATCCCTGATCATCAATTTGGATTCAGAGAAAAACACGGAACCATCGAACAAGTACATAGATTAGTAGAAGAAATACATAAAACATTTGAAGATAAAAAATACTGTTCTGCAGCCTTTCTGGACATATCACAAGCGTTTGACCGTGTATGGCATGATGGACTCTTATATAAAATACGAAGGGATCTTCCTACCAATTATTTCATATTCCTGAAATCCTATATACTTGATCGCTATTTTTTCATAAAACAAGGTGAAGAAATGTCAAAACTATGCACCATAAATGCAGGAGTTCCACAAGGAAGCGTTTTAGGGCCGACCCTGTATCTTCTTTATACTTCAGACCTGCCTCTGACTGATGGAGTGATTATAGGAACATTTGCAGATGACACAGCTGCACTGGCAGTTCACGAAAATCAAACGATAGCTTCAACCATACTTCAAGAGAGCCTTGATAATATTTCCAACTGGCTAAATACATGGAGAATTAAAGCAAATGAAACGAAATCTGTTCAAGTAACTTTTACAACCCGAAGAGAAACATGTCCTCCTGTTAAGCTCAACGATGTACAAATTCCACAGGCTGAAGACGTCAGGTATCTCGGCATTTACTTAGACCGCCGCCTTACATGGAGAAAACATATATTTACCAAAAGAAAAGCTCTGAGCCTCCAACTACGTAAATTATTCTACCTGTTAGAACGGAAATCTAGGCTATCAGCCGAAAACAAACTTCTAATATACAAATGCATACTTAAACCTATCTGGAGCTATGGCATCCAATTGTGGGGTGTTGCTGCAAATTCAAACATCGAAATTCTCCAGCGCTTTCAGTCCAAAATGCTCAGAATGATTGTAAATGCACCATGGTTCGTTACAAATGAACAGCTACACCGTGATCTCCAAATAAGAACAGTTAAAGAAGAAATTAAATACACGATGAAATCATACCATACAAGAATAGACCAACACCCCAACATACTTGCAGCCCAGCTAATGAAGCCGGAGACTATCTTCCATCGGCTAAAGAGAAAAGCTCCAAGAGACTTAATATAAACTGTCATAAAAGAACAAAGATATGAAAATAAAAAGGATATGTATTATTGAATACTATTCTACAAGACAAAATCCACATTCATAACAAATTGCTGAATATCTTTATGATAGATTGCAATAAAAAAAAAAGGAGAGAAAAAAAAAAAAAAAAATCCTGCAAATTCCCAACTTACTGTTTTCTAGGGGATTTACGGTAAAGAAAGTAGCCTATGTCCTGTCTCAGGCCTGACTATCTGGTCTTTACTCAAATTGGTTCAGTAGTTTTATTGTGATAGAAAGACAGACAAAGCTACTTTTGCATTTATAATATTATTAGTCGACCCAGCGAACTTTGTACTGCCTTGACTATTACTTCGTTCATATATTATACTTATAAACCTTCCTCATGAATCACTATTTATGAAAACCGCATCAAATCCATTGGGTTAGTTAGAATGACGACAGACGCGGAGATAGAATGGATTTAGCAAATTTTCTTTTCAATGGCTTGAAAAAGGAAGTAGAAATGACCAGCTCACTCTGTGAGTTCAGAGTTACAGGATCAATTCCCAGAAGGAAGAATATTGTTATTATATTATTGTGTGTTTCCTGGGTTAAAGTATGTTTGTGTGTTTGTATGTATTTTGGCCATCCTAGAAGAAAAAAAAACAAATTTAAAATTCAAAATTATTCATTAAAAATTTCTTTAGACAAAATTAACAAAATTCTGCAAAACACACATTGGGGTTTGTCTGCAGAAAATAAAAGCCTAAACTTAAATTTATTAGAAAAAATTTATCAGCTTAATATTAGTTTGTTAAAACTTTAAAGAAAGAGGTGGGACATAAAGTTGCATCTCTACTAAGTCATTCCCACTTTATTCTCTAAATTTACTTACATTTTATTCTTAATTGTGCAACAATCTCATCCAGTTCATCCTCTTGCAAGGTCTTAGAAACATGTCTTCTCAATATTTTGGCAACACTAGCGGAGGTCATTGGCAGCCTGGCGTTTTGGATGGCCTGCCGCAGCTCAGACCAACGGAGGCCTAGCTCTGGGAGAACTGTTACACAACAGACCTCTAGAGGCATTTTTGTTACGATAGTTTGAAATTCTTTTAGTTCTGAAAGGATTAAGGCAGAAATAATGTGTAACGTGTGTGTGTTGAGTAATATGAATACGGAGATAAGTATTGATAGTAGGTGTAGTACGGATATTTACTTATAATTTTCTAAAGGATATTATTAAAAATCTAGTCGTGAAAATAAGCAAACAAGTTGCAAACTTAAAATGTGTGGAAAGAGCAAGAGAATGTGTTGTCGGTGTCGGAATACTTAGAAAAGGCAGGCAGACTAGATAAAGCACTTACTTAATTGGAAATTCGGCTCCATTTCCATTTATTTCAGTAAAATTTTACTCGAAAATAAATAATTAAGATAAACCAAAACAATGCTCCGTCCGTTGCACTTCGAAATTTTTGATTGAATTGACTGAACTGATTGAATGATTTTGTTTGATTTTATTGATTGATACTGCCAACATAACGGTTTCATACCGGATACAATCGGACTCATAGGATAAATCGGATGGTAAATGGGGGGCATAAAAAAAATTTGAAGAGTTTTGCAACTCACCACTAGATGGCGATATTTGTAGCTTTTTTAACCGACTTCATTTTTACTATGGCAACATTATTAAAAATAAATTCATTCATTCATTTCATTCGTTCGCTATAATAACAAATATGGCGACGTTGCTTTGTGCTGCTCTTGTGCAAATATTGTGAAAAACTCCGAAAATAGTGCAAATATCAAGCAAACAATACATAAGCGCGTTCACATAGTATATGATGAAGGCCATTTACTAAAGTTTTTGTGAACACTCTCATTTGAAATCTCAATTTTACTGCGTGATAGTAAAGGTAGGTATGTACAGTTACAATTTAACGTTAGTTTAATTTTCCATAAAAATCCTAAAAAAGTTCCAAAAAGTTTCTTGTTTAACATAGGTACCTAGTCAATAAATAAAAAACCTAGAGTTATTCTTTATTGCATTTCTGCGATTGGCAACCTCAAAAAGGGACTAATGCTCATGAATTAATCATGAAATCAAGTCATAAATTGCTGTACCTACTACCTTTACATAGGTACCAATAAGTATTGTGTGTACATACCTATTAATGTACCTACTAATTTAACTGCATTTTTTTCGCTTGAGTCACCGGTCAGACTGTCCATTTATAAGCTTCCGTTCCACTTAGACTGCCTTGCCTGCTATGCTAAGCCCTAAGTTTTATTATTGACACAACTTCATCAGTAGTTTAATAGTAGTAACTTTGAAAGTGGAATAAACCTTCAAACATCCTCACAAACTTTCGTATTCATAAAAATATAAAGCACCTACTATGATATTGTCTTTTTACGTACTTATTTGTTTTATATTTAAGTATAACTCTGTTTTTTTACCTTTATCTTTATGATATTACTGACACACACTCCACTATAACAATGTTTGCCACCCAGTTGGCACAGTATAATAAATAGTACAACAATACAATAAAAGATCTCCCATGACCCCCTTGCTAACAGCCGAGATGGACACCCGGCAGGGTTTTAGTGGGTGCAAACCCCACATAACCCTGCGGCTCCCCCCGGGGCTGCAGGGTACTCGTAAGGAGTTTCCCCGCCTCGAAAAAAAAAAGAGACTCAGGGGGTTCAAGTTTTCATGACAAAAGTATGTTATAAATAGATAAATAATTAAAATTTTACCACATTACATAATTAAATTAAAAAAAATTGGTAGGAGTCCAACAGCACTGGCTCAGTTTAAAAGTGAAAAAAGTCTGGGAACCACTGGCTTAAGTTAGTATAGCCATTTCTTGGAGATAAGCAAGCATTACTTGTGTTACAGTTGTACAATTTAAATTTTCAGGTGAAACGGTCATTGAGGTGTGTATATAATGCATCGCAACGAAGACGAGGGTCCAGTCTACTACAGGGAAATTCAGAAGAATGCGTACCTCAAGAGGCTGCCCACAGAGCAGGGCAGCAAGCTGCTGCCTCTTGTTCATAAGGTTAGTTAAAGTTAACAGCGAGTTAATGTAAGAACTTAAGAGCCAATTTACAGCGATGGCTAACACCATTCGCAAAAAAAAAAAAACTTCTTAAGGCAAATGTCAAAGTCAAAGTCAAAAATGTGGCACGGTATTTTTTTCGAGAATGGCGCTAGCATTGCTGTAAACTGGCTCTTGACACAAGTGGTGAGGACACTGGCACAGGGCATCAATGATTTTGAGGCCAAAAACGCCACTCATACCCTTATTTCTGCACAGGGCTGCATGAGTCATGTTCCCCTCTTAACAAACAAAAAATGACTCAAAAAAAATTTTCCTAAAGAAAAAAAAAAACTGGTTAATTAAACTCAACTGATGGACAAATTAGCTGGTCCGTAAGTTTGTTGACTGATAGTAAATCAATAAGGGTTGGGGAGGCTAACCTAAATTCATAACCAAATACTTGCTCTACCACAGAAACCACCACCCAGACCGATGTGGACGCTACTGTGCGTACACAATGGCAGGACTCCCTACTTGGAGCAGTACCCTGAGGCAGAATCAGCGGAGACCCTTGCACACAGGCCCGTGTGGCGAGTGTGCTTGGACAGCGCCCGGCATGTCACCACCAGCGTCGCTCCTTATACAGGTTACTGGTTTTAGTGGTAATCTTTATACACAAAATTAAACTAAACATTGTGAGACAAGAACCAAACATTGTGAGACCAGAACCAAACATTGTGAGACCAGAACCAAACATTGTGAGACCAGAACCAAACATTGTGAGACCAGAACCAAACATTGTAAGACCAGAACCAAACATTGGGAGACCAGAATTAAATCACAAATTTGTATAAATGCGAAAGTATTTTTGTATGTCTGTGTGTTAGTAAGTACTTGAAAATGTTTGACGCGATCTTTTTTTCGTTTCTTTCCCAGCATTTGAGTTTTGTTCAGTGGCGGACACGGTCGGCGTAACAGTTCCGGTTTTTCTGTATTGCAAAATAGCTCTTGTTCTTTGGTAATACAGTCTAGGCCTGACGAAACCATAGACAAATCTGTTACGGCCTCCTAGTATTCATGCCAAGCTATATTATGTTTGATATTTTTATTTTGCAGGACGGGAGCACGATTTCCTCATTGACACAGACAGAGGGGCTATCAGGATGCTAGCGCCTGATTGGTGAGTCGGTTTCTCAGACAGACAAAAACAAAGTGTGTGTGATACCTCAATTTTTCATTTTATTAAACGTATATTTGAATTTGAAGGGCCACAATGCAAGACTGGGTGACGACACTCCGCTCTAAACTGTCGGAGCTGAAGATAGTGTCGCGAGGGGAGAACGTGTACTGCGCGCCCCCCGCGCCCCCCGCGCCCCCCGCGCCGCCCGCGCAGACCCGCGCCACGCGCGACCCCACCAGCCCGCTGCCGCCGCCGCCCGCGCCGCCCACTCGGTACATACCTAGTTACATCATAGCTGGGAGATGACTCAATTTCCTATGTCCCCTGCGGCCGCCTTCCCGAATGGTCTTGGGTTTTACACTTTTCTTCGGTCCAGGTCATTTTATCGACTTCGCTTCTGTTTCTTCTGTACTGATCGTCCGCCGCTAGGTCTGCTTAATTAACTTACTTTTGCATTAACTCGTTTATTTATTAACAAATGACTCGACCTCACCAGCCGCTAAATCCTGAAGACCACACAACAGATGATAGAATACCATCACCCCATTTCCTACCAAGAGTGAAGTAAAAGATGACTAGGGGAACAGCCGAAGGCAGCAGCGTCCTTCGTTGAAATACTTGAATAGCTATACTGCGATCTGCCTGCCGAGTGTGTCGATTACGCCCAATTCCGTCCGCAATGTTTGTCCTTACAGTAATCTGTAGGGGAGACCTGTGTCCAGCAGTGGACGTCTTACGGTTGTTATGACGAAATTTAGTAATTGATTACTGTATGATATAATTGTGCTAGTTTTCTAAATTATTTCTTTACTTTTTTTTATTAAAACAATTTTATTACAGAGTGCCCGGAATAGAGTTACCTGAAACAAATCCACTTCCACCCCCGAACCAGAACGAGACTGAACCAACAACAACAGAACCAGAGCCGATTCCAGATCAGAACGAGAACACAACAGAACAGGAGAACCACAGCGGACCACAAACTGAGAACGTGGACATATCGCAATGGGACTCAAACTTAGACCTAACTCAGCCGAGCACAAGCGTTGAAACTCAAAAAGCTGTCAAAATATGCGGTCAGAACATAGCGTTGGATGATTCGTTGTTGAAGCGAGATAAGTCGAATGATGTCGAGTTCGAGATAGATTCGACCACGTCAGAATCAGGGTCTGTAAGAGAGGAAGTGTTGGGTATCGATGAGAATTCGGATGGTTATAGGAAGATGGATTTTAGACAGAGATTGTTGGTTGGCGCTGATGGGGAAAGGCGAGTGGATGACAGTGGATCTAGGTGTGTATTAAAAAGTATATGAATATTTTTATTAGGAAAAAAAACGGCTTGAATGATAAATGCATAGGAGTGAACTAAATTGGACACCTAACTTACAGTGACGGTCTAGGACGGTGCAACACTTCCGGTTTTTCTGTATTGCAAAATAGTTCTAGTTGTTTGGTATTACAGTCTAGGGCGCACGAGACCATAGACAAATGTGCTACGCCGTCCTAGACCGCCACTGTACATGCCTACACAGTTTTTTTCACAATTAAATAGTATATTTAATACATTATTTTCTTTTTATCTCATTAATTAATTTCGTTTTCGAGATTTTAACTATAAAGTACCGTTTAGACAGGTAAAAAATGCGTCATTGGTGGATATAATGTGTAGATGAAGATACGGTTGGGAGGGTTATTATGTCAATTAAGACCGGGGCTTCGGGAGTAGATGGGGTTTCTATGGACATGCTGCTGTTTGCTCTGCCTCACACCTTGCCAGTCATCACAGGTATTGTCAATCGCTCAATTCAAACTTCCTCTTTTCCAGATGCATGGAAACTGGCTAGCGTTACGCCGATACCTAAAAAGCCTAACCCAGTTGATGTGTCGGATCTTAGAGCGATTAGCATACTGCCTTGTCTGTCCAAAATTCTAGAAAGAGTCATTTATAACCAGGTTATAGCGTTCTGCGAGAGCAATAACATCCTACCGTTGAAGCAGTCTGGCTTCAGGAAGGGCTGTAGCACAACCTCCGCACTTCTTGACGTCATCGATTGTGTCCTTACCTCGCAGGATGAAGGATCAGCTACCATTCTTACCCTTCTGGACTTTTCTCGCGCCTTTGACTGCATCAATACCACCCTCTTACTTTCAAAGCTCTCCTATTATGGGTTTGATGCCACTGCATGTGCATGGATTCGTAGCTACCTAGAGAATCGGTATCAACGCGTCGATATCAGGAGGTCGGATGGATCTGTTATTAGTTCGAAACTATATCCGGTACATCGAGGAGTCCCACAGGGTTCTATTCTGGGACCATTGTTATTTATCCTCTATAGCGCTGACGTTGTGAGATGTATATCGCACTGCAACTACCACATCTATGCAGACGATATACAGCTTCACATTAGTGGCAAAAACGCTGTGGCGAAGATGAACGAGGACTTGGAACGTATAGTCATATGGTCAACGAAAAACGGTCTAGTCTTAAATCCAGGCAAATCAAAATTTATGATTTTAGGCTCTAAAGCACAGACGCAACGTACAACTAACACCAATCCTATAATCTTTGTGAACGGTATACCAATTGAAAGGGTAACTAAGTGTAGAAATTTGGGACTTGTTATTGACGAAAATCTTCGATTTGAAGCACATGTAACTGAGCTTGTGAAAAACTGCCTATTTAGACTAAAAGTCTTATACAATATGCGTCCGTACCTTAGCGTGGACCTCAGAGCTCGACTTTGTGACTCGCTGGTGCTGTCCAAGCTCAACTATTGTTTAGCAGTGTATGGTCCATGCATGTTCAAAAAAACTGAACGTCTCCTTCAACGCATTCAGAATGCCTGTGCTCGATTTTGCTTCAATATTCCCCCACGGACACATATCACGCCTTATCTAAACGACGCAGGCATTCTGAAGATGGAAGGTAGACAAAATTTATTATTGGCCTGTCTGCTCTTTGATATTGTTAAAACAAAAAAACCTGCATATCTATTCAATAGATTGACCTGGCGCGAGGCGCGACGCAACTGCAGAACATTTGTACCGCCACTTATTACACCACATCACCGTACATCAGCATTTCGGGGCAGTTTTACATACAGTGCAACTAAATGTTGGAATAATATTCCTCCTCCATTACGGCTCCTTTCCAACAAATTCACATTTAGGAAAAACTTAAAAAAACATCTTCTTCATGCACAAATGGATGCAGTGTATGTGAAATAACTGAACATACACTATTTATATTGTCTTTTGCACACTTTCCAATATTTTATACCTCCACTTTTATTCTTTTCTCAACACTCAACACGCTTACACGCATCGCATTATATTATTTATCTTATTTGTTAATTTATATATATTTATTATTAAAATGGACTTTATAGTATTTATTTTAATTATGCATTATTATTATTGTTGTTTTTATTTTTTTATTGCTTCTTTCGATAATTTTATTTTTCAATATTACTATGTGTTCCATACTGCCAATCGTGGTTCTGGCAGAATTACCAGCGTTGTATTGCATTGCATCGCATTGCTTGCAGCATATGCTGAGTCAGAGCCATTTCACACCCACAGCACTTACATTTAGTATCTGTGCTAATAGTTTAGTTTATTTAAAACTTTGTATTTTCTGTTTGTCAGTGTTGTGTGTGTGAATAAAGTTATGTCTATGTCTATGTCTATATAGATTTTCGTCCTGGGTCTGGCTGTGTTTGTCTGTCTTCGGGACCCTAAATACAGGTTCTACCTTACAATGTGAGTGTGGTGCGTTATTTTACAAAAAAAAAAGAATTCATCAATTGCTCATGACCTGTTTGCTAAGCGCATTAAGACTTCAATGGCCTCAATCACTGGGGACTTTTAGATAATAGATAGATAGATAAGGCATTTATTCACCACATCTTAATTTAAGCAACATATAAAGTATCTGAATAAATACTATGTAGTGAAAAGGCTCCAACTCAGCATAATGCCGTGGGAATACGTGCACCCAACCAGGATTAACTGTTTGCGCACCCATAAGTCACGACGCTGATGTTCTGTCTTTTAACTAAGTTTGATTTTTTTCTTCAAATATTGGTCGTGTATTGTATTTTCATTAATATTCATATATGTTGATTCCCTTGTTTGATTGATTGGTTGATCTTGGGTTGCCTGGAAGAAATCGCTTTTAGCTATAAGGCCGCCCTTTGCCCTTTGTAATATCATAATTTTACTGCATGTATTATTTTATGTTATTTATTTCTGTGTTTATTATGGCAATATCGCCTATTTTATGTTGTTGATTTTTTTTTAGCAAATTCAACGGGACCAATATAACTGTGATACAAGTTTCGAACAAGGCACCGCACACGGCGATTCCAGTTTTGGGCACGGACGCTGACGTTTTCAACTTTGAATTCGAACGAAAACTTTCAATTGACAAAAAGTCAGACGGTCCGGACGAATTTGTCAACATTGTCAATACGGAGAATGGGTACGGGACAGTCTTTGACAGCAAGGAATCTGACTACGGACACTTGAGTCTCACGACAACTGTCAATCTGACAGGCTCGACAGATAATGCAGTTTATGAGAGACTCTGCATGGCATCTACTTCTACCGAAGCTGTAAAGAAAGTTAAAAGTATAGAAAAGTGTAGGAAATCATCCCTACCAAATTTGGAGTGTAAAAATCCAAATTCCACCTACGAGTTTATTTTTCCTGGCAACACTGCTTCACAGACTGTTTTTACTGGCAGCCCTGAAAATGTAAGCGTTGTCAGCACAAGGGCGGAGACAAACAATTCTAGAACAGAACTGAACAATTCTAGGACAGAACTTAATATAACAAGACCAGAACCGACTAATGCCAGGACAGAACCAAACATTGTGAGACCAGAACCAAACATTTTGAGACAAGAACCAAACATTATGAGACAAGAACGAAACATTGTAAGACCAGAACGTAACATTGTGAGACAAGAACCGAACGTTGTAAGGCAAGAACCGAATATTGTAAGGCAAGAACCAAACCCTGTAATACCTGAACCAAACATTGTGAGACAAGAACCAAACACTGTGAGACCAGAACACAACACAAGACCGCAAAGGCGAAGAGAAACAAATGTTCCAGCGAATTCTATATTAATGGGCAGTGGCAATTTAAACTCTAATACAAGAGTAGGAGAGGCGAGTGTTGAGCGATCTCATAGTCATACCTCGTATGATAATGTAAGGCATAATAGGAAATTGTATAGCAGTCCGAAGAGGGATGGCAAAATCGGTCAGTATTTTTTATTTATTGAAATGTTAAGATGAGTAAGATGTTAGTAAAAATCAGCTGCGTTGACGAGCGCTTCACTCTCTTAACTATTGGATTAATAAATATGTATTTGAACAGAACAGATCATTGTCGCAAAAAATATTGCATCCAGTGGTCACTTCAATAGCTTATTAGTAACAGTTTTGTCTTTTTTTTGTTTTGACCTTAGACTATGCTAGAATTAAATGGTCTTCTTCTCTCTTAAGAGCTATGCTCTTGTCGGTGGAGCCTCCTCCATTCACCCGTCTTCCCCGCCAGCTTCTTGACCATCTGATACGACTCTGCACTGACTCGCTCCCTTATTTGGTCGAAGTAGCTTCCCCTTGGTCGTCCACGCTGTCTCTTTTCTTCAATCTTTCCTTCTATATTAGTAATCAGTGCGTCGTTAAGTATCAGATGGCCTATCATCTTTCCTCTTCTTCTCTATGGTGTTCAAAATCATTCGTTTCTCCTCCATAGTTTCTCATCAATTGAATTGTACCAAATGTAAATTTTTTATCTGTTCATTAACTTCAAACCATAATTTGAAATAATTAAGAATCCAATCGATTTAGTAATTAAAAGTCAGCACAAGATAAAAAATAGTTCTTTGCTTACAGAAAAAACTGAAACAACACAACCTAAACCAATATGGAAGCGAGGACTGACAGAACTGTCATTACTGACGAGATTGAAAGGCATCACGCAGAGGGATAAGAAGACTGACAATCAGGACAGCGAAAGGTAAGAATAATATTTGACTACTTTTAGAGTAGAGAGGAGTAGAATCATTTGACAGAGGAGGGCTCGTTTGGGGGCGTCTCCAGGCGACTATTGTCGTAAGTGAGCCAATTGGTGGGCACCCTTGACTACCTCGCCTCTAGCAGTATAGGATACTTTACGAAATAAGGTATAAATATTAATTAGATTAGTATAATTGACTTTCAATAAGTGATATCTTGTATCCTGTATTGAATAAATCATTTTTCACTTTACTTTACTTTAATTTGCGTCTGAATTGGTCCCACATTGAATGCCTGCAATAAAATTTCTTCACTATGTTAAATCTGTATCCTTTGTGGAAACTTCACGCGAAGGGAACGTTAGGAACGTTGAGATATTGCATCCCGTGGTGACCCCGACGTCTTCTAACTGGGACCATGTATGGACTAGGGGAGTAGATGTGTAAATAAGGCTTGTTACGGCATAGAAAACCATCCCCTAACTCCTTCTTTGAGCTTCGTGAACAGGACAGGCAGCAGCGTCCTTCGTTGAAACACTTAAAGAGCCGTACTACGAGTTCGTTCCCGCTTTTCAAACGAGGCGATTTTGGCAATGTCCCTCCAATGTTAGTCTTTGTAGTGATCTGTGGAGAGGCCTATGTTCAGCAGTGGATGTCTTTTCAGTTGAGATGAAGAAAAGAAAGTGCATATTACATATGATTACTTACAAAAGCTACTGTCTTATGCAATAAAAGTTAGTATCAAATCAAATAATACTTTATTCAATATAGGATACAAGATATCACTTATTGAAAGTCAATTATACTAATCTAATTAATATTGATACCTTATTTGGTAAAGTATCCTATACTGATAGAGGCGAGGTAGTTCAGGGTGCCCACCAATTGGCTCAGGTAAACAAATGTTTGCCTTGCCTTACGACAATAGTCGCCAGGAGAGGCCCCCACACGAGTCCTCTGTCAAATGATTGTACTCCCTTTCGCAATGATTTTACAGCGTAGAGAAGAAAGGGGTAACTCTATTTTACAATTTATCTCTCTTTTTTTTGTTCTTATTATATTACTTCAGTGTATTTAAATAATGATAAGGAGCGGCTCGTCCCCGGGGCGCGCGGCGCGGCGCGAGGCGCGCGGGGGGGACGCGGCGCGCCGCAGGAGCAGCTCGTGGAGTGACGGTGAGCTTTTATTACACTAATATTACTAGACTAGCTGTCCCGGCGAACTTCGTATCGCACCTTACAATTTTATATGAAAAAAAAAAAAGAAATTGTTGTTTTTACTAACTACCCTCCCCCTTTTTCAATATTTTCTTACCTTTTAAACCTACCCTGGACTACTACGAAAATTTCAAAACCAAAATCAGTTAAGTTGGCCCGGCCGTTCTCGAGTTTTAGTGAGACCAACAAACCACGATTCTTTTTTATATTTTTAAGTAGAAAGATAGTAGATAGAAGAAAAAATTATCAATATATATAAAACTCTTCCGTTACTGACTGACTGACTGACTGACTGACTGACAGACAACGCAGAGCCGAAACTACTGGTCGTAGTGGGCTGAAATTTTGCATGTAGGTTCCTTAGGGAGTGTAGGTGAGCACTAAGAAGGAATTTCCCGAAATTCCCACGGGAACGGGAAAAAACGGGAATTTTGTGTTTATGAGAAATCTGCGCGGGAAAAACCGCGGGGCAGCCTCTAGTCGAAAATATGGGACTTGCATTGCCCTAACTAAACAAACTCTTGACCTATTTAAATCATGTGTATGTTCGAACTTACAAAAGTACTTGTTTCTTGGACTAGCATATTTTCATTGTGGCGCCGACATTCGCTCACCGTCAGCGCTGATATATGCGCTAATACTTGTTAATAAAAAACGCTTACTAGAATCAATATATATAAAACTCTTCCGTTACTGACTGACTGACTGACTGACAGAAAACGCAGAGCCGAAACTACTGGGCGTAGAAAGCTGCAAATTGGAACGTGGGTTCCTTGGAGAGTGTAGGTGAGCACTAAGAAGGGATTTCCAGAAATTCCCATGGGAACGGGAAAAAACCGGGATTTTTGTGTTTATGAGAAATCTGCGCGGGTGAGACCGCGGGGCAGCCTCTAGTTTTATATATATCTAGCTCTCAGCGCTGAAGGTCAGCGAGGGATCAGAGCGTGTCACTGAAACTGGCCATAGATAGCTGGCCCTAGAGAGTCGCGCCCCCCGGCGCGCAGCCCCGGCCTCCCTGCGCTCCCTGGGGACTCCAGGGGTCGCATTTAGACTCACACACGCTAATATCTACACGTTTTAAATCATACTGCTAAATAATTAAAAAAATAAGATGTCATCGCTAAGTATCTTCACATTACATATGAATTACATTATTAGTACATTTACATTTGTAGAACCTTGAACCCGTCACAAAATAAAATCCAAATTTTAACAGTTCGTTTACAAATATTTAAAATATAGTTACTCTATGTCCAGAGAGCCGTGCCCCCCGGCGCACAGCTCCGGTCTCCCTACGAACTCGGGAAGCCGCCACGCTGCGCGCCGAGCAGACCCGCGGCGCCGCCCTGGAGACCGCCGTCAGCTACCTGCAGCCGCCGCTGTTCGCCGACTACCGAGGGAGCGTGTGGTGAGTAGGGGTCCCAAAACCGTAACAAATTCTGAAAACCGGTTTTTCGGTTTTAGAAAATTTCCAAAACCGGCTAACCGGTTTTTTCGGTTATTTCGAGTTTTAGTTATAATATTAAAAAAAACGCTGTTATCGAGGTTTTTGCAGTTAAATCTGGAAATTCTACATGTAATATTACTTTTTTATTATTTAAAAAAAACCATAAACAAACCTAACATTGGTTTTTTCATTCAACAATATTTTGAAGAAAGAATATGTGTTTTTAATGCATGGTTAATACGGTCTAAAGATTGCAGAACACTGTTTGATACTATGAAGACAGCTGTATTCTGCCAATAAGACCCATCTGCAAAGCTAACGATAGAGGCGCCAGGATAAGCCCCCAAACGACCTCACTTCAATCAAATTATTCTTCTCCCTGTCGCAAAGACAGCGTAGAGAATATTGGGCCAACTCTAATTTTGTTTTTTTTTTTCATATGTTATCATGACAATTAATTTACATAAATTGAAAGTATCCACATTCAGTTCGAACAAATTATTAGTGCAGAGGCTACATCCATGAGTTTTTGACGTCTACTTATCATTAACATTGTAATAAGCTTTCCACAGAACAGACTAAAACGGACAAACAAATACTTTATAGGAAACGAAGTAAGACTTTATAACAAGATTCCAGAAGAGATTTTGATCCTAAATGGTAATAATGAGTTTAAAACCCGTATCAAAAAAGTTCTGATTAAGAAAGCTTATTACAATGTTGATGATTATGAAAACGACAAAGATGCATGGAAGTAGTATAGCCCATATTTTCATTATTTCATCTATGTACTTTAAATCTTATTAATTTATGTTCTTTGTATTGTCGCCAACTCGCCAAATTGAATTGTAATGGCACAAAATATAAAAAAAGAGAGATAAATTGTAAAGTAGAGTTTGTTACCATTTTCTTCTCTACGCTATAAAATTATTGCGAAAGGGAGTAGAATCATGTGACTGAGGAGGGCTCGTTTGGGAGCGTCTCCAGGCGACCATTGTCGTAAGGCTGATCCAATTAGTGGGCACCCTGAACTAACCCGCCTCTCGCAGAATAGGATACTTTACCAATGAAGGTATCAATATTAATTAGATTAGTCTAATTGACTTTCAATAAGTAATATCTTGTTTCCTATATTGAATAAATCATTTTTGTCTTTTTTTTATTTTCACATTATAAACATTTTGACAAGAGTTTTAAAAACAAAATATTATCATTCAGAATTAAAATATCTTGTGGGATTTTATTATAAATCCTCATCATTTGATTATAAAACGGACGTTTCAGTATCTAGTCTTAGTTATTTAGTTTTTACTTTGCCTTCTTTGCCTTAATTTTATCAAATTCCTTATCAGAGTATCATCCTTCTGTAAAGTCCTCAGATGGTTAACTACACAAAAAGCCAGTTTCATCAAATTTTTGTACGCCTGCAGAAGATTTTTGCCTTTCCTTCATTAATAGAGCCATTTAAACTTTGACCATATCTGTACAAAGTAAGATACTACAAGATATAATGACCAATTAGTCATTTTTCAGTAATTTTTTGATAACCGAAATAACCGAATTAGCCGGTTTCGTAATTTGAAAAACCGGTTTTTTCGGTTTCGGTGAAACCGGTTTTGGGACCCCTAGTGGTGAGTGAGTATACATCGCGCTGTTTTGTAGCCCGCTGTTTTGGAGCCCGCTGTTTTGTAGCCCGCTGTTTTGGAGCCCGCTGTTTTGTAGCCCGCTGTTTTGGAGCCCGCTGTTTTGTAGCCCGCTGTTTTGGAGCCCGCTGTTTTGTAGCCCGCTGTTTTGGAGCCCGCTGTTTTGAAGCCCGCTGTTGTGCAGCATGCTGTTTTGTAGCCCGCTGTTTTGGAGCCCGCTGTTTTGAAGCCCGCTGTTGTGCAGCACGCTGTTGTGCAGCACGCTGTTTTGTAGCCCGCTGTTTTGTAGTCCGCTGTTTTGTAGCACGTGGTTTTGTAGCCCGCTGTTTTGTAGCACGCTGTTTTTTAGCACGCGGTTTTGTAGCCCTCTCTTTTGTAGTCCGCTGTTTTATAGCCCGCTGTTTTGTAGCACGCTGTTTTGTAGTCCGCTGTTTTAGAGCCCGCTGTTTTGCAGCCCGCTGTTTTGTCGTCAGTGTGAAATAATTTTTCACTAATACTATAAAAAATTAACAAAATTAAAAAACCATTTTTAATTTTTAAATTAGTAAACGAAACTATAGCGATTATCAGTATTGATTTTATCTGCCAACAGGATAGCGTGGTGGGGTGGAGGCGGCGGGGGCGGCGGGGGCGGCGGGGGCCGCAGCGGCGACCGCCTGGCGGCAGTGCGCGGGCAGCGCGCCCGGGACGCCGCGCACGCCCGCCAGCTCGCGCGCTCGCGCCCCGGACATCCGGTCAGTTACATTGATTGTACCAAGTTGTCTCGTCACTAGATGATATCCGGGCAGTTCATTTTATATGTCAACTAGAGGCTGCCCCGCGGTTTTTCCCAGATTTCTCATAAACACAAAATTCCCGTTTTTCCCGTTCCCGTGGGAATTTCGGGAAATCCCTTCTTAGTGCTCACCTACACTCCCTAACGAACCTACATGCAAAATTTCAGCCCGCTACGCCCAGTAGTTTCGGCTCTGCGTTGTCTGTCAGTCAGTCAGTCAGTAACGGAAGAGTTTTATATATATTGATGTGGTCTTACATTTCTTCACTAGATGGCATTGGGAGAAGCGAAGTGGCTCCGGATATCCGGTCAGTTACATTACCATTTACCTATGTGGTCTTGCATTTCATCACTAGATGGCATTAAGTAAAGGTAGCCCTGACATCGGGTCAGTTGCATTCATTATACCAATTTGGTCTTGCATGTCATCACTAAATGGCGTTCGAAGAAACGATCTTGCCCCGGATGTCCTTTATCCCGGATACCCACATTCAAAACCAAGTTGGTCTTGCATTTCGTCACTAGATGGCGTTGAAAGCGGTCTTCCCGGACGTCCGGTCAGTTATTTAACAAAATGGTCTTTCATTTCGTCACTAGATGGCATTAGGAGAACAGAGCGAAGTATCTCTAGACTTCCGGTCAGTTACATTCACCAAAGTGGTCTTGCATTTCATCACTAGATGGTGTTAGAAGAAGCGAGGTCGACCGGACATCCGGTCAGTAACATTACCATTATACCGATGTGGTCTTGCATTTCGTCACTAGATGGCATTAGGAGAAAGGAGCGAAGTAGCCCGTCAGATTCATAATACCAATTTGGTTGTCCATTCTATCACTAGATGGCATTAGGAGTCTTCTAGTGTTTGGAGTCAACTTGTTCGAAGTTGATCTCGGACAAGCATTCTCGAGTACAGATTATCCTGACTCGCCGGCCGTTTCGTACTCGTCTACCGAAGTCTTCACTTGTCAAAGTCCGGGTCCCTGAAATTTCAGATCTCTACCTCCTGTAGATTAAGAGAATTACTTGATTTAAAACACCTTCAAAAATCAGATCGCATAGCGTCTTAACTTCGTTTATTTTTTTTTTCAGATAAACATACTGTTCCATCGAGTACCATTAGGGAAGATATACGTCTTGAACAAGAACACAGATAATGAAAGCTTAGGTAAGTAATATACTGTTCATACCAGTCCTGTAATTTCAATAAATGTTTTACTTAATTATAAAAGCATTAATAATTTGAAGTATTAAGTTTCTTGTCACTGCTAATAATTTATTTATTTATTCAATCATAAATTCAATCATTATGTTAACAATACATAGTATAAAATAAAGTCGCTTCCGGCGTCTGTCCCTATGTATGCTAAAATCTTTAAAAAAAATGCAACGGATTTTGATGCGTTTATTTTAAGAGGCATATAGCACAGCTAAAGTAGCGCCACCCGAGAAAAAAATAAATATTCTTTAAACTAAGGCAAATATAAAAAAAAGGAAACAGTATTCCCCTGGATAATGCAGCCTAGTATTTTTAGGGCACTGTTGACTGTTCTGTTAGGTTAAAGACCACAGAAAGAAACTGATTGTTGCCAAAAGTGGCCGTTTTTAGCTTTTTAATAGTTTAGGCGGTACGAAGTTCGCTGGGTCGACTAGTTCTAAATAAAATGGAGTTTCCCTGCGTCATCGAAGCACTAATTATGATATCCGCAAAAGAACCACAGTCACCGAAGTAGTCCAAAGAATTGCAATACTTATTTGGCAATGGACAGAGCAGAGCAAAGCTTAGAGAATAATGGTCACTGAGGCGCACCAAAAGATGCAAGGTAGGCAGACGTCTTATGGTTAAAACTAGAGGCTGCCCCGCGGTTTCACTCGCGCAGATTTTTCATAAACACAAAAACCAGTTTTTTCTCGTTCCCATGGGAATTTCGGGAAATCCTTTCTTAGTGCTCACCTAGACTTCCTAAGGAACCTCCATGCAAAATTTCAGCCCGCTACGCCCAGTAGTTTCGGCTCTGCGTTGTCTGTCAGTCAGTCAGTAACGAAAGAGTTTTATATATATCGATGATGATGATGATCAACTTCCTATCCAGGTATAAAGCTAGACAGCGAGTGCAATATAACGTCCGTGGTGGCTGCCTCCCCCGCCGCGCGCGGCGCGCTGCCGCCGCCCGGCCAGTGGGCGCTCACCGAGGTCAACAACCGACCGATCAACCTTCTCAAGGTAATATAGCTCATCATACTCACAGACCCTCTCTACATAGAACCTGTATCGGGGTGCCCGAAACTCATACTGGGACGTACAGTGGCGGACACGGTCGGCGTAACACTTCCGGTTTTTCTGTATTGAAAAATAGCTCTTGTTCTTTGGTAATACATTCTAGGGCTGACGAAACCATTGGCAAATCTGATACGGCCACCTAGTCCGTGACTGTACAAATGTACACCGGGAATGCATCATAAGAATGTTTTTAACCGACTTCAAAAAATGAGGTTATTAGTTTGACCTGTATTTATGTTTGTCCGCGATTATCTCCAGTTTGGCTGAACCGATTTTGATGCGGTTTTCTCAAATTTTGTTACAATCAGTACTACTATTGCGGTAAACATTGGATATGTTATGGGTATTGCAAAAAGAAAGATGGCCTATACAGACTATAGAGCGATGTCTCTTTTTTTAATAGACAATCATATCATTCCGACTGCTGCGTGGCTCAGTTGGTAATGATGTGGACTGAGTAAGCGTGCACCCGGGTTCGATTCCCAGGCGGGGCGAATATTGATATGATGAATATCGATGTTTGTTTCCGGTCTGGGTGTGATGTTCGTCTCTGTGTGTGTTTCGGGCACCCTAGATACAGGTTCTTCCTAGTTAGGGGCTCTCAGTGTGATGTGTCATTATTATTATTAATAATAATAATAATATTAATTTATTTCAGGCAATATTTACATTAGAAGATGTTAAATAACATAAACAGAGGCCCATATGATAAATAACTTAAAACTAAAAATAGATAATACATTTTTAACTATTAAGTTAACTATTGCTATTTATTATTACTCCTAACCGCAATAGATCCCCAGGAGAAGGTTTTAGTACCTATTTTGACCAACTTCAGGAAAGAGGAAGTTCCCAGTTTATATATGTGTCAATTTACTGTCTCTTTTAAAATAGAAATTATTTTGCAACAGGGTGGAGAAGAGGACATGAACCGTTTGAGCCAATGCGGGAAGGAGGTGACGGTGCTGGTCCAGCCTACTCCCTTAGTCAAGAAGCTGCGTGCCGCGCTCAAAGCCAACAAGAGTGTTCTAGGATTAAGGTGAACTAAAAAAAAAATAGTTTAATCAAAATTGTAACAAGAGTGCCCGCGGTCAAAATATGAACCAATCAGAAATCAGCCATTTGATGTGAATAGCGACCACGGACGGCGTAACACTTTTGTCTACGGTCTCGTGCGCCCTAGACTGTTATACCAAAGAACAAGAGCTAGTTTGCAATACAGAAAAACGGAAAGTGTTACGTCGTCCTCGTCCGCCACTGTACGTATACAGTGGCGCCACCAGTCGCGCGCGGACTTATCTGGCTCGCACTCTCACATTGAAACGAATTTTTGTATTAACTTCGCCACAAGATGGCGCTGACAGCGCTGCGAATCAAAAAAAAAACAAATCATTACGCACTAGACCGCAAACGCACGCATACATCTATATACATAGTATAAAAACAAAGTCACTTTCCGCGTCTGTCCCTATGTATGCTTATATCTTTGAAACTATGCAACGGATTTCGATGCGGTTTTTTTAAAGGATAGTGATTCAAGAGGAAGTTTTATATGTATAATTTGTGCATAACATAATAATAGGTAAGGCGTTTCGAAGTTCGCCGGGTCGACTAGTGAAAATATAAATTAAAAGTCAACTTTCATAAGGTCCAAAAATGATTAGGTTAGTGATTAATTTTAAGATTGTATTTTTTATTAAAACAAATTATTGTAAGTCTTTTCTTGAATATATTATATACAAAAATAAGTAGCACAATATACATTATTTCTTATATATCAATTTGTTTAAAAATAAAGACCTGTCGTATTCGACGGAACCGCTGGATGGGAGAGGAGACGCACGCACGTTTACATTGTCAATTTTGTAGAATTTTTTATATGAAGTTATGTATTTAGACTTTTAAGATTGCAATATTTTGTATAAAGTAGCTTTTTTTTAAATATAGAAAAGGAGAATGACCTGTTTCATTGACCTCCTAATAAGAAATCTCGGATTTATTTATAGCTCTTTGCCAAAGTGCGCGCCAGATAATTCTGCGCGCGGTCAAAATATGAACCAATTAGCAATCAGCCCTTTGGTTTGAATGGCGGGTGAAGGACGTATACAGTGGCGCCCCCAGTCGCGCGCAGTTTTATCAGGTGCGAACTCTGGCTTTTTAGTTGTTTAATTTGAATTTTTTGATCTCTGTATTTTGTATGTACAGTTGGCAACGTCAACATTCCCTCTCAATATCAATATATATAAAACTCTTCCGTTACTGACTGACTGACTGACTGACTGACTGACTGACTGACTGACTGACTGACTGACTGACTGACTGACTGACTGACTGACTGACAGACAACGCAGAGCCGAAACTACTGGGCGTAGAAAGCTGAAAATTGGTACGTGGGTTCCTTGGTGAGTGTAGGTAAGCACTAAGAAGGGATTTCCCGAAATTCCCACGGGAACGTGAAAAAAACTGGAATTTTGTGTTTATGAGAAATCTGCGCGGGAAAAACCGCGGGGCAGCCTCTAGTTTGTTATAAAACCGTCTTTATATTGTACGCAATAACGTAGTTTGGATAAGATGATATGCTTTCTACTTTTTACTATAACTTTAAATGAAAATTGAAATTTTATTTATTGGCGTTATTTTACAAATAAATATCTGTTGTAATGATAACATTGTGAGACATATCTCGAATATTTGTGATTTTTTTGTAGTATAAGAAAAGTTTTTATAGTCAATTTTTTATAATTAATAAATCTTGTGAAGTATATATTTTGTTTGTTAATGTTAACAATCTAATATAATAACAACGCATCCCACTTAAAACATATACAGGTCTAGGAGGCCGTTACAGATTTGTCTATGGTTTCGTCATCCCTAATCCCCAACACAGAAAAACCGGAAGTGTTACGGCGACCTAGACCGCCACACAAACAAACCCAAGAAAAAAAATGTCTTAACCACTCTTTTAGGTCACGAACTCGCTGACTCAAATAAGTGTTTATTTTAGTTTATCTTAATAATAAAGCCAAATCCTTGATATCGATTATATGTAGGTACTTGATTAAATTTATCAATATTATATTTTTTTTATCAAATAAATTTTATTGTGCTCAATTATAGTGATTATTGATTGTTCATTTTAAAGCCGTCGCTATGGCGGTTATTAGTGCTATCCTATTTTGGTAAGTAACTTTTTAAATAATAATTTATTCGTTAAGAGCCAGCTAGCGCCATTCGCGAAAAAAAATCAATATCTTCTAAACTAAGACAAATATCAAAAATGTGGCACAGTATGACAGGTATGACACTTTATAGTGACAGTATATAAGATATTTTTTTTTTTCGAGAATGGCGCTAACATCGCGGTAAACTGGCTTTTAATAGCCTAAGAGATGGCGACGTGGTCGACCTAGGAAGCGGTGGAGAGATGAGCTGGAAGTCCAAACCAAGACCTGGTGGGAATGTGCCCAGGATCGGGAAAAGTGGAGAAAGGGGAAGGAGGCCTTTGCCCAGCAGTGGGACACTACAGGCTGCAAATAATAATAAAAATAATAGCTAATGTTACCGCATCTTGGACTGACAACGCTAGAAGCCTTTGCCCGCCGATCTACCTTCTCTCTGGCCGATCCCAGCGCCATCATGCGGCAAGGATGGACAACATATAATTGGTCAAGACGGGGTTTATTTATAACTAACTAATGTTTTACATCTAATCACAAATACTTTATTAGGTTTATTAGGTACCATAAATTATGTTTTAATTAATAACTTATAGTAAATTATCTAGATGTTTGTTTAGCAATGTGTTTCCTAAAGTTGGTTTGTAAAAGTACTTGGTTGAGACAAGGCGGGAACAAGAGATGTCATGTGAAGGTGGAATCAAAAACAAGGGACGAGAGGAATGAAAAATAACAAGTGAAAAAGGGAATAAAAATGAAAATTGTAAAGAAAGTGAAGTATTTAATTTATAGCTGTAATATTTCAGAAGTGGGATGAATTCAACGTTATTACCCACAATAACAACATGGACTGGGCGAAAACAAAAGAGACCGAGAAAGTTCTGGCTCTAGCAGAGCTCTGAAGGCGAAAACAAAATTTTACTCAAATAATCAAAACAGCACGGCCACAATGAATACGCACCAAGTCTCGGCACCAAGAACGTAAACTTACGACAATAGAGATGGCTAATATACCTACAAAATAAGCTTCCGAAAATTAGAGAACACATACTTACCCATTGTTCGAAATACAAATTCTTTCTTCTAACTGCAGTAAAGTATGATGATTACTACACTACCAACTACCAAGGAATGTTGACAATAAGATACCAAAAGTTAAAGTTTAGTCAAGAACTTTCATTGTTAATAATAAAAAGCAAAATCATTACCTACTCATTACAAAAATCAAGAAGCAACATTTATGTTGATGTCGACCTGGAGGAGAGGTCAGGTTGATGTCCCAAGTTCAACCAAGAAATGTCCAAGTTGAACCATCAAAGCAACATCTGATAAGTGCGGGTGAAACATGAACATAAGGGGTCAAAGTGGAGAAGTTTGTGCTGCAGCAGCAGGTCCAACATTTATGTCAATGTTGATACGATGTACAAGGGCTCGACCAACATTTGCTACGAGTGAATGCAGTTGACCTTGCATGATGCATAATAATATTGTTTGGAGTTTGCCGGGCCAACATTCAAAAAGGTCAGTAGTATCTAACATAATTTACATGTAAACCCTGGATACCTCAGTACTTAATAGCTTCAAGTGATCTAGTTCTCCATTCAGAAAATCAATCTTATTGAATCTTTTAATATCAGCATTATGATAAAAGATAGAGATAACAATGCTTTATTGCCAATTATAGAATAATTTCCTACATAAAAAAAAAAAGATGCAAATACTTGATTATGAGAGATATAGGGTAATGGAGAGCCTGATTGCTAAAAGTGATTTCTTTTAGGCAAACCATTTGCACAGCATCAGCATAAATTGGAATTCAGTCAGAATGTAAACATTACTTTCTATTTTGTACTGTGTGTAAACAAATCAATTATTTTTGCTTTGTGCTTCCCTTTAAAGCATGGATTGAAATTAATAAAATATTAACTATTAATAGTGTATAAAAAAAAAAATGCCTTCAATGGTGGTGTTGAAAAGTTTGTATACTGTATGGATGTTTGTCAATCTTTCACATGAAAACTACTGGATGAATCCTAATGAAACTTCACAAAAATATACAATTTATAATGATTGTTACTTAAAATACTAATCCTCCGCAGACGAGGTCGCAGGGTGCCAGCTAGTATTATAATATATTTCAATTTTAAAAAAATATTTGAAAATTAAAAATAAATTACTATTAATAACATTATTTAAATTTAATCAATTTCTATCTTTATACAATATATTCTTGAATTATAAGTAGCCTACAAAAACACTGAATGATAATTCCAGTTACTTTATCTAATTAGAAAGCGCCATCTATTGGAGAGTTGAACGCTGCTGCTATCTTAGAGTATACACTACTATACTACAATGGTTTTGATACTACTATTCGACAAGAGGTGGCAGCACTGTCTGATGGAAATCGGTTGGACACAGAAGTTTTTGCTGCATCTGGCCACCGCAGCACTTAGTATTAAAATGGATATTATTTATGAATAAAATTCATGAGGAAGTCAGACGCTTGCCTACACCAGCCCCTGCGTCAATTGCAAGTAAGTCGAAAATCACGTCAGCGATTATGGCGGAACGGCGGCAGCATTTTTATGCTCCCATCACCAAACTTCTACGTCGAATGGGCTGCGAGAGACGTTATTACCAACTTACTCAGACTAGTTGGAGTGGCCTTCAAGGAGTCTACAAAGATGTGTGAGTTCAGTCCACAAGAAAACTTGTGGCGATTACAGAGCTACAGAGACTACGGTGTCCAGCTAAGGAAGCAGTAGGAGCGCTACCTTACAGGACAACAGCGACTTCTCCTAATATAATATTGGCATTTTTTAGAGCTGCGTATTGACAACACAGACAGCATTATTTAAAAGAATAGTGCAGGGAGATTAAAAAAAAAAACTGTACCATATGTCTAGCAACTACATATACTAAAGAGATACTTAGTTTTATTTTCTGTTAAAGTACAGAATTTCATCGCCGCTGTTCAGGCTCTAGGAAAGACCACGTACCTGCAAGGAACAACAATTGCAGCGATTACCCTGGGTAAGCTACAACGATTTTGGTGTCGGGGAGCGAGAGAGGGAAACGAGAGCCAAAGAACAACAAGACGCGTGCACCTTTTGCCTTGCAAAAATAGAAGAACTCGAGCAGAGTGTTAAGCCATTCAAGAAGGCCTTACGGAAGGATCGGTAGAGACACGTCAAGTGCCACGCGATCTGCTTCAAGCGTCTGGAAAAACGACATCCACGAGACACCTGTCCAGTTGCTACGTGGGACCAGGGACGGCTGCGGAGAGGCGCATCATAGGCTGTTGCACTGCACTACTCTACGCCAATAGCGTAAACATCCAAGAGTTCCAGTAAACTTCGCTGGACGTAGTGAGTTTGTGGCGCTCCTCGACGAGACGGCTACACGGTGTCGCTGATGAGCAGCGTGCACGCCGCGCGCGCCGTCCTGCGGGGCCTACTGGAGACCATACGCGTTAACTGCGCTCGAGACAATCAAGCTTTAGTCTAACTCAGTTGTATTTGTTTTGTGATATATTAGGCGCGGACAATGTATTGCAGAAAATGTATATACGAAGCATTGAAATTTTAAAATTCAGGATAGTGCCGATTCAAATTATTCTTTATAAAAAAAAAAAAAAAAAAAATTCTAGTCTCACCTTCAAAAAAAAAAAAACAATTTAATAATTAAAAAAAATATATATATCTATAATGATGTGTTTGATGCTGAACTTAATGGCCTGTGTGGCGGCATCTGTGTGAGCCATTGCCTGTGTGGCGGCATCTGTGTGAGCCATAGCCTGTGTGGCGGCATCTGTGTGAGCCATTGCCTGTGTGGCGGCATCTGTGTGAGCCATAGCCTGTGTGGCGGCATCTGTGTGAGCCATTGCCTGTGTGGCGGCATCTGTGTGAGCCATAGCCTGTGTGGCGGCATCTGTGTGAGCCATTGCCTGTGTGGCGGCATCTGTGTGAGCCATTGCCTGTGTGGCGGCATCTGTGTGAGCCATAGCCTGTGTGGCGGCATCTGTGTGAGCCATAGCCTGTGTGGCGGCATCTGTGTGAGCCATTGCCTGTGTGGCGGCATCTGTGTGAGCCATTGCCTGTGTGGCGGCATCTGTGTGAGCCATTGCCTGTGTGGCGGCATCTGTGTGAGCCATAGCCTGTGTGGCGGCATCTGTGTGAGCCATTGCCTGTGTGGCGGCATCTGTGTGAGCCATTGCCTGTGTGGCGGCATCTGTGTGAGCCATTGCCTGTGTGGCGGCATCTGTGTGAGCCATAGCCTGTGTGGCGGCATCTGTGTGAGCCATGGCCTGTGTAGCAGCATCAACGCATCATAAACTAAAATAATAATAATAAACAAACTAACCAAAAATAAAAATAAATAATAATAATTAAAAAAAAAAACTGTGTGCTTCCATTGCTATCTTCCTTTAGTTTTAAGTTCGCCTTATATAAAAGAACCTAAGTGCTCGCATTTTTGTCAGGTACAACTACCGTCGCCGTGGGACACGGCCAATGCAGGATGGCCGAGTGTTACCGCATCTTGGACTGACAACGCTAGAAGCCTTTGCCCGCCGATCTACCTTCTCTCTGGCCGATCCCAGCGCCATCATGCGGCAAGGATGGACAACATATAATTGGTCAAGACGGGGTTTATTTATAACTAACTAATGTTTTACATCTAATCACAAATACTTTATTAGGTTTATTAGGTACCATAAATTATGTTTTAATTAATAACTTATAGTAAATTATCTAGATGTTTGTTTAGCAATGTGTTTCCTAAAGTTGGTTTGTAAAAGTACTTGGTTGAGACAAGGCGGGAACAAGAGATGTCATGTGAAGGTGGAATCAAAAACAAGGGACGAGAGGAATGAAAAATAACAAGTGAAAAAGGGAATAAAAATGAAAATTGTAAAGAAAGTGAAGTATTTAATTTATAGCTGTAATACTAAATAGAAGAATGTAAATGCTACCTATTCATACATATAAAAATAGCACGCTTTTTTTAAGATTATTATGGAACTGTATTGAATTTGCTTTGATGAAAATGGCTAAATACATTTTTTTCGTAATCTTTACAACTTTTTTACTTCAATTTATTTTTCTTGTTTCTAGCTTACTAACTTCCTGTTTCGCCCATATACCAGACACGCAAACGTATTATGAATGGGCTGAACCGGACGCGCCGTTCCGTAGTAAGTTGAGTATTTTTACGAAGTACAGTAGCGGTCTAAGACGGTGTAACACTTTTGTCTATGTTCTCGTGAGCCCAACCGCCGCAGCACGACGGACCATTTGTCGAATCGAACTGTCACTTTTAATCACTTTTGACATTTCAATGCTGGAAAATGTATGGAGATGTCGACAAAAGTGACAGATAGATACGACAAATTCGACAGATTGTCCGTCGACTGTAATAGCTACCAAAGAACAAGAGCTATTTTGCAATACAGAAAAACCGGAAGTGTTACGGCGTCCTAGACCGCCACTGTACATGTAAATAACTAAGTATTATTTAAATTTAAACCCAGTTTCCATACCACTGGTTTGCCATGACGCGAACGCGCGCGTTATACGTTTCACTTTTTTTTTAATGGATAGCAAAGCAGCGCCCCTGGCGGTGAGTAACACAACTATAAAAATATAATAGATAAGCGTGGTAAGGGCACATAGCACAGCTAAAGTAGCAACAGCAGTAGGGCACTGTTGTATACCTTTTAGGTTAAAGACCAAAGAAACTTTCTTTAAGGTGGTAACTCTCGGTATGGCGCGAAATTAAAATTTTTTCGTGTTTTTTATTTATTCTGGCGAAAGTATACATTTTTAATAAAGTTTAATTGGATTCGCGTATGTAAAAAACCATCTCTCACATTGTAATACAACGTTTTTGGAAGACAGACCTATAGATTTTGTGCACGAGAGAGCATCTTCCTTGTTCTGTGATTTTGTGTCTAAGGGGTAAAAGGCTAAAAATCAAGTTCCTTGAATATACACAAAATCGGTAACTCTGTCTTTCAAAAACGATATATCACATTGTGGGAGATAGGTTTTTACGTACGCGAAATCATTTAAACTTTATTAAAAATGAATACTTTCGCCAAAATAATGAAAAAACGTGATAAAATTTGAAATTCGCGCCATACCGTGAGTTACCGCCTTAAGAAAGCTACAAAGTGTTGCTAAAGACGACCTCACCACATGGCAACAATCTGTAGCTTTCTTTGGTCTTTAACCTAAAAGCTATAGGTACAACAGCGCACTGAAATACTAGGCTACATTATCTAGTGGAATACTGTTCCACATTTTTTTGCGGGTGGCGCTACTTTAACCTCATGTTTTAGGAAATCTTAACCTTTGTTTTCAGCTGGCAACAACAAGATATTGTCTAGGCAGAATAGTTTGGAGAGGCTGCAAGCTGTGCGGACGGTGCTCGCAGCTCGCTATATTGACGCCTATATCGTTCCTACAGCGGATGCCCATAACGCAAGTATTTCTTATTAGTCAACCCGGTGAACTTTGTACCGCTTTACTTTTCACTACGTTGCGCATGTATTATACATATACACGATCCTCTTGAATCTCACTATCTTTAAAAAATACCTAAGCATACATAGGGACAGACGCGGGAAGCGACTTAGTTTTATACTATGTACTAGAAGCTGCCCCGTGGTATCACCCGCGCAGTATCTCTTAAACACCAAATTCCCGTTTTCTCCCGTTCCCGTGGGAATTTCGGGAAATACCTTCTTAGTGCTCACCTACACTCCCCAAGGAACCCACATGCCAATTTTCAGCTTTCTACGCCCAGTAGCTCTGCGTTGCGTAGTGGCTCTGCGTTGTCTGTCAGTCAGTCAGTCAGTAACGGAAGAGTTTTATATATATTGATTGATGAGTTAGTAGTGACACTACAACAAATAGACGTCCACTGCTGGCCATTTAGGTATCCCCCAAACACAAACAATGAAGAAGGAGTTTGCCGCTGAAGCCACGCTTGCAATGCGGTTTGGTGACCGTAGTCAGTTATAAAGATATATAAAGATATAAAGATATTTATTGCAACTTAGTGTGTACATGGTGTTAATAAAGGTACATAGCACTTAAAACTAAGTTACCCGGCAAGGGTGTAGCAATTTGGACTTTTGTCCATAAGGGTTCACTTAAACTAACTTTTTATTATAACACAGGCATAAATTGTATTACATTATAGATAAGTAAGAAAGTATTTTTGCTTTTGTGTTTTAACTTTAACTTAAGTCTATCACAGAGGTAACAGTCATTTTAAAATAAAATTATAATAAGGATTAATATAGCTATTAGGATTAGGCAACAATTTTTATATTTTATATTTATCTTCTATAGACTTATTAAGATAATCTTCAATTTTATAAAAACAGTTTTGAATTAAATATTGTTTAAGTTTTTTATTAAAGTTTTTATTTATGGTTAAATTCTTTATTTCTTTAGGTAGTTTGTTGTAAATTTTTATTGCCATAAAGTAGGGACTACAGTTTAATAGTTTTAATCTTGAGTGAGGAAGTGATAGCTGATTTTTATGACGGGTATTTAAGTTATGGGTTTCTTTTATTTGGGTGAATAAGTTTTTGTTTTGGTAGACAAAAGTGCATATTTCATAGATGTATATAGATGGAAGTGTAAGAAGTTCTAATTTTATAAAATAAGGTCTACAGCTTTGCAAAGAATCTATTCGGGCTAAAATTCTAACACATTTTTTTTGCAAAACAAACAGATCAGACATGTTAGTGCTATTTCCCCAAAGGAGCACCCCATATCGAAGCCATGAATAAGCGTAAGCGTAATAAGCTGATAATGCTGTTTTTGTATCGGTTGAGCAACAAATGTGGAACAGCGCATAAGTAAATTGGGATAGTTTTGTTTTTATATATTCAACATGTTTTTTCCAGTTCAAGTGACTATCTAATGTAATGCCAAGGAGCTTAAACTGGTCTACTAATTCAATTTTTGTATTCTTTATGTTAATATCTAAATTTATTGGCTCTGATTGATGGGATCTGAATTGCATTATTTTAGTTTTATTATAATTGATTTCTAAATTATGATCTGCTAGCCATTTCTCTATTTGTATCAGGGGTTTTTTGATGACAGTTTCTGGGTTTTCGTTTTTTGGGCATTCTATTGAAACAGAAACGTCATCTGCAAATAGTACTGGTGTGCAATAATTGTTGTCTAAGATTTTTGGCAGGTCATTAATGTAAATTAAAAATAAGAGACATCCAATCACGCTGCCTTGAGGAATTGATCCTGTTAATGTTTTAAGATTAGACCTTATATTTGTAATTTTATGTGTGGTTTGGCTATAGTTTTCTATTTGGACTAATTGTTCTCGGTTCTCTAAATATGATTTAAACCAGTCATGAGCTTTTCCCCTGACTCCTGACCCATAAAGTTTAGCTAATAATATTTTAAAAGACACTTTTTCGTAAGCTTTTGTCATATCCAGGAATATACCAAATGCATATTTTCTATCATTTATATGTTGCAGAGTTTTTTGTATGTAATTGTATGCAGCTAAAGATGTTGATTTATGTTTTCTAAATCCATTTTGGCAGGCGTCTAAAATTTTATATTTTTCTAAGAATGTATAAAGTCTATTCGACATGCATTTTTCAACATGCATGTCAGTGTGGCTTCTCAAAGTCCTCAAGTCAACACGGACGCTGCTGCTGCTGCCCGTTCTTCGGCTGCTACCTTAGTCACATTTCACAACTCCTATTGGGGGTGTTACTCTATGCCGACTTCACATGGAAGCTTGCTTCGCTTTGATGATATTTTCTTGTGGATTTGTTTAAAAAAACAACTGCATTAAGTTGTATGCAACACATACTAGCCGTATTATTCTTATAGATAAAGTGAATTTTCAGTAGCTTTACTGGAGGTCTACTTCTCTGGTTTGTTGAATGGTAAATACGTGACATCCAGTCAAATAACTAAAATACTCCTTTAACTTTTTATGAATAACAGGGTAATAGTTTTAAAAACCGGTCTTCAGAAAGATGCATTAATAAACTGATATTAAAAATTCCAGTCACAATACATAGCTCCCTCGGACGCAAGGCGCGAGTGGCTGTCGGGGCTCCAGGGCTCCTCTGGCACGGCTGTGGTGACAGCCAGCGAAGCTCGACTATGGACTGATGGAAGATACTTTACTCAATTCGACATCGAGGTGGACGCTACACTTTGGACACTGATGAGGATTGGTAAATTTGTATTAGTTATATATAACGCATCACACTTTAGACTCAGTATAATAAATAGTACTTCATACAGTATGGGCAGGCGTCATTTGTATGAAGTGTCCGAGCTGTGCTTTAGAGCCCGCCTAACTTGTATCCAGGCCTCTCAAAATACATACAAGACATACAAACACACCTACATCCTGAAAACAAACATCGATATCCATGATTGACTGCTCCGTAGCTCAGTTGGCAGTGATGTGGACTGAGTAAGCGTGAGCACCCGGGTTCGATTCCTGGGCGGGGAGAATATTGATATTATGAATATCGATGTTTGTTTCCGGTCTGGGTGTGATGTTCGTCTCTGTGTGTGTTTCGGGCGCCCTAGATACAGGTTCTTCCTAGGTAGGGGCTCTCAGTGTTATGTGTTATTATTATTATGTTCACTCCTCTATTGTATTCTGTATTAGGCGACATACATAGGCGAGATGGTTCAGGGTCGTCCCCCATACGGCTCCAGGCGTCGGGGGCATTGCAATCCCCGTATTGAATTGCGTCGTCAGCCCTTAAGTAGCCCCTGCACTTTCTACCGAACCCCTCGGCGAAGCCAACGATGGAGACGCCCCCTTGAACTACTTAAATCCTAAGTAATGAAATCTTCATCATCATCATCATCCTCAGGCCTCTTCTCTCGCACGCCATGCACCACGGTCCTGCGCCAGTCTGATCTGAGTCATCCGTTTCTAGGCCACCACTCTGTGACCTTAGGAGAAATCTAAGGAGGGTTTTCTTGGAAGAATGATACTACAAATACAAATACTAATATTTTTATTGTTCTTTAGTGACATAAATATTTTTGAACATAATTAAAACATACTAAAAGAAATACTAGTCTAAGTGACGTCTCTTTCTAGGTACGGACGCCACTATACAGGAGTGGTTGACCTCTCTGGTTCCTGGGTCAGTAGTCGGAGTCGATCCCACCACTTACACAAGAAGTGCCTGGACACCCCTAGAGGTAACGTTTGAAATTATCCCTGCTTACTGCCCATATTTTGGTAGATTGTTTTAAACATTCTAATATAGAACCTCTGCCCTCGCAGCATGACGGACTATTTGTCGAATGTAACTGTCACTTTTAATCGCTTTTGACATTTAAATGCGGAAAATGTATGGAGATGATCGACAAAAGTGACAGATAGATACGACAGACAAATTTTCGTCATGTTACCACTGCTGATATCGTATCTATGATCTGTACCAATATAATAAAGAGGTAAGATTTTATTGTTTTTTTGTTTGCATTGAAAAGGCTCTGAAAGTACTGAACCGATTTCAAAAATTATTTTACAGTTGTAAAGCTATACACCGTCCCTGGTTCTTATGATATAGAAAAAAAATTTGGATCGCAAGGCGGTATAGTGGATAGTGGCGGTCTAGGACGGCGTACCTACCACTTCCGGTTTTTCTGTATTGCAAAATAGCTCTTGTTCTTTGTTATTACAGTCTAGGGCGCACGAGACCAAAGACAAATTTGTAACGCCGTCCTAGACCGCCACTGTACCTAAGAAGTTCGCCAGCTAGTAATTTAATAAAATGGCATAATATGTCCGGCAGTGTTTCTGACAAGTCGGTCCTTAGTAGTACTAGAGTAGAATCATTTGACAGAGGAGGGCTCGTTTGGGGGCGTCTCCAGGCGACCATTGTCGTAAGGCAAGGCAAACATTTGTTTGCCTGAGCCAATTAGTGGGCACCCTGAACTACCTTGCCTCTATCAGTATAGGATACTTTACGAAATAAGGTATCAATATTAATTAGATTAGTCTAATTGACTTTCAATAAGCGATATCTTGTATCCTGTATTAAATAAATCATTTTTTACTTTACTTAATAAATTATCGCTTGGCGTCGCTTGGGGGAGCGACGGGGGCCGGGGGTATCTGGGGCTGGCACTCACTATAAGCCTCCGGTGGCCGTCTCGGCGTTTTTGGCATTAAGAACGTGTACTTCGAAGCTACTTACCTAATTAGGTATGAGGTAGGGGGCGCCTCGCAGCTGTGACATGCGCGCGTCGAAATACGAAATGTTGCGGCAGTTTTAAATTTTATTACTTTTCATACAAGCCGAAGTTAAATCGAGATGTTTATACCTACCGCACAATTTTTCTTTCCGATTTTTGTTTCAGCTAACAAGAATTTGCGTTTAGGTAAGGTATTTGTAATAACAAGTTTTTTTAAACCATCTGAGAAATATAAAACAGATTTCTTGATTCTGAAAAATATAGATGTAGGGTTTAGTTTAGACAAGTTATTAAAAAGTAACAAGATCTAATGAATTTTACTCTGTAGAAATAAATATCAAAGTAAACCCTTTTTGTAGTGTTTTCTCAATATAAATAAAACACCACTGGTTGTTTTAATTTTAAACAAATAACGACATTGTTTGAGTTGATAACTTTTTTTATTAGCGTAGATGCATTGAAGCATAGATGATCGGCGTCCGGTATCCGTCAACCTGCCGGATTCTTAGCGCTACCGAACCGACCACCTCCATGTCGTGTTGTTTTTTTATCACATAATATTTGTTCAATAATTTCAGACAGCATTATCATCGGTGAACATCACCCTCTTGGCCGTAGAGGAGAACCTTGTCGACCTAGCACGAGAAGCTATTGGCGACCCGGCGCCTGATAGGCCAAATAACCCCATACTCGTGCACCCTTTGCAGTTTTCCGGTAAGTGCTTTAGCGGGCAATCCTACAGCTTCACTCGCGCATTTTCCTAAGTTTCATATATTCGTCTCGTGGTTATATTAAGCTCCCAATTTTATTCCAATCAATCACAGAGTTACATTCTTAAATAATTAATATCTTCTAAACCATGGCCGAAATAAAAAATATGCGTCAATGACGCCCTACATAATCTTGCTTAGAATTTTTAGGGCTCTGTTGTGTAGCTTTTATGATTATAGTCTTGACGCATATTTTTGATTTCGGCCATGGTTTAGAAGAGGTTAATTATTTATGAATGTAACTATGTCTGGCTGTGTATATACGCATTTACGCATAAACTGCTGAACAGATTGAAATAAAATCGGTAGTTATATATAACTACGAGCTTTCCCGGCTTACTTCGTTACGCCATAGAATATAAGATACTTCAAAAGACTTGGCTCTATAGACTTCTTTTGACTGCCCAGAATGGCCGAATAAAAAACAAACAACAACAACAAACCACCTGTCAAAATATGTAAACAACGGAAAAAATATTGCACCTTGGGTTACATTATTTAAGTTTAGGTAAGGATCCCTAATTTTTTTGAAAATCTAATATAGCCTATGACACTTGGGGTTAATGTAGCTTCCTTCCTACCAGTGAATGATTTTTCAAATCGGTTCAGTATTTCCGGAGCCTATTCGTTACAAACAAACAAACGAACAAACAAACAAATCTTTCCTCTTAATAATATTGGTATAGATAATATAACCACGAGACGAATATATGAAACTTAGGAAAATGCGCGGGTGAAGCTGCGGATTATTCTAGTAGGTAAGTATTTGATGAAATCAATAAGCACAGATTTTCCGTCCAGAGTGCGTATTCTCAAGAAAACGTTTTAAGCAATAAGGCCATAATATCTATTGAAGGTTTTATTAAAGCAAAATTGTAAATGCTTCATATAAGTTGCTTAATTTGATTAAATCTATCTAACTGGCGAACTTCGAACCGCTCTACCTTTTACTATATGTATTATACATATAAACCTTCATTTTGAATCACTCTATCTATAAAAAAAACGCATCAAAATACACTGCATAGTTTTAAACATTTAAGCATCCATAGGGACAGACGCAGGAAGCGACTTTGTTTTATACTATGTATTGACTAGCTTTGTATATAGATCAGGGGTCACCAATTAGTTTTGCTCGGGGTCCGCTTCAAGGTATGAAATAGAGTCTATTTAATAGACCATCACGGTCCGCACAACATTTTATAGAAAAAAAATGTTAAGAAAAGTATGTATGGAAATAATAAAGGCATTTTTTACATATCAATGAGAAAAATATGATGTTTTCAAGTTTTTTTGTTGCGTACTATCTGTCTGAAATTTGGAGTTTAGGTTGGTGCAGCTATTAACATTTAATCCTGGAAATGTACATCAGTAAAGTCCAGATGTAAATTTGAATTTCGATGAAGTTCATCTTCGAAAATACTGAATACTGCTTCATAAATATGTGGCGATTCATCACCACTTACGTATGTACATATCATAACCAAACGACAACCATTCCTTCCTTCATCCATTTTATCTATGCCTGTAAATAATTCTGTCACTGTCATTTGTCACGGGCATTATTTATTCTTCTTACAAACAGTCCAGTCAGTAGACACTTGTTTTTGTACGGCTGTTAACCATTACCGCAGTTCGATATATTTTTTAAAATTGTTAGGTTGGCCTAGCTATTGAACTTAATTCCAGTGAACCCTCTTCTTTCTGCAGATCTTAATTATTTTTCTATACTCTTTCATAGCTATGATATGTGTCTGACATGACATGAGCACTCTTTTGTTTTGTTTTGATAAGTGAAATGACACTTTTCAGAATTGTTATTTTTCTAAATATTGGAATTGAAATAACTGTTTTATATTTGAGTTAAAATTGCAAAATGTGCATTTTACAAATTGAAAATACATCTGGTTGAGTTTTACTCTTGTGTACATTAAATATCTGGTGCTGGTATATACGTTTTACGTCTCAAACTGGGCCGCTGTTTTGTGCAATATTCGATCGGATTTGGGAAGAATTAACGTGAATTGTGATGGATGTTGAAGCTGAATAACCCTTCAACAAGGGCGCTTTATGTAACCAAGGGCTACTAAATGGAGTAAACGTATTCTTAGACTGCTGGATAAATTACATATAGAATCATTGGTCGGTGGGTCGTTTTACATTATTTCAACTAGGCTTTCAATATAAGCTTGTATTTTACACTCCTAAAACGACCCACCGACCACACTATGAATATTTTTTTATTTTCAATATGAATAATCAAGGTTAACTTAAAGTTATATGTTTTTATCTATTTCTTTTTATGTAAGCATACTAATATATATATATAAATAAATGCATTCAAAAAACTTTGTTTGTTTTATTAACTTAAGGGTAGGCAACAAAAGCGTAATTTTTATTTATTAATACCACTGCTGTTCATCGATATATCGATATCGATAAATAGCGGTTATATCGATACTTGTAAGCACTATTATCGACTACGTACATCACTACGTAGGTGTCAGTGATCAGAGAGAAGGTAAATGCCAGTGATGACAATAAACACCTTGAAATAAACTTTGCTCCCTCAAGTACGCCTAAAGAAACACCTAAACTTAGCTAGGGAAGGGCTAGAGTGGCGACTCTTAAAACGTAGTGATTTACCTTCTCTCTGCAAACAGTCTGTAAACATGTTGTAAATATACACCAACTCTACTAAGCACAAATAAAGAGTTTCCTTTGTTAGATCAGTTCAGGGATAGAGCTGCGCTCCCAAATTGGTGACCCCGACGTGATCTTAAGTTTTAAAGTAGGTACCAGACACGAGTACCTACACATACCACGTCGCTCACGAAGGGAGCTCCGACCTGGAAAGACCCTGCCAAGCGACCCAATAAGGTACAACAAGCATTTCTTTCTGAGACTGTGAGTCGAAAGCAAAAGGGTGAGTTATCAGCTACTTGTTATCCTACAAGAGTTACAGGAAACCTCGGTGACAGTTTTATATTATTTTTCGTTACCTACGACGTTGCCATGGCAACCATCGACGATTGTTTACAAGACCACGACAGAAAAAAGTGAATTATTGTTTTATTTTTAGGCCGCGTTCACACTTGTCGCGATTTGTGTGCGTTTTAATTTTTACTTTATTGATTTTGTATTTTATTGCTTATGTTAATATACAAAGGCTGTTTTCTTTTTTAATTTATTTTCATAATAAAGAAACATTAATTTATTTTAAATTTCCCTGCCTATTTATATTTTTTCTTTTCTGTTTTGATTTTGCGCCCAGACCTTTTGATTTAAATTTATAAATTTTTCAATATGGACGTATCTACAAACGCTCTTGAACCTGATGTTGCTGGTAGCGCTATTCAAGATCACTACGCAGCCTTGTGGAATCGGATCGATGAGCTGACGCAAGTTGTCGCAACCCTCAACAGTCGACATAGAAACTCTGATAGCTCACGCGAACGCAAAAACAGTCATGATATTTCCTGTCAGCAGAACTCTTCGCTTCAACGCCATCGCGAACTTTGTTGGTACCACTACCATTTTGGTGCCAGAGCCAACAAATGCGAGCGTAGATGCAAATGGAATCCTCAGGGCAGCCATTTAAACTGGAGCAGCGGTCGGTAGTGGCTAGTACCGACCGTCCAATTACAAGCCATCGACTTTTCGTTTCTGACCGGCATTCTAAAGTAAGTTTTCTGATAGATACCGGTTCAGACATATGTTGTTTTCCACGTCGATTACTAAACGGACGCTATAACAACACCGGTTTTTCCCTCAGCGCTGCAAACGGTAGCTCTATTCACACATACGGCAAAATCAAACTGAATGTGGACCTTGGACTGCGACGTCAATTTCGCTGGGACTTCATCATCGCAGATGTTGACGTTCCCATAATCGGATCCGATTTTCTATCGTTTTACCATTTATTACCTGATTGCCGCAGCGGCACACTTCGCGACGAGCTAACTAGTCTTTCAGCATCAGGAGTTAACCGCAACATTAAACAGCCGAGCGTTAGTACGATAAAGCAACCCTCATTGGATTCATCGTTTAACAAAATATTTTTGGAATACCCTGAGGCAACCCGCCCTCCAGCTCCTGGTCGTACCATAAAGCATAGCACTATGCATTACATTACAACAACGGAGGGGCAACCAGTTACGTCACGCCCGCGCCGCCTTGCGCCGGAAAAATTACAAATTGCCCAAAAGGAATTTGCTGACATGGTGTCTGCAGGTACCGCACGTCCGTCTAGTAGCTCCTGGTCATCGCCTCTGCATCTCGTTCCTAAAAAGAACGGGATGTGGAGACCATGTGGCGACTACCGAGCCTTAAACGCTCGCACTGTGCCAGATCGGTACCCCGTGCGTCATATCGGGGACTTTAGCCACAATTTAGCTGGTTCAACGATCTTCAGCACGCTAGATTTGGTAAAAGCGTACCAACAAATTCCTGTTGCTAGTGAGGACGTATGCAAAACAGCCATCACTACTCCTTTCGGCCTTTTCGAATTCCCTTTTATGACGTTCGGGTTACGAAATGCAGGCCAGACGTTCCAGCGTTTCATAGACGAGATCCTCAGGGGACTTGATTTCTGTTTCCCGTATATTGACGATATCCTCATCTATTCGCGGGATCCTGAGGAGCACACCAAACATCTGCGCATCGTCTTGCAACGTCTTGTTGACTACGGCGTCGTCGTCAATGTAGACAAGTGCGTCTTAGGCGCTAGCGAGGTTATCTTCCTTGGTTACAAGGTTTCCAAGGACGGTATTCGCCCACCAGAGGACAAAATCTCAGCTCTTCGAGAATTTCCTCTGCCAAAAACTGCACAAGGCGTTAGGAGATTTCTTGGCATGGTTAATTACTACCGCCAGTTCCTTCCCAATGCTGCCAAAATGCAAGTTCCGCTAGTTGATTTCTTGACAGCGACGAACTTAAAAGGTACCAAGGACATGCCTTGGACGCCCGAATTAGAGCGTGCTTTCTACGCTTGTCGGGATTCACTCTCAGAGGCCACTCTACTTGTACATCCTAAACGAGGTGCTCGCTTAGGTCTGTACACAGACGCCTCCAGCACTCATGTTGGGGCATGCTTACAACAGTGGTCGCATAATGGTTGGCAACCCCTAGCATTTTTCAGCAAAAAGCTCACGCCGAACCAAACTACATGGCCTGCGTATTACCGCGAACTTTTCGCAGTATACGCAGCGGTTCAACATTTCCGGCATATTTTAGAGGCGCAACATACAACCATCTTCACCGACCATAAACCATTACTTTACGCATTCATCCAACGCCGCGAAAAGTTGCCCCCACCACAACTCAATCAACTCACTTTCATTTCACAGTTCACCACAGACATAAAACATATTAAAGGAGAAGACAACGTCGTCGCCGATACGATGTCTCGCGTTGAGACCATCTCGCTTGAGGATGATTTAACGTCCCTGGCAAAAGCTCAGCAAGCGGAAGACGTTGTCAAAATTTCCGAACTATATCCATCCCTCACAATCAAGCCCACTCTCATACCCGGTTCCAACATCCCCATTCTTTGTGACGTTTCGACAGGCAAACCCAGACCATTCCTGCCAGAGCAGTGCCGACGGGCCGTATTCGAGCGCTTGCACGGATTAAGTCATCCCGGCGCTCGTGCTTCAGCACGCCTGGTAGCTGACCGCTACGTCTGGCCCGGCATGGCTAAAGACTGCCGCACTTGGGCACGTGAGTGCATCGCTTGTCAAAAGTGCAAGGTTACTCGCCACGTTACCTCCCCACTTGGCAACATTACCACTCCATCCGGTCGATTCCGTCACGTACATCTCGACATCATAGGTCCCATGCCATTTTCCAACGGTTTCACCTATTGTCTCACCGCGATCGATCGTTTTTCACGCTGGCCTGAAGTTTGGCCGATGACCTCAATCACTGCCGAAGAGGTCGTGAAACAGTTCTTACACGGTTGGATTTCTCGGTTTGGTGTACCGACTACCGTAACAACTGATCAGGGACGCCAGTTTGAATCCCACTTGTTCAACCGGCTAATGAACCTAGGCGCCACCAAACGGATTCGTACAACGAGTTACCACCCCCAAGCTAATGGGATGGTGGAACGTTTTCATCGTCACCTTAAGGCCGCACTCATGTGTCACGAGAGTTCGTGGCATAATGCGTTGCCATTAGTTCTGCTTGGTATCAGATCGGCTCTAAAGGACGACATTAACCATTCTGTCGCCGAAGTATTGTATGGTGAACCGCTACGCCTACCAGGCGAGTTTTTGGTGCCTAGCGATTTCTCCAAACCCGTCGACGACGATTTTGTCGCACGGCTCAAGCGAAAGATGTCTGAACTGCGTCCTGTACCAGCATCACGCCACACAGAACCAAAGACTTTCGTTTTCAAAGAGCTTTCAAACGCATCGCATGTTTTTCTGCGCGATGATACCGTCCGACGTTCTCTCCAGCCACCTTATACTGGTCCTTACAAAGTTTTGCACAGAAGCAACAAAACTCTGACCTTAGAGATCTCTGGAAGGAGATCCGAGGTAAGCATAGACCGTACCAAACCTGCTTATGTTGCATTCGATTCAGATCGAAACTCGTCTCTCCTCAGTGCAACGCAGCAGCAACCTGTAGACAGCCCCTCAAAGCCTTCGGTGGGTAGTGCTCCGCAACGTCCGGTCATTAGCGTTCCTCCTAAAAAGTCCAACCTACGAAAAGTCGCGCCTCCTAAAACATCTGCACAGCCCAGAACAACACGGTCAGGTCGCAGAGTTAAGTTTAGGGACATTTTAAACTTGTAAATGATTTTTTGTTACCTGTTTGTTTGTTTGCTGTTGTAATAAATTCCGTTATGTTTTATTTCGTTTAAAGGAATATTTTTTGTTTTTTCTTGTACATACAGTGTCTTTATATTTCTTCTGTATATTTTTTTGTATTTAATTATGTTGTTTTTGTATAAACCCTAGTTTATTTTTCTCCGTAGGGGGGTGGTGTGGCGATTCATCACCACTTACGTATGTACATATCATAACCAAACGACAACCATTCCTTCCTTCATCCATTTTATCTATGCCTGTAAATAATTCTGTCACTGTCATTTGTCACGGGCATTATTTATTCTTCTTACAAACAGTCTGTAAACATGTTGTAAATATACACCAACTCTACTAAGCACAAATAAAGAGTTTCCTTTGTTAGATCAGTTCAGGGATAGAGCTGCGCTCCCAAAAATATAATTATGTTGATGTTGACCCAAACAATAATAACTTGACCAAAAATAAAAAAAATAAATGATAATTTTCATCTTTAGAGTCCGCATTATTACTTGCGAAAACAATTGACTCTTCGTTGCTCCACATCAGGATGCAGAGTAAATGGTACGGAGGATTTCTCGTTTGTTGTATTGCGGGGGATAAGTTTTTATAAAATTACGCACTCAGTAGTGCAAGTTGCTGTGTTCTCGCGGTCCGCACAAAATGGGTCGGCGGTCCGGATGCGGACCGCGGTCCGCCATTTGGTGATCCCTGGTATAGATAGCTATGAGCGTGTTAACCATCCCAAGAAGTCGTTGATCCAACTGCACCGCGACGCATCAGATGTACTCGGCCTGCAGTTTTTTAATAATAAAATAATTCTTCTGAACATTTTCAGGTAGAATAGCGAGTGCAAAGATAGCTGACCTAGTAGCTGAGATCAACGGGAGAGGCGCCTCGGCGTTGGTCCTCACAGCGTTGGATGAAGTTGCTTGTACGTTCTGTTCTTTTGACCATTATTGACAAACATCTTTGTACCGCCTTACGATATTAATAATTACTTATAGCCTGTGTGCTATTTTTAATTCTTTAAGAATATTCTTTAGCCTATGTTTATCAGAGATCATGAAGGATTCTAATGGAGAAAGGATTTTTTAATAAGACCAATAGTTTCGGATACTGTTCGATCGATAAACAATCAATATTATTTTAACCGATATTATATAGTAAGTGTCATCACCGCGTCAACAAGCTTCCATTTATCCTCATTCCTCACTTACGAGTTTTGACATAGACATAGACATAGATTTATTTGCACACACAATACAGACACATAGTACATATTCAGAGATACAAAAAGGTAAGGTAGGTTCAAAGTATTTTTATATGTAGATATTGTGGGTGCAAAATGGCTCAGCATGTGTTGCAAAAAATGCAACGGTGGTTATTCTGCCAGAACCATGAGAAGCAGTGCGATTAATAAATGTGTAAAAATATTTATACTTATAATACAATGTGTAGGTACTTAATAGAGACTTGAAGCGTGACAAGTGTTAAAAATAAATATTAATATTTTTATAAAAATAATACTGATTATACGTGTTTAGGACGTATTCAGATTTGGCCAAATAAAGGGTCCTGACCTGTAGTTAACATACTTGGCAATAGATGGCGTTGTCTAGCCTGTTCACATTTGTTTGGTTTGACTACTGGCCAATAGATAGCATTAATGTTTTGTTGACGATCGAATGAACTGAGTGAGGGATGTTAAGTTGTCGTTGGCAGTGATGTATAGTATACAGTGACTTCTAGGTCCGGGTTCGATTCCCGGCAGGGGAGAACGTTGGTTTGTTGGATATCGGTGTGCGTTTCGCAAGTGTGGATGTGTTTCAAAAACCTTGATTAAACTTTGGTTAGGGGCTCTGAGTGTAATTTTTTTTTTGTTTCTTTCTTAGACACGTTAAATCTTCGTGGTACCGACATTCCTTATAATCCAGTTTTCTTCTCATATCTCATCATTAGAGCTGATGTGGTGAGTTTTATTAAATATAACTATATAAAAAATATAATATGTACAGTGGCGTTCTAGGCGGGTGTAACAGATTTGTCTATGGTTTCGTCAGCCCTAGAATGTATTAACAAAGAACAAGAGCTATTTTGCAATATAGAAAAACCGGTTACGTTCTGTAAGTGTTACGCCGACCGTGTCCGCCACTGTACCTACCTATTAAATTTGGTAGGTATGTGATACGGACACCCTAGATAATTATAGATACAGATTCTACCTAGGGCTCTTGAGTTATTACTGTTCTTTTTTTCAGTCTACAAACAACGTGATCCTGTTTTGGGATGACGGCGTGTTGTCGACAGAAGTGCAGCAACACTTGGCGGCAGAGGGCGTGACTGTCGACCCCAGGCCTTACGGAGATATATTCGAATATTTAAGGACTTATTCTGTTAGTATTAGAGTCCGACCGAAACCGACACCGAAACCGAATATTCGGCCGTGGCTTCAGTTTCGGCCGAAACCGAAACCGAAACTCACGTGGTCAAGTATGAAATTCCTTAAAATACTGAAATTTGTTGCACTTTACCGATTATTCAGCATTAATTAGGACATGAGATGCAAACACAGTATATTAAGTAACGCACTGAGTAAGTTTTGTTGCTACAGAACTATCCGAACGGCGCACGACAATTCCCGAACAGGGCCACCAGCGTCCGCTAAAGCGTTGCCGCAAGAAACGAAGTTAGGCGAGCGTGCACGACAACTTCCGAAATCAGTTTCGGTTTCGGCAAAAGGTTCAGCCAATTTTAGCCGAAACCGAAACTGCCGCCGAAACTTGATTTTTGGCCGAAACTCGGCCGAAACCGAAACCGAACTTTCGGTCGGACATTAGTATACTCATAAATTTATAATTACCTATCTACTTTATTATTATTATTATTTTATCAACCGGCGCCTCCGTAGCTCAGTAGCCTAGCGCCTTTAATTAGGGCACGGAAGGTTGTGGGTTCGATCCCTGCAGAAAACACCAAATATTTAATTCTCACAAAAATCACGTTGTGGTTGTTTTCGGTTGGATAGGACATTGCAGGCTTGAATCACCTGATTGTACGAAAAGTAAGATGATTCCGTGCTTCGGAAGGCACGTTAAGCCGTTGGTCCCGGCCGCAGCAGTGGTCGTTGTAACCGCGGCGACAAGCTGGCCCCGCCTCAAGTTGGTAATAAAAGATAAACTCGGCTAAACGTGGGTCCGGCTCTTGAGCTGGTGCCTCTGCCTAACCCTTCGGGAAATAAAAGGCGTGAGATTATGTTATGTTCTATCTACCGGTGCGCGGTTGCCACTCGAGTATTTTTCGGCCCCAGTGATCATATGTTTTTGAGTTATGTGTGTGTGACATATTTGACGATTTTTTTTATTTATTTAAGAGCCAACTCCCCATCGGCAGTAGGATCTGGTTGTCTCAAGATGGAAGCGAGGCGATACACGGGGCGGCTGAAGCTGTAAGTAAAAATATGTTTTTTAATAAAATTATTATTGTTAAAAGAAAACAAATAAAATAATTTATTTGTAAAATGTTAGTTGAATAAAAAAATGCTAGTTTAAGTAAACTTAATTTTGCCATCGAAGCACAAATTGTGGGGATACCTACTTACCTACTTATCATACCTTAACTAAATATATTTACACACATGTGTTAATTTTAATAATGTGCCGTCAAGTTAATCATAAAAAAGTTCAGAATAATAAATTAAAAACTTTACTTATTAAGGCGGTAACTCACGGTACGGAGCGAAATTCAAAATTTTTCACGTTTTTTAATTATTTTGGCGAAAGTATTCATTTTAAATAAAGTTTAAATGAATTCGCGTACGTAAAAACCTATTTCCCACATTGTGATATATCGTTTTTGAAAGACAGAGTTACCGATTTTGTGTATATTCAAGGAAATTGTTTTTTGACCTTTTACCCCTTAGACACAAAATCTGTAGGTCTGTCTTCAAAAAACGTTGTATTACAATTTGGCAAATGGTTTTTTACATACGCGAATTCATTAAAACTTCATTTAAAATGTATACTTTCGCCAGAATAAATAAAAAACACGAAAAATTTTTAATTTTGCGCCAAAGCGAGAGTTACCACCTTAATTAATAATTTGTTTTTTTTTTTTTACAAAAAAGGAACCCGCCTAACCCGCCTTCAATAAACTGACACACACATTAACTGGGAACTACCTCTTTTCTGAAGTCGGTTAAAATTTGTACTAAAACCTTCTTCTGAATGAAACGAATACTTTTCTGAAAACCGCTTCAAAGTCGGTGCAGCCAAACTCGACATAATCGCGGACAAACATGCAAACAATTAATGTTCTTGTTTTTATGTTTTTTGTGCAATAAAGATATCATTCATTCATTCATTCATTCAAACATACATACGTACAAACAGGTCGAACTGATAACCTCCTTTTTTGAAATAGGTTGAAAAATTACACGTTCACAGACAGACTAGAGCTTCACCCTCTAGGTAGAAAGCGCGCCAGATAAGTCTGCGCGTGACCGTGGCGCCACTGTATTCGAAATTAATTCGCTTTTAAAAACGAATCGCTGTTTGCCGATTATTATACATTTTGACCACGCGCAGACTTATCTGAGCACGCTCAGGGGTACTATTTCTTTCTTTAAATATAGTTTTTTTTCTCAGAGCGCAGGCACAACGTCCCTTTCCACCTTGTCTCCTGTGTCGCTCATGAAGAACATCAAAAACTCTGTGGAACTTCAGGTAACTATAGGGTCTACTCATACATATGTACATACCTAATATATAATAAGTTATCAATATAAGAATATTTTAATGCTTATTTAAAAGTTATTTCACTTTCACTCAAAAACAGCTGTCCAAATTAAATTGGAATAGTAATAGGTAACAATATTATTTGAATTAATAATAATATTACTAAGGATTATGTATTGCTGGTAACTTCAAGACATAAGCACCTCCGACTTACTACTCTGGTTCACCGGGTTTGATTCCCGGCGGGGCGAACATTGTTAAAATGAATAACGATGTTTGTTTCCCGGTCTGGGTATATTGTTCGTACTTGTATACGTTTCGGGCACCCTAGATACAGGTTCTTCCTATTTATAGGCTCTGACGGTGCGAAACTAGCGCCACTACCGATAAATAATTAATATCTTTTAAACCATGGCCGAGTTCCCAATACAGTTTGTCACTGCGGGGGAGTATGACAATTACGGTCTTACAACAAAAGATTACCTTGATTACATAGAAAACTTGAAGAAGATGTAAAGAGGAGGCCTCTGTCTATTGACACACTAAACCTATTTAAAGAAAAAAGAAAATAAAGAAAGCAAATGAGACGGTTTAGAAACAAAAGGCTATTCTATTCTGTTCTGGCCAAAATCAAAAATATGCGCCTTTGACTCCCTAGATAATCTTGCTTAGAATTTTTAAGGCTCTGTTGTGTAGCTTTTAGGTTAAAAAATGAAACTAAAGTGGCCACTTTAGCCAAGAAACGGTTTTTTTCTTATATTTGAACCTAAAAGCTACATACACTACAGGGATTCTCAACCATGGCCGAAATAAAAAATATGCGTCTTCTAAACTTTAGAAGATATCAATTATTTATCGAAGTGGCGCTAGTTTCGCACCGTTTCGCCGCTTAAATTGGCCAAATCAGATATAATAGGTATTTTTAAATGTTTTTTTTTTAATGCAGGGTTTCCGCACGGCACACATTAAGGATGGCGTCGCGGTAGTGCGTTTCTTGCGGTGGATTCACGAGCAAGTGGCGGCGGGAGGAGAGGTCACGGAGATGGACGTCTCTGACAAACTTGAGGAGTTGAGAAGGTACTATAACTCATGGTTTGAATGTATATTTGAGGGTTAACATAAATAATCTAAAAAAAAGAGAAACTGTCGTGCGACACTTGATAGGAACGAAATCCGACTGACAGTCGACCAAGCCACTGTCCGTAGAGAACGAGTACTGCGAGCGAGAGAGGGAGAGAGATATATAGTTCTCGGTATAATATTTCACGCTGTATCGCTTTTGTGTTTCACGCTGTTTCACTGCAAACTGAGATAAAGGAACTAAAGGTAAATTCTTTGGCTCTCTTATGTCTTCTATTCTCTGTCTTCTGTATTCTATTCTTCTAAGCTAACTAATTTTATCCCAGTTGGTTCACCAGTTTTTGCGAGCAATATTAAGCTTGCTCGCAAAAACTCATCTTACGGAAACGTGAAAATGGGATTGTTAAATACCAACCAACACAAGTTAAAATCTATGATTTTGTTTATGGACTAATTCGACACTAGAATCTGACTATTGTAGTATAATATGTAAAGTCATGTTGAGTTCCGAGAGATAGTCAGATCAGAGCGGATGGTTGTGTTTTTATAAATATACTAGAGGCTGCCCCGCGGTTTTCCCCGCGCAGATCTCTCATAACACAAAAATCCCGTTTTTCCCGTTCCCACGGGAATTTCGGGAAATCCCTTCTTAATGCTCACCTACACTCCCCAAGGAACCCACGTGCCAAATTTCATCTTTCTACGCCCAGTAGTTTCGGCTCTGCGTTGTCTGTCAGTCAGTCAGTCAGTCAGTCAGTAACGGAAGAGTTTTATATATATTGATATTTTATTTTAATAAATTCCAAGTACAGTAAAAGTTCAGTGATTATTATTGGAAGGTCTACTGGAAACAACGGGCTAATCAACTATCTCCTACAGGGAATTTATATTTTTAAGGGAAATTTCGTCGCAGGACGCACCCTAGTAACCAACCTCTAAAAAGAAAGCAAAAATAATAACACATCACGTTCAGAGACAAAAACCGGTTATTATGTCGAAAATTCCGGCGTTAGACTTATATTGATTAACATATTATAAATTATTCTTTAGTGAAGAAGCAGACTTCATGGGCCCTTCATTCAGCACAATAGCTGGCGCAGGGGAGAACGGAGCCATCATCCACTACACACCATCACGCGACGGCATTGAGAGGGTAGTCAGACAAAACGACATGCTTCTCGTAGACTCGGGAGCCCAATACAGGTACTGTGATACTAGCGCCAACTATCGGTGTTTATGTGAATCTTAAGAGCCAGTTTACAGCGATGCTAGCGCCATTCGCGAAAAAATTATTATCTTCTAAACTTAGACTTCTAAAGCTTCTAAAATAATGTAGCCTAGTATTTTTAGGGCACTGTTGTATAGCTTTTTGGTTAAACCTCACCGCGTCTTGTGCACATAAACTGTGCAAAATTTAAATGCGTTTGAGGGTAGGCAAACGTTCAACGAGTAGACCAAAGAAAGCTACAGAGTGGCCACTTTTGGCAACAATCTGTGGATTATTTTGTTCTTTTTACTTAGGACTACATAACTCTGCTCAAAAAAAAAACTTAGCATGTTTATCTAGTGTCATACTGTGCCACATTTTTGATATTTGTCTTAGTTAAGATATATACATTTATTTCGACAATAGCGCTGTAAACTGGCTCTTAATACGAAGCTTGCTCTCTATTGGCGTATAGCAAAACTAAACTAAAGCTTAAAAAACAAATCACTTTTTTATAGAGATGGCACAACTGACATAACGCGCACCCGTCACATGGGCGAGATCACAGACATGCAGCGTCTTACTTTCACCCGAGTACTGCAGGGGCAAATACTGCTGGGCACTACGGTGTTCCCTATTGGCACTAGAGTAAGTGTTTTTTAGTACTTTTTGATGCAGTTTAATACTGGATACTTAACATCCAGGATTATCTCGGTAATTCTGAGGGTACATCGAGGGTTATCTTAATTTCGAGATTTGATAGTTAAGGCGGTAACTCACGGTACGGAGCGAAATTCAAAATTTTTCACGTTTTTTAATTATTTTGGCGAAAGTATTCATTTTAAATAAAGTTTAAATGAATTCGCGTACGTAAAAACCTATTTCCCACATTGTGATATATCGTTTTTGAAAGACAGAGTTACCGATTTTGTGTATATTCAAGGAAATTGTTTTTTGACCTTTTACCCCTTAGACACAAAATCTGTAGGTCTGTCTTCAAAAAACGTTGTATTACAATTTGGCAAATGGTTTTTTACATACGCGAATTCATTAAAACTTCATTTAAAATGTATACTTTCGCCAGAATAAATAAAAAACACGAAAAAAATTGAATTTCGCCTCATAGCGAGAGTTACCACCAGGGGCCACAAGGTGCGAAACAAGCCCCACTTCCGACGCCTAATAATTAATCTTCTAAACCATGGCCGTAATCAAAAATATGCGTCTTTGACTCCCTAGATAATCTTGCTTAGAATTTTTAAGGGTCTTTTGTGTAGCTTTCAGGTTCAAAATGAAAGAAAAAAAAACCGTTGTGAAACTAAAGTGGCCACTTTAACTCTAAGCAAGATTATCTAGGAAGTCAAAGACGCATATTTTTGATTTTGTCTGTGGTTTAGAAGATATCAATTATTTATCGAAGTGGCAGTTTCGCACCGTGTAACCCCTTAATAGATTATTTTATTCTAGAAGTTAAAAGTCAAAGTCAAAAATTTGAGGAGGAGGTTTATAAGTATAATACATGCACAATATAGTAATAGGTTAGGCGGTACGAGGTTCGCTGGGTCGACTAGTCTTTACCAATATTATAAAGAGGAAAGATTTGTTTGTTTGTTTGTAACGAATAGGCTCCGGAAATACTGAACCGATTTGAAAAATTCTTTCACTGGTAGGAAGCTACATTAACCCCGACTGTCATAGGCTATATTAGATTTTCAAAAAAATTAGGGATCCTTACCTAAACTCAAATAATGTAACCCAAGGTGCAAATTTTTTTCCGTTGTTTACATATTTTGACAGGTGGTTTGTTGTTGTTGTTTGTTTTTTATTCGGCTATTCTGGTAGGTCAAAAGAACATAGTCTATAGAGCCAAGTCTTTTGTAGCATCCTATAATCTATGGCGTAACGAAGTAAGCCGGGAAAGCTCGTTATTAATAAAATGAATAAGTATACCTCTAAACTTAGTGTACCTATTAAAACTTAAACTGAAACACCCAGGGTCACTTCCTGGACACCTTAGCTCGTCGTCCGCTATGGGAGGCCGGTCTGACCTACGCGCACGGCACTTCGCACGGGGTAGGCAGCTATCTGAACGTGCACGAGGGACCCTCGGGCATCGGGGGAGTCAACGCCAACGACCCTGGCATCACTCCTGGCATGATTATGAGTAATGGTAAGCTATTGATGACTCCAGGCGACCATTGTCGTAAGGCATTTGTTTGCCAAAGCCAATTGGTGGGCACCCTGAACTACCTCGCCTCTCACAGTTTACGATACTTTACGAAATAAGGTAATAATAATAATAATAATTTATTTATTTGTACAACACAGGTATAAAGATCTTAAATGTACATCCATATCTAGGTTCGCTGTGTTCAGCCTTTTCAGGCGTACAAAATAAACTTAAAACTAGACATATTTACACAAACTTGACTTTGACTACTTACGTACTTTGACTTTGACTTTGACAAAGAAGAATCTATATACAAAAGACATTACAAGAAGATAATAAGAATAAGACATAAAAAAAAAACTTTAATAAAAACAAAGACTAGGTTTCGCGATCATTTAAAAATTCTTGGACCGAATAGTATGCCTTATTTGCAGGTATCAATATAAATTAGATATGTAGTCTAATTGACTTTCAATAAGTGATATCTTGTATCCTATATTAAATAAAGAATTTTTGACTTTGATAAAGATATCCTTTTGTCCCCCATAGGGACGAAGGCTCGCTATTTGCTTCTGTCTTAGGCAACCTACTCCTCTATTTTGCCTCCATCTCACTCATGGCACAGTATAATAAATAGTACTACGTACAGTACGGGCACTCCCTGCCTCCCTCAGGGCGTGCGGCCCGCGCTCGGTCACCTCTCAGTGACGCTCAGTACAAGCAGCACGTCTCATCTCACTCACACAAGCATGGTGCGCGTGCACGTTCACGAGTTTCCGCTGTGCGCGAAGCAACACGCTTTTTTCTTAGAAGTGTCAGAGGTGTGCCCACGGGGCTTCGAGTGTAGGAAACTATTGTTTTTACGTGCAGCGCGTTCTTGTATAGTTTATAGTAATAATAATAATAACACATCACACTCAGAAATAATTTAAGAAAAATAGATTGAAAACTCATTTTTTTTTAATTTTTTTTATAACACATCACACTCAGAGCCCGTAACTAGGAAGAACCTGTATCTAGGGTGTCCGAAACACACACAGAGACGAACATCACACCCAGACCGGAAACAAACATCGATATTCATCATATCAATATTCGCCCCGCCCGGGAATCGAACCCGGGTGCACACGCTTACTCAGTCCACATCACTGCCAAGGGCTGGCTATTCAAAATTTTCAAAAAAAAAATCGATAGCTCATATCGCAAAGCCTTTTAAAAGTATGAGTAATGCCTGTAATATCTATCTTAGTATAAACTAGAGGCTGCCCCGCGGTTTTACCCGCGCAGATTTCTCATAAACACAAAAATCCCGTTTTTTCCCGTTCCCGTGGGAATTTCGGGAAATCCTTTCTTAGTGCTCACCTACACTCCCCAAGGAACCTACATGCTTTCAGCCCGCTACGGCCAGTAGTTTCGGCTCTGCGTTGTCTGTCAGTCAGTCAGTCAGTCAGTCAGTCAGTCAGTAACGGAAGAGCTTTATATATATTGATTGTTTCGGAAGTTTAAACTGAAACTGTCTCTTTTTGTTTTTATGAGAAAGAAAGTGTCAGATAAGTAAGATGTTTCGGGCGTAAGTACATCTTCTCGATCAAGTTACCGCAATGATCAATATGTTTTGCTCGTGATGACTGACGAAACCGAGACAGAGTGCGTGCCAGCTAAGTCTGCGCGCATTCAAAATATAAATCAACGAGCTGTCCCAGCTTACTTCGTTACGCCATAGAATATAAGATACTACAAAAGACTTTGCTCTATAGAATTTGTTATTTTGACTGGCCAGAATGAGCGAATAAAACTACAAACAACAACAACAAACCACCAGTCAAAATATGTAAACAATGGAAAAAATATTGCACCTTGGGTTACATTATTTCAGTTTAAGTAAGGATCCCTAATTTTTTTGAAAATCTAATATAGCCTATGACACTCGGGGATAGTGTAGCTTCCTACCAGTGAAAGAATTTTTCAAATCGGTTCAGTATTTCCGGAGCCTATTCGTTACAAACAAACAAACAAATCTTTCCTCTTTATAATATTGGTATAGATTAGCAATCAGTCAGTCAAATAACAATTTGTTTGGCACCAGTGGCGCCCCCAGTCGCGAGCAGACTTAGCTGGCGTGGGCTCCAGTTACGCCTTGAAATGCACAATAAACCCCACATAAACATTTATGAGATCCGCAGAAGAATAAAAGTCATTGTCATAAAAACTTCAGTACCCACATACTCCTTACCTCAGACTGCTCTGTAGCTCAGTTGGCAATGATGTGGACTGAGATGCGTGTGAATGAATGAATGAATGAATGATCTCTTTATTGTTCAAATAAACACAAAACAAGAAACAATATATATAAGTGAGGTGACAAAAGGTCGTGTGCTGTGCACCTAGATTCGATGCCCGACGAGGCGAACATATTTTTATGATGAATATCGTTGTTTGTTTCCGGTCTGGGTGTAATGTTCGTCTCTGTATGCATATGTTTCGGGCACACTAGTACAGGTTCTTCCTGGTTAGGGGCTCTGAGTGTGATGCGTTATTATTAAGTATTATATTTCTAATACTCTTCGGTATCACGGAATGGAGCCCGGTCCTTTGAGAGGCGTGCGAGGGGACGAATCCAACTCGTAGAGGCCCTTTCGAGAGTTTTGCTATATTGTATATGGATCACCAACCAGGCACCGCCACTAAAAAGTAAAAGTAAAAAAAAGTAAAAAATGATTTATTCAATACAGGATACAAGATATCGCTTATTGAAAGTCAATTAGACTAATCTAATTAATATTGATACCTTATTTCGTAAAGTATCCTATACTGATAGAGGCGAGGTAGTTCAGGGTGCCCACTAATTGGCTCAGGCAAACAATGTTTGCCTTGCCTTACGACAATGGTCGCCTGGAGCGCCCCCAAACGCAGCCCCGGATCTAGGGGGGGGCTGCTAAGGGCCCGTGCCCCGGGCGCCAAGATCAGGGGGGCGCCGAATTCACAGTACAGACGAATGTCATAACTCAAAAATTATTATTTATTCAAATAATAAATAAATAATAATTCTATATTGTGAGAGGCGAGGTTGTTCAGGGGCGCCCACCAAGCGGCTCAGGCAAACAAATGTTTATTGTTCATCATTCAACAAAACATTTACTTAAACTTGACTAAGCACGGTTTAAGTAATAGTACAGAAATTTGATGGCCATATCAACTCGATCAATACCCAAAGGGCGTGGAGCTGACGACGACATACTGCACAAACTTTTTTTCGCAGGGCGCGTACGCAAAATGTAATTTACGCGTCACTCCTCGCAGGAATCCCAGATCGCAGCAGCACGCGTCAGTTAGTTACAATTCAAGTCATTCTGCCTCATCATGCCAGGAACCTTAAGGCTTTGTCTAACAGTCGGCGCTGTAGTAGCTGTAATGTCGCGCTAGGGCGCCAGCCTTACGCAGCGCTAGCATCGCGCTAGTCTTACGTGGCGCTAGAGCGTTGACTTGTAATGTAGGTACTATGGTAATATTACTCTGTCATACAGAGCGCCCGGAGCGACGTGCGCTAGAGCGCCGCGTAATTCTAGCGCTGCGCTAGGACGCTCTGTCGCCGGGCGTACAGAATTTGTTTTTGCCTCGGCCTGAAACTGTATTATTTACTTGACCACTTCGAGCGAAACTAACACGCAAAAAGTGTTCCATTTCTCACTCCCACTAATTTTGGTCTTTCCTGATAGTTGAATGATATTTCCGAAGACTGAGCGATATGCTGCTCTTAGTGTAAATGCATTGGTAAGTTACATAAAGGAGCGTGTGTGACATCAAAGAGCGCTCTAGCGCCGCGGTACTCCAGCGCTTCAGCGCGACGCTATAGCACCGTCTGTTTGTCAAAGCCTGGCTGACAAAGCACTTGGGTGAAATCTCCACGAAATCAATCTAGTCAAAGAATATATTATCCTGGCCCGTTTTTTTGCACTAATTTTACTCAAAAAATGCAAAAAAATAAGACAAAATCCAAAAGAATAAAGCATATCCTGCACTATGTTTACTAATATTATTTCCATGATTAGGTAGGCATGTTCAAATGTCGATCAATAAGTGGACGTCTGCGGCCGTAGCATGACCAGAGAGAAGTAGTTCAAAGTTTCTCCCGTTCTATCCGAGATACGCCTGTTTTAGATTTACCCGCTTGTAAAGAATGTATTTTTAGTGGTCTTAATAGCTTAACTCATTTTCCCAAAATTTTGAGTCCGTCACTTTCGTTCTAAAGGTGCGAGATGGCATCGCTACTCAGAAGCATTGAGCTTAATCGACCATTTGTCGAATCCATCTGTCACTTATGACATATAAATGCGAGAAAATATATTGAGATGATGTGAAAGAGTTCAAAAGTGACAGAAAAACTCAACAAATGGTCGGTCATGCTACGTCCGCTGATAGGTAAAATGATATACATAAAAAAACGTAAAATTAAATTATAACTGGGCAGGGGGGGCGCCATTTTTCAGTTTTGCCCCGCCTAAAGAAAATTGAAGATCCGGGGCTGCCCAAACGAGCCCTCCTCTGTCAAATGATTCTACTCCCTTTCGCAATGATTTTACAGCGTAGAGAAGAAAGGGGTAACAAACTCTACTTTACAATTTCTCTTTTTTTTTTTTTTTTTGTTTGTTCTTAAATATGTGACATTACAATTCAATTTACAATACAAAGAACATAAATTAATAAGATTTAAAGTACATACATGAAATAGTGAGAATATCGTGCAGAGCTAGACTACTTCCATGCGTCTTTGTCGTTTTCATAATCATCAACATTGTAATAAGCTTTCTTAATCAAACCTTTTTTGATACGAGTTTTAAACTCATTATCATTCAGGATCAAAATCTCTTCTGGGATCTTGTTAACTAAATGCACAAATAGATCATGCACCCAGCGGCCACACCCAGGAGGTAATAAGAACTATTGAAAAATTGATTATTATTATTATTACATATTTTCCTGTTAATTTGCCTACAGAGCCAGGCTATTACGAAGTGGGGGAGTACGGCATACGACACGAGGACCTGGTGGAGGTCATCGAGATGACCAGCGACGCGGATCACGTCTATGTGAGTAACACCACGAAATAATTAATAGTAAGTAGGTAGGTACTAAAATAAATAAGGCTCACTCCCTTTTTATCTCAACTATGGGTTGCCTGGGAGAAATCTCTTTAGGCGAAAAGGAAGAAAATTAAGAACTTGGGCGCCTTTTACGACACCTATGTTAGGAAATTCTAAGTATGCCGTTTCAAATTTTTGATATTTGCCTTATTTTAGAAGATATATTGATTTTTTCGCGGGTGGCGCTACTTTAGCTAAGCTATGCCTCTTAAGTACTTCTACTATCGTTAGTCTCGCTAAAACTCGAGAACGGCCGAGCCGATTTAGCAGATTTTGGTTTTGAAATATTCGTCCAAGAAAGGTTTAAAAGTTGAGAAAATGTGGAAAATTTTATGGCAATACGTAGTTATACTTACATATTTTTTCTCTTTTTTTTATATGTACAGGCGGATACAATAGTGGGTGATTTCAGCGGCGCGGGCGCAGCTGCCTTCTACACCATATCCCTTGCCCCGCATCAAACATCCAGCCTGGATGTCTCCATACTTACTGATATTGAGGTATGTACGGTCAGTTTCGTTTTCTTGTAGATAAATTTTTCTGGGTTCAAATTGTCGGCGTAAGGGTGCATTCACGTACAAAGCTGGTAACAAGCGCTTGTTGGCGCTGGTTCGAAAAATTTATAGAAAATACCTGCGCTGACATTCGCGCTGTAACAAGCGTCTATGTCCGCGCGGGTATTTTCTTTACATTTTTCGAACCAGCGCCAACAAGCGCTTGTTACCAGCTTTATACTAAGCACCCTAAGGGCGTTATAGAAATAGCGAATTTTTTCAGTTGGCTATTTCTATTAAGTATATCCACGGAGGTCGACAATCGCTAATAAGAATAAATAAGGATTATGTACCTAAGAGTGCGCTGGGTGCGCTTCGCTTTCGCATTTTTACCCCTAAAAAAACCATTTCCATTGGGCATTTCAGGGTAAAAAGTATCCTATGTCGGCCTTGTGGTTCTAAGCAACCAAGGCGTGAAAGCGTAACAAACAAACAGACCCAATTGCTTTGAGACTTTTGTAATTAATTGATTTGTCCACAGTTAAAGTACATAAACGACTACCACGCTCGAGTTCTCTCAACTTTGGGTCCGATTCTGCTTGAAAGAGGTCTGATGGAAGATTACGAGTTTTTACAAAAAGAATGCGCCCCCATCGGACGATCGGCCGCCATTTTGTTTAAGGCATCACCCTTAATGGCTGCCCTTAGCTTTGTTATGTTTTTATTAAATAAATCATAATAATATTGGATGTTTGTTAATTATTTTATTCTGCTTAAGGCATACTTAGGTACAAAGGTACAGTAGCTGACTAATACGGCGTAACACTTTTCCCGGTTTTCACTCACACAGGTTTTTCTGTATTGAAAAATAGCTCTTGTTCTTTGGTATTACAGTCTAGGGTAAACGAAACTATAAACAAAACTGTTACGCCGTACTAGACCGCCACTGCATGTTCTACTTACTTATATGACAGAAGAAAGAATAGAAGAAGAGTATAATATCTAAGGGTAGGTATACTCAGGGTTGGTAGGTATCACTAAGTTTAAGTATAATAATAATAATAATAAAATATTTATTTCATACACATAGTTTGATTTTAATAGTAATTATTCTGATTAGAAAGTGCCTATAATATGTAAATAGTATATTAAAATCGACAAGGCAGCGTAAAACCGAACTATAAGCGAAAGTATATGAAAAAGAAGAGATGGCGGGGCCGAGACTTGGCGGTTCTTGATTATTTATATGGTAAGTAGGTTCAAATAGGTAGTACTTAGCTCGAGCTATATCAATATATATAAAACTCTTCCGTTACTGACTGACTGACTGACTGACTGACTGACTAACTGACTGACTAACTGACTGACTGACAGACAACGCAGAGCCGAAACTACTGGGCGTAGAAAGCTGAAAATTGGCACGTAGGTTCCTTGGGGAGTGTAGGTGAGCACTAAGAAGGGATTTCCCGAAATTCCCACGGGAACGGGAAAAAACGGGAATTTTGTGTTTATGAGAAATCTGCGCGGGAAAAACCGCGGGGCAGCCTCTAGTTTAGTATAACATGGTAGTAGGTACCTATTATCTACTATCTACTATATATATAAAAATGAATTGTGGTTCGTAGGCCTCGCTAAAACTCGAGAACGGCCGGGCTGATTTACCTGATTTTAGTTTTGAAATGTTCGTAGTAGTCCAGGGAAGGTTTAAAAGGTCAGAAAATTTGGAAAAATGGGTGATAAGTTAGTAAAATTAACAATTAATTTTTTGCATAAAGGCGCGATACGAAGTTCGTCGGGACAGCTAGTATAACATAAAACTTTGTGAATGGAACAAACACTAGTTAGTTACACAAGTCAGTAGCAAAGTCGCGATATAATAAGGCTAACATTCATAGTAAGTGTTTGGTTGGAGTCTACTCGTTCGACTTTGACCTCGGAGAAGTCGTTCGTATGCCAATTATTTTGTTTCAAGCCGTCTCAAACTCCGTCGAGATTATAGGTAAGTACTTTATTTTCTCGAAGTCGGAACTCGATTAGTTCATTATGAGGCATAGCACAGCTAAAGTAGCGCCACCCGCAAAAAAAATTAATATCTTCTAAACTAAGGCAAATATCAAAAATGCGAAACAGTATTCCACTAGATAATGCAGCCTTGTATTTTTAGGGCACTGTTGTAAAGCTTTTAGGTTAAAGACCAGATAAAGCTACTGATTGTTGCTAAAACGGCCACTTTTGGCAACAATCAGTAGCTTTCTTTGATCTTTAACCTGATTGCTATAAAACAGTGCCCTAAAAATACTAGTCTCCATTATCTAGTGGAATACTGTTTTGTATTTTTTATATTTGCCATAGTTTAGAAGATTTTTTTTTTTTCGCAGGTGGCGCTACTTTAGCTGTGGAATAGCACTTTGATCTTATCAATTTGAAACGTAGAATTTGACACTTCGGAAGGCTAGTCCGTTCTGCGACTCGACTGTAAATTATATTTCGTGGTTTCATTTTCGATATAAATCATTTCACTAGGTAGTCCTTTCACCTACAAGGCAACATTCGCACGTTCTTACAAATAACTATTAGTCGATCGATTTAATCGATATCGATTACTCGATTAATTTGAAATTTACCCATGCTCCCATCCCTACCACTCTACGCGCCCATCACTAGCAGCGTCCGCCAAGCCTGTCATTCTTTTTCCGTGCGAGGCAACGAAAGCACGCGTTCGGATCTTGTTCGCAAAAAAAAATAATTTTTCAAGTTACCGAAAAGATCCTACGAATATTTAACAAAAAATTAAGTGAGTTACTTAAACTTTGATGGATTTCATTATCCTCATACTATAAATCGAGAGACAATGTCTAATGTTACGGTAAGTTCATCTGCTTACCTACCTTCAAAAAAAAAAAAATATATATATATATTTAGACAGAAATTTCGAATTGAAATTCTGCATAAACTTACATTTAAAAAGTGTAAAAGAAATATTTTTGCAAAGCCATAGATTCGAACAAGAACCAGGCTGCCATACTGCCATAGATTCCAATAGGAACGCGGCAAAATTTAAAACTGTACATCAGTTTTTATCATTAAAATAATTTTTTTTTGCAAAGCCATAGATTCAAATATGAACCAGGCTACCATACTGCCATAGATTCCAATAGGAACGCGGCAAAATGCAAAAATAATCATAAGTAATTTTTTATGTAAGTATAAAAATATAAAAAGCATAATTTTCTTTTTTCTTCTTATTCCAGTAGGCGAAACGCCTTTACAATTTAAGGAATGTGCCCAGAGCAAATATCATTCGAATATGAGGATATATTTCTAGCCGAAACTATTCCCTACAACCCATGATCAGGTCTAAATGAGACTGAATCACCAAAAATCATGATGGCGACATACCAAGTGCCAATTGCCACCACTGCCCCAACAGTGATCACTTTCAATACCGTCACCAAAAACAGGTCCAAGCACCAGCAATAACTTCCTTATTGGAACTAGTAGCGGTTACACCAACCAATTGAACTCGGACCCTGAGGCAAAGTTTAAATTTCCGGAACTGGACCCATAAATTTTATTAACCCTGTGCGAAGCCCTGGATGATGAACTAAAGTTGTGTGATTGAATCTACGATAATCTCTCTCAAATGGCTAGAGAAGTCAAGGAAAAAATCCTTCAGCAATATACTATACCTAGCAACTACATATTGGTTCAAGCCTCAAAGCTAAATACTAAAATACTCTCATCTCAACTTGGACTGACTTCACATCACATCGGGGAGTAGGGCCATGGCCATTCTCCTAACTCAAGATATAAAATAGAGGCAATCAAGATTCTAAGCGAGGGCTCCCGTAGTTCATGCAACCTTTATAGCTCGGAGACACAAGCTCGCATTTAAAAGACCGCACCAGGTCTACCAAGACGTTTTTGAATATCTTTCAGTACAGAAAACGAGATAAAGCACTGTTCGGTGCCAAATTTTAGAGAAAATTAAATTAAGCTTCAAAATAGCAATGCCTTCAAATCAGGAAGACAGTAGTCTTCCCAGAAATACTGTTGCTTACACAACACAGCCGCCTCTACGAGCTCCACGGGCACAGCTTGGCCGCAGTTTCAGGAAAACTCAGGCCCTCCTCGCTTTGCGAAAAACAAGGGGGGGGGCGTGCCAGGGCCAGAGTACGAAGATACCACTCGTCATGTTCCAAATTACAACGACCCAATACCGACGCAGTCGCACGTTTAGAGAACGACCCATCAGGCCACGTGCTCAACCACCATTCTGGCAGAATTCAGTACAATATTTTTAAAATGTGTTGGTTGTATTGTACATCACAAACAATAAAGGTATCCTTAATTGGATTTGTAACAGAATAATTAAATCTTTTTCTAATTTTCCACTTAAGCAATAATATGTTCCTGTTGTAACATGGTTAGCACAGTAACAACAAGAAATGTCAATCGCAACTAATAATTTGCTAGAAATCGTATCTAAAACCTTTTTGACACTAATTCAAATGGAGGTAAGAGATTTCATTTTAACCTAAAACTGTAATAAATTTGTAAGTAACTAAACTTAATTTCGAAATGGCAGAACAGCATGCAAGCTATTATTACATGGCATCTATTGACCTAAAATGTCTCGTAAGTTTTTATTTCTGTCGCTTAAAACTATCGTAAGTACTTACCCACGTTTCCTGTTTAAGGATGTGAACACACAGAATCTTGTTATCCACCTATGATTTCAACCCAATGCCTTATCTTATTGGCTCACGATAGCGCCTAGAACTTTTACTAAGATTAAAGAAGGGGTCGTAGGTCACTTGCGTTCATTTGGTCAAAAATTGGTAAATTTTTGTATGTGACGATATCCTTTACATAGACCGTAGTTACATGGAATATTTAAATAAAGTTAGGTTTACACTCTAATCACTCGAGTGCTTGGGCTTTATTAAAACTATGAAAATAGTAGCTTATAGCCACAAAATAATTACAAATTTTCAGGATTTAAGTAAGTAGATGACTTAAATATGACTTTATCACTTACAAGCCATAAACGTAATAAAATAATAGAATTGGTTCTGAAGTGTTCTCAACTACCACCTGTTACAATCAGATAATTTTCACAAATGATTGGCATCCTAATGTCCGCTAGCGCAGCATTTTACAAAAGGCTGGTTGAAACCAAAAATACTTGAAAGGCAAAGGTACAGGTACCTTCTACCTACCTTCTATTCAGAGAATACTATGATAATTATTTTACAGGACCTGAATTGATGAGATAATAATATTAAAAGCTTTTAAAATTTCATTTAAACACAAAAATATGATTCATAAGTTCCGTGTTAACTTACTCTCGAGTCGTAAAGTCGTAACTCAAACTTACTATAGTAATTATATGTCGTATTATTAGCAATACCTATACTAAGCCTTAGATGCCCCGAAACTTAAACAATTTATTAATTTTTATTATGGGTAGATAACATATTAGCATTAGCTATCAGCTACATTACGACACGAAGTTGCATACAATTTCCTAATTTCAATTAACTTACCAGATATATTTGGCCTTGGTTCGAGAAGCGAAAAATCTAGCTATTAGCATCCTATGTTACACGAAATATAATTTAGAGGCAGATCGAAGATTTAATTTAAAGATGCTTTTCAAACATTCTAGCGCAAAACTTAAGAAATACTTTTCTTTGAAACAAGACCCAGATGCTACAAAGGGGCAGATGCATATTTTTTCTATGCCGATCCTTTATTTTTCGTTTTTCTTAACGGCCTACAAAAAATTACTGAGGACGAAACGACCAGTATTCTAGTATTCCCTTCTAGTACTTCTAGACCTGCCTGTTATCCTCCATTGATTGATATAGTTATTTCGTAATAATCACTTGAGGGCGTGACGAAAACTTATGTTGTCTACTAACAGGGACCGTCACCCTCTCCTACTCACGCTTACCCTGAGTGCCGCAGTATGCTCGAGCAGGCAATGCCAGGTCTCATTATCCCCTCAACAGCATCTTATACTAGCCTCACTTTCTAATATTACTATTCAACAATATCAATATAATGTTATTCAATACTATGATTAAATTAGATTCTTTCGAATGTTCTGTTTTTAGTGTAATTACTTTTCCCTCCGACGTCTTCGAAAAAGACGCATCACAGGATTCACAGGGCATCAACATAAGAGCCACCGCTTTATCTCTGCTTTTAGGCAGAAATATTTCTTCGGATGATTGCATCAGCGCCTTCCTTAAAGATGTTATAAACTAATACCCAATCCACCAAAGTACACAGGTACTTGGTAAGTATCCACAATTGGTTCTCAAAAATCTCTAAAAATGTATACCAAACAAGAATGAACTTATCCTAGACAAAAGTAGCTTTATACTAACATTATCTACAGCCTACAGCACACATGGTTGAAAGTCTTTCTCTAAATAACAGATTATTATAAATAAAAATAGCAATGGCATTAGAATCATAAAGTAAATGAAAATTTTATCAAAACTATAGGCGCTAAATGCAATCAAAAGCTATCAACCATTGTTAGTATTACTTTATCTTACGGTGAATCCGTCTATATATAAGACGGTTATATAACCTTAACTAAATAAGCCAATCACCTCTTAATAACTGTGAAGCGTAACGTCCTCACAGGAACACAACAGCATAGTCAATAAGCATGTGGATCAGGCAGATCCTTGCGGTGTACGGCACACACAGCAGCACGCGACACGCCGCCGCCACATCGGCTGCTCATGCTACCGGCGTCAATCTTGATCAGATCAAAAGACGGCCGCCTGGACCTCTACCTCTAACAAGTTTGCTAAACTTATCAATGTCCTATGATGATTGATTATCAATTTTTTATCAAATCTCTGACCAAATTAGTTCATTAAAAAATATACAATAAAGTATATAAGTATGTTATAAATAATGTAGCTGAGTACCTACCTACCAAGTACTTACCTAAGTAACTACGCAATGTTAAACTTTGAAGTACTCTATAAACTAACTATAATGATTACTTTTATATGTTAAAATATAGTGTTTTTAACTAATAAGATGAGTAATATTATTTAATAATTGTAGGTACCTATACTAAGAGTTCAAATAAAACTAGCCAAAATTACATCTTTTTAATTAATATTGTTTCATTATCATGAAAAAATATAGACAAAACAATGTCTCTAAACATCTACCTAGTGAAATGATTTATATCGAAAATGAAACCACGAAATATAATATATGATCAAACGAACTTCTCAAGTGAAGTTCGATCAATATTATATGAGTGGTTTCATTTGAAGATATAAATCACCCTCCCTACCCAAATCCCGAGTTTTGTCAAAAAAGACAATAAACGACGTAATTTATGCCAGAAAACTATCTCTAAAAAGAATGACAGGCTTGGCGGACGCTGCTAGTGATGGGCGCGTAGAGTGGTAGGGATGGGAGCATGGGTAAATTTCAAATTAATCGAGTAATCGATATCGATTAAATCGATCGACTAATAGTTATTTGTAAGAACGTGCGAATGTTGCCTTGTAGGTGAAAGGACTACCTAGTGAAATGATTTATATCTTCAAATGAAACCACTCATATAATATTGATCGAACTTCACTTGAGAAGTTCGTTTGATCATATATAATGTAGTGTTACTTATTTAGATCTTTGAACTTAGGACTTTAGACACAACAGGGCCCTAAAAATTCTAAGCAAGATTATCTAGGGAGTCAAAGACGCATATATTTTTGATTTCGGCCATGGTTTAGAAGATATTAATTATTTACTGGAAGTGGCTGGCGCTAGTTTCACACCGGCCCCTTAAAAATTCTAAAAAATAAATATTCAGAATTTTATTTTTAAATATAGTCCATGGTTTAGAATATTGCTGGATTCGCACTCTTACATATTTGTTCGATCAACATTCTGTCCCATAAAAAGTACAATTCAATTTTCTTATCGGAACAATAAAACAAAAATACTTAAATTTGACTTACAGTAGTAAAAAACTTGATTCTAACAATGTTGCTCGTAACGACCAGCTTTGTGTGTCTGTTCAGTTTTTGCTATGGCGCTACACTTTGGTCACAAGGCGTCGTACATTATTCCATTGACCCTAAAGATTATGGTAAGCTAGCGTCAAGCGTCAGCGTCATCCCGATACGCGTCAGTCCAGCTGCTCAAGTAGATTTTGTTCTCTTGATACTAGAATGATAGCATTGATTGAAAAAGAGAAAGGGGACGAAGGATCTTTTTCCATCAATCTGCCTTCAATAAAGTTTACACAACACAAAGATAAAGGTCGTGTCGTTTCAGATGCCCAATCATCTTTCCCCGTCTAGCCTCTAAAATAATTGTTTCCTCTCCCACCCTTAACGATTAATAAAAAAAATCCTCTTTTAAAATTTTGTCGTTCCAGAATCTTTAACTTTTAACCTAATAATTAATTTAATAAATTATAGACGCGCATTCTCAAGACGTAATAACATCAGCACTCACAAGGATTGAACGAGAAGTCTGCGTCAAGTTCTTCAGCATACCAGCTAACTATAGCGTCGGTGACGGCAGCAGAACTTTGCTGATTAGTAATCCTGAAAAGATTAAGGACTGCCTTAATTATGAATTTGATTATAGCAAGAGTGTTGTAGTAAGTATTGTCTGAGTAAGTTATAATCTATACCAATATTATAAAGAGGAAAGATTTGTTTGTTTGTTTGTAACGAATAGGCTCCGGAAATACTGAACCGATTTGAAAAATTCTTTCACTGGTAGGTAGCTCCATTAACCCAGAGTGTCATAGGCTATATTAGATTTTAAAAAAAATTTGGGATCATTACCTAAACTCAAATAATATAACCCAAGGTGCAATATTTTTTTCCGTTGTTTACATATTTTGACAGGTGGTTTGTTGTTGTTGTTTGTTTTTAACCGACGAAAAAACAAAAAGGAGGAGGTTCTCAATTCGTCGCGTATATATATATATATATTTTTTTTTTTTTTTTTATGTATGATCACGCATAACTTTTTACTGTGTGGACCGATTTTGATAATTCCTTTTTTAATCGACAGGGTATAATACTGAAGTTGGTCCCATAAAAATTTGAAAATAAAATTCCAACCCTAAGGGTGGAAAAATAGGGGTGACTTTATTGTTCACTCACAGATTGTATTGCCGTGTTGTGATTTACATGATAACTGCTAGGTATAACTATGAGTCTTTTTTATATGAATGTTAATAATCATAATCTCAGCCGATAGACGTCCACTGCTGGACATAGGCCTCCCTCAAAAATCACCTCACCGACCGGTCGTGATCGAAACTCATTCTGTTAGTCCCTAAACCTTAACCAGGTTGTGTGGCCACCTTGTGGGGTGCGACCACCCTGTGGAGGGTGATTGGCTGGGGTCAAAAAAATTAGCCCAAAAAACTGAAAAGAAAAAAATAAAAACTTTTTATCAAAAAATTAAACCGCCGAAAAAACTGAAAAGCATTAAATAATTGGGAAACATTTTCTATTAGGACTTAATTTACTCACTTCTTAAAGTAATTTTGGTTAACCAAGAAATTTTGAGTCGGTGCCACAGAATCAACGAATAACGATCACTAAATTACCTGAAATTCAAAGAAATAACCGAAAAACGTGTGCCGCCGCGCATCGCGCTATAGGTAGTTAAGGAATTTGCTTGTGTGGTGTGGCACCGACTTAAAATTTCTTGGTTAGCCAAAATTACTTTAAGAAGTGAGTAAATTAAGTCCTAATAGAAAATGTTTCCCAATTATTTAATGCTTTTCAGTTTTTTCGGCGGTTTAATTTATGGATAAAAAGTTTTTATTAATTCGGCCATTCTGGGCAGTCAAAAGAACATAAGTCTGTAGAGCCAAGTCTTTTGTAGTATCTTATATTCTATGGCGTAACGAAGTAAGCCGGGAAAGCTCGTTTTCTTTATTCATTCATAGGTATATATAAACAACCTACCTACTGTCAGTGAGTTGTAATTACTAGTATAATAAAAGTTCAATGCCTACTGTTCTTTTGACTAGCTAAAAACCCGAGAGCGGCTGGGCCGATTCAGCTTATTTTTTGTTTTGAAATGTTTGTCGTAATCCAGGGAAGGTTTGAACGGTGATAAAAAGAAAAGTAATAATATCGCATCACACTGAGAACCCCTAACTAGAAAGAACCTGTATCTAGGGTGCCGGAAACATATACAATAACACACACACACACACATCACACTCAGAGCCCCTAACCAGGAAGAACCTGTGTCTAGGACGCCCGAAACACACACAGACCGGAAACAAACATCGATATTCATCATAAAAATGTTCGCCCCGCCGGGAATCGAACCCAGGTGCACACGCCTACTGAGTCCACATCACTGCCAACTGAGCTATGAAGCAGACGTCATTATTTCACGCGGATGAAGCCGCGGGCACAGCTTGTATTGTATAAAAATACTTATTAGGTGATGTGGATATAGTAGTTTACCCGGCAAACTTTGTACCACCTTCAGCCCAGCGAGGCAAAGCGAAGAATCCGCGATCATCGTTTATGTACTTTAATTGACTGCTCCGTGCCTCAGTTGACAGTGATGTGGACTGAGTAAGCGTGTGCACCTGGGTTCGATTGTCGGGCGGGGCGAATATTGATATGATGAATATCGATGTTAGTTTCCGGTCTGGGTCTAATGTTCGTCTCTGTGTGTGTTTCCGGTACCCTAAATACAGGTTCCTTCTCTGATTGTGATGTGTTGATTATTATTATTATCACGATTTAAACTGGACTTTAAAAGGTTACCTGGATGAAATTGCTTTTAGCGATACTAATAGTCTATAGGGGTAAAAAACAAAAGCGGACTCTGAAAAAAATAAAAATAAAAATGCTGCTATAATTTCAAAATTAGACTTTATTGATTGCTAATGACATATGTAACATAAATAAAATAGTGAGCGAGATCATTCACGCATGGGCTGTGATTAATTAACCATTTACTTTTTTTTTGGTCCACAGAAGTGACCAAATTCCACAGGAAAGAAAGAATCAAGTTACAGTTTTAATATTTCGTACTCTTCTTTTATTTAAGTAACTAAAAACAATCAAGGATGAAATTTGACACAAATTAACTTCCTTAAATCCTTAGAACCACTTAATACAACAAAAATATATATGGTCTACAGAAGATATTTTTCTGTGGACACTTAACGTTGTACAATTACTTACTGAAAAAATATTTTAAGATTGATTTGTTATTAGTTTAGCTTTAGAAAAATTAAAGAGGCATCAAAGTGAAGATCTTCAAAGTAGAGGGTCGGCGTTAGTGGTAGTGGTTGCGGAAACCGACGACGCAGACGGTGGTGTGTGTTTTACAGATAATTGCAAAAATAGTGTTCTGATACCAATGACCTGACGCCGTTGAAGTGGTATCTATCCTTAGTGATTATTAGCTTGAAGATGCCGTAATTAATTATTAAATGTTAAGTCACGTTGTTTCAGTACCTATATACAAGTATCATTTAAAAATATATGTAGGCACGGTAACGGCATTACATTGTTTCATCTATTAGCTTATGGAATACCTATGGACTGACAAGATAGGTCTACCTAATAATCAAATTTCACGAGATCCTAAGGCTCTTATTTTATATGAATGTAGATATATGATAGGTAGGGTAGGCTTGAGCATCAGGCGTAGCAGGGTTCTCCCCCTGGAGAATCCTGCTACGCCTGATGATCGTATGATCGATGATCCTGCTACGGGATAAGGATGGGCTGAACATATCATACATAACAGGTTCAGATATTTTACCCTAAAAGCATGTAAAATATCTGAACCTGAAAGGTCCCTTGAAAAGGTAACTTATACCCAAGTATGAATCGCATCTGCAATATATTAAAATTTATTAACATCTGCTGTAATAGCAATCAGAATAATCTTATTTTTTATGGTTTCATCCGATATATTCCTTCTTAGTATTTCTTTGTGCTTTCTGCGTCTTTTTTCTAAGTCTCAGTCATCTTTTCCTCAGTCAGCTCTTGCCCTCCTCCATAGAAATACTCTCCTCATAATAATCTGATTTTATACTCTACGGCGTTTCTTTTTCTCTTCTTTGCTAAAATGTAGGTACCTAAACGAGACTTAAGGTTTCCAGTGGCTTAATGACGCTGAAAATAACTGAAAAATATTAAAATCTCATAATAACGAATTTTCCGTGGTCAAATGTCTCTTCTGTGGACGTCTAGTCCACAGAAAAGATGTCCACAGAAAATACAATTCAGTTTTAAAACATCGATAACGGTTATAATTTTTAGGGTAGAAAGAAAAAAAACTGTATTTGCAATACTACTCCCAGAAAGGTTCACTGAACGTAAGTCATTGCAATAATATTACTGAAACTTACCAGTTAATCCATAGAACAGGAAAGTTGCATCGATCTTTGACAAATTTCTAAAAACAAATATTATCAGCTGCATTCAAGAAACATTTCGACGCGCTCCGGTGAAAACGAAATGGTTTAGGACAGCTGATCGGTGTTGCTACTCAACCAGCAAATCGTGTCGTAAAAAAGTCAGCAGCACGTTTCTCTTTCAGCTATTGGTCGTAAGAAGGATCTTTAAAAAGTCGTGTAAATGCTCTGTGCACGTTCTCTCAACGCGATTTGGGCGCACTTCTCTCAGCTTTAGATCCAGTAAATATCGTAAGATTATCGTATGAGTAGCCATTTAGTCGAATAAATATCGAGTAATCGCAACTAGAATGCTACTTAGTACCATAATGGCCATCAGAATGCCATTATTCGACACATCTGCTTTTTCCAAGTCGGTAGAACCGCTTTTATTCGACTTATTAATAGTTATAAAGCAATTTGGTTGCAATCACTCGACTTTTTTATCGTGTAACTGCACCCAAGCAGCACTTATAGACTTTTTATTTTATACGCGTAATTTATGTCAGTTAAAGTGTCAAACCTAATAAATATAAGTATATTTTGCCATCGTATTAACCATTACGTTTTTAAGCCATCAAACCAAATGATGACAGGTAATTAGTTACCTGTTAAAGTTAGGTCGTAGGGTCTTACTTTCATGTGCGGAATATTTTTTTCCGTCTATATACCTAGCATTGTAGTTAATATTTCAATGGGCCCCAAGATTTCTATGTAAATAATGAATAACAAATAATGTTAATTTAACATTTAAAATAAATTCGCCATCAATAGCAAATAATAGCAACTCATTTATCATCATAGAGCATTCTCTCAGCTGTTAGTCGAAAGATTGAAATGAGATTTCCATCTTACGACTTCTAGGGACGCCATTACAGATAGTTTAGGGTTCCTTAGTGCAAAATCTACTATCTACTTCTACTACCTACTATCTATCTACCAATATATAAAAATGAATCGTGGTTTGTTAGTCTCGCAAAAACTCTAGATCGGCTGGGCCGATTTAGCTTTTAATCTTGAAATGTATTTGTAGTAGTCCAGAGAAGGTTGAAAAGGTGAGAAAATTTGGAAAAATTGAGGGAAAGTTAGTAAAAAACAACAATTACTTATAATTTCCAATACTAAGTTTTCCGTTACTGTTGTGTCCATTTTTAATCAAAAGATTGATTGATTTGACGTTGTTTTTAAATTCTTTAATTCTGGGTGGGCAAAATAACAAAGTACATACAGCCAAGTTTTTAAGGTAGATAATGTTATAATAATCGTGCTAACTTATATCTAGGGCGATCCGGAGTTTGCCGGGTCAGCTACTTAGTATAAAATAATTCGGCTTAAAGTTTAAAGTTCGGCTTTGCGAGTCACATCCGAGCACACGCCAGGAGCTGACAAGGTGTCGCCGTCGACGGATACGTCGTGGAGGACATCATCATCATCATCATAAAATAATTATTTTACTATCAATAAATTTAATATACCGTCAACTTAGCTAAATTTTTGCACATTTTGAAACATTTTTAAATTTTGGAAAGATTGACCAATCAGACAAGCGCCGATCTGCGCCTCTGTTTAAGACGGGGCGCGCGGCCGTGTTTAAAAACTGCCTATACCATCAACCTAACTTAAAAAAAAAACCACATTGAATAGTTAAGTTACATTGAATTTGGTTTGCGTAAGTTCATAGAATACAATATTTTAGGTAAAATTAGCTTTTTTTTTATGGGTGACAATTTAAAATGGTAGTCTACTTAGATATAGATAAATTCATAAAAAAGAGGACTTAAAGAAGCTTAAGGAAGCAAAATGGCCTTGGAAGAAAACACATTTTTTTTATAATACTTAAATGTTACTCATGTCATTTTGTAATTAAAAATGGATCAAAACCACGTCATTTTATATTATCTGAGAAGAGAATAAAATTATTACTGCGCACCTCATTTTTCTGGTGTTCAGAATATTCAATTTATTATCACTATCCAAGCGACGAATGTTATTATTGCAAGTAGGATCACTTAATACAAAACAAAATTGTAAGTACTTACTTATAAAAAAATAATAATAATAGTTTAGTCAAATTCTTTGGGTACCTACCAACTAACTTATAAAATTATAAAAACAAACACAATAAGTATAAGATAAACACCCATGACTTAGAAAAACATACTGGCAAATTCAATAAATTGCAAACGGTGGTCTATATGGCCGTTGTTACAGAATACCTAATAGTACCTAATAGTAGTAGTAATTATTATACGCTACGGAACCCTCACGCATATCAATTAAACGCTCTTGACTCGTGGTTATAGCCAATGAAGATCTTGACTGTTTCAATCGTGTATACATCTTATTTACTTTACGTCGGAATCCTCCACTTCTTTTAATCCTTTTCCATTGATTATAATCCATTTTGCGAATAAAAAAAGCAAATTACGTTGTTTATTTTGGTATCATGTAACAAAATGGCAGATAGTGCTGTAAAAGATTTCAAAAAGCATTTATACCACTATATCGATGTAAAATGGCTTTCAAATAACCTTTAGAGACCGAAAAGGCTGTAAAAGAATAATTTGAAAGCTTTTACTCAACCTAATTAGTTAAGTCGAATAAAAGCATTCCATAGAGTTATCATACGACATTAAGTGCTGTTAAAGTAACTAAGATGCTGTTTTATCGTATGAACCGCGTTTACTCCACAATTATGCTGTTAAAATTAAATGTCGATAGATTGTGCTATAATAGCTAGTTTGACGACAAATTAGCAATTCAGTTGCTTTTAAAGAGCTGTCTTACGACTTATTGTTGTATAATGGCGATCAAGAGATACATTTATACAACAATCGAGTAAATGCGATATGATTTCATCGTATAAACGTTTACTAGACATGTTTATAGAGCCAAAAAGCGTTGAATGCAAAATAATCCAGATAGCCGCTTTTATACAGCTTTTTAACATTTTAGGATCGTTTATACAAGTGTCTTACGATCTATAGTCGAAAGAGTAAATCTTATACGACCTTCGTTGCTAGTTGGGTAGTGCATGATTCTCAAATTATCCAACTTTTTTAGTATTCTGGATGTTTATAGTCGTTTTTAAGGTCCACAGAAAAGTCGTTAGGACGTATAACCGATTGTTTATGATGAGTATTATTAATAAATACCTATTGCTTGTAATTATCAAATTGATGAAGAAATATAGAAATATGAACAAGTAAGTAACAGTATTTATAGTAACGATATTGTTATTAATTATATTTTTTTAACGGGTGCATAGCCATCAACTGTCAATCTGAACAGACCACAGGAAATAGTTTTAAGGCATATATAATTTTTTTTTAATACTAAATTCTTACTTATTTAAATGGTTTTTACTAAAATATAAAAATATAGTGTCTTAAATATGTAAATAAATTAGAATACTGAAATATCGTCATACAAAATTTTTAGTTATAATGTCCGAACATGCTAATGTTTTTTACCCATAGATAACTTGTTAAATGTCACTGTATTTTAGTACAATAAATGGTATGGTATTTAATAATTTAATAAATTTATTAAATTTGTACCTACAGCTCATGCCGATTGGCTACAAATGTTTGAATGAAAAGGATATAATAAGAACAGTTGTCGACATGATTCGGGCTAGCATTAAACAATCAGGTAAGATCAAAGTACTGGCGAGCACATTAAACTCTTTATCATCCCAGCCGAGAGACATCCACTGCTGGACATAGACCTTCTTCTCAGATCATCACCATTATCACACCACGCTTGGCAGGCTTGTCGGGTTAAGCCCTGTAGGTCCGGGCGTGAGAATAGGTCTACGGTATACCCTGCCTGTCGTAAGAGGCGACTAAAAGGGGTGTTTGGGGTCGTGGGTGTGAAGGGCGGGGGCCCGACACACTCATCAAACGGCCTCAAGATGGGCGGCGGCACAGCCTGTGGCACTGTGCCGCCGCAGCTACAAAGGCGAGCCGGGGAGGGAACAACATGCCCTCCCCGAGCACGAAGCTGATATCAGCTGAGCGTGGGAAGAACTTCGGACGACAGTAACGCGTGGTTCCCGGGGTCCTTCCCAAAAGCGCCAAGACGGCCGCCGGGGGGTTTTAGTAAGTGCGAGCCCCACATACCCCCGACGCTCCCCCGAGAAATGCGATAGGCATTTCCCCCCGTTAAAAAAAAAAAGGCTTGTCGGGTTGGCGATCGCAGTATGACGCTTCTAGTTTTCAAACTAAGTACGTTGCCGGCCATCCTTCGCGGGTTCCGTGTCGCCTTTTATGACACCTACGAGACGAAGACGAGTAGAATCATTTGACAGAGGAGGGCTCGTTTGGGGGCGTCTCCAGGCGACCATTGTCGTAAGGCAAGGCAAACATTTGTTTTCCTGAGCCAATTAGTGGGCACCCTGAACTACCTCGCCTCTATCAGTATAGGATACTTTACGAAATAAGGTATCAATATTAATTAGATTAGTCTAATTGACTTTCAATAAGCGATATCTTGTATCCTGTATTGAATAAATCATTTTTTACTTTTACTTTTTACTTTACGAAAGGGGTGGTGGTGTTCTTTACTGCTACCACAAGGTAATCACACCTCCCTACTCACTGGTAACTTGGAAGTAACCTCTTGCACGTATTCTAATAAATAAATAACGCATTACACTCAGAGCCCCTAACTAGGAAGACTACCTAAGTAGTGTAGAAGGAAAAAAAGAGATAAATTGTAAAGTATAGTTTTCTTCTCTACGCTGTAAAATCATTTCAAAAGGAAGTAGAATCATTTGACAGAGGAGGGCTCGTTTGGGAGCGTCTCCAGGCGACCATTGTCGTAAGGCAGGGTGAATTTAACATTTGTTTGTCTGAGCCAATTGGTGGGCACCCTGAACTACCTCGTTTCTCGCAGTGTAGGATACTTTACCTATAAGGTATCAATACCAATTAGATTAGATCACAGGATTAGATTTGTAGTCTAATTAACTTTCAATAAGTGATATCTTGTATTCATATATTAAATGAAGAATTTTTGACTTTTAACTTTTTTTTAAGAAACCGTATCTAATGCGCCGCAAACACTAACAGAAGACATAAACCTACGCGTTAATTAAAATATCGAATATAATCATAACAAAGTTAGTCCCCTGCCGGGAATTGAATTACGGACTCCGGGACACAGTAGACCGACCCACTGAACCACGGAGGCAGTCTATAATTACTTTGATTTTTATCAATAACTAGTCGACCCGGCGAACTTCGAACCGCATAAATTACTATTTTGTGCATGCAATCTTCCTCTTGAATCACTATATCTATTTAAAAAAAAGGGCATCAAAATCCGTTGCGTAGTTTTAAAGATTTAAGCATACTTACATAGGGACAGAGACTTAAAGCGACTTTATTTTATACTATGTATTGATATTATTGATGAGAAACTTTTATGTAACTTTTCAGATGCGATTATAAACAGTTTTGATTTACTTAAGAAATTCAAAGAAATGGTAAGTTTTATCGGCTTTTATTATATAGAATTATACACTTTCCGTCTTATTCATAAAGATACAGTAGATTTTAAGTAGCGTTACTGGAGGTCTACTTCTCTGGTTTGTTGTATGGTAAATACGTGACATCCAGTCTAAATTGACATACGTCAAATAACTAAAATGCTCTTTAACTTTTTATGAATAAGAGGGTTTATTATTAACACAAATTTAATAAAACTTAACGTAATGCGGTTTAGTAAAGATAACCGACGGCTCTACCACAAAAAGAGTTAAACCTGGTCTAAATCACTAGACTAGGTTTAAAACACTAATTTGTCATACAAGCTGGCGTTTAGACCGGTCTAACTTTTTTGTGGTAAGGGGGCGAGAGTTTAACAAATCAAAACTGATCTTTAACTTTTATGGCACAGTATTAAGGGGCGAAACGGTGCGAATCTAGCGCCACTTCGATAAATTAAAGAAAAGGTTTTTTCTTTGATTTTGAACCTGAAAGCTACACAACAGGGCCTTAAAAATTCTAAGCAAGATTATCTAGGCAGTCATAGGCGCATAGTTTTTGATTTCGGCCATGGTTTATAAGATATTAATTATTTATCCGACCGGAGTGGTGCTAGTTTCGCACCGTTTCGCCCCTTAAGAACCAATCGCGTGCAGTTTCTTATGGCATCTTTGTTTTTTTTTTTTTACTAAACTTCTCCTTTTTTCAGAACAAGGAAGCCTCCCCTTCCTCCATACCATCAGTTCTCTTCCAAAACGACCGGGACTTCATTAATGCGCACTACAGGGAGGAATGCGACAAACTAGCGTCGAAGCCGAACCTACACTACGCGATGCGAAGTGGCCAAAATGGGTAACTATACTGTACACGGTGTAACATTACACAATGGGTAACTATACTGTACATGGTGTAACATTACACAATGGGTAACTATACTATACACGGTGTAACATTACACAATGGGTAACTATACTGTACATGGTGTAACATTACACAATGGGTAACTATACTATACACGGTGTAACATTACACAATGGGTAACTATACTGTACATGGTGTAACATTACACAATGGGTAACTATACTATACACGGTGTAACATTACACAATGGGTAACTATACTGTACACGGTGTAACATAACACAATCTCCTTTCTTAGGTTCTAGACTTTTTACTGAATTAAATTTAAATCGGTTAAGTAGTTTCGGCATTAAGAGCCAATTTACAGCGATGCTAGTGCTAGCGACATTCTCAAAAAAAAAAAAAAACTTCTAAACTAAGGCAAATATAAAAATGTGGCACAGTGTGGCAATAATCTTGCTTAGTATTTTTTGAGCACAGTAAAGTAGTTCTAACTAAAAATAACAAAATTATCCTCAAATTTCCCAAAGTAGCCACTTTTAGCAACACTTTGTACCTTTCTTTGGTCTTTAACTTAAAACTCAAAACTTAAACTCAAATATTTTATTGTAAAAGCTATACAACAGTGCCCTAAAAATACTAGGCTACATTATTTAGTGTCATACTGTGCCACATTTTTGATATTTGCCTGTTGCCTTTGTTGAGAAGATATATTTTTTTTCGAGAATGACGCTATCATCGCTGTAAACCGGCTCTTAAAGAAAGATTGCCTTTGTCTGTGTCTGAGTTCTTTTATCATTTGTCATATTCGTGTGTATTGATGTTTAATTTCTATTTTTATTATGTAGGTTAGGAAGCGAAGACACTACTAGTGGATTTACAGAAGATAACGAGAAATTTTACAAAGATAAACAATGGCCACTGGGTATTGTTATGTATGATTTATCTATGGTCTTACTGGACCCACGTAAGTCTATTACTATAATAAATTCTAAATATTAAAAATGTTATACTCCAGTAGCCTATCAATGATAATCTTAAAGATACAGTTGATTTTATGTACATTTACTGAAGGACCACTTCTCTGGTATGGTATATGGTAAATATGTGACATCCAGTCTAAATTGACATACGTCAAATAAATAACTAAAAATGCTCTTTAACTTTTTTGAATGACAAGGTATTGGTAGCAGGGATAATGTAGGCATTATGTTTTTTAATAAACAAAATAATCAAATCTTTCCTTTTTATTAATATTAGTGAGATTGTAACTCTTTTTCCGATTTTAATGCGGTTTTCAGATAAGTAATTGTTACATTCAGGAGAAAGTTTAAGTGTACCTATTTTAACAGACTTAGAAAAAGAGGAAGTGCTCAGTTGATGTATGTGTCAGTTTATTGAAGGCGGGTTCCTTTTTTGTAAAAAAGAAATTATGTAGAATTAAATAAACTATCCGATACTGAGATATAGCTACTTAACTTTATTTAGCAGGCAGAGGCTTTTCTTGCTTAGCAGACAATGCCCGGTCGGGATATGTCCCTGACAGGCTGACAGGTATATCGGTCTAAGGTCGCGACCGTGCGCATCGCTATGCACAATGGGCTGGAGGCTGGCTGGCTTGGTTCGACACTCCCACCCTTGACTGGCTGGCTGGCATGCTGGCTGGCATGTTGGCTTGGCAATCGGGTGGGAAGTGACGTGGCTTGGCACCACGATGGCTTACACGGCGTTTCACTTGATAATATGTACAGTGGTGGACACTGTCGGCGTAACACTTCCGGTTTTTCTGTAAAGGATAATAGTCTAGTGAAAACGAGACCGTAGACAAGTGTTACGCCGTCCGTGTCCGCCAAAGTAGGGTTTTTTTTATTTTAGAATTCGTATTTGGACATAAACGAATACCCATGGAGGATATCGAAGCTTTGAAAGCAGCAATATCTCACATAGAATCACAAACATGTATTGTTTTCTACGAAAAACCTATACTCAACCCCGATCGTTCCATTCAGCCAAAGAATTATATACAGTTTACCCAGGACTCAGACGATCAACCATTTGGTTTTCAGGAGGGTGTACAGGTAAGAACATACTTTGTAGCTATATATTTCCTGACAAGTCGGTAAGGGTGATTTGGCTCACCATACCGAACAACTTTCGTAAAGTTGTTACAACCTACGCACATATAGAAACGACTAGAGGCTGCCCCGCGGTTTCACTCACGCAGATTTCACATAAACACAAAAATCCAGTTTTTTCCCGTTCCCATGGGAATTTCGGGAAATCCTTTCTTAGTGCTCACCTACACTCCCTAAGGAACCTACACGCAAAATTTCAGCCCGCTACGCCTAGTAGTTTCGGCTGTGCATTGTCAGTCAGTCAGTCAGTCAGTAACGGAAGAGTGTTATATATATTGATTTGAAAATGGCGGCCGTTGTATGGGCTGTCTCTTTCCATATACTGATATACGCGAAATAGCATGCGTTCAGCCGCCATATTTAAATCTTTTCTTTATGTGCACGGCTTATACTTAACTTTACTTAAGTTTGAGTCGAAATCTTAAAACAAGAATCAGCTGCCAAATGATATGGAACTGCTGGTTTTTTTAATGAGATTTCGTTCCATATTGCTTGGGGAAAGATGTTATGTATGGTGAACGTAATGCCTTCTTTGATTTATTTCCGCCTTGTCAGAAACATCCTGTATAAGATTAGCAAAATGACGCTCATCATGGAAATGAGCGTCGAAAGAGATTATTTAATACAAATTATAAAGAAAAAGCAAAATACCACTGAATTATTTTGAATAATTGTTTTTATATTATATTCCTACTAGAGGCTGCCCCGCGGTATTTCCCGCGCAGATTTCTCATAAACACAAAAATCCCGTTTTTTCCCGTTCCCGTGGGAATTTCGGGAAATCCTTACTTAGTGCTCACCTGCACTCCCTAAGGAACCTACATGCAAAATTTCAGCCCGCTACTTTACGCTCGCTTTGTACGCCCAGTAGTTTCGGCTCTGCGTTGTCTGTCAGTCAGTCAGTAACGGAAGAGTTTTATATATATTGATTACTATTGTCCTAATCAAAGAGCTCAAGGTCGCCCAAAGGGCAATGGAAATGGCTTTCTTGGACTTTCTCTGCGTTATCGAATCAGAAATAAAGTGATCCGCAGAAGAACTAAAGTCACCGACATAGCCCAAAGAATTGCGAAACTTAAGTGGCAATAGGCAGGGCGCATAGCTCGAAGGCAAAACGCATGAGGCGGCACGAGCAGGCCGCACACCCCCGACCACCTGGGGGCACGTACACCTGTCGAGAGTGCGGTCGCGGTATTCACTCTCGTATTGGCCTTTTCAGCCACGAACGGAAATGCCGTCGCGATACTACTTGAATCATCTGTCAAAGATGTTAAGGCCTATTATTATAGCTCGAAGAACAGATAGTCGATGGGGCCGAAAAGTTCTCGCATGGCGACCACGAACCGGAAGACGCAGAGCAGGCAGACCCCCAAAAAGGTGGTCAGACGACCTGGTAAAGGCTGCGGGTATACAGAATACAGAAGGTCGCTCAAGACCGGTCGTTGTGGCGTTCTGTGGGGGAGCCCTATGTCCAGCAGTGGACGTCTTTCGGCTATAATGATGATGATATTATAGACATAGACATGACCCGGCGAACTTCGTACCGCCTAAACTTTTACTATCTTGTGCATGTTTTATACTTATAAACCTTCCTCGGGAATCACTATACCTATTATAATAAACCGCATCAAAATTTGTGGCATACTTTTAAAGATATAAGTATTCATAGGGACAGACGCGGGAAGCGACTTTGTTTTATACTATGTATTGATTGATTGATGATATACAGTACAAGTCAATATATTCCAGCGTATGAACATAACATCTTTTATCCACGGCTCCCCGGGTCATACATCTCACATACTGAACAATCTAATGAGGATCCTCGGCGTCCCAATGATGTCCAACCGACCGGACAGAGACAACTACGTCACCATCAACTGGAACAGTATTGAAAAAGGTGACACACAATAGTATAAATTTATATAATACTAGTAGGGGTCTACTAGTATTATATAAATTTATACTTTAGGAACTTCGTATCGCCTAACCTATATTTAGTATTTTGTGCAGTATTATAATTCTAAACCTTCGTCTTGAATCACTCTATCTATAAAAAAACGCATCAAAATCCGTTGCTTACTTTTAAAGATTTAAGAGTTTGTTTTTAACAGACATTAAAAAAGAAGGTTATCAGTATGACCTGTATGTATGTATGTATGTTTGTCTGCGATTATCTCGCGTTTGGCTAAACCAAGTTTTCAGATAAGTACCTATTTGTTACATTCAGGAGAAGGTTTTAGTGCCTATTTTAACCGACTTCGAAAAAGTAGTGCTCGGTTGATGCATGTGTGAGTTTATTGAAGGCGGGTTCCATTTCTGTAAATAAATAATTATATACTACTAGTCGACCCAGCGAACTTCGTACCGCCTAATCTATTAGTATTTTGCGCATGTATTATACTTATAAACCTTGCTCTTGAATCACTCTATCTATAAAAAAAAACGGCATTAAAATCCGTTGCATAGTTTTAAAGATTTAAGCATACATAGGGACAGACGCGGGAAGCGACTTTGTTTTATACTATGTATTGATGATGTAGTGAAGGGCGTAAAGTGATGTAATATGACGATAGTGCTTACATTAAAGAGTTATTCCCGAGCGTATCGAGTGATTAATTGGATAAAAACTAGAACAATGAGAAATGAAGTGAGGTGATCACCAACCCGCCTGCCAAGCGTGGAGATTATGACTCACACACGCTCTTTAAATGTTGTCCTTGCGATTTGTAGGAACAACATGGACATATCTCGGCTTAAACGGATAGCTATAAACACCATCTGAAGCGGTATAACTTTACGCCCCCCCCCCCCCGAGAAGATCAACTATTCTTAAATATATTCTACAATTATTTTTTATTTTATTAAACGCTGATGCTGATAATCCTTCTTCAGGCAAAGAGCACCTCCTAGAGAAAGACCCTCCAGGGGCCTGGCTGCGCGACATCCCCTACGACTTTAGGAGCGTCACCCACGCTCCAGCAAACTACTTGTGTGATGACACGTGCCAACTTGGAGCGCAGACTGTACAACCTTTACAAGTTAGTAAGGGATTTTTAATCAATCTACTGTATTTTTTTTGCAAGCAAACTCATGAAACTTAACAATAATTCGTATTTCGAGTATCACTTTTGCACATCACACTACTTTTGACAGAGATTTGGAATATTTTTAGATCCCATTTTAATATTTTAATCTTAACTTGGAATTTTCATGATATCCTTGATAGGGTAGTATAAGCCATCGAATCCCCAGCTAGTCCTTATCTATACCAATATTATACAGAGGAAAGTTTTGTTTGTTTGTTTGTTTGTTTGTTTGTAACGAATAGGCTCTTGAAACACTGAACCTATTTAAAAAATTCTTTCACTGGTAGGAAGCTACACTATCCCCGAGTGTCATAGGCTATATTAGATTTTCAAAAAAATTAGGGATCCTTACTTAAACTCAAATAATGTAACCCAAGGTGCAATATTTTTTCCGTTGTTTACATATTTTGACAGGTGTTTTGTTGTTGTTTTTTTTTATTCGCCCATTCTGGGCAGTCAAAAGAACATAGTCTATAGAGCCAAGTCTTTGTAGTATCTTAATTCTATGGCGTAATGAAGTAAGCCGGGACAGCTAGTATATTATAAAAAAATGTTTTATAACGGCCAGGCCAGAACTATTCTCATAATAAATGAGATATGTTTTGAATGAATTGTTAAGCTTTATCTTAATATCTCTCCCAAAATTCTTTATTACCACATTTTATTATGTCGTAATTTCAGGATCACTTATGGCAACGCACTATGTCGATGGGACACGCCAATCAACTCAGTGACACAGACATTACGATGATAAGAAGGTAATAATTATAATAAATAGGGACTGGAATCCTTTGGAAGTTCAAACAGAGACCGGGTTATAGCGTACTTGTACCTCCAGGGACATACACTCAGTCATTACTCTACCACACCTCGAACACTTCAGGTGGTAACTCTCGCTATGGCGCGAAATTCAATTTTTTTCTATACATTTTTACATTTTTAATAAAGTTTAAATGAATTCGCGTATGTAAAAAACCATCTCCCATATTGTAATACAACGTTTTTTGAAGACAGACCTACAGATTTTGTGTCTAAGGGGTAATGGGCCAAAAAACAAGTTCCTTGAATATACACAAAATCGGTAACTCTGTATTTCAAAAACGATATATCACAATGTGGGAAATAGGTTTTTACGTACGCGAATTCATTTAAACTTTATTTAAAATGAATACTTTCGCCAAAATAATTAAAAAACGTGAAAAAATTTGAATTTCGCGCCATACCGTGAGTTACCGCCTTCATAGAAAAAATTTGTGTTGCTTCGCGCACAGCCGAAACTCGTGTACGTGCGAGCGTATCATGCTTGTGTGTGTGAGATAAGATAAGACGTGCGACGCTGCTTTATTTGTACTGAGCGGTAACCGAGAGCGGGGCAGCCGCACTTGCTGAGGGAGGCAGGGAGTGCACATACTGTATGTAGTACTATTTATTATACTGTTTCCCTTACATACAGTCATCAATAGACACACATCCCCCCGCCTCTGAGCTTGCCTTCATCAGCCGGCCAGAGTGGAGTAGCAAGAGTAAAACCTATAATTCACACTGGAAATGTAAAATGTTATAAAGCTTGATGCATCTCATTGTCTAGATTTGTTGCATAATATTGTGCTCTATCTGTGGGGAGGCCTTTGTTCAATAGTGGATACTTGTGTACCTGTATCTACGAAACTGATTGATCATAGCTAGATCTCTTAGACCATATTCTTAATTATTATTTTTTGTTTCAGATTGTACGAAAAAGAATGTACGAAACGTTTACTCTGATTTAATAAACATAATATTATTATTGTTTTAAATACATTTTAGTTTTTTTTTCAACAACACTAAATCAAATATAAAATAAACACACCGGAAGATATTTACAAAAAATTGTAAAGACTGACTCACATATACACGAACAATCAACGAAATCACTCGTAAAAACCACATAGGTAAGACCTATAGTAATATTGTTGTACATTGGCGGACACGATCGGCGTAACACTTCCGGTTTTTCTGTATTGCGAAATAGCTCTTGTTCTTTGGTAATACAGTCTAGGGCTGACGAAACCATAGACAAATCTGTTACGGCCTCCTGTCCGTGACTGTACATACGAGTGATTTATGTAGACACAATATTAATAATACTGTAGAGAGAGAGCAAAACATCACTGTACTAGTGAATCATTTATTTTGCCCCTAATGAAAACATGTGGCCAAGTTATTTTTAACCGACTTCAAAAAGGAGGTTATCAGTTTGACCTGTATGTATGTATTTATGTTTGTCCGCGATTATCTCGCGTTTGGCTGAACCAATTTTGATGCGGTTTTCAGAAATGTACTTGTTACATTCAGGAGAAGGTTTTAGTACCTATTTTAACCGACTTAGAAAAAGAGGAAGTTCTCAGATATGTCAGTTTGTTGAAGGCGGGTCTCTTTTTGCAAAAAAGAAATTATTCAGCGTTAAAATTATTATAGCCAAGTAAGAATCAAAATCATAGACAAGACCAACGAATTGTGGGAATGAGATTTCAAATCTTCATTTGCCCTAACGAGCTAGAAACAAACCAACGTCACTATGAGACAATTTTACCATGTATGCGAATCTATAGTTCTGTTCAAGTGACGTCACGGTCGTTTCTCACACACAAATATTGTCTCAGTTACGGCCTGTCATTAGTTGGTCTCTTTTCCTAGGTCCTAAGTAAATACAGGTAAGAATTGTAGGTCTATATCGATGTACTAAGTACAGTTTCTATCAAACGGGGTTTGCTTCTGAATTGGGTTATCGAAGGTACAGTGGCGGACACGGTCGGTGTAACACTTCCAGTTTTTCTGTATTGCAAAATAGCTCTTGTTCTTTGGTAATACAGTCTAGGGCTGACGAAACCATAGACAAATCTGTTACGGCCTCCTAGTCCGCCACTGTACGACAGGAATCTATAGGTTCCTACCTACTTGTAACTGTTACTTCAGGTAAGTATAGGTACCTAAACTGAGGACCGCGCCAGGCCAGAAGATGTAAAGTCAACTAATTTGTATAATTGAATAAAATTGACTTTAAGCCACATTACGTAGTAAATGCCAGCTGTTAATATATACTTTTAATCAACACAATATTAGCTGTCTAGCTTTCTTATGCTTATTACATTTTAAACTGACTATACTGCACCTTAAAGAGGGTTATGTATTGAATAATTGAATGATCTGTTTATTGTAAAAAATAAAAACAAGAAAATTACATCAATAAGTTGTGGTTTGCGGTTTTATGGTGTTTTGAAATGGTGGGAAAAAGGTCAGAGAGCTCTAAATTACTATTAGATGTAATGACAAAATGTTACGCATTCATCTCAGACTAACTAAGTAGCGCCGGTATCCTTAACACTTTCAAAGACATAAGTATATCAAGAATATCTCAACTTACAACATTTATTGGGAAAAGTCAGCTAGCAAAGCTAAATATCTACACAAATAATACAGAGGACACCGCAAAATGGATTGATTTAAAACATTATTTAACAATATTACATCATCCCCGATAGGTTACATAATATTTGAAAAAAGATATGGATCGATCAAAAAACGACATTGTAACGGTACATAGATCGCTGAGTCAGCTAGGAGGATATCAGGATATATGTATAGGTTAGGTATATAAGAGAGATCGAGAAGTTCTATGGCCAGCTGGTAGAATGTCTGCTTGCAAGCAACAATAGACACCATACGAAATATGGAATTATTTTAAACACAATCACACAGAAATCACCTCCAATAAACTGGCACATATTTACATAAACTGAGAACTACCTATTTTTCGAAGTCGGTTAAAATAGGTACCAAAACTTTTTTCTGAATTCTGAAAACCGCATCAAAAGCGGTTCAGCCAAACGCGAGGTAATCGCGGACAAACATACCTATACATACATACATAGAGGCCAAACTCAAACTGAGAACCTCCTTTTTTGAAGTAAGAAATAAATTTAAGGGGCGAAACTAGCACCATTACCGATAAATAATTAAAATCTTCTAAACCATGGCCGAAATTAGGTATAGCTTTCAGGTTCAAATTCAAAGAAAAAAACCGTTTGTTGCCTGTGGCTACTTTAGTTTCATAACGGTTTTTTTCTTTGATAAGCAAGATTATCTAGGGAGTCAAAGGCGCATATTTTTGATTTCGGCCATGGTTTAGAAGATAGTAATTTTATCGAAGTGGCGCTAGTTTCAATGCATCCATATATGGACGTAATTTTGGCTTTCGCCGTAACAGGAAGTTTTACCTACAGCCTACACTCATTAGTATACAGCATGAAGTAAGGTGGTTCAGGGTCTTCCTCCATGCGGCTACAGGCATGCTAATGTGAAACCAACACTTCACCGAAGCTGCCTGCCGCGGCATGCCGCCGATCAGACCCATCTGCAAAGGCAACAATAAAGTCGCTAGGAGACGCCCCTAAATTTACATTACCTCACCTCAGAATGATTTTACTGCCTCTCGCAAATATTTTACAGCGTAGAAAAAAAAGAGGTAGGGGTAGGGAACTTAAGCCCTGTAGGTCCGGGCGTAAGAATAGGTCTACGGTTTGCCCTGCCTGTCGTAAGAGGCGACTAAAAGGGGTCGTGGGTGTGAAGGGCGGGGGCCCGACACACTCATCGAACGGCCCCGAGATTGGCGGCGGCACAGCTTGTGACACTGTGCCGCCGCAGCTCCAAAGGCGAGCCGGGGAGGGAACAATATGCCCTCCCCGAGCACGAAGCTGATAGCAGCTAGCGTGGGAAGGACTTCGGATGCTATAATGTGTGGTTCCCGGGGTTCTTCCCAAAAGCGCCAAGACGGCCACCGGGGGGTTTTAGTGGGTGCGAGCCCCACATACCCCTGATGCTCCCCCGAGCGTTGGGAAATGCGATAGGCATTTCCCCCCGTTACAAAAAAAAGGGGGTAGGGTACTTTTGATTTATTTGATGTTTGGTACATACATGAGGATTTTAAGAAAAATACTAGAAGAATTTATTTTTTTACCTTCACAAATTAAATTTGAATCGAAAAATTATTGTCGAAAAAAAAATATTATATTATAATACACTCATTAAAAAAATTGTATTTTATATGCTTTACATATTTTGTTATAATGTAATATTTTGCGATTTGCCCTCAACTGATGTCACTTAAAAAACAAACAGACCAACAACGATTAAACACATATGTGTTTAAACGCCATAAGGCGAATATTCGGTGCACATTTGTGCAAACATGCGCAGTTCGCTGCAAACATTGATCATATAGAGCTATAGAGGTACAATGTGGATTAACTGAATCCCACATAACACAGAAAAATACACTTCAAGGTACAGCACTCTAGGATGGCATAACTCTTCCGGTTTTTCTGTATTGCAAAATAGCTGTTGTTCTTTGGTAATACATTCTAGAGCGCACGAGACCTTAAACAAATCTGTTACGCCGTCCTAGACCGCCAATGTACCTGTAGAAATGCCCATATATCTTAATCTTAATCAAGATTAAGATTTTGTTTGGGATTGAGTTGGCGAAGAGTCTCGTAATCAATAATTATGCCCTCTTGTATCGAAATGACTTATAGTAAGCAGCCTTCGCTGTCCCAGTTTATAGATTGGTTGGTAACACAAAAAAAAACAAATAATATTTTGCCTCTACATGAATGTGTGGTTAGTGGATTTATGTTTTCATTATTTACATAAGAATAAGTATATAAAAAAATTAATATGCAGACCGTTAAAAAAAATACAAATGTGTCATTAAAAATTATTAAATAAATAATAACGAGTAACTAATGTACTCAATATTTATAATAATAAGATGACGTCAATCAATATTGAATAGTCCTTGCAAAATTCAACTAATGGCAGAAAAATAATTAATTATTACAAACTAGTTACAAAAGAACAAAAAAAGAGATGAATTGTAAAGTAAAGTTGTAAAATCATTGCGAAAGGGAATAGAATCATTTGACAGAGAAGGGCTATACCGGGGAGCCTCTCCAGGCGACCATTGTCATAAGGCAAGGCAAACATTGTTTACCTGAGCCAATTGGTGGGCACCCTGAACTACCTCGCCTCTCACAGTATAGGAATACGATACTTTACTAAATAAGGTATCAATACCAATTAGATTAGATATGTAGTCTAATCGATTTTCATTAAGTGATATCTTTTATCCTATAATGAATAAAGAATTTTTGACTCTTGACTTTTGACCTTTTTTTTCAAGCGAAATCATAGGTAATGCAACATTTGGCCTATAGTTGGGTTGTTGTGCGTATATACGCGTACACACTACATACTGCTTAGCTCCAACTATATTTGGTACGATGATTAAACGTACGTAAACGCATTGTAACTTCTTTCTAGATTCTCTCACATTTTCTCTCAACACCGTTGACAAGAACCTTAAAACCAAGCTAAAATTGGTATTTGTGAGAAAATACGGACCGAGCCGTGTGGAGTCAAAGGGTCTAGTGACTATAAAGTTTGTTAACGAAAGTAGAAAAAAGATGTCTAACGACGGTGAATATAATTTTAAGATGTGAGGTCTAATATCGTTTTGTAAATATGTGTAAAATATAAAAAAGGAGTATTTCAAGGTGTGAACAGTGTCTTTGGCTTTCTACATCCCACAATTTGGGATTGTCCCTTAACATACGGCAGACTAACCATCTCGCCTAAAAAAATAAGATATAAAATATTTAAAAGTAATTTATGGTATTGTATTGTACTTGACTTTCAATAAGAGATACCATATAGAGAGAGAAGAAGCCTTTATGGCGAACTGTAAAGCGTCATCCGGTGAGTGGTTGCCAGTTTGCCACTCAAAAACTTTTCAGCATCGAACATTTGTTTTTCGATCTAGGTGTCCTTCTGCTGTCCATTGCCACTAAGTTATATAATTATTTTTCTTTGTGTACATTTTAGATACAAAAAAAAATAGTGTCTCGTCACTTTACTTTGTTCTTTCAAGACAAAATGGCCACGTGTTGACTTTAAACCATTAAAAATTTTATACAAACAAAATTTAAATGGCAATCGACGATAATTGTCGAAATTTTATTTAATAACTTATTTGAACAGTTTTATTTGCAAAAGTGAATGATAATTTTTGAATTCGTTAATTATACTGTAATTATTAATTTTCTGGTGAAGTATAAAAATCGCAGAGTTCGCATATGTGGAAGTATAGCTACCGGAGAAGAGGAATCATGAAGTCGATTGTAGCATTAGTGGTCCTTGTGGTAAGTAAAAAATAATATAATAAAATAAAACAAATTATTTAAATAAACGACATTTAATGAAATGAAATGTTCTATCTAAGACCCAAAACAAACCTGCCCTCATATAATGGCCGTATAAAGAGGAACTCTTTTCGTTCTTCTTGCATTTTTTGCTCCAGATGGACAAACAGTATTATTGAAAATGCGGCTGTCTCAGACCTTCTTATGGTGATGGGTGTTCAGAGATATATTATCCTATTGTAAACTTGACACTTGCAAAATAGTGTAGCCGAATTGAATAAAATTACAACTCTTCCGTTACTGACTGACTGACTGACAGACAACGCAGAGCTGAAACTACTGGGCGTAGCGGGCTGAAATTTTGCACGTGGGTTCCTTTGGGAGTGTAGGGAGGCACTAAGAAATAAATTCCCGAAATTCCCATGTCAACGGGAAAAAACGGGATTTTGGTGTTTATGAGAAATCTGCAGGGGGTTACCGCGGGGCAGCCTCTAGAGGTTATATGACGCCTTGCCTATAAAGTCATTAAAATAACCCTTAATTATTTTTATTGTTATTTAAATAGTTTTTTTTCCTTCCAGACCATTGCTTACGTGCAAGCACTGCCATGTTGTAAGTACAGACGATAAGAATTATTGTATATTATTAGTAAACTAAACTTAAAATTTGAAGTCTATTTGAAGTCCCATTTAGCTGTACGTTGTCTGTCTGTCAATAAGTAACGCAACGTTTAGAAATAACTCATTCATGTTCCCATATTCTCTACGTAGCTGCTTGCATTGTATTTGTCGTGTGCGCACAAAAAGTCTTTTGCTTGTCTAGGAACGTAGCATGCGTAGACGTTTATCTACTACGTAACGTAGCAAGCGTAGCTGATTCCTTTATTCTACGAACGTAGCTTGCGTAGCTATTGTATTCTACAGACGTAGCCTACGGAGCAAGCAATTAAATCTGCTTATTTGAAGAATCTAATAAGGCTCCGAAAATACTGGACCGATTAAAAAGAAACTTTCATCATTACAATCCTACACATCTGATGAACATAGGCAGTATATGGCATACACGTATATGGTATAATTTATTGAGAATATTTAATTATATTGCGTAAACTTAAATAGTAGGGAGTTACAAGGTTTGCCGAGTCAGCTAGTCTATTTATGTATCTTTTGTTTTACAGCATCAGACGTGGTTGTGGAGAAATCCATTTCTTCTTCGTCGTCCTCACAGTCGGCGCAGTCTGAAGTGGAGAGCTCAAGCTCCAGTTCTTTTACTAGCTCCGTGTCCGATGAAGAAGGTATGTGAAAAGTATAAAATTTACTTACTTTTGAGATTCCCGATTTTTATTAAAAAAAATAAAATAAAAAACATATATGGTTTGATGTTTGGTTGTTGTGAAAACCTCGAAAATTAATTATTATTGAAATCTACACTTTCTCTAGCTAGGGTTGTCTACTTTCTGATTGGTCCAATTTTTCGTTAAACTCGGCTTAGTAATAAATATAGTTTTTTTTTTACATTGGTGATTGATAGTAGATTATTATGTCACGTTGGTATTAAATCGACCACTTTTAATAGTTATTTCTTTATTGAACACAATTATTTATGAACCTCGCTCTTGTATCTCGATCTAAATAGATAGGACTTCACGTGATATAAAAGAAAAGAAAAAAGAAACTACAAAATTAACAAATATTTTTCATTGCAGCCATCAAATCCGTTATTGTGGAATCATCTTCATCATCTGTATCCTCAGAGGAAGCTAAGTCTGCCCAGGAGAGTTCCTTTTCAAAGGTCGTTAGCTCCTCATCAGGGGAAAAAGGTAATTTTTTTAACTCTGTTACTTTATGCTATGAACCTACGTTCTTTAAAGAGTTAAGTTTTTGAATAGTTCATTGTAAAATCGGCTTTAAGCATATCTTCTTCTGTTTCCCTGCCTCCGCAAAAATGACTATTTTTTAAAGTGATTAAAGACTACTCACACCAATTTTTAACCTAGTTGGTTCTCTGTGCAGTTCTTGTTTTACAACTTACCATCGCTCTTTTACATTTTACTTAATTTAAAATGAAAAAGACTGATTGTACCACTTTTTTACTTACTTTCTACTTAAATATGAAAAAAAAAAAAAATCTTAGCTAAGATTCTGTACACAATCCCACAGAATTAGTGAAGAAATCAAGTTCCTCATCATTTGAGAAGGACGACTCATCGAGCAGCTCATCACAGCGTTCCTCAAGCTCAAAGTCTTCGGACAGCAAGGAATCTGAGTCAAGCTCAAGCTCGTCAAAATCAGGCTCAGCTAAATCATCAATTATTAGCTCAGTCAACGGAAAAATCAACAAAGACAACGTAATTTCAAGCAGCTACAGACGCGATTCCAATGACAACTCCAAAGTTAGCAAAGACTCTGAGTCTAACTCATCAAACTCTGAATCAGAGATCGTGAGCTCAGTCAGCGGAATCAAAAACGGAAAACTTATTTCCAACGTGTTAAGACGTGGTTCCAATGACAATTCCAGAGTTAGCAAAGACTCTGAATCTAAATCATCAAACTCAGACTCAACCATCGTGAACTCAGTCAGTGGACTCAACAATGGCAAAGTTATTTCCAGCATCATAAGACGTGGTTCCAATGACAATTCCAGAGTTAGCAAAGACTCTGAGTCTAGGTCATCAAAGTCCGACTCATCATTCGTAAACTCAGTCAACGGTAAAAAAGTAAATGACATCTCAAAGTCAACTAGTTCCAGACATTCCTCCAGTTCCAATGACAAATCCAGAACTGTTAATGGTAAGACCGTTTCAAGCAGTTCAAAGGAAGATATCAGTTCAAATGACGAAGAAAGCAACGTCAATGGAAAGACCGACTCAAAGCACTGCAACCACGGATCCAAAGTTCAAAGCAGGGACGAAAACGGTAATGTTATCTCGTCTAAAACAAAATTCGAAAAAGAATTGGTAAACAAAAATGGTAAAACTATTGTAAATAAATCATCATACGAAAGTGAAACTGACAAGTCTGACAAGAACAGGAAGACTGACGAGACCGAAAAGAACAAAAAGACCGAAAAGTCAACCACAGTTAAGAAAACCGAATCAAGCTCTACTGACAAGAATAATAAGAACAACCAGACCGACAAGACCGAAAAGTCTTCCACTACTGTAAAGACCACCGGAGGCTCCACTGGCAAGACCGATAAGACCGAAAAGTCAACTACAGTTAAGAACACCGAATCAAGCTCATCTGACAAGAACAACAAGAACAACCAGACCGACAAGACTGAAAAGTCTTCCACTACTATAAAGACCACCGGAGGCTCAACTGGCAAGACCGATAAGACCGAAAAGTCAACTACAGTTAAGAACACCGAATCAAGCTCATCTGACAAGAACAACAAGAACAACCAGACCGACAAGACCGAAAAGTCTTCCACTACTGTAAACACCACCGGAGGCTCCACTGGCAAGACCGATAAGACCGAAAAGTCAACTACAGTTAAGAACACCGAATCAAGCTCATCTGACAAGAACAACAAGAACAACCAGACCGACAAGACCGAAAACTCTACTACTACAGTAAAGACCACTGGATCAGGCTCAACTGGCAAGACTGATAAGACCGAAAAGTCAACCACAGTTAAGAACACCGAATCAAGTTCTACTGACAAGAATAACCAGAACAACCAGACCGACAAGACCGAAAAGTCTTCCACTACAGTAAAGACCACCGGAGGCTCAACTGGCAAAACCGATAAGACCGAAAAGTCAACTACAGTTAAGAACACTGAATCAAGCTCAACTAACAAGAACAACAAGAACAACCAGACCGACAAGACCGAAAAGTCTTCCACTACTGTAAAGACCACCGGATCAGGCTCAACTGGCAAGACTGATAAGATCGAAAAGTCAACCACAGTTAAGAACACCGAATCAAGTTCTACTGACAAGAACAACAAGAACAACCAGACCGACAAGACCGAAAAGTCTTCCACTACTGTAAAGACCACTGGAGGCTCAACTGAAAAGACCGACAAGTCATCAACAACAGTAAAAAATACCGGATCAAGTTCTACTGACAAGAACAACAAGACAAACGAGACCGACAAGACCGAAAAGTCTACCACTACAGTAAAGACCACCGGATCAGGCTCAACTGGCAAGGCTGATAAGACCGAAAAGTCAACCACAGTTAAGAACACCGAATCAAGTTCTACTGACAAAAACAACAAGACCAACGAGACCGACAAGACCGAAAAGTCTACCACTACAGTGAAGACCACCGGATCAGGCTCAACTGGCAAGACTGATAAAACCGAAAAGTCAACCACAGTAAAGAACACCGAATCAAGTTCTACTGACAAGAACAACAAGACCAACGAGACCGACAAGACCGAAAAGTCTTCCACTACTGTAAAGACCACCGGAGGCTCAACTGGCAAGACTGATAAGACCGAAAAGTCAACCACAGTTAAGAACACCGAATCAAGCTCATCTGACAAGAACAACAAGACCAACGAGACCGACAAGACCGACAAGACCGAAAAGTCTACAACTACAGTAAAGACCACCGGATCAGGCTCAACTGGCAAGACTGATAAGACCGAAAAGTCAACCACAGTTAAGAACACCGAATCAAGTTCTACTGACAAGAACAACAAGACCAACGAGACCGACAAGACCGAAAAGTCTTCCACTACTGTAAAGACCACCGGAGGCTCAACTGGCAAGACTGATAAGACCGAAAAGTCAACCACAGTAAAGAACACCGAATCAAGTTCTACTGACAAGAACAACAAGACCAACGAGACCGACAAGACCGAAAAGTCTTCCACTACTGTAAAGACCACCGGAGGCTCAACTGGCAAGACTGATAAGACCGAAAAGTCAACCACAGTTAAGAACACCGAATCAAGCTCATCTGACAAGAACAACAAGACCAACGAGACCGACAAGACCGAAAAGTCTACAACTACAGTAAAGACCACCGGATCAGGCTCAACTGGCAAGACTGATAAGACCGAAAAGTCAACCACAGTTAAGAACACCGAATCAAGTTCTACTGACAAGAACAACAAGACCAACGAGACCGACAAGACCGAAAAGTCTTCCACTACTGTAAAGACCACCGGAGGCTCAACTGGCAAGACTGATAAGACCGAAAAGTCAACCACAGTTAAGAACACCGAATCAAGCTCATCTGACAAGAACAACAAGACCAACGAGACCGACAAGACCGAAAAGTCTACCACTACAGTAAAGACCACCGGATCAGGCTCAACTGGCAAGACTGATAAGACCGAAAAGTCAACCACAGTTAAGAACACCGAATCAAGCTCATCTGACAAGAACAACAAGACCAACGAGACCGACAAGACCGAAAAGTCTACCACTACAGTAAAGGCCACCGGATCAGGCTCAACTGGCAAGACCGATAAGACTGAAAAGTCTACCACTACAGTAAAGACCACCGGAGACTCAACTGGCAAGACTGATAAGACCGAAAAGTCATCTACAGTTAAGAACACCGAATCAAGCTCAACTGACAAGAACAACAAGAACAACCAGACCGACAAGACCGAAAAGTCTACCACTACAGTAAAGACCACCGGATCAGGCTCAACTGGCAAGACCGATAAGACCGAGAAGTCATCTACAGTTAAGAACACCGAATCAAGCTCAACTGACAAGAATAACAAGACCAACGAGACCGACAAGACCGAAAAGTCTACCACTACAGTAAAGACCACCGGAGGCTCAACTGATCAGACCGATAAGACCGAAAAGTCAACCACAGTTAAGAACACCGGATCAAGTTCTACTGACAAGAACAGTAAGTCCAACGCGACCGACAAGACTAACAAGACCGAAAAGTCTTCCACTACAGTAAAGACCACTGGATCAAACTCCAACGTTATCTCAGGCCAATCTTCAACCACATCAAACACAGACCAGACCTCAACTACATCAACCACTGGCTCAAACTCTAATGTGAACTCAGGCCAATCTTCAACCACATCAATTACAGACCAGACCTCAACTACATCATCCACCGGCTCAAACTCTAATGTGAACTCAGGCCAATCTTCAACCACATCAAACACAGACCAGACCTCAACTACATCAACCACTGGCTCAAACTCTAATGTGAACTCAGGCCAATCTTCAACCACATCAAACACAGACCAGACCTCAACTACATCATCCACCGGCTCAAACTCTAATGTGAACTCAGGCCAATCTTCAACCACATCAAACACAGACAAGTCTTCAACTACATCAACGATCACTGGCTCAAAATCTAATGTCAACACAGACCAATCCTTAACTGCGACAAAGGTCATCGTATCTAGCGAAAAGGACAGCTCAGATCAGTCTTCTACAGTCAAAAAGACTGTCGTGTCAAGTTCGACTGTAACACCATCAACCTCATCGTCCTACCAAGCAAGCTCATCCAGCAGCTCATCAGAATCAGACCAGAATTCATCAAACTACAACTCAGTCAGTCAATCGGGCAACGGTCAAAGTTACAAATCAGTATCTAGCTCGGAAACTGCCAGCAGCGACAAAAAGTCAGAAAGCGAAAACAGTTCGTATTACCAATCTTCTGGAAACGGCGTCATTGTAAGCAAATCAAGCGAGAGCAGCGAAACCGATGCAGCGCAAGCATCAAGCTCTAAATCTTCTTATAGCAGCGAGGAAATTGACGGTTCCAGCTCATCGAGCTACTCGAGCGAAGAGGAATCTAGCGCTTCAAGCAGCGAACAAGATTCTAGCAGCAGTTCCAGCTATTCGTCTACTAGTTCATACTAAATATAAGATTTCTTTGTTTTAAGTTGGAGAAATGTTTTAGCTGGTTTGCAGATACCATTTAGATCTATAATTTAAGCCGAGGATAAACTTAGATTGTCGTTTAATTTGTACGAGATTATAAGGTAATCTTGGTTTTGCTTGAAATTAATTTAGGATTAAGATGATCTGTATAATGCCGCACTCAATTTAAGGGTATTTTAAAAAATAAGGTATTTTACTCGAGTGATATTTCTTTTGGCAAAAAAAAACTTGTCGATACTTGCAAAAAAATCAAGCTCTTAATGTTTATTTTTTTATACTTAATACCTGAATAAGTAATTTTTTAATTACGATTACCTAACTTAAAACTTACAACGGCTTTAACGAAAGATAAAACGGAATTACATAAATATGTGTTCTACAATAAATAATATATAAAAAATGTAATTTAGTGTATTTTTAATTGATACCCTTTTAGGTTTATCATTATTTTTATTAGTATACCCACAGCATAAAGCCAACTAATAAAGTCTTCTCAAAGGCACTAAATAAAAAAAATAAAAAAAGGCGAAATCGCTCTAAGCGATGGGTACTCAATAATTAGTGAAACTAACGAGCGAGTATGTAAACACACGAACTTTTTTGTAATTTTTTTTTTCCGCACAATTTTATTAAACAGCACCTAATGTCACACCCATTGCCCAAGTACACTATACAGGTACATTTTTAAGGATATTTCATATGTTTTCACTTAGTTTTGTCAAAAAAATAACTTTACTATTCTCCGCAACAACGATATCCAAATAGTAGTTTATTCAACAAGGGTGTAAAGTAATTTATTATGTACGAGGGTAGTCTGTTAAAACCCGAGCGCAAAGAGAGTTTCAATGTTCTCATTTAATAATGACTTGAAACTTGAACAAGCCAAGATTTTAACCTCACCCGAGGCAGAATAACTTTACCCCCAAGTTGTACATGTCGCAAGCATATTGAAGGATTCTGCATTTTACATAATGCGTCGTCTGTTTACAAACGCTTGTGGTTATGTAAAATGCCGAAGGTAAATTGTAAATTGCCTTGTCACTTTATAATATGACAAAACATTTATTAATAATTTCAATCACCGTTTATTACAATATGCCGTGGAAAAATGAAGCATTTAGTTCTGTTTCTCACCACGGGCGTCGCTGCTGATCAAAACAAGAAAAATGGCGTGAGTTAGTGTATTTGCGTGAGCAAATTCTGCAGATTCTGGCAGTAAAAAGTTATTTTACAGGATACATTTATTACAGTGAGTAAAATTAATTATAATATTAGTCTCGAACAGGAACAGTATAAAAGCCGTGGACAAATGATAAAGTTTTGAGTCTATCCGGCACGTAAAAAATGCTAAGGTGACCATCGATTCTGGTGCTTTGAGAATGCAATATTACTGATACAAAAGTATGACGTAATTATTATTGGCCTGGTCTAGTAAAAAACCGTTAGGAACAAAAGTTCGTTAAAAATAATGAGGAACTTTACGACTAGAGAGCAGTAATAAAAAAGTCTACTTTTCGAGTGGATGGGATAAACATATATGTTTATTCCGACTCTCTGGAAAACAAACCCACATTATAGTCACAAAATAAGGTTGATAAGGGGCCTAAAAAGCTATTACACTTCGTACGCTGTGTTACATTACAACTCTCACTTGTTCAAGTTTCAAGCCTTTATTCCCTCGCTACGTTGGGGAATAAACCCTTGAAACTCTCACTGCGCTCGGGTGCATGTAATGTGCATGTAATAATACATGCACAAAATACTAATAGGTTAGGGCGGTACGAAGTTCGCCGGGTCGACTAGTATACTACTATTAAAGACTTTGCTGTACAATGTTCTTTTGACTTTCCAGAATGGGGGAATCAAAAACAACAACGAACAGTCTAAATTTGTGAACAAACCACCCACCATCAAAATATGTAAAATTGAACTTTTTTTTGCACTTTGGGTTACATTATTTGTTTAAGTAACGAACCCTAATTTTTTTGAAAATATTACTTGGCTATATGTCACTCGGGGATAGTATAGCTCTATCTTGAAAAGAACGTGAAATAATTTTTCAAATCGGATCGTAGTTCCGGATCCTATTCGATGCAATCAAACAAATTATCAAATCTTTTCTCTTTAAAATATTAGTATACCTAGTATAAACTACTACCGTTACGTGTAGTACTAAAAACTTGGCTGGCTGTATGGACTTTGTTCTTTTGACTGCCCAGAAGGGGTGAATCTCAGAGAAAGGAAACCGTCGCTATATAAAAAAACTGCACTCCTCCTGCACTCCTACTGAGACTCACTACTCCTACGCACAGCACGACGGACATTTGTCGAATCTACTGTTACTTTTAATCGCTTTTGACATTTCAATGTGGGAAAATGTATGGAGTACTTAGATCTTCAAAAGTGACATATGCTACCATTGTTCGCAAAAATGTCAAAAATTTAAAAATAAATGGCCAAGTGCGAGGGCTCGCGCTTAGAAGGTTCCGGAATAATTTTTTTGTGTAAAATTGGCTTTCTTAAGTATAATTATCAGTATTTGTTGTTAATCTACATTATGAGAAGTTACGACTGCTATAATTATTTGGTGCCTGTTAACCCGGTCAGTTTCTCAGTAGAGGCTTTACAATATTGGTTAAAAAAAAAACTATTTTTTTTTGAAGTTTTTAATATTTGTTAGTATTCTTTGGACATCAAGATAGATCTCGTGCAAACTCATTAAGACTGAGTGCCTCTGACAGACGGACGGACGGACGGAATAGTCATATTAATAAGTTCCCGGGACGAGTAGGTACCAGGAACCTTAAAAAAGAGGCTCGTGAGGTTGCGACCCCTCATATGGGGTACGTACAGTGTATAGTATCCATCCACCCCATCACGGACGAAATAGAGGATCTGTGACGGGGTATGTTTTCGTCGATGAACTTGATAGGATCTTAAAATCTTGTTATTTTACATTCCCGGACACATTGTATAATGTATACCTCATGGAATCTGTTTATTTATTACTCATTACCGTTTTACGTAGGTTACAAAACATAGCAGCATATTGTTATAGGTTTATGTTAAATTATTTTATACAGTTACAGACGTCATTATTTCGCAGTCAGAATAATTATTAATTTTAATATGGTTTAATGAATATACTTAATTAATAAAATAGTAAAGTGCGACACTAAATTTGAGAGCTCCTGCATAGTTTGGCGCAATCACCTCTCATGTCATGGCAGCGCTTCAGACTCACGATACCCCTGGTTGTATCGTGGGTCTTTTGAAATTTAACGATACCACCAACTAGTAGTGATGTAAAGTAAAGTAAAGTAAAGTAAAGTAAAGTAAAGTAAAGTAAAAGTAAAAAATGATTTATTCAATACAGGATACAAGATATCGCTTATTGAAAGTCAATTAGACTAATCTAATTAATATTGATACCTTATTTCGTAAAGTATCCTATACTGATAGAGGCGAGGTAGTTCAGGGTGCCCACTAATTGACTCAGGAAAACAAATGTTTGCCTTGCCTTACGACAATGGTCGCCTGGAGACGCCCCGTAACGAGCCCTCCTCTGTCAAATGATTCTACTCCCTTTCGCAATGATTTTACAGCGTAGAGAAGAAAGGGGTAACAAACTCTACTTTACAATTTATCTCTCTCTTTATATGTGATATCAACAGCATTATCTATGAGGTGGGTTGACAATCACAGTATGGCTTTTCGGTTGTTCCCCATTGACCATGGGATATAAGAATGGGGTCATGGAATTTTATGCCACCGCAACTATATATAGAAAGAAAGAAAACATGTTTATTAACAAGCTAAAGCGACACAGTGTAATCGATCTTTGAAATTAGTATTAGGACTGCAAATGCCTTAAAACTTAGCAAGTTTGATTATCCCTCATTAGGGACATTGCTCCTGTCTTGGGCAACCTCCTCCATCTCGCCCCCAGGTGCTCCTTGTAGGAGCCTCTTGTTCCACCGAGCGGCGCCAGGTCTGCTTCGGGCGGCCGACTCTGCGACTTCCTTGTGGGTACCATTTAAGGGCTATCTTCGCCGGATGGATATAATTCATAATTTTTGTTATTTGGCATGGTTTAGGGGATGTTCATGTTTTGCAAGATAGCGCGGTATTGGTGTAATAAGGCTCTAAAAACATATGTAGCTACTTGCGTTCGTACGTAACCCTAATTATAAGAAAAACAAAATGCAAATTCACTCATTTGGAAAATCGCAATTTGAATTTTAAAATATTTACTCTGTCTGGTTAATTATTGTTAAGTTTAAGAAAATCGATTGCGTAATTAATTATTTATTAAAATAACTATGTAAGTATATAAAAGCTAGTGAAAATGTTGTTTTCATTATAGAAAGCTGATTGTTGCAGCAAGATGAAGACTGCTGTGACTATTGTGGTCCTTGTGGTAAGGAACAATTTAATTTAAAAGAACAGGCTCTTACTAGCTTAAACATGTTGCTTAAAAGGCCAACTGGCATGCGATTAGATGTTTTTCTGCCATTTTTATGGGTGTGTCCCTATTAACTCGTTTCGGAGCATAGGCTTATAGACTAGGTGTCTCAAAAATGAAGGAAGAAAGAGCTGTTGTTTTATATAATTAATAAAAAAAAAACTTTTATTTTTTTATAAAATTAATATTTTAACCAATAATTAGGAAAAAAAGTCACAGTAAAGTTACAATTCGCACGGATGAACGCAAAGCACTGTTAGCGGTGCTCACTGCTCACAAGCTTTATTGTTAAAAACTTTTTATCAAAAAATAAAACCGCCGAAAAAAAAACTAAAAAAGCATAAAATAATAATCGAATTACTAAGTTCTTAAAGTAATGTAGGGTATATACCAAGTAATTTTAAGTCGGCGCGCCACACAAGCAAATTCCATAATTACGTAAAGATTGATGCGCGGCAGCGCATGAATTTTGGTTATTTCTTTAAATTTAAGGTACCTAATTTAATGGTCTTTGTACGAGGAATCTGTGGCGCCGACTCAAAATTACTTGGTATATACCCTACATTACTTTAAGAACTTAGTAATTAGATTATTATTTTATGCTTTTTTAGTTTTTTTTTCGGCGGTTTTATTTTTTGATAAAAAGTTTTATTTTATGCTTTTCAGTTCTTTCAGGGTTTTATTATTTTCTTCTCCCACAAGGTGGTCAGTGGTCACTCCGCATAAGGTGATCAGACGACATGGTTGACAGGGACGACAAGACCGGTCGGTATGGCGATTTGTGGGGGAGGCCTATGTCCAGCAGTGGACGTCTTTCGACTGATTTTATTTCATTTCAAAAGATATTGTAAGTAGGTATCAAAATGTATAGTGTTACACGTAAAATGCAACTTGTGAGTTGATAAATCCACCCGCCGACCAAAAAGTCACCCCTATTTTCCCACCCTTAGGGTGGGAATTTTATTTCCAAATTTTTATGGGACCAACTTCAAGGTATGCCCTGTCGATTAAAAAAAGAATTATCAAAATTGAACTACTCTGTAAAAAGTTATGCGTGATCATACATTAAAAAAAAAAAAAAAAAATATACGTGTCGAATTGAGTACCTCCTCCTTTTTTTTTCGTCGGTCAATAAAAATGTAAAAAAATAAAATTAAAACCTTTAAGTATATGCAGGTAATCAGACTGGCACAGGACGTGCTACGTAGGTACGTGTCGTGCGGGAGAAGAGGCCTATGTCCTGCAGTGGGCTCTTACAGGCTGATGTTCTATTAATTGTAACAATTTTATCAAGAAAATTTATTTTTATTTCAGGCCATTGCTTCTACCAACGCTTTACCATGTGGTAAGAACCTTTCTATTAAACTAGTATTAAACATTAAATAATCGAAAATTTAAATGAAAGATTAAGAGAGGTGGTAGCCGAGGTGTATAGAGTAGGTCGACGCTCCCCCGAGCGTCGGGAAATGCGATAGGCATTTCCCCTCCTTAAAAAAAAAGGTAGGTAGGTACATTATATTGTTATTAATTTTTAGTAAAATTTTCTTCCAGGATTAGAATTGGGCGGCGGATTGCCAGGGCTCCCTGGACTGGGAATTCCTAGCGTTCCCTCGATTCCTGGAATTCCAGGCATTCCACGTGTACCATCCGTTCCCAAAGTTCCTTCAATTCCAGGAATTCCTAATATTCCATCTGTACCTTCCATTCCTAAAGTTCCTTCAATACCGAAAATTCCCAAGATACCTTCTGTACCTTCCATTCCAAAAATTCCATCAATTCCAGAAATTCCTAAGATTCCCTCTGTACCAGGAATTCCTAAAGTTCCGTCTGTACCTTCCATTCCTAAGATTCCTTCAGTACCAGGAATACCTAAGATTCCTTCTGTACCTTCAATTCCTAAAATTCCTTCAATTCCCAAAATTCCATCTGTGCCTTCCATTCCTAAAGTTCCATCAATTCCTAGCATTCCTTCAATTCCAAATATTACTGGTACCGCAACGGAGATTATTAGTGGTAAGTATATGATTTCATATATTTCAAGAACGTTTATTATTAATTTTTAATACAAATAAGAACACTTAAGAGAGAGTTTACTCAATCGTTAACTAGTTTGACCTACGTGGTTCAGTTGTCAGTAATGATGGCATCGGTGGTCCATGTTTGATTCCCGTCGGCGACGAACATTCTTATAATAGATATCGATTGTTTACTGTGTCTGGGTGTATTTGTATGTATTTTTGGGCACCCTAGATACAGGTTCTACCCAGTTAGAGGCTCCGAATGTGATGCATTATTATTATTTTGCACAATTTTGTTTCTGACTAAGGGCATGACTTGAATTTATATGGATCTCATTTGAAACTAATTAAGGATATAATAGAATTATCTCTCCTACAGTTTTGTTTATTTTGTGGATATGTTGCATGTGAAGCACATGGTGTACAGTAGCCGTAGTAGTAGTATATTTGAGAAGAAAACCATTAGTAAGTTGTAAAAAAGATATCAATGAATGCTCATTATGTTTGATCCTTTCAGAAACCCAAAGCAGTGAAAGCATGATGTCAGAATTCTCCAAACAAAGTAGCAGCATGTCTGAAAAGTCCAGTAGTGAAAGCAGTCAATCCTCTGAACAAAGTAACAATACGAGTAAAAAGTCGAGCAGTGAAAGCGAAATGTCCAACTCAAAGAACAGCAGATCATCTAGTCAATCTAATTCTAAGAAATCTTCGGAAAAGTCGAGCCAATCTAGAAGTGAATCAGACCAATCCGAGTCTCGTAGAGAGGAAGAAAGTAGGACGCAATCTGAAACTAGTAAAAACAGTAGCCAAAGCAGCGAAAGAGATAGCGAACAAAGAAATGAAAGCCGTCGAAGCAATAAAAATACAAGAAACGAAAATGAAGAGAACAAATCTAGCAAGTCATCTAGTTCCTCACGCAGAAGCGAGAGCGAAAGAAATTCTGAAAGAAGAGAAGAAAGTGAAAGAGATAGCGAACAAAGAAAAGAAAGCCGTCGAAGCAATAAAAATACAAGAAACGAAAATGAAGAGAACAAATCTAGCAAGTCATCTAGTTCCTCACGCAGAAGCGAGAGCGAAAGAAATTCTGAAAGAAGAGAAGAAAGTGAAAGAGATAGCGAACAAAGAAATGAAAGCCGTCGTAGCAATAAAAATACAAGAAACGAAAATGAAGAGAAGAAATCCAGCAAGTCGTCTAGTTCCTCACGCAGAAGCGAGAGCGAAAGAAATTCTGAAAGAAGAGAAGAAAGTGAAAGAGATAGCGAACAAAGAAAAGAAAGCCGTCGAAGCAATAAAAATACAAGAAACGAAAATGAAGAGAAGAAATCTAGCAGGTCGTCTAGTTCCTCACGCAGAAGCGAGAGCGAAAGAAATTCTGAAAGAAGAGAAGAAAGTGAAAGAGATAGCGAACAAAGAAAAGAAAGCCGTCGAAGCAATAAAAATACAAGAAACGAAAATGAAGAGAATAAACTTAGCAATTCGTCTAGCTCATCACGCAGAACCGAGAGTGAAATAAATTCTGAAAGAAGAGAAGAAAGTGAAAGGCGTAACAAGAAAGAATCTTCTGAAAGAAAAAGGTCTTCATCTAGAGACGAAAAAAGTGAAAGACGCGAAAATTCTAAGTCAGAGAGAGATGAACAACGAAGTGAGATCAAAAACTCTGAAAGCTCTAAAAAACAAACGGAGGAAAACAAAAAAAGCGAAAAGTCATCAAAATCATCTAGCGAAAAAACAAGCAATGGCAGCAACAGTGATAGAACAATCAAGAAACATAGTGAGGAAAAAGAAAATAGCAAGAGCGTAAAGTCAGCATCCGAGAGACAAACGTCTTCCCAACGCAAATCTAATGGCGATTCGTGTTACTCAGAAAAGGAGAGCGAAAGCAGTACCAAAGATCAAGCCTCGAAGAGCCAGGAAAAAGACCAGGTTATCAGCGGAGGCAAAAGCGTAACCACGGAAAAATCAGAAAGCAGCGAATCCCACGATGCTAAATCAGAGAAAAGCAGCACTGACAAGAGCACGGTTACCACTGCTGACGGCACCGTCGTTACAACAACACAGACCACCGAAGAGGAGACCGAACAAGTTGAAGAGGAACAAATGTCAGAGGAAAAGAAGACTGTCATTACTGTTGTGTAAACTGCATTACTTGATAGATGACGAGCTTTCACGGCTTACTTCGTTACGCCATAGACTATAAGATACTACAAAAGACTTGGCTCTATAGACTATGTTCTTTTGACTGCCCAGAATGGCCGAATAAAAAACAAACAACAACAACAAACCACCTGTCAAAATATGTAAACAACGGAAAAAATATTGCACCTTGGGTTATATTATTTGAGTTTAGGTAAGGATTCCTAATTTTTTTGAAAATCTTATATAGCCTATGACACTCGGGGTTAATGTAGCTTCCTACCAGTGAAAGAATTTTTCAAATCGGTTCAGTATTTCCGGAGCCTATTCGTTACAAACAAACAAACAAACAAATCTTTTCTCTTTATAATATTGGTATAGATTAAGACTAGAGGCTGCCCCGCGGTTTTTCCCGCGCAGATTTCTCATAAACACAAAATTCCCGTTTTTTCCCGTTCCCGTGGGAATTTCGGGAAATCCCTTCTTAGTGCTCACCTACACTCCCTAAGGAACCTACATGCAAAATTTCAGCCCGCTACGCCCAGTAGTTTCGGCTCTGCGTTGTCTGTCAGTCAGTCAGTCAGTCAGTCAGTCAGTCAGTCAGTAACGGAAGAGTTTTATATATATTGATTTGTATGATGCGTCAAAATATGCTTACCATTTTTTACCAAGTAAATGTTCTTATAACAATGCTTTTTATACTCTCATTGTAAAATTACAAACTAAGTACAATAATTAAAGCATAATCTTGTATAACAACTTACGATACGTTACGGCGAACTTCGTACCACCTAACGAAGAAAAATTACACATTATCATTATTTAAATTATAAGTTAAATTATAACCTACCTATGTACATATTATCTATTCTGATGTCGTGTCAATAAAACTGTAAAGTTTTGGTCCATGGTTCTATGGAACAAACAAACGCTTTTTTAAATATATTATTTTAGTTATTTGTTTCGTTTTTTTTATATAGCTTTTTATGTATCCCTTTGCTGGGCAAAGTCCTCCCCCTTTCTCTTCCACTCTACTCTATCCAGTGCCACCTCCAATCAGCTCTCCTGAAACTTGTCGAGGTCGTCCCGCCATCTCCGCCTGGGCCGACCACGTTTTCGCCGTTAGGAACCCACTCTGGGACAATTTTTGCCCACCGGTCCGGTTCATTCGACAAACGTGACCGGCCCATTCCGTTTCAACTTGGCAGTCGCTACAACAACATCGATGATTAATAAAAATTTAGTTGAGAGAATCGCAAAATAAATAGGTTAAATTTTACAATTGACATATCATAATATGGCCCTATCATCGTCCCTTATACGGCTCCAGGAAAGATAATGTGAAACTCCAGTCCACATAGCTCAAACCAACCCGAATAAAAAAAAACTGTATAGGGTAAAACGTCCTATTACCGCGGTAGTCAAAATCACGTCCTATTACGGCTCTACTTTATCTTTTGCAATTTATGATTCGTTGTGACTGTGTATGGTAAAGGTGACTACATAGTGTCCAAGGGAAACTAACACGTAACTTATTAACCAGCACTCGTGCTTTTAAAATCGTTTAAAATTACTTAAATTAATTATTTTGTGTAACGTCAGCGAAGCGAGAAGCTGTTTCATACAAACGCAGACTGAGTCGCGGTAGAACATTGAATTTTCAGACTTCGTTTTTAGTTCAAACAAACACTATAAGATTATGTTACTATATTCGAATACTTTTTACATTCAAGTAGTCTTAGTTAATCAAGTTGATTTCTATTTAAAATCAAATAAAACTAGTAAATATGAGTAAACAAAAGTCCGCCGTGTTAGGAAGGCTATTTGAGGGTTCCGCCTATTACGGAGGGTACCATCAGTAATAGGAAAAACGCACTGTCGGTAATTTTTAAATTTAGTGGTATAATAAATATAATTTATGGACATTTCGTTATTTAAGTGTAATTGTCATTAGTTCTCAAGTATAAATCCAATTTTGGAGGAACATGTTTTTTAACTACAATCCTTGTTTTCGACGCTTAAAGTTGACAGTAAAATTTAAGTTTGTTAGAATACTGTGAAACCTAACGTATGAGTTTTAATGAAGAAAAATAGTCTATTACAACGATTACTAACGATTCGAGAGTTTTATGGTAAAGTCAGAGTGCTCTTATTTGTAAGTAATAACTTACATTACCGAAATATCTTAACATTATATTTCAGAATTAGGATATAAAAACTCATTGGATATTTTAGTACCTACCGTATTAGGCTGTAAGGAATCCTAACACGGTGTATGGAAATTACAGAGCTAATAATTTAACCGTATTATTCATAAAGATATCGTACATTTAAAAAAGCTTTACTGCAAGTCTACTTATTTGGTTTGATGTATGGTAAATACGTGACATCCTGTCTAAATTCTACTCTCCTTGACTACACTGACTCCGGAAATCGCTGTCTTTGTTCATTTTTTCTTGTTATTATGGTTTTTATTTTAGCTAATATGGTTTTTTTTTTAATTATTATTTATTTTTGATTGTTGTTGACAACTTTTAGTTTGCGCAAATAAGTAACGCACCCCATGGACGCTCGTGAACACTACTGGCACTGACTGAAAACCAGCGCTTTGGGTTCACACCCATAGCAAATGCTGAGGCAGTGCCCTTTGCAACAGTGGCATAAAATTACGTTTTTTTTTTGTTTTTTGTATTTTGTTTGTCTGTGTTGTTGTTAATTGTGTGTCACTGTTTGGCAATAAACGCTTTTCTTTCTTTCTTTCTTTCTTTCTTAAATTGACATAATAATATGTCAAATAACTAAAATGCACTTTAAATTTTTATGAATAACAGGGTAAGTAAATAATTAAAAAACTTACACAAAAATGTATATTAAGGTTAGTTTTATCGTATTTTCCCATCAATATACAAATTTACTACTAGATTTTACCGCAACTTTGACACAACGTGCAAAACTGATTATGATTCGTTGGTTGTTTTATTTATTATTTTATTTTGGTTTACTGTTTTGTTGTTGTTTTTTTTGTGTTCCATTTTATTGCATGTTTGTGTCAATGTTGTTGTAAAAAAAATTATCTTTTTCTTTTTTTTTTAACTTTCTCCGCTTGGGTAGAAATCTATTTTCCATCTTTATTTACCGTTTTACTAAACCTTCACTGACTGCACCCCGCTGCTTCGCCAGTTAAATTTTCCTTCAAATATGTTTTATTTGTAAGGTTTCATTAAAATCTATTTCGTAGTTTTTACCTGAAAGAGTTACAGACATCCTTTATTACAAACTTTGTCCTTCATAATATAAGTAGGATTATTAAAACCCTCGTTTTTCAATTTTCAAATTAAAGTTCGAGAAAAACGAACAGCAATTGTTTTATAACGAGGTTAAGGAGTTTTTAAATTCAGAAGAAGGGTTTAGTACACCTATTTTTAATCGATTTTACAAAAGAGGAAGTTCTCAGTTTATTGATTAAGGTTTTGGGTACACGTCCCGGGACCTTAATAATACGTCTTTTCCATCCGTCCGTCTGTCTGTCTGCCGAAGGCACTAATTTCCGAAACGGTTCGATTAATTTTAATGAAAAAATTTCTCAATATTTTATTTGGCGTCCAAAGAATACTAACAAATATTCTTAAAAAACTTCAAAAAGTTATGGAAATTTAGAGAAAAATGCAAAAATTGTGCCAAAATCTTCCTTTTTTGAACAATCTTTTGTCGAGCCTCTACTAAGATATTGACCTGGTCAAAAGACATCAAATAATGATCATTTGTAACTTCACTTAATGTAGATTAACAACAAATATTAAAAATTATGTTAATAAGCTAGCCAAATTTGCACAAATTACGCTTTTATGGGTATAACCTGCGCTCATAAAGAAACGATCTCAAAATGGCGGCCGTTGTATGGGCTGTCTCTCTTCTCAACTATTTCCTCATACTAATTTACGGGAGATAGCATTCGTTGAGCCGCCATTTTCAAATCGTTTCTTTATCAGCGCGGCTCATAAAAAAAATCGTCTGCATATTTAATTCATTCCGTTCCGTTGTGCATAGAGATGGGAGAACGTTACGATGCCGTATATTGATTGATTGATTGTTGTTTTGTTATTCGCCCGTTCAGCCAAATATTCATTATTCGTGTTTCCTAAACTAATTATATTACTGGAAACTTCTTAGCGCGAGGCCGTTTATTAAATAGTTAATACACAAAATATTACCAAAATGATGATGATGATGATGATGATGAGCCCCTTACTAGGAAGAACCTGTATTTATGTACAGTGCCAGTAACAATTACAACCATTGCATACCATTTTCTGATTGCACGGAACCATGAGCTGAGATGAAAATGTTTCATCGTGCATGTGTTATCATCCCATACTCCGTAATAGGCTGTGCTAACCGCCGTAATGGGCTTCAAACTTTTTGTTGCCGCCGTAATAGGAATTCCGAATTGTCAGAAAAAATATTTATTTTAAATTTATTATCACTCTAAAATAAATAAAACGACAATTGAAATAGAAAATATAATTATCATGAGTGTCAAAAAAAAATTCAAATATCTGCTAAAATATTTAGAAATGCTTAATTTCTTACCCTACTTTAAAATGTCGTCAAAACGCGCCGTAATAGGGCATGTTACCCTACGGAGATCTGTCATGCCACACGAGTAAAGATTGATCCGTATCGGCTTGCTGCCGATCAGACTCATCCGCAAAGCCAACGATGGACCTGCGAAAACCGTGAAAAGATGTTGCCTCTTTTCTTTCAATACACCCTATCGCTTCTGACAAACAGAGTGGCATTTTCTTATTTAAAAAAAAACTTACAAATTTTACAACGCTGATGATTCTGCCAGAACCATAGGAGTGCGTGTGTTCTTATATTATACATAAAATATCAAGTAAAAATATTACAATAGCCGAAACTACTGGGCGTAGCGGGCTGAAATTTTGCAAAGGTTCCTTAGGGAGTTTAGGTGAGCACTAAGAAAGGATTTCCCGAAATTCCCATGGAAAAGGGAAAAAACTGAATTTTTGTGTTTATGAGGAATCTGCGCGAGTGAAACCGCGGGGCAACCTCTCTCTCAGTTGTAGAAAAACAATTTTGCTGTTGGTTTGTCTCACTAAAAATTGAGAACAACCTGGGCCGATCAAGTTAATTTTGCTTTTGAATTTTTCGTCGTTGTCCAGGGTAGGTTTAAACGGTTACAACAAACGGAAAAATTACTTTTCTATTTGAACGAAGTCGCGTGACCAGCAGAGCTAGTCTTCTTCTCTTTTAAGAGCTGTGCTCTTGTCGGTGGAGCCTCCTCTATTCAGCCCTGTTCCTGTTACCCGCCAGCTTCTTGACCACCTGTTACGACTTTGCACTGACTCGCTCCCATATTTGGACGAACAGATAAATGATAATAAAAAAAACAATAATTTATTTATTTCGAACAACTTGGTCCTTACTGTTAGTAACAAAACAAAACAAAAATCTTAATATCTAGACTAGTGAATAATAAAATATACTTATCAATAATATAAAATCTATTATTTTTAAGTATTCTCATAAATGTACGAAGTAGTATTTTGTAAAAAAAATATAATGTCTATAATAGGCTGTTTTTAACGCCTGAAGCTGAAGCGATTACAGATACGATTTCTAAGCGCACATAGCGTTGTGTCCTAGATCTGTCACAATGAGAGACGAACGAGAGGAGCGGAACGAAACCAGTGGAGGCGTAACCTGAGTAGGTAGTTCGGTGGAGTATTTTGCCAATATAACATAACTTAATCTCACGCCTATATTCCCCCACTGGTTAGGCAGAGGCACCAGCTCATTGACTGAGCCCTCGAGAGGCAGCAGTGCAACGAGCTGAACCGACGTTTGGCCTACTGCTCCGTGGCTCAGTTGGCAGTGACGTGGACTGAGTAAGCGTTTACCTGGGTTCGATTCCCGGGTGGGGCGAATTTTGATATGATGAATATCCTATGTTTGTTTCCGGTCTGGGTGTAATGTTCGTCTCTGTGTGTGTTTCTGGCACCCTAGATACAGGTTCTTCCTAGTTAGGGGCTCTGAGTGTGATGTGTTATTATTATTATTAAATTAATCTCAGGGTGATGATGTAGGTGCATGATGAGTTGATGTGTGTGGAGCGTGTATGTTTGAGAATATTTATTAGGTTGTTTAACATCGTCACAAGGGGGCCAATTTCATAAATTAGATTATCTTTGAGCCACAATTGAACGACACACATAAAAGAGTGAGCATATAGCCCGGCAACGTTGTACGATATACGGTTATTGTAAAGTTACACGATTATTGTTTTGAAACCTTCTTACATAATAAGGACCAGGAACCATGAATGAATAAATGAATTAATTAATGATACATTAACATCAGTAAGTAACCATCGTTAAAAACAATTTTTAACCAACTTCTTAAAAGGAAGTTATCAGTTTGACCTGTATGTATGTATGTATATTTGTCCACGGTTATCTCGCGTTTGGCTGAACCGATCTTGATGCGGTTTTCAGATAAGTATTTATTACATTTAGTAGAAGGTCTTAATACCAATTTTAACCGACTTCGAAAAAGAGGAAGTGCTCAGTTGATGTATGTGTCAGTTTATTGTAGGCGGGTTCCTTTTTTGTAAAAAATAAATTTTATTATCGTCATATTGCCGTGCTGTAAAAGATACGTCATTTTCTAATGTCGACCGTGGTAAGACAGTATGTCGCATGAATGTGCTAGGCATGCAGAAATCTATTAAGTATCATGAAGGTACTGAGAGAATTAAAATTTGAAATTGGTCTCCTAATTATATGGGGTACAGCTCAGCTTGAAAATAGAAATAGAAAGTTATACTAAGCTACCTGTAGTTATCTATACCAATATTATAAAGAGGAAAGATTTGTTTGTTTGTTTGTAACGAATAGGCTCCGGAAATACTGAACCGATTTGAAAAATTCTTTCACTGGTAGGAAGCTACACTAACCCCGAGTGTCATAGGCTATATTAGATTTTCAAAAAAATTAGGGATCCTTACCTCAACTCAATTAATGTAACCCAAGGTGCAATATTTTTTCCGTTGTTTATATATTTTGACAGGTGGTTTGTTGTTGTTGTTTGTTTTTTATTCGGCCATTCTGGGCAGTCAAAAGAATATAGTCTATAGAGCCAAGTCTTTTGTAGTATGTTATATTCTATGGCGTAACGAAGTAAGCCGGGACAGCTCGTTATTTATAATCATGCCAGGAGTGATGCCAGGGTCGTTGGCGTTGACTCCCCCGATGCCCGAGGGTCCCTCGTGCACGTTCAGATAGCTGCCTACTCCGTGCGAAGTGCCGTGCGCGTAGGTCAGACCGGCCTGCCATAGCGGACGACGAGCTAATGTGTCCAGGAAGTGACCCCCGGTGTTTCAATTAGAGTTTTGGTACATTAAGTTTAGAGGTATACTTATTCATTTTATTAATAACCAGTCGACCCGGCGAACTTCGTACTGCCTAACCTATTTTTATGTTGTGCATGTATTATACATATTATGAACATTCCCCTTGAATCACTCTACGTATAAAAAAAAACCACATCAAAATCCGATGCTTAGTTTAACGATTTAAGCATACATAAGGGCAGACGCGGGAAGCGACTTTGTTTTATACTATGTATTGATTGATGATATTGATTATCGTAATTTGCTAGGAATATCTCTCGTGATTAGTCTACATCTTGAGCCATAGAAGTTAGAGACTATTTAAAATTATATTCCTCTCGGTACCTATTTTCGCTGCGCCTTGCCAGATGTGCTCTCTGCGCCTTTGTCAATACGTAACGAAAGATGCGTTTGTTTACATAATTTAATGCATAGAATACATAAAAAAAATAATATAAGAAAAACATCTGTTAAAAAAATTGCCCTAATTAATTTTATTGAAAAGAATAAGAAAAAACATTATTTGTTTAACTGTGAGCAATTATTCATGTTTTTATTTGAATAACTAAAAAAAATATTGATTACCTACTTCGCTAGTCTTTTGTTCATTTTTTATATAAAAAACCGGAGCGCAAGTTCAAAAATTATAAACTGAAAAATACGACAGAAACATGAAGTCTGCTATTATTTTTGCTGTGGTAAGTAATTTATTTTATAAGTATCTCATTTCTGTCCCACTTCTTTGCAAAGACCTCTCTCCTGCTTCTTCAAGCAATCCGATCCTGTGCCACCTTTAGCGAGTTATCGAGATGGGAATTCAGGTCGCCGCGCCATCTCCTCTTTGGACTTTGGAAACGGGGAAGACTCTACTTGAAATTTTCACAATAAGCTCATTCAATAAATATTGATCCTAGCATTAGGTATTCTGTGTCCGTGTGTAAGAATTTCATAAAGAATAAATTAGTAGAATGATTTTTTTTTATATGAGCAGTTTTCGAGTTATTTACAAAAGCTAGAAAAAGTGACCTTCTAGCTCACCCCCCTTCTTCTGAACTTTTAGTAAGTTGTTAAGGACGCAGTTTACTACAATTATGGTAAAATTGGCTTAGACACGAAATATTTTCACTCATTTTGCTTCGTTCGATGGACTAATGGCCAAAATCAAAAATATGTGTCATTCGTGCATAGATGCCTACTCTTATATTTTTGTGCACTGTTGTTGAGCTTTCAGGTTCAAAATCTAAGGAATAGTATACTGTTCGTTACACACAGTGCCTCAAAATTCAATGCATGATTATTTAGTGCACCATAGTCGCTTATTTTTGATTGCGGCCATGGTTTAATTGGCGCTAGCATCGCGGGAATCGTGGATGATACACTCTTAAAATTATTTTTATTTTTCGTTTTTACAGGCATTTGCGTGCGTCTGCGCCATTCCTCGTAAGTAATCTATATATTTATTATTAAGGATGTTACGATTACTACTACAACATATAAAAGTAACACAAACATACCATAAATTTGCAATAATTGGTCAAACTACTTTCCTGTTTGAATAATCTTAAGAGATTAAAGCATTCTTATACTTATAGCTTTATAATAGTAGAGTAATAGGGTTAGCCGCCCCATTCTGCCACCCCTTTCCCATTGTTGGCATGGTCCATTTAGATTTAGACCACTTATCATCATCATTTAAGCCGAAAGACGTCCACTGCTGGACATCAGCCTCCCCCACAGAAAGACTACTATACAGCGACCGGTCTTGAGCGAACCTCATCCAGTGTATTCCCGCAGCCTTCACCAGATCGTATGACCACCTTATGGGGGTCTACCTACTCTGCAGTATACTCTCTCTCTAAATGGACCAATAATACTTATTACTTTGGCATTCTACATCAGCAAACACCAAATGCCATGAAAAATATTCAGCTTTTAAATAAGTGCATGCCAATAATAGGATGGGGGCCATGAATGGGGCTTAGTGATTATTATATATTTTATCTCTTCCAGAACCCTGTCACAGGCCCGGCATTGGCGTGCCTGCCCTTCCTGCCATCTTACCCATCCGTCCAGAGCCTAGCGGGTAATTTTATTTTATTTTTATAATGTTTGAGAACATAGTGTATGTGGTGTGATGTAAATTAAAAGTGGCGTGTTACAACGGCATAAAGGCACTCCTCACATGGGTGTCGTAAAGCCAACTAAAGGCATACCCGATAGGCAGTTAGCGGCGGCGCCATTGGTTGAAAATTTTAAACAACCATAACTGCGATCGCGAACCCTAAAACTATCCCTTCAATAATCATCTCAACGCAGTATAGTTGTTAAAAAATTTAACAAAGGACTCTGCTGCCCGTTCTTCGGAAATTCCCTTAGTCGCCTTTTAGGGCACCCAAGGTAAAAAATAGGGTGGAAGAATTCTAAGTCACCACCCCACCACGGCAAATACATAATGTACTTATTTAAAATGACATGCATATTTTTCTTCTATCAACAGTGAAGTTAACCCAGTTGTTATCGATGGCGTGATTCCTCTCAAATGCCACCGTAGAGGACGGTTCGGCTACGGATGCATGGGTTTACCCGGTTTAAGTGGCTCATCAAGCAGCGAAAGCAGTTCAGAGGGCAATACATCTGCTAACAGCGAATCAAACTCAAATAACTCTGGAAGCAACAACAGCGAGTCAAACTCATACAACTATGGCAGCAGCAGCAGCAACTCCGACGCAGCTAACTCTGGCAGCAGCAACAGCGAGTCAAACTCATACAACTATGGCAGCGGCAGCAGCAACTCTGACGCAAAGAACTCTGGCAGCAGCAACAGCGAGTCAAACTCATATAACTATGGCAGCAGCAGCAGCAAGTCTGACGCAAAGAACTCTGGCAGCAGCAACAGCGAGTCAAACTCATATAACTATGGCAGCAGCAGCAGCAACTCTGACGCAAATAACTCTGGCAGCAGCAACAGCGAGTCAAACTCAAGTGACACTGGCAACAGCAGCAGTAGCTCTAACTCAAATAACTCTGGCAGCAGCAACAGCAGCAGCGAGTCAAACTCAAGTGACAATGGCAACAGCAGCAGTAGCTCTAGCGCAAATAACTCTGGCAGCAGCAACAGCAGCAGCGATTCAAACTCAAGTGACACTGGCAACAGCAGCAGTAGCTCTGACGCAAATAACTCGGGCAGCAGCAACAGCAGCAGCGATTCAAACTCAAGTAACAATGGCAACAGCAGCAGTAGCTCTGACGCAAATAACTCGGGCAGCAGCAACAGCAGCAGCGATTCAAACTCAAGTAACAATGGCAACAGCAGCAGTAGCTCCGACGCAAATAACTCGGGTAGCAGCAACAGCAGCAGCGATTCAAACTCAAGTAACAATGGCAACAGCAGCAGTAGCTCTAGCGCAAATAACTCTGGCAGCAGCAACAGCAGCAGCGATTCAAACTCAAATGACACTGGCAACAGCAGCAGTAGCTCTGACGCAAATAACTCGGGCAGCAGCAACAGCAGCAGCGATTCAAACTCAAGTAACAATGGCAACAGCAGCAGTAGCTCTGACGCAAATAACTCGGGTAGCAGCAACAGCAGCAGCGATTCAAACTCAAGTAACAATGGCAACAGCAGCAGTAGCTCTAGCGCAAATAACTCTGGCAGCAGCAACAGCAGCAGCGATTCAAACTCAAGTAACAATGGCAACAGCAGCAGTAGCTCTGACGCAAATAACTCGGGAAGCAGCAAAGGCAGCAGCGATTCAAACTCAAGTAACAATGGCAACAGCAGCAGTAGCTCTGACGCAAATAACTCGGGTAGCAGCAGCAGCAGCAGCGATTCAAACTCAAGTAACAATGACAACAGCAGCAGTAGCTCTAGCGCAAATAACTCTGGCAGCAGCAACAGCAGCAGCGATTCAAACTCAAGTAACAATGGCAACAGCAGCAGTAACTCTAGCGCAAATAACTCTGGCAGCAGCAACAGCAGCAGTGATTCAAACTCAAGTAACAATGGCAACAGCAGCAGTAGCTCTAGCGCAAATAACTCTGGCAGCAGCAACAGCAGCAGCGATTCAAACTCAAGTGACACTGGCAACAGCAGCAGTAGCTCTGACGCAAATAACTCGGGTAGCAGCAACAGCAGCAGCGATTCAAACTCAAGTAACAATGGCAACAGCAGCAGTAGCTCTAGCGCAAATAACTCTGGCAGCAGCAACAGCAGCAGCGATTCAAACTCAAGTAACAATGGCAACAGCAGCAGTAGCTCTGACGCAAATAACTCGGGCAGCAGCAACAGCAGCAGCGATTCAAACTCAAGTAATAATGGCAACAGCAGCAGTAGCTCTAGCGCAAATAACTCTGGCAGCAGCAACAGCAGCAGCGATTCAAACTCAAGTAACAATGGCAACAGCAGCAGTAGCTCTGACGCAAATAACTCGGGCAGCAGCAACAGCAGCAGCGATTCAAACTCAAGTAACAATGGCAACAGCAGCAGTAGCTCTAGCGCAAATAACTCTGGCAGCAGCAACAGCAGCAGCGATTCAAACTCAAGTAACAATGGCAACAGCAGCAGTAACTCTAGCGCAAATAACTCTGGCAGCAGCAACAGCAGCAGCGATTCAAACTCAAGTAACAATGGCAACAGCAGCAGTAGCTCTAGCGCAAATAACTCTGGCAGCAGCAACAGCAGCAGCGATTCAAACTCAAGTAACAATGGCAACAGCAGCAGTAACTCTAGCGCAAATAACTCTGGCAGCAGCAACAGCAGCAGCAATTCAAACTCAAGTGACACTGGCAACAGCAGCACTAGCTCTGACGCAAATAACTCGGGCAGCAGCAACAGCAGCAGCGATTCAAACTCAAGTAACAATGGCAACAGCAGCAGTAGCTCTGACGCAAAAAACTCTGGCAGCATCAACAGCAGCAGCGATTCAAACTCAAGTGACACTGGCAACAGCAGCAGTAGCTCTAGCGCAAATAACTCGGGCAGCAGCAACAGCAGCAGTGATTCAAACTCAAGTAAGAATGGCAACAGCAGCAGTAGCTCTAGCGCAAATAACTCTGGCAGCAGCAACAGCAGCAGCGATTCAAACTCAAGTGACAATGGCAACAGCAGCAGTAGCTCTAGCGCAAATAACTCTGGCAGCAGCAACAGCAGCAGCGATTCAAACTCAAGTGACACTGGCAACAGCAGCAGTAGCTCTGACGCAAATAACTCGGGTAGCAGCAACAGCAGCAGCGATTCAAACTCAAGTAACAATGGCAACAGCAGCAGTAGCTCTAGCGCAAATAACTCTGGCAGCAGCAACAGCAGCAGCGATTCAAACTCAAGTAACAATGGCAACAGCAGCAGTAGCTCTGACGCAAATAACTCGGGCAGCAGCAACAGCAGCAGCGATTCAAACTCAAGTAACAATGGCAACAGCAGCAGTAGCTCTAGCGCAAATAACTCTGGCAGCAGCAACAGCAGCAGCGATTCAAACTCAAGTAACAATGGCAACAGCAGCAGTAGCTCTAGCGCAAATAACTCTGGCAGCAGCAACAGTAGCAGCGATTCAAACTCAAGTAACAATGGCAACAGCAGCAGTAGCTCTGACGCAAATAACTCGGGTAGCAGCAACAGCAGCAGCGATTCAAACTCAAGTAACAATGGCAACAGCAGCAGTAGCTCTAGCGCAAATAACTCTGGCAGCAGCAACAGCAGCAGCGATTCAAACTCAAGTAACAATGGCAACAGCAGCAGTAGCTCTGACGCAAATAACTCGGGTAGCAGCAACAGCAGCAGCGATTCAAACTCAAGTAACAATGGCAACAGCAGCAGTAGCTCTAGCGCAAATAACTCTGGCAGCAGCAACAGCAGCAGCGATTCAAACTCAAGTAACAATGGCAACAGCAGCAGTAACTCTAGCGCAAATAACTCTGGCAGCAGCAACAGCAGCAGCGATTCAAACTCAAGTAACAATGGCAACAGCAGCAGTAGCTCTAGCGCAAATAACTCTGGCAGCAGCAACAGCAGCAGCGATTCAAACTCAAGTGACACTGGCAACAGCAGCAGTAGCTCTGACGCAAATAACTCGGGCAGCAGCAACAGCAGCAGCGATTCAAACTCAAGTAACAATTGCAACAGCAGCAGTAGCTCTGACGCAAATAACTCGGGTAGCAGCATAAGCAGCAGCGATTCAAACTCAAGTAACAATGGCAACAGCAGCAGTAGCTCTAGCGCAAATAACTCTGGCAGCAGCAACAGCAGCAGCGATTCAAACTCAAGTGACACTGGCAACAGCAGCAGTAGCTCTGACGCAAATAACTCGGGTAGCAGCAACAGCAGCAGCGATTCAAACTCAAGTAACAATGGCAACAGCAGCAGTAGCTCTAGCGCAAATAACTCTGGCAGCAGCAACAGCAGCAGCGATTCAAACTCAAGTAACAATGGCAACAGCAGCAGTAGCTCTGACGCAAATAACTCGGGCAGCAGCAACAGCAGCAGCGATTCAAACTCAAGTAACAATGGCAACAGCAGCAGTAGCGCAAATAACTCTGGCAGCAGCAACAGCAGCAGCGATTCAAACTCAAGTAACAATGGCAACAGCAGCAGTAGCTCTAGCGCAAATAACTCTGGCAGCAGCAACAGCAGCAGCGATTCAAACTCAATTAACAATGGCAACAGCAGCAGTAGCGCAAATAACTTTGGCAGCAGCAACAGCAGCAGCGATTCAAACTCAAGTAACAATGGCAACAGCAGCAGTAGCTCTAGCGCAAATAACTCTGGCAGCAGCAACAGCAACAGCGGTTCAAACTCAAGTGACAATGGCAACAGCAGCAGTAGCTCTAGCGCAAATAACTCTGGCAGCAGCAACAGCGAGTCAAACTCAAGTGACACTGGCAACAGCAGCAGTAGCTCTAGCGCAAATAACTCTGGCAGCAGCAACAGCGAATCTAGCTCCAATAGCTCAGACAACAGTCAAAGTGAATCGAAAACCATTAGCTCAGACACTAGCAAGAGTAAATCGAACTCCATTAGCTCAGACAGTAGCAAAATTGAATCAAGCTCTAAAAAACAAACCGAAAGCGAGTATATTTCGTCTGAGACCAAAAAGAACAAATCTAAGAAGATTAGCATAAGTAAAAATAGCAGCGCTCTTTCATCAAGTGCATCTTCTGAGACCACAGAATCTGCCTCATCTAGTGAGTCTTCGGAAAAAGAAAGTGCTAAGTCATCTAGTTCAAAGATTATAAGCTCTAAGAAATCTAGTAGTAAAATGGTAAAAAAACCATGCTAAGGCTTCAGAGCTTCGAAATAAAGAAAAACAAACGTTTAAGCTCGTAACTAAAGAGAAAAATATTTAGATTTTGGATGGAAATGCTTAAGCCAGAAAATATTATTCAAATCCTAACTTGTGGTCTCATTTAGCATAACAACAACACTTTTGTCTATGGTCTCGTGCGCATTAGACTGTAATACCAAAGAACAAGAAGTATTTTGCAATTTAGAAAAACCGGAAGTGTTATGCTGAATGAGTCCGTGACTTTCCTTACATATTTTGTTAAAAATTCTTGTTACTTTTTGATTTTATAAACGTTCACTTGTCTATTTAAATCTACTATGTTTAAGCAGCTGTAACAGAGCCAAGTTGGCGATCGTAGTTGGCGATCGTAGCTCTTAAAGTTTTTCAACGAAGGACGCCGCTGCCCGTCCTTCACATTTCTCTTAGAGTCGCTTTAAAATTATTTTATATAAGTACTTATTTATTATTTATGGATATTACAAAAATATACAATACTATTGTTAAAAAAAGGCTTTTTAATCCCATATTGTGGCTTTTTAAATTAGGTTGGTGGAGACGTAGCCTAGTTGGAGGGATTCGGGAGTTTCTTCAATGAAGACTGTTATTAACGTTTATAAGAAAATCGTATAATTTAGGTTAATTGTATTTGAATATTTTAAACATAAATCGTAAGATCTCCCGTGACCCCCCTCCTAACAGCCGAGATGCACACCGGCGGGGTTACACATAACCCTGCGCTCCCCCGGGACTGCAGGATACTCGCCCTATTATTTTATTTCATGTCAAAAAAATATTGTTATTAAAAAAATAAAAAATCAAAACCGCACTACTCTGTAAAAAGTAATGCGTGATCATACATTAAAAAATAAATAAATAATTGTATATATTATGTCACCGTTAAAGTGCGAAATACGTTAATGTGCACTTTACCGGGTAATGTGCATTAACTGCAGGTCAGTTATGGTTAGCTTTAGGTCAGTTAAGACGCAATATGAGTTTTGAAGGTTTTTTAAATCAAGTAATTCTCTTACCCTCTTATTCATAAAAACTTAAAGAGCATTTTAGTTATTTGACGTATGTCAATTTAGACTGGGTGACACGTATTAACCATACAATAAACCAGAGAAGTAGACCTCCAGTAACGCTACTTAAAATCTACTGTATTTTTATGAATAAGACGGTTAATCTATAAGAGGTAAAGATCTGGAATTTGGACACTAGTGGAATCAACCTCGAAACATTATTTCGTCTAAGATAACCATTCCAAAAAACGGGAATAGCTCTAGTTCGGGTTGGTCCCATCGACTCCAAAAAATGGACTTTGACCAGTCTCATTTGACTACAAAGAAAAATTTATAAATCAGGTAAGTAATAACAATACCATGTCTCAAATGACTACAAATCGTTCATTGACCGATAGCAAATAAAATCACTTTTGTGTGGTTCTAAAATATGTTTTTAAGAAATAGGTAAGCATTTATAAACGATGGTGTTATCGCTTAAGGCTAAAAAGGAATCACTAATTGTATAAAACAATACTCAAAGGACAACCAATGAGTTAAGAACCCTTTTGGGGTAAGTATCGTTACTCAGGTAATTTTTAGTTGTTTCAACTTTTTAGAACCAGTGTTCTACACACCCCCCTGGGTCGAAGTTAGGTACTCGAAGGTGTTTCTGTAACTGTGTTTGTGATTACAATGAACGAACCTGATAATTCCGTTGTAGGACCAAGCATAGTAATAGACTTGACGTAGGCACCCCGTAAGTAGGTTTTTACTGTACACTTAATAACTTTATTTTTATAACTCTTCTACTTACTACTTATTATTTTCCAATAGTCATGAAAGGAAGGTATGTTACGAAAACTATAAAAAAATTAGGATTAAACGTTTTTCTATCCTCAAAGTTTGCAATAGATCGAGACTTATAGACCACTGAAATACCGAGATTTTGTTTTAAAAAATTGTTTGGATTAGTAGTTTATTTTATGAAACCAATGCACAGTTAAAGAAAAAGGAAAACATGTAAACCTAGAATATTTAATGTTGAAGCGATGGACATCAAAATCAACGTGATTAAGATTTGTGAAAAACGTTTCCCCCGAAACAAAAATTTCATCAAAAAATTAACTTCTTCTCTAGTGCACGTTTGCGGTTCTGGGGCGACATCATGAGTTTATCTAGATATTCTTTGTTGCTATACATAATATTAAGAGAAGATCCGCACACCTGCATTTGGAAATCACAGTTAGTATCAGGGTGCCGATCGCGCTAAATGTTAACGCGATCGCCCTTTTTTCTTTTGTAACGAGGGGAAATGCCTATCGCATTTCCCGACGCTAGGGGGAGCGTCGGGTGTATGTGGGGCTCGCACCCACTAAAACCCCCCGGCGGCCGTCTTGGCGCTTTTGGGAAGAACCCCGGGAACCACACATTAAAGCGTCCGAAGTCTTCCCACTAGCTCAGCTACTATCGGCTTCGTGCTCGGGGAGGGCATATTGTTCCCTCCCCGGCTCGCCTTTGGAGCTACGGCGGCACAGTGCCACAAGCCTTAAAATCTTTCACAATCACAAAGCTGCGATGATCACAATTAATCATTTATAACAAAAAAAAAAAGATTCTCGTTATTTGCGTCAGCTCATCAATATATATAAAACTCTTCCGTTACTGACTGACTGACTGACTGAATGACTGACTGACTGAATGACTGACTGACTGACAGACAACGCAGAGCCGAAACTACTGGGCGTAGCGTGCTGAAATTTTGCATGTAGGTTCCTTAGGGAGTGTAGGTGAGCACTAAGAAGGGATTTCCCGAAATTCCCACGGGAACGGGAAAAAACGGGATTTTTGTGTTTATGAGCAATCTGCGCGGGAAAAACCGTGGGGCAGCCTCTAGTAAAGTATATAAAATTCTGGTGATGTGGGCGACTGACATATGAATGTCCTTTTCCCTCAGTATGTTTGAGGGAAAGGGACATCCTTTATTTCTCGGTCGTTTAATTTATTTCTCGTAAGGCGGTAACTCACGGTATGGCGCGAAATTCAAATTTTTTCACGTTACCACCGATTTCACGTTACCGAGAGCTACCATACCACCTTAATGTTTAAATTTTTGTAAAAAAATTATATCTTCTAAACTAAGGCAAATATAAAAAAGGTGGCACAGTATGACAATATAATCTAGTGACTAGATAATGTAGCCTATTATTTTTAGGGCACTGTTGTATAGCTTTTAGGTTAAATACCAAAAAAGCTACAAAGTGTTGTTAAAAGTTTAAAAGTGGCCGCTTTTGGCAACAATCTGTGGATTATTTTGTTCCTTTACTTAGGACTACTTAAGGGGCAAAACGGTGTGATACTAGCGCCACTACGATAAATAATTAATATCTTGTAAACCATGGACGAAATAAAAAATATGCATCTTTCCTACATAATCTTGCTTAGAATTATTAAGGCTCTTTTGTGAGCGTGCGTTCGCTGTGCTCAAAAAATCATCATCATCATCATTTCAGCCGTAGGACGTCCACTGCTGGACATAGGCCTCCCTCAAGGCTCTCCATCTGTACCGATCGCAGGTGGCCTGCATCCAGCGTGGACCCGCAGCCTTGCGCAGATCATCCGTCCATCTGGTCGGTGGACGTCCTACGTTGCGCTTGCCGATCCGTGGTCTCCACTCGAGAACTTTTCGGCCCCAGCGGCCATCTGTTCTGCGGGCTATATGACCTGCCCATTGCCACTTCAACGAGCTTATCCGCTTGGCTATGTCGGTGACCCTGGTTTCTCTGCGTATGTCCTCATTTCTGATTCGATCCCGCAGAGAAATCCCGAGCATAGCCCGCTCCATGACTCGTTGAGCTACTCGGAGCCTGTTCATAAGCCCTATAGTGAAGCACCACGTTTCAGAACCGTATGTCATCACTGGCAGCACACATTGGTTAAATACCTTTGTCTTCAGGCACTGAGGAATATTGGACGAGAAGACGTTGCGTAGTTTCCCGAACGCCGCCCATCCGAGCTGGATTCGGCGATTGACCTCCTTCTCGAAGTTGGACCTACCTAATTGAATAGCTTCATTCTTCGAAATTACTAACTAGTTTTTGTTGAAACTACATAGGAATAATGATAATAAAGTATATAAAATTCTGGTGATGTGGGCGACTGACATATGAATGTCCTTTTCCCTCAGTATGTTTGAGGGAAAGGGACATCCTTTATTTCTCGGTCGTTTAATTTATTTATCGTAAGGCGGTAACTCACGGTATGGCGCGAAATTCAATTTTTTTCACGTTACCACCGATTTCACGTTACCGAGAGCTACCATACCACCTTAATGTTTAAATTTTTGTAAAAAAAATATATCTTCTAAACTAAGGCAAATATAAAAAAGGTGGCACAGTATGACAATATAATCTAGTGACTAGATAATTTGTAGCCTATTATTTTTAGGGCACTGTTGTATAGCATTTAGGTTAAATACGAAAAAAGCTACAAAGTGTTGTTAAAAGTTTAAAAGTGGCCGCTTTTGGCAACAATCTACGGATTATTTTGTTCCTTTACTTAGGACTACTTAAGGGGCAAAACGGTGTGATACTAGCGCCACTACGATAAATAATTAATATCTTGTAAACCATGGACGAAATAAAAAATATGCATCTTTCCTACATAATCTTGCTTAGAATTATTAAGGCTCTTTTGTGAGCGTGCGTTCGCTGTGCTCAAAAAATCATCATCATCATCATTTCAGCCGTAGGACGTCCACTGCTGGACATAGGCCTCCCTCAAGGCTCTCCATCTGTACCGATCGCAGGTGGCCTGCATCCAGCGTGGACCCGCAGCCTTGCGCAGATCATCCGTCCATCTGGTCGGTGGACATCCTACGTTGCGCTTGCCGATCCGTGGTCTCCACTCGAGAACTTTTCGGCCCCAGCGGCCATCTGTTCTGCGGGCTATATGACCTGCCCATTGCCACTTCAACGAGCTTATCCGCTTGGCTATGTCGGTGACCCTGGTTTCTCTGCGTATGTCCTCATTTCTGATTCGATCCCGCAGAGAAATCCCGAGCATAGCCCGAGCCATGACTCGTTGAGCTACTCGGAGCCTGTTCATAAGCCCTATAGTGAAGCACCACGTTTCAGAACCGTATGTCATCACTGGCAGCACACATTGGTTAAATACCTTCGTCTTCAGGCACTGAGGAATATTGGACGAGAAGACGTTGCGTAGTTTCCCGAACGCCGCCCATCCGAGCTGGATTCGGCGATTGACCTCCTTCTCGAAGTTGGACCTACCTAATTGGATGGTTTGTCCTAGGTATACGTACTCGTCGACAACTTCGAGAACCGAGTTCCCAACCATAACTGGGGTAGGCAGAACATGGACATTAGACATGACCTTCGTCTTGTCCATGTTCATTTTAAGGCCCACCTGTTGGGAGACTCGGTTGAGGCCTTCGAGCATCGTGCTGAGTTCCTCCATCGACCTTGCCATGACTACGATGTCGTCGGCAAACCGAAGGTGAGTGATGTATTCGCCGTTAATATTGATGCCCTGCCCTTTCCATTCTAGAAGTTTGAAGGCGTCTTCTAAAGTGGCGGTGAACAGTTTCGGAGATATAACATCTCCCTGTCTCACGCCTCTGTTCAAGGGAATAGCCTTCGAATTCTGTTCCTGTACTCGGACAGACATGGTGGCGTTGCTATACAAACACTTCAGCACTTCGATGTACCGATAGTCAATCCGGCATCGTTGGAGAGACTCTAGCACCGCCCATGTTTCGACCGAATCAAAGGCCTTTTCATAGTCCACAAACGCTAGACATAGCGGCAAGTTATACTCTTCGGTCTTCTGTATAACTTGCCGCAGCGGATGTATGTGGTATGCGTATGTAAGTAAAGTTGATTCTGTCACAGAAAAATATGTGCTTCAAAGCTTGGCAAACGTCGAGGGAGGAATTTGATCGCCTGAAATATGTTGACGCTAAGAAGGCATCAAAGAGAATGATCGCACAGTCACGAGCAGCATCCAAGGAGAATATATACTGTAGTATTGTGAAAGCAAAAACAGATAGGGAAATTTTCAAAATTGCAAAGTTACGTAACAGACAAACTCAAGACATAAAGCAGAATAAATACATTAGAAACAGTGCAGGAACCCTTCTAACCTCCGATAATGATATAAATGACAGGTGGAGAGAATACTACAAACACCTATTAAACGAAGAGTTCCCCCAAGAACCACTGCCATGTTTTCCGTCTGTACATGGCCCGATAGAAGCGATAACACCCGAAGAAGTGAAAGCATCTCTTGATAAAATGAAAAATGGTAAAGCATCTGGTCCCGACGAAATACCATCAGAACTTCTGAAGATGGGAGGGGACTCCAGCATATTATGGCTTACGAAGATCTTTAACCTAGTCTTAGTTGAGGGAAAAATGCCCGAGGGATGGAGAAAAAGCAACCTAGTACCATTCTACAAAAACAAAGGCGATGTGTCTGAATGCGGAAACTATCGTGCCATAAAACTAACATCACATGTTTTAAAAATATGGGAGGGCGTGATTGCCAAGAGACTTAGAAATCAAACTAAAATAACACCAAATCAATGCGGCTTTACCAATGGAGTAGGAACAATAGATGCTATTCACACAGTTAAAATTCTTATGGAAAAATTCAAGGCCTTAAAGAAGGACCTCCACATGGTTTTTATTGACCTCGAAAAAGCGTTCGATCGTGTGCCGAGAGAACTAATATGGCAGGCACTGAGGGCACAATGTGTTCCTGAATACTACATCGATATCCTCAAAGATATGTACAACAACATTAAAACCAGAGTGGTAAGCCCAGCCGGCACAGGAACGGAATTTGAGGTCAAGGTTGGGGTCCATCAGGGATCCACGCTCAGCCCACTGCTTTTCAACCTAGTCATGAATTTTGTCACTGAAGACCTTCAGAAACCAGCCCCTTGGTCACTCCTATACGCTGACGATATACTCCTGATAGCGGATAACTTACCTGAGGTACAGACCGACCTAACCCATTGGTGCACGGCCCTAGAGCAAAGAGGACTAAGGGTGAGCAGAACGAAAACAGAATACATGCATTGTAACTTCTCGGGAGTATCTGACATAGCGAATCTACAGCCACGGCTGGGAAACACACCTCTGAAACAAGTAGATCACTTTAAGTATCTGGGCTCTGTGATATCTTCAACTGGCTCCATAGAAAAGGATATCGAAAACCGTAAAATGACGGGATGGCTTAAATGGAGATCTCTGACTGGAATTCTATGCGATGCAAAGATGCCAATCGAAGTAAAAGGAAACGTTTACAAGAGAGCAATAAGACCCGCCCTTCTATACGGATCCGAGTGCTGGCCTATGCGGAAGGTAGAGGAACAACAAATCCATGTCACAGAAATGAAGATGCTTAGGTGGTCTGGTGGTGTTACCCTCAAAGACAAGGTGAGAAACGAGCACATAAGGGGAACATTTAAGGTGGCCAATATCGTCGACAAGCTTAGAGAAAACCGCCTGCGCTGGTACGGCCACGTCATGAGACGTGACGAAAATCACATGACGAGAGCTGTGATGAACATAGAGCAACCCAGAAGAGGCCCAGGTCGACCGCCGGCAACCTGGATAGGGACAATTAATAGGGACATGAAGACGACGGACCTACAGCCAGAAATTACCCAACAACGCCAAGAATGGAGAAAGAGGACAAGGAGGGCCGACCCCAATAGAAATGGGACATAGGCCAAGATGAAGAAGAAGAAGCGTATGTATGTGGTCTATGGTACTAAAGCCTTTTCGGAAGCCGGCTTGTTCGGGAGGCTCAAAAAATACTAAGCAAGATTATCTAGTGTCAAAAACTGTTCCTCTTTTTTTATTAGTTTAGTTTAGCACTTTTTTTTTTTCGAGAAGTTTACAGACCTGAAAAGGCTGGGAGTTTTGCTAAAAGTTTCCACTTTAGGCACAGATTACGAAATAGTTATTACATTTAGGTAACAATCAGTAGATAATTTTCGCGATTACTATACTTATAATTTTCGCGATTACTATATAATACTATAACTATCTACTCTATCACTCCTCGGTTTAATACACCCCTTTCAGTCCCACAAAGTAACACCAAATACCGTCAAAACACATTTCTTCTACGAGCAAGTAGGGCATTTAACGAGCTTAGCAAAAACTATGACCTTGATCTGTTTAACAAACACGAGCTGCAAATCTGTACGGCATCTTATGAGTGACTTGTTCTTCCAAGCAATAGTATTTTTTTTTTTATCTTAAACTAATTATATTTCTTTTTTCTGTATTTCATATATATGTAACATAGTGAATTTATGTGTAAAATGTTATCCTCATTTTGTTACAAAATACTGTCTCCGTTCCGCGTACATTACTTTCTTCATTTTTTGGACGTATTAACTCATATTTTATCACTATCAGCGAGGGCCTTTAATTGGCTATCTATGTATATTTATTGTATTATTTTGTTTCAATAAGCTTTGGCCTTCCATACATGTAAAATAAAATTAAAATAAAATAAATAAAATAAGGCGATTTAGCCTTGGTTGTTAATTTTCAGTATAAGATAAGATATTAAATATTTTCTTCGATGGTCAAATTGTCTACACTACACCATCAGTGCGCTTTCAATAGCATTTTCATGTTCTTCTTGCGTTTCAACTTTAAATTCATCAAGCGCTGTGCTAATACACATGCAGGTTAGGCACATGCAGGTTACATAATATTAGACACATGCAGGCTATCGTCGATACAAGTGCGCCCGTCTCATGAGGGAGTGCGTTAGACGAAGATAGTAAAAGTAAAAGTAAAAGTAAAAAATAATTTATTCAATGTATTGATACAAGATACAAGATACAAAATATCGCTTTGAAAGTCAATAAGACTAATCTAATTAATATTGATACCTTATTTCGTAAAGTATCCTATACTGATAGAGGTGAGGTAGTTCAGGATGCCCACTAATTGGCTCAGGCAAACAAATGTTTGCCTTGCCTTACGACAATGGTCGCCTGGAGACGCCCCCAAACGAGCCCTCCTCTGTCAAATGATTCTACTCTATATCTAGATGAAAAATGAACAGGAAAGAATAGGCCCTCCTTCACACTGCAGTCCAGCTTTCCGTTTTTAGCAGGATCCCGTTTGATGGCAACTGCGTTTATATATGCTAGCGTTTACACGGGCATACCAAATTCTAACATTTAAGAGCCATTTTACAGCTATACTAGCGCCATTCGCGAAAAAAAAAATCTTCTAAACTAAGGCGAATATTAAAAATGTGGCACTGTATGGCACTAGATAATGTAGCCTAGTATTTTTTGAGCACAGCAAAGTAGTCCTAAGTAAAAAGAACAAAAAAAACATAGATAGTTGCCAAAAGTGGCCACTTTTAGCAACACTTTGTAGCTTTCTTTGGTCTTCAACCTAAAAGCTGTACAGAAGTGCCCTAAAAGTACTAGGCTACATTATCTAGTGTCATACAGTGCCACATTTTTGATATTTGCATTAGTTTAGGAGATATCATTTTTTTTCGCGAATAGCGCTAGCATCGCTGTAAACTGGCTCTTAAACAAAACGGGATCCTGCAGAAAACGGGAAACTTTTTAGCCCTGTGAAATAGGGTAATCCCAGGCGGCTTTACCGAGCACTGAACCACGGAGATATGTCGAAAGAGTATGCTAGTTATGCTCTTTTAAGCGTCTTACAACCTATTTGTAAGCGAACTTGACACTGGTATAAGTCAAATAAATAATTTATTGTAAGAACATTCAATAAATTAGTACCCATTTGTTATGTAGATAAAGATAAACATGTGTATACTTACTTTTATTATTTTCTGTTCTCCGCTTTGTTTTTACAGGTGTTTTTGTTGTACTTTTTAGTTTATTCTTTATCAAAGAAGAAATTCTGAAATAGATAATCCTGAGAATCAATTGAATATATTGCTAATGCAGAAAAAAATAAAACATGCACGCACCCCGACTACAAAAACGCTAACTGCTTTGGCTGCAAAAAGTGCTTGATATAGGGCACATTGATCGACTAAACCATGGATAATAAAAAATGTGAGCCAATGATGCTCTAAATAATCCTTAATTGAATTTTTAAATGCACTGAATCGTTTTGCTTTCAGGTTAAAAATCTAAAAAAATTACTATTTGTTGCCTAAAGTGGCCACTTTAGCAACAAATAGTATATTTTTTAGCAAGTATTTTTCCTGGCGTCTGAAAAGCAGTGGGCGCACGCTAGTTTTTAGGACGTGACGAATCGGTTATATAGTATAGTATATTGAAATTGATCGTCAAGAAATTTCGTAGGTTTGATAATGAACGATTTAGTAGAGTTGAATAACCGAGTTCATAGTTCGAGCCGAACTACTACCATTTTTTTGCAGTCGGGTATAAAAAAAAAAGTTAACAATAAATGATTTTAACGACATTTGTACTAAAACACAATTAAAAAATGCAATGCCAATAAAATAAAACTATAGAAAAAAAATACACTTGCATACACAGGGCGATGATTGAAAATATAATGTTATATCTACAAATAATATTTTCTGAAAAGAGACCCTTTTGTTGAAAATATTGCTTTGTTTTAGTCTTAGTATAAAAAGTAATAGTTTGTAACTATTTGATTGTAAGTTGCGGTGTGACGCTACAATGATGTTGACTGCGTTGATTGTAATCTTAGCGGTAAGTAATCTAAAATTTATTTTATTACTAAATTCCTGTGATTCAAAGGATTTTCGGGAGCCCGAAGTTTCGGGAAGCCCGATTGCGTTTTGGTTTTTGGAATAGCAATCGAATATAACCTTACATAATTACCTAAGCTATTAATATAATGGACTTCACTTTAAGTACTGCAGTGGATTATCTTGCCAATGTCAAGTTCACAAACTATCGCTAAAGGCAACGTTGTATGCTGTTCAGTAAACTTATTTGATTACATAATAAAGTTTTTTCGCGTTCCCATAAAGTTTTCAGCCCCCGCAGCATGACGGACCATTTGTCGAATCTTTCTGTCACTTTGAATCGCTTTTGACATTTCGATGCGGGAAAATGTATGGAGATGATCGACAAAAGTGACAGATAGATACGACAAATAGACCAATTGTCCGTCATGCTACCGCCGCAGAATTACTTACTTTGGCAGCTTTAAGTATTCTAGGTCTTATAAAAATGCCTACATGTAAAAAAAAAAATTGTATAGGTTTTTTTTTATTTTCCAGGCTTTTGCTGCAGTGGACGCCAAACCACGTAAGTTTTTTTTACATAATTTTACGCATATTATGGCGTTATTACCTAAAAAAATTACCTAAAAAAAATATAGCTTCCCTATCTAGGTCGCATCAAGAAGAACTCCTTTCGTTCATCCTGCGTTATTTTTGTATAGGTACCTACTTAATTTTTGCCTACATAAACATAATCTTAACATAATCTCACGCCTTTTATTCCCCGAAGGGTTAGGCAGAGGTACGAGCTCAAGAGCCAGACCCACGTTTAGCCGAGTTTATGTTTTTGCCTACATATTTGATAATATTGATATGATGAATATCGATGTTTGTTTCCGGTCTGGGTGTGATGTTCGTCTCTGTGTGTGTTCGGGCGCCCTAGATACAGGTTCTTCCTAGTTAGGGGCTCTGAGTGTGATGTGTTATTATTATTATTATTATTTACCAAATGTGTCATTCTTAGAGATCGCGTACCTACTACGTTTCCTTAGTATACGGAAATTTTCAAAGGTCGAGAGTAAGTGTAGCTAAACCCCGTATTTTTTCCAAAACTTTGCTCAAATCAATCAAAATCAAAATCAAAAAATCTTCATCCAATATAGGATACAAGATATCACTTATTGAAAGTCAATTAGACTACATCTAATCTAATCGCTATTGATACTTTATTTGGTAAAGTATCCCATACTGTGAGAGGCGAGGTAGTTCAGGGTGCCCACCAATTGGTAAACATTTGTTTACCTGAGCCAATTGGTGGGCACCCTGAACTACCTCGCCTCAACGTACGGGTATGTATTGACGAATCATGTGACATCCGCCGAAGGATTTTTTAAATAGGTACCAGTGGCGGACTAGGAGGCCGCGTAAGCGCGTAACAGATTATTGTCTATGGTTTCGTCAGCCCTAGACTGTATTACCAAAGAACAAGAGCTATTTTGCAATACAGAAAAACCGGAAGTTTAACGCAGTCTGTGTCCGCCACTGTACTTATAAATCGCACCAAGCAAAAAGTAGGTACTTATTTTCAATCCTTAAATTTAATTGAACAAAGATATAAATAGTTAGAATCTATTTATTGTTAGATTATGCGATTTTATGAAAAATATTTTCTAATGTATTTTTTTCCTGATATTTTTATATTTTAGGCCACTTCTTTTGTTTTAAAAATTTTTGCAAAATTATAACTTACCACCTGTAATTTTTACCTGTGTTAATAAATAAAGTTTTCTATTTCTATAAAAATAATTAGGATCCATACTCCTTTGGTCCTTAGGTGAAAGTCTACAAGCGCCGTATTTTGAAGGTAATTGATAAATAAAACACATGAGTGTTAACTCTCAACCCTTTGATAAAAGTTATAGGTTAGTTTAACCTATTTCTCAGTATATTCGGCAGATGGGCCCGCCTGGTCCATAATGTATGTTTTTTTAATAAGAAGAGATAGGGCGAAAGAGTTTGCGATTTTAAATCTAACCCAACATTTCCTTTGTCAACAGAAAACCTAGCAAGCGCCTGGGAATCCGAGGCTTCGAAGGTAGACTCCCTATTACGATCATACGAGCAATCGAGCTCAAACAGCAATGCCGAGTCGAACACAGCCAGCGAATCAGAAATAGAAACCGAGCAGTCTAAAGTTGATGCAATTCTACGATCTATCGAGAGATCGTTTGCATCATCGTCATCTAGTAGCAAAACTGACACATCCAGCAAATCTAGCAGTTCATCGTCTAACAATGAAAGAAACGCTAACAGCGCTTCATCTAGATCTGACAATGAATCTAGCTCGGCTTCAAGCAGTGACGAAGAATCGAACTCCGCTTCAAGCAACAATTCTGCTTCAAGCAACAATTCCGCTTCAAGTAACAACTCTGCTTCAAGTGAAAACTCTGCTTCAAGCAGTAATTCCGCTTCAAGCAACAACGAATCATCAAACTCAGCTTCCAGTAGCAACAACGGTGCTTCTTCAAACAGCAACTCCGCTTCAAGCAACAACGAATCATCAAACTCAGCTTCCAGTAGCAACAACGGTGCTTCTTCAAGCAGCGATTCCGCTTCAAGCAACAATGAATCATCAAACTCTGCTTCAAGCAGCAACAACGGTGCTTCTTCAAACAGCAATTCTGCTTCAAGCAACAATGAGTCATCAAACTCAGATTCAAGCAACAACGATTCTTCCTCTTCAAGCAACAGCGAAGCATCAAACACAGCTTCAACCAGTAACATTGCAGATTCATTCTCATGGGGTAACATATTGAACTCAGCCAGCAGTTACGATGCTTCGAGCGCATCAACTGCAAGCAATGATGCATCTCTCTGGAACAACTGGGGAAGTTGGAAGAACATGATTGGATCCAGTTCATCTGAGGCAAACACAGATTCGAGTTCGAACTCAGACTCAAGCTCAATGAGTCTTAATAATGAGTGGGATTTAAATAACAAATGGAACATGAAATGGAATAATGGGTGGGGCTCAAGTTCTGATGCAAGTTTAGATTCATCCGAAAGCACCAATAGCATGTCTATCGCCAAGACTTCAGGAAGTAGCAGCAGCGATTCTAGCGCCAACACTTCTGGAAATAGCAGCAGCGAATCTAACTCAAACAGCTCAAACAACAGCAGCAGCGATTCCAGCGCCAACACTTCTGGAAATAGCAGCAGCGAATCTAACTCAAATAGCTCAAACAACAGCAGCAGCGATTCCAGCGCCAACACCTCAGGAAATAGCAGCAGCGAATCTAACTCAAACAGCTCAAATAACAGCAGCAGCGATTCCAGCGCCAACACCTCAGGAAATAGCAGCAGCGAATCCAATTCAAACAGCTCAAACAACAGCAGCAGCGATTCCAGCGCCAACACTTCTGGAAAAAGCAGCAGCGAATCTAACTCAAACAGCTCAAACAACAGCAGCAGCGATTCCAGCGCCAACACCTCAGGAAATAGCAGCAGCGAATCTAACTCAAACACCTCAAACAACAGCAGCAGCGATTCTAGCGCCAACACTTCTGGAAATAGCAGCAGCGAATCTAACTCAAACAGCTCAAACAACAGCAGCAGCGATTCTAGCGCCAACACTTCTGGAAATAGCAGCAGCGAATCTGACTCAAACAGCTCAAACAACAGCAGCAGCGATACCAGCGCCAACACTTCTGGAAATAGCAGCAGCGAATCTAACTCAAACAGCTCAAATAACAGCAGCAGCGATTCCAGCGCCAACACCTCAGGAAATAGCAGCAGCGAATCAGATTCAAACAGCTCAAACAACAGCAGCAGCGATTCCAGCGCCAACACTTCTGGAAAAAGCAGCAGCGAATCTAACTCAAACAGCTCAAACAACAGCAGCAGCGATTCCAGCGCCAACACCTCAGGAAATAGCAGCAGCGAATCTAACTCAAACACCTCAAACAACAGCAGCAGCGATTCTAGCGCCAACACTTCTGGAAATAGCAGCAGCGAATCTAACTCAAACAGCTCAAACAACAGCAGCAGCGATTCCAGCGCCAATACTTCTGGAAATAGCAGCAGCGAATCTAACTCAAACAGCTCAAACAACAGCAGCAGCGATTCCAGCGCCAACACTTCTGGAAATAGCAGCAGCGAATCTAACTCAAACAGCTCAAACAACAGCAGCAGCGATTCTAGCGCCAGCACCTCAGGAAATAGCAGCAGCGAATCTAACTCAAACAGCTCAAACAACAGCAGCAGCGATTCTAGCGCCAACACTTCTGGAAATAGCAGCAGCGAATCTAACTCAAACAGCTCAAACAACAGCAGCAGCGATTCCAGCGCCAACAGCTCAGACAACAGCAGCAGCGATTCTAGCGCCAACACTTCTGGAAATAGCAGCAGCGAATCTAACTCAAACAGTTCAAACAACAGCAGCAGCGATTCCAGCGCCAACACTTCTGGAAATAGCAGCAGCGAATCTAACTCAAACAGCTCAAACAACGGCAGCAGCGATTCCAGCGCCAACACTTCTGGAAAGAGCAGCAGCGAATCTAACTCAAACAACTCAAATAACAGCAGCAGCGATTCAAGCGCCAACACCTCAGGAAAAAGCAGCAGCGAATCCAATTCAAACAGCTCAAACAACAGCAGCAGCGATTCCAGCGCCAACACTTCTGGAAATAGCAGCAGAGAATCTAACTCAAACAGCTCAAACAACAGCAGCAGCGATTCCAGCGCCAACACCTCAGGAAATAGCAGCAGCGAATCTAACTCAAACAGCTCAAATAACAGCAGCAGCGATTCCAGCGCCAACACCTCAGGAAATAGCAGCAGCGAATCCAATTCAAACAGCTCAAACAACAGCAGTAGCGATTCCAGCGCCAACACTTCTGGAAAAAGCAGCAGCGAATCTAACTCAAACAGCTCAAACAACAGCAGCAGCGATTCCAGCGCCAACACCTCAGGAAATAGCAGCAGCGAATCTAACTCAAACAGCTCAAACAACAGCAGCAGCGATTCTAGCGCCAACACTTCTGGAAATAGCAGCAGCGAATCTAACTCAAACAGCTCAAACAACAGCAGCAGCGATTCCAGCGCCAACACCTCAGGAAATAGCAGCAGCGAATCTAACTCAAACAGCTCAAACAACAGCAGCAGCGATTCCAGCGCCAACACTTCTGGAAATAGCAGCAGCGAATCTAACTCAAACAGCTCAAACAACAGCAGCAGCGATACCAGCGCCAACACTTCTGGAAATAGCAGCAGCGAATCTAACTCAAACAGCTCAAATAACAGCAGCAGCGATTCCAGCGCCAACACCTCAGGAAATAGCAGCAGCGAATCCAATTCAAACAGCTCAAACAACAGCAGAAGCGATTCCAGCGCCAACACTTCTGGAAATAGCAGCAGCGAATCTAACTCAAACAGCTCAAACAACAGCAGCAGCGATTCCAGCGCCAACACCTCAGGAAATAGCAGCAGCGAATCTAACTCAAACAGCTCAAACAACAGCAGCAGCGATTCTAGCGCCAACACTTCTGGAAATAGCAGCAGCGAATCTAACTCAAACAGTTCAAACAACAGCAGCAGCGATTCCAGCGCCAACACTTCTGGAAATAGCAGCAGCGAATCTAACTCAAACAGCTCAAACAACAGCAGCAGCGATTCCAGCGCCAACACTTCTGGAAATAGCAGCAGCGAATCTAACTCAAACAGCTCAAACAACAGCAGCAGCGATTCCAGCGCCAACACTTCTGGAAATAGCAGCAGCGAATCTAACTCAAACAGCTCAAACAACAGCAGCAGCGATTCCAGCGCCAACACCTCAGGAAATAGCAGCAGCGAATCTAACTCAAACAGCTCAAACAACAGCAGCAGCGATTCCAGCGCCAACACTTCTGGAAATAGCAGCAGCGAATCTAACTCAAACAGCTCAAACAACAGCAGCAGCGATTCCAGCGCCAACACTTCTGGAAATAGCAGCAGCGAATCTAACTCAAACAGCTCAAACAACAGCAGCAGCGATTCCAGCGCCAACACCTCAGGAAATAGCAGCAGCGAATCTAACTCAAACAGCTCAAACAACAGCAGCAGCGATTCTAGCGCCAACACTTCTGGAAATAGCAGCAGCGAATCTAACTCAAACAGCTCAAACAACAGCAGCAGCGATTCCAGCGCCAACACTTCTGGAAATAGCAGCAGCGAATCTAACTCAAACAGCTCAAACAACAGCAGCAGCGATTCCAGCGCCAACACTTCTGGAAATAGCAGCAGCGAATCTAACTCAAACAGCTCAAACAACAGCAGCAGCGATTCCAGCGCCAACACCTCAGGAAATAGCAGCAGCGAATCCAATTCAAACAGCTCAAACAACAGCAGTAGCGATTCCAGCGCCAACACTTCTGGAAAAAGCAGCAGCGAATCTAACTCAAACAGCTCAAACAACAGCAGCAGCGATTCCAGCGCCAACACCTCAGGAAATAGCAGCAGCGAATCTAACTCAAACAGCTCAAACAACAGCAGCAGCGATTCTAGCGCCAACACTTCTGGAAATAGCAGCAGCGAATCTAACTCAAACAGCTCAAACAACAGCAGCAGCGATTCCAGCGCCAACACCTCAGGAAATAGCAGCAGCGAATCTAACTCAAACAGCTCAAACAACAGCAGCAGCGATTCCAGCGCCAACACTTCTGGAAATAGCAGCAGCGAATCTAACTCAAACAGCTCAAACAACAGCAGCAGCGATACCAGCGCCAACACTTCTGGAAATAGCAGCAGCGAATCTAACTCAAACAGCTCAAATAACAGCAGCAGCGATTCCAGCGCCAACACCTCAGGAAATAGCAGCAGCGAATCCAATTCAAACAGCTCAAACAACAGCAGCAGCGATTCCAGCGCCAACACTTCTGGAAATAGCAGCAGCGAATCTAACTCAAACAGCTCAAACAACAGCAGCAGCGATTCCAGCGCCAACACCTCAGGAAATAGCAGCAGCGAATCTAACTCAAAAAGCTCAAACAATAGCAGCAGCGATTCTAGCGCCAACACTTCTGGAAATAGCAGCAGCGAATCAAACTCAAACAGTTCAAACAACAGCAGCAGCGATTCCAGCGCCAACACTTCTGGAAATAGCAGCAGCGAATCTAACTCAAACAGCTCAAACAACAGCAGCAGCGATTCCAGCGCCAACACTTCTGGAAATAGCAGCAGCGAATCTAACTCAAACAGCTCAAACAACAGCAGCAGCGATTCCAGCGCCAACACCTCAGGAAATAGCAGCAGCGAATCTAACTCAAACAGCTCAAACAACAGCAGCAGCGATTCCAGCGCCAACACTTCTGGAAATAGCAGCAGCGAATCTAACTCAAACAGCTCAAACAACAGCAGCAGCGATTCCAGCGCCAACACTTCTGGAAATAGCAGCAGCGAATCTAACTCAAACAGCTCAAACGACAGCAGCAGCGATTCCAGCGCCAACACCTCAGGAAATAGCAGCAGCGAATCTAACTCAAACAGCTCAAACAACAGCAGCAGCGATTCTAGCGCCAACACTTCTGGAAATAGCAGCAGCGAATCTAACTCAAACAGCTCAAACAACAGCAGCAGCGATACCAGCGCCAACACTTCTGGAAATAGCAGCAGCGAATCTAACTCAAACAGCTCAAACAACAGCAGCAGCGATTCCAGCGCCAACACCTCAGGAAATAGCAGCAGCGAATCCAATTCAAACAGCTCAAACAACAGCAGCAGCGATTCCAGCGCCAACACATCTGGAAATAGCAGCAGCGAATCAAACTCAAACAGCTCAAACAACAGCAGCAGCGATTCCAGCGCCAACACCTCAGGAAATAGCAGCAGCGAATCTAACTCAAACAGCTCAAACAACAGCAGCAGCGATTCCAGCGCCAACACCTCAGGAAATAGCAGCAGCGAATCCAATTCAAACAGCTCAAACAACAGCAGCAGCGATTCCAGCGCCAACACATCTGGAAATAGCAGCAGCGAATCTAACTCAAACAGCTCAAACAACAGCAGCAGCGATTCCAGCGCCAACACCTCAGGAAATAGCAGCAGCGAATCTAACTCAAACAGCTCAATCAACAGCAGCAGCGATTCTAGCGCTAACAGCTCAGACAACAGCAGCAGCGATTCCAGCGCCAATACTTCTGGAAATAGCAGCAGCGAATCTAACTCAAACAGCTCAAACAACAGCAGCAGCGATTCCAGCGCCAACACTTCTGGAAATAGCAGCAGCGAATCTAACTCAAACAGCTCAAACAACAGCAGCAGCGATTCTAGCGCCAACACCTCAGGAAATAGCAGCAGCGAATCTAACTCAAACAGCTCAAACAACAGCAGCAGCGATTCTAGCGCCAACACTTCTGGAAATAGCAGCAGCGAATCTAACTCAAACAGCTCAAACAACAGCAGCAGCGATTCCAGCGCCAACAGCTCAGACAACAGCAGCAGCGATTCTAGCGCCAACACTTCTGGAAATAGCAGCAGCGAATCTAACTCAAACAGTTCAAACAACAGCAGCAGCGAATCCAGCGCCAACACTTCTGGAAATAGCAGCAGCGAATCTAACTCAAACAGCTCAAACAACAGCAGCAGCGATTCCAGCGCCAACACTTCTGGAAAAAGCAGCAGCGAATCTAACTCAAACAGCTCAAACAACAGCAGCAGCGATTCCAGCGCCAACACTTCTGGAAATAGCAGCAGCGAATCTAACTCCAACAGCTCAAACAACAGCAGCAGCGATTCCAGCGCCAACACCTCAGGAAAAAGCAGCAGCGAATCCAATTCAAACAGCTCAAACAACAGCAGCAGCGATTCCAGCGCCAACACCTCAGGAAATAGCAGCAGCGAATCTAACTCAAACAGCTCAAACAACAGCAGCAGCGATTCCAGCGCCAACACTTCTGGAAATAGCAGCAGCAAATCTAACTCAAACAGCTCAAACAACAGCAGCAGCGATTCCAGCGCCAACACCTCAGGAAATAGCAGCAGCGAATCTAACTCAAACAGCTCAAACAACAGCAGCAGCGATTCCAGCGCCAACACTTCTGGAAAAAGCAGCAGCGAATCTAACTCAAACAGCTCAAACAACAGCAGCAGCGATTCCAGCGCCAACACCTCAGGAAATAGCAGCAGCGAATCTAACTCAAACAGCTCAAACAACAGCAGCAGCGATTCTAGCGCCAACACTTCTGGAAATAGCAGCAGCGAATCTAACTCAAACAGCTCAAACAACAGCAGCAGCGATTCTAGCGCCAACACTTCTGGAAATAGCAGCAGCGAATCTAACTCAAACAGCTCAAACAACAGCAGCAGCGATTCCAGCGCCAACAGCTCAGACAACAGCAGCAGCGATTCTAGCGCCAACACTTCTGGAAATAGCAGCAGCGAATCTAACTCAAACAGTTCAAACAACAGCAGCAGCGATTCCAGCGCCAACACTTCTGGAAATAGCAGCAGCGAATCTAACTCAAACAGCTCAAACAACAGCAGCAGCGATTCCAGCGCCAACACTTCTGGAAATAGCAGCAGCGAATCTAACTCAATCAGCTCAAACAACAGCAGCAGCGATTCCAGCGCCAACACTTCTGGAAATAGCAGCAGCGAATCTAACTCAAACAGCTCAAACAACAGCAGCAGCGATTCCAGCGCCAACACCTCAGGAAATAGCAGCAGCGAATCTAACTCAAACAGCTCAAACAACAGCAGCAGCGATTCTAGCGCCAACACCTCAGGAAATAGCAGCAGCGAATCTAACTCAAACAGCTCAAACAACAGCAGCAGCGATACCAGCGCCAACACTTCTGGAAATAGCAGCAGCGAATCTAACTCAAAAAGCTCAAATAACAGCAGCAGCGATTCCAGCGCCAACACCTCAGGAAATAGCAGCAGCGAATCCAATTCAAACAGCTCAAACAACAGCAGCAGCGATTCCAGCGCCAACACTGCTGGAAATAGCAGCAGCGAATCTAACTCAAACAGCTCAAACAACAGCAGCAGCGATTCCAGCGCCAACACTTCTGGAAATAGCAGCAGCGAATCTAACTCAAACAGCTCAAACAACAGCAGCAGCGATTCCAGCGCCAACACTTCTGGAAATAGCAGCAGCGAATCTAACTCAAACAGCTCAATCAACAGCAGCAGCGATTCTAGCGCTAACAGCTCAGACAACAGCAGCAGCGATTCTAGCGCCAACACTTCTGGAAATAGCAGCAGCGAATCTAACTCAAACAGCTCAAACAACAGCAGCAGCGATTCCAGCGCCAACACCTCAGGAAATAGCAGCAGCGAATCTAACTCAAACAGCTCAAACAACAGCAGCAGCGATTCTAGCGCTAACAGCTCAGACAACAGCAGCAGCGATTCCAGCGCCAACACCTCAGGAAATAGCAGCAGCGAATCTAACTCAAACAGCTCAAACAACAGCAGCAGCGATTCCAGCGCCAACACTTCTGGAAATAGCAGCAGCGAATCTAACTCAAACAGCTCAAACAACAGCAGCAGCGATTCCAGCGCCAACAGCTCAGACAACAGCAGCAGCGATTCTAGCGCCAACACTTCTGGAAATAGCAGCAGCGAATCTAACTCAAACAGTTCAAACAACAGCAGCAGCGATTCCAGCGCCAACACTTCTGGAAATAGCAGCAGCGAATCTAACTCAAACAGCTCAAACAACAGCAGCAGCGATTCCAGCGCCAACACTTCTGGAAATAGCAGCAGCGAATCTAACTCAAACAGCTCAAACAACAGCAGCAGCGATTCCAGCGCCAACACTTCTGGAAATAGCAGCAGCGAATCTAACTCAAACAGCTCAAACAACAGCAGCAGCGATTCCAGCGCCAACACCTCAGGAAATAGCAGCAGCGAATCTAACTCAAACAGCTCAAACAACAGCAGCAGCGATTCCAGCGCCAACACTTCTGGAAATAGCAGCAGCGAATCTAACTCAAACAGCTCAAACAACAGCAGCAGCGATTCCAGCGCCAACACTTCTGGAAATAGCAGCAGCGAATCTAACTCAAACAGCTCAAATAACAGCAGCAGCGATTCCAGCGCCAACACCTCAGGAAAAAGCAGCGGCGAATCCAATTCAAACAGCTCAAACAACAGCAGCAGCGATTCCAGCGCCAACACTTCTGGAAATAGCAGCAGCGAATCTAACTCAAACAGCTCAAACAACAGCAGCAGCGATTCCAGCGCCAACACCTCAGGAAATAGCAGCAGCGAATCTAACTCAAACAGCTCAAACAACAGCAGCAGCGATTCCAGCGCCAACACTTCTGGAAATAGCAGCAGCGAATCTAACTCAAACAGCTCAAATAACAGCAGCAGCGATTCCAGCGCCAACACTTCTGGAAATAGCAGCAGCGAATCTAACTCAAACAGCTCAATCAACAGCAGCAGCGATTCTAGCGCTAACAGCTCAGACAACAGCAGCAGCGATTCTAGCGCCAACACTTCTGGAAATAGCAGCAGCGAATCTAACTCAAACAGCTCAAACAACAGCAGCAGCGATTCCAGCGCCAACACCTCAGGAAATAGCAGCAGCGAATCTAACTCAAACAGCTCAAACAACAGCAGCAGCGATTCCAGCGCCAACACTTCTGGAAATAGCAGCAGCGAATCTAACTCAAACAGCTCAAACAACAGCAGCAGCGATTCCAGCGCCAACACCTCAGGAAATAGCAGCAGCGAATCTAACTCAAACAGCTCAAACAACAGCAGCAGCGATTCTAGCGCCAACACTTCTGGAAATAGCAGCAGCGAATCTAACTCAAACAGCTCAAACAACAGCAGCAGCGATTCCAGCGCCAACACTTCTGGAAATAGCAGCAGCGAATCTAACTCAAAAAGCTCAAATAACAGCAGCAGCGATTCCAGCGCCAACACCTCAGGAAATAGCAGCAGCGAATCCAATTCAAACAGCTCAAACAACAGCAGCAGCGATTCCAGCGCCAACACTGCTGGAAATAGCAGCAGCGAATCTAACTCAAACAGCTCAAACAACAGCAGCAGCGATTCCAGCGCCAACACTTCTGGAAATAGCAGCAGCGAATCTAACTCAAACAGCTCAAACAACAGCAGCAGCGATTCCAGCGCCAACACTTCTGGAAATAGCAGCAGCGAATCTAACTCAAACAGCTCAATCAACAGCAGCAGCGATTCTAGCGCTAACAGCTCAGACAACAGCAGCAGCGATTCTAGCGCCAACACTTCTGGAAATAGCAGCAGCGAATCTAACTCAAACAGCTCAAACAACAGCAGCAGCGATTCCAGCGCCAACACCTCAGGAAATAGCAGCAGCGAATCTAACTCAAACAGCTCAAACAACAGCAGCAGCGATTCCAGCGCCAACACTTCTGGAAATAGCAGCAGCGAATCTAACTCAAACAGCTCAAACAACAGCAGCAGCGATTCCAGCTTCAACAGCTCAGGAAATAGCAGCAGCGAATCTAACTCAAACAGCTCAAACAACAGCAGCAGCGATTCCAGCGCCAACACTTCTGGAAATAGCAGCACCGAATCTAACTCAAACAGCTCAAACAACAGCAGCAGCGATTCCAGCGCCAACACTTCTGGAAATAGCAGCAGCGAATCTAACTCAAACAGCTCAAACAACAGCAGCAGCGATTCCAGCGCCAACACCTCAGGAAATAGCAGCAGCGAATCTAACTCAAACAGCTCAAACAACAGCAGCAGCGATTCCAGCGCCAACACTTCTGGAAATAGCAGCAGCGAATCTAACTCAAACAGCTCAAACAACAGCAGCAGCGATTCCAGCGCCAACACTTCTGGAAATAGCAGCAGCGAATCTAACTCAAACAGCTCAAATAACAGCAGCAGCGATTCCAGCGCCAACACCTCAGGAAAAAGCAGCGGCGAATCCAATTCAAACAGCTTAAACAACAGCAGCAGCGATTCAAGCGCCAACACTTCTGGAAATAGCAGCAGCGAATCTAACTCAAACAGCTCAAACAACAGCAGCAGCGATTCCAGCGCCAACACCTCAGGAAATAGCAGCAGCGAATCTAACTCAAACAGCTCAAACAACAGCAGCAGCGATTCCAGCGCCAACACTTCTGGAAATAGCAGCAGCGAATCTAACTCAAACAGCTCAAACAACAGCAGCAGCGATTCCAGCGCCAACACTTCTGGAAATAGCAGCAGCGAATCTAACTCAAACAGCTCAATCAACAGCAGCAGCGATTCTAGCGCTAACAGCTCAGACAACAGCAGCAGCGATTCTAGCGCCAACACTTCTGGAAATAGCAGCAGCGAATCTAACTCAAACAGCTCAAACAACAGCAGCAGCGATTCCAGCGCCAACACCTCAGGAAATAGCAGCAGCGAATCTAACTCAAACAGCTCAAACAACAGCAGCAGCGATTCCAGCGCCAACACTTCTGGAAATAGCAGCAGCGAATCTAACTCAAACAGCTCAAACAACAGCAGCAGCGATTCCAGCGCCAACACCTCAGGAAATAGCAGCAGCGAATCTAACTCAAACAGCTCAAACAACAGCAGCAGCGATTCTAGCGCCAACACTTCTGGAAATAGCAGCAGCGAATCTAACTCAAACAGCTCAAACAACAGCAGCAGCGATTCCAGCGCCAACACTTCTGGAAATAGCAGCAGCGAATCTAACTCAAACAGCTCAAACAACAGCAGCAGCGATTCCAGCGCCAACAGCTCAGACAACAGCAGCAGCGATTCCAGCGCCAACAGCTCAGACAACAGCAGCAGCGATTCCAGCGCCAACACTTCTGGAAATAGCAGCAGCGAATCTAACTCAAACAGCTCAAACAACAGCAGCAGCGATTCTAGCGCCAACACTTCTGGAAATAGCAGCAGCGAATCTAACTCAAACAGCTCAAACAACAGCAGCAGCGATTCCAGCGCCAACACTTCTGGAAATAGCAGCAGCGAATCTAACTCAAACAGCTCAAACAACAGCAGCAGCGATTCTAGCGCCAACACTTCTGGAAATAGCAGCAGCGAATCTAACTCAAACAGCTCAAACAACAGCAGCAGCGATTCCAGCGCCAACACCTCAGGAAATAGCAGCAGCGAATCTAACTCAAACAGCTCAAACAACAGCAGCAGCGATTCTAGCGCCAACACCTCTGGAAATAGCAGCAGCGAATCTAACTCAAACAGCTCAAACAACAGCAGCAGCGATTCTAGCGCCAACACCTCTGGAAATAGCAGCAGCGAATCTAACTCAAACAGCTCAAACAACAGCAGCAGCGATTCCAGCGCCAACACTTCTGGAAATAGCAGCAGCGAATCTAACTCAAACAGCTCAAACAACAGCAGCAGCGATTCCAGCGCCAACAGCTCAGACAACAGCAGCAGCGAATCTAACTCAAACAGCTCAAACAACAGCAGCAGCGATTCCAGCGCCAACACCTCAGGAAATAGCAGCAGCGAATCTAACTCAAACAGCTCAAACAACAGCAGCAGCGATTCCAGCGCCAACACCTCAGGAAATAGCAGCAGCGAATCTAACTCAAACAGCTCAAACAACAGCAGCAGCGATTCCAGCGCCAACAGCTCAGACAACAGCAGCAGCGATTCCAGCGCCAACACTTCTGGAAATAGCAGCAGCGAATCTAACTCAAACAGCTCAAATAACAGCAGCAGCGATTCCAGCGCCAACACCTCAGGAAATAGCAGCAGCGAATCTAACTCAAACAGCTCAAATAACAGCAGCAGTGATTCCAGCGCCAACACTTCTGGAAATAGCAGCAGCGAATCTAACTCAAACAGCTCAAACAACAGCAGCAGCGATTCCAGCGCCAACACCTCAGGAAAAAGCAGCAGCGAATCTAACTCAAACAGCTCAAACAACAGCAGCAGCGATTCCAGCGCCAACACTTCTGGAAATAGCAGCAGCGAATCTAACTCAAACAGCTCAAACAACAGCAGCAGCGATTCCAGCGCCAACACTTCTGGAAATAGCAGCAGCGAATCTAACTCAAACAGCTCAAACAACAGCAGCAGCGATTCTAGCGCCAACACTTCTGGAAATAGCAGCAGCGAATCTAACTCAAACAGCTCAAACAACAGCAGCAGCGATTCCAGCGCCAACACCTCAGGAAATAGCAGCAGCGAATCTAACTCAAACAGCTCAAACAACAGCAGCAGCGATTCTAGCGCCAACACTTCTGGAAATAGCAGCAGCGAATCTTACTCAAACAATTCAAACAACAGCAGCAGCGATTCCAGCGCCAACACTTCTGGAAATAGCAGCAGCGAATCTAACTCAAACAGCTCAAACAACAGCAGCAGCGATTCCAGCGCCAACAGCTCAGACAACAGCAGCAGCGATTCCAGCGCCAACAGCTCAGACAACAGCAGCAGCGATTCCAGCGCCAACACTTCTGGAAATAGCAGCAGCGAATCTAACTCAAACAGCTTAAACATCAGCAGCAGCGATTCTAGCGCCAACACTTCTGGAAATAGCAGCAGCGAATCTAACTCAAACAGCTCAAACAACAGCAGCAGCGATTCCAGCGCCAACACTTCTGGAAATAGCAGCAGCGAATCTAACTCAAACAGCTCAAACAACAGCAGCAGCGATTCCAGCGCCAACACTTCTGGAAATAGCAGCAGCGAATCTAACTCAAACAGCTCAAACAACAGCAGCAGCGATTCCAGCGCCAACACTTCTGGAAATAGCAGCAGCGAATCTAACTCAAACAGCTCAAACAACAGCAGCAGCGATTCCAGCGCCAACACTTCTGGAAATAGCAGCAGCGAATCTAACTCAAACAGCTCAAACAACAGCAGCAGCGATTCTAGCGCCAACACTTCTGGAAATAGCAGCAGCGAATCTAACTCAAACAGCTCAAACAACAGCAGCAGCGATTCCAGCGCCAACACCTCAGGAAATAGCAGCAGCGAATCTAACTCAAACAGCTCAAACAACAGCAGCAGCGATTCTAGCGCCAACACTTCTGGAAATAGCAGCAGCGAATCTAACTCAAACAGCTCAAACAACAGCAGCAGCGATTCCAGCGCCAACACTTCTGGAAATAGCAGCAGCGAATCTAACTCAAACAGCTTTAACAACAGCAGCAGCGATTCCAGCGCCAACAGCTCAGACAACAGCAGCAGCGATTCCAGCGCCAACAGCTCAGACAACAGCAGCAGCGATTCCAGCGCCAACACTTCTGGAAATAGCAGCAGCGAATCTAACTCAAACAGCTCAAACAACAGCAGCAGCGATTCCAGCGCCAACATTTCTGGAAATAGCAGCAGCGAATCTAACTCAAACAGCTCAAACAACAGCAGCAGCGATTCCAGCGCCAACACCTCAGGAAATAGCAGCAGCGAATCTAACTCAAACAGCTCAAACAACAGCAGCAGCGATTCTAGCGCCAACACTTCTGGAAATAGCAGCAGCGAATCTAACTCAAACAGCTCAAACAACAGCAGCAGCGATTCCAGCGCCAACACTTCTGGAAATAGCAGCAGCGAATCTAACTCAAACAGCTCAAACAACAGCAGCAGCGATTCCAGCGCCAACACTTCTGGAAATAGCAGCAGCGAATCTAACTCAAACAGCTCAAACAACAGCAGCAGCGATTCTAGCGCCAACACTTCTGGAAATAGCAGCAGCGAATCTAACTCAAACAGCTCAAACAACAGCAGCAGCGATTCCAGCGCCAACACCTCAGGAAATAGCAGCAGCGAATCTAACTCAAACAGCTCAAACAACAGCAGCAGCGATTCCAGCGCCAACACTTCTGGAAATAGCAGCAGCGAATCTAACTCAAACAGCTCAAACAACAGCAGCAGCGATTCCAGCGCCAACACTTCTGGAAATAGCAGCAGCGAATCTAACTCAAACAGCTCAAACAACAGCAGCAGCGATTCCAGCGCCAACACCTCAGGAAATAGCAGCAGCGAATCTAACTCAAACAGCTCAAACAACAGCAGCAGCGATTCCAGCGCCAACACTTCTGGAAATAGCAGCAGCGAATCTAACTCAAACAGCTCAAACAACAGCAGCAGCGATTCCAGCGCCAACACTTCTGGAAATAGCAGCAGCGAATCTAACTCAAACAGCTCAAACAACAGCAGCAGCGGTTCCAGCGCCAACAGCTCAGACAACAGCAGCAGCGAATCTAGCTCAAATAGCTCAGACAACATTAGCAGCGAATCTAGCTCAAACAGCTCAGACAACAGCAGCAGCGAATCTAGCTCAAACAGCTCAAACAACAGCAGCAGCGATTCCAGCGCCAACACTTCTGGAAATAGCAGCAGCGAATATAACTCAAACAGCTCAAACAACAGCAGCAGCGATTCTAGCGCCAACACTTCTGGAAATAGCAGCAGCGAATCTAACTCAAACAGCTCAAACAACAGCAGCAGCGATTCCAGCGCCAACACCTCAGGAAATAGCAGCAGCGAATCTAACTCAAACAGCTCAAACAACAGCAGCAGCGATTCTAGCGCCAACACTTCTGGAAATAGCAGCAGCGAATCTAACTCAAACAGCTCAAACAACAGCAGCAGCGATTCCAGCGCCAACACTTCTGGAAATAGCAGCAGCGAATCTAACTCAAACAGCTCAAACAACAGCAGCAGCGATTCCAGCGCCAACACCTCAGGAAATAGCAGCAGCGAATCTAACTCAAACAGCTCAAACAACAGCAGCAGCGATTCCAGCGCCAACACTTCTGGAAATAGCAGCAGCGAATCTAACTCAAACAGCTCAAACAACAGCAGCAGCGATTCCAGCGCCAACACTTCTGGAAATAGCAGCAGCGAATCTAACTCAAACAGCTCAAACAACAGCAGCAGCGATTCCAGCGCCAACAGCTCAGACAACAGCAGCAGCGAATCTAGCTCAAATAGCTCAGACAACATTAGCAGCGAATCTAGCTCAAACAGCTCAGACAACAGCAGCAGCGAATCTAGCTCAAACAGCTCAAACAACAGCAGCAGCGATTCCAGCGCCAACACTTCTGGAAATAGCAGCAGCGAATCTAACTCAAACAGCTCAAACAACAGCAGCAGCGATTCTAGCGCCAACACTTCTGGAAATAGCAGCAGCGAATCTAACTCAAACAGCTCAAACAACAGCAGCAGCGATTCCAGCGCCAACACTTCTGGAAATAGCAGCAGCGAATCTAACTCAAACAGCTCAAACAACAGCAGCAGCGATTCCAGCGCCAACAGCTCAGACAACAGCAGCAGCGAATCTAGCTCAAATAGCTCAGACAACATTAGCAGCGAATCTAGCTCAAACAGCTCAGACAACAGCAGCAGCGAATCTAGCTCAAACAGCTCAAACAACAGCAGCAGCGATTCCAGCGCCAACACTTCTGGAAATAGCAGCAGCGAATCTAACTCAAACAGCTCAAACAACAGCAGCAGCGATTCTAGCGCCAACACTTCTGGAAATAGCAGCAGCGAATCTAACTCAAACAGCTCAAACAACAGCAGCAGCGATTCCAGCGCCAACACTTCTGGAAATAGCAGCAGCGAATCTAACTCAAACAGCTCAAACAACAGCAGCAGCGATTCTAGCGCCAACACTTCTGGAAATAGCAGCAGCGAATCTAACTCAAACAGCTCAAACAACAGCAGCAGCGATTCCAGCGCCAAAACTTCTGGAAATAGCAGCAGCGAATCTAACTCAAACAGCTCAGACAACAGCAGCAGCGAATCTAGCTCAAACAGCTCAGACAACAGCAGCAGCCAATCTAGCTCAAACAGCTCAGACAATAGCAGCAGCGAATCTAGCTCAAACAGCTCAGACAACAGCAGCAGCGAATCTAGCGCCAACACTTCCGGAAATAGCATCACCAGTAGTTCTTCATACTCATCTAATACAGGCGACTTAGATAACAATTCCCGATCATTTGGTTCAAGCTATAGTAGCTCTTATTCATCAAACAACGGTGAAAACGATTCTAGTTCAATCTCAGAGAATTCAAACAGGGCTGCAAGGTACTCGAAAGCTATTTCCAAATCAAACAAAAAGTCGTCTAAGTCAGTTAATGGAGTTTCGATCTCGAACTCAGAAAGCAATGGATATTCCAGCTCTAACTCGGAAACAAATGGAGTTTCTAACTCAAACTCTGGAACTTCTTGGTTCAGCGCCGCTGGTAGAACCGCAAGGAGTATTGTAGTTGGATTGTTCTGAATATTTTTTATTGGTATTTATTGATTTACTAGTGACCAAAGCAATGAAAAAATGGTGTAACGAAATTAGTTTTAAGAATATTTTCGAAATTATTTTTTTTTGTTAAGTATTATTAAAAGAACTTTAAGATGTTTTCTTTTGTAGAATATTTATTTGATTTAAAATTAATTTTTAAAAAGTGTGTTATCTTTCAGTTTTTTTAATGATTTTCTTTCATTTGGCATTGTAGCGTTTTATTTGAGCAAATAAAAAATCCTGATTTAATCAGTACTTTTTTGTATTATTTCTTACCTTCCCAAACCCAAAAATGGAAATTGGTTAATTTTTTACTTGTAGTGCATAGTAAGACACATAAGCCGCGCACATAAAGAAACGATTTAAAAATGGCGGCCGCTGTATGGGCTGTAAATCTTCTTAACTCTTCCTAATATGCGTGAGATAGCATGCGTGCGGCCGCCATTTTCAAATCGTTTCTATAAATGCACTTAAGAGCCAGTAAACAGGGATGCTAGCGTCATTTTTGAAAAAAAAATTGTATCTTCTAAACTAAGGCAAATATCAAAAATGTGGCCCAGTATGACACTAGATAATGTAGCCTAGTATTTTTAGGGCACTTTTGTGAACAAAAAGTTTATTTCTAAATGCGATTAAAAGTTCATTCTCATATTTTTCTCGCAAAACTGTTTTATTATTATTATTACTGCAAGACGACGCGACGTAAACATACATAACTCAATAATTCTCTATCTAATTTGCAGTTTTGTTGCAAAAATGTTTGTTGTCTCATTTATTTCAGTACACTTACTTTTGCCCTATCTCCGCTGGGGAACAAAGGGCCGAGACAGATCGACGCCAAACTCCGCGGTCTTGAGCACAATGTCGCTGACTCCCAGGTTCTCTGTGCGTGCTCCAGTTCCTCCTTTATAGCTCGCAGCCAGGTGTTCTTGGATCAAGAGATCCACGCTCCGGGGGCCGATCACTTTGTCCTTTCGAGAAGAGGCCGAAGAGCCAATGCTGGAGGGGGTCGCGGAGTTGAACATAAAGATCGAAAGATCTCCCGCGTGACCCCCTTGCCAACAGCCGAGATAGACACCGGCGGGGTTGTAGTGGGTGCGAACCCCACATAACTTATGCTCCCCCCGAGGCTGCAGGGTACTCGTTAGGAGTTTCCAAGGTGTTCTTGGATTTGACTAAAGAAAAAAATATATAATGCTAATGACGTCACTTAATTTGATTATGATTTTATTAACTAGAACGACATAGATTATAGATTCGTTTAGATAATAATAATAATAATTTATTGATCAAATTACAAAAACAGCATAAAAATAATAAAAGCATAATAACTCGAATTACGCAGCGCCCCTGCTGGGATGTAGAGCAGCTAGATCAAAGTTAGTATTGAAAACTCTTGGCTTTCAAATTATTTGAATGCCAAAAGAGTTTTCAATAATGATTGCGCTAATAAACCTATACATTATATAGAGTGTTACTTAGTACGCCAAATTAAAATTCGGCAACTATAAAAACAAAGGTAGAATAAGTGTTACCCAGGTGTATCTAACTCATGGTCTGGCCCGGCCGGGAATCGAACGCGGGCCCTCCGTACCTACTTCAAACACAATCCTTTTTTTTTACGGCTCTATAGAAACTGAACCTGATACGAGTATTTCATGCTTTTTAAATCCATGCTTCTAGCAATCCATCAAACCTTTTGTCAAAACAAATCATTAATGTAGGAACGAAATTAGATTATATTTTGTATTAATTACTTAAGATAAAAACACAATTAACTGATAAAAGTGGTGAAATAATGGCATTGCAATTAGATTAGGATTGGACCTCCCCTTGCGTTCAGTGATAATATAATTTAGGGTTATTTTAATATCGGCTTAATGGCGAAGTGGTTTTTTTAGTTAGCTTTCCTTGTCATAAATCACACACGTAGGTAAAATTATAAGTGCAGTATTTCATTGGCAATCTTTGTTTTGATTTTCGCGATACAGGCCTGTGCCTAGTGCGGGAATCGCTAGCAAACAATACTCTCAAATAATGTTTTCTAAACCTTTCTTCATCATCAATACATAGTATAAAATGAAGTCGCTTCCCGCGTCTGTCCCTTTGTATGCTTATATCTTTAAAACTATGCAACGGATTTTGATGCGGTTTTTTTTAATAGATAGAGTGATTCAAGAGGAAGGTTTATAAGTATAATTCATGCACAAGAAAGTAATAGTTTAGGCGGTACGAAGTTCGCTGGGTCGACTAGTTATGTTATAAAGGAACTAATTTTGTATACCTTATTAATTTTGAGTACGTAAACCTGATTGAATTAAATAAAAATAAACTCAAAGCTGAAGAAAATAATTAGCAATTTAATAAATTAACCGCATTATTCATAAAGATAAAGAACATTTTAAGTAGCCTTACTGGAGGTCTACTTCTCTGGTTTGTTGTAAAGTAAATACGTAAAATCCATTCTAAATTGACATACATCAAATAACTAAAATGCTCTTTAACTTTTTAAGAATAACAGGGTAAGTAAGTATAAATAAATATAAAGTACTTTATAAATGGACTAGAGGCTGCCCTGCGGTTTTTCCCGCGCAGATTTCTCATAAACACAAAAATCCCGTTTTTTTTCCGTTCCCGTAGGAATTTCGGAAAATCCTTTCTTAGTGCTCACCTACACTCCCTAAGGAACCTACATGCCAAATTTCAGCTCGCTAAGCCCAGTACTTTCGGCTCTGCGTTGTCTGTCAGTCAGTCAGTCAGTCAGTCAGTCAGTCAGTCAGTCAGTCAGTAACGGAAGAGTTTTATGTATATATTGATTAATATAAAGTATTATGGATTGATATAAGGTAAGTAAATATAAAGTACTGTATAAATGGATTGATATCCAAAGATACTTTGTTCATACAAAGGTAGGTATGACATAAATATGTATCGTGGCCCTCGTGGCAATGGGCAGAGAACACAGTTCGAAGAACAAATGGTTGCTGGTGCCGAAAAGTTCTCGAGTGGTGACCTCGAACCGGAAGACGCAGAGAAGGCAGACCCCTCACGAGGTAGTCAGACGACCTGGTGGAAGCTGCGGGATTACACTGAATGAGGGTCGCTCAAGACCGCTCGTTGTGGCGGTTTGTGGGGGATGCCTATGGATGTCTTTTCAGCAGTGGACGGCTTTCAGTTTAAATTATGAATGATGATGGGTATTATTAGAAATACAGGCGAATATGAAGCAGTGCCCTTTGCAACAGTGGCATAAAATTACGGTTTTTTTTTTGTTTTTTGTATTTTGTTTGTCTGTGTTGTTGTTAATTGTGTGTCACTGTTTGGCAATAAACGCTTTTCTTTCCTTCTTACTTTCTTTCTTAAATACCTAAGTAAAAAAATAAAAAAAGTAAAAAGGAATAAAAGTAAAGGTATATAAATCATAGTTTTAGGCTGCCCGCCTAGCCTACGTCAGACTTTTTGTAGGACAGATATTGTTTTCTATTTTATTTTATTGGAGCGGTCCCGGCTTACTTCGTTACGCCATGGAATATAAGAGCATTTCTACAAAGTGAACAGATTTGTCTGACTTCGGTGGCATTTTTTTTATTTTGACCTAGAGACTTCATAATTAAAAACCATGCAAAAGAGCTTATTCTGTATTCAAATATTGATTTGGCCCACTTCAAAAGATAACAGTTTCCAAAAAAACTGACCTCGAATATTTTGTCTCCATCGAAATCAGAAAAATTACCCACCGAATCACAATTTTGCCACTGAAATCAGAAATCTATCCACCGAAAGCACAATCCCATACAATTTATCATCGAAATTTTATATTAATTTTTATTTACACAGTATTTAGTTGTAGTAGTAAGGAGCGCTCATTGAAACATTTGCGTGTTTCATATTTTTAGTGTCATTTGGTGACAGAGTTTTCGGATACTACTTTGAACTCTGGATATTTCCAAGAAGAGCTTTAAGAATTACAAATGTTTAAAAATAATTTAAAGTAAGTATATCTGAAAATATTTACCTGAATTTTGTATTAACCTTACTGTTATTAAATAGTCAATAATAAATAAGTACACTCTCGTACCAAATTAAAGTTTAATAAATTTCATTAGTCATAATAATAAGAATAACTTTTACGTCTGGCCATTCAGAGGGGTAACGCAGCCAGCCTGCTAGGCACCGTTCCTTCCGGTGGCAGTGATTTTTAGGCCATTTTTTATTTGTCGCCTCCATAGCTCAGTGGCGTAGCGCGTCGCGCCTTTGATAAGGTCACGGCAGGTTGTGGGTTCGATCCCCGCAGTTAACACCACATATTGATTTCTCACAAAATCACGTTGTGGTTGTTTTCGGTTGGATAGGACATTGCAGGCTTGAATCACCTGATTGTCCGAAAAGTAAGATGATTCCGTGCTTCGGAAGGCACGTTAAGCCGTTGGTCCCGGCCGCAGTAGTGGTCGTTATAACCGCGGCGACAAGCTGGCCCCTTGTCACGTTGGTAATAAAGCATAAAATCGGCTAAACGTGGGTCCGGCTCTTGAGCTGGTACCTCTGCCTAACCCTTCGGGGAATAAAAGGCGTGATATTATGTATGTATGTTTATATTATGTTTTTATTTGTAAATATTTATTTAGTTTATTTAAGTTAATAAGTTTAAAAATATCTTGTGTTGTTAATAATTTTTTAACTTTTAGGTATTTATTTTAAACATTAAGTAATATAAGTATAATAAAAATAACGATAATTTCCTTTTTTTTTTGTTTTTTCAAATGCAAGCTTTGGTATACATAAATTCAGTACATATTATAACACAAAGTCGCTTGAGCGGGAAGCTTCTGTAAGTATGCTTAAATAGTTAAACTACTCAACGGATTTTGATGCTTTTTTTTATAGATAGAGTTATTCAAGAGGAAGGTATAAAGAAGGTTCATGCATAACATAGAAATATATTAGACGTTACAAAGTTCGCCGGGTAAAATAATAATAGTAAAACCCCCCTGACTCAACTCGGTACAGCGCTATGCCGGTTTTCAATACTAACCTCCGAAAAAATTAAGTCAGAGAAATAAAAAACAAAAAATGGTACGAAGTTAAATGCATTTTGTGTACAATCAATGATTATATACAACAAATAAGTATTTTTATGACAAAAATGTTCAAAGTAAAAATCGTTCAAAGTAAAAATCTGATTTTGGTGTATGTTTTTTTGACTTCGGTGTTTAAAAATCCACCGAAAACCACCGATATCAAAATCAGCGAAATCACAAAAGAGTACAAATAAAAATTTAACTCGGAATTAAATTACAGCATAACAATCATCTGTACATCAAATAATACCAACCCAATGGCGAGTGCATGGCACTAGTTGAAAGTTAACTATTTCTTACGGTTAGAAAAAAATTACCTACACCGAATTCAGGACTGAGGGGTACCCAAAACCACCACGTGTCACAATTATCCTGAAAATAATTACTGAAATGTCGGCGGGGCACGGATTTCAGGCTCGCGGCGTGTAGGCCATGACTGAATCAAGCTGCAGAGTACTTCAGATAGTTCGAAAAGTTAACCACTATGGTTGTAGGTGATGATTTGTAAACACCACCGAAATCAGGGAGAATTCCAGGACGCTCATTCAGATTGGTGTATTATAAAAAATATAGAAGTTTTTGGTTTTTCATGGTAACTACAGCCTCAATATACTCATCGCCAAGGCGTGAATATATATAAATTAATCAAATATCACTTCATTACTTTGTAACAAGTGACTCTTTCATGAATTTCGGCAACAGGACACCCCACCGATGTCAGGTTTTATGACTTTCGAATTTTTTTTCTGGTATTTATATTAAATTTTCAGTAATGTTTCTATGCTCTCCAACTGCGTACCCATACATAGTTGTGGCTGAAATAATTTGAGCAGCCTACTTCATTGGCGTATATTTTATTTTCAAATTGCCACTGAATTTTGCCCGTCCGTAGAAATGCCCATAAGATACTACTAAAGACTTGGCTCTATAGACTTCGTTCTTTTGACTGCCCAGAATGGGCGATTAAAAAAAACAAACAACAACAACAAACCACCTGTCAAAATAAGTAAACAACGGAAAAATATTGCACCTTGGGTTACATTATTTGAGTTTAAGTAAGGATCCCTAATTTTTTTGAAAATCTAATATAGCTTATGTCACTCGGGGATAGTGTAGCTTCCTACCAGTGAAAGAATTTTTCAAATCGGTTCAGTATTTCCGGAGCCTATTCGTTACAAACAAATAAACAAACAAATCTTTCCTCTTTATAATATTGGTATAGATTGAATTCTATTGTTATTTCTGACCGACTTATTTTTGTAGGACGTGTGCGTTGCAAAAAATTTTTTTACAAAAAAGGAACCCGCCTTCAATTAACTGACACATACAAACTAAAACTGAGCACTTCATCATTTTCGAAGTCGGTTAAAATAGGTACTATAAAAACTTCTCCTGAATGTAACAAATAAGACCTCATCTGAAAACCGCATCAAAATCGGCTAAGCCAAATGCGAGATTATCGCGGACAAACATACATACATACAGGTCAAACTTATAACTTCCATTTTTGAAGTCGGTTAAAAATCGGTCACCAATTGTCGGACGTGGACAGGCACCCTTATCATCAATTTGAGCATTGCGTGGCATAAGGATCGGAAACGGAAGGGTGTCCGAACTGATCAAGCGTTAATTGCGTCAATGAAAACTTACTCATTTTGAAGATGTCCGTTGCAATCAGTATCAAAACTCAACTTTGAAGTTGATTATTAAACTTATTATTGTTAACAAATTAAACAATCTGAACAATTAACTTAAGGTGGTAGGGTAAAACGTCCTATTACCGCGGTAGTCAAAATCACGTCCTATTACGGCTCTATTTTATATTTTGTAATTTATGATTCGTTGTGACTATTTCTGGTAAAGGTGACTACATAGTGTCCAAGGAAAACTAACACGTAACTTATTTCCTAGCACTCTTGCGTTTAAAATCATAAAAAGTAACTTAAATTAATAATTTTGTACATCGCCAGCTAAGTGGGAGGCTGTTTCATACAAACGCTAACAGACTCGCGTTAAAACATTGAATTTTCAGACTTAATTTTTTGTGAAAACTAACACTTTAAGATTATGTTACTGTATATGAATACTTTTTACATTCAAGTATTCTTAGTTAATCAAGTTGATTTCTGATTAAAATCAAATAAAATAAGTAAATATGAGTAAATAAAAGTGCGCCGTGATAGGAATGTCGTTTTAGGGTATTTCTATTACGGTGGGTAGCATCCGCAATTGGCAAAACACAGTGTTGGGAAATTTCAATTTTAGTGCTGTTTTAAATATAGTTATGATAAATTCAACATTTAGGTGTAATTTTCATTAGTTTTTAAGTTTAAAAATCAATTTCGGAGGTATATTTTTTTTACTAGAATCCATTATTTTGACGCGAAAAGTTGACTGTAAAATGAACGTTTGTTAGAAACCTGTAAAAACTAACGTGGGCGTTTAAACGAAGAAAAATAGTATAATTAAACTATTACAAACCATTAAATAGTTTCAGAGTGTAGTCAGAGTATTTATTTTTACAATTAATAACTCACATTACCAAAATATCTTAACTTTATATGTCTGAATTAGGATATAAAAGTCAATACATTTTTTAGTACAAAACGTATTAGGCTGTAAGGAATCCTAACACAGTTTATGGATATTACAGAACTAATAATTTTAGTAAATTATTGATATTCGTCATAAAAATGTTCGCTCCGCCGGGAGTCGAACCTAGATGCACACGCATCCCAGTCCACAACACTGCCAACTGAGCTACAAAGCAGACAAATATCCTTTTATTACTAAAAACAATTTCAAAAGTTTTTTCCGACTTACTATAGGTACTTATGTGATAAAGGATTTATAATAAAAGCAAATTCGTATTATATCAATACATAGTATAAAATAAAGTCGCTTCCCGCGTCTGTCCCTATGTATGCTTAAATCTTTAAAACTACATAACGGATTTTGATGCGTTTTTTTTTTCAATAGATAGAGTGATTCAAGAGGATAGTTTATAAGTATTATACATGCTTAAAATAATAATAGGTTAGGCGTTACAAAGTTCACCGGGTCGACTAGTTCTTTTATAAATGACGTAAGGTTTTAATAATTCTTAATTTAGTAGCTCAAGGTGCTAAGGTATTCTTAATGAAAATATCCAACTACCTATCTATCAATACAAAGTATAAAATGAAGTCGCTTTCCGCGTCTGCCCCTATATATGCTTAAATCTTTAAAACTACGCAATGGATTTTGATGCGGTTTTTTTTATATATAGAGTGATTCAAGAGGAAGGTTTATAAATATAATACATGCACTAAATTATTAAAGGTTAGGCGGTATGAAGGTCGCCGGGTCGACTAGTTCAATAAAATAACTAGAGGCTGCCCCGCGGTATCACCCGCGCAGATTTCTCTTAAACACAAAAATCCCGTTTTTTACCGTTCCCGTGGGAATTTCGGGAAATCCCTTCTTAGTGCTCACCTACACTCCCTAAGAAACCTAAATGCAAAATTTCAGCCCGCTACGCCCAGTAGTTTCGGCTCTGCGTTGTCTGTCAGTCAGTCAGTCAGTCAGTAACGGAAGAGTTTTATATATATTGATTAATAATGTTCATTTAGTGGTGACCGCGCACCGGAAAACGCAGAGTATGCAAACCCTCTAAACGGTGGTTAAACGACCTGAACTTTACGGTAGTACACTGGGTGGGGGTCACTCAAGACCGGTCGTTGTGGCAAATTATAGTGGTGGAGACCTATGTCTAGCAGTGGACGTCTTTCGGCTGAAATGATGATATATATCCTACTGTATCGGTATCTCAATTGGCAGTGATGAAAAATGTGACGCGGGAGCACTGGGTTCGATTCCCGACTGAGGGAGCGAACATTGCTATAATAAATAATGTTTGTTTTCAGGTTGGTTGTATTGATTTGTTCGTCGCTGAATGTGTTTTTGGCACCCTAGATACAGTTGCTTCCTAGTTAGGGGCTCTTGTGATTCGTTATCATTATTATATACAAGTTGACCCGGCGAACTTCATACCGCCTAACCTATTACTATATTGTGCATGTATTTTACCTAAAAACCTTTCTCTTGAATCACTGTATCTATTAAAAAAAACGCATCAAAATCCGTTGCATAATTAAGGATTTAAGCATACATAGGGACAGACGCGGGAAGCGACTTTATTTCATACTATGTATTGATATAAAAAGAAATCGTGGTAAGTTTGTCTCGCTTAAACTCAAAAACGTCTGGGCCGATTGGGATGATTTAATTTTAATCATCATTCCTTTTGACTTTTTTTTATCTTGTGGAACATATAAAAATACTTTTTCGGGAGTTGTTTTTGTAGTATTCGTACAGTGGCGAACACGATCGGCGTAACACTTCCGGTTTTTCTGTATTGCAAAATAGCTATTGTTCTTTGGTAATACAGTCAAGGGTTGACGAAACCATAGACATATCTGTTACGGCCTCCTAGTCCGCCACTGTACATAATGCTACCAAACAAAAGACATTACATATTCGATATTCTCGAAAATATTTTTTGAGTATAAAAAACTTTAGGTTTCTACTGCTAACGCCCTGCAGTACCAGGCCGAAGACACAGACAGGACTGAGGTATCCCCTGCCTGTCGTAAGAGGCTACTAAGAGGAGACCCCGGTGTCGTTGGGTGCACGAGGCGGGTGCCTCGTGTAGTCATATAATGGCCCTGAGGACGGCGGAACGCGGGTGTCCCTTTTCCGCCGTTGAGCGTTGGGAAAGCTACCACGCTTCGGGGGGACAACCATCATGTCCACCGAGGAGAGGCTATACAGCCAATGCTGGTGGGGGGGCCGCGAAGAATTCCACAGGCTCACCTGCGACTCTCCTGCTATCAGCCGAGAAGGACACCGGCGGGGTTTTAGTGGGTGCGAACCCCACATAACCCTGCTGCTCCCTCCGAGGCTGCAGGGTACTCGTTAGGAGTTTCCCCGCCTAAAAAAAAAGGTACCTACTGCTACCTACTAATGATCGTACAGTCACGGACTAGGAGGCCGTAACAGATTTGTCTATGGTTTCGTCAGCCCTAGACTGTATTGCCAAAGAACAAGAGCTATTTTGCAATATAGAAATACCGGAAGTGTTACGCCGATCGTGTCCGCCACTACTACAATGAACAAAACTTGTTACATATTGCTAGAGTAGAGAGCTCTACGTCCCATGATCGCTCGGGTTTTTTCGGGAGCTGTCGGCTTGTGTTCGGTACAGTATTGAAAAGTTTAACTTTTCAATAACTTACTGAAAAAAAAAAAAATATTTGTTATAAAACTTGTATAATGATCTTTAATTTATATGTATATAAAAAAAAAAAACTATTCAAAAAGGCCAATTAAATAAAACTATACAGCTTCTAAACAGTAACCTATTTCCTAGTCTCAAATCAATATCAATCAATACTTAAACAAAGTCGTTTCCGCTTTCTGTCCCTACATACCTACCTACCCATGCTTAAATCTTTAAATATATGCAACGGATTTTTATGCGGTAATTTTAATAGACGGCAGTATGAAGTTCGCCGGTTCTACTAGTAGTCTATACCTAAAGAGTACGGTTTTTTACCACCCAAGTTTTGCACATTCAGGTTTTTCATGTACATGGATAAAACTTGGATGGAAAAACATGGACTCGCATGAACAAACAGGCCGTAGGTACAAAACATTCACGAAGGTGTCATTACCGCCTAAGTTTTGCACGACCGAGTTTTGTACGACAGGTTTTGTACGCGGGTGTATTACGAACCCAGTACAGAGGTGTTTTTGGTGTCTGACGTCAAGAATATGGATTATATTTGGACCAAACACAACGCTCGGCACATCAATGATATTGTCTAGCTTGGTTTTCATTTACAAAAATATTAGGCTTACGGGTCAGTTACCTTTTCGTTTGCAGGCAAAGGAAGAAGTTTATATATTTAAAATGGTGTTACCATAAATTTATAAAACTTTTATATTTTTAATATTTCGATTCTAAGCTAGCTCATAAACCTATATTGTGTACTTCCATTCTTATTTACCATAGTAGTCATGTTTGCATCGTGGTTTTTTTTATGTAAGTAAGAAAGGAATCTTTGTTCTGTCGGGTTGAGAGTGCGCCGTCCCTTAAACTATCACCAATATTGACAAAAAAAAATCGTCTCTTATAATAGTTATCTACGATTTATATGTATTTTGTCGATTAAATTTTAATTTTATCGTCTACTTACAATAAACTCTTTGCAGAGTGAAAATAGTTTTTACAGAAACAAAGAAAATGTCGTAAGCGTATTTTGTACTACAAAACAAAGAGTAAATGTGTAAGTGACAATGTTTAACAGACTTAAAAAAAAGGCTATGAGTTTCACCTGTACATGTGTAAATTTTGAGTTTGGCTAAACCAATTTCATTTTCATAATAATACTTGTTACTGTCTGGTAAAGGTTTTAATGTTTTAACCGACATGACAAAAGAGAAAGTTCTCAATGTATGTTTGTTCACGATTATCTCACGTTTGGCTGGACCGAGTTGGATGCGGTTTTCAGAAAAAAGATTATTTACATTAAAGAGAAGGTTTAGGTATTTTAACCGACTTCGAAAAAGAGGAAGTACTCAGTTTATGTATATGTCAGTTAGTTACAGGCGGGTGTTAGGGTGCCCTCTGTCGGATCGATAGGACTAGTAGGAATACTACTAATCTGCCGCATACAGGATATACATGCGCCCAGCATTAGGTGCACGTAGGACCTAAAAAATAGCCATTTGTGCGTTATTCAGCGCTCTACAGAGATCTTTATTATTTTAAAAGCTTATTTATAATCTTTTTACAATTTTTATACATAGGCCGTGGTTGTCGCGTACTCCAAGCTTTCAGTTATAAGAAACTTCGTATCTTATAATTTGATTGTTTTTAATTTTAATGTTTCCTAGTTAAATATTATAGTTATATTTTTCTATCCTTTTTATTTTTCGCTTTCTCTTCTTCGTTTATATATGCATCGGAATAACTTTATTGTGTTAACTTCAAAAGTTTAAACTAAAATTAAATACCACTGCTATTTATCGATAAATATTGAAATTCTATTCGAATACGTGCAGCGATGTATTTTATTCCATACATAAATAGCCAAATAATCGCATCCAGTGATCAAAATTACCGGTTTATTAGCTACTTTCACAACGATTGCATGTAATGTATGGAAACGATTGTATGTAATGTGTGGAAATGTCTCGCATGCATAAATAGTTAAAGATGTGTACCAACACATCTTTACCAGTGTACTATTTTAGCTAGTGGATATATTGAAAAGCAGACGTGAGTGGTATTTGTGTGCAACTTTTTTTTATTCGGGAATTTATTCCTTAGTATTCCCTTCCCGTACACACCCCAAGGGACCCACGTGCAAAATTTCAACCCACTACGCCCAGTAGTTTCGGATCTGCGTTGTCAGTCAGTCAGTAACGAAAGAGTTTTATATACACGGTTACTTTTTTATCGTGAAGGATAATTTAACGCCCGCTGGCATAGTTATACAGGACTGAAAAACAAAATTAAATGAACCGTGCTCACTTGAGAGAGTTACTTCGAATTTTTTTGTAAAAAAAAAAAAACGTTGTGTAGCATCAGAACAATGACCAACGGTGGCTCAGATGGTGCCAGACGAGTCAGGGGGTGGAAGGCAATGCGCAGGGGGTGAACAAGGAGGCCATTAGCCTTAAATAAGTTTTATTTTTGTTTTTTGAAATTTGTAACAAAAAAATCAATAGTAAAAAAAAAAGTATTTATAATTTATTCGAGTCATATATCATGCAAAGACCTCAAAGTTTACGCCACGATAAAAAAATGACCGTCTTTATTGATTTTTAAATGACCGCAAATCGTATTGATTTCATATTCTTATGAGTTGAACCTGATAGTTTTTCTTTTTTTCTAATGTCTAGGTATAATTGTCTTCTTTCTGTAAATATGTCTAGTTTTTAAGTTTATTTTGTATGCCTGAAAAGGCTTAACTCAGCGAACCTATCATATGAATGTATATTTAATATCATTTTACCTGTGTTGTACAAATAAATAAATTTATTTTTATTATTGTTATTGGTGCCGACCAACCAAAACGATGTATTTTAAATTGCATCTATACGACACGGTTTTTACTACCCAAGTTTTTAGTGGTACACGAAAGACTGTTTCGTGAAAAATTTATCGGACGTACAGGAAGTTTTTGCTGTACAGGTTTTGCACGACATGGTTTTTACCAGCTGACTGACACGAAAAACCCTATCGTACAAAACTTGGATGGTTACGGTTCACACCCTATCTATATCTATAACAAAGAGTACAGATTGATTGTTTGTTTGTATGTTTGTGAGTATGTTTGTTTGTAAGTTGTATGTTTGTTTGTATGTTTATTTGCTTGCTTGTTTGCATCGTATAGGCTCCGAAATAACTAAACCGATTTGAAATATTATTTCACTGTTGGGAAGCTACACCCGGCGAACTTCGTACCGCCTAACCAATTACTATGTAGTGCATATATTAAACCTATAAACTTTCATCTTGAGTCACTCTATCTATTAAAAAACCGCATCAAAATTCGTTGCATAGTTTTAAAGATATAAGCATATATGTATAGCGACAGACAGACGCGGAAAGCGACTTTGTTTTATACTATGTATTGATTGATGGCGTAACGAAGTTCGCCGAGACAGCTTGAACATAAAATAAGTTTTTGAACTGATTTTTAACCCCCGACGAAAAAGTCAGAGGGGTGTTATAATTTTAACGTGTTTATCTGTCTGTATATCGGTCTGTCTGTGGCATCGTAGAGCCCAAACCGATGAACCGATTTCGGTTTGTTTTTTTTTAACCCTCGAACGAAAAATTCAGAGAGGGGTGTATAATTTTAACGTGTGTATCTGTCTGTCTGTGTATCTGTCTGTGGCATCGTAGAGCCCAAACGGCTGAACCGATTTTCGTTGAATTTTTTTTTTGTATCATAGATAATTTTAGGCCGATAGTTCTAAGCCATGTCTGATGAAGATCTGATCAGCGGTTTGAAGATGATCAGCTCTTGAATAATGGATGAGAGGATCTAACTAGCTTCCTTATGTCCGATCGATTTGAAGTTTGGTACCATGTTACATCTATGATATAGAAAGTATATGGTAAGGTAACCATTACCTGATCAGCCATTTGAAGATGATCAGCTCTTGAATAATGGATGAGAGGATCTAACTAGCTTCTTTATGTCCGATCGATTTGAAATTTGGTACCATGTTACATCTATGATATAGAAAGTATATGGTAAGGTAACCATTACCTGATCAGCCATTTGAACATAATTAACTCTTGAATAATGAATGAGAGGATCTAACTAGTTTCCTCATGTCATATCGAGTTGAAATTTGGTGCCATGTTACATCTATGATATTGAAAGTATATTTTAAGGTAACCATGACCTGGTCTGCCGTTTGAAGATGATCAGCTCTTGAATAATGGATAAGAGGATCTAATTACCTTCCATTTGTCCTATCAATTAAAAATTTGGTACAGTGTTACTAATGATATTGAAAGTATATTATGTTAAGGTAACCATGATATTTTTAAGATGATTAGCTCTAGTTCTAGTTAGGTTGATGAGGGGTCTGACTGAGTCGGGGGTTTTTAAATTTTTAAATTTGAGTTATATTATTTGTTTTATAAATAACTAGTCGACCCAGCGAACTTCGTACCGCCCACTTATAAACCTTCCTCTTGAATCATTCTATCTATTAACGAAAACCGCATCAAAATCCGTTGCATAATTTTTAAGATATAAGCATACATAGGGACAGACGCGGGAAGCGACTTTATTTTATACTATGTATTGAAGAATTAAATAAAAGATTATATGGTAAAATAACCATAACCTGATCAGCCATTTGAAGTTGATCAGCTCTTAAATAGTAGATGAGGGCATCAAACTACCTTCCATTTCATAGGTAGTTAGACGCCCATCATCATCATCATCATTTCAGCCGTAAGACGTCCACTGCTGGACATAGGCCTCCCTCAAGGCTCTCCATCTGTACCGATCGCAGGTGGCCTGCATCCAGCGTGGACCCGCAGCCTTGCGCAGATCATCCGTCCATCTGGTCGGTGGACGTCCTACGCTGCGCTTGCCGATCCGTGGTCTCCACTCGAGAACTTTTCGGCCCCAGCGGCCATCTGTTCTGCGGGCTATATGACCTGCCCATTGCCACTTCAACGAGCTTATCCGCTTGGCTATGTCGGTGACCCTGGTTTCTCTGCGTATGTCCTCATTTCTGATTCGATCCCGCAGAGAAATCCCGAGCATAGCCCGCTCCATGGCTCGTTGAGCTACTCGGAGCCTGTTCATAAGCCCTATAGTGAAGCACCACGTTTCAGAACCGTATGTCATCACTGGCAGCACACATTGGTTAAATACCTTCGTCTTCAGGCACTGAGGAATATTGGACGAGAAGACGTTGCGTAGTTTCCCGAACGCGGCCCATCCGAGCTGGATTCGGCGATTGACCTCCTTCTCGAAGTTGGACCTACCTAACTGGATGGTTTGTCCTAGGTATACGTACTCGTCGACAACTTCGAGAACCGAGTTCCCAACCATAACTGGGGTAGGCAGAACATGGACATTAGACATGACCTTCGTCTTGTCCATGTTCATTTTAAGGCCCACCTGTTGGGAGACTCGGTTGAGGCCTTCGAGCATCGTGCTGAGTTCCTCCATCGACCTTGCCATGACTACGATGTCGTCGGCAAACCGAAGGTGAGTGATGTATTCGCCGTTAATATTGATGCCCTGCCCTTTCCATTCTAGAAGTTTGAAGGCGTCTTCTAAAGTGGCGGTGAACAGTTTCGGAGATATAACATCTCCCTGTCTCACGCCTCTGTTCAAGGGAATAGCCTTCGAATTCTGTTCCTGTACTCGGACAGACATGGTGGCGTTGCTATACAAACACTTCAGCACTTCGATGTACCGATAGTCAATCCAGCATCGTTGGAGGGACTCTAGCACCGCCCATGTTTCGACCGAATCAAAGGCCTTCTCATAGTCCACAAACGCTAGACATAGCGGCAAGTTATACTCTTCGGTCTTCTGTATAACTTGCCGCAGCGTATGTATGTGGTCTATGGTACTAAAGCCTTTTCGGAAGCCGGCTTGTTCGGGAGGCTGGAAGTCATCAAACCTTCGTTCGAGACGATTGGCGATGATCCTGGAAAACAGCTTATAAACATGGCTCAAAAGCGAGATGGGCCTATAATTCTTCAAAAGGGTTTTATCGCCCTTCTTAAAGAAAAGCACCACCTCACTTCTGTTCCATGCTTCAGGCGTGGTCCCTTCGAGTAGGACAGAATTAAAGAGCCTCTGAAGGACTTTGAGTACCGGTGTTCCACCCGCTTTCAGAAGCTCTGACGTGATTCCATCCTCACCCGGTGCCTTGTTGTTTTTAAGCAGTTTCAGGGCCATCCTTATCTCGTACAGGCTGATGTCCGGGATATCTTCGGTATAGTGTCGGGTTAGTTTGGCTCTAGGGTCGTTAGCCGCACTAGTAACAGGCTTAGTGACCGAATCGTATAGCTGTCCGTAGAACTTCTCGATTTCCCTCAAAATTTCCGCTTTCGTCGACGCTATACTGCCGTCATCCCTCTTCAGCTTGGTCATTTGGCTTTGCCCAACAGACATATCTCTTGCGAACACTTTGGAGCCTTTATTTCGCTCTATCGTATCCTTAATACGCGCAGTATTAAAGACACGGATATCGTGTCGCAAGGCCTTCGAGATCTGCCTATTGAGCCGCCTATATGACGCAGCATCATCGGGAGACTGCAGTCTAAGCAAGCGTCGTTCAGCCATAAGTTTGAGGGTGTCTTCAGAGAGTTTCTGAGTTCTAGCGGTACGGCGAGTCCTAAAGAATTTAGATCCGACCGTATGGACAGTTTTTACGAACCTGTTATTGATCTCGTCCACTGATGCGTCGTCTAGACAATCAAAGCGATTAGAGAGCTCGAGTTGAAAGCTCTCGGGGTTTTCGATCTGAGCGAGGGTAGGACGGAGCGTAGACTTCATCAGGCGGTACCGTTCAAGTTTAACGTTCACATTCAATGTGCCTCTTACTATTCGGTGATCACTGCCGGTTTTTACCCTATGAATCACGGAGACATCATTGAATATCCGTTTCTTGTCGGTCAAGATGAAGTCTATCTCGTTCCTAGAACCACCAGGGCTCATCCAGGTCTATTTCCTATGAGGTGGATTCTGGAAGAAAGAATTCATCATGAAGAGTCCTTCTTTCTCCATGAAATCGGCCAGCCTCTGACCTCTAGGGTTCCGTTGCCCATAACCGAAGTTCCCCACTCTCAACTCATGCTCGCTTCTCTTGCCTAGTTTCGCATTGAAGTCCCCCATAACAACATTGAAGTGAGTTTTATGCGTATGTATGGCCCGACTAATGTCCTCATACATAGACTCTACTTCGTCATCTGAGTGTGTCGAGGTCGGTGCATAGACCTGAACGACCTTCAGCAAATATCTTTTAGATATTCTGAGTGTTAGGTATGCGACCCTGCTCGACACACTGTCGATGGTAATAATGTTGCTAACGAGGGACTTGTGGACGAGAAACCCGACACCACCTTGGGACAGTTGGTCGCCCTCCCGGTGGAAGAGCAGGTTACCCGATTTCAGGGTTATCGTGTCCTGTCCCTGTCTACGGACTTCTGATAGCCCTAGAATATCCCACCGTAACCTGCTCATTTCCTCTTCCAGCGCAACAATCATATCGTCAGTCCTCAAAGTGCGGACGTTGTGTGTTGCCAGGGCCAGTTGTCGTTTAAAGGGGTGGTAGCCGACCGTCCGGGGATTCTTAGCACCCCTTGCCCCGCCGTTACCGTAACCGCTACCGTGGTCAGGAATAGCGGGGCTGCCGGGGACTAGGGGCCTGGGCACATGCTGACTATTCATGAGGGGGGGGGGTTGCCATACTCGCCACGCTTGGCAGGCGGGTTGGCGAGCGCAGTATGGTGTTGTTTAAAAACCAGAAGACGCTGCTGCCCGTCTTCTGGTGCTGTCCCTCAGCCGGGTCGTACGGCTCCCACGGGAGGAGAGGGGAGGGCGACATTCTAACGCCGGCGCCCGCGGCAAGACGCCCATAGGCGTATCATTATACTGAAAGTACGACTGCTCCGTGGCTCAATTGGCATGGCAGTGATGTGGACTGAGTAAGCGTGTGCACCTGGGTTCGATTCCCAGGCGGGACGAATATTGATGTTTATTTTCGGTCTGGGTGCAAAGTTCGTCTTTGTGTGTGTTTCGGGTACCCTAGATACAGGTTCTTCCTATTTAGGGGCTCTGAGTGTATATTTATACTGATTGTACATGTGTGATGTGTCGTGTGTGTGATATGGTAAGGTAACCATGACCTCTTGAAGATGATCATCTCTCGTTCTAGTTTAGTTCAGTAGTTCAGTTAAGAGTCTAGTTTAGATGACTGACTCGGTCGGTGGATTTAGAAATTTTTAATTTTGTTATTGCAAGTATCTTTATCTACACTAAACTATTGTTTTAGAGAACAAATATCATTAATTAATTATTTATGACTTGTTTGTATTTTGTTCTATTCATACCATAAAACCTTGTAGTGTCCGTTCACTCAGACTATCTCTGTCAGCTAGTCTACTATATATTGTGACTAGTCGACCCGGCGAACCTTTAACTTTCTTGTGAACGTATTATACTTATAAACCTTCCTCTTAAATCACTCTATCGATTAAAAAAAAAACGCATCAAAATCCGTTACATAGTTTCAAAAATAAAAGCATACATAGGGACAGACGCGAGTAGCGACTTTGTTTTATACTATGTATTGATTGATGATGAATTGTGGTTCGTTAATCTCGCTAAAACTCGAGAACGGCCGGGCTGATTAAGGTGATTTTGGTTTTGAAATGTTTATTGTTATCCCAGTGAAGGTTTAAAAACTGAGGAAATATAGAAAAATGGAGAGGAAGTTAGTAAAAATAACAATGTATTTTTACCATAGAAACTGTTCCTTTTTTTCGTTTTCATTGTTGTTTTTCATTAGCTCATTTTTGACAGGCAAAGAAACATAGTCCATACATTGAAGTTTTTAGTGGGTAGCAAGTTAATAATGGTGTAAACGGTGTAAACTTATAATCTAACCCTCTTATTCATAAAAAGTTAAAAAGCATTTTTAGTTATTTGCCGTATGTCAATTTAGACTGGATGTCACGTATTTACCATACAACAAACCAGAGAAGTAGACCTCCAGTAACGCTACTTAAAATCTACTGTATCTTTATGAATAACACGCTAACAGTATTAATCATAAAGATACAGTAGATTTTAAGCCTTACTGGAGGTCTACTTCCCAGGTTTGTTGTATGGTAAATACGTGACACCCGGGTTAGGCTATACGGAGTTTGCCGGTCAGCGAGTGGTTTAAAAAAAAAATTGTTTAATTATGTTTAAGAATTATTTAATAAATTTTATTAAAAGTCCAATAACGGCAGGTCAGGGTAACTGATTGAGCTTTTTTTTTAAATAGTTAATATTAATTATATAACCTTATCTCACTGATATTATACAGAAAAAAGTTTGTGAGTGTATATGTTTGTTGCTTCTTCACGTCTAAACGGCTGAACCGATTGCAATGAAAATTGATATGTAGTTAGCTGACACCCTAGATTACTACATAGCCTACTTTTCACTGAGGTAGTAAACAGTGGGTAACACTGCTGGCACAGCAAGTAAATAATACTGCTCCTTAGCTCAGTTTGCAGTGATGTGGACTGAGACGCGTGTTCACCTTGGTTCAATTCCCGGCGGGGCAAACATTGTTATGATGAATATCGATGTTTGTTTCCGGTCTGGGTGTAATGTTTGTCTCTGTATATGTTTCGGGCATCCTAGATACGGTTTTTCCTAGTTAGGGGCTCTGAGTATGATGTCTTAATAATAATAATAATCAATATCTTTAACAATATACATATTATAAAACAAAGTCGCTACCTGCGTCTGGCCCTATGTATGCTTAAATCTTTTAAACTATGCAACGGATAGAGTGCTTCAAAAAGAAGGTTAATATGTATAATTCATGTGCAACATAGTGATACATAAGGCGGTACAAAGTTTGCCAGGTCGACTAGTAATATAATAAAATGCATCACACTCCAAGTTCCTAACTAGGAAGAACCTGTATCCATACAAAGTAATAGTAATAATAATAACACATCACACTCAAAGCCCCTAACTAGGAAGAACCTGTATCTACGGTGCCCGAAACACACACAGAGACGAACATCACACCCAGACCGGAAACAAACATCGATATTCATCATATCAATATTCGCCCTGCCCGGGAATCGAACCCGGGTGCACACGCTTACTAAGTCCACATCACCGCCAACTCAGCCACGGAGCAGTCAACAACCATCAGAGTAACCTTAACACTTACAAATAATACGAATAATACACTCAGAACTCAACCATTGCATAACATTAAATGATGTATCATCCTATGGTATTATCCCATACTCCGTAATACGCGGTGCTTACCGCCGTAATAGGCTGCAACTTTTTTCATGCCGCCGTAATAGGAATTCCGAATTGTCGGAAATAATAATTATTTAAAATTAATAACTACTCTAAATTAAATAAATAGACAACAGAAATAGAAAATAGAATTATTATGAGTGTCAAAAAAAAATTCAATCATCTACTGAAATATTTAGAAATGCTTAATTTCTTACCCTACTTTAAAATGTTGTCAAAACGCGCCGTAATAGGGCATGTTACCCTAACTCTCGCTATGGCGCGAAATTCAAATTTTTTCGTGTTTTTTATTTATTCTGGCGAAAGTATACATTTTTAATAAAGTTTAAATAAATTCGCGTATGTAAAAAACCATCTCCCATATTGTAATACAACGTTTTTTGAAGACAGACCTACATATTTTGTGTCTAAGGGGTAGAAGGCCAAAAAACAAGTTCCTTGAATATACACAAAATCGGTAACTCTGTCTTTCAAAAACGATATATCACAATGTGGGAAATAGGTTTTTACGTACGCGAATTCATTTAAACTTTATTTAAAATGAATACTTTCACCAAAATAATTAAAAAACGTGAAAAAAATTAAATTTCGCGCCATACCGTGAGGTACCGCCTTAACCTTAACGTAACACTTCCTCCCGAAGTTCTTTTTGTTTGTGGAATGATAAAAAAAAAGTAATTTGACACGCGCTCTGCCGCCTTTTTTTGTTATTTTTTTTTCTTTTTCGATAATTAACTTTGCATGGGCGTTCAATTAGGTGCAACCAAGTAAAGTTATTTTTGTTGAGGGGCTAATCACTAGTCGCGTGGCTTGAATTACTGTAAAAGATTTATTGTTTGTTGACAGTTGGCGTAGAAGTTAATAATTTCCGATTGAGACTGATTTGAGGATTTTTTTCAATTCCGTCATGCAAAAGTTGACAATTCAGTGGCGCTACCGTCGCGCGCAGACTTAGCTGGAGCCTGGCGCGCACTCTAGGTATGTACAGTCACGGACTAGGAGGCCGTAACAGATTTGTCTATGGTTTCGTCAGCCCTAGACTGTATTACCAAAGAACAAGAGCTATTTTGCAATACAGAAAAACCGGAATTGTTACGCCGATCGTGTCCGCCACTGTACATGTACCATGAAAATAACAGCAGGTTTTTATTGTTTGCCTTTTCTGGGCATGCAAAGGAATATTGTCCATACAGCCAAGTCTTCAGTACAGGTAGCAGTAGTATTTTTATAGGGAAAACTAACTAACTGGTCTCACGAAGGTCAGAGACAGATGATTGTAAAATGGAATACTTGTTTATTTCCTACTAGCTGTCCCGGCATCCTTCGTAACGCTTTAGCACAAATGTAAAGTATGGAAGTATTAAATTAACTGAAATAAAACAGGTTTTAAACACTAGTTTTAGTTTTATTTAAGAGAAAACACATTCACATTATATTGTCACAGAATAGCGGAGACAGAGTGAAAAAATAACAAAAGCATAACAAAAGTCAAGCGTGACTTTGACAAAGGCGAGAAATTCAAATAACGAATTCCAACAGGAAGGCATTGTTTACCAGTTCTCTGATGATGAGACCTCGGGAGTGTGATTCTGCCATTCTGAGCAACTTGAGCCGTCGCCTGCTGCGGCGCTGCTACCATGCCCGTTGTGGTGAACATCCTTGCGTGATCTGTCGCCTCGACTCCAGGTGGTATTTACCCCACGCAAGTTTTTTAATAAAAGTTTATACAATTAACCTCCTAACTTACCTACCTACTGAAGGCTGTATGGATTAAGTATGTTCATAGGCCTGCCAAAATTAAAAAACAACCACTTCAAATTTTTGACAGGAAAAGAAAATGGAACAGTTTAAAGGGGGAAATAAAATTGTCATTTGGCTTTCTTCCCCTCAAATTTTCCATGTTTTCTAACCTTTTAAACCTTCCGGACGACAAACATTTCTAAACTATTTTTTTTATTGTTATTCTCCTCGATCTTCGCCGAGCCTAGCCAGATGTGCGCCGGGCCTATCTGTAATTACTCTTAACACGTGCAGAGCAATAACATTTTATCAACAACTTCTCTAATAACACAAATGGGAATATTCTGTTTCTCTTCCTTAATTTGATTTGTTATTCCATAATTCGTTACGCTTAGCTATCCACCAATCAGGAAACGAGACTTAGGTGGGCGGGGCTTGTGGTGTGGCTGGCTGGATATTTTAGGGTTACATTTACATATAGTGCTAGTGCCACAGATAGTGCGTTGGTTTTGAATTTAATACATTTTAGTTTGTAACCACAGATAATATAATACTTAACCAGTTTGTAACGATATTTTTTAGTTCAAAAAGTTATAATAAGTTTATTAGGTGTCCCTGCGCGTGAATTAGTGACTTTTCCATATTTTCTCACCATTTAAAACCTCCCTGGACAACGACAATCAACTTCATGGACCCAGCTGTTCCCGAGTTTCAACGTGGCAAACTTAACAGCAATTGAACGCCCTTATTTAATGGTTACACTTTTTTTCTGTTTAGGTAGGACTTGACTTTCTATTGTTAATGGTTTATTTCATATCGAAATGTAAAAAATATTAATTAAAAACTTCATCTTAGTATTTTCTGGAACCGGCACAGTAAGGACAAAATTATTGTAGGTACACCTACCTACCTACGGGACCCAATTGTCTAACTATCCCCACCACACATCTATTCTTGTAACACAAAATTGTATTTGCCATTTAAAACTAGACGTTCCTGCTTTGTTAATACGCTTCAAACACCCTTCCCGTAGTAGTTACTTGATTTCACTCACATTTTTGATTTTTGCTAATAACTTGAACAATTCAACACAGAATTTAAAAAAAAACTAAGCTAACAATGACAGTGATAAAGGTTTCTTTTGCATTTGAAAATAAATTTGTAAAACAAATCTAAAATTTATAAGAATATTTTACTCCATGTTGTGGGAGTAGGGATAGCCACGCCCTAGTAATCAAGAAAGACGATCATTTTGGGTTTAGTTGAATTCTAATCTTTGGCAGCGTTTAGCGCCTTAACTTCAGGCGGTAAAAAAATTGTGTTACGTTAATTTTTTATTGTTTTTTTTTTTTGCTGTGTCAAAGGAAGTTAGAGATTTCCTATTTTTTTATTTTGTGAAGTGGCCAGTATTTAAATAGTTATGTGATTAAAAAATCTACTCTGTGATTAGAAAAATATCATAAGGTAAGTTAGATTCAGTTTTTTTATCGTATTTATGCTTATAATAAGTATTAATATGTTTTTTTAAGTTGTCATGTAGAGCATAGGTTGTCTTATAAGGTAATTAAAGAACGTTACAATACAATACAAGAAGGTAAAGTAAATAATTATGGCTTAAAATGCGAAGGTTTTATAGGTCATACGTCTAGGTAAAATAAGATCTATCTAACTCGTCAGTCGTCTGGTCAGACGTTTCATAGGAGTTAGTTACTAAAACGTCAGCACAAATACTTTCCTATTTAATATACTGTCCCCACATATAAAGCGCGTAACGCGGCACATGAGCATATAATCCTGAAATCGATGGTCTCCTATAATAATATAATATTAATAACGTTCACACTCAGAGCACCTAACTAGGAAGAACCTGTATCTAGGGTGCCCGAAACGTAAGTGTACAGAGACGAACATTACACCCAGACCGAAAAAAAACATCGATATTCATCATAACAATGTAAGTTCGCCCTGCCTGGAATTGAACCCAGGTGTACACGCTTACTCAGTCACCATCACTGCCAACTGAGCCACGGAGCAGTCGAGTCCTATGTCGAATACGACAGGGTCGGGGTCTTTCATCACCATCATCATCTCAGCGGAAAGACATTCACTGCTGGTTATAGGCCTTCTCTAAGAGATCGCCATATCGACCGTCTTGTGTGTCCCCCATCCAGTGTAGGTACTCCCACAACAGGTACAAATAGGTTTCAATTATATTATTTCTAAACACCTGTAGCCTGCAGTGTAACTTTAACTATTAATATCAATCTATAAATATACATACATAATATAAAACAAAGTCGCTTTCCACGTCTGTCCCTATGTATGCTTAAATCTTTAAAATTATGCAACGGATTTTGATGCGGTTTTCTATAAAAAGATAGAGTGATTCAAGAGGAAGGTTTATAAATATAATATATGCACAATATATAGTAAAAGGTTAGGCGGTACAAAGTTCGCCGGGTCGACTAGTTTTAACTATATAACAAACGAACGATTAACCATGACCACATTGTCAGCTGTATAAATGTTTATTATGATAAAAACATTATAGACAAACTTAGTACAATGTGTTAAACACGTGAATCGTTGGTTAGGAGCATGGTTCGGGCTCTGTCCAAAAACATTAAGTATTAAAAGCACTTAACAATCAACTATAAGATCATAAATTCTACATTTGCATTAATGAATGGCCATTTATTATTTGGCCTAAGTATAGGTATAGGGACAACGGTTCTCACCGAAATTGTCGATATTTCCTTGAATAGCCGACGCGCCCCCTAAAGTTAAAAGTTACCATCCCAAATCAATATATATAAAACTCTTCCGTTACTGACTGACTGACTGACTGACTGACTGACAACGCAGAGCCGAAACTACTGGGCGTAGCGGGCTGAAATTTTGCATGTAGGTTCCTTAGGGAGTGTAGGTGAGCACTAAGAAAGGATTTCCCGAAATTCCCATGGGAACGAAAAAAAACGGGATTTTTGTGTTTATGAGAAATCTGCGCGGGAAAAACCGCGGGGCAGCCTCTAGTATAAGACTAAATTACCTTAACACTATCCCTGTTATTCATAAAAAGTTTAAGAGCATTTTAGTTATTTGTCGTATGTCAGTTTAGACTGGATGTCACATATCAATATATATAAAACTCTTCCGTTACTGACTGACTGACTGACTGACAGACAACGCAGAGCCGAAACTACTGGGCGTAGCGGGCTGAAATTTGGCATGTAGGTTCCTTAGGGAGTGCAGGTGAGCACTAAGAAGGGATTTCCCGAAATTCCCACGGGAACGGGAATAAACGGGAAGTTTGTGTTTATGAGAAATCTGCGCGGGAAAAACCGCGGGGCAGCCTCTAGTTTACCATACAACAAACCAGAGAAGTAGACCACTTAAAATCTACTGTATCTTTATGAATAACATGGTATAATTAGAAGATCAAACGAACTTACCTAGTTAAGGTCGATTAGAATGGTCCTAACCTCGTCGAGGAGATTTACTATTATTCATAAAGATACAGTAGGTTTTAAGTAGCTTTACTGGAGGTCTACTTCTCTGGTTGGTTATATAGTAAATTAAATACGTGACATCCAGTCTTAATTAACACGTCAAATAACTAAAATGATCTTTAACTTTTTATGAATAAGAGGCTTACTTTCGAACAATATAGTTAAATAAGCATTACCTCAGAGCGGTCCGTCTGATGTCAACCTTAGTATCTTCTAATGTATCAAGGGTGCCCGAAACGTATACAGAGACGAAACAATACACCCAAAACCGGGTAACCAAACATCGATATTCATTATAACAATGTTCGCCCCAAACGGGAAACCAACCCGATGCACCCGCGTCTCGGCTCACATCACAACTGAGCCACGGAGCAGTCAGTTACAAAAATGTAATAATATTCAACACTAGTCGACCCGGCAAACTTCGTACCGCCTAACTTATTATTATTTTGAGCATGTATTTAATATACTCATTTAATTTAATTCATTTAATTCATTTATTTTGTAAACATAGGTTAAAAAAAATTACAGATGTCTTAAAAAATTAGGTATCTCTATGCTTTACCACTAGGTGTACAAATTTAAGTTGCTACATGCAGACATGTTATTTACAAAATAAAATTATAATATTTAGGTTTAAATTATTCACAAAGTATTTCATTTATATTAAGTCAATGTTTTTCTAGAAAATATTCATTTAGGCTATAGTATGCCTTTTCAATTAGATAATTCTTAAGCTTATTTTTAAAAAGAAGAAAATTGTCAATGCACCTTATCGTCATTGGGACCTTATTATAAATCTTAGGGCCCATACATATAATGCTCTTATTTAAGTATGCAGTCCTGGATGGATGGACGCGAAGTTTGTCCTGACGACGATCGCTTGTGAAATTCACAAAATATAAATTCCTTTTTGATTTTACAAATAACGCTACCTCCAGTATATATAGACAGGGAAAAGTAAGTATTTTAAGTCTTTTAAAGTCTGGTTGGCATGAGTCAGTTGGGCGTAGGTTGCATATAGCCCGAACACACCTCTTCTGCGCTATAAATATATCTTCTCTTCGAGTTGAGTTACCCCAGAATATCACCCCATAGCGCAGTGATGAGCCAACAAATGCATTAAAAGATACCAATGCAGTTTTTTGGTTTACTTTTTTTGAGAGGTGATATAATGCAAAAGAAAACTGATGTAATTTGCCTATGACCCAATCCACATGTGGTTGCCATGTAAGGGTGGAATCTACGTGCAAACCTAAAAATTTTGAAACTTTTACACACTCAAGTTTAACTCCTTTATAATTTATGTTCAAATCAGCCAATGTTTGATTGTCCCTTATTTTAAATTCCATTACTTTCGTTTTCTCTAGATTTACTTTAAGGGAGTTTGATTCTAACCATTCAATAATAGTACTTAAGGTTCTATTCATTTCTTCAAAAATGTCGCTAGTCTTATTGCCAACAAAAATTACAGTGCTGTCGTCAGCAAACATTATTACCTTTTGGATTATGGCTTTTGGGAGATCATTTATGTAGAGAAGAAACATTAAAGGACCATAAACCTTCCTCTTGAATCACTTTATATACTTATCTAAAAAAACGCATTAAAATCCGTTGCGTAGTTTTAAAGATATAAGCATACATAGGAACAGACGCGGAAAGCGACTTCATTTTATACTTTGTATTGATTTACAAATATTGGTTGCCTGGAAAAAATCGCTTTCAGTGATAAGGCCGCCATTTACATTGATCTCTGTAACTTGTTCTTTTATGTATATTTTTTGTTTTATGATTGCAATAATGAATTCTCAAATCTAACATTTAAGATACGTTAGTAGGTTTTGTAAGTACCTACCTATTTAAACTTTTTAACCACTTGAAAAATACTCGAAGTTAAAAATAACTTTAAGATAATAATGAACCTACTTGAAACTTGAAATAGATAAAGAAGCTACTGTCTTCTACTAAAAAAATCTTCTAAACTACGGCAAATATCAAAAATGTGGCACAGTATGGCACTGTTGTATAGCTTTTGAATTAAAGACCAAAGTGTAGCCACTTTTAGCAACAATCTGTGTATGATTTTGATCTTTTAAGTTAGGACTACTTTTACTGTGCTCAAAAAGTACTATGCAAGATTATCTACTGTCATACTGTGCCACATTTTTGATATTTGCTTTAGTTTAGAAGATTTAATTATTTTATGAATGGCGCTAGAGCATCGCGGTAAACTGGCTCTTAACGCACTGCCGTGTGGCCTTCTACTTCTTATTATTCGGGCTCCTTTTCCAGAGGTTACCAAATCAACACCAAAATAGAGCACAAGTTAAGCTATAAAATATTCTTCTGTCTTCGGGTAAGATTATTCGATCAATCTTCAAACGTTCTTCTCCGGTGGGTTATCTGGCGGGTTAAGAGCCTCTTCTCGGTTGCGTCCCCGCAGAGTCCAGAGCTTGGTTGTGTCTTCCAACAATCAGCAACGGAAATGAGACACGAGCGTTCCGACGCTCTTCTCGGGACCGTTAAATGGATGCACAAAGCCCCCGTCTAGTGCACCTAACGACCCCGGGGTCCCCTCTTAGTCGCCTCACATGACAGGCAGCGGGTTACCTTAGTCCTATTCTTTGGCTCGGTATACTGAAGGGACTACTTCGACAAACATTTCAAAACCAGAATTATATTAATCGGGCCAGCCGTTTTCGAGTTTTAGCGAGACAAAAGCACAGCAATTGATTTTTTTTTATAGGTAAGTTTTTTTTTTATTTAATACTTATTTTATCCGGCAGATAGGCGAACAATGTCTAGCTACGGCTCCATGTCGCCGTCTGACGAGGGCTACGACAGATACGAGACGCCATTCTACTGCCATCCACTTGCCCAACAAGGTAAATAATTAGCTAAATATAAATGATGATGATGATGGCTATATATTTTTTTGCTATATATCGTAAGAAGATTTGATACTAAGGTTTTTTGCAAAAAAAACTAGGGATTTTGCGAAAACCCGGATAATTTAATAAAAGGATTATTTTTTTCCAATCATTCTGACAAAAAACAGATTTTTTGCAAAAAAAAACCTAGTATAATTGAAAACTTTGAAACCTTCCTTAACCCTGATTGGCTAGATTATTGCTTGCTGGTAAACTCTTATTCTGATTGGTTCGTTAAAATATCCTTTGACGCTACATAATTTTTTTTCGCAAAATCCCTAGTTTTTTTTTTGCAAAAAACCTAATTATAAAATCTTACTACGACATATACATATTTACCGATTTTACGTTATATAAAAACGGCCACTTTTGGCAACAATCTGTAGCTTTCTTTGGTCTTTAACCTAAAAGCTATACAACAGCGCCCTAAAAATACTAGGCCACTTTATTTAGGGGAATACTGTTTCACATTTTTTGTACATATTTGCCTTAGTTTAGAAGATGTTTGTTTTCGCGGGTGGCGCTACTTTAGCTATGCTATGCCTCTTAATGACTTCTGTAGGCAAATAAATAAATAACTTGAAAAAGCTTTCCTTCTTTGGCGCAGGTTCTCCAATGGAATCAGGCATGTACTGGCAGGGGAACGAGCAGCAAGAGTACGAGACAACCGATGTTTATCACAATGAACACTTTATTGGTAGAGGTTTTGGTAATTAAACATTATTTTTAAAGAATATTATTTTACCCTATTTTTCAATGAAATATTTTTTACCACGTTAAAATATTTAATGTATTTTTTTTTTCGGAAGTAACAATTTTTTTTTGGTAAAAAGTACTGCCACAAACCACTGGGGATAGGCTCAGTGGCTGTCTAGGTCGCCGTAACACTTCCAGTTTTCTGTATTGCAAAATAGCTCTTGGTCTTTGGCAATACAGTCTTGAGCTGACGAAACAATAGACAAACTGTTACGGTCTCTTAGACCGCCACTATACCTATATGTTATTGTCAGACATACAGTCAAAAAAAGAGATATGATGATGCTATGTAGAGGATTGCATTAAGGTGGTAACTCTCGCTATGGCGCGAAATTCAAATTTTTTCGTGTTTTTATTTATTCTGGCGAAAGTATACATTTTTAATAAAGTTTAAATGAATTCGCGTATGTAAAAACCATCTCCCACATTGCAATACAACGTTTTTGGAAGACCGACCTACAGATTTTGTGTCAACGGCGTAAAAAGCCAAAAAACAAGTTCCTTGAATATACAATACACAAAATCGGTAACTCTGTCTTTCAAAAACGATATATCACAATGTGGGAAATAGGTTTTTACGTACGCGAATTCGTTTAAACTTTATTAAAAATGAATATACTTTCGCCAAAATAATTAAAAAACGTGAAAAAAATTGTTTTTCGCGCCATACCGTGAGTTACCGCCCTATCCGGAACGGAATATAACATTTTAATGCAGATGAAACTACTTTAGTCTATATCTAATATACATGTTTCGTCTTCCCATAGCTTACGACGAAATGACTATATCAGGCAACGATGGCTACGATGGTTACCATCAACAAAACATGCACCACGGATACACGCAAAATAACATGGGTTGGTATAATCAAGTTTCTTGCATCTAAGAACTTTGTACTGCTATTGACAACATCTCCTGCTGACCGTGTGGTGGCGACTGCAGCAGCATCTTAACCATTACCATTTGACTGCTCCGTGGCTCAGTTGGCAGTGATGTGGACTGAGTAAGCGTGTGCACCCGAGAGATTCCCGGGCGGGGCGAATATTGATATGATGAATATCGATGTTTGTTTCCGGTCTGGGTGTGATGTTCGTCTCTGTGTGTGTTTCGGGCACCCTAGATACAGGTTCTTCTTAGTTAGGGGCTCTGAGTGTGATGTGTTATTATTATGTTGTTATTTATCTTACTTTAAAAAAAATTGGAAGAATCTGGAACTGGAAACTGAAAAGGAACTGCAATCGCTAATTCGCCTGCCAAGCGTGGCATTTAAGAGGACAGAATAGCAACGCAAAAATATTAAGAAAAACCTCACGCTGTTGCCAACCCTAACCGCAACCATGCTACAGAGAGAGAGCTAAATTTTGATCAAATTTGCGTGTCGGAGGAAAACGTTTTTCACTACCTAAATCTTAGCAAATCACAATGAGTTTGTTGTCCATCGCTTCTGCATTAAATAATCTAGGTTTACACGATTTTCTTGTTTTTTTTCTTCTTTTCTTATAATGGGTATCATTTAAGCAATCACCAATTTAATTAGTTTTGTGTTTCTTAAATAATAGGGTTTGTCCTCAAAATAGTAGATCTGTCACCAAAATGTAGTCACCAAACAATGCAAAATCAGTTCCACAATAAATCACCTAAAATCCTGAGATATAAGGTCTAGTACCAAATAAATGTTTTTGTATGTATTATAATAGGTGTGTCCTAATAAGTATTTAAGCAAACTAATTTAAAGAGATCACCAATAAATCATATTATGTTACTAGAAAATTGCATTAAGTTGCAAATAAAAAATTAGGGTTGTCATCATCGTTTCAACCAAAAGATTCTGCTACTTAACTAGACTCCTAAGGTTCTAAATTTCCACTGGTAGTATAAATTATATTTAAATAAAAAATTTAGCAGAGTAGTAAATAAAACAATTAAAGTCAAAATAATCAATATTTATTGTTTAAAATAATTACCACTGAACAATCAGCGCTGGTTTAAAATAGCTGGCTTATGGCTAGCAGAATAGTGACAGATCTACCATTCTGAGCACAGAGCTATTATATAAGTAACAAAACTGTTATTATAAGAACGAAGTTTATATTCATGTAATGCAATATAATTTTATTGGTTATCGATCTCTTATTTTACACATATATTAACATTAGTTTGATAATTCATACCTGGGAACAATTTTTGTTTATCTGAGCACGAAAATATTTCGTGGCGATAGATCTATTTATTAGGTGATACAACTTGATGACAAATATAAATTTTGGTGATAGAAAATATAGTTCCCTTTTATAATATGCATTGGTTTCGTGAAACAAACAACTTTATCCGACCGATTTTTAAACACAAAAAATCTGTATTACCCCTGTAAAGGTAATTGATGCAGACTTCAGCATCTATTACGAATTTAAAAAAAAAGAAAAGTAACAACCTTGTTTTTTAATGTGGTAAGTAACATACTTAGTAGTAGAAAAACGTTTTCTCTTTTTGTATGGACGCGTTCGGGGTATACGGTCCTCTTAATTTGAATATCACCTATTTTAGCCGCTCCTCGCCAATGGTGCGCTGTGCTGTGGCTAAGCGAATTATTTCACTAACGCAGTCTAATCTTCCCAGGCATAGACTGTGATATAGCCCTGCCACTGCGGCCCTTCGACCGTCCCCCCACGTCTTTCGTCCGAGTCGTCAAGAGACGGACGACAGCGAACAAGAAGGAGAGACGAAGAACTCAGAGTATTAATACAGCTTTCTCTGATTTGAGAGAATGTATTCCTAATGTTCCAGCTGATACTAAACTTTCGAAGGTAAGCTTTTAAAGTAGGAAACAATAATTTCCTTTTTTTAAAAAAAAAAAAGGAACCAGGAAAAAAGGAAAAAAAGGAAGGTAAAAATAGGTACTCCTGAATGTAACAAATATTTTTCGGAAAACCGTATGAAAATCGGTTTAGTCAAACGCGAGATAATCGCGGACAAATATTCATACATACATAGGTCAAACTGATAACCTCCTTTTTTGAAATCGGTTAAGAATACTTTTTTATTTTGCAAAAACTTTTTACCGCCAATGAAACTAAAAAGCAATTTCTATTGAAACTTAAATTACCTACGTCCTAAGTTTACGAGTAATTTTACGTCATAAGTAATCTGTGCTTTCGTCTTATCTAGGGTAGGTAACTAACCTAAATTAACTTTGTGAGGATGTTTGGATATTGGTTCCAATTTCACGCAAAAACTATTTTAACAAAATTCAATGAAACTTCTCGGTATGATAGATTATAAATCAGAATTGGTCAGAGCACAGAGGTTATCATTTCTAGTGATAGGTATTGTGTAAAAGTTCGCCGTTCGGCTAGTTTTCCATATAAATGCCCAGCCCACATCTCGCGAGGCGCGGCGAAAATACCGAGCTACCTGACACCTAACCATAAACTGGGGCCCTATTACGGACGCTTTTGCAATATTGCTTTGCGTCCTCTTTGCGTTTTTTTTTGTATTGACTTTGACACTTTGAGGACCAAAAGCAATATTGGAAAAGCGGCCGTAATTCTGGTCTCTAACATCTAAGGTTGAGGGCCAATCGCGTGCCGTTTTTTATAGTAAATAAGAACCATTTCCGATTGAATCTGTTTTGAATCCTGTGCTAATTCAGGTAAACCAGAAACGGCACACGATTAAACCTCAAAGCTTTTGTATCGTCTCGGTAACTTCGGCTCGCTTCGCCAGATGTGCGCCGGGTCTAAAGAGTTTGTGTTTTCTATGTCAAAGGTAAGAGTTGCGGCAGAGAAGAAGGAAAGAAGGCGTACTCTCGGGATCAATGCAGCGTTCACAGACCTAAAGGGGCGCATACCAAACGTACCTGCCGATACTAAGTTGTCTAAAGTGAGTGAACGCTTCAATTCCTTTCTTGCTTCTTTCTGCCGCAATTTAATGTTAATAGAACAGAAAAAGACAAAAAAAAAGGAGAATTTGTCGTGTGGACACGTGTTAGGAACGAAGGCCGACTGACAGTCGACCAGGCCACTGCCCGTGCCCGTAGGGTGAGCAGCGAGTACTGCGTGCAAGGGAGCGTGAGAGAGAGATAAATAGTTATTGGTCTCTTTCTTTTCTAAAGTCACTATACTGTTGTCAAAGACTTTAGAAAAGCAGAAATGGTTTTAGAATGCTGTCATCGAGTTTTCATAGTTAATGAGACTTGACTAGGTACAGTGGCGGACACGGTCGGCGTAACACTTCCGGTTTTTCTGTATTGCAAAATAACTCTTGTTCTATAGTAATACAGACTAGGGATGACGAAACCATAGACAAATCTGTTACGGCCTCCTAGTCCGTGACTGTACCAGTTTTATAATAGTAGGTACCTAAGTATGAAACAATAGTAAGTACAGTGGAAGTTAATGTCGGCGTAACACTTTTAAAATATCTCTTGCTCTTTGGTAATAAAGCCTATAGGGCGCACGAGACCATAGACAAATCTGTGCCCTGCCCTTCTAGACCGCCACTGTACAGTCACGGACTAGGAGGCCGTAACAGATTTGTCTATGGTTTCGTCAGCCCTAGACTGTATTACCAAAAATCAAGAGCTATTTTGCAATACAGAAATACCGGAAGTGTTACGCCGACCGTGTCCGCCACTGTACCACCACAATGAAAGCATAAATAATATTTGATTGAATTTGAATTCGATTTTCTTTGCCCACAGATAAAAACCCTAAGGTTAGCAACGTCCTACATTTCATATTTGATGAAAGTTCTAGAAAATGATGGAGAGCCAGCGGGCGGGTTCAGAGCTGAACTGCATCACACGCCACCGAGGAGGCAGAGGAATCACGACTCTAATGCACAGGTAATAAAACTTATATTAATTTAAAAAAAGACATAATTTAGTATAATATCGTCTAGGTATATTTATTAAAACTTATTTTCTAGTATTGTTTTAGCGTTTTTCAGGTCAAATACAAAAACATGTCGACTGTGACGGGGAAGCACCGGGTTCGATTCCCGCCAGGGGCAAAAATAATAATCACTTATATGATGGATATTGTTACTCGGTATGTGTGTATTTGTATACATACGTCTTTTTAGGTGTTTCGGGTAGTGGTTAGGTTATACTTAAAAGTACTTAAAATTCTTTATTCCATGCATTTATATTATTTCTCAAGGGAATCAAATCAATGTAATGCTTTTTTTTTTAAACAAGTCACTATCGTTCACATTATGTTAAAAATTCTTCTTCAATGTTTCAATTAAGACTCAAAAAGATTCAAACGATTTTAGACTTAAACATTTGAACTGTAGAGTAAATTTTTAAATGGAGTTATTATATCTCAATTGCTGGCGCTCTGAAATGGTTTGAAGATAAAAAATGCACTTGACTTAAAATAATATGGTGCACTTGCTGACGCCAATGACGCTATGCGCATCGTCGCATCATCAAAACAAAACTTATCTATACCACAGAGTATACAATACATAACCAGTCTATACCAATATTATAAAGAGGAAAGATTTGTTTGTAACGAATAGGCTCCGGAAATACTGAACCGATTTGAAAAATTCTTTCACTGGTAGGAAGCTACATTAACCCCGAGTGTCATAGGCTATATTAGATTTTCAAATTAGGGATCCTTACCTAAACTCAAATAATGTAACCCAAGGTGCAATATTTGTTCCCTTGTTAACATATTTTGACAGGTGGTTTGTTGTTGTTGTTTGTTTATTATTCGGCCATTCTGGGCAGTCAAAAGAACATAGTCTATAGAGCCAAGTCTTTTGTAGTGTCTTATATTCTATGGCGTAACGAAGTAAGCCGGGACAGCTCGTACTTACTAAAAAACATTAGGTAGCTTACCTACTTACTCACTTTTTAACACAAGTAGTACAGTCAAGTGGCGGTCTAGGTCGACGTAACACTTCCGGTTTTTCTGTATTGCAAAATAGCTCTTGTACTTTGGCAATACAGTCTAGGGCCGATGAAACCATAGACAAATCTGTTTCGGCCTCCTAGACCGCCACTGTACATACCTAGACTTTGAAAACCATGACTTGGCCGAATCTTTACCACACCTCGGAAACTTCATAGAAAAAAGCGCGTTGCTTCGCGCACAGCCAAAACTCGTGTACATACGTGCACGCATACCCTATGATGCTTGCAGGTGAGCCGCACTTGTTGAGGAAGGCAGGAAGTGCCCATACTGTTTATGTAGTACTATTTATTATACTGTGTCCGTACAGTGGCGCTCTAGGAGGGCGTAACAGATTTGTCTATGGTCTCCTGCGCCCTAGACTGTATTACCAACGAACAAGAGCTATTTTGCAATACAGAATAATCGAAAGTGTTACGCCGACCTAGCCCGCCACTGTCTGTTCCTATATAAAGCAATATTGTTGAGTGAAAATCGTCTTTGACGTCATATGCATGACCAGCACCACATTCGCACCATTAATAGGTAGATGCACAGCATAGTAAAGGTAGTGGTCGTTATAACCGCGGCGACAAGCTGCCCCCTTGTCACGTTGGTAATAAAGCATAAACTCGGCTAAACGTGGGTCTGGCTCTTGAGCTGGTACCTCTGCCTAACCCTTCGGGGAATAAAAGGCGTGAGATTATGTTATGTTAATAAAGGTAGAGTAGGCCTATGAACTCTTGCTCAAACCAAAAAAAAAATCATTAGTAGTGGTCTCTTTCTAGCTCGTGGTATCAAATTTGGATTTGAAGTCTCATTGCTGATTGCTTTGCCAAGCAGACGGAGCTACGCCCGGCGTCACGTTTCAGGCTGACATTCGGAGTGTTTGGAGGCTACCCGGTCGAGTATTATACTCTGACAAGTCGTTCCCGGCTCCCTCCGTAGCTCAGTGGCGTAGCGCGTCGCGCCTTTGATTAGGGCACGAAAGGTTGTGGGTTCGATCCCCGCAGAAAACACCACATATTGATTTCTCACAAAAATCACGTTGTGGTTGTTTTCGGTTGGATAGGACATTGCAGGCTTAAATCAACTGAATGTCCGAAAAGAAAGATGATTCCTTAACGAGGCACGTTAAGCCGTTGGTCCCGGCCGCAGTAGTGGTCGTTATAGCCTCGGCAACAAGCTGGCCCCGCCTCACGTTGGTAATAAAAGCATAAACTCGGCTAAACGTGGGTCCGGCTCTTGAGCTGGTACCTCTGCCTAACCCTTCGGGGAATAAAAGGCGTGAGATTATGTATGATAGTATATATATCTTATTGTGTTGACAATCACAAGAAGAAAAAAGTACAACCGTGATTTTATAATATTATATTATAAGAAGAAAAATTCTGTCTCCGCATTCCGCATCCGCATGTTTTGTTGAAGAAAAAGATTTGAAGCCGTACTGTCCACATTCCTTACAAAGGAAAAAACAAGTAAGTCCCGTTTGCAACTCCCATTTCCCTTCTAATCATCTTCATATTCATCTATAAATCAAGCTGCCCCCTTGTCACGTTGGTAATAAAGCATAAACTCGGCTAAACGTGGGTCTGGCTCTTGAGCTGGTACCTCTGCCTAACCCTTCGGGGAATAAAAGGCGTGAGATTATGTTATGTTAATAAAGGTAGAGTAGGCCTATGAACTCTTGCTCAAACCAAAAAAAAAATCATTAGTAGTGGTCTCTTTCTAGCTCGTGGTATCAAATTTGGATTTGAAGTCTCATTGCTGATTGCTTTGCCAAGCAGACGGAGCTACGCCCGGCGTCACGTTTCAGGCTGACATTCGGAGTGTTTGGAGGCTACCCGGTCGAGTATTATACTCTGACAAGTCGTTCCCGGCTCCCTCCGTAGCTCAGTGGCGTAGCGCGTCGCGCCTTTGATTAGGGCACGAAAGGTTGTGGGTTCGATCCCCGCAGAAAACACCACATATTGATTTCTCACAAAAATCACGTTGTGGTTGTTTTCGGTTGGATAGGACATTGCAGGCTTAAATCAACTGAATGTCCGAAAAGAAAGATGATTCCTTAACGAGGCACGTTAAGCCGTTGGTCCCGGCCGCAGTAGTGGTCGTTATAGCCTCGGCAACAAGCTGGCCCCGCCTCACGTTGGTAATAAAAGCATAAACTCGGCTAAACGTGGGTCCGGCTCTTGAGCTGGTACCTCTGCCTAACCCTACGGGGAATAAAAGGCGTGAGATTTTGTATGTAAGTCGTTCTCGAGTACTGATTTTCCCGGATGGAGCCGTCTTATACTTCGTCGAGCGTATGCTTCACTGTCTTGAACTCGTAACTCGACTGCGTATATGAATTTTGACTAGAGAACGATTTCAAGTTTCATTTTGTCACTAGGAGTGCTAGTTCGAGCTGCGACTCGACTGTGAATGTAGCCTCAGAGCGATCTAGCGTCGGGGCCGTCTGAGTAATAGGGTAATATAGCCTGAGGTACAAATATATATTACGAGCTTTCCCGGCTTTCTTCGTTACGCCAATATTCTATGGCGTAACGACTTGGCTCTATAGACTATGTTCTTTTGACTGCCCAGAATGGACGAATAAAAAACAAACAACAACAAACCACCTGTCAAAATATGTAAACAACGGAAAAAATATTTCACCTTGGGTTATATTATTTGAGTTTAGGTAAGGATCCCTATTTTTTTTTTAAATCTAATATAGCCTATGACACTCGGGGTTAATGTAGCTTCCTACCAGTGAAAAAATTTTTCAAATCGGTTCAGTATTTCCGGAGCCTATTCGTTACAAACAAACAAACAAACAAATCTTTCCTCTTTATAATATTGGTATAGATGTTAATGTGTTAGCGGTTTTATATTTTTTTTTTAAATTTCACTCGAAGGACCTTAATAGGTTTTTTTTATGTAGTTTGCTGGCTTCAGCCTTAAATTTGCTTTATAGATGAATATGAAGATGATTAGAAGGGAAATGGGAGTTGCAAACGGGACTTACTTGTTTTTTCCTTTGTAAGGAATGTGGACAGTACGGCTTCAAATCTTTTTCTTCAACAAAACATGCGGATGCGGAATGCGGAGACAGAATTTTTCTTCTTATAATATAATATTATAAAATCACGGTTGTACTTTTTTCTTCTTGTGATTGTCAACACAATAAGATATATATACTATCATACATAATCTCACGCCTTTTATTCCCCGAAGGGGGCAGAGGGCTTTTTTATTAACAACGTGACAAGGGGCCAGCTTGTCGCCGCAGTTATAACGACCACTACTGCGGCCGGGACCAACGGCTTAACGTGCCTTCCGAAGCACGGAATCATCTTACTTTTCGGACAATCGGGTGATTCAAGCCTGCAATGTCCTATCCAACCGAAAACAACCACAACGTGATTTTTGTGAGAAATCAATATGTGGTGTTTTCTGCGGGGATCGAACCCACAACCTTCCGTGCCCTAATCAAAGGCGCGACGCGCTACGCCACTGAACTACGGAGCTATACTATCAGTAGATTACAAATAACAAATCGAGGCTCCAGCACCGAGCTCTCTAGCGCGACGCTGCACACAAACGCTTTAGTTTGTTGTTTAGTAATATGTCTAGTCTTGCAAACGCAATTGCCTGTTTCCTATTTTAAAACCAACCCCCGACTGTTTTTGTTTGTAATAGATACCGCGTTAAATTGTCGAAAACAAAAAAAATTGCTGTTCCAGTTTTTATTATGCTTTTAGAATTGGTTCCGTCCGTAAAATATTTTTTCCTTGAGCAAGGCTAAATGGCAGCGGTTAGCTGAATCGTTCAGGTTTTATTGAAAACTGTTTTCAAATCTACCTCTTTAAATATTATGCAGCTGATACGAAGAACTTCGTAGGTACTTCCTTACAATATAATTACCGTATTATTCATAGAGATAAAGAATATTTTAAGTACCTATAGTGGAGGTATACTTATCGGTTTGTTGTATGGTAACGTGACATGCAGTCTAATTTGACATACGTGAAATTACTAAAGTGCTCTTTAACTTTTTATGAATAACCTCTGAGAGGTAGAGTGATTCAAGAGGAAGAATTACAGGTATAATACATGCACAAAATAGTAAAAGGTTAGGCGGTACGAAGTTCGCCGGGTCGACTAGTAAGTAAATGAATGAAATAATGATGTAATAATGCATTTCAATATATAGGTATACTAGAGGCTGCCCCGCGGTTTCACTCGCGCAGATTTCTTATAACCACAAAAATCCTTTTTTTCCCCGTTCCCGTGGGAATTTCGGGAAATCCTTTCTTAGTGCTCACCTACACTCCCTAAGGAACCTACATCCAAAATTTGAGCCCGCTACGCCCAGTAGTTTCGGCTCTGCGTTGTCTGTCAGTCAGTCAGTCAGTCAGTCAGTCAGTCAGTCAGTCAGTCAGTAACGGAAGAGTTTTATATATATTGATTATATTCAAAAACGGTACCCTAAAAAGTAACTTTTTAAAGATAAACAAGGTGATTACGAGCACGTGTGCGAAGGCTGAAAGACGAGAGATCACGGCCCGTCAAAAAGTTAGCTAAAAAAAAAAACCGAAAAAAAAAATACTACCGCTACCGCTAACATATTTTTTAGGCTGACCTTTTTAGCGCGTCTTTTTCTTGATGAATTGACTAATTGTTTGCAAGTTTTGGTTTTGAAAAGAAGTTTATATTATTTCAAGCCCCTTAAGAGCCAGTTTTCAGCGATGCTAGCGCTATTCTCGAAAAAAAAAAATATCTCCTAAACTAAGGCAAATATCAAAAATGTGGCACAGTATGACACTACATAGATAATCATGCTAAGTATTTTTTGAGCACAGTAAAGTAGTCGTACCTGACTAAAAAGAAAAAAAATATCCACAGATTGTTTGTTTGTACTTTGTAGCTTTCTTTAGTCTTTATCAAGATAAAAAGAACAGTGCCCTAATAAAAATACTAGGCTACGTTATCTAGTGTCATACAGTGCCACATTTTTGATATTTGCCTTAGTTTAGAACATTTTTTTTTTTCGTGAATGGCGCTAGCATCGCTGTAAACTGGCTCTTAATTCTGACCTTTAACTTAAATAAGTATTTTGCCATCAAAATACTTAACTGGAGGTTAGAAATTAGCGATCTCCCATCTCTCTGGGGGTCAGTCGCTTATCTAAATACACAATTAAAATTGTTTAACAATGACAGCATCTAAAAACCATGCTCTTCATCATAATTTCATCGAATATTGTGGACTTTTTACTTCATTTGCTTGATGTTTTTGAGTGTATTATACCTCCATTGGCTCACAAAACGTGCTTTCCTCTTGTTTACGATCAATCTCTCGAACTTTCGCCTCAGAAAACCACATGGCCTTAAGTTGTTTATCTATCGAACGTTATTCGCGTGCCTGGTTTCTGTTTTTAGATTTATAGGTACCTACTTAGTTGAAATTATTATCTTAGTAAGTAGGTCCTTCATTATTTTGGTTAAAAATAAATGTTCTAGGAAACACTTAATAGTAACTTATTTGGGATAAACGAAACATCATATACATAATACAGTCTCGAGAACCCGAGACTGTAATACCAAAGAACAAGAGCTATTTTGGATTACAGAAGAACCGAAAGTGTTACGCCGTCCTAGACCGCTACTGTGCAACAACTTAGGTATTACTTTATGTTTTTATATTACAACTTAGTTAGATAGTACTTACAAACAAACCGTGACCCAGGAAACTAATATCCCTCATACAACACAATCTTCGAATCTTCGCTGCCGTCGGGATCGGAACGCGGACCTCCAAACATCGCTACCAACCGAACCAGACAGGACCAAGGCCAAGACCAGGAGGTGGCCAATTGATTGAATGATTTATTAATGTATTGATGTTTTTTGTTGCAGACACAGTCGGAGAGCAAGAAAGGGAAGGGAAGAACCGGATGGCCTCAGCACGTTTGGGCTTTAGAACTTAAAAATGAACAGAACTTGCAAACTTAAATAATAATTTATTAAGAGCCAGTTAATAGCGATGCTAGCGCCATTCGCGAAAAAATTTAATATATTCTAAACTAAGGCAAATATCAAAAATGTGGCACAGTATGACACTAGATAATGTTGCCTAGTATTTTTAAGTGGCCACTTTTAGCAACAATCTGCGGATGATTTTGTTATTTTTAGTTAGGACTACTTTACTTTGCTCAAAACATGCTAAGCAAGATTATCTAGTGTCATACTTTGGCACTTTTTTGATATTTGCCTTAGTTTAGATACTTTTTTTTTTTTCGAGAATGGCGCTAACATCGCTGTAAACTGGCTATAACCCCGTGCCAATAAGGAAGTCGGAGGCTAGTTGAAATGGTTATTTTTGCGGACTCTTCGCTGCGCATCGCCAAATGTGGGCTGGGCCTTATATCGCAAAGGTTATTTTAGTAAGGTTAATTTAATACCTCCAACCTTCTCCTTTATCTGCTTCATGTAGCTTCCTCTCGGTCTGCCCGGCCCTCTCCGTCCATCTATTTTCCCTTCTATTATGTTCCTTATATAATTGTCATGCCGTATTAAATGACATATCATTCTCCCTGTTCGGTCTTCTATATGTTGCATGATGTTTTTTTTCGTTTACTCCTCGTTCGTGGAGACCTACAAGGACGTGAAAGAAGCAGTGGAGGAACGACTGGAGTGGAGGAGGCTACACGGACAAGAGCTCGGCTCTTAAATGAAAGAAGAAGAATTTAATACCTATGGGTTATATAAGTATTCGAATACCAAAGATGTAAACTAATCAATTAGAAATAATAACTAATTAAATACTGCAATAAAAAAGTTAAGTAGGGTACATAAGTAGATATTATTTAGAAGTGTAATGTATTTAGCAAAATATACTTAAGTATATTAAAAAATAAAATTATTATTTTTTGTTTTATTTTGATTATTATTTGTATGGAGTGGCTCTAATAACGCAGAAGCACACAGTATTGACCGTGTGTCAGCGCCTGTTCCCGATTTTCAGAATCAGAATCAGAAACATTTATTTCGTACATGTGGTAAGATACAGCTGGTAGAGTATGGTAAAGTAAAGCACAAGAACCCTGTAAGGGCACCGTAACATAAAAGTAGGTAAGTAGGTACTTAAAAAGACTTACCCTGTTATTCATAAAAAGAAAAAGAGCATTTTAGTTATTTGACATGTCAATTTAGACTGGATGTCACGTATTTACCATACAACAAACCAGAGAAGTAGACCTCCAGTAAATGTACTTAAAATGTACTGTATCTTTATGAATAACACGGTAAAACTTAAAACCTAGGAAGGAACTTCCTAATTTATTGTTAAGTAGGCAGTAATCTTACCGTCTTGTTCATAAAGATACAGTTCATTTCAAGTAGCTTTACTGGAGGTCTACTTCTCTGGTTTGTTGTATGGTAAAAAAGTACGTGACATCTAGTAAAAAATGACATATGTATGTCAAATAACTAAAATGCTCTTTAACTTTTTATGAATAACAGGATTACTCTTTTCGACTGTTAGATCCGGATTTCAATCTGATGAACCAGTTGCAGAGAACTTGAAACTATTCACACTAGTCGGATGATAATTTTTATGTGAATTTTACAGTCCGCTTTACATCTAGATCCGACGAGTGGGATAAGGCTCTAAAGGTACTAGAATAGAATAGAATAGAATAGAATAGAATCATTTATTTGTTATCACAGGTCAGGTACAGATATTAATGTAGTACAACAGAGTATCACTGTGATATACCTTTTTTTAGGTATACAAATATTATTTACTTATAGCCTTAAGTAATTAAAGCTGTGGTCAACTAAATAAGTTTATAACCTTAATAAAACTATTAGAAAAAATAACAAAAAGAGATCTTCCTACATACTGCTAGGAACATGAAATATAATTCTAGCACTACAACCACATCATATAACTATTTTGACGAAACTTGCAGCATTTTTTATGTTAGGATGAACAATCCGAATCTCTACTTAAACTTACATTCCAATCGGTTGAGTAGTAGTTAGGTTCATGATTGCTATGCCAAGGAAATCTTTAACTAAAGTAGTGTTTAAGCTCACCGTATCCCACAACTTTCATAAAGCAATATGGGGCCAAATCTCAAAAATATTATTGCTCGCTGGTAAACTCTTATTCTGATTGGTTCTCTGTAGCAAAGGATATTTTAACGAACCAATCAGAATAAATAGTTTACCAGCAGTGGTAACATGACGAAAATTTGTCGACTTTGTCGTATCTATCTGTCACTTTTGTCGATCATCTCCATACATTTTCCCGCATTTAAATGTCAAAAGCGATTAAAACTGACAGTTAGATTCGACAAATAGTCCGTCATGCTGCGGGGGCAGCAAGCAATAATCTAGCCAATCAGAGTTAAGGAAGGTTTCAAAGTTAACAATTATACTAGGTTTTTAGCAAAAACAACTGCTTTATGTTAGGATGATTGAAAAAAAAGTAAGGCTTGTATCAAATTATCCGGGTTTTCGCAAAATCCCTATTTAAAAAAAAAAACCTAATTATCAATATTACTACGACATGTTATTTTTTTTTGTAACGTTATGACATCATTTCCCGACAATTTTAAGCATGTTTACAAGTTTTTTTTTTTGTACAATGTTTCAGTTTAGTTTACAGAGCATCATTTCCCCAGTAATATCGTTTATTTCAGAGCAGGTTGCCCCGTATCGGTTTATTGCATCCTGCCTGCCGTACCGGCGGGGCCATGTGGTGTGTCTGGACTTGTGCCGAGTAGAGTGTCCATGATAACAAACTAAAACTACTTACCTGCTTTAAATTTTAGAACTTTAGGGCTTTATTTTTTAGGGCTTTAGAACTTAAAAATGAACAGAACTTGCAAACTTAAATAATAATTTATTAAGAGCCAGTTAACAGCGATGCTAGCGCCATTCGCGAAAAAAAAATCTTTTAAACTAAGCCAAATATCAAAAATGTGGCACAGTATGACACTAGATAATGTAGCCTGGTATTTTTTGAGCACAGTAAGGTAGTCCTAACTTTAAAGAACAAAATTATACACAGATTGTTGCTAAAAGTGGCCGCTTTTAGCAACACTTTGTAGCTTTCTTTGGTCTTTAACTTAAAAGCTATACAACATTACAGTGCTCTAAAAATACTAGGCTACAATATCTAGTGTCATACTGTGCAACATTTTTTATATTTGCCTTAGTTTAGAAGATATTAATTTTTTTCGCGAATGGCGCTAGCATCGCTGTAAACTGGCTCATAAGGTACATAGAAATAGTTAACTACTTAATAATAATATTGCTTGTAATAAATTGATATTTAGTTAACTTAAGACGATATACGAATAATAAATGGAACGAGCAAATGAACAGAGTCTATCTCTTTGATATAGCATACTGAGGGCAAGGGACAGTCATTTATCAGTCGCCCACATCGGTTACTACATTTCATTGGAAAAAGTAGTAAATATTGAATATTTTTTTTAATTATTACTTCAAATTACTACTTATCAAATCTGAATTACCAGAATTGGCTTACTGAAAAGTGTTTTTACAGTGTCCAAGAATATTTAGATTATAAATAAATGAACGGTGTCAATGTTTTGTAAATATGTTTGGTTATTTTTTATTTTTGTTGGGTATTATTTTATCTTTAAGTGCATGCGGATAGTAGATTAAGTCTCAAAGCTGTGTACATGCCTATTAGGGCAAAAACTTATTGAAACTTGTTTACCTATTACATTTTATGTAACCGAAATTGTCATCCATTAGACATAAGTTTTGTGCACAATAAATATTATTATTATTATTATTATTTAATTTTGTTTATTATCGTTATTCCTAGGTAGTTTTAACAAAAACTATAGTAAGTAATTTCGAAGAATTAGCTATTCCCGTTTTTTGGAAAGGTTATCTTTGACGAAATAATGTATCGAGGTTTTTTGATTCCACTAGTGATTCTCAATTATAAAAAACTTTGTTATATCCTCAAAAAGGTTATATTAAAATTCCAGATCTTTACCTTCTATAGATTAAGAGAATGACTTGATCTAAAAAACCTTAAAAACTCATATAGCGTCTTAAGAAACAATGGCCACCCTACTTCCCACAAAAATGCCAGAGTAAATTTGTTTGACGCGCCAGATCTCTCACCTTTGATGAAACAAGAGATCGGTTTAGATCAAATTAACTAGAATTTGATTTTACATACTTTCCTAAGTACTTGTAATTTAAATCCTCATAATTTCAGCCGTAGGACGTCCACTGCTGGACATATGCCTCCCTCAAGGCTCTCCATCTGTACCGATCGCAGGTGGCCTGCATCCAGCGTGGACCCGCAGCCTTGCGCAGATCATCCGTCCATCAGCGTAGGACGTCCATACTTACCTAAGTACTTGTAATTTATATCTTTTTTAAAATTTCCCTGCCGAGAGACGTCCAGTATTGGATATACGAGGTGTTTGCCATGGCAGCATCACAGCATGGCACTCTAAGTTTTTCTACTAAGGAAGGATGCTGCTGCTACCCATTCGTCTGTCCCTATGTATGCTTATATCTTTAAAACTATGCAAAGAATTTTGATGCGGGTTTTTTTTAATATATAGAGTGATGCAAGAGGAAGGTTTAAAAGTATAATAGTTGCACCAAAAAGTAATAGGTTAGGCGATACGAAGTGCGCCGGGGCGACTAGTTTTATACTTATAAACCTTCCTCTTGAATTACTCCATCTATTTTAAAAAAAGCGCAAAATCCGTTGCATAATTTTAAAGATTAAAGCATACATAGGGACAGACGCGGGAAGCAACCTTGTTTTATACTTTGTTTTATACTATGTACTAGTTGACCCGGCGAACTTCGTACCGCCAAACCTCTTACTATGTTGCTCATGTATTGTACTTATAAACCTTCCTCTTGAATCACTCTATCTATTAATCTGTAAGCCTTATTGTAAAATTTAATACATAAATAAATTAATTAATTAATTTAAAAAAAGCGTATTGAAATCCGTTGCATATTTTTAAAGATTTAATCATACATAGGGACAGACACGGGAAGCGACTTTGTTTTATACTATGTATTGATATTGATGATATTGATATTGATTGATGATGAAGTATGAAGTATGGATATTGTCGCCTTGTACATGCATCTATTATTTACATAGGTAATTAGTTATACCTACTTATATCTAAAACGTAAATTAGCAATTCTGCAAGCTGCAAGCTTGTGTAACTACGGGAGGGCAGCTGATATTTGTTTTTAGGGTTCCGCAGTCAAGGAAGAAATCCAGTTTCGGATAAGACTTCTTTTTTAACAAGTTACAAATTGAAAATTTGCACACAAATTCTCATATGGTAGGAACTTCTCACAGAAAATATAGTAGGTACCGACCCACTGCACAAAAGAAATATTAAAAACAAAAATACCCAAGAAACAGAAAATATAATACCCAAATAAAATACTGAGCGCCATCTGTTGGTGAGTAGCAAAATCACGTCAACTTATCAAAAAAGTAACAAATAAAATATCTGTCTCAATTTGGTCTTACCACTAGATGGCGATAGGAAGTGTGTTATTTTCAAAGAAAATGTTTACTCTCTATAATTTGCTTGCTAAGTACGTAAAACAGCTTCACTCACAAAGATGATTTTATTTTCATCAACCGTGGATTATCTTATTAGTAGTTTGGGTACTATTTCACAAAGACTATAAAAAAATACCCAAGAATAAAATAAAAAGCGTTATCTTAGTGAGTAGTAAAATCACGCCAACTTATCAAGAACTAAGAAATAAAATATCTTGCTTAATTTGGTCTTACATTACACCACTAGATGGCGATAAAATAAACGAAGTCGCGTACGTCGCGTCGCAGGGTTAATTATTGGTATAGTATGTTCGAAATAATTACTCTTATATTACCAGATACGTGGAACAGCTCACTCAAAAATCTTATCAAAAACACTCAAGGGCATAAACATAAAAAAAATACTTTACGCCATCTTTTGGTAAGTAGTAAAATCACGTCAACTTGTCAGAAAAGTTAGAAATAAATATCTTGCTTAATTTGATATTACATTTAACCACTAGATGGCGTTAATAGTAAACGAATTCGCGTACAAAAAATATAAGTATTTTACGTCACTGGGTCAGCTAGTGAATTATTTTCAAAATATATTTTTTTAATTTATTATTTTGCATGATACGTGGAACAGCTCACTCACAAAGATAATTTTATTCAAATATTTCAACATTTCTCAACTGATCCATCGTTGGTCCATCCATTGAGAAAAAAAAATTGTCCCACGTCTCAAGCATTATTCATAAAAGTTTGCGAGTCGAAGTTAGGTATAGCTTTAAAAAAAAACATAATAACAGTCTGATTCTTTATTCATTTGAACATAATTTTCCATTAAAATAAACTAAAAAATAAACATACGCAATCACTTTTTTATTCTAATATTATCGCATAACACATCATCTTAGAGGCACATAACATTTTCACATAAAAAAGGTATATAAGTATACCTACTTTCAAACAAAGTCAAGACAGACGGCCAAAACAAAAGCAGTTTTGATGCAGTTTCATTTCAGTTGGTATAACTTGGGCCATCCATAGCCATAGCGCAAAAAAAGAAAAGTTTTAAAAATACATGACAGCCTCATGCTTTCTCGCTCAAAATTAATATATCTGAGCGAGACAGAATCATATTTTTTTTGTTTAACTAATGGTGTTTTTAGCTGATGCATATAAATTTTCTTCCTTTCTTTCTTTCTATGTTTGTCAACATTATTGGTAGACAATTTCTGCAACGACTGCAACTGCAACGAAACTGCAAATCAACCGGCTGCAGACATGGGGGCTGTCTTTGTCTATGGTAAGTTTTTTGTGCGCGTTTAGCGCTCTTCGTCTTGTACAGCGGCGGACTAGGACGGCGTAACAGTTTTGTCTATGGTTTAGACTGTAATACCAAAGAACAAGAGCTATTTTGCAATACATTAAGAACGAAAGTCCTAGACCGCCACTGTACAGTGACAGACTCATTCAGCGTAACTCTTATGTCTATGGCCTCGTGCGCGACTGTTATACCAGAGTATTCTTTGCAATATACATAAAAACCGGAAGTGTTACACTGGTCGAGTCCGTGACTGTACAAAAACAATTAACATTTGAACACATATTTAGGCCTGCGCACAATTTTATTTATTATTTCATTAGCAAATTAGTCAACAATTTTCATAAGTGAAATCACATAACCAAAGTTAAGGGCCAGTTCTGTAAATGGTCTTTCAAAAACTATCAGTAATTATTTACATCTAACCATATTTAACAATACTACTTTGGAGTAGGAAAGTCTAAAAAGCAATGTGTGTGACACGTCAACCCAACTTTCTAATGAGGTATTTGATGTTTTTTTTTTTATATTTTGAAATCAAAAAAATTATAAGCGCCTAGTTAATTTTGCGTCTTTCTCAATATTTTGGATGGAGTATAATTTAATAATTACTGCATGACGTCAATATATAGATATTTCTGTATAATTTGCAGTTCAAAGTCTTTAACTCAGTTTTCTTTTTGTGATATCGTAGTATAAATAGCAAATGACATTTTTTTTAGAACAGCTGTCCTTGTTGTAAAGGATACAAAAACATTTCAGGCAAATACCGGATCAAAATATACAACATTCAATAAAAAGAACAGATTTTATGTTATATTATTAAAATTATCTAATTTTCTAAAAAAAAAAAAACATTACATAAAACTTAAGATTATAGAATAAAACCCAGAGAACATCAGGCAAGTGTCGAGATACCAAAATTCTATGCAGCCTATGTTGCATAAAATAGGTTTTAATAAAAAAAAATGCCTTTGAAGTAAGAGACCAGTCGAAATTGAATGAATGAATGAATTAATCACTTTATTATACTCAAATACAAGATTATTTTAACAAAGGTCTTGCCAAATGTTCGCTGGGCCTAAGCACAAACGGTAGAATGCATATTTTTTGGTCTTAGACAAAACTTTGTTTGCATGATTGATGTAAAATTTAATACATGGTATTTCCAAAAAAAAACTTGTTCATAAGAAAAAAAAGGCTTTGTTTTTAGAACTCGTTAAGGCGTTAGCGCTTAAGCGCCGTAACATAGCGTAATTTGTATATGTTACCGTAAAATAGCACATCCGTTAGATTATAAACTAACGTACGTCTATAAACCAACGTAGGTTAGGTTAGATTGTTTATATACATTTACGAAACGTATTATTTTCCGGTAACATTATATACTTAATTGGTTATGAAATATATTATTTACTACAGTATCCAGTGGCAATAAAGCAAACTCTATTATTTTAAGGCTTTGTCAAACAGGCGGCGCTAGTGCGCTAGACTTAAGACTTGTAATGTTCTACTATGACAGTATTAACCTGTTACATAGAGCGCAAAGTCGACGCTCTAGCGCAGCGAGGCTTTGACAGATAGCTTTACTTCATAAATGTCATAAAAAGGGCTTACTTATTGGAAAAATTAAAAAGTTACTAAGTGTCAGTTTACTTTTTGCATTTTGTGAAACAGGCCCCTTTTTAGTGAACACTAGCGCACCTTACCTGGGGACAAAGAAAGTGATCTTATTACCAGCCGACCTGGCGAACTTCTTACCGCCTAATCCATACTTCTATAAACTAATATCATAAATGCAAATTAATTCTTGTCTGCCTGTCTCGCTTTAACGACTTAATTGTGAACCAATTTGAATTAAATTTGGTATAAGGATAGTATAGAGCCGGAGAAAGGACATAGGCTACTTTTTATCTCAAAGTCCAAGAGAAGATTGTGGATTTGATGGAGGAAAGAGGAAAGATTTGTTTGTTTGTTTGTAACGAATAGGCTCCGGAAATAACTGAACCGATTTGAAAAATTCTTTCACTGGTAGGAAGCTACATTAACCCCAAGTGTCATAGGCTATATTAGATTTTCAAAAAAAATAAGGATCCTTACCTAAACCTTAATAAGATAACCCAAGGTGCAATATTTTTTCCGTTGTTTACATATTTTGACAGGTGGTTTGTTGTTGTTGTTTGTTTTTAATTCGGTTATTCTGGCCAGTCAAAAGAACATAGTCTATAAAGCCAAGTCTTTTGTAGTATCTTATATTCTATGGCGTAACGAAGTAAGCCGGGAAAGCTCGTAGATAAATAAAAATCCTCACCTCACTCCATAGCAACATCCATGCTAATATTGACATAACTGGCCCCCATATTCTCGCGATGCCGGGACGACATCACATGTCTCTTAGCATTCTCGCCGTCCTCCAGATCGGCGGAGCAAACACCACATTTCAGCTTACCAAATTCGTAATACACATACTTGTTCCTAGCTAACAAATTTATATTGTGCTTCAGTTCCAAATAGAAACGAAAAACGTTTTCCGAAGAGGGTTTGTCATCAAAATGATCGGAGAACACTAAATGCGACAAAAGTGCTCTCAAAGTATTAAAAACACCTTTGCATTCCGTGCAATTGAAAGAGGCACCTTCGCTGTGAAGAATATAGTTTCCATTCATATATACGCTTATAATATCGCCCTTTTTAAGCTGCAGTTTCGCTTCCACGACTAAATTCTGATGCTGTACACTGGACAAAACGTGCTGAACCGCTTCTGACGCATTCTCGAACGTCAAATCGCAGAATCCACAAGTCAGTGAAGTTAGATCGATTTTCTGCATCAACAGCAGTTCCAGGTCAACATTTTCTGGGTACAAAGCCGATCGAATCATTTTAGCAATTGACTCAACGTGCAACTTGGTTTCGAAATGACTGACGATCGCGGCGAAGGAAGGCAAAGCCACGTGCTTCGGGCAGATAGAACAAACGTAGTAGTTGCCGAAACTAGCGTAATATTCCGTTGGACGGCAGTGATTTTTGAACAGCAAAGCAAGCTTAAAAGGGGCAGCGTTTCGTAAATGCTTCTTCTGTCTTATATGGTTGAACAGCACCTGTCTAGGACCTTTCAAGGTCATATCACAGCAAATGCAGTAGTTGGCAACCTTGCCAGAGGGTTTTATGAAGTTCTCTATAACCACGTGGTCGCATTTTGTTAATGCTTTGCCTGTACCGGCTAGGAACTTTGCCCAGTCAAGACTCTTTGGTCCCCACTCCTCGGAAGACGCCTCGTTCGCCTTCGCCTTCCTATAAAGTTTGTCTGACATTTTACCTAAATGATTCTCGTCTAAAACGTGCAGAACGGCAGTCTCAAGGTTATCCAAGGACACTTTGCATAAGCCACAGTTAAAACTACCGTCAATAAGTGAAAGAGAATGGCTTAACAAAAACTTAAGGTTCATTGCCTTGATTTGTTCAACGGACCTGTCCTCTATAGCGAATGGAATGTGTTTATCAGCCTGCAGGATACTTGACAGGTTGTGAACGTGAGTGTCACTGAACACGTGGTTCAGAACGCTGTCGTATCTGAAGCGGAGAGTGTAATACTCGCAAGTCATGCAGAAAAACGCCGGCTTGCCTGTACGGTCGTCTATCAAAGACAAAAGCTTATGATCGGACAGTAGCTTCAGTATGTAGTTCTCAATTGGTCCGTAGAAACGGTACTTCTTAGCTTGGTTCTTATTCGGCTTGTCACCGCCTTCGTTCTCGTCGTTCTCATAGTTCTTATTGGCATCCGATGCGAAATTCTGATTCACATTGTCTTTAATACTCATTATTATAGGTGCAACCGAGCCGGTTAGAGCGGAGAAGTCTACCTGACCAACTTCTGTACAAAGCTTGTCGTAAGTAGACTGGTAGAATTTTACAGCTGCATCGATACTCGCCTCAGAGTTATCCGGCAAGTGTCGTATCAGTTGGGTCTCTAGTTTAGACGAGAAACCTTTATCCAACTTCTCTAGCCTCTGCTCTATCAAGGGTACCTCACCACACTCCATTGCAGACATCCTCCTGGACATATTCGGTAAAAGGATCGGCTCCGACACGTCTATGCTTTCACGTTTCATTTTAGGCAAGTGAATTTCCAAACTGAAATGATTCTGCAAGGATTCCATTAGAGGTATCTCGTCGTTCAGCTCGATTTCTACATCGCAATCGGTGCAGATGTGGACCTGCTTGGCGTCTTCAGTGGCCAGGGTAGCGAGCTCAGCTTTGAGGAGCTCAGGCACCTCGCTAATAGGCAAGCTGTTGAAGCGTTGCCTTTGAACGCTACTCTTCTTCTCCGTTGTAAAGATATACTCCACTTCAACACCATCACGTTTTTGGGTGCAGATTCTCTTGTGAGTCTCATCTAAAGACTTCAAGTAGTTGAGAACCAAAGCCTTCTTGGCCGTTTCCGGATGGTTGATCACGTTACGGAAATGCCTAGCGAGGCGTTTTATCTCGTCGGCTTTCCGAAACGAAATGACTGTTAGCTCAGACATCTGCTTCGTAACGCCTTCCAAATCCGCCATTGTTGTAGATGAGGGTAGTTTTTAAAATAAATGTAAAAAAAAGACGCAACTTGTAATCTTTTGGGGATTTCTCAAGTTTTCGCCTTTATATTGGATTTGCTGTTAACCCTGTGGTTAACTATAGCTTTATGTCTTGCTGTGGCAAGATAAACTGGGTGCCCGTACAAGTGATCGAAATGTGTCGAAAGTAAATTTGGAAGCTTTCTAAGGAACTGGTAGATTTTATAGTTGAGCAGGATTGTTCTGATCGATGACTATCACCACATTTCAAGATCTGAAATTAAAGAGAAAACGATTTTTTATAAACAGCAATTTGTCGTGAAAACATTGACAAACATTACAAGTACAATCTTCGACTCGATTGTGAATGTAAGCCTAAGTTCTGTTCTGTCAACAAAATTCCAATGGCGTCAGTGTGTTATTAAAAGATCAGGATGCATTCGTATTCTTAGAGACAGTTGCCGAAGAAAATTAAGAAATCATTTATTTCAATATAAGATGTCTCTATACTTTTTCCTTTAGTAATAGGTCTTATTTACCTACGAAAAAATAATTAAAAAAAAAATCGGTTCCCCCCTTAAAAGACTGCAGAGTAAACTTAAGAATGAAATTATAAATTTCCCACTAAAATGGGAAAAAAACATAAAAAAAAAAGATTACTACAATAACTAATAGGTCTTATTACCTATTTAAGGCCCAAAGCACCTGCACCTGCATAATATAAGGATTAGATTTTGAGAAATATGGACAATAACCCAAAGCCATTATTTTAGATTTTGTATCTTACTTCACTTTTAGAACTGCAGTTGATATTTGTACTTGAGTGGCATTGTTAATTGTTTTCACAGGTGTTTGCAAGTTGTTGATCGTATTGATCGTTGATGGCTAGAGGTGACGTGGTCGACCTAAGAAGCTGTGGAGCCATGAGCTGGGAGCCCATGCTAAGACCTGGTGGGAAACTGCCCAGGATCGGGAGAAGAGGAGAAAGGAGAAAGATACCTTGGCCCAGCTATACAGGCTAGAAATAATAATAATAACTATTCTTTACAACTAGAACACAATTAAGGTGGAAAGAGGTAGGTAGGTTGATATGCGGGCTACTGTGCAAAGAAGGTAGAAACCAAAGGCATTGTTGTGAGAAAATTGATAGGATTGCATAAAACATGATATGACAACCTTGGCTTTAGAATTTCAAACACATGCTGCGTATAAAAATAACAATGAATAATTCAGATGACATCAGACAGAATAAGTCTGGACTTGGCCACATGTGTCTTTCAGTTGGCAGCAGTTATGTTATCTGTAACTTTGAAGCCCTCGGTTCGATTCTCAGAGGGGATGATTTTTTTTTAGTGGATATCAATGTTTGATTCCTCAGACTGTGCATGTTTGGCATTAATTGAGGATCTGATTGTGATTCATTAAATTTTAAATTAAATTAACCAATAAACTAACCAATAATAAAAAAAATAATAAATAATCAATTAAATAAACCAATAATATAGACAAAATAAAAAGGTAATTCTATTTTTGAAAAAATAATTATGCAGTTTTTAGGAGCCAGTTTACAGAGATGCTAGCGCCATTCTCGAAAAAAAAATATCTTCTAAACTAAAACAAATATCAAAAATGTGGCACAGTAGGGCACTAGATAATCTTGCTTAGTATATTTTGAGCACAGTAAAGTAGTCATATCTAAAGGGAACAAAATTATCCACACATTGTTGCCAAAAGTAGCCACTTTTAGCAACACTTTGTAGATTTCTTTAGTCTTTAACTTAAAATCTATACAACAGTGCCCTAAAAATACTAGGCTACTTTATGTAGTGTCATACTGTGCTACATTTTTGATATATTTCTAAGTTTAGAAGATATAATTTTTTTTCGCAAATGGCGCTAGCATCGCTTTAAACTGGCTCTTAAGATGACTGCACTGGGAATCAAACCCATACCATGAAGTCAGTCAATATTACTGCCAACTCAATCGCAGAGGTGGTTTCATATAGTTTAAAAGCCACTAAAGAAACAATATAATTATTGCTTGTATTGCATATAGTTAAAAGAAAATTCAATCATGCAATATGGGATCAAAATAATAATTAAGCTATGTTAATAATATGGAATTCTTGTTTACAACGGTAACAGGGTCATTCTTTGTTTATAATTATTATAACAAAGCTTTTTAAAAAAAGATAAGTAGGTAGGTATTAATGACGTCATTGTATGGAAAGCAGTTAGCAACAATGTTTTATTTGTTTACTACCTAGGTACTTACTTTTTACCGTGTTGTGAACACAGACTTCGACAATTTAGAAAGCAAAAACGTTTGTTTACAACAAATCACCGTTATTTGACCTAGAAATACAAAACGAAAAGCGAATTGAAATTTTGAGGTTAGAATGATCTAGCACAACGGTTGACAAAAAACTTATGATTATAATAATTGGCAGGTTGTGATAACTTACATGAAAATCTTGTATTTGTGCATGGCAGACGGTGCCGCCTTTAGAATTTGTTGTACGGGCGAGAAATGATAGCCATTTGGGTGGGATTGGTGACGGAACGAAAGTTTAATAGGTACACAGACCAACTAGAGATAGATATAGATATAATAATAAAAGTTAAGGAAGAAGAGAGTTGAGCAGCACAGACCAACTAGAGAGTGGAGTGAAGTGGAAGTGTTGCCAGAAGTTAATGTTTCATCAAAAGGAGCTATAATCATTGCACAATGGAGGACTCGAAGAAAAAAAGGAGCTCTCTTTTCAACAAAAAAATTTTTTTTTAATGATTTTCGATTCTGTATGGATTCTGTTTAGCCAAGTCTTCCGTAGAATGTTCTTTTTTAACCGACAAAAAAAAGGACGAGATTCTCGTTTCGTTGCAGTGTTGCTAGAAATGTTTCATCAAAAGGATTCACTGCCAAAAAGAGCCATCTGGCACCAAAAGGAGACATTTAAAAAAAAAAAATCAGTTCCGTTTAGTCCTAGCATATCTTATTAAAATGCAAAAATGGTCACCCATTTCAATGAACTATAAACAATACAAAATATTTACCTATAAATAAATGAATGTGATTCCGGATGATTGATTATTCTGTTAGATTTCTCGAGAAATGTTCTATGCAGTTAATTGAAATGTGAGATAATTCTGGCAATTCAATGAGTTAATTTAGGAATATTCCGAATATTTTACAGAAGACTGGCTTTATTAGCGTGAATAAACAAAAGCAAAAAGTATATATGAAGTGGTATCTGATTTAAAGTTATGATTTTAATAAAAAGCTGCATTTTAAAATGGCTTATTGATATTATTTGAAAAAACTTGTGATCCGAGTTATATTAATACTTATACCTACAACTTCAAGGTATTCCCCGTTCGATTAAAAAATAAATTATCAAAATCGGTCCACACAGTCAAAAATTATGCTTAATCATACATAAAAAAAAATACGCGACGAATTGAGAACCTCCTCGTTTTTTTTTTCGTCGGTTAAAAAACTTGCTGCCATGCCAACACAAAAAAAACTGTCTGTCAGATAAAACAGACAAATTTATTTATTTTATTGTAAGGGAAAATTTTAGTTAGTTTATTTTTGTTATTACTTTTAGTTAATTTTGCTATTTTCATCACTTATTTGCTTTGCCGACCTCAAAAAGGGGCCATTTGGGCCTGGGCGACAGAAAAGAGCTATGGTAGCTCAAAAGGAGCCAAAATGGGACCTAAAAGGGGTCATTTGGCAACGCTATGAAAGGAAAGTTTTGCCATTTGGATGCCCCAATTCTTAAAATACCTAAGTAAGTCCAGTTTTCGCGTTTTGAGATACGGGCACTTTTGTGTTAGGAAAGAATCGTGGGAACTTTCCCATTGAGTTTAAAAAATAAATAACCACTGAAATATATGGCAAATATCCTAAACTTTGTTTTGCCAAGATCACAAACCTGTAATATTTGAAAAGAAATTTATTAAAAAACATGAAAGTTTCTGGACTTAGTTTAAATTCTAGGTCTAAGAGGTTTCTTAGCAGTTTTTTAAGGACTTAGTTAGTTTTCAAAAGTATTCAGTACTTTTACTATGAGAAAACACGTGCTTTTTTTGATTAAAAAACACTGGATTTTCGATACTTTTTTCTTTCCAGACAAATTAAGCTTGATACCAATATAATTTATGTCAAAAAGTGTATCCGAAATCGACGATACAAAAAGTTTTTCTAAACAAAAATATAATATTAAAGCCAAAAGCAGGTATCATAGCAATTTAGGCAAAAAAAAACATGTTTTAGCCTTTTTCTCCAGTACAATTATTTTTATTGTAGTTTTTATAATAATTGTAAATAGTGTTAGCTTTAATTTATTTTTTTACTAACGTAAGTTAAGTGTTTTACTAACAAGCTATGGAAACCTAGATTCCTGAAATAATTATTTGAATTTGAATTATAATGAGTACTTACCAAAAAAAATTTAATTCTAATGAACAGTTTTGCTACTTCAACCAAAATAATTTGCCACTCGTAGTAAATTACCTGTTTATATGTATACTTTTCTCTTCTGATGAGTCAACACGATTAAGTAACATGAAATAAGCATATTCCACACACGTCCATAATGACTTAAAAAATAAATATTGGTTCAAACCTGCAATACATGTAGAAAAAAAACAATTTTATTATTAGTTTTAGACCACGTTTTTTTTTTTGATAAATTATGATAGTTTAAATTTTTTATTTAGTGCTTGAAGGTAGAAAAATAAAAAACGAGCGTAAATAAAAAAAAGACAAATCTATGCCAAAAAAATATATTTGTTTTGCATACAAATTTCATATTAAGGTAGCTGGACTTAGTGATTTTATTTAGTTTTATGAGGACTTAGAGATATTATGGACTTAGCGGTTTTACGAACTGAAATTCAACCAGTTTTTTTTTTATATTTTGAAAATTGGGTATAATCTCAGAATAAAGACAAGCATAGAAGGAGTCCTAAAATAAAAAGTCACATCATTGTGTTACGCTACTTACTCAAGTGCAACCATTGAATATGTTAAAAAGAGACCAATATACTTTCTCCACTGGGTCGTATGACTCTTCCGCACCTTGCCCGTACCTGGGTTCGACTTTTTATTTTTAATTTTCTAAAAAGCTAGTGATGGCAAAAATAACTTGTCCTAAATCAAGTTGTCTATACTTTTATACAAGACATGGTTCTTTATTATGGAACTTGTCATAACTAATTCAGGAGTAATTGTATGGTATTATAATAACAAGAAAACAAAGACAAAGATAAAAACGCTTTATTTCTATAAAAATGCAAATAAAAATACAAAATGTAACAAACCGTATAACATTTTTAACAGAAAAAGAATAAGGGCAATTGTGCCTTATCGATTAAAGCGATTTCTTCCAGGAAACCTACTGCACACAATAAGTTATTTTAATGAATAAAACGGGTGTCTTGATAAAAATATAATAATACTTACCTATTTCTAAAGATTTTCCGTTCATAAAAAACTCTGTCACATCAGATATTATTAGCACAGCTCTAAAATAATTAAAACTAAAAGATGTGTGCCTATAATAATATGTATATATAAAACAAGTAAAACAAATCTATTTTTGGAAATTTCATAATGTATGAATTATGCGCTTCTTTCTTTACACACTCATTTTCAATAATCTTGCTCTGCACTCTGCACCTCAAATGTTTGTTTTTGCCTGGGTTGATCTTGATCATCACTTTGTTTGTATGTGAAAAAACCCTGCTTGTGGTTTTTTTTTGAGACCTAAAAATATAATATGTTTTAATTAAAACTTATAAAAGAGAGTAAGTATTATAAAACCTGGGTGTAAACAATTTATACATACGTAAGTGATATCCTGCAGCTACAATGGCGCTTTTGTTTTTATCACAAAGTAAAATTTTCATGGAATTTTATTTGTTTACAGTTTACAGCATTGGTTTACCCAAATTTACGGTTCATATATTCTGTAGCTTTTTTATCAAAGTATTTTGTGAGGCCTGTAAGAAAGCAAGAAAAATGTTCTTAAATATTATATTCAAGACAATAATAATAATAATTTATTCAAATATATATTAATTAAAGCCTTCGTATTTTTTTTAGAAAACAGGTATCTTAGAGAATATTAACTTAAACGATGACATCCCGCAACTTAAACTTGAAATTTTCATATACAATTATGAGGATCTGCAGAAAAAAAACATAGATAAACTTAAACCTGTTTTATCCAGAATGGGCAAATTGTATGTCACAATATTTTCTTGAAGGCCTATATCCAGCAGTAGACGTTTTTAGCTGAGATGATGGTATTTTCTGGTTGCATTACTTTCTTAGATATGAAATATGAATTGTCCACTGAATGTCGCTGTCCTATTTCCTTTAGCATTAAGTTTATAACGAATAACATTTAATTAATTTGATATAAAATAAGCAATTGAAAGGGCAATATTTTATGATTACCACCAACCAACTTATTCAAATTGCAGCAGCAAAACTGTTGTTACAGTTTCAGGTTATAATCTTCACCATCTTAAATCTTCTTTGTTGATAAAACAGTATGTTGTGAATGTTTAAAATCTTGTCTCTTTATAGCATCCAGTCATTTTGTTTTTAGTATATAATTTACTTGAAAACTGAAAAAAATACAATAATTAGCATATTATTATGTCTGATTTTTATTTGTCCTTAAGTTAGAACGGATGATTTAGGTTCGATAACTTTTGTCTAAACATATTTTGGCACAACACTATCACAACCTTTACAGAAGGTGTTTTACCGTAATAATTCAATAAATTTAGGTACGAGTTCGACAAACAGCGTGTAAAATTGATGTTCTTGATAATTTATTAGTCAAAATAGTGCCCAGAAGTCTACAATGAAACAAAATTATTTACCGAATGGTAGGTGACCGAAACATCAAGATTTTGATTCCTTGACGCGTTTGATTCACATCCCGTCACTACACAAGAGATTGTTATACATTAAGTTAAACATTCACAATCACAAAACCAATTTATCACACCTTTTTCATAAAAAATAATCATAAAACTTTTGGAGCTGCTACCGATGTTTACAATGTCATATTATACGTCAAAATAAAACAAACCATAAACAAACCACCAAATATGTACCAAATTATTGGTTTTTAATTTTGTACGGTACTAATAAACCAGTGTCATCAATAAACCACTTTGATACCACAAGAAGAAAACTTGCAAAGAATTCTTATATTTTATCTCTCTCTAACTAATAGTCTTTTTGCCATTTAGTAAGGAGCGTAACAATATGAAAATAACTTTTTATTTTAGTCCGGTTTCTATGCTTGTCTTTATTCTGAGGGTATAATAGAGATTCTGAAATTTTTTTTCAAATAAATACAGCTCAGAAATACAGAAATATGAAAACTCTATGAAATATAGATAAGAGATAAAAATGCACTCTTTTCAATGGTGTAGCTAGTTGAAAAAATCACTTACTTTTGCAAATCCGTACAGTATATTATATACCTATTTTGTGCTAGTGTCCTTCCCGTCTCGGCTGATAGCAGAGGGGCTGCGGGTAAGCTGGAATTCTCCGCGACCCCCCCTCATCTTTAGAGGACATGGATGTCGTCCCCCCGGAGCATGGAAATAAAGTACTGAAGACTTGGCTGTATGGATTAAGTTCCTTTGCCTGCCCAGAATAGGCGAAAGAGAGTAAAAAAAATTTATGCTATGCTCCTATCCTATGCTATGCTCGCTCACTCTGCGAGAATCCTTTTAGTCTGTGCTGCGGCTGCCAGCCCAGCTTCGAGTTTTTTCAAAAAAACATTGAATTCATTGATAATTTTAATATAATTTCTCCTGAAATGAGCACTAATCGTCGCAGGGGCAGGCCCAAGCGGCTTCCAGAGCCAGATCGACCACAAATAAGCGAAGTTTATGTCGATACCACTTGCGATGTTTGTGATGCAGAATTTCTTGACTTCGAGGATCTCCAGGTCCACATGAACCAGGTTCATCCGTAAGTACGATATTAAATAGGCATTATCATATTCTAGAGGGGTTGAATTACCAAGCTGACCCGAAAACCCTATGCCTTTGCTTTAGGCCTCAGACAAACGGCGGCACGTCACGGCGTTTTTGTCCGTGGGGGTTAGGGGGCAATAAATACCGTGGGTCGGTGGGTCGTTTCGTGTCTGTCTGACACCGTTGGTGCCCGAGACTGTCCGTGCCCCGAAAAAAATGACCCACCCACCAAATGCCGCAACGGTCACCGTGGGCGGCGCGGCGTTTTAGTAATTGTTAGAAGTATAGAATTTTATACTTACTGCGCTATCGGTCACGGAAAAAGGGACCAGTAAGCTCGGCATCTGTGTGAGGCCTTTAAAGTCTCATTTCTATCTTATATCTTTTACTGTGTGTACTCTCTGATTTAAAAATATGAAGTTCTCTAAATACCGTTCGTTATTACCGCGGCAACAAGCTGGCCCCGCTGTCACGTTGGTAATAAAGCATAAACTCAGCTAAACGTGGGTCTGGCTCTTGAGCGGCTTGTATTTCTTTGAAGCTAACAACCAACATTTGTTTGTTTAAATTTAATTACATATATATGTAATACATGTTATTGTAGCTAGTTATTAAGCTGAAACATGGAACAAGAATCGCTTGCAAAATTTGACCTATAGAAGACAAACAATACAGGTAGTAGAAAGAACATAAGTATGTAGCTCATTATGAGAAAGAAAAAAAGGAACCAGAGTAGGTAAATACTAAAACTCAATTTATGTACTAACATATTTTTTTTTTAATATGTAAAATAACTTCAATGAATGGCATTAACGTACAGCTCCTTGTTTCAGAACAACCGCCGATAAAAAACCAAAAGACTTTTTTAGGGGATTCTCCTGCTACTTCTGCCCCGAATATCATACCAGCCAAGAAAGCCTCTCGCTTCACATCCGAGATGATCACATGAAAAGCCTTTACTACTGCCAATACTGCCTGCGGGTCTTTACCAACTACCAGAACCAGAAGTCACACGAGCAACTCCATGTTACGGGGAAACTGAATCGTTACTCCTGCACCAATTGTCCGCTTTTCCTTTATAGTCCTGAAGAACTTCAGAAACACGACTACGAAGAGCACCAAGACTCAATGGATGGTATAATCCTGTACGAATTGTTCCCGTACCTCACTTCGCAGTTGAATATTGTTGTTGATTACGTCCTAAAATCAGCCAAGAAGAATGGCCAAAAATTCTCCTGTTCTTGCACCTACACTACTTCAACTCTGAGAGACCATTTAGACCATTTGAAGTTGAATAATTGCAGTTCACTTGTCTGCGTTCCTTGTTTGAAACCGTATAAAAATCGGAAGAATTTGACAAAGCACATACTTAAAAATAAATGTTATCTTAGGGGAACCATGAGGCGTTGTGACGTCTGCAAACTTAACTTGCTGATTGAAGATTTTGATAAGCATAGAAGGAACTGTCTGAGAAGAATGATTTGTGAGAATTGTGGCAAACATTTTAAAAATTCATTGGAACTATCCAAACACAAGGTGCAACACGAAACGGTGATCAAAATGAAGTCCTGCTACTACTGTCGCTTGCAACTTTTCAACTTACGAGTTTACAGGAATCATGTTATCAAATGCCACGGTAAAGACTACAAGAACTACAAATACGAATGCGCGTACTGCGATTTCGTTTTCAACCACCCGCAGAAGCTGTTCGCACACTTCTACTCGAGGCACAAGGATCTTAACCCCTTCCGTTGCAATATTTGTGATAAAGAGTTCCGTATTAGGAAACAATTTACTATTCATATCAAATTTGAACACAAAAGTGTAGGTTTCATTGAGTTCACTGATACATTAAACGTGCATTTTAATAAGGAGAAGTCTATTGATGCATACCAGCCAGCAGACCGCGAGAAACTTTTCACTGATGAAGACGAAGAAGATTTCATGAAAGCAGGACTAGACATTGCTGTAACAGCCAAAGTTAAAGCTAAACCTAAAGTTAAAAGACGTAAAGAGAGCGTTGACGACTCTGATGACGAGCCACTGATAAAGAAACGCAATATCACAGCTGTTAACAAACTAGAAAAGCTTGTTTCGTCAAAAGTAAAAAAAAGTAACCGCCTTACTTGCAAAACTTGCAAGAAATTCTGCTATACCGTGCAGAACTTCAACCGGCATGTTGCTTTACATTTGAAGGAGAGGAACTTCGAGTGTATTAAATGTGGAGCCAGATTCAAAACTCAGAAGCAATTACGCTGTCATTTGGAAAAGAACCATGAGACCGCGCATATAACGTCGAAACTAAAATCGCTACTAGAAAAGAAGAAGATGCGTGGAAAATACGATGTATCTGAACCTAAAACAAAGAGATTCGAAAAGACAATAACAAAAGTCGCACAGGAAACCGATAACGTTAAAGCCACAATAAAAGAAGTGAAGGAAACATCTGCGAAAAACTTTTTAGAAACGTTCAAACCTAATGCTGAAAAATCTGAAAAACTTATAGAGATAGAAGCCAGTGTTACTATAAAGCCAGTTGTTAATAAAAAAAGACAGTTTAGAGTTAAAATGGTGAAGTGCGACTTAACACCTCTACCGACAGTTTATCAAAAACTCAAAATGCCTGAAAGGGTGAATTTGGCTAATGATTTGATGAAAGCCAAAGTGAAATTGCAAGTGGCCAGGGATACGCATAAGCCTAAACTCAACTACGGAGTGAGTGAGGATCTTTACAATGAAATTCCTGAAGTGGGCGAAGAGGTAAGTTTAGTTTAACAAAATCAATATATATAAAACTCTTCCGTTACTGACTGACTGACTGACTGACTGACTGACAGACAACGCAGAGCCGAAACTACTGGGCGTAGCGTGCTGAAATTTTGCATGTAGGTTCCTTAGGGAGTGTAGGTGAGCACTAAGAAGGGATTGCCCGAAATTCCCACGGGAACGGGAACAAACAAGAATTTTGTGTTTATGAGAAATCTGCGCGGGTGAAACCGCGGGGCAGCCTCTAGTTGATATATAATAATACTAGTCGACCCGGCAAACTTCGTACCGCCTAACCTATTAGTATTTTGTGCATGATTTATACTTATATAAACCTTTCTATTAAATCTATTAAAAAAAACCGCATCAAAATATTCAAAATCCGATTCGTAGATTTATAGATTAAAGCATACATAGGGACAGACGCGGGAAGCGACTTTGTTTTATATTATGTATTAATAATAATAATAACACATCACACTCAGAGCCCCTAACTAGGAAGAACCTGTATCTAGGGTGCCCGAAACACACACAGAGACAAACATCACACCCAGACCGGAAACAAACATCGATATTCATCATATCAATATTTGCCCCGCCCGGGAATCGAACCCGGGTGCACACGCTTCTCAGTCCACATCACTGCCAACTGAGCTACGGAGCAGTCGAATATATATGTACTAAACTAATACTAGAATTAAGTTAAAGTAATTTAGGGTCTGTAGTAATATCATAGGCCTGCCTTAGCACCTTAGGTATAGAATTGCAAGTACACGCGGCCGCTCCGGCTCGGCGACGTCCTAGAACGGCCATGATTAAAACAGTTAAACGAAAAGACGCGCTCTCGCGTAGTGACACGGGTCATTATCGCATGGTCAATGCTCAGCGGACGGGTTTAGGCTATTATCGCTGTAGGTATTTAAAACAGGATCGAGTTAAGTTATTAAACGCCGATTTAAATTTGGTAGAGTTTCTGTAATATTGTGTTCAATCAATGTGCTAAACTAAACTACGCCACGGAGTGAAACTTCTATAAACTAAGTAGGTAGCACTAAGTTCAAAGACATATCTATGTCCAAGTATACATTTAAAATAATTTTGTTCACAGGTCGTCTGTAATGAGCAAGAGTTGTACATGAAACCAAAAGTTGACCAAACATCTCAAAACGAATCACAAAATGAATCTGTTGAGGTCGAAGAGATAATTCTACCAGAGCTGCCTAAAGGCTACGGGCCTTTTAAAGTGGCAACTTTACAAGAAGAAGCTCCATACTTTAAAATTGTGCCTTTAGATAGTTTGGTTGCCCCACCACCACCTCCAAAAATAGAGGAGAAATACGCAGAAGCAGATGAAATACAGCTTCCATCCGGAACGCTTGTCCGTGCAAATCCGCTAGCTCATTTGATGAAAGGCAAATCGATAGAAGATTTGGGTAAGAGGAAAAATTATACGCCCAAATTGAAAAACCCACAGAAGGCGCTTGCCAATGCTCTAATGAAGTTGGCAGATCGGGACAAGAAATGTGTTGAGATGAACAAGAAAAAGCAGACGGTGAAGCGGAAATTAAAGGCAAAATAACTGGTTGTTAGTGCATAAAAATGGGGAGTTGTTTAAAAATAATTAAGATAGGCAAAACTTTAACTTTGGTAAATACAAAAATGCATTAACTGTGGCCTTTTGTCAACTTCTTGTCATGTGTGTTTTTTTTTAAGAATAAACAGATAATTCAATAATTCATTTACTTTTGTTGTTTAATTTTCAGGGAATATTGTATCAATGTTAGTTCCTAAAGAAAAATTTTTGTTAGTGGGATTTGAAACAATAATCTAACAACTTATATTAACTGTAAAAAGTTTCCCAGTCTGTGTTGTATCTCCGACTATTGTTAACATCGTTTCCGTGCCTCGAAAGGCAGGTTAAGCCGCGGGTACCGCAATCCAGCTCCTCGTCAGTGGTGGCGGTCAGTCAGTGGCGTAAGGTAACCAAAGGCCCTGGGGCAAAATAAAACACTAGGTTCGAGGGCCCCCAAGCTTAAAGCCCCTAGCAAAAAGCATTTCGTTTTTTTAAATATTTTACCAGGGTAGCACGAAATGTGACATTGCGGATTATATTTTTGCTTACTCACGTTAGGGGCCCCTGTAGCCTAGGGGCCCCTTCCTTTATAATGCGAAATTAAGATTTTTTATTAAAGTTGTTATTTTTAAAGTATTTTATATTCCCGAAAAAAATCCATTAGTCTACTTAGTCAGTTCATAGTTGGTAAGTCGGGGCCTGAGGGCCCCCCTGAGCTTGAGGGCCCCGGGGCACTGCCCCAGGTCGTCCCTTGGTCTTATTGACATTATGGAGCTTAGAGACTAAGGTCCGATTTTTAATTCCAGTCAGTAAAATTACATTTCCAGTGTTGCCTACCGCCTACTAAATACCTATAAATGACAAACCTAATAAAATAAAGCATGACTAAATGTCTAAGTGTATTAATTGCCGAACATCACTATTGTAGCCGGTCACCAGACTCGTGGTCAAGTGCAAGTCTGGGGGGGCCACGAGTAAAACGCAAATTCCTCGTGGTCCCCCAGGGGGGCAACGCAGGGGGGGCACAAGTCTGTCGTAACCCCTTTTTGTATCAGAGACACAGAGAGAGTAGTTACACTTGTCTTTTTACTGATTGGAATTAATAATCGTACTTTAGACTAGAGAGTGGGTTTGTGGACGGCGCAGCTGTTTTGCCATTATAATGCGCATCACTCGACCGTATATAACAGCATTTCGTCCTAATAAGGCCTCCTTAAGGAAGATGCGACGCGTTGTGCGGGCTCCGACGCGGGGGCCGACGCGTTTCCTTAAACGATATCGAACGTTTTTTTTTCATACTGTTTTAAACCTATCTAATCTAATAATTTAGTTTTATTATTTCTTTGTAAAGTAAAAACATTCGATTAATATATTATTGAATATCTATTTATTGTGTTTTTTTTTATTTCATAATTAATAATTGAACACATTTACAATATAATTTCTTTAAGTACATAAAACAGATATCATATTATAATTACTTGTACAGTCACGGACTAGGAGGCCGTAACAGATTTGTCTATGGTTTCGTCATCCCTAGTCTGTATTACTATAGAACAAGAGCTATTTTGCAATACAGAAAAACCGGAAGTGTTACGCCGACCGTGTCCGCCACTGTACTTATAAATAAAAAGTATTATTATGCATATAACATATATGTACCTCTATATAATAAAATGGACTGTAATACTATATTACATGGCAATACTATGCTTATTGTTTTTCTATAGGTTAAAGGTATCTAGTTTTTTGTTTAGTTTCCCTGAATCTCGGCGTTGCGGAGGTATTCGACGGGTATTACTGAAGGTGCAGCTTCGCTGTCGCAGGTACAGAAGCAGTTCTTGTTCTTTTCCCCAGTTGGGAGAATCAGGACCTTAAGGTTCATGCTGGTCTGGAGTGCTTCCATGATTTCTGTAAAGATATATTTAAATTGCAATAAAGATTATGATTTTGGACGCGTTATCTATTCCTAGTTAGCATGTTTTCGCCTAGACCGCGTGTAAGCTGCCCGCATTCTATTATTTCATACATGTTATATGATAGGAATCATGGTGCCCACGCTCGCGAGAAGGAGCGTTCAATCACCCGCTACGGACGAGATCCGCGCGCGGGCGAACAAATGCATGAGAGGAAATGGGCTGTAATGAATTGAAATCATCTTGGCTAAAGGCAGTCGGACACTGTTGGAAATTATGCCTCGCTTACAGACTCGACACAATGACTGGTCTTCACCATCTGTTTTAAAAGTAAGGTATTTTAAGTTTTTCTGCATAACTTACCACGTTTGCCTTGATAAACCGACAGTTTACCACCGGTCTTCGTGTCGTCAGTGATCACTGGCACTTGTTTGGTCTGTCCAGGTGGTGTTGGCTGTGGTCCAGATCCTACAACAGTGACTTGTTTCTTCTTGATCAAAGTAGAGTCGTCCTCTTCTTTGACGCTGTTCCTCTTGATCAAAGTAGAATCATCCTCTTCCTTGACGCTGTTCCTCTTGATCAAAGTAGAATCATCCTCTTCCTTGACGCTGTTCCTCTTGATCAAAGTAGAGTCGTCCTCTTCTTTGACGCTGTTCCTCTTGATCAAAGTAGAGTCGTCCTCTTCCTTGACGCTGTTCCTCTTGATCAAAGTAGAATCGTCTTCCTCGCGAACGTTATTTTTCCTGATTGTCGTAGAATCGTCGTATTCTTCTGTTCTTGCGTTTTTGACTGTCTTAGATGAGCTTTCGTTGATGTTAGTTGTTGACTTTCTGATAATATCAGTGTTTTCCGGCTGGCCTGGTTGGCTTCCTCCTGGGGTCTTGCTACCAGGTCGGTTTGGTTGGCGTCCTCCTGGTTGGTTAGGTTGGCTACCTCCTGGAGTCTTGCTACCTGGTTGGTTAGGTTGGCTACCTCCTGGTTGGTTAGGTTGGCTACCTCCTGGAGTCTTGCTTCCTGGTTGGTTAGGTTGGCTACCTCCTGGTTGATTAGGTTGGCTACCTCCTGGAGCCTTGCTTCCTGGTTGGTTAGGTTGGCTACCTCCTGGTTGATTAGGTTGGCTACCTCCTGGAGTCTTGCTTCCTGGTTGGTTAGGTTGTCTACCTCCTGCTTGGTTTGGTTGGCTACCTCCTGGTTGGTTAGGTTGGCTACCTTCTGGTTGGTTAGGTTGGCTACCTCCTGGTTGGTTAGGTTGGCTACCTCCTGGAGTCTTGCTTCCTGGTTGGTTAGGTTGGCTACCTCCTGGTTGGTTAGGTTGGCTACCTCCTGGAGTCTGGCTTCCTGGTTGGTTAGGTTGGCTACCTCCTGGTTGGTTAGGTTGGCTACCTCCTGGTTGGTTAGGTTGGCTACCTCCTGGAGTCTGGCTTCCTGGTTGGTTAGGTTGGCTACCTCCTGGTTGGTTAGGTTGGCTACCTCCTGGAGTTTTGCTTCCTGGTCGGTTAGGTTGGCTACCTCCTGGTTGGTTTGGTTGGCTACCTCCTTGTTGGTTAGGTTGGCTACCTCCTGGTTGATTAGGTTGGCTACCTCCTGGAGTCTTGCTTCCTGGTTGGTTAGGTTGTCTACCTCCTGGTTGGTTTGGTTGGCTATTTCCTGGTTGGTTAGGTTGGCTACCTCCTGGTTGGTTAGGTTGGCTACCTCCTGGTTGGTTAGGTTGGCTACCTCCTGGAGTCTTGCTTCCTGGTTGGTTAGGTTGGCTACCTCCTGGTTGGTTTGGTTGTCTACCTCCTGGTTGGTTAGGTTGGCTACCTCCTGATTGGTTTGGTTGGCTACCTCCTGGTTGGTTAGGCTGGCTACCTCCTGGAGTCTTGCTTCCTGGTTGGTTAGGTTGGCTACCTCCCGGTTGGTTAGGTTGGCTACCTCCTGGAGTCTTGCTTCCTGGTTGGTTAGGTTGGCTACCTCCCGGTTGGTTAGGTTGGCTACCTCCTGGAGTCTTGCTTCCTGGTTGGTTAGGTTGGCTACCTCCTGGTTGGTTAGGTTGGCTACCTCCTGGAGTCTTGCTACCTGGTTGGTTTGGTTGTTTTAAGTTTTTGTTTATTGTTGTCTCAGTAGTGGTCTTACTTGTTTGGTTATCAGATGTATTTTTCTCATCGGTCTCAGTCACTGTTTTAGATGTTTTTGTAATAGAAACAGTTTCGTTTGGTTGTGTTCCTTCTGGGGTCTTGTCACCGGGCTGGCCTGGTCGGCTTCCTTCTGGAGTCTTGCTACCTGGTTGGTTAGGTTGGCTACCTCCTGGAGTCTTGCTTCCTGGTTGGTTAGGTTGGCTATCTCCTGGAGTCTTGCTACCTGGTTGGTTAGGTTGGCTACCTCCTGGAGTTTTGCTTCCTGGTTGGTTAGGTTGGCTACCTCCTGGTTGGTTAGGTTGGCTACCTCCTGGTTGGTTAGGTTTGCTACCTCCTGGAGTCTTGCTTCCTGGTTGGTTAGGTTGGCTACCTCCTGGTTGATTAGGTTGGCTACCTTCTGGAGCCTTGCTTCCTGGTTGGTTAGGTTGGCTACCTCCTGGTTGGTTTGGTTGGCTACCTCCTGGTTGGTTTGGTTGGCTACCTCCTGGTTGGTTTGGTTGGCTACCTCCTGGTTGGTTAGGTTGGCTACCTCCTGGAGTCTTGCTTCCTGGTTGGTTAGGTTGGCTACCTCCTGGTTGGTTAGGTTGGCTACCTCCTGGTTGGTTAGGTTGGCTACCTCCTGGAGTCTTGCTTCCTGGTTGGTTAGGTTGGCTACCTCCTGGTTGGTTAGGTTGGCTACCTCCTGGTTGGTTAGGTTGGCTACCTCCTGGAGTCTGGCTTCCTGGTTGGTTAGGTTGGCTACCTCCTGGTTGGTTAGGTTGGCTACCTCCTGGTTGGTTAGGTTGGCTACCTCCTGGTTGGTTAGGTTGGCTACCTCCTGGAGTCTGGCTTCCTGGTTGGTTAGGTTGGCTACCTCCTGGTTGGTTAGGTTTGCTACCTCCTGGAGTCTTGCTTCCTGGTTGGTTAGGTTGGCTACCTTCTGGAGTCTTGCTTCCTGGTTGGTTAGGTTGGCTACCTCCTGGTTGGTTTGGTTGGCTACCTCCTGGTTTCTTGCTACCTGGTTGGTTTGGTTGTTTTGAGTTTTTGTTTATTGTTGTCTCAGTAGTGGTCTTACTTGTTTGGTTATCAGATGTATTTTTCTTATCGGTCTCAGTCACTGTTTTAGATGTTTTTGTAATAGAAACAGTTTCGGTTGGTTGTGTTCCTTCTGGGGTCTTATCACCTGGCTGGCCTGGTTGGTTTCCTTCTGGTGTCTTGCTTCCTGGCTGGCCTGGTTGGTTTCCTTCTGGGGTCTTGCTTCCTGGCTGGCCTGGTTGGTTTCCTTCTGGGATCTTGCTTCCTGGCTTGCCTGGTTGGTTTCCTTCTGGGGTCTTGCTTCCTGGCTGGCCTGGTTGGCTACCTTCTGGGGTCTTGTCTCCTGGCTTGCCTGGTTGACTACCTTCTGGTTGGTTTGGTTGGCTACCTCCTGGTTGGTTTGGTTGGCTACCTCCTGGTTGGTTTGGTTGGTTACCTCCTGGTTGGTTAGGTTGGCTACCTCCTGGTTGGTTTGGTTGGCTACCTCCTGGTTGGTTAGGTTGGCTACCTCCTGGAGTCTTGCTTCCTGGTTGGTTAGGTTGGCTACCTCCTGGTTGGTTAGGTTTGCTACCTCCTGGAGTCTTGCTTCCTGGTTGGTTAGGTTGGCTACCTTCTGGAGTCTTGCTTCCTGGTTGGTTAGGTTGGCTACCTCCTGGTTGGTTTGGTTGGCTACCTGGTTGGTTTGGTTGTTTTGAGTTTTTGTTTATTGTTGTCTCAGTAGTGGTCTTACTTGTTTGGTTATCAGATTTATTTTTCTTATCGGTCTCAGTCACTGTTTTAGATGTTTTTGTAATAGAAACAGTTTCGGTTGGTTGTGTTCCTTCTGGGGTCTTGTCACCTGGCTGGCCTGGTTGGTTTCCTTCTGGGGTCATGCTTCCTGGCTGGCGTGGTTGGTTTCCTCTTGGGGTCTTGCTTCCTGGCTTGCCTGGTTGGCTTTCTTCTGGGGTCTTGCTACCTGGCTTGCCTGGTTGGCTTCCTTCTGGGGTCTTGCTACCTGGCTTGCCAGGTTGGCCACCTTCTGGGGTCTTGTCACCTGGCTGGCCTGGTTGGCTTCCTTCTGGGGTTTTGTCACCTGGTTGGCTTCCTTCTGGGGTCTTGCTTCCTGGCTTGCCTGGTTGGCTACCTTCTGGGGTCTTGCTACCTGGCTTGCCTGGTTGGCTACCTTCTGGGATCTTGTCACCTGGCTGGTTTCCTTCTGGGGTCTTGCTTCCTGGCTTGTCTGGTTGGCTGCCTTCTGGGGTCTTGCTTCCTGGCTTGCCTGGTTGGCTTTCTTCTGGGGTCTTGCTACCTGGCTTGCCTGGTTGGCTTCCTTCTGGAGTCTTGTCACCTGGCTTGCCTGGTTGGTTTCCTTCTGGGGTCTTGCTACCTGGTTGGTTTGGTTGTTTAGAGGTTTTGTTTATTGTTGTCTCAGTAGTGGTCTTACTTGTTTGGTTATCAGATGTATTTTTCTTATCGGTCTCAGTCACTGTTTTAGATGTTTTTGTAATAGAAACAGTTTCATTTGGTTGTGTTCCTTCTGGGGTCTTGCTTCCTGGCTGGCCTGGTTGATTTCCTTCTGGGGTCTTGCTTCCTGGCTTGCCTGGTTGGCTGCCTTCTGGGGTCTTGCTACCTGGCTTGCCTGGTTGGCTACCTTCTGGGGTCTTGTCACCTGGTTGGCCTGGTTGGCTTCCTTCTGGCGTCTTGCTACCTGGCTTGCCAGGTTGGCCACCTTCTGGGGTCTTGTCACCTGGCTGGCCTGGTTGGCTACCTTCTGGAGTCTTGTCACCTGGCTTGCCTGGTTGGTTTCCTTCTGGGGTCTTGCTGCCTGGCTTGCCAGGTTGGCTACCTTCTGGGGTCTTGCTTTCTGGTTGGTTTGGTTGTTTAGAGGTTTTGTTTATTGTTGTCTCAGTAGTGGTCTTACTTGTTTGGTTATCAGATGTATTTTTCTTATCGGTCTCAGTCACTGTTTTAGATGTTTTTGTAATAGAAACAGTTTCATTTGGTTGTGTTCCTTCTGGGGTCTTGCTTCCTGGCTGGCCTGGTTGATTTCCTTCTGGGGTCTTGCTTCCTGGCTTGCCTGGTTGGCTGCCTTCTGGGGTCTTGCTACCTGGCTTGCCTGGTTGGCTTACTTCTGGAGTCTTGTCACCTGGCTTGCCTGGTTGGTTTCCTTCTGGGGTCTTGCTGCCTGGCTTGCCTGGTTGGCTACCTTCTGGGGTCTTGCTACCTGGTTGGTTTGGTTGGCTACCTGGTTGGTTTGGTTGTTTAGAGGTTTTGTTTATTGTTGTCTCAGTAGTGGTCTTACTTGTTTGGTTATCAGATGTATTTTTCTTATCGGTCTCAGTCACTGTTTTAGATGTTTTTGTAATAGAAACAGTTTCATTTGGTTGTGTTCCTTCTGGGGTCTTGCTTCCTGGCTGGCCTGGTTGATTTCCTTCTGGGGTCTTGCTGCCTGGCTTGCCTGGTTGGCTACCTTCTGGGGTCTTGCTTCCTGGCTTGCCTGGTTGGCTTCCTTCTGGGGTCTTTTCACCTGGCTGGCCTGGTTGGTTTCCTTCTGGGGTCTTGCTACCTGGCTTGCCTGGTTGGCTTCCTTCTGGGGTCTTTTCACCTGGCTGGCCTGGTTGGTTTCCTTCTGGGGTCTTGCTGCCTGGCTTGCCTGGTTGGCTTCCTTCTGGGGTCTTGTCACCTGGCTTGCCTGGTTGGCTACCTTCTGGGGTCTTCTCACCTGGCTGGCCTGGTTGGTTTCCTTCTGGGGTCTTGCTGCCTGGCTTGCCTGGTTGGCTACCTTCTGGGGTCTTGCTTCCTGGCTTGCCTGGTTGGCTTCCTTCTGGGGTCTTGTCACCTGGCTGGCCTGGCTGGTTTCCTTCTGGGGTCTTGCTGCCTGGTTTGCCTGGTTGGCTACCTTCTGGGGTCTTGTCACCTGGCTGGCCCGGTTGGTTTCCTTCTGGGGTCTTGTCACCTGGTTGGCCTGGTTGGCTACCTTCTGGAGTCTTGCTTCCTGGCTTGCCTGGTTGGCTACCTTCTGGGGTCTTATCACCTGGCTGGCCCGGTTGGTTTCTTTCTGGGGTCTTGTCACCTGGTTGGCCTGGTTGGCTTCCTTCTGGAGTCTTGCTTCCTGGCTTGCCTGGTTGGTTTCCTTCTGGGGTCTTGCTGCCAGGCTTGCCTGGTTGGTTTTCTTCTGGGGTCTTGCTGCCTGGCTTGCCTGGTTGGCTACCTTCTGGGGTCTTGCTACCTGGTTGGTTTGGTTTTTTAGAGGTTTTGTTTATTGTTGTCTCAGTAGTAGTCTTACTGGTTTGGTTATCAGATGTATTTTTCTTGTCGGTCTCAGTCACTGTTTTAGATGTTTTTGTAATAGAAACAGTTTCAGTCGGTTGTGTTCCTTCTGGGGTCTTGCTTCCTGGCTGGCCTGGTTGGTTTCCTTCTGGGGTCTTGCTTCCTGGCTTGCCTGGTTGGCTGCCTTCTGGGGTCTTGCTACCTGGCTTGCCTGGTTGGCTTCCTTCTGGGGTCTTTTCACCTGGCTGGCCTGGTTGGTTTCCTTCTGGGGTCTTGCTGCCTGGCTTGCCTGGTTGGCTGCCTTCTGGGGTCTTGCTACCTGGCTTGCCTGGTTGGCTTCCTTTTGGGGTCTTTTCACCTGGCTGGCCTGGTTGGTTTCCTTCTGAGGTCTTGCTACCTGGCTTGCCTGGTAGGCTTCCTTCTGGGGTCTTTTCACCTGGCTTGCCTGGTTGGTTTCCTTCTGGGGTCTTGCTGCCTGGCTTGCCTGGTTGGCTTCCTTCTGGGGTCTTGTCACCTGGCTGGCCCGGTTGGTTTCCTTCTGGGGTCTTGTCACCGGGCTGGCCTGGTTGGTTTCCTTCTGGGGTCTTGCTTCCTGGCTTGCCTGGTTGGCTACCTTCTGGGGTCTTGCTGCCTGGCTGGCCTGGTTGGTTTCCTTCTGGGGTCTTGCTTCCTGGCTTGCCTGGTTGGCTGCCTTCTGGGGTCTTGCTACCTGGCTTGCCTGGTTGGCTTCCTTCTGGGGTCTTTTCACCTGGCTGGCCTGGTTGGTTTCCTTCTGGGGTCTTGCTGCCTGGCTTGCCTGGTTGGCTTCCTTCTGGGGTCTTGTCACCTGGCTGGCCCGGTTGGTTTCCTTCTGGGGTCTTGTCACCGGGATGGCCTGGTTGGTTTCCTTCTGGGGTCTTGCTGCCTGGCTTGCCTGGTTGGCTACCTTCTGGAGTCTTGTTACCTGGCTGGCCCGGTTGGTTTCCTTCTGGAGTCTTGTCACCTGGTTGGCCTGGTTGGCTTCCTTCTGGAGTCTTGCTTCCTGGCTTGCCTGGTTGGCTACCTTCTGGGGTCTTGTTACCTGGCTTGCCTGGTTGGTTTCCTTCTGGGGTCTTGCTGCCTGGCTTGCCTGGTTGGTTTCCTTCTGGGGTCTTGTTACCTGGCTTGCCTGGTTGGTTTCCTTCTGGGGTCTTGCTGCCTGGCTTGCCTGGTTGGCTACCTTCTGGAGTCTTGTCACCTGGTTTGCCTGGTTGGTTTCCTACTGGGGTCTTGCTGCCTGGCTTGCCTGGTTGGTTTTCTTCTGGGGTCTTGCTGCCTGGCTTGCCTGGTTGGCTACCTTCTGGGGTCTTGCTACCTGGTTGGTTTGGTTGTTTAGAGGTTTTGTTTATTGTTGTCTCAGTAGTAGTCTTACTGGTTTGGTTATCAGATGTATTTTTCTTGTCGGTCTCAGTCACTGTTTTAGATGTTTTTGTAATAGAAACAGTTTCAGTCGGTTGTGTTCCTTCTGGGGTCTTGCTTCCTGGCTGGCCTGGTTGGTATCCTTCTGGGGTCTTGCTCCCTGGCTTGCCTGGTTGGCTGCCTTCTGGGGTCTTGCTTCCTGGCTTGCCTGGTTGGCTGCCTTCTGGGGTCTTGCTACCTGGCTTGCCTGGTTGGCTTCCTTCTGGGGTCTTTTCACCTGGCTGGCCTGGTTGGTTTCCTTCTGGGGTCTTGCTACCAGGCTTGCCTGGTTGGCTTCCTTCTGGGGTCTTGTTACCTGGCTTGCCTGGTTGGCTTCCTTCTGGGGTCTTGTCACCTGGCTGGCCTGGTTGGTTTCCTTCTGGGGTCTTGTCACCTGGCTGGCCTGGCTGGTTTCCTTCTGGGGTCTTGCTGCCTGGTTTGCCTGGTTGGCTACCTTCTGGGGTCTTGTTACCTGGCTTGCCTGGTTGGCTTCCTTCTGGGGTCTTGTCATCTGGCTGGCCTGGTTGGTTTCCTTCTGGGGTCTTGTCACCTGGCTGGCCCGGTTGGTTTCCTTCTGGGGTCTTGTCACCTGGTTGGCCTGGTTGGCTTCCTACTGGAGTCTTGCTTCCTGGCTTGCCTGGTTGGCTACCTTCTGGGGTCTTGTTACCTGGTTGGCCTGGTTGGTTTCCTTCTGGGGTCTTGCTGCCTGGCTTGCCTGGTTGGTTTTCTTCTGGGGTCTTGCTGCCTGGCTTGCCTGGTTGGCTACCTTCTGGGGTCTTGCTACCCGGTTGGTTTGGTTGTTTAGAGGTTTTGTTTATTGTTGTCTCAGTAGTAGTCTTACTGGTTTGGTTATCAGATGTATTTTTCTTGTCGGTCTCAGTCACTGTTTTAGATGTTTTTGTAATAGAAACAGTTTCAGTCGGTTGTGTTCCTTCTGGGGTCTTGCTTCCTGGCTGGCCTGGTTGGTTTCCTTCTGGGGTCTTGCTTCCTGGCTTGCCTGGTTGGCTGCCTTCTGGGGTCTTGCTACCTGGCTTGCCTGGTTGGCTTCCTTCTGGGGTCTTTTCACCTGGCTGGCCTGGTTGGTTTCCTTCTGGGGTCTTGCTGCCTGGCTTGCCTGGTTGGCTTCCTTCTGGGGTCTTGTCACCTGGCTGGCTCGGTTGGTTTCCTTCTGGGGTCTTGTTACCTGGCTGGCCCGGTTGGTTTCCTTCTGGGGTCTTGTCACCTGGCTTGCCTGGTTGGTTTCCTTCTGGGGTTTTGCTGCCTGGCTTGCCTGGTTGGTTTCCTTCTGGGGTCTTGCTGCCTGGCTTGCCTGGTTGGTTTCCTTCTGGGGTCTTGTTACCTGGCTTGCCTGGTTGGTTTCCTTCTGGGGTCTTGCTGCCTGGCTTGCCTGGTTGGCTACCTTCTGGAGTCTTGTCACCTGGTTGGCCTGGTTGGTTTCCTTCTGGGGTCTTGCTGCCTGGCTTGCCTGGTTGGTTTTCTTCTGGGGTCTTGCTGCCTGGCTTGCCTGGTTGGCTACCTTCTGGGGTCTTGCTACCTGGTTGGTTTGGTTGTTTAGAGGTTTTGTTTATTGTTGTCTCAGTAGTAGTCTTACTGGTTTGGTTATCAGATGTATTTTTCTTGTCGGTCTCAGTCACTGTTTTAGAGGTTTTTGTAATAGAAACAGTTTCAGTCGGTTGTGTTCCTTCTGGGGTCTTGCTTCCTGGCTGGCCTGGTTGGTTTCCTTCTGGGGTCTTGCTTCCTGGCTTGCCTGGTTGGCTGCCTTCTGGGGTCTTTTCACCTGGCTGGCCTGGTTGGTTTCCTTCTGGGGTCTTGCTACCTGGCTTGCCTGGTTGGCTTCCTTCTGGGGTCTTTTCACCTGGCTGGCCTGGTTGGTTTCCTTCTGGGGTCTTGCTGCCTGGCTTGCCTGGTTGGTTTCCTTCTGGGGTCTTGCTGCCTGGCTTGCCTGGTTGGCTTCCTTCTGGGGTCTTGTCACCTGGCTGGCCCGGTTGGTTTCCTTCTGGGGTCTTGTCACCGGGCTGGCCTGGTTTGTTTCCTTCTTGGGTCTTGCTTCCTGGCTTGCCTGGTTGGCTGCCTTCTGGGGTCTTGCTACCTGGCTTGCCTGGTTGGCTTCCTTCTGGGGTCTTTTCACCTGGCTGGCCTGGTTGGTTTCCTTCTGGGGTCTTGTCACCTGGCTGGCCTGGCTGGTTTCCTTCTGGGGTCTTGCTGCCTGCTTTGCCTGGTTGGCTACCTTCTGGGGTCTTGTCACCTGGCTGGCCCGGTTGGTTTCCTTCTGGGGTCTTGTCACCTGGTTGGCCTGGTTGGCTACCTTCTGGAGTCTTGCTTCCTGGCTTGCCTGGTTGGCTACCTTCTGGGGTCTTATCACCTGGCTGGCCCGGTTGGTTTCCTTCTGGGGTCTTGTCACCTGGTTGGCCTGGTTGGCTTCCTTCTGGAGTCTTGCTTCCTGGCTTGCCTGGTTGGCTACCTTCTGGGGTCTTGTTACCTGGTTGGCCTGGTTGGTTTCCTTCTGGGGTCTTGCTGCCTGGCTTGCCTGGTTGGTTTTCTTCTGGGGTCTTGCTGCCTGGCTTGCCTGGTTGGCTACCTTCTGGGGTCTTGCTACCTGGTTGGTTTGGTTGTTTAGAGGTTTTGTTTATTGTTGTCTCAGTAGTAGTCTTACTGGTTTGGTTATCAGATGTATTTTTCTTGTCGGTCTCAGTCACTGTTTTAGATGTTTTTGTAATAGAAACAGTTTCAGTCGGTTGTGTTCCTTCTGGGGTCTTGCTTCCTGGCTGGCCTGGTTGGTTTCCTTCTGGGGTCTTGCTTCCTGGCTTGCCTGGTTGGCTGCCTTCTGGGGTCTTGCTACCTGGCTTGCCTGGTTGGCTTCCTTCTGGGGTCTTTTCACCTGGCTGGCCTGGTTGGTTTCCTTCTGGGGTCTTGCTGCCTGGCTTGCCTGGTTGGCTGCCTTCTGGGGTCTTGCTACCTGGCTTGCCTGGTTGGCTTCCTTCTGGGGTCTTTTCACCTGGCTTGCCTGGTTGGCTTCCTTCTGGGGTCTTGTTACCTGGCTTGCCTGGTTGGTTTCCTTCTGGGGTCTTGCTGCCTGGCTTGCCTGGTTGGCTACCTTCTGGAGTCTTGTCACCTGGTTGGCCTGGTAGGTTTCCTTCTGGGGTCTTGCTGCCTGGCTTGCCTGGTTGGCTACCTTCTGGGGTCTTGCTACCTGGCTGGCCTGGCTGGTTTTCTTCTGGGGTCTTGCTTCCTGGCTTGCCTGGTTGGCTTCCTTCTGGGGTCTTGCTTCCTGGCTTGCCTGGTTGGCTTCCTTCTGGGGTCTTGTCACCTGGCTGGCCTGGTTGGTTTCCTTCTGGGGTCTTGTCGCCTGGCTGGCCTGGCTGGTTTCCTTCTGGGGTCTTGCTTCCTGGCTTGCCTGGTTGGCTTCCTTCTGGGGTCTTGTCACCTGGCTGGCCTGGTTGGTTTCCTTCTGGGGTCTTGCTGCCTGGCTTGCCTGGTTGGCTACCTTCTGGAGTCTTGTCACCTGGCTGGCCTGGTTGGCTACCTTCTGGGGTCTCGCTACCTGGCGATCCTGGTTGGCTACCTTCTGGGGTCTTGTCACCCGGCTGGCCTGGTTGGCTTCCTTCTGGGGTCTTGTCACCTGGTTGGCCTGGTTGGCTTCCTTCTGGGGTCTTGTCACCTGGTTGGCCTGGTTGGCTTCCTTCTGGGGTCTTGCTACCTGGCTTGCCTGGTTGGCTTCCTTCTGGGGTCTTGTCTCCTCGCTTGCCTGGTTGGTTTCCTTCTGGGGTCTCGCTACCTGGCTTGCCTGGTTGGCCACCTTCTGGGGTCTTGTCACCTGGCTGGCCTGGTTGGTTTCCTTCTGGGGTTTTGCCTCCTGGCTTGCCTGGTTGGCTACCTTCTGGGGTCTTGCTACCTGGTTGGTTTGGTTTGCTTCCTTCTGGGGACTTGTCTTTTGGTTTTTCTGGTGTGTCCGTTTTTGGTCTGTTATTTTTCACATGTTCGATTGCTTTTGTTATATCTGAAATTTTAACATTTTTGATTAAAATGAGATTTTAACTTAGAGATCGATACGCTTTAGAAATCAAGAAGTCGCTAGTAATTGTAGTATATTAGTAAGTAGTTGAATAATAAAAATGTTCTGTTGTTTTTTTTAAGTATAACTTACCTGTTTCTCCGGTCGTTTTTCTGAGGGTTTTGATTGATTCAAGGAAGTCTGCAAATAAAAAGATTAGCTTTAAAATTTTTAATTATGCATTATTTCAGACTTCGGCTTGATAAAACTTCTTTTTTTTTTCGGAGATGTCAAATTGAAAACCTCTCATTTCAATGCAATGCGGATTACGTTTTATTTAAATAGCAAAGATTTATTTTGAAATCAACAATGCGTTTGAAGATTGAAGGTAATCACTACGTTTTATACTATTTTTGCAAAAACCTTAATTTTGCATAGACCCATTTGTGACCTATTTATACATTAAAGATCAATTAGCTTAAAATTTTACTTACTGGTCTGTCTAGTATATTTCTTTACAATCGTGATCATCTCTTCCCAATCTGAAAGTAATTAAAACAATACTTAAATACATATAAAATAAGGTTAAATTAACCATATATATAATGTTATATTAAATTGTATACACTAATATTTTGTTTGGATTAAAAACTCACCGGAAGTGCGACTGATGGTTATGATCTGCTCGAAGAAAGTAATTATGTCTGAAAAAATAAAAAACAGTTTATTAAAAAATTCCGCAAATATTTAAATAATATTCTGATATTTATCTACTATATATATAAATATAAAAGTTAATCGTGGTTCGTTAGTCTCGCTAAAACTCGAAAACGGCTGGGCCGATTTAGCTGATATAATTTTATAGGAACATGCAGTATTACATGATCTTCATAGAATATTATTTAAAACATACTTTATTCATACTAACAGAATAAAATATAACCACTTTTTTGCCAGAATAAAGTAACCACAAAATATAGTAAAATTTCGAATAAGTGAGAATGATAGGTATTGAAATGTGTTACATACCGATTCTGACAACCTCCCAAATTATAGTGATGGAGCGGATGAAGTCTGAAATGTAAAAAATAATTATTAATTATCAGTAAATCAAACCAAATAATAAATCACAATAAAAACTTAAAAGGAGACTGGATTTGCGCCTCTAGCCACTTTACAAGTTACAAGATGTACTTGAGAAAACCCTATTGAACTCACTGCGAATAGTAGTGATCTTAGTGATTTTGGTGACAGCCTCGCGGATGGTCCTTGTCCTGGTGATCCTGACGATAGTCCTGAAGAACCTGATGATGGTCACCCTGGTGAACTTGCGGATGGTGATGATGAGCTCGTAGATGTCGGTGATCTCTGTGATCTCAATGATCACTTCCCAAGCCTCGGTGATGGCTAAAGTAAGAGAGAAGAAGATAATGTAACTATATAATACTGAGACATAAAGTGAATTAAACCCAATATTAATACGTAGAAAGACTAAAATGGATTGTTAACAGAGAAACAAACTCGAGTTTTCCAATAAATTGTCACTTTGTCCTTGATCCTATAAATTGGCTTCGATATTTTCGATGAACTTTTAGATTCTTAAAAGGCTTTTGATAGGCCTAAACATAGAAACTTTTTCTCAACAAATTTGATTCAAAATCAAAATTTAAAAATGCTCTATTCAATTTAGGATACAAGGTAGGTATCACTCATTACTTTTTAATAAAGTATTATACTATTTAATGAAGTATCCTATACTGCGAGCGGCGAGATGGTTCAGGGCGCCCACCATGCAGCTGCAGGCAAACGAATGTTAAAACTGTCTACAGAAAGAATAAATACTTACTCTTAGTTCCAGTGATCTCGATCAGGCTTCTGAAGAATTCGACGATGTCAGTTTCGCCAGATTGCTCGGTGATTTGCTCAAGTGTTTCCACGAAGCTCTCTGTAAGGGAAGTATTTATTTTGATTACAATTAAATTAAGCACGTATAAGTAAATACGACTGGCATAACTTTTAACACTTTAATTTTGATTCTACACAATATTCGTGATAGAATGTTAATTTTGAAGTAAAGGAACTGGGTTTTCTAGCAAGTTAAGTTATAAAGTTAAGTTATAGTCTTGCTACTCCCCGCCAGAGGCGCTGGAACGTGTTCCATATTAAGGTGGTAACTCTCGCTATGGCGCGAAATTCAAATTTTTTCGTGTTTTTTATTTATTCTGGCTAAAGTATACATTTTTAATAAAGTTTTAATGAATTCGCGTATGTAAAAAACAATCTCTCATATTGTAATACAACGTTTTTTGAAGACAGACGTACACATTTTGTGTCTTAGGGGTAAAAGGCCAAAAAAACAAGTTCCTTGAATATACACAAAATCGGTAACTCTGTCTTTCAAAAACGATATGTCACAATGTGGGAAATAGGTTTTTACGTACGCGAATTCATTTAAACTTTATTAAAAATTAATACTTTCGCCAAAATAATTAAAAAACGTGAACATTTTTGAATTTCGCGCTATACCGTGAGTTACCACCTTAAAATGCAAACGCTCAACGCGTAACGTAACCGTGGTCAAACTCATACTAGGCCTAATGTTCAATCAATATACATTACCTACCGTAACTAGTAAAGTAAAGACTTACCATCTTTAGTTGTCATCTTCTTGATTTCCTTAGCAGCTTCAGTAATATCGGTCGTGCCAGTCATTTGGATAATTTGCTCGATAACGGTCAGAGAATCTGAAAAAATTAAACTTGGTTAGTATAAAAGAATCAAGCACAGGAAAACTGCTCAGTTTATAACGACTTATTATAAAATCTTAAGCAGTTGATATTTTCAAACTTAATATAACATAATATCACGCCTTTTATTCCCCGAAGGGTTAGGCAGAGGCACCAGCTCTAGAGCCGGACCCACGTTTAGCCGAGTTAATGTTTTTCAAACTAAAATTTACAAATTAAGTTTTTTGATCTCAATAAGTTTTAGCTGTGAATCTTCTGTTGGTCAAGATTCTAAAAGTTTTACTCACCGGTTCTCTTGGTCATCTTGTTGATGCGCCTCATAACGGTGACAATGTCTGAAAATTTATTAGAAACCATTTAATATTATTATTTATGACACCAAGCTTCATACATACATATACAACGTCACGCCTATCTCCCATTGTATATATAAAATATGTAATTGTACCTATGTTATAAAAAAGAGACCCTTATTAGGAAGAGCCTATATCTAGGGAGCCCGAAACACAAACATAGTCGAACATTACACCCAGACCGGAAACAAACACCGATATTCATCATAACAATGTTCGCTCCGCCGGGAATCGAACCCAGGTGCATACGCATCTCAGTCCACATCACTGCCAACTGAGCTATCCTACATCCTTTTCAATAAAATATATTATAACCCTGTTAGTCATAAAAAGTTAAAGAACATTTTAGTTATTTGATGTACTTATGTCAATTTAGAGTGGATATGGATATCACGTATTTACCATACAACAAACCAGAGAAGTAGACCTCCAGTAAAGCTACTTAAAATCTACTGTATCTTTATGCATAAGACGGTAACAGTTTATATTCTATACTTACTCCTTGTGCGGAATATCCTCTGGATGATAGTGATAATTTCAGTGATCTTCCTTGTCCTGGTGATCCTGTAGATGCTCTCGAACACTTCAGTAATGGCTGTAATAAAAATTAGATTATAATAAGTATGATATTTTAGTCAGCACACTAGATTATGCTGCGTCAGAGCTCTTTTACTATAATGTTTCGAATATTGAACTGAAAAAAAGGCCTTTACGTAATCTTGGGGCACGTAAGAAAATAGAGGTACTCACTTTGCATGTTTGATTCCCTGGTGAGGGTTTCCAACGCAGATTTCAGTTCTGTAAGAAATTTATACGAAGTTAGATATTAAAAACGTGAAGTATTTTCAGCCTCTTGTCCACGACGCTTTTGTAGGCGGCAGCTATATAAAAATTAAACTAACTATAACGATTTCCACTAGCTATTTTTTTCGCGTCGCTGCGGCCTGCAAAGGCGTTTGTGTACTAAAGGCATAAAGGGTCCCATTTTTTTTTTGAATACTTACGTGTTTCGCCAGTAATCTCCCTCAAGATCGTTATGCTTTCAATAAAGGATTGAGTGTTCAGCACGCGGTTGAGCTCCACAACTGCTGAACGATTGTTGGTCGTCTTTGTCACTTTCCTCAGCACGCTAAACGTTTTCACGATACCTGTTGAAATCAAATAATCCGTGAGTTAAAGATCATCATCATCATTCATCATTTCAGCCGTAGGACGTCCACTGCTGGACATAGGCCTCCCTCAAGGCTCTCCATCTGTACCGATCGCAGGTGGCCTGCATCCAGCGTGGACCCGCAGCCTTGCGCAGATCATCCGTCCATCTGGTCGGTGGACGTCCTACGCTGCGCTTGCCGATCCGTGGTCTCCACTCGAGAACTTTTCGGCCCCAGCGGCCATCTGTTCTGCGGGCTATATGACCTGCCCATTGCCACTTCAACGAGCTTATCCGCTTGGCTATGTCGGTGACCCTGGTTTCTCTGCGTATGTCCTCATTTCTGATTCGATCCCGCAGAGCAATCAATTAAAATATATATTATGTTTATTAATTTTAATAAAAATGACCCCACACTTGAATTACTAACCAAATTCGCACTTATCCACCGTATAATAAATAGTACTACATACAGTAAGGGCACTCCCTGCCTCCCTCAGCAAGTGCGGCCCCGCCCTCTCGGTTACCGCTCAGTACAAATGAAGCAGCGTCTTATCTCACTCACACAAGCACGATACGCGTGCACGTACACGAGTTTCGGCTGCAAGCGAAATAGCTTACCCACGGACTTCCTACCGCAAACAATCCTACCGACCTAAATTGTTCTCAATAAATTAAAAAAAAAGTCCTAACATTAGGGTATACTATCCAATTATAGTCACTTTAAGGAACCATCGATTATTATGATAAATTTCACATTACTTAATTAAATTATATAACTGCCATAAAAATGCCAATCGTCTGTTGTTTATAAGTGTAAGTATGGTTTACTTATTTTTTTTTCAATTATTTGTGCATTAGAAATGTTCCAAATCACAAATATTGCCCCGGGTCGAACACCCCCCTTCGCTGTTTTATCCGTCAGGAGTTGAAATTGTGTTTCGGGTTAAAAAAAAAAAGATTATACATTGTTTTAATTGCTAATGCTGTAAAATACCAAGAATCCTTATTTTCACCGTGAAACAAAACGGTACCATAACAATAATTGGAAGGGTGACAACGATTGGGTAGTTTACCCTATTTGTTTAAACACTCAAAGCCACTAACTGCTCACACCTCGTTTAAGTACTTACTGATCTCGGTTTTCAGTGTCTTGTAGACTTCTGGGAAAGTGTTGCCGACTGAAACATTCTTTGTGTCGATTTCAACTCCTTCCACGCCTGAAAATAATGGGACATAATAATTTTAATAACGCATCACACTCGGAGCCCCTAACTAGGTAGAACCTGTTTGTTTTCAATACAAAAAAAAACTTACCAGATCCATTGGGGGAGAGTTTCTTGAAGTAGTCAGCGATTTCTTCGGGACCTGTAAATTAAAAAAAATATGTTAGCAAAATATTATTACTTAAAAAAAATTTATTTCAAAGTTTGATTTTATAGATGAATATTTAAAGAAAAACTTACTGTTTCCATCGGAGCCCCTCTGGAGTACCTGGTACACGCCGTCAAAGTCACCGTGGCCGGTCATCTCTTCTAAGATCTCAAATGATTTGACAATACCTGTAAAAAAGGGTTTTATCCAGTTACATTTCTGTCCACGACGTAACCTATTAAATTAGAATATGATCTAAATAATCAATAACGTGATTATCGTAAAGCTAAATGATCAATAGATATTTTAAATTTTGTTACATCTTTATTGAACTACGACGCTACGCAGCGTAGCTAGCTACGGAACTAGCTACGGTTTTCACGCTGCGACGTAGTAGGAACGTAGCCTCGTAGCTCAGTATATTGAGAATTTATTGTTGTGCGTAGTTTGCCGTAGCTACTATGCTTATTGTAGATATTAAAAAAATCTAGGTACGTAATAGGAAGGCACTTACTTTGCTGCTGTGAGATTGCTCTCAGAAGACGGACGAACACGGTGAGATCTGAAAAAGGAAATTATTTGTGAAATCTAGAATCGAAAATATTTTTAAAATCAAAAAATATTTGTATGATACAGCGTCAAAGATTCGTAAGTACGAAACTCACTCCCTGGCCTGTAAAGTCATACAGTTTTGTTGATTAAGAATACATAAAGACATAATCTAGATTAAAAAAATACTTACTACTCTTGCCCGCGAGCAGGTTGAAGAATCGGATGATAAACTTGTAGTTTTTGGATCCGTGCATCTTCCTGAAGAACTCCAGGACATGCTTCTCATCTGTATTAAAAGAAAATAAATTTTTCATATGACTTTTTTAGTTGATGGTTCTGTTTGAAGGAATGCTGAGCTTAAAGGGCGAAACGGTGCGAAACTAGCGCCACTTCGATAAATAATTGATATTTTATTATTATTTTATTTTTTTATTTCGGCCATGGTTTAGAAGATTATTAATTATTTATCCGGAGTGGCGCTAGTTTCGCCCCTCAAATTTAGTTTATAGTTAAACTGCGTATCTCAGTAACCTTACCTTGCACATCAATGGTTTTCTTGATGTAATTGAAAGCTTCGGATTCATCTGTAAATAAAAATAGGAATTACAGAAGCAGTTATAATCTAACGTATCTATTCCCTACGGTCACGGCATCACGCGTGAACGACTAAACAATTTCATATTTTTTTGTTGTTGTATGTTTTTGCTGTCAAAAGTATTATATTGAAAAAAAAAAAAGGATTCCGAGCGGAACATATGGTGGTTGGGTGTCATAACCTGAAATAAATATTTTCATTTCATTTCATAAGAACATATAAGAAATGTGTGTACTGTATTATATATATTACAGTAAAATGTATTAGAAATATAAATAGTATTATTATATAAGAATCAGAAAATAATTTCAATCGAAAACTTGCACAATACTTACGGCTAATATAAATGCTTACTGTCAGTTACAGTTATTTGCCAAAATAATGAATGATAAATGTCCCGTAACTTAAATAAAAACTGTACTTAAATTTTATTAAGTTTCCTGCGCATTTGTGTAAATAACAGTAAGGTTATTTAGTTTGCGTCTCGCGAATTTTCTTTGTACGCACAGGTGTGCGTTGTATTCCATTATAAATTATTTTGAATATTTACTTTTGATGTTAATTTAATTAATTAATGCTAATATTAATAGCATGTTAAATAATATCATAAAATACATATGAAAGTATACATATATCGCTTTGACGTCAAAGTGGTTGTTTTTCTTAAATTTCCAATGATTTGGACGAATATTAAAAATGCATTAATTTTCAATAATAAGATAAAATTAAAGATAACTTACCGCTGATTCCGGTGAAAGATCGAATAATGTTGGTGATTTCATTTTGGTCTGCAAAGAAAAAAAACACATAGGTACATTAATTAGTTTATTAAGTACATTAAATGTCAACTACCTATTGTATGCTGTATATACAATATATATGTATACATGAGACATACAAAGGGATTGCACAAGATAACTATGACATAATAATAAATATCGATATTCGGCATACTACATTTCGTCTGATGAGAATATAATCTGAATAAAGGTAGGTATACGTATAAGACAAGATATGATATTAAAAAGGCGTGCTTTTGTGGTAACAACAAGAAAATAATTAACAAGCAACCCTAAAAAGAAAAAACTATAAATACATTTAGAAGTAGCTTTTTTTTGTTGGATTTTTTTGATACTATAGGTAATTGAAGAAATATAAAAATTACCGCTTCCGAAGAGGCTTTCCAAGATTTTCCTGATACCGCCAACGATTGGAATTCGTGGAAGTTGAATTTCTAAAACAAAAAAAAAAAAATTAGAATATAAATACAAGAGGTCATTAATGGTAAGTACAATTTTTTTTAAATAATAACATTAAAATTGAAGACTATTAGAAATCAATTTAAAAAATTAAACATGAAATTTATTAATTTAAACTTACTTGGCAAATCGATTTCTGGAAGTCCTAGAAAAAAAATAATGCAATTATTTATACATCATTGCTAATTATTTTAAATTGTTGATTGCAAGTGATACACGGATCATAATGTCCAGTAATGGATTAAGTTAACACTAAATAAAACAACATAGGTCATAAGAACACAACATCTACATAATATATTTAACTTACTTGGTTTGATTGTTGGTAGACGTGGCTCTGTTGAAATAAAAAAAGTTATATTAGTTTTCTATTATATCTTCGCCGCGCCTCGCCTAATGAGCGCTTGTACTTTATAGACTAAACAACAAACAGCCATAACTGCTTGCGACTTAAAATTTGAACTGAATCCTGAGGGTGTAAGGAAGGTACCTAATTCCTAAAATTCTTACTGGAACTGTTTATGACAGCGTCATAAGCAATGCAAACAATATTATTTTAGTTGAAATACTTAAGAATAACTTGACTTGAGATTTCTTACCTTCAAAGCCGATGTCTGGCATAGGGATACCTGTATGATAATACAAAAAATGTAAATAAAATGAAACGCAACTTTGCCCGCATTAAAAACATGGGCGGCCTCATAGCTAAAAGTTCATCGCTGATTTCTTTCATGGTTTAAAACTCTTAAAAAAATAATTTACTTAATTAAATGTACTAGTGTATAAGAGAATTATGTATTCTCATTGTTTTTTTTTTACTCACGTGGATTTCCGAAGTGCGGTCCTAAAAAAATACAAAAAATGTTTTATGAATTCTGTTATGTTTATGTTATACTAGTCGACCCGGCGAACTTCGTACCGCCTTACTTATAACTATGTTGTGCATGAGTTATACGTATAAACCTTCCTCTTGAATCACTCTATATATTAAAAGAAACTGCATCTAAATCCGTGGCATAGTTATAAATATATAAGCATTCATAGGGACAGACGTGGAAAGCGACTTTGTTTTTGTATTTTGTAAATTATACTATTTACAGCATAATTAACAGTTCGGGATTTTATGCTCAGCGCACATATGGACTGTAAATTCTATACCACAGGGTCGAGAACTTATTTATTATGCGTTTATTACGTCATAGTTGAATTTTTGAATCAAAAGCTGTTTCTCGATAATTGTATGCCAGGTGCCAAATAATTAAGGGTCTAGTAATCTTTGTTATTTAATCAGTATTGCCATAAGTGCGCTGGTTCCTTAAGTCAGTAATAATAATAATAATGAACCCTATTTAAAATAAATGTAAAAATTAATAATAAAAAAATAACTTACTTGGCATACCGAAATGTGGGATGTTCGGAAGCTTAGGAACTGAAAATAAATAAACATATTTTTTTAAATATCCTTGCTAGAAATTTCTACTAATGAAATAAATACGAAAGTTTTTGAGAAGTTTTATAAAGGTTTTTTTTTCTACTTTAAGATAAAACTACTAATTTGGAATGTGATAAAATATCTTTAAAATAAAAATGTTGAGGATTTAACCATGTCACACTAACCTGGAACTGGAAGATCCAGAGGCTTGATTCCAATATTTTCTGAAATAAATTATAAACAGTTTAAGTTTTAAGTTTTTTTAAGGTAATATTTAATTAAGATATCATGTACATTAAGCTGTAAATAAAAAATCAACACTATACTATTTTACAAAAAAAGTTAGGTAGACTGTTAAAATCGTCGGACTAGGTTTAAAAGTTTACAAACTTATTCGAGGATGACTGGGATTACGTACTCACTCAAAAGTTTTAGAACAGGTTTATCTTTATTATTTTAAGGCCATATTAGGTCCATTTTGATGAAAGTAAAAAAAATGGTACAGTCTGACCCTCACAAGAAAATGGACAGACGACAACGCAAGACTTTTTGTGTAAATCTGTGATGCAAGCCTTATGCCCAGCATTAGGCGTCTATCTACCTACTTAAAAATGTTAAAAAAAAACTACAATAAACACAAACCACAATCAGAGCCCCTAACTAGGTAGAACCTTAATATATCTAGGGTGCCCGAAACATATACAGAGACTAACACTGCACCCAGAACGGGAAACAAACATCGATATTCATCATATCAATATTCGCTCCGCCGGAAATCGAAACCTGGTGCACCCGCTTCTCAGTCCACATCACTGCCAACTGAGCTACGGATCAGTCAATAATAAAAATACTTACTGTGTCTCCTCAAAATGTTGTCCATTTCAGATGATTCGGAACTCTTGCTGAAACTAGAGGATTGCTCAGATTCGCTCGACGATGAGCTGGAATCAATCTCGCTAGTGCTTGATGAGCTTTCGACTTCGCTTGAGCTACTTTCGACTTCGCTTGAGCTACTTTCTACTTCGCTTGAGCTGCTCTCGACTTCGCTTGAGCTGCTCTCGACTTCGCTTGAACTGCTCTCTACTTCGCTTGAGCTACTTTCTACTTCGCTTGAGCTACTCTCGACGTCGCTTGAACTTTCGCTCATTGTAGAGGAGCTAGATTCAACGTCGCTAGATTCGCTCTCGAAGTTGGAGCTCATTTTATTTGAGCTGAAGCTTTCTGATTCGCTTTGTTTTTGGGATTCATTTTCGTTGAATGAGTATTCCTTCCTTTGTTGTTTGTTGCCAAACCCAAAACCAAAGTTTGGTACTTCTGTTTGGAAAGAGAATGGGTTATATTGAGAATTATAGGTCAAGTAAGTATTAGTTTTTTTTAAATATAAGTCTATATTAGGTGCTTACATGGTACAAATTACTTTTGTATGTACATATTGTAAATAGTGCAATAGTAGTAGGTACAAGTGGCGGTCCAGGAGGCCGTAACAGATTTGTCTATGGTTTCGTCAGCCCTAGACTGTTTTGCAATACAGAAAAACCGGAAGTGTTACGGCGACGTAGACCACCACTATACTTAGTTAAATGGACCAAAATAATTTCAACATAGTTTGTTAAATTTTCTTTTTACGTATGATACAATTTAAACTTAGTTGGGTTTTTCAAAATGTACTTGACTTGAATTTTAACAATTATCTATTTTTGTTATAAAAATTAGTAGGTATTAACTTACCTCCATCTAGATTAAGGCCTAATAGGCCACCTCCTGTAGAGAAAAATAATAATTATAAGTCAGTAAAATAGATACCTAAGTATAGTTAAAAAAAAGAAATTGGTCTGTAGTTAATAGTGTATTGTCGTGGCTTTATAAAAAACTTAAAAACAAAACTTACGTGGTTCGGCTGCTACAAACGTCGTAAAGACCTGTTGAAAAAAAGTTAAATTTTAAGAATAATATGTTCTCATAAGTCTAAAAGTATGTTATGAAATTAATTAGTGGGTTGCCTGGAAGAAACCGCTTTTAGCGATAATGGCCGCCCATTGCATTCTAATTTAATTTGTCTGCACCCTTAATTTAACAATAATTGTACTTTTTGTGTCTTACTTTGTATGCAATAAAGTGTTACTATTCTATTCTAAGTAATTATATATTTAAAAAAATTCATGATTCATTAAAAAATATACCTACTTAATTTTTTTCTGACTAATTAGTCTGCCCACGGTTTTTTTTTTCATATTAAATAGCAATCCTATTTGAAACATTGCATTAACGTCTATAATAAGTAATTGAGTTGAAAAAGTTGTAAGCAAAAATATTTCTAATAATACTACTCTAACGCAAAAAAAAGTTTAAAGTAAAAAAATATAATCAAAGCTTAAAAAAAAGTACTCACGCTGCAAAGCCCGACGAGCAAAAGCCCGCACAGAACAGACTTCATTATTCCCAAAGCTCTACAGTAGTGGGCAGAAGCAAAAGCTCTCTGTATCCACTAATCAAGAATCCACGCGCTCAAGCCAATTTATATCAGTTTCGTTCAGAAAACACGCCGTTGCAAGCCAGCTGTGTTTGATCTCTGCGTTTTCGCGTCAGGTCCGTGTTGGGTCGAGTAATCTTTTTAAATCGACTTGAAAAACTTGCCATATGATGGCGGCATAAGGCAAAAGAAAAAAAATATTTATTCAATATAGGATACAAGAACCACGACCAAGACGGAGTTATCTTTGATCAAATAAAGGAAGGAAAGAGTTAAGAAGAGAGACAGCCCATACAACGGCCGCTATTTTCAATGGTTATACCTTGTATCCTTCTTCTTCTTCTTCAAATTTAAGAGCTAGACTCTTGTCGGTGGAGCATCTTCCACACCTCCCGTTTCCCCGCCAGCTGCTTGACCTCTTGATACGACACGACCCCTACCATTTCTTTTATTTGATCAAAGTAACTCCGTCTTGGTCATCCCCTCTCTCTTTTCTACTCAATCTTGCCTTCAATAATGTTGGTGATGAAGGTGTCATGACGTATAAGATGCCCAATCATCATGCCTCGTCTTGTCTCAATGGTCTTTCTCACATTTCTTTTCTCCTTCACCCTCCTCCCATGAGGTGTCGCAAAAGGCGATAAGATTCCGTTCCCACTTAACGGCTGTCGGATCCTGTGTTTAATCGGGTTTAAAATTTACATTAAAACTATCATCCTATACAAAATGTGTGAACACCTTCCTAACACTAAACACTACTGTACTGCTAAAAAATCGACTAAATAAAAACTTTTTATCAAAATATTAAACCTACATTCATATAAAATAGACATCATCAATACATAATATAAAACAAAGTCGCTTCTCGCGTCTGTCCCTATGTATGCTTATATCTTTAAAAATACGCAACGGATTTTGATGCGGTTTCTTTTAATAGATAGAGTGATTCAAGAGGAAGGTTTATAAATATAAAACATGCACAAAATAGTCATAGGTTAGGCGGTACGAAGTTCGCGGGGTCGACTAGTTATCAATATAAAATACATTCGTTTCCCGCGTCTGTCCCTATGTATGCTGAAATCTTTTAAACTACGCAACGGATTTTGATGCGGTTTTTTTAATTAGATAGATTGATTCAAGAGGAAGGTTTATAAGTATGATACTTTCACAAGTTACTAAAAGGTTAGGCGCTACGAAGTGCGCCGGGTCGACTAGTATACTTATATAGCTGCAGTTTTCATGTAATCACAACACGGCAATACAATCTGTGAGAGAACAATAAAGTCACCCATATTTTTCCACCCTTAGGGTAGGAATACTTCCTAATTTTAATGGACCCACATCAAGGTATATCCTGTCGATTAAAAAGAGAATTATCGAAATCGGTCAACTCTATAAAAAGTTATGCGTGACCATACATTAAAAAAAAATTAAAAATGTTTCCTTTTTGTTTTTTCGTCGGTTAAAAACGGGCCTGACAGACGATGAGAGAGTACAGTGGCGGACACGATCGGCGTAACACTTCCGGTTTTTCTGTATTGCAAAATAGCTCTTGTTCTTTGGTAATACAGTCTAGGGCTGACGAAACCATAGACAAATCTGTTACGGCCTCCTAGACCGTGACTGTACAAAGAACGTAAGACCCCGTTCCTACTTTGTAACTACCTATTAATTTATGAATTTAATTCGAATGCAGTTTTTTTTTAATATAATTAAAACTAATGTTAATACTCAAAAATCGGCAGTTCAACTTATACTGGTCACGTGTACAGCTAAGTAAACACAAACAATGTCTGATGTCAATTTAAAATTCGTACTTTTATAATTAATTTGCAATAAATGTGGCGGCTTGTTTTTGATGCAATGCGCTCGTTTACAAGGCCTAGGTATCTTCACTATCACTATAAAACAAAGTCGCTTTCTTTCCCTATATCCCTATGTATGCTTAAATCTTTAAAACTTTGTAACGGATTTTGATGCGGTATTTATTAACAGAGGTTATTATTTCAAGAGGAAGGTTTACAAGTATAATACACGTACAACAAGTAATAGGTTAGGCGGTACGAAGTTCGCCGGGTTGACTAATTTGTAATAAACAACTATTATTGACAAATGACAAATGACAAATCTTTATTCACACGAACAATACAGGCATACAAAACAAAAGAAAAAAATACAAAGAAGAGTTCAGCAAAACTAAAACTATGAAAGCATGTAGTGCGCATGTGGAAAGGCTCCGACTTAGCATTTGCTGCAAGAAATGCAGCGCTGATTATTCTGCCAGAACCTTGAGTAGCCGTGCAGCCGAAAAAAATTGATAAAATTATTAAATAACATGATAAATAAATAAAAATAAAAATAGATTTTAGAAAAAGGTTTGTGTTACTGCTGTAATTATTCTTATACCTGTACATTATTCTTGTAATTATTCTTATACATACATTAATAAGTGTGACCCTAATGTAAATAAATACATGCCTTTGCAACTAGTATTCATAATTATTCATAATTCTAACCGATAGACGTTCACTACTGTAAATGGGCCACCCCCAAAGACCGCCACAATCAAATATATGTACCTACAGTACTCCAAAAGTGATAATGCGCATAGAAATCTTCGTCTCTGTTCAACTTCGGTCTTATGCCCGAGCGTCGGAAGACGATATGTGTATTCTAAGGTGGTTCAATGCATTTTCTTCATGCATCATTTAGTAGAATTATGTTTTTTGATGAAACGACGAAAGATCTGCATGCGCATTATTAATTTTGGAGTACGTAATTACTGTTGGCGCTGTATGGTGGCTTAGAATTCCAACAACCCCATCTCCTCCTATCTAATAGGTGTCATAAAAGGCAATTTAGGAAATACCCGAAGGACGGGCAGCAGCGCAGCGTCCTTCGTTAAAAAAACTTGTAGAGCTATGCTCCAATTACCAACCCGCCTGCCAAGCGTGGCGACTGGCGACTAAGGAAACCAAGCCCCTCACTATATTTGTCCTTGTGGCGATTTTTGGGCGAGACCTATATCTCGGAGTCTAAAAGTGATGACTGTCTGGTGGTTGTGATGGCCAAGATTTGTAAATTAAGCAGGATTTGAACCTGCGCCTTCCGGCTACATGATGCCATGCGACTATAGGTCATTTCTATCTATCTAGGGACAAGGGCCCATATGTATTTTGGTGCATGCTAGGGACCATCAATTTAGTTAGTTATTTTTCATTTTCAGTGATAAGTGTGATTGTCTTTGAGGCTATCTGCGGAGGAGATCTCCGTCCAACATAGACGTTCTTTATCACACACAACCGCAAAGACAAAAATTGTAAGGAGGTTTTGCCGTAATCCGCTTTTTTATGATCGCAGTTAGGCTCTTAAGAGCCGTTTACAGCGATGCTAGAGCTATTCAGGAAAAAAATCTTCTAAAATAAGGCAAATATTGTGGCACAGTATGACACTAGATAATCTTGCTTAGAATTTTATTAGCACAGTAAAGTAGTCCTAAGTTGCCAAAAGTGGCCACTTACAGCAACACTTTATAGCTTTCTTTAATCCTTAACTTAAAAGCTATACAAAAGTGCCATAAAAAATACTATGCTACATTATCTAGTGTCATACTATGCCACATTTCTGATATTTACCTTAGTTTAGAAGATATAATTTTTTTTTCGAGAACTGCGCTAGCACCGCTGTAAACTGGCTCTTAAGGCGGTTCAAGACTTTGTAGCTTGTCACACAGTCTTCAATGAAGGACGCTGCGATGGGCCCTGATTTGCCTTTTACTCAACTCATGGGCTATGACTTAGTTGTAGGTACCATTTACCACACAATACCAGAGATACTTCTTATTTAACCGATCACGAACAAGGCACGGTGTTCTTTAACTCCACAACCCTAAACAAGATTCAACTAAGAAAAAAATTCTTTTCTATACCAATATTATAAAGAGGAAAGATTTGTTTGTTTGTTTGTTTGTAACGAATAGGCTCCGGAAATACTGAACCGATTTGAAAAATTCTTTCACTGGTAGGAAGCTACATTAACCCCGAGTGTCATAGGCTTTATTAGATTTTCAAAAAAATTAGGGATCCTTACCTAAACTCAAATAATGTAACCCAAGGTGCAATATTTTTTCCGTTGTTTACATATTTTGACAGGTGTTTGTTGTTGTTGTTTGTTTTTTATTCGGCAATTCTGGGCAGTCAAAAGAACATAGTCTATAGAGCCAAGTCTTTTGTAGTATCTTATATTCTATGGCGTAACAAAGTAAGCCGGGAAAGCTCGTCGTAAATAAATTTCATTGGAGTATTTTACTTTATGCCACTGTTTTGGAGTGGCAACGAGTCGTTTTGTGGAGAAGAGATACTTAGGCTGACATTCACAGTCGAGTCGCAGCTCGAACTCGCACTCCAGCGTCATTATTCAACTTTAAATCGTTCCCTACTTCAAATTTATGTGCACAGTCGAGTTCCGACTTTAAGACAGTGAAGCATACTCTCGACGGAGTATAACACGGCTCGAGCCAGGAGAACCAGTACTTGACCGAGTAGCCTCTAAATACTGTGTTCCTTACGCTAGTTACGCTGAGTAAAATTATTGATAAATATTTTCTCTGATTAAGAAAATGAGGCCCAAGAATCTCAAGATCAAAAAATTGCTTTATGTTTTGCCGCTCATAAAGGACTTAAAGGATTATGCTGATGAAATAATGTTTTTTAAGCGATTGGCGCTAGTATCGCTGTAACAGGCCTCGTGTAAAACCTAAAAATGCATAAAAAAATCACGTTGTCGACATGAATTTTGCACGTTTTGTCTTACTGCTTCTGTATAAACAACAAGTAGTTCGTAGTAAGGAAACCACAAATTATTTAACTGACAATGAATCAATACGTTTAATAACATGACGTCAATTTAAATTTAAAGTTAAAATTAATTATAATTAAAACGATGTTCAGTGACGTTAGTTTTAATCTACTTACATTTTATTTGTTTAGTCAAAAATAGATAATTTTTGAAGTTAACACATCCTAATTCTCCATCATAAGGCAGATCGCCATGAAGAAAGACCAGGTATCATGCTTATTTTAATAAGCAAAAAAACTCATTAATGTCTTATTATTATGATACTAGTCGACCCGGCGAACTTTGTACCGCCTAATAGAAACTTTTGCTATCTTATGCATGAACTATACTTATAAACCTTCCCCTTATATTACTTTAAATCTATAAAAAATAAAAACTTATCAAAATCCGTTGCATATTTTTTAAGATTTTAGCATACATAGGGACAGACGCCGGAAGCGACTTTGTTTTTTAAACAGACTTTATATGGAAGGATGCGTGCCCAGAATGTGTGCTACGGATGCGATGGATCCGTGCTGTGGATTCCCAAATCGAGTCATGTAGCAATCAAAAAAATCAAATCAAAATTATTAATTAAAATTTTGTTAAAACAAAATTATCAAAATTCTGTTTAACCTACTGTCTACGCCGACATTAAGACAATGGCTTGTTATATAATACTGGCCGGTTAAGAATTATCTTTTTTTAATGAAAATTACAGATAAACTGTGTTCTTATTCCTTATTTCAAAAATGTAACATTGAACTTCACTTGTTTTTTTTTTCTGTAAGTACTTACCGGTTGATTCCTTGTTAAAAATATAATTATAAATTATAAGAAAATAACTGTTTCTGTTATTTGTCTTCCTGTAGAGAACACCTGCAATATTAGTATGCTCGCATTTTTCACCGAAAGTTGCACTGCACAGTTGCCCGGGGGGAGCCGCAGGGTTATGTGGGGTTCACACCCACTAAAACCGGTTAAACCAATAAAACGCCGGTTTCCTTCTCGGCTGATAGCAGGAGGGTCGCGGGTGAGCCTGTGGAATACTCCGCGACCCCCCCCCAGCATTGGCTGTATAGCCTCTCCTCGGTAGAACATGATGGTTGTCCCCCCCGGAGCGTGGTAGTTTTCCAAACGTTAAACGGCGGAAACGGGACACCCGCGTTTCGCCGTCCTTCTCGGGGCCGTTATATGACTACACGAGGCCCCCGCCTCGTGCACCCAACGACCACGGGGTCCCCTTTTAGTCGCCTCTTACGACAGGCAGGGGATACCTCAGTCCTATTCTTGGACGTTGGACGAGCTATTCACGCTCCGGGGGGACGACCACAGTGTCCCCCCGAGATGAGGCTCTACAGCCAATGCTTGGGTCGCGAAAAATTCCACAGGCTTAGCCGTGGCCCCTCTGCTATCAGCCGAGAAGGACACCGGGCGGGGTTTAAGTGGGTGCGAACCCCACATAACCCTGCGACTACCCCCGGGGCTGCAAGTACTCGTTCCCGCCAAAAAAGGCACAATAGTGGATGTGAAAATAAGAGAATAACGGCCCCTTGACCATGGTCTCCGTTCTAGAATACCTACGATCTAGGTCTTTATTCTATTTTACTTAGTACTTAGGTAAGTACTTACTTTTGACCGACACGTATAAATATTCGTGAATTATCCAATTATTTAAATCATTACGTGCACGCAAGTTTGCATAGGCACTGTACATGATGGCGTATCAAACTCTGCTTACTCAGCTGGCAGTAATATTAACGACTTTGCACGATTGACGCAGTTTCCGCGAAAAGGAATTGATAATTGATTATTATAAAATTAGTTTTTTGATGTTGCGCAATATTTACTTAGGTATTGTATGCAGAGTGGTAGTGGAATAGAAATCCCGTAGATGTCGTAAAAGGCGGGAACATCCGACGAATGGAGCCTTAGTTGAAAAACCTGAAGAGACATTATTGTACTGTTATTTGCCAACCCGCATGCAAAGCGTGGCGGTTCTGAGTAACTCCTCCCCCACTGCATCCTTTAAATGTTTTTTCCTTGTAAAAATAAAAAAAAAATATTTTTTACAAATTACAAAAAAGGAATCCGCCTTCAATAAACTGAGCGACACATAAAACAACTGAGCACATTAATTTTTTTTCTACGTCGGTTAAAATAGGAATAGGTACTAAAACCTTCTCCTGAATATAACAAATCCATAACTGAAAACCGCATCAAAATCGGTTCAGCCAAACGTAATATAATAGCGGACAAAAATACATAATATACATACAGGTCAAACTGATAACCTCCTTTTATTGAAGTCGGTTAAAAGAAGGGTGGTCTTGCCAAGTCATATTAAATCATCTCATTTTTACAACACAAAATGGTATGGAACAGAGGTCGACTCGTAATCTGAACAGCTTACCCGTATTGATTTTATCATAAGTTTTATCAGCAACCTGACCGATAAATATGTAAGTACTTATAGTGGTTAGATCCCGTTTGGTGGGAAATTTTATTGAATATGTGAGCTGAATCCTCAGAGTAAGGAATACGCCGCTTCGCTAAATCACTGTAACCGACTTGTCAAAAGTAAGAAGGTAATTATAATCCCAGTTTAGGTAGAGCAAAGAGAAATTGGCATATTTTACCTAAACTCAGTGACTTTGTTCTACCTAAACCCAGTAAGGTGGGGAAACGCAATCCATATACTTCAGAAATCTTTGCCTAAACTGAATGAAACTGGAATTGGCATTGGCCAATTTTTCTTTGCTCTACCTAAACTGGGATTACTCCTAGTAGGTATATTGCATTGGGTTTACCTCCCACAATGCAATATATACCTACATTGTAAATTATATAGGAATTAGTTCACTTCATCCCCGTATTGAAAGTGTAGCGCTAGTGGGCCTACCTATATCGTCTCTGGCAGGACAAAGTAAGTATAAAGTACAGTGACGGTCTAGGACGGCGTAACAGATTTTTTTATGGTCTCGTGCCCCCTAGACTGTATTACCAAAGCACAAGTTCTATATTGCAATAAAGAAAAACCGGAAGTGTTACGAACACCTAGACCGCCACTCACTGTACAGTGGCGGACACGCTCGGCGTAACATTTCCGGTTTTTCTGTATTGCAAAATAGCTCTTGTTCTTAGTTAATACAGTCCAGCCCCCGCAGCATGACGGACCATTTGTCGAATCTTTCTGTCACTTTTAATCGCTTTTGACATTTCAATGCGGGAAAATGTATGGAGACGATCGACAAAAGTGACAGATACGACAAAGTCGACAAAATTTCGTCATGTTACCACTGTAGGGCTGACGAAACCATAGACAAATATGTTACGGCCTCCTAGTCCGCCACTGTTCCTCTGGAATTTCTAAGCACCTACTAAGAAAGAGAGGCCTGGGCAAGACAAGAAGATGAACTCACGTGGCCTTGTAAAAATAGCATAATATGCATGCATTGTAAAAGTACCGTCCTTCGTAAAAAAGCTTGAACATCCACACTGCGATCGCCATCCCTACTGCAAGCGTGCTGGCGTTTGTCAACTGCAGTTGACTATTGATAAGAAGTGACCGCATCATTTTGTACAGTCACGGACTAGGAGGCCGTAACAGATTTGTGATGGTTTCGTCAGCCTTAGACTGTATTACCAAAGAACAAGAGCTGATTTGCAATACAGAAAAACCGGAAATGTTACGCCAAACGTGTCCGCCACTGTACATTGTCTAATGTAGATAGTGACATTTTGTTGCTGTAGTTACAGTTCCTACTCTTGACTGCTCCGTGGCTCAGTTGGCAGTGATGTGGACTGAGTAAACGTGTGCACCCGGGTTCGATTCCCGGGCGGGGCGAATATTGATATGATGAATATCGATGTTTGTTTCCGGTTTGGGTGTTATGTTCGTCTCTGTGTGTGTTTCGGGCACCCTAGATACAGGTTCTTCCTAGTTAGGGGCTCTGAGTGTGATGTGTTATTTATTTATTTATTTTATTTACTCTGGACACAGTTTCAGAGTTTATTGTAGTTCAGTGCCAGTGACTATTGAAGTTCACAGTGTCAGTGTCTATCCTAGTTAGTGTCGTGACTATTTAATTTATGTTTCAGTTTCAGTGTCAATTTTTAACCGACTTCAAAAAAGGAGGTTATCAGTTTGACCTGTATGTATGTTTGTCCGCGATTATCTCGCGTTTGGCTGAACCGATTTTGATGCGGTTTTCAGATAAGTATTTGTTACATTCAGCAGAAGGTTCTAGTACCTTTTTCAACCGACTTCGAAATAGAGAAAGTGCTCAGTTGATGTATGTGTCAGTTTATTGAAGACGGGTTCTTTTTGGTAAAAAAGATATTATAGTTCACACCGTCAGTGTAATCACGTACGTTTTAGTATCAGTGTCTAGTGTAATTTCTGTGTTTACAATAGTAACGTCACAGTGTCTGTGTCTAATCTTACCAAGGTAATTAATAAAACCAATAATTAAAAAATTTAATAACGTTTATTTAATTTCCTTTACAAATCATAATTTATTTGAACCTACTTACTTCTGCTTATCATTTTATACAATTCCTAAGAATCTAATTCGTTTTCATTTTTTATAATTAAATACACGGCACATTGTTTTATGTTATATAATCATTATTTTATAATAAGTATAAATTATTTACTTACCGTCTTATTCATAAAGAAAGATACAGTAGATTTTAAGTAGCCTTACTGGAGATCTACTTCTCTGGTTTGTTGTATGGTAAATACGTGATATCCAGTCTAAATTGACATACGTCAAATAACTAAAATACTCTTTAACTTTTTATGAATAAGAGGGTTAGGTTCTGCATTGTGTATAAAACGGAACACGCGACAAAATACACAAATGACTTTATATACAGCTGGCGCACGCTTTAACTTTTTAGGTACCTATAAGTCGCGCACATAAAGAAAAAATCTGAATATGGCGGCCGAACGCATGCCATCTCGCTTTTATTAGTATGAGGGAAGAGTTCAGACGAGAGACATAACTCTTCCCTTATATTAAACGCGAGATAAACATGAGTTCGGCCACCATATTTTGTTTTTTTCTTTATGTGCGAAGGTTTCAAAAACTTACTGAAATAATGTAAATGTAACAAGTAAACCGATAATGTACCGGTAAGCCTATGTGTGTAAGCAATCGTGAAGCAATAAAAAATTTAGTAAGTTTGTAAGTAAAGTATAAATAAAGTAAGCTTGTAATGATTTTCTTAAAAGAAAATGGTGTATATTACAGGATTTACAGGTGTAAGTTACCAGAATGATTATGTTTTGCAAGTTTCCAAAACATATGTTTAATGTCTGATAGAGCTCCATAACCATTCATATAACTGGGACAATTTATTTTCTTATTATTAATTATTAAAACAAACAAACAAAAAATACGTTTCATAACTATATACGCGCCAAAATTGCAAAGTCAAGTAAAGCATGAAATTATCATTTGCAATGCAGTTTCGCTGGTGTTTTTGTACAGATGTCGTTTCGAGATCATAAATAATTCATGAGAATGTTATACAAACAATATTTTTATTATTTCGTAGACTTTCTATTAAGGTTTGGTCACATGAGAAACGAAATGCTTGCTAGATGCTTTTAAAAAACTTTGGTAGAAATAAACTGCGTTAACATGGTACGCCCCTCCACTACGCCTTACAAATCATGTGTACAGTGGCGGTCTAGGACGGCGTAACAGATTTGTCTATGGTCTCGTGCGTCCTAGACTGTATTACCAAAGAACAAGAGCTTTGACTGCTTGTGGCTCAGTTGGCAGTGATGTGGACTGAGTAAGCGTGTGCATCTGGGTTCGATTCCGTGGCGGGGCGAATATGGATATGATGAATATCGATGTTTGTTTCCGGTCTGGGTGTTGTAATGTTAGTGTGTGTTTCGGGTACCCTAGATACAGGTTCTTCCTAGTTAGGGGCTCGAGTGTGACGTGACGTGTAAGAGCTATTTTGCAATACAGAATAACCGGAAGTGTTACACTGTCCTAGACCGCCACTGTACGTGATTGGACGAAACACACTTACTTACGACTACATCATGCGTTCGTAAGGACAAGACCACTTACAGTGAAACATAAATTGAAAGTTTAGCGCCACATTAACGTAGTATAAATCTTGGAAAGAAAGTAGTGAAGCGGAACCATTTTAATTTTAAGTTTAAAACTCTTAAAAAAGGGACTTCTCGTAAAGATACCGATGTTTTTTTTTATTTTAACTAACTTTGGGCTGAAATGGTGTTTTATTTAATTAGAAAGTAAATGAAAATAACTTATTGCTATTGCACAGTGGCACCCTATTTTTTTACGACTTTTAAGTCCTCTATATATCTCACAATTATACACTCATAAGTGCGTGATGTTAACAATTCTACCTATATAACATGGAAAAATAATCAATACTTGTGTGGCATAAAATAAAATACAAAAATAAAATGCATTAGTTCATTTTGCAAAAAATAATACTTTTAAAGGGGCTTGAAAAATACACGGTGTAAAAAAAAACAGCTCGATTATCGCAAACTCTGAATATAGGTACTTTTTTCATCATGTATTAATATTTCAAGCCCTAAAGCGAGTAGGTACGATATATTTAATATATTTGTTAATAATCTATCTAAATAACTTAATACTAACAGTTTTTTTTATTTATACTTAAAAAAAGCACCTTATACTTTTTTTTTAATCCTTTAATAAGTAATGATGGGGTGTGTGTAGATAAATGTGCAGCTTATTGTTCTATGATGACTAAACCGTAATTCTAGTAGCTTCCACCACTTATAGAGGTCAGAACATATTAATAAAGGCACAAAAATAGTAAATTGTGATGTTATTTTTATAAAAAAGAATTGCAGTCAAAACTTTTTTTTCTCCCCTAAGTGACTAGCATATAAATTTTATTTATTGATTTAGAACACGAACTAGAACTAAACTTAAATCATTCAGAAATTAAAAAATAACGACAAATTTAAAACATTATTCTTTAGACAAACAAAAAGTTTTTTTTGTTCTTGATGACATAGTTTTATATGTGATTTTATTTAATTTTTAGACTATTTTTTCTTACCTTATCTTTAGTAACAGGTTAACCAATATACAGGATGACAAAATACATGTTTTAAGATGTTTAAAGTGCAAGTTCGCACGCGAGATCAAAGATAAAAGAACGGAACACCTGTCATCGACAAGTCCTACTTATCATAAGAACGAATACAGAGTTCATACGCGACGCGAACTGCTTCACTCCTTTTTTTGTACATCCTGTATAAAAGTAGGTACATAGTAGGTATTATAATATAATCGGTAACTTGTTTTATTAGCACACAAATTCCTTATACTTATTTTTATTTTATATTTTGTAGCGTGTTTTTCTATTATGTTAAAAAAGGGGCACTTATTTTTATGATTTAAGGTTCAAACCTTCCAAGTCTGACTTTGTCCTAAAGTATATTTTTAATTTTTTGACAATCTTAAACCTTTTATTACTGCACATTGTACAAGTAACATAACAAAAAAATTTACAAGAAACACAGCTAAAACACTAACAAAAATATTGCACACTATCAGTGACACCCTGTATACACAAAAAGTATTACAAAACAGTCGAAAAATATACAGAGTGTTACTGACAAGGCGATTATATATCAAAGGAGGGATTCAGCTCACCATACCTTCCGTAAGCAACACTGGTCGAAAACACACAAAAAATGGGTTGTCCCGTACATAGAACCCGCCCGACAGCTGATCGTAAAAATGTATAGAACAGCTGCTTTTTTTGACTCATGTTACTATGAGGAACGAGAAAGTTGTTAGGTATGGTGCGCAAAATTACCCTCTTAATTTATTACCGACTTGAGGCGTTACTTTGACTGAGGCTAGGCTCTTTAAACACTCGTGTTGTTGTATTTATTGTTAAGTACGTAAAGCCAATACTAATAATACTAATGTTCACGAATAATAAACGTATTTCTTCAGCTGACGTCCGATTTTCGTCATATTAGTGCAAAGCTCGTGGTCTCTGCAGACAAAACAAAAAAAAATTAACATACCATAACATCACGCCTTTTATTCCCCAGACGGTTAGGCAGAGGCATCAGCTTGAGAGCCGGACCCACGTTTAGCCGAGTTTATGCTTTACGAGCTTTCCCGGCTTACTTCGTTACGCCATAGAATATAAGATACTACAAAACACTTGGCTCTATAGACTATGTTCTTATGACTGCCCAGAATGGCCGAATAAAAAACAAACAACAACAACAAACCACCTGTCAAAATATGTAAGTAAACAACGGAACAAATATTGCACCTTGGGTTACATTATTTGAGTTTAGGTAAGGATCCCTAATTTTTTGAAAATCTAATATAGCCTATGACACTCGGGGTTAATGTAGCTTCCTACCAGTGAAATAATTTTTCAAATCGATTCAGTATTTCCGGAGCCTATTCATTACAAACAAACAAACAAACAAATCTTTCCTCTTTATAATATTGGTATAGATTACCAACGTGACAAGGTCCAGCTTGTCGCCGCGGTTATAACGACCACTACTGCGGCCGGGACCAACGGCTTCACGTGCCTTCCGAAGCACGGAATCATCTTACTTTTCGGACAATCGGGTGATTCAAGCCTGCAATGTCCTATCCAACCGGAAACAACCACAATGTGATTTTTGTGAGAAATCAATATGTGGTTTTTTCTGTGGGGATCGAACCCACGAACTTCCGTGCCCTTATCAAAGGCGCAACGCGCTACGCTAATAACAAGTAATTACTATAACAACATTAATTGTCGAGCGATGGCGGTTAAGAGCCAGTTTACCGCAATGCTAGCGCCATTCGCGGAAAAAAATTATATCTTCTAAACTAAGGCAAATATCAAAAATGTGGCACAGTATGACACTAGATAATAAAGCCTAGTATTTTTAGGGCATTGTTGTATAGGTTTTAAATTAAAGACCAAAGAAAGCTACAAAGTGTTGCTAAAAGTGGCCACTTTTAGCAACAATCAATATATATAAAACTCATCCATTACTGACTGACTGACTGAGTGACAGACAACGCAGAGCCTAAACTACTGGGCGTAGAAAGCTGAAAATTGGCATGTAGGTTCCTTGGGGAGTGTAGGTGAGCACTAAGAAAGGAATTCCCGAAATTCCCACGGGAACGGGAAAAACGGGATATTTGTGTTTATGAGAAATCTGCGCGCATAAAACCGCGGGGCAGCCTCTAGTCTGTTTATAATTTTGTTCTTTTAAGTTAGGACTACTTTACTTTGCTCAAAAAATACTAAGCAAGATTATCTAGTGTCATACTGTGCCACATTTTTGATATTTTCCTTAGTTTAGAAGATATCAATTTTTTTTCGAGAATGTCGCTAGCATCGCGGTAAACTGGCTCTTAAACATTTCTTATTTTACCTTAAGTTAATACGTAGTCTCGCAAAACCGTTTAAACGGTATACAGGACTATTATTAGTGTCAGTGTGTATACTGTAGTTTAAGTCTACAGTAGTTACTGGAACTGTCAAATATTTCAAATTTCAAATAAATCTTTATTCAATATAGGATACAAGATATCACTTATTATTAGTCAATTAGACTACATCTAATCTAATCGCTATTGATACCTTATTTGGTAAAGTATCCTATACTGTGAGAGGCGAGATAGTTCAGGGTGCCCACCAATTGGCTCAGGCAAACAAATGTTTGTCTTGCCTTACGACAATAGTCGCCTGGAGAGGCCCCCAATCGAGCCCTCCTCTGTCAAATGATTCTACTCCCTTTCGCAATGATTTTACAGCGTAGAGAAGAAAGGGGTAACAAACTCTACTTTACAATTTATCTCTTTCTTTCTTTTGTGATATTACTATTACAATAGAATTAGGTGACAATACAATGAACATTATACAGATTAATAAAAATGAAAGTACATGAAATAATGAAAATATCTTAAGTGCAGAGCTAGACTACTTCCATGCGTCTTTGTCGTTTACATAATCATCAATATTGTAATAAGCTTTCTTAATCAGAACTCAGTCACAGTGTCAGTGTCTACAATGTCAGTGACTCACCTGACGTCCCCCCAGCCGCCATTTCCTTTATTCAGTCGCTTGTTATGCTTAGCGCCGCCGCTTGTAACGGTCGCGGTGACTCGGGAAGGGTACAGGTAGCTTTTAGCCGTTTGGAGTAACTTTTGTACTTTGCTGATCACTGTTGAGGCGTTGCAGTTCGACTTCTTGTGGTGTATACCGCTGTGTGGAAAGAATTAACATAACATAATCTCACGCCTTTTATTCCCCGGAGAGTTAGGCAGAGGCACCAGCTTGAGAGCCGGACCCACGTTTAGCCGAGTTTATGCTTTATTACCAACCAATTATTGGAAAGAATTTAATATGGTATTAGAATTAGAGCCTTTTTGTAGGTAGGTTGTGTGAAAAAGAATTCAATAATGCATTAGAATTAGAGCCTTTTTTGTGAATAGTGTGCCCGAAACAGATTGGAAGTCATTGTACAGTGGCGGTCTAGGACGGCGTGACAGTTTCGTCTGAGATGACAGGCGTGACAGATGGTCTCGTGCGCTTAGACTGTATTACCAAAGAACAAGAGATATTTTGCTATGTAAATTTTATCGTCGTATGGGATAAAAAGTACAATATACAACTTGGGGGTAAAGTTATTCTGCTTCGGGTAAGGTTGATTGTTTAAGTTTTAAGCTATTATTCCCTCGCTCGGGAATAAACCCTTAACTCTGCTACTCTGCTTAGCACTTGAATGCTCCGTGGCTCAGTTGGCATGGCAGTGATGTGGACTGAGTAAGCGTGTGCACCCGGGTTCGATTCCCGGGCGGGGCGAATATTGATATGATGAATATCGATGTTTGTTTCCGGTTTTGGTGTGATGTTCGTCTCTGTATATGTTGCTGGCACCCTAGATACAGGCTCTTCCTAGTTAGGGGCTCTGAGTGTGATGTGTTATTTTTATGTTATTATGTTATTTCTAGGCACGCGGGGCGTTTCACGGGGCGTGCTGCGATTAAATCAAACGCATAGCAATGTATGAGACCGTTTACGGAGACGCTTTGTGCGGCACCGCCGCGGGCACCGCCTTAATGCTAGTGTCAGATAGAGCATGAATTAGCCATCTAAGCTAAATCTCACCATTCCCCAATATGGAACACTCTGGGCCCCTTGCACAGCAGCACTTTAAACTTCTCCCGGCCGGGCCTGTTCTGGGACAGGTGCAGCAGCGAGTAGTCCCAGTTGTAGTCGTCGTAGTCGCAGAACTGATAAAAAAAAAATTGTGTAAAGTAAGGCCAGTAAGACGAGATAAAGGAACGTAACATTCAAAGTACAGTGGCGGTCTAGGACGGCGTAACACTTCCGGTTTTTCTGTATTGCAAAATAGCTCTTGTTCTTTGGAAATACAGTCTAGGGTTGACGAAACCATAGACAAATCTGTGTTAACTCTCATTCTGATTGGTTCGTTAAAATACCTTTGACGCTACAAATAACTAATCAGATGTATAAGAATAATAAGTAGAATAAGAGCTGTACAGCAAGCAATATAATCTAGACAATCAGAGTTAAGATAGGTTTTAAGTTATCGTATAAGTATGCTAGATTTTTTGCAAAAAAAAAAACAATTTTTTTGTAAGGAAAATGCAAAAAATTATCGTTATATGCAATTACCCTAGTTTTTTGCAAAATCCCTATTTATTTATTTTTTGCAAAAATCTAATTGGTCAATCTTCCTACGACATCAATTAATACTAATAAGATTAAATAGTCACTACAATAAATAATAGACTTTGGACTTAACGTCTTCATAAAGATACAGTACATTTTAAGTAGCTTTACTGGAGGTCTACTTCTCTGGTTTGTTGTATGGTAAATACGTGACATGCAGTCAAAATTGACAAATAACTAAAATGCTTTTTAACCTTTTATGAATAACAGGGTTAGTCTTTTGGTACTGACCTGTGATTGCAATTCAACAATATTCCTCCACACGGTCCTATTGAAAGCCATCCCCATGTTGTGCATACTCGAGTGCCACGGTGTTATCTCAACCTGGAAATAATGATTACGCGTCACTCTCAGAGCCCCTCACTAGGTAGAACCTGAATCTAGCCATTTTATTTTGCAACTAGAGGCTGCCCCGCGGTTTTTCCCGCGCAGATTTCTCATAAACACAAAATTCCCGTTTTTTCCCGTTCTCGTGGGAATTTCGGGAAATCCCTTCTTAGTGCTCACCTACACTCTTTAAGGAACCTACATGCAAAATTTCAGCCCGCTACGCCCAGTAGTTTGGGCTCTGCGTTTTCTGTCAGTCAGTCAGTCAGTCAGTCAGTCAGTCAGTCAGTCAGTAACGGAAGAGTTTTATATATATTGATAATTGTTACAGGCATATTTTATTATTTTCTTGAAGTAGGTATATTTAAAAGAGTTTCTTAAAGACATTTATTTTAAATTAATATTAAAGCAAGACCATAAACCTAAATTAAATAAAATAGTCTTAAAAAAAATAAGGATGCAGTGTTAAAAGCGCATTCCAAAGCGAAAATTACAATATTTACACTAAAAACTATACTGTACAGAACATACTTAGGCTCGGAGCTCACAACTGACCAGTGCCCTTAGTATGGCTTTGCAAGCGAGATTACGGATTTTTTTATATATGAACTTTTTATAGTTTTGCTACTCCCCGCCAGAGGCGCTGGATCGGTTTCAATGCGGACGCTCAACGAGTAACGTAACAATGGTAAAACTCATACTAGGCCTCCAGGTTGGAAAGTTAACAATTGAAGCTGGTCTTTAAATTGTATGACATAAGGTTCAAAACAGGTTTTGCAAAAAAAAAATTAGCTACCATAAGAAACAGCACGCGATTGATCCTAAACCCTGTGCCATAGAAGTTAGAGTTCATTTTGAATTGTTTCCTGTCGTTCCTTTTCGCAGCGCCTCGCCAGTCATGCGATAGGCCTAACAATTTATACAATGAATAAATACCGTGCATAGTGCGGTCACGATGCAGAAAGAAATTCGTACGTATTGCCGTCACGCTTGCACAAGCTGGCTCGCAAGCTTGTGCGAGCTTGACGGCAATACGAAATAAGCGCGTGCGACAGAGACAAATAAAACCCGGTCAATGTACGAATTTCTTCCTGCATCGTGACCGCACTTTAGAACTAAAATTTCATAAATCAAAATCTAAAAAAGTTATTATTTTTTACATATAATGTTGTTTAGTTTATGTTACTACAAACTCTTGAGCAGAGTGATTACACCAAAATCAAAAATTAAACTACTGCAACGTCCATTTTCACTAAACGAAAAATTGCTAAAATATTTGGTAAACTTTGTTTTTTTTTTTTACCGAAATATTTTTTTTTTTTGTAAATATACATTTAAAAATCTTTGCCATGCCTATTTAATTGCATTCTAATAGTGTTTTTGTCAAGTCAATGAAAATTTTAAGGAGTTATTTAGCTTACCATACCTAACATACCTACATAGGGCGCAATATTTATTGATTGAAAACTTTTCAATGACTTATCAGAAACACCCTGTACATTGTCTAACCTCGGACACTCCTACTAAGATGTATGAAATTAACAAGTTGCTTCGAGCACAGCCGAAACTCGTGTACGTGCACGCGTATCATGCTTGTGTCAAGATCAGACGTGCTGCTTGTACTGAGCGTCACTGAGAGGTGCCGAGCGCGGGGGCCGCACTTGCTGAGGGAGGCTGGGAGTGTCCGATCTGTACATAGTACTCTTTCTTATACTGTGGCGACCTACGAACAACAATACTCAGGAAGCGTAACTCTCCTACAAAACCGCTTCGATTTTGATTCCACTTACGCACACAAAGTAACTCCTATTGCAACAAACACTCACACATTCTCATAGACAAGCTTGCTCGCTATTGGCCGCTTCGCTCGCGTCTGTCGACAAAGCGGCGAGCTAGCCCCCTGCTTTTGGCTGGTACATATTATCGCTACTAGATGGCGGTCAAGTGTTACTTTACAAAATATTTATTTAAAGGTGATATTAGTATTTTTTGTCTATAAGGATTCTACAACACTTTATAACGCACGAAGGCATATTTGTAAAGATAAAACACAGTCAGAAATACCAAAAAACACAGTAATATGCTCCCGACGCTGCAGCCAAACGACTCAAGGTGCCACTAGGAACTGACGCGGCATGGTGTCCGTAACCTAAGTCCCGCCCACCGGGGCTTCTTTTCCGTGTGAGCATTTCATTGGGCTAGTTACGCTTCTTGAGTATTGTTGTTCGTAGGTGGCGACATAGTTAAGATTCAAGCTGCAGCCCGCATTCCAAACTTCATGCTGGAAAAAAAACAAGCCAAAAACCTTCTGGGTGCTTCCATACAGGTTGGGATACACCTGGAAATTCCAGCTCTGGGTGTCCTGCATCTTCTTCCTTCTCTCCTCGTTTGCAGCTCTCACTTGCTGAAGGTAGCTTAGATTCAGCTGCTTCTTGCGCTGGTCGGTTTAAGTTTTTTTTTTTGGTAAGGTTACAACGCAGACCATCTATCATTATAGACTACATTTTTATGTTTACCATTTTTACGTGTACAAACCATGTTTTTCGTAAATCTATACCAATATTATAAAGAGGAAAGATTTGTTTGTTTGCCGTCCTAGACCGCCACTGTTACAATCAAAATTAAAATTAAACAATTTATATTGCTTGCTTTTTATTACATACGAGCTTTCCCGGCTTACTTCGTTACGCCATAAATTATAAGATACTACAAAAGACTTGGCTTTATAGACTATGTTCTTTTGACTACCCAGAATGGCCGAATTAAAAACAAACAACAACAAACCACCTGTCAAATATGTAAACAACGGAAAAAATATTGCACCTTGAGTTACATTATTTGAGTTTAGGTAAGGATCCCTAATTTTTTTGAAAATCTTATATAGCCTTTGACACTCGGGGTTAATGTAACTTCCTACCAGTAAAATTATTTTTCAAATCGGTTCAGTATTTCCGGAGCCTATTCGTTACAAACAAACAAACAAATCTTTCCTCTTATAATATTGGTATAGATAATATTTATAGAAACAGCACACAGAAACACGACATCGAAGGGAAAATAACACAAAATTATGCAAACTAAAATACACCGCATTTGTATCGTCATAAAAGATGTTTTACATTGTGCAATTAAATTACGATTAAATTAAATTAAAGAAAATTAAAATATTTCAGTTATGTAAGCCTGTGAATTTTCTTCTGTCGACTTAATTAAATGAAATGATTACATTGTTTCTTAAAAACACATTCCTCGCTACGCATTTCCAGTATAAACTGTCCCATAAGCTGCCTCTCCATCTACGGCATCGGACCTAATCGGATTTTACAATTATCAAACAAAAATACTCGGGCTATGCTCGGGATTTCTCTGCGGGATCGAATCAGAAATGAGGACATACGCAGAGAAACCAGGGTCACCGACATAGCCAAGCGGATAAGCTCGTTGAAGTGGCAATGGGCAGGTCATATAGCCCGCAGAACAGATGGCCGCTGGGGCCGAAAAGTTCTCGAGTGGAGACCACGGATCGGCAAGCGCAGCGTAGGACGTCCACCGACCAGATGGACGGATGATCTGCGCAAGGCTGCGGGTCCACGCTGGATGCAGGCCACCTGCGATCGGTACAGATGGAGAGCCTTGAGGGAGGCCTATGTCCAGCAGTGGACGTCTTACGGCTGAAATGATGATGATGATGAAACAAAAATACATTTTGTATACAAGGTTGAAGGTAAATGTTATGTCCGAAATAAGACTTTAATCCCTGTATACAAGTTGTATTTTCGTTTGATAATGAGGGGTTTTCAAAGTGTCAATTGAAAAAAAAAGTTTCGTAATACGTAATAGACACATGTAAGTAATTCAAATAAAGTTTAATACAAAACAAAAACTATTTGACTTTATTTTGAGATTTGAACGATTAATTTGAACTTGAACTATAGAGCGCCATCTGATAGCGGCATGATGAAACTTGATTCTTTTTTCCGAGATGAGTCAAATCGAAAACATCTCATTAAAAAATCCGATTCCGTCCGATGTCGTAAATGGAGATGCAGCTTTATACGACTTATATCTAAACTGCAAAGTCGCACAGGGCAGTTACATAGGTCCCAAATGTTACCTTATCTCCATTTACATGGTACTGGTAGGTTTTCAAGTAAGTGCCGAGACATAATATCTCGCATTGCGGGCAAGTCTTGTCTCCCGTAGCACGAAGCAGGTTCAGCATATGTATGAAGTCCTCGGCCACGTAATGGTCTTCCTCTAGGAACACCACCATTCCTGTCGGAATTTTATTATATAAAAGTAGCTTTGCCGGCTAAATTATTTCTTCTAGCGCCATCTAGTGGTGAAATGCAAGACCAAATTGGGCTTATCATTAATCAATACATAGTAAAAAATAAAGTCGCTTCCCGCGTCTGTCCCTATGTACGATTAAATCTTTGAAATTATGCAACGGATTTTGATGCGGTTTTTTTTAACCGATAGAGTGATTCAAGAGGAAAGTTTATAAGTATAATACGTGCACAAGATAGTAATAGGTTAGGCGGTACGAAGTTCGCCGGGTCGACTAGTTTATTAATATTTCTGACTTTTCCAGTTTTTTTTTCTTTCTTCCTGCAAAGCGTGGCGATTACGACAAATTCCCTCCACAACAATGTTTGTCATTGTGGCAATCTGTGGACGTCTCTCAGTCGAGATGAGGATGATTGATGATTGATAAGACTGACCAGTGTGCCCCTGCGTGGATTGAAGCTGGTCGAAGATTCTGTTGGCCTTCCACCACCAGTGGTGCTTCGTCTGCGTGTACTTCGCTTCTCGGTAGTGGCCGTGTACATCTGGATGTAGCGCGTTTGTACATTTCAGCTTTATTGCTCTGGAAGAAAAAAGAATAATTCAAAATTTAGGCGCCGTTAAAAATGATAGGCCATATTATAAGCCATGTAGAGTTAACAGGCATAGCACAGCTAAAGTAGCGCCACCCGCGAGAAAATTTAATCTATAACAATATTATAAAGAGGAAAGATTTGTTTGTTTGTTTGTTTGTAACGAATAGGCTCTGGAAATACTGAACCAATTTGGAAAATTCTTTCACTGGTAGGAAGCTAAATTAACCCCGAGTGTCATAGACTGTATTAGATTTTCAAAAAAATTAGGGATCCTTACCTAAACTCAAATAATGTAACCCAAGGTGCAATATTTTTTCCGTTGTTTACATATTTTGACAGGTGGTTTGTTGTTGTTGTTTGTTTTTTATTCGGCCATTCTGGGCCGTCAAAAGAACATAGTCCGAACATAGAGCCAAGTATTTTGTAGTATCTTATAATCTATGGCGTAACGAAATAAGCCGGGAAAGCTCGTATTATCTAAACTAAGGGAAATATCAAATATGTGAAACAGTATGACACTAGATAATGTAGCCTGGTATTTTTAGGGCACTGTTGTATAGCTTTTAGGTTAAGACCAAAGAAAGCTACAAAGTTTTGCTAAAAACGGCCACTTTTTGCAACAATCAGTATCTTTCTTTGGTCTTTAACCTAAAAGCTATACAACAGTGCCCTAAAAATACTATATGATCTAGTGGAATACTGTTTTACATTTTTGATATTTGCCTTAGTTTAGAAGATATTAATTTTTTTCGCGGGTGGCGCTACTTTAGCTGTGCTATGCCTCTTAAGTAGACTACTTACTGCTCAAACTTGGCGTCTCTCGGACAGTCGTTCGGGCCGACTCCGGGGAACTCGTACGGATGAGTCTGAATCGAGTACGGGTAGAATATTTGCATCACCTAGAAAATACATCATCAATATATATAAAACTCTTCCGTTACTGACTGACTGACTGACTGATTGGCAGACAACGCAGAGCCAAAACAACTGGGCATAGAAAGCTGAAATTTTGCACGTGGATTCCTTGGGGAGTGTAGATGAGCACTAAGAAGGGATTTCACGAAATTCCCATGGGAACGGGTAAAAACGGGATTTTTGTGTTTATGAGAAATCTGTGCGGGTTAGACCGCGGGGCAGCCTCTAGTAGAATCATACATCTGGATTAACCCAAAGAGATAGGAAGAGAATGGAGGCTTTTGAGATGTGGTGCTGGCGACGGATGGAGTGAATTAGCTGGAAGTAAAAAGTTAACAATGAGGAAGTGCTGAGAAGAGTGAAGGAGGAAAGGAACGTGTTAAAGACAATTGAGACGAGACGGGGCAAGATGGTTGGGCATCTGATACGACATGACACCTTCATCACCAACTTTATTGAAGGCAAGATTGAGGAGAAAAGGGAGAGGGGACGACCAAGACGGAGTTAGTTTGATCAAATAAAGGAAAATATATGGCTCGTGTCGTATCAAGAGGTCAAGCCGCTGGCGGAGAAACGGGAGTAGTGGAAGACGCTCCACCGACAAGAGTGTAGCGCTTCTTGAATAGGAAGAAGAATGGGAGACAAGATAACAATCATTAGTTTCAGTGGATCAGTTGGCAGTGTTGCCGAATGTGATTCTGGAGAACGGGTTCGATTTCCGCCTGGGGCTATAAATGGATAATTTGACTCACCTTAGTAAAGTCTATACTCCTGACTAGATTGTTGATCTCCTCGTCGTAATAATCGTGTGAAAAAATTAAAAGAGCGCGGTCGATGTCGCGCGCCTGCGCTAGTGACACCACCAGGTGCCTGAGGTAGGTTAGACGCGTGTGGACCTGGGAACAATTTAATACACCACAATGATATGAATTGAAATGGTTCTCGAGTGCGCACCGCAATACACAGAGTAGGCAGACCCTCAACAGGCCTCCCCCACAAATAGTCTCAAGGAAAGAAACATTGTTGGGGATCTACTCTATTAGATATTACATATACTCTGTCTGTAATTTTTTTTTAGTAGACCTTAACAGCCAGTTTGCCGCGATGCTAACGCCATTCTCAAAAACAAAAAAACTTCTAAACTAAGGCAAATATAAAAATGTGGCACAGCCATTACACTAGATAATCTGGCTTAGTATTTTTTAGCACAGTAAAGTAGTCCTAACTTAAAAGAACAAAGTTATACACAGATTGTTGCTAAAAGTGGCCACTTTTAGCAACACTTTGTAGCTTTCTTTGGTCTTTAACCTAAAAGCTATACAACAGTGCCCTAAAAGTACTAGGCTACATTATCTAGTGTCATACAGTGCCACATTTTTGATATTTGACATAGTTTACAAGATATTAATTTTTTTCGCGAATGGCGCTAGCATTGCTGTAAACTGGCTCTTAACAAAAATCGCACAATATTTTACAGCATTAATAGTGATTTATTCCATGTTTTTATGGGTTTTATAAACCTTGAAATATCCATTTAATATCGGATTTAAGGTAGGAGTTTGCCAGGATTGTAAATTCTGAAACTCTCTTAAAAAGTTTGAAATTAATAAAGAAGAAAGCTCCACGGTCTAGTTACCATTGCCTTTCCGAAATGGATAAAAATTCTAAAAAAAAAACCTCTGGCTATGGTCTATGAATCGGCTGCGGCACTACGATTCTTTTTATCGATTTTAATTAGATTAATTTACTTTTATTCTTTTTGACCCAACGGATTTCCCACCAAAATTAGAACACGAGGATTCGCTTTCTTTACGTGTAATGTCAGATTATTATTTTACAAGTTTGTGGATGAGGGGTGGGGAACAATATTTTCATACTTAAAACTACACTGCGCATGCGCGGGCACTCGCGATTGGTCATAGACCAATTGACGTCACAACACGATCCGAAACTAGAACCGATGATCTGCGGCAACGTTCAGCTCGAGCCCAAACATGCCCCCGGCCTTGAAACGATCAGCTTTCAACTCTATTCATCATCTCGAACTCGAACATCGTCAACCGCTGCGCTTTGCTCGACGAGAGGGCAGATTTTGGTGTATGCGCGTAGAATGACCCCCGAAGATGTCCGGATTTCTGCGACTCGCGATATGCCGTCCTTTCCAGGAATCGTTCGGAGTATCCGTCCCAGACGCCATCTCAGCGGCGGAAGGTTGTCGTCCTTGATGATGACAAGCGTATTAGGTTGAAGCTCCTCAGTATTCTCTCTCCATTTAATTCTAGTCTGAAGCTCCGAGATGTACTCTTTGCTCCAGCGTGCCCAGAAGTGTTGCTGGATCTGCTCAGCTCTCTGGAAGCGCGTGAGCCGGTGCGCTGGCGCGTCGTTTAGGTCTGCGCATGCTGGTGACGTCAGCGGTCGGCCAAACAGGAAGTGAGCGGGTGTGAGCGGCGAAAGATCATTAGGGTCTGGGGACAGAGGAGTAAGAGGTCTGAAATTTAGGACGGCTTCTATTTGCGCTAATACCGTGCTAAACTCCTCAAAAGTAAGATGCGCGTTACCAACTACTCGGCGTAGATGGTTCTTACAGCTACGTACTCCAGATTCCCACAAACCACCAGAATGAGGACAATATGGCACAGAGAATTTAAATAAAATTTGTTGGCTTAAGGCGTATTCTTGAATATCATCACTACATTGAGATAAAAATTTTGAAAAGTCATTTTTCAGGCCTATGAAGTTTTTTCCGTTATCCGAATATATTATTTTAGGCTTACCGCGACGCGAGATAAAACGTTTTAAGGCTAACAGGTAAGTTTCCGTAGACAGGTCGCTAACTAGCTCTAAATGTATTGCACGCGTAGTAAAGCAAACAAATAGGCATATATATGCCTTAATGAGCGCAGCGCCTCTTCCCTTGCGATTGAGAATAAACACGGGCCCAGCGTTATCTACCCCAGTTTGTTCGAATGGATAACTTGGTGTGATGCGTTCGCTGGGTAAGTTACCCATTATAGGTGTCAACGTCTTTCCTCGGATTCGCCTGCAGGTAACACAATCATGAACCACTTTGCGCGCTAGGTTCCTGCCTCCGACCGGCCACCAGAATTCTCGCAAGTTAAAAAGCAGTGACTGCGGTGCGGAGTGGAGCAATTGTTTGTGTTCGTGACGAAACAGTAGAAGTGCAAAAAGATGTTTTGCCGAAATAAGTGCGGGATGTTTTTTAGTATATGTAAACTCCGATGAGTTTTCTAGTCGACCTCCGACACGCATAACTTTGTTGGGGTCTAAGAAAAGATTTAATTTAGATAAAGTGCCTTTTTTACCTATGCTGCGACCTTTACTCAACTTTTCATACTCTTCGGGAAAGGATTCTAGCTGAGACCACCGTATAACGGTTAATTTCGCGTTATCTATCTCCTCGATGCTTAGAGTACCTACTCGCCGACTGTCTTTGTGACGCGTGTTGTGTAAAAATCGCAACATATAGGCAGCTGCGCGTATCATCCTATTAAATTGAGAAAAACGTTCGAAAGGGAATAAACTAGATTGTTCCTTAGCTACGAGAGAGGCAACGACAGATTTTACATCCGGTAAATTTGCGCATATGTCGCTGCCTACCACCGTAGCCTCGGGGCAAGTAAAGTTTACGTCACGCAGAAAATCAGGGCCCTCGAACCATAGCGTATTGCCCGATAGGTCCTCCAGGCCGACCCCTCGCGAAACTAGATCGGCTGGATTCGTTTTCCCGCTGACGTGACGCCACGGCAACTGTTTTGTCAACTCGTGAATTTCCGCGGTTCTATTTTGTACAAAAGTTTTGAGTAGGTTAGGCGCCATACGTAGCCATCCTAACACTATTGTCGAGTCCGACCAAAATACAACATTCGCGAATGTAATGTTTAACGATTCTCGTACCTTATCGTACAGTCTGGCACCCAATAGCGCGCCGCACAGTTCTAGCCTCGGAATGCTAACTGGTTTTACAGGAGCGACCTTGCCCTTGGAACAAAGCAACCTTACTACGACCGCTGAATTATTGTTAGTAACAGTACGAACATAGATACAAGAACCGTAACCAACTTGAGAAGCATCCGTAAATATATGCAACTCAATATGCGAAGCATTACCACCTACAACATGTCGCGGTATACGTAGCGTATTGAGAATAGGTAGGGACGCGACAAACCGGTACCAGGCCCTTGTGACGTCACTAGGCACCGCGTCATCCCAGCCTATTTTCAATAGCCACATTTGTTGCAGTAATATTTTAACTTGCATTACAGCGGGGCTAAGAAAACCGATCGGATCGAATATTTGCGATATTTTAGATAATATTTTTCGTTTGCTTAAAGGTTCAGTGTCACTTTCGAATTGCGTATTAAAATGAAATTGATCCGAATTATTTAACCAACCTAAACCTAATGTTTTAGACTGCGTGTTATCTCCTAATGATAGCTCCTTAGATTTATCGCTAGGATTATGTTCATTATTAAAATTAAAGGTCCACTTGCGTAGTGGAAAACAGCCCGATTGAAGCGTGGCTGCGACTTTATTACAGAGCTCGTCTTTACAGTTTAGGGATGTAACCAAATCGTCTACATAAAAATCTTCATTAATTACTCGCTTTACTTCCGGGTCGACAGCTTCGATCGCCAACTGCTTGAGACACCTAACACTAAGGAAGGCTGCGGAACCCGTTCCATAGGTGACTGTCGACAAACGGTAAATACCTAACTCGTCGGAAGGATCGTCTCGCCAGAGAATTAAATGAAGATCGCGGTCTTTTTCATTGAGAAGACATTGTCGGTAGCACTTTTCAATATCGGCGCAAGCAACGTACGCGTGTTGCCTAAAACGCAGTAAAATTGCAAACAAATCGCCTTGAATAGCCGGACCTACCATCTGTATGTCATTCAATGAACTGCCCGATGTTGTGGCTGCGCTCGCGTCGAACACAACTCGTAGCTTCGTCGTAGTGCTATGCTCGCGAAAGACGCCGTGATGCGGCAGGAAATAATGCGGGGTTCCGTATGTCGAAACGCGAGACATATGGCCTAGACTTTCGTATTCGTGTATGAAATCGCGGTATAGTTTTTTATAGTCAGGCGAGCGATTTAATCGCTTTTCTAACGATAAAAAACGACGTTCAGCTTGGGTGTACGATTCTCCTAAGCTGTTAGGGTCCTGTTTAAAAGGTATGCGTACACAGAACCGCCCTTCACTATTGCGCGTAGTATTGTGAATGAAGTGGTTCTCGCAAGCACGCTCCTCAGCAGTGCGCGTATCCCTAATCGTGGGCAACTCTTCGAGCTCCCAGAAACGTTTTAATTGCGTATCTAACGTTTGAGCAAAATTAGAATGAATATGCCTACCACTGCGCGTATTGTGGATAGATCCCGAAATTATCCAGCCTAATTTTGTATTACGTAAACAGGGCCCGTTAGGAAGCTCTAATTTACCGCTTTCGCTTACGATGTCCCAAAACATATCGGCACCTATCAGTATGTCGATAGTTTTGGTATCCAAAAAGTTGGGATCTGCCAGCTGAATGCTGTCTGGAATGCAGAACAATGCGCGTTTATGACAAACAGCTGGTAAAGTTGATGTTATTTGCGGCATAACATAACATCCCAAGCAGCACATTTGGTTGCATAAGAGCTTTGGAGCATGTCCGATTATTACTTATAGTAATAGACTTAAGCGCTATAGCGTGCTCTGGAACCCTTATGCAACCCTTATGCAGCAATTTGGGCACAATTTTATGCAACTATGAGTGCTATTGAAGCTCTATAACGGTGGCACAGAGGTGCTACTAAGGCTGCAACAAACCATTAACTCTCTTATAGCGCTCCTCTAGCACTTTCTAGTGAATGAGATTGAACGAACTGTGAATGAATGATAAATAATTTACGCCAAGTGTTTGGTTTTTGTGACAAACAGATTCACAAGTAATACAAGTTTTAAAAGTAAAAAAAGTAAAAAATGATTTATTCAATACAGGATACAAGATATCGCTTATTGAAAGTCAATTAGACTAATCTAATTAATATTGATACCTTATTTCGTAAAGTATCCTATACTGATAGAGGCGAGGTAGTTCAGGGTGCCCACTAATTGGCTCTGGCAAACAATGTTTGCCTTGCCTTACGACAATGGTCGCCTGGAGACGCCCCCAAACGAGCCCTCCTCTGTCAAATGATTCTACTCCCTTTCGCAATGATTTTACAGCGTAGAGAAGAAAGGGGTAACAAACTCTACTTTACAATTTCTCTCTTTTTTTTTTTTTTTTGTTCTTATATACTTATGTGACATTACAATTCAATTTACAATACAAAGAACATAAATTAATAAGATTTAAAGTACATACATGAAATAATGAAAATATCGTGCAGAGCTAGACTACTTCCATGCGTCTTTGTCGTTTTCATAATCATCAACATTGTAATAAGCTTTCTTAATCAAACCTTTTTTGATACGAGTTTTAAACTCATTATCATTCAGGATCAAAATCTCTTCTGGGATCTTGTTATAAAATCTTACTTCGTTTCCTATAAAGCATTTGTTTGTCCGTTTTAGTCTGTTCTGTGGAATACTTAGTTTGTTTTTGCTACGCGTTCTAAGGTCTTTAATTTTATCACATTTTTTATCAAACATATGTAAGTTTTTACGAGTATACATAATAATTTCAAAGACGTACTGGGACGGAAGCGTCAAAATATCAATTTCTTTGAATTTTTGTCTGAGGGACTCGCGAGCTTTAAGCTGATAAATGTTTCTAATTGCACGTTTTTGTAGTATAAAAATGACGTTAATATCTGCAGCTCTTCCCCATAGAAGCAAGCCATAGGTCATTAAGCTATGAAAGTAACTGAAATACACAAGTCTCGCGGTAGAAACATCAGTTAATTTTCTGATTTTCCAGATTGCGTACGCAGCCGAACTGAGCCTTGCCGCAAGATTTGAGATATGGGGGCCCCACTGAAGTTTCGAATCTAGAGTGATACCAAGGAATACAGTTTGATTTACCAGATTAAGCTTGTTATTGTCCAAATGTATGTCTGTATCATAAGCAGTCACATTTGGCAAGGAAAACTTAATGCAATTAGTTTTCTTTGCGTTCAAAAGTAAATTATTAGAAGTAAACCATTGAGAAATCTCCACTAATGTTTTGTTTATATCTAAGTTGAGGGAGTCACCTCGTTTAACTTTAAATGTTAAAGAGGTGTCGTCCGCAAAGAGGACAACATCAGTAAGTTTATCTAACATGTAAGGGAGATCATTTATGTAGACTAGGAACAGGAAAGGCCCCAATATCGATCCCTGAGGTACACCAATCTTGATAGGACAACCTGCAGACACCGCACCACCCACGTCCACTCGTTGGTCGCGATCAGTAAGATAAGAGGCAAGTAGATCAAGTGATTTATCAATTAAGCCATAGTGCTGTAATTTAAGTAGCAAAGTCTCATGATCAACGCAGTCAATTCTGAAAAAAATTCCATGGATGCTCATCGGATATCGGCGGCCATTAATTTAATATTTAGTAAGTAATATGGTGTTATTAGGTTTTTCAGTTCGTATAAAAGCAAATTTTTAAACGCAGACAAGTTTTCTGTGAATGTTAATGATATTTTTTTGAGTAATTTTGTCGCGCTTCCGTAATTATATCAGAATGCAAAGTAAAAACAATTATAATGTAAAATATTTTCTGTTTTATCTACAAATTTTAATTAAAAAGTAAAAGTAAAAAAATAGTCTCGGTAGATTCTTGCAACCAGCGTGTAGACTCGGTGGAGCAGCGGGTTGATATGCTCCAGCAGAAGTTTTCAGAAGCAGTCTCAAACAGTGGAACCAAGATGCTCGAGGCTGCAGTTCACAGGCTCCAGTTAGAGCTCCAGGATCGGGACCAGGACCTGCTCGCAAACGACGTTCAGGTGTCGAACGTAGGGGAGCAAAATTGCGAAAACCCGGTGCATCTGGCCGTCGTCATTGGAGCGAAGCTGGGCGTCAAGCTTGACGAGCGCGACATCGTCAGCGCAGAGCGCGTCGGTCCGCGAGGCGCTGATGCTGGGGACAGGCCGCGGCCGCTCGTGGTGAGGCTGGCGAGGCGTTCCACGCGCGACGAGCTGCTGCGTGGGGCGCGCGTGCGCCGAGGAGCAACCACGGCCGATTTGGGTATTGGAGGTGAACCACGTCGTTTTTATGTAAACGAGCGGCTGACGAGACTCAACCGGCAGCTGTTCGCAAGGGCACGAGAACTATCGCGGACACATTCCTGGAAGTATGTCTGGAGCAGGGACGGCAGGGTGTATGTCAAGCGCGCCGAAGGTCAGCCTAGGCATCGCATCCGTGAGGAATCGGATTTGGACGATATTTTTACAACAGCTAGAGTTGGCACACCTGTGCGGTCCTAAATGTTTGTGTTGTAAATGTTGTGATTATTTTAAAATTATTGCAAATTTTTCTGTAACCCACGCACACTCAATTTCGTGTCAAACTTCTTGTCACAGACCAACTAGAGATACTACTTCTTCTTGTTTTTGTTTTTATATAATCCACAGCCACAGACCAACTAGAGATACTAATGAAATCTGTGCAGTCGCGGCCATTTTGACCTCGTATTCACCGAGCTTGTGCTTGTTGCAGTGTTTGTGGTCAGTGTTGCCATTGCCACCCGCAAAATTAATTGTTCATTTTTTTTATTTTATGTTATTTTTGATTTTTAATCTTTTTATTATCCTTGTTTTTTGTTGGAAGAGAGTATTTAAATTTAAGGTAAATTCGGTGCGATTGCGCTATGCTTTTGTTTTGTGCGTACCATCGCCTGTGCCTGTGTGTAGTTTTTCTATTGGTGTTTTGTATGGTTCGCAGTTGGTGTTGAGTGCCGCGATTTTGGTCAATGTTAGCAGACTACAATGCTGTACTTTTTGTTTTTTAAGCCGTTTTTGCAAGACAGTTTTTTTGTATTGTTTTTACCAAATGTATATTTATAGTATGTATGTATATATTGACTTTTTACTTTCTAAATATTGCAATGGTTAAGTCTAGGGCATTCAGAGTTGGTTTTTTTAACGCAGGTTCGTTGGGTACCGGGCATGACGAATTTACTGTCGCCATGTTAAACTTCGCACCCGATGTTGTCGCTATAAACGAAACTTGGTTACGCGACGGGCAAGAAGGCCGTGCTCCCAAAATACCTGAGTACACACTTAAACACATTCCGAGGCCGGCTGACAACAAAAAATCGGGTGCTGGGGGTGGGGTTGCTTTTTACATAAAGCGTCCACTTTCTGCCCGAATATGTCCACACCCCTCCGTTGTTAACGTCGAGCAGATGTGGCTACGCCTTAATGTTAGCGGTAAAAGACTTATTATTGGCACAGCATATCGTCCTGAGTGGGTTAACCCTGGTATCTTTTTTGATGCGATTACAGACTCTGTGACCTCTTTTACTGACTATGACAGTGTTATAATATTAGGTGACTTTAATATCAATTTTGCAGACCAAAACGACCGATATTACAAATATCTTGACCAATTTATAACCACCTTGAACCTGAATCAACTAATTAACAAGCCGACTCACTTTACTGACCACAGCGAGACTACAATTGACTTGGTGTGTACTGATGCACGAGTTCTTAGCGCAGAAGTACATCACATACCAGATCTCGGAAAGCACGCTCTTATCATCGTTGACGTTGACATCAAAAAGAAAAAACCGCCACCGACTTACATTACGTACAGACCAATCAAAGACATTAATTTGAACGATTTTAACAATGACTTGAACTCACTAGACTGGGACGTTATTTTAACGATGACGGACGTAAACGACATGGTGACCATTTTCAATGACTTACTCGTCAAACTTTATGACAGACATGCGCCAGTGAAGACTATAGTTGTGAGGGAGTCTCCCAAGCCCTGGCTGACGGAGAACGTGCGTTTGATGATGCGTCTCAGGGATCAGGCACATAAGCGGTACAAAGTGACTAATATGGAGGTACACAAAAAATATTACCTTGAACTGAAGCACATGGTAATTACCGCAATTCACAGCGAGAAAAGAGCTTACTTTGAGGAAAATATTAATCGTTGCGCAGGGGATTCCAAACGCTTATGGAAAAATCTCAACGCACTGTTCTTCCAAGCAAGGGGAATGTGGAACTACCCTCGCATTTTACTGACGCAGACGCAATCAACGACCACTTTTTAAATGTACCGGGACGGACAGACATGACAATATCTGACCTGACTTATTTTGAGTTTCATAGACACGACAAAGCTACGATCTTTTCAATCGACACTGTTTCACCGGATGCAATTTTGAAAATTGTATCGGGAATCAAGACGAATGCAAAAGGCGTAGACTTGATTGACATTGACATGATCTTATTAACTCTACCGACTACTCTGCCTGCATTAACAGCTATTGTTAACCAGAGCATTTTGACAAGTACTTTCCCGACTGAGTGGAAGGTCGCAAAGGTTTCGCCCCTTCCAAAAATACCTAATCCTGTCCTTATTTCCGAACTCCGGCCAATAAGTATTCTGCCTTGCATGTCGAAGATAATAGAGAGGGTTGTGTGCAATCAGCTTTCGAAATATCTGGAGGAAAATGGTTTGCTGCCGGAGCTGCAATCTGGATTTCGGAAGGGCCGCGGAACGGCTACTGCTTTGTTGGACGTAGTAGACAACGTGCTCTCCGCGCTTGACGGGGGCCAGAGCACAATTCTGGTACTGCTAGATTTTTCCAGAGCTTTCGATTGCATTAGCATCCCCCTTCTTTTATCCAAGATGTCGTTTTATGGATTTGACAGATCTGCTGTTAAGTGGTTTGGTGATTATTTAACGGGTCGTTCGCAAATTGTGGGGTTACACAAATCTAATGGTTCAACGCAATTTTCGGTATCAAAATTGCTTTCAAGAGGAGTTCCTCAGGGCTCCATTCTTGGACCACTTCTGTTTATAATGTATAGCGCCGATATTACAAACTACATTAAACAATCTAAGTACCATCTGTATGCAGACGACGTACAACTCTATTCATCAGTTGTACCAAAAGATGCAGGTACAGTTGTAGGCAAAATAAATAAAGAATTGGATGAAATTGCGCGGTGGTCATGTCGTAACGGCCTGGTACTTAATCCCACTAAATCCAAGTACCTTGTACTAGGCACCAAGCTTCAGATCCATAAAACGGTGCAAGCCCTTTCCGAAAATGATATAGCCATTTTAGGCGAACCAGTACAAAGAGTGGTAGAAGCAAGGAACCTCGGTCTGCTGATGGATGGTGAGTTACACTTCGAGAATCACATCGCTAGCATTGTCAGTAACTGCTTCTATCGTCTTAAGATTCTTTATAATATACGTGATTACCTTAGAACTGATTTGCGTGTCAGTCTTTGTGAGTCACTGATATTATCAAGATTAAACTACTGCGATGTCGTATATGGTGGCTGTATACTTGGTCGGACAAAAAGGTTAATACAGCGTGTACAAAACGCATGTGCACGTTTTTGTTTCCATGTCCCTCCTAGATCCCACATTACTCCGTACTTGAACGCCGCGAAGCTCCTAAACATGGAGGCTCGTCGGGAACTTCACCTTGCTACGCTTCTGTTTGGTGTTATTCGCTCCAAAACACCAGCCTATTTGTATAGAAAGATGGAATGGTCGTCAAGACTGCGTGAAGTGCACAGAACCAGGCTGCGCGTCCCTAAACATCGAACTATGGCTTTTCGCGGAAGTTTCAGGTATGCGGCGACCAAGTGCTGGAATAATATCCCTCCCCCAGTCCGTGAAGCATCAAGTAGGTATACCTTTGTGCGCAAGCTCAGGGTATACTTGATTGATCAGCAGAGACTTTAAACTTCTTTTCCTATTCTCGCCACTGCCCCGCATTCTACCTTGCCGCTGACCACGCTGACTTAGACGTAACGACTCGTAGTCGCATCAAAAAGTATTTACCATATGTATGTATTCATATCACGGTTTATTTATAACAGTATTTTATGTAGTATATTTATGTTAGGTACACAACACAAATTTATATATAATTATGTATATTTGTAGTATATTTTATCAATGTGTGTAAAGTGTGGGTAAGAACATGCTCTCGCAAATGACGCTTGTGGGTCACTGCTGGCATTGACTGAAAATCAGCGCTGTTGGTGAAAGCCTTCAGCAAATGCTGAGTCAGTGCCATTTTGCACCAACTGCGACACACCATATGCACCTGATTTTATTAAGTATTTATTGTAATTTTTAATTATAACTTTTTAAGGTTTAATTTAATTTGTTTTTGTTTTGTTGAAGTTAAAACGTTTTTTGTGTTAATTTTGTTTTAAACTTTTGGTTCTCATGTGTACTGTACTGTTATGGTGTGTGTTTAAGTTGACGCAAATAAAAATTTCTTTCTTTCTTTCTTTCTTTAAAAACATTCCCAAATCATTGCATGTAATATGCCTGTGAGCTAATAATGCTATATCAATCCATTTTTTGTAAGAAATACGTAAAATTGTACATGGATATATTGTATATAACCTCAAAGTCAATTAAAAAAACCTAAAATTTTTAAAATAAAATGGCATCTACAAAATACAACCTAAGCCTGCAAAATTCTCTCTAATAGCACTCTTGCAGAACTCAAAGTGCTAAGTTCTACCTATTTACGCCTTAGAGTGATTTTTATTACTCTTCTGTTACTAATATTCTTAAAAGTGATCCCCTTTTCCGAGTTTAAATTATTTGATTATACTTCGCGCTTCGTCCTCGAGATTAGTACATACATTAAATATTAAGTAGGTTAACACATGTAGTACCGCCTTAGGTCTCGCCACTTCTGCACTATATTTGAGAACTTTTTTTTTTTTTTTTTTGAAGGTAGTTTATAACTCTCCCGTTCCCCGGCGACCACGTCCCGCGCAGAGCCTCAGTCGCATTTTAGTGCTCGAGCCACTCGGTTCACTCTTTTATTTTCACAAAATTAAATTAAATTATATTTTCGGAAAATTTCTAAACGACGTTCTAAAGATTTAAGTGAATCAGTAACGTGCAAAACGTGTAAGTTTAAAATAACGTTAATACATAGTGATAAACTTTTGAAGAAACTCCAGCTTTTGCTATAGGCCAGCTCTGCGGATCCAAGGTAATCCTTCCTGCATATACCTATTTAAAAACTATGTTTTTGAAATTATTATTTTGTACGCTCAGGACAGTCGTTCGGGCTTATCCGCTGTACCTACTAAAGTATTGTACGTCCGTCCTGACGTAGAGTTATCCGCAGTACCAAAAATCAATTGTACGCCCAGGACGGTCTTTCGGACTTATCCGCTAGCTCAGGAAAGTCGTTGGGACCTATCCGCTGTACTTAAATTATTTTTACGCTCAGGAAAGTCGTTGGGACTTATCCGCTGTATATAAATTATTTTTACGCTCAGGAAAGTCGTTGGGACTTATCCGCTGTATATAAATTATTTTTACGCTCAGGAAAGTCGTTGGGACTTATCCGCTGTACATAAATTATTTTCACGTTCAGGAAAGTCGATAGACCTATCCGCAAAATAACTTCACCTAACGTGAATACATAGTCTTAAAAGTTTTGTAACCGGAAATGGTGGTTAAGATTTTTCGACACAAACCTTCTTACCCGAATGACTTGCTCCTTACCGATGAACGGGTTCATCCGTGTGTGATTCATGTATCAGAAATGTCGTTAGGACATCTTCGCCACATGCCGTTATTAATAATAATAAAATATGAAATCTTTACTTACCAATCTTTAACGATAGCATTTAGATCAGTGCCGTAAATAAGGTTAGAATTAGATACAGCCTAAACCTCCGCCCAGTTTTACAACTGGGTCTCAGCACCGAAGAAGTATCGGTACTGGCTCGGCTTTTCAGCCCGAATCCCCAGACAGGGATCCACCTAACGCCACCCCCGCGGCCACCTTGCCTCCGCTGCAGCCTCGGCTCCAGCTTCGAACTACGAAATTGTTGTGAAACAATTAAGACACGCCCGAGGGCGTTCAGGATAAGCACAGCGGTTCCTTAGGTAAGAAAACACTGTACCTATATATTAGACGCAGAACTCTAATACGACCGGAGCAAGGTCTGTAATAAGTTTTATTACGTCATCACAAAATTCAGCAAAATATCAAAGTAATTTAGTAAAAAAAAAAAACTACCCGCAGTTTTAATTGCCAACAAAAAATGGAGCTCCACGTGTATCCGTATACAGATTCCTCTTTATTTTGAAGACATCCTGGTATTATAATTCTTATATTGACAGAGGCATCGAAGCCAAGCTATAACAAATCGACAGTGCCTTATCATGCAAATCATGACAAAAAGCGATGGAAATTTACGTTTTTGCTTTTAAATAAGCCAAAAAATTATAAGTACCTGCCAAGCAAGGCAAAGGACCTTCATAGTTGATGAAGCTATACACAAGACGCTAGTCTGTGCAAATTCGGTGGTAAAACTGACACTAAAGTAATAGCACCTCAAAAGAAACCTAGTTCGTTTTTAACGTCACAGATAATTTAGTAGTTACTACGCCGCCGGCGGGCTCTCCAGCCCGCAGGCCGCCGGCGGCGCCGCGGCTGCAGCGCGCGCCGGACGCGCGAGTGCAGCCTAGCGAGCTTGCGCCAGCGAGCGGGCGGGATCATGAGCCGGCGCGCGCGCCCCGGACCGGCCGCCGCCGCCGCCGCGCCGCCGCAGCGCGCGCACTACGTGACCATCACGCCATCCGCCGCCGCCGCATTACTGCAGCCGGCGCTGTTACTAGGAACATAGTACAAGGTCGTATGGTTTATTTTATTTCACAAGTCACGATTTATCATATCTGCTCGGAGGCGTCCACTGCTGGACGGGGCCTCCCCCAACGGTCGCCACGGTGACCGGTCTTGTTCGACCATCATTCGGTGCACTCCTGCGGTATTTATTAGGTCGTCTGACCACATGGTCGCGATTAATATACTAAAGAAAACACTCAAAAAACAATTTTAAAATACAATGAAATTAATAAATTTAAATAAAGTCACATAAATTAATGCTATTTCTTTATTACAACCATGCCATTGTCAATTTTACCTACGTAGGTATATATTATACGTACGTAATCTAAAACTGAAACCAAACAAAAATAAAAAGATTTATTATCACTTAAAAATAAATAAATATATATATATTCATATAGTATAAGATATATTCATAAATATTTATGCCTTCCAGCTTATAGACCTCCGCATAACTTTAAATTTAGATCCAAAGTACTATTATTTAGAATGTACTATGTTGCATTATTCGATTTTGGAAACGCACATATTCCTTACCAATGCTGTAAGATCTAGAAAATAATTACAAAACTGATGAAGCTTTAAGAAATATCTAATCAAATTGCAACACAGATTTTTTATCACCTACCGTATAAATATGAGTTACTTGGTGAGACGTTCAGGTTTTTACCAGAATAATCAAATTATAAAATATTGCTAATATACATGAACGGGGAAAAAAGCTTGCTTTATCCTTTCATGCCTTATTCATTCTTGGGCGTTATCATAGATTCCAATGATCTCGTTGTAATATTTCCCAGAGATAATAAAAGATTTCAAATCAAAAAAAAAAAAAAAAAAGCGAGTAAGTACTTATATTTTAAACAAATAGAGAATCTACGTGAAAATTCGACCCGGTTTATTGTGCTAGTGCATTGTTTATTGTCCCTAAACCTGAAAGATGGCACATTAATTTGTAAAAATTCTTGACTTTTTATTATGCTCTGATTAAATTGGTAGCTTAGCAAAATAATTGCTAATTGAGTGCCGTTCTAGAAACGATAACTGTTCAGGGCAGCAATATGTTCCCTGAAAGCTCTCAACTACGGGGGAGAAGCACCACGCAATGGCGAGACAGCCAGTGGTTGGTGCTCAAATAAAACCACATCACATTTACCCAGAGCTCTGCTCCTTACTTTAAAGGTATAACTTTAAATTTAGTCGATTGCCAAAAAATAATGCACATCGATAACTTGATTGCTATCTCTTATATGAATCGTATGAAGGCAATACAATTCCCTCACCTGACAACATGCTAGTGCTATTGACTTGAGATGTTGTTTCCTTATAATGTTCAGAACAAGAACGTGATATTTTAATTTTCATTTATTATAATATAAATTGAAATGTACATCCTACGATTATACTATTGCAGATATGCTGAATTGCGAAGAAAACTTCTAGACATCGAATAATTTGGAACTAAACGGCTATTGTAGGCATTAATTTTTATAACAAACGCGTTTGGTCATCCTTGATATAGACTTTTCAAGTCACATTGTGCATATAGAAAATCTTTAGTCGCCTGACAAAAGAGTCTGAAGCGTGTTCTATTAAAGAGTTACCCTAGAACTATGGTGTAGAGTGAAAAACAGAATCAGATTAAGCTACAGGTATTTTAGTAGTACATGATTGGTCTAGACAATCATGGAATCTCATCTTTATTTAACTTTTCGTATCGAAGGTTTTTAATTATATTACAAAAAAAAAAAAAAACAAAAACTTATTCCAGTAATCATCGAATACCTAGCTAGAGCCTTCGATTACATTGCTGGCGGGCATCTTATCAGGGAAGCGTTGACGATCCGGGGGGAATGCCTCCTTCATTAGAATAACGATTTCGTTGCTATAACAAAATTAGTTAAACTCTTATGATGGCACTACGTTGAAAGGGTATTTCGCCTGCGTATATAAAGAGATATAGTTTTATTTATTAATATTAAATCAAATTATAGTAATACTTATAGCAAAACTAAGAGGGTTTAGCCTTATATTACACCAGTTAAAAATAAAGACCTCTCATTAGAAAAACTTACTCTTTTATAATTATTTTCAGCATGCAATTTACACAATGCAAATGTTTTTCGTTTATTCTAATACAAATAATATTTGTTTTATGGACATAGACTTACAAAAACTCAGGACTTTGTTAAACTTACTTTTTCTTAAAAAAAAAAAAAAAAAAACACCACGGCATTTGCCGAGCTATAAATTTGATTGCTTTATAGAACTAAAGATTTTCGCAAGGGCAAAAATTAATTTCAATTCGATGAAATCTCGGCAGCCGTTGGGGAAATACTCATGGTGACAGTGTACGATACTAGTCTATTTTCCACTGCGCACACGCTTGTTCGTCGTTAGTGTGAAAACTGTAAGAACACGGCAAGCTGGAGAGGTAGCGGTAAACTTTCGCTACTTGATGCCTTGCCTAAGCCATTTAATAAAGGGCAACAGCTGTAACTAATTAAAAAAAAAAAAAAAAAAACTGGTATTTTAGTTAAATACGGATAAAATAAAGATTTTTTGATTTGGCTTGTAAAATAAACTTTATCTTTACGAATATTATTATTTTGGAATTGTGAAAATGATATGAAGATTTCTTGTTAAAAATACAATCGACCATATTTTCCTTTACTCTCAAGGTCTACATGTGTTAACCTACTTAATATTTAATGTATGTACTAATCTCGAGGACGAAGCGCGAAGTATAATTTATGATTAAACGAACTTACCTGTACGTGAAGTTCTATCATAATTATACGAAGCGCTTCGTCCGAAGAGATTAGTACTAAATCTCCCGCCCGTCCCAAACCTTCAGTCCCCATTTACAAGGAAAATATGTCATATCATTTTGAGGACTTGACTCTAAACTAACTGAGGCTCTGCGCGGGACGTGGTCGCCGGGGAACGGGAGAGTTATAAACTACCTTCAAAAAAAAAAAAAAAAAAGTTCTCAAATATAGTGCAGAAGTGGCGAGACCTAAGGCGGTACTACATGTGTTAACCTACTTAATATTTAATGTATGTACTAATCTCTTCGGACGAAGCGCTTCGTATAATTATGATAGAACTTCACGTACAGGTAAGTTCGTTTAATCATAAAGTAAGTGTTTTAGGGATCCTTGATTCTGCCATTGCCAACTATAAGAACAAATAAAAATTATATTTACGGCATAGAGCTACAGCAATGCTAAGTATTTTCTTGTTTTAAAACACTTTACTTATTCAACCAAAGTTAAAATAAAGATCAGGTATCCTTGAAGATAATTGGAAATAGTAAATATTGGTTTTAAGAAATCTAACAAAAAAAATACTTTTTATAATTGCAAAAGTGACTAAGTATGTATGTTAGGAACTGAGTGTCCGGAGACTGCAATGAGCAACCACTGGAAGCAAGCGAGGGAGGTCTGCGCAGCATTAGAATACTAAAGAGGCTATATAAAAAAAAAACTATTTGTGTATGTTTGTTACGCTTTCACGCCTAAACTGCTTAATGGATTGGGAAAAAAATGAGTAATTATTTTGCTCAGAAACACATAACAAACATTGGATACTTTGAACCTGACACCTGTCTTTAATATTTGATCTCCAACTGGTATTAAAATTTATTATACCGACGGAACCCTCGCACATTTTTCTTTATTTAGAACAAAAATTGCGAATAACGTAGGCTGCTCAAAGGAACATTTTATTACTATTGCATTACTTATAGTAGTCCTTGCTTCTTATATAGAGCTTACAGTAATATATTTGTTACCCTTATATTACTAGCAGTAGCTCTGTAGTGGATTTTGTTACTATAGGCTACAGTTATTTCTTTTATACAGTTTACAGGCGTATAACAGCTCCAGTAGCAACTCATATGCAACCGTAAGCGTTAAAAAGTATTGCTTAATCCTGTTCTAGAGACTGAAGTGGCAAAAGAGTTCTAAAACGAACTATTATACAGGTTAAGGTAATACTGGGTGGAACTTTTGCCACTCTTAGTAACTTTTGCAGCTATAGACGCTTATGGAAGCTGTTATGCAACTTTAGCCAGCCACTAGAACCCTTAAATTACTCTTAAACCACTTAAAGTAACAATTTAGGCTGCAATTTCCACTAGTGTGCTAGCTGTCTTAGTTGAGTGGTGTAAGTATTATTGCGCGATTTAATTTCGATGTCACAAACCTCCGTGGACTGTGAAACCGTATTACCTACTCCATGTATAATATGAGTGGACTGTATTCTTGTCGCATCGATTAATTCGCATAATGTATTAGAAATAAAACATCGCATGCTGCCACTGTCGAGTAACGCGCGGACTAAGTGATAGCGGCCGGCCTTATCGCGTACCTGCACCATCGCAGTGGGCAGCAGGACCGGTCCATCGTCACGCTCGACGTGTGCGTGTGTGTGCGGGGTATTCGCGCGACTATGGGGCGAGTCGTCAACAATATCGCTTATAATAATTTCCTGAAACGGTAATGACGATGACGCGGTATGAAGCGTAACGGAACTATCTACCTTTTCGTCACTATGAATCAGAGAATTATGTTTGTTGTTGCACTTTCTACACGGCCCAAACCTACAGTCGTCTACTAAGTGCCCCGAACGTAAACAATTTTCGCATAATTTATTATCACTCACTAGTTTCAGTTTTGTTTTCATATCGGCTTTAATAAACTGTTCGCATGAATACAGTGGGTGATTCTTGTTGCACATAAAACATAGCCGTTTTACGCTTGGTAAAGTAAAGTAAAGTAAAAAATGATTTATTCAATACAGGATACAAGATATCGCTTATTGAAAGTCAATTAGACTAATCTAATTAATATTGATACCTTATTTCGTAAAGTATCCTATACTGATAGAGGCGAGGTAGTTCAGGGTGCCCACTAATTGGCTCTGGCAAACAATGTTTGCCTTGCCTTACGACAATGGTCGCCTGGAGACGCCCCCAAACGAGCCCTCCTCTGTCAAATGATTCTACTCCCTTTCGCAATGATTTTACAGCGTAGAGAAGAAAGGGGTAACAAACTCTACTTTACAATTTCTCTCTTTTTTTTTTTTTTTTTTGTTCTTATATATGTGACAGTACAATTCAATTTACAATACAAAGAACATAAATTAATAAGATTTAAAGTACATACATGAAATAATGAAAATATCGTGCAGAGCTAGACTACTTCCATGCGTCTTTGTCGTTTTCATAATCATCAACATTGTAATAAGCTTTCTTAATCAAACCTTTTTTGATACGAGTTTTAAACTCATTATCATTCAGGATCAAAATCTCTTCTGGGATCTTGTTATAAAATCTTACTTCGTTTCCTATAAAGCATTTGTTTGTCCGTTTTAGTCTGTTCTGTGGAATACTTAGTTTGTTTTTGCTACGCGTTCTAAGGTCTTTAATTTTATCACATTTTTTATCAAACATATGTAAGTTTTTACGAGTATACATAATAATTTCAAAGACGTACTGGGACGGAAGCGTCAAAATATCAATTTCTTTGAATTTTTGTCTGAGGGACTCGCGAGCTTTAAGCTGATAAATGTTTCTAATTGCACGTTTTTGTAGTATAAAAATGACGTTAATATCTGCAGCTCTTCCCCATAGAAGCAAGCCATAGGTCATTAAGCTATGAAAGTAACTGAAATACACAAGTCTCGCGGTAGAAACATCAGTTAATTTTCTGATTTTCCAGATTGCGTACGCAGCCGAACTGAGCCTTGCCGCAAGATTTGAGATATGGGGGCCCCACTGAAGTTTCGAATCTAGAGTGATACCAAGGAATACAGTTTGATTTACCAGATTAAGCTTGTTATTGTCCAAATGTATGTCTGTATCATAAGCAGTCACATTTGGCAAGGAAAACTTAATGCAATTAGTTTTCTTTGCGTTCAAAAGTAAATTATTAGAAGTAAACCATTGAGAAATCTCCACTAATGTTTTGTTTATATCTAAGTTGAGGGAGTCACCTCGTTTAACTTTAAATGTTAAAGAGGTGTCGTCCGCAAAGAGGACAACATCAGTAAGTTTATCTAACATGTAAGGGAGATCATTTATGTAGACTAGGAATAGGAAAGGCCCCAATATCGATCCCTGAGGTACACCAATCTTGATAGGACAACCTGCAGACACCGCACCACCCACGTCCACTCGTTGGTCGCGATCAGTAAGATAAGAGGCAAGTAGATGAAGTGATTTATCAATTAAGCCATAGTGCTGTAATTTAAGTAGCAAAGTCTCATGATCAACGCAGTCAAAAGCCTTCGAGAGGTCACAGAAAACCCCAATAGCATCGTGAGAATCCTCCCAGGCTCCATAGACATCGCTGATGAGTTTGTGACCTGCGTCTAAGGTAGACCGCCCTTTCCTAAAACCAAATTGATTTTTGTGTAGGAAGTTATTGACTGAGAAGTGAGACGCTAATTGTGCAAGAATAAGTTTTTCAAATATTTTACTTAAGGCTGGAAGAACCGCGATTGGTCTATAATCAGTGGGGTTTTCGGTATTTCCAGATTTAAAAATTGGAATGATTTTGCTGTACTTCAATAAATTTGGAAAAATGCCTTTTTCGATACAAGAGTTAAAAATTAATGCTAGATGAGGCGCTATTAGTGTTATAACAGGTTGAAGTACTTTAATTGATATCCCCCATAAGTCTTCTGTCTTTTTTAAATTGAGTTCCTTAAATATCTTAATAATGCATTGCGGTCCAACATGGCGAAACGTGAGTGGAGGCGGGGCGATGTCAACATGTTCCTTAAGTATAGATTCCGCGGCGCTGGCAGATGCGTTAAGGTCTTTAGTGGTTTGAAATGGGATGTTAGCAAAGAATGATTCGAATTCATTCGCAATTTCCGACTTATCTGTTACGACTTTACCATTTAAGTTTAAAGCTTGAATGCTTTCCTTACCGTTAGCTTTACCAGTTTCTTTATTAATAATACGCCAGACAGTTTTACTTTTATTTTTCGAATTTCTAATTTTATTATTTAAATTAATAGATTTAGCTTTGGTGCAAACTATCTTAAACAATTTAGAATAACTCCTAACATGTTCAAGAAATGAAGGGTCTTGATCAAAAGTTTTCCTATCATATAACTCATATAGGGCATCTCTGCTTTTCCTAATTCCCGGCGTCGCCCAAGTACTAAAATTTGAATTTTTATTACTGCAAACTTTTTTGAATTTAAATATAAGATCGAATTCAATCCGTATCGCGGAAAATAACTCTTGATATAGTGTATTGGGATCATCTGCCTCAAAGCTTAGCAAGGCAAGGCGCATCTGAAGACTATGATAAAATCTTTCTATACGACTTTGGTTCATTGGCCTATAAACTAACGAGTTTTCTTTTTCTTGTTCAACTGTGTACAATAAAACATTTAGACCCTTATGATCTGACCTTAAAGAAGTTAACAATGATTTTTTGAAGTAATTACCGTTCATTGCTATGTTATCTAAACAAGTTGCAGACGTACCCGCTATTCTAGTGGGTTCGTTGAACAAAAACTTAAAATTAAAAGACTGGAATAGGCCTAATAGAGTGGTCCTTTGGGTGGTGTCTGTAAGTAAGTCAACATTGAAATCTCCACAAATGACTACTGTTTTATTTGAACAGCTTACTTTACCCAGTACGTCTTCCATTGCAGTTACAAAATTATCGAAGTTGGAAGAAATGGGAGGACGGTACACACATAGAATTATATAGCGGTCTAGCTCTGCACACGCAACCTCACAGGTGCTTTCAACTGAAAGTTTGACAAAGTCCTTTCGCTCTTTAACTTTATTAATATTCCTAGTTAATATAAGGCAACCACCTCCATTTGAGAGATTCCTGTTAAATACACTTGTTACTTTAAAATCTAGGAGACTAAAGTTCATTTTGTGTGGTTGTAACCATGTTTCTGTCAGACAAAGAATATCACATTTAAAATCTTCTAGGAAAATTTCAATTTCTAAAATTTTGCCAGAGAAGCGATTTATGTTCTGGTGAATTAGACTAAGTGTACAAGGCTGCTTCTCTGTTGTCTGGCTATGGAGTTTAAAGAACTCCTTGTTTGTAAATGTTTGTTAGAATTACTACTAACCGTCGGGTCCTTAACTAAATCTATCGACTTACCCACAATAGTGGTTGGGTCACTTATATTGTACGCTAAAAGACTAGCAAGATGTCTCCTACAACTAGATTTTAGATATATTTTATCTACGTGTATATAAAAGTTCCTAATGAATTTATTTATGTCAAATAATAATATTTTGTCTCTATGACGAAAAGTCAAATTATACATTAAAATATTTAGGCTATGGATTTTATTATTAAGTTCTACGGAGTTATAATTTGAGAACGGAAAGTAACAAATAATAATTTTCCCTGTTCCCATGTCGCAATTTTCTATTTTTAATAATAATGAGCTAAAGAAATTTATAATGTCCTTCTTACACGTGTTGGAACTTTCGCCTAGTAAAAGAATCTTAGTAACATTTTTTTCCCAATCATTGACTAAAAGTTTATTTGTAATATAATTAAAATTACGAGCAGGAAAGCAATTATTACATACTGCTTGCTTTAAATTGTAGTTAAGTAATTTACCTACACCTAATCCTAATCTATCTGAGTAAACTACGGAACGGGGGGGCGGTGCGGGACCCGCGCGGGCGGCCGGCGTTCCGCTCGCCACCGTCGCTGCCGCCGCGGGGGTGCTGGGCGCTTCATCCGGCGCCGTCGTCGATTCCGCCGCGGCGGAGCCCGGCGCTCCGCCCGCCACTGTCGCTGCCGCCGCGGGGGAGCCCGGCGGCGCTCTGCCAGTCAACGTCGCTGCCGCGGGGGATTCCGGCGCTACGCCCGTAGTTGCCGTCGCCGCGGGGGGCGCCCGAGAGCGCTCCGGCGAGCCTCGCTGCACCCTCGCGGGAGCAGGGGGTTCCCGCCGCCTGGCCGCTGCCGCCGCCCTCCTGCGCGCCCTTCTTGATCGTCGTGTTCCCTCTGCCGCGTCTGATGGTTGATCTGAAGCGGCGCGCACACTCGCCGCCACCGGCGCATGGCTCTGGTCCGGTGCGGTAGCTGCTTGCGCGGCCGCCGGTGCGGGCGGTGTGGAAGACGGCGCGGGTGACGTGGGAGGGCACGCAGGCGGTGTGGGAGACGGGACGGCAGGACGGGCGCGCGCCGCCAGCGCGGAGGCCGCGAGCCGCTTGGCCGCGGCGCGGGAGAGCGGCGTGAGCGCGGGCACGGCGCGGCGCGCCCCCGCAGCCCCCGCCACCCCCGCAGCCCGCCCAGGAGGAGCTCCAGGCGTGGAGAGTCCCGGCTGTGTGTTCGTGTGCTGTTGTCTGTCACGAATCAGTTCGTCCATAGCCAGCATGTACTCTCTCATCTGGTTCACGCTGTGATTGTACTTCTCGGTGAGCTCAAGTACAATTTGCTGAAGTCTGTTAATCTCTGATTGCAGTAGTCCACTGTCGAGCTGGTAGTTTTCAACCACGGTTTGAAGGGCATTGAGTTCCTTGTGGAGTTCAAGCTTTTCCCTTCTAAGTTGAACTGAAGTTACGGCTGATCTGCTCTTTTTGATCATTTTTTGTAATTTTCTAAGTCTCCTTTTAGTGTTAATATATTTCTTCAGTTTTCTCCCATGAAGAAATACATGGGAAGACTCAGAAGAAGACTCTTCGTTGATCACTTCAGTGTCATGACTGTGGTTCATAAGCTCAGCATACAGCGACATTGTGCTTGCAGTTTCTAGCTTTAGGTACTTGAACCTTTTGTGGATTGGTGGAAACATTGCAATAACTCGTAGACTTTGCTTTGCTTGGTGGGTTTATTTTATTAGAATTACTATTTTGACTTGTACTAGCGTGTGATAATTGCAACGTTTCCAGCATGTCCGCCCTATCCTTCAAAAACTGAATAAGATCGTCCACCTTTAACTTGCGGCTATCATCATTGGAAAGACATTGACCCCTATACTGCTCCCACTCGCGTTCAGTGGTTTTGTCTAGCTTCGAAACCATGATGTAAATAATTAACGTGTCCCAATACTCAGTAGGCTCGCCTAGGATTTTAAGTGCTCGAATGTTTCTGAGTATGGTGTCTATTAACTTTCTAATTAAGCTGGACGACTCCTTTGGCAAAGATTGGACTGAAAAGAGCGCCCGGACATGGTTTTGAACTAGTAGCCTATTGCTATTATATCTGTTGATGAGAAGTTCCCACGCTACAGAGTAATTATCGGAAGTAAATTCAAGCGCGTCTATAACTACTACAGCACTGCCTGACAAAGATGATTTGAGGTAGTGAAACTTCTGAATATCGGTAAGATCGTTCGACTTATGAATAAGCGATAGAAAAGTGTCACGAAATTCAAGCCAGTTTTCATACAGCCCGTCAAACTTTGGCATTGGAATTGTAGGTAGTTTTACGGAATTAAAATTACTCTTCTGGGATATGGCATCGCTTTTATCATCAACCGCAAGGAAAGCTTCGGCTTTAGCAAGGGCACTATAATATGCGTTTTCGAATAGTTCGCGTTGCGTTAACTGTTCGTCCAGACAGGCCTCACTAACTTTGTCTTCTATTTGAGACTGAGTGTCGCTGAATTCGGTGAATAACGTAGCCGCGCCTTTAATGCGTAAATTGAGGTCTATACGGCTCTCGACGGTTACCATCGAATCCTCGCGGCTTGCGACATTAATATAGTTAGAAAATTTAGTGAGCCTTGCCTTTAGGATGCCGCGTTTCTTAACAAGTTCGCGTAGTACTGATTCCGTCTGCGGCTCAGTACCTCGGTAAGGGGACTTATCTCGCGATGAGGCGGCAACAACATTATCTTTTTCGATAACCATTCTGGTAGTCTGTGAAAAGTGGAGTACTAACCTGTAGGTCACTCGCTGCGGCGATTCACTGATTTACCTAGATGATTAGCACGATATCACACAAAAGAAGCGGGAAAGGGTTAGGGCAGGATGAGGACGGGATCTTCGATCTTCGCGCTCCTCCTCCAGGGACCCAGGTGTGCGTCTCCTTTATCCTCTTCTGATGACCTTTGCGCTGTGATGGTCCCGCTAGTCCTCAGAACTAGCGTGTGTGAAGCGAAATTGCGTCCTCGGCTCCACGCGGTCAGGTAAGATGGCGTCCGTTAGGCTGCTGGCGTCGAGACGATAGGATCAACATGAATCGGCTGCGGCACTACGATTCTTTTTATCGATTTTAATTAGATTAATTTACTTTTATTCTTTTTGACCCAACGGATTTCCCACCAAAATTAGAACACGAGGATTCGCTTTCTTTACGTGTAATGTCAGATTATTATTTTACAAGTTTGTGGATGAGGGGTGGGGAACAATATTTTCATACTTAAAACTACACTGCGCATGCGCGGGCACTCGCGATTGGTCATAGACCAATTGACGTCACAACACGATCCGAAACTAGAACCGATGATCTGCGGCAACGTTCAGCTCGAGCCCAAACAGTCTATCTATAGTATTTACATTTACCTTCTCTCTGCTAATTGTCAGAGAGAAGGTAAATCTAATATCTAATTGTTTGTTTACAACACACAAAGCAAACGCTTATTTACTTTCGATTATATATTTTATATTTTTAGTGTTTTTGTATTAATATTGTGTTATAAGTAATGACTCACATAGAGGAAGATGACGAGGAACCGGTGGTAATGATCCGTTTTTTTTGAGCATTATATTCCATTACGCATAACACCAAATCATTTAATCGTTGGTTGTTGGGTCGTTTTAGGGAGCTTGAAGCCTTTATCATCCTTTATTTTTTTACAGAAACGTAAGAAATCAGAGCCACCGAAGCCAGTGCGTAGGCCGGAGAAGATAAAGATCCCACGCCGGAAACCCTCCGTGGTAATACCGCCGAGGCAGATCGTCTACATCACTGCTGACAAGCTAACTTGTGCCGATTGCCCTTGCTACCCTAAGGAAGACCCTTATCAGAAGCCTAAGTAAATAAACTTTATAACAACAGGACCTTTGTTACGGGAGGAAATTCTTATCGCATTTCCCGACGATCGCGGGAGCGTCGGGGATATTTGGGGCTCGCACCCACCGAAACCTTTCGGCGGTCTTGGCGCTTTAGGAAAGGAACCATACATTCTTGGCGTCCGAAGTTCTTCCCACACTCACCCTGCTATCGCTAGCTTCGTGCTCGGGGAGGGCGTGTTGTTCCCTCCCCGGCTCGCATTTGGAGCTGCGGCGGCACAGTGCCACCAGCTGTGCCGCCGCCCATCTCGGGGCCGGTTGATAAGTGTGTCGGGCCCCCGCCCTTCACATCCACGACCCCAAAGACCCCTTTTAGTCGCCTCTTACGACAGGCAGGGTATACCGTAGACTTATTCTTACGCCCGGGCCTACAGGGCATCCTACCTTGAAATGCCTACATTAAGCATTTCAACTAATTTTTTAGAAAACTGAACCAATGCCAGAAGTCACCACTGACCCTCTACGAGTTATCAGCAGCTGTCGTCGACAGCTTGGTGTTCCCGGAAGCTTTCACCTGGTCTACCGAGGAGGTAGCCTCGTGGATCGAGGGGATCGGCTTGCCACAATACAGGGTTAGCTAATATATCTATTATTGAAAGGATTGCGATCTTTACTACGTTCTTTCAATCCTACTGCATGTGCATGTGCCGCCACGGGGACTAACCGGATGGGAGACCCATGCGTTACACTTCTGTGGGTAATGTTTCTTAACTAAATTCGAGCGACCCGTAATTTTATTGTTAGCAACTTTTTTAACCATTGCCGATTTAGCCAAGGCAATTTCTGTTACACGCCTCAGAAAATCTTATACTTTACCAGTTTTGAATTCTTTTCAGGAATGTATACTAGATAACGACATAAACGGTCTTCGACTACTGATGCTGGAAGATCCTTCGAAACTGCCCGAGATCAATATACGAGACTTTGAACATATTAAAGTAAGTAAAACGTATTAAAAAATTAGGGCCAAGTCACGATAAATTTAGGGTTCTGTATAAACAGTATCTGCAATTTTCCCTGACAAAAATGAAGGGGACAGACGGACGGACTTAGCAAAACTATAAAGGTTTTGTTTTTGACTAAAAAACCCTAAAAAGGCTTATTTTTTTGCAGAAATCCTCTCAGAGAAACTCGTAACTAATATACCGGGTGTTTCTGACAAGGCGGTAATAAATCAAAGGAGGGCTTCTGCTCACCATAACTAACAACTTTCCCAAAGCAACATAGGTCGAAATCTCAAAAAAAAATAACAGCTGTTCCATAAATTGGTTCGATCAGCTGGCGGGGTCAATGTACGGGACAGCTGATTTTTGTTAGCTAGCTGGCTAGCTTTAGCAAAGTTTTCAGTATTTGTTATTCTACATGAAGTGAAGTTGCGACTGCAAATTATTTGATGCCTGTTAACCCGGTTGGTTTCTCAGTAGAGGCTCGACAAAATTGTTTAAAAAACTTAGTTTTTTGCATTTATCGGAGATAATTGCCTTTGACTGACAGACGGACGGACAGACGGACAAACGGAAGGAATAGTCATATTAAGACGCTATATGAGTTTTGAAGGTTTTTTAAATCAAGTAATTCTCTTAATCTATAAGAGGTAAATATCTGGAATTTTAATAATAATAATAATAAAATAATAATAACACATCACACTCAGAGCCCCTAACTAGGAAGAACCTGTATCTAGGGTGCCCGAAACACACACAGAGACGAACATAACACCCAGACCGGAAACAAACATCGATATTCATCATATCAATATTCGCCCCGCCCGGGAATCGAACCCGGGTGCACACGCTTACTCAGTCCACATCACTGCCAACTGAGCTACGGAGCAGCAATATAACGTTTTTGAGGATATAAGAAAGTTTTTTATAACTAAGAAACACTAGTGGAATCAAAAAACCTCGATACATTATTTCGTCAAAGATAACCATTCCAAAAAACGGGAATAGCTAGTTCTTCGAAATTACTAACTAGTTTTTGTTGAAACTACATAGGAATAATGATAATAAAGTAAATCGAATTCTGGTAATTTAAATTTGATTTAAAAGTAGTAGTTAAAAATATATTTAATATTTATTACTTTTTCGAATAAAATGTAGTAACCGATGTGGACGACTGGCATTTAACTGTCCTTTTCCCTCAGTATGTTTGAGGGAAAAGGACAACCTTTGATCCTCGGTCGTTTGATTTATTTCTCGTATATCATCGTCTTAATAAGGTCCCGGGACAAGTACCCGGAACCATAAAAAGGTACTGAAAATGTTGCAGAAAATCACAGCGTCCATAAGAAAACTCTTCAAGACAGAGTTCATACTGTTCTGCAGAAGCATTGGCCTTCCTCCAAGGAAACCACTGACTCATTGCACGTGGTTCAAAAGCCGAACTGGACCGACGTGGGGCATCAGGGTCAATTGGACGAGGTCAGTTGCCGGTTCGATTCCCGGTCGAGATTAATCATCTATATATATAAAACTCTTCCGTTACTGACTGACTGACTGAAATTTTGCATGTAGGTTCCTTAGGGAGTGTAGGTGAGCACTAAGAAAGGATTTCCAGTAATTCCCATGGGAACGGGAATAAAATGGATTTTTGTGTTTATGAGAAATCTGCGCGAGTGAAACCGCGGGGCAGCCTCTAGTATTAAATAAAATATGTACTGAACTTTTATTATAACATACTAATCACACTAAAATTATAAATGCGAAAGTTTGTGAGTGTGTATGTTTGTTACTTCTTCACGTCTAAACGGCTGAAGAGATTTTTATAAAATTTGGCACGGAGTTAGCTGACAACCTGGATTAACACATAGGTTATTTATTTTTACAGCAGCACAGCTAGCAGGTTCATAAATTCACGCCTGATTCCCTTTGGGGTAGGCAGATACAATTGATTTTCTCTTACTACGATCCTGACATACTTTGTTTCGCTTCTTGTACAGTCATACATAACACTTTGCCATACACGAACGTCGGTTTGGTGCATATTCATAGTGTACACTGGCGGACACGGACGGCGTAACACTTTTGTATATGGCACGTGCGCCCTTGACTGTAATACCATAGAACAAGAGCTATTTTGCAATACAGAATAACCGGGAAGTGTTAAATTTGAATATGGTCTCGTGTCCGCCACTGTACATTGGACATTTGGCGTGACGTGACCAAAAGTTATGACATAAGACATGGTCGAAATAAAGTAGAAATGCTGTTGCATGTGGTTCACCGGAACCAGTTAAATTTAAAAAGTGATCTATGAAAAAAATTGTTTGGGAACCTCTGCTTGATACCTTTGTTATAAATATATAATCTATTATTTTTGTCCGAAAAGTAAGATGATTCCGTGCTTCGGAAGGCACGTTAAGCCGTTGGTCCCGGCCGCAGTAGTGGTCGTTATAACCGCGGCGACAAGCTGGCCCCTTGTCACGTTGGTAATAAAGCATAAAATCGGCTAAACGTGGGTCCGGCTCTTGAGCTGGTACCTCTGCCTAACCCTTCGGGAAATAAAAGGCGTGATATTATGTTATTTTATTTCAGATGCGATATTCTTCGTTGGATGAAAATAATAATGCCGAAGCCAATATATTTGGACCACTGGGATTTAGTTTGGTTAATTAATTTACATTTTTAATGCATCTCACTCAACTTGTAATAACTCATACTGCGTCTGCGTAGTCTACACTAATAATAATATTATTATAAACGACCTTCCCGGCTTACTTCGTTACGCCATAGAATATAAGATACTACAAAAGACTTGGCTCTATAGACTATGTTCTTTTGACTGCCCAGAATGGCCGAATAAAAAACAAACAACAACAACAAACCACCTGTCAAAATATGTAAACAACGGAAAAAATATTGCACCTTGGGTTACATTATTTGAGATTAGGTAAGGATCCCAATTTTTTTGAAAATCTAATATAGCCTATGACACTCGGGGTCATGTAGATTCCTACCAGTGAAAGAATTTTTTAAATCGGTTCAGTATTTCCGGAGCCTATTCGTTACAAACAAACAAATCATTCCTCTTTATAATATTGGTATAGATAGGAAAGATTTGATTGAATGAGTTGACATAAATGAATACGCACAATTCTCAAAAACACAGACTATAATCAATACACAGTATAAAACAAAGTCGCTTCCCCGTCTGACCTATGTATGCTTATATCTTCAAAACTATGCAACGGATTTCGATGCGTTTTTTTTTGAAGATAGAGTGATTCAAGAGGAAGGTATAAGGGCTTACACGGTGCGAAACTAGGGCCACTCCCGATAAATAATATAATACCTTCTAAACCATGGCCGAAATCAAAAATATGCGTCTTTTGCTCCATAGATAATCTTGCTTAGAATTTTTAAGGCCCTTTTGTGTAGCTTTTAGGTCCCAAATCTAAGAAAAACCCGTTTGTTGCCTAAAGTAGCCACTTTTGTTTCGAGTATTTCTAAGCTCATTATCCTAAAAGCTACACAACAGAACCTTAAACATTCTAAGCAAGATCATCTAGGGAGTCAAAGACGCATATTTTTGATTTCTGCAATGGTTTAGAAGATATTAATTACTTATCGAAGTGGCGCTAGTTTCGCCCCGTGTAAGCCCCTTATTGTATACAATACATTGCACAACATAGTAATAGGTAAGGCAGTACGAAGTTCGCCGGGTTGACTAGTAAATTATATTGAGTAAACTCATACTGACTCGACGTGTTAGCTAATCGTGAATACATTAGCGGTTAAAAAGATAATTTCAGATTGATGTTTAATAACTCAAATTCAAAAATTTAAAAACCCCCGACTCAGTCAGACCCCTCATCAACTTAAGTAGAACTAGAGCTAATCATCTTAAAAATATCATGGTTACCTTAACATATAATTTCAATATCATTGAAGTAACACTGTACCAAATTTTTAATTGATAGGACAAATGGAAGGTGGTTAGATCCTCTCATCCATTATTCAAGAGCTGATCATCTTCAAACGGCGGATCAGGTCATGGTTACCTTACCAAATACTTTCTATATGATAGATGTAACATGGTACCAAATTTCAAATCGATCGGACATAGGGAAGCTAGTTAGATCCTCTCATCCATTATTCAAGAGCTGATAATCTTCAAACCGCTGATCAGATCTTCATCAGACATGCTAAGAACACTCGGCCTGAAATTATCTATGATACAAAAAAAACTAAACGAAAATCGGTTCAGCCGTTTGGGCTCTACGATGCCACAGACAGATACACAGACAGACAGACAGACAGATACACACGTCAAAATTATAACACCCCTCTGAATTTTTCATTCGGGGGTTAAAAAGACTGTTCACGGTTAAACTACTGATTAGAATCTGATGAAACTTTTAGTAATTTGACTTTGTCTTAGGTATATGAAACCGGATTTCCCTAAGGTACTATTCGGAAGGGTCGGCAGGGTACCACGGCAGCCAGACTACATTCCTCACTACGTCGAAAAGGACGACCTTTGCCCTGAATATAAGGTAAAATATACTATGTAGAAACTTACCCTGTTATTCATAAAAAGTAAAAGAGCATTTTAGTTATTTGACGTATGTCAATTTAGAATGGATGTCACGTATTAACCATACAACAAACCAGAGAAGTAGACCTCCAGTAGAGGTATTTAAAATGTTCTTTATCTTTATGAATAATACGGTTAGCGTGTTTCCTCAAGAGGCGATATCGGTCGTTCGATATGGGTTCGACAGCCAATCAGGCAGGCTTCGTGGATGTACGAGCGATTTCTATTGGCTGTCGAGCCCCTATCGCGACCGATATCGCCTCTTGAGGAAACACGCTTAGGATGCGTTTCCACCACAGACGCATCGCACTGACAGTACAGGGCCCTTAATTTACCTAGAAACGATAGAATATAGCAATTGCATTTATTCTTAAAAAAAATCTTCTCGCTTTGCATATCTGTTAGTATGTCTTACCGAAATATTTTTTTATGACATGAACATGAATATTTAAAATTGCTTTCCAAGTCACGAACAATTAAAATCTAATACTCGTTATGTTGATTGCTTACGGTTTGATTGAAAACAATAAATTTTCTAATAATAATAAATAATCACACTGAGAGCCCTATCTAGGTAGAACCTGTATCTAGGGCATCAATTAACTACCGTATTATTCATTAGGATACAGAACATTTTAAGTAACTATACTGGAGGGAGGACTACATCTCTGGTTTTTTGTACGTTATATTTACCATAACATCCATTTGACATCCAGTCTAAATTGACATACTTCAAATAACTAAAATGCTCTTTAACTTTTTATGAATAAGAGGGCTAGTCTATATTAGCTACAGACTACCAAAGTGAAAGTCAAAGTCAAATTCTTTATTCAATATAGGATACAAGATATCACTTATTGAAAGTCAATTAGACTACATCTAATCTAATTGCTATTGATACCTGATTTGGTAAAGTATCCTATACTGTGAGAGGCGAGGTAGTTCAGGGTGCCCACCAATTGGCTCAGGTAAACAAATGTTTGCCTTGCCTTACGACAATAGTCGCCTGGAGAGGCCCCTAAACGAGCCCTCCTCTGTCAAATGATTCTACCATCATGAACCATCATTTAGTATAGGTCATAATCATTATAATAATCTGAGTATGATGTGTTATTATTATTATTTTGTTATTATTATTAATAACGTCCATTGCTCGACACAGGCCTCGCCCAGAGATCACAACAAGGACAAACCTTGTGGGCCCGAGCGACGAGGTTTGAGGACCCATAACGGGTTTCCCCTCGAGAAAAAAAAATGGGGTTGCCATAATCACTACGCTTGGCATTGTAGTTTTTTTTTTTTATCAAAGGACGCTCCTTAGCACTTTCGCGGATGCAAGAAAAAAAGCATGACTTCCCTATTGGACACCCAAAAATTGTATGAAAAAATAAAGCATGCAATAGAAGTTGTTTCCATATACTGGGTCACAAAGCAAATATTTAGGCAAAATTGGCGGGAAATGGAATATATGCGGTGGGTCGGTTCCTGGACGCACGCACCACTCGTCCATACATTTTGTTTGCGTAAAAGGACTGCTAAGCGGGCGTGTCCAACAGAGAAGGATGGAAAATATGTGAGGTTCTCTCTTTCTATTTAAGGCAAAAAAATATGGTTATCTGGACGCTGACAAATTTTGATCGGTTGGAAAATGGTCACTAAAAAAGGTTTTTTTGACTATGTATGACAGAGTGGTATGTTATAAACGGTGTTCCCGTAAGAAGCTCCGACATTTAGACTGCCATAGCGGCTCTGGCCAGTGTTAGTGTCACAAAAACGACTGCTTTAGAATGTGCACCCGTGAAAGTGTTAGGAAATTCCCTTAGTCGACTTTTACGACACCCACAGGAAGATAAGGGGTGGTAGAATTCTATCCCACCTCCACACGGGACTAATATGTAGTAATTCATTCAGGTCGCAAGGAAATTTCGCTTCCAAACTGGCATAACGGAATCCAACCAATACATATGGATGGAGCGTCGGAGGGAATCTATGGAGTTGGAGATTAAAAACAAAAAAGAGGAGAGAAGGGTTAAGAGACGACCGCGCATACATGTTGTTCAGGAATCCAGGTGAATCAATCAATCAATATACGATAGCAACATGCGTCAAATCACAAAAAATAAATGATGTTACATAAATAAGTTCGATCAGCTGACGGGGTCAATGTACGGAACACTTGTTATTTGTTTTGAGATTTTGACCCATGTTGCTTTGGGACATGGTTGAAAATCCTTTAATTTATTACCCCCTTGTCGGAAACAGCCTGTATAAAATTATAGTTCCTTACTCTGACTGACGGAATGACGATAGTGAAATGTACCTGTTCCTTAGATGGTATGAGGACTGAGTAGTAACTTTAAAAGGAATACCCAAAAATTCCCACGGGAATCTACGATCAAACCTTTTGTCTAGAAATTAAAAAGCGCCATCTATTAGCTTTTTGGCGAACCTTGCTCTGAATTTTTTGCGACATAATTTATGACACTTTTTTTTTCAGATTATATACGAAAAAAGTATGCCTCGAAGGCCTGACTGGTCAGAAGCTGGTGTTGGCCAGGCGTCTTCTTCCTAGACAGAAGTTTATGGTGTAAAATTTATTTACCATTCAATAAATCGAATTTATTTCTTTTTTTTAATTTTTTTTATTTTCACATTCTAGTTAGAGTTAGGCCCAATAACCAAAGCACATACAGAAAAGTCTAAGGTTTTCTTTTCGCGGGGCGGGAAAACCAACTTTTCATTTTTACCGACATCAAAAACGGAGGTTATCAGTTTTACCTGTATGTATGTATGTATGTTTGTCCGCCATTATCTCGCGTTTGGCTGAACCGATTTTGATGCGGTTTTCAGAAAAGTATTTTTTTTATTTTAACCGACTTCAAAAAAGAGGAAGTTCTCAGATTATGTATGTGTGTATTGTTGAAGGCGGGTACCTTTTTGGAAAAAGAAATTATTGTATTTAGGTATCCATTCTAGTGAGGCGAAGGAACCAATGCCCATACAGCCAACTTTATTTTTCACATACCTGTATTGCAATGATAATGGTGTCATTTTGCACAGGTCCGAAGATGTCCTCATTGTATATAATCTGTGCGTCGTTGTACTTCTGTATCGCGTTCCTTATCTCCGTAATGTTTTTGGTCTTGACTCGTGTCTCGGTGGCATTATCTGTAAATAAGTATAACGTTAAAAATCCTTTTTGAAACCAAGCATTTATTTCGTTAAAGTTAAATTTCGAGTTAATCTCAGCGAGGCCTCCCATTTGATATTGATAGTAATGATACCCATATTGTAGTAGTACACTAAAAACAACTCGTCCGCCATCTTGATTTTTCTGCCATGTTGGATTTTTAATGACGTCACATTAGCTTGATAAATATTGTTAGGCTCCCTAAACGTGTAAGTATACAATATTTCAGCTCAATCGGTAACAGAAATCTGCTTCAAAATTGAGTTGCAAGATTTCACCCGAAATTCATTCATACATACATTGCAAGTTAAACAAAAGGTTTAAAAATCTATTTAAAGTTTTCATCATTTAAACATTTTAGACAAAAGACATCCACCATCCACCGTTAAACATGTCGTCTTGGCGTTTTGGAGAAGGACCCCGGGAACCATAGATTATCAGCGGAGTCCTTCCCACACTAAGCCGCTTATCAGCTTCATGCTCAGGGAGGGTAAGTTGTTCCCTCTCCGGCTCGCCCTTGGAGCTGCGGCGGCACAGTGCCACAAGCTGTGCTGCCGCCCATCACGGGGCCGTTTGATGAGTTATTTCACACCCACGACCCAAGGACCCCTTTTAGTCGCCTCATACGACAGGCAGGGCATACCGTAGACCTATTCTTACGCCTGGACCTACAAGCGTTCTGTACTTTTTACTTACCGCTGGAGTTCTTGGGGTGCACCTGGAGGTACTTGTGTAGCTCTGGAGGGACGTGCGCGAGGACCTGCTCAGACGTCTCGTTTATATTCATCAGCTCCTCTGTAAGAATACAGATTTAAATTGCCTAAGAGCGGTTACAGAGTAGTTCTCAAAGTGTTTCAGGAGGACCCCCGGGGATCCACAGGCAATTCGGAGGTGAGGAGAACGTGCCTTAGTTGCTTGGACACTTTTGTAAAGATAAAGATAAAAAAAACGCTTTAATAATGCCAAAACAAAACAAATAAAAATACAAAATGATAGAGATACCTAGAGTAAAATTTTGAATAAAAAATAATAAAGGCAATGGGCGCCCTTACCGCTTAGAGCGATTTCTTGCAGACAACCCACGCTTTGGAATTACGACAAACACAAACAGATACAAATAATATAGTAAAAAATATATATACTTAAAGGTATAATATGAAATCAAGCGAACGACACACAACACGACAAATTTAATAATAATAAAATAAGTATACATAGTACGTAAAAAAAATAACCATGAAACCCAAATTTACAACAAAATTGTAAAAAAAAGGAATAACCTTCTCCTGCATTTAGTTCTACATTTTGTCTCGACGACTCTACGGGTTCCGATTCTGTGGAAACGATAAATAAAACTAATAACGCTTATTCGTACGGGAACTGACAGTCTTCTGTCCTGGCAGAATAAACCGTCCCCGGGTAAATATTGCCAATAAACGAAAATTGAAGTAAAGTGACAGTCTTCTAGTACTTAAATGACCTACGACTGTGGCTTAGCTGAAAACAGACGAGACAGGGGGTGGAGGGCAATGCGCGAGGGGTGAACAAGGGCTCCATCGGCCTTCTTTTTTTTTTTCTTAAAAAAATATCAAAGAAATATTTATTTTTTAATAATTTTTTCAAGTAATATCATGCAAAGACGTCCTGAAAAATTTCGCCACACTAAAAAACGGTGACCCTGCACCGAAAACGACTAGTCATACATGCTTTAAAGAAAAAAAACTCACCACCATCCCTGTCAATGCCACTGTTGCTAACAGAGAGCATTATCTGCACCCAGAGGCAGAATAGGCCCAGAATCACAAACACGCGTAGAATAGAAGAGTATTTTAGCCGCGGCATTTTCACTCGCCGCTAGACGGCGCTGCTGTCATTGTTTCGCTCGTCTTGTCGTTCTTCTCACGTCTCCGACAGTCATGTTTGGTTTATGTGAATCTGCAACAATGGGTTGTTGTTTTTGAGAAATATTATTGTATTTAAGTTCGTGCAGATCTATGTAGCTAAAAAAACAAACTGTGGCTGGACGGTTGGATTATTTAATAAACATTTTATAAAATGTTATAACAAGTAGAGGTGCTTGTTTCTATATACCTCGTGTATAATCGTGTATCTCGTGTATAATATTAAAACAAAAGCTTAAAAATATAATTTTAGATTGATGCCGCGTTGGTTGAGTGAGTTCACTGTAAAACTACTAATCAGAATTTGATGAAGCTTTACAGTATTCTAGATCAGATTATCAAAATAGCTATAATATAATAACGACAGACTGTGAATTTCTATTCTAAGACTTACGAAGTTCGCTAGATAGTGTTTTTTATATTTGAAAGGGCACAGATTGCGTAGGATTCGACCTTTACCTATGGATGGCCTAGTTTTAGAGAAAGTTTACCTTTGACATAAGAACCTAAATACCTTCCTTGAACAATCAGCATCAAAAAGGACCCAAGTTTAAATGCCTGCCGTTTATTTTATTTTAATTTTTGCGAGATTTTTAGATATAAAATCAAAATACCACTGATATGCTCAATCACTCATCATCGCGTAGTCGAAACCGCTAAAGACAGAAAGATAATTTTTTTAAATGAGCTCCCTTACGTGACGTAGGCACACCTACTAAACCCCCGTTGCCATTTGACGGCTGTCGGTCGCGATTGTAAATGAAATTTACATTGAAATTTTGGCCCAACAAATGTGATTCATCTGGCTTATCCGATTTAAAATTAAGCTCGACAGCCAATTTGTGGGAACGAGGAGAAAGACGGGATTTTTGGACACCCTAACCGGGACGCCGCCGTATAAGAATAAGAATAAGAATAAGAATAAGAAAACATTTATTTGGTTCACAAACACATAGGCATACAAAAAATGAAATAAAAAATAATAATAAGATGAGTAAGCACACCTAGGCGTCCGGTGAGCCAAACAGGTTACCGTCTCAGCATAATGTCGCACCTGGGCCGGCAGGCGACCCAGATAAGACGCTGATCATTCTGACAGCCCCTACATTGTGTGAGATACGTACGGAAATCAGACTGCTATTTGAATAAATACTAATCCTGTTATTCATAAAAAGTTAAAGAGCATTTTAGTTTTTTGACGGGGTATACAGGGTGGAACAGCTAAAGCCCTGTAATTTCGGGCGTAAGAATAGCAGTATGCCTGCCTGGCTTCAGAGGCGTCTAAAAGGGGTCTTGGGGCTCGTAGGTGTGAAGGGCGGGGGCCCGACACACTCATCAAACTGCCCCCAGACCGGCGGCGGCACAGTTTGAGGCATTGTGCCGACGCAGCTCCAAGGGCGAGCTGGGGAGGGAACATCATGCCCTCCCCAAACACGAAGATGATAGCGGCTGAGCGTGGATAGAACTCCGGACTACGATAATCTATGGTTCCCGGGGTCCTGCCTCAAAACACCAAGACGGCCACCGGGGGGTTTTAGAAGGTGTGAGCCCCACATACCCCCGAGCCCGACGCTCCCCCGAGCGTTGGGAAATGTGTAAGGCATTTCCCCCCGTAACCAAAAAAAGGGTGGAATAGCGTGTCTCCATACACGGTTATTTTTTTATCGTGGAGGATAATTTAACCCACGGTAGGCATAGTTATACAAAACTGATTCCTGAAAACAAAATTGAAAAAATAATGAACCGTGCTCACTTTAGGTCTTACTTACTTCGAAAGTTTTTGTAGCAAACACAAAAAATATCATGCAAAGACAGCCCTGAAAGTTTCCACCACGATAAAAAATGACCGTGTACAATGCAGATGTACGCCGTCTCGGTTAGAGAGATAAATAGAATTGGGTTAAGTCATGGCTCATTTGAAGAGGCGCCTAAAAAGCAGAACAAACATACTGCGCGACCTTTACAAGTGAACGGCCATGAGACCGGCATTGCCGCCGAATTCAGAAACTGAGTTGATATGTATCAACAACAATATGTACATTATGGCAACAATACATACTTTGAAAATGTAGGTAATTAAATGACAAAAGGATATTCGTCTTTCTTAAAATAGGTACATAGAATGTTTATTATAACACTTGTTTAGGATAACAGATAATGATTTTGATAAATGTAAATATTCGAATATTATAAAAAAACCTAGTGATTGGAAGTAGGTTTTTTTTCCGGGTAAAACTACTGATTGGAATTCGTTGAAAGATAGCTCAGTAGATATCCTATGTATGTGTAGTAACATACATAGGATATCTACTGAGCTATCTATAAGTACTTTTTTGTTGAATTGAATAGCTAGGTGCCAAAGCTACTGGACGGACCGATTTTAAAAATTTCTTTTACCATTAAAATCCTACGCCCTGACTAACAATAGGCTGTAACATACTAAAATTTCATGGAGATTGGAAAATAATTAATAGGGAAAAAACGTTTTCTCTTTTTGTATGGACGCGTTCGGAGTTCGGGGTACATTTACGGTCCTCTTAATACAACACGACTATGGCACGAGCGACACGTTAAGACGCTATATGAGTTTTGAAGGTTTTTTAAATCAAGTAATTCTCTTGATCTATAGGAGGTAAAGATCTTGAGTTTCAATATAACCTTTTTGAGGATATAACAAAGTTTTTTATAACTGAGAAACACTAGTGGAATCAAAAAACCTCGATACATTATTTCGTCAAAGTCAAAGATAACCTTTCCAATAAACGGGAATTGCAAGTTCTTCGAAATTACTTACTAGTTTTTTGTTAAATCTACCTAGGAATAATGATAATAAACAAAATCAAATTCTGGTAATTCGGATTTGATTTAAAAGTAATAATTAAAAAGCTATTTAATATTTATTACTTTTTCCAATAAAATATAGAGTAACCGATGAGGGCGACTGACATATACTGTCCCTTTCCCTCAGTGTGCTATATCAAAGAGATACACTCTGTTCATTTGGTCGTTTAATTTATTTGTCGTATGTCGTCTTAATTACGTAATTACATGTTTCCAAGAGTTAATAACGTTAATAGTTGTCCGTTACAGTTCTATCATGTCATCTCAGCCGAAACACGTCTACTGCTGGACATAGGTCTCTATTGGTGCCGGTGCAAGGCGAGCCGGTTCATAGCCACTAGCTGCGCGGGCTGGGGAGGGCGCAACCAGTCTTCAGAGAGACCCCCTCCATATCACGGCCTCACCACTCTACTCTTTACCTCTCTACTCTACTAAAAGCATCAAATTATTTTGTAGGGCATTTTCACCAGTCAAATCTTAAGTCAGATACATTACATAACACAATCGAGTTTTGGTTTGGGATTTCTGGGGGTTTATACTGCCTTTTTTTTTTAGGCGGGGAAACTCCTAACGAGTACCCTGCGACCCCGGGGAGAGTCGCAGGGTTATGTGGGGGTCGCACCCACTAACACCCCGCCGGTGTCCATCTCGGCTGTTGGCAAGGGGGTCACGGGTAATCTTTCGATCGTTGTGTTCAACTCCGCGACCCCCTCCAGCACTGGCTGTTTAGCCTCTTCACGGGGGCACAAGTGGTGGTAGTCCCCCCTGAGCGCGGATGGCTCTTCCTACGCTCGACGGCGGAATCGGGACACCGCGTTCCGTCGTCCTTCTCGGGACCGTTATATGACTAGACGAGGCCCCCGCCTCGTGCACCCAACGACCTCGGGGTCCCCTCTTAGTCGCCTCTTACGACAGGCAGGGGATACCTCAGGGGCTTCTTCGGCCCGGTACTGCAGGGCGTGGGGTTTATACTGCCTGGGGCTCAACAGCAACAGTCTCTGCTCTTTCCGTGGGGGTGAAACTTTATGGGAAGGCATTTGTCAAAGTCGTCACGCTTGGCAGGCGGGTTCTAGTTTTTCAACGAAAGACGATGCTGCCCGTCCCTCGGCTGTTCCCTTAGTCGCCTTCCACCCACGGGAGGAGGTGGGGTGGTAGTATTCTATGCCTTTCCCACTCGGCAGTTTTCTATTATGTAACTTGTTTGTAATATTGTAATTTTATATTGTCTTTTTGTATTTATTGTTAATTTAATTTATGTGTGTGTGTATTGCTTACCGAAATAAATATTTTATCTATCTATCTATATATTATGTAAGAGGCGAAAATAGGTACAGTAACCGGCATTTCATGGTAACCAATTGATTGTTAATATCGTTGGCTCAAGCTATTTTACTATCTGGGTAAGGAATGGTTCACCGCATGAAGATCGCGCAATATCGGTCATTTTAGCGTGTGGGGGAGAGGGCAGCGAGTACCTATATGTTCCATTCGTAACCCGTTAGTTAAATATAAGGTTAAGTTTACCCGACCGGTTTAAAATTACAGTTTCTGTCTAGTGGTCCCGTTAATTGCACAACTGGTATTTTAACTGGTAGCTTTGCACCAAGTTACCTAGATTGTCGCCGCGGAGGGTACTGTTAGTATATTATTAGCATTAATAACGTATTTTGTTTTCATATTTTGTAGAAAATAGAAAATTAGGCACCGGTTGACACTGCTTCCAAACTAGTAGTTTTGCGATGCGTTTTTGTTAAATTTTGTAAAATTTCAAAAAAAAAAAAACATTTAATAACTTTACGGGTGGTTTTATTTAAAAGTCGGTTAATCAAACATAGTTGACCTTAATATTAACACACTTTTGTGTATATTTTACGTAACACAACATCAACTCTGAACGTACAACATACTGTAACAAAATTAGTTTCATTTGGTAACTTCGCACTGTCTTAGACAGAAACTTCTAGTCTAGTTAACTGTATTTTCATAACTTAAAAGAAGCGTAACTCGATTACTAAACACAATCACAATGTGTTTGTATGTTATCATGTATTCGGGCACCCTAGCTGCAGGTTCTATCTAAGTACCTATAGTTGGGTTCGGACTGTGTGTAATGCGATATCAATATAATTATTAAATATCATCATAGAACTGCAATTATCGATAAAAGCACATACAACATGATAAAAAAAGTTTTCCTTGTATTTTATTGTTAGTAAAAACGCCACTTTTATCATTATCATATCAAATTACTAATTTGCTCAATTCAATATAATATACCATATATCAGTGAGTTATAATTTAAAACGATACGATTAAATAATAGGCTATTTATAATTGTATTTTTTGCGTTATAAAATTTCAAGGTTTCGTACGCAGACTGTAAAACTAGACCACGCCGGTGAGCCTGTGGAATTCTCCGCGACCCCCTCCCCCAGCATTGGCTGTATAGCCTCTCCTCAGGGGGACATGATGGTTGTCCCCCCGGAGCGTGGTAGCTTCCAACGCTCAATGGCGGAAACGGGACACCCCCCTTCCGCCGTCCTTCTCGGGGCCGTTATATGACTACACGAGGCCCCCGCCTCGGGCACCCAACGACCCCGGGGTCCCCTCTTAGTCGCCTCTTACGACAGGCAGGGGAGACCTCAGTCCTATTCTTCGGCCCGGTACTGCAGGGCGATGGGCAGACACCTCAGACCTCGAACACTTCATAGAAAAGTGCGCATGTACGCGAGTATCATGCTTGTGTGAGTGTGATAGGACGTGCTATTTGTACTGAACAATAACTGAGAGGTAACCGAGCGCGGGGGAGCCGCACTTGCTGAGGGAGGCAAGGAGTGCCCATACACTGTATGCCTAGTGCCTATTATACGTTCGCGATGGGAAAGGCCTGTCCCTGTGTCCAGTAGTGGACGTCAGTCGGTTGTCATGATGATTAACTTCTATGTCACAGGGTTGGGCACCAATCTCAATACATACAATACATGCATAACGTAACGCCTGTATCCCTTCGTGGTAGGCAGAGACAATCGATTTCCACTTGCTCCGATAAAAAATAAATTATTAGTTATTAGTTAATAATTTATTTTTTTACAAAAAAGGAACCCGCCTTCAATAAACTGACACATACATCAACGGAGCACTTCCTCTTTATCGAAGTCGGTTAAAATAGGTACTAAAACCTTCTCCTGAATGTATTAAATAAATACTTTCTGAAAACCGAATCAAGATAGAGAGAGAGATCGGTTCAGCCAAACGCGAGATAATTACGGACAAACATACATACCATACAAACATACAACATAGGTACATACATAAAGGTCAAACTAATAACCTCTTTTTTGAAGTCGGTTAAAAACTACAAAATACACTTCTTAAATGTACTTAATTAATATAGGTGTATTTGCTAGATCATAAATTATACAGTCCATAAAATAGTTCCCATGGGAAAGGCATCGTTTTAATGGAGCAATGAAAACAGCCAAGGGAATTTGCATTTTGTTAATTAAATAGCGCGTTGGTACGTCAATAGGTAGGCATTAAAGTAAGTAATTTTACTTTTCAACGAAGTGGAAAATAGGGACTGCTTTGTAAAAAAAAGGCAGCGTATAGGAGAACTTCTAACGTTCTTCTAAGTCTATTATAGTAATAGTAGTTTATAATCTATACCAGTAGATTCTCCGCTACTGGTATAGATTATAAACTACTATTAGGCTCCGGAAATACTGAACCGATTTTAAAAATTCTTTCACTGGTAGGAAGCTAAACTAACTACCCCGAGTGTCATAGGCTATTTAGATTATCAAAAAAATTAGGGATCCTTACCTAAACTCAAATAATGTAACCCAAGGTGCAATATTTTTTCCGTTGTTTACATATTTTGACAGGTGGTTTGTTGTTGTTGTTTGTTTTTTTATTCGCTCATTCTGGGCAGTCATAAGAACATAGTCTATAGAGCCAAGTCTTTTGTAGTATGTTATATTCTATGGCGTAACGAAGTAAGCCGGGACAGCTCATATTTCATAATTAAGTATTCATGATTAGTCGACCCGTCGAACTTCAAACTGCCTAACATATTACTATGTTGTGCATGTAATACACATAAACCTTCCTCTTGAATTACTCTATCTATTAAAAAAACGCATCAAAACCCGTTGCATAGTTTTAAAGATTTAAGCATACATAGGGACAGATGCGGGAAGCAACTTTGTTTTATACTATGTATTGATGCATTCACAATCCATATATCACACCATCCATATAATAAGCAGCATAGCACCCACCACACAAGATAACAAGCTAATTTTATTACTAAACTAACTTGAATTATATACATTGTTATGATCACTTTCAATTCAAAGTGAGACCTATCCCTGACAAACTACAGGAGAGCCGTCTGCGGTGGTATGGACACGTTATGAGGCGACCATCAGACCACATGACCAGAAAAGTGCTTGATATTGAAACTAAACCCTGAGGATGAGGAAACCCCGAATCACATGGATGTCTGTAGTAAAAAGGAACCTCAAAGAAGCCCAAATCAATAAAGAGACAACCCAGGACAGAGCTTCCTGGAGATGCATGATACGGAGGGCCGACCCCAAATAAAATGGGAAAGGGCCAGGCAAAAGAGAAAGATCACTTTCAATGTTTGCTTAAAAAGTTTTGTAAAAAGTAGCCTAGATGTCCTTTCTCAGGCTCTAGCTAGACTATCCATTACCAAATTTCATTCAAATTGATTCTGTAGTTTTCTCAGGAAAGCAGGACAGACAAATAAAGTCGAAAATTCTTTATTCAATATAGGATACAAGTTAAAGAATGTCAATTATACTATAATATCTAATTGGTATTATATTAAACCTTATTTGGTAAAGTATTCTTTACTGCGAGAGGCGAGGTAGTTCAAGGTGCCCAAAGTTTTTGTAAGTAAATACAAGTTATCCTAAGTACACCTACCTGGGTACTTTTCATTTACTACTTTAAAGTGTGAAGACCTTTTTTTACCCTTAATTTTTATTTTTTTTACTATGAAAACTTATTTAAAATGATTGTTTTGTTTTATTTATTATACGTATGCTAAATTAAGGAATAACAAATAGTTATTACTTTAAAATAATGGATAATTTATACTGAAATGTCACGGAACATGGTCTGTGAGAAATCCGTTTTTTGACATATTTTATTTTTTTAATTTTTTTCAATTCATTATGTTGTCAACCTAATTAAACATTCACAACTAGAAATAGTTTATCGACAAAACTAGGCAAAATATAAACTAACATAATGATTATAAATAAGTTTTTTTGATATAAAGATTTTGTGAGAATTTTTTTTGTCACGCACATGCAGGCATCTGGCCATGTCTGCTGACGTTCATAAATTGTGTTTCGTTGGTTTGGTAAAATTGGCAACACTTTGTTTTAAAAGAATAAGATTGTGCATTTACTTTTCTTCATTCAATGTGCAGTGCAAAAGTGATTTTGTAAAGATATGTTATTTTTTATTCTTAGATACCTTATTTTGTCGAGCATGTCTCATCACAAACATGAATTAAGTTGTATTCACTGAGGTTATGTAAATTTAATGGCTATCAATTTTTTAGGTGGATTATTGTACCAAATTATTGTGAATAAAATCCCACGACGCTAGAGTCGTTTCTATGCCAGGTTTTGGCGCGCACGTTCAAAAAATGTTACAGACATGGCTTCGCATGAGTGTCACAAACATGGATTTTTAGAAGCATGTTTGTGACATTTAACCATGTTCGTGACATTTTACATCAAAATTGTTATACATTAGTTAGTTTTCATAGATAATTTCATAATAAAATACGTAATATTTGCGTTTAATTATTATAATTATATTATGAAGATAAAATAACTATATTTCAGATAAAATCTTTCTATATTTCAGATAAAACCTTCATTTGTTTGTATATAGCGAGGATATAATCCTATAGAAGCAATAATGTACTGACTGATATAAGCGAATTGCTTAAAGTTAGTAGCTGTCTTAATTTGACAATTTTTTTAAAATTATATTATACATTTTCGGACAGAATTGAGAAAAAAATCATAAAAATTCTAATATAAAAGAATATAAAACCTACACCTCAATATAAAAGAGTAATTTGATTTGTGCATCGTTAGTAAGACTTCATATATTGTGATATTTTTTCTTGAAGTTTATTGTTAAAGTTAATTTTTAATCAAAAAGAAAAAAAATAATCATTCATATGATAATTTTTTGTATGAAAAAATCACAAACATGGGCTAAATGTCACTAAACATGTCTTTTTTAGCTAATAATTATCCAGTAGTCACACACATGTATGCTTGTGTCACACACATGTCCGTATTATTTTTCAAATATTTATTTTTCGCCTCCTAGACATTTTCAAGCTCAGCCACATATATAGCAAGACTTCTTTAATCCAAAAGAACATTAAAAAAAATAAAAACAATTTTTTGGAGATAACACCCTCTTCTAAAAACTTGGTGAAAATGACCCACCTACAAATCATTACAGTTTTTTTTAGTAATTTTTATGTTTTGTTTTTTGTGCTGTAACAAGGTTTTGGGCTGTGTTTTCCATTATTTTACCACCTGTTACCACATCATCAACAACATCATCGTCATTATCATCACATGCTCTCATGTCCACCACATAAACAAAATAATTTATATTCTATTCTCTTTACTGGGACCTGCTTACTTTTGGAAGCCTAAAACAACCCACTAACCAAGTGCCTTGTTTTGAATGGCAGTCCCATTACTCATTCTGAGACCCTACTTAACAAGGATAATGTTATTTAACTAGGTACCTACTAACTTACCATGAACTAATGTCCTGGATACAAAAATCACTTTCACTTAGCATCAATTCTTGAAACAGATTCTTACGTAAATAATACTGTTTTTCTAAATGAACTTATCACAATTTTATTGTAAACAAACAACACAATGATAATTATAGTTTTAACGTTGATTTTAATATCACAATTTAGTGTAATGCTTAATTTTATTTTTAATTTATTCGTCGATTTATGGATAAATTAAAAACTGTGTTTTTTTAGCTATTTGCATATAAAAATACAGGTAGTAAATGCTGAATTCACTGTTTATGTATCTGGCCGGAGCCTCGGTCACATGATTACAATTCAGCAATGGAGAACAATTAAAATTAATAGAAATTTATTAGCCAAGGGCACCGCGACTTTTGCGATGTGCGACAAAAAAAGTTGCAGATTTTCGTCGAGTAGAGCGATTGGATTGAGTGGGTGGACTGATGAATAGGGATGCACGAAAAATCGATGCTTCCAAAACGATATTTTCTAGGAAGTTTTAAAATAGAGTGCTATCTTTATCTCAGTCAGTCTCATAAGAACAAAAAAAAATTGTTCCCATCAGGATCTACAATTTAACCATACAGAAACTGACAGATCTTCAAGTTTAAAATTGAATTTCACATAGATAAAATACCTACATTATATTATTAAATTATTCTAGATTTTTAAGTGAACTTGGTTGGTATTTTTAAATAAGTAAAGTTATAAAATTATTTTTCGTACAATCGTACATACATGCCGTGCGTGCGTGTGCGCTGCTCATTTTTGACTTTGGAAAGCTTTAAAAATACTTATTTTGATGCTTTTCAGAAATACTGTAATACTTTCCAATCTATTTTTGATTTTGTGAAGTAAATGAATGAATAAAAATTATCTTCGAAATATCGATGTTCAAAAACATCGAGTTTTTAGGGCAATCCGGCATCCCTAGTAAAAATAGAATGACTGTGACTGACAGCATGCTAGAGACTGATATCAATGTTATCAATGGACTGACGTGGGACTGACAGCTGTTTTTATTTGGGTTTGTGTTACCATTTCTTTTTTGTGAAAATCTACCATTAAGAGGGTGCGATACTAAAGTCTGATAAATAATGGGGTTGTACACGGAAAACTTTTTGTAGATGACGCTCTTATGTTCGGCCCATAACAAACAAGTGAAATACAATTACACTACAATAAATACAAGGCATTTTTTGTGTTTTTCAACGTTATTTTACACTGTATTGTATTGTATCGTTTGGAACGTAGAAGAAAACATAGTTGCAAGAAGAAATTAATGAATGAGAAGACTTTTACGTGACAAATACGCGAACTTCGTGAGCAAGTAAACAATGGGTAAACTTTAGTGATTGTTAGCTGGGTGGGACACTATTTTTATTATATTAAGTTCACATATAATGAATAAGGTGTATGAACACAAATTCATACAAATGAACCATTTTAAATGACTTTTGAAAGTAAAACAAAATATACCCTAAAAACAATCAAAGCTCATCTCAAGGTGGGTCAGAAAACCTTTTGCAAGGACTGCAGACCCCTAAACAGCGATAAGATATGGAACAAACCTTTAGTAAAGTAGGGAGTTAGGTAGGAACTTATGATTTTAATTTTTAAATATTTTTTTTTGTTTAGCTGTTGGAGCTACAAATAGTGAGTTCTTTTGATAAAAATTTGGACTACCCATGCAAATCACATACAAAACTTTGTTTGTTATGGGCCAACCGTACAAACGACACGAGCGGGAAAAATTGGCAGTTTTCTTCCCCATTACCTATCTTCTAAACCAAAAAATATGTGTTAGTGACGCAAGATATGCTTAGAATTTTTAAAGTTCGGATGCGTAGCTTTCAGGATAAATGATCTTAGAAATTTTCGTTTGTGAAACTAAAAGTGGCCACTTTAGGCAACAAACGAATATTTCTGCGCAGAGTAGGGAGAACCCCCACTGACGACGTGATAAGACTATCTCGTGAAGACTGCGGGATTTTGTTTGGTGAGGGTTGATCAAGACCAGTCGTTGAACTGAAGATGTTTTATAGAAATTAGAAGAACTCGACCATTTTTTTTTTAATTGTTTGCAAAGTTGTCTTTTAAGACAAAAAAAACTTTATTTTGTTTTTTGAGAGCCCTTTTTTTTGTAGCTGTATTATTCACCTAATTTAAGAGCCCTTCATTTTTTAAGAATATAGTATGAGTGTCGAGATGGCAATAAAATTAAAAAGTAGCAATTGGTTGGTAAATTGGTTAGTTACAAAAAAAGTTATTTGGATCTCAAGTCTTAAAAATTGAAAAAAAAAAAACAAAGGGCTCAGGTCATATACTTGGGGTGGAACATAACCCTTTAGCATAATTCGCAAAGGGCCCCCCGTCCCAACTATCCCCTATTTATGTATTACACTCATCAGCCATACACCCCAAGGAATATAATTATCTACCGGGTGTTTCTGACAAGCCGGTAATAAATCAAAGGAGGGCTTCTGCTCACCATACCTAACAACTTTCCCAAAGCAACATGGGTCGAAATCTCAAAACAAAAATCAGCTGTCCCGTACATTCACCCCGCCAGCTGATCGAACCAATGTATGGAACAGCTGTTATATTTTTTTAAGTTTCGACCTATGTTGCTTTGGGAAAGTTGTTAGTTATGGTGAGCAGAAGCCCTCCTTTGATTTATTACCGCCTTGTCAGAAACACCCGGTATATACATAAACCCTGTCCCTGTACTGTATAACCTGCGCAGATAAAATACATATTTAAATATGGCGTCGATCCGCATGCTATCTCGCTCACACAGTGAAGTACACGCTGCAAAAAAAAAAAATACCGCAGAACACATTTAGCCATTTAATATTGCCATCGCTTTTAGCAATATCAATAGTATTTTATTATTTTTTACTTGTATAAAGTGGCAATAAAGCATTTATTAACATAATTTTATCTTTCTTGTTAATGTTTTCAGATCACAACTAATAGAGAAAAATAAAAGAACAATGTTTCATTTACCCTTGCTTCTAATTTATTTTATTATGATATTATTTGTAAATACGTAACATTCGTTAATAATAATTAAAAAAGAATAATTTTATTTATTTATTTATTTATTTATTTTATTCATAACATAATATTGCCATTACAGGAAACCCTAATGCGACAATATAAGACTTATCTATATAAAACACAATAATTTATCACCGTATGAATTTACGATCTTATCATATTAAATTATAAAAAAACAACGTCAAACAACATATCTAAATTATGAGTAGCATATATACAGTTTTGCAGCCTGTACGAGCTCGTCCAAGCTGCAGTTAAAGATATCGATTCTAGAGGCCAGGCCGTTTAGCTGTCTAATTCCTCTGGTGAGTGGCGCTTGTTTTAGAAGCTGTGTTTTACACATAGGCTCTACAAATAGTTTGTTCTTGCGCCTGCGTAAAAAATCTCTTGGTACATGAATTTGTAGAATATTTAATATGGGGGGATTAGAAATTGTAGCCCTTAGCACTTTGTATAGGTATGTGAGCAAAGCAATATCTCTACGTGTTTCCAGCCTGTCGTACCCTACCATACCCAAAACAAATAGTGTTGGATACATAAGCGGGTAAAACGGGTAAACTCCATACTGCTTATAGTACAAAAATCTTAAAAACTTATTTTGGATTCTCTCCAACATAAGGCTATATTTAGCCTCATGTGGACTCCAAACCATTACACAATTCTCTAATCTACTCCTGACTAAAGCATTATACAAGGCTTTCACAGCGCGCAGGCTGCCAAACCCTGAACACCTGCGAAGAATGAACCCTAGATTTCGGTACGATTTTTTGCAAACATCAACAATGTGTTCGTGGAATGAGAGCTTAGAGGTAATTTTCACCCCCAGATCGCGTACCTCTGTGACACGCGGTAACACTTCGCCCCCCAAGCGATACTCATGAAGCATAGGGTTCTTGGCACGGGTGAAACTTATTACCTCGCATTTTGACGACGCACTCGCGTACGCAATCTGGAAAATCAGAAAATTAACTGATGTTTCTACCGCGAGACTTGTGTATTTCAGTTACTTTCATAGCTTAATGACCTATGGCTTGCTTCTATGGGGAAGAGCTGCAGATATTAACGTCATTTTTATACTACAAAAACGTGCAATTAGAAACATTTATCAGCTTAAAGCTCGCGAGTCCCTCAGACAAAAATTCAAAGAAATTGATATTTTGACGCTTCCGTCCCAGTACGTCTTTGAAATTATTATGTATACTCGTAAAAACTTACATATGTTTGATAAAAAATGTGATAAAATTAAAGACCTTAGAACGCGTAGCAAAAACAAACTAAGTATTCCACAGAACAGACTAAAACGGACAAACAAATGCTTTATAGGAAACGAAGTAAGATTTTATAACAAGATCCCAGAAGAGATTTTGATCCTGAATGATAATGAGTTTAAAACTCGTATCAAAAAAGGTTTGATTAAGAAAGCTTATTACAATGTTGATGACTATGAAAACGACAAAGACGCATGGAAGTAGTCTAGCTCTGCACGATATTTTCATTATTTCATGTATGTACTTTAAATCTTATTAATTTATGTTCTTTGTACTGTAAATTGAATTGTAATGTCACATATATAAGAACAAAAAAAAAAAAAAAGAGAGAGAAATTGTAAAGTAGAGTTTGTTACCCCTTTCTTCTCTACGCTGTAAAATCATTGCGAAAGGGAGTAGAATCATTTGACAGAGGAGGGCTCGTTTGGGGGCGTCTCCAGGCGACCATTGTCGTAAGGCAAGGCAAGCATTGTTTGCCAGAGCCAATTAGTGGGCACCCTGAACTACCTCGCCTCTATCAGTATAGGATACTTTACGAAATAAGGTATCAATATTAATTAGATTAGTCTAATTGACTTTCAATAAGCGATATCTTGTATCCTGTATTGAATAAATCATTTTTTACTTTTTTACTTTACTTTTTACTTTTGAGACATTAAATTGCAATTTATTGCCCTCTGCCCACTTAGCGACTCTATCTATGTCCTCTTGAAGGTGTTCACAGTCACTTATGCTGTTTACAGGTAGAAACAGTTTTAAGTCATCTGCGAAAAGAAGACATGTTGCATTTTTTACGACTTCCGGGAGGTCATTAATCATTATCGTGAACTCTAATGGCCCAGTATTGCTCCCTTGATTCACTCCCGAGTACGTGAAATATGGTTTAGAATGCGAGCCCCCAAAATCCACAAACTGTTGTCTATCTTTTAGGTAGCTGGCGAAAAAATCAAGTAACATTGGGGAACAACCAATGCCCGCCAATTTCACGAGCAGTGTATCATTATCCACTAGGTCAAATGCCTTCCGAAAGTCAAAATATGCTGCGTCGATCTGTCCACCATTGTCAACTACCGGTGTTGCATTTGACATAAAACACATTAGGTTCGTACCGGTGCTACGCTGAGTTCGAAACCCATGCTGTGCATCGGTCAAGTGCGGAGAGATTTCTCTAGCTATTCTGTTGTTTAGTGCTGCTTCGAAAACCTTCGCGAATGTACACAACACTGCTAATGGTCTATACTTTGTAACATCATCGGAGGTCCCACCTTTAGGCACGGGTATAACGCGAGTGGTTTTCCAACACTCGGGATAGGTACTAGTCTTGAGAAACAAGTTATATATGTAGAGCAATGGTTCTGACAGTACAAATCTACAGTCTTTTACCATAAAAGGCGGGATTCCGTCAGGTCCCACTGATCGTTTAGAGGGAAGCCTTCGAAGCGCATCATGTATATCCTGCGGAGTGAGATATGGTATATGAATTCTAATACCACCTCCATAGCGCTCCGCATCGGCAGATTTCATCGCTTCTTGAACATTAAGAACTGGGGCACTCGAATTGTATACAGAATGGAAATACTCCGCAAACTGCTCTGCACACTCGTCCTTATTCAGTGGTTTTCCATCTACTAATAGTTGTGACTTTTTAGTAGAGGAGCGTTGTTTTTTTATAAAACTCCAAAAGGACTTAGGGTCCTCAAGAAAGTTATTCTGTAGCCGATCAAGATAACTTTTATAAGCCTTGTCTATCTTACCCTTTACTACCGATCTGATTTGACTGTAATCATTGTAATCCTTAGTAAACTTTGATTTCTTGTATTTTTTGTGTAGATTTGCCTTCAGCTTAAGGTCACGTATGATATCCGCTGTAAACCATTCAGGAAATGTGCCTCCACAATGGTTACCATCCTTTCGCTTTTTACTAGGGGTGCAATTGCTTATAATTGTATTAATAGTCACATACAAATAATCTATTGCATCTTTTTCATTGTCGATTGTATAAAGTTGTGTCCAATCATTTCGTAGGAGAGATTGGTACAATTTGTGGAAGTCACATTTATTGAAATTCCAGTTATTGATTGAAATTTCCTGAGATGTATGCTTGTAACCAGCATCGCGTGGAGGAGACGCAGTAAATGTGCGTGAATTTATTACAAAGAGTCAGTAGAAGAAATATTAATCGAACTTTTATTGCCAACCAAAATAAAACGTCCACCATTTTGAGATCTGTTCTTTATCTGTGCGGCTTATACAATGTCCTCATCCTCACGTGGGCGGGTAGCGGGGTGTGTGTTCGACTTGCACCAGTATTGTAACAAAAAACTACCAAAATTAAAACTTTCTTCCAATTAACGCTTGCAACACTTACATTTCTAATCCCTCTCGCTCACTCTTTCTACTGCCGCCTTGGCACTGGGCACCTGGGCACTGTACTCTCTCTCTCTCTCTCTTTCTTTGATTTTTGTGTTTTTGTATTTTGTGAACTAGGTATAACAAAATCTTTCTTTGCGAAAATAATGAAATTTAAATAATCTGCGGTATTGTGCTCTCTTAATTTTATTAAAATGAATAAAAACGTGTCAGAAAATATGATTTAAACTTTCTTTGTCTAGTGTTTGTCGGGCCCAGAGATGGTGAATCGTTTCCCGAAATTCCATCTAATTTCCACCTTTTTGGATGCAATACAAATTATTTAAAGCAACAGTAAGTAATATGCAGTTAATGAGGGTATTTAATTTTCAATTCACGAAATGGTATGTTTGTTTTGTTATTATAACCTCAAAAATGTTAGCTTTAAGTTTATTCACTCTTTGAGACCCTGCTCATTGCAATCAATGTGTAGATAAATATTTTGCTGATTGTGGTTAAATTTTTACCTATTTCTACTATATTGTATTGGCTTCGTGGTTCAGTTGGCAGTAATTTTAACTGTGACTGCCAAGATAGATTCCGGTCTGGGTGTATAGTATTGTTCACCTCTTTTATGTTTTGGGCACCCTAGCTACAGGTTCTCTCTAGTTGGGGCTATGAGTGTTTTTAATATAAATCTGTGAGCTTTCTGGGTTCTGGCAGAACAATAACTGTTGAATTTTTGCAACACATGCTGAGACATAGCCAATCCACATGCACAATACATGCTATACAAATAGCTGTTTTTTTTTTTGTGTATATTTTGTATAGCTGTATTGTTTGTGTGAATAAATTATTGCCTATCTATTGTCAATAGAACTATGTAGCTCTAGGTTTTAGAGATCAGAGAAACCCTTAGAATAACCCTTTTTTTTAACTACTCACTGTCTCATTTCAAAAGTGGTGTGGTGAGCGCATTATGTGCCCAAAGAATCTGAGAGTCCTCTCTTGGTAGATTGTTGAAAGATGTTTAGAGATTTTCAGTTTATTTAAAACTAGCTAACACGGCAAATTTTGTTACGCCACAGAATTTAGGATACTTAACTACTAAACACTTGGCTCTATAGACTATGTTCTTTTGATTGGCTCTATAGACTATGTTCTTTTGATTGGCTCTATAGACTATGTTCTTTTGACTGCCCAGGCTAATTAAAAATAACAAACAACCACAACAAACCACCAACTGTCAAAATATGTTAACAACGGGAAAAAATGCACCTTGGGTGGGCTACATTATTCGAATTTAAGTAAGGATCCCTAATTATTTTAAAAATCTAATATAGCCTATGTCACTCGGGGATGGTGTAGCTTCCTACCAGTGAAAGAATTTTTCAAATCGGTTCATTATTTCCAGAGCCTATTCGTTACAAACAAACAAACAAACAAACAAACTAATCTTTTCTCTTTATAATATTGGTATAGATGGACTTATTTGTTCCCATTGCGTATTCAATGTACTTACATCTTATTATGTTACAGATGATGGAGGCGAGTGGCTCTCGCTTCACAGCGGCAGAGGGCGGGGCCCGTCTGGCCAATGCTGCTAGGGAGCGCAACACTATAGCGGCAGAACATGCCAACTTTATTGCCATGCGACTGATGCATGAAGAGGCTTTTAATATACGAGGGTAAGTAATATGAGGATACATCATCCTCTGGCGTCATTTTTTTTATTTTTTTTTATTTTTTACTTATTCTGGAGAAAGTTTGTATTCAATTTTAATAAATTTTAAATGAGTATGTAAAAAAGCATTTTTCATAGTGTCAGGAAGTCATAGTTAATAATTTTGAGTATATTTGTAAAATTTCCAAAAATCAAGATTCACACATTTTTATTAGAAAACGAGCTTTCCCGGCTTACTTCGTTACGCCATAGAATATAAGATGCTACAAAAGACTTGGCTCTATAGACTATGTTCTTTTGACTGCCCAGAATGGCCGAATAAAAAACAAACAACAACAACAACAAACCACCTGTCAAATTATGTAAACAACGAAAAAAATATTGCACCTTGGGTTACATTATTTGAGTTTAGGTAAGGATCCCTATTTTTTTGAAAATCTAATATAGCCTATGACACTCGGGGTTATTGTAGCTTCCTACCAGTGAAAGATTTTTTCAAATCGGGAGCCTATTCGTTACAAACAAACAAACAAATCTTTCCTCTTTATAATATTGGTATAGATTTAAATTTCGCGTCAGAGGCTGACATCATGGCTGTCTCTCTACAGTGTTTTGCTATTTGGGTCAGCCTGTCTCCTAATAAAAATGATTATTACTGCATTTTTTCAGTACCTACATTTATAAATCTATTTTTCTAGGTCGCTCTTCGAAGGTGCGAAGCGTACCGTTTACCTGACGAGGCCGTCACGCGTCGCGTGCGTCGCATACGACATTGGTATACTGACAGATCTGAAAGTCGTCCATGCTCTGGCATACCAAGATGTCTACGATTGGACAGCCGAGATGGACAAGAAGGAGGTACCTTTTCGGCAAATAAATAATTCATTTGAGGGGAGGATTTATAAAATATATATATTAATAGCGAAAAGGGTTTGAAAAATAATAATAATGGTTATTTTTTGTACCTAGCAGTCCTTGTTACCAATGCTTTTTCCGCACCCTACATATAAGTAAATAATTAAAATCGTGTTTTGTCCTCAAGATTAGCATTTAATCCTAATCTATAACTATATTGTGCATGTATTATACTTATAAACCTTCCTCTTGAATCACTCAATCTATTAAAAAAAACCGCATCAAAATCCGTTGCATAGTTTTAAAGATTTAAGCATACATAGAGACAGACGCGGGAAGCGACTTTATTTTATACTATGTATTGATGTAGAAATACTAATCTTTTTGGACAAATCTACTTGTATAATTATGATAGAACTTCACGTACAGGTAAGTTCGTTTAATCATTAATTTTATGGGTTCTGGGCTACGAACAAATAATACTCAGGAAGAAAAACTATCCTAGAAAACCACTTCGATTTTGGTTCCAACGCACAAAAATTGACTGCAATTGCAACAAGCACTCACACAATCTCATAGACGGCGCTTGCTCGCTATTGGCCGCTTCGCTCGCGTCTGTCGACAAAGGGGCGAGCTAGCTCCCTCGCTCTTGGCTGGTACATATTATCGCTACTAGATGGCGATCAAGTGTGACTTTTCAAAATATTTAATAACTCTGTACTGGCTTTTGCAACACTTTACAATGCTCGAAGTTATATTTGTTAAGTCAAAACACGGTCAGAAATACACAAAATAATGTAATATGCTCCCGACGCTGCAGCCACACGACTAACGCGGCATGATGTCCGTAATCTGGGCCCCGCCCACCGCGTCATCTATTGCCTTTGGCTCATTTTATTGTGCTAGTTACGTTTCCAGAGTATTATTTCTTAGTAGGTTCGGGGTTATTATTGTCTTTTGTACTGGGTAAATATTTATAATTTTTCTAGGTGTTAGTCTGCACGTCTGACGTTTTCAAGCAAATTTTGCAAGACGACGTCCTCGCTATGGCGAATATCAACGTGATGATAGTTGACAGCTGCCACTTAATATGTAAAGATGATAATCTCAAATATGTAAGTAAAATTAGCTAGCGCTAATTTTGTGCTAGAAAGAGACAACATCATTGTCAGTTCTTACGGCCACACCTCGGGACACTTGCGTTAAAATGTATGAAAAGAACGCGTTGCTTCGCACACAGTCTTAGCTCGTGTACGTGCACGCGCACCATGCTTGTGTGAGTGAGATGAGACGTGCTGCTTGTACTGAGCGTCATCACTGGGAGGGGCCGCGCGTGCTGAGGGAGGCAGGGAGTGCCCGTACTGTACGTAGTACTATTTATTACACTGTGGTACGGCTGAGAAGGGAGTCGCTTCTGTTTCACTGCCAAAGAACAAAGGCGTTGGCGGCGGGCTGTGGCGAATCAGGAAGATATTTTGACGCTGCGGTTTTAGCCTTTTGATTTCGCAAATTTCGCAGTGGAGGTGTGCTTCAACCGGGTTGATTATGATGGGTTGTTACAGCACCCGAAGCGGAATAGCTTTATCACATCTTTGCCCAGAGAAGTCTACTGACTGTTGGATATAGGCCTCTCCACACATGACCCTAAAGCACTAAGTAAAACTAATAGCTTCATACTAACTAGCCGTTGCTCTACCTCAAAAAAGCCATCTTATTCAAAACCCGTATTTAGCCATTATACAGCCATTTGTGTTACTTGGGTAGTTTAAGACTTATTGCAGTACCCTAACAGGGTTTCATGCTGTCACTATAATTATTTAAGAGCACCTGGTTATACACATGAAAGCAATAATTTCTTTTTTACAAAAAGAGACCCGCCTTCAACGAACTGTCACAGACATAATCTGAGAACTTCCTCTTTTTCGAAGTCGGTTACAATAGGTACTAAAACCTTCTCCTGAATGTAACAAATACATTATTGGAAACCGCATCAAAATCGGTTTAGCCAAACGCGAGATAATCGCGGACAAACATACATACATACATACATACAGGTCAAACTGACAACCTCCTTTTTTGAAGTCGGTTAATAAATGATTTGATTTGACTAACATTTTGAGGGGGTCGTCAGGCGTGGCAGGCGGGTTGGCGATCCCAGCAAGTTTTTCTTTGCTATTTGTTATTCGGGTTCCCCTAGTAGCCATTTACGACCCCAAGGAGATAAGGTGGTGATACCAATCTTATGCCGCCACCATACGACTAAATTCTTCATTATGAAATGTATTTTATTTTGTGTTTAATTTAGATTATGAAGCGATACAAGGAGGTAGACAGCGCAAATCGTCCGAGAATACTGGCACTGACATATCCACTGTTTAGTTCTATAAAGAAAGATAGTATTGATCACAAGAATAGAATGGAAGCCAATGAGAAAAATTGTGGTAATGAAAAAAGTGGCAGTGAAAAAAGTGGCAGTGAAAAAAGTGGCAATGAAAAAAGTGGTAATGATAAAAGGGGTAATGATACTGAAAAAGGTGGTAGTGAAAATAATGGCGATGATAAAGAAGTTACTGAAAATGATAAAAGTGCATTATTCAAGATAGGTGAATATGAGAATTTCGACGATTTCCCTATGTATGAGCAGTTGGAGTGGAAAATTGACGTTTTGGAAAACGAGCTGTGCTCCCAAGCGGACTTAGCCGAAGATATTGATAGTGTTAAAAGGTAAGAATCAATATATATAAAACTCTTCCGTTACTGACTGACTGATTGACTGACTGACTGACTGACTGACTGACAGACAACGCAGAGCCGAAACTACTGGGCGCAACGGGCTGAAATTTTGCATGTAGGTTCCTTAGGGAGTGTAGGTGAGCACTAAGAAAGGATTTCCCAAAATTCCCATGGGAACGGGAAAAAAATGGATTTTTGTTTTTATGAGAAATCTGCGCGAGTGAAACCGCGGGGCAGCCTCTAGTAGACAATATTTTAATAATAAAGCTTTATAATCAGAGACCCTAACCTGCGGTGGTAGCATGACGGACGATTTGTCGAATATGTCGTATCTATCTGTCACTTTCGTCGATCATCTCCATACATTTTCCCGCATTTAAACGTCAAAAGCGATCAGAAGTTACAGAATAATTCGACAAATGGTCCGTCATGCTACGCAGGCTGGTAGAGCATGTATCCAGGGTGCCCGAAACACATCCATCCTAGGAAATAGATAAACATCCATAATAACAATGTTCGCCCCCACCTGGAATGGAGCCCGGATCTTTAAAACCCCAGTTTACAATCACCTGAACCAGCTGTTTGATATAAAATGAATTCAAAAAAAAATGGGACGGCTTACCGTACACAAATGTTATGTTTTCAGAATATCTTCAACACCTACAAAGCCTAAAGAGGTTATAATAGAGTATAGCTCGCATAAAGCCGACGCTACACTGACAGAGAGCTATGTTGAGCTAGAAAACTATATGAAAGACACTGTAAGCGATGCTATGAAGTTCTTGGATGATCATAGGTGAGCGATTTTAAAGTATTAAAACTGTTTTACCCATTTTCTGTTAATCTTTTCAAAAATATTAACGTTATCTATACCAATATTATAAAGAGGAAAGATTTGTTTGTTTGTAACGAATAGGCTCCGGAAATACTGAACCGATTTCAAAAATTCTTTCACTGGTAGGAAGCTACATTAACCCCGAGTGTCATAGGCTATATTAGATTTTCAAAAAATTAAGGATCCTTACTTAAACTCAAATAATGTAACCCAAGGTGCAATATTTTTTACGTTGTTTACATATTTTGACAGGTGGTTTGTTGTTGTTGTTTGTTTTTTATTCGGCCAATATGGCCAGTCAAAAGAACATAGTCAAAAGAGCCAAGTCTTTTGTAGTATCTTATATTCTATTTCGTAACGAAGTAAGCCGGGAAAGCTCGTATTTCCTAAAACCAGATATCGCTGTGAAAGAACCTAGCTAATTACTAAACATTTCAGATACGACCCAACAGAGATATACGGTGAAGATTTGTATGAGGAGCTGAAGAAAATACCAGATCCCACGGTGGAGCCTAAACTTATAATGCACCAGTTTCTATACGTTTTGGACCAACTTGGTGAGTTGATAGCATTAATGAGTCACTTATCTTAGTAATAAATAATATTATTATTATTAATAGAACCCGGTGCTCCCGCGTCTCTGTCCAGATCACTAGCAACTCAGCCATGGAGCGGTCAATAGATAATTAAAATTCGATTCCGAAACCTTTGCTGTTTTTCTTAGGGAATTTATTGTTGTGGTCTCTAAAACGCAGCAATAGTTTTCTAATGCTGCCACTTGTCAGCGACTTACCCACATTTAAAAATTTAGCTGGTTATGGTTGATAATACAATTAAACTTCCAAAGATAGTAACTTTTTTTTTCACGCCTTCTTACACGGACGCTAACTTGCGCCCGCGCCCCGTCGATCAATTTCGATATTTATTTTCTGGTTTTGGTAGTTTACTGACACCTTAGATACAGTTGCGTGCTGTCGTATTTAGCGTAACACTTTTGTCTATGACCTCGTGCACACTAGACTGTAATACCAATGAACAAGAGCTATTAATAGCAATACAGAAAAACCGGAAGTGTTACGCTGTACGAGTCCGTGACTGTACGAGTTATTCATAGTTGAGGGCTTTGAGTGTGATGTGTTTATTATTTTTATTTATAGGTCCATACGCAGCGGATAAAGCTGCCTTCTCACTACTAACTAAGCTAGAGAAATTGAAAATAAAGATACCATACGAAAGGCACTTCTTACTCTACTGTGTTATAACGACGGTTTTCGTTAAAATACGATGCTATGCCGAATTAGTTTTCTCACAATTTGAATCAGAATGGGAAAAGATAAAAACTTTTTCAACACCAAAAGTGCTGCGTTTTGTTGAGATCCTAGAGAAATTTAAACCAAACGAATTGAAGAGTGATACAAATAAAACCGATAATGAGAATGATAAAGTCGAATCGAGTAAAGATAAGCTACTAAAAGAAATAGACAGTTGCGATTTTATAAATCTAGGCAATATGATTGAAGATACAGTGAACGCTTATGAGGCAAATCTGAGTGAGATACACGATCATGTTACTCTCAATGCTGTACAGATTGATAATGAGAGTGATAATGATAAATTTGAGTCGGAAAATAGCAATATTAAAAGTGATAACAATGAACTGGAGTCGATAAAAAGCAATAATAAGAGTGATAATTATAAACTTGAGTTGAAAAATAGTAATGATAAAAGTGTTGATTGTAAATTTGTGTCGCCAAATAGCAATAATGATGAACTTAAGTCAGAAAAAAGCAATAATAATAGTGATACTAATGAACTCAAGTCGCCCAATAACAATGATAAAAGTGATAATGATAGACTCGAGTCAGAGATCTCAAATGATAAAAGTGAATGTGATAAAGAAAAGGCAAATATTTTCGGGTTCCGTAGGCACGGTACCAGGTTGAGAGGTCGCGGTAGAATGCCTAGAAATAATGCGAGTCGGGCGCAACAGCTGCTGCTGAACCCTGATTCGTTGTGCGGCATTGTGTTTATGAAGGAGCCCATTATGGCTAAAATACTCTTTATGGTTGTTGTGGTAAGTTGTTTTTTTTTTTTTTTGAATTTTTTACTCTTGACTAATTTTCTTCGGAAAACAACGTTAGGCCGTTGGTCCCGCCCGCAGTAGTGGTAACAAGCTGGCCCCTTGTCACGATAGTATAAAAATGTAAACACTCCTAAACGTGGGTCCAGCTCTGATGAGCTAATGCCTCTGCCTAACCCTTCGGGGAATATAGGCGTGAGATTATGTTACGTTACTAATTGGCTTTGTGGTGGACGCTCTTTATATCACAACTAGTGTGCACCCCGCGGCTTTTCCAGCGCAATTTTCCTTCAAACCGCAAAATCCTGTTCGACTCTGTATATGTTTCGGGCACCCTAGATACAGGTTCTTCCTAGTTAGGGGCTCCGAGTGTGATGTGTTAGTATTGTTAATTTAGAGTCTCAACTTTAGACTATCTTTGTACCAAATCATTGAAATCGGTACAGTAGTTTTGGCGTCATAGCGAGACAGACAGACAGATTACTTTCGCATTTATAATATTATTACGGATTAGTTTAGATGAATTACACACACACCAAACTGAAGAAAATGGTTTTACATTTACATTAATTGCACATGTAACTCTACCACAGGAATTGTCAAGGCACCACCCAAATTTGGGTTTTCTATGCGCTCAATACTCGGCAATAGAGCGTTTGGCTGACCCGGTAACTGAGCCCAGAGAGTTTGAGCAGCAGAGGAGAAAACAGGAGGAAGTATTGAAAAAGTTAGTTAATTTTTTTTTATTTACACCCTTATGTTTGTCTCTACGTATGTAACAGACCAGTTTGGGCTTGATATTGCCCCATTCTAAGCAATCAGATTTTATTTAAACTTTTTACATAAATAAAGAATTAATGACAATAAAAATAAAACAGAAAAAAAGAGAAAGGAGAAGATGTTTATTGGGTAGGTAATGCAGGATTCCAAAAATTTAAGAAGAAATATTAACTATAGTAGTAGTATATTGGTGTGTCTGTCTGTGTGTTTGTCAGGTTTCGTATGCACGAGTGTAACCTGCTCCTGGCGACTTCAGCTCTGGAGGAGGGCATCGATCTTCCTCGCTGCAACCTCGTATTGCGCTGGGACCTGCCGCCTTCGTAAGTTATCTTTTATATTATTACAGGACTTACTGATTCGGCGAATTTTGTACCGCTAGAAAATCTAAAAATATATTTATGGTAACCTGCACGATACTTGGCCTCCTTTCTTTTATTGTCATGATCCAATAACAGGCTAAATATAAGAATTCTCGGCAATTTACAACATACAAAACAAAAACAATGTATATATGGTGTTTTAATGCTGTAAATTGCGATCTTGCGTAGTGAGTGACACGTGTAATTTTCGAATGAACGCTTTGCGGGAATGGTCTTTAGGCTATTAACGCTATTACAGGAGCGAGCAATATTGTGCGTTATGAGAGTACGCTTCTAGGTTTTTGAGCATTCTGTACTTTAGTCTTTATCTTTACCAATAATAAAGAGGAAAGATGTGATTGTTTGTTTGTTTGTTTGCATCGAATAGGCTCCGGAAATACTGAACCGATTTAAAAAATACATTCGCTGTTGGGAAGCTACACTATCCCCGAGTGACATAGGCTATATTAGATTTAAAAAAAAAAATTGCATCCTTACTTAAACACGAATAATGTAACCCAAGGTGCAATTTTTTCCGTTGTTTACATATTTTGACAGGTGGTTTGTTGTGGTTGTTTGTTTTTTGTTTTCGCCCATTTAGCTGGGCAGTCATAAGAACTATTATAGATCCAAGTCTTTAGTAGTATCTTATATATATATTCTATGGTGTAACGAAGTAGGCCGGGACAGCTCGTAAGAAACAAAATATTTAGTAATGTACAAGAAACAAGAACTAATATTTAGTATCATAATCTCTATTGTAATTTCCAGGTACAGGTCGCACGGTCTGTGCCGGGCCCGCGCGCGCGCCGGCCGCGCCGCCTGCGCGCTGCTGGCGCCTCCGCCGAGCACCGTCGAACTAACTCGCAGTCTAGCCGTTTACACCGCGCTGGACCAGGTACACAAGTTGAAAGCTATCACAATCAGTGTTTGAGAGGTTAGTCTCTCGAGTATCAACTTGGACAAGTCGTTCTAGTGTACGCACTATCCCAGCGCGAATCGTCTCCGTCGAGCTTATAATTAACTTTCTAGAAATTCAGAACTCGATTGTATTTATACATTTACCCTGTTATTCATAAAAAGTTAGAGAGCATTTAAGTTATTTTGCATATGTCAATTTAGACTGGATGTCACGTATTTACCATAAAAGAAACCAGAGAAGTAGACCTCCAGTAAAGCTACTTAAAACCTACTGTATCTTTATTAAACATACGGTTAGAGTGAGTTAAAGTTACATTTTGACACTTTGGACTTTGTAGTACTGTGACTCGACTGTGAATGTACAGTGTTTAACTAGTCTGGCCCGTGTTTCTGTGGACTGTTGTTTTCTCATCCGCTTGCCTGAAGCCATGTGGGGGACGACCCTTAATCACCCCGCCTCATGCAATGTAGGATACTAATATTGTCAATTGCCTCATACAGACTGGCTCCAAACCAGATTCAAAATATTCATTCTTATTAATTTTGCACATACATATTTACGTTTATTGCATTTTTAACTGGTATATAGTGACTGCCTCCTTCCTATAACATTATAATATTTGCTTATTATTATTCACATTTATTGCATTCGGAACAGAAAATAATAAGTGACTATCTCTGTGTTCATAAAATTTTCAAACTAATATTTACATTGATTGCACTTAAAAATGAAGTGAGATGATGGCTTCTGGATGGATGAATGATCCTACCTTCATCTTTTTATAATTAGGACATACATATTTACATATATTGCATTCGTAACAGAAAAAAAGTGTAAAGTGATTGTCTCTGTCCTTACCGAATTTATATTTACGTTTATCGCATTTTCAACAGATCGTCACAAGAAAGTGTGGTTGCGGCGTTCAAGACGAGCCTACACCAACCGAAGAGGAGCATGCCGATATCTACACTGCCCTTATCAAACCATATACACCTGTTAGTGCGAATAATAGTGAAAATAGTGGTTGTGATAAAAATAGTGAAAATGATAATGATAAATGTGAGAAAGAGGGTGATAATAATAAATGTGTAAATGATGGTGATAATGAGAAAGAGGGTGATAATAATAAATGTGTAAATGATGTTGATAAAGTTGTTCCCAAGAGTGAGGAGGTGCAAGCAAGTGTCGATTTGAGTTCGGCCATAGCGCTTATTAACAGGTATGTAATAATTGTTAAAATAACTGTTTCGTTATACAGGATGTTGCTGACTAGTAAAAATAATATAATAGAATTATTTAGGTGGTTATAATGATTTTAATTTATTTAGATATCGTATTCTGTGGTAATATCCAATTTTTTTTTGACAATATGGGATTAAAATATTGGCCAGAACATTTTTTTTTGTATTGTAAACTTTCATATTTCTGTACACAATAAGCGATCGCTAACCCGCCTTTTGTTTTTTTTTTTTTCGCCGGGGAAACTCCTAACGAGTACCTTTTTTTTTTGGGCGGGCAAACTCCTAACGAGTACCCTATGGGTTATGTGGCATTCGCACCCACTAAAACCCCGACAGGTGTCCATCTCGGCTGTTGGCAAGGGGGTCACGGGTGATCTTTCGATCGTTGTGTTCAACTCCTCGACCCCCTCCAGCATTGGCTGTTTAGCCTCTTCACGGGGGGACAAGTATTGGTAGTTCCCCCTGAGCGCGGATGGCTCTTCCTACGCTCGACGGCGGAATCGGGACACCGCGTTTCGCCGTCCTTCTCGGGGCCGTTACATGACTACACGAGGCCCCCGCCTCGTGCACCCAACGACCCCGGGGTCCCCTCTTAGTCGCCTCTTACGACAGGCAGGGGATACCTCAGTCCTATTCTTCGGCCCGGTACTGCAGGGCGTACCAACGAGTACCCTGCCAACCCGCCTGCCAAGAGTAACCATTACGGCAAATTTCATCCACAATGTGTGTCCATGTGGAAGTTTGTGGAGGAGATCTTTGTCCAGCAGTGGCACTTCGTACTGCCTAACCTATTGTTGGGCATATTTTATACGTATAAACCTTCCTCTTGTATCGCTCTATCTATTAAAAAAACAGCATCAAAATCCGTCGCATAGTTTTAAAGATAGGGACAGACGCGGGAAGCGACTTCGTTTTGTACTATTTATTGATGATATTGATATTGATGAATAAGAATTTCCGAGTGTGATGATATATTTATAATTCATATTTAGATATTGCGGTAAGCTTCCATCGGATACTTTCACTCGCCTAGTGCCGCAGTGGTGGGTCGAGCAAGTGAGACTGCCTATACGCGACTCGCCCGGCGAAGAAAGAGACGCCTATATTTGCACTCTTCGTCTCCCACTCAACTGTCCTGTGAAGTATAATATTGTTGTAAGTGGTACTTTTTTTAATTAAAATTTTTAAATTAGCCGCAAGGTTTAAGGGCTTACACGGTGTAGGCGACGCGCTCGTTAACCTTTTTGGAAAAAAATACGATTTCAGAGACAGCTGTCGACCACTGTTTTATACTTCATTTTATTGTTTTCTTTTGATATGACTTTTACTCTGTTTTGAATATTCTTGTAAGTTGGTTAGAATATTATTAAGAAAGTTAAAATAAAACAAGTCCAGCGCAGCAGAGTGTTTCAATCATCATCCCGTGGGCTACACACGGTGTTAAACTAGCGCCACTCCCGATAAATAATACATATCTTCTAAACCATGACCGAAACAAAAAATATGCGTCTTTGGCTCCCTAGATAATCTTGCTTAGAATTTTTAAGGCCCTGTTGTGTAGCTTTCAGGTTCCAAAATTTAAGAAAAAAAACCGTTTGTTGCCTAAAGTGGCCACTTTAGTTTTGTGAAAGAATATTTCTTAGGTCATTATCCTAAAAGCTACACAACAGAGCCTTAAAAATTCTAAGCACCAAATAAGGTATCAATACCAATTAGATTAGTCTAATTGACCTTCAATAAGTGATATTTTGTATCCTATATTAAATTAATCATTTTTGACCTTTTGATTGTGCTGCACTGTGCAGCCAATCAAAAGGTCAAAACACACAGTCGAACAGCCTTCTGTACTGTGGTAATATTTATTGTATACAGGGTCACCCGATGCCGACGCGTGTTTTGGCGCGACGCGTGGCGGCGCTTCAAGCTTGCCGGATACTGCACAAGTCTGGGGAGCTGGACAACCATCTTATGCCCATTGGTATAATTATTTTTTCTTTCTATCTAATCTACCTATATACAGGGTGTTACTTACTAGGTGCTAATAAATAAAAGAATAATTGGTAGAGTAACAAAAAGGTCTACAAAATCGAAAATAGACGACTGTCTTATTCCAAAGGCCGATGTGCATTATTTTTTGTCCCTCTCTGAAAGTGTGTTTTTTTTTACACATATACAGGGTGTTTCTGACAAGGTAGTTATGAATCAAAACAGGGATTCAGTTTAGCATACCTTACAACATGTGTGGGGATCCCAACACAGCTATTGTTTTCGTATACTGTCATAGTCATCCAATTTCCACCCAATAGTTAAGAGACTTGACCACCAAATTTTATTTTTACACAGGTAAAGAAAATTTCAAGGCGGTCGACCTGGATGTAGGGACATTTGGTACTTTGCCGCAGGTAAGTTGACGTTTATTATACAGGGTGTTTAAGACAAGTTGTTTTTTTTTGTTTGATTCAGTTCACCATACCAAACAACTTTCTCAAAGTAACATTGAATCGAATTATGTATTTAAAAAAAAAACAGCTGTTCCATGAATTGGTTATTTTTGTTCTATCTAACAGGGCGACCCAAACGACCTAGCCCGGCCTGGCACAACAAAAAGGAGACAATATTATTATAAACGAGTGAGTATTACTTTTAAACATTTATTTGTAGACCATTTAACAAACACAATCACACTACTGCCCATTACTTATCAAATACTGTAGAGTTTCGTTCACCAATTTTAACACACATACATAACGCACGCATGTTTCCCATAAGGGTAGGCAGAGACAATTGATTTCCACCTACTACTAAATAACGTTTGTATTCTTTATTATTTGTACATTTTACAGACAGCAAAAGCATTTACAGACTGCCAGCCGATTGTTGATGCGACTGACGCAGAGATTGAGAGCTCTGATCAATCAGGATTGAAAGCTGATGGGGCTAGTGAGGTGAAAACTGGTAGGTTTGTGTTAAATTATGAAATATTTGTTAGTTTGTCGATTTTGATTTTTGTGTGAAGCGTTTTAAGGTTTACGTAGTCAAACAACGCCTGCAACTCCGTTACGCGTGCTTTTTTTTCAAGAAATTGACTATATTGTAACCGTATTATTCTTAACTATAGGTTTACTAGAGGTCTACTTCTCTGGCAACTTGTATAGTAAATACGATATTTGCAGTCTAAATTGTCATACGTCAAGTAACTAAAATGCGCTTTAACTTTTTATGAACATCAGGGTGAGGATATAAAAAATGACTTATACCAGGTTAATACAGAATTGTTGAAAAGTGGTAGAAAATTGTTGCCTAAAGGTGTAATTTTAGCAACAATAAGAAGCTTTCTTTGATCTTTGGTGTTGCCATAGTGTTAAGTACGGTCAAAGACTTTTCCAGCGTAACAACTTTTGTCTTGTGCGCGCTAGACTGTAATACCAGAGAACAAGGGCTTTTTGTCCTACAGAAAAACTGGAAGTGTTATGATGAACGATTTCGTTACCGTCCCCCATTTTCTATATTTGCCATTGTATAGAACTAGAAGATACTAGGCGACCCGGCGAACTTCGTACCTTACCTATTACTATTTTGTGCAAAAATTATACACATAAAACTTCCTCTTGAATGACTCTATCCTTTCTAAAAAAACCGCACCAAAATCGGTTGTGTTATAATTTAAAGATATAAGCATAATTAGGGTCAGACGCGGGAAGCGACTTTGTTTTATACTATGTATTGATTTAATTCCATGCTTGCCTTTACTTTTATAATGCTGTGCACACATAATTTTTGGCGTTGCATCTGTAATGTTCAAGTTTTATATTAATTTTAACTGTAACTGTTGTAATGCTGTTTTGTGTGCCATTGAAATAAATAAATAAAATAAAATATTTTTTTTTTGCGATTAACGCTAGCATCGGTGTAAAAGGCCTCTTGAATAATGATGCCACCTCGTAACAGGAAAGCGTAACATGCTGTACGCTATACAATGCGCGCTATGGTGCGCGCTGCCGGAGCGCTACAACACGCGCGGCCGCCGCCTGCACGCGCCGCAGGCCGCGAGCCAGGCGCTCGCCATACTCATCGCCAGGAGCACTGATGACAGGTATACTGTGCCACTGAATAACCACAATATAAGAACTCTAGATGTGAAAACTTGTAAATGGCATTGTTATTGTTTACTACTTCTCCACGCTGTAAAATTATGGCGAAAGGGAGTAGAATCATTTGACATAGGAGGGCTCGTTTGGGGGCGTCTCCAGGCGACCATTGTCGTAAGGCAAGATGGGCACCCTGAACTAACTCGCCTCTCGCAGTATAGGATTCTTTACCAAAAAAGGTATCAATACAAATTAGATTAGTTTTATTGAGTTTCAATAATGATATTTTGTCTACAGTATTCCATACTTTCTTTTATTATGTAAGTTTTCCAAATAATATAAATAATTTAATAATAAAGAGTACTACATACAGTATGGATTTAGGAGGAGGGAGTCAGGGAGTGCCCTGACTCCCTCAGCAAGTGCGGCCCCGCTCTCGATTACCTCTCAGTGACGCTCAGTACAAATAAAGCAGCGTCGCACGTCTCATCTCACTTACACAAGCATGGCGAATGCACGTACACGAGCTTAGACTGTGTGCGTAGCAACGCGATTAATGTGTCATTAGACTCTATTATAATAAAAAATAATAATAACACATCACACTCAGAGCCCCTAACTAGGAAGAACCTGTGTTCCCGAAACACACACAGAGACAAACATCACACCCAGACCGGAAACGAACACTGATTTTCACTCGATTTTTACTTACTTTGAACGGACGTAACGGTTTGACGTCGATTTGACCTTTTATTTCATTCAAACTTTATTAATAGAAGAATAAGAAGATGAAGAAGGAAGAAAAGAAAAAGCGTTTTTGCTAGTGTTTTTAAATTATAACCTGCACTAATATAGAAACGATTTGAAAATGGCGGCCGTTGTATGGGCTGTCTCTTTACTTAACTCTTCCCTCATACGCGAGATAGTATGCGCTCGGCCGCAATATTCAAATCTTTTCTTTATGAGCGCGGCTTATATATGAGAATTATGTTTTTCTAGTCTTCAGATCCCGTCCTTCCCGGTGTACACTCGGTCGGGCGAAGTGAGGGTCTCGGTGGAGCACATTCGGGACGCTGACGTCAGAGTGTCGCCGCGACGAGGTCGACTCGTGCGCAGGTCTGTTATAAAATGAGTTTCTTCGTACCCGACAAACTTTAAGGGTGGATTCTATGAGAAATTTAATCTATGAAATACCCCAATCATCATCATCATAATCATCATTTCAGCCGTAGGACGTCCACTGCTGGACATAGGCCTCCCTCAATACCCCAATATGTTGGTTCAAATCCTTATATCCTAGGATTAACGGCCACTCTATCTTATGAAATTAATATCTTAAGAATGAATAGTACGGATCTTTGATAAATTGGTTTTAACAGAATAAGGTCCACTCTACTAAATAAAAAGATCGACAACTGCTAAAAAGATACATAAAATTTGTTTAAAATATTTATTATACAAACTTTTTTATTTTGCAAAAAAAAACTTAACCACAGGCCACAGTGAAATACTGTGAGTTATTATTATTGAAATGAATTACTGATGAACTATTGTGTCAATATTTTGTAATTCGACTCTCATATTACAGGCTTTGCCGAGTTTGAGGGTCGTAGGAAACCCTGTATTATAATATTAGTTCTTTCTGGCAAATAAACGATTTTATTTTATTTATATTTTAGGTTCATGCGGTTTGTGTTCGCGGAAGTGTTGCGCGTGCGCAGAAGAGGGATGACTCTTCAGAGCGAAGGAACGACTCATAATAATTACTATATCGTGCCTACAGTTAAATGTAAGTCTTATTTTAACGTTATTAAGACATAATATTATATGAAAATAGCATACACTTACTAAAATAGCCCAGATAATTGCATAACTTAAATGGCAATGTGCAGTCCTTATATCTTGAAATGCAGATCTTTATTTAATTAAAAGCTTTTATTTAACTTAAAATAATGTATGCGTATTTGTACAGGTAAAATCTTGAAACTCAACTATGATAGCAGTCATTTTTTACCTTTTGAGCTGAAATTTTGAATACAAGAATTTAAATATAAGCTCGGTTTTTTTAGTTCGTTTTTTTTATGTCTACAGCAACTAGACAAGATGGTACTACAAAAATCGACGTAGACTGGTCTTTTCTAGAGCTAATATACAAATATACAGAAGACAGGAAATTGTGCTCGATTGAGAAAACTATATTGTGGCACCAGGATAAGGAAGAAAGACAGGATATTCAAAATGATAATACGGAGAGTGAGAAAGAAAATGATAAAGTAATTGTCAATGATAATTATAAAAATATTAGTGAAAATGATACAAATATTACTGAAAATCATAAAGACATTAGTGATAATGATATCGCTGCAGATATCGATAATAAGAGTGTTAAAGGCCAAAATGGCGATGATAAAAGCAGTCGTACAGTTATCAATGATATTGATGTAGGAAACGAAACAGTAATTAGTGATATTAATAAAGAAATTAATGCCAAAGAAAATGAAGAGACTGTTAACAAAACTGAAAATGACGGTGATAATGATAATGATAAAGATTTTAAACGTAACAGAAGTGATAAAGGTAGAAATTGTTACGACAGGAGTAGGAAAGTAAAGAAAATGGATAATCCACTGCTAAAGCCGGGTGAAGTTTTCGTTTTTGATCCTGACAAGTATAGAGAAGCTGTGGTTACGCCCTGGTACAGGAATCAAGATCAGCCGCAGGTAAATTCACAATTAATTTAATAATAAAGTCAAGTAAAAAATGCTTTATTCAATATAGGATACAAGATATCACTTATTGAAAGTCAATAAGAATACATCTAATCTAATTGCTTTTGATACCTTAATCTGTAAAGTATCCTATACTGTGAAAGGCGAGGTAGTTCAGGGTGCCCACCAATTGGCTCAGGCAAATAAATGTTTGGCTTGCCTTACGACAATAGTCGCCTGGAGAGGCCCCCAAACGAGCCCTTCTCTGTCAAATGATTCTACTCCCTTTCGCAATGATTTTACAGCGTAGAGAAGAAAGGGAAAAATCATAGATATACTGAGTGTTTCAGACAAGGAGGTAATAAATCAAAGTAGGATTCAGCTCACCAATGTAGGAGTCAATGTCCACAGGCTTCGGGCTACTGAACTGATTTGAATGAAATTTGATATACGTAAAGTTTAGTGCCTAATAAAGGACATAGGCTACTTTATATCCTGAAATTCCCGCGGGAAAATTGGGAATTTGACGTTTCAAGGAAAAATGCGCTGGCGAGGCCGCGGGGCGTCCACTTGTCTATACCAATATTATAAAGAGGAAAGATATGTTTGTTTGTTTGTTTGTAACGAATAGGCTCTGGAAATACTGAACCGATTTGAAAAATTTTTTTACTGGTAGGAAGCTACACTATCCCCGAGTGACATAGGCTATATTAGATTTTCAAAAAAAATTAACGATCCTTACCTAAACTCAAATAATGTAACCCAAGGTGCATTTTTTTTCCGTTCTTTACATATTTTGACAGGTTGTTGTTGATGTTTTTTATTTATTTTTGACTATTCTGGGCAGTCATAAGAACAAAGTCTATAGAGCCAAGTCTTTAGTTGTATCTTTTAATCTATGGCGTAACGAAGTAAGCCGGGAAAGCTCGTACTGAATGAAGGAAGACTTTTGTTTTATTCCCAGTTCTTCCTAGTAGCAGAGATATGTTGGAACCTCACTCCGGACTCGGCGTTTCCTTCAGCGAGTCACACGACGTTTAGGAGTTACTATGAGGACAAGTATGGCGTCGCCCTCACTCAGGCCAATCAGCCGCTCTTGGATGTTGACCACACTAGTGCCAGACTGAATCTGCTCACTCCAAGGTATGTTAAACTATAATCTAACCGTATCTATACCAATATTATAAAGAGGAAAGATTTGTTTGTTTGTTTGTAACGTATAGGCTCCGGAAATACTGAACCGATTTGAAAAATTCTTTCACTGGTAGCAAGCTACACTATCCCCGAGTGTCATAGGCTATATTAGATTTTCAAAAAAAATAGGGATCCTTACTTAAACTCAAATAATGTAACCCAAGGTGCAATATTTTTTCCGTTGTTTACATATTTTGACAGGTGGTTTGTTGTTGTTGTTTGTTTTTCTATTCGCCCATTCTGGGCAGTCAAAAGAACATAGTCTATAGAGGCAAGTCTTTTGTAGTATCTTATATTCTATGGCGTAACGAAGTAAGCCGGGAAAGTTCGTATGGTATAACTTGCGCAGAAAAGATTTATAAAACCATGCTAGCCTCATGCGTTCTCGCTCAGAATGGTATGTTTGAGCGAGACAGCATTTTGTTTGTCACGGTTTTGTATTTTTTTCTTTATATGCGCGGTATCATCAAAACATAGTATAAAACAAACCGCTTCCCGCGTCTGTCCCTATGTATGCTTAAATCTTTGAAACTATGCAACGGATTTTGATGCGGTTTTTAAAAGATAGAGAGATTCAACAGGCAGGTTTAGATGTATTATACATGTACAAAATCATAATAAATAAGGCGGAACGAAGTTTGCCAGGTCGACAAGTATACTATAATAGCAAAAGTTAGTATGTCTGTATGTGTCTGCATTTTACGCTATCATGACTTAACTACTAAACCGATATGAGTTGGGTTTCGAAAATCCGACAAATTAATGTAATTAATTAATGTTCTTGTTTTTGTGTTTTTTGTGCAATAAAGATATCATTCATTCATTCATTCAAATTTCCATACAGTGTTGCCACTTTTTGATTTCATAAAAGGCACTGATTCAGCTTTTTCTGAATTTTGAAGTATTTTTTTTTTACATTAAATTTTCCTGTCAGATACGTGAACAGGAAAGGCGTGGCTCTGCCAGTGTCCTCGGAACGGACTCGACGAGCTAAAAGGGACAGACTGGACCAGAAGCAGATCCTGGTGCCGGAGCTGTGCCGCGTGCACCCCTTCCCCGCGCCGCTGTGGTTCGCCACCGTCGCCCTGCCTTGCATATTGTATAGGTAACTTACTAGAGGAAGTCCAGTGGTGGTAGCATGACGGACAATTTGTCGACTAGGTCACTTTTGTCGATCATCTCCATATATTTTCCCGCATTTTAATGTCAAAATCAATCAAAAATTACAGAAAGATTCGATAAATGGTCCGTCATGCTACGCAAGCAGTAAGTGTAATAATAGAACGGAACGAACGGAACGGCCATTGCGACGAGACAAAAAACGTAAACAAGTTAAGGTAATGTGAGCAAATAGGTACTTAAATATAACACAGTTATTTGCAAGTAAATTAAATTATTATTACACTGACTGACTCTAATACAAAACTATAAGCGGGGAGCCTGGCCGCAGTGCCTCGTCGCACGGTGTTCGCTACACACAACCCGCGCGTCATCGGGCCACACTATTATGAGCATCTGCCTACTGAGCTGAAGGAGGAAATCAATGACGAAGCGTTTTGTCGCCGACTGAAAAAACTTTTTTTGGAACATGAATATTATTGTATGGATGACTTTTTAAACTATAAATTTGTTTGACATTGGACATTATTTGTGTAATTTAAGTATTCGACAGTTACAATATGTAATTCAAGTAAATTGAAATTATTATTTAGTATTTGACATTTTATATACAATTATACATTTAAAAATTTGTCATTGTTTACATAGTACTTAAATAATTAAGTAACTACTTTTTTTTTTATATAATTTTTGTAAGTACAATATTTTGACGATCACATTATACTTTGACATTTTATAATACAACTTTGTATGTAATATGAATATGATAGTGTGAAATAAATGAATCTAATCTAATCTATACAAGAAAGTAATTAATTTAAACACGCTTACAACATTTTAATACAAATAATACAAGCACGAGCAGTAGTTCCGAACTGCACGAAATTCAGAAAAATAATCCCCGAGTCGGCCGGTTGTTCCCCTATTTAAGCACCGGCTCTATTTTCAAAAACTGCCCGTTGATCGACGAGCTGTTGGCGCGCAGCTACGTCGGACGTGACGTCACCTCGCGCTGTTATTTTCAATGTTTCCACCGGAAACCCGTCGAGTTGTTGGCGGCTCCGAAGATTGCCAACACTTCAAAAATCAAAATCAAAAAATCTTTATTCAATATAGGATACAAGATATCACTTATTGAAAGTCAATTAGACTACATCTAATCTAATCGCTATTGATACCTTATTTGGTAAAGTATCCTATACTGTGAGAGGCGAGGTAGTTCAGGGTGCCCACCAATTGGCTCAGGCAAACAAATTTTTGGCTTGCCTTACGACAATAGTCGCCTGGAGAGGCCCCCAAACGAGCCCTCCTCTGTCAAGTGATTCTACTACTTGTTATAAGGTTCATTTTTGCATTGTCTTGTTCAGGATAAACGCACTGCTAATAGCAGACGAGATAAGGCAAGCCGTGGCCACGGAGGTTGGCCTCGGAGTAGCAAAGATCACTGAGGAGAACAAGCCCAACTTCCAATGGCCGCCATTGGATTTTGGCTGGAGTCTTGCTGAGGTACGTAAATTATCCCTACTTGTATGTTTTTACATGAAGACTTGAATTGTGTCGGATGTCGGGCTGTTTTTAAATCAATAGGTGTTTCAGCTCACCATACCTAACAACTTTCCCTAAGCAACATGGGGCGAAATCTCAAAACACAAAACTAAAAATTTTACACCTTGTGGGGCGATTTTGCTACCGATGTCCTACAAATAGACGGGGATTTTTTTTTATTTTTCTGGTGACCCTTGTATCACCCATATCACCCCCCTTCCTAGCGAAGTGTATTGCTTACAAGAATTACCCCCATTTTGTTTATAGGTATTGAGTGCCGATTCTGAGAAGAACGAAAAGAAGAAAGAAGAAGAAGACCAAATTAAGAAGGCGCTAGAAGAAGCGAAGTGAGTATTTTTTTAACCCCCGAACGAAAAATTCAGAGAGGGGTGTTATAATTTTAACGTGTGTATCTGTCTGTCTGTGTATCTGTCTGTGGCATCGTAGAGCCCAAACGGCTGAACCGATTTTCGTTTAGTTTTTTTGTATTATAGGCCGAGTGTTCTTAGCTATGTCTGATGAAGATCTGATCAGCGGTTTGAAGATGATCAGCTCTTCAATAATGGATGAGAGGATCTAACTAGCTTCCATATGTCCAATCTAGTTGAAATTTGGTACCATGTACCAAGAGCTGATCATCTTCAAACGGCAGATCAGGTCATGGTTACCTTAAAATATACTTTCAATATCATAGTACATCTATTACACACACACACCTTCAATTTGTCCTATCAATAAAAAATTTGGTACAGTGTTACTTCAATGATATTGAAAGTATATGTTAAGGTAACCATGATATTTTTAAGATGATTAGCTCTAGTTCTACTTAAGTTGCTGAGGGGTCTGACTGGGTCGGGGGTTTTTTAATTTTTAAATTTGAGTTATTTAGCATAACTTTAGAACAAACTTCGCCAGATTAGTCTGCTGTCATTAAAAATGCTTATTATATTTATAAAGTTTTTTGTGTTTTTAGATCTAAAGAAGACGAAGATTCTTTTAAAACTAAAGAAGATAAATTAGAAGATGGACAAGAAGAGAAAACGTTAAACGACATCCTGCAAGCTGAAAAGGAAGAGGCAGAGAGTGTAAGTCCACATTTACTTCACTACCATTTACATTTCCACTGACCTCGTGGTTTAAAGTCCTTTTACGCAAACAGTGGCGCCACTCTAGAACAAAAATTATCTATACCAATATTATAAAGAGGAAAGAGATTTTTGTTAGTTTGTTTGTTTGCAACGACAACATATTTTTTGTGAGCGACTGGATGAGGGACGCTCAAGACCGGTCGGTGTGGCGATTTGTGGGGGAGGCCTCTCTCCAACAGTGGACGTCTCTCGGCTGTGATGATGATCTTGAATACTTTAATACTTTTGTACGTACGACGTATGTGTGAGGATTATTTTATGTCTATATCTAAGATTCTAGACAAGGAATATAACAATAATCTATACTAATATTATAAAGAGGAAAGTTTTGTTTGTTTGTTTGTAACGAATAGGCTCCGGAAATACTGAACCGATTTGAAAAATTCTTTCACTGGTAGGAAGCTACATTAACCCCGAGTGTCATAGGCTATATTAGATTTTCAAAAATATTAGGGATCCTTACCGAAACTCAAATAATATATCCCAAGGTGCAATATTTTTTCCGTTTTTACATAATATTTTGACAGTTTACATATACATTACCAGTTTCACCAAAAAAAACTTATTTTTCTTATTATAAAAGGGTTTCGAGATAGGCACGTGGAGTAACGAGATGGCGTCGTCCCTCCCGGCGGACGAGTGCGGCGAGGTGCTGGAGCCTCTGCCTCCAAATTTGACCTTCTGCACTTCCGCTTCAGGTATACCCTGCGCACATAACATATAGAGAAACGATTTGAAAATGCCGGCCGTTGTATGGGCTGTCTCTCTTCTTAACTCTTTCCTTATACTGATATACGCCTATGCGTCTATACAAAGTCCTTTGTCTATACAAAGTAGACAAAAATCAGCTGTCACGTACAGTCATGGACTAGAAGGCCGTAACAGATTTGTCTATGGTTTCGTCAGCCCTAGCCTGTATTACCAAAGGACAAGAACTATTTTGCTATACAGAAAAACCGGAAGTGTTACGCCGATCGTGTCCGCCACTACATTGACCCCGTCAGCTGATCGAACCTGATATGGAACAGTTTTTTTTTTTTTTTGAGATTTCGACCCATGTTGCTTTGGGAAAGTTGTAACTTGTAAGTTATGATGAGCAGAATCCCTCCTCTGATTTATTACCTCCTTGTCAGAAACACCCGGGATATAACTCTGATCGCATGAAGCGAAGTGATTCAGAGTTCAGAGTCGCCTTCCATGCATGTCAAAAACAAAAAATGTGATCTTAGACATAGACACAGACAGATCTTTATTTGCGCACACAAAACACACAATATAAGAAACACAAAGAACAAATCAATACATAGTATAAAACAAAGTCGCTTCCCGCGTCTGTCCCTATGTATTTTTAAAACTACGCAACGGTTTTTGATGTAGTTTTTTTAATAGATAGAGTGATTTAAGAGGAAGGTTTATAAGTATAATACATGCACAAAATAGTAATAGGTAAGGCGGTACGAAGTTCGCCGGGTCGACTAGTAACGATATAAAATCGACAAAAGTATTGTATGTGTTGTGGGCGCAAAATGGCCCCGACTCAGCTTATGTTGCAAGCAATGCAGTTGCATTGATGCAACGCTGATGATTCTGCCAGAACCATAGGAGTGCGTGTGTTCTTATATTATACACTAACCGTCTTATTCATAAAGATACAGTAGATTTTAAGTAGCCTTACAGGAGGTCTACTTCTCTGGTTTGTTGTATGGTAAATATGTGACATCTAGTCTAAATTGACATACGTCAAATAACTAAAATGCTCTTTAACTTTTTATGAATAAGAGGGAAAGAATCAAGTGAAAATATTAGCAGTGTTCACATTACAGTATCTTAGTTTTTTAATCCCAGGGGGCAAAAACTGGTGCGAGCCTGAGAAGCAACGCAGCAGCTACGCAAGTAATGGGCCAAGGAATTTCTCTATGGCGGACAGCGATTGCTCCTACATTTCAAGGTAAAACTTATATCATCTTTTGATTATTTCGAGTTGAAACTGTTTTGATCTAGGTGTGCGATATGTGTACCATTAATTGTATTATTATATTGTATCTCTATCTCTCTATCTCTAATGTTCTTTTGTATCTTTTGTATGCAATAAAGTGTTTTTTAACTTTTAACTTTAACTTTTTTTCATATCAATAGAATATTATGTATGTTCTAAGCGGGTTGCCTGGAAGAAATTGCTTTTAGCGATAAGGCCGCCCATTGCATGAAAATTCAATTTGTTTGTACCCTGACTTTATTAATGTACTTTTGTATCTTATTTTGTATGCAATAAAGTGTTTCCTATTCTATTCTGTTCTGTTCTGTGTAGAAAGAAAGTAAAAAAAAATTGTATAATCAGTATAATCAACAAAAATATTGTGGTTAAACAGAAAAATAAACAAGAAACAGCAGAACAGATATCAATAAAAATTTATATTCTAAGAAAATCAGTTGATTTTGGTGTGTCGCAGTTTCTGCAAAATGGCACTGGCTAAGCATTTGCTGGAGGCTTTTACCAACAGCGCTGATTTTCAGTCAGTGCCAGCAGTGACCCAAAAGCGTTCTTTGAGAGTTTGTGTATGTCATGTGCATGTAGTCTCACTTACGTATAGGGTTGCCAGGTGAGTCCCGAAAAAATACCGGACAACCCCAAACAGGGGGGACGGGGACCCCGGCGGGGGGGGGGGGTGTAAGCTAGGTCGCATTTTTTTATACTAATACTTTCTTATACATATCGATCATGGAAATGCCAATTGTCGTAAGGGACATTTTTCGAAATTTCGTTTTTGATGCCATTATACTCAGTTTTTCACGCTCTATCGAATGGTATATTTGAAACCTCTCTAGCTTCCAAAAAATGTCCCTTACGACCTGACTTTTTTTGGGCCTAGCTCAGAAATTTATTAAAAAAAAAGCTTTATGGAACATTTAATTTTTCCACATTGGCGTAAGGGCCAATAAATTAAAATATTATTGATGATTTTTATACGGTTTTGTCAATATGTCCTTTACGACGTAAAAAAAAAAAGTTGCAGTATCTAAAACTCAAGGTCGTAAGGGTCGTAACTTAATCTTATGTTAATTAAAAACTCAGATTTTAATTATTATTTTATATGAATTTGTTTAAAAATTATGTTTTAAAAGTACCCATTTGTTGATCTATTTAATCAGCCAATCAAAATATAACTATCTCTGAGTGGGTACGACGTCAAATGTCAATTCGCGTTGATTTCTAGCTTTAAAGTTTATTGTATTCCTTAATCTTAACGTAACGGCCGGTTTTAATTTGACTATAGTAAAAGATAACAACTGACGAACTTACCATTTCTGTTGATGCCTAGTTCATTCCTGTCCCGAGACTTAAAGACTTACTTGAGTGCACAGCGGCTGCGGTGAACAGTTTAAGGGATCTAATATAACTCTTTTTGAACCCAGTCCTCAGCAGCCTTCGAGCTCTGATCCTGTAGTCCAGCTGACATAGTGGCGTTTTTTACAAACACTTCCATATACCAATAGGCACCGCTGAAGAGATTGCAGTACGACCCAGCTTCAAAGGCTTTCCCATAGTTCACAAATGCCAGGCAAAGAGGCAGATTATACTTTTCCGTCTTTTATATTACCTGCCTTAAAGCATGTATGTGGTACTTTGCCTTTACGAGAAATAGCTAATTCGAAGGGCGAAGACGTCAAACCTGCGCGCAAAACGATTCTTGATGACTCTCAAGAACAATTTATAAAGGTGGCTTAGATGTAGGCTCTTCAGCTGGTTTTATGGCCTTTTCTGAAGAACAATACTACCGAACTTCTGTTGCACGCTTCTGGCGCTATCCCATCGCTGATATCAGAATTGAACCGTTTCGCATTTAAATCCCCTATGTCAACTGTGACGCAAGTTTTTGAGCAATGCATAATCACGGGATACATAATCTCCACATTTTCGTTGGACTGTATCGATGTGGGAGCGCATACTTGTATAACTTTTAACAAATACTGCTAAATTCATAGACGTATAAGACACGCTACCCTTGCCGTCATAATATCGGTATTTACAACGCTTTGAAGGTAATTGTTCACTATGCACCCGAAACCTCCCTGGGATTGTGGTTCTCCCTCCTCAACAATAATGTTTTACCATATCGAACTCAATTCCTGCTTAAGCTTCGTTGGCCCGGGATCAACGATAGTTAGTACACACACCCTGCCCCACCTTTTCCTGACCGCTACCAAAGCGCAAACTAGGCCAAAACGGTAATTTTAGCCATGATCATATGAGTGGGTTTGCCATAATTGTCACACTTGGCAGGCAGGTTGGAAATCGCAGTATGGCTGTTGTACTAAGCTGTTGTAGGATCATCGATGGACGCTACGTGCTTCGATTTTTTCCTATAGTCACCTTAGCCATATACATGGAAGATTGGGTGCTGGTATCCTATTCATACTATACGTTACATACCAACCATAACAAAAAAGCTTTTTAATGTAAGTCTTGTAGTTTTTTTTAATTGGTCTTACTGAAGTATTTATTCCTATACACCATGTTAAAAGCTAAATTACTTTAAACTTGGGCTATAAACGAATTACTACCTACTTATCTTCATTAAAGTGTTGATTTTTATTGTAGACATTGAAGATTAATAATTTATTTTCTTTTAAATCTTACGAGGGCGCTATTGGAGTTCCTAGGTATTTGCTATTTTATAAAAATTATGCACTTAATACATATTTTTTTTACAATTAATATTTAAACTTTAATGTTTTGTCTATACCAATATTATAAAGAGGAAAGATTTGTTTGTTTGTTTGTTTGTTTGTTTGTTTGTAACGAATAGGCTCCGGAAATACTGAACCGATTTGAAAAATTATTTCACTGGTAGGAAGCTACATTAACCCCGAGTGTCATAGGCTATATTAGATTTTCAAAAAAATTAGGGATCCTTACCTAAACTCAAATAATGTAACCCAAGGTGCAATATTTTTACCGTTGTTTACATATTTTGACAGGTGGTTTGTTGTTGTTGTTTGTTTTTTTATCAAGCCCATTCTGGGCAGGCAAAAGAACATAGTCTATAGAGCCAAGTCTTTTGTAGTATCTTATATTATATGGCGTAACGAAGTAAGCCGGGATAGTATGTTGTATTATTTCGTACATCGAAAAGGGATGGCACATTGAAGTACTTATCGCTACCTTATAGGTTAGAAACGTTTGTTTTGATTTCAAAGTATTGGGACCTATTAAATCAAGAATTCAAGAAAAAAACACGCTTTACATAATGTAATGGAATGCCAGTGCTTATCTTTCGGCTTCTTCATCAGACCTTGAAGCCCTAATCGTGGTCAAAGTTCATTACAAGACTTTTTTAACAGCTTCACACACAGCTTCGATAGGTACCGATGTTTCATAAAGTTCCAGTTTAAACCCTCCGGCTCCATCATCAGATCAGTTCTACAGTACAATATTATTGTATTGTCATCAGAAATACACACTGCTGCCACTTTTCATGACGCTTCGCTACGACCCTTGGAAGATGGTTAATTTTTTTCCAATTCATAAGGAGCAAAGCCAAAACGACCCACTGACCAAGCCATCCTCAAATGGAGAACAAGAGATGGGAAAAGAAGTGCAGGCAGACCACCAGCCAAATGGACCTACGATATAATGACCGTTGCTGAGGAAACATAGATGAGACTGGCAGCCGCTGGAGCGAACTGGAAAATACTTGGAAAGGCATTCGCCCAGCAGTGGGCTTATATATGATAAAGTAAAGGAAGAAAATGTTTCATACAGGTCAACTTCATAAAAGTGTTAAATAAAATGATAAAATTTAGGTTTTTGGACTCATTTTGTGGTAAAATTATAAAAAAATTAAAAAAAATTATTTTTAATTAATAATTCTAACTAACCTAAACAATAGCTTACACACAAGCATAGCCTGTATTGTTGCAAATAATAAATTTTAGTTAGCGGGCCGCTGTTAAAAATTTACAGTATAATTTTTTTTATTTTGGTTAGTGGGATGTGTAGTAATTATCTATACCAATATTATAAAGAGGAAAGATTTGTTTGTTTGTTTGTTTGTAACGAATAGGCTCCGGAAATACTGAACCGATTTGAAAAATTCTTTCACTGGTAGGAAGCTACATTAACCCCGAGTGTCATAGGCTATATTAGATTTTCAAAAAATTAGGGATCCTTACCTAAACTCAAAAAATGTAACCCGAGGTGCAATATTTTTTCCGTTGTTTACATATTTTGACAGGTGGTTTGTTGTTGTTGTTTGTTTTTTATTCGGCCATTCTGGCCATTAAAAAGAACATAGTCTTTAGAGCCAAGTCTTTTGTAGTATCTTATATTCAATGGCGTAACGAAGTAAGCCGGGAAAGCTAGTACTTCATAATTTAGAAATTTTATCATTTTGTTTCACAAGGGTAACCAAACAATAACATTTTAACACTATAGACATAATTAAATATATTTTTTTTAGTTTCATCAGTACTAATAACAACACACTTGTTGGTATTTTAATTCCCTTACGCCCCTCAAATTTTACATAGTAACTTTAAAATTAAATATTATAATAGACATACGACTACATTGGAAAAACACATATGGGACTTACAACCAATTATTTTATAAAGTTAAATAAACTGTATAGGTCGTAAGGGAAAAAGTTGAAAAAAAGGTCAGCGTAAGGGACAATGTTGCTAAAATGGGTAGGGCGTAAGGGACAAAATCTTCTAAACCATTAGTTGTAGCGTATCCAAACTAAAATAATTAAAAAGATCTTCAAAAATTAGCACTGGTCTTCTTTTAATTGATCGCTGTAAATCAAGGCAATCAAAAGTTACAAAAGGATTTGTAAAAAAAAAATCGTTTTTTGGCTCTCCTGAAAAGTCGTGCTTTGTCCCTTACGACAATTGGCATTTCCATGATCGATATATTAATGTACTTACATCACATAAATCTAATAAATTAGTAACAAAATATAATACAGTCATAAAATTATGGTCGCCAAAGACTATCTATAATAAACGTAAAAAAACAAGTGGAGGGGCAGGAACCTACCTTGTTGCGGGAACACGTTTTCCTCCAGAGCTTGCGGTGTGTGGTTTCCGAAAATCCAGGCTTCAGGTCACTAGCACAGGCACTAGATAGTTCAGAGTCCAGGAACGCGGATTGTACGGCCAACGGAGTTCACGAGTTTATTTTAAGGCTTTATTTGAGTTTTTTAAGTTAATTCTTTTAAGAGCGCGCGCGGCGAGCGGTGAGTTTTGCGAAGCGTTGCGTAGGAGTTTTTTTTTTTTTTTGTAGGTGCGGGGGATGGGAAAGGAAGGAACAGTGTTGCAAGAGTAAAAAATATATAAAATGCGTGCGTGAGTGTGTAGCGTTGAATATTGTTAATAAATTTTAAATAAATATCAATTATAATTAATACGGCGCAGCCAACTTCGGGGGGCCTAGAGGTTTCCTCTACATTGCGTTAAATATACTAAAATTAAAAAAAAGTTTTATGAAAAAGGAGTTATTGAGTGGGCAACGGGCAAAGCCGAGTTACAGGGCGAATATAACTTCCTGAAGAAGTCTTCACTTTAGCGACTCTAACTATATTATCCCTACCCGGGAAAACCTCTGAGACAATAGCTAGCGGCCAATTCATTGGATGAGAGTTGTGTTCTTTTATTATTACAACAGTTCCCACCTTCACAGGATTTGATGGTGAGTTCCATTTCTCGCGTTGTTGGAGTGAAGTAAGATACTCCATGCTCCAGCGTCTCCAGTAACTTTGTACTATTCTATTCAGAAGCTGATAACGAGTTAATCTGTTATCAGGGAGAGTGTCATCAATATTTTCAGCGGGTAAAAATTTCAGCGGCGTTACATTTAAGAAATGATTAGGCGTTAATGCGGATGGATCATCGGGATCCGAGGATAAAATGCACAAGGGTCGGCTGTTTAACAAGCCTTCCACTTGGACGAGAATCGTGTTAAATTCTTCATACGTGAGAATCTGACTTCCAATGGCCTTTGCTAAATGAGTTTTTGTTGATTTTATATTAGTTTCGCTTTGACCATTGAAATTCGGACCAAACGGCGGGGAGTGCATAAATTTTATCTTTTGTTGCGCAAGATACTCAGTTAAATATTGATTATAATCAGTGGACTGTATTAATGTATAAATTTCATTGAGCTTGCGTTTTGCTCCAATGAAATTGGTACCTCCGTCACTGTAAAGGACAGAGACGGGGCCTCTGCGTGAAATAAAGCGTTTGAAAGCGGCGAGAAAGAGATCAGAACTTAAATCCGATACTAATTCTAAATGTAATGCCCTTGTCGTCAAGCATACGAAAAGGCAAATATAAGCCTTATGGCTTTTTACACCACGGCGGCGGATATGCGTTACGTAATAGGGACCTCCATAATCGACAGCAGTGTGGACGAAAGCCTTCACTTGGGAAACTCTTATGGAGGGGAGATCTCCCATCGGAGGGGTAGTGTTGCGCGGATTGCGTTTAAAACAGATGTTACATTTGTGTACCCTGTTACGAATTAGATTTCTTGCTGCAAGAATCCAAAATCTTTGGCGAATGAGCGAGAGTACTAAAGCGGGACCTGTGTGCATATTAGATGCATGAAAGTGATCGACTAAGAGCGATACTATGCGACCTTTGGCTGACAGCAATATCGGGTGCTTCTGTCCAAAATCCAGGTCAGCGTGAGATAGTCTACCACCTACGCGTAATAGACCATGATCATCTATGAAAGGTTTGAGTTTTAGAATTGCTTTGCTAGGGCAAACTTTATTATTTTTTATAGCGTCGAGCGAGTGAGACAAATGCTCATTTTGTGCGTAGCGAAATGCATATAGTTCAGCGTGTTCTAAATCATCTACCGTGATGGAACCTCGGGTAGCGATTACCTTTGCGAAACGGAGTACGTATACTAATGCGCGAATAAATTTATTCCATGTGGAACAGCGTTCTGCGAGATCATGTATGGGGTGAGTAGCGGTTGTTGTAGCTGATGTTTGTACGAGAAAAGCTACATTTTTTATTTCTTGTGTTTCCGTATTTTCATTGTGATTAACAATATATCTTTTCACAGGCCAGGCGTTTATTGGTGCGGACAGCCACTGCGGACCATGGAACCATAGAGTGTTATTTACTAACTCCGTAGGTGTTACAGGGCGCGAAACGATGTCGGCGGGGTTCTCTACGCCACGAACGTGAAACCAGTGAGAAGCGGGTAAGTACTCATTTATTTGAGCGATGCGGTTAGCTACGAATGTATGATACTTGTACGCGGGAGAATGAATCCAGGTAAGAGTAACTGTTGAGTCCGAGAATGCGTATATTTCATTTATATCACAGCGCTTATTAAGAACAGAGCGGACAGAGTCGATTAACTTTGCCAGCAGCACTGCGGCGCAAAGTTCTAATCGTGCGAGCGTTTTATTCGTAGTGGATACTTTTGATTTAGAGGTGAGTAGTCTGACAGAGTGAGCGGCGGCGTTTTCATCGGAGTCGACACGTAAGTAGACGGCAGCTCCGTAACATTGCTCGCTGGCGTCGGCGAATCCGATTAGAGTGACCCGAGTGTTCGAGGTTATACCTATATGGCGCGGTATTTTTAATTTAGAGAGTTGCGGTAGATCCTTTTGGAACTTAGTCCATTTTGAGTGAATAGAGTCTGGTACTTCGTCATCCCAGTCCAGCTGTAACTTCCAGCAGTCCTGAATGAGAAGCTTCATATAAGCGATGACGGGACTGATGATACCTAGCGGGTCATATAAGCGCGCGGTTACCGAGAGCATCGAGCGTTTCGTGCAAATCTCTGGCATATCTATATTAATTTTAAATTGAAAGGTATCGTCCGTAGGCTGCCATTGCATGCCTACGATTTTGGTGTCGGCGTTGGGGTCATCGTCAAAATTAATAGCGTGCGGACTTCTATGCGCGGTTGATATGCGTGACATGAGTTGAGTATCATTTGAGATCCATTTTACTAAATTGAAACCTCCAGACTTAAACATTGCGGTCATTTCTTTATAGGTAAGTTCAGCGGTTTCTATGTCGGCAACTGAGCCAGCGTAGTCGTCAACGTACATATGATTTTCAGCTTCATACGCGGCGAGCGGATAAGAGTCGCGACTGTCTGCGGCGAGCTGACGAACAACGCGCATAGCGAGATAAGGCGAGCTAGACACGCCAAAACAAACCCTATTGAATTGGTACATGTCAATGGGAGCGTTCGAATCAAATCGAAAGAGAATGCGTTGAAATGAGTGATGATTTGTATCAAGTTTGACTTGAAAATACATTTTTTCAATGTCTGCGGTCATAGCGATTGAAAACATGCGTAAATTGAGAAGCAATTCAAAGATATTGCTTTGTAAAATAGGACCCGTATATAATAAATCGTTAAGCGATTTACCAGACGCCGTTTTACAACCAGCGTCTAAAACAACGCGTGTTTTTGACGTTTCCTTGTCGGGACGATAAACGGCCCTATGCGGCATGTAATAAGAGCGAGAGTCTTCAAATGAGTTGGGAACTTTAGTGAGATATCCCTGATCAATGTATGTTTGAATCGTTGCGTTATAATCGGTGCGTAAATTAGCGGAGTCAAGTTTCTTTTCTAGATTTAATAAGCGGCGTTTAGCTATAGAGTATGAGTGTCCCAAATTTTCAGGAGAGTGTTTGAACGGAAGAGCAACTGTGTATCTACCGGAATCTTCGCGAGTGTATGTATCTTGGAATATTTGTTCACAAGCTACATCATCGGGACTTAAATGTTTTTTGTCTGGAACATTTTCTATTTCCCAGAAGCGTTGCGTCATCTTTTCGAGTGAAACTGTCTCTGTTTGACATAAAAAAGTTTTATCAGAGTTGTGCGTAGTTGCGTGGAGAGAGAGCGAAGCGTGCGGGCGGCATTGGGCTTTACCCATAGCGACATAACCGAGAGTTGTTTGAACACCGACTACCGATGAGGTAGGTGACGCCATCTTGTGAGAACCGAGTAAAAGCGGGAATAATTCGTTGCCTATCAAACAATCTATTTCACCCGGTGAGTAATAATGGTCGTCGGCCATTGGCAAATTTTGTAAATGAATTAAGTCATTCATATCAATTTCCGTGTTCGGTAAGAAGTCAGTTATTGTTTCGATTACTCTAGCATTAACTGTGTATGAGCAGCGCGAGTCGAAGCGAGAATATATTTTAAATTGTGTGACACCAATCGATGGATTTTCCAGTTGACCTATACCCTTAACGATTGAGTGTGCAGGAGTAATTTTTAAATTTAAGCGTTCACAACAAGATTTTGTAATAAAATTACTCATTGATCCCGTGTCTAAGAACAAACGAATACGATTTTCTTTGTTGTTATTGTAGACCTTAACAGTCGCGGTCGGTAACAAAACAGTTGTATCACTGTTTGAAATACGCGCGGGAATTGTAACCGAATGTGCACGGTTGTTATCAACAGCGCCGTTCGAGTTCAAAGGCGGGCGAGAAGTTAAAAGTTTCGGTACGGAATCGGTAAGATGAGTTTGAGCGGAAGCGAACGAGAGATGCGGAGCGACGGCGGTGGCGGCTATCTGCGGGTGCGAGTGCGAGTGAGACGGGTAATAAACATCGGGTTGGTTATGGTACGGCGCGAGCGGCTTGTCATACGACGTGTTATCAATGTTAACATTGGATTCAGCTTGGCGGCAAGAATTTAAATAATTTCTTTCGAAATGTAATAGCGAGTGGTGTTTGCGGTTGCAAATAGAACATTTGTTGTTAGATTTGCATGTTGATATATTATGAAAACCTAAACAGTTTACACAAAAAGAATATTTGCGAACGATGTCGTTTCTGGCTTGAGTATTTGAGTTTATAAAACGTTCACACTTATAGAGTGGATGCGCGTTTTCAGATTGACACACCTTACAAACGGATGGTTGAAACTGAGTAACCGTTTTGGATGAAATTTGCGTTGTAGGTGCATGTTCAGAGTGTTGAGTGTGAAATGATTTAGTTTTATTATTATATGGCGTTGCGTTAGGCGTTATTTTATTATATTGAGTATGAGTGCGAGTGTTGTTATTATAAGCGTTTGAGTGAGAGTGCAAATTTGAGAGTTTACTTTGTTCCTGTAGGAATTTTTTCAAGTCATTGAATGTGGGAATATCCACATGTCTATGAGCTTGTTCAAATAAGTCAAGTGTGGGTTTGTCTAGTTTGCTTAGTGCAATATGCATTAGAATGAAATCTGACAAGTTGTCTAATTTTAAATGTTGCAGAGCGGCTTCGGCTGAACAAAAGTTATCTAGAATTGTTTCTGCTGATTGGCCGGTCTTATGGTGAAGGAGTTTATCTAGGTACATAGATGCCTGTACTCTAGTATTTTGGTATTTGTCCAAAAGCGCTTGCCATAATATTTGATAATTTTCTGAGGTAGCGGTGATACCTGAAGAGACATTTAGTGCCTTTCCCGATAGGCATCCTATTAGGTATTGAACTTTCTCAGCGTTGGATAAGCGTGTGTTGGTGTGTATAACACTGCGGAAGCTTTCATAAAATACTGGCCACCTACTAGGAGTACCATCAAAACTTGTGAGTTGTAGCGGAGGTAATTTAATGTTTACATTATCATTCTTATGTTTGTCCTCTAGCTCTTGTCTCAGACCAGTTTCAATTTGTTTTATTAAACAATATAGCTCGTCAAATGTGTTGACGCTGGAGTAACTCGGCTGAGCATCAGGGTTTACTTTGAATTGTTCGATACAGAGTTTATCTAAAGTGTCGAGGTAATCTGAGCGTATTTTGTCAATAGAATGAATTCTAGCGAAAAATTTATTGCGTGAGAAATCATCGGAAACCTTTAGGCCGAGATTGTAAACTTCTTGAGCTATAAGAAATAAACTTTGTTTTTTATGTTCGAGAAAACTAATTAAGGCGTTTTCATCACTGCATGAATCTTTGTATTCATCGTCCTTCTTTTTTCCTTTGGACATGATGAAAAACAATTAAACAAGCGTGAAGGAAAGAGAACTTGTTGCGAGTTTGAAATCTAAAACGAAGCGAAATGTTTTCTGAATGCAATAAAAAAATGGCGATGCGTGGGTAGGTATTTTTTCCGATGCGGTGAAAACTAAATAAGATTCTAGTAAGAAAATGAATGTTTTTTTTAGAGAAATATAAATTTAAACAAAAAGTATATTATTATAAGTTGCGTTTTTACTTGAGTTGCGTTAAAATAATAGGTAATAAATGCGATGAATAGCGATTCGTTGCGTAGGTACCTAAGTTGGCCGGGGCGTGCGTTTGATAATTGTGAGTTTGCGTTGAAAGTAAAATGAATAGCGTGTGAGTAAATTGAGAGGAGGATAAAATAGGGAATGTAGGAAGGATCCGGGGTAGAAGGACCAAATCTTGGAGGGGCAGGAACCTACCTTGTTGCGGGAACACGTTTTCCTCCAGAGCTTGCGGTGTGTGGTTTCCGAAAATCCAGGCTTCAGGTCACTAGCACAGGCACTAGATAGTTCAGAGTCCAGGAACGCGGATTGTACGGCCAACGGAGTTCACGAGTTTATTTTAAGGCTTTATTTGAGTTTTTTAAGTTAATTCTTTTAAGAGCGCGCGCGGCGAGCGGTGAGTTTTGCGAAGCGTTGCGTAGGAGTTTTTTTTTTTTTTTGTAGGTGCGGGGGATGGGAAAGGAAGGAACAGTGTTGCAAGAGTAAAAAATATATAAAATGCGTGCGTGAGTGTGTAGCGTTGAATATTGTTAATAAATTTTAAATAAATATCAATTATAATTAATACGGCGCAGCCAACAAGAAAGTATGAATATTATAATCTACTACTTAACAAAATTAAGGTCGGAACTTAAGAAAAAAATTAATCACCGAAAAAAAAAAAATTATGTTTTGCGTTTGAAGGATTTTCCTACTTTATATACATCCTATATAATAGTAGGTACTATGCCGTACGGTGGCCTATCTCATCCCATGAGGGTCGTAAAAGACGTCTAAAGCTACGTGTCCATCGACCGGCCGTCTCGGAATCTGACGGATTTTACAATTCTCAAACGAAAATAAATCTTATTTATAGTGTTTAAAGTCTATGTTACAAAGGCGATAACAGGAACTCTACTCGAATTAACCCATTCAGAGCCACGGGCGCAACGTATGCGTCCGTTAAAAACATATCCCCAGGCGCCGAAGACGCCGGCTGGCGCTCGCACTATTTTCAATAAAAACCATACTAAATAGGATATTACAATATTATTTGTACTGAAAAAAGACACTCAAGGATTTGATTAAAAGGATCTTATTCATGTCTTATACTTTTTTCATACATTTATTATATAAAAATAGCCATTGAAGTTCAACTTGAGATAAAGTTAATTCTATTTACTCAAAAAAAATTATTTAAATGCAGAATTTAATTATTTTAATAGAACTGTACGTTGTAATTTTTTGAAATTTTTATGTCGTGATTTAGTATATTTTGGAACAGGGCACATGCGTTGCGCCCGATGGCGCTCGAGGAAGTGTATTTTTCGGTTCGAGCGTGCTACTTTGTCCAAGTGCAAGGGAAAATGTGACTTGTAAGCAAGCAGTTAACGGCGCTTTTAGGATTGAAGTGGTAAACGGTTTCGACTTTTTGTAATTATAAAGGTGACCGTAGATTTGAACAAGCGTCATATCACCAATTTTGTATTCAATGAAATAAAGATAAGACGGTAATTTATCGGTGCTTTTAAGTTGAAACGAAACATTTTTTGTTTTATTTTATTTAATGTGTCGGTTAATTATAAAGAAACATTTCAAAAATATTCCGAAAATCACACAATACATAATCTTGGCAGCTGTGCGTTTCATTGTTTTTCACATAAGATTAGGATATTTTTGAGTGGTCGCCGCTCGCTATTCTTTTGTCTTTCGATCATAAAAATGCACAGCGTCGGTTCATTGCCTATTGTTTTCAAAAATAAAGAAATGTGTCGACATTTTTTTTTGGTTTTAGCAGATTAATCCTTCTTAGAAAAAGTGTACACGTAAATATTGCCTCCGAGAGCATACCTACTTATAAAAAAAATGTCGGTTTAGGTTAGTTTTAGGTAGTAAATGCAACGGCAGGTTAGCCTTGGTCTAATCGTTAGGTACTGCGGCGTATCTCATCTCTTGTTTGTATTTCTGTGAAATTTGTGACCTGTTTGTAAATCCCGATACTCCGATTTGAATCAAATGACCTAGATAAGGATACTAGCACTACGAACTACGAATCCTCCTATGACTGATCTGACAATGAACAATGGCACTACGATTGATATGGGAAATGAAACTGGTACTCTGAACCCTCATTTGATGATTGATCTGGCTATAAAAACAGACAAATTAAGTTCTTTGAATCCCTTTTCAAAACATGTAATCAACAGAGATGTTATCGAAATAAACTGTAAGTACTTTCTAGTACATAAGAAACTAGTACCTAGTACTTAAATGGACATCATTTTAAGTGTGTAAACTACAGAATTCAATTTTTTTTATTTATCAGAATAACGTTTCCTGTTTACAACTGTTTGCCATATCAAATCTAGACTATGTGTTCAATCCATATTTTCTAATTGAATCAATAGATCTTAATTCAGAGAATCCTATAAAATCCTTTTACATACTTCTTAAACTTGGTATGTAAATTTGATTTTGCTATAAACAGATATGGACGATGAGTTTACTGAAAATGAATTAACGGGCTTAGTGGTTGCAACTCGTCATTTATCGGAACCTGAATCTGGAATGATTCATCTGATTTGATGAATCATTGAATGAAGATGAAATTTTATAGAAGAATCATTAAATAGCGAACAGCAAAATAATATTTTTAATGAAAATGCTGCAGAATTATAAAGATGTTGACCTCGAAACGCCAGAGTGGAGTCATGAGCATCCACATATCAGGTCAAATGTAAACATTTTCACTGAGCGTGTTGGACTTGATACTAGATACTAGATTTTTTCTTCACTTTGTTAACTGTTATTATTGTTTTTACTAAAAAAAACATTAATGCTTCGAACCTGTTTCTTACTTCCACAAATTTCGACAAATTGCACTTTGCTTTGACCTAAAAGCCAGAGGATCTTTTGCCGTTCAAAATGAAAATTAGAATGTGAATCATTTTGACATAAGATATGTATAAATTGCGGGTATATAGGTGAATCATTTTGTCTACCTACAAGAGATTCAGCTGTAAACCCGCAATGTATACTTATCACATGTCAAAAAAAATCTCATTCTTATTTTCATTGTGAAAGGCAATAGCCTAACTTCTCCAAACCGTCCATAAGTCTAGATCTCGATGTCCGCGCCATTATCTTTGTATCGTTTACCCACCATCCAATCTTCATTATTTCTTAAGGCAGTGATGCGACGACGATGATTAACGAGAAACGAGTAGTTTAGTTTGGAAAGTTTTTACGCCGGGCAACGAGCGATTTCTCGCGCCACTCGCCCGTTGTCGCTGCGGTCTGTGCGAGCGAGCATCGCTGAACGAGCTCTTTTTTTTAAAAGCTAGTCGTAGCCGGCGGCAGTGTGAACAGTCAGAGAGCAACTATTAATACATGCATTACTTTCCTTTACACAGAATGTTTATGTATTGTTCCTGTCTTGAGCGAGAAAATCGCCTTAATTAGGCAGTTGTCCCACCAACGACGAGAAAACGACTAAGGCAGTTGTCCCACCAACGACGAGAAAACGACTAACTATCCGCTATTTTCTCGCTCAAGAAACGTACAATAGATATACTTTCTGTGTGAACAAAAGAGATGCATATACAAACAGTTGATCGCTGACTGTTCTCACTGCCGGCGAGCACTCGCTTCACTAGTTTGTTTAGTTTTCACACACAAATATCGGAACTACGCACTCGCTCCCCGCGTCTCGCTAACTCGTTTCTAGTTCTATCTCTACTCGTTACTCGTTAATCGTTGCCGGTGAGACAAGTGCCTTATGCTTCGAAAAATTTCTGGTTTTCACCATTCAGCGTTGACAAATATCGACATAATCGTAAGATTTTTTTTGAGGGATATTTCTTATTTTATGACAGTGAACTAAATGTCAATACATAGTATGTCAGATAAAAGTAAAAACTTAACTTAATTAAATATACAAAATTATATAAGACAATCATAATAAAAATCAGCACAAGCTTCGTCCAAATAAAATTAATTAAATTACCCTAAAAAAGACCACCACCCAGAGCACCTACCTCGAAGGCTCCCATCACACTAGCTGCGTTACCGCGCTGTACGGCAATGGAAAGCCTAATCGTAAGATTATAATAATAACATAATAATCATTTTTATTCCAGAACTTGGTAGCGTGTTCGAAACGGCAATATCTATTTTATTTTTATGTCCTCAGAGACAAAATTTTGTGAAATAATAAGGACTTATCCTAATCATGATATGGGTCCTGACTACCTGACTAGACCTTTAACAAATTGTGAGATCATTAAGTTGCAAAACAATTAAATATAATATTCGAAACCTCTTTTCTGATAAAATACACCAAACCTTTTTTAGTTCTTAAAATAAGAAATAAATTGGCAGCTACATTTAAAAACTGTTACTTTAGTCAGCCAATAAATAAACTAAAGTATAGCATTTGGTTGTTGAATAAAAAAAATTCTGCGTAAACACGTCCATTTTTTCTGCCAAAATCGGTAGCTTTTTAGATGATTTTTACAGCTCGCGCAGCGCCAGGGGACGCCGCACTGTCGGCCTTGCGCGGCGAACGAAATCTTTGTATGGTGGCGTGGCGCGTTGTGTTTTTTGAAATCGCGGTGGAGGTGGAAGAGTTAATAACGAAGAATATTTCGAAATCAAACAAAATGTTGTAAATCATACATTACTTATACAGCATTAATAAAGCATATAGTATTATTGTTTATGCTGTACAGTGACAGTCTGGGTCGGCGTAACAGATTTGTATATGGTCTCGTGTGCCCTAGACTGTAATGCCAAAGAACAAGAGCTATTTTGCAATACAGAAAAACCGGAAGTGCTACGCCGTCCTAGATCGCAACTGTACCTTAACCCATTCAGCGCCACGGGCGCAACGTATGCGTCCGTTAAAAACATATCCCCAGGCGCCGAGGACGCCGGCTGGCGCTCGCACTATTTTCAATAAAAACCATACTAAATAGGATATTACAATATTATTTGTACTGAAAAAAGACACTTAAGGATTTGATTAAAAGGATCTTATTCATGCTTTATACTTTTTTCATACATTTATTATATAAAAATAGCCATTGAAGTTCAACTTGAGATAAATGTAATTCTATTTACTCAAATATTTTTATTTAAATGCAGAATTTAATAATTTTAATAGAACTATACGTTGTAATTTTTTGAAATTTTTATGTCGTGATTTAGTATATTTTGGGACAGGGCACATACGTTGCGCCCGATGGCGCTCGAGGAAGTGTATTTTTCGGTTCGCGCGTGCTACTTTGTCCAAGTGCAAGGGAAAATGTGATTTGTAAGCAAGCAGTTAACGCCGCTTTTAGGATTGAAGTGGTAAACGGTTTCGACTTTTTGTAATTATAAAGGTGACCGTAAATTTGAACAAGCATCATATCACCAATTTTGTATTCAATGAAATAAAGATAAGGCGGTAATTTATCGGTGCTTTTAAGTTCAAACGAAACATTTTTTGTTTTATTTTATTTAATGTGTCGGTTAATTATAAAGAAACATTTCAAAAATATTCCGAAAATCACACAATACTTAATCTTTGCAGCTGTGCGTTTCATTGTTTTTAACATAAGATTAGGATATTTTTGAGTGGTCGCCGCTCGCTATTCTTTTGTCTTTCGAACATAAAAGTGCACAGCGTCGGTTCCTATTGTTTTCAAAAATAAAGAAATGTGTCGACATTTTTTTTTGGTTTTAGCAGATTAATCCTTCTTAGAAAAAGTGTACACGTAAATATTGCCTCCGAGAGCATACCTACTTATAAAAAAAAAATTTGGTTTAGGTTAGTTTTAGGTAGTAAATGCAACGGCAGGTTAGCCTTGGTCTAATCGTTAGGTACTGCGGCGTATCTCATCTCTTGTTTGTATTGGTGTAAAATTTGTGACCTGGTTGTAAATCCCGATACTCCGATTTGAATCAAATTACCTAGCTATGGATACTAGCACTACGAACTACAAACCCTCCTTAGACTGATCTGACAATGAACGCAGGCACTACGATTGATATGGGAAATGAAACTGGTACTCTGAACCCTCATTTGAAGATTGATCTGGCTATAAAAACAGACAAATTAAGTTCTTTGAATCCCTTTTCAGAACATGTAATCAACAGATATGTTATCGCAATAAACTGTAAGTACTTTCTAGTACATAAGAAACTAGTACCTACTACTTAAATGGACATCATTTTAAGTGTGTAAACTACAGAATTCAATTTTTATTTATCAGGATAACGTTTCCTGTTTACAACTGTTTGCCATATTAAATCTAGACTATGTGTTCAGTCCATATTTGCTAATTGAATCACTAGATCTTAATTCAGAGAATCCTATAAATCCTTTTACATACTTCTTAAATTTGGTATGTAAATTGGATTTTGCTATAAACAGATATGGACGATGAGTTTTCTGAAAATGAATTTGCGGGCTTAGTGGTTGAAACTGGTAATTTATCGGAACCTGAATCTGGAATGATTCATCAGATTTGAATGAATATAATTAAGAGGAAATTTTATAGAAGAATCATTAAATAGCGAACAGCAAAATAATATTTTTATTATTTTTTTTTTTTTGCTGAAGAATTATAATAGAGATGTTGACCTCGAAACGCCAGAGTGGAGTCATGAGCATCCACATATCAGGTCAAATGTAAACATTTTCACTGAGCGTGTTGGACTTGATACTAGATACTAGATTTTTTCTTTACTTAGTTAACTGTTTTTTTTTTTAACTAAAAAAAACATAAATGCTTCGAACCTGTTTCTTACTTCCACATATTTCGACAAATTGCACTTTGCTTTGACTTAAAAGCCAGGGGATCTATTGCCGTTCAAAATGAAAATTAGAATGTGAATCATTTTGACATAAAATATGTATAAGTGTGTGTATATAGGTGAATCATTTTGTCTACCTACAAGAGATTCAGCTGTAAACCCGCAATGTATACTTATCACATGTCAAAAAAATTCTCATTCTTATTTTCATTGTGAAAGGCAATAGCCTAACTTCTCCAAACCGTCCATAAGTCTAGATCTCGATGTCCGCGCCATTATCCTTGTATCGTTTACCCACCATCAAACCTTCTTTAGGCAGTGGTGCGACCGCCGACGATAAACGAGAAACGAGTAGAACTAGAAACTATAAACGAGTTGACGATCAGTGGAAGGCGACTGTGTAGTTTGGATAGTTTTTTCGCCGGGCAACGAGCGATTTCTCGCGCCACTCGCCCGTTGTCGCTGCGGTCAGTGCGAGCGAGCATCGCTGAACGAGCTCTTTTTTTTAAAAGCTAGTCGTAGCCGGCGGCAGTGTGAACAGTCAGAGAGCAACTATTAATACATGCATTACTTTCCTTTACACAGAATGTTTTTATGTATTGTTCCTGTCTTGAGCGAGAAAATCGCTGAGAGTTAGTCGTTATCTTGCCTACAGAGTCGGACTCTGCCTTAATTATGCTTCGAAAAATTTCTGGTTTTCACCATTCAGCGTTGACAAATATCGACATAATCGTAAGATTATAATATTAATATAATAACAAATTAATCATTTTTATTCCAGAACTTGGTGGCGTGTTCGAAACGGCAATAACTATTTTATTTTTATGTCCTCAGAGACAACATTTTGTGAAATATTAATGACTTATCCTAATCATGATATAGGTCCTGACTACCTGACTAGACCTTTAATAAATTGTAAGATCATAAAGTTGCAAAACAATTAAATATAATATTCGAAACCTCTTTTTCTGATAAAATACACCAAACCTTTTTTAGTTCTTAAAATAAGAAATAAATTGGCAGCTACATTTAAAAACTGTTACTTTAGTCAGTCAATAAATAAACTAAAGTATAGCATTTGGTTGTTGAATAAGAAATTTTCTGCGTAAACACGTCCATTTTTTCTGCCAAAATCGGTAGCTTTTTAGGTGATTTTTACAGCTCGCGCAGCGCCAGGGGACGCCGCACTGTCGGCCTTGCGCGGCGAACGAAATCTTTGTATGGTGGCGTGGCGCGTTGTGTTTTTTGAAATCGCGGTGGAGGTGGAAGAGTTAATTAGAAGTAGAGACCGACCGAAACATGATTTTCAGCCGAAAACGAACCTTCGGCCCCGGCTTCAGTTCCGGAAGAAACCGAAACTCACGTGGCCTTGTAAATTTTAATGTTTTGCGGGAGCGCAGGGCAGCTCAGGCGAGCGAGGTCCGCGCGAGTATCGCCGGATTTTTCCGAGGTTAGCCGAGCGATGCACGAATATTGAGTTTCGGCAAAAGGTTCCGCCGTTTTTAGCCGAAACCGAAACTGTGGCCGAAACTAGATAACGGAAACCGAACCTTCGGTCGGTCTCTAATTAGAAGTTCTCAATTTCATAACAGCTTGCGACACACGGTGAGCGAGATCTTGCGAGATATTTGCAATTAAGTCCCTAGCCCTCTTTTCTATAGGGTCTACAACACCCTGTAACAATTTCGCAATATTGTTAGCTACAGTGTCTTTCTGCTCTGCTGTACAGAGATTTTCATAAAACTGAGTTGACTGCCAAGCGTTGGATGATTTGATTTCTGTTATTTTCAAAAGGTTCGGCTCGTTGTCAGGGATCGGCTCTGCAACATTGAATACGTTGGGGTAGTAGTTGGGAGAGCCTCCTTCATTTTCATCTTGGGTTGGTTTCCCATTTCGGTTCGAAGTAAATATTTTACCAATAGGACGATTTACGGGTAGCTTATTGTAGTTGACTCCGAGTCTATTAGCAATAGCAATACGGTACGCCATGGAGCGTGCTTCGAAAATGTTATCTGGCGCTCCTAAAATACCTGGCACCAGATTTCCTGGACAGAAGCTCAACTGCTCTATATCTGCAAAGTAGTTCTTAGGGTTTTCGTTCAAAACCATTTTTCCTATCAGGCGATATGGGTAGTCGTCCTCTGATAGTATTTTTGACACGTCGAATACATCGAAGCCTTTCTTCCTGGCTTCTTTGACGTCTTCTAAACTCAACGGTTGCATGTAGACTGACCAAGATGGATAGTCTCCTTTGCCGATGGCGTTGTATAACTCTCTTGTTAGGTAGTCTGGGTCGCTTGCTCCTATTCTTAAAGCCTCATCTGCTGTAAAATTCTTAACTCCTAAATCAGGAATGAAATAAAATCTTGCGAAGTTAGTTTCGTTTTTGCTGTTTGAAAGTTGCATCGTGTGGATACCGTAGCCACGCATTCTTCCGTTGCTTGCTGGTGTACCTAGCTCTGAGAAGATTAACAAATTTGCCAAAAAGCTCTCGGGGTTTAAAGTAATAAAGTCCCACGCCATATTATTGTCCTTCAAATTGGTAACAGGATTGTTTTTTAAAGAATGCATGAATGGTACAAATTTGACAGGATCCTGAGTAAGAAAGACGGGTATGTTAAAACCGGGGATGTCAAAGTTCCCGTCTTCCGTGTAGAACTTTATAGCGAATCCTCTCAAAGCAAAGGCTAAATCATTTGCTCCTTTCGATGGTTCGACCAGCGAGAATCTTGCAGCAACTCGGGTTCTTTTTCCGATGCTGCTAAGGAAGTTTGCCTTACACAAATCAGTGACGTCACGAGTTACCTCGAAGTACCCAAAGGCTCCTGAGCCCTTAGCGTGGACAACTCTCTCGGGAATGCGCTCGCTTAGGAAATGGTTGATGGATTAAGAAAGTATTCGTTTCTGAGTAGGTTGGTGTTGATCGAGGAGGCGGCGTACTTGTGTTGTACTGGGCACCCTGAGCTTACACTTAAGATGCCGATGGGGCCCTGGAAATAAATCAAATTAATAAGACTTTAAATTTTACATTCAAATTAATTCATTATAGAGCCCAGACGGCTGAACCGATTTTTGTTAAGTTTTTTTTGTATTATATAACGTAGATAATTTCAGGCCGAGTGTTCTCTGTAGCCATGTCTGATGAAGATCTGATTAGCGGTTTAAAGATCATCAGCTCTTTTCTACGTGATGAGGGGATCTAACTAGCTTCTTCCATATGTCCGATCGATTTGAAATTTGGTACCATGTTACATCTATGATATTGAAATGGTAAGATAACCATGACCTGTTCTGCCTTTTAAAGATGATCAGCTCTTAAATAGTGGATAAGGGGATCTAACTACCTTCCATTATGTCCTAACGATTTGAAATTTGGTACCGTATTACTTCAATGATATTGAAAGTATATGGTAAGGTGACCATGACCTTTTTAAGATGATTAGCTCTAGTTCTAGTTAGGTTGATGAGGGGTCTGACTGGGTCGGGGGTTATTTAATTTTTTAATTTGAGTTATTAACTCTTCCACCTCCCCCGCGATTTCAAAAAACACAACGCGCCACGCCACCATACAAAGATTTCGTTCGCCGCGCAAGGCCGACAGTGCGGCGTCCTCTGGCGCTGCGCGAGCTGTAAAAATCACCTAAAAAGCTACCGATTTTGGCAGAAAAAATGGACGTGTTTACGCAGAAAATTTCTTATTCAACAACCAAATGCTATACTTAAGTTTATATATTGACTGACTAAAGTAACAGTTTTTAAATGTAGCTGCCAATTTATTTCTTATTTTAAGAACTAAAAAAGGTTTGGTGTATTTTATCAGAAAAAGAGGTTTCGAATATTATATTTAATTGTTTTGCAACTTAATGATCTTACAATTTATTAAAGGTCTAGTCAGGTAGTCAGGACCTATATCATGATTAGGATAAGTCATTAATATTTCACAAAATGTTGTCTCTGAGGACATAAAAATAAAATAGTTATTGGCGTTTCGAACACGCCACCAAGTTCTGGAATAAAAATGATTAATTTGTTATTATATTAATATTATAATCTTACGATTATGTCGATATTTGTCAACGCTGAATGGTGAAAACCAGAAATTTTTCGAAGCATAATTAAGGCAGAGTCCGAATCTGTAGGCAAGATAACGACTAACTCTCAGCGATTTTCTCGCTCAAGACAGGAACAATACATAAAAACATTCTGTGTAAAGGAAAGTAATGCATGTATTAATAGTTGCTCTCTGACTGTTCACACTGCCGCCGGCTACGACTAGCTTTTAAAAAAAAGAGCTCGTTCAGCGATGCTCGCTCGCACTGACCGCAGCGACAACGGGCGAGTGGCGCGAGAAATCGCTCGTTGCCCGGCGAAAAAACTATCCAAACTACACAGTCGCCTTCCACTGATCGTCAACTCGTTTATAGTTTCTAGTTCTACTCGTTTCTCGTTTATCGTCGGCGGTCGCACCACTGCCTAAAGAAGGTTTGATGGTGGGTAAACGATACAAGGATAATGGCGCGGACATCGAGATCTAGACTTATGGACGGTTTGGAGAAGTTAGGCTATTGCCTTTCACAATGAAAATAAGAATGAGTTTTTTTGACATGTGATAAGTATACATTGCGGGTTTACAGCTGAATCTCTTGTGTAGGTAGACAAAATGATTCACCTATATACACACAACTTATACATATTTTATGTCAAAATGATTCACATTCTAATTTTCATTTTGAACGGCAATAGATCCCCTGGCTTTTAAGTCAAAGCAAAGTGCAATTTGTCGAAATATGTGGAAGTAAGAAACAGGTTCGAAGCATTTATGTTTTTTTTAGTTAAAAAAAAAACAGTTAACTAAGTAAAGAAAAAAATCTAGTATCTAGTATCAAGTCCAACACGCTCAGTGAAAATGTTTACATTTGACCTGATATGTGGATGCTCATGACTCCACTCTGGAGTTTCGAGGTCAACATCTCTATTATAATTCTTCAGCAAAAAAAATAATAATAATAAAAATATTATTTTGCTGTTCGCTATTTAATGATTCTTCTATAAAATTTCCTCTTAATTACATTCATTCAAATCTGATGAATCATTCCAGATTCAGGTTCCGATAAATTACCAGTTTCAACCACTAAGCCCGCAAATTCATTTTCAGAAAACTCATCGTCCATATCTGTTTATAGCAAAATCCAATTTACATACCAAATTTAAGAAGTATGTAAAAGGATTTATAGGATTCTCTGAATTAAGATCTAGAGATTCAATTAGCAAATATGCACTGAACACATAGTCTAGATTTAATATGGCAAACAGTTGTAAACAGGAAACGTTATCCTGATAAATAAATAAAAATTGAATTCTGTAGTTTACACACTTAAAATGATGTCCATTTAAGTACTAGGTACTAGTTTCTTATGTACTAGAAAGTACTTACAGTTTATTGCGATAACATCTCTGTTGATTACATGTTCTGAAAAGGGATTCAAAGAACTTAATTTGTCTGTTTTTATAGCCAGATCAATCTTCAAATGAGGGTTCAGAGTACCAGTTTCATTTCCCATATGAATCGTAGTGCCAGTGTTCATTGTCAGATCAGTCTAAGGAGGGTTCTTAGTTCGTAGTGCTAGTATCCATAGCTAGGTCATTTGATTCAAATCGGAGTATCGGGATTTACAACCAGGTCACAAATTTTACACCAATACAAACAAGAGATGAGATACGCCGCAGTACCTAACGATTAGACCAAGGCTAACCTGCCGTTGCATTTACTACCTAAAACTAACCTAAACCAAAATTTTTTTTTATAAGTAGGTATGCTCTCGGAGGCAATATTTACGTGTACACTTTTTCTAAGAAGGATTAATCTGCTAAAACAAAAAAAAAATGTCGACACATTTCTTTATTTTTGAAAACAATAGGCAATGAACCGACGCTGTGCACTTTTATGTTCGAAAGACAAAAGAATAGCGAGCGGCGACCACTCAAAAATATCCTAATCTTATGTTAAAAACAATGAAACGCACAGCTGCAAAGATTATGTATTGTGTGATTTTCGGAATATTTTTGAAATGTTTCTTTATAATTAACCGACACATTAAATAAAATAAAACAAAAAATGTTTCGTTTGAACTTAAAAGCACCGATAAATTACCGCCTTATCTTTATTTCATTGAATACAAAATTGGTGATATGACGCTTGTTAAAATTTACGGTCACCTTTATAATTACAAAAAGTCGAAACCGTTTACCACTTCAATCCTAAAAGCGGCGTTAACTGCTTGCTTACAAATCACATTTTCCCTTGCACTTGGACAAAGTAGCACGCGCGAACCGAAAAATACACTTCCTCGAGCGCCATCGGGCGCAACGTATGTGCCCTGTCCCAAAATATACTAAATCACAACATAAAAATTTCAAAAAATTACAACGTATAGTTCTATTAAAATTATTAAATTCTGCATTTAAATAAAAATATTTGAGTAAATAGAATTACATTTATCTCAAGTTGAACTTCAATGGCTATTTTTATATAATAAATGTATGAAAAAAGTATAAAGCATGAATAAGATCCTTTTAATCAAATCCTTGAGTGTCTTTTTTTAGTACAAATAATATTGTAATATCCTATTTAGTATGGTTTTTATTGAAAATAGTGCGAGCGCCAGCCGGCGTCCTCGGCGCCTGGGGATATGTTTTTAACGGACGCATACGTTGCGCCCGTGGCGCTGAATGGGTTAAGAACAAAAACCAAAAGTAACTAAAAACAGCAATGTCAAAATTTTGAAAATATTTACATAACTAGTCGACCCGGCGACCTTCGTACCGCCTAACTTATACTACGATGTGCATGTAATATACACAAAAACCTTCCCTTTGCATCAGTCTATCTATTAAAAAAAACCGCATCAAAATCCGTTGCATAGTTTTAAAGATTTAAGCATATATAGGGACATACAGCGGAAGCGACTTTGTTTTATACTATGTATTGTATATGTCGTAGGAAGATTTGATAATTAGTTTTTTTAGTTTAGCAATAATGTAAACAATCAGAGTTAAGGAAGGTTTAAAATTTTTCAATTATACTAGGGTTTTTGCAAAAAAAACTGTTTTTTTGTCAGGATGATAGGAAAAAAAATCCTTATATCAAATTATCCGGGTTTTCGCAAAATCCCTAGGTTTTTTTTGCAAAAAAAACTAATTATCAAATCTTCCTACGACATGTATATTGATTATGGTCAGTTCGGCACAAGGTTTTGTGCTTAAATTAAATTACTTAGTACAAAATATTGATTTTCTTCTCACCGTAGTATTTTGCTTAAAGTTCTCCAGTTGTAGTGAAGCAGGATCCGTAGCGTTAAAAGCTAATACCTTTGCAGCTGATGCAGCTAATATCACAAATATAGCTCGCATGGTCGCGTCAAAACTTTATTTTCAGAGATATTTTTCTTCACTGCACGATTGCAAGACGTTGAACAGTTTTATTTCAAAAGAATTTTGGTTGTGACAAATAACAGCTGAAATACAAATTTGATGACGTTATTAATATTAATTGTCGTGACGAATTAAACTAATAATCACTACATAATATAAAACAAAATGGCTTCCCGCTGTATGTCTATCTGTATGTATGCTTAGATCTTTAAAGCTACGCAACGGATGTTGAAGCTGTTTTTTTTTTATTAGACAGAGTGATGCAATAGGAAGGCTTATACATTATACATACCTATGTATAAAAAAATGCACAAATAGTATTATGTTAGGCTGTACTAAGTTACACCCTGCAGTATCGGGCCGAAGAATAGGACTGAGGTATCCCCTGCCTGTCGTAAGGAGCCACTAAAAGTCGTGGGTGCACGAGGCGAGGGCCTTGTGTAGTCATATAACGGCCCCGAGAAGGACGGCGGAACGTGATGTCCCAATTCCGTCGTCGAGCGTAGGAAGAGCCATCTGCGCTCAGGGGGGACTACCACCACCTGTCCCCCCGAGATGAGGCTAATCAGCCAATGTTGGAGGGGGTCGCTGAGTTGAACATAACGATCGAAAGATCACCCGTGACCACCTTGCCAACAGCCAAGATGGACACCGGCGGGGTTTTAGTGGGTGCGAACCCCACATAACCCTGCGACTCCCCCCGGCGTCGCAGGGTACTCGTTAGGAGTTTCCCCGCCTTAAAAAAAAAAAGGTCATACCAAGTTCGCTGACTCGATTAGTTACTTACCTATATTTCAAACTATAAAATAAGTTTTTATTTTTAACCATTTTACTTGATAAGTTAGTAAAGAAATTGATTTCATAATACATTTCTTGTATCAGTTGGGCAAAATAATAGGTAAAATAATATACAATTCGTTCGATACGTTCTGCCCTGCGTCTTCCGGGTCGCGTTCGCAACTCGAGAACGTTTCGGCCACTATGGAAATTAATTAAATAATTATAATTGTTCCAGTGATTTCGACACTGACGACTCCGACCTGAACTCTGTACAGAGCGATGACGAAACTGATACTAGTGGATTTGGTAGCGGTACTCATTCTAACGGTAAGTCTGCCTTTAGTTATTTACGAGCTGTCCCGGCTTACTTCGTTACGCCATAGAATATAAGATACTACTAAAGACTTGGCTCTATAGACTATGTTCTTTTGACTTCCCAGAATGGGCGAATAAAAAAACAAACAACAACAACAAACCACCTGTCAAAATATGTAAACAGCGGAAAAAATATTGCACCTTGGGTCACATTATTTTAGTTTAAGTAAGGATCCTTAATTTTTTTTGAAAATCTATTATAGCCTATGTCACTCGGGGTTAATGTAGCTTCCTACCAGTGAAATAATTTTTCAAATCGGTGCAGTATTTCCGGAGCCTATTCGTTACAAACAAACAAACAAATCTTTCCTCTTTATAATATTAGTATAGATTATTGTTATATTCCTTGACTAGAATCTTAGATATAGACATAAAATAATCCTCACACATACGTCGTACGTACAAAAGTATTAAAGTATTCAAGATCATCATCACAGCCGAGAGACGTCCACTGTTGGAGAGAGGCCTCCCCCACAAATCGCCACACCGACCGGTCTTGAGCGTCCCTCATCCAGTCGCTCACAAAAAATATGTTAACGATATAATAATAACATACAATAGTTAGTGAAATGGCTCTGACTCAGCATTTTTTGCAACGCAGCGCTAATGATGCTGCCAGAAGCACGTATTATTTTTTGTTAACCAGCTGACCCGGCAAACTCCGTATCGCCTTACCGTCTTATTCATAAAGATACAGTAGATTTTAAGTAGCTTTACTGGAGGTAGTTCTCTGGTTTGTTGTATGGTAAATACGTGACATCCAGTCTAAATTGACATATGTCTAATAACTAAAATGCTCTTTAACTTTTTATGAATAACAGGGTTGGATTATAATATATAGACTGTTCCGTGGCTCAATTGGCAGTGATGTGGACTGAGTAAGCGTGTGCACCTGGGTTCGGTTCCCGGGCGGGGCGAATATTGATATGATGAAAATCGATGTTTATTTCCGGTCTGGGTGTAATGTTCGTCTCTGTGTGTGTTTCGAGTAACCAAGAAACCGGTCCGTCCTAGTTAGGGGCTCTTATTGTGATGTGTTACTACGTTATTATAACGATTTTAGCCACAATGGGTGTGAGAATAGAGTACAAAACTGCTCACGAGGCGGAAGCATTTGACCTGGAGAGAAAGGGAAAGACGTATACGGCACCCGCACCGGATGAAAGGGACGACGCTTTAGACAAAATGGAACAGGAACAGTATCTGAAAGGAGGAGGAGCTCCTGAAGAGGTATGATTATTTTTATAGAATTTCGTCAAATTTTGCTCAGCAGTTTTTGTATTAAATTTATGTGTTTATTCAATTACAGTTCATTGAAAAGTTTCGATCGGCAGTCGAAGAACATAAGCAAACCATTATAAAGAGCCATCTAATAAAAGAGAACGAAATTATAACGGAAGTTCTACCGGAACAGCCGAAGGAACCGGTGAAAAGTACCGGAATCTCTAACGAATTGCTTAACGAACTATTTCCCTTTGAAAGCGATTTGAAATTCGAAAATGAAACAGTCAATTTGGAAAGCGTAGAAAAGAATAAACGGTTGCTTTTAAATAATTACAAAACTATAAAAAAATTTAGTAACCTAAACTGCTTTTCTATGAAGGATGTTGACATTGATTCGCCTGATTATAAAGATAATAAGAAACCTAATTTCGATTTTACTAAGGACTCTAAACCTTACGTTCCGTATTATAAGGACGATAATGGAAGAAAGCTTTTCGATTTTGATTACCAACCCGATTTGGAAGGACACCCCGGGCCAAGTCCCAGCGTTATATTACAAGTTAGTTTATATTTTTTCTATATCATCCTCTCAGCCTAAAGATTTGTCACTGCTGGACATAGGCCTCCCCAACAAATTGCCACACCGACCCGTATTGAGCGATCCTCATTCAGTGTACCTCTCGCAACTTTCACCAGGTCGTCTGACCAACATAGGTCACCTCGTGTTTTGGGATCTTGCCTACTCTGCGTTTTCTGGTGTGAAGTCGCCACTCGAAAACTTTTCGGCCGCAAGACTACATAACAGAGTGCCCTAAAATTACTAAGCAACATAATAAAGTGTGCCACAATTTTGAAATTAGTCATGGTTTTGAAGTTTTTTTAGAAGATATCTCTTTAGAGCCACTTTACAGCGATGCTAGCGCCATTCTTGAAATAAAAATATATCTTCTAAATTAAGGCAAATATCAAAAATGATGCACAGTATGACACTAGATAATCTAGCTTAGCATTTTTTGAGCACAGTTAAGTAGTCCTAACTGAAAAGAACCAAATTATCCAAAGATTGTTGCTAAAAGTGGCCTCTTTTAGCAATACGTAGCTTTCTTTGGTCTTTAACTTAAAAGTTATGCAACAGTGCCCTAATAATAGGCTACATTGTCTAGTGTCATACTGTGCCACATTTTTTTTTCGCGAATGGCTCTTAATGAGAGATCAGTCTGTGATCACTGTTACATTGTCTATCCTTAAAGGGGGTTACAATTTCTATACTATTCCAGGCATTAACAATGTCAAACGCAAACGACGGTATAAATCTGGAGCGCTTAGAAACGATAGGCGATAGCTTCCTAAAGTTCGCCATTACGGCTTACTTGTACTGCGCTCTACCTGCCGTGCACGAGGGGAAACTTAGCCATATGAGGAGCAAACAGGTAAGTGGTAGTCATAATTTTAAGCCGAGAGAGCCCGCTGCTGGACATAGGCCTCCCCCCTAAATTGCCACCCCGACCGGTCTTGAGCGACCCACATAATGCCAACATAATATAACACACACATCACACTTAAAACCCCTAAATAGGAAGAACTATATCTAAGATATAGGGTACCCGAAACACACACAGAGACGAACATCACACCCAGACCGGAAACAAACATCGATTTTCATCATATCAATATTCGCCCCGCCCGGGAATCGAACCCAGGTGCACACGCTTACTCAGTCCACATCACTGCCAACTGAGCCACGGAGCAATATAAATAAGGCACACTCGTTTTTTAAGGTTCCGGTTAATTTTCCCGGAACCTTATTAATATGACTAATCCGAACTTTTAGCGGAAACAGCTAAAGAGATCTTTATAAAATGTTTGCACGTAAATTTTTTTGTTGTCTAAAGAATACATATTAGAGAAATATGCAAAAAAACTCATCTTAAATTGTTACTAATTTGTCCTTTATCTTCTAAGAGCGAGTCTAATATCCGGAACCTTCTAAAAGTGGATTATACATAAATGTCCAGAACCTTCTATAAAGCGATCAACGTGTATGTCGTAGGAAGATTTGAGAGTTAGTTTGTTAACTCTGATTGGCTAGATTATTGCTTGCTGGCCAACTCTTATTCTGATTGGTTCTCTGTAGGTCCAAAGGTATTCTTCGAACCAAACAGAATAAGAGTTGGCCAGCAAGCAATAATCTAGCCAAATAGAGTTAAGGCGGTAACTCTCGCTATGGCGCGAAATGCAAAATTTTTCACGTTTTTTAATTATTTTGGCGAAAGTATTCATTTTAAATAAAGTTTAAATGACTTCGCGTACGTAAAAACCTATTTCCCACATTGTGATATATCGTTTTTGAAAGACAGAGTTACCGATTTTGTGTATATTCAAGGAACTTGTTTTTTGGCCTTTTACCCCTTAGACACCAAATCTGTAGGTCTGTCTTCGAAAAACGTTGTATTGCAATGTGGGAGATGGTTTTTTACATACGCGAATTCATTTAAACTTTATTAAAAATGTATACTTTCGCCAGAATAAATAAAAAACACGAAACAATTTGAATTTTGCGCCATAGCGAGAGTTACCACCTTAAGGAAGGATTGAAATTCTTCAATTATACTAGGTTTTTTTTTTGCAACAAAACTGCTTTTGGTCAGGATGATTGAAACTAATAAGTAATCATTATATCAAATTTTCCGAGTGTTCGCAAAATCCCTTGTAATAATCAAATCCTCCTACGACATTGTATAAGATACCGCGTGCCCCTGGCAGGTGTCGAACCTGAACCTGTACCGGCTGGGGCGCGCGCGGCGGCTCGGCGCGCTCATGATCGCCAGCAAGTTCGAGCCGCACGACAACTGGCTGCCGCCCGGCCACCGCGCGCCGCCGCCCGGCAGCGACTCTATGCAGGTACAGTCAAGGACTAGGAGGCCGTAACAGATTTGTCTATGGTTTCGTCAGCCCTAGACTGTATTACCAAAGAACAAGAGCTTTTTTGCAATACAGAAAAACCGGAAGTGTTACGCCGACCGTGTCCGCCACTGTACGTGCCTTTACTATTGTTACCGCATCTTGGACTGACAACGCTAGAAGCCTTTGCCCGCCGATCCCAGCGCCATCATGCGGCAAGCATGGACAACATATAATTGGTCAAGACGGGGCTTATTTATTACTAACTAATGTTTTACATCTAATCACAAATACTTTATTAGGTTTATTAGGCGGGAACAAGAGAGGTCAATTGTCAATGTTGAATCATGAACATGAACACGAGAGGAATGAAAAATAACAATTGAAGGAGAATAAAATGTAAATTGTAAGGAAAGTGAAGTATTTAATTTATAGCTGTAATACTATTGAACAAGGATGATCCCGGTCCTACTGCCCAACTGCAGCTTCCATCTGAAAAGGGAAACACTAAGGATATTTTTAGTACAGTCACGGACTAGGAGGCCGTAACAGATTTGTCTATGGTTTCGTCAGCCCTAGACTGTATTACCAAAGAACAAGAGCTATTTTGCAATACCTACATAAAAACCGGAAGTGTTACGCCGATCGTGTCCGCCACTGTACCAGCTATTTATTCTGTTTCGATTTCATAAGCGGACTTGATCCGGTGAAATGGATTCAACTCAAAAATCACATTTTCCTTATATAACACTACCACAACGTCCATTTAGACGATGAATTTAAGGATTCTTGGTATTTTACAACATTAAAAACAAAAACAATGTATGTGAATCTCTTTTTCACTTGAAAAACAGATGGAGAAAAAATATATAAATAAAGGCTAATTCAAAAGTCTATACTCTAGTACTCTAATAAAATAAAATAAAATTGTTTTCTAGGGCTCAAAGGATAATAAAATCAAGAAGGAGGTTTCGGTGAACGACGGCTGCTTCATACCCTACAACCTCATAACGCAGCACAGTATACCTGGTAAGAGATTATTTCAAAGTGGCGCCATACAAAACGCATCTTAATATTTCATTTTTTAACCGACTTCAAAAAAGGAGGTTATCAGTTTGACCTGTATGTACGTATGTATGTATGTATGTTTGTCCCCGATTATCTCTAGTTTGGCTGAACCTATTTTGATGCGGTTTTCACAGAAGTATTGGTTACATTCAGGAGAAGGTTTTAGTACCTATTTTAACCGACTTCAGAAAAGAGGGAGTTCTCAGTTTTGTGTGTGTGTCAATTAATAGAAGGCGGGTCTCTTTTAAAAAAAAAGAAATTATTATTTATGTGCTTTATTTTTTATTAAACTACTAGCTGACACAGCGTACTTCGTTACGCCACAGAATTTAAGATACAACATAACACTTGGCTCTATAGACTATGTTCTTTTGCACAAACAACAACAACAACCAACAACTGTCAAAATATGTAAACAACGGGTAAAAAATGCACCTTGGGCTACATTATTCGAGTTTAAGTAAGGATCCCTAATTATTTTGAAAATCTAATATAGCCTATGTCACTCGGGGATAGTGTAGCTTCCTGCCAGTGAAAGAATTTTTCAAATCGGTTCAGTATTTCCGAAGCCTATTCGTTACAAACAAATCTTTCCTCTTTATAATATTGGTATAGATGTTCTTTGTATTGTCGCCAAATTGAATTGTAATCCACAAAAAAAGGGATAAATTGTAAAGTAGAGTTTGTTACCCCTTTCTTCTCTACGCTGTAAAATCATTGCGAAAGGGAGTAGAATCATTTGACACACACCGGGCGCACATTATCGTTTTTGATAAAAAAAAAATCGTTTATTAGTGGTCGTTATAACCGCGGCGACAAGCTGGCCCCTTGTCACGTTGGTAATAAAGCATAAACTCGGCTAAACGTGGGTCCGGCTCTCAAGCTGGTGCCTCTGCCTAACCCTCCGGGGAATAAAAAGCGTGAGATTATGTATGTATATTCGTTTATCCACAGACAAATCAATAGCAGACTGCGTGGAAGCGCTAATAGGGGCATATTTAATAGAGTGTGGTCCTAGGGGAGCGTTGCTGTTCATGTCCTGGCTGGGTATACGCGTCCTGCCTACTCTAAACGGCGATTCGGTGAGTGCGACAGAGAGGGGAGATGCTAGTTCGTTCAAGAGCACGAAAGGAGATTATTTTGTGTTAAAATTTTTGTTTTTGTTTGATTGAGAAACGAATGTTGAAAATGTTGAAAAAAAAAGAAAAACAGAATTATTGGCTTTTCATTCTGTACATATGTCGTAGTAAGATTTGATAATTAGGTTTTTTGCAAAAAACCTATTTATCAATTTATTTAAGCATTACTTTTTTTTTCAAACATCCTGACATGGAGCAGTTTTTTTTTGCATAAAACCTAGTAAGATTGAAAATTTTGAAACCTTCCTATAATCTGATTGGCTAGATTTATTGCTTGCTGGTAAACTTATTCTGATTGGTTCTCTGTAGCGTCAAAGGATATTTTAACGAACCAATCAGAATAAGAGTTTACCAGCAAGCAATAAACTAGCCAATCAGATTATAGGAAGGTTTCAAAGCTTTCAATCTTACTAGGTTTTTTGCAAAAAAAACTGCTTCATGTCAGGATGATTGAAAAAAAAGTAATGCTTAGATCAAATTATCCTTGTTTTCGCAAAATCCCTAGGTTTTTTGCAAAAAACATAATTATCAAATCTTACTACGACACATACATTGTTTTAAAATGACAATATTTCTTATATTCAGCGTACAAATGAATTAATGCTAATAATAGGAAAGGTGGTCAAAAATGGGACGTTTTACCCTATGTACAGTAAAATTTTTGCTAAAAAATATTCTTTATCTTGGCGTTAAAATCTATAAATTAAAACACTGTATGGAATTTTGTCAGATTTTTGAAAATTCACATACACTTTTTAATTTCTAGATTTTTGTGCCGCTTTTATTTATCTTAATTTAATATGATTATCGTACAGAAATCCCCAACAACGCCTGCGCGCGCGCAGAAGAAAAAACTCGTCCAGATTGACGCGGACAACTCGGAGTCCGAAGACTCGAGCGACGAGCACTGGCTCAGCGACGACGAGACGACTGAGTGCAGTGAACGGGTTCGTATTATCTTAACTTCAATACATAGTATAAAACTAGAGGCTGCCCCGCGGTTTTTCCCGCGCAGATTTCTCATTAACAAAAAAATCCCGTTTTTTTTCGTTCCCGTGGGAATTACGGGAAATCCCTTCTTAGTGCTCGCCTACACTCCTTAAGGAACCTACATGCAAAATTTCAGCCCGCTACGCCCAGTAGTTTCGGCTCTGCGTTGTCTGTCAGTCAGTCAGTCAGTCAGTCAGTCAGTCAGTCAGTCAGTAACGGAAGAGTTTTATATATATTGATATATTGATAAAGTCGCTTCCCGCGTCTGTCCCTATGTATGCTTAAATCTTTATAACTATTCAATGGATTTTGATGCGGTTTTTTTAATAGATAGAGTAATTCAAGAGGAAGGTTTATAAGAATAATACATGCACATTATAGTAATAGATTAGGCGGTACGAAGTTCGCCGGGTCGACTAGTATAGTATAAACTAGCTGACCCGGCAAACTACGTATCGCCTTACAAAGGCTCTTCTGTGTCCAAGTTTCTAATCTTTTAAACCTATCCGAAACTACGACAAGTTGTTTTTTTTTTATTTAACAAAAACATAACATATTTATTTAATTCGTTCTCCGCTCCAAATGTATATACACAAGTTGAATTCTATATACTAAAATACGCGAGATAGCATGCGCCGCCATTTTCGAATCGTTTCTTATCTGCGCGGCTTATATAAACAACTTGGGAGTAAAGTTATTCTGCCTCGGGTAAGGTTACAACTCTTGTTCAACTTTCAAGTAATAACCGTCATACATTTTACATCACTTTACACCCTTGTTGCTTATACTACGATTTTAATTAATTTTGTAGCCTATTTACGGTGAGCTGGTGGCGCCACCGTCGCCCCTGCTCCGCTACATTTCAGACCCTGAGGGGGAGTTGGAGAGGATGCTATCAGGTCAGTCATTCGATATACTCTTATTCTGGTGAAAGCTGGGGGTACACTGGATAAGGGTCGCTCAAGACCGGTCGTTGTGGCGATTTATAGGGGAGGCCTATGACCAGCAGTGGACGTCTTTCGGCTGAAATTATGATAGATGACATGTATTTTTTTTTATTTTCATAGCAATCAAGCACGGCCGCACACAATATACCACTGGTTATATATTTCCTCCCCAGGCTACTCCGCGTTGGAGGACACTCTGCAGTACCGCTTCAAGGACCGCTCGCTGCTGCTGCAGGCTCTGACGCACGCCTCGCACTCCGCCAACACTCTCACGGACTGCTATCAGCGGCTCGAGTTCCTCGGAGACGCTATATTAGGTAGGTTTTGTCTCCCCAGGCTACTCCAGGTTGGAGGACACTCTGCAGTACCGCTTCAAGGACCGCTCGCTGCTGCTGCAGGCTCTGACGCACGCCTCGCACTCCGCCAACACTCTCACGGACTGCTATCAGCGGCTCGAGTTCCTCGGAGACGCTATATTAGGTAGGTTTTGTCTCCCCAGGCTACTCCAGGTTGGAGGACACTCTGCAGTACCGCTTCAAGGACCGCTCGCTGCTGCTGCAGGCTCTGACGCACGCCTCGCACTCCGCCAACACTCTCACGGACTGCTATCAGCGGCTCGAGTTCCTCGGAGACGCTATATTAGGTAGGTTTTGTCTCCCCAGGCTACTCCAGGTTGGAGGACACTCTGCAGTACCGCTTCAAGGACCGCTCGCTGCTGCTGCAGGCTCTGACGCACGCCTCGCACTCCGCCAACACTCTCACGGACTGCTATCAGCGGCTCGAGTTCCTCGGAGACGCTATATTAGGTAGGTTTTGTCTCCCCAGGCTACTCCAGGTTGGAGGACACTCTGCAGTACCGCTTCAAGGACCGCTCGCTGCTGCTGCAGGCTCTGACGCACGCCTCGCACTCCGCCAACACTCTCACGGACTGCTATCAGCGGCTCGAGTTCCTCGGAGACGCTATATTAGGTAGGTTTTGTCTCCCCAGGCTACTCCAGGTTGGAGGACACTCTGCAGTACCGCTTCAAGGACCGCTCGCTGCTGCTGCAGGCTCTGACGCACGCCTCGCACTCCGCCAACACTCTCACGGACTGCTATCAGCGGCTCGAGTTCCTCGGAGACGCTATATTAGGTAGGTTTTGTCTCCCCAGGCTACTCCAGGTTGGAGGACACTCTGCAGTACCGCTTCAAGGACCGCTCGCTGCTGCTGCAGGCTCTGACGCACGCCTCGCACTCCGCCAACACTCTCACGGACTGCTATCAGCGGCTCGAGTTCCTCGGAGACGCTATATTAGGTAGGTTTTGTCTCCCCAGGCTACTCCAGGTTGGAGGACACTCTGCAGTACCGCTTCAAGGACCGCTCGCTGCTGCTGCAGGCTCTGACGCACGCCTCGCACTCCGCCAACACTCTCACGGACTGCTATCAGCGGCTCGAGTTCCTCGGAGACGCTATATTAGGTAGGTTTTGTCTCCCCAGGCTACTCCAGGTTGGAGGACACTCTGCAGTACCGCTTCAAGGACCGCTCGCTGCTGCTGCAGGCTCTGACGCACGCCTCGCACTCCGCCAACACTCTCACGGACTGCTATCAGCGGCTCGAGTTCCTCGGAGACGCTATATTAGGTAGGTTTTGTCTCCCCAGGCTACTCCAGGTTGGAGGACACTCTGCAGTACCGCTTCAAGGACCGCTCGCTGCTGCTGCAGGCTCTGACGCACGCCTCGCACTCCGCCAACACTCTCACGGACTGCTATCAGCGGCTCGAGTTCCTCGGAGACGCTATATTAGGTAGGTTTTGTCTCCCCAGGCTACTCCAGGTTGGAGGACACTCTGCAGTACCGCTTCAAGGACCGCTCGCTGCTGCTGCAGGCTCTGACGCACGCCTCGCACTCCGCCAACACTCTCACGGACTGCTATCAGCGGCTCGAGTTCCTCGGAGACGCTATATTAGGTAGGTTTTGTCTCCCCAGGCTACTCCAGGTTGGAGGACACTCTGCAGTACCGCTTCAAGGACCGCTCGCTGCTGCTGCAGGCTCTGACGCACGCCTCGCACTCCGCCAACACTCTCACGGACTGCTATCAGCGGCTCGAGTTCCTCGGAGACGCTATATTAGGTAGGTTTTGTCTCCCCAGGCTACTCCAGGTTGGAGGACACTCTGCAGTACCGCTTCAAGGACCGCTCGCTGCTGCTGCAGGCTCTGACGCACGCCTCGCACTCCGCCAACACTCTCACGGACTGCTATCAGCGGCTCGAGTTCCTCGGAGACGCTATATTAGGTAGGTTTTGTCTCCCCAGGCTACTCCAGGTTGGAGGACACTCTGCAGTACCGCTTCAAGGACCGCTCGCTGCTGCTGCAGGCTCTGACGCACGCCTCGCACTCCGCCAACACTCTCACGGACTGCTATCAGCGGCTCGAGTTCCTCGGAGACGCTATATTAGGTAGGTTTTGTCTCCCCAGGCTACTCCAGGTTGGAGGACACTCTGCAGTACCGCTTCAAGGACCGCTCGCTGCTGCTGCAGGCTCTGACGCACGCCTCGCACTCCGCCAACACTCTCACGGACTGCTATCAGCGGCTCGAGTTCCTCGGAGACGCTATATTAGGTATGTTTTGTCTCCCCAGGCTACTCCAGGTTGGAGGACACTCTGCAGTACCGCTTCAAGGACCGCTCGCTGCTGCTGCAGGCTCTGACGCACGCCTCGCACTCCGCCAACACTCTCACGGACTGCTATCAGCGGCTCGAGTTTCTCGGAGACGCTATATTAGGTAGGTTTTGTCTCCCCAGGCTACTCCAGGTTGGAGGACACTCTGCAGTACCGCTTCAAGGACCGCTCGCTGCTGCTGCAGGCTCTGACGCACGCCTCGCACTCCGCCAACACTCTCACGGACTGCTATCAGCGGCTCGAGTTTCTCGGAGACGCTATATTAGGTAGGTTTTGTCTCCCCAGGCTACTCCAGGTTGGAGGACACTCTGCAGTACCGCTTCAAGGACCGCTCGCTGCTGCTGCAGGCTCTGACGCACGCCTCGCACTCCGCCAACACTCTCACGGACTGCTATCAGCGGCTCGAGTTCCTCGGAGACGCTATATTAGGTAGGTTTTGCCTTTAAGCCGCGCAGATTAAGCACCGATTTAAACATGGCGGCCGAACGCATTCTATCTCGCGTACATTAGTAGAGGGAAAAGTTAAGAAGAGAGACAGCTCATAGTTTCTATATGTGCGCTGGTTATACAAGATTAGCACTTTGAAGACTTTTACAACAATTTTTGTGCAAAAAAAAATTATCTTCTAATCTAAACCATGGCAAATAAAAAAAAAATGTTTTACTTCTTCTTCATCTTCTTTCGGTGCCTCTACTGGAGTTTGGCCGTCAGCCATCTCCGTAAATAGTCTCATGCATTTCCATACGTTTGATTTGATCGCAGCACGCCATGCATGACGCTCGGCGTGCCCTTAAATGAGGCCTAAGACTAGCAACAACATTTTAACCGTGCCAAATCTGAAGGTAATAATGCCAGCATGTTAAATTGTATGTGTCGTAGTAAGATTGGATAATAAGGTTTTTTTTGCAAAAAACCTAGGGATTTTGCGAAAACCCGGATAATTTGATATAAGCATTAATTTTTATCAATCATCCTGACACTAAGCAGTTTTTTTGCAAAAAACCTAGTAAGATTGATAGCTTTGAAACCTTCCTATAATCTGATTGGCTAGATTTATTGCTTGCTGGTAAACTCTTATTCTGATTGTTAAAATATCATTTGACGCTACAGAGGACCAATCAGAATAAGAGTTTACTAATCTAGCCAATCAGGGTTAAGGCAGGTTTCACATTTTTCAATTATACTAGGTTTTTTTGCAAAAAAAAAACTGCTTTATGTCAGGATGATTGAAAAAAAATTAATGTTTATATCAAATTATCCGGGTTTTCGCGAAATCCCTAGTTTTTTTGCAAAAAACCTAAGTATCAAATCTTTCTACGACATGTGCACTGTTCCCCAGACTACCTGATAACGCGGCACCTGTACGAGGAGCCGCGGCGGCACTCGCCGGGCGCGCTCACCGACCTGCGCTCGGCGCTCGTCAACAACACCATCTTCAGCACGCTCGCCGTCCGCCACGGACTGCACAAGTTAGTACTCAAAATAAAAACAAAAACTTTATTCAATACAGGATACAAGATATCACTTATTGAAAGTCAATTAGACTACATCTAATCTAATTGATATTAATACCTTTTTTAGTAAAGTATCCTATACTGTGAGAGGCGACAATTGGCTCAAGCAAACAAAATGTTTGACTTGCCTTACGACAATGGTCGCCTGGAGACGCCCCCAAACGAGCCCTCAAATGATTCTACTCCCTTTCGCAATGATTTTACAGCGTAGAGAAGAAAGGGGTAACTATGACTTTTAAAGGCTTTTATTTTACTTGCAATGTATGTATTGTATGTACGTATAATACTATAATACTCAATTTTGAAGCAGATATCTTTAACCGATTGAACTGAAATTTTAAATACGCGTTCAGTGTGCCTATGGCCTCGTTTAGGGAGATGCGGCGCGTTGCGGAGGGCGTTATACGTTTGATTTAATCGCAGCACGCCCCGCACGACGCCCTGCGCAACGCCCCGCGTGTGCCTAAGTTAGGCCTGCTGTAAGCTAACGTGACGTCTTTCAAAATGCAAAATGGCAAAATCTGATTGTATTTCAGATACTTCCGTCACATGTCTCCAGGCCTGAACGAAGTTTTAACGAAATATGTTAAGATTCAGGAGGAGAATGGACACTCAATCAGTGAAGAGGTAATTTAATAACCCATAACACTCAGAGCCTCTAACTAGGAAGAACCTGTATCTAGGGTGCCTAAATCATATACAAAGACTGTCTAAGACACAGGCACAGAAATCTAGAAAATGGACATAGAAATCTTTATTCATTTTCTCCAAATTTAAAACACAATTTAAGCCAAAAAGTTAGTCAAAATCTAAAATCAACAAATTCATGATCTGTTTCTTTACAAGATTTTTTTTTTTTTCGTTTTTCTAAATTATAATTAAAATGGTTCCGTTTCAAGACACCATTGCCAAGCTGTACTTCAATACATAGTATAAAACAAAGTCGCTTCACGCGTCTGTCCCTATGTATGCTTAAATCTTTAAAACTATGCAACGGATTTTGATGCGGTTGTTTTTACTAGATAGAGTGATTCAAGACGAAGGTTTATAAGTTTAAAACATGAGCAACATAGTAATACGTTAGGCGGTACGAAGTTCGCCGGGTCGACTAGTTCCCAATATAACAGAGGGGCGATTCAGAACAGCAGTCCTGCACATTGACCTTGTCAGATGATCGAATAAAATGTATGGAACAGCTGTGTTTTTTTTTTTTAAATTTTTCGACCCATATTTCTTTGGCAAAGTTGCTTGTTATGGTAAGCTAAATCACCGCTCTAATTCACGTCAGACTTGTCAGAAGCATCGAGTAAATAGAATAGATAATGTTTCAATCAATCAATCGCTTCAATCAATCCGCAGCACTACCTGATTCAAGAGGACGAGATGGAGCAGGCGGAGGACGTGGAAGTACCAAAGGCGCTGGGCGATCTGTTCGAATCAGTCGCCGGAGCAATCTTCTTGGATTCAGGTTTGTATGATTATTGTTTTAACGTTGGTTCCGAAACCACGTGTTTTGATAGCGGGCTTTAAAACAATAATACAATAAACTTATTATAACCGTACAACGTTGCCGGGCTTTAATCCCACCCTTTTAACTAATTTGTGAACTTGACATTGGCAAAATACTCCACTGAAGTGGAGTCGTCCATTACATTAAAATAATAATCTATACCAACCAATATTATAAAGAGGAAAGATTTGTTTGTTTGTAACGAATAGGCTCCGGAAATACTGAACCGATTTGAAAAATTCTTTCATTGGTAGGAAGCTACACTATCCCCGAGTGTCATAGGCTATATTAGATTTTAAAAAAATTAGGGATCCTTACCTAAACTCAAATAATGTAACCCAAGGTGCAATATTATTTCCGTTGTTTACATATTTTTACAGGTGGTTTGTTGTTGTTGTTTGTTTTTTATTCGGCCATTCTGGGCAGTCAAAAGAACATAGTCTATAGAGCCAAGTCTTTTGTAGTACTTATCTTATATTCTATGGCGTAACGAAGTAAGCCGGGAAAGCTCGTAAATAATAATCCGGTTTGTATCAATCAATCAGCAATCATTACATAGCTGGACATAGGTCTCCCCCACAGATTGTCACAAGGACTATCATTTTTGGATCGCCACGTTTGGCAGGCGGGTTGGCGATCGCAGTGTGGCTCTGCAAGTATTTCAAAGAAGGACGCAGCGCTGCTGCCCGTCCGTCCGTTTTATTGTGCTCTTGATAAGATTTATTTTTAAATTTTCAATATAAGCACTGCGGCCATCTGTGTTATAATGCTACTAGTAGACCCGGCGAACTTCGTAACGCCTAACCTATTACTATGTTGCTCATCTATTAAGTATATACTTATAAACTTTCCTCTTGAATCACTCTATCTATTAAAAAAACCGCATCAAAATCCGTTGCATAGTTTTAAAGATGTAAGCATTCATAGGGACAAAGTGGGAAGCGTATTTTTTTACTGTATATTGATTGATGTGCACCTGCCTACGAACAACAATACTCAAGAAGCGTAACTAGCCTAATAAAATGCCCCACGCAATGCACACGGAAAAGAAGCCCCGGTGGGCGGGGTTTAGGGTTACGGACACCATGCCGCGTCAGTTCCTAGTGGCACCTTGAGTCGTTTGGCTGCAGCGTCGGGAGCATATTACTGTGTTTTTGGATATTTCTGACCGTGTTTTATCTTTACAAATATGCCTTCGAGCATTATAAAATGTTGTAGAAGCCGTAGGGACAAAAAAAAAACTTACATCACCTTTAAATAAAAAATTTGTAAAATACCACTTGACCGCCATCTAGTAGCGATAATATGTACCAGCCAAAAGCAGGGGGGCTAGCTCGCGGCTTTGTCGACAGACGCGAGCGAAGCGGCCAATAGCGAGCAAGCTTGTCTATGAGAATGTGTGAGTGTTTGTTGCAATAGGAGTTACTGTGTGAGCGTAAGTGGAACCAAAATCGAAGCGGTTTTGTAGGAGAGTTACGCTTCCTGAGTATTGTTGTTCGTAGGCACCTGCACATATTTTATCTTTGTTATTAGATCATATATCCTTTGAAATTATTCAATGTTCGTTCATTAAGTAGGTAGTAAAGTAAATAATAATTTTCTTGTTTTTATGTTATGTATGTTAGCACAGCTGTTTTTGTACTTTAAGAAATACATGTGGTCCTGAAAGCGGGATTTCTATCGTTTGTTAATTAATCAATTCCCTACTCTTCCAGGCATGTCGCTATCGGCAGTGTGGCGGCCCTACGAGCGTCTGATGTCGGCAGAACTAGAGGCCTTCAGCGCCGCCGCGCCGAAGTCGCCCGTCAGGGAGCTACTAGAGGCCGAGCCTGATACTGCCAAGTTTGGGTAAGTTTTAATGCATTGTCTGCGACCATTGTCGTAAGGCAAGCTGAGCCAATTGGTGGGCACCCTGAACTACCTCGCCTCTCACAGTATAGGATACTTTACCAAATAAGGTATCAATAGCGATTAGATTAGATGTAGTCTAATTGACTTTCAATAAGTGATATCTTGTATCCTATATTGAATAAATATGTTTTTACTTTAGTAGTATTCAGGTTAAATAATGTTTTTCGGCTGATAACTCGAGTATTGTGGTATCATTGTCTCATCACATTGACGGTTGTCTATATCATTTTGATAGGCGAACTCATTCGGTAAGCGCGTCGCGCGCCAGAAGTCTTATCGGATTCATAAGTTTTTTATGCCTACAACCGGGCCCTTAGTCTCATCGCGCAAAACGTAACTATCGAATAAAAGTAGAGTAGAAACAGTACGTTAATCGCAAGAAAATACACATTTGGTAGTCTCGTAATCAATTTTGCTATAACTATAGCAGTAGTATCGCAATAGATTGGAATTGACCAAAAAGGGTAGTCTGCTCCATAATAAGATAATGTTATGATAACGTTCGACTGACATTATATATGTCAATATTGATTGATATTAAGTGACAGTTGCACTACGCCCGTCCGGATTCACAACATAAAACAGGATTCACTATTTAGGTAAAAAAATCCCAGATTATTCTATAGCTTGCTATTCATATTCTATTGCTATACTACAATGATCGATCAAAGTTACGAGACTCGCAATTTTTGACACAATCGTAATAGAGTAATAGTAGAATAATAATAGAATAGAAGTTTAATCGTAAGTTTAAGAGACTAGAGTCCCAGATTAGAATAATGTGCTTTGGCGCGGTTCTGATGTATTTCTAGCCAAAATCAATGTATGACCCCATACAAAATTATGGGAGAAAGTGATGCGCAGCATCATGCGACACCTTTCTCCTGAGATGACTTTAAAATTCAAAGAAAAATATTTTTTTACGGCGGTAACTCTCGGCATGCCGCGTTTTTCGCGTTTTTTTATTTATTCTGGCGAAATTATTCATTTTTAACCTTTTCGGCGCCACTGGAAATAAACGAAGGTTGCTCCCCCACGCCAAGGCATTTTACCTTCAAAAACATTAGTGATTGCAAAATTCAATCGACACACAAAATCAACCAACATTTTTATGTGAGATAAATAAACAATGGAGTGATTAATATACGAAAAGCTAAACATTTTCCCGTTTTTTAAACTTTTGTAATGCTAGAACCCAATTAGAATTTGCTTTTATGGAGTTTTGTCTGATTACTTTCAACTGAATTATATAACAAACTAAAGCGGTGGCACGTCACTAACTACTTCATATCAAGTACTCGGCGCTGGAGAGACACAAAAACTGCAAAGTTCGATCTCGTTAAAGGGTTGTTAATCACAGAGTCGATAGTTTTTTTGTACTATATTTTTTTATCTTTTATTTAATCGTATTTAAATCTTTAAAATTATGCAACGGATTTCGATTCGGTTTTTTTTTAAATAGATAGAGTGATTCAAGAGGAAGGTTTATAAGTTTAATACGTGCACAAGATAGTTATAGGTTAGGCGGTGCGAAGTTCGCCGGGTGGACTAGTTTTTAATAAAACCATTTATGTACCAATCAAAATAATCTCACTCAAGTAACTTAATAATTTTAAGTTCATGAGTCATATGTGATGTGATGCATTTCTCGTTACAGTTTAAGGCACCATTTTTGTCATGAGCGTGGCGGGATATTTCATTGAATCATACCTGGACAATGGGCATGGAAACACACCTCAATTTATACTCCAAAGGGCCTATGTCCAGCAGTGGACGTCTTTCGGCTGATTTTATTTCATTTCCAAAGATATTGTAAGTAGGTATCAAAAGTTATAATGTAACACGGAAATGCTACCTGTGAGTGGATAAATCGACCCGCCGACCAAAAAGTCACCCCTATTTTCCCACCCTTAGGGTGGGAATTTTATTTCCAAATTTTTATGGGACCAACTTCAAGGTATACCCTGTCGATTAAAAAAAGAATTATCAAAATCGGTCCACACAGTAAAAAGTTATGCGTGATCATACATAAAAAAAAAATATATATATACGCGACGAATTGAGAACCTCCTCCTTTTTGTTTTTTCGTCGGTTAAAAAACGTATAGTATTAGAGTTATAAAGCTTATAATTTGAAAAAACCAATAGCCGTCAAGCTTTATTAAATTGAGTTGTATTGGGACATGGAAGTTGTTGGGTAAATTTGTCTAACACTCGTAACAACAAAATAATGTTCCCTTGGTGTTTTCACCACCATTAAAAAATGCTCCGCTTTTGCGTTTGCAGGGGCCTTACATTATGAAGACAATATAAATGGGGCGGACGGAGCCTATAGTGTCGCGAGCGCATCGGTCCTTATCGTGCCAGAGGGATCTAGGCTTCGCACCGACCGCACGCGCGTTCTTTCTATTTTTGTATAAATACGTAATAAATTCTGGATAAAAAAATATATAGTACCTATACTTAGTTTTCTTTTGGCAATTTTTTTTTTTAATTATTCTCTTTCGTCCTCAAATACAAATATGTACAAAATTAAAACTATACTTTCTATAAATTTAAAATCTAAAAATTAATATAATTTATGTTTGTAGCTGTTCGTCCCTCGACCATTGCCATAAATCAATCATAGATAACATCGTATCCAAAACGTCATTATAAAGAACTATGTAAAATCAAAGGTTGTTTTAATTTTGAGGACATAAATAACATTTAAATTAAAAATTACAAATAATTGTAAAATACTATAAAGTTCATTTTTACAACCTCTACACTTCATCAAAGAGATTTTTTAATTTTCATCAGGAATTTTCTTAAGTATCTCAATTTACATACGTAAACAAATATATGTTGTAGAGTTTTTTTTAAATGAACTTTTAACTAGTTCAAAAAAAACAACTTATGAGGTAAGGTCCCAATAGTTCTCTGCAAATCTGTATTCCAGTAGTAGAAGCCGTGGGAAAGAATAATTTTTAAGGTAAACAAAGTCATAAATCACATTTTTGTAAAGGGTTTTTTGCAGAGTATTCTTACCTGGAATCGACACTTTTGTTTTAGCATAAACGCATAGGCGGGGTGCCTATCCAACATACCTTACACACAAAGACAACATAATGCGACATCTATTTGTCTCTGAGCACTGTTACCTAAAGCTTTAGCAAACAAATCAAACCCATTTATGGAATTAATTGCCAATATTTTTTTTTAGTTTTGCTGGGTATTTCCTATTACTTTGTGAATACCGTTTAAAATGTTGAAAGCTTTTTTTAAAAGACGTGATTTTGTTCTATAGTATAATATTCAATTCTATGGTGTCTATTAAAGCGTTTACCCAGCTATGTATGGATGTTTGTAAAAAATCTGTGATGACCATTTGTAGATCTAAGTGTACACGTTTCGAAGTAAACGTAGTATTAGTAGGTAGGTACTTTTACGACCAAATCCAAACTGACTTAATTCAATTCAACAATATTTTATTAGTTTCTAATTAGAACCATTGGAAAATGCGCAGCGCAATTCATCTGTAGATGTACTTTCACTATTTTTTACGCTGAGCGTAACAACAGTCTAGACACAATGTACCAAAATGTCCACTCTTTAGCACAGCACTAAAAAACTTGTCTTGCGTATGTGACGTCACAGCAGCACTTCACCTCAAGTGCTTGGCGTACGGGATATATCAAACAACTGATGAACGGGTTGCTTCGCTAGAGCCGCCCGCCTACCTTATTAATTGTTGTCGACATTTTCAAAGGCGAGGATTTGTAATGTGTACAATAAAGGAATCAATAGTAAATTCTAATAGAAATTATATTATTTCAGTCCGCACTATGCGTACACGTTATGAGATGGTTGAAAAAGTGTATAGTTATAATAATTTAAAAATATATTTGTTAGGAATCATCGAAAATTCCGAGTAATGTCACAACACTAGACCACTTCCAGTAAAGTACTTGGCGTGGGAGAGCACACTACTTTTCATTTGAAAGTTTCTTAAAGTTTATCGTCTTATTATTCTAAGTTAATTAACTTTTCACAAAATCTGTTAACATGAATTACTTCATAGAAGCTTCAAGAACAGTATCCAATTGGATTTTTTTCTTTAGAACATATAGTTGGGTCATAAAATGTAAAAATGTAAGCTACTTCCAGAGAAGTGCTTGGCGTGGTGGGAGAACTTTGTGACTACTTCATATCAAGTGCTTGGCGGTTAAAAGGTTAATATTTTTTTATGAATTAGCGTTTGCAAAAAAAAACATCTCCCACATTGTTATACAACGTTTTTGAAAGACAGACCCCACTGAAAATGAATACTTTCGCCAGAATAAATAAAAAACGCGAAATAATTTGTATTTCGCGCCATACTGAGAGTTACCACCTTAACTTATTTGTGGTCCAGTAATCGACATTTTTGGCGATAAGTGGGAGATACCTAAGTCGTAACAATGGTCGTTTTTCGTCTAAGATTATAATGCCTTTTTTTTTTCTTTCTAATCCAGTAAGCCAGAGCGTCTTGCGGACGGGCGGCGCGTGAGAGTTGCAGTGGAAGTTTTCGGGCGCGGCAGCTTCAAGGGGGTAGGCAGGAACTACAGGATAGCCAAGGGGACTGCAGCTAGGTGCGCTCTGAGGCACCTGCGCCGGCATAAACCACACTGATTTATTAGCCTTTATTATATTTAATTTATTTAATATACTATGTATTCTAAGATAAGTGTTTAGCAAAATATGGCGAAGCGCATCGAACATATCGAGAAAAAACAATTTTAACTGTGTGCCTGTTGTCGTTTCCAATGGCTATGAGAATGAAAAACATTTTGACATTTTAACATGCTATAGACTTACAAAAAGGAATAGAGGCTGCCCCGCGGTTTCACCCGCGCAGATTTCTCATCAACACATAAATGCCGTTTTCTCCCGTTCCCATGGGAATTTCAGGAAATTATTCCTTAGTGCACAACACTCCCCAAGGAACCCACGAGCAAAATTTTAGCCCGCTACGCCCAGTAGTTTCGGCTCTGCGTTGTCTGTCAATCGGTCAGTCAGTAACGGTAGTTTTATATAATATTGATTAGCATAGCTAGCTATCTATAGATCAATTAATTTCCTATTCAAAATACACGAGTTAGTAACTCAGAGTTACGTATCACATGCACGTAGGTATATATAGCTTTACCCAGAATTAGTACCTAATTATTATATGACAAAATGATTTTCATTTTCATAGCCATTGGGAACTGCAATAGACATTGTTTCGTTTTGTAAAAGATTTGAATAATCTTTGAATGTACTTATGCCATAGTATTTAGACTCCATTTTAAATTGGTGTTCTTTGTATATTCGCCGCGCTTCGCCTGTCGCTGAGCCTTAGTTTAGTACCTATATCAAATTGGGTTATCCTCTATCTTTAAGCATACATTACTAGTAAAGTACTTATATAATTATTTCTTATATTTTGTACCTACTATCTATAATCGAATTAAATAAATTTGTTTAATTTGTTAATGAATTGTTTTATTTAAAATAAAAATAGAAGGAATTCGGATGGAAACTCATTTTTTTACAATTTTTCTTATGAAATATACAGGAGGTCAACTTAGTTTTCTATACAGGATGTTAACTTGATTTCTTGTACATGTTACAGGTCTTAATTTTCTATACAGTGTGTAAACTTGATTTTCCTTATCCTTGCGAGAAGGGCGGGGCGGCGTTGGTTGTCAAATAGTAGATACCGGTGCGACTGAAATGATTAAAATCAGGTGTCAATGTGCAATTACCACTAGAAGTATATAACTAAATTTCAAAAATATAATCTGAACAAAAATCTAAATTGCTAAAATCCTAATCAATAATGAATTTTGTTTAGTTAAATTATCACCAGATATCAAAAATCATACCACAGACCCTTATACGGACAGCTAAATATTTACGGTTAACCTTAACTTATTAATTTATTTATTGAGAGAAACAAACAGCTTTACATAACACTTAAGAAAATACATAATAAATAGTACTTAAGCCAATAAAGTTTCCACTACTAAAGTAACTTGGTAACTTTTTAGCTTTAACTCCTAAAAAAACGTAAACTTGGTCTAAATAACGTCTAATCAAATCACGTCTTATGATTTAGACAGGTCAAACTTTTTTGTGGTAAGATAAGACCTATTATTATTTATTATTATGTTATACGATTATTATTATTATTTATTATTATGTTATTATTATAGTTTTACCAAATCAATCTGTCCGTATGTAATTTTTAAAAAACGATAACTAAAAGTTACAAGGTGTAACTCACCCAGTTTTCGCGACAAGCCCTCCCATCTGCAGTCGGCCGAGCAGAAAGCAGTTTCCGGTCATGGCGGTCACGTAGGATGCGCACGCGCGCCCCGTGAACCCTCCTGTTTGCAGGGACTCTGCTAGGTACCAGTAGGACCTAAATGGAAATTATGTTTTGTTTTATTATGTACAGTGGCGGTCTAGGTCGACGTAACACTTCCGGTTTTTCTGTATTGCAAAATAGCTCTTGTTCTTTAGCAATACAGTCTAGGGCTGACTATAGACAAATCTGTTACGGCCTTTTTTTTGTAACGGGGGGAAATGCCTATCGCATTTTTCGACGCTCGGGGAAGCGTCTGGTGTATGTGGGGCTCGCACCCACTAAACGTTTTGATAAGTGTGTCACGCCCCCGCCCTTCACACCCACGACCCCAAAGACCCCTTGTAGTCGCCTCTTAAGACAGGCAGGGCATACCGTAGACGTATTCTTACAAATCTGTTACGGCCTCCTAGACCGCCGCTGTACTAGTTGACCCGTTGAACTTCGTCCTACCTGACCCGGCATAATCAAAACCGATGAATAAATGAAGGACCGGTGATGCTCTTTAGAAACTCCACCAGAAAAGGTAAATTCTCACCTAGCATGATCGCACTCGTGGGAATCACAGCCGGGCATGCCGACACCACCGTTAGGGTAAAAATCGACGTGACCCAAAGTGCCCAGGTAGCCTAAAACCCCAGCGTTTGTATGTATAACTTCTGTGTACGCAGCGTCGGTGGCGCGGAGCTTATCGTCGTTTGTTATGAAGCCTGGCAGCGCTGGCTCGAGTGCTGTAAGAACAAAATGGTAACGATTTAATAGGAACTTAATATACCGGATAGTTAATCAAAACTCTTCCGTTACTGACTGACTGACTGACTGACAGACAACGCAGAGCCGAAACTACTGGGCGTAGAAAGCTGAAATTTGGCACGTGGGTTCCTTGGGGAGTGTAGGTGAGCACTAAGAAAGGATTTCCCGAAATTCCCACGGGAACGGGAAAAACGGGATTTTTTTGTTTATGAGAAATCTGCGCGGGTGAGACCGCGGGGCAGCCTCTAGTCTTCTCGTAGGCGGAAATGTAAAGTAGAGTATACAACGTATTCCGCTTTACAAACATACCTCATTACAATACTTTAGACTTCAAAAAAGGAGGTTATCAGTTTGACCTGTATGTATGTTTGTCCGCGATTATTTCGCGTTTAGCTGAACCGATTTTGATGCGGTTTTCTGATAAGTATTTGTTACATTCAGGAGAAGGTTTTAGTACCTATACTTCGTAAAAGAAGAAGTGCTCAGTTGATGTTTGTGTGAGTTTAATGAAGGCGGGTTCCTTTTTTGTTAAAAATTAAATTATTAATAAATATAAAACAACCTTTTGTTACAATTTTTAAACCTTGTTCTTAATATGTCCTTATTCTTTTTCACCAATGCATGCTAACCGCAAGTAAATTATATGTTACCATGGCAAATATAAAAGTTAAACTAGATAATCTTGCTTAGTATTTTAGGGTTTTAAAGACCAAAAAAGATACTTAGTGTTGCAGAGGTGTGGCCACTTTAGATCACAATCACAATAAACTTAAAAACTAACCAGTAACATAACCAATGCTCCCGCCGACGACCTGCCTGCCAATGATCCCGGCCATGTGCGCTCCCAGGCTGTGCCCCACGATGTGATACTGCAGGGGAGAGGCCCCTGTCCGCCAGTTCAGCCAGTTTATGAAACGGGCTACTCCTTCCCCTGGTTTGAGAAGAAAAAAAATTAAAAGTAAGTAAGTACTTAGAGTTAAGTCGCGTGGTCAAAATATGAACCAATTATCCCATCCACATGGAATGCTAGACTGGTATTTCATAGAGAATCACAGACCAAAACATTGAATTTTAACGGCGGCCATTTTGTTCCATAAAATGGATGTCTCACAGACGCGGAAAAATCGCATCCGCCATCTTATTCCATAAAATGGATGTCTCACAGACGAAGGGTTCAGGCATTTGTTTCGATTTTCGAATGGCGGGTGAAATACGTATACAGTGGCGCCCCCAGTCGAGTGAAGGGCGACAAATATGCTGTAGTTTTGTACTCCCGCAACCATCATCACGGGGTCAGCCTACTCTGCATTTTTCGGCGCGCGGTCGCCACTCGCTAACTTTTCGCTCCGGACCGAAAAATTTGCGCAAAATAATATATATGTCAAAGTTGAGATATATGTCGTAGTAAGATTTGATAATTAGGTTTTTTGCAAAAAAAACTCGGGATTTTGCGATAACCCGGATAATTTGACATAAGCATTACTTTTTTTTCAATCATCCTGACATTAAGCAGTTTTTTTTGCAAAAAACCTAGTATAATTGAAAAATCTGAAACCTGCCTTCACTCTGATTAGGGCATTTCTACAGACGGGCAAAATTCAGTGGCAATTTGAAAATAAAATATACCCCAGTGAAGTAGGCTGCTCAAATTATTTCAGCCACAACTACGTATGGGTACGCAGTTGGAGAGCATAGAAACGTTTTTGAAAATATAATATAAATACCAGAAAAAAAATCCGAAAGTCATAAAACCTGACATCGGTGGGGTGTCCTGTTGCCAGAATTCATGAAAGAGTCACTTGTTACAAAGTAATGAAGTAATATTTGATTAATTTATATATATTCACGCCTTAGTGATGAGTATATTAAGGCTGTTGTTACCATGAAAAACCTAAATCTTCTATATTTTTCATAATACACCACTCTGAATGAGCGTCCTGAAATTCTCCCTGATTTCGATGGTGTTTACAAATCATTACCCACAACCATAGTGATTAACTTTTCGCACTACCTGAGGTACTTTGCAGCTTGATATAGTCATGGCCTACACGCCGCGAGCCAGAAACCTGTGCCCAGCCAACATTTCAGTATTTTTTTTCAGGATAATTGTGACACTCGGTGGTTTTGGGTACCCCTTAGTCCTGAATACGGTGTAGGTAATTTTTTTCTAACCGTAAGAAATATTTAACTTTCAACTAGTGCCATGCACTCGTCATCGGGTTGGTATTATTTGACTTACAGATGATTGTTGTGCTGTTTTTGAATTTCGAGTTAAATTTTGATTTGTACTCTTTTGTGACTTCGCTGCTTCTGATATCGGTGGTTTTCGGTGGTTTTTTATACACCGAAGTCAAAAAAACATCCACCAAAATCAGATTTTTACTTCGACCGAGTGCTAAAATAGCTCATATTTCACATTTTTGTGATAATATTACTTATTTGTGGTATATAATCAGTGATGGTAAACAATGTGCATTTAAATTCGTACCATTTTTGTTTTTTAATCCTCTGACTCAACTTTTTCGGAGGGTAGTATGAAAACTAATATTGAACACCGGTACAGCGCTGTGCTGAGTTGAGTCAGGTGGGTTTTTATACTAGTTTTCCCGGCGAACTTTGTACCGCCTAATATAATACTATTTTGTGCATATACCTTCCATAAACTTCCTCTTAAATCACATTATCTATAAAAAAAACGCATCAAAGCATACATACACAGAAGCTTCTCGCTGAAGCGACTTTGTGTTATAAATGTACTGATATTAAGAACAACCAAACTTTGCATTTGAATCAAAAAAAATAAGTAAATTATCGGTAATGTATAAAAAAACTATATGTATACTACTGTATGTATACTTATAAAATGCATAAAAAAAATTATAATGCTTAAACGTTATCCTTATTATTTCGACTATTAAAATTAATTGAACATTAATTTTATACGAGAGTGTACTTATTTATTATTGAATATTTAATTACAGTAAAGTAAATTCAAAATTGATGTAAATATTTTCAGATATACTTTAAATTATTATTAAATATTTTTAATTCTTATAGCTCTTCTTGAGTCCGAAAATACTGTTACCAAATCACACAAAAAATATAAAGCACGCAAATGTTTTTCAATGAGCGCTGCTTACTACTACAACTACTACTACTGTGTAAATGAAAATTTATTCAAAATTTTATTGATAAATTGTATGGGATTGTGCTTTCGGTGGATAGATTTCTGATTTCAGTGGTAAAATTGTGATTCTGTGGGTAATTTTTCTGATTTCGATGGAGACAAAATATTAGAGGTCAGTTTTTTTTGAAACTGTTATCTTTTGACGGGGCCCAAAACAATATTTGAATACAGAATTAGCTCTTTTGTATGGGTTTTAATTATGAAGTCTCTAGGTCAAAATAAAAAAAATGGCACCGAAGTCAGAAAAATCTGTTCACTTTGTAGAAATGCTCATTAGCTAGATTATTGCTTGCTGGTAAACTCTTATTCTGATTGGTTCTCTGTAGCGTCAAAAAACCTAATTAACAAATCTTACTACGACATATATATTATTTTGCGGAACTCATCATTTCTGATTCGTTCACGCAGTGAAACTCTGAGCTCTTTTCATAGTCATTTGGGTAAACTTGAGCTTTCTGATTGTGCCTATAGGTTAGCGAGACCGTCATCTCGGTTCCGTAAGGCATCACTGGTGGCAACACACATTAATCATAGACTTTTATCTTTGGCACAGTGTAACAGTTTGTATAGGCAAAAACCCCTAAACCGCTAAATTTAAGTTATACTAACCACAAGTAACAGTGTTAGCGACCGCAGTGAGGTAGTTGAGGGATCCGGCGCCGACGCTCCAGTCTACCACAATCACGTTCACATCTTCAGCTTGAAGGAACGCTGGTGGAAAGAAAACAGGTATTATTTTATTGAAAAAAAAAGGCGCAAGCGCGCTAGGTAAAAGGAAGAGTTCCTACGAGTTCCATGCAGGGACAGCCCACAATCCTTTGATTGCGATAATGAAGACACTGATTATTGGTCACGATCCTGAGCAGGGAACGACGAAGGAGGTAGGAGGTACCCTCATCATTTTGAATTCTTCTATTCGCACGAATCGCACGATTGACTCAAGGAGTAATGTAAGCAACAGGTACAGTGAGCGTTACGTACGAATAGTTTGATCGTAATACGCGAACGGAAGTTGAGAGAAGATAGTAAGAAGTAGAAATACCTAGGAAGAGCCTTTCTTCACTACCTAGGTACCTACTTTATATTTTCCTCTCTAGTTCCATTCGCTTCGCCATCAAAATTCGTCAAGCGTTCGTCGTGTATTCTACCCCTTAGGCCTCCTTTACGAAGACGCGGCGCGTTGTGCGGGGCGTCGCGCGGGCTCAGACGCGGACCCCGCCGCGGGTGCCGTCTCCTTATACATATACGATATCGAGCATAGGCCTATGTTTTGTACTTGAAGCCTTTAACGACGCGGGCACAACCGCGGGGCCCGCGTCGTCGCCCGCGGCGGGGCCAGCTGCAGTGCACGCGTCGGCGCCCGCCAACGCGTCTCCGTAAACGGTCTCATACAATGCTATACGTTTGATTTACATACATGCAAACATACTTACATACAGGTCAAACTGATAACCTGAATTTGAATTCGGTTAACAAAAAGTGCCAACCTTTGCTCCAAGTAAGTACACCGAAGTATACACCTACTAAGTATACTGCATTAGCGCCACGCGCAACATCATACCTTTTTTTTAGGCGGGGAAACTCCTAACGAGTACAACCCCACATAACCCTGCGACTCCCCCCGGGGTCGCAGGGTTATGTGGGGTTCGCACCCACTAAAACCCCGCCGGTGTCCATCTCGGCTGTTGGCAAGGGGATCACGGGCGGGTGATCTTTCGATCGTTGTGTTCAACTCCGCGACCCCCTCCAGCATTGGCTGTTTAGCCTCTTCACGGGGGGACAAGTGGTGGTAGTCCCCCCTGAGCGCAGATGGCTCTTCCTACGCTCGACGGCGGAATCGGGACACCGCGTTCCGCCGCCCTTCTCGGAGCCGTTATATGACTATACACGAGGCCCCCGCCTCGTGCACCCAACGACCCCGGGGTCCCCTCTTAGTCGCCTCTTACGACAGGAAGGGGAAACCTCAGTCCTATTCTTCGGCAGGGCGTGCTACATCATACCTGGCACAAGAGCAGTGTTCATATCAGCCAAAGCGTTGACTCGCCATCCGTGGATGAGGACGATGGTCCGTCGTAGCGGGTTGTAGTTGGTCAGTCCCAGGAGCTGATCACTGTCCACCAGCAGGGGCTGGCTTACCGTCGGGTTGTGTCTGTTTTATAAAGAAACACGTTAGAAGTTAGGTATGATGAGACGAATTACTCCTTTTTTTTACGCGTTGACGGAAGACGCCCATCACAACTAGGACAAAGTCTCCCCCACAGATTGCCCAAGGACAGTTTTGCTGTAATCGCCACGCTTGGCAGGCGGGTTGGCGATCGCATTGTGGCTCTTCAAGTTTTTCAAAGAAGTCAAAGTCAAATTCTTTATTCAATATAGGATACAAGATATCAGTTATTGAAAGTCAATTAGACTACATCTAATCTAATCGCTATTGATACCTTATTTGGTAAAGTATCAGATACTGTGAGAGGCGAGGTAGTTCAGGGTGCCCACCAATTGGCTCAGGTAAACAAATGTTTGCCTTGCCTTACGACAATAGTCGCCTGGAAAGGCCCCCAAACGAGCTCTCCTCTGTCAAATGATTCTACTCCCTTTCGCAATGATTTTGCACTACAGTACACTGATGCCCGTCACTAATTATTCTGTCCTAGGAGATGGGGGGTGCCGTATGGTGAGCTAAATAATACTACTGCCCTGTCAGAAAAAAAACTTTATGGAAACACGTAAAAACCATAATACTTATAAACTACTAAAACGATTTAAGAGGCATATCACAGCTAAAGTAGCGCCACCCGAGAAAAAAATAAATATCTTCTAAACTAAGGCAAATATCAAAATTGTGAAACAGCATTCCCCTAGATAATTCAGTCCAGTATTTTTAGGGCATTGTTGTATAGCTTTAAGGTTAAAGACCACAGAAAGAAATTGATTGTTACTAAAAACACTTTTGGCAACAATCAGTTTCTTTCCGTGGTCTTTAACCTAAAAAAGCTATACAACAATGCCCTAAAAATACTAGGCTGAATTATCTAGGGGAATGCTGTTTCACAATTTTGATATTTGCCTTAGTTTAGAAGATTTTTATTTTTTCTCGAGTGGCGCTACTTTAGCTGTGCTATGGCTCTTAAATGAAATGGTTCCGAGCTAGTCTAAGCCTGAGAAAAGACAAAGACTTTTTTGTTATCCCAAAAATTTAACAGGAACACAAAATTGGGATTTTGCGATTTGAAATAAAATTGCGCTGGTGACACCGCGGACACAAAGTACCTAAGTAAGTAGTTTTGTTTCGAATAAGTAAAAACAAACCTGGTAAAAAGATGATAAACATTATGCTGGTCAGGGTTGTAGCGGGCAGCCTCAGCCACATGGCTGGCCCTCATCCAGAGATCGACCAGCTCTAAACCATTGGGGCCGGCCATGTACTGGTACCGTGGTCCGCCATCGTCTAGCTTCCTTATTACAGGATCCTCGACTTCGGTTGGGAAGGCTGGAAATTTTGCTTTTTTTTTTAGAAGTTGTGTGGTGCTTGTTTTTACTCATTAGTTAGGTTTGTATGGATCAGTGCAGCGCCCCTGGCGGTAAGTAGCAAAACTTAAAAAAAAATCGTTAGCGAACCCGTGGTAAGGGCGAGGGCCGCTTATCTCTTAACCTTACGATTATAGGTACTCACTTAGTTCAATTCTATTGCGATTGGGTCAAGACCGTAACTTTGATCCTATAGGAATAGTATCATCATTCTACTATTCCTTCAGGATTAAAGTTACGAGACTCGCAATTTTTGACCCAATCGTAATTGACGCGCCATGATAAAAATGAAATTATTAAAAAAGTAGGTATTTATTTTATTTCATTAAAAGTTACATGTAAATGTATGTATACTTACCGGAGCTAAGAGCAAGAAGCCCTAGCAAAACTAGGCCAGCGATTTTTGCCATCTTACCTCGAACACTAACCGATATCTACTAGAAAATTCGCTAATTACCTAGGATATTTTATCAATCTGTTATCTTTTGATATGTATAGTACATTAATAATTTTAGGGTCCAAAAGTCATATTACTATTTACGTATTTAATTTAGACTATGTCTGACTGAACCAAATTTAATTTAAATCAGCTAAAAAGTTTTGTCGTGAAAGCTTGAAAGACAGACAATACCTACTTTCGCAATATAATATTAGTATGGATTTATTTTTTATTTTATTAAAATACTAGAGGCTGCCCCGCGGTTTTTCCCGCGTCGATTTCTCAAAAACACAAAAACTTGTTTTTTCCCGTTCCCGTGGGAATTTCGGGAAATCCCTTCTTAGTGCTCACCTACACTCTCTAAGGAACCCACGTGCCAATTTTCAGCTTTCTACGCCCTGTAGTTTCGGCTCTGCGTTGTCTGTCAGTCAGTCAGTCAGTAACGGAAGAGTTTTATATATATTGATGACTAGAGGCTGCCCCGCGGTAACACCCGCGCAGATTTCTCCTAAACACAAAAATCTCATTTTCTCCCGTTCCCATGGGAATTTCGGGAAATCCCTTCTTAGTGCTCACCTACACTCCCCAAGGAACCCACGTGCCAATTTTCAGCTTTCTACGCCCAGTAGTTTCGGCTCTGCGTTGTCTGTCAGTCAGTCAGTCAGTCAGTAACGGAAGAGTTTTATATATATTGATAATTATTAGGGAATCTATGAATGAGTGTTTGTGGTCAGCGCAACTAATTTTCCACTATAATACGCACCAAGCAAAACATGCTTTATGCAGCCATTGATCGAATACAAGAGATGGGGGAACGCTGTCGAATACCTACGACTATCCTACTTAAAAAAGTGACGTTCACGCACTTAACTAATTGATTTTATCTCTGCGATTATTTAAATCAAAGTACTATAATAACACCTGCCTGACAAAATAATGTTAGTATGTATGTACTACACTAATCACTGCCTAATGTCTAATCTCCTAAAAACCTACAAAATAACGTTATCTAACTCAGACGCACTTCCTTACCGACAAACAAATAATGTAAAATCGTTTTTTCTTATAATAGGTATTGCTTTAAATTAATTGTATACTTAGGACCCTTATGGTATTTTAGTATTTACAAAAACTTTTATTTTAATAAAAAAAGAAAAACTTTATTTAAAAAAATATTTATACAATTTGTTATTAACTATAAAAAAAAATTGTTTAAAAATTTAAATTCAAATCAATAGATCCAGAACACATATCGCGAGGCGAGACAGATCGGGAGTTTAACCATATAAACTTTTTAGACCAGAGTTTAAGAGCCATGCGCGAAAAAAATTAATATCTTCTAAACTAAGGCAAGTATGACACTAGATAATATTTTTTTAGCCTAGTATTTTTAGGGCACTGTTGTATAGCTTTTAGGTTAAAGACCAAAGAAAGCTACAAAGTTGCCACTTTTAGCAACAATCTGTGTATAATTCTGTTATTTAAAGTTAGGACAACTTTACTGTGCTCAAAAAATACTAAGCAAGATTATCTAGTGTCATACAGTGCTACATTTTTGATATTTGCCTTAGTTTAGAAGATATAATTCGCGGTAAACTGGCTCTTAAGGCTTAAGCCAGGTTTTCATTTTTCAATAGAAACTTATTTTATGCTACTTTTGCTCCTAAACTCTGTCCCATAGAAGTAAGGCTGACATTCACAGTGTCTGGAGGCTACTCGGTCGAGTATGATACTCGGACAAGTCGTTCCCGAGTACTGATAATCCTGGCTCGAGCCGTCTTATACTCAGTCGAGCATGCTTCTGCACTGTGCACTGTGTATATCAAATCAGTGTGGAAAACAATTTAAAATTACACTGGAGTCAGAGTTCGAGCTGCGGCTCGAATGTGAAGACTAGAGACTAGTTTAAATTATCTCTCTCTATTCTCGCGTACTTACTGGGCCTTAGAGAAAGAAACAAACTAAACCAATCTGTTTAACTAGGTTTAACTCTATTAAACTCCCTGGGGGCCTAGCACTGCTAGACTAGCAGGAGTTTAAACACAGCTCGTATTTTAGCATGGAAGGCGTTCCAGCGCCTCTGGTGGAGAGTAGCATAGCTATAAAAAGTTTATACATTTAATTTAAATCAGCTAAAAAGTTTTGTCGTGAAAGCTTGAAAGACAGACAATACCTACTTTCGCAATATAATATTAGTATGGATTTATTTTTTATTTTATTAAAATACTAGAGGCTGCCCCGCGGTTTTTCCCGCGTCGATTTCTCAAAAACACAAAAACTTGTTTTTTCCCGTTCCCGTGGGAATTTCGGGAAATCCCTTCTTAGTGCTCAACTAAACTCTCTAAGGAACCCACGTGCCAATTTTCAGCTTTCTACGCCCTGTAGTTTCGGCTCTGCGTTGTCTGTCAGTCAGTCAGTCAGTAACGGAAGAGTTTTATATATATTGATGACTAGAGGCTGCCCCGCGGTAACACCCGCGCAGATTTCTCCTAAACACAAAAATCTCATTTTCTCCCGTTCCCATGGGAATTTCTGGAAATCCCTTCTTAGTGCTCACCTACACTCCCCAAGGAACCCACGTGCCAATTTTCAGCTTTCTACGCCCAGTAGTTTCGGCTCTGCGTTGTCTGTCAGTCAGTCAGTCAGTCAGTAACGGAAGAGTTTTATATATATTGATAATTATTAGGGAATCTATGAATGAGTGTTTGTGGTCAGCGCAACTAATTTTTCACTATAATACGCACCAAGCAAAACATGCTTTATGCAGCCATTGATCGAATACAAGAGATGGGGGAACGCTGTCGAATACCTACGACTATCCTACTTAAAAAAGTGACGTTCACGCACTTAACTAATTGATTTTATCTCTGCGATTATTTAAATAAAAGTACTATAATAACACCTGCCTGACAAAATAATGTTAGTATGTATGTACTACACTAATCACTGCCTAATGTCTAATCTCCTAAAAACCCAAAAAATACCTACAAAATAACCTTATCTAACTCAAACGCACTTCCTTACCGACAAACAAATAACGTAAAATCGTTTTTCTTATAATAGGTATTGCTTTGAATTAATTGTATACTTAGGACCCTTATGATATTTTAGTATGTACAAAAACTTTTATTTTAATAAAAAAAGAAAAACTTTATTTAAAAAAATATTTATACAATTTGTTATTAACTATAAAAAAAATTGTTTAAAAATTTAAATTCAAATCAATAGATCCAGAACACATATCGCGAGGCGAGACAGATCGGGAGTTTAACCATATAAACTTTTTAGACCAGAGTTTAAGAGCCATTCGCGAAAAAAATTAATATCTTCTAAACTAAGGCAAGTATGACACTAGATAATATTTTTTTAGCCTAGTATTTTTAGGGCACTGTTGTATAGCTTTTAGGTTAAAGACCAAAGAAAGCTACAAAGTGGCCACTTTTAGCAACAATCTGTGTATAATTCTGTTATTTAAAGTTAGGACTACTTTACTGTGCTCAAAAAATACTAAGCAAGATTATCTAGTGTCATACTGTGCCACATTTTTGATATTTGCCTTAGTTTAGAAGATATAATTCGCGGTAAACTGGCTCTTAAGGCTTAAGCCAGGTTTTCATTTTTCAATAGAAACTTATTTTATGCTACTTTTGCTCCTAAACTCTGTGCCATAGAAGTTAGGCTGACATTCACAGTGTCTGGAGGCTACTCGGTTGAGTATGATACTCGGACAAGTTGTTCCCGAGTACTGATAATCCTGGCTCGAGCCGTCTTATACTCAGTCGAGCATGCTTCTGCACTGTGCACTGTGTATATCAAATCAGTGTGGAAAACAATTTAAAATTACACTGGAGTCAGAGTTCGAGCTGCGACTCGAATGTGAAGACTAGAGACTAGTTTAAATTATCTCTCTCTATTCTCGCGTACTTACTGGGCCTTAGAGAAAGAAAAAAACTAAACCAATCTGTTTAACTCTATTAAACTCCCTGGGGGCCTAGCACTGCTAGACTAGCAGGAGTTTAAACACAGCTCGTATTTTAGCATGGAAGGCGTTCCAGCGCCTCTGGTAGAGAGTAGCATAACTATAAACAGTTTATACATGAAAAAAAAACTTGACAAGTTCGTTAACTCGTTAGCAAACCTAAGGGCACTGTAGACCATAAAAATACCCCGAAGTGGAAAGCTCGAAATGGTAATTTTAATTTAAAGTAACAATGTATTTCGAGAATTAATTCTTGAGCTTTATAACATACGAGCTTTCCCGGCTTACTTCGTTACGCCATAGAATATAAGATACTACAAAAGACTTGGCTCTATAGACTATGTTCTTTTGACTGCCCAGAATGGCCGATTAAAAATTAAACAACAACAACAAACCACCTGTCAAAATACCTATGTAAACAACGGAAAAAATATTGCACCTTGCGTTACATTATTTGAGTTTAGGTAAGGATCCCTAATTATTTTGAAAATCTATTATAGCCTATGACACTCGGGCTTAATGGAGCTTCCTACCAGTGAAAGAATTTTTCAAATCGGTTCAGTATTTCCGGAGCCTATTCGTTACAAACAAACAAACTAACAAATCTTTCCTCTTTATAATATTGGTATAGATGTACGGCTAGTAAGTACTTACTCACAATACGTATGTATTAAGTTTGTATATAAATTAAGATAAAAAGTGAAAACAAAAATCAATGATGAACACTGAGGTTTTGCCTTAGAACAAGAAAAACTATAGAGTAACCAACCACCAAATTACTCTTTTATTTTACTATATCCCCGTTTCTCTGACAGGCTGGCTTCCCACTTCTTGGCCACGGAGCAGTAGAGTCTCATCACGGCGCGGGCATCTTCAACCGAGCTGTGTTCACCCCGCTGAATGTCCAGACCTAAAACTTCTTTTGACAGACGCTTTAGGGACGGAGTACTGCCTGATGTTATCTGTGGATTAAATTAGTTTTTTAGCCTTTTGTAAAATAAGGAAGCAAATAAGAGGTTTTGTGTGAGTAATCAAAAAAAAACAAGTGTTGAAGACATTTTTAAACCACTTTTGAGATAGCGCCATATGCGATACTAGCTCCCCTATCGATAAAAAAATTAATATTTACTAAACCATAGCAAAATCAAAAATATGCATCAATGATGCACAAGATAATCTTGCTTTGAATTTTTAAGATACAGCTCGGCAACGGTGTATTGAAATGGAACCATTTTATTTTACGTGAAATCCCTTTAAAAAAAATTACCTTCTACTAAACAAACAGATCATGAATTTGTTGATATTTGATTTCAACTACATTTGGGCTTAAATGGTGTTTTATTTAGTGAGAAAGTAAATAAAAATTACAAGTCCACATACAAAGTGGCGCCCCCATTATTTTATAGTTATATCTGTGGCTATCCACTCTGTATCTTTGCTAGGCCCGGCCAAAAGAGCACTGGGTCTTATATGAATAGCACCTATGATGCATATAACTTTAAAACAAATTAATATAGTGCGGCACAAAACTTTTGTAAAAATTTGCAACACTGATGCAAATATTCGAAAGTCTGACAAATTTCCAGTGTCGCAACTTTAAAATTTTAAAAAATTTGTGTTGCACTGTTAATGAATACTTACACTTCTAAATGGTTTGTAACGTGACGTATCTCTGATGCTCCTCTTCGGATGAGACAGAAATAGAACACTCAGGTCATTCTTCAACGAGTGACCAACTAATATTCTACCACGAAGTAGCTCTGCTACCTGTAAAAATTGTATTTATTTTAAATACCAAAATCAGATAATTAAGAAGGTGGTGTTAATGGTAACTAAATTTTTTTCATAATTACAAAATGTTCAAGATTCTAGACTAGACAGTCTAGTGCGTGTGACTAAGAGACCACAGACAAATGTGTTACGCTACATGATGAGACCGCCACTGTATACAATAATAATTTATATCTTTCAAATACAGTTGAGCATCCATTATCCAAACATATATAATAAGGATGTATTTACTATGACGTGGGAGAGAAATATGCGCCAGTCAGGCTAAAATGTTTCAGGAATCGAGTTGAGATAAGCAATTGTTTGGATAAGCGATGTTTCGATAATCGAGGCTCTACTGTAGAAGTTCATTGGATCTCTATTTACATTTTATTTATAGAAAGAGCGTAAGTAAAACATAAAAAATTGAGAAACCTACCTCCTTCTGAACAGTAGCAAAATCTTCACCGTTCAACATGTCTTCCTTGCGAATACCACTAATATTAGTTCTATAGTCCACCACTTCCTCCCGGGCTTTGACAAACTTGTCATAAATACAGTCACCAAACTTATTGACTAAGGAAACTCTAGCTAGCATATGGTCGTCCCCATTAAAACCTACACCAACCATTTCGCAGTCCATAGCTATAAATTTTGTTATTTTAGATTTGGTATTGATTGCTGTATCTTCTTTTTCATCTGGAAAGTCTACTATACCATTTACAGCATCTGTGACGGATTCAGAAATTTTCGGTTTTCCTTGAGAAAAATCTTTGTTAAATTTTTTTTTGCGTGCTCTTCTAAAAGTGCCCGTAAACTGATTGGTCTTTGATTCTACTGCTGGTTTTTCAGTTTTCTTGTCCATTATTAAGTTGCTTGAAAGAAACTTTTGCCAGTTTGCATTGATGAGGCCTCGGTTCGCAACAGTTTGGTTATGTTGATCGTGTTTCCGTTTTTGCTTTTTAGCTGACTCGGTCATCTTTATAAACAGTCCAATTGTGCTACTGAGAGCGTAGAACACTATTGATACGACAGAAAATACAGATTTAAGCAAGAATTCGACGATAATTAGCAAAAAATTACACAAAACACCAACAAGTGTTGATAATGAAACCATTTGATTTGACGTCTGAAAAACTGCGGCTGCGGCAGGCAGCAGCGCAGCATGGCATTTTTTTTCTGTTATTGAGTGATGTGTTACCAGCTTCAAGAAAAAATTGATTGGCCCCCCCGCCCGCTTTCGGTACCCTAATTTAACGCGATCTTTTACAACACAACAGTGTGGAAATTCGTATCTCGTAATGTGTTACAATATTGCAAACAAAAATAAGGGGTTTTCAAAGTAAAAATAATAATAATATAATATTTATTTAATTCAGGCAATATTTACATTTTGTAGATGTTAAATAACATAAACAGAGGCCCATATCATAAATACCTTATAACTAAAAATACATAATGTAAAACTAAATAACTATTTGACACGTATTGTCGCTGACGCTATAATAAAAAACAAAAGTTTCGTAATACGCCTGTAGATGGCGATGGTGTAGATGTCTATCGTACGTAATAGACAGGTAAGTAATTAAATCATTTAAAATTAACTCGAAAAGTTTAAAACAAAATAAAACAAAACAAAAACTATTTGACTTACGCGTGATGAGTTTTATTTTAATTTGGAGCTTTCAAATGATTCATTTCAACTTTACTATAGACTTTTGCAGGTGCGCCATCAGATAGTGGTGTGATAAAAATAGTTTTTTTTTCTGAGATGTCAAATTGAAAACCTCTCATTGCACGGAGAAATCACTGTGCAGATGGGGCATAATTATTGTCCGTATCCACACAGCGATTAGGCATTTCTCGCATCGCCAGGAAATAAATCACTGATAGCCCCAAAACCCAATTGTCAGATTATGCTTTATCCGACGTTAGCTATATGTGACGCTTTATTGAATTAATGAATAAAAAAATATTATAAAATGGAAATGGTCCATAAATCAAGATTCACAAACGTTATGTACAAATTACAATACACAAAATCAGTAACTCTATATCTTTCGAAAATGTTGTATCACTATGTGGGTAATGGGTTTTTACATACGTCAAGTCATTTAAAATTAATTAAAGTATTAACTTTGACCAGAATAAAATAAAAATCGTAAAAAAAATATAGTTGCCTCTTAAGAGAGAAATGTCGAGATATATGGTGGCAAACAGAGACATGGTATAATATAATAAGGATACAGGTCAATGGTGGGTGGCAACACATTTGAATCATAGACAAACTAAATATTTCTCGCGCGTGAAGTTGCGCTGCGAAAAAAGCTTCGCGAAGGCGTGAACCGTGAACGATCACTACACACCACTTCAGTCGCGTTCGCTCTAAGTCGCGGACCTTCAACTTAAATCAATAAGTTGGATGGGTGGATGGAAAGATGGATGAAAATATTTTAATGTTATTTATTATGACTGTTCTGTGATTCTATCCATACGATTTTTGTGTAAGTCCCACTTTCAGGCTGTCCACCGCTAAAAGTTTAATACATACACAAAGGGCTATTGGCTTGTTGGTGGTTTGGAACCCCCATTTAGTGGCCATTTTTTGCGTTTAGTGGCTAGTGGATTTTTTTAGTGGAAAAATCAGACCAAGAACTGTTGCAGTTTTTGAATGAATTGGAATTGCGATATGCTGTTACAAAGCGTATGAACTAAAGAAATTTTAGACAATTTAGTAGAATTACAACATTTTTAATTTTTTTTTTGCAATGAGGGGTTTTCGTTTTTGACAGTTTTAATGGTTCTAGGAGAATGCTAATAGATGGCACTGTGTAGCCAATGTATGTAGGTGTAATGTCAACGTCAAATCTGATTGACCTGACTGATTGAATTCACATAGAATTTGACATTAAACCTGATTGCTAGTGCCATCTTAAGGCAGTCTCTGTAACTAAAAGTGACAGTTCGAAAACCGCTCATTGAATTCAATTGAATTGAATTGAATACTCTAAAAATACTAGGCTGCATTATCTTTACTATTCATTACATTATATCTCTATACTTTCGCTAGAATAAATAAAAAACGCGAAAAAATTGGAATTTCTCGCCATACCGAGAGGGACCACCTTAAAGTTCAGGTTCAAGTTAGGGCTCAAGTCTTAAAAATGGAACATTAAAAAATCCTTAAAAAATAAAAGGGCCCAGAGGGGAAATTTCTTAACTAAAAACGCTTGACTCGTAATTGTCTTGTTCTTTTTGGCGACTTCGTTAACCATTGCTGTTTTCTTTGGGCGTGTAACAGATACCACATTTGTTAAAGCGGCGGTTAACGAAGTCGCTAACAAGTCAATTACGAGTCGATCGTTTTTAGTTAAGAAACTTGCCCCACAGGTCATATTGCTTGCCCATCAGGGGTAGAACGCATAGCAAAGGGTCACCACTGTACCTTATTTACGTATGTCCACTCATCTGTCATGCACCCTAGTGGAAATTTTAGTGGTTTTCAGAGGGGGACATATTTTTGCTAGTGGTTTTCTGGTGGTTTGAGGAGCCTTATCTGGTGGATTGCTATTTCAACCGTTGGCAACACTGAGCAAAAGTTTAAACAAAAAAAAACTTCACTTGCTTGCGTTGCGATGCGAAATGTCAGGATACGTAGTATCACTAGTTGGTCTGTGATGTCAGGCAAACATTGTTTGTTGTCGATTTTGTCGACGTGTTTTCGCAATTTACCGTGGTGGGAGTAAGTAAATTGAAATGCCGCTCGCCACGGTCGGTTGTACGCGCGCCATCGCAACCAGTCCGCACTTTCTAATCGCACCGATCGGCTGTTACAGGGGATAGTCGTGCCGCATAAATAAAATATCAATTGTTATTGAACCATGGCCGATCTCGCCGCAAAACTGAAGGTCCACGGCCAAGAGCACCTTATCAGATTCTGGGACGAACTTAGCGACCATGAGCGGGAAACTTTGGCTGGTGAAATCGAGAAGCTAGACTTGGCGGAAATGAATGAAACTTTTCGTCGGGCAATGGATTCTACAAAAGTTATTCTGGAGAAAACAGATGACGATCTGAGGCCTATTCCTCAAACACACTACGAGTCAGTGCCGGGGTTAAGTAAAGAGAAATACTCCGAGTATGAAAACATAGGTTTTGAGGAGATTTCCAATGGAAAAGTTGGTGTTTTACTCCTAGCTGGTGGGCAGGCTACTAGGCTCGGTTTCGGACATCCAAAAGGCATGTACAACGTTGGTCTACCTTCACAGAAGACATTGTTCCAAATTCAAGCTGAGCGCATTGTCCGTTTGCAACAAATGGCATTTGAGAAGACTGGTAAAGACGGCAGGATTACGTGGTACATCATGACTTCGGAATACACCATGGCACCTACAGCTGAATTCTTCAAAGACCATTCTTTCTTCGGATTGGAAGAGGAAGACATTGTTTTCTTTGAGCAGGGACGTTTGCCGTGCTTTGATTTTGAGGGAAAAATACTTCTTGATGAGAAACACCATTTATCTTCTGCTCCAGATGGAAATGGAGGATTGTACCGCGCACTAAAAACGCAAGGTGTCCTTGATAATATTGCTAAACGTGGTATAGAACACTTACACGCACATTCAGTTGATAATATTCTTATCAAAGTTGCGGACCCAGTATTTATTGGTTACTGTAAATCTAAGAATGCAGACTGTGCTGCCAAAGTCGTACAGAAGTCAACACCAAGTGAAGCTGTAGGTGTTGTTTGCAGAGTAAACGGTCACTACAAAGTTGTGGAATATTCTGAGCTGACCGATGAAGCATCAGAACGCAGGAACCCAGATGGAAGACTGACCTTTTCTGCTGGTAATATATGCAATCATTACTTTTCATCAGAATTTTTGACCAAAATCTGCGGTTACGAGTCAAAACTTAAGCTGCATGTTGCAAAGAAAAAAATCCCATATGCAGATGAAAGTGGCACAAGGCAAAAACCCACAGAACCGAATGGTATTAAAATGGAAAAGTTCATTTTTGACGTATTTGAGTTTGCTGAGAACTTCATTTGTCTTGAAGTAGCTAGGGATGTCGAATTTTCAGCTCTAAAGAACGCAGACTCTGCAAAAAAGGACTGTCCATCAACTGCCAAGGAAGATTTGCTGCGTCTCCACAGAAAGTATATTAGGCAAGCTGGTGGTGTGATTGCTGATGACATTGACGTGGAAATTTCACCGCTTCTCTCATACGAAGGGGAAAACTTGGAGGATTTGGTCAAAGACCAAGTGTTCACAATTAACCCATTCCATTTAAAGAGTGTAAATGAAAGTTGTGTGTCTAACGGTCTAAATGGGAAACATTGAGTTTAAAATAAACTATGAAATTTGAAAGTTCCAGGGACCACACTAATGTCCAATTTCATAAAAGGCACTCTATTGCCACTATCACCACTTTAGATTTTTTTGAAAAATGTTACTTAGTTACTTCATGTTTGAAGTAGTTTAAATTGAATAAAAAAGTACTTGTTTTGTGAGGAAAAATTGCTAATTAAAAAAAATATATGCCATTCAAACATTTTTAAAATAAACTGAATCTGGATGCTAAAAAAAAATTGCCTTGTAATTCCACGTAAAAAAATCGAAGCTCTTAAGAATACAATTGCGTGGAAGAAATCGCTTTTAGCGATAAGGCCGCCCATTGCATGCAAATTCAGTTTCTTTGTACCCTGTATTTATTAATGTACTTTTGTATTGTATGCAATAAAGTGTTTTCTATTCTATTCTATTCTAAGCGTCAAAAGTATCACATAATAAATAATAAATGAACACTAAAAAACATTTGAAAAAAACAAAAATTGTAATAGTAAATTTTATTATCACAGATATTTAAAATATTTAGGTAACTTTCTATAAAAACACGTACTTAGTTCTTTTCCCAATAATTTTATTGTTGATTTATTAGAAAGACAGCAAAAATGTTAATACGATTTTAAAGACTTTTGGCGCTTTCCGTAGGTAACAGTAATATTATCATTTAGTTTTAGTACTCATCATCACGCATAGTGCCTTCATCAAATCTTTAAGATGAAATATGTAATTCATCTAAAGGCCCAGCGGAGCGGCCCATAATGTGCGCAGTGGTGGTAGCATGTCGGTCATTACGTATCTATCTGTCACTTTTGGCGATCATCTCCATACATTTTCCCGCATTTAAATGTCAAAAGCGGTTAAAAGTGACAGAAAGATTCGACAATAATGGTCCGTCATGCTGCGCAGGCTGGACTAAGTGCTATAGATTATCCAATGTAAAAAAAATAATATTGCAGTCATAAAGTATTAAAGACTTAATTTTAAATGTAAATATTTCACATTTATATTAGAAATACGTGAGAGATACATTCATAATTTCATACACATATTATATTATAACATCACAATTTTATCTTATTAATGGTGATCTCTTAATTTCATTTAAACTAGGTATTTACAAAATATTATAAATTTAACCTAATTGTACAGTCAACTTAAAAAAAAACGGATTATTTTAAGGCTTGGTGGTTCAAAAATTTGTGTTTTTGAGATTTTTTTAAACAATCTGAGACATACAAAATTGATGTCTTCATTCTGAAAAAAATATATGTGTTAGTTAAGGATCTAATCTAGTCATCATACTAAAGGGAAATAGGATCTAATTAATTTTAGTTGATAGAAAAAAATCTCAAAGTTACCCCTTTTTGTTCCGTTTTTTCCATTTTATTTTTAAACCGCTGATTGTTTTTATTTGATTTTTGGAATGAAAATTGCTGACCTTAAATTTTAGACATACTACTATAGTAAGAATTTTTAAGTTTAACGAAAAGACAAAAAACCAGCAAAAACTAAAAAAAAACATCGTTTTCGCGCGGTCCGATGCCATGCCGCGCCGCTCCCTACCCCGTCAGTACCCTTGTGGCCACGGCCGAGGCCGGTTCTGTGTCAAATTTTTGTTTTCGCGCTCTCGTATTTCGTTTTATTTTTATTCAAATGTAAACAAAATTTGACAACAGATGTCAAAACAATGAACCATAACATCTGATTAGGATCTGTATGGAGCTGAAAGAAACCAATTTTGATACCGATATTACATTTATAAAACCGTCGCATTACAAACTTACCTTTTTTATTCCCACAAATAAAACTTAAATCATAGGTTACTTATTATATAGTTATATCATATCTTTGTTAGTTCTGTGGCGCCGATAACACAATATTAATATTACATTAGCACAATATTACGTGGTATACTTACTCAAATTACTTTAAGAAGGCAGTAATTTATGTCTTAATAGAAAATGTTTCCTTTTTATTTAACGCTTTTCGGTTTTTTCGGCTGTTTAATTTTTTGATGAAAAGATTTTATTTTTTGCTTTTCAGTTTAATTTTAAGGAATTCCCCCCCCCCTCACTTCAAGGTTCACCTTCACCTCAAATCACCCTCCAAACGCTGGTCTCACACCCCTGAAGGTGGTCAGACGACCTGGTAAAGGTTGCGGCCTATGTCCAGCAGTGGACGCTATCGTGTGAGATCGGCTGCTTAAAATCAAAACCTAGTAACTCGTTTTAACAAAAATATTCAGGAGAGCCAAAAAACGGGTCGACCACTTTAATTCGTTGCCCCGAAGAAACCAGACGCAATAGCGATTTCGGTGTTTGACCAAAAGTTTGACTATATTGTTGACTATAGTCACACTTAAATCGATCCCACTATTTTTTTTTTTTAATTTACCCAAATATGACAATGAAAACAATTTCAAAACATAGTATTTCACACTTAGTTAATTAACTAAGTGTGAAATACTATGTTTTGAAATACAATCTCTGAGTTAATTCTCTACTTTTTAAAGCAATTTATATTTTTAGTTGTACGTTTCGAATGAAAAATGTTATTTTTTGAAGTGCATTCATTTAAAAGTTATACAAATGATTTATTTGTGGCAGAATTAAGTTTTGTTTACTATTTGGTTACGACTCGTGGTTAATTCAGCCAAATTTGTATACTGTTTTTGTAACTTACTAAATTCCATCAAAATTTGATTGATTTTATAATCGGCGCCAAATTCAAAACATAGTAAGTCAGCTTTCAAATTCATAACCTAGTAAGTCGGTTGAGTTGCTAGGTTTTTTTATTTGTAATCCGACATGCGCTATGTTAAGAATATGTACTTCATGGAAATTTCAATAACTTTTCCAAATTGGGTAGACTTAAATTAAATTTTATTTTTAAAATTACGTTAGAAACTGGGTGTTTTAAGGTTCATATCAAATCTATACCGCCTAGTAAGTCGAAAAATGACAAAAATGGTTTTTTTGCAAAAACACCAGTTACTAGGTTTTGAATTTGGGCAGCCGAGATGATGATGATGATTATTATTATATTAGTCGGCGAGGCGCTTCTCCAGAAGTCCCCCAGAGTCCTCCAGAAGAAGGCAGGTAGTCGCCACTTACAATGGAACTGGTGGGGCGAGTGTTGAAAATTTTGCGGTTTTTGTAATCCAATCGTCGTAGGTCGCCAATTTAGAGAACTCCTATGTCCGCCCGCCTGCAGTAGAAATAACTCCAGAGGTTGAAGAAGGGATGATATATTTACACATGGTTAGGTACACTATTTACAAGAAAATGAATGCATGTTAATGTGTACAGCGGCTGAGATGTACTGCCTAGCGCACGCAGGGCGTTGCGCGAGGCGTCGTGCGGGGCGTGCTGCGCCCAAATCAAATGTATAGCAATAGTATGAGACCGTTTACGGAGACGCGCATAGGCCAATGTTCGATATCGTATAAGGAAACGCGTCGGCTCCCGCGGCGGCGCCCGCGGCGGCGGCGACCGTGGTGGCGCCTGCGTCGGAACCCACACGACATCCCGCACAACACGCCGCGTCTTCGTAAAGGAGGCCTTAGGGTGTGATTTTAGTTCCAAATAAAAAAAGTTATCAACTCAAACTATATCGTTATTTGTTTTAAATTAAAACAACCAGTAATGTTTTATTTATATTGAGAAAACACTACAAAAAAGGTTTACTTTGATATTTATTTCTACAGAGTGAAATTCATTACATCTTGTTACTTTTTAATAACTTGTCTAAACTAAATCCTACATCTATATTTTTCAGAATTAAGAAATCTGTTTTATATTTCTCAGATGGTTTAAAAAAAACTCGTTATTACAAATACCTTACCTAAACGCAAATTCTTGTGCGCTGAAACGAAAATCGGAAAGAAAAATTGTGCGGTAGGTATAAACATCTCGATTTAACTTCGGCTTGTATGAAAAGTAATAAAATTTAAAACTGCCGCGACATTTCGCATTTCGACGCGCGCATGTCACAGCTGCGAGGGTGGGGGACCCTCATACCTAATTAGGTAAGAAGCTTCAAAGTACAGGCCGTTAAATAGTTATTCTGTATTGCAATGCCTCCTTGTACTGGAAGATATAATTTAACTTTTGTCGCAAACTGTTATAACGATTCCAAAAAAAACATTTGTTAAAAAAAAAACAATAAAAAACGCGTGGTTAAGTTTTTTTTGGCTGTATTCATGTACATGTACTTAAAATAATTGTTTATTATTATTTTTTTAATTAAATATTTTTGATTCTATTTTACAAATTGTTAATAAAATTTTATTTACGTTCCTTTCCATTTATGAAATTATTTTAGAAACTTAAGTAAAATTACGGTGTACAATTATTATATTATTGATAAATAAAATATTTAAATTTAATGTTTATTTGATTGTATTTATAAAATAAACACAAATATACTTAAAATCCCAAACAAGAGCTAGAAAAGCGTAAAAATTGTTGTTTTTTTATGAAAATTATTTTTTTATCGAGAGTGGCGCCCAGAAAATGCTAAAGTAAAGGTCGACATTTTGAATTGATTTTAAATAGCAACCACATTGTTTGACCTATTGGCAAATCAGTCGATCATACTAGTTAGCGCGGAGAGCGTAGCAAAACTGGTTTCGGTATTTTGTGGGCAGAATTACGAAATCGTTTATGCCATTATCAAAATTTTGCAACATTCTGTCTGATTGTTTCTAATTTGCTATAATTTTTATTCTTATAAGATAAATCATCCATACTAATATACTATAATGTACTAGGTAATATCAATAAATATACATAGTATAAAAACAAAGTCGCTTTCCGCGTCTGTCCCTATATGCTTATATCTATAAAACTAAGTACGCAACGGATTTTGATGCGTTTTTATAGAAAAATGGTTAGGCGGTACGAAGTTCGCCGGGTCGACTAGTATATTATTTAATATTATAAATGCTAAAGTAACTCTGTCTGTCTCTTGCTTTCACGAGAAAACAACTGAACCAATTTGAATGAAATTTTGTATAGGGATAGTCTAGAGCCTGAGAAAGGACATTGGCTGCTTTACCCACAGGAAAATCGGGAGTCGAAACCAAGGCGAAGCTGCGGGCGCCCAATCGATAAAAAAAGACCAATATTAAATACTACCTATGGAATTTATATGGACCTAAGTATGGTGTAATATAAAATTTTACCTTACAATAAAATTGTTATTATGTTTCCTAAGACGTCCGAAGTCCTATTATGAGAGAGTACGTCTCGCTTGCCGAGCGCGCCGCTAGATGTCGCTGTCGTGTCGTAGTTTCCTGTGGAGCTGCAAGTTTTCCCCTCCCCTCAAGCCATCGGTGGAGCGGTCGGTGGAGCGCTCGATTCGCCATTGTGGAATCTCATAATAGGCCACTAGGTAGGGATTTGGTAGGACTTCGGACGTCTTAGGAAACATAATAACAATTTTATTGTAAGGTAAAATTTTATATTATGTGTTCCGTTTGACGTCCGAAGTCCTATTATGAGAGATGTTTGTTATCACCTTGTGGCTTGAGGATGGGGAAGAGATACACAGTAAGCTTACGTGTGTATCTTATTAGTTGTGGTAAGGTGCAAGTAAAATAAGTCAGATGCAACAATGTGATTTTAAAAGTATTTAATGGAATAAATGTTATATTATATGATTACATAACACTGTTATTTTAATTTTTTTTTTTTTTTTTTAGTTGTGTTGAAAGTAATTAGATAGTGATTGTTCCTGTAAAACCTCTGTTTGTGAGGGAACTATGTTCTTTTGATAGAATTTTCTGAAGGTTATTTCATGAGACCAATTAGCTTTAGCCATGATGTCGTTAATTGGGTAATTTTCTATCCAGTTTAAAGATGCGACTGCTGATCTGAAGCTACCCGGGGATGAGTCAATGCCTGCCTCTGATAAGACCTTCTTCACCCAGCCTCCGATTATTGTCTGTGTTGCAGCTTTGATTTCACCTCTCGTGGTTATAAATAGTTCTGCGACGGTGCCCCTTACATTTTTTGTAATTTGCAGCAGGTGTCTTAGCCAGAACACTAAGTTAGTGTTGTGATCTGGTGAAGCCAAGAGTGTCCAGCTGGACTGTTGATGGGTGGCCGAGTCAGTTTTAGAGCCGAAAATTGGGTGTAATGTGATGGAGTTATTGTTGTCAATGAATCGGTCTGGGGTACATTGTAAGAGAGTGAGGTCGTGAACCCTCCGGCCAGAAGATAGTAAGAGGAGTGCTGCTGTCCGTTTTGAAACTTCATATATATTGTTTTCTTCCGGGTTTAGGCCTTTTAAGTATCTTATTACTATTCTAGCATCCCAGATGGGGGAAGCCGGGGCCAGTGGTTTTGTCAGTGACACTGCTTTTAATATGTGCTTGACAATGAGGCTGGATGATATTTTTACATCTGATAGTGTTTCACAAACTGAGGCTATTACAGATTTATGTACTAGAATAGTGCGATAGGCTAGATTGTCTTTTAAATGTAAGTTGGCTAGGTATCTTGCGACGTCCCCCGGTTTTGGAGTTTTGTTGCTAATTTTATTCATGTTACACCATTTAGTCCAGCGGTTCCAGATTGGGGTATAGGTTTTTATGGTCGATGCTCTCCAGCAAGAAGTAAGTAGTTGTTTTTCTTCGTCTGTCCAGGTGGTGGTTAGGGAGTCCCACCCAAAACTAGCCAAGCTTGAAGCTGGAGGTCTCGAATTTGAGCTGGTGGTTGACTGGTTGTCGTGTCCATCAGGGCTTTGTCTAGTTGTCGAATCTTGATAGGTCTGGTCAGGGCTCGCGCTTTCAAGTCTGGTTTCCAGAAGGGTTTGTGCCAATTCGGTGTGATTATGATGTACTGGCCTGATGCAGAGTTGAGGTGTTGGAGGACTTGCGGTAGAAGGTTGGGGGGCGGAAACACCCATGCCAGTTTGAAATGCCAAGTTTTGCTGAATGCTTCGTGAAAGCAGGCGTTCGAGTCGAGCAAGTCTAGCGTGACATAGTTTGAGACGACGTGTGCTGCGCTTGATGCGAACAGGTCTATTTCTGGCGTGCCCCAGACTTTGAATATTTCTTTCGTCGCTCTGTCGGTGAGGTGCCATTCGGAGCTCGCGCGATTCCGTGAGAGGTGATCGGCTTCGGTGTTGTACCTGCCTGGGAGGTGGTGAGGGCGTAGTTCTATGTTCAAGCCGTCTGTCAGTTGGAATAGTTGTTTGGTCAGTTGCATGAGTGGTTTGGATTTTGTTCCGCCTTCGTTTTTTATGTATGCTACCACAGTTCGACTGTCGCATTGAATTACCACTGTCGAGTTTCGAAGGGTTCTTTGTTCCGCTGTTATTGCTGCTATTATTGCGAATATTTCTTTGCGGTTGCAGTGCCAATTTTTCTGTGGTTTTGACCACGCTCCCTGTAGAGGTTTGTTGTTCACCATTGCGCCCCATTGTATGTCTGACGCGTCCGTCGTGACATAGTTGAAGGGTCTCACTTCGGGCAGGATAGGTGTCTCTTGTGTTAGATTCTCCAGCCACCACTTCATCTCCTGGCGGACCTCGTGTGAGTACGGTAGTGGTCGCGCGCTGAGACGGATTTTGTTGCAGTGGCGTTGCAGTGTGCGACAATGCAACCTTCCCCGGAGGGTGATGAAGGATGCAAAGTTGAGGTGCCCTAAGAGACATTGCGTCTGCTTGAGGCTCCAACTGTCGACTGCGAGCCGATTTGAGAGGCAGTTGCGAATTCTCTCTACCTTTCCTTCTGGAAGTGCCTTTAGGTTGTTCGCGGTGTCCCATACTATACCCAAGAATTCGATTCGTTGGGTCGGTATTGTTATGGACTTTTCGGTGTTTACGTTCCAGCCCAGGTGCTGTAGGAGTTGAAGGGCTTGGTTCGTGTGGTCGACTAGCGTGCGGTATGATTGGTGCACCAGCAAGTAGTCGTCCAGGTACACGGTTAAGCGCATGTTGTACCTGGTGCGAAGCATTTCTGCTATCCAGTTTGTTATTGAGGCGAACATTCTCGGCGCCGACGCTAGCCCAAAGGGGAGGCACGTCATCTGTAGGAGCTGACCTTGGTAGCTGATGCGTAGGTACCTCCTGTGGGCCGGATTGATTGGCACGTGATAGTAGGCTTGACTGATGTCTAATTTTACCATCCAGTCCTTGGATTGTAGGAATTTGAACATTTTGTGGTGATTGAAAAGTCGAAAATGTTTGGGTTTCATGTATTGGTTCAATGATTTCAGGTTGAAAATGGTTCTGATTTTCCCATTTGACTTTTTCTTTGGGAACATGGGCGAAATAAAGCTTCTGGTGGGCGGCGCCGGTTCCAGAACACCGGTGAGGATCATGTTCTCTATTTCTACGGTCATATTTGTAGAGGATGGCGTTTGGTAGTTCGCTATAACTGTTGGTGTAGGTGTAATCAACGGTGGTTTTTGATTGAACGGGATTCGAGCAGCTGTAATCATTTTTAAGATGGATTTCGGGGGTTGTAGCTGTTTCCAGTTTTTCCGGTATTTTTTCAAACAGCCTCCCGAAAAGGTTATAGAGTCATTTCCGCTTATGGGAAGACTTCCTCGAAGTCTCCTTTCGCCCTCCCCCTTTTTTTGAGTGTGAGTGTCTTTGTTCCGTGTTTGGAAATGGCTTGTCGTGGTGTTTACCCTTAAAGTTGTGTTTGTAGCGTGCGCCGTCGGGTTTGTTCTGAAAGGATGTTGATGGAGCGGGCGATAGGGCTCTGGGGGGACGGTTAGGTGCGTTCGGTGGCGCCGCTTTGCTTAATTTGTCCGGTCCTCCAATTTTTTGTATGTAAGATGCCAGAGATTGTGGGCTAAACATATATTCCGAACTTGGGGGTATCCGGTCTAAGTCTTCGCGAATGAATTTATCTTTTAATGATTTCAGTAGGGTACGTCGACGTGATTCCAGGGCTTCCGCACGTTTTCCGAATATGATTTGTAAAATGTCATGGGAAATAATTTTGTAGTTCGACTGATTATCAAAAAGTTCCTTTAGTTTTTCGTAGAGGGTAGTTGGAGAAAGATCTTTGTTGGTACTCCAGTCTATAAAAGCTTGAAGGGCCTGGTTCACTGCCTCGTTTTGCGCCATGACTGCGTTGAAAAGCGCGGCAAAACTTCGTTCCGTTTGGGAAGTGCGAGATAGTAAGGTAGAGTCTTCGAAGCGTCTAAGTTCTTCGTTTATTTTAAGATCGGTAAAGCCCGGGCATGCTAAGTATTTCTTTTGAGTATCTGTATAACGAACCGCGTTCCATTCAGGACAATCGAAGCGTTGGAGGGTAGCAAGTTTTTGTAGACGTTCTGGAATTGCTTTTGGAACAGCGGGTTCCTTGACAGTTACTTCGAGGTTTGTAATATTTTCTGTGGGTAGTGTTTGAGCCGGTTGTGGTGAACGCAGGCAAGTATCCTGACTAGTGCTTGGTGTTGCAGTGTGACTGCACGGTGGCGGCCGGGTTGCGGTTGCGGCCATTAAAAAGTGATTGACATGACTCACCAGTTGTTGGGAAAGCAAGTCAAACCTGCGATCCATGGCTGCCTCCATGGATGGTAACCGGCTGTGGCGGCGGCTCCGCTTGGCAGCCGGGGGGCCCTCTTCCTCCGACGAGCTCGCAGAGTCGCAGCTGGCTTCGGTGGAGCTGCTGCGCGCACGTGGTTCTCGCGGTCTCTTCATTGGTGACGGCGCGGCTTGTGCCGCCTCCTCACTTTCAGGTTCACGGTTACTGTCCATGATCACTGACCGCGACGTTGCACGACACGAATACGCGTAGTTAAGAAAACCTTAGAAGATTTTTCTACTTTAAATCTCGAAAAATCCGTTAATTTAAATTTTAACAAAGTAAGGTTATAAACGCGTTGCGACTAGGGCGTGCGCCTGTGGCGAACGACGACGCAACAATGGCGAATCGAGCGCTCCACCGACCGCTCCACCGATGGCTTGAGGGGAGGGGAAAACTTGCAGCTCCACAGGAAACTACGACACGACAGCGACATCTAGCGGCGCGCTCGGCAAGCGAGACGTACTCTCTCATAATAGGACTTCGGACGTCAAACGGAACACATAATATTAATATTACTTTTTTTTACTTATATAACTACATACTTACCTACCTCCCTATTTATTATTTCGAAACAAGATTAAGTTTAAGTAGGTATTTGTATTTGATGTCACACCCATAGCAGATAATAGGACACCTCTTATAAATAAATTGATAAAATGATAACCTATATTTTCTGCAAGGCTTAAAGGGAGTGGCCATTTCAATTTATTTAAGCCCAGCGCACATAAACAAAAAAAACGATTCAATTTAAAACCTGTTTTAACCGACTTCAAAAAAATGAGGTTTTTAGTTTGACCTGTATGTATGTATGTTTGTCCGCGATTATCTCGCGTATGGCTGAACCGATTTTGATGCGGTTTTCAGTAATGTATTTGTTACATTCAGGAGAAGGTATTTTAACCGACTTCGAAAAACAGGAAGGTCTCAGATTATGTTTGTTTAAGTTCGTTGAATGCGGGTCTTTTTTTTGTAATTTTTTTTTTTTTATCCTATCTGTGCCAAAGAATTTAGTTAGTTCATCTCGTGGTTCTAAGCTCACACCCACGAATTTTCAACCATACCTGTAATGTAGTTTAGACGTGATTGCGTAACACACAGACAGATTTACTTAAGCATTTACCTTACTACTTATATTCTACAAAAGCCAGAAATATAAAAGTCAAAAGCGGTTATACAAGAGGAACAAATAAATTAAGTCACATAAAATTTTACCTTTATCACTTGTATAAATAGAAATCTTAAGATATTGTAGATACCTATAGATACTTGATCACAGTAAAATAAAGCTTGTAGGCTAACATAAGTGCCTAGATAAATTTTAGGGTAGGGCTTATCCATACTAATCATCAATACATAGTATAAAATAAAGTCGCTTCCCGCGTGTGTCTTTAAGTATGCTTAAATCTTTAAAACTTTTCAACGGATTTTGATGAGGTTTTTTTAATGGATAGAATGATTCAAGAGGATGGTTTATAAGTATAAAAAATTCACAAAATACTAATAGGTTAAGCGGTACGAAGTTCGCCGGGTCGACTAGTAATATTATAAATGCGAAAGTAACTCTGTCTGTCTCGCTTTCACGAGAAAACTACGGAACTAAATTGAATGAAATTTGGTATATAGTCTAGAGCCTGAGAAAAGACAAGCTACTTTTTATCCCGAAATTCCCACGGGAAAAATAGGAATTTGATGTTTCAAGGGAAAATGCGCTGGCGACTATTTAATTTATGGCTGGCGAAGCCGCGGGGCGTCCACTAGTCGTTACAACCCGCTCGTTGCGCCACTCTCGATAAAAAAAAGAGAAATTACTAAAAAAAATTAAAACAATAATATAAATTAAGTAAAAGATACTTTCATCAACTGTTTTACAACATAATACCTAATTATTATAGTTGACGCAACGCTGTCTGTCTATCTGTTCTGTCGGTAAGAAATGGAAAGTAGGTGTATGTAGTAAAGTTCGTTGCCTTTTAACTATGTCGAAAATATTTCAAAACCCACTCTTACAGAGTATAATAGTAAAATACTTCTGACTACCTGCTTGGTTTAGTTAACAGTGGTGGTAAAGGCGAACGTTGGATGAAGAGGTGTTCCTAAGTTGGGTCTGGGTGTGTTCTATGTTTTGAGCACCCTAGGCAAAAGTTCTACACCTTATACCTCGTAAAGGGTGTTAGGCGCTATTATGTTAAAATCTACCTTTTTTATGAATAAGTGTAAACTATAGGTCTATAGGTACTTAGACTTAGGTACTTACTTAAGTATATTAATCACAAATAGGTATATAACTATCGATTTAAGTAGGTACAGTGGCGGACACGACCGGCGTAACACTTCCAGTTTTTCCGTATTGCAAAATAGCTCTTTTTCTTTTGTAATACATTCTAGGGCTGACGAAACCATAGACAAATCTGTTACGGCCTCCTAGTCCGTGACTGTACCTACCTACTATAGGCTGACTATAGGTATTAAGAGAACAGGAAGTGCTTCTTTAGAACTATTTGTATTAAATCTGTAATTACCTAATTAACTAATTACGTAATTATATATACTATCGCACAAACAAACTGCTATCGAAAAATGATTGTGATTGCAAGCTAACGGCGCAGTCTTTTGATAAATAACAAGTACCTACCTAATAGGATAGGTAAGTACTTACTTATCGTAGAAAGTACCTAGGTACATTTAACGTTAACGTCAAAGAAATCAGTTTTCGACGTTCACCGACCAAATTGGTGACGTTCTGAGGAAAGGCCGCGTGCAGAGTTCACGAAACCGACGTGCGTGTATGAAAAGGCTCATGACTGTAGAAGAAGCGAAAGAAGTGTGTCAGGATGGTAGCAAGTGGAAATCAATTGTCTCTGCCTACCCCGATGGGATACAGGCGTGACGTTATGTATGTATGTATGTAAAATTTCGAACACTTCTGGAAACCTAGGAAATCTTGGCGAGGCGCGGCGAAATCTCAAATTTTATGTGTGGATCATCAATTTCCATTTGGCAAAACCGGCCGGAGACCTTGACATTACAAGTGCGGTGAATGTCAACATGAATCTGCCCACTTTGAACTTTGACTAGGATGCCTTCTTACACACACTCGACTTATTTAATCCACAATCGGACCGAAGCTAAAAGTTTATTTTTTAAACGCCCAGACAAAGGAAACTAACATCGTAAACATATAAAACACTGTTCGTCCACGCCGAGAATCGAACCCGGAAAAAAACTTACTTTTTAAAATAGCCTGAAATAATGTCAAAACCCTATGGTAATGTTTAAAAACAAAGAATAAATTCAAGGTAAAGGAAAGGAAAGGGTAGCATTCCAAAGCAGTCAGCCTCGTGATTTGAAAGTAAATGACCTTAGGTGCAACGGCCGGGTCTTTGTGTAAGTTTTATGTATATTTTTTAACCGACTTCAAAAAAGGAGGTTATCAGTTTGACCTGTATGTATGTATGCTTGTCCGCGATTATCACGCGTTTGGGTGATCCAATCTTGATGCGGTTTTCAGTAATGTATTTGTTACATTCAGGAGATTTAACCGGCCACGAAAAAGAGGAAGTTCTCAGATTATGTTTGTGTCAGTTTGTTGAAGGCGGGTCTCTTTTTGTAAAAAAGAACTTGTTTAAACAGATACTTAAAACTATAACTTAGGGCACATATACATACATACATCCTAATAGGTACAGATACATTTTATTTAACAACTAGTAGACCCGGCGAACTTCGTACCGTCTAGCCTATTACTATTTTGTGCATGTATTATACTTATAAACCTTCCCCTTGAATCACTCTATCTGTAAAAAACCGCATCAATATCCGTTGCGTAGTTTTAAAGATTTAAGCATATTTAGCGGCAGACGCGGAAAGCGACTTTATTCTATAGGTATGTACAGTGGCGGACACGGTCGGCGTAACACTTCCGGTTTTTCTGTATTGCAAAATAGCTCTTGTTCTTTGGTAATACAGTATAGGGCTGACGAAACCATAGACAAATCTGTTACGGCCTCCTAGTCCTTGACTGTACTATACTAGTCGACCCGGTGAACTTCGTACCGCCTTACCTTATTACTATGTTGCTTAAGTATTATACTTATAAACCTTCCTTTTGAATCACTGTATCTGTTAAAAAAAACGCATCAAAATCCGTTGTATAGTTTTAAAGATTTAAGCATACATAGGGACAGGCGCGGTTTGTTTATACTTACTACTATACTGGGTGTTTCTGACAAGGCGGTAATAAATGAAAGGAGGGCTTCAACTCACCATACCTAACAACTTTCCCAAAGCAACATGGGTCGAAATCTCAAAACAAAAATCAGCTGTTCCGTACATTGACCTCGCCAGCTGATCGAACCAATGTATGGAACAGCTGATATTTTTTTTGAGATTTCGACCTATGTTGCTTTGGGAAAGTTGTTAGTTATGGTGAGCAGAAGCCCTCCTTTGATTTATTACCGCCTTGTCAGAAACACCCGGTATATGTATTGATTGATTAAAGATACATAAAATACAACTATAACCTAGGTCACATATACATACATCCTAATAGATACACATACATATAAAGAAATATAAAACTTATATATGAACTAGAGGCTGCCCCGCCGTATTTCCCGCGCAGATTTCTCATAAACACAAAAATCCCGTTTTTTCCCGTTCCCGTGGGAATTTCGAGAAATCCTTTCTTAGTGCTCACCTACACTCCCCAAGGAACCTACTTGCAAAATTTCAGCCCGCTACGCCCAGTAGTTTCGGCTGTGCGTTGTCTGTCAGTCAGTCAGTCAGTCAGTAACGGAAGAGTTTTATATATATTGATTAAATTTTATTCAACAAAGCGATATTATGGGGCGAACGGGTGCAATACTAGCGCCACTACGATAAATAATTAATATCTTCTAAACCATGGCCGAAACCTAAAAAAATGCGTCTTTGACTCCCTAGCTAGATAATCTTGCTGAGAATTTTAAAGGCTCTGTTGTTGCATGGTTTAGAAGATATAGGTACATACCTATTACTTTTTTTTTTTTGGCACATATTCAATTACAAGTATGTATGTGTACATATATATATGTATGTAAATATATGAATTGTTCGCGCACTCGTGGCACGCTTGTGGGTTATGCTGGCATTACCTGAAAATCAGCGCTGATGGTACTAACCTTCAGCAAATGCTGAGCTAGTGCCATTTTTGCAGCTGCAGCGGCACACTATAGCACTGCATCGTTAAATGAGCTTCGATGTTTGTAGTGTAATTATTTATATTTTTTATATTACTTTCCTTTAGTAGGTACTTAGTAGCTTGTCTTGTATTCTTGTTTTGTGCTTTTTTTTTTGTTTGTTTATTGTAATGTGTCGTTGACGCTGGGAAATAAATGTGATTTCTTTCTTTCTTTCTTTCTTCTATTAATTATTTATCGGAAGTGGCGCGCTAGTTGCGCACTAAGCCTAATAACCAATAAGGTACCTATGACATGCGGCCGAAAAGTTCGCGAGCGGCGACCGCACACCGGAAGACGTAAAGTAGGCAGACCCTCCATGGTAAGACGACTTGGTCTGACATACACAGTCGAGTCGCAGCTCGGAGTAGCACTCCAAAGCGACAAAATGTTACTACTTACGCTCCAAATTGATAAAAAACATCGAGTTCAACTTCGAGACAGTGAAGTATACGCTTGACGAAGCAAATCATTAATGGTAGTCACAGACAAACTAGAGATACTACATGGTAGTGCAAACTGTGCAAACTAAAGTGTTTCACAGAATGGTAAGTTTAGACCTCGACAAAGAAAAAACAGGACATAAACTTAGTACATGTATGTACCTAGCCCTCCTATTCACTTAATTATCTTATGCGTCCTTGATTGATTGTCATATTATTATATTATTGGCCTCTTTTGCCATTATTTATAAGTATATTTCGCCACTGTGGCGTCGACACGTACGCCTATATTATGGGGCGAAACGCCACTCTGTATATATGTATTCAACCATGGAGTTATGATTCATCCAAAGAGGTTGGAAACCGCCGCTACGCTTATTAAACCAATGCTTTGGTTTCCGTGCCGGCCGTGCCGTTGTTCTCTCGACTTACAGTTTGGCATGATCAAGTATTTTGCCAAGCTGTAGCAGTCATCTTTTTCTTTCTCGGATCAGCAAATGGGCGAACGTCAAACTAAACTAAAAAACACGGGGTTGGTGTTTCCAACTTCCAACCTCTCTGGGGCTCTCTGGGGTTGGTCTCTCGCCCTATCGAAAATAACTTTTCTCTATTCTCTAAATTCGTTTCTAGTTGCTATTTAGCCTATGTAGTGGAATAAGTTAGATACACGTGAATGGTGTAATAAAATGCATTTTCATTTATGGTGAACATAACAATAACATAGGTGACAGGTGTAGGAAAACAGTACAAAATACTTGATAAATAAAATATTTGGCTTTATAGGCTGTATGTTCCTCTGTTCCTCTGCCTATTCAGAGTGGGCGAATAAAAGAACAACAAAAAAAAGGCAAAGTAAAAATGGCGAAGATTTTTTTTGACAGTTTCTTCTGCTCATAGGTTTTCGATTGAGATATTTTATGATTTCAATAATTAACAAGGTGAACTTACTAAATGTATTGACTGAAACAAATTCGATTTCCGAATATAGCAGCCCTAAAATCTGTGCCATTGTGTTATTAACTCTAATAATGTGAAAAAAGTAGGTACCTACCTACAGTAAATTGACTATATTAAAATAATACATTGTCAAGTCTTTTCGCGTTCTTTTTACGCTTTTGTTGCATGATAGATACCTTAAAAGTGTATTTAATTCATACCAATAATATTGCCAAGCATCGAAATCACATTTTGGCTCTTTTGGAACACGATTTCATTGATTAAATCGCAATGCAAAAAGTGTATTTCTAGGTATACATTTTGTTCTCAGTTTTACCAACTTTTTGGAGTTAGCATAATGTTTTCAACCCCTTTTTCCTAAAGCGCTCCTATAAACACTTAAGCAGTTATAAGAAGCTTATGAATTTTAGTTCATCCAGAGTTTTGTACCAACTTTTGATTAGAATGTGTTCCCCCTTCCATGGCGTAGTCTCTCAGGTCTCTCATCAGTCCTGTAGTCATTTTTCATAACAAAATAATGTAATTTTTTCACCAGAATCGCAGTTTCGCAACAATGCGTGTGCTTTAGAAAGTTGTTTGAACTTTAAACATTAAAAAATGACTGTGCTCTGAATTGATTATTTTAAAGTAAAAAAAATGGTGACAATGAATTCCTCGGAGAAGGCTGCTACGAAAGCATGTCAGCAGGGCCCATCCAGGTTCGTAAACAAGGAATGCACAATCAATACATAGTATAAACAAAGTCGCTTCCCGCGTCTGTCCCTATGTATTCTTAAATATATTTAAAACTATGCAACAGATTTTGATGCACTTTTTTTAAATAGATAGAGTGATTTAAGGGGAAGGTTTAAACATATAATACATGCACAAAATACTAATAGGTTAGGCGTTACAAAGTTAGCCGGGTCAACTAGTAGATCTTAATATACACTCTGCCAGGTACTCTCTTCTAAGCAAATGACTGACACTAGCCTACGTTATCAAGCATCAAGCTGAGATGAGCAAAAAAGAAAAAACAACACTCGTAAGACAAGGAGTCTACAAGTTATGTTTGTGACGTTGGCTTGTGTCACTCTGAGAAGAGATAACCCTGTTTCTTAGACTATAGCTAGGGAGCTAAATGCAGGGCATTTTTAGCTCTTTGCAGCCACAGATAATTTTTTATTATATTTATTGAGGAATATAAACAGCAATCATAATGAGGACAGGTGGGGGTTTTGACATAATTGCCATGCTTAGCAGGATGGCAGTATGGCTCTTCTGTGTTTTCCATTAAGGGGGCTGCTGCCTATCATTTGGGCCTTCTCTTAGTCGCTTTTTAAGACACTCATAGTAAAAGAGATGATAAGGCGTTAGTAATGCAGCCACCAAATGGCCTCTTGCCTCTTAATTTGGAATAAAAATAATGTATAGGAATAATATGTTATGCATTATTAATTAAAATAATGTAATATTTCAACCGCCTTCCTGATTCAGTGATGTTGACATGGTGGTCCATGGTTCCAGCAGAGGCAAATATTGTTTTAGTGAATACTAGAGGTTGCCCCGCGGGTTTTCCCGCGCAGATTTCTCATAAACACAAAATTATCGTTTTTTCCCGTTCCCGTGGGAATTTCGGGAAATCCCTTCTTAGTGCTCACCTACACTCCCCAAGGAACCCACGTGCCAATTTTCAGCTTTGTACGCCCAGTAGTCTCGGCTCTGCGTTGTCTGTCAGTCAGTCAGTAACAGAAGAGTTTTATATATATTGATTGATGTGTGTTTGTGTGTCTCTGTATGTTTTTTTAGGGTACAGGTTCTACTATAAGTTCAGGACCCCTAGTTTCTTAACTACTACGTTAACATTTACGTTATTTATTGCGGCATTAACAAAGGCAATTTCTTCTCACGTCCAAAGAAAACAGCAATGATTAACAAAGTCGCTAACAATACAATTAGGAGCCAATTATTTTCAGTTAAAAAACTTGACCTCCCCTGATTGTGATGCGTTATTTATTTCAGAGAAAATTCAAAATGTGCCAAAGAGGAAAAGGACAAAGATAAAGAGAAGGAGCGTGAGAAAAAGGAGAATGCCATAACGAATCTCCCGCCAAACGTTCAAGCTCTTATGTCCACCATACCCTCGCCTGAGGAGTCGCCAAACTATCTAGTCTACAAGAAGGTAAATCCATACTAATATTATAAATGCGAAAGTAACTCTGTCTTTCTGTCTCACTTTCCTGACAAAACTATTTTGACTGCTCCGTAGCTCGAACATAGGCTTCGCTTACAGGTCTTATGTGGCACCTTATGGTCGGTCTGCCTACTTTGCGTGTTATGGTGCGCGGTCGATACTCGAGAAAATTTTGTTCCCAGACAAATTTGTTCATTGCCACATTATGTTTTCCAAGATAGTTCCTTTTGCTTTTGCTATTAAAAAAGATTAGCAGTTTTATGGACAGAAGTATGTACAGTCACATACTCGATCAGCGTATCACTTCTGGTTTTGATGTATTGCAAAATAGCTCTTGTCCTTTGGTATTACATTCTAGTGCTTACGAGACCATAGACAAAAGTATCACGCTGAATGAGACCGGCACTGTACAGTGGCGGACTAGAAGGCCGTAAGAGATTTGTCTATGGCTTCGTCAGCCCTAGACTGTATTACCAAAGAACAAGAGCTATTTTAAAATACTGAAAAACCGAAAGTGTTACGCCGACCGTGTCCGCCACTGTACGTAATAGTGTATCATTTTATTTTTTTAGATGGAAGCTATAATAGAAAAGATGCAGGATGAGAACACGGGGGTTCCTGTCAGGACCGTCAAGAGCTTCATGAGCAAGATACCATCTGTGAGTACTTTGAACTTAAAATAAAGATTATTATACTATTATTTCCTAGCAAATGGTACATTAGCGTGTTTCCTCAAGAAGCGATATCGATCGCGCAATAGGGGTTCGACAGCCAATCAGGCCGGCTTCGTGGATGTACAAGCAATTTCGATTGGCTATCGAAACCCTATCGCGCGATCGATATCGCTTCTTGTGGAAACACGCTTAGTCATGGGGTCACACTTCAAAAATGTTCATGTTCTTAGAAATAAATGAACTTATGGGGCCTATTCATAATTACAACTTCTAGACGTCTACTGCTGGACTTAGGACTCTTGCCACAAGTATAAAGATTGTGCAATTTGCCACAAGTACAAACAATGTAACAAATACATTCAGGAGAAGGTTTTAGCTACATTACCGTTTTACCTTTATTTAACCGACTTTAAAGAAAAAGGTCTTCAGTTTGTTGAAGGCGGGTCTCTTTTTGTAAAAAAGTTTTGTAAAAAAGAAATTATTTTCGACTTCGGTTTTGGCTGAAAACCATATTTCGGTCGGTGTCTAATGAATAGTCGCCTTTATCTCTAGCGACACTCATGGCAGGGGATGGGGTGGTAATATTCTATGCACAGGAGGACATTCATTTGACAGAGGAGGGCTCGTTCGGGCACCTCTCCATGCGACTTTTTTCGTAAGGCAAGGCAAACATTTGTTTGATTGAGCCAATTGGTGGGCACCCTGAACTACCTCGCCTCTCACAGTATAGGATACTTTACCAAATAAGGTATCAATAGCAATTAGATTAGATGTAGTCTAATTGACTTTCATTAAGTGATATCTTGTTTCCTATATTAAAATAATTATTCGATTTGATTTGAGATTGATAGCTATAGATAGCGTTTTTCAACTATAACTAAACTAAACAAAAATTTTCCCCAAACCCAGGTGTTCACAGGCTCGGACCTGGTGGCCTGGCTAGCGAAGCACCTTGAAATAGAAGAGACGTGGGAGGCGCTGCACGTTGCACATATGCTGGCTTCCCACGGATACCTCTTCCCTATCGATGACCACTGTCTCACTGTTAAGAATGACAACACTTACTACAGGTGAGTTTATTTTCAGCCGAAAAGACGTCCACTGCTGGACATAGGCCACCCCCACAGAATGCCAACAAGGTGGAAGTCGGAACATAGTCAAAACAAAAATTACAACACTTACTACAGATGTATGCGATACTAATCAAGTAGTGCGTACACGTATGAATACTATTCGTACAAATTGAATGCGCTTTTTGACACTGAATACGTCCGTTTTGCTACATTCATTGTTTGAACGCACGAATAGGTTATTTAAATCGAACACGGTCTACAATTTGGGCCTCGGACCTTCAAGCGCAGTCTGAGCGTTTTCATTGGAAGAATAAAATAAAACTTGGAAGTTCGGTAAAGTTCGTTCGAGTTCGGTACGTTTGATTGAACGAAAACGCCTGCAAAGTGAGCGTGGCCTAATCTATACCAATATTATAAAGAGGAAAGATTTGTTTGTTTGTTTGTAACGAATAGGCTCCGGAAATACTGAACCGATTTGAAAAATTCTTTCACTGGTAGGAAGCTATACTTTGACATAGGATATATAAGATTTTCATAATAACTAGTAAAATATATAGTGATTCAAGAAACGGTTTAATGTATAATACATGCACAACATAGTAATAGGTAAGGCGGTACGAAGTTCGCCGGGTCTACTAGTGGTAATTAAATTCATTGCTTTGCTTTGTTGCAGATTCCAAACTCCTTACTTCTGGCCCTCGAACCAGTGGGAGCCGGAGAACACTGATTATGGTGAGTGGAAACAAATGACAACGAACAATGAAAAATGCGGCCTTATAACTAAAAGCGATTTCTTCCAATCAGAAAATCTGAATAAAGATTTTCTGATTTTTTTTATTTTATTATTATTATTGATTATAGGATACAAGATATCACTTATTGAAAGTCAATTAGACTACATCTAATCTAATCGCTATTTAACGGTAATCGGTATAACCTTATTTGGTAAAGTATCCTATACTGTGAGAGGCGAGGTAGTTGAAATAAATCAATATCTAACTTGCCCGATATGGTTATGCATTTCACCTTTAGATGGAATTAGGAGAATCTAAGTTTGTATTCACCACAGTATAATAAATATTACTACATACAGTACGGGCACTCCCTGCCTGCCTCACTTGCCTGCCTCAGCAAGTGAGGCTCTCCCGCTCTCGGTTACCTCTAGGTTACCTCTCAGTACAAATAAAGCAGGGGCCTTAGTCTCATAAACTTACGATTAAACATCTATACTATTACTTATGTTACGATCAAACTTCTATTCTATTACGATAATACTTCTATTACGATACTATTACGATTGGGTCAAGAATTTCAATTATCGACATTTTGATAGTATTAGAGCCGCCTCCGTAGCTCAGTGGCGTAGCGCGTCGCGCCTTTGATTAGGGCACGGAAGGTTGTGGGTTCGATCCCCGCAGAAAACACCACATATGCCTTTGATAACCATGTTTCTGAGGTTGTACAAAATTGCTTTTACAGAATCAAGGTACTGTATAAATTTAGAAATTACATAAGTCCGGAACTCAGAATAATGCTCTGCGAATCGCTTATCTTATCTAAGTTAAACTACTGTTACTCTGTCTTCGGTTCTTGTCTTCTTCAAAAAACACAGAAACTTGTACAGCGTGTCCAGAACGCGTGTGCACGATATTGCTTTGATATCCCGCCACGGACGCATGTGACCCCATTCCTCAATAGCGCGAACATGCTGAAAATGCACGCAAGGCAAAAATTACATTTTGCTACTTTGTTGTTTGGGGTTATCAGGACCGGAAACCCGGAATATCTTTTTAAGAAACTAACCTGGCGTCAATCACAACGGGCAATAACAAACGGAGCCTCAGTACTTCGAATACCAAAGTTTAAATCGGCAGCTTTTAGAGGTAGTTTCAAATATGTAGCAACCAAATGTTGGAACAACCTGCCCCCACCTGTACGTAATGCAAAAACCATAAATACATTTAAATCTCGCTACAGAAAACATCTAATTGATGTTCAAAAGGCAGACCCTTGCTACATACCTCTCCGTCGTGAAGCACGTTAAATCTCTTTTTTTCACAGGTTTAAGTAAGACAGTTTTTTACACCACACATTTATACACCACACATTTATACACATACAACATTTCTTTATTTTTATTTTTGTTTGTTTAAAGTTTTCAGATATTATGTTTATAATTATAATTTTAAATTTTATGCTCTTATCTAAATCCTATTTGGTACTCAGATATTTAAATTTTAGGCCTCAAATCTACAATATTTTTATACTGTATACTTAGTATTTATTCAAATAGCAGTCTGATTTCCGTACGTATCTCACACAATGTAGGGGCCGTCAGAATGATCAGCGTCTTATCTGGGTCGCCTGCCGGCCCAGGTGCGATATTATGCTGAGACGGTAACCTGTTTGGCTCACCGGACGCCTAGGTGTGCTTACTCATCTTATTATTATTTTTTATTTCATTTTTTGTATGCCTATGTGTTTGTGAACCAAATAAATGTTTTCTTATTCTTATTCTTCTTATTCTTTATTCATATTGATTTCTCACAATAAAATCACGTTGTGGTTGTTTTCGGTTGGATAGGACATTGTAGGCTTGAATCACCTGATTGTCCGAAAAGTAAGATGATTCCGTGCTTCGGAAGGCACGTTAAGCCGTTGGTCCCGGCCGCAGTAGTGGTCGTTATAACCGCGGCGACAAGCTGGCCCCTTGTCACGTTGGTAATAAAGCATAAACTCGGCTAAACGTAGGTCCGGCTCTTGAGCTGGTACCTCTGGCTAACCCTTCGGGGAATAAAAGGCGTGAGATTATGTATGTATGATAGTATCTTCATTCTACTAGTCTTACAAGATCAAAGTTACGAGACTCGCGATTTTTGACCCAATCGCAATAGAGTAATAGTAGAATAGTACGAGTATAGAAGTTTAATCGTAAGTTTAAGAGACTAAGGCCCCAGTCGCACGTCTCACCTCGCTCACACAAGCATGATACGCGTGCACGTACACGAAATTCGGATGTGTGCGAAGCAACGCGCTTTTTTCTATGAAGTGTCCGAGGTGTGGTGTGCCATGACAGTATTTATTTATTTTCTTTATTTAGAAACAGACAGTCATATCAATATATATAAAACTCTTCTGTTACTGACTGACTGACTGACTGACAGACAACGCAGAGCCGAAACTACTGGGCGTAGAAAGCTGAAAATTGGAACGTGGGTTCCTTGGATAGTGTAGGTGAGCACTAAGAAGGGATTTCCCGAAATTCCCACGGGAACGGGAAAAAACGGGATTTTTGTGTTTATGAGAAATCTGCGCGGGAAAGACCGCGGGGCAGCCTCTAGTACATGATAATAAACATAAAATAATCAAGAACACCTTGAGTTTCCTAAATTAAGTACTTACATCAAACTTAAAGAATACGACAGCTTACAAAACCAATTATTAAGATAAGATTTAAGTAACAACGTTAATATCAATGAAAAAAAATTACATTACAAACAAGTAGTATTATTACACAGTATATCTATATTAATAAATGTCTGTCTCCAGCTGTGTACCTCTGCAAGCGCACAATGCAGAACAAAGCTCGCCTGGAGCTGGCGGACTACGAGGCGGAGTCGCTGGCGCGGCTGCAGAAGATGTTCAGCCGCCGGTGGGAGCTCATCTTCATGCAGGCCGAGGCGCAGAGCAAGGTATTGTCATTATCTACTTATCTATATATATAAAACTCTTCCGTTACTGACTGACTGACTGACTGACAGACAACGCAGAGCCAAAACTACTGGGCGTAGCGGGCTGAAATTTTGCAAGTAGGTTCCTTAGGGAGTGTAGGTGAGCACTAAGAAGGGATTTCCCGAAATTCCCACGGGAACGGGAAAAACGGGAATTTTGTGTTAATGAGAAATCTGCGCGGGAAAAACCGCGGGGCAGCCTCTAGTCTTACATATTGTCTTCCACAGTTCCTTTTTCCGTCTCTAGGGTACCATTCAGTCACTGAATTACTCCATTTTGTTTGAGGGTCTTTTAACATATGACCTGACCGTCTGTCTGATCGTTATTATCTTTAAAAGTTTAAAATATTTCAAGGTCGACAAGAAGCGTGACAAGCTGGAGAGGAAAGTTCTCGACAGCCAGGAGCGCGCGTTCTGGGACGTCCACCGACCTATGGTAAGTAGCGTAACAGGCTTAGCACACTCACAATTTATCGAGTGTCAATAAACTGACTGTACATGCTTTGTCAAACAGACGACGCTATAGCGTCTCGCTCTTTTCTTCTGTACGCAAAGTAAACTAGCATTTGTCTCATCAAAAAGCGCGACGCTATAGCGCGCCTTCTCTCTGACAAAACCTTAAAGAACCATTTAGACAGATGGCAGGACGCGTCACACTAAAGACATTAATGCGATTGTCGCGTCCTGTTATTGTCTTTCCCACACATAACTGCGAATTCGAATCGCATATGCAATAATAATAAATATTTTTTTTAGACTGTGTGCATAAAATAGTAAGTAACAAACAAAAAACTTATACCTAGAGTTAGTACCTGGTTACGCCAAAGGTTTTACATGTTATTTGTTAGTTTTCTTTGGTGCATTCCTATTTCTTTCCTTTCCGCCATCCCCTTTCCATAAAATGCAGTCAAACGTCAGTGGGCATACTGAAGCGCTTTCTGTAGAACTGCCTGTTCGAAATCTCGCGATAATGGCGGAATACATGCCTCGTGGGCGTTCAGCGTAAAAAAAAAAAAAAATAATGTGCTATAATCACTTGTGATCAATAAGAATCATCGGTGAAGTTTTGCTATTTGAATGGTCGTGTTTTAAACTAAAAAACTAGAAGTTGTAGACATTTTGTGAAGACTTTGAGAAGTGTGTTCGAGAAAACCATCTGGATTGCCTTGCAATGGATGGTAGATTCTGATCGAGGACATCAAGTATCAGTGAGTACTGCATCCATTCCACTTTTCCCCTGTCTTTCATTGTCTGCATCTTTTCAATAAAGAAAAATACAGTCCACTTTTATCGTTGCGAAACAATTGCGGTTCCTTCAATCTTTTGGCGCGACCAGTACCTATAAATAAAAATATATTTACAACTGTTGCTCGCACAACATTAAAAGTCTTTGGTTAAATAGTTTTAACAATTTATTTAGATTTAATTTTACAGAGCACATACATTCGGTTCACGGGAGAGTTGAGAGAGAGATAGGAAACTTACATAGACAATACTATAGACTATTGACTATAAAGCATGTAATATACTAGCGTTTATTGACTATGGAAGTTAAAGCAGGAACTACACTATCTTAGGTTGAATGTTCTTCGAACATATTCCCGGGCAGGGTTTTCTAGTTTTAACATTACAATCGATGTTACATTAACCATTTATTACAAAGTTATATGAAATTTTAAGATAAGCGTTTTATTTTTTAATAAACAACTTCAATAACTGAGATTACCGCTATAGGATAGTATAATATACTAACTGGGCCCTATCTGAAGCTGCGCCCAGTGTCGCAGCAAAGGGGAGTCCCAGCGGTCCGCGAACACCCTCAGGAGTCCGTTGGAGCTGGCGCAGTGCGAGTCTGCAAAAAATTGGCATCAAGTAGTATCACATATGCGATATCACATCGTAGTTAGTGTGGAAGCCTTTAAAGGTAGGTAGGTAGGAATTACCTGAATTTAAATTGAGTAACGGTTTTTTTTATTTACAAATATTAAAGCCCGGCTGCATTAACACGACGGAGCTGGATCCGAAGAAAGTGTCCCGCATCAACGTCCTGAAGGAGCACCGACAGCGCCAGTGCCAAGAACTAGTGCAACAGCATAACTTGAAGGTGAGGAGACAAATCCGGCTCGAAGGACCAATTTTTTAACCGAACTTGCGAAATCCTTGCAAATTGCGTAATCCTGAGAGTTACGTTTTACATTTTAATATCATTCGCTGGATGGTGGCAGCATAGAATACCATCCCCCCCATTAGCACTAATAAACTTTTGAAGTTCAAATAATTTAAAATCCGGCTCGAAGGACCAAATAAAGTTTATCAAGTGTTTGTCTGTTCTCCTTGACAGAATAACCCAATAGTCACAATAACAAACGCCCAGGAAAGTGAGGAGGAGATCAAGAAAAACGCTGAAACTGTGAAGGAGAACGGTAAGGGGTCTATAATCATTATCTTACTTGGCTTTGATTCCCGGCGGGAGCAAACATTGTTGTAAAAAAATTCCCGGTATGTCTTTGTGTTCCACCTATGATAAAAAACTAGCTGACCCGGCAAACTTCGTATCGCCTTAGAAAATAAGATAACACGATTATTATTTAACTACCTACTGAAGACTTGGATGTATGAACCATTTGCCTGCCCGAATTAAAAAACAACAACGTCAGTTTTTTGACAGAATAAGAAAATGGAACATCAGTTCTATGGGGCAAATTAAATTGTCTTTTTTTTACATATTTTCTCACCTTTTAAACCTTTCCTGGACTACTAAAAACATTTCAAAATCAAAATCAGCTAAATCGGCCCGGCCGTTCTCGAGTAGATAGTAGAAGTAGTGAGAAGATAGTAGAGTAGAAATAGATAATAGATAAAGCTTCGTGTAAAAAGACTGTTCAACCTAGTCAAGTTATTAAGACTGTAGGTTTAATTCGTTTTGTGGTAGTGCTAGTGGCTTTGCCAGCACATTTTCCCTTAAAACATCAAATTCCCAATTTTTCCCGCTGGAATTTTTGGACAAAAAGATACCCATGTCTTTTCTTAGGCCAAATTTCATTCAAATCGTTTCGGTAGTTTTCTCTTGAAAGCGAGACAGACAGTCAGAGTAACTTTCGCATTTATAATATTATAAGTACGTAAATAGACCCCCTTATCTCATTTCTTCAAAGGCGACGCCCCCCAGCCCGACGCGTCTACACCTAGCACGCCCACTGCCGAGCAGCGGCCGGCCGAGACCCGGCTGGAGGCAGCCAGGAGGCAGGTGGCCCTGCTGAAGCAGCGGCTCGAGCGACGCGCGCCCAGACCCGCTCTACAGGCTGATATGTGCGTATTGCGGTTTGACTGACTGATTGATTTATTGATTGATTGACAAACTGATTGACGGATACTGCGTAGGTGGTCAGCTGGAGGTGGAGTATCTTAAATAAATTAATAATGAAAATTTTACGGCAATGAACAATCAGTAAGTATCAAAAAGACAAAAATTATTTATACCATATAGCATACAAGATATCACTTATTGTAAGTCAATTAGACTACATCTAATCTAATTGGTATTGATACCTTATTTGGTAAAGTATCCTATAGTGCGAGAGGCGAGGTAGTTCAGAGTGACCACCAAGCGGCTCAGGCAAACAAATGTTGGCCTTGCCTTACGACAATGGTTGCCTGGGAGAGGCCCCCAAACGAGCCCTCCTCTGACAAATAATTCTACTCCCTTTCGCAATGATTTCATCGCAATTGATTTCGCAATCATTCAATCAACCCATATACATAATGTGTAAACAACATGTTAAACTTCGTTGGTGCATTAGGATTGGTTGGTGCGATCTCCGATGTACCGATAGTGCGCGCATAAAATACTGATGCATTGATTGATTGATTGATTGACATGCTGTTTACTGAAAAATTATACTGACAATGTGGTCAGACAAACAGGTGTTATTTGCTGAAATTCACTGGATTAAGGTCGCAGGTAATTTTGAAGCAAATTTCTTTACCCGATTGAGCTAAAATTTTGTATACACGTTCAGGGAGCCTAACAATACATATTGAGCTAATGTGACGTCATTAAAAAACCAACATGGCAGGAAAATCAAGATGGCGGACGAGTTGTTTTAAGTTTACTATTACAATGAAAGGGCCATTCGAAAAATAACTTTAGAAAATAAAAGCATGATTTTGAAAAGTTTTTTAATTTATTAATTTCAGAGCTTTTGTGCCGCACTAAATACACACCTTTTTGGTGTGATACTCGTCATAAACAAGTCATAAAAGGTATTGCTTTTTCTTTCGTTTAGGTATGTAGCCTACAGCGAACAGTATGCTGAATACGACCCCTTTATCACACCCACGGACTGGCCGAACCCCTGGCTATTTGACAGTACAGAGATGTGGGACCAGGAGAAGTGGTGAGTGAACTAAACACACCCACACTAGGGTGAACGTGAAAGCATTTATACAGAGTGTAACTAAATATACTATCAAGTTTTACAAATTTCTAGAAGCAAGCTGAGGGATGCTTTTAGGGATGTTTTCAATATACGCTACGCTTGGCAGGCGGGTTGGCGATCGCATTGTGCACCCAGAGGCAGGACCCAGAAGGTGATAGGAACTATTGTAAAATGGATGACAAGAAACGGTTTATGGGGGTGAACTGTTTAATGGACCGGTTAACTGGTGCTTGTCTATACCAATATTATAAAGAGGAAAGATTTGTTTGTTTGTTTGTTTGTAACGAATAGGCTCCGGAAATACTGAACCGATTTGAAAAATTCTTTTACTGGTAGGAAGCTACATTAACCCCGAGTGTCATAGGCTATATTAGATTTTCAAAAAAAATTAGGGATCCTTACCTAAACTCAAATAATATAACCCAAGGTGCAATATTTTTTCCGTTGCTCACATATTTTGACAGGTGGTTTGTTGTTGTTTTTTGTTTTTTATTCGGCCATTCTGTGCAGTCAAAAGAATGTAGAAAAGTATAGAAGTCTATAGAGCCAAGTCTTTTGTAGTATCTTATAATTCTATGGCGTAACGAAGTAAGCCTGGGCAGCGCGTTATTATTATTATTATATCCCGCTCAGTCGCGACCCGCTCCCTTTACGTCGGGTTCGCCGCTGGTCGTTCAGTCTGCGCGAGCTCCTGGCCGACTCGGCCGGACGAGAACACTTCGCCAAGTTCCTGATGAAGGAGTTCAGCGGGGAGAATCTCAGGTGAGTCGCGCGTGACTGACAGACGGACAAACAAACGCTGACTGACTTCACCTGACACTGACAGAAGTATCCTGTAAGTTGCAGAGAGTCACTTTATTTATTCGGATTAAAATATTCGGTGGTATTACAGCATTTGAAAATCATTTCTGCTATTACATCTGTATAAGAAATTATCCGGGTTTTTCGGAAAATCCCTAATTTTTTTTTTGGAAAAAAAAACTAATTATCAAATCTTTCGACGACAATAAAAAAAAATTGAACTTCAACGGTTGAAGATTCCTGCTTTGAAATTGAGTTGCAAATTGCAAAATATTACCCGAATTTTACTTACATTCATACATCGCAAGATTAGACAACATTGCTTAGCCTATGTTTACCAGGGATATGTACAGTGGCGGATACGGTCGGCGTAACACTTCCGGTTTTTCTGTATTGCAAAATAGCTCTTGTTCTTTGGTAATACAGTCTAGTACTAACGAAACCATAGACAAATCTGTTACGGCCTCCTAGTCCGCCACTGTACTGTAAAATTTTGTAGGTAAAACTATTTTCCACATCAGTCCTGTAGATTATCCTATTCTGTGAAAACAAAAATCAATTCTTTTAAATAATAATAATAATAACAATTTTTGTGAAATTCATAATGTGTCCATACAGATTTTGGATAGCGGTGCAGGATTTAAAAACGCTACCTATACGCCGCGTGGCTGCGCAAGCGAAGGAAATTTGGAAGGAATACTTGGCCAACGACGCGCCCTCGCCCGTCAACGTCGACGCTGCCAGTCGGTGAGTACTGTTACCAGTGGCGTGCCTCGGATTTCAAGTTAGAGCAAGCCTGGCCTATGATTTAAGGGATAAGTGCCCAACTCCTAAAAGAACCTAGGCTCCTAACCTACTGTAGGTATATTTATTCGTTTGAGAAATAATGCACTTCAAACCACTAACCTTTTTCTCGTCTTCCCGTCAAACAAAGTTCAAACACTCATTTAAATTAAATCAACACATTGCACAATAGTTTGCTCCTTGAAAACATTTTAATTAAATTAAACTGCAAAACAAAAACTAACAATGAACAAACACGACAAATAAAATCGAACTGAAGTGAACAGCAAACCAATTGGTGTTTCCTCTCTCTCGCGCAGCGGCTCGCTCGTTGCTAACTTCGTACGCAAGCAGGGCTTTCGATTTCATAGTAAAGTGCATAATAGCTACTTGCCTACATGTATGTACATTGTCGAATTTTTAATATGTTCGAAAGAGAGAACACGGCTCGAAACGAAGCCAAATAAGAAGCCAACGAGTGCGAGCGAAACGGCGATAGCGGTATTGACACATGCGTGAAATATCGTGGTGCATGTGTCAATGACCTGTCAACGTCAAACTTGACAGCGAGAAGCGCGCGAATATTTGAACTATAAAAAATACGTAAACGAAATTTTTTATAATAATTATGAGTTACGAGAGTGTAAATGCAGTTTAATAATTTTAATAGGGCAAGCCGGGCTTCTCGGCTTATATAGTAGTAACGCCACTGACTGTTACTTATGCTGAGCCGGATCCCTTTTACCTGAGATAAGGTATATTTTCACAGTTCCAACATAGTAACAACATTAAAAACTTTACAAAATACACAAGAAACCGAGGCAAAAAATGGCGAGGGAGAGGAACGAAAAGGAACACGTGACTTTCTCAACCAATCAGAGAGTACATGGTGTTTGGTATTTTAATATTTTTCGCGTGAGTTTGGTAAGTTTATCAATTTACGAAAGTGTAGGCGTAAAATAATACAATTTAACTCTTGTTTAGAATCCTACGAAAGTTTCTTAGAAAATTTATAAATTTACGGTTCTTGTTATTTTCCGGTGACATGTAATATACTAGATAGAAGATATTTTAGCAGAAACTGAAAACTAACTACTCTCACTGTTTCAATATAATATTTTAACAAACTAATTATAAGTGAGACAAACTCATAAACTCTATATAGCCCAAGAATGCACGCGACTCGTTTTTACGTCCTTCGGCTGTTCCCTTAGTCGCCTTATGTGACACCCGTGGGAGGGGGGTGGTATTGTATGGCGACGCTACTCAAATATTTGTTTAAGGGCTTACAAGGTGCGAAACTAGCGCCATTTCCGATAAATAATTGATATCTTCTAAACCATGACCGAAATCAAAATATGTGTCTTTGACTCCCTAGATAATCTTGCTTAGAATTTTTAAGGCCCTATTGTGTAGCTTTTAGGTTTAAAATCTAAGAAAAAACCTAAAAGCTACACAACAGAGCCTTAAAAATTCTAAGCAAGATTATCTAGGGCGCATATTTTTTATTTCGGTCATGGTTTAGAAGATATCAATTATTTTATCGAAGTGGCGCTAGTTTCGCACCGTTTCGCCGCTTAATTACTGTTATTTATCATTTTTTCTAGTGAGCTGACGCGGCAAAAAGTCGAATCTGGTATCCCTGACCGATACTGTTTTGATCAAGCGCAGGTGAGATATACGAATTATTATTATTGTTAGCCTGGGCTGTCCCACTACTGGGCAAAGACCTCTTATTTAATTTAATACGATTACATAATGTTATTTTAAATTTGTTTACGAAACGGTGTATGATATCGACTATTGACAATCCGCCAGTAGACGAAAAAAAGTTTTCGTCTACTGGCGTAAACATTTTTTTCCTTACTACGCTCTGGAATAAAACTTAAAACCCTTAAAACTGTCTCTGCGCTCGGGTTTTAACAGAGCACCCTCATACATAATAGATCAGTTTACGCCCTTGTTGCATATGTCGTAGGAAGGTTTGATAATTAGCTTCTTTTTTTTTTTAAATTAGGGATTTTGCGAAAACCCGGATAATTTGATATGAGTATTTTTTTTCCAATCATCCTGACAAAAAACAGTTTTTTTTTTTGCAAAAAAAAACTAATATTATTGAAAAATTTGTAACCTTCCTTAACTCTAATTGGCTAGATTATTGCCTGCTGGCCTACAAACACCAATACTCAGGAAGCGTAACTCACCTACAAAACCACTTATATTTTGGTTACACTTACGCACACAAAGTAACTCCTATTGCAACAAACACTCACACAATCTCATAGACAAGCTCGCACGCTATTGGCCGCTTCGCTCGCGTCTGTCGACAAAGCAGCGAGCTAGCCCCCCTGCTTTTGGCTGGTACATATTATCGCGGTGGCGGTCAAGTGTTATTTTGCAAAATGTTTATTTAAAGGTGATATAAGTTTTTTTTTGTCTTTATGGCTTCTACAATACTTTATAATGCACGAAGGCATATTTGTAAAGATAAAACACGGTCAGAAATACCCAAAAACACAGTAATATGCTCCCGACGCTGCAGCCAAACGACTCAAGGTGCCACTAGGAACTGACGCGGCATGGTGTCCGTAACCCTTTGTGGGTGTAAAGGGCGGGGGCCTGACACACTCATCAAACGGCCCCGAGATGGGTGGCGGCACAGCTTGTGGCACTGTGCCGCCGCAGCTCCAAAGGCGAGCCGGGGAGGGAACAATATGCCCTCCCCGAGCACGAAGCTGATAGCAGCTGAGCGTGGGAAGACTTCGGACGCGATAATGTGTGGTTCCCAGGGTTCTTCCCAAAAGCGCCAACGCGAGCCCCACATACCCCCGACGCTCCCCCGAGCGTCGGGAAATGCGATAGGCAGGTCAATGGTGTTTTAACTAACCAATCATAATAAGAGTTGGACAGCAAGCAATATAATGTAGCCAATCAGAGTTCAGGCAGGTTTCAAATCTTTCAATTATACTAGGTTGTTTGCAAAGAAAAACTGATTTTTGTCGGGACGATTGAAAAAAAAAAACTAATTCTTATATCAAATTATTCGGGTTTTCGCAAAAACCCTAGTTTTTTTTTTTTTTTGCAAAAAAACTAATTATCATATCTTCCCACGACACATATGATATTGTCGGCGCAGGCGCACGTGTACCAGCTCATGAAGGCGGACAGCTACTCGCGCTACCTGCGCTCCGACATGTACAAGGAGGTGCTCAACGGCTCCAAGAAGAAGGTACGTACCGTAGCGGACACGATCGGCGTAACACCTCCGGTTTTTCTTTATTGCAAAATAGCTCTTGTTCTTTGGTAATACAGTCTAGGGCTGACGAAACCATTGACAAATCTGTTACGGCCTCCTAGTCCGTGACTGTACACGCGGGTGTCCCAAACAAAACTCGACCATAAACCGAAAGCAGCTCCCGCAGCATGACGGACAATTTGCCGAATTTGTCGTATCTATCTGTCACTTTTGTCGATCATCTCCATACATTTTCCCGCATTGAAATGTCAAAAGCGATTAAAAGTGACAGTTAAATTCGACAAATGGTCCGTCATGCTGCGGGGGCAGGAGATAAAGCATTACAGCTACCAGGAAAAAAAATCTAGACCCCGTGGTGTTAAATTTTCTGGGACAAACAAGCAACTTTCTTTGAGATGACTTTAAATCTAACGGCTCTACCACAAAATGAGTTAAACCTGGTTTTAATCACTAAACTAGGATTAAATCACGATTTTGTCATACAAATTGGCGATTTAGACCGGTCTAACTTTTTTGTGGTAAGGGGGTACGGCTCCAATTGATAGACGCATTACTCGGCGCTATACTTCAAAAATAAAACCAAGCAAATGTTGCGATTTGTAGCAACAAGGTGAAAAAAAAGGTCACAGGGAGGGTGTTGATTTTTAAATAGCCATAGTTTTAACACCTAAAAGTGTAGATTTTTTTGTTTTTTTTCTTGATAACCATAGACAAAAGTACTCAGACATTATTAAAAAACAATTTATATATTATTATTTTTTCTCTTTCAGACATCTGTTAAAGGTATTAGGTCAATAGTGTCCTTCACTAGTGGCCGTAAAGAGACGTCTACGAACAACTGAAATTGAAATTAAAAAGAAAAGTTTACGCGGGAATTGTCTATGAAATATTTCTTTGAAAAGAAATTATTGTAACGGTCGGTTCAATCAACATTGATAATGATCCATTTTTGAAATGTTGTTAAAATTATTACCTGTCCTTGTCGTTAATTTAAAGGCTAATAGGGACAGGTGCTGTTTTAATAGAGAATTGAGGTAACGAGGAGGAGTGACGAGTTTAAAAAAAATACTGTACAAGGTTACTTAAAGTTAGTGAACGGAACTTAATAGGGGGTAAAGACGTAAGTAAGTATCGACAGCAAAGCACAGGAATTTTTTTTTTCACGAACCACCCTTATTAATTTTGCATTTAATAATAATAATAAACTTTCATAATAATTCGATGACCGCAGAGTTCAACTACTGAAAATACCTAATAAATACACCTCTGAAGTTTCGTTAACTAATTTCAAGTAACGTTGTATTAATACAATGTGTAAAAGGAAAGTAGATTATTCGAAAGGTCGAGATTGTCAAATCTATTTTTTTATGTTAAAAGCAGTTATTTGTAATCCAATTTGGATTTTATTTTTATTTGATCTGATAAAGTTGTGATTTATTTTCAGTTTTCAGAAATAGATCAAGTAGTTGTTCCAGTAAATTTGTGTCATCTATGTAAAATATCTTTGAAAAAAACAGATCATAACAAACAAAAAAAAAACAACGTTACTAAGCGCCATCTTGATAGTTTTAGCCGGTTTTCTATGATATGATCGTAGGTGAATAGCAAGTAAATTAAATAACGCCATCTTTTGAATCCCTGCGCAACTGAAGAAAAACTAGTAGATGCGTGGTGACTTCTTTAAAAAAATAATTTGAATAAATATTTTATACTTACTATTTGCAAGTCATCTTACGTCATATAACTCTTTTAATAAATCCTGGTGTAAATTAATATCTAATAATAAAGTAATTTATAAAAAAAAACTTAATGTTTGACACTTTTAAAGTACTTTTACTTCTTTTTCGAGTCAAAGTAAAAATGTTAAGTCATTTTGGTTCCTTTTATAATAAAAAAACTATTTCAAAAAATATATATTCTTAAGGCTGTAAAGACCAAAGCATTTAATTTTTTTTTTCATTCGAATCCTTATTTCTTTAATATTTTTTTTATTAATATTAATAACTTGTTATTTATTACCTAGTTCATAGACAATACAATGTTGTAATTATTATTAGTGGTGCATTAAATTTTAGCATTAAGTACATTATCTTCAAAGAATCGCTTTTTCCAATCAAAAAATAACCTTTTTACAAAGTCATAAATGTGTTAGTCCTATACAATTGGGCAAGGCGTATCCGTAACACTTAAGTCGCGGTTATAAAGGATAGTTTCTCATGCCAAATGTGATTCCGACTTGACAACTTTATTTTTATATTAATTTTTGCGTATACACCCTAAAAATTACAATGTTTAATGATAACTCGCAAAATTTCCATAGAAATTGCAAAAATTGCATTTGTTAAATTTCTAGCGAAACTACGTCTTTACCAGCTATAACAAGTAGAAAATATTTTTAATACCTTGACAGAATAATGCGTCCTCCTCGCCCAGATATGTGTGAGCAAGACAGCATTAGGTTTGTCATGGTTTTATAATTTTTTTCTTTATGTGCGCGGCTTATATACCTTTCCATTTAATAAAATATATACAGTAGTAAGTAAATAATAGTCACTATTCGATGTGTCTCTCAATTTTTTAAAACCTTTTCTAGTTAAAATAGACTTCCATTATATTTTACAATTTACATTCTTTGTAGAAATATTCTATTTTTTGCATATACTCTCCTGTGATAAATCCGGTTATAGTAACTTTCGAGTCTTTCCGTCTTATTCATAAAGATACAGTAGATTTTAAGTAGCGTTACTGGAGGTCTACTTCTCTGGTTTGTTGTATGGTAAATACGTGACATCCAGTCTAAATTGACATACGTCAAAAAAATAAAATGCTCTTTAACTTTTTATGAATAAGAGGGTTTATGTTTAGTACTAGCGTTTGACCGTGAACTTGACTCCGCACCCGCTCCTTATACAGGATGTTCCTGGCAAGGCGGTGATAAATCAAAGGAGGTTAGCTTACCATACCAAACAACTTTCCCAAAGCAACATGGGACAAAATCAGCAGTTCCGTAAATTGGCCTGACCTGACCCTATAAAGCAAAATTTAGAGAACTTAAACATTAACATTTAAACTTACCATCTACCACATCATAATATGTACCTACTAATTTTGATGTACCTACATTTAACAAAGAAATGATTTGATTTGTAAGCTGATCAAACTATCGTATGGAACAGCAATTTTTTTTTTGTGTGATTTCGACCCATGTTGCTTTAGGATAGTTGTTAGGTATGCTGAGGTAGGCTTCATCTTTGATTTATTATCGTCTTTTCAGAGACACCCTGTATATTTTTTCGCAACTAAAGCTAGTATCGGTGTTATAAAATTCTTAACATTGTTGTTAGTTTATATACCGGGTGTTTCTGACAAGGCGGTAATAAATTAAAGGAGGGCTTCAGCTCACCATACCTAACAACATTCCCAAAGCAACATGGGTCGAAATCTCAAAACAAAAGTCAACTGTCCCGTACATTGACCCCGTCAGCTGATCGAACGATTGTATGGAACAGCTGTTTTTTTTTTTGAGATTTCGACCTATGTTGCTTTGGGAAAGTTGTTAGTTATGGCGAGCAGAAGCCCTCCTTTGATTTATTACCGCCTTGTCAGAAACACCCGGTATATAAAACCTTACTAGAAAAAAGGGAGTGTGAATCTTTAAATATGCTCTCTGCAATTATTTTTAGTTTGTAAACAACAATTAAATTCTAGGTCTAGTAAAATTAAGGTTATTTCAAATTAGTAATTTTTTTTTTTTTTGAGATTTTGAATGCCAAACTATTTATTTTCTTTCATGACTATATGTAGTTGTAAGTAGGAACTAGGAAATGTATTAAATAAAAAATTAAAACTTCTCTTTAGACTGACGGCACAGTGTATTTTTTTTTTTTTTTCATGTATATGAATAGTCAAGTTTCTTAACTAAAAATGATCGTTATTATCTTGTTAGTGACTTCGTTACCATTGCTGTTTTCTTTGGACGTGCAACAGAAATTGCTTTTGTTAAAGCGCAATGATTAAGGAAGTCGCTAACAAGACGAGTCGATTACGAGTCGATCGTTTTTTGCTAAGAAACTAGACCCCCAGTACAGTAGCTTAAAAAATCCGATACTTGGTGTATTTGCATTTAAAAATAGTCGAATGAATAATCTCCTTAGTGTACAAAAAACACAAAAAAACTTCAACCATCCGTAACTTCAAACTATTTCTTCCAGGTAACCGGTTGTTTTTTTTATAAGTATTGAAAAATCAATTCCAACTAAGTACATAATTATTAAATGAAATTTAAACTTTCGAATAACATTCTAGTGATCTCTTATAAAGATCTGTCGATAATATTAATAGGTACTATTTAAATAACTAAAATATTCTTCAATTTCAAAATTCGTAAAATAAAATAAAACCGTGTATTTGTAACCAGTTGTAACCAGAATCCAAAAGTTTTTTGTCTCGAGGTGTTTTTAAAAACATATCTGTGTTAGAAATTGTTGTTTAGGTAAAATTATGATGTAATGCATTTAAAACAATAGTACACACACAAAAAAAAAATAGTTGTTGGAACAATGGTGCTTTGGAGCACTTAGAGTATTGCTAACTATTTTAAAGTATCATTGTACTAAAAAAAAATGTTTTGAAATAGTTTTAATCTAGGAATTGATGTGTCATCAGAAACCAAGCATTTATAAATAAACGGGGTCACCCAGAGAGTTGTTTTTTTTTTTAATAAGTTTACAGGGTTTTTAGGTTAAAATCAGTGTATCTGGTGAATACATAGTTACATAGTTATTACAGCACGAAAAGTGCTGGTCCGATTTGAGTAAAATTTTAATTGTTTTTTTTTACAGTGGAAGTAATCCTGAAACTTGTTCATTTATAAATGTTTGTTTTATTTAGTATTTACTTAAGTTAAATACTTATTTAATGTTAGTTAATGAAAGTCATATCTCAAAATTGTGTCCATTTATTTACGTGTTACTTTAATAAGAATCTGTATGTATTATTGAAACGTAGAGTCCTTTCTTTGCAATCTGTCAGTTTCAAGGTTACTTGTATAGCGAAATGTTTATTTTAATGGCTGTAGCACACTTTCGCTACAAAATCCTAAAGGCGGAACCGCTGCTCGAGAAAGAAAGAGACAACATCATCGTCAGTTTCGTACTGCGGGGTATTATGCTCCTGTTTCGCCCTTAAGACGCTATATGAGTTTTTAAGGTTTTTTAGATCAAGTCATTCTCTTAATCTATAGAAGGTAATCTGGAATTTTAATATAACCTTTTTGAGGATATAACAAAGTTTTTTTATAATTGAGAATCACTAGTGGAATCAAAAAACCTCGATACATTATTTCGTCAAAGATAACCTTTCCAAAAAACGGGAATAGCTAATTCTTAATTCTATTCGAAATTACTTATACTAGTTTTTGTTAAAACTACCTAGGAATAACGATAATAAACTAAATTAAATTCTGGTAATTCAGATTTGATTTATAAGTAATAATTAAAAAGATATTCAATATTTACTACTTTTTCCAATGAAATGTAGTAACCGATGTGGGCGACTGATATATGACTGTCCCTTGCCCTCAGTATGCTATATCAAAGAGATAGACTTTGTTCATTAGCTCGTTCTATTTTTTTGTCGTAAATCGTCTTAATCACAGAATACCTTATAATATGTACTACACACACATCTGAACGCCAAGAACGTTTTTTGTTCGAAAAGGAAGCGAAACTGGTTCTGTCTGATCTGAGTACGAAACTGAGGTTTATGTCCCTTTTTCGCGAAGTGGTGTCGCCCTGTGGACAAAGCAAAATGTACTACCAGCATAAGGGTGCATTCACGTACAAGTACAACGTTGGTAACAAGCGCTGGTTCGAAAAATGTATAGAAAATACCTGCGCGGACATAGACGCTTGTTCCAGCGCCAATGTCAGCGCAGGTATTTTCTATACATTTTTCGAACGAGCGCCAACAAGCGCTTGTGTTTGTTACCAGCTTTGTACGTGAATGCACCCTAAGGGTCGAGCTGGTCTCTTGAATTTAGTTGATTTTGATTGCAAAAATTTACGTAGTGCTCTGCACTTTTTAGATTCTAAAGTGATTTTAGTATTTAGATTTATTTCAAATAATTATTTAGACCCAGTCAATGTAACATATTAGACTAATGTACCAAAGCATTATTATAATATGAATGTACCTAACAATAAATTATTTTAAAATTGATTTTAGTTTTTCATTCCTTTAAAAGTTTGAAAGTATGGATATTTGTAACTCTTTCACATTAACTAGGTACTGAATAAATTTTAAAAAAAGTAAAATAATTAAGCCAAAACTCTGAATAACACATAGGCTACAATTTATAAAGATATAGGCTACCTAAAAAATTGTAAAATTGTTATTTGTCTTTTTATGTGTATTTTATGTTTTGTGTATTAGTATTATAAGTGAAAATAAAAATGTTATCTATATATCTATCTAAAATCCAGCGCAGACAAATTCGCGTGCGACAGCTAGTAATATATTGAAATAAAACACAAAAATTAATTTACAATAAAACCTTTTACTTAAAACTGATAAAGTATAACTTAAAATCACAAACTACAATTGTTGGTTGCCCATAATGGTTTTGATCTAGTCCTTGTTGCGGTAGTGTTTGATGTTGACAAGCACCCAGGCGGGGACTGCGGTCCAGCCAATCACCATCAGGCCAGCTAGGAACATTATTTCCTGAAACAAGTAACAAAAAAGTAAAGAGGATTCAATCAAATTAGAGTGGCCAAAACATATGCAAGGACACACCCAAACCCAAAGTCATATCATTGCCGATGCCAGGAAAGCTTTACAACCTTGAAAAGTTAGTCTTCATGGGCTAGATGGAGAAAAAGCATGGCACCAGCTCGATGGGTCAACACCATCAAAATAAACATATTTTTGGCCAATAACAGCACTCAAAACAGAACTAGCATGAATCCTACACAACCTACAGAATTCAATGTAACAGTTTGCTCACGCTAGAGCAATATATTGATCTGTTTAGATATGGGAAGCTAAATATATTTATAAATTGTTATTTAAATGGGTTGCTAAATTTGTGAGTAGATAGTAGGGTGTTATGCAGGCCAAATAATGCATTCGAAACTTTAGGCAGGTATTCTGGGACCTACTGTAAAATTATGTTTGTTTGTTCATAAGTTTTTCATCAGAAGCTAAGGTAAGTATAAAGTGAAATTGATTTTATTTAAATTTTACATGCGTAAAAGGGGCGTTTATGGGCCGAAGATATTCTCCAACCAATTCAAAATTCCAAAACGATAACAATAAAATAACCTCAAAATCTGTACCTTACGTAATTATCTTAGGACTGAAAATTAACTTTAACATGAAAAGTTTATATCCAAATATAGGTATTTTAAATAAAAATAAAATGAAAACGTAAATGAGTAACGTTAAATAGAGTTTATTTACTGTAGAATACTTAGTAGTAAGGAGAAAAGTAGAGATACTCACTCCTTTGGAAACCTTGTTCCTAGCAGGGACGGGAATAGCGCTCATGCTCCTCTGAGGGATGATGGCAGTGCGGGCGACCTGGGGCGTCGCCCTTAGAATGTTGCGGACAGCCTGCATAATGATATAATGTTAATTTTCACAACAAACTAAATCTGCGAATTGTGCAGGCAGATTTCCTTTCTTTCTGTTCTGTTCTGACCACAGACCAACTAGGTTCAGATCTGACTTGAAAGAGGAGAAAACAAAAATGGCTGCTTATTTGTCTATGATAAAAAAAAATGGCTAGGCAAACAAACAAGGCCATACAGCCAAAATGTAATGTGCTAACGTGCTAACAAACCACAGAGTCATGGTTAACCACGGTAGGGGTGTGGATAGGATAGGATAGGATGATATGACAAATGAAAAAGCTGCATACTCTTTCTATGATATTGTGTATAAGCCGCGCATTACAAAAAAAAACTGGTTATTGCGGCCGAACGCATGCCATCTCGCCTTTATTAGTATGAGGGAAGAGTTCAGACGAGAGACATAACATAACTTATATAAACATATTGTTAGAATTATGTGCGCAGTGTTTAAATTTTTCAGTGCGTGTTGTTCGCGTTCATGCATGAGTGCGTTTCTCGTCCGTCCATGGTCCGTCCCTCAGAGTCCGCCGCTAGTCCGTCCGCTTCACAGAGAGAGGTGGAAGATCGCGCTACGCGAGCGCTACGCTATCCGCTACAACATGACAGCTCAAAAACCATAGACAAATACTTCTGTTTTTTTTGGGTTCCATCAGCTCAATATCACAGAACCATCTTACATAACTGTTATGGAAGAACCTTACCTACTCAACATTCTACCTTCTTAAATCAATATGTAGGTAAGTAAAACCCTCAGGTAAAACCCCAGGACCCAAATTTATGAAATGAGTTTCATGAATCCAAACTTTCTATGGCACAATAAAATTTGTAGACGTAGAGACTAGAGCTAGTTTAAAATGTATAGTTTCAGTATTTGGGGGGCTAAACTCGGAACAAAGGCTGAATTCTAGAGAGTACAATTTTTCTATGGGCTGAATTCAGTATCAAAATCAGGTGACTCGAAATATTTGAGGAACAACCCCAAAAAATTGTCTTTTACTGAATTATTTTACATACTTACTTACCTACTTGTATTGTACGGAACCCTACATTTCAAGAAAATGTTCTATATTATCTATGGTTCTCATATCCTCATCTCATTCAAAATTTCAAAACACTTTATTTCAAAATCAAGTTTTCGATTGAGGAAGGCTGAAAAATAAATACTGAACTTAGGAATTCAAGGAGGCGATGCAAAACTGCATAACGTAAATAAACAACAAGGCGCCGAAAACCCCAGGTAAGGTAGCTGTAAGACAATGTTAAAATTTCAAGAGTTTAGTTTTAGTTTTATGTTTATCATGGATTCCATGGATCTTGCTTGATGAATAAAGGCTTCGTGGTTTTTTCTGGTACATACTTAGTAGAATACTATATGAAACACTTTATTGCATACAAATAAATTCAGGGTAGGTAGGTACACACAAATTGAATTTGCATGAAATGGGCGGCCTTATCTCCAAAAGCGATGCGACCTAGTAGGTAAGCATAGATTTAATTATACTAATGTACCTTTATGCTAGTTAGTACCTACATGGTTTATGTGACCTTACTTACCAACTTTTGCACTTTTGCTATCAGCTTCACCTTGTGGAAGGTCTGCCCCTTCACTAATGACCTTCTCTCATTTCAGATATTTTAAAAATGTCGAAAGAACGTGACAAAACTTCCAATTTAAAATATGAAGAGATCATAACTCGTCACAAAGCAAACCAGATGAAACGTCATCTCCGTAACAAAGATTACAGTATGAAGAGTATAACGGACCTGCTGCGTAGCCCTAACTCTTATAGAAGGAGAAGAGATTCACGGAAAGGCATACCCAAGAAACTGGATTCTTCTATAGCTTTGGCAATGTCCCATACAACAGTGCGGCAGTACCCTGGAAAGAAACCTGCAAGAAAGATTGAGTTGAAAGAAAAAGAAAAGGTAATAATTAATTAATTATTATAAATTTCATTAATCTTTTGTAGTGACCAAGATTGAAAAGGGTATGCTTTGGTGGTTCAGGCACTTAGAGTGGATGGATGACAGGAGATTGATGAAAGAAACAGACAGAGTGGATGAGGAAGGCACGTTTGGAAGAGGTAGGCCACGGAGAATGTTTACCAACCAAATTGGTGATGTCCTGAGGAAAGGCCGAATTCATGCTAAAACTACTGAACCGATTTCAATGAAATTTGGTACAGTGGTAGTCTAAAGCCTGAAAAAGGACATAGGCAATTTGGGATTTTGTGTTTTGATTGCGCTGGCGAAGCCGTGGGGCGCTCACTAGTACTTATATAAAACTAGTCGACCCAGCGAACTTTGTATACATATGAACCTTCCTCTCAAATAACTGCTATCTTTTAAATAACCCTATCAAAATCCTTTGCATGGTTTTAAAGATATAAACAAGCAAACATAGGGACAGACGCGGGAAGTGACTTCATTTTATACTATGTATTGAAAACGAAAAATTTGAAGAAAATAAAAAAAAATTAAGTTCGAAGAGCCACCTAGTTGAAACATCAAATTCCCAATTATCCCTTGGGAATTTCAGGTTAAAAAGTAGCCTATGTCATTCCTCAGGCTCTAGACCTAGACTATCCATGTACCAAATTTCATTCAATTTGGTTTAGTAGTTTTCTCAAGAAAGCGAGACAGACAGAGATTTAGTTAAGTACGCATTTATAATATTAGTATGGATTTTATATATTTACAGGAATTTAAGAAATCCGTTGCAACCAATGGGGAGTACTACCCGGATAAAATGAGACGTAACAGCAAAATTAAACCGATCAGACTGCGGGCTCAGAATGAACTTGTAACAATTGGTGAACTTAATAAGAGAAAACGTACCATACCCAGACGGGGAGGTAAGAATAATAACATATAACACTCAGAGACGATGTAGGAGGTTGCCCAAGACAGGAGCAAGTGGCGAGCTTTATTGTGAGCCATATGTTACTATGAGCTACTATGCTAAATCGCTTTTAGCGATAAGGCCGCCCATTGCCCTTTGTAATATCAAAATTTTACTATATGTATTATTTTATGTTATTATGGCAATAAAGCGTTTTTATGTTATGTTATGTCCCTGATGAGGGATAAGAGGACATCATCATCATCATCAAGACTCAGAGACCCTAACTAGGAAGAACCTGTATCTGGGGTGCCTAAAACACATACAAATAGGAACAATACACCCAGACTGGGAAACAAACATCGATATACATCATTACAATGTTCGCCCACGCGGGGATCGAATTCGGTGCTACCGCGTCGCAGTCGACATCAACTGATCCACTGAGGCAGCCAGTATAATAATAATAAGACATCACACTCAGAGCCCCTAACTAGGAAGAACCTGTATCTATGGTGCCCGAAACATATACAGAGGAACATTACACCCAGACCGGAAACAAACATCGATATTCATCATAACAATGTTCGCCCCGCCGGGAATCGAACCCTGGTGCACCCGCGTCTCAGTCCACATCACTGCCAACTGAGCCACGGAGCAGTCAAAGAATAATGACAGTAGTTATTATGTTCCTTGTTCACTTCATCATCTCGGCCGAAAGACGAATCATTTGAGAGAGACATTTGACGATATCTTGTATCCTGTATTGAATAAATCATTTTTTACTTACTTTTTTACTTTACGTCCACAATCCACAACTATACATAGGCCTCCACAGAAATCGCCCCAACGACCGGTCTCTTGAGTGACCCTCACCCGGTGTACTCCCGCAATATTCACCAGGTCATCTTGTGGGGTATGATGATGTTTCGTCCTCAGACGAAATTAGTGATTTGATGGTTCCTTTTTACTTATTTAAGTGACTAGAGGCTGCCCCGCGGTTTTTCCCGCGCAGATTTCTCATAAACACAAATTTCCCGTTTTTTCCCGTTCCCATGGGAATTTCGGGAAATCCCTTCTTAGTGCTCACCTACACTCCCTAAGGAACCTACATGCAAAATTTCAGCCCGCTACGCCCAGTAGTTTCGGCTCTGCGTTGTCAGTCAGTCAGTCAGTCAGTCAGTAACGGAAGAGTTTTATATATATTGATTTGCTCCTTCCCGCCCCGTATATCAAGACACTATAGATCATTTTTTAAGTTATTTACTATACAATAGTTTAAGTTTCACTTTAGGTTTAAGTATTATAATATAATTAAATTAATTTAGGAACGCAGAAGGCGTTCGTCTCGATAGGGTGTGTCGCGAGGAATAGGGGTTCGCAAGTTGAAGATGGGCGACCTGTCTTGCTTTGACGGCGCGTAGTATGACATAAAATGAGCTAAGCGCCTGATTAGTTTTCTATGCAAATATTGCTTGATAGTACGCATTGGTCGGGCACGTAAGGCCGAGATGATAGTGATCTAATTACATACAGCTGCAGTACATATATGTTTTTCGGCTTTAGGCTTGACCGTGTTATATTCATAAAGATACGGTAGGTTTTAAATAGCTTTACTGCAGGTCTGCTTCTCTGGTTTGTTGTATGGTAAATAAGTGACATCCAGCCTAAATTGACATGCGTCAAATAACTAAAATGCTCTTTAACTTTTTATGAATAACAGGGTTAGTTTTTAGCTAGATTAAGAAAAGATTTTTCTCTGAAAAATTAGTCCATACAGCCAAGTCATCTGTAGCATTTTCTTAGTTTTTTTTTTTGTATCTAACAGTATCAAGAACGCCGTCACCTAAACCAGAGAGCAATATAGAAACAGAATATTATAAGACTACATTTGTCTATGGACCTATAAACGAAAAAAAATACGATCCAGATTTGAGCTCAGAAAAGGAAACAAAAGAAGAGTCGATTGAAGAACTGATACGAATGACTGAGATTGATGGCATGACTGATGAGGACCTGATGGAAATACTGACGTGCCCCAGTCCTGTTTGGTGGGAGATGGCACCGGGATATGATGAAGGTAATATTTAATTTAAAGAGTTTTATTTTTCGATTTTTATGCTAGTGAATCTCAATATTGAGATAAAATCCACAAAAAATACTCAATGATAATTTTATGCTAAAATGATTAGTTGCCTTGTTGTGGGTGGCATAGTATACCACCCCCCTATCTTCTCCCATTTCCATAGATGTCGTAAAAGTCGATTTAGGGAATTCCCGAAGCAGCAGCCTTTGCCTGAAGTACTATCAGTACATAAATACTACGACCGTCAACCCGCCTGCTAATTATGACCAACCCCCACAAAATATTTGTCCATGTGGCGATCTGTGGTGACTTATTTCCAACAGTGGACGTCCCTCGGCTGTGGCTGTGATGCTGGAGTTAAAAACTTAATAATGTATTTGTTTTTTTTTATTTTTTATTTTAGAACCGATTAATAAGCATGAAGAAAATTCGAAAAAGGAAGAGGTTGAAGAAGCTATTAATATTAAGAATGGAAATATTACTCAAAATGAACTCTTAGCAATTTCACAAACCAAATTTGATGAAAAGTTTTACAAAAAGAGAAGTGTGCTGGAAAATCTATTGTCTAATATCAAGAAAAGTGCAAATGTCAGTACTGAAAGTGAGAATAAAAATGCAAACAAAAATAAACTTAATGAAGACGAAAATAAGAAACAAAATGCTCCAAAGAAAGCAGATAAAAAAGTAATAAACATGACATACAAGGAGTTGTTGAAAAAACGTGAAATTGAAATTCAAGATGGCGAAACTTTAAAAGATAAAAACCTGGAAAAAGATAGTGTAAATTCTAAAGTTGATGTAATGAAGAGTGATATTATTAAACCATCTGAAAATAATGAAAAAGTTATTGCAGATAGCAATGATAAAAGTAGCAACAAAACCAATGATAGCATATTAGTTGATGAAAACGCTGAAAAGAACGAAACAGAGAAAATATTTTCTACAAAAAGAAAATCTAGGAAAAGATGCCATTCATCAGATTCTGTACAAATAATAAATGTTAGTAAGGCAACAAAATTTACAGACAACGATAAAGGCAGTAATGAAACAGAAAATATTATTTTAGAAAAAAACAAATCTAAAGATACTTGTTTTAGTACAACTGACGAAAATAAAACTACTGCAAATTCACTAAAACGTAGACACTCTTTTGAAAACGACAGCAAAGCTTTGGAAGAATTGGAAAATATAGAAATACCAACTGGAAAGAAAAGTAAACTGGCAGGAGATGTCATAGTGATTGATAGTCCAAGAACTAGTGAATCTGGTTGCTATGATGAGATTGAAGAGGTGTCTACAGTAGAAGAAAACGTAATTAACAAAATTCCAAAAATACTCCCGCCCTTAGAGCAATTCCGTCTAGTAAACTCACCTGCATCGTTAAAGTACACTTCGGAATCAGACGATGTTAATTCGATTAACGCTTTTACTCAAGATGCTTTAGATACAATTTCAGATACAAATATAAGATTTCTAACTGATGACCAGGAATCGGAGGATGATTCCATTAATAATACTAAAGATTCACAGTCTGAAAGTAAAGATTCAGACACAAAAGATATGGGACAAGACATAGAAGGCGCCATTAAAGATGCATTAAGAGTTTTCAAAAACAAATCTACGGAAGAACGTAAAAAGGATGAAAATTATCTCGTTATATACAAAATCGACGATAAATCGAATAAAAATGATAGGCCCAATAAGCTGGATTTCACAACTAAATTGGATGAAAAAAAAGAAGTGATTATAAAAAACGCGGGAATAAAATACTGCCCGATTTGCCGTGAAAGAAACGATTTTCATACAAAAGTTTTAAACTTTGAAAAGATAATTTTTTGCTCGAAGTGTTCAACTAATGTTGACACGGGGACTTGTATTTATTGTAAACAGAAGTCCACAGAAAGCGAGGGTACATTTGAATGCCAAATATGTTTTTGCAAATGTTGCTGTGAAAATAACCTTAAAGTGCATGTAACAAACCATATTTCGCTCATGTGAATATTGATAATTTATATTTAACTAATCGACCCGGCGAACTTCGTACCGCATAACCTATTACTATGTTGTGCATGTATTATACATATAAACCTTCCTCTTGAATCACTCTATCTTTTAAAAAAACCGCATCAAAATCCGTTGCATAGTTTAAAGATAAGCATACATAGGGACAGACGCGGGAAGCGACTGTTTTATACTATGTATTGATTGAAGCGCTTTTAAACGGTCACACTCTGGTTCATGGTTCAAAATTTATCCACAGTTACATAGAAACGGCACGCGATTGCTTCTCAACACTGTGCCATAGAAGTAAAAGTCCAGTTTAATTTGTTTTCCTCTCGGTGTCTTCGCTGCGGCGTGCTAGATGTGTGTTGGACCTAAAAAGTTTATTTTGTACATATATTTTAGTTTAGGACCAGTAAACTATTGTTTAGTATTTAATTTTAGTACTTAGTATCTTCGCAAAATAAATAATAGTACCAAATAATTTTTGTTTTTATTAAAAAAACCTGTGGGAAACGTATGTAATAACCGTAAAAATAATAATACAGAGATTCATAAAGCGTTATTATAGAGCCCAAGGTATACTTTTTTAGAATAGGTAGTACAGTGGCGGACACGACGGCGTAACACTTCCGGTTTTTCTGTATTGCAAAATAGCTCTTGCTCCTAGGCAATACAGTCTAGGGCTGACGAAACCATAGACAAATCTGTTACGGCCTTCTAGTCCGTGACTGTACTACAACAACCTTAAATAATTAAATGTCACATAGTATCTTATATGTACAATGTCGTTCTTTCGGAACCTTTGAACTCGTCGAAATTGTGTCCGAGTGGTGGTTTGATGGCGACAGCTTATTTTTCTTTCGAGATTCGACCCATTAATATAGCCGGAAAGAAAAAAGAGTATTAAGACAAAATAGCGTTTATTTAAATCCTTACTAATGCAAAATAATAACTAACTAACTTTTAAACTTAAAATGTAAGAAAACAACCAACTGAATTTTTTGTTACAAATTTTATAAAATGTTTAATTTGCTAGGCATAGAAAATTCATAGGAAAACATTATCATAATTAACTTATGGCCCAGCACATATATGGCGAGGCGCAGCGAATATATAGAAGACACGGCCAACTTCGTACCGCCTTATTATACTTATCACATGTCAAAATGATTTTTTTTTTTCATTGAGAACGGCAATAGATCCCCAGTGCTATAATTAAATTCGCCACTCGCCACATATTTGCTAGGACTATATTACACAGAAATATTGTCATTATAGCTAACTTAAATTTAGTTTAGCTATCTTTATGTTACGTACAAATACAATACGGTCTTTGTATCTTGTAGTTTTTTTTTTTGATGATTAAAATCTATACTAACTTAAAACGAAGAAACAAAAATTTGATGAAAAAAGAGCTTGCAATACAGTATTTTGTAAATATGGCGTCACACACAAATTCTATGAATCTATTTAATAAATTTTATTATAACTGTTAATTTTGACAATATTTTTCTTTATACAAAAATTTGTCGAACCATTCAATTAAAAATGTTAGGCTATTAAAAAAATTGGAAAATTTGGAATGTCATTGATTACTTGTTGCCCGATGAGTTTTCTGAAAAGGCGCGGCAAAAAAAAAAAATGCGCTTCCCAAGATATGAGCTGGGCCTTAGATTACGAGTTAGCTGCTAAAACCTAACAAAATACTAGATCGAGTTACCTACCTACGTCAATAAAAATATCCTATTCCTAAATTAGTAACAAATTTATACAAACCAAACTTAAAAACTAGCAAAATTGACTAAACAAAAAATACTTAAAAAAAACGCTTTGAAAACCCACAGCTCGATTTTTTCACTAGATTTTTGTACAATAGTAAAAAAAGGAACTAGGTATATAAATTATTATAAGTACTTAATCGAGATATGGATTTTATTTAAACTAAAAAAAAAATGAGAATTATCATTTAACTATCTTAAGTATTAGGTATACATAAAGCTAAATATTTAACTTAAAAATATACCCGCCTACCTTTAATTCCATTCCGTTAATTCAAAATGGAGTGCCCTCACTCATTCAGTAGCCCTAATTACGGCCGCTTTTTGCAATATTGCTTTGCGTCCTCTGCGGTTTTTTGGTATTGACTTTGACACTCTAGAGGACGAAAAACAATATTGCAAAAGTGGCCGTAACAGGGCTGCAGCTCTATTCCGCGTTTGCCCATAGAAAACAACCATTTTGTATGTAGACCCGAAAGCTGAACGGATGCTAACGCGTCTCCATACAAAATCGATGAAGCAGAATCATTTGACAGAGGAGGGCTCGTTTGGGGGCGTCTCCAGGCGACCATTGTCGTAGGCAAGCCAAACATTTGTTTACCTGAGCCAATTGGTGACTCTGAACTACCTCGCCTCTAGCAGTATAGGATACTTTACCAAATATGGTATCAATAGCGATTAGATTAGATGTAGTCTAATTGACTTTCAATAAGTGATATCTTGTATCCTATATTGAATAAAGAATTATTTGATTTGGTTTGATGTTTTCTATGGGCAAACGCTGAATAGAGTAAATAAGTGAGTACTCCCTTAGGGTTCAACATCATCATCTCAATGGAGACGACCCTCGACCCTCATCCAGTGAGGAGTCTTGTGAGGAGTCTGCCTACACTTGGGTTGCCTTAAAATATCGCTTTAGCAAAAAGACCGCTCATTGTGTTTTTTTTATTTATTTCTGGTTTTAACGTACTTCAAAACAGGAGGTTCTCAGTTTGACCTGTATGTATGTTTAATAGCGATTATCACGCATTTGTTTGAACCGATTTTGATTATTAAAAAAAAAAAACTTTCATTCGGGAGAAAGTTTTCGACGACTTTTGCAAAAATATGCAACGGCTTTCTTTTTGTAGCAGTTTATTGAAGACAGAGCCCTCTTTTTTTTTATCTTGGCTTCGCCGTTTTCGCTTAAAATCTGGGAAGTTATACAAGTGTACTTAATAGTTATTGGTTACAGCCGATTTTCAAAAGAGTAAAGGTGGGGGCGTGGCCGGGGAGGGCGGCGGCGAAGACGCGTCGCACTCCGCCGCCTGCTCCGCTAGAGATGTCGTTATCTGTGAATTATAAGTAGATTGATAAAGATTTTGAGTTAGATCAGAAGTTTAAGACCCGCGAAATATCAAAGTAAGGCAACAATAACGAGTTTTTGTGCTTATTAACCAACTTCAAAAAAGGAGGTCAGTTTGACCTGTATGTATGTATGTATGTACCTATGTTTGTCCATGATTATCTCGCGTTTAGCTAAACCGATTTTGAAGCGGTTTTCAATAATCTGTTTTTTACATTCAGGAAAAGGTTTTAGTTCCTATTTTAACCGACTCCGAAAAAGAGAAGTTCTCAGATTATGTTTGTGTCACTTTTTTGAAGACGGGTCTCTTTTTATTATATTTTTTTTTTAAAAGAGACCTTCAATTAATTGACAAATACATAAAACTGAGAACTCCCTCTTTTCTGAAGTCAATTAAAATAGGTTATAAAACCTTCTCGTGAACGTAACAAATACTTATCTGAGAACCGCATCAAAATCGGTTCAGCCAAACGCGAGATAATCGCGGACAAACATTTATTTATTTTATTTTATTTATTTATTTATTTACACAACATATTGCCATTACAGGAAATCCTAATGCGACAATATAAGACTAGTTACTCCTTAAATCAATAACACTATAATATAAAAATAGGCACTATAATATAAATATACATACTTACATACAGGTCAAACTGATATCCTGCTTTTTTGAAGTCGTTATAGCTGACCTTGTGAGCAGCGAGCGCGGCGCAGTCCGGCGGCAGTCGGAGCGCCCTCACCAGGCTCGCCAGCGCGCCGGCGGGCGCCCCGGCCGCTAGCGCCAGCTGCAGCAGCCTGGCGCCCATCTCCGCGCGCGCCGCCGACAGACGCGCAGACCTGTGGTTATTATTATGTTTACTATAACACGGCGAAATTCGCACCACTTTTCGGACGAAATCGGTTTTTTAAATTCTCAAACGAAAATAAACCTTGTATGTCTATGTCGTAGTAGTAAGATTTGATAATTAGGTTTATTGCAAAATTGTTCGTTAAAATATCCTTTGACCCTACAGAGAACCAATCAGAATAAGAGTTTACCAACAAGCAATAATCTAGCCAATCAGAGTTAAGGCAGGTTTCAAATTTTTCAATTATACTAGGTTTTTTGCAAAAAAAAAAACTGCTTTATGTCAGGATGGTTGAAGAAAAGTAATGCTTATATCAAATAATCTGGGTTTTCGCAAAATCCCTAGTTTTTTTCAAATTTTACTACGACATATACATGTTTAAAGATAAATATTACGAATTCAATGACAGCAGCTCGACGTCGGGCATTTGTTTCGGCTCGGCATACCGATGGCGCTCAAAATAGACCCTAAACCCTGCATACAAGGTGTATTTTCGTTTGAAAATTGTAAAATCCAATTCCGTCTGATGCCGTAGACAAAGATTGCAATAAGAGAACGCGCGAAAGACGAGTAGCAGCAGCAGCGTCCTTCGTTAAAACACTAAAAGGTCCATACTGCGATACCCAACACGCCGCCCATCTTAATCACCAGCATGAATGTCGCATTGTTCTACTGGGTGTTTCTGACAAAGCGGTAATAAATCAATGGAGGAATGCTACTCACCATAACTAGCAACTTTCCCAAAGCAACATGGGTCGAAAACTCAAAAAAAAAAAACAGCTGTTCCATACATTGGTTCGATCAGCTGACGGGGTCAATGTACGGGACGGCTGATTTTTGTTTTGAGATTTCAACCCTTGTTGCTTTGGGAAACTTGGTAGGTATGGTGAGCTGAATCCCTCCTTTAATTTATTACCGCCTTGTCAGAAACACCTTGTACATCAACCCACCGTACTTTTTCTGTTGTCTATTTTATCTTAACAATGGGTTGCCTGGAAGAAATCGCTCTAAGCGATAAGGCCGCCCATTGCAATCAATGTTTTAATTTAAGAATATTGTAATATTTTAAGTTCATTGATTGTAATAAAGAGTCTATCTATCTATCTATCTATCTACATCTGAAGTAACAATTCAATAGAACATAATGTTCTCCTGAAATCATGATGATGATGATGATGATAATGATGTCCTTTTATCCCTCATCAGGGACATAGGGCTCTCAGTAAAGCTCGCCACTTGCTCCTGTCTTGGGCAACCTCCTCCATCTCGCCCCACGGTGCGATGGATGTTCTCCTATCATCTATACCAATATTATAAAGAGGAAAGATTTGTTTGTTTGTTTGTTTGTACTTAACGAATAGGCTCCGGAAATACTGAACCGATTTGAAAAATTATTTCACTGGTAGGAAGCTACATTAACCCCGAGTGTCATAGGCTATATTAGATTTTCAAAAAAATTAGGATTCCTTACTTAGGTAACTCAAATAATGTAACCAAAGGTGCAATATTTTTTCCGTTGTTTACATATTTTGACAGGTGGTTTGTTGTTGCTGTTTGTTTTTTATGCGGCCATTCTGGGCAGTCAAAAGAATATTGTCTATAGAGCCAAGTCTTTTGTAGTACTTATATTATATTCTATGGCGTAACGAAGTAAGCCGGGAAAGCTCGTATATCATAATTATATCGTATCTCAGTTAGTTCAAGTCAAGATATGTAACGGACCCTTGCGGCAAGGCGGCGACGGCGCGGCAGGCGGCGGCCAGGCGCGGCCGCAGCGCCTCCAGCCGCGCGGCCGCGGGCCGGGAGTCCCCTCGCGACTCGTCATCGCTCCGAGACACCATGTCGCGAATCTGATCCAAAAATTAAACATTTAAAAAACCCCCGACCAAGTCAGATACCCTCATCAACTAAACTAGAACTAGAGCTGATCATTTTCAAAAGATCATGGTCACCTTACCATATACTCTCAATATAATTGAAGTACACTGTACCAAATTTCGAATCGACCAGACATAAGGAAGCTAGTAACATCCCCTCATCAACTAGAAAAGAGCTGATCATCTTCAAACGGCTGATCAGGTCATGGTTACCTTACCATATACTCTTAATATCATTGAAGTAACACGGTACCAAATCTCGAATCGATCAGACATATGGAAGCTAGTTAAATCCCCTCATCAACTAAAAAAGAGCTGATGATCTTCAAACGGCTGAACTGATTTTCATGAAACATGGCTAAGAACACTCGGGCAAAAATTATCTATGAAACAAAAAAAAGTAAACGAAAATCGGTTTGGGTTCTACGACGCCACAGACAGATACACAGACAGACAGACAGATGTACACGTTGAACTTATAGCACACCTCTGTTTTTTCGTCAGGGGTTAAAATATCAATTAAATTGAATGGCCATCACTCAATCTCCTCCCGTGTTGTAAAATGCAACTGAGGTAATATCCGAAGCATGGGCCGCAGCGTTCTTCGTTGAAATCCTTAAAAGCCAAACTGCGATCGCCAATAATGTTTGCCCTTGCGTGGCCGTGCGCCATACCACAATAACAAAGTTGCAAGAGACGTAGGGTTAAAGTTTATACCACCCTATGCTCCCTACTTAGGAGGGCCAGTAGTTGAGGCTACTAACCACATTACAAATATGTACATAGTGATACAAAGCCTGTCCCAGAGATTGAATCACAACTAGTGCTCCGAGGTTTGGAAGGCTTGTTGTTGTTGGCTAATTACCTCGTTACTATACGTATGGTCGAAAGCTTGGCAGCGTCTCTTATTACAGTCAAAACCCAGGTTTTTTCTTAATTGTAATAAGGCTTGCACCAACTTAAACCTCCCGGTGGTCATCTCGGTAATTTATCAAAACGGTCCCGGGAACCTTTGATGATCGGCGTCCGTTGTCTTTCTTACTCCTAGCTGCTATACTATACATCTTAGTTCTTGGAGAGGGAAAGTTGTTTCCTCTCCGGCAGTGCTTTATTACAATCATAAAAGTTACATCGCTACAATGTACGTGGGAAGGATGAAGTTGAAGTTTATACCACCCTATGCTCCTTACTTTGTAGGGCAAGTAGTTGTATCATATAGTTGAGCCAACTAAACTCATAACAAACATGCACATAGTAGTTTAAAGCCTACGCGATCAGGCCTCACTTAAATGGAAAAAAAGTTACAGCGGTACAGGTAAGGTAGGAAAGATAAAGTTAAAGTTTATACCAAACTATTCTCTACAGTTTGGAGGGCTATTTGGTGAGCCTACTTACCTCATTACAAACATGCACATAGTGGTACAGCGCCTGTCCGCGCGCCTCCCAGCCGCTGACGGCGTGGCGCCGCGCCGCCGCCTCCAGCTGCTCCAGCAGCGGAGATATTGAGTCTAGTTTGTCTGTTAAAACATTATCATAGAAATTTTAGATTGTTACCATTACGCTTTTTAAGAAATTTTAGGTCGATACTAGCGCCAAAACGTGAAAAAATTATAATATACTAGAGGCTGCCCCGCGGTATTTCCCGCGCAGATTTCTCATAAACACAAAAATCCCGATTTTTCCCGTTCCCATGGGAATTTCGGGAAATCCTTTCTTAGTCAGTACACTCCCTAAATAACCTACATACCAAATTTCAGCTTTGTTCGCCCAGTAGTTTCGGCTCTGCGTTGTATGTCAGTCAGTCAGTCAATCAGTCAGTCAGTCAGTCAGTCAGTCAGTCAGTCAGTCAGTCAGTCAGTCAGTCAGTCAGTCAGTCAGTCAGACAGACAGTCAGTAACGGAAGAGTTTTATATATATTGATAAACAATCTCAAACATCAAAAATATAATCCTGTATGATACTAGATAATCTTGCTTTGTATTTTTAGGTAGGTCTTCGACTAGCATTGCGTGCAATGGTGTGTAAATGTCATGGAATAATGGGACTTATACCCATGAGATACACCAAGTTACAATCAATTATATAAATCGATAGCTTGGAAACCCTGGATTAACACATAGAACACAATTTGTATAAAAAAACGAGCATTAAAAAAAAACAGAAGTAATTCCTAAAATATATTTCAAACAGGGAGCGCTGCTGTTGCAAGAATGCTACCGGGCGACCTAGAGCAAGATTAAAACGTAGGCGAAGCTGCGGGCACCAAATAGTATAGGAACAGTTTATAGTCTAAACAAGTATCCTCACCGGCTAAGACGGCATTCGGCAGAATCTGGTCCATGAGGACCCGATGGGCAGCGTTCCACTGCTCGGCAGAGGCCAGCAGCTGCGCCTCCAGCTCCGGCTGATTCTGCAATGGATACACTACTATAAGAGATTCAATATTGAAAATGATTTTACAAAATACGCAGAAGATCATTGCGTCGTTTCTGAAACTAAGAGTTGTGTTGTTTTTCAGCGGGTTAAACTTGAAAAAGTTAAATACTTTTGAGTTAAATAAACAATATTATGTAACAGTCATAATTTAATAAATTTATTGGTGGCCTTATCGCTCCAGTTTTAAAGCACTTACAACAATAAAAATATATTATTTAAGAAAAAAACTTTTCCTAAACAAGAATCGTTCAGCTTTATATCGAAGGACCAATTGCCAGAGTTCAAGTACCGAATAATAATAATAACGCATCACACTCAGAGCCCCTACAGAAACGACCAATTAACCCAGATCGGAAAACAAACATCGATATTCACCATAACAATGTTCGCTCCGTCGAAACCGGGTGCACCCGCTTCTCAGTCCACATCACGGCCAACTGAGCCACGGAAAAGTATGCAGTAACTAGTAGTAAGTAGTAACCTCCAGTACAGCTACTTAAAATGTACTGTATCTTTATGAATAACACAGTTAATAAATAAATCACTAAAGCAACTTTATTTTGTGGCGTAGCGTAAAATGCATGAAACTGAAGTTTATCAGTGTCATACATATGTATGTATTAGTGTATGACTCGCCTCATACTTGGCGCGCGCGGCTCTCGCCAACAGCGCCCACTTCGCCGGCAGTCTCAGCGCCAGCAGTAGGTCGGCTTGTTGGCGATCGCGCGCCGTGCAAGGGCTCCGACTCGGCACGTGCCGCGAGAGGGTGGAGCGGACTAAGTGTGCGCGGCTAAGGGGAGAGTTGGAGATTTAAGTATACATCTTGTACTTTAATTTTTTTTTATTTGATAGTTTAGAACCCAATTTTATAACAAGATTTTACTAGACTAACAAGTTGGGTTTGTCGGCAGAAATAAAAAGCTATACAGCCAAGTCGTGTAAACTTATTCTCTATGGCGCAACGAAGTTCGCCGGGACAGCTCGTCAGTTATATTTATCTAACATTAAATTAAAACTCGGAAAGTTGAACAGAAATAAATATAATATTTATTCACTTGCCCAACTTGGTTCTGCATTTCACCACTAGATGGCGTATTGGCGCCGTGTCACACAGTATTAGATAAAACAATTGAAAAATACACGCGTCGAATTGAGTACCTCCTCCTTTTTTTTCTAGTCGGTCAAAAATAAGTGTAAACTCACATGTTATCTTGGGGATGGTGAGCCAGCACCTGCACGGCGAGGTGCCAGTCCCCGCCCGCCTCCAGCTGATCTGCAAAGCCTGTGATACTCTCTATTGAAGGGTTCCCGAACCACGCGCCCAGGAGGAAACTAGAGAGGGGAAAATATTTTCTGTTATTTTGGCAAGAAACATCACAACATTCTACAAACTAGAACATTACTGTTTGAATAATAATCACACACACATTAAATCATACAACCTTGTTGTATATGCTATATCTCTTACCTTATACTAAACACGAGCATTCCCGGCTAACTTCGTTACGCCATAAAATATAAGATTCTAATAAAGACTTGGCTCTATAAACTTTGTTCGTATGACTGTCCAGAATAGGCGAATAAAAAAACAAACAACAACAACAAACAACCTATGTCACTCGGGGATAGTGTAGCTTCACAACAGTGAAATAATTTTTCAAATCTGTTCAGTATTTCCGGAGCCTATTCGAAACAAACAAACATACAAACAATCAAATCTTTCCTCTTTATTATTGGTATAGATGGACGAACGAGACAGCATGTGTGCAGCCGCAATTTATAAATAGTTTCTTTTTATGCGTTTCTTAAAAAACTAAGTTTCTTCCAATTTTTTCATAATGCTGTCATATAAACTTTGTAAATTCATTAATTATTGATTTTTTTTTATTTAAGACTAAAAAAAAAGACTATAACTATGCTATAGATTTTTTCCTAAGAAATCTTTTCTTTTAAAAACCTTTCATATGGTCCTTCGAGCCGGATTTAAACCTCCCAGCCCTCAATAAGTCTGTGGGTTGTCGGCCGCACAATACATTAATTGAAAATAATTGCTATATAAGTTGATTGATTGAAATAAAGTGTGTATTTAACTATTTAAGTCCTCACCTTAAACTATAGTCGAGAGGATCCCTGGTGTAGGCGGCGGGCGACACGCGCGGGCGCTCGTTGAAGGCGCGCGCGCGAATCAACTGGTAGCGCAGGTCCAGCACTTGACGAGTACTGCCGTTCTGTGGAGAAAACATTGATAACGCGTCACAATCAGAGCACCTGACTAGGTAGAACCTGTATCTGGGGTGCTTGAAACACTATAGAGATATACAGCTTGGCAACGGTGTCTTGAAACGGAACCATTTTTATTTTGAGTTGAAAACCCAAAGAAATATTAAGAGGAAAAGAATTAATGAATTAATATCAACGAAATAATATCTAGAAAAACTCGCCCACGAACCGCAAACGTGCGATAGAGAGAGAGCTAATTATTTTTGTTGAAATTTGCGTTTCGGGGGAAAACATTTTTCAATACCTAAATCTTAGCAAATCATGTTGCTTTTAATGCCCATCCATCGCTTTAGCATTAAATATTCTACGTTTATATGGTTTCCTTTTTTTATTAACATATTTAATAAAAAAAGATTGATTTCGTGAAACAAACAACTCAATCCGACCAAATTTTTAACAAAAAAAAAAAATCGTTTGACCACCTAGTTGAGGGTTTGCCTACTTTGCGAATTTCAGTGCGTGGTCGCCGTGGTGATTTCGTTAACAATTGCCGCTTTAACAAAGCAATTTTTTTTAAAGAAAACAGATATGATTATAAAAATGACATACAATACAATTAAGAGTCGATATAAGCCGCGCAGATAAAGAAAAGATCTCAAAATGGCGGCCGAACGCATGCTATCTCGCGTATATTAGTATGAGAGAAGAGAGACAGCCCATACAACGGCCGCCATTTTGAGATCTTTTCTTTATGTGTCCCCCTGTCTGTCCGTATACCCGTCCCGCACTGACCTGAGTGACGACGGCCGCACTCAGCCCCGACTCCTCCAAGGCCTCCATGCTGTCGTCCTCTCCGCTTTCTTTCCTGAAGAGAGACTCGTATGTTCTCACCACTTGCTCCAACGTCGGTATTTGTGGACATATGTATCTGTTTAAAACAAAAAAAAAAAACAGCTAGTCTTATCTATTTATTTTATTTGGGTTTACAAACAGCATTAAATTACATAGTAATAAATAACTATCTATGCATATACTGGCTGTTTTTAGGAACTCTGACATAAAAGGGTTATAACAAACGTAACATGGATAGAAATGTCAAAATTAAATTCAGCTGTTCCATAAATTTGTTCGATCAGCTGACAGGGTCAATGTACTACAGGACAGAGGACAGATGATTTTAGTTTTGAGATTTCGATCTGTGTCGCTTAGAGAGAGTTGTTAGATAAGCTGTGCGTTATTCCTCCTTTGATTTATTACCTTATTCAAATGTTGAACACATTATTTATAATTGAACACACATAATATAAAAACAAAGTCGCTTCCCGCGTCTGTCCCTATGTATGCTTAAATCGTTAAAACTATGCAACGGATTTTGATGCAGTTTTTTTTAATAGATAGAGTGATTCAAGAGAAAGGTTTATATGTATAACTAGAGGATGCCCCGCGGCTTTTCCCGCGCAGATTTCTCATAAACACAAAATTTCCGTTTTTTCCCGTTCCCGTGGGAATTTCGGGAAATCCCTTCTCAGTGCTCAACTACACTCCCTAAGGAACCTACATGCAAAATTTCAGCCCGCTACGCCCAGTAGTTTTGACTCTGCGTTGTCTGTCAGTCAGTCAGTCAGTCAGTCAGTAACGGAAGAGTTTTATATATATTGATTGGTATAGTTTACCTAGCACAAGCAATGAGCGCGGTGGTCCAGTGCTCCCGGGCGAGCTCGGGCGGCGCGGCGCCCGCCAGCAGCTGCAGCACGCGCCACCTGCTGCGGGCCACGAGGGTGGCGGCGCCGCTCGCGCGCCACTGGGCCAGCTGCCGCGCCAGCAGCGAGCGGAACGTGGCGTCGCCTGCCGTGGGTTTAGACTGCTTTAGTTAACCCTACGACTCAACTCGGTACAGATCTGCACCGATTAGTAATAACGCGCGTGGAGACGACACCGGTACAGATCTTGCTTAGTATTTTTTGAGCACAGCAAAGTAGTCCTTAGTAAAAAGAACAAAAAAATCCACACACCTTTTTCCTATATTCGTGTATTCTGACATATTTTAATGTAGACAAAAAAAAAACACGAATTTTTTTTAGACTAAAATGACTTGGTCCTTCGATTCGGATATGAGTTCGAAAGAATCTATCTTGTATATCAATTGCTGTTCGTTTATGTCGCTAGAAATGTAGAACGGCTGGGCTGATCTTGGTTTTGAAATGTTTGTCGTAGTCCAGGGAAGATTTAAACGGTTAGAAAATATGGAAAAGACACTATTTCACGCCGAAAAAGATGCGGGCACATATAGAAAAAAAACCGAGAACATGACATTTTCTTTGACTGGAAACAAAAAGAAGTTATTTATTAAATAAATAATACATTAATCCACTCAAGAAACTGAAAAAAGGCAAAAATGGTCCTTCGATCCGGATATGACCGTACAAGAAACAACACTCATTTTTAACAAAAATACTAACATATACTACACATAACAGCTTTTTTTTTTAAGTTTTTAACTTTCAGATTCAATATAATAGTAGGTATGGATATGAGGATGTATTCTCACCGCCCGCCTGTGCAATGAGCGCGCACAGCTGCAGGTCGCCGGCGGCGCGCGCGGCCCGCGCCGCCTCCAGCACGCGCCCGCCCAGCAGCAGCGTCCAGGTGCGCGCGCTGTGCGCGTCAGATTCTGATGGGAATAAATATTTATTAACTACGAGCTTTCCCGGCTTACTTCGTTACGCCATAGAATATGAGATACTACAAAAGACTTGGCTCTATAGACTATGTTCTTTTGACTGCCCAGAATGGCCAAATAAAAAACAAACAACAACAACAAACCACCTGTCAAAATATGTAAACAACGGAAAAAATATTACACCTTGGGTTAAATTATTTGAGTTTATGTAAGGATCCCTAATTTTTTTGAAAATCTAATATAGCCTATGACACTCGGGGTTAATGTAGCTTCCTACCAGTGAAAGAATTTTTCAAATCGGTTCAGTATTTCCGGAGCCTATTCGTTACAAACAAACAACCTTTCCTCTTTATAATATTGGTATAGATTGAACACCATTAACGTTGGAATGAATGGACAGAGTTTTGCTTCGTCAATTAGAAGATATGATAAGATAAAAACGATTTATTGAAAAAAATAAGAAAAAAATTACACAAATACATTAAAATTTTGAGGCAATGGAAAAAACTTCCAAAAAAAATATATTAAAAATAAATAAATACAAAATTTACATTTTATAAATATTCTTAGATGCATTTACAGTCCGTAATGTATTCTTGGTAAAGTTCATTTAGAGTGGCTGTGGTCCCCCCACTAGGCGAACCTATATCGCTGCGACCGCAACCAATAATCATGTTTAGCTAATAAAAAAAACCCCCGTTAAGGTGGTCCCTCTCGCTATGGCGCGAAATTCAAATTTTTTCGCGTTTTTTATTTATTCTGGCGAAAGTATTAATTTTTAATAGTTATAATGAATTCGCGTATGTAAAAAACCTTCTTCCACATTGTAATACAACGTTTTTGGAAGACAGACCTACAGATTTTGTGTCTAAGGGGTCAAAGGCCAAAAATCAAGTTCCTTGAATATATTCAAAATCGGTAACTCTGTCTTTCAAAAACGATATATCACAATGTGGGAGATTGGTTTTTACGTACGCGAATTCATTTAAACTTTTTAGAGATAGAAACTTTCGCCAAAATAATTAAAAAACGTAAAAAAAATTGAATTTCGCGCCATACCGAGAGTTACCGCCTTAATTGTGTTCTCCGATCACTTTAAATACACCAACGCCATCTATCAGACTGTAACTTTTAGAAAGTTTTCAATCGTTGTCTATGATACAATACTTCGTATAGGGGTCATTATCAGGAACCGAGTTTTAGGTCTGTCCAAGCTTATATCTCTATAACTGTTGTCTTTTGAATACTGTTTTTTTTTTGTACAATAAGTAAGTCGGTAGGTTCTTAGAGCATCACATAATTCAGTACAATATATTACAGGATTTTCACAATGTTTTTTTGAAGATGAAAATTATAAGTTCTTTGGCGCGTCCATAACTTACTTTTTTATTTCTGATATTTCTAAATGACCGTAATAACAAATTACAAATGCTATATAAATGTATTACATTATAAATACATCTGAGGAAATTGTGATTTAATTTTGGTTAATTATTTACTAGGATTTTTGGCTTACGACCCCAAAAAGTTCTGTCCGTCAAAAAATTCTAATTTCTTTGGCGCGACAAAACCATTGATCTTACACTGCTTTAACGAGACGCACCTCTGTCTATTGACCACTGCCCGCTCTAGCTAGTCCCCCGCCAACAAATACAGGAAGCAGAGTTGCCTCTGACAAATTAAAATTTATTTTCATCTCACCTGTGGACTTTGGTCCAGTAAGTGTCTAATTTCTTCGATATCCCTTTTTATGTTAATATTTACAATCATTTAATTCTCAATTTTTGTGTGAATTGTATTATTAAAATTATATGCACGTGGCAATAAGAGGTTTTATTAGCGCTAATGCTTTTTTTTTAAATAAAAAAAATTACAAGATTTCTAATTTCTTTGTCCCTAATTTCGTTGTATTTCTTTGGCATTTTGCGCCAAAGAAATTAGTTTTAATCCAAAGAAATTAGATTCAGTACAAATAAATTATAAAACTTATGTCAAGTCGAGTATTATAAATATAACTTCATGTACAAATATAGTAAACCATAACCAACAAGGGCTTTCGATGGAAGTTTTTTTATATTTGTTGATTCTGCTCATATTTTTATTAAAAAATTCAAGATGTAAAATGAAATGTGCGCTTAAAATTTATAATCGCCTGATCGAGAAGCAACATTCAAGACAGTAATTTAGGAAGGAAAAAACGAACTAAAAAAGAAAGACTTAAAATAGACGAAGTATGTTTTATTAATTGGAATGACAACATAACAAGCCTGCGTAATCAAATATTGAATATCGCCGTTATCTTTAAGGAAACACCTGGTCATAAGAAAAGACTTATAATTTAACATAAACACAAATATTTTGATTATGCATGTTTAAAATACCAATAATTAAAGTTAATTTGAAACAAACCTTTTTTTGTTTTTATTATCTGCCGCTTGTTTGTTGCAGATATTAAAAACTTGCTTGTTATAAAATTTAAAACTAATTTCTTTGAACACGATTATAATTTCTGTGGCAACATTTCTAATTTATTTGGGGGCAATTCTAAGATCTTTGGCAGTTTCTCTAATTTCATTGGACAAAAATCTAATTTCTTTGGGCAAAATCTAATTTCTTTGGGGGAATCTAATTTCTTTGGCAGTCATATTTTAGAACGCTAAAACTTCGAAATGGCTCGATCAATTTTAGGGCGAAACACATTATTTTGTAGGTTTTGACTACGTCTTCAATGTATGTTATTTTTTGTAGAGTAAATATTAAAAAAAAAATGCGCCAAAGAAATTAGTCATTTTAAGCCATTTTCTGATAATCACCCATAGCTGACGAGAACGCGTAAGTAACTTGACTTTTTCATCCACACTGAGTAAATTCCAACTGTATACTGAGCTATGCAAATCTGTCGTAAAAGGAAATAAATAATCTTTTTTTTAATAAAGTTTAAATGAATTCGCGTATGTAAGAAACCATCTCCCACGTTGCAATACAACGCTTTTGGAAGACAGACCTACAGATTTTGTGTCTTAGGGGTAAAAGGCCAAAAAACAAGTTCCTTGAATATACACAAAATCGGTAACTCTGTCTTTCAAAAACGATATATCACAATTTGGGAAATAGGTTTTTTTTTTTTTTTTTTTTTTTTTTTTTTTTTTTTTTTTTTTTTTTAATATCTTTTATTTTCTCTTCTCACAAAGTATTTTTTTTACATTTTTCCCCAAACAACAAAGATTGTTTTGCGGGGAAGCTTACGCTCTAATTAAATTTATTAATTTATAAAGAAAAAACTTACTATGAATTAATGTAATAAATGCTTAGTTTACTTGCAAGGTTACAAAGTGTAGGCTAGATAAAATATTTGATCTTATACAAATCTTAAGTTTCAAGAAAGTGTTTTTTTAAAGTATTGTTTCTACTTTTTATATAAGGCATTTGAACCATTTTAACCTCCTTTGACATCTCATTAAATAGCACTGGTACTATATATTCTTTAGTTCTCCTGCCGTAGGTATTGTTTACCTTCGGCACCGAGAGCCGGCCCGCGCTTATCTGCCTCGTCAATTTTTTACCTTGTTTCTTTAGCTTATAGCGGTCATCCCAGTATTGTTCTTTAGCTAGTTCAAATTTAAATTTTTTATCAATAGGCAAGATGTTACATTTTTTATACAGTAGTTCATAGTCACCTTTTACTTCCTTTTTAGTTTTCTTATCTACGAGAATTTTTAAGAAGGAAGTTTGTATTTGTTTTATTCTATTCAAGTGTGTCTTAAATGTTGTGCCATAGGTACCGACCGCATATGAAAGTATTGAATCAACTAACGCGAAATATAGGCAGTACAGGACGGATCTCGGTACCGAATAACTAAGCTGTCTAAATTTTACCAACAATATTCTTAATCTTACTATTAAGCTATCTATATGATTTATCCAATTAAATCTATCATCCACTAGGATACCTAAGTATTTGCAACATTTAACTTGTTCAATATAATAGCATTGACAGGAAGATTTGTTGTTCATGTGAAGACAATCGTAGGAATGACCCTTTATTTGTAATATCGAATCTTTATCAAATTTTATGTGGTTAGAATGGATATGCATTACATTAGTTTTGTTTACATTTAAGATAATACCATTATCGTGTGCCCACATAGTAATGTTGTCAAGATCTAGCTGTAAGTATTTCTCTATCTGTTTAGGGTCCTTATCCGCATATATAACACATGTGTCGTCAGCAAACATAAAGATTTTACAATGCTCGATAACGTTGACCATACTGTTCACGTGCATTATATAGCAGGCCGGGCCTGTCACAGAGCCGGTCGCCACACCATACCTGACGCCCTCGCGAGCCCCAGTATGATCTTTGACTTTTACTGAAAATTTTCTATCTTTTAAATATTCTTTAAACCAGTTTAATAATTTACCCCTTATTCCACACGTTTCCATAGATTTCAGGAGGACTTCATGCTCCAAAGTTTCAAATGCCCTCCTGAAATCTATGTATATTACTCCAATGTGCATTTTTTTGTTCAGATGATTATTAATATCATTTGCAAATTCCGAAAGTAGCATATTAGTGTTTTTACCCCTTTGAAAACCGTACTGGGAACTCGTGATGACGTCATGCTTGGTAAGGAACTTCATTATCTGCCCAATAATCGCTTTTTCGACTATTTTATTGATGCAACATAGTATGGCTATAGGTCTGTAATTTGAAGTATTTTTATGGTCTCCATTTTTATAAATAGGTCTGATTATTGATGTTTTTAACATATCCGGATATTTTGCCTGTTCCACAAATAAGTTTATCATTTTAGCGATTACTGGGCTGATATCTTTTTTTATAGACCTAAGATCAATGGCCCTAATTTGGTCCACTCCAGGTGATTTTTCGATGCTGAGCTGATCAATAATTTTTTCAACTTGAGATGAGGTCACCTTCACAAATCTCATTGAAGCATTTTGGGGGTTTTGGTACTTACTTCTATCCAACAATTTAATATTACATTGGTGTCCAGATTTTAATTCAGTCACTTCATTAGCAAAGGTATCGGTAAATTTTGAACAAATTGTTGGTACATCGTAAGCCTCCCCCAGATATTTAAGGATAGCCTCATCCAAAGATTTTTTATCCGATCCCAGCCATTTATTTATATGTTGCCATATCTTTTTATAATCTTTGCCGCATTTTTTTATCTGAGATTTTTTATATTCATTTTGAGCCTTATTAATAAGCTTAAAGGTTTTGTTCCTACACCTGGTATACTCCAACCTTAGCACCATATCATTAGGTCTATTTTTCCACTTATGAAACAGTTTATCTTTATTTGCTATTTTGTCACGTAAATCTTTTGTAAGCCATGGACAGGAATCACTATTTGTATTACGCACAGTAACATACTTTGTATTTTTATCATAAATTTCACAGAACAAATGACAAATTCTTTCATATATTACTAGAGGACAGTTAAGGCTCATTAAGTCTGACCACTGAACTTTTTTAATCTCTTGCTGAATAACAGTATTATCAAGAATTTTTTTCTTTAACTTTTGATTAATTGATAAAACTTTATTGCCCTGAAAACTTAAGCCTACTATATGATGGTCCGATATACCACAATAAGAAACAAACGATTCATAGTCTTTAATGTGCACTGGCCTTAAAATGACATGATCCAAACCCGAAGTACAAAGTTTCCCTTTCCGTATTTCCTGTCTAGTAATACAGTCAATAGAGTTCAGAAAACCGTAATCACAGAGAAGGTCCATATACGCACTCGTGTGTGTGTGTTGATTATTCATTACGTCTATGTTTGTATCGCCGATGATAAGGACGTCTTTTTTTCTTGGTATCGAACGAATAATGCACTCAAGTTCACGTAAGAAGGTTGGTACATTTTCATGAACAGGTGGTCGATATACGGCTATTATGTGAACGCAAATACCGCACATTTCAACACTGAATGCAATAGACTCACTTACCGTAAACAATGCCGCTTCGCGCTTAACACTATACTCACTACGTACATACACGATAATGCCACCACCCCGTCGGATATCCCGGCATACTGCGTATTCCTGAAATCCTTCTAGTCGATATAGTGGTACTTCCTGAATTTTTATGTTTACTTCTGACAAAATCACCACGTCTATATATTTAAGCACGGTTTTTAGTCTTGCCACAAATTCAGTAAAGTTCCTCCTTAATGATCGTATGTTAAGGTGAATAATATTGGCCCTTTCCTTTGTTTTGTTTTGCTGGGTGTGTTGTATCCAAGAATTGCAGTCATTATAAAACGTATTATTACTTATTCGTGTGAATGGATCGAATGTAACAAAGCATTATTTTAGTTGGAAAAGATAAATCTGGGTTTTCAATTATTTATTTGTGATGCGATCTATATCGGCAGCTGAATTTATCTGTATGGTCCGTTCATTATCCCCCACTTTCTTGCATAGTATACGGCCATTTTTGACCCATATGTATTTAAAGATGTCTCGCAATTTCTGTTTGGTATTCCATAAGAGATCTTTATTATACTTCGTCAGGTCTTCGTTGATGTATATTAGACTTTCGTCATCATCATCCGGGAATATAGCTTTAGCGGAGCGAAGTAGGCCTTTCTTGCCCAGCCATTGGTCGCGAGCCTGCTCGCTGCGCAGTTTCACGAGCAGCGGCGGCGGGCGGCGGCCCGGCGCGGGACGGCCGACCCTCCACGCGCGCTCGACGTCATCGATCGGTGCGCCTAGTACATGGGCAATTTTTCCAACTACCGTCTTTATGTTTTCTCCAACCTTCATCTTCAAACCAACAATCTCAATATTTCTAGACTTTTCTCCTTGTTCCAACGCATGTACTCTTTGTTCAAGCGCCTGGTTTAAGGTTTCTAGATGCTTGCATTTGTTGTGGAGGTCCTCCATTTTTCCGCGTTGCTTCTTAAGCTCGTCCATCAGTTCATTCTGTTTGCTTAGCATTTCATCATACTTTTCTGAGTAGAATCCTGTATCCTCCTTAATCTGGAATACTACTTCCATTTTCTTGTTGAGTTCTTCCAATAATGCCTCAATAGTGAGGTTTTTCGGATCCAAATTTAAGAAAACAACCGGATTCTTGGTTTTCTTAGCTGGCGGGGTTTCAATGGATGTACATAATTCACAAACACCTTTTACACTCTTGCTGCACAATTTATGATATGTTTTCTGGCACTTTCCCACGCATATGAAGTAACCATCACTTTTTGCAGATATAAATTTGCTGCATTTAGCACACTTCGCGCTATTAGACATTTTTACGTCGACAAGCGTTATCACTCGGCGAGCGCGACCGCGTGACTGAGCTATGCAAATCTGTCGTAAAAGGAAATAAATAATCTATACCAATATTATAAAGAGGAAAGATTTGTTTGTTTGTTTGTTTGTAACGAATAGGCTCCGGAAATACTGAACCGATTTGAAAAATTATTTCACTGGTAGGAAGCTACATTAACCCCGAGTGTCATAGGCTATATTAGATTTTCAAAAAAATTACGGATCCTTACCTAAACTCAAATAATGTAACCCAAGGTGCAATATTTTTTCCGTTGTTTACATATTTTGACAGGTGGTTTGTTGTTGTTGTTTGTTTTTTTATCAAGCCCATTCTGGGCAGGCAAAAGAACATAGTCTATAGAGCCAAGTCTTTTGTAGTATCTTATATTCTATGGCGTAACGAAGTAAGCCGGGAAAGCTCGTAATGAATAAAATAAAAAAACTGTAAAGAAATAAATAAAACATTAGACAGTTTATACGGGGCTTTTCAGCGAAGAACGCATCTGAAATACATACCGTCCTCTTCCTCAGCCCTCCTCGGCTCCTGCAGCCTCTCGTCTGTGACGTCAGCGGCGGCAGCTGTTAACCACTCTAAGAGGCTGCGGTGTCGATTCACTATTGATTCCTCGTCCGTGCCCGGGATACCTTTATTTAAAAAAAAATTAAGGCCGAGAAGGATATAGCGGGATGACATCGTTTCCCATATTTCCGACTGGATTCAGGTGGCACAAGAAAAGGGCACGTGGATACAGAGCGGGAGGTATTTGCCCAACAGTGTGACACAATTTTTTTATTTTTTTATGTAGCCTTTATTGTGTCCCACTGCTGGGCAAAGGCCTCCCCCCTTTTCCTCCATTCCACTCTATCCAGTGCCACCCCCAATACACAATTTAGACTATAATAAAACATTTAATACGATAGTGCGATTAGCTGTGCACCGTAAATAAGAAATGGTGGGAGACCGCGCAAGATCATGAAGAAAGGAAGAATAGAAGGGAATTTGTCCAAAATTCTGACAATTCAACACAAATTGACAAAATTCAGGCTCTTAATAGACATAGCAAAGCACAGCTAAAGCAGCGCCACCCGCAAAAAAATTCAATATCTTCATAAATTTTACCTCCGTTTTCCAGATCGGCTCCCCACAGCGCTTCACATAGCTTCCACACTTCGTAGCAGTATGAATTTGAAACGCCAAACTGAAAAGATAATAGTTTTAGATACAGAAGTGCAATATGTGTAGGAGTGGAGATGATCAAAAAACAAGAAGCTTCTGTCAGAAGTGCAATAAGTGTAAGTATGAAATTGACTCAAGTAGAGACCATCGCGCCTCGAGCTCCGCCTGCCAAAAATCTTCTGACAGAAATGCAACAAATGTATGTATAAAAGTGCCTCACCGTAAAGCTGACTCTCCGCAGTATTCTGACAGAAGTGCATTAAGTGTAAGTATGAAAGTGCCTCACCGTAAAGATGACTCTCTGCACAAGTCTTCTGACAGGAGTGCATCAAGTGTAAGTATGAAAGTGCCTCACCGTAAAGTTAACTATCCGCAGAAGTCTTCAGACAGAAGTGCAACAGGTGTAAGAATGAAAGTGCCTCACCGTAAAGTTAACTATCCGCAGAAGTCTTCAGACAGAAGTGCAACAGGTGTAAGAATGAAAGTGCCTCACCGTAAAGTTTACTATCCGCAGAAGTCTTCAGACAGAAGTGCAACAAGTGTAAGTATGAAAGTGCCTCACCGTACTGCTGACCCTCCGGGAAGCGGCCGCAGCTAACTGCGCTGCAAGTAACGATCGCCTCGCTTCGGGCTCCGGTTTACAGCTGAGGGCTGGACACAAGTCTTCTGGGACTTCGGAGAAGTTGCATGAAGCTAATAGGGCTTCTAATTGAGGGGCGTACGTTTCCTGTTCACATAAAATTTTACTTGTTATTATCTACTAGCTTTATCTAATTTTTCTTAAGTTTTACACCTTGTATAAGACCCTGTTTAGTTGTACTGTACATCCTGTGTAAGTCTTTAGTTTTACATCCTGCAAAGAAGTAAAATTTTACACCCAGTATAAACAAATACGTTTTACACCACGAATGGAACTAAAATTTTACAAAACATTATCTCAAGTTTTACACCCTGTACTGTGCTCTTCTATCAAGATTTAGAGTCTGCAGGAGCAAAAACGCCACTGTATACGTACTTAACGTGATTCTCCCGCCATTGTATTTGGCTGACATATTGATAATTCGTTTATATGTTGACCGCGCGCAGACTAAGCTAGCAATTAAATTAATTTTATATCAAAATATACTATGGAATCAATTGGGTTGACTTATTTTCTTATTGCTATTTTCAGTATGTTTTTAACACGTCATAGAAACAGATAGGTGACGTTTTTGGTAGGTCAGCCACCCTATTCACCGCGGAGTCTAGCCCTCTAAGCAGGACGAGACATACCACCATACCCAAGCTCGGATTAAAACTCCACGATTGTGAACTCTTACTATAATTGCTTTACTGGCTTCACCAAATTGCATTAATTAGTACAGTCACGGACTAGGAGGCCGTAACAGATTTGTCTATGGTTTCGTCAGCCCTAAACTGTATTACCAAAGAACAAGAGCTATTTTGCAATACAGAAAAACCGGAAGTGTTACGCCGATCGTGTCCGCCACTGTACCTGTGTATTGACGGCGGCGCCGAGCGCCAGCCGCACGACGCGCTGCCCGCTCCAGTCCGAGTCTCCGCGCCCGCGCACGTACTCTCCCAAATGGTCCAGATCCGCTTCTGAGAGTGTACGAGTACATTTATTTATGACAATTTCGTTTAAACTTACAGCTTGGCACAGATATCTAGAAAATAATTTGCGCCACTTTGTATGTGGAGTTAGAAATCTTTTTTCATTTTCTCCATTTAAGCCCAAAGTTAGTCAAAATTTTAAATCAATAAATCCATGTTCTGATTCTTTACAAGAAGTTATTTTTTTTAAAAGGTTTTCCAACTCAAATTAAAAATGGTTTCGTTTCAAGACACCGTCGCCAAGCTGGAGCTATGTTATCATAAGGGCCAAACTACACGTAAATACTGATTTTAAACTTTATCTACTAAAATAATAATATAAATATTGCATAATGCATTGTATTATTGCTTGAGATCGTGAAAAGGCTCGCGAAACCGTCACAGTTTCGGGAACTTTGCGCGTTTGACTTATTTATTATTTTCTTCAAAAAAAATAAAGGTTTCTAACTCCCCTAAATGTTTCTTTACGTTATTTATCTCGACTCACTGGCCTTACTTTAGTTATATTTTTTAAGGTGGTAACTCTCGGTATGGCGCGAAATTCAAATTTTTTCGTGTTTTTTATTTATTCTAGCGAAAGTATACATTGTTAATAAAGTTTAAATGAATTCGCGTATGTAAAAAACCATCTCCCACATTGCAATACAACGTTTTTGAAAGACAGACCTACAGATTTTGTGTCTAAGGGGTAAAAGGCCAAAAAACAAGTTCCTTGAATATACACAAAATCGGTAACTCTGTCTTTCAAAAACGATATATCACAATGTGGGAAATTGGTTTTTACGTACGCAAATTCATTTAAACTTTATTAAAAATGAATACTTTCGCCAAATTAATTAAAAAAACGTGAAAAAATTTGAATTTCGCGCCATACCGTGAGTTACCGCCTTAACATAAATGTACAGTACAACCAACCTGCAGGCAGATTCTTCACAGCATTCTCAGTAGTAAGGTAGACGAGGCGACCAGAGGGACCAAAACCTACGCGGGAGAGGCGCGCGCGGCACAGCGCCGGGTCCGCCACGCAGCCCGCCCCCAGCCGGCCTGGGGAACGTCACTATGAATGATGGCACATCACTAGCACATCGTGAACTACAATCAACATTTCAAACCTAATTTCGACTGCTCCGTGGCTCAGTTGGCAGTGATGTGGTACTGAGTAAGCGTGTGCACCTGGGTTTGATTCCCGGCGGGGCGAATATTGATATGATGAATATCGATGTTTGTTTCCGGTCTGGGTGTAATGTTCCTCTTTGTGTGTGTTTCGGGTACCCTAGATACAGGTCCTTCCCAGTTAGGGGCTCTGAGTGTGATGTATTATTTTTAAACTCAGCTAGATGGACCCAGCCGCTCTCGAGTTTTAGCAAAACAAATGAAAAACAATTGATTATATATTTTAACTAGAGGCTGCCCCGCGGTTTATCCCGCGCAGATTTCTCATAAACACAAAATTCCTGTTTCATCCAGTTCCCGTAGGAATTTCGGAAAATCCCTTCTTAGTGCTCACCTACACTTACTAAGGAACCTACATGCAAAATATCAGCCCGCTACGCCCAGTTGTTTCGGCTCTGCGTTGTCTGTCAGGCAGTCAGTCAGTCAGTCAGTCAGTCAGTCAGTCAGTCAGTCAGTCAGTCAGTCAGTCAGTAACGGAAGAGTTTTATATACATTGATACATAGATTAAAAGAAAAGATAAGAAATAAAATACACTTCACACACTTTTGCAACAAGATAAAAAAGTACGTAAAACAATATAAGCTACAAAAACAGAATTTGCATGCAATGGGCAACCTCATCGCTCATATTCAGGCAACCCGCAGCATAGTTTATCTTTACCTTTTTGCCTTTAAAGCAAAATGTAGAGAACTTAAACATTCACATTTAAACTTACCATCTACCACATCATAATATGTAACTACTAATTTTGATTTACCTACATTTAACAAATAAATAATTTGAATTTGAATTTTACTCACCAGCTATAGTTTGCTTGAAAGGCGGTATCTTGCCGTGGTAGTGCAGCACGATGGTGTGCGGCCGGACTATCAACGGCTTCATTAGCACTTCTGAAAATATAATGGACTATTAGAAGTACGTTGTAGTGGGTACGGCCACCCACCTGCCACCGACTGTAACTGTGCACTTCCGGTTTTTCTGCATTGCAAAATAGCTCTTGTTCTTTGGTAATACAGTCTAGGGCTGACGAAAGCATAGGCAAATCTGTTACGGCCTCCTAGTCCTAGACTGTACTCAGGTTAGGATCATAATTAAATGTATACTCAAAAAGTAAAGAAGTCCTTAACTAATACAAGGGCATACAACATTACAACGTTGAATTAATTCCTTCGGAGATACGTATAAAATCCTATCTATATCAGCGACACAAACTCGCCAACATCCTCCTCTATTACCAATTTCCCCCTCCTCCTCTATTATCAATTTCCCCATCCTCCTCCTCTAATATTAATTTCCCCTCCTCCTCTATTATCAATTTCCCTCTCCTCCCCTATTATCAATTTCCCCCTCCTCTATTATCAATTTCCACATCCTCCTCTTTTATTAATTTCCTCTCCTCTATTATCAATTTCCCCCTCCTCATCTATTTTCAATTTCCCCATCCTCCTCCTCTATTATTAATTACGTCCTCCTATATTATTAATTTCCCCCTTTTCCCTTCGTCCTCTTTTATTATTAATTTTCCCCTCTTCCCTGTCCTCCGCTGCCACGGGTCGCAAGCACGATACTAGTTTGTCTTCTTTAGATACCGGTATATCCCCTAAACCTCTCAGCGTAAGCTACATAAGACTCACCAATATCCTCGTCCATCAACATCCTCTGTGACGGAGTCATAAAATCTTAGTCATAAAGTCATAAGCCTGTTACAAAATAAGAGAAAAACTATGATAACAAGGCGCGCCCTTCTAATTTCAGATGTAAGTGGGCCTATACTTGCAAACTTTTTTGCAAGTATCTCTCTTCAGTAAATACATGTGAACACACGTGCGTTGTGTGTGAGTGAATACATTCAAGAGCTTAATTTTTTTTGGGGCGTGCCATGTTATTTCTACAACTGCATAGACTTACCAACATCCTCATCCTCCTCCTCCATGATTATTCTCCCCTTTTCCCCCTCCTCCTCCGCTACAGGTCTGGCAGGGAGGGCGGGCAGTGCTGCGGCCGCGGGACGCAAGCACGGTACTAGCTGGTCTTCGGTTGATACTGATGTGTCGTCTTCCATCTCTGTTAGAACGATAAAAATATGCATAAATAAACAAATAATTTTATTTCATTATTTTTTGTCTGAGATATCAGTAAAAACTTCAATATACATACTATAAAACAAAGTCGCTTCCCGGGTGTGTCGCTATGCATGCTTAAATCTTTCAAACTATGAATGAACTCTAGAGGCCGCAGTGACTCTCCTGCAGACAGACAGACAGACATACCAGTCTCGTGGTACAGGCTGGCCTTCATCAGCTGCACGCCGCGGCTCCGCCTGTGCTCGAGCCTCGCTAGTTCGCTGGTGGGGCTCTTGAGGCCGCAGTGGTCAGTCTTCAGACTCTCTGGATACATTGTGCGGAGCTCTGTCTGGTCTTCCGTGTCCATTTCGAAGGCTAGAATTTTGGAGAAACAGTTTGTTTATTATTATAAAAGATTTATTTGTTTTTTTACTGAGAAGGTAGTATTAAATAAGAGGTGGCGATTATGGCAACCCCCCCCCCCACAAAGTTTGTCCTAGTGGAAATATAACTCTCTCTTTTTTCTTCTGATTTTACTCCCATTTGTAGTATTTCTTTACAGCGTCGAGATTCATCTCTATCGAAATAATCTTTAAATTTACTTCGAGATATAACTAATGACCTTTAACTAAAATGCTCTGAAACATTTTATGAATAGGAGAGTAAGTCTATGTGTGTAAGGTAGTGTAATGTTCACCTTTCCCCGCCCCACTCAGCAGTTGAAGCGAAGTCTGCTGCATGGCGAAAAGACTGTCTTCCGGAGCGGCTACAAGGCCGCCCTGCCCGCCCAATCCGCCCAGAGTGCCGCCCACACCGCCCAGCCCGCCCAGGCCTCGTGCCGCGGGGGGCGCCACTGGCCGAAGACACATAGACACATTAGTCACAAGTAACACAGAAAAATGTTAGCGAGTTTGAATCAGGTTTTCAATCGTCAATTTAACAAATATATTTATTTTTCTACTGTTTAAAAGTTTATTTGTACGCTCTTTGCGCTGAATCGACTTTAATGTGATTTGGAAAAATGAGAATTCATATCCTAAAATTAGTGGCCGACCGAAAGTTCGGTTTCGGTTTCGGCCAAAAATCAAGTTTCGGCGGCATTTTCGGTTTCGGCTAAAATTGGCTGAACCTTTTGCCGAAACCGAAACTGATTTCGGAAGTTTTCGTGCACGCTCGCCTAACTTCGTTTCTTGCGGCAACGCTTTAGCGGACGCTGGTGGCTGTCAATATTTTTTTATATTACTTATATTAAATAAATGATCACAACAAACTTAATTTACTGTGTTTCCATCTCATGTCCTAATTAATGCTGAATAATCGGTAAAGTGCACCAAATTTCAGTATTTTAACGAATTTTAAACTTGACCACGTGAGTTTCGGTTTCGGTGTCGGCCGAAACTGAAGCCACGGCCGAATATTCGGTTTCGGTTTCGGCCGGAAAACCAGTTTCGGTCGGACTCTACGTAAAATAAAAGTGTAACAAGTTTCATCAAAATAATTTCAACGCAGCGGCCTCGCAACAAATGGTGGATGCAGCAGAAGGAGCATTCAAGTTATTCCTTAGAAGTTACACAACTTGAAAGCACTTTAACGCCGGAGGCAAATAATAATTATTTTATTTTATACTAGAGGCTGCCCCGCGGTTTCACTCGCGCAGATTTCTCATAACCACAAAAATCAATTTTTTTTTCCGTTCCCATGGGAATTTCGGAAAATCCTTTCTTAGTGCTCACCTACACTCCCTAAGGAACCTACATGCAAAATTTCAGCCCGCTACTCCCAGTAGTTTCGGCTCTGCGTTGTCTGTCAGTCAGTCAGTCAGTAACGGAAGAGTATTATATATATTGACTAGAGGCTGCCCCGCGGTTTTTACCGCGCGTATTTCTCATAATCACAAAAATCCCGTTTTTTCCCATTCCTGTGGGAATTTCGGGAAATCCCTTCTTATTGCTCACCTACTCCCCCAAAGGAACCCACGTGCCAATTTTCAGCTTTTTACGCCCAGTAGTTTCGGCTCTGCGTTGTCTGTCAGTCAGTCAGTCAGTCAGTCAGTCAGTCAGTAACGGAAGAGTTATATATATATTGACTAGAGGCTGTCCCGCGGTTTTTCCCGCGCAGTTTCTCATAAACACAAAAATCCCGTTTTTTCCCGTTCCCGTGGGAATTTCGGGAAATCCTTTCTTAGTGCTCACCTACACTCCCTAAGGAACCCACGTGCAAAATTTCAGCCCGCTACGCTCAGTAGTTTCGGCTCTGCGTTGTCTGTCAGTCAGTCAGTCAGTAACGGAAGAGTTTTATATATATTGATTAATATAGGTTATAGAATATTCTCAAAAATTAAGAAGGGCACATGTAAAGCTGTACAACTGAGATAAGGTATGTACTAGATGGAAGCCATTTTAGCAGAAACGGAGAACTACTACTCTTATTCCTTCAACGATAACAAACTGTAGGGGGGCACACTAGCGCCACCTAGTGATGCCTTGTGAAAGCGGAGATCGCTCGATCAGCAATTCCTACATCGCGCCAACGAAGTTTCTGACGCAGCTAGCATAAATAGAATTTACAAAGTAGAAGCATTGGGAGGTATTGGCCAATTCCTCTTTGCTCTACCTAAAAAACTAATCATATGATAAACAGAGACAAACTCATAAACTCTATATAGCCTAAGAATGCACGCGAGCAGCATTTAGAATTTTCTTTTTGCTATTTTACCGACTATTTTGAGTCCAGCTGGACTCAAAACCATACAACATATGCACACTGCTCGCATTCAGGTTCTTCTATGTTCCGTCTATAGGAAGCGCAGCGTTCTACTTTGTCTATGCTGTACAAAGTTCGCGGTGACAGCGAGTGTTTAATAAGGTGGTAGATTGAATTACCTGGAGCAGCTCCCTGCAAGGCCTGGCCGGCCAGCTGCCTCTTCAGAACTTCAGGAGTGACGTCATCCTCCTCATCAGAATCCGTTAGGCCGTACTTGCTGAAGTGCTCCACCTGGATTACCAACAAAACATCAATGTTTTCAGTTTGTTTGAATTAAGAGCCAGTTTACAGCAATGCTAGCACCATTCTCGAAAAAATATTATATGTTTTATACTAAGGCAAATATCAAAAATGTGGCACAGTATGACACTAGATAATGTAGCCTAGTATTTTTAGGGCACTGTTGCATAGCTTTTAGGTTAAAGACCAAAGAAAGCTACAAAGTGTTGCTAAAAGTAGCCACTTTTAGCAACAATCCGTGGATTACTGTGTTCTTTTTACTAAGGACTACTTAACTGTGTTAAAAAAGAAGTTAGTATAAAACCACATTTTCATTTTTCCATATAAAATTTGAAGACAATTCAAAGTTCGTATTATGCCGGAGCAACAGGATGGTCTTGTTTACTATTCGACATAGTATAGGCGGCGAGGTAACATCAGCAAACAGAAAGCACTTTTTACAGTTCAAACGAGTTTAAACATATTTCCAAAGAACTTTGTAGATGATGTAGTTATACCTAGTGTTAGAAGGAACTTTGAAGTTTGGCGCCGTTGCTGCCTTCGGTCGCGCCGCGCAAGAGTCGTCAATGAATGAATCAGAGACAAGATGGCGGAATAACGTCGTAGTAACAAATTCAGAGTTCCAATATTGTTTTATCTAATGAAATATTGTAAAAATGATGATTCCGTGTGTTTTGCTATTAAGAAACCACCCAGGGTTATCACTAGACTACTATGTTCTTTGGAAAACCGGGTAGCAACGAAACGTGAATAGTTCCAGGGCACGAATTTAAGGCGACCAACAGAAACGTTTTTTTTTCCTCTCACGAGCAAAACCTCCCTTGACTCTGTCGAAGGGCGCGCAACCAGATGGCGCTGCAGTCGCTTTAGCGCCCTCCCTTTCCGTTGACCATCCGAACGCATGACCGGATGCGACTGATCTATACCAATATTATAAAGAGGAAAGAATTGTTTGTTTGTTTTTAACGAATAGGCTCCGGAAATACTGAACCGATTTGAAAAATTCTTTCAATGTTGGGAAGCTACACTATCCCCGAGTGTCATAGGCTATATTAAATTTTCAAAATAATAAGGGATCCTCACTTAAACTCGAATAATGTAGCCCAAGGTGCATTTTTTACCCGTTGTTTACATATTTTGACAGTTGGTGGTTGTTGTTGTTTTTAAATTCGTCCTTTATGGGCAGGCAAAGGAACTTAGTCCATACAGCCAAGTGTAATGTAGTATCTAAAATACTGTAGCTTAACGAAGTTCTCCGTGTCAGCCAGTATGTAAATAAGTAAATAGGTACCCGGAAGACCCAGCTGCCGGTCTGCGGGCGGTACTCTATAAACTTGGTGTCGTGCTTGTCGCACGCGCGCCGCAGCTTGCCCTCGTAGTCCATCTTTATCAGTCTGCGAGTAACAATTATTTCTATGTAATTTAATGTATTTTTATTCACTGTCTCCTTTAATAAAGAACCATGTAAGCCTAAAATTAATAAATCAACGAATTCATAATCAACGAATTCATAAAAAAAAAAAAAAGTCTTTATTCCTACTATTTCAATTCGCATAATTAAATGATAAAAAATTAAAAAATTTAAGAAAACAATCTCTTAATAAATAATCTGCTTTATAACAAGATGTAACTTTATTAGGATTTCCAAATCAAAATAAAAATGGTTCAGACACTCTTGCCAAGCTGTACTGGCCGGAATTTGATGAAAGTATAACATCTTCATCATCATACTACTTCTCAGTCGCGCAGCAACAAGCGGTTGGACAGCCAAATCAATCAGTCAGTCGAGATCAATCAGTCAATCAATATCAATCAGTCAATCAGTAAAACCCAACTGGGCTGGTCGATGAGAGCTTGTACTGTCTTTCATTACCACATCTTGTCCATAGTTATATCAGTCATGCCTACCTCTCAGGATCTGTAAGCGGCTGCCTCGCGGTCTTGTCTCTCGGCCACACGCGGTCCAGCGTCACCACGGCTCTTCTGTTCAACCCCAGACCGACTGCTGGCTTTTCCGAATCTTCCGGGTAAATTATCACCTCCTTGTTCAGGAAGTGGACTGAAAAATAAAAGGTTCTAAGGTTAGATACTGCCTACGGGGTTTTAGGATACCTTTACCCGGAATCCGTATACAGGGTGTTACACTTTGTATGAAAAAAACAAAACCACTGATTTTAGACTGTAAAAATGTAGGGTGGGTAACTCTGTATGATTAATTTTTAAGTTATTTCCTAATTCGGCTCAACTCGGTACAGATCTGTACCGATAAGTTACAACGGGCGTGGAATCAACTCGGTACAGATCTGTACCGGTCACGAGCGGAGCGCCGCGCGACATTTTTTTTACTCGTTTTTTATTTTTTGGCTGAACCAATGTTTGCCTAATGTTTGACAAATGTGTCGACTATGAATGATTGAATGGATTGACAATCAATCACTGAATCAATAATAACCCAAAAAATAAATAAATGTTAACAAAAAAAATTTGCGGGTATCGGGTACCTATGCCGCCATTTTGAAAATTGGTGAAAATTTGGGAAAATTTTGACATATCTACCTACTTGCGACACTACTTTGTTGAGCGGAAGGGTTAAAAATACCCAAATTTTCCAAGGCCATGCCGGTGACGTCGATCTCTCAGTCGTAGAGTAGAATACGTTCCCGTAGTTCCCGTTCCCGTTTTTTTCGGATTGTTTGTTTACATGAAGCTCACGGCAAAAGAGGTAATCAAATCTACCAAAAACTACCCATATGCGCTTCAAAGCTGCTGAGAGAAAGAAATTCGGGCACCCAATTGGCGGGCACCCTGAACTACCTCGCCTCTCACAGTATAGGATACTTTACCAAATAAGGTATCAATAGAGATTAGATTAGATGTAGTCTAATTGCCTTTCAATAAGTGATATCTTGTTTCCTATATTGAACTAGAGGCTGCCCCGCGGTATCACCCGCGCAGATTTCTCATAAACATCAAAATCCCGTTTTTTGCCGTCATCATGGGAATTTCGGGAATTCATTTCTTAGTGCAACCCAATTTCAGCCCACTACGCCTAGTAGTTTCGGCTCTGCGTTGTCTGTCAGTCAGTCAGTCAGTAACGGAAGAGTTTTATATATCTATACCAATATTATAAAGAGGAAAGATTTGTTTGTTTGTAACGAATAGGCTTCGGAAATACTGAACCGATTTGAAAAATTCTTTCACTGGTAGGAAGCTACATTAACCCTGAGTGTCATAGGCTATAAAGGATTTTCGAAAAAATTAGGGATCCTTACCTAAACTCAAATAATGTAACCCAAGGTGCAATATTTTTTTCGTTGTTTACATATTTTTACAGATGGTTTCTTGTTGTTGTTTGTTTTTAATTCGGTCATTCTGGGCAGTCAAAAGAGCATAGTCTATAAAGCCAAATCTTTTGTAGTATCTTATATTCTATGGCGTAACGAAGTAAGCCGGGAAAGCTCGTATTGAATAAAGAATAACTTGATATTTGATTTGATTTGAGTAGTGTTGTGTCTGTGACTCACCCAAACTGTCCAGGTCCATGCCGGTGACGTCGACCTCGCAGTCGTAGAACACGTTCCCGTAGTTCTTGCGGCCCACGGTGAGGTGCGGCACCACGCAGCGCCCGTCCGGCCGGATGTAGCCTGAAAGAAAGAAAGAAGGAAGACACCGCCGGTTAGTGGCAAACGGGATGTCAATTCAGCATAGTGCTGCAGTTGCTCAAGACATCCAATGCTGCTGATCTTCCATTGACTACCCTAACGAGTAACGAGTAACGACTCCCTGACGAGTGACACACAATATACATAAACAAACTATTGATATCATCATCATCATCATTTCCGCCGACAGACGTCTACTTACTGCTGGACATAGGCCTGCCCCACAGAACGCCACAGAGACCGGTCCTCATCCTCATCCATTGTACTTCCGCAGCATTTACCAGATAGATATAGATGGTGGATAGATACAGCATTTTTATTACTATTTACAGTCTGAAGCGTCCCACTAATGGGCGAAGGCGTCATTCCCCTTTCTCCACCTCTCCCGATCCTGGGCACATAAGCACCAGGTCTTAGGTATACACAATACAAAGAAAAAATAAATGTGTCTACGAAAAATTACTAATAAAGACTTATTGGCTGTATATTCTTTTTTGTTTTCAATACTTCGAAGGCTATTCTGCTATTTCTTACTGCTAAATCCTTTTCACCGTACTTAAACTATATGTGTTGTATTAGGATTCTTGGCATTCCACACCATAAAAAAAATAAAATTAATAATTTTTAAATAAGAAAATGTAAGTATATATGAATAAAGGGGTTAGCTTACAAAGTGTTGCCCTCTGTTATATTCTAGTGAGCATATAAGGGTTCCAACACTAGGCAAAGCCTGTATCGTTGGAGCCCTGGCCATATGTATGTATTGTATGTCTCAATTTGTGTAAAGTACCCAAAAAATTAAAACTCAAACGATAACGATCAGTAGCATTCTGTGATTAGGGTCAAACTCTACTTACCGATCATGTCGTCCAGCGAGGGGATGGTGTAGTAGCCGGGCCGCGTGAGCCGCACGCCGGTGGGGTGCGGCCGGCTGTCGCGGGGCAGCACCGCGCTCTCGTCCTCCGACACTGTACAAAACAAACACAATATTCAGTTAATTATACTGAGCGGTAACGCCTACTTTTAGAACATTTTTTATACTGGGTGTTTCTGACAAGCTTCTTAATGTTCGAAGTCGGTTAAAAGAGGTAAAGTGGCGGTCTAGGTCAGCGTAACACTTCTGCTTTTTCTGTATTCCAATATAGCTCTTGTTCTTTGGTAATACAGTCTAGGGCGCACGAGACCATAGACAAATCTTTTACGCCGTCCTAGACCGCCACCACTGTACCATGAGTTCAATATACATTATACCTACACATACAGAATGTTTCTGACAAGGCGGTAATAAATCAAAGGAGGTATTCAGCTCACCATAACTAACAACTTTCCCAAAGCAACATGGATCGAAATCTCAAAAAAAAAAACCAGCTGTTCCATACATTAGTTCGATCAGCTGACGGGGTCAATGTACGGGACAGCTGGTTTTCGTTTTGATATTTCGACACACATGTTGCTTTGGGAAAGTTGTTAGGTATGGTGAGCTGAATACAGAGCGCCTTGTCAGAAACACCCTGTATGTATCCATCTGCACAAGGTTCCAAGTGGGTTGCCTGGAAGAAATCGCTTTCAGCGATAAGGCCGCCCGCTGCATACAAATTTAAATTGTCTGCACCCTTAATTTAACCATTGTACCTTTTGTGTCTTACTTTGTATGCAATAAAGTGTTTCTATTCTATTCTATTCTAATATTATACAGTGTGTCCGGGGAAGTTATAACATAATTCCAAGGGTTAATTCTATGATCAATTTTATCGACGAAAACACCCCATATGGGGAATCTAATACCATTTTGGAGAACAACTCAAAAGCTAACAATAAAACACAAAAAATAAAAAAAGTATCTGCATTTTTTTGTGGTAACTTTGAAAAACCGTATAAAATGCACAAAAAAAAAAAAAATTGTGGTTTAAAAAAAAAAGTCAAAAAAGTAAACGCAGACAGAACAACAAAAGAAAGCTCTTTGTACGACAATTTACACTACATTTTTTTTGATAAGAGTGGTGATAGAATGAGCATATTTTGCGACGTTAATCTACGTCCAGTTTGTTGGCAACTTAATTTTTGTTTTTAACCATGTTGCAAAAAAATACTCCTACACACTTTCTATTTAACCATAGAAAAGTTACTATACTAACAACATATTACTTAATAATGTACTCTACGTCTACGACAATAAGGTAGACTATTAACCACAGTGTCCGTTGACGCGGTGCGCTAACTTCTGGCAGCGATCGGCGCCGGCGCCGCCCGCGTGCTCGCAGAACTGGAGCCCTAGGGCGCCGTAAGCCGTTTTTAAAACCACCTAATAGTACAGTGGCGGTCTAGGAGGGCGTAACAGATTTGTCAATGGTCTCGTGCGCCCTAGACTGTACAGTATTACCAAAGACCAAGAGCTATTTTGCAATACAGAAAAACAGGAAGTGTTACGCCGACCTAGACCGCCACTGTACTAAATTACAGAAGTCTAACTCCCTGAAGTACCTCTAATGCTGGACATAGGCCTCTTCGTAAATCGCAAAACTAACCGGTCTTTTGTGACTCTTATCGAGTACATTCCCGCGACCTCCACTAGGTCGTCATACCACCTATTGGGGATCTGTCTTCCGGTGCGCGGTCGCAACTGGACCCTTTTTTTTTTTAGGCGGGGAAACTCCTAACGAGTACCCTGCGACCCCGGGGGGAGTCGCAGGGTTATGTGGGATTCGCTACCACTAAAACCCCGCCGGTGTCCATCTCGGTTGTTGGCAAGGGGGTCACGGGTGATCTTTCGATCATTGTGTTCAGCTCCGCGACCCTCTCCAGCATTGGCTGTTTAGCCTCTTCACGGGGGGACAGGTTGTGATAGTCCCCCCTGAGCGCGGATGGCCTTTCCTACGTTCGACGGCGGAATCGGGACACCACGTTCCGCCGTCCTTCTCGGGGCCGTTATATGACTACTCGAGGCCCCCGCCTCGTGCACCCAACGACCCCGGGGTCCCCTCTTAGTCGCCTTTTACGACAGGCAGGGGATACCTCAGTCCTATTCTTCGGCCCGGTACTGCAGGGCGTGTCGCAACTGGACCTTTCATTCGCCGACGATTTGTGAGACTTCCTTTAGTTTGGTTGTCTGGAGGAAAACTCTTTTAGCAACAATGCCATCCGTTAGGCTCTTTCTCCCGTAATCGAAATTTTACTTAATTTTGTATTATTTATACTGCTTTTTTTTTAAAGCTCTAAATCTTCATGATTCAAAATATAAAAGTAAAATCTCACCAGACAATTGGTCGGCATCGTCGTCGGCCTGTTCGGTCGCAGTCCTGGGTTCGGTTCTCAACTCGCGCACTGAACTCTCCACCGCGTCCGGGTTTGCAATTTGCGGCTTCCTCAACGGCTTAGTTGTTAACCTGGTTGTTAAGAAAGAAAGAAGCAAACATGATATATTTTATGTATAATTTAGGAACACACGCACTCCTATGGTTCTGGCAGAATCATCAGCGCTATTGCATTGCTTGCAACATAAGCTGAGTCGGGGCCATTTTGCACCCACAAGACTTACAATACATTTGTTTATTTTATTTCGTTATTTTTTCTTTGTGTTTATTTAGTTGTTACATATTGTTGTATGTTTTGTGGCGCAAATAATGATCTGTCTATGTCTATGATATACTTTATCAACGACGAGCTTTCCCGGCTTACTTCGTTACGCCATAGAATATAAGATACTACAAAAGACTATTTTCTTTTGACTGCCCAGAATGGCCGAATAAAAAACAAACAACAACAACAACAACAAACCACCTGTCAAAATATGTGAGCAAAGGAAAAAATATTGCACCTTGGGTTATATTATTTGAGTTTAGGTAAGGATCCCTAATTTCTTTGAAAATCTAATATAGCCCATGACACTCGGGGTTAATGTAGCTTCCTACCAGTGAAATAATTTTTCAAATCGGTTCAGTATTACCGGAGCCTATTCGTTACAAACAAACAAACAAATCTTTCCTCTTTATAATATTGGTATAGATGTTTTTACGCCGTGTATCAAATTTAACCCTTCGATCTCCTCCCACGGGTGTCGTAAAAGGCGACTAAGGGAACAGCCGAAGGACGGGCAGCAGCGTCCTTCGTTGAAATACTCGAAGAGCCACACTGCGATCGCCAACCCGCCTGCCAAGCGTGGCGATTACGACAAAACCCCCACACTATGTTTGTCTTTGTGGCAATCTGTGGGGTATACAATACATGTCTAACACTGTACTTCTTGCGGTGGAGATGATGATGATATTGTAAGGGTTTTACGAAGTTCGCGGTGTTAGCTAGTAGGCAATAAAACAAAACAATAAGGACAAGGAGCAAATCAGATGGCCCTATAAATATTGATTATCTTTTCCAACTACCTCGTCTCTCGCAGTACAGGATACTTTACTAAATAAGGTATCAATACCAATTTGAACAATTAGTCTAATTGACTTTCAATAAGTGATATCTTGTGTCCTATATTGAATAAAGAATTTTTTACTTTTTACTTTGAATTTTATCTTATATTATCTATATTATACAGGTTGTATTTGACAAGGCGGTAAAAAATCAAAGGCGGGATTCTGCTCACCATACCTAACAACTTTCCCAAAGCAACATGGGTCGAAATCTCAAAACAAAAATCAGCTGTCCCGTACATTGACCCCGCCAGCTGATCGAACCAATGTATGGATCAGATGTTATTTTTTTTTTAAGATTTTGACCCATGTTGCTTTGGGAAAGTTGTTAGTTATGGTAAGCAGAATTCCTTTCTTTGATTTATTACCGCCTTGTCAGAAACACCCTGTATATATTCTTCTACTTATATTTAAAATCTCTTACCAACTAGCCCGACGATCGTAGTTCGAAATTTGCACCGGGCCCTCTTTTTCTGTGAAAAATAACAATAAAAACAATAACGCATCAAACTCAAGGGCAATGCAAAGGGCTGTGCTTGGAGTTTCCTTGCGTGATCGAATCACACATGATAAGAAACTCAGAAGAACTAAAGTCATCAACAAACACAGCCTAAAATTTTCCAAAACTTAACCGATTTATGGGAAGGGAGCTAGTAGGTCGTACGTTCACACACACTATACTCCCAAGCGCTCAGTTTACGTGGTTATTATTATTTGCAGCCTGTAGTGTCCCATCACTGCTGGGCAAAGGCCTCCTTCCCCTTTCTCCACTTCTCCCGATCCTGGGCACATTCCCACCAGTAGGCCTATTGCGGTTCTTAATGGTAATGGAATGGATTACGAGAATGAAAATTGTTTAATCAAAATGGTCATTTCAGTTGATGGATATCATTGGTATTGCGGTTGCAAAATGATAAATTATTATCACTATGGTTATGAACAAAAGAACGAATGAATGATGAAACTACAGTACAATAAGTTTAACGATTCTATCTGTGGTACTGTTACTCCCACACGGAAGAAAATACAATAAGTTTTTTCTTTGTATCATAGACGAGCTTTCCCGGCTTACTTCGTTACGCCATAGAATATAAGATACTACAAAAGACTTGGCTCTATAGACTATGTTCTTTTGACTGCCCAGAATGGCCGAATAAAAAACAAACAACAACAACAAACCACCTGTCAAAATATGTAAACAACGGAAAAAATGGATTATTGTTTTAACGTTGGTTCCGAAACCACGTGTTTTGTTAGCGGGCTTTAAAACAATAATCCAATAAACTTATAATAACCGTACAACGTTGCCGGGCTTTATGCCCACCCTTTTAATCTAATTTGTGAACTTGACATTGGCAAAATACTCCACTGAAGTGGAGTCAAGTCCATTAAATTAAAGTAATAAAACGGAAAAAATATTGCACCTCGGGTTACATTATTTGAGTTTAGGTAAGGATCCCTAATTTTTTTGAAAATCTAATATAGCCTATGACACTCGGGGTTAATGTAGCTTCCTACTAGTGAAAGAATTTTTCAAATCGGTTCAGTATTTCCGGAGCCTATTCGTTACAAACAAACAAATCTTTCCTCTTTATAATATTGGTATAGATTATTTTATGCCAAGTGTTCTTAGCGTAACCTGTTACGTTAAAATCTGTTCAGCCGTTTGAAGATTATCATTATCAGCTCTTTTCTTGTTTATGAGGGGATCTGACTACCTTCCATTTTGTCCTATGGATTTTCATTTTGAAATGGTGTTACTTCAATGATATTGAAAGCAATGGAAAGGTAACCATGCATTTAAAATATGACATATAAGAGTAAGGTCAAGGGTTTTTTTTTTATTTTCACTCGATAGCATTTACTTACCCAAGTCCGGATAGATTCGAGGAGTGCTTTCGTTGTCAACCGGTTTCTCTCTCGAATCCACTTCGAATCGATTCCACGGCAGTTTCGACGAGCCCAGCCTAGTAAAAAATAAATAAAGGATTTAAATAACTAAAAAAAACACTTAAGAGCCAGTTTACCGCGATGCTAGCGCCATTCTCGAAAAAAAATTATATCTTCTAAACTATGGCAAATATCAAAAATGTGGCACAGTATGACACTAGATAATCTTGCTTAGTATTTTTTGAGCACAGTACATACATACATACATAATCTCACGCCTTTTATTCCCCGAAGGGTTAGGCAGAGGTACCGTATTTTTTGAGCACAGTAAAGTAGTCCTAACTTAAAAGAACAAAATTATACACAGATTGTTGCTAAAAAAAGGCCACTTTTAGCAACACTTTGTAGCTTTCTTTGGTCTTTAACCTAAAAGCTATACAATAGTGCCCTAAAAATACTAGGCTACATTATCTAGTGTCACACAGTGCCACATTTTTGATATTTGCCTTAGTTTTGAAGATATTAATTTTTTCGCGAATGGCGCTAGCATCGCTGTAAACTGGCTCTTAAATTCTTTTCTGTTTAACTTTCTGTCGGTTGCCTGGAAGAATTGAACCAAAGTGCTAGTGCTATCATTCAACTATCTCGATAGTAGAATTGTATAAACGAGTATAAAAAGCAAACAAAGTTTTCCATCATAAAATTTTTTTGCCACCGGTGTCACATCGCTAGCCAAGAATGCAGTTTTGCATGCTTGTCTTAAAATGTCACTTACCAACTACTGTGACGCTCTGAACTATCTTCAAGATCTGAAACAATTAAAAATATATATAACGAGCTGTCCCGGCTAACTTCGTTACGCCATAGAATATAAGATACTACTTAAGAATTGGCTCTATAGACTACATTGTTTCTTAGACTGTTGTTGTTTGTTTCTCTATGGGCGAATAGAGAAACAAACAACAACAACAAACCACCTGTCAAAATATGTAAACAATAGAAAAAAATTGCACCTTGGGTTATATTATTTGAGTTTAGGTAAGGATCCCTAATTTTTTTTTAATCTAATATAGCCTATGACACTCGGGGATAGTGTAGCTTCCCAACAGTGAAATAATTTTTCAAATCGGATAGTATTTCCGGAGCCTATTCTATGCAAAAAAAAAAACAAAAAATCAAACAAATCTTGCCTCTTTATTATTGGTATAGATTTAGATATAGATAATACTAGCTGACCCGGCGAACTACGTATCGCGCAATACAATTTTATATGGAAAAATAAAATTGATGTTTGTTTCTAACTTCCCCTCCACTTTTCTATATTTTCTCAACTTCCCTGGACTACTTCGAACGTTACAAAAACATAATCAGCTAAATCGGCCCGGCCGTTTTCGAGTTTTAGCGAGACTAAAGAACCACGTTTCATTTTTAAAGTAAATAGTAAAAAAGTTTTAAAGTAGGCAGTATATAGATGACTTCTACTGAGTGATTAATACCTGTATTGATGCCCCTGATGTTCTCACTCTCCCTCGGCCTGGCAACACCGTCAGTCTCTTCCCGCGACTTATCAGTATTATTTTCGTTTCCGTTCACTTCCTGCTGTGTTGACGTTACCTCTTCTAGAGACCTGCGAATTAATGAACGAATGAGCGGTTAGTTGCACAAAAAAAAAAACACAAAGTCATTGTAACCTAATAACAGGAGCGAGCTACATTTTAGAAAAATCATTTGGGAGAAGTACAATAAAGTGTTTATTAAACAGTGTTGGTACATTGTGGTCCTTCGAGCCGGATCACGACTAATTTAAGACAAACTCCCACCTGTTTTCGGATGGTTGCGATGTGTTGTTAGTTTTCGGTCGAAGCACGAGCCTTTTTCGGCTCGGACGGAGCCCTAAGACTCCCTCGAGCGACGGATCGTTTTCCTCTAAGCCATCAAATAGAGACTTCTATTAAAAAAAAAAAGATTTATATTATAAGACTTATTATTACTATAAATAGAGGCTGCCCCGCGGTTTAATCCGCGCAGATTTCTCATTAACACTAAAATTCAGTTTTTTTTCCGTTCCCATGGGAATTTCAGGAAATTACTCCTTAGTGCTCTCCTACACTCCCCAAGGAACCCACGTGCAAAATTTCAGCCCGCTACGCCCAGAAGTTTTGGCTCTGCCTTGTCTGCCAGTCAGTCGGTCAGTCAGTCAGTCAGTCGGTCGGCCAGTCAGTCAGTCAGTCAGTCAGTCAGTCAGTCAGTCAGTCAGTCAGTCAGTCAGTCAGTCAGTCAGTCAGTCAGTCAGTCAGTCAGTCAGTCAGTCAGTCAGTCAGTCAGTCAGTCAGTCAGTCAGTCAGTCAGTCAGTCAGTCAGTCAGTCAGTCAGTCAGTCAGTCAGTCAGTCAGTCAGTCAGTCAGTCAGTCAGTCAGTCAGTCAGTCAGTCAGTCAGTCAGTCAGTCAGTCAGTCAGTCAGTCAGTCAGTCAGTCAGTCAGTCAGTCAGTCAGTCAGTCAGTCAGTCAGTCAGTCAGTCAGTCAGTCAGTCAGTCAGTCAGTCAGTCAGTCAGTCAGTCAGTCAGTCAGTCAGTCAGTCAGTCAGTCAGTCAGTCAGTCAGTCAGTCAGTCAGTCAGTCAGTCAGTCAGTCAGTCAGTCAGTCAGTCAGTCAGTCAGTCAGTCAGTCAGTCAGTCAGTCAGTCAGTCAGTCAGTCAGTCAGTCAGTCAGTCAGTCAGTCAGTCAGTCAGTCAGTCAGTCAGTCAGTCAGTCAGTCAGTCAGTCAGTCAGTCAGTCAGTCAGTCAGTCAGTCAGTCAGTCAGTCAGTCAGTCAGTCAGTCAGTCAGTCAGTCAGTCAGTCAGTCAGTCAGTCAGTCAGTCAGTCAGTCAGTCAGTCAGTCAGTCAGTCAGTCAGTCAGTCAGTCAGTCAGTCAGTCAGTCAGTCAGTCAGTCAGTCAGTCAGTCAGTCAGTCAGTCAGTCAGTCAGTCAGTCAGTCAGTCAGTCAGTCAGTCAGTCAGTCAGTCAGTCAGTCAGTCAGTCAGTCAGTCAGTCAGTCAGTCAGTCAGTCAGTCAGTCAGTCAGTCAGTCAGTCAGTCAGTCAGTCAGTCAGTCAGTCAGTCAGTCAGTCAGTCAGTCAGTCAGTCAGTCAGTCAGTCAGTCAGTCAGTCAGTCAGTCAGTCAGTCAGTCAGTCAGTCAGTCAGTCAGTCAGTCAGTCAGTCAGTCAGTCAGTCAGTCAGTCAGTCAGTCAGTCAGTCAGTCAGTCAGTCAGTCAGTCAGTCAGTCAGTCAGTCAGTCAGTCAGTCAGTCAGTCAGTCAGTCAGTCAGTCAGTCAGTCAGTCAGTCAGTCAGTCAGTCAGTCAGTCAGTCAGTCAGTCAGTCAGTCAGTCAGTCAGTCAGTCAGTCAGTCAGTCAGTCAGTCAGTCAGTCAGTCAGTCAGTCAGTCAGTCAGTCAGTCAGTCAGTCAGTCAGTCAGTCAGTCAGTCAGTCAGTCAGTCAGTCAGTCAGTCAGTCAGTCAGTCAGTCAGTCAGTCAGTCAGTCAGTCAGTCAGTCAGTCAGTCAGTCAGTCAGTCAGTCAGTCAGTCAGTCAGTCAGTCAGTCAGTCAGTCAGTCAGTCAGTCAGTCAGTCAGTCAGTCAGTCAGTCAGTCAGTCAGTCAGTCAGTCAGTCAGTCAGTCAGTCAGTCAGTCAGTAAGGGGGAAGAGTTTTACATATATTGATTGATGTCCAGCAGTGGACGTGTGTGTTGGTTGACACACCTTGTCCCTGGGCGGCGGCAGCGGGCGGCGCTGCAGCCTGCTCTCCGGCGAGGCGACGCGGTAGTGGCTGCGCTCCAGCGCGGCCTTCACCGCCCCCGGAGCCGTTGCTCGCAGCGGCTCCTCAGATTGACTCAGGAACGCTGTAGAGATGATTTGCATTACAATAGGGAGTCATGTTTTTTTTTACCCGACTTCAAAAAAGAAGGTTATCAGTTTGACCTGTATGTATGTATGTACGTATGTTTGTCCGCGATTATCTCGAGTTTGGATGAACCGATTTTGATGCGGTTTTCAGAAAAGTATTCGTTACATTCAGGAGAAGGTTTTAGTACCGATTTTAACCGACTTCGGAAAAGAGGAAGTTCTGAGTTTATTGAAGGCGGTTTCCTTTTTTGTAAAAAATTAATAATTATTATTTTACCGACTTCAAAATAGGAGGTTATCAATTTGACCTGTATGTATGTTTGTCCGCGATTATCTCGCGTTTGGCTGAACCGATTTTGATGCGGTTTTCTTTAAGATAAGTATTTGTAACATTCAAACGAAGGTTTTAGTGCCTATTTTAACCGACTAATCGAAAAAGAGGTAGTTCTCAGTTTATGTATGTGTCAGTTTGTTGAAATGGGTCTCTTTTTGTAAAAAAGAAATGATTAAATGTAAGTTTTCCTGTGTGTGTATTAGATAGTAAGTAGCAATAATGAAACGTGTGTTGGGCATAGACCTCTCGCTCTGTAGAGCAGGTTGGGCATAGATTACTTAAATTTTTTCCCTGGGTCGTGGCTATGTAAGTTATAGATTTGTAACATGGTAATTAGTAAAGTGAAATCAAACAATATGTAGTTAATATTAACAAATCTTTTAATTAACAAACAATACAGTGTGTGGGTGTGAAAGTGATAATCTGTGTATATGATAAACTGACTAGAGTCGGGCACGAGGTCCTTGAACAGCGGGCAGTCTCCGTAGGGCCGCGCGGCCAGGGCCAGGATCTGCTCGTGCACATTCCCCGCCGCCGCGCCCAGCGCGCTGCTGTAACAACACATGTATTAGCTCACTGCCGAGGACCTGCGAGGCAGCCATGATCGCGGGGAGGTTTGATGATCCCTTAACCTGGACGCTTTTAAAAAGGACAATGTCAATGTACTTAATTTTTAATTTTAATTTGAGTTAAGTCTGACTTGCCTATTGTGGACCAAGTTGTGTTTTAAATAAATAAATTATTATTATTATTATGTTTCTCAATACTCTTCGGTATCACGGGATGGAGCCCGGTCCTTTGAGAAGCGTGCGAGGGGACGAATCCAACTCGTAGAGGCCCTTTCGAGAGTTTTGCTATATTGTATATGGATCACCAACCAGGCACCGCCACTAAATGCACAAATAGATCATGCACCCAGAGGCGGCACCCAGAAGTTGATAGGAACTATTGTAAAATGGATGACAAGAAATGGTTTATGGTGGTGAACTGTTTAATGGACCGGTTAACTGGTGCTATGGAGTGAAATACCGGTACGTCTGCCTTTAATGCAACATTATTATTATATTATTATTAGCATTAGCAGATGCCTTGTGAAAGCGGAGATAGCTCGATCAGCAATTCCTACATCGCGACAACGAAGTTTCTGACGCACCTAGCATAAATAGAATTTACAAAGTAGAAGCATCGGAAGGTATTGGCAAATTCCTCTTTGCTCAAACTTTAAGTAGAGTTTGTTACCCCTTTCTCATAAAATCATTGCGAAAGGGAGTAGAATCACTTGACAGAGAGGGGTCGTGTGGGGGCCTCTCCAGGCGACTATTGTCGTAAGGCAAGGCAAACATTTGTTTACCTGAGCCAATTGGTGGGCACCCTGAACTACCTCGCCTCTCACAGTATAGGATACTTTACCAAATAAGGTATCAATAGCAATTAGATTAGATGTAGTCTAATTGACTTTCAATAAGTGATATCTTGTATCCTATATTGAATAAAGAATTTGACTTTGACTTGACTTTGACTCAATATTAATATATGAATATATTCAAGAGATTTACCTTTAGAAACACAATGTACACTTATCACAAGTCAAAATGCTTTTCATTTTTAAAAGCCATCAAGGCAAACTGTTCAATACTTACTTGCCCAGTCCGCTAGTGTTGGCCGCGGCGCCGAACCCGCCCAGAGCGGACCCGCCCAGGGCGGAAGTGTTCCCGAAGCCGCCCAAACCTCCGCCCAAGGTTGTGTTACCTTTAGGGAAAATATTTAATATAGATTAGTATACAGGTTGGTAATAAAAACTTTAAATTGGCTAAACGTGGGTCCTGCTCTTGATCTGGTGCCTCTGCCTAACCTTTCGGGGAATAAAAGGCGTGAGTTTATGTATGTGTTTGTAGTATACAGGGTGGCAATGACAAGAAAATGGCAGGAAAATTAATGGAGTTTTTCAAATCATCATACCAAGGAGCCTTTTTCCAGGACCATGGGTCGAAAATATCAAAAATTTCTAAAATAAAACTGAGGCACTTTTTCACTATTTGACAGACTGAGCGACTTACAGACAGACAACGTATAACCCAAACTGGCGCGAAATTAATCATTTTTCGCGTTCATCGAAGTGATTTTAAATCTATTAAAGTTAAAGAAAGATTATTAGAGAATTAATTTTATTTTTAATCATATTTATTAATAAGATCTATTAAATATAGAACAAAAAAGAAAATTTAGTACAGGAAAAAACATAGATATTCACCATAACAAAGCTTTACTTGGCCCAAAACCGGCCTTACGAAGTTACTAGTAAATTTCACTGACATTTCGATACTAAAAACCCTTATTTCAGAGCATAATAAAACCAACCAGTATTAAAATTCATCGGTCCGGTCTGTCCGAACATGCCGGGCGTCGTCAGGGAAGGGAACCCGGACCCCGCCGGCTTGGCGAGCGACGAGCCCAGCCCGCCCGCGCCCAGGGAACCTGCGTGATGTTAGATTAAAAGTAAAGGGGCGGATGCCGAACTCGCTCACGAGTGGACGTGTATTGTGCTGCGCAAATTATTAGTTCGTAAAATCAAATTTCGGAAATATCGGGAAGAGTTATATTCATCCTTAATAACGTGGTGTAGAGTCGAAAGTGTGAGTGTTCTCTGCAGCCAGCAGTTCCGCGGCCGGTCGCCGAACCGAGCCGTCGGGGGCATTCACCGACCACGAAAACGTTCTCCATCTCTGTCGCACGCGAGACTCTGGTGAGTTTTTTCCTCGCTCACGCACGAGCACTGAACGCGAGGTCATCGATCCTACTACTATGCGCCGACACAAAATAGCGCTTTAAACACATCTACCTGCCGATAATAGAGATGAAGTGCAAAATCTGCGATAAGGATATCAACTCCTGGGATCAATTAGAATGTGTGCAATGCAAAGGAACCTTTCACTACGAATGTTTGAATATAGCGCCCGAATTATTCCAAAAGGAGCACTTGGAACTCAGGAGAGGCTATACATGCGAGTCCTGTATTAATATTACTTCTAGGCGTATCCTAATAAGCGACGATACCCCTTTAAGAGGAGTGAACACCAGGTTGCGTCAGGTCTTTAACGAGACATTTTGTGAGAGCAACATGTCGTATGAGGATATCGGTACGAGTATTATTGAGGAACATCCTAAGGAAAAGCCGTCTGCGGCCGTGTCCGGAGCGACAAATAAATCGCCTTCTGGGACAATACCCTTGACAGAAAATATCATGGAATTAATAAATGTAGCTGTTGAGGCAAAGGTTTCGTTGATGGAATCTAACTTAATGCGTGAATTTAGATCTTTTTTTGATGGAAAGCTTACTTTAGAAAATACGCAGTTGAAGGAAGAATTGCAGTTGCGAAAAGAACAAATAGTTAAGTTGGAATCTGAGCTTAAAATGCTACAACAGAAAATGTCTCAAAGTATGCCGTTAGCACCAGCTACGTCCAGGATTGCAGCAATGTTGCCACACCCGCGCCCCGCAGCCCCCGCCGCGGCCGCGGCCGTAGCTGCGCCCGCGCGCGCCGCCACCGCCTCCGCCGGGGGCTCCGTCAGCTTCATGCAGCCGCCACCGCCGCCGCAGCCACGGAACGAGGTGTACCGAGCGCTCGAGGTGACGTCATCGCAGCTGGTTGCGCCCGCACCGCTGCCGCCGCCGCCGCCGCACAGTGCTCCAGCTATGGGGCCTAGTTATGCGGGTATGGCCATGAGAGAACCGACCGCAGAAGAGTATAATGATGGATGGGTTAAAGTAGTAAGGAAACGACCGGAAAAAAAAAGAACCGAAGTAAAAAAAGGAGGTAACAACACAAATACCAGCATTCAAGCTGTTGAACGGAAAAAGTTTTTATATGTATGGCGATTAAAAAAGGATACGACAGAATCAATGATAGAGGAATATGTCCGGAAAGTACTAGACCAGGATGTCGAGATCAAGATTGAGAAAGTCAATCCTAGGACTGAACGCGATTACTCATCCTTTATTGTAGGAGTCCCGGAATCTTATTAGGAAAAAGTGTGGGACAGTTCAGTATGGCCAGTCAAATCTGAGTTCGCCGAATGGATTTGGTTTCGGAGACAAACAAAGGGACCAGAAAAAAAGCGGTAAAACCCAAAACCGAGGTAAGCCCCTTAATATTTTCTACCAGAACGTTCGCGGTCTTCGAACCAAATTAGAAGAATTCAAGAATAACCTCAGCACTTCCATGGGGGATTTATACGCTATAACAGAAAGTGGTTGTAATGGTTCCATCTACGACTCTGAAATAATACCACCTCATTTCAACATAGTGAGATGTGATCGATCTGATGGACGAAAGCAGGGAGGCACTTTTTTAGTGGCCACACAAGAATACGAACTGAAACGGATACCTTTACAAGGCGTTAATATAGATAATGAAGTGTTCGAATTATTGTGTTGTTCACTTTTTAGAGGTCGTAAATTGCTAATAGTTATATGTGTACTCTATATCCCCCCGAATAGCGGAGATGATGATTATTTGCGAATGTTTGAAATTATTGAAAATATAACTGTAAAATATCGTAATGTAATTATTTTAGGCGATTTTAATCTGTATTCTAGTTCAACTGAAATCCGAAATTATTTTGAGTTCTTCGTTTCTTATTGTGGATTCACTCAGAGAAATTTTGTGGGGAATCAAATAGATCGCTGCCTGGATTTAGTTCTAAGTACGCTCGATAGGAGCGTGGTCGATGTTTCACGGTCAGACGAGCCTCTAGTCAAAATAGACGGTTATCACCCGCCGCTTGCCATTTCGCTGAGGCTGGCGGCTGAGGCCCCCCCGGCCGCGCCCGCACCCTCGCCCGCACCCTCGCCCGCACCCTCGCCCAAGCCCGCGTCGCATTCGCAGCTGCTACCGCACTTGGTGCCTGACGTCGCAGGTAAGCAAAATACAAAGCGTATGCATTCTTGGAATTTTTACAAGGCAGATTTTCCGTTGCTATATTCTCTTATTTATCAGATAGATTGGAGCGAGTTGTATCACATTGGAGACGTAACTGCGGCAACAAATTTTTTGTATGATAAAATAAACGATGCTATTAACAACTGTGTACCCTTAAAAAAATCAGACACTAAAAATTCTCGTTATACTTACCCAGATTGGTACTCTCCAGAATTAATTAAGGATATCAAATTGAAATCTAAATTACATAAGAAATATAAATCCAGTAAATTATCTTCCGACTATAAAAATTTTTCTAATGTTCGATCTAGAGTCAAAAAAACTATTGAAAAGGATTACAGTAAGTATAGAGACAGAATCCAAGAGCAGCTAGCTAGTGATCCTAAATCATTTTGGATGTTTATTAATTCAAATAGAAAATCTAATAAAAAACCGGATATTATGAGAAATGGTATACCTATGAGTAATCAAGAAAGTGCACAAGAGTTTGCTAAATATTTTTTCTCAGTGTACAACCCAAACCCCCCAGTGCTGGATGCGGAGGCCGCGGGCCGGGTGAGCGGCGGCGCGGGGGGCGCAGCGCGCGTGCACCTGGAAACGCTGGAGCCAGCTCAGGTACGCTTGGCGCTAAAAGCCCTGCCTGCAAAACGCTCGGTCGGCCCGGACGGGATACCGCCGTTCTTAGTACGGGACTGTAGAGAAGTACTTCTGGAACCACTGACATATATATATAACTTGTGCCTTCAAAAATCACAATTTCCTGAAATTTGGAAAATGACAAGGGTTACTCCGGTGCCTAAGGGTGGTGATGCTTCGGATGTGTCTAAATATAGGCCCGTAGCTGTATTAGGTTCATTTGCGAAAGTTTTTGAGTCAGCATTGTATACCAGTGTATATGCAGGAGTCCAAGCACAGTTTACTGAGTCACAGCATGGATTCAGGTCTGGTTGCAGCACCAATACGAACCTCATAAATTTTATGACGTTCCTAGCACCTTCTGTCGACAAAGGAGTCCAAGTAGACACGGCGTATTTTGATTTTAAGAAGGCCTTTGACACAGTGGACAATGATGTATTGCTGGAAAAGCTGGCGTTGGCGGGGTGCACTCCAAAAACGCTGGAATTTTTTGCTAGCTACATGAGTGATCGGAAGCAATTTGTAGACTTTCGAAATGCGACATCGGAACCATACCCTACCTACTCAGGAGTAATCCAGGAAAGTAATTTAGGACCATTAGCGTTTATCATAATGATAAACGATTTGCCTAATATCGTAAGGTCAGCAAAGTGCTTACTATTTGCGGATGATCTCAAATTGTACAGCAGCATCCTAAATGAGGAGGATATCTCCCTCCTTCAGAAGGATATTGATGGAGTCGTGAATTGGGCCGAACGAAATAAGTTGGAATTTAATAAATCAAAGTGCAATATTATTTCTTACAGCCGAAGTAAATCGCCTAGACACCATCAGTATTTAGTGGATGGCACCCCAATGACACGAGTAGAGTCAGTGCGTGATCTTGGAGTTAATATGACTGCAGATCTCAATTTCAGCAACCATATCACTGATGTATGTAAAAAGGCCTTCTAGACGCTAGGATTTGTACTTAGGACAGCAAATAACTTTACCAATGCATCTGCAATCAAGAGCTTGTACAACACATTAGTTAGGAGTAAGTTAGAATCAAATTCACTTGTTTGGAGTCCACACGAGGAAAAGTATAAATTTATGTTAGAGCGAATACAAAATAAATTTACTCGCTTTCTCTATAAAAAGCTCTATGGGGTATATCCGAAATATCCGTTAATGTATCCGACTCTTTTTGTACTGGGAATGGTGGGATATACTAAACTTGAGGTAAGAAGGGAATTAGGTTTAGCGAAGTACGTTTTTCAGGTTTTACGAGGCATGACCAAAAACTCGGTGGTTCTAGCGGAATGTGCATTAAGGGTTCCCAAAAATGTGTTGAGGCCGCGCCCTGGACGCCTCCTGGCTATACCCACTAGCAGAACAAACCTGCTGCAAAAAGCTCCTCTAACTAGAGCCATCGAGTTGCTCAATTGCGTGGACGGAAAAATTGATATTTTTACGTGTTCTCTGAGTGAGTTCACAAGAGAAGCGGAACTCTTAATCTGCTACGGAAAATAGTTATTATTTTTTGTATATTGTTTTTTATTTGTAAGTGTTTCTTTAATTTTGTTTGCAAATTTTATTTTTTATGTATAATATGTTGGATTTTTTAAAAAAAATTAAATATTTATCTGCAGATATATTCATTGTTCCTACGCTATTGTATTAGATTAGTCTGTAATGATAGTGTAGTGTTTGGTATAAATAAATAAAAAAATTATGAACCAACCATTAAAAAAAAAACCTAATTAAATGGCATGTGTCATGGCACAAGGTCACATACCACAGTCTTACACTTTTTAATATATTCAGGGCTGTATCCCTAGCAATAAAGAAGACTGAATAAATTTTTTAACCGACTTCAAAAATGGAGGTTATCAGTTTGACCTGTATGTATGTAAGTATGTATGTATGTATGTTTGTCCGCGATTATCTCGCGTTTGGCTGAACCGATTTCGATGCGGTTTTCACAGTAGTATTTGTTACATTCAGTAGAAGGTTTTAGTACCTATTTTAACCGACTTCAGAAAAAAGGGAGTTCTCAGTTTTATGTATGTGTCAATTAATTGAAGGCGGGTCTCTTTTAAAAAAAATATATATTATATATTTTAATATAACAGACACCGAACTACGCTCAAAAACAGGAGTAGCAGACGTTGGTGTTGCGATTGCTAAGCTTAAGTGATGCTGGGCTGGTCACGTCGGCCGCATGGGCCCGGACCGGTGGGCGAACACCGCCACCGAGTGGGTGCCAACTGATGGAAGACGAAAGCGTGGCCGGCCGAGAAGGAGATGGCGGGATGATATTGATTCCTACCTATCCGACTGGACTCAGGTGGCACAGGAGAGAGAAACGTAAGAAACGGGAGGGGGAGGTCTTTGCCCAGCAGTGGGACACAGCCACAACTATTAAAAAAATAACTCAAATTTAAAAATTTTAAAACCCCCGACCCAGTCAGACCCCTCATCAACTTAACTAGAACTAGAGCTAATCATCTTAAAAATATCATGGTTACCTTAACATATACTTTTAATATCATTGAAGTAATACTGTACCAAATTTTTAATTGATAGGACAAATGGAAGGTGGTTAGATCCTCTCATCCATTATTCAAGAGCTGATCATCTTCAAACGGCAGATCAGGTCATGGTTACCTTACCAAATACTTTCTATAACATAGATGTAACATGGTACCAATTTTCAAATTGATCGGACATAAGGAAGCTAGTTAGATCCTCTCATCCATTATTCAAGAGCTGATCATCTTCAAACCACTGATCAGATCTTCATCAGACATGGCTAAGAACACTCGGCCTGAAATTATCTATGATACAAAAAAAATTAAACGAAAATCGGTTCAGCCGTTTGGGCTCTACGATGCCACAGACAGATACACAGACAGACAGACAGACAGATACACACGTTAAAATTCTAACACCCCTCTCTGAATTTTTCGTTCGGGGGTTAAAAAAATAACAGACTCACCGAGGCCAGAGGCGGGCTGTGCGGCCCCGAAGCCGAAGGCGGGCTGGCCGGCCGGCTTGAACGTGTTGGCTCCAAACAGGCCTGTGGTCGAGGTGTTCGCGCCAAACGCCGGGGCTGCCGTGCCGAACGCTGGTAAATAATAGTAACAATTAATCCTTCCAATATCACTAAACAAAAATAAGAAAAAAATGAGAGATAAATTGTAAAGTAGAGTTTGTTACCCCTTTCTTCTGTACGCTGTAAAATCAATCATTTGACAGAGGAGGACTCGTGTGGGGGCCTCTCCAGGCGACTATTGTCGTAAGGCAAGGCAAACATTTGTTTACCTGAGCCAATTGGTGGGCACCCTGAACTACCTCGCCTCTCGAGGGGAAGTAAAAACAACCATATAATTTTTCCATATAAAATGGTAAGGCGCGATTCTAAGTTCGTCGGGATAGCGAGTTTAAAATAAATATTAGTTTTTCGCTTTTATCTGTGTTCAATCAGTGGAAAATAGAAGGTTTTCACTTAATTTCAGAATTTAGCGGAATTAAGGACTGGTACAAATTTCGTATAATCTTAGCGGAATTTAGTGGATTTCAGAACCCAAAATTTATTTGTTGTTGTATAAATCGTTTATTAATAAAAAAATACAGGCATAAATACACATTATATCGACAAACTGCAAGACAGTTTGTCGGCCGGTACACTCTCTATTCAATATGAAATATTATGTACAGCTCATAATATACCTAGTGGGAATCTAGTGCATTTTTGGTATGAGTTTAGAGCATTTTTTCTTTCTTCAAACGGCAACACTGCCGAGATGATGACGATGCATACCAGGAGCAGCCGAGAAGCTGGCGGCAGGCTGGGCAGGCTTGGTGGCGAACAGAACCTATGTAACTATTTGATTATGTCAGAAAGCCTGTATATGCGAACAGCCTGTATATGCGAACAGCCTGTATGTGGCGTTCAGGAGCCACTATTAACTATATCACTTGTGGCGTTCAGTAGCCACTATTAACTATATATATAAATATTATATAGTAATAAAATAACTATCACTTTGGATGTACATCGTGGTTGGAGCGCACTCCCTAGACGTGCGCTCTGCCCGAGCGTCAGACTCGGAATGGCAGCCGCACGACAGCCGTGCGAGAGCGCGGCGGGAGGGCGCCACCAACACCGGATAGTAACCATTTATTAGGACACCACATCTCTTCCTTTTTACAAGATTTAGATTTACAATGTTATAGCAAAAGAAAGTACCTTTAACATTATTTGTTATTCTTAGTTACACAACATTAACATTATTTTTAGTTACACAATTAGGTTGCTATCTATTTACATGTGTGTTTAATGTTACTTAATTTTTTACAAATGTAACTCAAAAGTATACAAAGGATAAAATTTAAGCAATCACTGAAATGTCATTGTGCCTATAATACAAAGATTATTTGTTTCCTTCATTAACTTTTATTGGCACCTAACTAATTTTTAGGTTTCTATACCACTCCTGTACACCTATCTCTTTTTGTGACATTTTAGCATTATCCTTTCATCTTATTTATAATAAATATTTAATTTACCTTTCCTATTTCATTATTATTTTACATGATTGATTTCTCAATTCTCGATTGTTTATTATTTCTACAATTTACTTAAATTTGAACATAAAATAAACTAATGCACTTAGTAGAGGTCTGAATTAATCGTTACAGTACATGGACCCTGATGGCGCTACAAGTTTAAATGTAGTTTGCCATCAAAATTTTCCATGTAAGTACCAAAACAATAGGAACTTTAAAAGTCATATTTTTTATAATCGTTACAGATTAAGGAACATTACAGTCGTCATTGTGAAGCTCCAGCTAATTACATTACAACTGTGAGAATTGGAAAATGTATCTATATATATAAAATCCAAATACCACTGATCTACTCACTCACTCACTCACTCACTCACTCACTCATCATCGCCCAGCCGAAACCGCTGAAGATAGAAAGATGAAATTTGGACAGTAGCTTCTTTACGTGACGTAAGTACCCACTAAGACGGGATTTTGGGATAACTTAACCGGGACGCCGTATACAGGGTGTAACAGTTTGTATGAAACTCCTAAACTACTGGGTTTAGAATGTTGAGATTTAGGCTGTGGATTCCTTTTATATCACCAACATCATAAATGATTTAGTTTTTTTTTAATTTTGCCCCTGAGGTCTTATACAGGGTGAAATATGTTTTTTGCTAAAATCTAAACTAATGACACTAGGGACTTGAAATTTTCAAAATAAGCTCCTTATAATATTACAACATTAAATATGATATCAAAACTGCGTTTTTTAGTCCTGAAGGCCTTGATACAGGGTGTTAAAGTTTGTATGAAAAACCGAAACCGCTCATTATTTTTCTTAGAAATTCAAGTGATCGATGTTTCTAGATTGTTGGGGGTGCTAATTACGAAAAAAACGGGACGGCGTATACAGGATGTAACGTCTGGATTTAGAAAGTTGAAATTTACACTGTAGATTCTCTTTGATTCGAAATGGGTGATGATTCTAGATTGTTAGGGGCGCTAAATACAAAAATCAAACGGGACTCCGTATACAGGGTGTAACGTCTGGATTTAGAAAGTTGAAATTTACACTGTAGATTCTCTTTGATTCAAAATGGGTGATTTTTCTAGATTTTTGGGGGCGCTAATTACGAAAAACAAAAAGGACGCCGTATACAGGGTGTAACATTGTGTATGAAACTCCTAAAAGTCTGGATTCAGAATGTTGAAATTTACACTGTACATTATCTTTGCATTAAAAACATTATAAATATTTTCTTTTTTTGCCACTGAGTTCTTAAGTTCTTTTAAGGGTAAAACAAGTTTATCGCTAAAATCTAAACTATTGACACTAGAAACTTGAAATTTTCAAAATAAGTTCCTCTTAATATTAAAACATCAAATATGGTATCATAACTGCTTTTATAGTTACTGGAGTCCTTGATACAGGATGTTAAAGTTTCTATGAAGACCGAAACCGCTCATTATTTTTCTTACAAATCGAAATGGGTGAAGATTCTTTTTGCATCACCAACGTCATAAATGGTTTATTTTTTTATATTTTGCCCATGAGTTTATATACATGGTGAAACAAATTTATACTCAAATCTAAACTAATGACACTGGAGACTTGAAATTTTAAAAATAAGCTTCTTATAATACTCAAACATCAAATATGATATCAAAACTGCGTTTATTAGTCCTGAAAGCCTTGATACAGGGTGTTAAAGTTTGTATGAAAAACGGAAACCGTTCATTATTTTTCTTAGAAATTGAAATGGTTGATGTTTCTAGATTGTTGGGGTCGCTAATTACCGAAAAATCGGGACGCCGTGTACAGAGTGTAACGTCTGGATTCAGAAAGTTGAAATTTACACTGTAGATTCTCTTTGATTCGAAATGGGAGATGTTTCTAGATTGTTGGGGGCGCTAATTACGAAAAACAAACGGGACGCCGTATACAGGGTGTAACAGTGTGTATGAAACTCCTAAAAGTCTGGATTCAGAATGTTGAAATTTACACTGTACATTCTCTTTGCATTAAAAACATCATAAGTAGTTTTTTTTTTGCCCCTAAGTTCTTAAGTTCCTATACAGGATAAAACAAGTTTATCGCTAAAATCTAAATTATTGACACTAGAAACTTGAAATTTTCAAAATAAGTTCCTATTAATATTAAAACATCAAATATGGTATCATAACTACTTTTATAGTTACTGGAGTCCTTGATACAAAGTTATTATGAAAAACCGAAACTGCTTATTATTTTTCTTACAAATCGAAATGGGTGCTGATGTTTCTAAGTTTTTGAAATCGTTATTACCAAAAAGACATCATCATTTTATTTTTTAAATGCAAAATGTAAATCCATATGTGTAGAGTTTTTTAAGGATATTGATGGTTCTGATTACGAAAAAGTTAGAAATTTTAAAATCCATCATGGTGGACAAAAAGTTTAATTATAAAGGGGCGTCCTCTTAGTTTATGCGGACGCTGATACAGGGGTTAACAGTTTGTATATATGAAAAGAGAAATGGTTGTTGAAGTATACTGGATAAGAGTCGCGCAAGACTAATATACAGCAGTGAACGTCTATCGGTAACGAGCAACGATGATGATTAAAGTAAACGGAGTATACCGGGTAGATGAACTGGGTTTTTTTTGAAGCGTCAGAGTATGCATATAGGCTAAGGTTAGTTTGTGTATTCAGAAAAACGGATATTAAAGCTTGCAGCCCAAACAGCTAAAGATTTTTGTATTGTTAAAGGAAACTGCTTGATATTGATTTCTATAGGGGTTTGGATTAAAAATTAGAAATGATTTCCTGATATTTCTGAGTAAAACCACAGATTAGAGAGTATAACAAAATGAACAAGTAATTTACATTTATTATAAAAAAAAGCGCTTGCGAAGCTGCGGGCAAAAGCTAGTTTGTTATATATATTTGTAATGAACGTTAATGCATGTGGGTAGTTTATAGTAAAACTTTACTAAAATTTACCTTAAAAGGCATACAAATAACAACCATTATTTATATTCTCGTGTCACTCTTAGGTAAAAGTAATGCATCAAATTGTAAACATACTAATACCTAATCTCTATGACGTGATCATGACATTCGCCAGCTACCTTTACCCCGGCTTCATGCCTCAGTGGCATCAGAGGCATGAGCCTCAGTGCTTCTATTGGCCTGGCTTGCCCACGTACATGACACAAGTCCTACTCATTGTTGGCAGTACTTGAATTGGGCACTGCGGGTTCAAGCCCCGATCAGGCTGTAGTATACTACAATAATCTCTAGGTAGACATATACCTAATACCTTTAGGTTAGGCTTTTTTATGTAATGTTCTTCTTATTAAATATTTTCAGTTTCATTTCATTTACTAAAAATAAAATCTAAGGTAGGTGTGAAATTTAGCTTGATAATAATAATAATAATAATATTTATTTCATTGAGTGATACATAAAACCATTTTACATAATATCTTACAGATAAAATATATAAAACGGTTGAGATCCTCTACTCCCCAAAATAGGGTCTCCCCTGTGTTATGGGTTGAGTAGGCTCTTCCCGTTGCAAAATTTTACAAATACATGTTATAGACTTATTTAGAATCAATTTGGAAATAAATAAATAAAACTTATAGTATTTAAAAATTCATGCAAATCATATAACCTAACATGCAAAGTTTGTCTGTGAGTAAGTATGTATTATAATGTTTGTAACTAAAATAACAATCTCTATCAAAATTTAAATGTTTAAATCTATAACAAAAATTTAAATTTAGAATTAGAATAAATAAAAGGAACAAATAAAATAAGGAATAGAACAAAAATACAGTAACTCATTGCAATATCTTTACAAAATAAAGATAAATTGGGAGTAAAATATGATGATCTTATAATATACTTGATAATAATTTAATAATAATAATGAAACAATAATAAATTCAAAATCACTTCTTAATGACTAACAAATTTTCAGTCTGATCATAGGATGTAGATAACAGCCACTTTTGTATAATATTCTTACACTCATAATAATTCAGATTGTATATATTAAGACATTTGTTTAGGATATTGTAAATATAAGGTCCTAAGAAACTAACAAATTTCTGACAAAAAGATGTGCGGGTAAAAGGGATTGAACATACTTTATCGTTGCGGCGTCTTGTTTGAGTAGAACTATCGAAGGGGGTCAATTTGTGTTGTCTCAAAGTAATACTTTGTATAAAAAGTTGACGAACTGTTAGAACTTCTAATAATTTGTATAATTCGTCAGATGGAAAATAAAATGGTTTAAAATGGCAAACTTTAAGTACTGCTCTTTGTGCTCTTTCCAGAGTTAAAAGATCGGTTTTTGAGGCACCACCCCATGAACATATGCAATATCTTAAAACTGACTCGCAGAGGGCGATATACACTCTTTTCAGTACTAGAGGTTCTGCAATAAATCGAAGAGTTTTAAAGATAAAAATAAGTTTACGTATTTTACTACTTAAATAAAGAATGTGTTTATTGAAATTGAGATTAGAATCTATTATTACGCCTAGATATTTGATATAATTGACACATTCTAGTATAGGACAGCTACATTCCTTTTTTGTTAAGGATGGAGAACACGTATGGGCTCTTAGGTTAAAGATGTGGTTCTGGTCAGATCGATTTCGTATAGAAAAAGACAAGTACTTGGTTTTGGCTGCGTTTAGAGTTAGGAAGTTATCTTTTAACCAAGCATTTACCTTATCAAAGCCATCTTGTGCATTAGCGTGGATTTCAGTTTGAACTCTGCCTTCGAATATGAGAGCTGTGTCATCCGCATACGTAATAATTTTACCTTGTGGTAAATTAAGATCACATAGGTCGTTGATATAAACTAGAAATAAAGTTGGTCCTAAAATGCTTCCTTGGGGAACTCCACAGTCAACTGATTCTTCTTCACTTATGCAATTTCCCAATTTAACACGTTGTTTTCTATTATTTAAATAACTTTTAAAAATATCGTACTGCGGGCCTCTGACACCAGACCTGTGAAGTTTATGTAAGAGTAAATCTTTAGGAACGGTGTCAAAGGCCTTTGCCAAATCCAAGAAAATTGCAATACACTTCTTTTTACTATCAAGAGTCTCAGTTATATAGTCAGTCATACTGACAATAATGAGAATTTGAAACACTAATTGTTGAACTATTCATTAAACTATTAAGCTTCAAGAATCACAGCATTGTTACAAGTATTTTGCCACTAACGCTGTGTTCGATAGTTTACTCTTTACATTATGTTCCTGACACTACATTATATACAACCTTTTGCACTAACTAAAGGGGTACATTGTAAGGTCTTTAGATAACTTTTTCTATAAGTAAGTAAATCGTTTTACCAAGAGATTCATCCATACATTACATCAAAGTATATTCCTGCATTACGTACCTAGTTTAGTTTGCAGAGATATTAAAGCTTTACTTTTTTTTATTTTATTTGTGATTAAAATTTTGAATGCAATATTTAGTATAAAAATTGCTATTGTATTCATTAGAAATACTAACTAACTTTATACAATTATATTATCATTTCACTTTCTAACAAAACTGTAACTCTGTGGCATCTATTTTCAAGATAACATTGAAAATTGAAAAATAATTTATTTATATAAATATGCAGAAATTATATATTATATACATATTTCTATGATAATAAAATCTACATATTTATTACCCATTGCATGTATTGCATTAGTTCTCAAGATCCTAATTTGGATCATCAATAACGCCTGTGGCTACTTTAGTTTCATAAACTGATGTTGTGTTTTTCTTGCTTTGACTATAAGTCCAGCTAGATGGTCTGTGTCTCTTTTTCAGATTAAAATAAAAATTGCTATAATTAGTCACTACTAACACTAAAAATCGATAAATTTTTAGTGAGTTGAGTAGTAACATTTTCAGCTTCAAGGAAAATGTTTGGTTTAAGGTACAATTTTGCATTACACAAACTACCTCTTTATCAATTGTAGGTACAGTCACGGACTAGGATGTCGTAACAGCTTTGTCTATGGTTTCGTCAACCCTAGACTGTATTGCCAAAGAACAAGAGCTATTTTGCAATACAGAAAAACCGGAAGTGTTATGCCGATCGTGACCGCCACTGTACCATTTAGCATGTGAGCCAAACGACTTCTTTGGAGATTTTAGGTGCCATTTAGCATTTGCCTAACTACCTCCTTGTACACTTTAGGTACTATTTAGCATTTAGTTAAACTACCTCTTTGTACACTTTTGGTACCATTTAGCAATAAGCCAAACGACCTCTTTGTCCCTCTCAGGTACCATTTAGCTTTTGCCAAACTACCTCTTTGTACATTTTGGGTACCATTTAGCATTTAGCAAACTACCTCTTAGTCCATTTTAGGTGCTACTTAGTATCCCAACTAAGTTACTGCAAACCTATTCAAGAAAATTGGTTTAGCTGTATACCATCTAACAATAGGTAGCTCTACTACCTTTTCAGCTCGTCAATTGTCATTTATTTCACTTTTGTTTTATTTTACGATCGTGATAATTTTGTTATCCACGCGCCTTCTTTTTTTTTTTTTTTTTTACAGCAGTTATAAGAATTTTTTAACTCCCTGTTTTGTTTATTAATGACCTATGTTGATTTGAGCTGAGTTCTGAACAACGGTATCGTATACCTACTATTGTATTATTATGTTTGTCGAACTGTTAGCCCATTAGTTATGTCATGTGTTTAGCAACAATCATTGTAAAATGTCACCACGTTTTAAGCTCTAATTCACAATAAGTCCACAGCACATAACAATTTATCTTAATAGTAGATTTATAGAATAATGAGGCCTTACGTTTTTTTATTATTATTATTATTATTATTGTGTTTAGCACTAACACTTCATATTATAAAATATCACCACATTTTATGCCACTTATGGATATTATTATAATTTTTTCGGTTCCGGATTTACAAAGTAAATAGCGTTAGCTTTACAGCTTTTATTTGAGTAGGTACTTTCACACGCTATTGTTATGACGTCACGCAGCAAGTGTGTGTCATAGAACATGTCCTATTGCGACATTACACTGTCCAAGATATCTACTCGACTGCATAAATCCGCTACAAGTCGGTACCGTATAGTTAGGTTTTTACAAATTTTGTTTATATTTGTGTGATTAAGGGTTAAACTAAACTTACAGACATAAGGTTTTCGCATTTTTAATACGATTCGTAGTTAGCTACTACCCATGTAATGACTTTGTGTTGGCTATTTTGTAATACATTGGTTGTATACCTGTGTTAGGCTAGGTAACACAACATCGAACAGCAACGTTTAATTTTATATTTTGTAATTTTATTTTAGATGCGACATGGTATTAAAATATACAAGTTTCCGGTGTCTAACAGATTTAATTGATCGTAATTTAATTGTCTCTTTGCTTACATCATCATTTTATGATCTGGATTACCGTGGCGCACAAATAAAACATTTTCTTTAAACTTTTTATAAAGGTAAATAGATAGTTGACTGTGCTGCCCGGTACCAGAGCCAGAGAGATGAGTGGAGCAGAATAAATTTTTGGACAATCTGGAATATTTTGTATAATTTTACGCTTGTTAATAATAATATAATTATAATTATATAATCTTTTATTTTTCTTATTTTAATTCTTATTAAGTAAATTATTTTTCTAGTTCTTTATTATTTCCCCAATAGTTTTAAAAACCTAATACCTTTATTGAATTATTTAAGTATTTTTAATTTTTTGACGTTTCAAATATTTATCATCTGCGATTTTCACATATTTATCATTTCCCCTTTTTTTTTACATTTTGAAATAAATTTTTTGTCATATTTATTCATTTTGACATATTTGATATATTTGACATATTTGACATATTTGACATATTTGACATATTTGACAGGTTTGACAGGTTTGACAGGTTTGACATGTTTGACTTATTTGACTTATTTGACATGTTTGACATATTGACATATTGACATATTTGACATATTTGACATATTTGACTTATTTGACATATTTGACATATTGACATATTGACATGTTTGACATGTTTGACATGTTTGACTTATTTGACTTATTTGACTTATTTGACATGTTTGACATATTGACATATTGACATATTTGACAAATTGACATATTGACATTTATCATTTTGACTTGACGTTTGAAATATTGACATAATTTTAAGATAATATGTCATTTTTTAAATTTCTAAATTATGAGTAATAAGATATTTTGATGTATTTTTGGACATTGGATTACAGAGGCTAATATTTGTGTCCGAGTTTTACCCAGTCACTATTTATTTATTGCTCATTGCACAAATGACGTCATAGCCATTTGTGTGTAACTTTATGAGTAGTAACAAACACTCATAGGAACAAATATTTTGACAATACAGGTTGTCTTGTTTCTGTACTTGTACAGGCACATTGCACAAATGACGTCATAGTCGTTTCTGTGGAACTTATGAGTAGCAACTCATTGGAACAATGTTTTGATAATACTGGTTGTCTTGTCTGTAATTACAAGTACATTGCACAAATTACATCATAGCCGTTTGTGTGGAACTTTATGAGTAGCAACACTCATTGGAACAATGTTTTGATAATACTTGTTGTCTTGGTTGGTACTGACTGGCATTGTAGTGAACATGCAGCCTCGTAATCTAGGCTTTAAATTATTTAAAGAAATGAAAATAGTAACACGGACCGGATTGTTGTAAAAATAATTGATTTAAGTAGGTACTTATATTTTATTTACCTTTGTACGAGCTGAGCTGTGGCCTGTAGCTGTAATAGCTTGTGATAAGTTAGTGTCACTATAAGATTCACCAAAACTCTTTTGTTTTACTGATTAACCAAAAAACCACACTGTTTTAATGTCGGATTTACATCCATCATTTGATTTTGGTTTAAGAATATGTAAAAGAATGTACAAAATAATGCATACAATTATCGGTATTGTCTAAGTACATAACATTTTAAATTATATCTTTTCTGTTATCTGTTACTGAGAAGTTAAAAACAAAACAATAAAACAATCTGTCCTCTGTCCGTATTTTCTTTGTCCCTTCCTGAGACTTTAGCCTAGGTACCCTCATGGTGGTATCAAAGTTACTTTCTTTATTACGAGATCTTTAGTCAGCCAGTTAGCCAACCAAGCACAAAATTATATAATATGTTTCATTCCAACCAGTATCTTTTTTTTTTTTTTTTAGCGTCAGTGTCTCCAACTCTATCGATCAAAATTACGGTGTTTTTAGTCCAAAATACGGTAGATGGTTCAGGGAAAATTACAGTAGATTCAAAATGTAAAATACAGATATTTTACGGTACTTTTATTTCACTTTTTGTACAAAACAAATATTTTTTCATTACAATGAAAATTTACGTAATTCCCGACCAAAAATATGTTGATAATTGGTTACTTTTCTTTGTCTTTCAGTTAGTAATGTGGCTAAAAAGGATAGGATACCACTCATAAAGACAAAATTACGGTAGATTTGAACATGATTACGGTGTAGTTGGAGACACTGGGTAGCCTTGTATTTGTCATTTCAAGTGCAAGATCATAAAATATCGTCTTAAGGCATTCCAGCATTTTTTTAACACTACTGCAAATTATAGCAGTATTTTGAAAGCAACTTTGCTTATTTCAAGTAGCGGTACCTCGCAGTTTTTTAACTACCTACGTACCTTTTTGCAAACCCATATTCTATTTTATTTTATGATCTCACACTGGATATCTTTAGCACTGACTTATTTAGTTTGTAAGTAACACTTTACTTACATGTTTTATCCTCGTCGCCATTTGTGGCGTTCAGGAGCCACTATTAACTATGTCACTTGTGGCGTTCAGTAGCCACTATTAACTATATATATAAATATTATATATAAATATTATATAGTAATAAAATAACTATCACTTTGGATGTACATCGTGGTTGGAGCGCACTCCCTAGACGTGCGCTCTGCCCGAGCGTCAGACTCGGAATGGCAGCCGCACGACAGCCGTGCGAGAGCGCGGCGGGAGGGCGCCACCAACACCGGATAGTAACCATTTATTAGGACACCACTCTGTATATGCAAACAGCCTGTATATGCGAACAGCCTGCATACGCGAACAGCCTGTATATGCGAACAGCTTGTATATGAGAACTCTTATACCTATCGTTGTGGCGATTTGTGAAGGACTCCTATTTTTACATCCAGAACACATGATGATGATGATAATACTTACCAGGAGCAGCAGAGAAGCTGGCGGCAGGCTGGGCGGGCTTGGCGGCGAACAGGCCGCCCGCCGCGCCGCCGCCGAACCCGCCGAACGACGCCGTCGGCGCGCCGAATGACGAAGTTGCTGGTTTTGCGCCGAAAAGACCCGTCGACTATAACAATATACATAATATTATTAGGTCAGCTAAGGAAGTAAAATAAAGTAAAGTAAAGTAAAAAATTATTTATTCATTCAATATAGGATACAAAATATCGCTTATTGAAAGTCAATTAGACTAATCTAATTAATACTGATACCTACTTCGTAAAGTATCCTATACTGCTAGAGGCGAGGTAGTTCAGGGTGCCCACCAATTGGCTCAGGCAAACAAATGTTTGCCTTGCCTTACGACAATAGTCGCCTGGAGACGCCCCCAAACAAGCCCTCCTCTGTCAAATGATTCTACTCCCTCAGGAATTCTCGGAATTATTTTACGGAATTTGAGATGGAAACTTTATACGTTGTTGTTTGTTTGTTGACGCTAGGGTTGACGACTTCTTCACCATTATGGGGAAGAAGTCGTTATCCCTGCGTTGAGCCGCAACAGGATCCTAGAGATGTTCGGGGATAGGTTTTCCAGTAATGGTAAAATTCTGAATTACATGTTAGAACAAGACAAAGAGATGAGGTATTAATAGATTTGTGATATGATGCTGTTACTATTCATTCTAATTCTAAGTGATGTTATTTTTTAGTGTTATGGTTTCAGTTATGTGTAATTAATAAACATTGGCTGCATGGGTTTTTGTGGGCTGAAATAATGTTTTTTTTTTATACACTACTTACTGCTTGTGTACAAGCTGTACATTGGACTCTGTTAGCGCAGCGGTCAGCATAACCTAGATTTAGTGTTTAATGTAGAACGTAGTTTAAGCCACTCGCGGAATAACCATCCTCTTGTCAACACCATTTCTTTACCATTAATTCTTACCAATAAACCACTTTAATTACCATAATTCCGTGTGTCTTAATAACCATTACCAGAACATTTAATTGTTGGTACCATCCCCAACATATTTTGGTCCTTCGAGCCGGATCATATGTTGGGGATGGTACCAACAATTAAATGTTCTGGTAATGGTTATTAAGACACACGGAATTATGGTAATTAAAATGGTTTATTGGTAAGAATTAATGGTAAAGAAATGGTGTTGACAAGAGGATGGTTATTCCGCGAGTGGCTTAAACTACGTTCTACATTAAACACTAAATCTAGGTTATGCTGACCGCTGCGCTAACAGAGTCCAATGTACAGCTTGTACAGCTTGTATTCAGCTAAGTTAATCAAGGCAGCGTTGTATTGTATGTAAATTCCGTGCGGAATTGCGTAAACGTAATTCAGAGTAATATAAAAGTTGCAGGCCTTGAACACTATTCGAATTCACGTCCTTTATGTAAATACGAGACGCTAGTTCCCGTAGGAATTTTGTGAATTACTTCCTTATTGTTAGCATAATGTGAATATGCATTATGTTACTGTAAGCTCGTATTACACGCTTGAGAAACTGTTGGAGGCGTACTTTCTCATCCGTTCAGTTGGTAAATTCCCTTAGAATATATGGGAAAGAATTCCAGTGTGCTTAACGGCCTGTACTTTGAAGCTTCTTACCTAATTAGGTATGAGGGTCCCCCACCCTCGCAGCTGTGACATGCGCGCGTCGAAATGCGAAATGTCGCGGCAGTTTTAAATTTTATTACTTTTCATACAAGCCGAAGTTAAATCGAGATGTTTATACCTACCGCACAATTTTTCTTTCCGATTTTCGTTTCAGCGCACAAGAATTTGCGTTTAGGTAAGGTATTTGTAATAACGAGTTTTTTTTAAACCATCTGAGAAATATAAAACAGATTTCTTAATTCTGAAAAATATAGATGTAGGATTTAGTTTAGACAAGTTATTAAAAAGTAACAAGATGTAATGAATTTCACTCTGTAGAAATAAATATCAAAGTAAACCCTTTTTGTAGTGTTTTCTCAATATAAATAAAACATTACTGGTTGTTTTAATTTAAAACAAATAACGATATAGTTTGAGTTGATAACTTTTTTTATTTGGAACTAAAATCACACCCTAAGGCCTCCTTTACGAAGACGCGGCGTGTTGTGCGGGATGTCGTGTGGGTTCCGACGCAGGCGCCACCACGGTCGCCGCCGCCGCGGGCGCCGCCGCGGGAGCCGACGCGTTTCCTTATACGATATCGAACATAGGCCTATGCGCGTCTCCGTAAACGGTCTCATACTATTGCTATACATTTGATTTGGGCGCAGCACGCCCCGCACGACGCCTCGCGCAACGCCCTGCGTGCGCTAGGCAGTACATCTCAGCCGCTGTACACATTAACATGCATTCATTTTCTTGTAAATAGTGTACCTAACCATGTGTAAATATATCATCCCTTCTTCAACCTCTGGAGTTATTTCTACTGCAGGCGGGCGGACATAGGAGTTCTCTAAATTGGCGACCTACGACGATTGGATTACAAAAACCGCAAAATTTTCAACACTCGCCCCACCAGTTCCATTGTAAGTGGCGACTACCTGCCTTCTTCTGGAGGACTCTGGGGGACTTCTGGAGAAGCGCCTCGCCGACTAATATAATAATAATCATCATCATCATCTCGGCTGCCCAAATTCAAAACCTAGTAACTGGTGTTTTTGCAAAAAAACCATTTTTGTCATTTTTCGACTTACTAGGCGGTATAGATTTGATATGAACCTTAAAACACCCAGTTTCTAACGTAATTTTAAAAATAAAATTTAATTTAAGTCTACCCAATTTGGAAAAGTTATTGAAATTTCCATGAAGTACATATTCTTAACATAGCGCATGTCGGATTACAAATAAAAAAACCTAGCAACTCAACCGACTTACTAGGTTATGAATTTGAAAGCTGACTTACTATGTTTTGAATTTGGCGCCGATTATAAAATCAATCAAATTTTGATGGAATTTAGTAAGTTACAAAAACAGTATACAAATTTGGCTGAATTAACCACGAGTCGTAACCAAATAGTAAACAAAACTTAATTCTGCCACAAATAAATCATTTGTATAACTTTTAAATGAATGCACTTCAAAAAATAACATTTTTCATTCGAAACGTACAACTAAAAATATAAATTGCTTTAAAAAGTAGAGAATTAACTCAGAGATTGTATTTCAAAACATAGTATTTCACACTTAGTTAATTAACTAAGTGTGAAATACTATGTTTTGAAATTGTTTTCATTGTCATATTTGGGTAAATTAAAAAAAAAAAATAGTGGGATCGATTTAAGTGTGACTATAGTCAACAATATAGTCAAACTTTTGGTCAAACACCGAAATCGCTATTGCGTCTGGTTTCTTCGGGGCAACGAATTAAAGTGGTCGACCCGTTTTTTGGCTCTCCTGAATATTTTTGTTAAAACGAGTTACTAGGTTTTGATTTTAAGCAGCCGATCTCACACGATAGCGTCCACTGCTGGACATAGGCCGCAACCTTTACCAGGTCGTCTGACCACCTTCAGGGGTGTGAGACCAGCGTTTGGAGGGTGATTTGAGGTGAAGGTGAACCTTGAAGTGAGGGGGGGGGGAATTCCTTAAAATTAAACTGAAAAGCAAAAAATAAAATCTTTTCATCAAAAAATTAAACAGCCGAAAAAACCGAAAAGCGTTAAATAAAAAGGAAACATTTTCTATTAAGACATAAATTACTGCCTTCTTAAAGTAATTTGAGTAAGTATACCACGTAATATTGTGCTAATGTAATATTAATATTGTGTTATCGGCGCCACAGAACTAACAAAGATATGATATAACTATATAATAAGTAACCTATGATTTAAGTTTTATTTGTGGGAATAAAAAAGGTAAGTTTGTAATGCGACGGTTTTATAAATGTAATATCGGTATCAAAATTGGTTTCTTTCAGCTCCATACAGATCCTAATCAGATGTTATGGTTCATTGTTTTGACATCTGTTGTCAAATTTTGTTTACATTTGAATAAAAATAAAACGAAATACGAGAGCGCGAAAACAAAAATTTGACACAGAACCGGCCTCGGCCGTGGCCACAAGGGTACTGACGGGGTAGGGAGCGGCGCGGCATGGCATCGGACCGCGCGAAAACGATGTTTTTTTTTAGTTTTTGCTGGTTTTTTGTCTTTTCGTTAAACTTAAAAATTCTTACTATAGTAGTATGTCTAAAATTTAAGGTCAGCAATTTTCATTCCAAAAATCAAATAAAAACAATCAGCGGTTTAAAAATAAAATGGAAAAAACGGAACAAAAAGGGGTAACTTTGAGATTTTTTTCTATCAACTAAAATTAATTAGATCCTATTTCCCTTTAGTATGATGACTAGATTAGATCCTTAACTAACACATATATTTTTTTCAGAATGAAGACATCAATTTTGTATGTCTCAGATTGTTTAAAAAAATCTCAAAAACACAAATTTTTGAACCACCAAGCCTTAAAGGCGTCAACACTTTGTATCATCCTCATTGATCCAGATAGGGTTGTAACAGCACCCGAAGCGGAATAACTTTACACCCCTTTTAATTTTCTCCCACGACAAAAAGTACTATTATAAAACATAAAAAAATACAGTAAAGAAAATATGCATGTAATGTATAAAATTGTCATACCTGACTCTGAGTGTTGGAACCGAAGCCGAAAGTGGAAGTATTTGTACCAAAAGCCGGCGCCTGCGTCGTCGTAGCGCCGAACAGCCCCGTGCCTGAGACGAACAATGATTCATTACACAAACATAACTAGACTGCTCCGTAGCTCAGTCGGCAGCGATGTGGACTGAGAAGCGGGTGCACCTGGGTTCGATTCCCGGCGAGGAGCAACATTGGTATGATGAATGTCGATGTTTGTGCCTGGGGATCTATTGCGGTTAGCAATGGATATGATTATGGGTATTATAAAAAAAAAAACAGCTGTTCCATACATTGGTTCCATCAGCTGACGGGGTCAATTTACGGGACAGCTGATTTTTGTTTTGAGATTTCGACCCATGTTGCTTTGGGAAAGTTGTTAGGTATGGTGAGCTGAATCCCTCCTGTGATGTATTACCGCCTTGTCAGAATCACCCAGTATATTAAAGTTTGTTTTGACTTACTCTGCGTCGGCTGAGCACCGAAGGCGGGCTTCGCGCCGAACAGCGTGCCGCCCGTGCCAGCCGCGCCGGCGCCGCCGCCGAACGCGAAAGTGTCTACACCAAAACACATTTATAGGTAGACGAACACACAAATCGTTTTCCATACGGTAGTCAATGGAAGATCAGCCGCTTTGGTTGTCTCGAACAGCTGAAGCACTGTGCTGAATTGGCATCCCGTTTGCCTTTGAACTCTGTTGATTACTGAATTATCGTAGGCATACTGCACCCTGTTTGTATTTATGTACATATTATTTTGTTTTAAGTTTTTTGGTTCCTCACTGTATAACCTCACTTACCTTAGATCTTAAGTATGTTTTTTTTTTATCTCTAACTTGTGAACTTACTTATGTCGCCGGTATATTTGTAAATAAATGTTTTAAACGAGGTATAAAGGTGCGTACATAACAGACTAATGAAATCTAAATGATATTCCTTAGCACTTGGCTGCATGGGCTACATTCTTTAGCCTGTCTAAAACTTGCAAATACATAAAAAAAAAACTCACTGGTCTGTCCAAATCCGCTAGTATTAAGTCCGCCGCCACCAAAAACGCTCGAAGCAGCTGTAGTCGCAGGTTGACTAAACGCTGAAAAATAATACACATTCAATAATCATAATAATAACACATCACACTCAGAGCCCCTAACTAGGAAGAACCTGTATCTAGGGTTCCCGAAACGACGAACATCACACCCAGACCGGAAACAAACATCGATATTCATCATATCAATATTCGCCCCGCCCGGTAATCGAACCCGGATGCACACGCTTACTCAGTCCACATCACTACCAACTGAGCCACGGAGCAGTCAAACATAAAGATAATTGGAACATAGTTCCTTATCTCGGGTTGCAGGGGGACCTAGCCAAGAAAAAGTGCAAAGTTACGGCTGAAGTAAGACACAAAGGCGTTACAACGAAGAAGAGAATGGAAGAGATCAAAAACTCTATATCTCTCTCTCTCTCTCGCTCGCTCGCAGTACTCGCTCCCCTCCCCATGGGCGGTGGCTTGGTCGACTGTCAGTCGGCCTTCGTTCCTATCGCGTGTTTCACGAAACGTTCTCCTTTTTTTTTCATTCCTATATTCCCCGAAGAGGTGGGCATCAGCTCATTGACTGAGCCCACGAGAGGCATCAGTGCATTGAGTTGGACCCTCGTTTGGGTGGTTTGGACTTAGGGTTTAGGCTATTATCGTTGTAGGTAACATAGGTACAGCTTGGTACAGATATCTAGAAAATAATGGGGCGCCACTTTGTATGCGAAGTTAGAAATGTTTATTCATTTATTCATTTTCTCCAAATCATCAATACATAGTATAAAATGAAGTCGTTTCCCGCGTCTGTCCCTATGTATGCTTATATCTTTAAAAATATGCTACGGATTTTGATGCGGTTTTTTTTAATAGATAGAGTGATTCAAGAGGAAGGTTTGTAAGTATGCACAACATTTTAATAGGTTAGGCGGTACGAAGTTCGCCGGGTCGACTAGTATAAATATAAAACAAAATTTAAGCCCAAAGTTAATCAAAATCAAAAATCTACAAATTCATGATCTGTTTTTTTACAAGAAGTAATTTTCTATTAGGTTTTCCAACTTAAGATAAAAATGGTTTGGTTTCAAGACACCATTGCCAAGCTGTAGGTTACATTAATTAGCTACAGCTTGGTCGGTCGCTGTAGTGATGTTTAGGGGAGGCCTATGACCGGCAGTGGACATCTTACTGCTGAGCTGATGATATTATTCTGTGATAACACTTACAGCTACCGCCGAACAGCGGCTTCGCCTCAGTCTGCTGTTGAAAACCGAAGCCTGTGGTCGGCGCGGCGCCCTTGCGACCAGCAGTGTAGTCCTCCAGGCGAAGCTCTTCAAGAGATTTGCTCTCATATTCCTGTGAAAATAAGGTATATTAGTGTTAGCCCTACTAAATATCTTAAAACGGAATCAATATACAGGGTGTTTCTGACAAGGCGGTAATAAATTTAAGGAGGGCTTCTGCTCACCATACCTAACAACTTTCCCAAAGCAACATGGGTCGAGATCGCAAAACAAAAATCTGCTGTCCCGTACATTGACCCCGTCGGCTGATCGAACCAATGTATGGAACAGGTGATTTTTTTTTTGAGATTTCGACCCATGTTGCTTTGGGAAAGTTGTTAGGTATGGTGAGCTGAATCCCCCCTTTGATTTATTACCGCCTTGTCAGTAACACCCAGTATATAAAACTCTTCCGTTACTGACTGACTGACTGACTGACAGACAACGCAGAGCCGAAACTACTGGGCGGAGAAAGCTGAAAATTGGCACGTGGGTTCCTTGGGGAGTGTATGTGAGCACTAAGAAGGGAATTCCCGAAATTCCCACGGGAACGGGAAAAACGAGATTTTTGTGTTTATGAGAAATCTGCGCGGGAAAAACCGCGGGGCAGCCTCTAGTAAGGTATATTAGTGTTAGCCCTACTAATATCTTAAAACGGAATGTTTAAAGTAAAAGTTTAACATGTATTTTTTTTGTCACTTTTACGAAAAACTACTTTTAAGAATTTTATGATTCTTGACTTCTATTGCTATTAAGATAAAACATAGGGATCCTTAAATCTTTAAAACTACACAACGGACTTAGATGTGTTTTTTTAAATAGATAGAGCGATTCAAGAGAAAGGTTTATAAGTATAACTAGTCAACCCGGCGAAATTCGTACCGCCTAAATTATTATTATCTTGTGCATGTATTACACTTATAAACCTTCCTCTTGAATCACTGTATCTATTAAAAAAAAGTGCATCAAAATACGTTAGATAATTTTAAAGATTTAAGCATACATAGGGACAGACGCGGAAAGCGACTTTATTTTATACTATGTATTGATAATTCATTCACAAATTAGTAATAGGTTAGGCGATACGAAGTTCGCCGGGTCGACAAGTAATTTCTAATTTCAAAGTTTTGTGGGTTAGCTTGTATTGTATACATAGCTTTATTTCTCAATGGATCAGTCTGTACTGTATAGAAGTAGAAATACGTAGAAGCACAAGTATAAACACGTAAAATCGGAAGCATAATAATAATATTTTTTTTACAAAAAAGGAACCCGCCTTCAACAAACTGACACATACATAAACTGAGAACTTCCTCTTTTTCCAAGTCGGTTAAAATAGGTACTAAAACCTTCTCCTGAATGTAACAAGTACATTTCTGAAAACCGCATCAAAATTGATTCAGCCAAACGCGAGATAATCGCGGATAAACATACATACATACATACATACAGGTCAAACTGATACGCTCCTTTTTTGAAGTCGGTTAAAAAATGTGAATGTGTCTTAGGCCACGCCATAGAAACGAAGGTCGACTGACAGTCGACCAAGCCACTGCGCGCAGGTAGAGAAGCGAGTACTGCGAGCGAACGAACGAGAGAGAGAGAGAGAGAGAGACACAGATAGTTCTCGGTCTCGTTCATTCTCTCCTTCGCTGTAACGCTTTTGTGTCTCACTTCAGCCGTAACGTTGCACTTTTTCTTGGCTCAACAAACTGACACAATCTGAGAACTTCCTCTTTTTCCAAGTCTGTTCAAATAGGTACTAAAACCTTCTCCTGAATGTAACAAGTACATTTCTGAAAACCGCATCAAAATTGGTTCAGCCAAACGCGAGATAATCGCGGACAAACATACATACATACATACATACAGGTCAAACTGATAACCTCCTTTTTTGAAGTCGGTTAAAAGTAGGCAGACAGTGTCCTACCTTCATGCAAGTGATGCAGTGGTGCTTGATGCTGACGTTCTGCGTGACGCCGCCCTTCTGCACCACGTCTGTTCCCAGCACGGGGCTGTACTTGGTGTGCGCCGTGCCGCCCGCCGCCGCGCCGCCCGCCCCGCCCGACGCTCCGAATGCTCCTACGGTGTTGTGATTACATTTAGGCTTCAAACGCACAGGCGGATTTTTATCCGCGCGGTAACAAACCGCGCGGATAAAAATCCGCTGTTGCGGTTTAATTTCCGCGCGGTTGGAAAGGTTGTTATTTCATTTTCAACCTTATTCATAGGCCACGAAGGTACAGGCGAATTTTTAACCGCGCGGAAATAAAACCGCGACAGCGGATTTTTGACCACGCGGTTTTTTATCCGCTGGGCGTACACTTCCATAGGATTCAGTATGTTACATAAAATCCGCGCGGCAAAAAACCCCCTGTGCGTTCGTAGCCTTAGCCTGACATACTACGAACAACAATACTCAAGAAGCGTAACTAGCCCAATAAAATGCCCCACGCAATGCAAACGGAAAAGAAGCCCCGGTGGGCGGGGTTTAGGGTTACGGACACCATGTCGCGTCAGTTCCTAGTGGCACCTTGAGTCGTGTTTCTGATCGTGTTTTATCTTTACAAATATGCCTTCGTGCATTATAAAGTGTTGTAGAAGCCATAGACAAAACAAAATTCTATATCACCTTTAAATAAATATTTTGTAAAATAACACTTGACCGCCATCTAGTAGCGATAATATGTACCAGCCAAAAGCAGCTAAGCTGCTTTGTCGACAGACGCGAGCGAAGCGGCCAATAGCGTGCAAGCTTGTCTATGAGAATGTGTGAGTGTTTGTTGCAATAGGAGTTACTGTGTGTGCGTAAGTGGAACCAAAATCGAAGCGGTTTTGTAGGAGAGTTACGCTTCCTGAGTATTTTTGTTCGTAGCTGACATAGTATAATTATGGCCAGGCCACAGAATACCTAATAGGTAAATACCAGGTACAGAAGGCTTACTCGACGGAGTCGTTAAAATAAAATTAAATCTAGCTGCGTACACTTATAGCACAATCTAGCTAGCTCCTGTTACATAATAACCTTGAGTTAATATCTCTCTCTCTCACTCTTATCTCCAAAGCATATGCATATTCATGGGATAATGACCTGTGTTACGCAAGAGCCTGTTTTAGGAACACTAACGGCATCGAGCAATTATAAGGGTTGCGAGAACTTGGCGCGACAATGATGAGACGCGTGCGGCGCGACGAGCAGCGCGCGAGCGGCGGCGCGGCCCGCGGCTGATGGTCGCGCTTACTTGCAGGTTTATGCCTAAAGTGCGGAGTGAGCCAGGCCTGGCCAGGCATGAATAAAATTCCACTATCGCTCTTCGTGCAGTATGACTCTAGTGTAAGGGCTAAAAATCTTATTTTAATTTACAACTTTACCAAAGAAACATGGGTCGAAATCTCAAAAAAAATAACAGCTGATCCATACATTCAGCTGACAGGGTCAATCTACGGGACAGCTGATTTTTGTTTTGAGATTACGACCCATGTTGGTTTGGGAAAGTTGCTAGGTATCGTGAGCTGAATCGCTCCTTTGATTTATTACCGCCTTGTCAGATACACCTTGTAGAATAAAGCCATCTTACCACCAGTGCCGCCGAACAGACCACCACCGAGCGAGGTGTTCTGCTGTCCAAAAAGTCCGCTCGTGGTGGAAGACGCGCCGAAAACACCGCTCGTGCCTGCAGTGGTCGACGCGCTGCCGAAACCGAAACCTGGTACCAACAATATCTATATATATAAAATCCAAATACCACTGATCTACTCACTCACTCACTCATCATCGCCCAGCCGAAACCGCTGAAGATAGAAAGATTAAATTTGGACAGTAGCTTCCTTACGTGACGTAGGCACCCACTAAGACGGGATTTTGGGATAACTTAACCGGGACGCCGTATACAGGGTGTAACAGTTTGTATGAAACTCCTAAACTGGGTTTAGAAAGTTGAAATTTACACTGTATATTGTCATTGCATTACAAACATCATAAATGGTTTTAGTTTTTTTATATCTTGCCCCTGAGTTCTTATACAGGATGAAATATGATTTTTGCTAAATTCTAAACTAAATTACACTAGAGAACATATACATACAGGTCAAACTGATAACCTCCTTTTTTGAAGTCGGTTAAAAATTGGTAGGTATGGTACCAATTTTCATCAGTTAAGCAGTACACAGAAAGAAAATACGGTATTGTTTTATTTTGAAGGAGGAACGCGCTGAAGAAGGGCGGGACAGTGTCCGAGACAACCCTCTGTGCGAACGCGGAGAGGTTGGCACTCTAGAACATATTTTTCTAGCATGTACTAGAAACCAATCACCTGATTTGTATCAAAAGCTTTCCAATTTAAATATTCCCCTCCGAACTAACTTTTTCAGTATTTTGAGCCTTCTTCTTCAAGAATCAGAGCTAATAGAGTTGGTGATAACGATAACGTTCATTAGAAATAATAATATCAGACTTTGATTGAAATATGCTTGCATCAGACGACCAATACCATTGATTAAAAATTGTTAAATCCTACCCATTTCCTAATCCAATCCTACCTACCATGCATGCTAAGCTTTCCACTTGATACTGGCAGAATTTGTTGTTTGACAACAACCTGCCATTAACAAAGAAAAAAAAAAAAGTATCAAACATCAAAATGCTTTTCATTTCCTATAAAGAATGGCTATAGACAAAAATTACACGGAACGCACCTGAAGGCTTTGCACCGAAAGCTGACGTGTTCTGCTGTTGGGCACCAAACAGCGGAGTCGCAGTAGTATTAGAAGAGAACAAGCTTGTTGAGGCGGGGGCTCCAAAGCCGAAGCCAGTTGACGTAGAGGCTCCAAAGGCCGGAGCTGGAGCGGTTGATGTAGACGCTCCGAACAGACCAGTTGTGTTCGACTGGCCGAATAGACCTGGGACAAATAACGAAAAGAAAAAAAATGTTCGTTTCGGTGTGTGTGTTTCAGGTACCCTAGATACAGATTCTTCCTAGTTAGGGGATCTGAGTGTAATGTGTTATTATTAATTGTCGTTAATACAGTCTAGGGCACGAGACCATAGACAAATCTATTACGCCCTCCTAGACGGCCACTGTACTAACTAAACTGCAATATTTTGTGGTAAGTAACTGAACTATTGTGTGCAATACATTTAAAATAAAACAATTTAATTGACTCACCAGTGTTGGCTGCGGGCTGCGGTGTAGCAGTAGCTCCAAAGGCAGGAGCTGCACCAAAGGCCCCCGTCCCTGCAGGCTTGAAGCCCCCACCGCCGAATGGTGATGATGTTGAGGCGCCCGCATTAAATGAGCCTGAGTTAAACAAGAGTAAAATTCTAAAATATATTCTTTGAAACATTTCCATGTAGTTGTGGCATAGAATACCCTGTTACCCTGTTCAATAATAAAATAAAATAAATTAAATAAAAAACCTACCCTTAAACGCATGCAAACTATGATATGACAGATTGGGTGCGCAGGATGCAGTAAGGTTTAAAGAAGTAGTTGTAGTGGTGATAGGAAAGCACCCAAAATACAATTGATCTAGCCCCATCCTTTATTGAAAAGTAGCTGTCCCGGCGAACTTTGTATAACCTTCTTACAATTTGTATGTGAAAAAGAAATTGCCTCTAAATTTTTCCATATTTTCTCTCCTTTTAAACCTTCCCAGGACTACTAGGAACATTTCAAAACCAAAATAAGCTAAATTGGTCTGGCCATTCTCGAGTTTTATACCACAATTCATTTTATTATATATAGTAGAATAGTACATACCTCCTTTAAAATCATGGTTATTGAGGTAATCAGAGGAGTGAGGCCTATGTTGAATAGTGGAAGACTAATCAATATACATAGTATAAAATAAAGTCGCTTCCCGCGTCTGTCCCTATGTATGCTTAAAAATTTAAAACTATGCAACGGTTTTTAATGTGTTTTTTTTTATAGATAGTGATCAAGAGGAAGGTTTATAAGTTTAATACATTCGAAAAATAGTAATAGGTTAGGCGGCACGAAGTTCGCTACGTCCACTAGTTAACAGATAAAATCTTACCGAAGCCCGAGGTGGTGTTGCCAAATCCTGGTTTCGGAAACATTTTGTTTGTTTTCTTTACTCAATGAAACGTTCTTCTCTTCACTTCTATTTAAAACTAATAAGCATGGCTTCTGAAACAAGGATATTTGCCAAATTTTATGATTGGTAAGTATTTTAGTTATTCCTTTCAGCGTTAAGACCGTCTGTAAAGGTTTGGCTATGAGACTTGACCCCAGGAGTCTATTACCGCTGCAAAAACTCATCATTTAATTAAAAACTATATCAAAAATTAAACCAAAACGACCCAGCGACCTAAAGGTCAACAATGACAATTATTTGAGGTTATATTGGATTGAGTCAGAAATGGTAGGTAGTCGGTAGTACAATAAAAGATACAATTTTGAAAACTGGAAATATAAAGATATTATGTACTATTACAAAAAAAATAGAAAGAACAAACTAAAAAATTCAACGAAACCATGCCGAAATCTGCAAAGGTAAACCAAATCTGTATAGAAAACAAACAAACTCATGTTAGTACCAAAAATCAGTCGGTCGGTATAAATAATTTCACAAACGACCGCTTTACTACGATAGCTACGACGTTATTTTATTATTAAAGATGACCAAATCTAATTCAATTTGGCAGTGCATCAATAACATTTTAGCAAGTTCAAACCTAGTTTATTTCAAGAGAAAAGGCTTGTCTTTCTCCGCGATGACTTGATGCTTAAGACAAAATCACTGGGTTTCCCAGTTAATCCAAAACACACGGTAAATTTAGCAGAAAAAGTTAAATTTGAACTGCAAAAAATCACAATCAACCGCCCCGCCGAACCAAAAACCAAAGCCGAAGCACACAGAGACAAGACAAGACAGACAGGGCACAGAAGCAAGCAATTGCAACTAGGGATGCAACGATATATCGAAAAACCGATAATATCGATATTATCGCATTTTTCTCTTTACTTAATGAGAGGGATTCAAGGGGATTCAATTTGATCACACTCAAAAAAAAAAAAACAAGTTTTATCATATGGCGCTTTGCATAAGTCTCTAAGTTTAAAAGCCCATAGATTTATTGTTATTAATCGTTAATTGATTTTGTGCACATCTTCACACTGTATCTTCTAATCGAGAATTGAATACCTACATAAAACAAATTAGCATTTAATATATCGGAAAACCTATATTATCGAAGCTAAAATATCGATAGTAAAGATATCAAGGTCACCGATATTAACGAATATCAATATTTGTATCGTACCGATAAACATATCGATATTAGAACCACCTTCATCACTACACTAGTACTAGGACGTAAGATTGATTGATTGATAAAATATATTTTTTATATGGAACTTAGTCGAAGGAACTTAGTGCATACAGCCAAATCGTGAGTAGTTTATTAAAATTTCTTGTTATTCAAGTCTCTGTGTAGTTAAATAGTTTTCTTAGCCTAGGATCCTAACTTACCCCGCTACCTATCAGATGGCGTTAGATGTACCGAATGATTCAATAGCTCAAAAAAAACATAAAAATTTAAATTTATCTGAGGCAGTGACGGAGTGGGTGAAACTCAAATTAAAGAAGACCAAGATTGTAGCGTAGTCTCAGCGTAGCGGCGGTTTCCTTACTCTGAGGGGTGAAATTAAGAAAATGATCCAACCCACCCAAGGAATCAGTCTGCTGTAGACAGCGCTATCTACGGGCGTATTATGACATTTTTTTTCTTTTCTGTCACTTTGAAAACCCCTTTTTTTTTGTAACGGGGGGAAATGTCTATCGCACTTCCCGACGCTCGGGGGAGCCAGAGAGAAGGTAAATCACAACGGGGGAGCGTTAGGAGTATGTGGGACTCGCACCCGGCGGTTTCCTTACTCTGAGCTCGCACCCATTAAAACCCCCCCCGGCGGCCGTCTTGGCGCTTTTGGGAAGGACCCCGGGAACCACGCATTATTGGCGTCCGAAGTTCTTTCCACGCTCAGCTGCTATCAGCTTCGTGCTCGGGGAGGGCATGTTGTTTCCTCCCCGGCTCGCCTTTGGAGCTGCGGCGGCACAGTGCCTCAAGCTGTGGTCGATGCAGTGAGGTGGGGAAACGCTATCGATGGCCCGTGAACTTCCCAAAGATATTTGAAGTATAGCTAGCGTAGCGTTCCTGAAACTGAAACTTCCCGTGAAGCAGTCGGTGTGAACATGTTGTGAACCATGCATGAACCATGGAAGGTGTGAGTGAACATTGAAATGTGAGACGAGCCTCGTATTTCAATGGGTTAGGTTAGGAACTTAGGTTAAGAAAACAAAGAATTAAACTACAGAAGACTTGATTTGATTTGAATATATCTGGCACACTTAAAGAACCGATCTCAAAATGCCGGCAGTTGTATGTATGCGGCGGTTTCCGAGGTATGGGCGGTATGGGCCTCAGAGTAAAGGAAACCGCCGCTACGCGGGCTGTTCGGCGGTTTCCTTTCTCTGAGGGCAGTCTCCTCCATAGACATACTATTTCGCTACGCTCAAGGCATGCTCAAGGTCTCCTCCTCAGAGTACTAATACAGCTATATATTTACTATTTTAACTCTTCCCTCATACTAAAAATATGCGTTCGACCGTCATTTTATAAACGTTTCTCTGCGCGGCTAGAGAAACTTCTGAGAAATAAACTACGGAACACTTGGCTGTATGGACTAAGATCCTTTGCCTGCCCAAAATAGGCAAAAAAACAAACAAACGAACAGGCAACCAGAGAGAAGGTAAATTAAATCACTTAGGCATCTCTAGTCTGTGGGTAAGATGAGCAAGACAAAGACAGCAACAGGTAGAGATTCTTATATTCACAGAGAGTAAAATTTTTAACAGACTTCAAAAAGGAGGTTAACAGTTGGACCTGTATGTTTGTCTGTGTGTATGTATGTATGTTTGTCCGCGATTATCTCGCGTTTGGCTGAACCGATTTTGATGCGGTTTTCAGTAATCTATTTGTTACATTTTTGAGAAGGTTTTAGTACGTACCTATTTTAACCGACTTCGAAAAACAGGAAGGTCTCAGATTATGTTTGTTTCAGTTCGTTAAAGGCGGGTCTCTTTTTGTAAAAAAGAAATTGTCTCTGAAATCTGGATTGCTACGTGTCCGTGGCAGACTCTGTAACTAAGGCTACGAACGCACAGGCGGTTTTTTGCCGCGCGGATTTTATGTAACATACTGAATCCTATGGAAGTGTGCGCACGAGCGGATAAAAAACCGTAAAAACACGCTTGTGCGTTCGGAGCCTATGAATAAGGTTGAAACCTAATTAACAAACTTTGACACCGCGCGGAAATAAAACCGCCTTGTGCGTTCGTAGCCTAAAAGTGACAGTTCGAAAATTCTTGTCTAATCGTTTATTCTAACATTCTAACTAATCTTGGCTATTATCTCAGAATAAAGACAAGCATAGAAACCGGGCTAAAATAAAAAGTTATTTTCATATTGTTACGCTCCTTACTAAACGGCAAAAAGACTATTAGTTAGAGAGAGATAAAATATAAGAATTCTTTGCAAGTTTTCTTCTTGTGGTATCAAAGTGGTTTATTGATGACACTGGTTTATTAGTACCGTACAAAATTAAAAACCAATAATTTGGTGGTTTGTTTATGGTTTGTTTTATTTTGACGTATAATATGACATTGTAAACATCGGTAGCAGCTCCAAAAGCTTTATGATTATTTTTTATGAAAAAGGTGTGATAAATTGGTTTTGTGATTGTGAATGTTTAACTTAATGTATAACAATCTCTTGTGTAGTGACGGGATGTGAATCAAATGCGTCATGGAATCAAAATCTTGATGTTTCGGTCACCTACCATTCGGTAAATAATTTTGTTTCATTGTAGACTTCTGGGCACTATTTTGACAAATAAATTATCAAGAACATCAATTTTACACGCTGTTTGTCGAACTCGTACCTAAATTTATTGAATTATTACGGTAAAACACCTTCTGTAAAGGTTATGATAGTGTTGTGCCAAAATATGTCTAGACAAAAGTTATCGAACCTAAATCATCCGTTCTAACTTAAGGACAAATAAAAATCAGACATAATAATATGCTAATTGTTGTATTTTTTTCAGTTTTCAAGTAAATTATATACTAAAAACAAAATGACTGGATGCTATAAAGAGACAAGATTTTAAACATTCACAACATACTGTTTTATCAACAAAGAAGATTTAAGATGGTGAAGATTATAACCTGAAACTGTAACAACAGTTTTGCTGCTGCAATTTAAATAAGTTGGTTGGTGGTAATCATAAAATATTGCCCTTTCAATTGCTTATTTTATATCAAATTAATTAAATGTTATTCGTTATCAACTTAATGTTAAAGGAAATAGGACAGCGACATTCAGTGGACAATTCATATTTCATATCTAAGAAAGAAATGCAACCAGAAAATACCACATCTCAGCTAAAAACGTCTACTGCTGGATATAGGCCTTAAAGAAAATATCGTGACATACAATTTGCCCATTCTGGATAAAACAGGTTTAAGTTTATCTATGTTTTTTTTCTGCAGATCCTCATAATTGTATATGAAAATTTCAAGTTTAAGTTGCGGGATGTCATCGTTTAAGTTAATATTCTCTAAGATACCTGTTTTCTAAAAAAAAATACGAAGGCTTTAATTAATATATATTTGAATAAATTATTATTATTGTCTTGAATATAATATTTAAGAACATTTTTCTTGCTTTCTTACAGGCCTCACAAAATACTTTGATAAAAAAAGCTACAGAATATATGAACCGTAAATTTGGGTAAACCAATGCTGTAAACTGTAAACAAATAAAATTCCATGAAAATTTTACTTTGTGATAAAAACAAAAGCGCCATTGTTGCTGCAGGATATCACTTACGTATGTATAAATTGTTTACACCCAGGTTTTATAATACTTACTCTCTTTTATAAGTTTTAATTAAAACATATTATATTTTTAGGTCTCAAAAAAAAACCACAAGCAGGGTTTTTTCACATACAAACAAAGTGATGATCAAGATCAACCCAGGCAAAAACAAACATTTGAGGTGCAGAGTGCAGAGCAAGATTATTGAAAATGAGTGTGTAAAGAAAGAAGCGCATAATTCATACATTATGAAATTTCCAAAAATAGATTTGTTTTACTTGTTTTATATATACATATTATTATAGGCACACATCTTTTAGTTTTAATTATTTTAGAGCTGTGCTAATAATATCTGATGTGACAGAGTTTTTTATGAACGGAAAATCTTTAGAAATAGGTAAGTATTATTATATTTTTATCAAGAAACCCGTTTTATTCATTAAAATAACTTATTGTGTGCAGTAGGTTTCCTGGAAGAAATCGCTTTAATCGATAAGGCACAATTGCCCATATTCTTTTTCTGTTAAAAATGTTATACGGTTTGTTACATTTTGTATTTTTATTTGCATTTTTATAGCAATAAAGCGTTTTTATCTTTGTCTTTGTTTTCTTGTTATTATAATACCATACAATTACTCCTGAATTAGTTATGATAAGTTCCATAATAAAGAACCATGTCTTGTATAAAAGTATAGACAACTTGATTTAGGACAAGTTATTTTTGCCATCACTAGCTTTTTAGAAAATTAAAAATAAAAAGTCGAACCCAGGTACGGGTGTAGAGCCTACATTAAAACCTTCTTGACATCAACGAGATGAAGAAAACTCAAGGATGTGTCAAGTCGACATAAGTAACTTTGGCATTCTCGATTTATTGTTTTGATTTGTAAATACGATACTTCTGTAAAATATTTTAATTTCATGTTTTAATTAATTATACTTATACTCAAATATAAAATACAGTGGTATTTATTATCAGGTCAGTTTTAATAGTTAGGCCACTACAATTGGTGACAACGACGTGATCTCAAAATTTTGTTTGAAGTTTAATATTTTTGAAGAAGTGGCCTGATATATCGTCATGACCGACAAAGGACCTCCTGCGTCATCTCCACCGTCCTCCCCGCCCTACAAGCCCTGCGTCGATCAGCCCGCCGCTCCCGCCGGCGCCGCCGCGCTCGACGACGACGGCAACAGGAATCTGTTCAGGGTTGGAATTAGAGTACCACCATTTTGGCCAGATCGCCCAGCACTATGGTTTGCTCAGATTGAGGGACAATTTGCCCTATCCGGTATAACCAGCGATACGACCAAATTTTATTACATCGTGTCGCAGCTGGATCATCATTGACGCCAGAGGGCGCTCTATTGAGTAATACATACGGAAAGAGTGTCTGACGTTTTAATTAAAATAAAAGTGCTTAAAGTGTTGTTTCGATGTTGAAATTTATACCAAAACGTGTATTTTGAAGTGTGCAAATCAGGTGTGAATTTGAAATTGAAAAAAACTATTTAAATCAGAAAAAAAATTACAAAATACACAACTGAGTTTCCGTTTGAATACAGCGTGATTTAAAAAGTGACCAAATACTGACCTTGAATTCTAAGCAGATAGTGTAAACAATATTTTTAACAACTACGGCGCTTGAGTAACATTAGACTACGATTTTCACCAAATGACGTCATGCAACGATAGCTCAATGGTTTAAGCCGTCAGAACAAATTGGTTCACATCCGAAAGTACGTGGGTTCAAGTCCGAAGATTTTTGTTATTTTTTATTTTTATTTATGTTAATTTCAATATCAAGATGTTATGCCAAATTTGTCGCAAGAGTGTCGATATAGGAGATTTACTCAAATGCAATATATGTAAGAAAACATTCCATTACTCATGTTTGAATATAATTTCGGCAAAGTACACGTCAAAGAGAACGTGGAAGTGTAACTCATGCTCGAATAAAAATAAACCGGCATTAATCTTGGCACCAAAATTAGCTACACCAAAGATTCAGAGTCATGATAATAATTTTGCTGATAAATCTAACTCTGCTTCGACGCCCAGTATTATTATATCTGCATCTACAGACACGACAACAAACATAGTTGCTTCAAATGTCAAAACTCAAACTGAAGGGCAAAGAACACCTGCTAGAGAAGATGAAATATACTCCAGTTTTAAAAACTCTACCATGGATTTGGTCAACTCTACAATTCTTGATGCGAGCACACGTAGTTTACCTGATACTACTCAAGTCACTTCCGCCTATATAGAAGAAATGAAATCGGAAATACAAAATCTAAGATCAGAATTAAAGATAGCAAATAATGAAATTGAAAAGTTAAACTATGACAATACTAATTTACAGAAGCTTTTGGATTATAGGAAAATACAAATAGATGTGCTAAAGAAACTAGCTCAAGACGCTACTCAGAATACTTCAGCTCACAAGTCTCGACAAATAAGAACACCGCAACAATATAATAGGAAGATAAGCATGGCTTTAGGTTCCTCGAGAGTATCACCAATACATAATGCGCGAATTGTATGTAAAAGTCTAGTTGACAATGTTAGAGTAAATAATATCCAAGAAGAAAAAATACTTATTTCAAAGAATATTTCAGAAACTAAAAAACAAAAAATATTTACGAAAACCAATCAGTCTGAAAGTGTGACGCAATTATTTGAAGGAGAAATCGAAGTAAAAAAAAGGAAAAGCAATGTTTTGATTATCGCAGACCAACAGGGAAAAGGACTTGGAAGGCTTTTACAGACAAAGCTAGGATCCGAATTTGTTGTAACTAGTTTCTGCAAACCAGGCGCCAGTTTGGAGAAGGTTCTGCAATCTTGCAGTAGTGAAATACAGAATCTAACGAAGAACGACTTTATAGTAATGCTAGGTGGGATGAATGACAAGAATCCGTATAGTTTTACGTCAAATCTAATTTTGTGGCTTAATAGTACTAAGAATACTAATGTAATTACTAGCGAAATACCTTATAGTCACTTTTTAAATGAGAAAAAACTTAATGGAGAACTAAAATTCATATGTAGTCACCATACGAATGTATCTTTGATTGATGTGCAAGAAAGTAGATTAAAGTTTCGGCCCAGACTATCTACACTAACTTTATCCAAAGTTCTGCTTCGGCAAATACTTCAGTTAGACTACAAAATAAAATTTAGTCAATACAACCATAACAACATTGCTGCAAAAAAAACTGTTACAGTAGATAAAGCCACGCAGACCAAACCTCATTCTTTAAATGACTCTAGTCAGATTGATAGTATCGAGAATACATGTAATATCTCCATTTGTTGTGAAAATGACTTAACAAGTACTCCTACTCCTACTTCGAAACAGGTAAACTTAAAAGGTGATTCAAAAACTAGTATAAACGATATTGATTTTTTTCGTTTATAATCGATTAAATATTTTGCATCAGAATGTAGATGGACTTGTCACAAAATCAGATGAAATAACTATTCTTTTGCATGATTTTTTGTCAAAGGGCACAATCATAGATGTTCTCTGTGTAACGGAGCATAATATGATCGACTCAGATTCAAAATCACTTAATATTCCCAATTTTTCTTTGGCTGCTGGGTATTTTCGCACGAATAGGAAAGGAGGTGCATGCATTTTAGTAAATCATAGACATACATATAGAGTAATTGACGATGTAATGAAAATGACCATACCTCAAGTAATAGAGTGTTGTGCCATTGATTTAAATGAACATAATATAATTTGCATGTGCTTCTATAGAATACCGAAAAACAATTATGATAAACTGGATAAATTCTTTAATGTCTTGGAAGATGTTTTTACACGATTACTGTCTCAGAAGAAATAAAAAAGTAATTATATGTGGCGATTTTAATATAAACATTCTTAAAGAAAATAAATACTCACAACGATTTGAACAAATTTTGAACAACTTCAATATGAAAGCGGAAATAACAGCGCCTACTAGACTTGTAAGTGGAACTTGCATAGACAACGTACTGCATAATATAAAAGGGTGCAAACATGAGATACTAGAATTAGCATTATCAGATCACACAGCGCAATTAGCATCATTCCCTGTAAAGAAAACATACTCAATAAAATATTGGTACGTTATCAAACGGGATTATTCAGAAATAAATATAAATAAATTTAGAGAGTGTATTTGTGCTTTAAGCTTTTCAGAGGTATACGAGGAAGATACAACCAATAAAAAGTATGGTTCTTTCATAGAACTTTTCAGTCTTTTCTATAATCTGTGTTTTCCGCTTGTCAAAGTAAAAATATCCCTATACCGAAAATCTAAATGGATTACGAAGGGTATTAGATGTTGTTGCAAGAGAAAAAGACAATTATTGTGGAGTTATAGGCGACAAAAAAATGAGGCAAACAAAACAGCTCTCGTAGAACACTCGAAACGATTAAAACATGTGATTAAATTTACGCAAAGGGCTCAAAATAATTTTTTTATTGCCACATCTCAAAACAAATCGAAAGCCGCTTGGAATATTATAAAACGTTCTAAAGAAACAAAACCAAAAGAATATATAAGCGAAATACATGCACAGAATGGAGTAAAATCTATAAAAAATCCCATTGACATTTCAAATTCATTTAATAACTTTTTTGTTGACGAAATTCTAAATAATGTAGGTTTAGTACGTGCAAATAATAAAATAAACACTTTGACTTACGGCAAATCTAATTCCATGTTCATGCAACCATCGACTCCTCATGACATGTACAAATTAATACTAGGACTTAAGAATACTAACAGCACAGGATATGATGGAATAGCTACCAAAATTCTAAAATTTGTAGCAGACCAAATTTCTCCCGTTCTTAGTCATATTCTGAATCAAAGTATCGAGGAAGGTGTTTATCCGGATGCTCTTAAAATCTCTATAATAAAACCGTTATACAAAAAAGGTGACAAACTCCAAAGAAACAATTATCGGCCAGTTGCTCTTATACCAGTGATATCGAAGGTTTTTGAGAAATTTATACACCAAAACATTTACTTCTACTTTGAAAAATATAATATACTAACCAGAGAACAGAAAGGTTTCAGAAAAGGAAATACAATTAACATGGCTATCTTTGATTTTCTTTCAGTTATACTCACAAACATTGATAGCCGGACTCCCGTAGCAGCACTGTATATGGATCTGTCAAAGGCTTTTGACTATGTTGATCATAAAACACTAATAGATAAGTTATCATGCTATGGTATTAGAGGAAATTCATTAAAGCTTCTAGAGTCCTACCTTAGCAACAGATCGCAACGTACACAAATAGATAGAATGTGTATTAGAACAAAATCTGAAAAAGTGTATCTCTCGGATAGTAGAAACTCCCAATATGGTGTACCCCAGGGTAGTGTGTTAGGTCCACTACTCTTTATTGCTTATGTCAATGATCTACCTAATGTAACGGTACATCCCATGGTACTTTTTGCGGACGATAGCACTATAGTGTTCGTGGGTAACAAAAATGGAACTACGGACGAATTTCAAAAAGAAATAAATGATACTTTGTCTAAAGTTATTGAATGGCTAGTAGGTAATAATTTAAAGATAAACATAGATAAGACAAAATTAATGACATTTAAGCAAAAATCACAATTAAATATAAATTATAACGGACAGGCAATTGGCAACACAAATAGTACTAAGTTTTTGGGCATTCATATTGATGATGACATGAGATGGCAAACACACTTAAAAGAAATATGTACTCGACTGAACAGATTCGCTTTTGCATTATACAAACTTTCCCAGATTGTAGATGAGAAGACAGCTTTGATTTCATACAATGGATATGTAGACTCTACATTAAGGTATGGAGTAATATTTTGGGGTAACGCTGTAGATATAGATACTGTTTTCAAAGCGCAGAAAAAATGTATTCGTGCAGTATGTAGGTTGCGCAGACTGGATTCATGCAAGCCTCACTTCAAGAGATTAAAAATTCTCACTCTATATTCGCTTTACATTTTCGAAATTTCAGTATTTGTGAAGTCCAACTACAGTCTATTTACAAAATTAAGAAGCAACCGACTTTGTAACACAATAAGGATACCACCGCATTATACAGCATTATTTAAAAAGAATGTATTTGGCATGGCTCCAAAAATCTACAATAATTTACCAAATAGAATAAAAAATATTGATGGCATGTATAAATTTAAAAAAATACTTAAGGAATTTCTTAATGATAAGTTTTATTATTCTATTAAAGAGTTTTTAGAAGATACCGATAAATAGATAAATTATTAAAATACACAATTTATCATAGATTTGTAAATATGTAGATGTAAATGATGCATGATATTAGAATAAGATGTTGACTAAAAATTTGTATGCCTCATAGGCCGGACATAGTGATACACAACTAAGTAATTTTATTATCCATCTATAATGTTACCTATGTTTTCACGAATAAAAATTTGAATTTGAATTTGAATTTGAATCAATATGCTGCAGAAGTAGAAGATGTTATTACTAACCCGCCCGCTCAAAGCAAATACGAAACACTAAAGGTAGAACTTGTTCGCAGATTATCAGCTTCACAGGAACAGAAAGTAAAACAGCTTCTTATGCATGAGGAGCTAGGATCAAGAAAACCATCACAATTTATGAGACATCTGAAGCATCTAGCTGGTCCGTCCGTACCCGAATCATTTATACGCATGATTTGGTCAAGCAGACTACCGCAAAACCTGCAGACGATAATAGCCTCTCAAGTCGAAATGCCTCTCGACAATTTAGCTGAATTAGCCGACAAAATTCATCTGATAGCCTTCCCAAACCCACAGATTGCTGAGATAACACCCACTTCTACGCAATTCGCTGGACAACAAGTAGCCGCTGTGGAAGTCATGGCAGCTCAAGTAGCGGCACTGTCGAGGCAAGTCGAAGCATTAGCTACGCAAGTAAATGATAGACGCAGCCGCTCTAGTTCGAGGTCAAGCAGGTATTCGGGTGCCTCCCGCTCTTCATCACGGTCCTCATCACGCCCAAGAATAAGTGGCGATGGCATTTGCTGGTACCATCGGCGTTTCACAGATCGCGCGAATAAATGCACCATCCCATGTAAATATAATACGGAAAACAGCAATGGCAGCCACTAGTGGCGGCTAACGACTGCCACACTTGCAACGGCCGCCTCTTCGTCACAGAAAAAAAAAGCAAAATTCAATACCTTGTTGATACTGGATCTGATTTGTGTGTTTTTCCACGCTCCATGACTAGGGAACGCCGCGCTAAAAGCAAATATGAACTCTTCGCGGCTAACGGCTCCGTCATACATACATACGGCCACTTGCAGCTCCACCTTGATCTCGGTCTCCGGCGAGATTTCACATGGAAATTCATTGTAGCCGATGTATCCAAGCCAATTATAGGCATCGATTTCTTAAGTCACTATTACTTACTTGTCGACTGCCGCCATCACCGGCTTATTGATGGAGTGACAAGCCTCAGCATCTCTGCACCTCATCAAGGAAGTCAAAACATAGACTCCATCAAAACTATTGCCGGCTCGTCGCAATTCCACGACCTGCTTCGCCGATTTCCGGAAATCACCACGCCGTCGGGTGCACCGAGAGAGGCTAAGCATAATACGAAGCATTATATCCGCACAACGCCCGGACCGCCTGTCGCCGCACGCCCGCGACGCCTCGCGCCCGACCGTCTTCAAATTGCCCGCAAAGAATTCGAGGATATGGTAAAAGCTGGAACTGCCCGACGCTCAGAAAGCTCATGGTCCTGCCCGCTACATCTCGTTAAGAAGAAAGACGATGGCTGGAGACCATGTGGCGACTACCGAACCTTAAATGCACGAACCATACCCGATCGCTATCCAATAAGACATATTCATGATTTTTCATACCAGCTGTCAGGATGCACCATCTTCTCAAAGCTCGATCTGGTGAAAGCTTACAATCAGATTCCAGTATTTGAAGCCGATATACCAAAAACAGCCATCACCACACCTTTTGGATTATTCGAGTTCCCATACATGACATTTGGTTTACGCAATGCAGCTCAAACTTTTCAACGATTTATTGATGAAGTTCTCCAAGGTCTAGAGTTCACGTACGGGTACCTTGATGACATTCTGATTTTTTCGCGGAATCCTGAGCAACATTTAGAGCACCTGAGTACCGTTTTCGACAGACTAAAGCAATATGGGGTTTTAATAAATGTCGGGAAGAGTGTCCTTGGCGTGAATGAAATAGAGTTCTTAGGTTACCACGTCTCATCAAAAGGAACGAAGCCACTAAAAGCAAAAGCACAGGCTTTTCATGAGTTTCCGATCCCTAAAACGGCCAAAGAGCTACGAAGATTTTTAGGCATGCTTAACTATTATCGTCGATTCGTGCCTGAAGCAGCTGCTGTTCAAGGCCCCTTAAACAGACTTCTTTCAGGCCCTAATATGAAAGGTTCTACTCCTATCAAAATGACAAAAGAAGAGCTTAAAAGTTTCCAAGACTGCAAGTTATCGCTTTCACGAGCAACGCTGTTGGCTCACCCTGATTGCTCTTCCGATTTGGCCCTATTTAGCGACGCTTCGGATGTCGCCATAGGAGCTGTCTTACAACAACGCAAAGGAGATGATTGGGAGCCACTTGGTTTCTTTTCACGCAAGCATACCTCGGCACAAAAGAAATACAGCCCTTACGATCGTGAGTTGCTAGCTATCTATGAAGGAATCAAATACTTTCGCTATATGCTCGAAGCCAGACAATTCTGCATCTACACTGATCATAAACCTATAACATTCGCCTTTACTACCAGTCGAGAAAGTTGTTCGCCCCGTCAACATCGCTATTTCGACTTTATTGCACAATTCACTACCGACATCAAGCATATCTCTGGACGAGACAACGTGGTAGCAGATGCTCTATCGCGTGTGGAAGCAATAACTGTCGTAGACTATAATGCCCTTGCAGATGATCAGGCTAGAGACCCTGAGCTGCAAGGACTCCTTATAAACGGCAGCGTTCTCAAACTTAAGGAAATTAAGACACCACATGCTACCCTTATCTGCGACAACACTACCAATATTCCCCGCCCCTTTGTGACTCAAAAGTTTCGGAAGCAAATCTTTGATGCCATGCACAACCTGAGTCATCCCGGGTCATCAGCCTCTGCTAAGCTTGTTTCGGAGAGATTCGTCTGGCCTGGAATACGACGGGACTGCAAAAACTGGACTCAGCAATGCACAGATTGCCAACGCAACAAAGTTCATCGTCATACATCTTCACCACTCATACCATTCCATACTCCTTCAAGGCGCTTTTCTCATGTCCACATGGACATCGTCGGTCCATTACCATCTTTTTCTGATTACAGATATCTTCTCACAGTCATCGATCGTTTCACTCGATGGCCTGAGGCGTATCTACTTAAAGACGTCACTGCGGAGTCCTGTGCCAAAGCATTTATCTCCGGCTGGGTCGCTCGCTTTGGCTGCCCGGAAACTGTTACTACCGACCGTGGCGCGCAGTTCGAGTCTCAGATGTTTCAAAAAATATCATCTCTCATCGGCGCAAAACACTTACACACTACAGCTTATCATCCAGCAGGAAATGGCATGGTCGAGAGACTTCATCGGCAACTAAAAGCCGCAATAATGTGTCACAATAGCGCAAACTGGCCTGACGTTCTTCCAATAGTGCTTTTGGGCATAAGAAGCGCCTGGAAAGAAGATCTGAAAACATCTTCGGCTGAGCTCGTCTATGGGGAGCCACTTCGTTTGCCAGGACAATTCTATGCACCTCCCGATGTCCTTGTTACAGATCCGTCAGACTTTGTATCCCGTCTTCGTGGTCACATAGAGAAGCTGTCCCCTAAACCTGCATCTTGGCACGGGAATAAGGCATTTTACCTGCCTCGGGATATAATGACCTCCGAACAAGTATTTCTTCGAAGAGGACCATTCCAAAAGCTCTAGAATCACCTTATACTGGTCCGTACAAAGTGCTGGAGAGATCATCAAAAACGTTCAAAATTGACATTCAAGGAAAACCTACAACAGTAACGATAGATCGTTTGAAACCGGCCTATATCGAGACACACCCGAACAGTACTGGAAACAACCGAGCCTCATCAGCAGTGCCCAAAGATATCAAGCAATCCTCTACAGCAACTGCTGCCGCGGCGCCACCTCTGAAATCTTGCATGACCAGGCCTCAAAACCAAAGAACACGCAGCGGCAGGACAGTGCACTTCCCTGACTTCTATCGTCCCTGAAAGGGTCTAGAGGGGGAGTACTGTAGAGCCTACATTAAAACCTTCTTGACATCAACGAGATGAAGAAAACTCAAGGATGTGTCAAGTCGACATAAGTAACTTTGGCATTCTCGATTTATTGTTTTGATTTGTAAATACGATACTTCTGTAAAATATTTTAATTTCATGTTTTAATTAATTATACTTATACTCAAATATAAAATACAGTGGTATTTATTATCAGGTCAGTTTTAATAGTTAGGCCACTACACGGGCAAGGTGCGGAAGAGTCATACGACCCAGTGGAGAAAGTATATTGGTCTCTTTTTAACATATTCAATGGTTGCACTTGAGTAAGTAGCGTAACACAATGATGTGACTTTTTATTTTAGGACTCCTTCTATGCTTGTCTTTATTCTGAGGCTATTATTCTATACTCTAGTTGGTCTGTGGATTCTTGTTGATATTGTTCTGATTATCTCTAGTTGGTCTGTGGTTCTGATATTGTTTTGGTTGTGGACTGTGGATTGTTGGATTGTTGGTCTAAATGATACCTACATATATTTGCGAACCACTCTGTTTTCTAAAACGATAATATAATTACAAATCATTAAAACCGAAATGCAAATGGAGTTTCAGGAAACTCGTAAGTAACAACAATAATTATTTTGGTGTTCTCCTAGCTTACTAACTCATAACCAGGTACCAAGGTATGTACCTATCAATCATTTAGATAAACCGATAATAACCATCGCGCCCATCCAGTCGTCTATTTTATTAACATTGAATAATAAAATTCATATTCATAAAAAACGACCCACTGACCCTCGTCTCGACTCTCTCGAACAACGAAGGTATCCAAAACTACCCAACCACTGACCCTAGGTAGTGTTATATTTAGCTGTTTTAAAATACCCCCGTCAAAATCCATCACCGACAACGGCACAGGCTGTGTCTGATATGAGCCGCACTTACTGAAGGAGGCAGGGAGTGCCCATACTCCTGCTGCTGGAGACTGCTCCGTGGCTCAGTTGGCAGTAATGTAGACTGAGTAAGCTTGTGCACCTGGGTTTGATTCCGGGGTGGGGTGAATATTGATATGATGGATATCAATGTTTTTGGATTTGCGGTCTGAGTGTAATGTATGTGTGTGTTTCGGGTACCTTACGTACAGGTTCTTTCTAGTTAGGGGCTCTGAGTGTGACATGTTTTTATTAATATGTTTTGTTGTGTGTTAATACTCTTCGGTATCACAGGATGGAGCCTGGTCCATTGAGAAGTGTGCGAGGGGACGCATCCAACTCATACAGGCACTTTCGAGAGTTTTGCTATATTGTATACTGGATGTTTCTGACAAGGCGGTAATAAATCAAAGGATGGATTCTGTTCACCATAACTAATAACTTCCCCAAAGCAACATGGGTCAAAATCTCAAAACAAAAATCAGCTGTTCCATACATTGGTTCGATCAGCTGACGAGGTCAATGTACGGGAAAGCTGATTTTTGTTTTGAGATATCGACCCATGTTGCTTTGGGAAAGTTGTTAGTTATGGTGAGCAGAATCACTCCATTGATTTATTACCGCCTTGTCAGTAACACCCTGTATATGGATCACCTTATTATAATACTGTACGTAGTACTATTTATTATACCGTGGTCCAGTGGTGGACTTTTATTTGCTGAGATGATGATTATGTTTTGTTTCAGAACCTGTGATCAGCAAAACATCCTTAATTGGCACTGGGCACTTAAAATATCAGCCCATCCAAGCCATAGATGTTGTTGAAAAACATGGGTTCCAACAGAATGTTACTGTTACGCTTCAAAATATTACGTCTATGCAGGTAACTATTATATAAAATGCCTTTTTTTTAAATAAAGTTTATTTAGTCATATATCATGCCAAGACATAGTTGCTGAAAGTGTATAAATTTGGTATGCTTTGATTTTTATTAAAAAAGGCCTGTCGAACAGTGACTAGCAAAATTATTGAAATGATAATATTGTAAAGTGTTGATCAAAGTATGAATATTGTAGATTATAGTTAGAAACAGCAGCGCTGACCAGAAACCAGCTCTAAAAATAATAAATACTGTCTTGCACTAAAGGAATGTATAAAGACTAGCGAAACTATATTTTTTATTTTAGCATACTTACATAACAATAAAATTATCAATGTAACTTACCTTTATCTATTTATGATACCACGATTATAAAACATTTTACCAACTCTAATTCCTACCTGTCTCAATAAATAAAATACTTATCTTATTTTTATCAAGTTACTAGTCGATCCGGCGAATTTCGTACTTTTTAACCTTTTACTATGATGGTCATGTTTTAATATATACTAGTCGACCCGGCGAACTTCGTACCACCTAATCTATTACTATCTTGTGCATGTTTTATACTTTCAAACCTTCCTCTAGAAATACTTTATCTATTAAAAAAACTTCATCAAAATCCGCTGCATGGTTTTAAAGATTTAGGCATACATAGGGACAGACGCGGGAAGCGACTTTGTTTTATACTGTGTATTGATAAATCCTCCTCTTGATATCTCAATCAATTAAAAAAAATGCATCAAAATGCATTGCATAGTTTTAAAGATGTGACCTTGTTTTATACCTATGTATCATAAAAAAACATTTTGTTTATCTAGGAATATAAACGCAAGAGTTTTGAGGAACTAAGAATAGAAGATTATTTGAAGAGCCGTGGACCAAAAGGTAATATTATTGATACAAAGCACGACAGACTCGTGGTCCCCCTGCGTTGCCCCCCTGGGGGGCCACAAAGAATTTGCGTGTTACTCGTTGTCCTCCCAGACTTGCACTTGAACATCGGATGCATGTGGTATGTAATTGGCTACTATTGGTTTGGTAGTTTTAAAACTAAAAGTACCAAGCTAACATGGATTAGTAGAAGGTTTTTTTTAACTAAAGAAATTGGAAAGTGCAACCCCGCTCCTTTGTGTTAGGTTGGACAAACATGTTTTGTAAGTTTTGTCCTGCAGTCTGTTATCATCTACAGCCTCAGCAGCTTAAAGTGAAACGCCATTCATTTAGATTTTTTTTCGAATTTGTCGTATCTATCAGTCACTTTTGTCGATCATCTCCATATATTTTCCCGCATTTAAATGTCAAAAGCGATCAAAGTGACAGAAAGATTCGACAAATGGTCCGTCGTGCTACGCACGCAGAGGTTCCTAGACTTTTTCTCATAAACCACTTTCCAAACTCCTGTGGACCCCTTTCATACAAAACAGCTACATTGTAACACATTTTTCTAAAAGTTATCATAGTTTAAAGTTTCATGTAAATCTGAACTGAAGAACTTTTGAATAGGTACTTAGGCCGCATTTAGGGGCACGCTACGCTTTGAGCGGGGCGTCGTGCGGGGCGTGCTGAGATTAAATCAAACGTATAGCAATGTATGAGACCGTTTAAGGAGACGCGTTGGCACAGGCAATGCGGGCGCCGACGCGTGCAGGCGCACGCCCGCGTCGTTTAACGCTTGAAGATCAAAACGTTGGCCTATGTTCGATATCGTACAGAGGCGGTCTAGGAGGCCGTAACAGATTTGTCTATGGTTTCGTCAGCCCTAGACTGTATTGCCTTAGAACAAGAGCTATTTTGTAATACAGAAAAACCGGAAGTTTTACGGTGACCTAGACCGCTACTGTACAAGGATACGCGTCGGTGCCCGCGTTGGCGCCCGCGCAACGCGCCGCGGCTCCCTAAATGAATCCTTATATTTTATTATATTGCAGTTTGTCTCGGCTCTGCGGTCGCCAAGTTCGCGTGTGTGATAGATGTCGAACACTCAACTGACAGGAATGGAAAGGACAAGAAAGTTAACGTTCGACATGCCTTCATAACTTCTATGCCGGTTGGTCCTTATTCCTACAACCATAAGGCTGCCTTTCCACCGGAGATGTGCTTTGCGGCTATGCTAAGATGTTTAAGCTATAGTGCGACACAAAAAAATAGAAATTAAAAAGTGGCAACACTTTATGGAAATTTATCGGATTTTCAGAATTCACTTTTTAAAATAGATTTTTGTGTCTGTCGCACTAAAATAACACATCACATTCACACTCAGAGCCCCTTAATAGGAAGAACCTGTATCTGGGGTGCCCGAAACATATACAGAGACGAACATTAAACCCAGACCGGAAAACAAACATCGATATTCATCATAACAATGTAGCCCAGCCGGGAATAAAACCCGGTGCACCCGCGTCTCAGTCCACATCACTGCCAACTGAGCTACGGAGCAGTCAATGTGACCGTTCCTACCAATACCATACCACACCTCAGACACTTCATAGAAAAAAGCGCGTTGCTTCGCGCACAGCGGAAACTCGTGTACGTGCACGCGTATCATGCTTGTGTGAGTGAGATGAGACGTGCGACGCTGATTTATTTGTACTGAGCGGTAAATGAGAGGTAACCGAGAGCCTATTTAATTTAAACAAACAAACACACAATCAAATCTTTCCTTTTCATTATTGGTATAGAAAAAGATTTCTGAACAACAAAGTGCTCAAATCCATTCATTCATTGTTCCAGCATTACAGCCACCGTAGTTTTGAAGAGATACGCCTGGAAGACTACAGATCACAGGTTTTGGAGAGAAAGAAGGAAGTATACTTGGAGGATAGAGCGGGCGAACGAATGTTTAAAGGTAAGTACATAAATCTTCTATACAGGGTGTTCCAAAAGTCGACGATAAACCGGAAGCAGGAGATATAGCAAGTCATTACAGCTACCAGAAAAATAAAAATAAAATTCTAGACCCTAACCGTCTTATTCATAAAGATATAGTAGATTTTAAGTAGCCTTACTGGAGGTCTACTTCTCTGGTTTGTTGTATGGTAAATACGTGATATTTTCTAGTAGGAATGTGGATTAGTTAGTCGCCTTTTACGACACCCACGGAAGGAGATGGAGTGGTGGTATTTTATTTTGTTAATCGAAATAATAATAATAATAACACATCACACTCAGAGCCCATAACTAGGAAAGGAAGAACCTGTATCTAAGGTGCCCGAAACACACACAGAGACGAACATCACACCCAGACCGGAAACAAACATCGATATTCATCATATCAACATTCGCCCCGCCCGGGAATCGACCCGGGTGCACACGCTTACTCAGTCCACATCACTGCCAACTGAGCCACGGAGCAGTCTCCAGCAGCAGGAGTATTGGCACTCCCTCCCTGCCTCCTTCAGCAAGTGCGGCTGATAATATCAGACACAGCCTGTGCCGTTGTTGGTGATGGATTTTGACGGGGGTATTTTTAAAACAGCCAAATAGAACACTAACCTACGGTCAGTGGGTGGGTATTGTTAATGTATAGTTTATTTCTTTATATTTAGATGTGAAGATCAGTAAAAGTTACGAGCCGACAATCGCGATCGGTCTCGACATGTCGTACGAGCCTTGTGAGAAGTTGACGAGTTTTGTGCCGAGACTCGTTACGAAGACTTGTATGACGGTAATATTTTTTTTTTATTACCTCATACTGGGTGTTTCTGACAAGGCGGTTATAAGTTAAAGCAGTGATTCCGTTCATCATACCTGAAAACTTTATCTAAGTAACATGGGTCGAAATGTCAAAGACAAAAGTCAAAAATGATATTTTTTATCCCATCCGCGCTCAAAAAGTCGACTTTTTGATTAGTGTTCTCTAGTCGTAAAGTTCCTCACTATTCACATGCGGTTTGTAGCAGGTCAATAATGAATGTCCATACATTCATTATTGACTTCTGAGCAATTATGATGCATTGTTGTATTATTACTACAAAAATTCAGGATTTAAGTGAAGTGGGATTGAAACATGCTAGCTGATTAAGTCAGAAAAATTAGGTAGGTACATAGATTCTGCTTTTTTATGTGTGAAAGTTGTTAGTTATGGTGAGCTGAATCCCTCCTTTCATTTATTACCACCTTGTCAGAAACACCCTGTATGTATGGGTTTAATGTATACTGAACTCATTGTACAGTGGCGGTCTAGGACGGCGTAACAGATTTGTCTATGGTCTCGTGCGCCCTAGACTGTATTACCAAAGAACTAGAGCTATTTTGGAATACAGAAAAACCGGAAGTGTTACGCTGACCTAGACCGCCACTGTACCTCTTTTAACCGACTTCGAACATTAAGAAGTACTCAGTTGATGTATGTATCAGTTTATTGAAGGCGGGTTCCTTTTTTGTAAAAAATAATCATTTTATTTTAGACTATATTACAATTTACAAATAATTTCAATTTAAGGGGAAAAACTTGCGCCACTTCGATAAATAATTAATATCCTCTAAAGTGGCCACTTTAAGCAACAAACGGTTTTTTTATTTAGATTTGGAACCTGAAAGCTACACAACAGGGCCTTCAAAATTCTAAGCAAGATCATCTAGGGAGTCAAAGACGCAAATTTTTGTTTTCAGCCATGGTTTAGAAAATTTAAAGTATTTATCGGGAGTGGCGCTATTTTCGCACCGTTTAAGCCTTTAACGCATAGAGCACTAAATTATTATAACTCTTAGTTTTTAACCGACTTGAAAAAAGGAGGTTATCAGTTTGACCTGTGTGTATGTTTGTCCGCGATTATCTCGCGTTTATCTAAACCGATTTTGATGCGGTTTTCAGAAATGTATTCGTTACATTCAGGAGAAGGTTAAAGTACCTATTTTAACCGGTTTCGAAAAACAGGAAGGTCTCAGATTATGTTTGTTTCAGTTCGTTGAAGGCGGGTCTCTTTGTAAAAAAAGAAATTATTGTAACAAGTTTTTTTATTTTATTTTTCTAATCTAAAGTCGCCACTTTAGGCAACAAACGGTTTTTTTTAGATTTGGAACCTGAAAGCTACACAACAGGGCCTTAAAATTCTAAGCAAGATTATCTAGGGAGTCAAAGACGCAAATTGTTGATTTCGGTCATGGTTTAGAAGATATTAATTAATTATTTATCGGGAGTGGCGCTAGTTTCGCACCGTGTAAGAGCATTAAATTATTATAACTATTTTTTTTTTTTCAGGATTACAGTAGCATGTCGCCAGAGGAGCTGAGGCTTCATGATTGTAAAGAGGGAAGAGGGAACAAAGCAAGATCTCTTGTTATTCCAGATCGTAAGTAGTTATACACGATCATTTTTACACGGAATTTTTTCTATCGTGGCGGAAACTTTCAGGACTAACCCTGTTCATAAAAAGTTTTAGAGCATTTTAGTTATTTCAATTTCAATTTAGACTGGATGTCACGTATTTACCATACAACAAACCACAGAAGTAGACCTCCAGCAAAGCTACTTAAAATGTACTGTATCTTTATGAATAAGACGGTCTTTGCATGATACATGAATGGAAAAAAATATTTAAAAAAAAAAAAAATTTTTTTTGGACTTTTGATTTATTTAACGCCGATGCACCCCTTGTTCACCCCCCCCCCCCGCGCATTGCCCTCCACCCCCTGTCTCGGCTGGCGCCAGCTAAGCCACCGTAGGTCATTGCTCTGATGCTACACATAGTTTTTTTTTTATCTTTTTTTACAAAAACTTTCGAAGGACCTCCAGTGAGCACGGTTAATTTTTTTTTCATTTTGGTTTTCCGGAATCAGTCCTGTGTGTGTTAAATTTACCTCCCCAATAAAAAAATAACCGTGTATAAATAAATAGCTCTAAGTGGTTTCTTCATAGAAAGCTTATAGAATGTCAAACAATACAATCAATATATACGGGGTGTTTCTGACAAGGCGGTAATAAATCAAAGGAGGGATTCTGCTCACCATACCTAACAACTTTCCCAAAGCAACATGGGTCGAAATCTCAAAACAAAAATCAGCCGTCCCGTACATTGACCCCGTCAGCTGATCGAACCAATGTATGGAACAGCTGTTATTTTTTTTGAGATTTTGACACATGTTGCTTTGGGAAAGTTGTTAGTTATGGTGAGCAGAATTCCTCCTTTGATTTATTACCGCCTTGTCAGAACCCAGCATAAACACCCAGTATAAAACTCTTCCGTTACTGACTGACTGGCTGACAGACAACGTAGGGCCGAAACTACTGGGCGTAGCGGGCTGAGATTTTGCATGTAGGTTTCTTATGGAGTGTAGGTGAGCACTAAGAAAGGAATTCCCGAAATTCCCATGGGAACGGGAATAAAATGGATTTTTGTGTTTATGAGAAATCTACGCGAGTGAAACCGCGGGGCAGCCTCTAGTTTTATCTAAGACAAGATTCGATTACTGTATTTAAATATAATATTTTTTGGCGATTTTAATATAAATTCATGTTTATTAAAATCTAAAACTCAGTTAGAAATATTTTTTGAAATTTATAAATTGAAACAGGTAATCTATTGTCATACTGCCTGGCTTGGCTCTTAAGAGCCAGTTTACCGCGATGCTAGCGCCATTGGCGAAATAAATTAATATCTTCTGAACTAAGGCAAATATCAAAAATATGGCACAGTATGACACTAGATAATGTAGCCTTGTATTTTTAGGGCACTGTTGTATAGCTTTTGAATTAAAGACCAAAGAAGTGGCCACTTTTAGCAACAATCTGTGTATTGTTCTTTTTAGTTAGGACTACTTTACTGTGCTCAAAAAATACTAAGCAAGATTATCTAGTGTCATACTGTGCCACGTTTTTGATATTTGCCTTAGTTTAGAAGATATTATTTTTTTCGCAAATAGCGCTAGCATCGCTGTAAACTGGCTCTTAAGAAAATTTAATGTATTTTTTTTAGAAAGCCAAACTCTTAGAGAGCAGATCAAGCCCCTAGTTTACTCTGCTGGTCTCCCGCCGGCGCACGCCCGTCGCCTGCTCAGCTACACTTCCGCCAAGGTTAGTCTTAAACAGCGAGCACTGAACACAATAGAGAGCTTGTTCTTCACAGCCTACGAACAACAATACTCAGGAAGCGTAACTCCCCTACAAAACCGCTTCGATTTTGATTCCACTTACGCACACAAAGTAACTCCTATTGCAACAAACACTCACACATACTCATAGACAAGCTTGCACGCTATTGGCCGCTTCGCTCGCGTCTGTCGACAAAGCAGCGAGCTATTTGTAAAGATAAAACACGGTCAGAAATACCCAAAAACACAGTAATATGCTCCCGACGCTGCAGCCAAACGACTCAAGGTGCCACTGGGAGCTGACGCGGCATGGTGTCCGTAACCTAAGCCCCGCCCACCGGGGCTTCTTTTCCGTGTGAGCATTTTATTGGGCTAGTTACGCTTCTTAAGTATTGTTGTTCGTAGTTCACAGCCTTAAAGACGAGAACAAGTTAATAGTAGTTTATATACCAAGTGCGAAAAGTAATGTATTATGTATGAGGGTGTCATGTTGAAACCCGAGTGCAGTGAGAGTTTTAAAGGAATAATGGCTTGAAACTTAAGCAAGCAAGTGCGAGAAAAGAGGAAGTTTTCAGTTTATGTATGTGTTAATTTATTGAAGGCGGGTTCCATTTTTGTAAAGAAGAAATTATGGTACAGTGGCGGACACGATCGGCGTAACACTTCCGGTTTTTCTGTATTGCAAAATAGCTCTTGTTCTTTGGTAATACAGTCTAGGGCTGACGAAACCATAGACAAATCTGTTACGGCCTCCTAGTCCGTGACTGTACTTAATACTAGTGGGCGTCCCGCGGCTTCGCCAGCGCATTTTCCCTTTTAACATCATATTCCCAATTTTCCTGTAGGAATTTCGGGATAAAAAGTAGCTAATGTCCTTTCTCATGCTCTAGACTATCCATATACCAATTCAAATCGGTTTAGTAGTTTTCTCGTGAAAGCGAGACAGACAGACATACAGAGTTACTTTCCCATTTCTAATATTACCCTGTTATTCATAAAAAGTGAAAGAGCATTTTAGTTATTTGACGTATGTCAATTTAGACTGGATGTCACGTATTTACCATACAACAAACCAGAGAAGTAGACTTCCAGTAAAACTACTTAAAATGTACTGTATCTTTTCTATACCAATATTATAAAAAGGAAAGATTTGTTTGTTTGTTTGTAACGAATAGGCTCCGGAAATACTGAACCGATTTGAAAAATTCTTTCACTGGTAGGAAGCTACATTAACCCCGAGTGTCATAGGCTATATTAGATTTTCAAAAAATTAGGGATCCTTACCTAAACTCAAATAAATTAACCCAAGGTGTAATATTTTTTCCGTTGTTTACATATTTTGACAGGTGGTTTGTTGTTGTTGTTTGTTTTTTAATCGGCCATTCTGGGCGGTCAAAAGAACATAGTCTATAGAGCCAAGTCTTTTGTAGTATGTTATATTCTATGGCGTAACGAAGTTAGCCGGGAAAGCTCGTTATGAATAAGACGGTTAGTATGTATTATTTCATTTACCAAGGTTCGCGACACAAACGCGTTTGAAATGCTGATGGACGAAGCGGCGAGCGGGCCCGCGGCGGCGCGCGCGGCGGCCAGCGGCGTCTTGGCTGCCCGATACAGGTACAGTAAGGCCGCATTCAGGGGCACCGGGGGGTTTTATTGGGTGCGAATTTTTTTCCGCTCGATTTTCCACAATCCTATAACACATTACGTTTTAAATACTAGTTTCCGCACTGACGAAAAAAAAAATAGTAAAAAACTAGTCGTATTTCGCATTGTCAGATACACCCTTTTCCTCTGCAGTGCAGATAATGCAACAGCCATTGTATTGTATCTATATTTCACAAACAAATACTTTGACTTTAGATCTACAATATCTATACCAATAATAAAGAGGTAAGATTTGATTGTTTGTTTGTTTGTATCAAATAGGCTCCAGAAATACTGATCCGATTTGAAAAATTCTTTCACGGTTGGGTAGCTACACTTTCCCCGAGTGTCATAGGCTATTTTATATTTAAAAAAAAAATGGGATCCTTACCTTAACTCAAATATATAAATAAAGGGCACATTATTACACTAATTCCACCACACTAGCACAATATCGGAAAACAAATTTTGCAAATTGACAAAAAAAGCCCGACATGTTCCTCACATTTCCCGCCAAGCAGTCTCAATGTTACCCAAGGTGCAATTTTTTTTCCGTTGTTTACATATTTTGACAGGTAGTTTGTTGTTGTTGTTTGTTTTTTATTCGCCCATTCTGGGCAGTCGTAAGAACAAATTCTATAACGCCAAGTCTTATAGTTATATTATATTCTAAGGCGTAACGAAGTTAGCCGGGAAAGCTCGTAAATAATGATTTTAATGTTGGCAGGTACCGCGGAAACTGCACAAAGGCTCTGGAGGTGTTGGAGGAAGTCCTCCCGCTGGCGAAGGAAACTTTCGGAACCACGCACAGATTCGTAGCCCTCCTAGTCTACGAGATATTCATAGCGCAGGCTAACAAAGGTAATCTCATCAACTTTATAATATATCTAAACTAGTCGACCCGGCGAATTTCGTACCGCCTTACCTATTACTATGTTTTGCATGTTTTATACATATAAACCTTCCTCTTGAATCACTCTGTACTTAAAAAAAGCGTAAAAAAAGCGGATCAAAATCCGTTGCATATTTTTAAAGATATCAGCATACATAATAAATAAATAAATAAATAGGGGTAGACGCGGGAAGCGACTTTGTTTTTTACTATGTATTGATACATAGTATCCAATATAACTTCCGGTTACTAACTGCAATTTGAATTTCCTTAAATTTATTATTTCCTAGGACAATAAAGAATGTATGGGATTTCATAATTGCCCGGCTGTAATCCGGAATTTAATGAAAATCGCTTTTGAATTTTAAAGAGAATAATAACCAAAAAGTACTCTTTTCGAGCGGATGGGATGAAAAAACTAGATTCTCTTGTTGTTTCTAGGATTACATGATCTAGCAGTAAAGAACGCTAGGACGGCGTTCAAGTTACTTCAGACATCTGTTGGAAGTGACCGAGTGACGCTTGCGAGGCTACGGAAAGACTTCGGCGACTTAAAAATGCATCAGGTAATTATATATAAAAAAAATGCAATTTTGACTGCTCCGTGGCTCAGTTGGCAGTGATGTGGCCTGAGTGCACCTGGGTTCGATTCCCGGCGGGGCGAACTTTGTTATGATGAATATCGATGTTTGTTTCCGGTCTGGGTGTAATGTTCGTCTCTGTAAATGTTTTGGGCGCTATAGATACAGGTTCTTCCTAGTTAGGGGCTCTAAGTGTGATGATTATTATTTTAATTTAATTAATTAAAAAATTTTGATTTCAAAAGCTTGCCATTTTTGTAATCAGTATCCTCAATAACCTTGTGAACGGCTGCCATATCGATGTTTTAGATAAAAAAAAATATGTCCGCCATCTTGGATGTATTTTTTCAGTATGAGTAATACTACTCCCGTAAATATTCTTTTATCGACGGTATAATACCCCGTAAGCGTCTCACAAAAAGAGAAAAATCTGTTTTTCCACTACCTACTTTTTCTTTTTTCAAAATTCGTAATAGATTCAGACTTATATCCCGCTGAAATACATATTTTTTGTGATAAAAATTTGGTCGGATAAAGTTGTTTATTTTACGAAACCATTGCATATTTAAAGAAAAAAGAAAACGTATAAACCTAGATTATTTTATGCTGAAGCGATGGATATTAAAATCATTGTGATTTGCTAAGATTCAGGTAGTAAAAAACGTTTTCCTCCGAAACGCACATAAAAAAATTAGCTCTCTTTCTGTCGCGTGGTTGCGGTTAGTGGACGACAGCATGAGTTTTACTTAATATTTTTCCGTTGCTATACTGTCCTCTTTATTAACTTGATTAATTTGCAGAATGAAACAGAAAGCGCAGTAAAGAACTACCAGGCAGCGCTAAAGGAGCTCCAGAAGTTGGACGATATCGAGTCGTTGCGACGAGACGTCGAGCGCCGTCTCGGAGACTGCTATTTTAAACTGGTAGGTTATGGTTATAAGGTTCATCTGACTTAAGAGCCAGTTTACAGCGATGCTAGCGCCATTCTCGAAAAAAAAAATCTTCTCTAACTAAGACAAATATCAAAAATGTGGCACGTGTGTGGTAGTTCTATCTTAAAATAACAAAATTATACACAGATTGTTGCCAAAAGTGGCCGTTTTAGCAACACTTTGTAGCTATGTTTGGTCTTTAACTTAAAAGCTATACTTGGCTGCATTGTCTAGTGTTATACTGTTTCACATTTTTGATATTTGCCTCAGTTTAGAAGATATTAATTTTTTTCGCGAGTGGCGCTACTTTAGCTGTGCTATGCCTCTTTTTTTTTATAACACATCACACTCAGAGCCCCTAACTAGGATGAACCTGTATCTAGGGTGCCCGAAACACATACAGAGACAAACATCACACCCAGACCGGAAACAAACATCGATATTCATCATAATATCAATATTCGCCCCGCCCGGGAATCGAACCCGGGTGCACTCGCTTCTCAGTCCACATCACTGCCAACTGAGCTACGGAGCAGTCATATCGTTTATATCATTTATTTTCGTTTGATAATTGTAAAATCCGATTCCGTCCGGTTCATGGCTCCTTTATTCCTATTATTAGAGCCAAGAATGGGGAGTTTTACCCTACATATATCATTAATACATAGTTTAAAAAAAATATAGTCGCCTCCCGCGTCTGTCCATATGTATGCTTAAATATTTAAAACTATGCTAGGGATTTTTAAATAGATAGAGTGATTCAAGAGGAAAGTTTATAAGTATAATACATGCAAAAAATATTAATAGGTTAGTTAGGCGATACGAAGTTCGCCGGGTCGACTTGTTTGTCAGCTAGCGCCATCTTTTGTGTTCCGTAGTTTTATTTTGTTTATATTTTCAGGGTCAATTCGACGAAATTGCAAAGTTAATAGAAGAAAATAGAAAGAGGAAAGAGCACAAAAAAGCTGTAAGTTTTTAGTTATTATTGCACCATAACCGTCGCTCAAGACTCAAGTGGAACTGGGCTGGTCACGTCTGCCGCTTGGACCCGGACCGGTGGGCGAGAATCGCAACCGAGTGGGTTCCTAGAGGCAGACGCAAACATGGAAGACCAAGGAGGAGATGGCGGGACGATCTCGACTCTCACCTCGAGAACTGGCCAGAGTTGGCACAAGATCGGAAGGCTTGGCGAAATGGGGGCGAGGCCTTTGCCCAGCAGTGGGACATTAACTAGGCTAAATAAAAAAAATAAAAAAACCGTCGCTCGTTTAAGTATCAAGCCATAAACCCTTGAGACTCTCACGGCACTCGGGTTCGAACTTGAAACCCTCATACATAATACATCACTTTACGCCCTTGTATAATGTACTAGCTGCTATAAATGTGTCCCTCGTTTACTTTGTTACAGATGGAACAATTAAAGATTCAAAAAGAAAATATTCAAATAGGAAATGCTTCAAATACTTGTAAGTATCAATCTCTCTCTGGCCTTTTATGGCGCCACACGGTGCGAAACTAGCGCCACTCCCGATAAATAACTAATATCTTCTAAACCATGGCCGAAATCAAAAATATGCTCCTATAACTCCCTAGATAATCTTGCTTAGAATTTTTAAGGCTCTGTTGTGTACTGCCCACTTTAGGCAACAAACGGTTTTTTCTTTGATTTTGACCTCAAAGCTACACAACAGGGCCTTAAAAATTCTTAGCAGTTATGAAAGTAAAGTGCCCACTTTAGGCAACAAACGGTTTTTTTTCTTTGATTTTGAACCTGAAAGCTACTCAACAGGGCCTTAAAATTCTAAGCAAGATTATCTAGGGAGTCAACGGCGCAAATTTTTGATTTCAACCATAATTTAGAAGATTTTAATTATTTATCGAAGTGGCGCTAGTTTCGCACCGTTTTGCCCCTTAAAGAGTCTTTAAGAGTGTGCTTTAAATATTCGTGTATTCGTATAAAACGCGATAACTTTTTGTTTCGCAGGTTTGTACGAGCCTCTACCATCCACCTCGACGTCCGAAATATCACAGTTCATCATAAGAAATACGGCAACTAAGCAAAAACCAAAACCGAAAGAATTAGGAATTAAAAATCTTCAGATAAATCATAATTTAGGATTCGCCGACGTCCAAAAGCCGGGTTTATTCGTTTTTTCAGAGAAAACATCGAAAACTGCCGAGACGCGCAGAGTAGCTAGTGCGCGTAGAATGTTGAAAGTAAAAAAGAACGAATTAAAAACAGATGTTAATCTTTTTGTGCCAAAAATTGATTTGGACTCATTGAAGAAAGCTTTGTCTAATATAGATAGTAACGTAATAGATAACCCTGTAGAGGTTGTCCCGAATGCGTCAAATTTATTGAATTCTAGTGTACCTGATTTGGTCGTTAATACAGAAAATGATTTGACTACTTCCAATGATTTCCTTGAAAATCATGCAGAAAAATCGAATGCGTCTGACGTGACTGGTACTTCCGATAACAATTCTGAACACGAAGCTGGAAATGAAGTTGTTAGTTCCCATAATACAGAAGCGATTGTTGTAACTCAAAATGATGTGGTTGAAATAAATGAAAGTACAGATTCAAATGAAGTAGTTTGTTCTGAAAATACTGAAGTTATTGATCCAATTCATAATGATGTGGTTGATATAACTGAAAATACAGCTTCAAATGAAGTAAATTGCTCTGAAAACACTGAAGGTATTGATTCTACTCAAAATGATTTGTTTGAAGATGCAAGAGATGCATCAAATGGAGCGATTGGTTCACAAACAACTGATGAGATCGTTTCTACTGATGTCATTGAAGTGATTGATTCAAATGAAACTAATTTCACTAGTGCCAATGAATCTAACCCTAATATTGATTCAATTGACACTACTTTTACTAGTGCCAATGAATCTGATCTTAATAATGATGAGATTAGTCCATCAATAGCTGTTTCTCCAGGTGTATCTTCTGATTTGCCTAGTATTTTGACTAAAAATGACCAAAACACAATAACTGAAGTTAGAGTAGATGAGACAAACGAAAGTAATGAACAATTTGCATTAGATTCCGTGACTGAAACGACAGATACAAAGCGAAATAATAAAGAAAGAGACAGCGATACAAGCACTAGTGACATCTGGGAGGATTGCGAGGATGATGATGACTTGTTGACCGAAATTGAAATAGTTGATTCGGAAATTGGTATTTTCGCTCCCAAAACTGACTCAATTCCTATTATTGTTAAGGCAACTGTTAATAGTGAAGTAATTGAAACCAACTCTGCACAAAGCTGTGTATTTGGTGCAAATAGTACTTCTTTGAGTACGAGTAGTGTTTTTGATACCAATACGTCTCTCGCTCCTTATTTTGGAACTACTACTCCTTTAACAAATGCTTTTGTATCATTAACTACTACAACTACTACTCTTTTCGGGACCAAACCTTTTGAATTTCAACCATCTGTGTTTAAAACGAACACTTGTTATTGTGGTGTTTTTGGGTCAATTTCACCTACCTTTAATAGCGGTGGTGGTATTTTTGGAACCTCCACATCATCCGCTCCAATTGTTTTTGGTTCAAATATAACCGGTTTTGCAACTACAGCCTCCGGAAACAACACTTCGACTACGAAATCAATTACAAGACCAATGTCTTCAGTCAAAAGCAGCGAACGCGAACGAGCGTTGCGTGGCCAAAGGTCTAAAACATGTAAAAGTTTAAGATCTAAAACCTCTACCGATAGTGCATTTCCTCTTCCTGTATTAGGATCTAAGTCTTCTTCAATTCCAAGTTCCGTTTTTGGAACAACCACTTACACGAGCAGTATATTCGGAACGATCACTACTGCCGCTATTGTATTTGGAAAAAGCAAAGTATCTTCTTCTGCAAGTGGAAGTTTTGTAATGTCATCTAGCAATTCTACAACATTTAGTGCTTTTGGAAACGCGTCTTATTCTTCGCAAAACAATAATTCTAGAACTTCGACAGCAACTGGAATTTTCGGTAACGGGTCGTTCCCAAAAAATAGTGGTGTCTTTGGTTCTGGTTCAAATTCTGTACCTTCTTTTTGTCCCACTAGTAAGAGTTTCTCTTTTGGAAATACGAAGCCAGCAGATAGTACCCAGGCAAGTTCGGTGCCGTTGTTAGGTAATATTACAATTCCATCCAATGTGAAGTCTTCAGGTTCTTTTGGAATTCGTACCACCTCAAGTGCACCATCTTTTGGAACTTCAACCACGTCTAGAGGTCCCGCTTTTAAGTTTTCTACTTCCTCTGGCAACCCATCTTTTAAATTTATAACCGCAGCCACAAGCTCTCCGTTTTTTGGTATACCTACCCCTACTACCTCAAAGAGCCCAGCTTTTAGCTTCACTACAACAGCAAAAGGTCCAATTTTCAGTAACCCTAACAAAATAATGAAACCATCATTCGGAAATCCACCAACATCCAGCGGCTCATCTGTTAGGATTTGTGACAGCTCGAGCAGGCCATCTTTTAACATCCCTACAACAAGTTTGATGTCTTTTTCCATTCCTCCCAAATTCAGTAGTACATCGGTTAACATTCCTACTACCTCAGTAGTGTATTCTTTTTGCATACCTTCAACTAATACGCCATCTAGCAGAGTTACAGCATCATCCAGTGCTCCATCCTGTAAGTTTCCGTTAATTGACCCCACCACAATCATACCTTCATCTAGCCATACTACCACATCTAGTGGTCAATCTTTTAAGTTTCCATTGAGCGGCCCTACCACAACGACATCAAGTGGTCCTTTATTTAATTTTTCCTTCTGCAGCCCTACTACAAGCATAGCGTCATCTAGCAATGCAACCACATTTAGTATTCCATCTTTAAATATCCCAAAGAGAAACGTCCCATCTTTTAAATTTACCACCACGTCAAAAGGGCCATCTTTTGGAATTCCCACCACTTCAAGCATTCCGAATTTAAGCATTCCTTCAACCACTGCTAGCCCATCGTTAGTCATTCCTGCCACATCTTCAAGTATGATTACCCCACTTGGCACATCGCTGGGAGAAGCGAAAACGACGACTACTAATCAAGCTTTTTGCACTTCAGTCAGTACCTCAGTGACTGATACGATCATTCCTTCAAGTTCCATATCTGCTAGCTCTTCGTCCGATTCAATATGTACTTCTTCCTCTTCTATAGCAGATTCAACTGTGTCGAATTCTAACGAACAAACCATTGAAGTGCCTGTCTCTGATGTTTCCACGCCTAGTGCGTCATTTAGTTCGACAACTACGGCTCCCAATTTACCACTTTTTGGTTCAAGCATAGCTTCATTATCTTGTGGCGTGTCAATTCCAACGCCATCTTTTGGTAATCCTACTACTAAAAGCAGCCTATCTTTTGCAAGCTCTACAACTCCAAGCTGCCTTTCTTTCGGCATTCGTTCAACTAAAACCAGCCTTGCTTTTGGAACAACTACAAATAAAAGCGATTCATCTTTTGGAAATTCTACCACTACAACTTCAAGCGGCTTACTATTTAGAACCACTGCAGCGGTTCAGTCTTCAAGCCAGTCGCCCTCCACTGGCCCATCGTCAACTGTGTCAATCAATGAAGCTAGATTGACAGGATTGCCAGCAATCAATTTGGAAACTACTGATCAACAGTCCAACCTTCGATTTGACGAATGGTGGTTTGACGCAAGACCAATGCCGATACACACTAACCGTTCGTCAAACCTCACCGTTACAAGTCTTGAAATAAGTTGTGATAGAAGCAGCGGTTACCTTTTCTCAGCCTACCCAGTTTTATTGGAACAGCGATTTAAAATACTAATAGAAGGTTGCTTTAACATCAGTTCCGTCTATATCGGGTTTACTGATAACGATCCGTTAACGGTAAACGTGAACAGTCTGCCGTCTTTGCCGCCTACCTACCGTCGGGGGGAGTACTGGAGTTTACCGTTTAATACGGGAAATAATACTCTTGTTCAGTTTAAGTTGGTTTCTGGGTGTTTAGAACTGTTGTTGGATGGCAGGGTTAGGGAGAGGGTTCATGTGGACACTACTCATACACTTTGGCTGTACCTCAATTTGGGATACTGTAGTGTGAAGATATTAAGCAATGGAATAGATGATCAAGTGAGTATTTTAATATATACTAGCTGTCCCGGCAAACTTCGTACCGCGCCCTACAATTTTATATGGAAAAATTAATTAGTTGTTTTTTTTTAAAGTCCCCTTAATTTGCCTAAAATTTCTTTTAAACCTTCCCTGGACTACTACGAACATTTTGAGACCAAAATCATCTAAATCGGCGGGCCGTTCTCGAGTTTTAGCGAACCACGATGTTCACGATTCATTTTTATATAAATATAATAGATAGTAGATTTTTTTGCGATTTCCTCTAATTAAATTTGTGATAGAGATGGGCCTTTCAACATGTGACCAATTATATAATGTTAAATACATACATATACTCCTTAGCCGAAGCTCAAGAAACGTCTACAGCTGGACGGAGGCCCCTCCCACAGAACAATAATTTTAGTACCTAATTTAATTTCCATAATTTTTCAGCGAAAACTATAGGGGGGTTTTGCTCATAATAACTTTTCTTTTATTTCAGATCGCCGCCGACGCGTCCCAATGCCCCGACTTAGCCATAGCTCCCTCGCCGCAAACTTCCCGCGCCCCGTCTCCGCCCGCAGCTGTGACTGACAGCTGCGTCAATCCCGCCTCCTGTCAATCAGTCAGCAGGGAGGAGTGTATAATCTGTTTTTCCGCCCGCGTCGATAGCGCGTTATATTCGTGCGGCCACAGTTGTATGTGCTTCGAGTGTGCTGCCGATTTGTGGAGGGGGAAGGGAGACGGGAAGTGTCCTATCTGCAGGGAGCGTATTAGGGATGTTATCAGATTGTATAAGTCATAAACTTAGGCTGACATTCTCAGGCTAAGTGTTTTCGAGGCCACTCGCTTGAGTTTCACTCTACGACTACGCGGCGGCGCCCGCTTCGTTCAACGCTTCAAGATCAAAACATAGGCCTATGTTCGATATCGTACAAGGAGACGCATCGGTGCCCACATTGGCTGTGCCAACGCGTCTCCGTAAACTGTCTCATACATTGCTATACGTTTGATTTAATCGCAGCCCGCCCCGCGCAACGCCCCGCGTGTTCCTCAATGAGTAAATGTATTTTTACTTTCTTGTTAAATAAGTTTTTATAAATGTTAATATTTTTAATTAGACCTAAGGCTTTTTCAAACAGAGACGGCGCTATAGCGTCGCGCTAGAGCGTTAGGTATATTTTACAAATTATAATAAACTAGTCGACCCGGCGAACTTCGCACCGCCTGAACTTTTAGTATTTTGTGCATGTTTTATACCTACAAACCTTCCTCTTGAATCGCTCTATCTATTAAAAAAAAACGCATCAAAATCCGTTGTACATTTTGAAAGATATAAGCATACATAGGGACAGACGCGGGAAGTGACTTTATTTTATACTATGCATTGATATGTATATTTATTTTAATGGGCGGCTTTGTCGCTAAAAGCGATTTCTTCCAGGCCTTCCAATAAAGTTTAATATAAGTTTGTTTGGCCAATATAGATAGACACTTGATGAAGTGTTAATTTATAAAGTGCCCAATGAATTGTTACTTTTAAATTATTGCATTTTACCTACAACTAATTTTAAGTATTTATAAGTGAGGTACTTTAAAAAATATGCATTTAAAAAGTGGACACATATTTTCACTTAAGTCTGTTGATTCTGATAAAACTAGTGTTGTCCCTTTCTAAATTATCAGAAAAGAGATTACTAAGTATTTACTAGAATATTTTTATACAACAGTTTCGACTATACGGGTGAAAGTTTATTATTGATTAAAAAAAAATTGTTTATACCTATAAATAAATATACCGTTGCCAGTCAACCCGGAGACGCGTTGGCAGTCAACCCGTGGCGGCTCCTACGTCGTTCAACACTTCAAGATCAAAACATAGGCCTATGTTCTATATAGTATAAAGGCGACGCGTCGTCACCCGCGGCTGTGACTGCACGACGCCCCGCGCAACGCGCCGCGTCTCCCTAAATGAGGCCTAACTTCTATGGCACAGGGTTGTTGAACAATCGCGTGTTTCTTATCGTAGCTAACAATTTTTTGATATAAAACCTGTTTAGATCTGTGATATAAGAATCCTAAGAACAGTTTAAATTGTTCTCTCTCGGTTTCTTCACCGCGCCTCGCCATATGTACACTGAGCCTAAAGTGCCATGTTGAAATGTAAGAATAATTCTAAGTTTAAGCATGGACCAATATACTTATTTCGTGTTATATTGGTTTTAGTTTTATTATTTGGGCCGTGTTTGGGCAAAACGAACCATTTTAGTAATATAGTCTTACCGGGTTATTCATAAAGATACAGTAGATTTTAAGTAGGTTTACTGGAGGGCTACTTCTCTGGTTTGTTGTATGGCATGACATCCAGTCTTAATTGACATACGTCAAATAACTTAAATGCTCTTTAACTTTTTATGAATAGCAGGGTTAGGATGCATTCACGTACAAAGATGTTAACAAGCGCTTGTTGGCGCTGGCTCGAAAAATGTATATTAGGGTTCATGATTTCTCGAGCTTTTCAGTTTCTCGGGTCTCGAGAATTCTCGAGGCCAATTTCTCGGGTCTTCTCGGGTTGTCGAGAAATTTACATTTATCTATGTTTTTGCATATCTTTTCGATTCAAAGAATGAAAAAAGTTGACACAAAATTAACAATGTGAATCATAATAAAAATAACTCATTTTAAACTAATAAATTGAGTGGTTTTTCTGCCAAATATAAGTAATAAAACTTGAAAAAAATTAACTTCTCTCAATATATACCTCTTATACCGTTAACTAATAAAAAATACACAATTTTCGGCTTGTTAATTAGGAAATAGTCAACGTTAAACTTAAACTATACTTCAAAATCAGTGTTTAAATTTAAAGAAAATTTTATAGAAAAGAAGGGCCAGAGTCGCTTATCTAAATAAACAATGAAAAAAAAAATATACACGACGAATTGAGAACCTCCTCCTTTTTGTTTTTTCGTTGGTTAAAAATTTGATGACAATGACAGTGACATTCGAAAACTATTGCTGCTTTTCGGGAGGCATGTACTGTTGTCGTGTTTAAAAAGCCGCAATTATTTTCGAATGCTGTCACTGACATCAAATTTTCATTGTTAATTAAGTAAGCGACTTGATACTCAGATGTAGGTAGTGAACTGTGAAATTCATAAGATTATAAATTGAATTTGATAAAATAAAACACAAAATATACACAAGCAGTACACCGTCAAGCTTCATCGTTAAACTCTATCGAATTGTAGTTGTCTTGTTATCGATTTCGTTAACCATTGCCACTTTGTAAAGTCGATTTCTGTTATACGCCTAAAAAAACCAGCAATGGTTAAGGCAGTCGCTTGTAATATGATTACGAGTCGATCGATTTTGGTTACGAGACTTGACTCCACCGCGTACCATCATTATGCTTATAAAAGTAAAAAGTACATTTCCATCTTTTACGTAGTTCACGAACTTATTTGCACTACATAGACTCAAATATGATTTCTCGAGTTCTCGACTTTTCTCGAGCATAATTTCCCGGGAACAGAACCCAAGGATTTCCCGGGAATTCTCGACCCGAGAAATCCCGGGAATGAACCCTAATGTATATAGAAAATACCTGCGCTGACATAGACGCTTGCTCCAGCGCGAATGTCCGCGCAGGTATTTTCTATACATTTTTCGAACCAGCGCCAATAAATAAGCTCTTGTTACCAGCTTTGTACAGTCACGGACTAGGAGGCTGTAACAGATTTGTCTATGGTTTCGTCAGCCCTAGACTGCATTACCAAAGAACAAGAGTTATTTTGCAATACAGAAAAACCGGAAGTGTTACGCCGATCGTGTCCGCCACTGTACATACGTGAAAGCTTGGGCACAAATGAACACATTATTTTTTTAAATAATCAAAATTCGAAGTCTTGTAAACATCTGTATTAAAACAAAAACACACAGGATGTGTCTGAAAAATGGGTAATGAATTGTAATAGTGATTATGGCTTGGTTAAGGTCACCGTACGTAGGTAAGAACTTTCCCAATGTAGCAAAGGTCGAAATCTCAACAAAAAATCAGCTGTTAGTTACTATAAATTTGTTTCATCAGGATGGTGCGGTCAAATCGGAATGAATGTATGGAGGCTATAAAAATTGCAGAGAACAATGGTTTTGTAGCAAAATCGGAATAACCCTTAGTGATGACGAGAGCTGATTTTTGTTTTGAGTTTTTTTTTGACCCATGTTGCTTAGGGAAAGTATTAAAGTTTGGTATTGAGAACTGAATGAACCATTTTGAATTAATACAGCAATGTCAAAAACATAGTATTTTGTATAATATACCTACTTGCTTAGCATCTTGTAGTAGTTTATTTTAAGCAGACGTTGTCCTGATACCAATATGTATGTGCCAATATGAAAATGATATTGTTATTTTTGTATAAAAACATATAAATAAATGTTTAATCTAAGAGTTTGTGTTTTATTAAGTTGCAAACAGTCTAAAACGTTCTGGAGTCTCTTAAACTCACGATTAAACTACTATTCTTTTACTATTCTACTATTACTCTAACTTTTACGATTGGGTCAAAAATTCGTCTCGTAACTTTGATCCTGTAAGACTAGTACAATGAAGATACTATCAAAATTTCGAGAATCGTGATCCTTGACCCAATCGTAATCGAAACTTAATAGAAGTATTATCGTAATAGAATAAAAGATTAATCGTAACGATTATACTTCTATTACGATTCGATTACGATCTGATCGTTAAAAAGTACCTATTTATAATGGTTTTTTTAAGACTACGACCGTTTCTTTTTGGGCAAGTTGTTAAATTAGTCAAGCCACTAGTTCGCCACCCATCTAGCAGTGGTATAGTGTTATGAGCCATTAGAGCTAGTATTAGCTAACACTCCTTGCTAACTAGAGCAGCCACTCGAGCGCTGATATTATACAAATGTGGAAAATCTCGTTTGCAGTTTGTGGGCACCTCTAGCTGTAGCTGTCTGTAGCTCTTTAAAAATAAAACTCCCAATTTAAAATATTACATATAATATTTACATTACATTTAGAGAATAATCAAAATATGTTTTTAATTTTGTGAATTATTATAAAACATATAAGTTTTGTTCCAAATATTCTATTATAACTAAAAACTAGATAGTAAGCAGTAAAAAAAACATTTACAGTTGTAAATTTTATTTAAAACGACAAGTTTAGGACAAAATTTTAAAAAAAAAGTTTACTTTGTTATTTTACTTTTCATTTTGTACAACATTCTCACTATACATATACATAGCATAAAATAAAGTAGCTTCCCGCGTCTGTCCCTATTTTTAAATTATGCAACGGATTTTGATACCTACAAAGAATTCATCTGGCAAAGCGGCGACACTACTGACAGGATAACAAAGTAAACTGACCTCTAAATTATAGGGCTCAGGGTTTAAATAGGTTTTCAATTGAAAATAATAACGAGCTACGATAGGAAACGGCACGCGATTGGTCATCCTGTGCCATAGAAGCAAGAGTCTAGTTTAAATTGTTATTTATTCTCATTAGTTATAATATCTTCGCTTCGCCTTGTGCGTTGTGTTACTTAACTTAACCGCGCACATAAAGAAAAAAAAACATGAAAATCATCATGCTGTCTCGCTCAGACATGCCCATTCTAAACGAGGACGCATTGGTTGTCATGCGCTCATGGTTAAGTTTTATAATGTTTCTCTATGTGCGCGAGTTATAAGAGTGTTTACTTACACATGACCTACACTAAATTCTTGATATTTTTTCAACTAGGTACTAAATTACATTTTAAAATATAGATCATTTTATTTTTTTCAACTACATTTAAAATACTCTAAGATTAAATTACCTATGCAAACTTATGGATTACCTCTTAACACGAAAATTAATTGTAAATATTCACAAGTGAGGTTGCAACTTGCAACGCTCAGTTGGGATACTGATTTTTTTACTTTCTTATATTTACGCCTCTTACGCTTATCGGATATAATATCAATGTAAATAATATACTCTATGGTTATTTTTCCTTATTTATATTTTTTTTTTTGGGATTACTATCTCCGAATAGTTTTTGGTCTGGCGTTAATTGAAAACTGTTTAGCTAAAACAGAATTGATAAACTTCTTTTAAAAAATAGTTTATAACCTAATCTGAGTTAGTAACTAGACTAATTCTAAAAACAAAACTAAATAAGTAAATAGAAAAAATAAAAATCCTTTAAATTGTGATATATTGTAAGTGTAACCAAAACAGTAAGTAGTAACTAGTGTACAGAAACATAAACATATATACAAATTGTACCAATCAAAACACAATGTTTTGTAAAAATAACTTATTCCAGTGCCATATCTAGCCAATTTGATTAACAAGTAAGGTTTAGAAAAAAAAAACATTAAAAACCTTTCTGGACTATTTCACCTAAAACAAAGAAACCCAGTTGATAAAATTTCAACTGCTCTCTAACATAGGTTTAATATTACTTTACGTTTCTTAAGTCAGCATTTGGAAATTAGAGGCAGTTTAAGAGGCATAGCACAGCTAAAGTAGCGCCACCCGCAAAAAAAACCTTCTATACTTAGGCAAATATCAAAAAATTACTGTATTCCATTAGATAAACGCTTTTAGGGGAAAGATCAAAGAAAGATACAGATTGGTGTGCTTTGCCTCCTAAATTAAAATCTACACAGAACATAATATCTTCGCTACGCCGCACTTGATGAGAGCTGGGCATAAAACAAAGTCGCTTCCCGCGTCTGTCCATATGTATGCATTATATCTTTAAAACTACGCAACGGATTTTGATGAGGTTTTTTTTATTAGAGTGATTCAAGAGGAAGGTTTATAAGTATAATACATGCACAAGAAAGTAATAGCTTAGGCGTTACGAAGTTCGCCGGGTCGACTAGTAACTATATAAAAACTATCATTCCAGCCTGAAGATTATTAAACAGAGGCCTCCTACCATACCTAACACTTTCACTATATTTAAAATACTAAACAAAATCTACACATAAACCCTGTTATTCGTAAAAAGTTCAAGAACATTTTAGTTATTTGACGCACTTTAGACTGGATGTCACGTATTTATCATACAACAAACCAGAGAAGTAGACCTCCAGCGAAGCTACTTAAAATGTACTGTATCTTTATGAATAAAATGGTAAAACTATGCATCAAAATCGTACTCCTCATCAGAAATATTATCAAGACCATCATTATTCTTGTTGATTGAAGACTCGCCAATCTGGGCGTCCATCGCTGCCATCAGTTGCTTGTCATCCATCTCGACATCAGTATCCTGTTTCAGTCCGTTTTGGTTTTCAGTTCTCTTCTGATCTATACAGTCTTGCAAGTTGCTTACTATTTCATCTGTTTTAGGACTTTGCATGTTGGAAATGGTTTTTTTCTCAGTGTCAATTTCAGGTCCATTTTCTTCCGATTGATTTTCATCTTTCATTAGGACTTCTGTTTTAGAACAGTTTGTGGTACTATCAATGTTTTTTTCTGTTGTTTCTTTGTCATTTTCATCACCATTTTCATTAATATTCGTTTCGTTGTTCACAATATTATCCACCTTCGGAATTTGGTCTTCTTTCCTCTTATCTTGATCTATTAGATTACCTTTTTCTTTCAATTTACTTATGTCATCTACTTTCTCATCCATTTGAGTAATTTTTTCGCTTCTTTCGATACTGTCCTCTTTTAAATCAGATGCTTTACTGTCATTTTCAATCAAACTTGATTCCGTCTCAATCTCTTTGTTAACATTATTTACTTTCTCATAAATTTTAGCACTTTGATCGCTAATTTCGGCCCTTTCCTCTTTCAAATCAGATGCCTTACTATCATTTTCAATCAAATTCGATTCCTTCTCAATCGTTTTCTTAGCAGGATTGTCACCAACATCAGTTGTAACTCCATTGGTTGGTTCATCAGCATAAAACTCTCTCGTTATATCAGGAGAAACACTGTCACCCATTTCTTTAGCGCCTTCAAACGATCTAACATCTATATTACCAATAACAGGACTATCTTTGCCAGTTGAATCAGCATCGCTAGTCAAACTTGCTAAATTTGGATTTTTAACTGTATTGAAAGTTTCATCCCCAGCATCGTCTAGACTGTCAATAATGCAGTCAATATTGTGGCTGAAGTCCTCCGTGTCAGCAAACATGTTTTCTTCCTTTGGCACTCTTTTCCGTTTGGGCACTTTACCTACACACTTGTCGGAGAAAATTGTTTTTAACACAATTTTTGATAACTTATCAACACTTTTCACTGTAGTTTCTGAATCACTCTCCTGGTCCGTGTCCCAGTGGACATTGTCGTCTGCAGGTTCTTGTTTGGTCACCGCCTGGCTCGTTGAGGGGGCTCCGTATAAATCTATTTCAGATGTGAAACTGTTGTTGTACTTGTATGGGTAGTAGCATGCCCAGTCCGTGCCCCAGTGCTGTAACAACGTATAGATATATAAATAAAAAAAATTACTAATACAGTGTGGAGAAGTAAATGCTTGAGGGAAGGAAATGCTTTATTACAGCCTCGATAGACAGACGACTACATTCAGATGACTTAAAGACGACTACGTTCGGCAGAATAAATAAAAATGGGAAAAAAAAAAAAATTAAGCGCCATGTCATGATCATGACCTACCATCATCAGAGTTCTAAACCTAGATAATATTTGAAATACTTGAAAAATACGAGAGACCAAGAATGTAATGCACTAGGGTTCCCTTTTTTGATAAAAAGCCTTACTCTGGAAGATATGATTTTTATTCTAAAGTGGTGCCACTGTTCGTGTAAAAGAAATCTTAAATTAAGGGCTTACACGTTGCGAAACAGGTACACAAAAGCCCTTCAAAATTCCAAGCAAGATTATCTAGGGGGTCAAAGACACATTTTTGATTTCGGCCATGGTTTAGAAGATATCAATTATTTATCGAAGTGACGCGAGTTTCGACCCTCTAACAGTAACTGACCCCATAAACCTCGCTGACGTCCACATGGTCGCCCAGCCTGCGGGCCAGCAGCGGGTCGCAGCGCGCCACGCGCACCTGCAGCGGCTGCAGGCGCCCCCGCAGCGCCGCCGGCACTGCTGCCGCGCTGCTGCGGGGGGGCGCGGCGCTGCGGGGGGGCGCGGCGCCGCGGGGGGCTGCTGGGGCTGGCAAAGATATTATAATCATTACTAGAGGCTGCCCTGCAGTTTTTCCCGCGCAGATTTCTCATAAACACAAAATTCCCGTTCCCGTGGGAATTTCGGTAAATCCCTTCTTAGTGCTCACCTACACTCCCCGAGGAACCCACGTGCCAATTTTCAACTTTATACGCCCAGTAATTTAGGCTCTGCGTTATCTGTCAGTCAGTCAGTAACGGAAGAGTTTTATATATATTGATTAATCAGAGTAGGCAGACGACCTGGTGAAAGCTGAGGAGTACACTGACTGCTCCGTGGCTCAGTTGGCAGTGATGTAGACTGAGTAAGCGTGTGCACCCGGGTGCGATTCTCGGGCGAGGCGAATATTGATATGATGAATATCGATGTTTGTTTCCGGTCTGGGTGTAATGTTTGTCTCTGTATATGTTTCGGGCAGCCTAGAAACAGGTTCTACCTAGTTAGGGGCTCTGAGTATGATGTGTTATTATTATTATTATGAGGGTCACTCAAGACCAGTCGTTGTGACGATTTAAGAGAGAGGCCTGTGTCCAGCAGTGGTCTTTTAGGCTGAGAAAAAGTTAAAAATGGAACTTACTTTTGTTTTTCCCCGAGCATGCGTGTTTCTTCAGGTTCTTCAGCAGACTGTAAGTTCGTTTACAGTCCTCGCATTTACCTGAGAAGAAGATGAAATTATATTACACACAAGTGTATTTAAAAATTTAGCAGAAAATTTATTTTTTCAAAAAATAGAAACTTGCTTCAACAAACTGGCATATATATAAACTTAGAACTTCTTCTTTTTCGAAGTCGGTTAACACAGGTTACCAAACGTTATTCTGAATATAAAAAATACTTTTCTAAAAACCGCATTAAAATAGGTTCACCCAAACTCGAGATAATCGCGGACAAACATACATACAGATCAAACTGAGAACCTCTTTTTTTAAATTGGTTAAAAAATAGGAAAAAAAAAATTATTTTACAAAAAAGGAACCCGCCTTCAATAAACTGACACATACATCAACGGAGCACTTCCTCTTTTTTGAAGTCGGTTAAAATAGGTACTAAAATCTTCTCTTGAATGTAACAAATACTTTTCTGAAAACCGCATCAAGATCGGTTCAGCCAAACTAGAGATAATCGCGGACAAACAAATTTTACATATAGGTCAAACTGAGAACCTCCTTTTCGAAGTCCTTTTAAAATCTAAAATTAATTTGCAATTTGTATTTTTTAGACTTCATTTGATCTTTGTAATTATGTTCCTTTTTAGTGAAAAAAATGTTATATATTAAAATTCCTCCATTTTCCGGAATTTCCCGCCATTTTCCCGCGTGCACCCGGGTTCGATTCCCAGGCGGGGCAAATTTCGATATGATGAACATCGATGTTTGTTACCGGTCTGGTCGTAATATTCGTCTCTGTATGTTTCGGGCACCCTAGATACAGGTTTTACCTAGTAACGGGCTCTGAGTGTGATGTGTTATTTTTTTTATTGTTATTACTTTGTAAAGAATTAATTAAATCATTTGTAATTAGAATCACTTGACAGAGGAGAGCTCGTTTGGGGGCGTCCCCAGGCGACCATTGTCGTAAGGCAAGCCAAACATTTGTTTGCCTGAGCCAATTAGTGGGCACCCTGAACTACCTCGCCTCTCTCAGTATAGGATAATTTACCAAATAAGGTATCAATATTAATTAGATGTAGTCTAATTGACTTTCAATAAGTGATATCTTGTATCCTGTATTGAATAAATAATTTTTTACTTTACTTTTTTATTAAAAGTGTTATAGTGGTATAGTCACCTCCCGGGCGGCCGTCCTCGCCGGCGCAGCGGTGCGCGTGCAGCAGGCTCCGCGTGGGGAAGTCGCGCCAGCAGCGCGCGCAGCGCGGCGCGGCCGGCTCCGCCCACTGCGCGCACGGGATCTCCGCGAAGTGCCTGAATGAGGTTACATAATACACTCAAAGGTGCAATACATTTATACTACTTTTCTTTTAACATAACATACATAATCTCACGCCTTTTATTCCCCGAAGGGTTAGGCAGAGGTACCAGCTCAAGAGCCTGACCCACGTTTTCTTTCTCCTTTTTTTCTTTTCTTTTAAATACTCTAGAAATGAACAACTACTCTAGGAATAACTGAACATACTCTATTTATATTGTCTTTTTGCACACTTTCCAATACTCACGCATCGCATTATATTATTTACCTTATTTGTTAATTTATATATATATATTTATTATTAAAACGGATTCGTTTTGTTTTAATTTAGCATTTTTTTTTTGCTACTTTCGTTAATTTTATTTTTCAATAATTTCTATGTTTTTCATACTGCCAATCGTGGTTCTGGCAGAATTACCAGCGTTGAATTACATTGCATCGCATTGCTTGCAGTATATGCTAAATCAGAGCCATTTTACACCCACAGCACTTACATTTAGTATCTGTGCTAATAGTTTAGTTCTTGCTTGTTATTATTAAAACTTTGTATTTTCTGTTTGTCAGTGTTTTGTGTGTGAATAAAGTTTTGTGTGTGTGTATATGTCTATGAATGTGACCGCAGGATCGGAGAAGGGGAGAAATGGAAAAGAGGCCTTTTCCCAGCAGTAGGACGCTAGAGAATGCTAATAATAATAGTCTTCATCGTTTCCCACTGCTGGGCAAAGACTTCCCCCTTTGAAATCTCATTTCTCTCTCCTCTGCCACCTTAACGTAATAATATAAATATACAGGTTGTCCCAAAAGTTTACGTAGCTAGGAAGGGGGATGATAGGGGTGATCACAAGGGTCACCAGAAAAAAAAACAAATAATATTAATAGTATAGCAAAATCCACAAGGTGTAAAAATATGAGTTTAAAAAAAAAAGGATTTTTTTTATACCTAGGGGGTTTTTTTCTTCTTCTGGTGACCCTTGACCCCCCTTCCTAGCTACGTAAACTTTTGGGACATCCTGTATAGAAAAATCTTCCGTACTGACTGACTGACAGGCAACGCAGAGCCGAAACTAATGGGCGTAACGGGGTGAAATTTTGTTTCTTGAAAAGTGTAGGGGAGCACTAAGAAATTTCCCGAAATTCACATGGGACCGGGAAAAAACGGGATTTTAGTGTTTATGAGAAACTAGTCGACCCGGCGAACTTCGTACCGCCTAAACTATTACTTTCTTGTGCTTGTATTATACCTATAAACCTTCCTCTTGAATTACTCTATCTATTATAAAAGACCGCATCAAATTCCGTTGGATAGTTTTGAAGATATAAGCATACATAGGGACAGACGCGGAAAGCGACTTCATTTTATACTATGTATTGATCATCATAGCGGTAGAAAACGCGGGGCAGCATCTAGTCGGATATATAGGAATCGATGGCATCCCGCCATCTTTTTTAATAATATCTTTAAAAATTCACAGCACACTAGCGTTACACAGCTTACATCAAACATCGACTATTTAATTTACAACTCCAAAATTATTATGCCAATAATGTGGAGGGGGCTAAGAATGGAACGGATTCGGTTTCAACAATATTAAAACGCCATACATACGTTTTTCGTTTTTAATGTTGTACAATACCAATAATCTTTATTAATCGGCCTCTAAATGGAAACATGCCAATAATAGGAAAGGTGATCAAAAATGGGAAGGATTTCATTACATGCATAAAATTCACAAATTGATGTAATAAAATTAAAGGACATTTAATATTTATATAATGTGACAATTTTTTTTTTGGAACGAAGTTCCTTATCTCGGGTTGCGGTGGAGACCTAGCCAAGGAAAAGTTCAATGTTACGGCTTAAGTGAGAAACAAAAGCGTTACAGCGAAGCAGAGAATGAAAGAGACCGAGAACTATATACACTGGGTGTTTCTGACAAGAAGGGGTAATAAATCAAAGGAGGGATTCAGCTCACCATACCTAACAACTTTCCCAAAGCAACATGGGTCGAAATTAAAAAAAAAAAACAGCTGTTCCATAGATTGGTTCGATCAGCTGACGGGGTCAATGTACGGGACAGCTGATTTTTCTTTTGAGATTTCGACCCATGTTGCTTTGGGAAAGTTATTAGGTATGATGAGCTGAATCTCCCCTTTGATTTATTACCGCCTTGTCTGAAATATCCTGCATATCTCTTTCTCGCTTGCTCGCAGTACTCGCTCCCCTTCCTACGGGCAGTGGCTTGGTCGACTGTCAGTCGGCCTTCGTTCCTATCGCGTTTTCCAAGACACATTTTCCTTTTTTTTTAGTTATTGATAAGACTAGTTGATATAGTAGTAATACCTGTCGTACTCCCGGCTGGTGTCGAAGTCCCCGTAGCACGTGGTGCAGTGGTAGCTGCGGTGCGCGCGGTGGTGCGCGCGCGCCGCCTCCGCGGAGACGAACCACGCGCGGCACGCGTTGCACGACAACCTGACACACGAGCCCGGTTTGTACATTGGCGGTCTAGGACGCCGTAACACTTAGGGTTTTTCTGTATTGCAAAATAGCTCTTGTTCTTTGGCAATACAGTCTAGGGCTGACGTTACCATAGACAAATCTGTTACGGCCTCCTAGACCGCCACTGTACTCTGCTGACTATAGACAGGCCTAGCTCACTCCGCACTCCAATATAGGTATAGTATAAAATATATAAATCTTTAAAATTATGCATCGGATTTCGATTTGATTTATTTTAATTAACCCACGAACGAAAAATTCAGAGAGGGGTGTTATAAGAGATAGAGTGATTCAAGAGGAAGGTTTATAAGTGTAAAACATAAACAATATAGTAATAGGTTAGGCAATATGAATTTTGGTGGGTCGACTAGTTAGATCAAAAACCAAAACCATGTTATGTACGGCAATTTAATGCTGTAAAATGCCAAAAATTATTATAGTCTTGACTAGACTTGAAATCCACCATGTGAATAATATGAAGGGGGTCAAGACAAGAATGAATCAGTACTCACTTAATGTGAGTAAAAGTGACGACATGCGTCTTAAAATGGTTAAACACTAGGACAGTCCCGTCCCAGACCCAGAGGCAGACTAAAAATTACAGATGTTGCACTTTCAGGATTTGTTAGGTTTTGATGGTCGAATTGTATCAATCAATAAATCAGAAGTACTGTTACGGGCACATTTGCAATATTGCTTTTCGACCTCTTAAATGTAAGTCAATAATAAAAAAAACGCAGAGGATGAAAGTAATATTGCAAAACCGGCCGTGATACAGGGCAGTACTCATTTGATATCAGTAAATGTGACATGCATACTCAGAATGGTTAGACAGTTCGGTGCCGGAGGTAGATTTAAAACTGCATTTGTTGCACTTGCAGGATTCGATAGAAGTGGTTGGGATCAATTGATAAATTAGTACTCACTTGATATCAGTAAAAGTGACGACGTGCGTCCTCAAATGGTTGGTTAGCAGATGTAAAACCGCAGCTGTTGCACTTGCAGAATTTGTTAGAGGTGGCTGCAGTGGCGGTATAGGATCAGACAATAAATCAGTACTCACTTGATATCAGTAAAAGTGACGACGTGTGACCTCAAATGGTTGGACAGTCCGGTGCCGGAGCTGGATTGAAAACCGCAGATGTTGCACTTGCAAGATTTGGCCGGGGGGGCGGCGGCGGCGCGGGGGGGCAGCACCGGCGGCCAGGGAGGGGACGACTCGCGGGGAGGCGCGGATCTGAGTATTAGAACAGGGGATCTATTACCGTTCTAAAAGACAATTTGTCATGTGATAAGTATACATTATACATTGCGAGTATATTAGGTGAATCACTTTGTCTATACAATAGATTCAGCTGTAAGCCCGGAATGTATACCTAACACTAGTCTAATTGTTTTGTCTAATTCGCATTTTCGTTTAGAAGGCCGTTCTGATTACGTTTACTTTGAGTACTGAATTAACAGTAATTACGAATTGTTGATTGAATAAATTATAATTTGATTTGATATGTAATCGAATATTCATACTCCTTTCTTTACTTCCATACAAAATGTTGAGCTCACTTGAATTTCTTGGCCGAGGCGGGCGACGGCGACGGCGGAGGCAGCTTCCTCTTCACCGGAGTCGGCTTGTTCTCCACCTTCAATAAAACCATCAATTAAATATTGCAGCGTTATCCATTCTGATTCCGTTTTCTCTATAAATAAAGAAGCTTTGACAACTTCCAGCTTCCCTAACAAGCCGGATTCCCTAAAGACTTCAGTACCTATTGTATGTATAGTTTATTTATGTTAGTGATAGGTACAAATTTTTAAATATTATGTATGTGTATGTAGTGTATTTTGTCCACCTGTAAGTATTGTAGGAATAAGCACTCGCAAGGAACGCTTGTAGGTCACTGCTGGCATTGACTGAAAATCAGTGCTGTCGGTGAGAGCCTTCAGCAAATGCTGAGTTAGTGCCATTTTACAGCAACTGCGACACACTATACACAAACGTTGTTTTTTTGCCTATTGTTTTTTTTTTATCTTTTCAAATTGTTGTTTTTTTTTCTTCTGTTGGATTTTTTTGAGATTTTTTTATCATTTGTTTTTTTTTAAATATTTTTTTGTCTTACTTGTATTATGTATTGTATGTATTTTTTTTGTGTGTGTCATAGTTTTTGTAAATAAATACTTTTTCTTTCTTTCTTCTTCTTACCATTAGACCACATACAATACATGCTCTGCGGCAGGTAATACAGAAGACGAAGGAGTATAACCTGCCTCATTGCCTAGCATTTGTGGACTATGAGAAAGCCTTTGATTCGATTCAGACCTGTAGGCCTATTGCGTTTCTCAATGGTCATGAAAATGAAAGTAAATTTGACATTTTATATCCAATCTTGATATCAATCTTTCGAATATTGACGGCATAATGAACTTCAATCTTCATTTCATGGCTGACCGAACTATTTTGACGTTTCATGGTATTGCCGCTGCTTTCGAATGAAAATGGGGATTGAAATGAAGTTGATTCATGGATGTCAACTGTCAAACGATACAGGCGACTCACTTGCTCCCTGTATCGATATTCTTAATGAGTTTGTTTGGGTAAATATTTATTAACATTGAAAAATCTTTTTTGAATGTGAAATTGGGTGAAATTATTAAAATAAAAGTGAATATAGTCTCATCATTCAATCGTTCTTTTATTCATTACCATAGCGATATAAATTAATCGTTTTGTAACCGCAATACCAATGATATCCATCAACTGAAATGTCCATTTTAATTTAACAATATTCATTCTTATTAAGAACCGTAATAGGCCTACCTGCGCACTACTGCAACTCCAGCGGTGCCAAATGGACTATCGGTATATCGAAGTGCTGAACAAAAACGCCACTATGTCAGTTCAACTACAGGATCAGAGCTAGATAACTATTCGAATGAAAGTAAAGTAAGGAATCAACTTACTTTTTGCGCCGGCGGCTGAGGCTTAGTTCGTGTTTTCGGTTCGGAAACCGGAGGTGTTTTTACTTCCACCTGAAAAATAAAACCATCCTGTATAAAAAAAAGAGGATCTAACATACTGTATAACAAAAAAATCCAATAGCCACAACCTGTACAGTGGCGGACTAGAATGACGTAACACTTCTGATTTTTCTGTATTTAAAAATAGCTTGTTCTTTGGTATTACAGTCTAGGGCACACGAGACCATAGACAAATCTGTTACGCCGTCCTAGTCCGCTGTACAACAAAGTAGTGTATTAAGAACATCCTGTATATGATAAAAGTATAACAAAAAGAAGAGCGTTAGAACCATCCTATCCTAGTAGTGAATTAGAACCATAATGAACTGCTACCTAATGCTTTGGTTCTAAATAAAAAATAATGCACATCTCGGATATTTCATAGAAAAAACTAAAGAAACTCGTTGTACGTACACGCGTATCATGCTTGTGTGAGTGAGACGAGACGTGCGACGCTGCTTTATTTGTACTGAGAGTTAACCGAGAGCGGGGGAGCCTCACTTGCTGAGGGAGGCAGGGAGTGCCCGTACTGTATAGTACTATTTAATATACTAGGGCATTAGATGTTGGTCCCTAGTATTTTCTAAGTATTTTATACAATACGAGCTGTCCCGGCTTACTTCGTTGCCTCTATAGACTATGATCTTTTGACTGCCCAGAATGGGCGAATAAAGAAACAAACAACAAACTACCTGTCAAAATATGTCAACAACGGAAAAAATATTGCACCTTGAGTTACATTATTTGAGTTTAAGTAAGGTTCCATAATTTTTTTGAAAATGTAATATAGCCTATGTCACTCGGGGATAGCGTAGCTTCCTAAGCGAGGTGCACAGATATTCCCGACGTGCTGTAAGTGTATATTTACCAGTAGTTCGTTGTTGGCGGGGCGGCGGGTGGCGCGGCGCGGCGGGGAGGGCGAGCGCGAGGGGCTGCGCGCGCGGGGGGGCTTCCGAGCCGACTGAGTCTTCTCAACCTGACATTATAAATTCGCTACTTGACTCTTTTCGGAAAGATATTGTAAAATATTCGTAGGTTTATTTAATGCACTCTATAATTATCTTTTTCTGTAATAACCTTATATTTTCTTATAAAAACTAACATTGTAATAAAATTATGTTATAGAGCAGGGGTCACCAATTAGTTTTGCTCGGAGTCCGCTTCAAGAAATGAAATGCCCATGCGGTCCGCACAAAAAAAAATAAGCAAATATATCTATGGAAATAACAAAGGCATTTTTTACATAAATATGATTTGTTCACGATTTTTTTTTACGGACTGTCTGTCTGAAATTTGGAGTAAAAATTTGGTGCAGTTATTAACATTTAAGGTGGTAACTCACGGTATGGCGCGCAATTCAAATTTTTTTTACGTTTTTTAATTATTTTGGCGAAAGTATTCATATCTAATAAAGTTTAAATGAATTCGCGTACGTAAAAACCAATCTCCCACATTGTGATATATCGTTTTTGAAAGACAGAGTTACCGATTTTGTCTATATTCAAGGAACTTGATTTTTGGCCTTTTACCCCTTAGACACAAAATCTGTAGGTCTGTCTTCCAAAAACGTTGTATTACAATGTGGAAGAAGGTTTTTTACATACGCGAATTCATTTTAACTTTATTAAAAATGAATACTTTCGCCAGAATACATAAAAAACGCGAAAAATTTTGAATTTCACGCCATACCGAGAGGGATCACCTTAAACCTGGAAATAAACATCAGTATAGCCCAGATCGAAATTTGAATTTCGATGACGTTCATCTTCGTAAATGCTGCTTTACAAATACAAGTATGTTGACCAAAACAATTACAAATTTACCCAAAAAAAATCGATCATTTTATTATATAGAGTCTATAACCTAATTTTATTACAATCAATACATAGTATAAAATAAAGTCGCTTCCCGCGTCTGTCCCTATGTTGTATGCTTGAATCTTTTAAAATTATGCAAAGGATTTTGATGCACTTTTTTTTAATAAATAAGGTGATTCAAGTAACAATAATAACAAATCACACTCAGACTCAAGAGGAAGGTTTTTAAGTATAATACATCCACAAAAAAGTAATAGGTAAGGCGGAACGAAGTTCGCCGGGTCGACTAGTAAGTTAATAATAACAATAATAACAAATCACACTCAGAGCCCATAACTAGGAAGAACCTGTATCTAGGGAGCCCGAAACATACACAGAGACAAACAGTACACCCAGTAAACAAAAATCGATATTTAACATATCAATATTCGCCCCGCCGGGAATCGAACCCAGGTGCACCAGCGTCTCAGTCCACATCACTGCGAACTGAGCTACGGAGCAGCTGTACAGTACCACACACCTTTTGAGACTTCTTCGGTTCCACTTTCTTGCTCTTGGGTTTAGGGGTCTTGTCAACCTTTGACCTGTTGAGAGGCTCGTCATCAGAGTCGTGGCTGGCAAACACCGGCTCTGTCACTCCCAGGATGCAGTCCTCGGGCTACGGAGAGGAACATGTTATTTCTGGGTTGTCTTGTAGACTAGGTGCAACTTACGTAAGGCAAGGAAATTGCCTGGATAAATAAGTATGCTTTTTTCAAGGTTTGTGTGATCATGTACATGTACTGTACAGTGTCCCTGTTCTTGTCTCTTGGCACTCTACATAGAGGCAAATCACCAACATTGCATTAATCATTTTTTTATACTAGCTGTGCCCTCAATTTCGTCCATGTAGAGTAGTGACTACTATTTCCTGTAGCCCCTCATCAAAGGGCTTGTCAATTGTATTACTAAAACTCTTCACATTCTTCGCTAAAGCAAAAATAACTTACGGATCCTTGTGGCAGCGCCTGCGGAGGCAAACCAAGCCGCACTCGGGTCCTCTTGTTGATGTTCTTACACATCTCGGAGAATTCATAAAAGTCATTCACTTTGTCTATGCACAGCTCACAGATGAGCGGTGGCATTTTATCATCAGGGTGTACCTGCAATCAAATATAATGGCACTGTTAAAAATTGATAAAAGTAACTTATAATAATAACTAGAGGCTGCCCCGCGGTTTCACCCGTGCAGATTTCTCATAAACAACAAAATCCCGTTTTTTTTCCGTTCCCATAGGAATTTCGAGAATTTGTTCATTAGTGCTCCCCTTCACTCCCCAAAGAACCCACATGCGAATGTTCAGTAGTTTCGGCTCTGCATTGTCTGTCAGTCAGTCAGTAATGGAAGAGTTTTATATATATTGATAATGCATCATACTCAGAGCCCCTACCAGGAAGAACCTGTATCTAGGATGCCCAAAATGTATACAGAGATAAAATAATAATTGTACGGAGTCTTGCTACTCGTACATTTGTTTTGATAGGATGATAATTGATAAGATCGATCTCTTGATATAAAACCTTTATTATGTGGTTTATTTACAATGGTGTGCACAGAATAATCGACAAACGTGAACTAAAGAAATGTGATACAAGTCGCGCCATGTGGCGTAAATTGCTGATTCTTAAATACTTATAAAATATGTGTCGCTTGTACTTGTACATATTCCCGAGCGAGAAAAACTAAAATTAAATACATAAAAAAGTCCTACTGCGAATCACTAACAACAGATTTTTTAAAGACTGGCGAAGTGCCTATATCGATACGATCGCGACGTAGCAGCTCGTTGAGTCCGACGTTACGCGGATATGTAGCCTCCGTAGTCATCGTAGTCGGGCGCGTAGCAGCGGGCGCGGCGAGGAGCTCGCGGGGGGCGGCGGCGGCGGCAGCGGGAGACGCGCGTGGTAGGGGCGTCAGGGGGAGCGAGGTCTGCGCGGGCGGCCTTGTTGCCTGCCGAGACACTCGCCACTTGCAGCGGAACTGGCGCATCATGATAGCGACGCCAGCGACACCAAACATAGCCAGGAGTATGTATATCATGACGTAGTGGTGTATGTCGTGGTTTGACATGCTTTCTGACATGCTTTCTGCATGCGTGAGGGCCTCCTCTTCTTGTTTCAGGTCTCGTATCTTGTCATCAATGTCGGTGTTATTGATTTTTTGAGTTTGCTGTGGCAGGTGAGGTATTGTAATATTTATTATATGATTGATTGGTTCCATCTTGGGTTGGTATATATCTGGAGTCATCTTGAAGTCGCTTGAATGTATCTTGTGAGGATATATTGATAAATTTTCAGTCTTGATAATGCAGCCGTGGCTTAATGTGATAAGTCCGGCTTTCGTAAGTTCAATTGATGACATCCGATCGTCGCATATTGTTCTTATGTGACACGCTTGGCAACAAAAATACAAATATGTGTTCATAGTGTAACTCTCTTGCCATGTGTCCTTGCATGTCTTGGTTTCGGTCTTGCATTCTGAAGCTTCTGTTTCACAAAGATTCTTGTCTTCCCTTAATTGATGTTCTGGCTTCTTACTTTGACAAAAATATGAGTCTGACTGTACTACAGTACACGCTCTGACGTCAACTTCGGTCATAGTAATGTACTTGTCTTGCTTCATGTTAATGGCGATGTAATCTGACACTGGTGTGACGCTTATCATCATCCCATTTCTTGATAAAGGTACTTGATAAATCTTCATAATTTCGTAGTTGTCTCTGTTGATGAGTGGTATCTTGATTTCAAATATCAAATAATCTTCTTGTATTCTTGATTTAACTTTCATAAGTCTGTAGATACTGCGAAGATCTGAGTGGTAGTTGTCGACGGGCAGCGATTCATCCTTAGGTACTTGGCTTGATATTTTATTTAATTCCATGATAAGTTGTTCCGGCGGCACTAAGTGTAAGTTGAAACTTCCTTGATAAGCGGCTGTTATTATTTCGATCAATGTATTTTGTAATGTTTTTAATTGACTGAGCAGGTTGTTCGCAATTGTGTACGCTATTGCGAAGTCGTTTAGGTCGACATTTGCTTGTTCTTCGCTCAGTAACTTGTCCACTGCATTTTCTAAGTCTGACATATGTTTGTTTAAAAGTTGATGCTGTTGATTCATGATTTCTTCGGTGCGCTTTAAAATATTGTTTTGGGCTTCTATTATAGATGTTTGTTTTTTCCATAGTGTTATGGTATGTTTTTGATTTTCTTGTAGCGTCTTGATATCTTGCTTATACTGGTCTGCGAATCGTTCGTCTAAGACGCCAAACAAGTCGCTTGCTATGTATCCGATAGCATTGATAAGACCTCGGCGCGCGCGCGGGCTACGTGATCCCGGTGGCGTGGCGGTTTCTTGCTGATTTAAGAGTAGTTGATTGTAGTACTCTAGTCCGATGAACCCGTGACGTAATTGCTCGAGTATCACCTTGCAGTGCTCTTTGTTTCTGAGACTGTTGCATGTTTTTTCTAGTGAGTTGGAATATTCGTAGAGTGCCTTATTGCCTTGCCAATAAGGCTTCATATCGTAGTATACGACCATCTTCCATTCGTCCTTGATAAGTTTCATGTTTGATACTTTGTCAAAGTATAGGCTCTGGCTATCTCTGAATTTCGTGATATTTTGGCATTCTGAGCTTGTTATCAGGGTCATGAAGATTAGAAGTGCAGTAGCTAGAGAGGTGAAACTGAAGTTGACCTTTGCCGATTTTTGTTTCGGTAATTCTTGTTTATCTGCAGTGTCTGGCTTGCTGTTTTCTTGATACTGTTGTAGTACGGATAATTTAGTCACTGGACGCTTGATATGACCGCTTCTTGTTTTCAGTGTTACGACACGTACGTAACCGTCCGCTGTTTTTATGCCGCGGCCCTTGTTGGCTTTGACGTAGATGTGCCCTGTGAAGTCCACCCCGGTCTTTTTGAAGGGTCTGGAGGCATTCACCCTTGGTTGTGGCAAATCTCCCATGATTTGATCTTGTAAACGTGGCTGTTGTCTTTTGCAAGTCACACATTGGCGAATGTGTTTTTTCGTGACGCGGTTGCCTTGCGGTACCCAATACTGCTGTCGGACGAACGCTAAAGTAACACGAGCTCCTCCGTGATAAGTAAGCTTGTGTGCGTGTCGTACAATCAACTCGGTAAGCTTGCTGTCCTTGGGTAAAATAATTGGATTTTTCATCTGAGGATTAATTTGGGCATGTTGCAGTCTGCCGCCCACTCGCAGCATCTCATTTTTGTCCAGAAATGGATGGAGGTTGGCAATCTTGCTATGAGATGGTAAGTTTTTCTTTTCCTTGATAAACTGAATTTCTTGTTCATACTCAATTTTTTGTATTTTCTTGATAATCATGTTCTTTGATTGACGTATTTCGGAAACGCTTAGGTAAGGTTCTTGTTTCCTATCTTGCTTTTTCATAGTGAATCGGCGTACCCATGCTAGTACATTCACAAGTTTTGTCCATGAACTGTACTTGTTTAATAAATCATTGATGATACAGTTTTCACTTGATTTTTCTTGATTTGTAATCATGACTTGTTTTGATTCAGATAGCTGCTCATCTGCAGAGAACATGATATTTTCTCGCTTATCTTCATTAAAAGATGGGAGCCATGATGGTCCATTCCACCATAGTGGATGTTGTATAAGTTGTGTTGCAGAAAGTCCCCGGCTTGCGCAGTCTGCTGGATTGTCTTTAGATTTGACGTACTGCCACTGCTCCGGTGGAATAACTGCGGTTATTTGTCGAACCCTGTTGCTGACAAACACCTTCCACCGTGCAGGGTCTCCTTGAATCCAGCCTAGGACTGCAGTAGAGTCTGTCCAACCAAATACTTGTATCTTGTGACCGGAAAGACATTGTATGACTTTTTGCATAAGTTTAGATAACAAGTGCGCTCCGCATAGTTCCATTTTTGGCATTGTTACTTCCTTGTTGCACGGAGCCACCTTTGATTTTGCGACGACTAATGTTGGTTTCGAATTTGCTTGATTTTCGACCAGCAGTTTGCAGTAAATGACACAGGCGTAAACTTTGAGCGATGAGTCGCTGAACCCGTGTAACTGGATACTTGCTTCGGCGTTCGTGCCTAACCATCGAGGTATTTTTATAAGCTTGATATTTATTAAATCTTGTTTTATTTTTTGCCATGTTGTATTTATATCCGTTGGAATTTTGTCGTCCCATTGAATATTTTCTCTCCAAACTGTCTGAAATAGGACTTTCAGTTGCGTGGAAACAGGTGTCAGCCACCCCAAAGGGTCAAATAACTTGGATATTTCTGACAGCAGCTTTCTTTTGGTGATGTGCTGGTCTGAACCTTTCACGTCTGTATCCGTGCTGATTTTTGATTGAAAGATAAAGACGTCCTGTTCTGGGTCCCACTGGATCCCTAGAGCCTTGGTTGTTTTTGACTCCTTGAAGTCATAGTTTTCTTGTTCTTGTATGGTTTTCTGGTTATCCAGTAGTTCTTGATCATTGGATGACCATTTTCGCAGGTTGAAGCCTCCAGAATTTAATAACGCAATTAGATCTTGCTTCATTTGCTTTGCTGATTCGGTATTATGATTTCCGTGGATGAGATCATCCATATAAAAACTGTCCTTGACGACTTTGGCGGCTTCAGGATATTTATGTTGCTCATCATCAGCCAGTTGATGTAAAGTCATCATGGCGAGGAACGGCGCGGCCTTGGTGCCGTACGTTACCGTAGTTAATTGATATTCTTGCAGTTCATCTTTCGGTAAATTTCTCCAGATGATTTTCTGTAGTCCTTGATCGTCAGGATGAACTAGGATCATCCGAAACATTTTCTCTACATCTGCAGTGTAGGCTACTTGATATTGCCTCCACTTTAAGATCAATGTAAGTAGGTCCTTTTGCAAATTGGGTCCTCTGTACATGTGATCGTTAAGGCTCGTTCCACTGGAGCTTTTCTGAGATGCGTTAAAAACTACACGCAGCGCCGTGGTTGTTGAACCTTCCCTTATGACGCAGTGGTGAGGGAAGTAGTACTCTTGTGGGTAAATTTTGGCAACAGGTTTCATGTGTCCCATCGCTATATATTCTTCGATAAATAACTTGTATTCTTTTTCGATATTTTTATTTCTTGATAACTTTTTCTCCAGTTGCATAAATTGAGCGACAGCAGTATTTCTTGAATGACCCATATCGCACAAGTCCGATTTAAGGGGAAGGCGTACTTGATACTTTCCGTCCTCGAGACGAACTGTTGTTGCGTTGTAAAATTCGATGCAACTTTGATCTTCATCTGATATAGTAGTCTGGTCTGGTATGTCTTCAATCTCCCAAAAAGTTTGTATATCAGGTAAATTGGAGACCATATTGCACTGGAAAACTTCTGCCTTGCCGCATAAAATCCAGCCAAGTCGAGTGTGTTGCGCGATTGGCCTTAAGTAGTCGGCTCGCCTTACACCTTCGAGTAAGATTTGAGAATACACGTCCGCGCCAAGTAGCATGTCGATCGGGCGACTCGTGTAAAACTCGGGGTCCGCCAACTGTAAGTCAATTAGATGTTCCCATGATGGTTTTCCAAAAGTACAGTTAGGCAAGTTTCTTGTTAAACTTTTCATCACGAAAACTTCTATATGAAGACAGAAGTTTTCGGTAAGCGACTGGCAGTTGATGTTCGCTTTTCCCTTGCAGCTTATATCTTGTGTTCCGACGCCTGTTATGATGCCGGTACATTTTTGTTTTGATAGGCCTAGTTTTTTAGCAGCATTTTCCGTCATTAGTGACACTTGCGAACCTTGATCAATTAAGGCACGCATCACGTGATAGTGTCCATCTGCGCCCTGGACCTTGATCATCGCAGTAGCCAGAAGTATTTCGGTAGGCTGCTTTTGAGCCACGTGATAATTTGCATGATTTGTGGCGTTTCTTTCATTTAAGTCGGCTTGATTCGACCTAGTTACAGTGCTGACGGTAACAAACGCGTCGTGGAGGATGGTATTATGACACCCGCCGCACTCGCGGCATCGTTTGGTCGATATGCAGGGCTTGTTAAAGTGATTGTAAAGACAATTGCAACAAAGACTAAGTTTCAATATCGCTTGCCTTTTTTGAGTTGGTGTCATTTCCGCGAATTCTTTGCAAAAGTAAATTCCATGTTCATTACTTTTACATATTGCACAATTTAATTTTGTGTTTTTTATTTTATTTGCTTGTGTAGTAGCCTTGTTGCTAGCAAAGTATTGCTTCCCATGTGATTTTTCTTGCTTCCCAGGAAACGACGGCGTCGAAGAACTTGGTTTTGACGGACTGTTTTCTTGTTTGCGTCGCGACGATTCCATGGTTGTGAACTTGTTTTCTAAGAATGCCAAAAATTCACTTAGTTTCGGCAACTCTCGGGGATCAGCCAGCGATGTCATATAATCGCTGTGGGTTTCAGCATCCAATTTTTGAGATAAAATATGGACTAGAATGGGGTCCCATGATTCGACGTCCACACCTAAGTTCTTAATGGCGTTTAGGCATTCAGTTGTGACGTCGTGGATGCGCTTGATATGATTTGCTGTGACTCTATCTTGTTGAATAATCGGTAAATTCATGATTGTAGAAATATGAGAAGTAAATATTAGTTTTTTGTTGCTATATCTATGATTAAGTATGTCCCAGCTTGTTTTGTAATTATCTGAGCTTATCTGTAAGTGTTGAATGAGACGCTCAGGCTCTCCTTTTAACTTGCTTTTTAAGAACTGCATTTTCTGAGCGTGCGAGAGTGAAGGGTTGTTGTGTACGGCTTCTTGGAATAAGTCTCTGAACGAGACCCACTGCTGGTAATTTCCGTGGAATTGAGGGATGTCTAGTTGAGGAGTAGACTTTTCCCGATGTTTCACTGACCATAATTTGCCGTTTATGGCCTTCTTGATCTTGATATAGTTTTCTTCGTGTTCAGAAAACATAGAATCATATTCTTGATTTGAACCGTCGTACTCACTATCGAACTCCCAGTGAAACTTGTCAATCACTTGCCAACGGGTTTCGAGCGTGCGTAGAGCGTCTTCAAACTCCCACTTGTCGTTCATGTCTTCTATTTTGATTTGAGACAAGGTTCGAGCAAAGGCCTTGAAATTACTTGTCTGTTTCCTGATAAACTCGTCGAGCTTGCTTTCTGAGCCGTGGGATTGATAGGTTGGCGGCGGAGGCATTTTGGACTCCTGAGCGTTTACGCGAAAAGCAGGCGTTGGCAACGGTGAGGGTTGTCTATCGGCATACGACGTACCTGGGGTTTCCATGGATTTCGGTCGAGCGCAAAGCCAGCTCTCCAACAGCTCCCTTGCTTGAGAGTAAATTTCTCTGGTGTTTTCAAAGAAGTTACTCGTAAAATAATCTTCACTTGAGGATAGCTCCTTGATCAGTTGATGGTGGTTTCTTTGAAACTCTAACCAATAGTTCTCCAAAGTCTCTAGCCGGCGCTTGATAAGATCTGGAGTCCTGCGTTCTATTGGTTCTTTCTTGATATTGATAAGTAATTTTTGGATGCTTTCAGAAAGGCATTTCTGCTGCTCCATAATTTTCTCCATGATAATGAGATATTACTGACTTGATGCTTGATATTGATATGTTGTAGGTACCTTTTTTTTTTTTTGAGTTCACTGTCTTGACTTGATATCTTGATGAGACTTGATATGTTTGATAGTAATGGATTTGTATGGTTATAGATTCGCTTGATTGTATGGTTATAGATTCGCTTTATTTCAGTGTTTTTTGCGTATACTTACTCAAGTGACATGGACGTGCGCCCTCTCAATCTACTGGTGAGACCCGCTTGTGGGAGGCCAGCGACCGATGCGCTCTCACTTAAGAATACACACAAAATTCACTAAAATCACTTTCTCGAAGGACCACTATGTACGGAGTCTTGCTACTCGTACATTTGTTTTGATAGGATGATAATTGATAAGATCGATCTCTTGATATAAAACCTTTATTATGTGGTTTATTTACAATGGTGTGCACAGAATAATCGACAAACGTGAACTAAAGAAATGTGATACAAGTCGCGCCATGTGGCGTAAATTGCTGATTCTTAAATACTTATAAAATATGTGTCGCTTGTACTTGTACAATAATCAATACATAGTAGGGCATGAATACTGGAATCTCTGGAAGAAATATTCAATATTTTCAATTCCGATATTGAGGTAGCCGATATCGGAATCTCGTAGCAACATATTTGTTGTTATTTGAGTTCTAAAATAAATGATTAAAACGTTCCACAAGTCTCCAATATAAAAAGTAACTGTAAATTTGTTATTTCTAAGCTTTTATAATCATAAACAATATTTCAAATCAGTTTATTTAGGTATTTGGTACAAAATTTGTACTGGTACAATGTATAAAAGAAGAAACCAAAATCTTAAATGCTTAAATAATACTTATGTAGATAATAATAAATCAATAAAGTTTTTTTTTTTTTTTTTCAAATTACAAAAACATTTCATTAATTTTTTTTTTTTTTACTCATTGTATCTATTCCTAGGAAGATATATCAGCTTGATAAATAATGAAATTCTTATTAAATCCAATTCGGTATATGAATTTTATACAGTTACTATTGAAATACATATTAGCTTCTTGAGTAATTTGGAGCCAATGGCGCTAGCATCGCTGTAAACTGGCTCTTAAATCTTTAAAACTATGCAACGGATTTTGATTTGATTTCTTTTAAAAGATAGAGTGATTCAAGAGGAAGGTTTATAAGTATAATTCATTACATGCACAAAATACTATAAGGTTAGGCGGAACGAAGTTTGCCTTGCTTAAAAAGTACATTGTAACATTAAATAAATACAGTTATCAGTAAGATGTTGTAGTACATGCATATTTTTGAGGTGTACTCTTCTTAACTAGGCCGAGACCTGTATCCTAGAAGATCTTTAAAATGGGTACTGTAAGTACATTAAACTACTTGTTCACTATAGATAAACTGAAAATAAAATGAAAAATAAAATTAAAAGTAAAAAAATAAAATAAATAAAATAGTAATAATAATAATAAATATTAATAATAATAATATTATTACATATTATGTAAATAATCATCATACTAAATATGAACATTACACCCCAGACTGGGAAAAAAACATCAAAATTCATCAAAACAATTTTCGCTCAGTGCACCCACCAGCATCTCAGGCCACATCACTGCATTACTACATTAACCCCGAGTGTCATAGGCTATATAAGATTTTCAAAAAAAATAGGGATCCTTACCTAAACTCAAATAATGTAACCCGAGGTGCAATATTTTTTCCGTTGTTTACATATTTTGACAGGTGGTTTGTTGTTGTTGTTTGTTTTTTATTCGGCCATTCTGGGCAGTCAAAAGAACATAGTCTAAAGAGCCAAGTCTTTTGTAGTACTTATCTTATATTCTATGGCATAACAAAGTAAGCTGGGAAAGCTCGTTGTTCAATAAAGGACGCAATATAAACATAGTATCCTAAATTGCATAAGGCAAGGTGGTTCTGGGTCGTCCCATGCAGCTAAAGGCAAGTAAATAAAATTCCAACAGTCCAGGGAAGCACAGACAAGCACTAATAACAGTATACAGGCGCCTATTAGACCCATCTGCAAAGCTGATGGTAAGTTTTATTGCAAGTTTTGAGCTTTCGAGTATGAATTCCAGACAATTGTTTCATGAAAAAGGAAAAACTACTTACCCCTGACCAAATTTAGGCTATTGGTCTCAATTTGAGAAAGTGGGATACCAAACGGTATGGTGAACACACAACGCAACAACAGTTTCAACAAAAGGTGACTGACTTATTAATGTATCTTACCTCGATTTGAACGCATTCCCGAATTTTCTGCCTCAGCTCGACGGTATCCATGCTCACCACATTTTGGATGATGGGCATTTTGTAGCCTCCACCGGCGCCGCACAACCGGCAAGCCCGGAATATATCGTATATTGTCTGTTTCTTATTACTTAATTTTGCCTTCGACATCTTGCTGTTTTCGGTAGATTATGTACTCTGAATAAGTGAAAATAACCCACTAATTTAGGCGTGCTTTGCCGCTTTCTTTCACTATTTTGCTAAACGGATCTTCGTCGCCACGCCATTTTGAAAAATGGATCTTTTTTTTTTTTTTGCCATGTTGTCCAAGTTTCAAACCCCTCCATACGGTTGACAACTTGCCTTCCAATCCAACCAAACAAAGTGACCTTTTTTGAGTGGTAGATTTAGTAATCTGTGGTGGTAGAGGTAGAGCTTCGATTCGAGATGCATTTGTGCTTCAACTCGCACGCACGCAGTTTATGCATTCAATTCAACCTTGCTTAGCAACAATATGTTCAAACAACGCGGTTCGTAAAATATGTTTCCTTACGAATAATAAATGAAAAGATAGGTGAATGAAACAAGAAAATATGCTACGTATCTACAAAACAAAACGCATGACTCTCATCCATCAATACATAATAAGCTATAAAAACGTTAATTACATGCCAACTGCTACTGCCTGCTCCATTAAACCTACAACTTGATGAGATGTGTCTGTGCGTGCCGTGTACCTGCTGGGTGTAAGCTGGCTTCAAGCCTGCCTCACCACATCACACAACACACAACCTCAACAACCTCCAACCGAGGCCAATTAGGAAGGTCACCTTGGTTGCTTGGCTAGTTGTCAACCGTTGGGTGCGATACCGTGAAAACGTTGCCATATAAAATAAAATACTGACTGAAAACAAGGCTACAGCCTAAAGATCTTTGGACGATCTTTGGCTTTCGCAGGGATTGATTGATAGAAAAAAAGTAAAGTATTTGTTTTGTTCAGTCAGTTTATCTCTAGTTGGTCTGGTCTGTGAGTCAGTTTTGTTTGTTTTCTTTCGTTCGAGGATTTCGATTTTCCAAACAAGCCAAATTTTTAAGAATCTAATATACCATAGTTTAAAGAACCAGTGTCAGTGAAACCCGGCAAATATTAATTAAGAACTATGGATATTAAAAGTGCCGATAGTCCCTCTGAAGAATGTATTACTTTGGATAATAACCTCCAACAACTAAACTCCTTGATAAATGAGCATTTTACTGTGAAAATGATAAAATCCTGTAGCTTCACAGGCTTTGTTCATGCCGTTGATCCTATCTCTAAGAGGTAAATAACTTGAAAATATTTTGTAACCTTAAAATTTATTGTGTGACTTCTGCCTTTACCAACCAGCCTGTGCCTGCTGATTTAATCATTTTTAAAATGAGAACCATGTAAAAAAAACAAATAGTCAACAGGCGATAGAATAGACAATTAACTGACGACGCAATGGCTCATAGTTCATCATGTTTGCCTGCACTTGCAACCCACCGCCTCCCCTGCAAAGCCCATTGCAATGCTGGTTTACAGCGATCACTAAACAAGCGGGAGTCTGGATTAGTGAAGCCCTACTGTATTACTTAAAAATACATTATTTATAATGACATTTGTTTCATAAGGCAGTATAAAATCAGCTGTGTCAGCTAGTATTAATTTATAAATTATTTTATTTTTATTTTTCAGCCTTCTGCTAGCAGTACCTAAAGGCGAAGATTTTCAAACAGTACTTATACCTGGCCATGCTATTATTAGTTTATCAATAACTACACCGTTGGACAGTAAAAGACCCATAAGAAAAATACTGGCAACCATTTCAGAAGAAGAAATTGAACTCAGAAGAGAAAAAGTTATTGCCTGGTTAAAAAAGAACTTACTTCCCGCCACAATAAAAGATGGTGCCATAGATCTAGGTAATGTAACTATTTTACCGCCTTTTTCCTCCAGTAATATTTGTACTGATAATCCAATGGTTGCTGGGCAAATAAGGAAGATTTTAGAAAGTATGCCTGAAGACTTTGTACCCTAGTCTGTTGTTTGAATTTGTATATTTGTTAAAAGTTTAATTAAATCACTTCTAGCCAGGTTCAATGCAAAAATTGAGAATTCTTTACAAAGTAACCTTAATATTTTTTTGTTTGGGGTTATTGTGTTTTGTAAATGCACCCTTATGGCCGACGCTGAGACTTTATTTCTGATTTAGAACTTTGAACCTTATTATCTTAATTGCGCCTCTCTGTATGTGCTCTTGACCTAAATTGAGTACCTTACCTGTGACTGTGACCTTACCTACCTAATCAGGGATTATTGTATTGTTTCATTTGTTCTTATAAACTAATCTATTTAAATAAATTTTGATATAAATTGAATTGGTAATAAATGAAAAAATATTTTTTAAGGACCATATTTTTTTTATTTCTATAACATCAGTCTATTTTTAAAACAAAAAAAAACAATCTTAATATTATCTTTAAAAAAAAACTATAAAAGCGCAACCTTTAACACTTTTATTTAGGCCACCTCTATGGTGGTCTAAATAAAAGTGGGTACTGGGCAGTGACATTAACTGTCTTTAGAGGTCAGTGTTCGATTCCCGGCGGGGGTGAACATTGTTATGATGTATCTCAATGTTTGTTTGTGACTGTTTCAGGCTTGGGTACAAAACATATACCCTGTCTGTATTCATAAAAAGTTAAAGAGCATTTTAGTTATTTGACATTCAATTAAGACTGGATATGTTATGACTGATATGAGTGTGATGTGTTATTATTATTATTATTATTATTATATCGCGTATTTACCATACAACAAACCAGAGAAGTAGACCTCCAGTAAAGCTACATAAAATGTACTGTATCTTTATGAATAAGACGGATAATATTTAATGTTCTGTGGTCTAGGGTGTACCTGGCGGTCTAGGACGGCGGCGTAACAGATTTGTCTATGGTCTCGTGCGCCCAAAACTTAAATACCAAAGAACAAGAGCTATTTTGCAATACAGAAAAGCCGGAAGTGTTACGCCGACCTAGACCACCACTGTATGTACTTTGGGCACCCCAGTTACAAGTTTTACCTAGTTAGGGGCAGTGAGTGTACTTATAATATGTGAATATTATTAAATTTTTCTTATTTTTATTATAAATGCTTTTTTGTGTTTGTATTTAATGAGAGGTTTTCAATTTGACAGCTCAGAAGAAAAAAACAAGTTTCACTAAGCTGCTACTAGATGGCGCTGTGCCAGGAGCAATAGGTCAAGATGAAATGAATGATTCAATAGCTCAAAATGAAACATAAAAATTAAAATTTAACTGAGGCAGTGACGGAGTAGGTGAAATTAAGATTTATACTTAGCAGAAAATGATCCAATCCAAAGATTCAGTCAATATTCGATTTCCCATTTCTCTTATATAGCTTTAGACACCGCCATCTACCGGCGTATTATGAAACTTTTTTTTTTCTTTTCTGTCACTTTGAAAACCCCTCATTGTAATAGTTGTTGGTCAGTAGAGTTCACAACTCACTTAAATTAATTAAAATTAAAATGATTGTACTTTTTAGTAACTTTCTTACTAATATATCTACCTAACATTTACCTAATTTAGTCACTATACTCCAAAGCATAAAAGTTTTAAACATTATTTTTTATCAAGGTTACTTTAAATTAGTGAACAAAACTTAACATACATACATTATCAATAACAACTAACAACAGTACAGACAAAATACATATACTTTAAAATTAAATTATTTATATATATTTTTTTATCTATGTTATTATGTCAATTTAGTTATGTAACGAATCACTAGAGATAATCCGGACATCTCGAAATTTGAAAAAAATCCCAAATAAGGTTTTTTTTATTATTTAGGTACTTAAAAAAAAACTTTTACGCCAGGGAGTTTCCTTGCGTCATTAAGTACGGCAGTTGGCACCAAATCAACCCCAAAACCCCTATCTTAGAGTGGGTACATTAATGTGCTGTCTACTAAATATTGTATTTGTACTATTTAATATAAAATTATCAAGACTAGCTACATTAATAATAACTTAACTTGAGTTACTGTAAAAATATTTTTCTTGTTTTTCAACCATTTGGAAATTAGGGTTTTTGCAACATTGCTGTTCCCGTCAATGAAAAAAATTACCTTACGATTTAATTATTTAAATTAATAATATGTCAAGGAAATCACGATTTGCCCGCAGCTTGTGATTTTCTTACTGGCTGCATTATAGACTCCATTACCACCGCTGCAGGGTTTGCCTTGCTGCATCTAAATAAAAGAAAATCTCAAAAAATTACATTTATATTTATTTAAATTAAGGTTTATATTTATTTAAATGTCCAGTGTGTTAGCTAACTCCATAACAAATTTCATTTGATATCACTCCAGCCGTTTAGATGTGAAGAAGTAACAAACATACACACAAACTTTCGCCTTTATAATATTATTGTGTTTAGCTCTTATGAAATTTATAACGCATATAGGGTAAGCCGTGCCATTATTGGCCCCCTTCCTGTTATTGGCATGGTCCATTTAGAGGCTGTTTATAAGGATTCTGGATATTTTACAGCCTTTAAAACAAAAACTCTGTATGTTTTGTGTTTTAATGCTGTAGAATGCCAAGAATTCATATATTTATCCTCTTCGTGTACCATACCTTACCGTTAAAAAGAAGAGGGGCTTAGCCTATAGTCTAACCCTCTTATTCATAAAAAGTTAAAGAGCATTTTAGTTATTTGACGTTTGTCAATTTACACTGGATGTCACGTATTTACCATACAACAAACCAGAGAAGTAGACCTCCAGTAAGGCTACTTAAAATCTACTGTATCTTTATGAATAAGACGGTAAAAATATATTATACTAGTCGGCCCGGCGAACTTCGTACCGCCTAACCTATAACTATCTTGTGCACGTATTATACTTATAAACCTTTCTCTTGAATCTATTTAAAAAAAAACCGCATCAAAATCCTTTGCATAATTAAATAGATTTAAGCATTCATAGGGACAGACGCGGGAAGCGACTTTGTTTTATACTATGTATTACAATGCGATTGAAGAAATCGCTCTAAGCGATAAGACCGGTCATTGCAATCAATATATTAATTTAGGAAAATAATTATTATGTTAGGTTGATTGATTGTTAGAATGTCCTAATTATGATTTATTATCTTTGTCCATATCTTTTTACCTCGGAAACATGTCATTGCATTGCAGCTCGCTCCATCCGGTCAGTGCTTCGTATAGCATAGTGTCTAACGCTTTATCGGCTGATAGTTCCCCTGTTAGCATCCTTAGCGCCATTCTATAAAATAAAAAAACTTATTGGTAATTGACATAGGTAACGCAAGAATTTGGAGCCGTATAATGTTTTTAATACCGCAGTTTATCGTGAGGACGATAGGATAGGAGTATAAAAGACGGGACGACAGAATACTCAATCAAGGCAAACTGTGTGAAAAGTCCTAATAAAAATAAAATATGGACGAAAGATCCGCCGAAAAGGATTTTTGGAACGAAGTTCCTAATCTCGGGTTGCGATGGGGACTTAGCCAAAAAATAGTGTAACGTTACGGCTGAAGTGAGACACAAAAGCGTTACAACGTGAAAGAGACCGAGAACTATATATCTCTCTCTACTCTCTACTAAGTCGACTGTCAGTCTGCCTCCGTTCCTATTGCGTGTCCCACCACGAAATGTTCTCCTTTTTCTTATAGAATAGATAAATAAAATTTATAGCTTTCTTAATTATCCTGGAAAAAAAAACCTTACCCATTAATTCTTGCCATGACACCGTAAGGTGCATTCAGTTTAGCAGTCGCGACCAAATTCCTGCAATAGAGCAGCCATACGCAGTCCAATTCAGTGTAAAACGTGGCGCTAGTGTCGTTTTTGGTGTACGAAGTCTGGAGGTGATTCAGCGCGTGCGTGTTTCCGTCGATGTTGCGTGAGATTTGAGCGTGTGTGGACGGACTTAGCTCTTGCCTTGACAGCTGGGTTAGGACCATTCTGTGAAAAGGAAATTAGTTGGTGAAAATAGAAACTACAGAAAATGAAATACTAAGGCCGCGTTTAGGGGCACGCGGGGCGTTGCGCGGGGCGTCGTGTGGGGCGTGCTGCGATTTAATCAAACGTATAGAATTGTAATGACCGTTTACAGAGACGCGTTGGCACAGTCGATGCAGGCGCCGACGCGGAGACTCCAAAAAACTGACTGTCAGCCTTATTCTAATTGATGAGAAGAAGCTAGTTTAACGGTACTTACTTAGTATTCTTGTAAGCTCTTCCCAAATGTATGGCGGCGCGCGCTGTGCTCATTCCTATTTCTAAAACATTTTCTATTAGATTTTTCCCGATGTCGAAGTCGTTGGCTTCTTGTCGCAGATTTTGTCGTTTTCTGTAAAAAAAATATCAATAAGCTTTGCAATTGAAAAATTCAAAATAAAATTGGTACATAATGTTACCGGCCCATTTATGGCCCAATTTTTTTTTAATTTACACGCCATACATACATATTTTTTTATTAGATGCGTTATGTACAGTCAAGGACTAGGAGGCCGTAACAGATTTGTCTATGGTTACGTCAGCCCTAGACTGTATTACCAAAAAAACAAAAGCTATTTTGCAATACAGAAAAACCGGAAGTGTTACGCCGATCGTGTCCGCCACTGTACTTACCCGTGTGCGACTTCGTGGCGGGTTTCCACTTTTGATGGATCCAAAAACATTGCATTGAATGCGTACACGTCTGGGTCCTTGAGCATTTTGTTGCGGGCTTGCTCCTGAGTAAATAAAAAGATAGTTACTTAAAAAACAATGCAGAAAATCTGTTTTAAGATTTGGGATTTGTAAATATAAGCTTTTCTAATAAGATTTCTTGATATATGCAGTTTGAAAATATTAGTATAGGTATAGAAAAGAAATAGCAATTGGCCAAAATGACTGCCTTTGCTGTACTAGATTTGTTAATCAAACGCTACTTTTTGATATAGATTTACATCGAAAATACATTGATTATATGTTTTTAAAGAAACTGTATTACCTGATTCTCCCACGCCATCAGTTGAATATTGTGAAGCAGCATCACATCAAGCGATAATATTCCAAACGATAGCAAATCTGTACTGTTACTCAGTATCACCTTCCTGCTGCTATTTACACTACTAGTGTAGTTCTCCCCGAAATAAATATCTTTTAGTTTATTCATCACTATCGTGACATTACCTTCTATAAGACTTTCGTTCAAAGCTTTAAGTAAATGACTGAATTGGGTACCAGGTGATTTTTTGTACAATTTAGCTGTAGCATTGTTGACTGCCTCAAAATCAGAGTCTGAGTTTATCCAATCGTGCAGCTCTTGTACTTTTTCTATCAAGTAACTAGTCATAGTATTGCTTTGAAGATAATCGTTGTAAGAGTTCTCGTCGTTATAGTAATATTCGTCATCGTAGGCTGTGTTCTTTAGGTGATTAACGTAACCTTCGGGCAGCCTGATAGTTCTTTCACCCAAATCAGGTAGAGTGGGTTTGAATTCTGGAATTATTCTGTCTGGCATTCTTGCTTGGTCCTTCTTTTCAATTTTCCTTTCTGCATGTTCTACTACTTCTTGTATAGGATGTATTTGTGGTTTGGCACTCAGATCTGGTCTTTTATGATCACCTTTACGGTTTTTAGCCACGATATTCTTGAATATTGATAGTTTTTCGAGAATTGGGAATTGTATTTCTTCTTCGTCTGACAGGGTGTCGGGGACGGCTTCGTTATCGATGACCGGTTTAATCGTTGTCTTATGGACGCGTGACTGGATGGGATATACTTGCTGAGGTTGTGGGTAGACGGGTGCCTAAATAATAAAATATTATACAATTTATAATTTTTTAGAATAACTAAAAAAAAAAATTGGTCCTAATCTAATCCAGAGGTACACTGACTTTTTTCTCATAGACTATTTTTACAATGTATCTGGTTCCGGTCCTTGCAGCTATATTTCTTCCAACTTTATCTTTGAACTTAGATGGTATGGTAAAGTAGACTTTGGGAATTACTGGTCTAAATTGTTAAAAATTTGACCTATTTCTTAAATCAAGCGTTGATGCAAAACTGCACACAGGTCATAGCAAATGTTTGGTTTTTTATATACGTAGGTACGTTACCTTCTTATTTACATAATCTCACGCCTTTTATTCCCCGAAGGGTTAGGCAGAGGTACCAGCTCAAGAGCCGGACCCACGTTTAGCCGAGTTTATGCTTTATTACCAACGTGACAAGGGGCCAGCTTGTCGCCGCGGTTATAACGACCACTACTGCGGCCGGGACCAACGGCTTAACGTGCCTTCCGAAGCACGGAATCATCTTACTTTTCGGACAATCAGGTGATTCAAGCCTGCAATGTCCTATCCAACCGAAAACAACCACAACGTGATTTTTGTGAGAAATCAATATGTGGTGTTTTCTGCGGGGATCGAACCCACAACCTTCCGAGCCCTAATCAAAGGCGCGACGCGCTACGCCACTGGGCTACGGAGGCGGTTATTACCTTCTTATTTGTATGAAGTAAACATTTCCCGAACCCAAGCCCGATAATTGCGGCCTAAAACTATCACGTTGCGCACCAAAACTAACAATTTGAGTACCAAAACTCACCAAAGGTCCGCTAGAATGTTGATAGTACTCAGGTGCAGGTGAGTAGGTGTCTACGCCCCACTTGGTGATAGCTATAGTTGCAAGGACTAAAGCTGCGCAGACGGCGCTGCAGGAAGCGCTGGCTATTACCCACACTCTTAGAGGCACCTGTAGTATCATAAATTTATCATTATTGTTATGTATGATTTAAGACTGCAGTAAAGTAAATGTTGCATCATATATTTAAACCCAGAGTTATATTTCTGTGGGTTTCCTAGAATAAGTCGCCCATTGCTTTATTTCTCTTCTCTCCTTTTCGAAAATTTATTGTATATTTTGAATTTTTATTAACTTGTTTTGTTTTTGCATTAGTATCTATAGCGTTTTTGTTCTTTATTTTATGTGTTGTTTGGTATCGGTACTAATTGATACCAATATTTAGAACGTTTTTATAGCATTTTGTGATTGGCCAACTAAAGAAAATTATGGAAATAAAAAATGTTTAGTATCGTTTACTAATTTAAAGTAACCACTAACATTTTAGTTCATTTCGTTTGTATCTCTATATAATTTGTGTTTCAAACCAATACTCTGTACAAGCTAAGGTAAGTATACTAAGTATGTTTAGGTAGTCTGCGATCCCACAGCCCTGGGCCCCACAAAACTCTCCATTCTCGAAGCCAAACTCAAATTGCACCAATTCTCGGAGACAATTCCTGTGCAATTCATAATAATAATGGCGTTGTAGACATTGTGTATGATTGTAGATAATTGCACTGTATGAAGGTACCGTAATTAGGGCTTGCTTTTATGGTGAAATTTTAGTCGAGACGAGATATTAGGTTTAATATGACCACGTATTTTGCTAATCGGTACTACGACTGCTGTTGTGTTTTCGAGTTTAAGTGGCCTATTACTGTAATACTAGCGCCAAATCGTGAAAAAGGAAATCATCGTAGTCAAATAAAAAAGGGTGGTCTTGTATGATACTAGACAGAGAGAAGCTAGATCAAATTGCTTATTTTTTCAGGGCACTATTGTGTAGGTTTTACGTTAAAGACCTAAGAAAGCTACTAAGTGTTGCTAAAAGTGGTTACTTTAGGTGACTATTTGGCGCTAGTATAATGTAATAAACCTTGTAACGAGTGTATGGAAGGACATTTCTAAAATTGTCTAAGTATGTACAGTAAATATGTGTGTTTTACTTAAAATTTATATATCAGTTGTTTTCAATTCCTAAATTTTCGCAGTATCGTGCGGTCTCGAGAACTAAATTAAAAACTTAAAGCATTTTTGGAACATCCAAAATCCTTAAGGGTTCACACCTTCATATCTTTGTAAAAAGAACTGTCTCATGTTGTGCTTATATATCTTACCGTAGGTTTTGTAGTGTGCACCCTGGTGCACATAACAGTGGGTCTCGGCCGCGGTGGTAAAGGCAAGGCTCTCCTAGAATAATCGCTGGCGACGCTTTCGGGTCTGCTTCGGCCACATTCGGAGCTACTCGGCCGCGTTCGTCCACTTCCGCCACCGTTCGGGTAGTTCCGCCATTCTCTTTCCGGACGTTCGAACTCGTATTGAAACATTTTTCTGGGTTTCTGGGAAATAAGTTTTTTTTTACTAAAAAACATTAACTAAATAAAATAAGTTAATCTAAAATTACACAATATGAAAGTATTCATACATAACGGAAGTCATGTTGACAAACCGCAAGATCTAATTTGGAAAGTCGAAAGTTTGTTATGTTTTTTTTTGTGTGTTCTATATGTGGGTGAACCATAGTTCTAGTAACTAAAAACAGTTTCGTATACTAATTAAAAGTTTTCTGTCCAAAAACAAATAGTTGGCGCCTCTTTTAGAAAAGAAAAAACTGTTGATGGGAAATCTGTAGAAACATTGCAAATCTATACCAATATTATAAAAAGGAAAGATTTGTTTGTTTGTTTGTTTGTAACGAATAGGCTCCGGAATTACTGAACCGATTTGAAAAATTCTTTCACTGGAAGGAAGCTACATTATCCCCGAGTGACATAGGCTATATTGGTTTTTCAAAAATATTAGGGATCCTTACTCAAACTCAAATAATGTAACCCAAGGTACAATATTTTTTCCGTTGTTTACATATTTTGACAAGTCAGCTGCCCAAATTCAAAACCTAGTTACAAATAAAGCTTCCGCACATATCACCAAAAACCATCTAATAATGACGACTGAGGACTGAGTAAGCGTGTGCACCCGGGTTCGATTCATGGGCGGGGCGAATATTGATATGATGAATATCGATGTTTGTTTCCGGTGTGATGTTCATCTCTGTGTGTGTTTCGGGCAACCTAGATACAGGTTCTTCCTAGTTAGGGGCTCTGAGTGTGATGTGTTATTATTATTTTATTATTAACTAGTCGACCCGGCCAACTTCGTACCGCCTAACCTATTAGTATTTTCTGCAAGTATTAAACTTATAAACCTTCCTCTTGAATCACTCTGTCTATTAAAAAAAACCGCATCAAAATCCGTTGCGTAGTTTTAAAGATTTAAGCATACATAGGGACAGACGCGGGAAGCGACTTTATTTTATACTATGTATTGATGATGTGGGGGTGTTTATGCCATAATCGCCACGCTTGACAAGCGCGTTGGCGTTCGCAGCTCGTCAAGTTTTTCATCGAAAGACGCTGCTGCCCGTCTTTCGGGTGCTACCTTGGTCGCCTTTTACGATACCCGTGGGAGGAGGCAGATGAAACAGGATGGAATTCTATGACGCCACCACACGGCCCGATAATATGTTAGGAAGGTAGGTACAGTCAAGGACTAGGAGGCCGTAACAGATTTGTCTATGGTTTCGTCAGGCCTAGACTGTATTACCAAAGAACAAGAGCTATTTTTCAATACAGAAAAACCGGAAGTGTTACGCCGACCGTGTCCGCCACTGTACCTACCTAAGTGCTTACCTACATGATACAATGTAGCACAGATTTTCACTTTCACAAGTGAGATATGTGCCTCTGACATTTACAGTAAGTAAATTAAATAACGTTAATAACCTATCATTTAGATTTTGTGATAAAGCGTCTTAAATGCACAGTTAAAATTTAATCTAGTACGCATTCCCACGGTAAATGGCACTTTTAAACATCGCTCAAAAGAACACACACAAGAAGTTGTAAAATAGGTATGAACCTTTTCGTAGAAGCATGTATAGCGGATTATAAAATATCTAAGTGCTGAGATCAGGCGTTAAATATAATACATAAACATAATCTCAGGCCTTTTATTCCCCGAAGGGTTAGGCAGAAGCACCAGCTCTAGAGCCGGACCCACGTTTAGCCGTGTTTTTATGCTTTATTACCAATCAACGTGACAAGGGGCCAGCTTGTCGCCGCGGTTATAACGACCACTACTGCGGCCGGGACCAACGGCATAACGTGCCTTCGGAAGCACGGAATCATCTTACTTTTCGGACAATCAGGTGATTCAAGCCTGCAATGTTCTATCCAACCGAAAACAACCACAACGTGATTTTTGTGAGAAACCAATATGTGGTGTTTTCTGCAAATAAATGTACCTAATACCTACGTTATTATTATTATTATTATTATATTTCTTGGATATCACGGGACGAGCGAAGCCCAGTCCTTTGGTATGGGAGACGTGTGGTGCTTGGGACGAATCCAACGTAGAGACTTTTGATAATTAATAACTTAGTATATTAACCATTTACTATCAGGCACTACCACAAAATGCTAAAATAAATCATGTGTCGGTCAGCCATCCCGTTGATTTCCACCGTCCATTCTTCAATTTGTGACTAAAGAGTGTGTTTTAGTCAGCGCACCTTTCTTACTAATGTCGATGTTTGCCGTTGGTTTCATTTTATTTTATTTTTAACAAGTCGACCCGGCGAACTTCGTGTACCGCCTAACCTATAACTATCTTGTGCACGTATTATACTTATAAACCTTCTTCTTGAATCACTCTATCTATTAAAAAAAACCGCATTAAAATCCGTTGTATACTTAGTTTTGAAGATATAAGCATACATAGGAACAGACGCGGGAAAGCGACTTTATTTTATACTATGTATTGAAGAGCATTAAATAAAAAATCTTATCTTATCTAGGACTCTATGGTGCAATAATATTAAGAAACTTAAAGGTTTTTGTGCTCTTTTCTCTTTCTATTAACTTCCATAAGTATGGACAGACGCGGAAAGCGACTTTGTTTTTATACATGTTTTAAACACATAGTGTTAGTGACGTGGTAACTGGTAATATTGTAGGGGAGGTTTTTTTCACGTACGGCTGCCTGTCACGCACGTAATATAACGATTTAATAAAGTTTTCTGTTATCGCATTTAGTAAAAAAGCCGTAATCTATAACAGTTCCGTGCAGCAGTTAGAGTTAAAGTGGGCTTGTAAAATAGACAAGCACACAGATAACTGTGTTGCAGTTATTTTAACTGTATTACAGTTAAGTTACAAGTTGTTGTTTTACATGCTTAAGTAGAGCGGGGTAGGTAGGTACCTAACCTAGGTAACTGTAAGATGGCTGGTACATAAAGTGCTGCTGCTATTTGGGCTGGCCTCTATGACCCTTTGGACTGTTGGTTTCATTCACATTCGTTTACCTGGAGCCTTGTGGAGACGATCCTGAACCACCTTGCTTCATGCCAAACAGATTTAGGCATTCTAGATGCCCTAGACCTTAGTAAAGTTAAGTAATACCTACTTAGCTTCAATCAATCAAATAATCAAATCAAATAAATCTTTATTCAATATAGGATACAAGATATCACTTATTGAAAATCAATTAGACTATACATCTAATCTAATCTCTATTGATACCTTATTTGGTAAAGTATCCTATACTGTGAGAGGCGAGGTAGTTCAGGGTGCCCACCACTTCCAATGGTTATAAAGTTTATTTTGCATTTGACAAATATAATACTTTAGTAAGTAAGTACTAGTCAACCCGGGGAACTTCGTATAGCCTAACCTGTTATTATGTGGTGCACGTATTATCAATATATATAAAACTCTTCCGTTACTGACTGACTGACTGACTGACAGACAACGCAGAGCCGAAACTACTGGGCGTACAAAGCTGAAATTTGGCATGTAGGTTCCTTAGGGAGTGTAGGTGAGCACTAAGAAAGGATTTCCCGAATTCCGATTCCGATTCCTACGGGAACGGGAAAAAACCGGGATTTTTGTGTTTATGAGAAATCTGTGCGGGAAATACCGCGGGGCAGCCTCTAGTACATAATAACCTTCCTCTTGAATCTCTCTCTCTTTTTCAAAAAAAATAGAAACCGCATCGAATTCCGTTGCATAGTTTTAAAGATAAGCATACATAGGGACAGACACGGGAAGCGACTTTGTTTTATACTATGTATTGATGTAAGTAGGTACGTAGGTAAGTACCTTACCTAGTTACCTTGTTATCAACTAGGTAAGTAGAAATTAGATAAACACTCAACTTCTGTTGGCCGTGTGATGTAAACTTACGTTATTGTTCTTAAAAACAATAAAAAAACGGAAGGAAGCAAAGATTAGCTAAATATTTGCAAATTAGATACTTACCTACTTACGTAGACCTACCTAAACCAAAGTATAAAGCGACTGTGACTTGGGATGGGAAGTCCGAGTTCCAACATTGATTCCCGGCGGGAGCTTATTGGAAATTACTTGGACCTTCATTTTTAAGCCTTAATTTTCTAAGATCTATTTACAGCTTTCCATTAATATTTACAGTTAAGGTGGTAACTCTCGCTATGGCGCGAAATTCAAATTTTTTCGTGTTTTTTATTTATTCTGGCGAAAGTATACATTTTTAATAAAGTTTAAATGAATTCGCGTATGTAAAAAACCATCTCCCACATTGCAATACAACGTTTTTGGAAGACAGACCTACAGATTTTGTGTCTAAGGGGTAAAAGGCCAAAAAACAAGTTCCTTGAATATACACAAAATCGGTAACTCTGTCTTTCAAAAACGATATATCACAATGTGGGAAATAGGTTTTTACGTACGCTAATTCATTTAAACTTTATTAAAAATGAATACTTTCGCCAAAATAATTAAAAAACGTGAAAAAATTTGAATTTCGCGCCATACCGTGAGTTACCGCCTTAAGTAATATTACATTACATATTTACAAAATATGTTTGCAAGCAACCTTGATTAGGTTCTACGGTTCTACCTTGATTAACCTTCTATACTTCAAGTACAACTTATAAGTACCTACCTAAGTACCTAGGTAATGTATAAATGAGTATGTAATTCGATACTCTGAGCCTAGAGGCATGGAAATGAAAGAAAATATAAATTCGCACACAAGTGATAAATATCATGAAAATACGATACCTAACAACTTTACTATGCCTATCATTTCTTGCTCTAATAATTTATGAAATCTGTGTTTACGTTGCATCCGCCTTGCATTTGTCTGGTCTGGATGAATGACCTGCTTACTTCCGGTAAAGTGTGTTAATTTAGCAAGTACAGTGGCGGACACGTTCGGCGTAACACGAAAAAGCTCTTGTTCTTTAGTAATACAGTCTAGAGCTGACGAAACCCTAGACAAATTTGTTACGGCCTCCTAGACCGCCACTGTACAAACCTAGGTAGGTAAGTACAGTGGCGGTCTAGGAGGCCGTAACAGATTTGTCTATGGTTTCGTCAACCCTATACCTACTGTATTACCAAAGAACAAGAGCTTTTGTGCAAAACAGTAAAACCGGAAGTGTTACGCCGAACGTGTCCGCTACTGTACATACCTAGGTACTTATATCTATAACATTATGATTTAATGGTTGGAGTAGGAAGACTATATATACTTACTTACTTACCAAAAGTACAAAATGCGTCCCTATATGAATCATACCAGAGACATGGTATAACGCTCGCTACGCTCCTAAATCATACTATCGTCCTTACATCAGTCCATACATACTACGTATATGAAAATGTAGTGGGGCTAATAAAAACACCACCACTTTGTAACACCAAAGTAGTGCTGTCAAAATATCGATAAACTCATCATCGTCGAAACAGGCGATGTATCATCGAGAATTGAAAATAAAACTTTCTAATCGTAATAACAGTCACTCACTGTAGATTTATTTATTTGTCGCCAGCTGAAATTATCATCAAGGGCTTTTAGTGTCAAACGGCAGATAAACGGAAGAACAGTTATCCAGGACATTCATTTATTATAATTTTTGTTAAGTTTTTGTAGTTGATGGTAGGTACTTAAGTACATTATCTATACCAATATTATAAAGAGGAAAGATTTGTTTGTTTGTTTGTAACGAATAGGCTCCGGAAATACTGATCCGATTTGAAAAATTCCTTCACTGGTAGGAAGCTACACTATCCGCGAGTGACATAGGCTATATCAGATTTTCAAAAATCCTTACTTAAACTCAAATAATGTAACCCAAGGTGCAATATTTTTTCCGTTGCTTACATATTTTGACAGGTGGTTTGTTTTTTTATTCGCCGATTCTGGGCAGTCAAAAGAACATAGTCTATAGAACCAAGTCTTTAGTAGTATTGTAATAGTAGTATTGTAATAGTAGTATTGTAATAGTAGGTATTGTAATAGTAGAACTCTGAAATCTAGGTTGTTCGAATTGGATTACACTAGAGTTTAAAAGTTTAGATAAGAAAACAAAAAGCCATTCTTAAATTTAATGTTTTTTTTTATTTTATTTCGAGGCCAAGCGCACATTAGCGAAAGCGCGGCAAAGATCAATCAGGGCCCCTCCTAGGTAGAACCTGTAAAAAGGACGAACAAATACACCCAGACCTGAAAACAAACATCGATATTCATGATAACAATGTAAGCCCTACTGGCAAATCGAACCCGGCGCTCCCGCGACATCACATCGCGAAATCACAACCAATCAGCCTTCTGAACCACAGAGGCAGATTGAAATGCCTGTCGCATGGACAAGCGTAGGTTGCTTCACGTTGGCCTAACGTTTCTACGTCAAATGCTGTAATTTAATGTTCAGTGAAGTGAGGATTTGATTATAAAATGATTTTACAGCTAGCACATGACTTTTGCTTGCTTGCATCGATAGTCGCAAGTAAGCGAAAGTTACCTCAGTTTAATTAGACGGTACCTAGGTTTAGGTACTTACTTACATATTTTATTTTTAGATTTTCAACTTTATTCCCTATAATAATTTCTAAACTTCTGGGTACTGAGGGTTACTGAGACTCCACCGTATACGTCTGGCGCAGCAGGCGAAGATACCGAGATTCTAATATACACACATTTTGAGTAGTCTCTCACTCTCAAACAAATCTATCGCACAGCGCTGAAAACTGATTTTGAAATCGATAATAAAGGCCTAAGAAAGATTACGCCTCAACCCTCCAGTGGGAACGTTGCCAGTGGCGACAACTTGGAATAACCGTGCGTCACCTGCGTGTGCATTAAAACGTATTGTTGTTTTACAATTTTTAATTATTTTAAAATTGATGGCCAGTTCAGTTTCAATTTTTTCTTCGGTATCTTCACCACGTTTCGCCATGGCCCAGTTTAGAAGACAGTGTGCGATATACAGGTATCCTGTATTGTATAGGTATGTACATATTAGTCAGTATTTTAGGAAGAAAAATAATAAGTCAAATTAACACGATAATAGTATTTAGGTACTTACTTAGGTTAAACAAGAAATACCTAACTAACTGGGACTTGTGTGACTTACGTGTGTGACCCAGGAAGAGAATGTGACTACCCGTAGGAATTTGTATCATTTCAAAATAAATTCTAAAGTTATGTAACATAAGACACAATTTCAAAATAACAACTTTATTGTTAAAGCATTAACTGTGCCGACTGCAGTATATATTTGCAATTATTTTGTATTTGTTACATGATAAATTAACAATGTTAATTTAAAATAAGTATACCAAGTACTGAATGAGATTTCCTTTAATGATGTGTCATCGTTGATTGTCTTTAAAGTGCCGTTATGTATGGCGCCTCTAAATAACAAATAAGTAAGATAAGCTCACGCTAAAGCTCCAAAATATTGGAATACTTTAACTAAAGACTGTTTACATATTAATTCATAGTAAGTACTTTACTCAACGTAAAGAATTTGAGGTTTTTTTTATGAAAGTAACTTTGAGTTTAGAACCGCGATGAACGTGGTAATTATATTTTCAAAGAAAATTCGGTAACTTACTATTAATATTAAGAAAGAGAGCAATGAGACTTAAAGTGAACATACTTTTAAAAACTCTTTCACAGAAATTCTTTTATCGCTCACACAGTAACGAGTATTTTGTTTATTTTTTTGTTTTGTGTGTATTTTTTTAACTATCTTGGATTATTACTATATACAGATAGTTAAGTTTATTGTGCCAGTAGGTAAATCCATTTAGTTTCATGCATATCTACCAATATTTACATTTTTATATAAAAGTCATGGTTAATCACCTATTTTTTTAGTTAGCAGAAAAACTCATTTGCCTACTTTTAAATTAAACGTTGCACACACCACACAAGACCTCATTGACCCTGACTGAATAAACGATTTAATTTCATCAACATACGACAATAAGCGATGACGACGTCCATACGAAAATTTCTAATTTACGCCTTTAACAAAAAAAAAACTAACAAATGAGTTCAGTTTTTTTTTATAATTCAAAAATCTAGACTAGATTCGTTGAAGTTTTAAATTTACTTCAATACATAGTATAAAACAAAGTCGCTTTCCGCGTCTGTCCCTATGTATGCTTATATCTTTAAAACTATTTAACTGATTTTGATGCGGTTTTTTGTAATCGATAGAGTGATTTTAGAGGAAGGTTTATAAGTATAATACATGAGCAAGATAGCAATAGGTTAGGCGGTACGAAGTTCGCCGGGTCGACTAGTTAAATATAAATACGTACTACGTTACTACTGAATTCAATTTCGAATATGTACATAGCACAAATTAATAATTACTAGGTAAGTAAGTACTTACTTGTAAATAAAATGTAATTTGGAATCATATTTAATTAATAAGGACTTAATTTGGTTTAGTTCGGTAATAAAAATTTGAGATTAGGGGTCGGTTAAAATAACTTGGAATCGTACTCTACCCTAAGCCCGAGCTAGGAAAAACTGGAGGCATGGAAACTAACATTTACTTCAAGTCCTTGATAAGGTAAAAGACAAAATCTTACCGTTAAAATAAAATGCAAGATCTTTGTAAGTTTGTAAGTATCGACTTTGAGATAACTTCACATCACTATATTTATTTCACCAGTAAGTTTATTACGCGGGAAATTAAAAAAAAAAAATTATTCGTTTTCTATACGCGTATTGACTCTTGTCCCGTTTCAGCCTAACCGTCAGCTTCGCTCGGTTGTTTTGACTTTACTAACGGAGTGCCGATAAAAAACTGTGAATGGACACAAAATAACAGTAAATAGCGAATCTTGTCACTTGGGCTTACACCGCTAGGGAGAAAGTCGCCTGCACCACCGGCGAGGAGCGAGTTGTTTTGTTTAGCTTTTTATTTTTTGCAAATAGGTGAACTTCGGCCTTTTGTTTGTAAGCAATTTCTTAGGTACCCAGCCACACAACATTTTGGTTTCGCTCATGTATGGCTTCGTGTGGCCCCCATTGAGCACCATCCAAACACATTTAGAAAATTTTCACTTTATACTTAGTCAGAATACCTACAGTACGAAAGTAGGTGTACATGTGAGTTACCAACATAATTAGGGTTGTTTAAGTATACTGCTAGTAAAATGTGGAGCCCTAGACGATACTATACTATACTATAATGCTTATGTATAATGTATAATGCTTATGTTCTGCTCACCATAACAAACAACTTTCCGAAAACAACATGTGTCGCAATCTCAAAAAATAATCAGTTGTGTTCTGTGCGTGGCCTATAGACCTAGGATAACGCTAGTGGCCATTGAATTTACTATTTTACTTGGTGGCATACTAGTGGCACTGGATGAAGATCGCTCAAAACGGTCGTTGTGGCGATTTATGAGGGACGCCTATGTCCAGCAGTGACCGCCTTTGGCTGAAATTATGATCATCTATTCTACCTTATTTTAATATTATAAGAATGTTTTCTTTTTCCTAAGGGATCAAAAAGACAAGCGACAGTGTGTCGGCCGTCGCCGAGCCGAAACACCGTCGATCGTTTGTTTTAGCCCTTAGGAAAACCTATGAACTTTTATTTTTTATTTTTAACCTAACTCGCATTGCATGCACTTGCCTGTCACCTCACAGATTTCTTTGCCGCGCTTTTTGCCGTGCACTTTTTCTTTTTCCCGCCAAAGTGCTAATTCGTTACTAACACTGCACGATCTACTTTAGGCAAGTGGGTCAGGTCAGGTCAGTGCATGCTAATTTACTCAATTTTCACAAAAAACGGGCAAACAGATAATTTTCCCTCATTTTCTAAATAAATAGTGTAATTAGCGATTTAAAAAAAATGCTACTTACTGTAAAACCCCCCTAAATAAATATTGCGGATGTAAGTAACTCCATCCATATCATAATCTCCTAAAATAAAGTACTTACTTAGTTTATGCAAAAAGGGTTTAAAGTTATTTCCTTATACAGGGTGTTTCTGACAAGGCGGTTATAAATCAAAGAAGGGATTCTGCTCACCATACCTAACAACTTTCCCAAAGCAACATGGGTCGAAATATCAAAACAAAAATCAGCTGTCCCGTACCTTGACCCCGTCAGCTGATCGAACCAATGTATGGAACAGCTGTTTTTTTTGAGATTATGACACATGTTGCTTTGGGAAAGTTTTTAGTTATGGTGAGCAGAATCCCTCCTTTAATTTATTACCGCCTTGTCAGAAACACCCAGTATATGAGGGTTGTAACCTAACCTAAGGCAGAATAACTTTACCCCCAAGTTGTTTATGCAGGAAGAAATTCGTACACTGGCAATACGAAATACGCGCGTGCGACAAAGACAAATAGAACCGGGTCAATGTACGAATTTCTTCCTGCATCGTGACCGCACTTTAGACATCAGCTTTTTAAATTTATATACTTGCGGTATGATCGCTGCGCCTTGTACAGTCACGGACTAGGAGGCTGTAACAGATTTGTCTATGGTTTCGTCAGCTCTAGACTGTATTACCAAAGAACAAGAGCTATTTTGCAATACAGAAAAACCGGATGTGTTACGCCGATCGTGTCCGCCACTGTACAGGAGAGTACTTTTCAATCGACTCAGTCACCAAAATTTGTCTAGTATTTAGTTTGTAAGTACAGGGTGTAACGCTTAAGTTTAATTTAATAAAAAACGTTATTTCCACTGAAAAACACATTGAATATTATTTATTAAATTTCATTAATTAATACTTAAGTTTATATTTCTTTATATAAAATACTAACACATATACATACATAAAACTAAATATATTTTACTTCTTATAATGTTTATTGTACTAAGTAACTGTAAACTTTCATTCAAAAGAAGAACTTTTTGTGTTTCAAAATAAATAATTTTGTTACAGTATATTAAATGCATTTTATTATAATCATGAAGAGATCGTATGAAAAAATATAATAATACCTATTTATTTGAAAATACGTAAAATAAACTTACAATTCCATAAATTATATTGTGCTTACCATTTATAATCAAACGGGTCAGCCACAAATTACATATTACATTACTACATTTTAGTTGTTTATAAAAATTTTCCACTTACATAAAATAACAAAAACTGATTTTTTATTTTTACACTAAGGGTAAAGCTCTTAAATAAATAGTCAAATTTAAACTTACGTGTATGTTTTGCAAGTTTTTTTAATTAATCATTCTCATAGAGTAGAAAATAGTTTTAAAACATGCGTCCATGGAAATTAATTGCAATTTTTATTATTGACATTTTTTTGACTGCATGACCATTTTATACGAACAAGATTTTTACACCCGCTATGATTTAACTTACAAAGAGATCTTGAAATAGGCGTTTTAAATTCATATATAAACATATACACTTACTTACCTATTAAATTTTATTTTATTCAGCTTCAAAATAGACCCAATTATACAGGAAGAAAGATGATTAACCTTACCATTTGTCGAAATCTCAAAATAATCTGTTCAGTACATTGACACCTGATATGCCTGATACAGACTTGTTAGAAACACCCAGTATGTGTATATCCATTCTCATGTTATGTATAAACTCTGTCTATGTTTAATGCAATCACGTCTAGACTACTGAACCCATATGGCTCAAAATTGTTAGTTACAGCTTGGCAACGGTGACTTGTAATGTAACCATTTTTATTTAAGAGTTGAAAAACCTATAAAAAATATACTTGTAAAGAAACACATCATGAATTTGTTGATTTTTGATTTCGACTTACTTTCGGCTTAAATGGTGTTTTATTTAGAGAGCAAGTGAAGATAAATTATTAAGTCCACATACAAAGAGGCGCCCCCATTATTATCTACTTATCTGTGCCAAGCTGTAGGTAGCTTAGAAGCACGAGACGGAAATAGGGTATTTTTTCTCGAACTCATCGGGACCGGAAACTGGGATTTTTCGGTTTGTGGAGTAGGTTAATTACGCTGGTGAAGATGCGGGGCGAACACCTACCCTGTTATTCATAAAAAGTTAAAGATCATTTTAGTTATTTGACATATGTCAATTTTGACTGGATTTCACGTATTTACCATACAACAAACCAGAGAAGTAGACCTCCAGTAAAGGTACTTAAAATGTACTGTATCTTTATGAATAAGAGGGTTAGTCTAAATCCATATTAAGTATATTTTAAATCAAATCATTTAGCCCCAAATTTACTATAGACAACAACGCAATTGGGCCTCAAAGCTCTAAAATTCTCGACGCCCGCGTCACTTACATTCGTCTCACTAAAATCGATAAACTCTAACAGCGGAGCAGCGTATAACAAGTGATTCAAACTCACATCAGTAATCCCGGAATAACCGGTACAAATCAGTCTTTTGAGGGGACTTTTAGCTGGTTTATTATGGCTGTTTCCGGGCAAACCGAAAAGGATCCCATCGTGCCCTATATGAACGTAGTTCCTAACATCGGACACCCCGTAGCTTGTAATTGTAGCGTCGGTTATTAGGCTCGAGGGGGGAGGCCGCGGCGGAGGGGGGGCGAACACTATGTTCCTATAATACGGCAGTCTTATAGCACGCTCGTTTTGCTCTCTAATATAATCATTAATCTGTGGAACGTAAAAGTTGTTCGGAATCTGTTCGTCCGCTGCTCGTTCTTCTTCGTTGGCCGCTTGCTCGCGTTCGTTCGCTTGCTCGCGTTCGTTCGCTTGCTCGCGTTCGTTCGCAGCTTGCTCGCGTTCGTTCGCTTGCTCGCGTTCGTTCGCTTGCTCGCGTTCGTTCGCTTGCTCGCGTTCGTTCGCAGCTTGCTCGCGTTCGTTCGCTTGCTCGCGTTCGTTCGCAGCTTGCTCGTTTTCTTGAATAGCTTTCAAATCGTGCGCAGGTAAGTCTTCGACAATTTCAACTTCCGGTCTATTAGGGTCTTTCAAAACGACTACAGGAGGTAAATTCCTTCTGAATCTTACGCTCTTCTGTAGTTCGCTCTTCTGTCTTTTTGGACAGGTATCGCATTCGTTTTCGTTTTCAGCAACTCTTTTTACACCTTGTACTGTATCCTTGTCACGTTTACTTGTGCTAGGTTCACAAACTTGTGAACCACTCAATTGAGGGCTGTCGGGAGGAATCTTTTTCAAAGTAATTGTTTTATTTGCACTGTCCCCGCCATTTTTTGTTCCATCATTTTTATTTATTTCCCGACTGGGTCCTGCTACAGGTTCCTTTATATAATCCGCAAACGCATTAGACAAATCGTTTGCTCTGTACTTGCATTCCTCTTTAACTTCATCGTCTTCATCAAACTCATAATTTAGTACATCATTAAGTATGTCTTTGTTAGGATCATAAGTAGTATTTGCAAGTTCATTTCGTTTTTTAGTTGCAGAATCACTTTCGTAATCTTCGTAAAGATTATCCCTTGCACCTAACATTTGTTCTAATATATCATAGGGTACTTTGTCTACGTTAGAATCGTTACACTCTTCAATTTCTGGTTCTTCATTGGGCTGTTCGATATTCTCATTTTCTTCACCGTTGCTTGGCAGAGATTCGTGCAGCATTACGTTTGGCACTGTGAAGTTTTCTACTCTTGGACCATTCTCTCTGTAACAGTAAATTTTTTCATTAATCTATCGATGTATATCGATCGAACAGTGTGGTTAATTTGTCTCGCTAAAACTCGAGAACGGCTAGACCGATCGAGCTAATTTAGGTTTTAAAATGTTTTTCGTAGTCCAGGGAAGGTTTAAAAGTTGAGGAAATATGGAAAAATTGCGAGGAATCGTAAGGTGATACGAAGTTTGCACAGACAGCTCGTTTACAATAATTGAAGACATTGTTTTACTCTAATTTATGTTTTACCTATAGAGATAAAACATAAATTAGAGTAAAGAAAAAAAAGAAATAAAGGTTATTAGGGTATCAAGTTGCAGAATTGGTAATTTAATTTACCTGTCAAAAGTAATGGTGATCACTTGTGTTGCTTCCGGTGCCATTTTCGGTACTTCCGGTTCCGGTTCGTCCGCGGCTTCCGGTTCCTCCGGCGTTGTATTGTAGTAGGGCGGCTCCTAATAATAAATTCAATGATCATAACATAACATAACGCGAAATTTGTTTATAACATGGGTGTGAAGGGATGTGTTATGCTGAGGGAGCTCATATTGAAACCAGAGCGCAAAAAGAGTTTTAAGAGTTTATTTCCAAGATAATAGCGAGGGTATAATGCCTTGAATCAGCACCCGAAGCGGAAAAGCTTTACACCTCCGTTGTGTACTATACTTTTCATACCATTCCATGAAGAAATTTTCCGTTATAAAACAAGTTCGAATAGAATAATTGATTTGTATGTAAAAGCGATTTCTGGGTACAGTACAGTAATATAGATACAGTGATAAATAGCATTAGTCCGCCACTGTACGGACTAGGAGGCCGTAACAGAATTGTCTATGGTTTCGTCAGCCCTAGACTGTATTACCAAATAACAAGAGCTATTTTGCAATACAGAAAAACTGGAAGTGTTACGCCGACCGTGTCCGCCACTGTACAAACTGTGTTACGCCGACCGTGTCCGCCACTGTACAAACTAGGCTAAGTTATTGTTCAGAAAGCGCGCTTAAACCTCATCGCGTCGTGCGCACATAAACTGTGCATAATTTAAATGCGTTTGAGGGTAGTCAATCGTTCGGATGTTTGTCCACTACCACAGTCCAGAGTCAGTCGGTCGGTCGGTCGGCGGTCGGTCGGTCGGTCGGCGGTCGGTCGGTCGGTCCATCAGTCAGTCAGTCAATCAGTTAGTCAGTCAGTCAGTAACGGAAGAGTTTTATATATATACTAGAGGCTGCCCCGCGGTATTTCCCGCGCAGATTTCTCATAAACACAAAACTTCAGTTTTTTCCCGTTTCCATGGGAATTTCGTAAAATCCTTTCTTAGTGCTCACCTATACCCCCCAAGGAACCCACGTGCAAAATTTCAGCCCGCCTAGTAGTTTCGACTCTGCGTTGTGTCAGACAGTCAGTCAGTTACGTAATTGATTGTTATTATACTCACATCCAACTCCCAATCGCTGAGCCCGCTCCACTCAGCAAAGGGCTCGCCTCTATAATGAGCGTGCGCGGAGACGGCGCGGTCACGTGACGCCGCGGACACGGCGCGCGGCGGACACAGCGCGAGCTGCGCCAGCCGCGGCAGCCAGCCCAGCGAGGCCGCCTCCGCGTCGCCCAGCCCGCACCCGGACAGGTCTAGCTTCTGTGGACAGATGCCGCACCGAGGGGTCACCAAGAATTCAAGACTTCATACTGTCTGTGTCTGAAATTGCTGAGTAGGTAGAGCTAGTGTCTAAAACGCACGCTAAGAAATGCAGCTTCTGTTTGGGGTCACCAAAAAACAAGAAATACACTCGAAATACCTTTTTCTAAAAGGGTTGAGCTAGTGTCTAAAGCGCACGCGGAGTAATCTAGCTTCTGTCTTAAAATACACGCAGGGGTCACCAAAACTAACTAAGTAAATAAAGCTAGTGTCTAACTTGCACGCGGACTGGTTTTGCTTCTGTTCTCAACTATGTACAAGTCGGGGTCACTAAAGATCCAAGACTTCAGACTCAAAGTTGCTTAGTAGAGCTAGCGTCTAAACCACAGCCGAAAACATCTAGCTTTTGTTAAAATTACAAGTCGGGGTCACCACAATTCAGAAAACAAAGACTTTCTCAAAAACGCTCTAGATACAAGCTCCAAGTGTATTTCTTGGTGACTCTAAGATCTCAGTAAGTACAAGTACGTCTAGACTGGTCCAGCTTCAGTTCAGCAACACACGTTGGGGTCACCAAGGAACAAGAAATACAATCGGAAGTCCTTAAAAAGTGTCTAAATTTGCGCGCGGACTGGTTTTGCTTTGAAAGATACACGTCGGTCACACGGTCACCAAAGGTCTTCAAGTCTTATTGCACTTCCTGCCATACCACTGTATTTCCCTTTTAAAATTTTCCTTCAAAAACAGGTTGCCTGGAAGAAATCGCTTTTAGCGATAAGGTCGCCTATTGTCACCTTACTTTTATACAAATTGTTAAATATTTCTGTATTTGAGGACAATAAAGTGTATATTCATTCATTCATTCAAGTCACTAAGAAATATAGAATGAGAGTCAGGGTTGCTTCATAGGTAGAGCTTGTGACTAAACCGCACAGCAAGATTCACGTCGGGGTCACCATGAATTCGCTGAAGTGCTTTCTTTTTTTATAGGTTCTGTCTAAAGCGTTTGTCAAACAGACGGCGCTATAGTGTCGCACTGGAGCGCTAGCCTGACGTACTTGTAATTTACTATACTTCCCGAGCCCCCGGCGGCGTCAGAGCGCTATAAAGTCTTTTACTGCGTACATTATAGATTTCATAGCTCCATAAATTGACGTTCGGTCAGATGAGGCAAAACTGGTATTCACGTAAGAATTTAAATGCCATACTTAATAATTTCTTTTTTACAAAAAATTACCCGCCTTCAACAAACTAGCAACACATACATAAACTGACAACTTCCTCTTTCGAAGTCGGTTAAAAACGGTACTTGAACTTTCTCCTGAATGTAACAAAATACTAATGTGAAAACCGCAAAAACAAACGGTTCAGCCGCACTCTAGATAATCGCGGACAAGCATACATACAGATAAAACTGATAACCTCCTTTTTTGAAGTCGGTTAAATAGTTAACAAACTCAGATTTACAAACCTCCAGCGCCCGGAATCCTCTGACGGCGCTCAAAGAAGCGTAGGCGACAAACTCGTTGAGCCTGAGGCAGTGGCGCGCGGCGAGGCTGGCGAGGCGCGCGCACTTGCTGAGCGGCAGCAGCGCGGCCGGCTGCAGCCACGCGCAGCGCGACACGTCCAGCGACTTGCGGGGTAGGCACAACGATACAACGATTTATTGACAAGAAAGACGTAAGATAATACAACGTTATCTATACAAATATTTGAATTAGCATGCAATGAAGAAAGCTTATTACAATGTTAATGAATAAGTATGCAAGCAACGATAACACAGTTGCTAATAGCGATTTCTTCCAGGCAACCCACTTGGAGCCATATCTAAATGGGTACATAGATTGAATTTGCCAAATAGGAGATGCTATTTGGTATCAAAACTAAAACTATGTTAAGTGTTTTGTTTTTTGTGTGTCTACGCCTGGATTCCTAAATGCGCGAGACAGGTCAACTAGTTTGTTACTTACGCCTCTCTTTTTAAGATACCTATCATTATTTTAAGAGTTTCTACAAAGTAGCAAAAGAACATTAGTATCATACTCTAAGAACATTGAACGCTATGGAGAGGCTGCGGCCACGAGCACCGCGACACGTCCAGCGACTTGCGGGTAAAGATAAAACTTGCTATATTGCCGAAAACACCTCAAGCACACCTCGGACACTTCTTCACAAAAAGAGACCCCCTTCAACTGACACAAACACCAATTTGAGAACTTTCTCTTTTTCGAAGTTGGTTAAAATAGGTACTAAAACCTTCTCCTGAATTTAAGGCGGTAAGTCACGGTATGGCGCGAAATTCAATTTTTTTCGCGTTTTTTAATTATTCTGGCGAAAGTATTCATTTTTTATAAAGTTTTAATGAATTCGCGTATGTAAAAAACCATTTCCCACATTGTAATACAACGTTTTTCAAAGACAGACCTACTAATTTTGTGTCTAAGGACCTAACTTGATTTTTGGCCTTTATGTCCTTAGACACAGAATCAGTAGGTCTGTCTTCTAAAAACGTTGTATTACAATGTGGCAAATGGTTTTTTACATACGCGAATTCATTGAAACCTTTAAAAATATGTATACTTTCGCCAAAATAAATAAAAAACACGAAAAAATTTGAATTTCGCGCCATAGCGAGAGTTACCACCTTAACAAATACACTACTGAGAACCGCATCAAAATCAGTTCAGCCAAACGCGAGATAATTGTGGACTAACATACATACATACATACATGCAGGTTAAACTAATAACCTCCTTTTTTTAAGGCGGTTAAAAAAGCGCGTTGCTTAGCGCACAGCCGAAACTCGTGTACGTGCACGCGTATCATGCTTGTGTGAGTGAGATGAGACGTGCGACGCTGCTTTATTTGTACCGAGAGGTGACCGAGAGCGCGGGAGCCTCACTTGCTGAGGGAGGCAGGGAGTGCCCGTACTGTATGTAGTACTATTTATTATACTGTGACACACAAGTAAGACACTAAACTACATTAAGGTAAAAATAGTTGAATTAGCATGCAATGAAGAAAGCTTATTACAATGTTAATGATTATGAAATTGAAAAAGACGCAAAAATCGCTAAAAAAATGTATTTTTTCCAGGCAACACACATAAATGAAATGAAGATCTGTAGGGTTACCGTTTGTCGAATAGTCGACGTTTCTTAAAAGATTATGAAATACGAGCTGTCCCGGCTGACTTCGTTACGCCATAGAATATAACATACTACAAAAGACTTGGCTCTATAGACTATGTTCTTTTGACTGCCCAGAATGGCCGAATGAAAAACAAACAACAACAACAAACCACCTGTCAAAATATGTAAACAACGGAAAAAATATTGCACCTTGGGTTACGTTATTTGAGTTTAGGTAGGATCCCTAATTTTTTTGAAAATCTAATATAGCCTATGACACTCGGGGTTAGTGTAGCTTCCTACAAGTGAAATAATTTTTCAAATCCGTTCGGTATTTCCGGAGCCTATTCGTTACAAACAAACAAACAAATCTTTCCTCTTTATAATATTGGTATAGATGATAAAGTAAAGTAAAAGTAAATTTATTATTAAAGTAAACTCACCTCTAAAAGTGGCAAATAGTCGTTTATTCTAAACAAGAATGTCTTATCCATAGTTAAGTTGTAACACTTGGTCCCCTTCAGCGAAAGATGCTTTATGGTGCGCGGGAAGTATAGAAGACTTGTCTGTGAATAAAAAAAATAGTTTAGAAACTAAATAACACGCTTGTTTTTCTTTTCTATTTATTTTTAACTAGAAGCTCCCGGCGGTTTCACCCACGCAGATTTCTCATAAACACCAAAATCATGTTTTTTACCGTTCCCATGGGAATGTCGGGAATTTATTCCTTAGTGCTCCCCTACTCTCCCCAAGGAACCCACGTGCAAAATTTCAGGCCGCTACGCCCAGCAGTTTCGGTTCTGCGTTGTCTGTCGGTCAGTCAGTCAGTAACGGAAGAGTTTTATATGTATTGATTGAATTTGTCACCAATTCTTGATTTATGTTCAAGTTTGAATGAAATCTGTAAAGGTAGAAATCCAATTTAAGGAATCTGTTACAAACATACTTGTTAAAAAAGTTTTAGGAAGCGTTTCTACCAGAGATTTGTAGTGAGAAATTTGTTTTTACCAACCAATAGAATCACTTCATTTACAAGCCCAAGCCACTTGTTGTCCCAGTAGAGATCTTGTCAGAGTGACTTGGGCCCCATTACATAAGAATACCACAAAAACCACAAATAGCTACTTACATTCCTGGCATCAATAACGCAATACTCCAGAGACAGCGTAGTAAGATTGGGGCACTTGGCCCCAAGTTGTCCCAGTAGAGACCTTGTGAGAGTGACTTGGGCCCCAAGGCAGGCGGCGGTGGAGTGATGCGGGAGAGAAGGCCCGGCCTCCAACGGAGATATGTCTGAACGGTCAGGCCAGTACGGGTGGGAGCAGTGCCTAATTGGATAGTAGAGAAATAAAGTTACAAGTCACATGAAGCAGACTAGTGTGTAATAGATTTGAGTGAGTGATTTTGCTCATCATACTTAGAAACTTTAACTAAGGAAATTCATTGCACTGAACAGCCACGGACAACTTTGTACTGTCACAACTCGGACACCTTTTTAATCATTTGGCAATTTAAAAGGCCAAGTTACCATATACTTTCAATATAATTGATGTGACATGGTACAGTCACGGACTAGGAGGCCGTAACAGATTTGTCTATGGTTTCGTCAGCCCTAGACTGTATTACCAAAGAACAAGAGCTATTTTGCAATACAGAAAAACCGGAAGTGTTACGCCGATCGTGTCCGCCACTGTACCAAATTTCAACTCGATCGGACATAAGGAAGCTAGTTAGATCCCCTCATCACCTAGAAAAGAGCTGATGATCTTCAAACCGCTGATCAGATCTTCATGAGACATGGCTAAGAAGAACACTCGGGCTGAAATTATCTATGATACAAAAAAAACTAAACGAAAATCGGTTCATCCGTTTGGGCTGTAGACAGATAAACAGACAGGAATACAGACAGATACACAGGTTAAAATTATAAACACCCCTCTGAGTTTTCGTCGGGGGTTATTTAAAAAGGCCTTACCTAGGAAGTTGTCTGCTGGTAGAAGCCCGTATGTACAACTGGGCGGGTTGGCGCACGGGGTGTGAGGGGTGCGCGGGGCGGGCGCCGTTTTCTTGCGCTAATGAACCACGCTTCGGTGGCGAATCTGTAATAATGATATATAATATTCTTATCTATGTATATGTCGTAGGAAAATTTGATAATTAGGTTTTTTGCAAAAAAAACTAGGGACTTTGCGAAAACCCGGATAATTTGATATAAGGATCAATTGTTTCCAATCATCCTGACAAAAAGCAGTTTTTTTGCAAAAAAAAACCTAGTATAATTAAAAAATGTGAAACCTTTCTTAACTCTGATTGGCTAGAGAGTATATTGCTTCCTGTCGAACTTTTATTCTGCTTGGTTCTCTGTAGCGTCAAAGGTATTTTAACTAACCAATAAGACGACAGTTAACTAGCCAGCATTAATCTAGCCAATCAGAGTTAAGGAAGGTTTAAAATTTTTCAATTATACTAGGTTTTTTGCAAAGAAACTACTTTAAATGTCAGTATGATTGGAAAAAAAACCTATTATCAAATTATCCGAGTTTTCGCAAAATCCCTAGTTTTTTTGCAAAAAAACTGATTATCAAATCTTCCTACGACATATACATGTGTTTCTTTTCGTACCCTACAAACTTTAAGGGTGGATTCTATTTCTTTCTATACCTTGGGTTACATTGTTTGAATTTAAGTAAGGATTCCAAATTTTCATGAAAATCTAATATAGCCTATGTGATTCGGAGATAGTGTAGCTTCACAACAGTGAAAGAATTTAATAAGTAAATCGGTTCAGTATTTCCGGCGCCTATTCGATGCAAACAAACAATCAAATCTTTCCTCGTTATTATTGGTATGGATATAGATTAAAATAGGCTTACAAAAACTTCAAAATGTATAAAATAAAGCATTCGGCACATACCGCATCCAGTAGGGTCCGGGTAGCGGGTACTTTTCGGGGAAATGCCAGGAGGCTTTTCGGAGCGCTCATAATCGATGTGACCGCGACATCTGAAAAAATAAAATTAAGTCGTGAATTCTCTTCTCATGTGGGAGAAAAATAATAATTAGTCTTGCATTGTAATAATCATCATCTGAGCCAAAAGAAATCGCTTCAAGTAAGCGATAAGGCCGCCCTAAATTCGAAACTTTAATTTATTTTGTGTTTTTTATTTAATTTTGACAATAAAGCATTTTTGCCTTTTATTTCATACTAGTCGGCCCAGCGATCTTCGTACCGCCTTATTACCTACGAGCTATCCCGGCTTACTTTGTTACGCCTTAGAACATAGATACCTCTAAAGACTTGGCTCTATCGACTTTGTTCTTTTGACTGCCCAGAATGGGCGAATAAAAAAACAAACAACAACAACAAACCACCTGTCAAAATATGTAAACAACGAAAAAAATATTGCACATTGGGTTACATTATTTGAGTTTAAGTAAGGATCCCTAAGTTTTTTGAAAATCTAATATAGCCTATGTCACTGGAGGATAGTGTAGCTTCCTACCAGTGAAAGAATTTTTCAAATCGGTTCAGTATTTCCGGAGCCTATTTGTTACAAACAAACAAATCTTTCCTCTTTATAATATTGGTATAGATTACTATGTTGTGCATGATTCATGGTTGGTAGGTTTATGTATGTATAATTCATGCAGCATGAATTATACATACATAAACCTTCCCTTGAATAACTCTTTATCTATAAAAAAAACCTCCTCAAAATCCGTTGCATAGTTTTAAAGATCTAAGCATACATACAATGAGACAGTGGCAAGCGATTTTTTCATTTAGGTATTGATAAACCATTTCCTATAGCAATTTTTTTTTTTTAAAGAGACCCCTAAACTGAGAAGTTCTTCTTTTCTGAAGGGTTAAAATACTAAAAACTGTCTCCTGAATGTAAGAAATTCTTTTGTGAAAACCGCATCAAAATCATTTCAGCCAAACTCAAGATAACCCCGGACAAACATACTACAGGTAAAATGGATTACCTCTTTTTTTAAGTCGGTTAAAAAAGACTCTTCAACTAACCCTTGCGCTCCCAGAGCGTAGCCGCTCAGCAGTAGCGTCTCAGTTAACTCATTCAACGCCCTCTGGACGAGCCAGCGGAACCTGGCCTTGCTAGTGGGCATGGACCGAGCATCCACACGCTTCCAGAATGAGCGGTCTAGAACCAGCAGACCGAAACGGGGACACGAACTGTAGGTAAAACATATTATTAAGATTGCAGTCAAAATCACATGCTTTGTGATCTGTGGTTTAAAATATCTCCATAATGTGCAAATTATAAAAATAAATTTTATTTATTTAAACTGGCACATACATCAACTGAGCATTTCCTCTTTTTCTAAGTTAATTAAAAAAGGTACTAAAACCTTAAGAAAGAAAGAAAGTAAGAAAATACATTTATTTACCAATTCACCGAATTCCAAACCTTATGAATGTAACAAATACTTATCTGAAAACCGCGTCAAAATTGGTTCCGCCAAATGCAAGATAAACGCGGACAAACATACATTCAGGTCAAACTGACAAACACATTTTTTGAAGTCAGTTAAAAAACTTACAATCCCAAAGCCTTCAAGTCGTAAGCATCACAATACTGCAGTATGTGCAGCAGCACATCGTCTGGCAAGTCTACGAGTTGGACTCGCTGCTCATCGCATTGTGAGACGGGCTTCGACAGTGACTCTGTCAAAACAAGTTTTATTGTTTTATAATTTAGTTTATAGCAAAGCATTATAAGTTCCACGGCCTAGAGCATAACTGGCAGACTGGCAAAAATATAAAATTTAAGGTTCTTTTGTGTAAATATTAATGGTAAGAAGTAAGTATATCAACATTAGAATTGCTTTTAGCTTTTATTGATAGGAGATGATGTTGAGTAAGTAACTAATTAATTAAATACTGCTTTGCGGAATCAGTGAACCACCCTGGCTTTGCTATGCTTTAATAAGCAATGGTAAAAATATACTATGAATGATAGGGTCAGTGGGTAGTTTATGAGAAAGTTATGAATTTATATCAATTGGAATCGGTAGGACATGACCAGAAGATACTTTACCATCTTGGACGCATCCACTGTCATCTAGATCCCGTTCATTATTCGCATTACCCTGCTTTGTATCCATTTTAGCAGTTTCTAAGATTTTACCACTTTTACGTGTTCATGAGCAGAGATAGGTACACTTTTAGCGAAACCACTTGAGGGACAAAGAAAGTCGACGCGACTTTGCAAGCACAAAGACCGACAAATCAATCGAGATAAACAAATCGTTTTGGAAACATTCCAAATCTGATGATTTTAGGTTTTTTTTTTTGTATTCCGTCCGGCGCTCGCTACAATCAACAACTTCGGTCGGCCATATTGAACTGTCAATCACAGACCAACTAGAGATCTGTCAATGTCAAATGAAAACTGGAAAAACCATAGACATAGTAGAACGCTATGTTTCGCTAGAAAATCCGGTCAATGTGAATAACGAAAAACCAAAACCCCGGTTCCCGTCCCTATTATTATTAAGATTAGCCCAAATAAGCCAATCAGAATTAAGAATTTAATAACTTACTACGATTGGTTAAATTGTGCCAAACAAAACACCATTGGTGCGTTTCTTGGTTTCTTGCTGCTAGCCTGAGCTGCTAGCTAACTGACTGACTGGTGGTCGTGATCGTGAAAATTTTCTTTTTGCCGTGAATAAAAATCACGTTGTTGTTTACGTTTATAATTTAGCAAATCCTTTACAATGGCCAAGTCAATCCGCAGTAAATGGAAGAGGAAATGCAGGGCTATCAAGCGGGAACGTTACGCTGTCAAAGAACTGGCCAGATTAAAGAAAACTCTAGGAATAAAAGAAGAGGATAAAACAGAAAGTGAGGTTATGGAAAGTGATCAAGTTATATTTTTGGATGCTGGAGCTGTAAAGAAGAATAGTAAAAAGAACCAAAAGGAACCAGAAGCTACAGAGGAAGATGTTGAAATGAGTTCTGATGATGAGAAGGTAAATAGATACTTTATAACCTAGAAGTTTCTGAGGTATGACATGCTCACGAACATAAACCTTTCACCGACTTTGTGTGGTGCAATGGGCAGCGGTTTTTATAAGAAGTCGAAAAATGTTCTTAGAAATATCTATGCATTATATTGTCAGAGTTTGGTGCTCTTTTATGTTTTGGATGGTTTTCATGCTGTTAGGATAAGTACTTAATCCTTTGGAGTTTTTATATTGTGTTGTTTCTTCTAGGTGGAAGTAGAGGGCGAGAAAGGCAAGCGCGTCTACAGCAGCAAAACGCTAAAGGATCAACACGGACAGTATCCAATATGGCTCTCAAAACGCAAGCAGGCAAAACTGAATAAGGCAAGCGAGAAGAAAATAAAGAAACGAACTAAGTCCAAGAAACGCAGGCGTTGATTTTACTTAAGAAAATAGTTTTAAGTTTGTGATAAGGTAAAGCTCTGGCATCAAGTATTGCAAAGCTATAGCTGAAGATTTAATCTATTTTCTTATGTTGGAAAGATCTAATGTCTTGCTGGTCTAAAGTTGATTATGACGCTTCCCTCATATTTCATTATGTGGCCTGTCTCTGTAAAAAAATGAATTCCTTAGAGAAGAGTTGAATTTAATGATTTGCTGAATGTTCCATGAAATTAAACAACATAAAAATAATTTTTAGTACTTTTATTTTCAAATTACTTTTGACCTTACAACTTACAACATTATAAAATACCAGAACAAAATAAAAGATTTCAATCAAATAACAATTAGTTTAACCATTTTTAAGTTTAAAAGTAGCAGGAAAATTTAACAATTCTTAGCTATCACTTGTTTGAAGCTTTGTAAAAGCTAGATTTGTTTTTAGCCTTTTCCAACTCTTGGCAGTGCACGTCTGAGGATAAATGTCTGATGATGAAGTAAGTTTTGACAATCACATTGCATGTGGTGCAGTAGTAATTATCAGCGTTTATCTGTAATTCACAATGAAAACGTATTGGTAATTTTATTTGGAAAGGGTACATATATGGTGTAGGTTTCTAACAAATGGTTAGAAAATAAAGCTGATGTAGCTATATACCAACTTTCCCAAACTGGGTTGAAAATAAAGTTAGGAACATACAGAGAAGTTGGCCACATAAACGCAAAGCAAATATGTAGGTAGGATCAGAACCTAATAGGATTACTAGCACAGTGTTACAATTAGTAACACTGTGTAAGTGGGTAGGATTAAGTACCTACTTTTAGATTTGTATTAAAAGCAGCAATTATAACATTGATTCAAACATACAATGTTAAGGACTGGTTGCTGAATAAAAAAACTTTTTTTTTATGGTTGGTTACATGTAACACCAACTATGGCTGTGGAAGGAGCTTTGAAGGTTGATTAATAGAAATTAAAATTATTTAGTATACCTACCCGTCTTACTAAATTTGTCATGTACTCCTCAACAAATGGTGAAGCATCCAAAGTTTTATTGTGGTACTTAGAAACTTTATGTAATTCCTTTCCTTTTCCTTCAATATTAATATCCACGTCACAGAAAACGCAGACGAACTTCTCCCCAGCAGTCAATATGCCGTGGTAAGCATCAGAGGTTACCACCAGCTTTGCTTGGTTTTTGAGTGTAACGATTATTAGCTTAGTTTCATTTTCTTTCGAAGTTTTTTTGGATTCATCTGTGATTCCAGATTTGATTTCTTTGTGCGTAAATAACTTCGGCTGCCTTAGAGGTGGAAGTGCCATTGTGTTTTAGTATTAAAACTCTTAATTAATGTAGTTTAATTCAGTTTAGCAGCCACAAACTATTAGGTTAAAAAATTAATATTTTTTTTTCAAATCTACCTACAAACGCGGTGCGAAATGCGACAACATTAAATCAATCAACAGATATAATAGATTAAATATAACAATCAATCTTTTAAACAGCTATTTTTTTTTATTTTATTAACGTACATACAGTGGCGGACACAATCGGCGTGACACTTCGGGTTTTTCTGTATTGCAAAAAAGCTCTTGTGCTTTGGTGATACAGTCTAAGGATGACGAAACCATAGACAAATCTGTTACGGCCTCCTAGTCCGTGACCCTACAAGCGCAGCGTTTACTTTGTCTATGGTACCTCCGAATCGAGGTTTCCAACCTCTTTGAAACGAACGACCCTGAGGAACGACCGAATAACGCGGTGAATAATAGCGGCGGTTTCCTTTAAACAGAGATAGAGCTTCGATATAGCCTCAGATATAGCATTTCCTTACTCTGAGATACTGTAGCATACTGAGGGAAAAGGGCAGTCATTATGTCAGTCGCCCGCATAGGTTTCTACATTTTATCGGAAAGTGTAGGTAATCAAATATTAATAATATTTATCTTTTAATTATTGCTTAAATCAAATTTGCATTACCAGAACAGATTTTCTTTTTTATCATTATATATCTGTCGTGGCCATTTTATCATTATATATCTGTCGTGGCCATATCGTAAAATTGGCCATTTCATGATATGGCCGGCCATTTCATGAAATGTGAATTTTTCATGAAATGGCCATGTTGGCCAGATCGTTAACATCTCAACGTTCAACGATTTGGCCAAGTGATCGTTTGACTATTTCATGAAATGGCCAAATGTTAGCGATCATATCATTGAATAGTTAAAAATTTCTCCGCTAGTGGCGCTGTTGTTGCGTGTGTTGTGTGATTTGTTGTGACGCGCCATTACGGTTTACAATAATAAAACGAAAAAAGTGAATTTAAGTGAGGAAAAAGACGATAAAAGTAAGTAAGTACAATAAGAACTTCGTTTTGATTTGAAGATTTGTGAGTTTTTATGCAAACCAATCGATAAACGAAAGCAACTTCAAAAACCATGGAGTTTCGAACGATTTTTAAAGGTCCGTATTTAAATCATACATTACTCGAATTATAGTAAAATAACTTTTTTTTAACTTGTTATGGTGTTCTGAGTAAGATTATTTATATTTAGCTAGTACTGGGAACTTTACAACCGATGTTTGGCCAAACGTGGTCGGCCAAATCGTTAAACGTTGAGGTTTCGACGATCTGGCCAAAGGAATATTGGCCATTTCATGAAATATATATTTCATGAAATGGCCAATATTAAATGGCCAATTTTACGATTTGGCCACAACAATATAATGTATTGAGGTTTTTTCATTCCGCTAGCTTTGTTATATCCCATATCCTCAAAAATGCTTTAATAAATTTCAGATCTTTGAATTTTAGAATTTATATGTACTTAGATGTTAAAAGATTTTAGAAACAATGTGGGACGTGGGACTAAAGAGTAGGTGTGGGTGTGGGGTAATGTATGATAGGTACAGTGGCGGACACGGATTTGGTAGGTATTACATTACAGGATTTACAGGGGTTAACGAGACCATAGCCTTAAGTGTTACGCCGTCCGTGTCTGCCACTATATGTACAACATAGGTACCTATGTGAAAATTTAACCGATGTTTGTTATTGTTAACACAAAATAGAGGAATATACTTACCTACCTTCAAACAAATTATACCTACACTTTAATTTATTTTGTCTATAGAGGTATGACATGCTCACGAACATAAACCTTTCACCGACTTTGTGTGGTGCAATGGGCAGCGGTTTTTATAAGAAGTCGAAAAATGTTCTTAGAAATATCTATGCATTATATTGTCAGAGTTTGGTGCTCTTTTATGTTTTGGATGGTTTTCATGCTGTTAGGATAAGTACTTAATCCTTTGGAGTTTTTATATTGTGTTGTTTCTTCTAGGTGGAAGTAGAGGGCGAGAAAGGCAAGCGCGTCTACAGCAGCAAAACGCTAAAGGATCAACACGGACAGTATCCAATATGGCTCTCAAAACGCAAGCAGGCAAAACTGAATAAGGCAAGCGAGAAGAAAATAAAGAAACGAACTAAGTCCAAGAAACGCAGGCGTTGATTTTACTTAAGAAAATAGTTTTAAGTTTGTGATAAGGTAAAGCTCTGGCATCAAGTATTGCAAAGCTATAGCTGAAGATTTAATCTATTTTCTTATGTTGGAAAGATCTAATGTCTTGCTGGTCTAAAGTTGATTATGACGCTTCCCTCATATTTCATTATGTGGCCTGTCTCTGTAAAAAAATGAATTCCTTAGAGAAGAGTTGAATTTAATGATTTGCTGAATGTTCCATGAAATTAAACAACATAAAAATAATTTTTAGTACTTTTATTTTCAAATTACTTTTGACCTTACAACTTACAACATTATAAAATACCAGAACAAAATAAAAGATTTCAATCAAATAACAATTAGTTTAACCATTTTTAAGTTTAAAAGTAGCAGGAAAATTTAACAATTCTTAGCTATCACTTGTTTGAAGCTTTGTAAAAGCTAGATTTGTTTTTAGCCTTTTCCAACTCTTGGCAGTGCACGTCTGAGGATAAATGTCTGATGATGAAGTAAGTTTTGACAATCACATTGCATGTGGTGCAGTAGTAATTATCAGCGTTTATCTGTAATTCACAATGAAAACGTATTGGTAATTTTATTTGGAAAGGGTACATATATGGTGTAGGTTTCTAACAAATGGTTAGAAAATAAAGCTGATGTAGCTATATACCAACTTTCCCAAACTGGGTTGAAAATAAAGTTAGGAACATACAGAGAAGTTGGCCACATAAACGCAAAGCAAATATGTAGGTAGGATCAGAACCTAATAGGATTACTAGCACAGTGTTACAATTAGTAACACTGTGTAAGTGGGTAGGATTAAGTACCTACTTTGAGATTTGTATTAAAAGCAGCAATTATAACATTGATTCAAACATACAATGTTAAGGACTGGTTGCTGAATAAAAAAACTTTTTTTTATGGTTGGTTACATGTAACACCAACTATGGCTGTGGAAGGAGCTTTGAAGGTTGATTAATAGAAATTAAAATTATTTAGTATACCTACCCGTCTTACTAAATTTGTCATGTACTCCTCAACAAATGGTGAAGCATCCAAAGTTTTATTGTGGTACTTAGAAACTTTATGTAATTCCTTTCCTTTTCCTTCAATATTAATATCCACGTCACAGAAAACGCAGACGAACTTCTCCCCAGCAGTCAATATGCCGTGGTAAGCATCAGAGGTTACCACCAGCTTTGCTTGGTTTTTGAGTGTAACGATTATTAGCTTAGTTTCATTTTCTTTCGAAGTTTTTTTGGATTCATCTGTGATTCCAGATTTGATTTCTTTGTGCGTAAATAACTTCGGCTGCCTTAGAGGTGGAAGTGCCATTGTGTTTTAGTATTAAAACTCTTAATTAATGTAGTTTAATTCAGTTTAGCAGCCACAAACTATTAGGTTAAAAAATTAATATTTTTTTTTCAAATCTACCTACAAACGCGGTGCGAAATGCGAAAACATTAAATCAATCAACAGATATAATAGATTAAATATAACAATCAATCTTTTAAACAGCTATTTTTTTTTATTTTATTAACGTACATACAGTGGCGGACACAATCGGCGTGACACTTCGGGTTTTTCTGTATTGCAAAAAAGCTCTTGTGCTTTGGTGATACAGTCTAAGGATGACGAAACCATAGACAAATCTGTTACGGCCTCCTAGTCCGTGACCCTACAAGCGCAGCGTTTACTTTGTCTATGGTACCTCCGAATCGAGGTTTCCAACCTCTTTGAAACGAACGACCCTGAGGAACGACCGAATAACGCGGTGAATAATAGCGGCGGTTTCCTTTAAACAGAGATAGAGCTTCGATATAGCCTCAGATATAGCATTTCCTTACTCTGAGATACTGTAGCATACTGAGGGAAAAGGGCAGTCATTATGTCAGTCGCCCGCATAGGTTTCTACATTTTATCGGAAAGTGTAGGTAATCAAATATTAATAATATTTATCTTTTAATTATTGCTTAAATCAAATTTGCATTACCAGAACAGATTTTCTTTTTTATCATTATATATCTGTCGTGGCCATATCGTAAAATTGGCCATTTCATGATATGGCCGGCCATTTCATGAAATGTGAATTTTTCATGAAATGGCCATGTTGGCCAGATCGTTAACATCTCAACGTTCAACGATTTGGCCAAGTGATCGTTTGACTATTTCATGAAATGGCCAAATGTTAGCGATCATATCATTGAATAGTTAAAAATTTCTCCGCTAGTGGCGCTGTTGTTGCGTGTGTTGTGTGATTTGTTGTGACGCGCCATTACGGTTTACAATAATAAAACGAAAAAAGTGAATTTAAGTGAGGAAAAAGACGATAAAAGTAAGTAAGTACAATAAGAACTTCGTTTTGATTTGAAGATTTGTGAGTTTTTATGCAAACCAATCGATAAACGAAAGCAACTTCAAAAACCATGGAGTTTCGAACGATTTTTAAAGGTCCGTATTTAAATCATACATTACTCGAATTATAGTAAAATAACTTTTTTTTAACTTGTTATGGTGTTCTGAGTAAGATTATTTATATTTAGCTAGTACTGGGAACTTTACAACCGATGTTTGGCCAAACGTGGTCGGCCAAATCGTTAAACGTTGAGGTTTCGACGATCTGGCCAAAGGAATATTGGCCATTTCATGAAATATATATTTCATGAAATGGCCAATATTAAATGGCCAATTTTACGATTTGGCCACAACAATATAATGTATTGAGGTTTTTTCATTCCGCTAGCTTTGTTATATCCCATATCCTCAAAAATGCTTTAATAAATTTCAGATCTTTGAATTTTAGAATTTATATGTACTTAGATGTTAAAAGATTTTAGAAACAATGTGGGACGTGGGACTAAAGAGTAGGTGTGGGTGTGGGGTAATGTATGATAGGTACAGTGGCGGACACGGATTTGGTAGGTATTACATTACAGGATTTACAGGGGTTAACGAGACCATAGCCTTAAGTGTTACGCCGTCCGTGTCTGCCACTATATGTACAACATAGGTACCTATGTGAAAATTTAACCGATGTTTGTTATTGTTAACACAAAATAGAGGAATATACTTACCTACCTTCAAACAAATTATACCTACACTTTAATTTATTTTGTCTATAGAGAGGTTTAATTAAAGGCTTTTCCTTTGATTTGATTTGATTGAACCGGCTGATACAGAAACTAATTTTTAAAAGGACCAAAAAAAAACGAATGCCTTATCATTTTCATTAATCACTATCTCCGAACTCCGAATCCAAACTTTTCTTATGGTAGAAATCAAACAAAATTTAAACTTTAGATTGTGCTAGCAACATCTCATGATACTCGTCGTAGTCTGGCGACACTTCAAGCGCATAAACCTTCCTTCCTTGTTGATCCACGATTTTAGCTATAGGAGTTACTTTAGCACCGTTTTTTAGCCCATTATTAAAAAGATACTTCTTGTATTCTTCGCTATCTTGAATATAAGTGTCGTATTCTAAATTCTTTGATGTAGTGCTCTCAAATTGTTTTTTCTGACCTAATTTTGTAGCCTTAGGGTTAATGATGGTTTCTTTTTTATCTTTAGTATTAGTTGTATCAATTTCTTTTTTATTTGTCTCTGGCTCTTCGTAATTTCTAAGTCTAAACTGTTGTTTTGATGATTTGGCTAAGTCGTATTTTAAATTTAACTCGTCTTTTTCATTGATGTCTGTATCAGATTTGTCACTTTCAGTAGAAGCTTTAGTTTTATAATATTTTTCATCATTATTTAGGTCAGGATTTCGCAAGTTGTAAAGTAGGTTTTCATGGCTCAGTTCTGATTGGACATTCTTTTTCTTCTTGGCTTTAGTTTTCTTTGCAGTTTTGTCATTTGTAGACGATTTTTTGTTAGTATTTTTTACTCTCTTGTGTTTTTCTTTTGGTTGTCCATCACCATTTTCTTTATCAATGACCCTAGATTTAAGTTTTTGAACATCTGCAGCTGCTCTTTCCTTCTTTCTTTTGTTTTTAACTTTCTTCTTATCAACCTTTACAACTTCCTTCATTTTATCACTTTGTATTTCATGTATTTTCTCTAGTGTTTTCTCGGCAATCGTTTTTATCAATCCATTTATTTTGTCAGATTTAAACAGAATGTCTATAAAAGCGTTTATTTGCGAGTTTTTCAGTTTGCTAAGTATTATGCCTTTTTCTGTATCCGATGCTGCGTACGAATCAGCTATTAGTAGACCTACAAAAAACCTTTACATTAAATAACTTATATTTTAAATACCTATATATATATTAATGAAACATTTAAAATAAAAAAATATACCTACAAATAATGGCAAGAAACATCTTCCTAATTGAATTAAAACCAAAAGCCATGACATGAATCACAAAAACAGTTCTCGCTCCACTAAAAATAAAAAAATAAACAATTTAGGTACATTGAATTTATCACATTAATTTTATTGGTTCATAAAAAACATATTATTAAATATTGCGGAAGCGATAGCAAGGTTTATGGATTACAACAAACATTTTTATTGGTCTGAAATTTACTACAGCTTGGCAAGAAAGTCGTGAAGAAATGAGCAATAGGAACTATAAGCCGCGCAGATAAAGAAAAGATCTCAAAATGGCGGCCGAACGCATGCTATCTCGCGTATATTAATATGAGAGAAGAGTAAAGAAGAGAGACAGCCCATGGACCAGCAGCCCATACAACGACCGCCATTGTGAGATTTTCTCTTTATGTACGCAGGTTATACTAAGTAATATTTATTCACTTTCTAAATTTCTAAAGTAAAACACCATTTAACCTCAAAGTTAGTCAAAATCAAAATTCATCATCTGTTTCTTTGCAAGAAGTTTCTTTTTTAAAAGTAAAATAAAAACCCTTAAAAAAAGAAAAAAAAACTCAAAATAAAAATGCTTCCGCTACAGCAGTAACTGTTCTTAGAGTACCAGATGCAGCTAATAAAAATAGTATTACAATATTAATTTTAGCACCAACAAATAGCAAAATTTCTTTACTTAAATCAATACATAGTATAAAATAAATTCACTTCTCACGTCTGTTCCTATGTCTGCTTAAACCTTTAAAACTACTTACGGATTTTGATGCGGTTTTTTAAATAGATAGAGTGATTTAAGAGGAAGGTTTATAAGTATAATACATGCACCAAATACTAATAGAATAGGCGGTACGATGTTCGCCGGGTCGACTAGTTTGTAATAAAACCTAGACTTTTAATTTATATAAATATTAACTTTTTTTAACAAACTTATTTTATAAGTTCCAAGTATCTGTACTTACTTTTTAGTAAAATCAATAATTAAGTTATAGGTTAGAAAATACCTATTAATAATAACAACATTTCTTATATTATATGTCACTAGTTATGTCTTAAAAATAAGAAAATATATTTATATTATAAAAGTAATCCATATTATGTATTACTTATATAATTTGTTAAGGCTCCTCCCAAATAACATTAGCTACCCAACATGTTTAAAAAACAGAGGTAGGTATTATGGCACCAAATTATTTGCAACTATCAAAATAAATTGCTGAAATGGCTGGCAACACTCTGTGCTGCTGGTCTTTCAAGCAGTTTCATTTTGGAGGCCAGCAACACCGTGTTGCCATTTGAAAATTAAATTTTCTTTGTAGAAAGCGTTATACTATACTATTATACTATACTAGATGTTTTAGACTATGCGGTAAATAATCAAAGGAGCAATACAGCTCATCATATCTAACATATTATATTATATTTCAACCCATGTTATTTGGGAATCACGATGAGCTAAAAACCCATTAAATTTATTATAGACTTGTAAAAACACGATGTATCAACACAGTATACATATATACCTATTTTTAATACAAAACAGACAAAAAATATACGTATTGTACAATAGTCCTATCTTAAAAATACCTAAAGCATCTGAAGATGTATACAGGATTACTATACTCTAAATAAACGCCAATTCAATATAAATGCAAGTCAATATATGAACCCATTTCCAACCATTCACCCATAAGAGTTCTAATCTCCTTTCTAAGACATAAACAATCTGAAAACCTCCCTTATTCTGCGTCTACATATGGGGCACAATTGCTTATCATTTTTGACCGCCGTAGCACAGTCGAAGCACATACAATGCCCGCAATCAAGCAAAGTCGCATTTATTTCATTATCCAAACATATTTTGCATTCCCCTCTACTGTCTTGATCGTCAACGCTGCTCGCACTTTGCGGATTCACTGCGCTGTCAGTCTTCTTTTTCTGTTGATTGACAGAAGCTCCAATCCTGCTCTGACTGACAGCCGCGCCAGTGCTGACAGAAGTATTGTTCCGACTGACAGGAGTTTCAGTCCTATTATTGATGAACCTGTCATTGAATTGACTTGAAGTGTTTTGGCGCGAAGTGATAGGGCTGCCAAAAGTAAATGGCGGACTGGTTAACGAAGGAATTGGTGCCAATAGAGGAAGCTGAGATAAAGGTTGAAGCGGAGTAAAACGAAATGGCGTAGTAATGTTTCCCATCTGAAACAATAACTTATCTTCACTTCAATACATAGTTAAAAAACAAAGTCCCTTCCATTGTATGTCACAATAAAATACGACACAAAAATCTAGAAATTAAAAAGTGGCAATACTGTTTGGAAATTTTTGAACATTTGTCAAATTTCATTAGAGTGTTGCCATTTTTAATTTTTAGATTTTTGTGTCGCATTACACCCTGTTATTAATAAAAAGTAAAAGAGCATTTTAGTTACTGTCAATTAAGACTGGATGTCACGTATTTACCATACAAAAAACCAAAGATGTAGACCTCCAGTAAAGCTATTTAAAACCTACTGTATCTTTATGAATAAAATCTTTGAAACTATGCATCAGATTTTGATGCGGATTTTTTTAATAGATAGAGTGATTCAAGAGGAAGGTTTATATGCAAAACACAATCACAACTTAGTAAAAGGTTAAGCGGTACGAAGTTCGCCGGGTCGACTAGTAAAATAATAAACACTAATTACCTCAGATGGCGCAGTGGTCGTGTTTGTCACTCGCGAACTTAAAGAGGCAGCGGGAGGATCCGGGAGCGCGGGGCACTGCGGAAGATATAAAATAATCAATGCATAATTAGTCAGTCAATTTTATCTAGCCAATCAATCAGTCATTATGTCTGTCAGTCAGTCAATTCGTTTGTCAGTTAGAAATTAACTGGGAACTTCCTCTTTTCCGAAGTAGGTTAGAATCCGTACTAAAACCTTCTCCTAACAAATACTATTCTAATATTATACAGGTCAAACTGATAAACTCCTTTGTTTTAGTCTATTAAAAATAAATTATTGAAAAAAGAAATTATTATATTAGTATGGATGTATAGAGATTTACCAGATGTTGTACTTTAAATGATTCGACTGCTCCGGCCGAATGTATAAACATCCAAACAGTCTGGGATGGGTCGACGCGGAGCGGCCGCCGCGCCAACAGGCCGCACTGAACTAGCACCTGAAACATACATCATAATGTATAACGTCTCGCCTGTATCCCGTCGGGGTAGGCAGAGACAATTGATTTCCACTTGCTACGATCCTGACACACTTCTTTCGCTTCTTCAACAGTCATATTGCTTTTCTTACCCGCACGTCGGTTTCGTGAACTCTTCACGCGGCCTTGCCTCAGGACGTCACCACTTTGGTCGGTGATCGTTCTCCGTGGCCTACCTCTTCCAACCGTGCCTTCCGCATCCGCTCTGTACATTTCTTTCGTCAATCTCCTGTCGTCCATCCGCTCTAAGTGACCAAACCGCTGAAGCATACCCTTTTCAATCTTGGTCACTACATGCTCTTTCAAACCATAACGTTCTCTGATTACAGAGTTCCTCAATCTATCATTTATAGTGACCCCACACATACTCCTCAATGACCTCATCTCCACCGCATTTATAATACTTTCATTTCTCTACTGCCACACCCAAGTTTCACACTATCTATACCAATATTATAAAGAGGAAAGATTTGTTTGTTTGTAAAGAATAGGCTCCGGAAATGCTGAACCGATTTGGAAAATTCTTTCACTGGTAGGAAGCTACATTAACCCCGAGTGTCATAGGCTATATAAGATTTTCATAAAAATTTGGGATCCTTACCTTAACTCAAATAATGTAACCCAGGGTGCAATATTTTTTCCGTTGTTTACATATTTTGACAGGCGGTTTGTTGCTGTTTGTTTTTTATTCGGCCATTCTGGGCAGTCAAAAGAACATAGTCTATAGAGCCAAGTCTTTTGTAGTATCTTATATTCTATGGCGTAACGAAGTAAGCCAGGAAAGCTCGTCATAATAATTAAAATAACGCATCACACACAGAGCCCCTAACTAGGCAGAACCTGTATCTAGGGTGCCCGAAACATATACAGAGACGAACATTACACCCAGACCGGAAATAAACATCGATATTCATCATAACAATGTTCGCCCCGCCGGGAATTAAACCCTGGTGCACCCGCGTCTCAGTCCACATCACCTCCAACTGAGATACGGAGCAGTCAACATTAATTCATCATCATCATCAGAAAAGTTCCAATTAGATTTTTTCCAATGTCAGAATAATAAAAAAAATTGAATCAGCTACCTTGGCCATTTCATGAAATAGGCCAAATCGCTAAATGTTGAGAAGTCATAATGTGGGCAGCGAATATTGGCCATTTAATCATATAGTTCATATTTCATAATATCATGAAATGGCCAGCCATATTATGAAATGGCCAGCTATATCATGAAATGGCCAGCCTTATCATGAAATTGCCAATTTAACGATCTGGCTGGCCACGACATAATATACATACATACAGGTCAAACTGATAACCTAATTTTTTGAAGCTTAAGGTGGTAACTCTCGGTATGGCGCGAAATTCAAATTTTTCGCAAGAATAAATAAAAAACGCGATAAAATTTGAATTACGCGCCATACCGAGAGTTACCACCTTAAACTCACCTCTCCACTAGGTTTCAGTTTCAACGCGACGACTTTACTGTCAGTCACGTCAAACATGTCAAACTCCCAGCTGTCATCTCTCAGCAGGAGGTCAGCTGCCATGACAGGTAGCTCGAACAGATCTAGTCTGTCAGGATCTGTCGTAGTGAAGCCTATTGCAAGTTCTTTGGGTTTGTCGCCTTTGTATGACAGAGCTTGGATCCTGAACACCTGATGGGTAAAAACATCTGCTTTGTTATCTATAGCAAGCCCAAAATAAAAGTACCTTAAAAAAGGTAAGAAAATATGGAAATACGGAGGGGAAGTGAGTTAAAACAACTTTTAATTTTTTTCATACAAACTGTTACATAACTTTTCCGTCGATTTTCCTGTCAAAGATTGATTGATTGATTTGACGTTGTTGTTTTTTAATTTACTCATTCTGGGCGGGCCAAGTAACATAGTCCATACAGCCGAGTTTTTAGTGCGTAGGGTAGTATATTAATCGGCGATACGAAGTTTTCTGGATCAGCTAGTTACTAATAACTTATAATAATACTAGAGGCTGCCCCGCGGTTTTTCCCGCGCAGATTTCTCATAAACACAAAAATCTCGTTTTTTCCCGTTCCCGTGGGAATTTCGAGAAATCCTTTCTTAGTGCTCACCTACACTCCCTAAGGAACCTACATGCGAAGTTTCAGCTTTGTACGCCCAGTAGTTTCTGTGTCTGTTCTGTGTCCAGTTAGTGGCTCTGCGTTGTCTGTCAGTCAGTCAGTCAGTCAGTCAGTAACGGAAGAGTTTTATATATATTGACTAGTCGACCCGGCGAACTTCGTACCGCCAAACCTATTACAATGTTGCTATACTTATAAACCTTCATCTTGGATCACTCTATAGATTACAAAAAACCGCATCAAAATCCGTTGGATACTTTTAAAGATATAAGCATACATAGGGACAGACGCGGGAAGCGACTTTGTTTTATATATTATATATATTGATGTAAGTACAGTGGCGGTCTAGGTAGCCGTAACACTTCCAGTTTTTCTGTATTTCAAAATAGCTCTTGTTAATTAGCAATACAGCTAGGACTTCCGAAACCATAGACAAATCTGTTACGGCCTCCTAGACCGCCTCTGTGCATAATATAAGAAAAAAGTATCAAAATATTTATAGTATTACCCTCATATTCATAAAAAGTTAAAGAGCATTTTAGTTTTTTGACGTATGTCAATTTAGACTGGATGTCACGTATTTACCATACAACAAACCAGAGAAGTAGACCTCCAGTAACGCTACTTAAAATGTACTGAATCTTTATGAATAAGACGGTGAGTATATGACTGCTCTGCCGTAGTACTGGTAAAAACAGTTTTGATATCAAAGTTTCAAAGATACCTGTTCAAACATAGCAGGCAGGAGTGAGAAGACATACGTGCTCCGTCCCGCTCCCACGGTCACCACGGGCCCGCTCACGGCGACGTGTGGCGCCCTCTTGCGGTGAATTTGTAGCGGCGACAACTGACTCCAGGGGGTAGATCGGAATTCTGACAGTGTACGCGACTTGTACTCGTCCTCTATAGAGGGGGGTACTGTTGGGAAATTTGTTATTAGTAATAATAATAACACATTACACTCAGAGCACCTAAACAGGAAGAACCTGTATCTAGGGAGCCCGAAACATATACAGAGACGAAAATTACACCCAGATCGGAAACAAACATCGATATTCATCATATCAATATTCCCGGCCCGCCCGGGAATCAAACTCAGGTTGCACACGCTTACTCAGGCCACATCACTGCCAAATGAGCCACGTAGCAGTATTATCTTCTTATAATATCCAAACTACTCTACTCACCCTGTATAACCTGTATAATATTATACAGGGTGGGATTTTGTAATTCCACCTGGAGAGTAGGTCAAGTACTCTACTGGAGATAGATCATTGTACTCAAAGGAAACATTTCTTTATTTTTTGAAAGAAAGATAACTGCGTTTTTTTTTTCTTGATTTATTTTTGTATTTATCTGGCTTTATACTTGACCTTTTGAATTTATAAATTCAGTTTTTATTTTTAACCGAGCAACTTTGTTATAGACATTTAATCCTTATAATTGACCTTATAGATTTATGCAAAAAAAAAAAACAATTTTTTGAAATTATTAGCTGGTTCGATTCCAGGATGTGGTAACGGAACTTCGAAAATATGTAAATTGCAGTTATTGGCCTATTTAGTTGATTTCGGTTTTGAAATTATTGTCGTAGTGCAGGGAAGGTTAAAAAGGTTATAAAAATAATTTTAACAAATCACATTCAGAGTCCCTAACTAGGAAGAAATTGTATCTTGGGACCCAAAAACATATACACAGAGACCGGAAAACAAACATCGATCTCCATCATAACAATGTTCGCCCCCGTCGGGAATCGAGCCCGTTGCTCCCGCGTCTCAGTCCACAGCACTGCTAACTGAGACACTGAGCAATCAAAAATGAAAAAAGAAAAATTTTGCCCGACTAAATAATGTACAAAATAATGATTCACCTGCATTTCTAGGAGCATTCGTTCTAGGTTGGTTAGCGCTAATCATAGACCCGCCCGATCGATTTGATTGGAACAAATTCCTGAAGCGACTTTCGTGATTGGTCGTCGCTGGTGCCGCTGATTGGCTCGCTGTTTGACTCGTCTGATTGGTCGATACGTTTTCGGGCGGGAATTTAAACTTTGTGAAATCAAGAAAGTTGTTTTCACTCGTTGCGGCCGAACTAACGTACGATGTTAGTTTTATTAGTACTGAAAACAAAATTTAAATAAAAAACGCATATATAAAAACTGTTAGAATAGAAAACACTTTATTGCATACAAAGTAAGATACAAAGGTACATCAATAAATTCAGGGTACAAACAAATTGAAATAGCATGCAACGGGCGGCCTTATCGCCAAAAGCGATTTCTTCCAGGCAACTCATAATACATAGTTAAATAAATGTATAACTGTATGATTATGTAAAATAAAATCATAGAATGCGTGATTTCGGACCAAGATAAAATACTAAGACTAATACTTGGCTGTATGGATTATGTTCCTTTGCCTGCCCAGATATACCAACTTAACAATAGTTACTACGACTCACCAGTAGAAGTTAAATCTCTAAAAACTAGTACAGCATACATTCCACTCGAAGGCAGGCCTGTCATAAGGCACCCCTTTTCTATAGACCCGACGCCATAGAACAGTTCCCCAGTAGGCTTGTAATAGAAGAAAAGACTTCTGCCCAGCAGTGTAGTTGATGGTACTTGCTTAACGAAGTAGCCTGGGGCGAAAAAAAAACATATAGGGTAAGCAGTCCCATTCTTGGCACCACTCCCTATTATTGGCATGTGGCAATAAAGTCTGAATTTGAGATTCTTAGCATTTTTAACCGACTTCAAAAAAGGAGGTTGAAATACATACAGGTCAAACTGATAAGTTTGACCTGTATGTATGTATGTTTGTCCGCGATTTTCTCGAGTTTGGCTAAACCGATCTTGATGCGGTTTTCCTATAAGTATTTGTTACATTCAGGAGAAGGCTTTAGTACCTATTTTAACCAACTTCGAAAAAGAGGAAGTGCTCAGTTTATGTTAAAACTTAGATTTACTAGAAGACGGGAAAAATTTACGCGCGGGTCTCGGGGAGCTTTTTAGTTCGGACTAGAGGCTGCCCTGCGGTTTCATTCGCGCAGATTTCTCATAAAATGCCAATTTTCAGATTTCTACGCCCAGTAGTTTTGGCTCTGCGTTGTCTGTCAGTCAGTCAGTCAGTCAGTCAGTCAGTCAGTAACGGAAGAGTTTTATATATGTACTAGAGGCTGCCCCGCGGTTTTTCCCGCGCAGATTTCTCATAAACACAAAATTCCCGTTTTTCCCCGTTCCCGTGGGAATTTCGGGAAATCCCTTCTTAGTGCTCACCTACACTCCCTAAGGAACCTACATGCAAAATTTCAGCCCGCTACGCCCAGTAGTTTCGGCTCTGCGTTGTCTGTCAGTCAGTCAGTCAGTCAGTCAGTAACGGAAGAGTTTTATATATATTGATAAGCGACGTTCGGTTAATAGACGCTCTACTCTATTGTAACTTAAAATTTCAAGATTCTCACCATTTTCAGGCTCCAGCAACGCAGAATCACTGCTAAATCTGGCATTCGGTTCGTTCGACGAGAAACCGAGTGACACATTCTTTATTTCGCACGAAGCTTGTATGGCTACCTTGAAAAAAGAAGCATAGAAATGATAAGTTTTGTCTTTAGTTTTTTTTTTTTTCAATTCTTTGTGCATTATTTATACAGATATTTTGGTAGAAATATTCAATAACCCTAATATTGGAATGGCAAGCTCCCTATTGTATCCGTCATGAGTTGAAATTACGTTATTAGTTTAATAAAATCTACTTCTACTATATATTTTTTGTTTAAAAGGTGAGAAAATATAAAAAAAAGAGGGAAAGTTAATAAAAACATCAATTGAATTTTTCCATATAAAATTGTAAGGCGCGATACGAAGTTCGCAGGGTTTGTTGTTAATGCTATGACAATAAGTGGAAGGGTGACAATGATTAGGTAGTTTACCCTAATTATTAAAAAGTAAATGTATTATTATTATTAAAGTTTCTCACTCTCTGGTAGGGCTCTATTCGCGCGCGCGTGCACAGCGCGGCGGCGGGCGGCGCGGCGCGCGCGCAGCTTTCAGTAACGTCCAAAGCCATTGAGCTATGCGCACTAAACTTCATAGCGCACTCGCTCTCTGTTAATATCATTAAAAAAGTACATTATATAAAAAGGAAGTAAAGTGATGTATTATGTATGAGGGTTGTAATGTAACTTCACCCGAAGCAGAATAACTTTACCCCAAGTTGTATATTCTGCTTTTTATTCAATCCGACGATGAATTTCACGCTACGAACAACAATACTCAGGAAGCGTAACAACTCTCTCTCTCTCTCTCCACTCTCTCCTACAAAACCGCTTCGATTTTGGTTCCACTTACGCACACACAGTAACTCCTATTGCAACAAACACTCACACATTATCATAGACAAGCTTGCGCGCTATTGGCCGCTTCGCTCGCGTCTGTCGACAAAGCAGCGAGCTAGCCCTCCTGCTTTTGGCTGGTTCATATTATCGCTACTAGATGGCGGTCAAGTGTTATTTTACAAAATATTTATTTTAAGGTGATATTAGTATTTTTTGTCTTTATGGCTTCTACAACACTTTATAATGCACGAAGGCATATTTGTAAAGATAAAACACCGTCAGAAATACCCAAAAACACAGTAATATGCTCCCGACGCTGCAGCCACACGACTCAAGGTGCCACTAGGAACTGACGCGTCATGGTGTCCGTACTCTAAGCCCCGCCCACTGCGGCTTCTTTTCCTTGTGAGCATTTTATTGGGCTAGTTACGCTTCGTGAGTATTGTTGTTCGTATATTTCACGTATACAAAAGGGGGACCTATGTGCCTACCGAATTTTGTTTGACAGTATAGGCACACGCACAAATGCACAGATTAAATAAATTTATTTTTTGGTTCCCGGAGACTCCCGGGACAAGTAACTTAACTAAGTAGGTGGTACAGTGGCGGTCTAGGAGGGTGTAACAGATTTGTCTATGGTCTCGTGCGCCCTAGACTGTATTCCCAAAGAACAATAGCTATTTTGCAATACAGAAAAACCGGAAGTGTTACGGCGACCTAGACCGCCACTGTACTATTTGCAAAACAGTTTGTACTATTACTCAATTTTATGTCCATAATGGGAACGCACCCTAACTACTAAATACATAATGGGAACGCACCCTAACTACTAAATACATAATGGGAACGCACCCTAACTACTAAATACATAATGGGAACGCACCCTAACTACTAAATACATAATGGGAACGCACCCTAACTACCTAAAAACAGGTACATACCAGTCCGGTTGCTATTCTCGTCCAGTCTCAGCCGCAGCGCCTGTTCAGCGATATGCCCGACATCGCGCTCGACGCCGACCCCGACCTCCGATACCAAAGCTGAATCGGGAGATAAAATGAGAATTAGGAGTTTTCAAAGTGACATTTAAAAAAGTTAGTACCGTAATACGCCCGTAGATGGCGTTGTCTAAAAAAATATACATATGTAAGTAAATCACACCAGTTCAAATTTAGTTTAAATGTTTAAAACAAAACAAAACAAAAACTATTGGACTGACGCGTGACGAGTTTCAATTTTATTTTGAGCTTTCAATGATTCATTTCAACTTGACATTAGCTTTTGCAAGGCGCCATCTGATATCGGCGGGATAAAACCGGCTTTTTTTTCTGATATGACAAATTGAAAACTCTCATTGGAAATCCGTTGCACAGTTTTAAAGATTTAAGCATATATAGCGACAGACAGCGGAAAGCGACTTTGTTTTATACTATGTATTGATTATAAATACTCACCTTTTTTCTCTTCATCTTGTTTGTATTTATTTAACTTCGTTATTAAAGATTCTAAACGAGAGTAGTTGCCCTGAAAAACAAATATTTTGCAATATTTAACGTCCTATTACGTATATTGGCGTACTAGGAGGGCGTAACAGATTTGTCTATGGTCTCGTGCGTCCTAGACTGTAATACTAAAGAACAAGAGCTATTTTGCAATGCAGAAAAACCGGAACGGTAACGCCGTCCGTGTCCGCCACTGTACAAAATAAATATTTTTTTTAATTATATACAGGTTGTTTCTGAAAACGCGGTAATAAATCAAAGGAGGGATTCTGCTCACCATACCTAACAACTTTCCCAAAGCAACATGGGTCAAAATCTCAAAGCAAAAATCAGCCATCCCGTACATTGACCCCGTCAGCTGATCGAACCAATGTATGGAACAGCTGTTTTTTTTTTTGAGATTTTGACCCATGTTGCTCTGGGAAAGTTGTTAGTTATGGTGAGCAGAATCCCTCCTTTGATTTTATTACCGCCTTGTCAGAAACACCCAGTATATATTTTTTTTTAGTACCTTAGAATGATAGTAGTCGAGTAGCCGGTCCCTTATAACGGCGACCCAACTGTTGTTTACACTTGTGTTCTTGACAAAATGATCGAGTGCGGTCAAGTAGTCCTGGGATGAGGCGAAGTCGTAGCCCTTTCAATAAATAATTATAATATACTTACATTGATTTTATACCATATAAAATTAATAGAATAGATGTTATGTATAATGTGCTAGGTACTTTATATTTAAACGAGCTGTCCCGGCTTACTTCGTTACGCCATAGAATAAATATACTACAAAAGACTTGGCTCTATAGACTATGTTCTTTTGACTGCCCAGAATGGCCGAATAAAAAAACAAACAACAACAACAAACCACCTGTCACAGCCAAATAGCTTAGAACAAAAAAGATTTCCGCTACAACTTCAAGGAAAAATAGTAGTTTGGAGAATCAACGATAGATGTCGCTGAGAAATAATATTTTTTTTATCAAACGGTAACCCTTTATTTTATTTTTATTTGCAACACCACCATCTGCACCTAGCACGCAGTGTTGTGGCCTATTGTAAAATCGACTATCGATTGTAAGCACATGTAGCAGAGCTAGAGTTTAGCTGTAGTCTAGCTATACGTCCGGGGAATATTATAGTGTCCTGTCCGGGGAAGTTATATAACTTCTTCGGACACACTGTACTATTTACGCAATAGCACCAGAACCAGATAACCGGCCCAATAAACTTCTCCCCCCGTAGAACATGATACAAACATTTTACAATAGTCACATGATATAATAATATTATTATTAATTGTTTATTTATTGATTTGTCTGACCAATTATGAATGTACGAAAATGCATTTGTGTAACACTAAATTTAATGTAACAAAAATAAGTGATTGAAGTGAAGTGGATTTAGGTCAACAGAATTAGGTAGGTAGGTATCTAGGTATTCATTTTTTTTATTTTATAGATTAGAAAAATTTCTCGTTGGATGAAACAAAAAATACATATATAACATGAGCTAGCTTGTTCAAGTTTCAAGCTATAATTCCCTCGGGAATAAACTCTTGAATCCTTGACACTGCGCTCGGATTTTAACTTTTGCGCCCCTAAAATAATACATCGCTTTACTTATGTTATATTAGGAACTATTTTGTTGTTAACCGCCGAACTTTTTACAATAATGTGCTTGTATCGGACATTCAAACCTTCTTCATTCAAAAGAAAAACCGGAAGTGTTACGCCATCCTAGACCGCCACTGTACATACTGTATATTATTTTTACTCTTTATTAATCGATAGTCGATTGATAATTGGCAATCTCTAGTTGGTCTGTGCTCTCATTGTTGTTTGTTTTCGTTTGAACAATGCGTTTTTTGGATTTTCTTTTTCGACGACTTGGCTTTTCTTGGACTCCGATATCTTTCCCTTATTCGATTTTACGCTGCTTTGTTTACTGGACTCTGATTTTGCTGGCGATTTGGATCCCGTTTGATATTGAAAACAAACTTGCTCAACGGTGTTGCGTACCAGGGTGTTCTAAAACTCGTAAGTACCTGCCTACAATAATGTTTATTTTTTTCTTTTCCATCATTCTAAATTTTAGTAACGTTTCCACATAATTCTATTCAAACAGCAATTAATGGCATAAAATAGGTTAGTATTATGTTCGATAGACAGATTCTTTCCTAGCTCATAATGTATCATTGATTCAGTGAGAAGTATTATAAAGTATATGGGGCGGACGAACCATATCTTCTGAAGCACGGAACTGATGATTAGCAACAAGCCTTAAATATTCCTTAAATATCAAAATCACATCACCGGATTAGGTTGTAATGACAAACATAAACTTATTTTACAAACATAATAATGGCTTTAAAAGTACAGTAACCATTAACAATAATAAACAAAAATCTTAATTAAGTATTCATATTCATTTCAGGTTTGGATAATATAGTCTTACACAGTTTGCCGAACCCGGAGAGACAACCAGACAGATTCCGCACATGGTTGAATATTAGTGGTGATATTTTGGCACTGGACAACAAAAAAATATTCAAATACAGAAAATTTTGCCATTCCCACTTTGAATCGCAATACTATACCTCAAGCAAACATGAAAACATGGTGTAGGCACACAAATAGAATTTCAAAAGGTAAACGCTATGATTATATAGATGATTTTCAAAAAATTGCATATTATTATTATTATACCAAGAGAAGAAAATAATAAATATTATTAATTAAATACCTATAGAATTTTCATTTTAAATTAAGTTTGAGTTACATTTTGCTTAAGAATTTATTGTAAGATAATAAGCATGCAGACATCTTTTAAGGTTGAGATTAATCTGTAAAGCAAGAAAGTAAAATGTAACCAAGTTTACATTTTACTTTCTGTCCGCTTGTGAAATTTTTCTCAACCTAAAAAAGATGTCTACATGAATAAAATACCTACATTGGTACCTACCCAGCTAGCTAGGTGCCTATCTATAGGTATATATGTTGTATGATGTGGTTTGGAGAATTACCGCTTGGGGCGCTGACGTCGAAAATGCAGAGTCGCATATCTATTTGTGTATATTCAATATTATCTATGCCACCTGTCAAAATATGTAAGCAACGGAAAAAATATTGCACCTTGGGTTACATTATTTGAGTTTAAGTAAGGATTTTTGAAAATCTGATATAGCCTATGTCACTCGCGGATAGTGTAGCTTCCTACCAGTGAAGGAATTTTGCAAATCAGTTCAGTATTTCCGGAGCCTATTCGTTACAAACAAACAAACAAATCTTTCCTCTTTATAATATTGGTATAGATTTAAACACAATGTTTTACATCTAACACAAATACTTTTCTGAAAACCGCATCAAAATCGGTTCAGCCAAACTCGAGATAATCGCAGACTAACATACATATAATACATACAGGTCAAACTGATAACCTTTTTTTTTTAAGTGTGTTTTCACTAAATAATTAAGTTTACGATTTAAATAAGTATTCGTATTTTAACCGACTTAAAAAAATCAGGTTTTCATTTTGGCCTGTATGTATGTTTATCCGCGATTATCGGATTGGCTGAACCGATTTTGATTCGGTTTTCAGAAAAGTATTTGTTACATTCAGTAGAAGCTTTAAATACTGAATTTAACCGACTTTAGAAAAGAGAAAGTTCCCAGTTTATATAAGTAATAACGCATGACACTCAGAGTCCCTAACTAGGTAGAATCTGTATCTAGGTTGCCGGAAACATTTAAGTATGTGTCAATTTGTTGAAGTCAACTATCTTTTAAATAAAACTAGCTGTCCCGGCGAACTTCGTCGCGCCTTAAAATTTAATATGGAAAAATTTAACTGTTGTTTTAACTAACTTCCTCTACATTTTTCCATATTTTTTAACATTTTAAACCTTCCCTAGACTAATACGAACATTTCAAGACCACTATCAGCTAAATCGGCCCCGCCGTTCTCGAGTTTTAGCGAGACTAACGAACCACGATTAATTTTTATATATATACTAGTCGACCCGGCGAACTTCGTACCGCCTAACCTATTATTACTTTGTGCATGTATTATACCTATAAACCTTCCTCTTGAATCACTCTATCTATTAAAGAAAACCGCATCAAAATCCATTGCATACTTTTAAAGATATAAGCATACATAGGGACAGACGCGGGAAGCGACTTTGTTTTATACTATGTATTGAAGTAGATTTAAAAAAAAATAACTTACTTGTTTTTTCAATAATATAGCTTTATCCATATAGACTCTCGCCATTAACACACTCTGGTCGTTCATCTGATGCAGCAATTGTATAGCACGCTTATTCACCAAATCAGCTTTGAGAGCATCACCTGATGAAGAACTTGATTTATAACTTTATGTACAGTGGCGGACACGGTCGGCGTAACACTTCCGGTTTTTCTGTATTGCAAAATAGCTCTTGTTGTTTGGTAATACAGTATAGGGCTGACGAAACCATAGACAAATCTGTTACGGCCTCCTAGTCCGCCACTGTACACTAGCTAGAGGAATGATTTCATTATTTTTTAACCGACTTCAAAAAATGAGGTTATCAGTATGACCTGTATGTATGTTTGTTTGTCCGCGATTATCTCGAGTTTGGCTGAACCGATTACGATGCGGATTCTGAAGAAGGTTTTAGTACCTACTTTAACCGACTTCATAAAACAGGAAGTTTTCAGTTTCTGTATGTGTCAATATATTGAAGGCGGGTTCCTTTTTTGTAAAAAAAAAAAGAAATAATTTGTTTCAAGTATTAGTAGTAGGTATAGTCGCCCAAAGGGCAATGGAAAGGGCTATGCTCGGAGTTTCTCTGCGTGATCGAATCAGAAATGAAGAGATCCGCAGTAGAACTAAATTCCCTATATAATGCTTAACCGTCTTATTCATAAAGATAAAGTAGATTTTAAGTCGCCTTACTGGAGGTCTACTTGTCTGGTTTGTTGTATAGTAAATACGTGACATCCAGTCTTAATTGACATACGTCAAATAACTAAAATGCTCTTTAACTTTTTATGAATAAGAGGGTAAATCTTTAAAACTACGCAACGGATTTTGATGCGATTTTTTTTAATAGACAGATAACTCATAGGAAAGGTTTATAGGTGTAAAACATGCACAATATAATAATACAGGTAAGGCGGTACGAAGTTTGCCGGGTCGACTACGACTATCTATACCAATATTATAAAGAGGAAAGATTTGTTTGTTTGTAACGAATAGGCTCCGGAAATACTGAACCGATTTGAATAATTCTTTCACGTGTAGGAAGCTACACTAACCCCGAGTGTCATAGGCTATATTAGATTTTCAAAAAAATTAGGGATCCTTACCTAAACTCAAATAATGTAACCCAAGGTGCAATATTTTTTCCGTTGTTTACATATTTTGACAGGTGGTTTGTTGTTGTTGTTTGTTTTTTTATTCGGCCATTCTGGGCAGTCAAAAGAACATAGTCTATAGAGCCAAGTCTTTTGTAGTATGTTATATTCTATGGCGTAACGAAGTAAGCCGGGACAGCTCGTACTAAATAAATTCACTTACCGTTTCTTGCGTGCGCCGATGTCAAATCAATAAGGCTCCGCACAACCATTGCGTTTTGGTCGCCAAAGTTGCGAGTTCTTATTTCTAGAGCTTTCTCGAACAGATATATTGCTTTCTCCAATTGATCTATTTCTCTAAGATAAAAATAAATAAGTTTGGAGGTTAAATACCTTATCTTTTATTTCGACTTATTTTTAGCAAGACTTTTTAATTGATACCCATATTGTAGTACTACGCTAAAAACAACTCGTCCGCCATCTTGATTTTTCTGCCATGTTGGATTTTTAATGGTGTCACTTTAGCTTATTGTTGGGATTCTTGAACGTGTACACAAAATTTCAACTCAATCGGATAAAGAAATCTGCTTCAAAATTTTGTTGCAAGATTTCACCCAATCATTATTCATACACATACATACAAATCTATACATAGTAAGTATAAAACAAAGTAGTTTCCCGCGTCTGTCCCTATGTATGATTATATCTTTAAAACTATGCAACGGAATTTGATGCGGTTTTTTTTTCAAAAGATAGAGTGATTCAAGAGTAAGGTTTATAAGTATAATACATGCACAACATAGTAAAAGGTTAGGCGGTACGAAGTTCGCCGGGTCGACTAGTTAAATATAAGCTTTTAAAATTATGTGTCACAATTATTTTTTTATTTGTCATAGTTTAGAAGACTGCTTTTCGAGATTCGCGCAAGCAACTTTGTAACAGGCCTCAAACTTTAATTTTGTTCAAGAAAATGTACTTTTAAAAATATTGCAAGTGCAACCTGTGTGAAAATAATTCTTCTATACTCACTTCAAAATAATACCAAGAATGGTAGCATAAAATGCGTACTCGGTTGTTTCTCTGCTTGCTGTCTCTTCCATTGTTTTAATGCAAACATCTTTCGCCACACTCTCGCCGCCTTCCCTTACATGCTTTACAACGGTCTTGTACCATTCCATAAGAGTTGGCGGGACTGTGCCATCCTCTATTTGGTTTAACAATTGCATGTGTAAAGTCTCTGGTGCTGTAAGAAAAAATAAGTTTTAGATTAAAAACCTTTTTAAAATCAAGCTTTTATTTCGTAAAGAGCCATAGCACAGCTAAAGTAACCCGAGAAAAAAAATATAAAAATATTCTACAAAGTGTTGCTAAAAATGGTGCAAAGTTGCTTTGTTTACCTAAGAATGCTTTTTGTAATTGTACTCTGTTTTGTGTGCCAAATAAATAAAATAAAATAAAAATAAAAAATGGCCACTTTTGGCAACAATCAGAAGCTTTCTTTAGTTTTTAACCTTAAAGCTATACAACAGTGCCCTAAAAATTCTAGGCTACAATATCTAGTGTCATACTGTGCCACATTTTTGATATTTGCCTTAGTTTAGAAGAAATTTTTTTTTCGCGGGTCGCTACTTTATCTGTGCTATGCCTCTTATTTATTTATTTTATTCATAACATAAGTGTGTGTGTGTGTGTGTATGTGTGTTTATGTTTTTTTCGAGTTATTCTCAGCACAGCTTTATTTGTACTGAGCGGTAACCGAGCGCGGGGGAGCCGCATTTGCTGAGGGAGTCAGGGAGTATACATATACAGAGTATACCCATACTGTATGTAGTACTATTTATTATACTGTGGTTATAGTATTAAACAGTCACCGGTAGTAAATTAAAACTTACGATCTGGCAGTAGTATCTCCCTCCTTTGATAGTCCGTACGTCCTCTACCCGACTTGTAGTCTGCTAATCGGAGCTCTTCAAACGATATATTTCTGAATTTCTATAACAACAATAATTGATAAGATAAGAGATCACTTTATTGCAATTGCAACCAAACTAAAACACACGAAAACAAATTATACATCAAAAGATGCAAAAAAGAAAGAGATAAATTGTAAAGTAGAGTTTGTTACCCCTTTCTTCTCTACGCTGTAAAATCATTGCGAAAGGGAGTAGAATCACTTGACAGAGGAGGGCTCGTTTGGGGGCCTCTCCAGGCGACTATTGTCGTAAGGCAAGGCAAACATTCGTTTGCCTGAGCCAATTGGTGGGCACCCTGAACTACCTCGCCTCTCACTGTGTAGGATACTTTACCAAATAAGGTATCAATAGCAATTAGATTAGATGTAGTCTAATTGACTTTCAATAAGTGATATCTTGTATCCTATATTGAATAAAGAATTATTTGATTTGATTTGAATAATAATCTTACCATCATAACTGTTATGACTTGCGATATTGTATTCTCTTCCATTCTCTGTGGCACAAATTTATTTGGCACAACTTCTGAAAGGAACAAAATAATTTAAGAGACATAGCACAGCTGAAGTAGCGCCACTCGCGAAAAAAAAAATTCTAAGCTATGACAAATATCGAAAATGTGGAACAGTATTCCACTAGATAATGTAGTCTAATATTTTTAAGGCACTATTGTATAGCTTTTAAGAGCTAGTTTATCGCGATGCTAGCGCCATTCTCGAAAAAAATGTATAACTTCTAAACTAAGGCAAATATCAAAAATGTGCCACAGTATGACACTAGATAATGTTGCTTAGTATTTTTTGAGCACAGCAAAGTAGCCCTAACTTTAAAGAACAAAATTATATACAGATTGGCCACTTTTAGCATCACTTTGTAGGTAGCTTTCTTTGGTCTTTCACCTAAAGCTATACAACTGTACTAAAAATAGTAGGCTACATTTTCTAGTGGAATATTGTTCCAAATTTTATATATTTGCCTTAGTTTAGAAGATATAATTTTTTCTCGCGGGTGGCGCTATTTTAGCTGCGCTATGCCTCATAAAAATATAACAAAAAATAACAATTTGAAAAGAAAATACAAAAAGAGGCATCACACTCATATCCACTAACTAGGGTGGCTGAAACACACACAGAGACGAACATTACACCCAGACCGGAAACAAACATCGATATTCATTATAACAATGTTCGCCCCGCCGGGAATCAAACCCGGTGCTCCCGCACCACAGTCCACGTCACTCCCAACTTATCATTTACGTACAGTGGCGGACACGGTCGGCGTAACACTTCCGGTTTTTCTGTATTGCAAAATAGCTCTTGTTGTTTGGTAATACAGCCTAGGGATGACGAAACCATAGACAAATCTGTTACGGCCTCCTAGTCCGTGACTGTACTAACCATTTTTATTAAAAAAGTTCTGATTAGGCAGTTCTATGAGATGCGGATTTGGTCGTTTTCCTTTCCGTCCAGCGTTGTAGTCTTCCAGGCGTAATTCTTCTACAGATTTATTTTTATATTCCTGAAAAAGATAATATATAGAGTACGAGCTAGCTAAGTCTGCGCGCAGTCAAAACGTGAACTCGAAAAGTAGACTTTTTTATTACTGTTCTCAGGTCGTAAAGTTCCTCATTATTCACATGCGGTTTGTACCCGGTCAATAACGAATTTCCATACATTCATTATTGACCTCTGGGCAATTATGATGCATTATTGTATTATTGCTACAAAAATTAATGATTGAAGTGAAGTGGGATTACAACATGCTACCTGATTAAGTTAGAAAAATTAGGAAGGTATACATAGGTTCTGCTTTTTTATATATGAATTTTCTCGTCGGATGGAATAAAAAGCAGTATATACAACTTGGGGGTAAAGTTATTCTGCCTCGGGTGAGGTTAAAATCTTCGCTTGTTCAAGTTTCAAGTCATTATTCCCTCACTACGTTCGGGAATAAACCCTTGAAACTCTCTCTGCGCTCGGGTTATAACAGACCACCCTCGTACATAATACATCACTTTACACCGTTGGATAAACTACTATTTCTGAGCCCTGTGCAAGCTTCATATCAACGCCCTTGTTAATTTTTGAGATCTTATAGTGCACCAGAGAGATGTAAGTATAGCCCTTCTTTTATTTATTCAGGGTGATAAAATAACAATAAACACAAACATACCGCTCCTATAGTGTCTGCCAAAAAAAATAGCGCGATGTATTGTCAAATTTAATAGACGTTTTTGTTAACATTGGCATGGTACAGTGATGGTCTAGGTCGCCGTAACACTTCCGGTTTTCTGTATTGCAAAATAGCTCTTGTTCTTTGGCAATACAGTCTAAGGCTGACGCAAGAATGGCCAGACCAGGCAGTTAGGACAATATTTTTTTCGATTACTCCCGATAAGTTCCCACTAATCCTGCTCCCCTGGTGTAGCACCATGCGAGTATCATCAAAAACTTCTATTAAATTAGAAATAAACATAGTGTAATTTTTTTTTGCAGATACGAGCGTCAATATATTGTTTAGTGTTAAAATTTTGTCACCTGAAAAATAGGCCTTCAAATAGCATTGCTCTAGGGCTTTTTATTGTGGTTTTCAGAATGCCTACAAAACAAGGGCGCAGTTATAGAAGTTAGCTTAGGGCGCAGTTTTAGGAGCTTGAATAGGGCGCAGTTTTAGAAGCTCCAACAAGGCGTAGAACAGGCTTTTTACGGACTGTGTATGACATCTTTATTATCAAGTAAGTATAGTTTACCTTAGCAGAGGTGATGTTTTGATGCAGGACCATTGTTATCTTTTTGTCTGAAACACTTATTTTTTCTATTTCTATTTCTTGGATCGGTTTGAAAGGTATTAAGGCTGTCCCGTAGCCTAGAAAAAAAAAATACAAAAATTAAGAAATAAAATTATTTAATAACAAAAAAAAACTGAATAAATTCGGGAACAAGCAGGAATAGAATATCTAGCTGGTATTTATAGAATATAAAATTTTAACTAGTTTTTTTAATTACTTTTGGTTCCAAATGTTCCTTTCACATAGTCTTGCAGTCTTATTTCTTCTAAGCTTTTGTTTTTATAAGCCTGGAATAGAAAAAAAACATATAAAAATTGAAAATTCTTAGCGTTGGTCGTGCGATGGGTTCGACAGCCAATCAAGCAGGCTACGTGGATGTACGACCGATTTCTATTGGCTGTCGAGCCCCTATCGCACGACCGACATCGCCTCTTGAGGAAACACGCTTAAGGCCACTCCATGATGCAGAGCTCTGACTGTGTCCTGGAAAGGTCCAGGTTAGATTTTCCAGCACAGACAAACATTTATTTTTGTACTTTTGAAATCCCAGCCAACATCATTGCTAACTGCGTACAGCTTGGCAATGGTGTCTTGAAACGGAAATCATTTTTATTTTGAGTTGAAAACCATAAAAAATTACTTCATCTAAAGAAACAGGTCATAATATTTTTTTTTATTAACTTTGTTCTTTTACACAATCTGTCACATTTAAGGACATTAAGTGTTCCTTTGAGCTTTTTCTATATATATCTATTATATATATGAGGCTTGTAAGAATTACATTCATTAATGCATTTCATTATTTTATCCCTTCACATCTTCAGGGTTTGCTTGGTAGGTCTTGTGGAGTTAGTCTTTTAAGTCGGCAGCCTGATCCACACTTGTCCATAAGATGTAGAGCCAGATCATTGGGGTGGTTATGAAGTCTGTCTTTATAGTTTTTGACATATCTTTCTATTTCTTCTTTGACCGTAGGCATGTCAAGGTCTCGGTGGAAACATAGATATTATACAAAGATACCAATCAAAAATGCTCCGCTTATTTGCTTGTGCTCCATGGTTTATCACTAATGATCAGGTCATAAATTAGTTAATTTTTAATTTTGGGCTTAACTGATGTTTTATTTAGGGAGATAAATCATCATTTTCTAATATAATAATTTATTTTATACAAAAAAAGGAACCCACATTTAACATATTGAAACATACATTAACTGAGCACTACCTCTTTTTCGAAGTCGGTTAAAATAGAGGTACTAAAACGAATGTAACAAATACTTATCTAAAAACCCCATGAAAATCGGTTCAGCCAAACGCGAGATAATCATGGACAAACAAACATACATATAGGTCAAACTGATAACCTCCTTTTAATAAAAATAATGTAGAATCTATAAAAATAAAATGTTACTTTTCAGATTATAAAAATTACATGAAAAAAAAAACTAAATTGGTATTTTTACCTCCATTAAAGTTATAGATTGACATCTCTCCTTTAGGTTACTTTCATAAACATCAAATATAACAGGACTGAATGGTGGAGTAGCCATGGCTTTATGATAAACTATCTGCAAAAAAATAATATTAATGATTACTACAAAACCTAGTTTTCTTCCCTTTACTACGCAATTGGGTTCATCATTATATCACATATCACAACCAAAAGCCACACGCTAGGTGGCACAAGACCAGCCACACCCAGTGCACTTGCATGATATTCAACTGGACAGCTCTGCTGACCAATGTTGATGTTTAAATAAAATTGTTCTTAGGTAAATATAACTTGGCACAAAATGTAGAAATTATAATTTCTTTTTTACAAAAAGAATACCTTCAATAAATTTACACAAACATAAACTGAGAAATCCCTCTTTTCTCAAGTCGGTTAAAATAGGTACTAAAAACTTTTAAAACGACCAACCGACCAAAACTTCTCCTGAATGTAACTAATACCTTTGTGAAAACCGCATCAAAATCGGTTCAGCCAGTGAGGTTATGCTATGATAAGCTACATAAACTTTGTGTCAGTCAGGATAGAAAATTTTATAGGTCTATTTTATTATCCTGTGCTTCAAGGTCGCATTTTGCATTATTTTATTTCTGTGAAACACACAAAAAAGTGTACAAAATGGTTTTATCAAAAGAACAAACCAAACTCAACCCAGCCAAAACAAAAAACAGAATGAATCAGAGAGAAGGTAAATTAATACCTACGTTGTACGTTATAATTAATCTCGTTTTATTTAATGAATAATAAGCACAGATTAAAAGTAGTCGTGATTCATCTTCTGGCACAGATTAGCATGAGACGAAAGGATAAGGCCATTAGTCCACGACACCAAAACAAAATGTTGTCAAGCACACATGCACTACATGCACACTCAGTGAGGTGGGGAAATGCACTGCATGCAACTGCAAACCACACCACGCATTTCCCCACCTCACTGCACCTGCTGCACCCACACCACAACACCGCAAAACGTTTGGTTGTTGTTGTCCTTAGAATATTTGGCTGTATGGACTGAAGCCTTTGCCTGTCAACAAAGTCTGTCAACGTGAGGGTCAACCTCAGAGTAAGTCAACCTGTCAAGTAGCTTTGTCTCTCTCTCCCTGAGTTCCCCTCTCGCTTTGTGTTATTTATTTTGGTTTTTGTGTTGGTGATAGAAAGATATAATTTTAATTATTTTTTAAAATGACTGAAAACACAACATTTAACCACATTATTATTGACTTAGTTTGTACAGTGTGCTACAAAAGTGGCCGTGAGGTTCGTTTACCAACATTGAGCGAGATAAAAGCTATACAAAACTTGGGTTTACAGGTTAGAATTAATATTTACTCTCTGCAGTTATAACATTTTATTTATTTTGAGCTTCGATTTCCTTCTACACAGGTGATCAGACGACCTGGTAAAGGGAGTAAACTATAACATAAGGGTCGCATTAAACCTGTCTTTTTGGCGTCTTGTGGGAGAGGCCTATGTCTAGCAGTGGACGTCTTTAGCTGAGATGATAATAATTTATTTTTTATCAGATAGTATAATATAATGTAGGTACTGATTGATTGGAACGCCTAGCTATCTTCATAGCACCTTTGAATTTTAATCATCTTCTACTTGGAGCAGACAAGAGATGAATGCAACAAAATTGATTATCTCAATTGATACAGCTCTTCTTGAGTTAGAAGTGCAATAACTAATATTCTTCGTTTATATGTCTGGCACAAAATAAAACTAACATTATATACTCTCACATCTAAAAAAAAAAAAAAACTTTATTTATCTTCCACAAAATACATAACGATACATAATAATAAAAAAGAACTATGACAATATTAATTTAGCAAGGTTGTAAAGAAAGCTTTTTAGGTTAATTTAAAATTTTGTATAGTGGAAGATCTGGTTGCCCAAGCTAGGTAAAACCTGTATTTTAGGCCACCAGGTCCCCCTCCGAATTGAGAGAATGTCTGCTAGATAGAATGAGGACGATACCTTTTAAATACATAATACAATACATAATTATAAAATAATTATATATATGAATATAAATAATAATTATTATATGTATATATATCTAAACAAAACAGAGTCTCTAAGTTCTATTAATTGTCATTTGTACAATTATTTCATGGATACTTCCTTGTTCTTCCATATCTAGTAACTTTTCCAAATAACATGTGTCTAAATCTTAAAAGCTGCTGTACAATAACAATACATTTCTTCAATCCGCTGATTTTTGAATGTTTGGGACAGCTGATTATAGTATGCTTATATCTTTAAAACTATGCAATGGATTTTGATGCAGTATGTTTTTTAAAGATAGAGTGATTTAAAATTAAAGTTATTATGTATAATACATGCACAACCTAGGAATAGGAGGCGTAAGGAGTTATAATAATAATAATAACACATCACACTCAGAGCCCCTAATTAGGAAGAACCTGTATCTAGGGCGCCCGAAACACACACAGAGACGAACATCACACCCAGACCGGAAACAAACATCGATATTCATCATATCAATATTCGCCCCGCCCAGGAATCGAACCCGGGTGCTCACGCTTACTCAGTCCACATCACTGCCAACTGAGCTACGGAGCAGTCAAATGTTCAAAGTCATTTTTAGTTATGAAGTTTGCCGGGTCGACGAGTTACAAAGATAAACTTAAATGTGTGTTTTTATTACAGAAATATTTCTACAACTTAGAGGCTGTACATTTGTGCGTCTACTGCAGAGCCTTAATGAGGAAGTTTAACCATTTCGTTGCACATTGTGAGAGATCGTACACCGTATTTGATAAAAATCATGAAGAGGTTTGAATTTTTTTAATTATATGTTTGATTAACATTGTTTTCAAAAGTTGATATAGATAAAGAGATATATATAGAAAAAGCCAAAAGGAACACTTAATGTCCTTAAATGTGACAAATTGTGTAAAAGAACTCAAAGTTTAAAAATAAAGTTGATATTTTATTTGAAGGCTTTTTTTAAGAGTAATTTTGAATACACTCAATCTTAACCTTTTGCTATAAGCTTTTTCATTTTCATTACATACTATCCTTGTTTTTATTGCTATTTTATTTTTACCTTCTTTTGTCCCATTGGGAAGGAATAGGCATTGCATGGTAATTCAGCCATACCGCCTCATATAGATTTTTTTTAATTATCTATCTATCTATTTGCTCTATTCTATACTATATTGTGCCGAAATTCTACTCTATTCCATACTTTGTGTTATTCTGATGTATAAGCTATATTATTGTAAAGTTTCATTAAAATCCATTCAGTAGTTTTTAAGTGAAAGAGTAACAAGCATCTAGACTTACAAAGTTTTAAACACTTTTTTTTTCAGCCTCGAAATATTATTCTAAATTTAAGTAAAAGCAAAATATGGCATTATTCTATTGGCATAGACAATCCTAAATCAGAGGGGGGGTCAGAAGAAAAAAACAAATCCGAACTGGCCAATCAGGAGAGCCCACATAGATTCATTTTTAAATATAGTGAGGAGCAGTTTTTGAAAGACGAAACTGTTTCCGAATTTTCCGATAATGATGTACCCTTGGCGTTATTAAATAATGATTCAGATGAGAGCGAGAGAGAAGATACTCCTAAAAGGAAGAAGAGAAAGAGAAAGAAAACTGTTAAAATAGAAGACAAGGTACTTACTGTAGTCACTATATTACAAGGTGTAGTCTCTATAATACAGGGTGTAGTCTTGTCACTATAATACAGGATGTAAAAATGTATTTCTTTTGAATCTCTAAATTTTAAGTTCACTTCCTCCTTGGAAGCCTGGAAGAAGTAGCTTTAGCTTAGCATAGCAATAGCACACATAAGTGCCAAATAATAAGTGTTAGATTTACTAATAAAATCATTATTCAAATTGAAATATTTTCTTACCAGATTAAGGTAATGTATTTCTTCTATTACTATGCGAAAAATAATAAAGAATGGCATTACCTATACTATATTCCGTGTATTTTTGCTAAGCAATTGAGGTAACTCTAGTTTTTTTTTTGTAAGTAAGATGATTCCGTGCTTCGGAAGGCACGTTAAGCCGTTGGTCCCGGCCGCAGTAGTGGTCGTTATAACCGCGGCGACAAGCTGGCCCCTTGTCACGCTGGTAATAAAGCATCAACTCGGCTAAACGTGGGTCCGGCACTTGAGCTGGTGCCTGTTCCTAATCCTTCGGGGAATAAAAAGCGTGAGATTATGTTATGTTATGTAAGTATTATTTTACTTTTGCTTATTACAGAATGAGAAACATGGTGATTATGAAATTGAAGACAACGATTTTGATATAAAACGTGTAAAAAAATGTAAAGGGAAGGATTCAAAGGAGTTTTCATCCAGAATGGTTACCGAGACTGATGAGTATGTGGTTATTAAACTCAATAAAGAGCAGGTAAACATTTATATTAAATAGTTACTAGTCGACCCTTTTTTTTTTTAGGCGGGGAAACTCCTAACGTGTACCCTGCGACCCCGGGGGGAGTCGCAGGGTTATGTGGGTAAATAGATAGGGACAGACGCGGAAATCGACTTTATTTTATACTATGTATTGATGTGCTATGTATCAATATCAATACATAGTATTAAACAAAGTCCCTTCCGCTGTCTGTCTGTCTCTATGTATGCTTATATCTTTAAAACTATGCAACGGATTTTAATGCGTTTTTTTTTAAAAGAAAGATTGATTCAAGTGGAAGGTTTTCACGTTTACATGCACAGTATAGTAATAGGTTAGGCGGTACGAAGTTCGCCGGGTCGACTAGTAATAAATAATACTCATAATTATTTTTTATAGACTACCTATGTATTGATTTCTGATTTCAGGTCTTGAATGAAATAAGAGAAAAACTGACCCAGTTAAAATACATAGATTCTAGGTACAAATGCGAGAGATGTGCCAAGGGTTTCAATTTTGAGGATGTGTACAGCAAGCATATGGAAAAACATCAATATGTAAGTTAAGTTTTTTTTTTTGCACATCATACTCACGAGTCTATCTAGGATACCCGAAACACACACCGAGACGAACATTACACCCAGACCGGAAACAAACATCGATATTTATCATATCAATATTCGCCCCGCCCAGGAATCGAACCCAGGTGCACACGCTTACTCAGTCCACATCACTGCCAACTGAGCTACGGAGCAGTCAATTAACTATGTTTCCCTCGCCGGGAATCGAACTTAGTAACCTCGTCGAACAGTCGACATTAATGCCAACTGAACCACTAAAGGAGACGAGGTTCGGAAGTATACTAGCTGACTCAGCGAACTTACTACCTCCTAACTTTTCTGAATTTCTAAGAATATCTTATAGCCTTTGTTCTGTTGTTAAAATAATTTTTCAACTGGTCCTGTTGTTTAGGAGATATTTCGATTGAAACTTACAAACCATCAAATCTTTCAGCAGCGCCATCTAGTAGTATTTTGGGAAAGTTTTTTTTTTTGTCTAAATAACAATTTTTTTGGTCCTGTCTTTTTTATAGAAAGAAGGATACTACCCATGCAGCCTCTGCGAAGTTTACTGTCCGTCGCGGGTTTCTCTTCGCGGCCACTACAAGTCACATACTACTAGGTCAGTTTTACTACACATTGTACACTATATAATGTACATTACACATTGTACACTGTATAGTGTACATTACACATTGTACACTGTATAGTGTACATTACACATTGTACACTGTATAGTGTACATTACACATTGTACACTACATAATGTACATTACACATTGTACACTCAACATTCAGACGGGTAAAATTTCTAAACATTGTTGCCACTTTTTAATCGCACATTTTTGTTCAGCACTGTATACGAAACCTGGTTGTATGTAAAGTGGAGGTCTAGGAGGTCGTAACACTCTCGGGGTTTTGTATTGCAAAATAGCTCTTGTGCTTAGGTGTTACAGCCTAGGGCGCACGAGACCTTAGACAAATCTGTAATGCCATCCTATACCGCCACTGTACATATAGTGCGACACAAAAATGTAGAAATTAAAAAGGGGCAACACTGGAAATTCGACGGATACCTATATATTTAAAAAAATCCATACAGTGTTTGCTACTGTTGCTAATTTCTAGATTTTTGAGTCGCAATTTTTTTCCATAAACAGGTACAAATGCAAGGTGTGCGGCTGCGTGCGAGCGGGCCGGCAGCATCTGCTGGAGCATTTCTCTCTCTCGCACTCTGCGGAGAGGCGCCAGTATAGGTGCGAGCTGTGCGATTTCGTTTCTGAGTAAGTGGCCAATATTTTAATTTATATAAAACTACTAGTAGGCGCCCCGCGTTTTCCCTTGTAACATCAAATTGTCAATTTTCCCGTAGGAATTTCGGGAAAAAGTAGCCTATGTCCTTTCTTAGGCTCTAAAGCGGCTAAGTATTTGTCTCAATAAAGCGAGACAGACAAAGTTAACTTCGAATTTATAATAATAATATGGATGTTATTTGGCCGCATGGGTTTTTTATTTCCTTTGACTTCTCTTCAATGCATCATGTTCTTTATTAGTAGGTTGATTTGCTAGTGACTGTACAAATATATTTTTTTGTAATAATATTTTAAGACTTATTACTCTCTGGTAACCCACTCCCACAACTGGGCCACACCTCGTCACTTCATAGAAAAAAGCGCGTTGCTCCGCGCACAGCCAAAACTCGTGTACTTGCACAATTCTTGTGTTTGTGAGATGAGACGCGCTGCTTTTACAGTGGCTGACACGCTGGCGTAACACTTCCGGTTTTTCTGTATTGCAAAATAGCTCTTGTTCTTTGGTAATACAGTCTAGGGCTGACGAAACCATAGACAAATCTGTTACGGCCTCCTAGTCCGCCACTGCGTGCAGAGTTTGCTAAAGCCATAGCACACAAACTGTATAACTAAGAGATTTTTTTTCTGTTATGTTTCCTTGAAAATACTCTATTTGTCAGTAAACGGACCACAATGAGTCGTCACAGTCGGGGCCACAAGCCCTCGGAAGGGCACGCGTGTGAGCGCTGCGCCAAGCTCTGCCGCACCGAGGAGGCTTTACGAGTGCATCGTCTGTAAGTATCACTTTACTGTGGACTGTTGGTTTAAGTAGGTGTTACAAGTGCAACGTCTGTAAGTATCATTCTACAGTTGTGTGCAGCTTTTTGTGTGTGGATTTGTCCCAAATAGGCATTAGAAGTGCATTATCTCTAATTTTATATCGTGTTTTGGAGGTTAGAGGCTACTCGCTCGAATTTGAACTCGGACAAGTCGTCCTCGAGTAAAGATTATCCTGGCTCAAACTTTCACATACTCGGTCGTAAGTTAGTATCACAAGTCGTGGCTATAAGCCAAGGATGATTTACGTGTGCATCGTATGTAAGTATCACTTTACTGTTGAATGTTGGTTTTTGTATGTGGCTGTGCGTCTAGTAGGTGTTACGGGTGCAACTTCTGTAAGTATCACTCTACAGTTGTGTGCTGCTTTTTGTATGTGGATTTGCGCCAAATAGGCAAATTAGGAGTACATTGTTTATAAGTATCACTTTGAAGTCTTGGCTATACGCCAAGGAGACTTCACGAGTGCATCGTCTGAGTATCACTTTGGATTAGAGATGCTTTTTGTAACGCGTGGCTGCGCCAAGTGGCTTCTTCCCCATTCGCCCGAAAATATTCGCCCGAAATATTAAATATACCCATTCGCCCGAATTTCAATAAAAAGTGCTCCCCATTCGCCTGAATTTATTTCATGAATAAATAGCACCGTTACAGGTCACAACATACAACGATTATACACGTAGGCAACAGATGCTTCAAATTCTTTATAACTTCCAAGATTCTGTTCCTAGTTTAGGGCTTATAATTTAATTTATCAAACGCGTAAATGGTATTTAAGCGCTAATACTTTAAGCGTTATTTTCGCCGTATGTTTGACAACCTGAATCTTTATCTTATTGTCATCTAAAAATATAAAATATGGCTGATTATGTTACATAAAAAATTACGGATTATTATTATTATTACGTACCTACATTATCCCTCGAGGTTTGTGACCTTTTTCAGTATAAATTGAAACTAGAATACCAATTATAAAACTTGAGATAAAAAAAGCGTCCAGTAGACACAATTGACAAATGGTAAACTAAGTATGTACTTACCTAACATGAGCAGTAAATACCACGCACCGAAAAAGTAGCTATCGTTGACACAAACTGTCGCTGTATCAATCAATACATAGTATAAAACAAAGTCACTTCTCGCGTTTGTCCCTATGCTTATATCTTTAAAAGTATGCAACGGATTTTGATGCGGTTTTGTTATTAGGTAGAGTGGCTCCAGAGGAAGGTTTATAAGTATGATACATGCACAAGATAGTAAAAGTTAAGGCGGTACGAAGATCGCCGGGTCGACTAGTAAAAATATAAAGTAAAAATTAAGGCCCCTGACCTCATCATCGCTGAAAATACTAAAAGACATCGAAAACACGGTTACATTGAACTTTAGATAGATCATGAGCGGAATTTGATTATGTAAAACTAATAGCATGTCTTACTGCAGATAACTGTTGTTTGCAATGTCTTTGAAATAATCTCAATAATACTTTATTTTAAAAAAACGAATTGACTGTTTATTCTGTTCTTAATACTCTTTGTTTCATAAGATACGATCAGGCGAATGGGGAACACTTTTTATTAAAATTCGGGCGAATGGGTAAATTTAATATTTCGGGCGAATAATTTCAGGCGAATGGGGAAGAAGCCCGCCAAGTAGGCGTTAATAGTAGCTAGTATCACTTCACAGTTGCGAATTATAACTTTTTGTTACGTGTGGCTGCAACGTGGAGGCGTTAGGGGTGCAATGTATGTAAGTATCACTTCGCAGATTGTTTTAGGAAATTCAAGTTAGTTTTAGATACCTACTTATAATGTATCCTTTATTCAATAAATTCTACTTTCTTTTTCCCTGTTGTGAATAATTACCATGCTATAATATCATGTGGCTGATTAGTGATTCGTTTGTCTTGCTAAAACTCGCAAACGGCTGGGCCAATTAGGTGATTTTGCGTTATAAAGATTGCCTGGACAGCTAGTCTAAATTTAATAAGTATTTAATACAAGTTTACTTAACATAAATCATTATTTCAGTCGGCACGACACATCAAAACATTACAAGTGCCCTGAATGCGACAAGAAGTTCATTTACATGTCCGAACTAAAGAAGCATGTACACTCGTCGCACGTGCGCCGCGAGCACTACTGCGTCGAGTGTGACAGGCACTTTAATACTGCTGTAAGTTTTTTTCTGTATAATTCAATTTTCTCGCATACCTTGCAATAAGCTGACCCGATTTTAATGGAGCTTTCAGAAAAGTATTAGCATGTATTAATTATATTCGGGAGAAGGTTTTGGTGCCAAAAAAAAGAGGAAGTTCTCAGTTATTGAAGGCATTTCCCTCTTTTTTAAATAATCTTTTAAAAAAAAAATTCGAATAATTACCAGGAAAACAACATAGTAACCTATCACTAGGCGGTACGAAGTTCGCTAGGTCAGTTAGTTTTTTTTATAATTTCCTAAGTTTAAACACAACTATTGGAGCCCATTAGTTGATTTTGCATTGCGTGCATTTTAATTGTAAACATAAAAGTATGTTGGAGTAGTTAGTAAAAACTTTACAAATCTCTATATTTTTCAGGATAACTTGAAACAACATTTTAAAAGATCAAAAAACCACCGAGATCCTTCTGTGTTCAGGTAAAAAATACAGGTGTCCTTAATCTATTTAAGTATCTTTTTCTTTCTACTAATGTAAAAATAAATCGTGGTTTGTTTGTCTCGCTGAAACTCGAGGACTGCTTAGCCGATTTTGATTAATTCGTGTTCGAAATGTTATTCGTAGTCCAGGGAATGTTAAAAAGTTTTGAAAACATGGGGAAATTGCGACGAATATAGTAAAATCAACAATTTAATTTCCCCATATAATGTAAAGTAAGGCCATAAAGTAAGTCGGCCTGGTTAGCTAGTACTTACATATAAAACATAACTCCTATGGTTGCAGCAAACCCCCCTACCCCGCGGCCCGGCGGCGCCCCGCCCCCTCCGCAGAAACTACAGAGCTGATCTCCTGTACCTTATGCGATAAGGTTTTTAAGGTCAATATTCTTTAACAATACTTTTCTACTGTTATTTCTGTCTTGGGCTATACTTTCATCCAGTGAAATGGTGTTCCAGTTTTTGTGAGAATATAGGCCAAGCCGGTCCCGGCTCTTGGCCTTTCAAGTATTTAACTATTGGTAAATTACTTATGCAATTATTGTCACCTTAAGGAACTATCGATTATTTGGACTAATTTCTAATGACAAAAATTATACTTAATGCCAAATAATAATTGAGAAATGACAAAAAATAAAAATTAAATCGACGAATTCTAATGAGTAAAATAAAAATGTATCGTGGTTCGTTAGTCTCAGAGAGAAGGTAAATCACTACGTTTTAAGAGTCGCCACTCTACCCCTTCCCTAGCTAAGTTTAGGTGTTTCTTTAGGCCTACTTGAGGGAGCAAAGTTTATTTCCAAGCTTTTATTGTCATCACTGGCATTTACTTTCTCTCTGATCACTGACGCCTACGTAGTGATGTACGTAGTCGATAATAGTGCTTACAAGTATCGATATAACAGCTTTTTATCGATATCGATATATCGATGAACAGCAGTGGTATTAAATAAATAAAAATTACGCTTTTGTTGCCTACCTGTTAATAAAACAAACAAAGTTATTTGAATGCATTTATTTATATATATATATTAGTATGCTTACATAAAAAGAAATAGATAGAAAAATATAACTTTAAATATACCTTCATTATACATATTGAAATTACAAGGTTTCTTATATTGAAAGCCTAGTAGAAATAATGATTCTTTAAGTAATTTATCCAGCAGTCTAAGAATACGTTTACTCCATATAATAGCCCTTGGTTACATAAAGCGCCCTTGTTGAAGGGTTATTCGGCTTCAACATCCATCACAATTCACGTTCATTCTTCCCAAATCCGATCGAATATTGCACAAAACAGCGGCCCAGTTTGAGACGTAAAACGTATTTTCACCAGCACCAGATATTAAATGTACACAAGAGTAGAACTCACCCAGATGTAATTTCGGTCGGTGGGTCGTTTTAGATTAGTAAAATGCACATTTTGCAATTTTAACTCAAATATAAAACAGTTTTTTCAATTCCAATATTTAGAAAAATAACAATTCTGAAAAGTGTCATTTGACATAACAAAACAAAACAAAAGTGTGCTCATGTCATGTCAGACACATATCATAGCTATGAAAGAGTATAGAAAAATATATAAGATCTGCAGAAAGAAGAGGGTTCACTGGAATTAAGTTAAATAGCTAGGCCAACCCAACAATTTAAAAAAATATATCGAACTGCGGTAATGGTTAACAGCCGTACAAAAACAAGTGTCTACTGACTGGTTAGTCTCGCCAAAACTCGAGAACGGCCGGGACGATATAACTAATTTTAGTTTTGAAATGTTCGTATTTGTCCAGGGAAGGAAAATACGAAAAATGGAGCGGAAGTTAGTAAAAACAACAATTTCAGTTTTCTATATAAAAATGCACGTCGCGATACGAAGTTCGCCGGGACAGCTAGTACCAAATAAAAATGCTAACCGTAATTTGCTAATAAGTGTATCTATGGCTTTAAATGTTTTTTGTACATATATTATGTACCATTTTATATTGATATATTGGAAGAAATCTTAAAAAACCCAATGGCACCCTCCGTTATTAATCCAGAAATTGCGTTTCTAGTGTAAAAAAATATAATTAGTCATTGTTTTTGTTGTAAATTCTTTAAAATGACAAGAATCCTTGTATTCAGCCTCTCAATGCAACCATGACACAATAATTGGAAGGGTAATCAAGAAGCGATATCGATCGCGCGATAGGGGCTCGACAGCCAATAGAAATCGCTCGTACATCCACGAAGTCTGCCTGATTGGCTGTCGAAACTCCATCGCGCGATCGATATCGCTTCTTGAGGAAACACGCAAACAATGATTGAATAGTTAAATCATATGCATAGTTTTTGTTTGCTGTAGCATAATCTTTCATTTCTTGCTTATTATATAGAGCAAGTATGTGGCACGGAGGCACCGACGCACCCACACAGACGAAACGGAGGCGTTACGAGCAACGCTGCCCGCCTCGCCGCCGTCAACTGACAAGGTTTGATAATATTAACTCACTAGTCGACCCGGCGAACTTCGTACCGCCTAACCTTAACCAATTACTATGTGATCTATGTATTATACATATAAACCTTCCTCTAGAAGCACTCTATCTATTAAAACAAACCGCATCAAAATCCGATGCAAAGTTTTAAAGATATAAGCTTATATAGCGACAAAAAGACGCGGGAAACGACTTTGTTTTAATGATTTATTTTGACATTGTGATGTATTATTTCGACATTAGTATTATCCAGTACGACGCTATAGGTAGGCCACTGAAAGGAGATATTTATATTTTACTGTTGTTGAATAAGTTCTAGAAAAAAATAACTCGGTAATATCGTCTTTTTACTTTTTGTTTCAGAAGCTTCAATCATCTGTTGAGCAGCCAAAAGATCAGTTTGCCAGTGAAAATATATCTTGATAATTTGAATTGAATTTTTAGTACCTAATAAAATAAGCAAGCTTCGTTGCAAACTATGCTCCATCCTTTGTGTAATCATATTTTTAGAAACGATTTTAAATAATTATATATTCATATTATTAAAAACTAAACGGTAAAATAAGGTAATTTTATTTATTTATTTCGGCTCAATACACGGATTATATAATTACAGGGAAAAAGTGCACGATTTTTGGCAGGCATTCAGATTTAAAGAACTTTTCTTAAATAATATATAGCGCTACTTTATTTAAACGGAACCTCAATCACTCAATCCATAATACCGCATTCCCTCAACACAGTGATATCAACAATATTCTTATCGACCTCCTGTTTTGGATGATGGATCAAATGCAACAAAATCTTCTGAGGCAGCTTCGACGACCACCGACAAATCTTACATCGAAACTTTTCACCCCCCACGGTAGTACTACTAACACAGTTCACCCTATGCGCTTGCATTTTACCAACTTGGAAGGTTACATAATCGCACTTATCGCACTTCAACTTGTGACTTTTTCTGTGCTTCGCAAGCGCCATGTCGTCTGTAGTTTCATAATCGCACACCTTGCACTTTAGTACTTTTAGCTTCAGTGTAGTGTTTATTTTGGTGCATATCCTTGCGTGCCTGACGGAGGCTCGGCCGCGGCCTATGAAGCCGCAAGGGCATCGGTTTGGGTTGTTAGGGTCGTGCTTTCGCTCGTGCAGTTTGAGATTCTTCTTGGAGTTACTTCTATGATCGCATTGCGAGCACTTGTATGGTTTTTCGCCTGGAATTAAAAAAATATGGTTATTGCAAAATTTTGACAGCGCGGATGTAACACAGGTATAATTGAGTAAACCAAGAGATTGTAAAAACTTCCTAAAAGAATCAAGGCTTTGTTTTAAGAAGTTTTTACAATCTTGCAGTAAAATCATCAATCTAGGTACATATTTGCAAAAGATAGTAGTATTTAAAAACGTTGACATAGTTCTCCAAAAATCGTTTGTATTCTAACAAAAAAAAAATTATCTCTTCCAATTTATGCTAGCTTAGAAACCTCGTGATTTTTATTTGTTTATAAGGGATCTATTGAAAATATACTAGCGCGCTAATCGCGAAAAAAAAAATTCTAAACCATGGCAAATATAAAAAATAAGATCGTGTATTAATTAATTAATCTAATTAATAGAAAATGTAGTGTCAGATATTCTTGTTAAAAGAGGCCACTTTAGGCAACAATCTGTACATTATTTAGATTTAGGTCTTACTTAGATCTGTGCCCTAATCATGTAATCATACTAAGCAAGATTATCTAGTTTTATCTAAGATCACATATTTTCATATAAGCCATGGATTGGCACTAGAATCACTGTAACTTCTTAATCCAAAACACTTAGCATATCAAACTAACCAGTATGCCGGTACATATGCTCTTTAATCATCTGGGAGTTGACGGTGGAGTAGTCGCACATGAGGCAGGCGTACGGCTGGAGCCCGCGGTGTATCCGCTCATGCCTGATCAGACGGGCTTGATCATTGCTTGAGTACGTACAGCCTTCCTCTGTGCAGTAGTGACGTAACTCTGGCTTCTTTGGCTTTTTGGCACTGCTGAAAATTTATATTATAATGAGATGTGCATAGAATGAAAGTCAGCAAGATACCAAGCTCAGTTATGCTTGCAGTAAGCTGGCATTGGATTGCGATTGTTACATACACAGACAATATTTTAAGTTTACTCTTGTTCTCCAAATTGCTCAAGTTTGAACTTTAACAAGCCTTTCTGGAGTACAAATTATCTGAAGTCTACTTATACTCTGTCAAGCATATGCTTCATTGTGTAAAAGTCAGAACGCAACTGTGTATATATAAATTTGTAGCAGAGATTAAGTTAGTTATAGTTTGATAATTTGGAGTGCAACTCAGAACTCTAACTCAAGAATGATATTCATACCAAGCAAGCCTATAACCTTACCAAGTGAAAGGGAAGTTAAAACTGCAAAAAAATAGACATTACACTATAAACATAGGTTCAAGAAGGATTAAATTCACTTCAATCAAGTAGAATAATGTTTGTGTTTTTTTTAAAATAAAATTTGTAAAATTTAGTTACCTGGAGTCTTTTTTCAAAGGTTTTGGGGACTTGGCTTCTTCATTCTGTCCGTCACTTTCTATATCTTCATCAGACAACATATCTTTGTTCTTGTTTTCTAAAAGTATAATGGTGAGAAATTAATAGGGTCTGTGTTGTCTTGATGGCTATGAAAACCCCGGGGGGAGCCGCAGGGTTATGTGGGGTTCGAGACCACTAAAACCCCGCTGGTGTCTACTCAGCCAATGCTGGAGGGGGTCGCAGAGCTGAACACAAAGTTTGAGAGATCTCCCATGACCTCCTTGCTAACAGCCGAGGAGGACACCGGCGGGGTTTTAATGGGTGCGAACCCCACATAATCTTACTCGTTAGGAGTTTCCCCGCCTAAAAAAAAAAAAAATCTCTTTCGATCCTTATGTTCACTCCGCGACAGCTACACTATCCATGGGTGAAATATGTTCTCAAAATTTCAGAACACAAGGCGGTACGGGGTACGAGTTTCGCCGTGTCAGCTTTGTCACAGTTGGAGGATTAAACACGCGCGTTATATTTAGAATTGTGAAAACCATGTACCTATACTTACCTAAAAGTTGGTACAGTATTGAGTTCTGATTCTCAAGTCCGCTCATAATATTCAAAATTATAATTTCAAGAAACCCGCACCGAACTCGTAATCCTTAGAGTCGTAATCACAGACGAACTAGGTCGTAATCCCTCAAGAAGAGTACCTACCTATACTACTCCGACTCCCGCCCCCAACGGCCCACTGACTCTTCTTTTGTATGTTTTCCTTTAAGGATGGCACACGGAACAAATTGGCTCAAAATTTGTTACAATTTTATTCAAATTAAGTAAGTAGATGTAGGTACATTTTTTCATGGAATGCAGAGGAATGCAAAAACAGGAAAAGCAAACAAACTATTTTTTTTTTGTTCAAATCAGTCTCCGACTCTCCGTCTCAGTCTCCTTTCAGTCTGTCAGTGTCAGTCACAGTTTACGTCGCTGTTTTTGTTGTTTTGTTTCTCAGAATATTCATAAAATGTCTTGCGGTTTCATGTGAAAAGTGGAGTTATTTGCCGTTTATTCTGTAAAATCCAATTAAAGAAGCGTAGCTTTCATAATGGGTCGTAATAAAATGATAGCTAAGAGCTGCCCGAAATGTGAAATGCAGGTTTGTAAGTTCTGGTTGCTGTTCTAATTTTATCGATTTTATCAGTTTAAATTAATTAAACTGCAATAATTTTTTAAGCAGTTTGATCATTAGTAGCCTAATTGTTCCTGTAATTAACATAATGAAACCTCTCGCAATATAAAATCATACATTATTTGTTAAATACCTACCTACCCTCCTACAATGAAACGATAAAGACTGAGTGTGAGTGATGCTGTGACAGAGTAACAGTCAGACAGACAAGGTGATAGCAACTACCTACCACAAAGTAAAAACCTCGTACATGCACAGTAACCGTTACCTATCATGTCTCCCGAACAAATAAAGAGAGGCTACAATGTCAAATTAGGCGTAATCCTGTTATGACATTTGTAAGTGGAAACAAATAAATAAATAAATTGAAAACTGGCTGTTACAGCGAAGAATATTCTATAGCCTATGTCAACCGGGGATAGTGTAGCTTCCCAACAGTGAAATAATTTTCCAAATGGGTTCAGTACTTTCGGAGCCAATTCACACACATTCAAATATTTCCTCTTTACATATTTTTGTATAGATAACTAATTTTTCCATAATACTCAACTTGACATCGCTTTTGTAAGTGTATTTAATCCTCAGCAATACCACAATATATATAACGAACAGTAGAACATTATCATACAAATGGCCGAAATGCAAGTAAGTACTTAGTCGCTCGAATCTCACCATATCTCGGCCCACCATCAGTCGCGCGTGCTACGCAGTTACATGCGGTCAATGCTTGTCTGTTGTGTTCAAGCCCTTAGAGTTATCAATATTGTTCTACATTAATCTTAATCACAGGTGGCTGTAGCATCAAAGTCCTGCAAGTGTGGACACACATTCTTTGCAGCCCGCCGCGGGGCCGACCACCTGCCTGCCGTAGAAGACATACGGAGGAGAACAAGCCGTGTGCGCAGAGCACAGCCACAGTTCTATGACTCGCAGCATTATCAGAAACAGAAGGGTCGGGTGAGGGTATTGTCTTGTATATATTTTTACTTTATAAGAACAACCATATAGAGATACTTAGTTATGAAAATGATATTGGTAAATTATTATAGAATAAAGTCGCTTCCCGCGTCTGTCCCTATGTATGCTTGAATCTTTAAAAACGCAACGGATTTTAATGCAGATTTTTAATAAATAGAGTGATTCAAGAGGAAAGTTTATAATAATACATGCACTAAATAGTAATAGGTTAGGCAGTACGAAGTTCGCTGGGTAAACTAGTACTTCAATAAAGTAGATTCAAGCCCATTAAATGAGGCATATTTTTATTTTACATACAATATTGAAGTCATTCTTACTACAATATACATACATACATACATAATATCACGCCTTTTATTCCCCGGAGGGTTAGGCAGAGGCACCGGCTTGAGAGCCGGACCCACGTTTAGCCGAGTTTTTATGCTTTATTACCAATGTGACAAGGGGCCAGCTTGTCGCCGCGGTTATAACGACCACTACTGCGGCCGGGACCAACGACTTAACGTGCCTTCCGAAGCACGGAATCATCTTACTACAATATGTATGCTATTAATATTTCAGAATTACATTGTGAATGTAATTGTTAGTCTACAATGAATTAATCTGGAATCTGTAGACCTGTAACCCAGTGCTTCCTTTAAATGGCTCCAGATTCCGATCATAATAAAAAAATATGTATTTGATGAAATATTAAAATATGTTTTTTATTTGCAGTCACCAAAGAAGAGGTCACTCTCGCGATCACTGCATGATGACGATGACAAGAAAGACCCTAAAAACGAAAGTGGTAAGATGTTTTTTTTTATTAACATTTAAATATAGTTTGTGTCGTAGGAAGATTTGATAATTAGGTTTTTTGCAAAAAAAAACTAGGGATTTTGCGAAAACTCGGATAATTTGATAATAGGATTACTTTTTTTTCAATCATCCTACAAAAAGCAGTTTTTTTTGCAAAAAACCTAGTATAATTGAAAAATTTTAAACCTTCCTTAACTCTGATTGGCTAGATTATTTCTGGCTAGTTAACTTTTATTCTGATTGGTTCGTTAAAATACCTTTTACACTACAGATAACCAATCAAATCAGAATATCAAATTATCCTGGCAAAATCCCTAGTTTTTTTTTTGCAAAAAACCTAATTATCAAATCTTCCTACGACTTATGCATGTTTGTTCTGTTAATATCTTGCAAAATATCTCCATTGAGCTGAAATATTGTAATGCACTACCATTTTTTTCACGACAATGCAAAGTTGACTGTGTCTGTTCTCAGGCTGATATTCTGTCGAGCATATGCTATACTTGCATAGTCGTAACTCGACTGAGTTGTTTAATTATTGGGGAGTGTAGAACAATTTAAAGTTACAATTAGACAGTGCTACTCCGTACTGCGACTCTTACTATTAATAACAGTTATACAGGGTGCCCGGGGAAGTTATAACATAACTTTAAGGGTGTATTCTATGATCAATTTCATCGACGACAACACCCCTTGAGGGGTTTTTTTTTGCAAAAGTCGACCCCGCCTACTTTTAAATTCAGTTAGACGGGGTCGACTTTTGCAAAAAAAAATTAAAAACATCATACTGAGGGGGGGGGTGAGGCTGCGACCCCCCATATGGAGTGTTTTCGTCGATGAAATTAATCATAGAATACACCCTTAAAATTATGTTATAACTTCCCCGGACACACTGTATATGTGATGTAGCGACGGCGCGTGCGCGGCGGCGGCGGGCGCTCCGCCGGGCGCAGAGAGAGCCGCGCCCCGTCGACCGCAGCCGCGACCCCACGCCGTTATTGAAGCCTGCTCAGGTAATATATTATCCATACTAGATCTTCTCTTCCCAGACTGAAAAAATCTACTTTTGGGCTTTTCATATCGGAAAAACTTGTATGATTAACTTCCTTGGCCCTTAATCTCCTAAACTTATGATTATACTGAGGGGTTTTCAAAGTGACAGAAAAGAAAAAAAAATTGTTTAATAATACGCCCGTAGATGGCGGTGTCTACAGCAATATCAGGTCAGTATTGACTGACTTTAGGATTGGATCATTTTCTGCTAAGTATAAATCTTAATTTCACCTACTCCGTCACTGCCTCAGTAAAATTGTAGTTTTTGTTTCATTTTGAGCTATTCAATTATTCATTTCATCTTGACATATTGCTCCTAGCACAGCGCCATCTGATAGCAGCGTTATAAAACTTGTTTTTTTCTTCTGAGCGGTCAAATTGAAAACCTCTCCTTCTATTCTGTTACTGTTCATTACTATACTATTTACGATTGGATCAAGAATTGGGAGTCCGGTAACTTTGATCCTATAGGAATAGTATTATCATTGTACTCTTCTCTTCCTACAGGACAGGATCAAAGTTACGAGACTCGCAATTCTTGATCCAATCGTATATAGTATAGTAATGAATAGAAGTACATTGATTCAAATGTTTATATCTTTTATATTAATTTTGTATTCACAGATAGCACGATGTCAGATGATACTAGAGGAGATCAATAGAAAAATGGCTACAGTGGTGTGGCAGCCCCCGCAAGATAATAATTAAATAAATAAACCATACTGATCAGTTTTCCAAAACAAATACAAAAGTATTTATTGTTGTTAGTTATAACCTAATTATAAAATTTTATGCTAAACAGTTACACCGTGTAGAATATAAGGGACTTCTGTGTCATCAAGCCACACTCAGTACCAATGGTTCCGTAGCAGTAATCATGTATAGGTTTACCGTATTATTCATAAAGATACAATAGGTTTAAAAAAGCTTTACTGGAGGTCTACTTTTTTAGTTGTTTGTATAGTAATTACGAGACATTCAGTCTAAATTGACATTTGTGAAATAACTAAAATGTTCTGTTACTTTTACGAATAAGAGGGATAGTAAAAATGTAAATAATTAAAAATAAATGCTGTGAATTTAAATATATTACTTGCAATTTTATTTAAAAAAACTTAAGTCAAAGTCAAACATATAGGTATTTGAAAATCAAGTTTATGTATACAGAAAATAATACTGAATTTAATTAATTTGAAGACAATGAATTTCGCAATTGGTCCAAAAGTGTTAAATAAAAGCACTTGTACATATAAATAGGCTGTATTTAAAAGAATTATTTTGCTAAGAAAATACACAAAGATGGCGTCTCAAGGCTAGTTTAGGCGGGCTTTTTCCTCCGGTTCCAGAATGTGAGAATACTTGTAATCGCCACGGAGCCACCCGTAGTGGCCCATAGAGGACGCCACCTCGGAAAAACGCGCGAACTGAAGGTACCTGTCAAATTATAGGTTTTTATAGAAACTATGTATGACTTGTTGACTTGGCGCTGTTTCTTTTAACGCCATCTAGTGGTGAAATGCAAGACCAAATTGGGCAATTTAATTTGGTTACCTAGGGAATTTAATAAAGAAGGAGTAAGATCGATTTACGATCGATAACCAGAAGAAATAGGGTTTAATTTTTACAAATGGTGAGCGGAATCCCTCTTCGATTTTTGACCGCCTTGACAGAAACACCCTGTATAGGTTAGCAAACGTAGTTCATTTTTCTGATGGTGTATATCATTTTAGTTTGATTTTACAATAACTTTCGAAGGACTTCAAGTGAGCAAAATAAAGTAAATTATTTTTAAATTTCGTCTTCAGGAATCAGTCCTGTCTGATAAATAAAGGAACTGTGTATAGATATAGTTTTTTTATAAGTACCTGGAAGCTCCGCAGTAAGACCAACCAAGGGGTGAGTCATTTATCATCTCTTCACTTTCGTCTGGGGGCGGGGCAAAGTCTACAAAAATAATAATAATGATAAGGAAAAATAAAAAAAAAAAACCTTTGAAAATAAAAATAAAATTAATAATATGCCAACATTTTTGCGCCAGTCTTCAACAAATTCTGAAAAAGTTGTTTTTGCGTCCATGAGAATTAGAATCAATGTTCATGAGAATTACATTAAAAAAAAAAATTAAGTAGTTTTTTAAGTTATTAAGTTAACGATGTAGTACACGCGTCAGACAATAATAATAATACAACGCGACTAATAATAGTACTAACGCATTACACCAAGAGCCCCTAACTAGGAAGAACCTGTATCTGGGGTGCCCGAAACATATACAGAGACGAACATTACACACAGATCCGAAACAAACATCGATATCCATCATAACAATGTGCGCCCCGCTGGGAATCGAACCCAGGTGCACACGCTTCTCAGTCCGCATTACTGCCAACTGAGCTACGGAGCAGTCTAACAAATAAAATATTGAGAATTGAGAAAATTATAGACTGAAATCTTATAGCTTACCTTCCCAATGTTTACAGTAATACATATCGCCCTGGCAATGATTCAAAAAGGTCATAAACTTGAAGTATTTTCCAAAATTCCTGTTCACACTAATGCAGCGAGGCTCGTAAGTGTCCGTGCAGTGGTACGGACAAAGATGGCCGTCGTACGCGTCTTCTATCGTGTACAGAGGTGTTGTTGTAGCTGCCCTTAAAGCCTAGTTAAAAAAATAAGATTGATGGATGTATAGAGTTGAATGCCTTTGCTCAGCTAAGGTTACAAGTAGTCTGTATACCTATATGTTTATCACGTTTATCATAATCACGAGCTTTCCCAGCTTACTTCGTTACGCCATAGAATATAGATACTTCTACAGACTTGGCTCTATAGACTATGTTCTTTCGACTGCCCAGAATAGGCGAATAAAAAAAACAAACAACAACAACAAACCACCCGTCAAAATATGTAAACAACGGAAAAAATATTTCATCTCGGGTTACATTATTTGGGTTTAAGTAAGGATCCCTAAATTGTTTGAAAATCTAATTAGCCTATGTCACTCGGGGATAGTGTAGCTTCCTACCAGTGAAAGAATTGTTTAAATCGGTTCAGTATTTCCGGAGCCTATTCGTTACAAACAAACAAACAAATCTTTCCTCTTTATAATATTGGTATAGATGACCATTTATTTGATATCTTCTTCTAAGCCCAAAAGATGTCCACCGTTGGACCTTACCCTCCACAGGATGAGCATTGTAGGGGATTTTGTCATAATCACCACTGTTGGCAGGCGGGTTGGCGATCGTAGTATGGCACTTCAGTTACCAACGAAGAACGTAGCTGCCCGTCCTTCAGACGTTCCCTTAGTCGCCTTTTACGACACCATAGAAGATTAATGGAAGGGGTGTAGTTCTGCATTATTTTGCTTTGCTTGTCGTCCTTAGTAGAATGTATTGTATTATATTTAACTCTCATCATCATTATCATCTCAGCCGAAAGACTTCCACTGCTGGACATAGGCTATCCCCGCACCGACCGGTCTACGACTCTCATCCGCATTATTCACCCGGTCGTTCACCTTGTGGGGGTCTGCCTACTCTGCATCTTCCGTGCGCGTTCTTGACTTTAGAACTTTCGTCCTCAACGACCATCTGTTCTTCGAGTTATGTGCCCTGTCCCTGTCGATTGCCACTTAAAAAACCATCTCCCACATTGTAATACAACGTTTTTTGAAGACAGACTGATTTTGTGTCTAAGGACATAACTTGATTTTTGGCCTTTTGTCCTTAGACATATAAACATGGCCCTATAGTGGGAGATGGTTTTTTACATACGCAAATTCATTAAAACTTTATTAAAAATGAATACTTTCGCCAAAATAAATAAAAAACGCGAAAAAATTTGAATTTCGCGCCATACCGAAAGTTACCACCTTAAGTCTCTAGTTCCTGCAAAATGGCGATCTGTTGGCGAGACCTATGTCCAACAGTGGCCGTCTATCGGCTGAGATGATGTCCATGAATATCCTTCGTACCTGTTTAGTAGTATCATTAAATTCTGTAGAGTTGTCGGTGTAATATTCGTATTCGTCGTCCAAAGTGTCGTTGTCGACGCTTCGTCGACTTTGTAAATACGTTGAACAACTCCCGCCCGAAACTATGTAGAACTCTGAAAAATAGGTAGTTTCTGACAAGGCGGTAATAAATCAAAGGAAGGACTCTGCTCACCATACCTAACAACTTTCCCAAAGCAACATGGGTCGAAATCGTTAGCAACAAACCCAGTATATATTTTTTTACACATGAAGATAAAATTTGTAAGCGTAGTACCGCAGTAGTAGTAGGCTGAATGGACCTTAATTCTAGTTATAGAAAAGAAGTGTCATAATTTTAAAATAAGGTTTTGTTCACGCGCATGCGTGACATGCGTGACATACGTCACGTCACTTCACTTCACCAAGAACTCTTACCAAGCAAACTGTGTCTGATTTATATTATTATTTTATATTTAATTTTGATTAAACTATAATACAGAAGAAAGAAACCGTATGCTCATTCCTTAACAAGTGGCGACCGTGGACTCGAAACTGCAGTTTTCGAAAATTATAAAAATAAAAAAAAATGAGCATCGGATCCCTTGGAAAAAATTTCTAAGTCGGTGAAAGCGAAGAAAATTCGTCCTGGAAAAGCGAATTGTGCTGAGAGAGGATATCTAGCATCGCACCCGTCTTCATCCTGCCTGCGCCCGCCTCCAGCCTGCTTGCGCGTGCTTTGGTACTACCGCCGCGTGAGGACATAGCAAGATACTGCACACCAACACAGAGTATTGGGGCCGGCACACAAGGAATGTCCAGGGAAGTCAATCCGATTTTAGTATTTCTTTCAATTTTGGCAATAATTTCCAAATGTATCCTTTTTTTTTTCTCTGCTTGTGTGAATGGTGTGTGTTTTGGCCTAGCTACAGGAAGATTCCTGGTTTTATTTTCGGCTAGTGCTTGTTTAAACTGCGCTTAGAGTAGAGACTTCAGTTTCAATGTACAGGGTACTTTACTTGAGGGTATAGCTTGATGTGGCTATTAGTAGTAATGCTTCATACCTAATAAGTTAGGGTTTGCCCAATCGCTTACCACTCTACCAGGTAACTGTAATTGAGATTTTTGGGATTTTAATTTGCACAGTTTGTGGGTTCATTGACAGTGGTGAAGTCAACAATATAGTCCTACAGTTTATTAATTTGAGGGTAATGCTAGATGTGGCTATTAGTACATGTACTTCATACCTAATACCTTAGGGTTAGCCTGATCGCTTACTACTCTACCGACTATTATTAGAATTCACTGATTAAAGTAAAGTTTTATTTAAGAGTGTTCATAGTTTTTAGGTTGTCAGCGTAGCTTTTTTTACTTTTACTAGGCTAGGTCTGTATAAGTAGCTGTCAACGCATTAATAGCCAGTTGATTGAAGCTTCTGTGCTACAAGGAACACTGATTTATAGTTATAAAAAATAACTTTTGTTTATTTATTCGTAATTTGTTGATTTACTAAAAGGATCTGCCGACATTTCAGGCTACATCAGAAGATAGTGAGCAATACACCAGGTGTCGTACCTGAGCAGCCACGAGACTTCGGCTGACTTCGGACTTCCTGGTGCAGCGGCGGTCCGCAGTTATTTAACTGGATTTTGGTTTACTTTTAACCTTATTCATTGATCGGTCCAGTTAATTGGGCATCAACATGTCTGTCACTCCTCCAACATACGCTGAAGTTAAAAGGTCTCGTACTAGTGTAAAGAGCCAACTTACTAAATTCCACAACTTCATTGCGGAATATAGTTTAGTCGAGCCCTCAGCTTTGTCTAGTCAGCAGGTGAAAGAGCTGACTAACTGGCTTATTAAATGCCGCACTCTGCAAACCAAGTTTGAGCAAGTACAGTCAAATTTGGAATGCCTTTGTAATGAAGAAGATTTAGAAAAGGAGTTTAATGAGCGTGCAGAGCTAGATAGTCGGTTCATTTACCTGATTTCGCATATACAAGACATAATTGAAAACAGTAAGCCTAAATCAGAAAACTTTATTGATGCTTGCGTCGAATCAAAGGCAAGTTATTCGCCTAGCAGCTCGATAAAGTTGCCAACGATTAAGCTGCCAACGTTTGATGGCAACTATTTAAAATGGTTGGAGTTTCGGGACATGTTTGATTCTTTGATTAATTCTAATGATGATATACCACCGATAAATAAATTCCATTACTTACGATCGTCATTGGAAGGTGGTGCCATTGTGGTAATAAAATCGCTTGAGTTTACCGCGGCTAACTATAAAGTAGCGTGGGAGTTGTTATGCCAGCGATATAATAATGAAAAGGTGTTGATTAATAACCATCTTAAGGCACTCTTTAGTATTGAAAGGCTTACAAATGAGTCGCATAAGGCACTTCGTTTTGTGGTTGACCATTTAACGAAGAATTTGAGATCTCTCGATAATCTCGGAGAAAATACTAGTTGCTGGGACTCACTTATAATATTTTTGGTCTCGGCAAAGTTAGACCCCACAACAGGAATGAAGTGGGAGGAATTTAGGAACAGTTTTGATAGACTGCCCAAGTTAACAGACTTTTTTCAGTTCCTACGTAATCGCGCCGATATTCTTGAAAACACTGAAGCTAACAGAAGCGATAAAGGCAGTGGAAAGAGCAAGGATTTCGGTGATAATAGTAATATCAGTAGTTGTTACGAGAGCCCTTTTAAAACTTTTAAGTCTACTAGCTCCTTAGACGCTTCAGTTAACGAAGACACAGGTGAGCGATTGTGTCTTTTTTGCGATAAGCAAGGACATAGAGTTCACGAGTGCAATAAATTTCAGGACCTAAGTGTCAAGGATAGGAAAAAGGAGATAGTTAGATTAAATCTATGTCAGCTGTGCCTCCGCGAGGGACACACGTTTTCTAGGTGCAGGGCAAAACTTTATTGTAACAAATGTCGTTCACGTCATAATTCATTGCTGCACGAAGACAGGCCTAGAAAGGAAGAAAGCACTGCTTTACCTTCTACGTCGAGCGCTCCCGTGGCGTTGTCGTCGGCAGTCAAGACGGGGCAGGTTTTGCTATGCACGGCTTTAGTAGATATAGAGGTAGGAGATAAAAGTTACCAAGCGCGGGCCCTCCTTGACCCAGGGAGCATGTCTTCCTTTGTTACTGATAGGCTAACAAAAGAGTTGAACTTACCTACAAACAAGAACGCTCCGATGAGTGTTTCAGGAATTAATAATTTTGAATTTAATGTAACCGAAAGTTGCATCTTAAAATTGAGTTCACGAACGAACTCTTTTAATACAGACATAAAATGTCTGGTTGTACCGAATATAACGGGAGTATTGCCTAGTGCACCTGTCAACCTAAAGGAGTTGAATATTCCTGTAGATATCGACCTTGCAGACCCAACATTTTGCCGTCCCTCCAACGTTGATATTCTTATTGGAGGTGATGTTTACTGGCAAACAGTTAAATCAGGGATAATTAAATTAGGTAATGATAAGCCTCTCCTGCAAGAGTCCAAATTAGGTTGGTTGGTGGCTGGACCCATTGGGTCAGTTCAGGCTACTAGTATGGTAGTAAGTAATTTAAGTACAAATCGGGAACTACTTGGTTCCAAGTTATTTGGGGAAGTTGATGATTTTTTATCACCCTTGACTCGCGAAGATGATGGGCGCTTTCCAGTAAAAATTCCCTTTAAAAAAAGACCTTTAAAGGCTCTTGGCAAGTCATTTTATGCCACAAGAGTATTCACTCGAACAAAGATTAGATGAGTCTTCTGACATTATAAGCAGAAGTACGTTTTATTTTTTGATTAGTTATTAATTTAAAAATTTTTAGCTTATTTATTTATAATTAGCCTTATATGTTCGTGTTTTCGTCGCGGAAGGCCACATGATATGTTGCGATAATGGCACCAGCTTGATGGAAGCGAACAATGAGTTTGGTAGGCTATTTAGATCTGGTAGTGAGACCGTTGCTGCATTTGGCAGTGACCAGGGTATTGATTTAAATTCTCACTTTTATATTCACCACATCTTACTACATAATTTGTTATTTTAGAAGCAGTTGTAATATCCGCAAAGTTTAATTTAGAGCAGTTAATAAGGAACGCTTCACTTACTGTTTTGATAAAGGTAACCACACTATTTGCCCAATTAGAAGCAATCCTTAAATTCACACCCTCTTTCTTTTTTGTCGTCGGACCCTCGGATTGACACCCTTAACTCCCGGACATTTCCTTATAGGACGCCCTTTGAAGTCGGTGCCTTCGTGACCGGAAGTGGAAGCGGTGGCAGCACGAGTATTTCGCAGAGCTGCATCAGCGCAACAAAATAGCAGATGCAGCTGAAGCAACACACAAGATGATTCCCTGAATAAGAGATGTTAAAGCAGAGTGCTTTAACGCGGGGAGTATGTTCACGCGCATGCGTGACATACGTCACGTCACTTCACTTCACCAAGAACTCTTACCAAGCAAACTGTGTCTGATTTATTATTATTTTATATTTTATGTTTTATTGCCTTATTAAAGTATTATTAAGAGCAAAGAAATACCGTCTGCTCATTTCCTTAACAGTTTCTTTGTTCGGTATGAAGTGAAGAGGTATGGGTATGAATGAAAATGTGGCCCACCATAATTTTTAGCCTGAGATACTGTATTTAACTCCCAGATCATAAGTCCCTTAGCTAAGTTGATTGAACTTGATTGTAACACATGGAAGAGTGGCAAAATTGAGAGCAAGGTTTTGCAAAATATGACACTTTAATGTTGTCCACTATAATTAAAGATATGAAGTCGCTATTTGGTAAAAAAAATACAAACTTACCATTTCCGGGATAATTACACATGTTACTTAGAAAAAGAACGCATGAATTTTCAAAATCTTTATAGAACGTTTCGTTCCTCCATTTCCGCATTGCGCACACATTAGTTGTATTTGTATTACATTCAAATTTCTTTGACGAACAAAGTTGCACTATATGCTTGTATTTGAAATGTGCGTCCGTTGAAACGTTATTTATTTCGGCCATTTTCATGTAAATTGAATAGGCAGTCGAAGTTTGTATGAAAAAGGTTAATGTAAAAAAGTCTGAAATACAAATAAATAAAAAAAAATCGGCATTAGAATGTTTACAGTAGAAAAATAAAATAATAGGTACTCACTCATTTCGACGCAGACATTAAAACAAAATATTGGTCAAGTATACCTACAGCTAATAATCAATCAAATAGGCAATTATGAAAATGCAATTAAAAATAAACCTAATTAAAGATTGATAGCTTTACTAATGTTCAGCATGTAGGATTGTAGGATCGTTTTCAAATGCTGTAATTTTTATCGCATTTTAATTATTAATTTAGGAGACTTGACCCCCAAGTCTCTACAGTCTACATCTATGGCACCTAATGTTTGGTGCGTTATTCACAATAATTGAAGATAGTGTTTTATTCCGACGTATGTTTTACTGCTATAAAAATAGAGGATATTTTGGTATGAAAGTATATTTAAATATTGAATAAAAAAACTTTTATGTGAATAAATTAATTTATTGCAAAAATATATCCCACATTATAATGTCATAGTTAGTTTGTTTTGTATAATATTTATAAAATTGTATTCACAAATAAATAGTAAAATGTTTTTTAAGGTGGTAACTCTCGGTATGGCGCGAAATTCAAATTTTTTCGCGTTTTTTATTTATTATGGCGAAAGTATTCATTTTTAATAAAGTTTAAATGAATTCGCGTATGTAAAAAAACATCTATCACATTGTAATACAACGTTTTTTGAAGACAGACCTACTGATTTTGTGTCTTAGGACAAAAAGACCAAAAATCAAGTTATGTCCTAAGACACAAAATCAGTAGGTCTGTCTTCGAAAAACGTTGCATTACAATGTGGGAGATGGTTTTTTATTTTACATACGTGAATTGAATTTGGCGCCATACCGAGAGTTACCGCCTTAAGTAATACTTATATCAATAATCACGGTTACCAATTTATTTCTTTGTATAAATTTTGTATACAGGATGTAATACACTAGGAACATGTTTAAGGATGAGTTTTACTAGATAAACTCGCTCTACGAAAACATAGGGTAATGTTATGTAAAGGAGACACAATAAAAAAGTCACCAAATAAAAAGAAATAGGATTCAGACTTAATAAACACTGACAAATGTTATATTATTTTGTTAAAGTTATAATTAAATTTTAAATATTTTTTTCTTTGGCGGCGTTAGTTTCGCGTACACTTACTTCTTACAACATACCGTACAGTGGCGGACTAGGAGGCCGTAACAGATTTGTCTATGGTTTCGTCAGCCCTATACTGCCCTACCAATGAACACGAGCTATTTTGCAATACAGAAAAACCGGAAGTGTTACGCTGACCGTGTCCACCACTGTAACGTACTCTAAATGGTATTTGAAATTATTTACATAACAGCAAAATAATATGGAAAACACACAAACTTTGAACTTAAACTTATATAGGGTAAGCAGTACTAATGTTGGCCCCCCTCCAATGATTGGCCCCTTCAATGAAAAATCTATTTATTAAGAGTTGTATTTATATACCAGAAATGAAAAAATATTTATATTTTTCTTTATTTAAAACACTCTACAACGAAATTAATAGTTTTTAAATGCAACAGCTAGCAATTGATAAAAAAAATACTTTGTGTTGGACTACAACAGAGGGTGTGTTTTCTTATGAAAATCGTAAGAAGTACGTAACTTTTAGAATGGTTTTACTCGTTTTCTTCTTGTTTAAATTGCAATATATGTTTCCATATATGTTTATTACACTTCAATTCAGGTTTATTTACGGTAATTCGTGAAAAACACTAAAGATTAACCTCAAAAATAGGTAGGCCAACATTAGTACCTGTGGTAAGTATGAAGTATCAGTTGATTGGCACCTATGCCAATCATTGTGTTTTTTGCTTTTTAATATTATTTATATTTAAATATTAAATCAAATCTTATCAACAATTGCGTTTAAAATGCTAAATCTTTTTAATTAATAAAATCAGAGGAACTAGATTTTGGCAGTGCCAATCATTGTACTTTTGTGTGATTGGCCATGCCAATCATTATACTTTTCCCTATGCCAATCATTGTACTAAATTTGTAGTTAAATAATACACCAATTTGATTATGTTCTTTTTATTTTGTCTTGTTTATTTAGTATTCTTATTTCCGAGAGATAATAGTGCGATTTTAGGTATATGAAGGGTACCTTTCAGTTTTTGAGCTCAAAAAAAAATTGTCTGGGCATCATTATTGAATAATTTAGTGGATCAGTATAGTCATTGGCCTAGGAAAGTATAAAGATTGGCCATGCCAATGCCCAAAAAGTACAATGATTGTCATGCCAATCATTGTACTAGGGTATGCCAATTTTTGTACATACCCTGCCAATGACTGTACTTTTCGCTACATTTTTATATTTTTATTGATAAAGTTGTTTATAAGCTAGCAAATAACGATTCCTGTGGTTTAATCTTATTCTCAGATAACTGAGCTACCATCCTACATTAACAGTTTTTTAATTTTGAACCTTATTTGGCACATAGAAATGTTCAAAGTCAAAACTTTTCTTAAGGGGCCAATCATTGTACTGCTTACCCTACTCGGTTGTTAGTTTAGATCTTACTTTTAACCGAAGCCAGGAAGCGGTTTGCTTCCCTGTAACCTGTTTCCATTGCACCGTGGACGGTCGAGAAGTGGACGTTGTTCGTCGCCTCCCCGGCGAACATTATCTGTTATAATAATAATAAGTTTTTTCAAATTAGTAAACGAAACTTGGCAGTTTGTCAGGTCATTTTATATATATTTCGTATACTGGGTGTTTCTGATAGGGCGGTAATAAATCAAAGGAGGCATTAAGTATAATATCTATGTGCAATAGATTTTTTTTTAGGTTTTAGTTCAGATTGAAAATTACGAAGCTGAAAACCAAAAAAGCTGCCATCTCAGCTAATGACTGTCTAGTATAAGGTTGATATCCTGTATAATGTACAGACACGGCCTGTGTAGTTAGTAAAAATAAGTTTACCTTAGGCCTCCCCTGCCGATCTAGCACGGGCGCAGCCAAATCCTCCCTAGCATTAGGGTAGCTCGTGCTATTCAGGTGATCGTAGGAGTAACTGCCGCGCGTATACGGATTTGTAAACCACGTTGATCTGAAATTAATAATTTTATTCTTATTGTAAACTAAGACCTGCCTTACCGAGGTTATTGTTTTTTATTCGTCCATTCTGGGCAGGCAAAAGACCACGATCCATACAGCCAAGTATTGAGTGGTATTTTTTGAACTAAGGGTGCTACTAAGAACACTGTTTACAGTATTCGTCCGCACCGGAAACAGACTATTATTAATTATTTATTATATTTTACAAATCCACAAACGCATTTATCCCTATGTTAGCATCCTGAATCATTGAAAGTCGACAGTGGCAATGGTGATACAAATCACTCACCCTGCGAATAGAAATACTCAAGAAGTGTATTTCTCCCACAAAACCGCTTCGATTTTGGTTCCACTTACGCACAAAAATAACTGCAATCGCAACGAAGCACTCACACATTCTCATAGACGGCGCTAGTTTCTTCGCTCTTAGCTGGTACATATTATCGCTACTAGACGGCGATCAAGTGTGACTTTTCAAAATATTTAATAACTTGCTTAGGAGAGGTGATTTTAAGTATTTTTTTGTCTGTATGGCTTCTGCAACACTTGACAATGCACGAAGGCATATTTTTAAAGTCAAAACACTGTCAGAAATACACAAAATAAAATAATGTAATAATATGCTCCCGTCGCTGCAGGCACGCGACTAACGCGAGTAAGGCTACGAACGCACAGGCGGTTTTTTGCCGCGCGGATTTTATGTAACATACTGAATCCTATGGAAGTGTGCGCACAAGCGGATAAAAAACCGCGCGGTTAAAAATCCGCTGTCGCGGTTTTATTTCCGCGCGGCTAAAAATTCGCCTGTACCTTCGTGGCCTATGAATAAGGTTGAAAATGAAATAACAACCTTTCCAACCGCGCGGAAATAAAACCGCAACAGCGGATTTTTATCCGCGCGGTTTGTTACCGCGCGGATAAAAATCCGCCTGTGCGTTTGAAGCCTAACCTGGCATATGAGAATGATGTCCGTAATGTGAGCCCCGCCCACCGCGTCATCCATTGTCATTGGCTCATTTTATTGGGCTAGTTACGTTTCTCGCGTATTATTTGTTCGTAGCACTCACCTAACGATTCCTGTAGGCTCCGGGATGGTGACCCCTGATCCCATAAACCTCCTGATCAGTTCCATAGATTTCCTTTTGACTACGTCCTCTGGTAATGTTTCTACCTAAACAAACGAATTTCATAAAGATTTCTATGAAGAATTTTACACCGATAATAACTAGCAGCCTTAATCGCGAAAAAAACATTTCTTCATCATTCATCCGTATTTTTATAAAGTTTTGTCTACACAACAGATTATCTTTTGAGCAAATGCTAAAACGATAATTGCTACATTATTCAATTCATAAAACGGGAGACAAATTAAGGGGTACATAGGACATTACTGCCACTCCAATAAGAAGTACTTTTTGGTAGTAGATTGGGTGTAAAGCTATTGTGATTCGGGTGCTGAGTGCTGTTTCTCGATTGATCAAGTTTCATAATTTACATCCCTGTTATATAACCTATTATTTCTTCAGGCGGCATATCAAAATTACACCCTGTATAGAAATAATATTACCAATTTAGCAACTTCTCCACTGGTCCATAACGTGAGTGCTTTCTCACAACCCAAAGGCCTCGAAGCTCCATATATCCTGGTTGTCCAGTAGTCTTCCTTGGGCACACCCATCTTGTCCTGACCTCGCCATATGAAGCCGAAGAAGTTTTTATCTTTTGGCCACCATGCTTCGGAGAAAGAAAGGATTATCTTGTCCATTACACCTGATAAATAAAAATTATATTATACAGGATGTTTCTATTTTTTTTTTAATGAATCCCTCCTTTGATATACAAGGTGTTTCTGAAAAGGCGGTAATAAATCAAAGGAGGGATTCTGCTCACCATAACTAACAACTTTCCCAAAGCAACATGGGTCGAAATCTCAAAACAAAAATCTACTGTCCCGTACATTGACCCCGTCAAGCTGATCGAACCAATGTATGGAAAAGCTGTAATTTTTTTTTGAGATTTCGACACATATTGCTTTGGGAAAGTTGTTAGTTATGGTGAGCAGAATACCTCCTTTGATTTATTGCCAGTATTGCCTCGCTAAAAAAACCACCTGTATAAAAAATATTTTTCTTGGTTACCGCGTTAAAGGAGAAATGGTAAACCGACTAGGTACATTTTTTTAAAGTCAAATAGACAATTCTTAAATAAATAAAATAAGTTGACCAATTTTGCATTTCACCACTAGATGGCGCTAGAAACGAAGTGCGCTGGGTTAGCTAGTCTATAATATTTTTTTTTTTATATAAAATTCCTTATACATTTTAGTGATGAGAAGTTACAGGAAGAAAAAGTAATAAAGCTAAAGCTAAACAAAAGTCAGAAATAAAAAAAATACTTTCCCAATTTGGACAGCATTCCACCACTAGATGGCGTTAAGACTTTTCTTTTGGGGGTAGGCAGGATTTAGCATTTATCTACAGGATGCTAGAGAATAACTTACTTACCTATAGTCATATGGTTAATAGCATCGATTTTGTTTTGCGGCAGCGGCGGAGTGAACATACTCGAATACCTAAAATAAATTAACGTTTGGTAAAAGGTCTATTATTGCTTGGGCATTATTGATTTACGTTAAACACAAACCAATCAATACATAGTAAAAACAAAGTCAAAAGAAAAAATCCTCCGTATTAGGTAGGACGTGATTTTCACTACCAAGACGGGACGCAAGGAACAAATGTTAAATCTAAGTGGTAATGGGCAGGGCACATAACTCAAGCCCTGTAGGTCCAGGCGTAAGAATAGGTCTACGGTATGCCCTGCCTGTCGTAAGAGGCGACTAAAAGGGGTCTTTGGGGTCGTGGGTGTGAAGGGCGGGGGCCCGACACACTCATCAAACGGCCCCGAGACGGGCGGCGGCACAGCTTGTGGCACTGTGCCGCCGCAGCTCCAAAGGCGAGCCGGGGAGGGAACAACATGACCTCCCCGAGCACGAAGCTAATAGTAGCTGAGCGTGGGAAGACTTCGGACGCTATAATGTGTGGTTCCCGGGGTCCTTCCCAAAAGCGCCAAGACGGCCGCCGGGGGGTTTTAGTGGGTGCGAGCCCCACATACCCCCGACGCTCCCCCGAGCGTCGGGAAATGCGATAGGCATTTCCCCTCGTTAAAAAAAAAAAAAAAGGGCACATAACTCAAAGAACAGATGGTAGCTGGTACCAAAAGTTCTAGAGTGGCGACCGCGCTCCAGAAGATGAAGAGTAGGCAGAACCCTCACAAGGCGGTCAGACGACCTGGTGAAGTTGGAAACATACCTTAAGACGCTATATGACTGAATGCGTTTTTAAATTAAATAATTCTCATAAACTAAACTACAGGAGGTAGGGATCTGGTATATCTGATCCGATGATCTCGTATATCCTCTTAAGCCTTCACTAATTTCACTTACTTACTGTTCTTTAAGTACGCCCAATGAGACTGTAACAATGACGCTCCTGGCTCTATACTGCTGATCAGAGGCCGTGACTGTGACGTCATCGCTCGGGTCCTCACTCCAGTGTATGTTGGACACTGGCGCTTTCAGTTTTATGTCCAAATTTGGTAGGCCGGGACTGTTTTTGTATTTGTTCTGTTTTTTTTTTTTGGGAAAAAGAGAGAAAACAATAGTAAATCTATACATGCATACTCATCAATACATACTTTGTATAAAACAAAGTAGCTTCCCGCGTCTGTCCCTATGTATTAAATCTTTAAAACTATGCAACGGATTTTGATGCGTATTTTTTTTTTAAAGATAGTGATTCAAGAGGAAGGTTCATGCACAACTAGTAATAGGTAGGGCGGTACGAAGTTCGCCGGGTCGACTAGTTAATCCATATTATAAATCAAAAGTAACTCTGATGTCTGTCTGTATGTTTTACTTTTACGGTTAAACTACTGATCTGATTTATATGAAATTTGGTTCACGGATAGTCTACAGTTTGAGAAAGGACATCAAATTGACAACTTTTTATCCCAAAAATCTCACCAGGAGCGGAATATCACAGCGCGCCCACTCAATCAATTACTGTTTGTTTAACTCGCTAAAACTCTAGAACGGCTGGGCCGGTTTAGCTTTGGGTTTGAAATGTTTGTGTCCAGGGATGGTTTAATCAATGAAAAAAGGAATAATTTTATTTTATAACTAGAGGCTGCCCCGCGGTTTCACTCGCGCAGATTTCTCATAAATACAAAAATCCAGTTTTTTCCCGTGCCCATAGGAATTTCGGGAAATCCTTTCTTAGTGCTCACCTACATTCCCTAAGGAACCTACATGCGAAATTTCAGCCCGCTACGCCCAGTAGTTTCGGCTCTGCTTTGTCTGTCAGTCAGTCAGTCAGTAACGGAAGAGTTTTATATATATTGATAGTTGACACGGCGAACTTCGTACAGCCCTGCGTTCTGAATTTTATATTCTATAGCTAAGACGTCACCCGTGGATAGTGAAGTTTTTCAACAGTAAAATATATTTTTTTAATCGGTTCGGTAGTCTCGGAGCCTGTTCATTGCATATGTCGTAGGAAGATTTGATACTTAACTAATTTTTTTTTGTAAAAAAACTAGGGATTTAGCGAAAACTGGGATAATTGTATATAAGGATTACTTTTTTTTTCAATCATCCTGACAAAAAGCAGATTGGACAGATGATTGGAAAAAAAAAATCCTTGTGTGTATCAATAATTATAAAATGTTCATAAGACACATACAAACAAACAATCAGTTCTTTCCTCTTTATAATATTGGTATAGATTCCATAAAAAAAAATATTTTGCGAAGTTCGCTAGGTCAGCTATAACTGGATAGGATAAGGGTAACACAAAAGCTGGTACGGTAACGTCTTATCATTTCAGTATGGGGGAGGCCTATGTCCAGCAGTGTACAGTGGCGGTCTAGGACGACGTAACACTTCCGGTATTTCTGTATTCCAAAATAGCTCTTGTTCTTTGGTAATACAGTCCAGGTCGCACATGAGAACATAGACAAATCTGTTACGCCGTCCTAGACCGCCACTGTACGTACAGTGGCGCCCTAGACTGTATTACCAAAGAACAAGAGCTATTTTGCAATACAGAATAACCGAAAGTGTTACGCCGACCGTGTCCGCCACTGTACGTCTCAACTCTGAGATAATGATGGGTACTTACCAGCAGTATTTCAAACAGCGTCCAATACCCATGCCTGTGCCACGACGTGTGCTGGTGACCCTCAAGCTCCTCATACTTGGACGAAGTGGTGACGTCATTCCAGTCGTTCGACGACTCATAGTTGTCCGTCAGCAGGTTCATGAACTCGTAAAACTCGGCAACAAAGTCCGGGTCTTTCAGTAGCTCCGTGCGATTCGCGGCTATGTACTCGTTGCATCTGTTTTTGAGAGAGAAAAAAGACAAATTTATACCACACGCCTGGAAATAGTAGAAGATCTATATTCTATCCGTGTTATTCATAAAGATACAGTCGATTTTAAGTAGCGTTACTGGAGGTCTACTTCTCTGGTTTGTTGTATGGTAAATACGTGACATCACCAGTCTAAATTGACATACGTCAAATAACTAAAATGCTCTTTAACTTTTTATGAATAAGAGGGTATACATATAAGATGGGTGTAAAGTATTATAGAATGATGAGGGTGTGCATGTTGAAACCTGAGCGCAGTTTTAGCTGTTTATAGCGGAAATAATGGCTTGAAACTTAAACATGCGAGGGTTGTAACAGCACCCGAAGCGAAATAACTTTACATCCACGTTGTATAAGGTTAGGCGGTACGAAGTTCGTTGGACCGTCTAGTGTTACATAATCCCGCAATGGACGAGCATCGAACAAGACCTATATCCAGCAGTGGAGCACCTCTGTAACGTACATTCCAACGAGCTCTGTACAGCAGTGATGATGATGATTTTGATAGAAATGATGATGGCAATGATAATGATAATAAAGTTGACAATGATAATAAAGATGATAATGATAAAATAGCTGATCATAAAGGTGATAATGAAGATTATATAATCAATACATAGTATAAAATAAAGTCGCTTTCCGCGTCTGTCCCTATGTATGCTTAAATCTTTAAAACTACATGTAGGTAACGGATTTTGATGCGGTTTTTTGTAATAGATAGAGTGATTCAAGAGGAAGGTTTGTAAGTATAATACATCGCCATCGCGGTCGCCTTACTATGCAGTTCACATCGATAGCATAGAAAGAGTTCAAAACAAATTTCTAAGAATGTTAAATTTTAGATTTTTTTCAGGTCAAAATCTATCCGGCTTTGAGCAGAGGCTTAATAGATTCAAATTCACTAGGTTAGATCAAAGACGCAAACAAATTGACTTAATTTACCTACACAAAATCATACACGGTAAAATTGACTCATCCGCTTTACTTGGTGTGCTGTCATTTAACACTCAGAGTAGATTTCGTGCTTATCGACCCTTTGTTTTAAATGTTTATATCAATAACACCTCATATTATAACCCTATTATAAGAATGTGCAGACAGTATAGGTAACGAGATAGTTTTGTTGAATTCAGACATTGATTTGTATAATTCAAATATTAATAAATTTAAAAGGTGCTTATCCAAATAGATATTCAATAATCCTAGTATAACACTTTAGTTAATAAATAGGTTATAGTTACTAACAATACAAAACCATTATTATTTTCCAGTGCATACATGTTTTGGAGTGCAATTGTTATCTAAGTTGCTTTGTTTACCTAAGAATACTTTTTGTTAATTGTACTCTGTTTTGTGTGCCAAATAAATAAAAAAAAATAAAATAAAAATAAAACATGCACAACATAGATTAGGCAGTATGAAGTTCGCCGGATCGACTAGTAGAATTATATGATGAAGAGGCTTACTTTCTCATAACATACTGTCCGACAGGCTCCGAGCTCTGCGGCGGAGCTTCGATGGCAGCAACACATACTGCCAGTAGCTCGTTCAGCAACGCTGCGTCTGGTCTAGACCCATCCGAGCGAAACCCTGAGAACTGCCAACGCATTACATAGTTAGTTGATTAAGGCTTATGAGCCATAGCACAGCTAAAGTGAAAAAAAATTATATCTTCTAAACTAAGGCAAATATCCAAAAATTTAACATTATTCCACTAGATAATGCAACCTAGTATTTTTAGGGCACTGTTGTATAGCTTTTAGGTTATAGACCAAAGAAAGATTCAGTGTTGCTAAAAAAAAGTAGTTTTCTTTGGTCTTGATACCTGTAAATCCTGTGGTATGACAGAGACATTGTGCGCAATGGCAAGTTCATACACCTTGCTCGCCTCTGTGCCATGGATCCTGAAACAATTATATTTATCCTTTCACTTTACACAATACTGCAGCACATGGTGGGATGGAGCCTTTCCACATGCGCACTAACATAGATGTTGCTACATTTAACCTTTCTTTTGTTTGTTTTTGTTTTATTATTATTTTTTATTGTGTTTATTGTGATGCTCTTGGCAGCGGGGTTGGCATTTGCAGTATGGCTCTGCAAGTTTTTCATAAAAGGACGCTGCTGCCCGCTAATTAGCTACTACCTGAATAAGGAGGTAATGACACAAACATAGTACCTCTAAAGCTATGTATGTGTGTGTAAGTACATACCTATGTACTTACCTACTACTCAGTCAGACGTTGGTTCTATTCTATCCTGAGATTATGTTTTATAAGATTGTAACTAACCACTCAGCGCCCATCTCAACAAGGCCCCCAGCGAATGGTCTAGTGCACACTCGGCCTCCGAGCCGGTCCTGCGCCTCGAGCCCTAGGGCTCTCTTGCCGCCTCGCACAGCAGCCGTTAAGGCGGTAACACCGGCCGCACCCAGTCCTACCACTATTAGGTCGTATGTTGATGATGACATCTCGCTGAAAATTTAAGGAAAAAAGTGTGATATTGTATCAGACAGATACAGGGACTAACTGCTAAATTTGTAAAGGACGAAAAGATCTTGATGAGATCCTTAAACGACCCACTGACTGACCAGGTAATAAAAAAATAGGTAGGTACCTAAAATTACATAAATAAAGATAACAAATTTACGAACCTTTGAACATTAAAAAAAACAACCCTTACTTACGTATTGTGAACTAATCACTGAATTTATAATACTGCTTCGTTACAAACAGCTGGCTAAAATAACTTAAATAAATATCTAAATTAACAGAAATAACAGGTTTTAGTGAATTTAATTATCTTCTCTTACAACTTAACCTAAAAGTTTTTGTTGCCAACTTTTTGACATGTTGACTTCGTTTAAAAATTTGTGTTCACATTTTAAAATACTGTTCAGAAATATTTTATACGGTGACTAGTTTTAGTTTTGTGTCTTGATAAGTTTTAGATTTTTATTTTTTTGTTATATAAAGGGGCACCCCTAGCGGCGGTTTCCTTTCTCTGAGGGCACCCCAAACCCATACAGGTGGGAAACTAGCGCCACTTCCGATAAATAATTATATCTTTTAAACCATGGCCGAAATAAAAAATATGCGTCTTTGACGCCCTAGATAATCTTGCTTAGAATTTTTAAGGCTCTGATAATAATTAATATGTGAAATACAATTTGTAGGTAAGGTACTCACCTGCTGCTAAGAACTTCGTCGCCCTTCACAAAGTAGCAGCATACTATTAGAAACGCAATTAATGCAAACACAACTTCTCTAACAATCATATTTGATGCAGTGGTTTCGAGTCCACGCGGCTGATATTATACACTAAAGTCAAGTGACTTTATGACATGACCTCAGCCAGACGGATAACAGTTATTTAATACTTAGTTATCCTTATCTCCAATGTGACCGCAACACCCAACAACTTAGGTATATACTAGTCGACCCGGAGAACTTCGTCTAACCTATTATGTGGTGCATGTATAATACTCAATCCTATCTCTGATTTTTTACTTAAAACCTTCCTCTTGAATCACCCTATCTATTAAAAAATCGCATCAAAATACGATGCAAAGTTAGAATTAAGCATACTTAGGGGCAGAAGCTACTTTGTTTAATAGTAAAGTCAGTATGTAATGAAGCAGGTACAACTTATTAACGCAACCAACCATGTATTTAGAGCTATGTACCCTGCCCATTGCTTGCCACTAAGTTTCGCAATTCTTTGGGCTATGTCGGTGACAAGCAATTCAATACATTGATTTATCAAACATAGTATAAAACAAAGTCGCTTCCCGCGTATGCTTATATCTTTATAACTATGCGACCAATTTTGATGCGGTTTTTTAAAGGATAGAGTGATCAAGAGGAAGGTTAGGTTAATATGTATAATTAAAGCTTCACATAGTAATAGGTAAGGCGGTAGGAAGTTCGCCGTGTCGACAAGTAACTAATAATAAAAAGATTCAATAAAAAAAACAACACATTAAACTAAGTAAGTAGGTCATAACATTTATTTATTAAAATAGACTTTGAATGCACACTATTAACAAAAGGTTAATACATAGTTTATCATATTATCAATATTATTTCTATCATATTTTATCTTATGTATAGTATGTAACTAAGTTATATATTACGAGCTTTCCCGGCTTACTTCGTTACGCCAAAGAATATAAGATACTATAAAAGACTTGGCTCTATAGACTATGTTCTTTTGACTGGCCAGGATGGCCGAATAAAAAACAAACAACAACAACAAACCACCTGTCAAAATATGTAAACAACGGAAAAAATATTGCACCTTGGGTTAATTATTTGAGTTTAGGTAAGGATCCCTAATTTTTTTGAAAATCTAATATAGCCTATGTCATTCGGGGTTAATGTAGCTTCCTACCAGTGAAAGAATTTTTTAAATCGGTACAGTATTTCCGGAGCCTATTCGTTACAAACAAACAAACAAACAAAAAAACCTTTCTCTTTATAATATTGGTATAGATGATAACAGCCACAACAAAGTAAAAAGTAAAGTAAAAAAAGTAAAAAATGATTTATTCAATACAGGATACAAGATATCGCTTATTGAAAGTCAATTAGACTAATCTAATTAATATTGATACCTTATTTCGTAAAGTATCCTATACTGATAGAGGCGAGGTAGTTCAGGGTGCCCACTAATTGGCTCAGGCAAACAATGTTTGCCTTGCCTTACGACAATGGTCGCCTGGAGACGCCCCCAAACGAGCCCTCCTCTGTCAAATGATTCTACTCCCTTTCGCAATGATTTTACAGCGTAGAGAAGAAAGGGGTAACAAACTCTACTTTACAATTTCTCTCTTTTTTTTTTTTTTTTTGTTCTTATATATGTGACATTACAATTCAATTTACAATACAAAGAACATAAATTAATAAGATTTAAAGTACATACATGAAATAATGAAAATATCGTGCAGAGCTAGACTACTTCCATGCGTCTTTGTCGTTTTCATATTCATCAACATTGTAATAAGCTTTCTTAATCAAACCTTTTTTGATACGAGTTTTAAACTCATTATCATTCAGGATCAAAATCTCTTCTGGGATCTTGTTATAAAATCTTACTTCGTTTCCTATAAAGCATTTGTTTGTCCGTTTTAGTCTGTTCTGTGGAATACTTAGTTTGTTTTTGCTACGCGTTCTAAGGTCTTTAATTTTATCACATTTTTTATCAAACATATGTAAGTTTTTACGAGTATACATAATAATTTCAAAGACGTACTGGGACGGAAGCGTCAAAATATCAATTTCTTTGAATTTTTGTCTGAGGGACTCGCGAGCTTTAAGCTGATAAATGTTTCTAATTGCGCGTTTTTGTAGTATAAAAATGACGTTAATATCTGCAGCTCTTCCCCATAGAAGCAAGCCATAGGTCATTAAGCTATGAAAGTAACTGAAATACACAAGTCTCGCGGTAGAAACATCAGTTAATTTTCTGATTTTCCAGATTGCGTACGCAAAGAAACAAAATAAGTACAGTGGCGGTCTAGGAGGCCGTAACAGATTTGTCTTTTGGTTTCGTCAGCTCTAGACTGTATTGCCAAAGAACAAGAGCTATTTTGCAATACACAAAAACCGAAAGTGTAACAGCGACCTAGAACGCCACTGTACATAAGTTTCTTGATTAATGTGTTTTCCTTTTTGACTCCTTAGGCCTAACGCGCATCTGGCAAGGCGCGGCCAAGATATTATGACAACAATTTAAAATGGACTGTAAAACTTTACCATAGGGTTCAAAACCGTTTTATGCTAATGTTGCTCTTAAAGCAGCTTAGAATCATTTTTGATTGAAAAGCTGTAACCTGAGTTTACAGTGGCGGACTAGGAGGCCGTAACAGATTTGTCTATGGTTACGTCAGCCCTAGACTGTATTACCAAAGAACAAGGGCTATTTTGCAGTACAGAAAAACCGTGTCCGCCACTGTACAGAATTTTAAGGCCTCTACAAGTATAAATCCCAAAAGGTTACGTAGCTAGAAAGGGGGGTGATAGGGGTAAGGTCAATGTGGGGAAGTCCGTCTGGGAGGTGAGTCCGTCTAGCGGCAATAGCTTCCGTTCTAAAAGGAATTTGGCGGTTACGATTCGATCGGTAAAGCAGATCTGTAAATTACTTTTCAGCTAACTATCATAGATGTCGCTAGAAGCATTATCTTAGGAGAAATTTGGCAAACATTTTTTTTGCCTATTTGAACTTGAAGTTTAGCAGTGACGTACTTCCGAAATAATTTTGGAAAAAATTAAAATTGAAGGAGTTTTACCATTTCCTGTTTCTACATAGGTAATTTAATAATCCTTCTTTGTTTTTCTTACAGTAGATTTGATAAAATCACTTGTTTTAAACAATTTTCTCATCCAAAAAGATTCATAACATTCAAATATTAAAGTTGGGAAGTCCGTCTAGTAAAAATCGGAAAGTCCGTCTATGACGGAATTCCCTTAATATCAGATATTGTAAACCTTGAGTATAGTGCAAGTTGTTGAAAATCAACTTTTGAACAGCTTTGAGCTTGATTTTATTGTATAATGAAGATGGACTTCACGGCGAAATCACCTTTAGCACTATTTATTATAATGGGGGTCATTTATATACACAATTATTTATTTTGTTTAAAATTAAAAAAAAGTTTACAACCCCTGCCCGCTTGGATGTGACGGTCTTGCCCTAAAAATGATAAAATTGGATTATCATCCAAATCTCAACTGTATTTACAACGGAATTAAAACCAAAGTGCCAAGCCATTTGTCGTTATCATCTGAAAGAATTTCTCAAGGGTATTTCCATAGAAGATTTTGATAATAAACCACTAGACGGACTTGCCCTTCATTTGCGGGAAGTCCGTCTATTTTCTTTTTTTTTTTAAATATCTATATCTCGAAGCTTATGAAAGTGAATATATTTTCTGCATTGGTAAATAAAAAAACATTTTATACTCTATTACCTTCGAGCACATAAATCGGCGTAGAATGCAAATATCAGTACTTATGTAATCTCAAAGTGAATTCGGAGAAAAGTATGTCGGACTTGCCCACACTGACCTTAATCCCAAGGGTCACCAGAAAAAAAACGCCGCACAAGGTGTAAAATATTTAGTTTAAAAAAAAGCTTTTTTTTAAAACCAAGAAGGGATTTTTCATTTTATTTTTCTGGTATCTCTTGTGATCATCCCTATCACCCTCCTTCCTAGTTAAGTAACCTTGAGGGACACCCTGTTAACGCCGCGCCTCGCCTAATGTAACTGGATACGTTTAAAGGTAATATTAAAATTTAACAGCAACAAAGTACCTACTGAACTTTAAAACCGACTTTTAGTCAGGCCGTCAAGATTTATCGAATAAGTTAAATTTTTAACTGTAAAAAAATCGGGTCTCGTGTGCGCTCGCCTTAAATTGCTTTTTAGAAGGATATTTTTTAACATTTTTTTTTAAAGTGTTTCTGTTCTTATAACTAATGCAAACAAATAATTTTAATAGGAAATTTAATTTAACCTAATGGAATGGAGTGTAAAAACACTTATTTTCTACAAATAATAACAATAAAAGTGCTTTAAAAGCAGAATCCATTGTTTAAGACACTTCGTTTTACTTTACTTCGTTTTACATTAGACCTCAACCTCAAAATCTGGCGCGAAATTACTCCTCTACCTACTTATCCTTAGTGCATTTTAATTCCAAAAATTATATTAATTGGTGATAAACCAAGTCATACTAAATTAAGTAGAATCATTTGACAGAGGTGAGTTCGTTTATGGGCGTCTCCAGACGACCAGTGTCGTAAGGCAAGGCCAACATTTGTTTGGCTGAGCCAATTGGTGGGCACCCTGAACTATCTCGCCTCTCACAGTATAGGAAACTTAATCAAATAAGGTATCAATAAATTAGTCTAATTTGACCTGCAATGAGCAATACCTTGTATCCTTTAATGAATAAATCAATTTTGTCTTTTGATTATGTCAATAAAAAAAAATTGCAATCAGCCATTTTTTTTAATGGCGGGTAAAGTACGTATACAGTGGCGCCACCAGTCGGAAGCAGAATTATCTGGCGCGCACTGTATAACCTGCGCACATAAAGAAACGATCTCAAAATGGCGGCCGTATGGGCTGGCTGTCTCTCTTCTAAACTCTTCCCTCATACTAATAGATAGCATGCGTTCGGCAGCCATTTTCAAATCGTTTCTTTATATGCGCGGCTGATAGCTATTTAACCCCAAGAAAACCTATGTCAGTCCTTTTTCATACATTTCCTTTTACTTAAAACAATCATAGATTTTAAAGTGCTAGCCACAGTATACCTTAACTCGTGGAATTTGTTCAGGCTAAGTCTGTATGTATGTTTATCACCGTTCGTTAACTCTAAAACTATTATCACATAAGTGAGCCTGTGTAAAATTTCCTTCTTTTGCGATTCGTCCATTTCCGGTTGGATGTGGGATTGGCTGAAAATAACAAACAGAATTAAACCGTCATAAATTAATAAATTAAATAACGTTTAACACTCCTGTCTAGGTAGAACCTGAATCTAGGGTGTCCGAAACATATGCAGAGACAAACATTACACCCAGACTGGGAAACAAACATCGATATTCATCATAACAATGTTCGCCCCGCCGGGAATCGAAACCAGGTGCACCCGAGTCTCAGTCCACATCACTGCCAACTGAGCCACGAAGCAGTTAAAATACATACACCCAGATCGGAAAACAACATGGATATTCATCATAACAATGATTGCACCTACAGAATCTGTTAACGAGTATTTTTTATACATTTACACATCAGCAGAGATTAAGTTTTTTTTACTAAATTTAATGATTGCTTCCTTGACGCAATAGGCAAGGTCAAAGTTTGATTTCTGTTTTTTTGAGCTTTTTAATGGCTCACATCATCTGTATGTAATGTATGGAAATTTGGGTACCTATACCTAAATTGAGCAGGGGATTTCATAATCTAAAGATCATTACCACAATGATATATCAATCTTCCAGTGCATGGCAGCGAGTCCTGGTTTCACCTGCAGCTGAGTCGGGATATTCTCATAGAACTGGCCTGAGCACAGCAGTGGAGTCAGCTCTGCCACACACTCTGAGGAGAATCTATAAATTATATTACATTAAAGTTATTAATACAAATAACTGACTAGGTATATTATCAACCACAAGACGTCCACTTTTGGAAATAGGTCTTTCTCATAGATCACCACAATGCAACAAGAAATATTGTTAGGGGTTTTGCCGTAATTGCCACACTTGGCAGACAATTTAGGGTTTACAGCATGGCTCCTAAAGTTTTTCAACAATGGATACTGCTACCTATTCTTGAGGTGTTACCTAGACACCCATGGGAGGTGAGGTGGTGGAATTCAATGCAGTCTCCACATCACATGGCAAATTGAAAAAAAAAAACCAAGTTACAATAAAAACAGTGTAAGATTTCTCCTCAACCCAATGCTATAGAAGAAAGATATGTACCAGTTTTAATTTTCATCATCTTACCATGTTATTCATAAAGATACAGTAGGTTTTAAGTAGCTTTACTGAAGGTCTACTTCTCTGGTTAGTTGTATGGTAAATAAGTGACATCCAGTCTAAATTGACATATGTGAAATAACTAAAATGCTCTTTAACTTTCAATGAATAACAGGGTTAGTGTCTTTTCCGTGCCTCGCCAGAACTGTGCTGGGTGGGTTTAAGAGTGTTTAGTTAGTTTACAGGCAAGTTTCCGAGTATTTGTGCGTCACACAATCACACAAGGTCTAAGAGTGTCAAAACAATACAAACAATGACGAGATTAAATCTAAAAAAACTTACGTTTATGTTAGAAATAACAGAAAGATAATTCAGAAGTTAATCTCATCCTTACTTCAAACCTTCAAGAAAGCATTTCATGTCGTCTTCACTCCATAGTTCCTTGGTGGCAGATTTGCTACGTGCAACATGTCTGACTACAGCTCGGACCGCAGCAAATTTGTCTTTATGCACTAAGGACGAGATTCTACTGTCTGGTTTTCCTTCAAGCTCTTTTAAAGCCACTGCAATCAATTAAAATCGTAATAATAAAAATCACGTATACAAACCACTAATAAGTCATTTTTTTTCTCAAATATTTTTTTTGTATAAAATTTACAGAATGTTGGTATGAACGGGTACCGGCCGAAATATGGCGATCTGCGAGGGCCCATGTCCAGCAGTGGACGTACTTCGGCTGAGAATTTTATTATAGTTATAAATGGGGAACTTACAGATAAGAAAAGGTTTTATCTCTTTCTTCTGGATTTCTGGTGTAATATTAAAAACTGCTGACCACTGAGACGGGTTGTCTGTTAGTAATTCCAGTTGCTGAGTCATTTTGATTTATTACAGCGCCACAATTTAATTAAGTAGGTAAATGAGATTTAGTTCAAAAATCAAAGCAACCAAAAATTCACGAAAACAACACAAACAAAACCATAAAATTTAATTGATTGATTGAACCAAATTGCAATGCAATAATATTGACGAGACTGATACAAAAGCGCCACCTGTTGCACGAAAGAAATATTTCATCTAGAAATGATAACATTAACGCCATCTATGGGCGATAAAATAAAATAATTTTTTTTGAAACTGTGTACCATTGTTGTACCTTTTCAGCACTATAGAAAATAGCTTCCTTGTCTGTGTTTTGTGTCTATGGTTAGATATTAATAGGTCTGTGAATATTAATGGCCGCCGGCTATTTGTGATTTCGTTTCGTGTTGTTTTTTTATTTTGCAAAAAAATTGCACTTATTTAATGGTTCAGTGCTTATAAACAAATCTATGTTAATTTAATTTATGTCCTTCTATTAAACCAGCGAACGAACTCGTACGCTAAGTGAGCATCAAAACTTCACATTAGAGGTTAACCATGGCGTCCGTGACTCCAAACAAACCTTGGCAAGGGAATCGACCGGGCTTGCAGCACCAAAACAGCATGACCAACAACATGGTGACGATAAACAGGTCTATAAACCTCTACCCATTGACCAACTACACGTTCGGAACGAAGGAACCCCTTTTTGAAAAGGACGCTTCTGTGCCTGCCAGATTCCAGAGGATGCGTGAAGAATTCTCCAAGATTGGCATGAGACGGTACGATCTTACTCTCGTAGGTACTCTATGACTGCTCCGTGGCTCAGTGATGTGGGCTTAGACGCAGCTGCATTGGGTTCGATTCCCGGGGCGGGGCGAAAATCGTTATGATTTATGAGGAATATCGATGTTTGTTCGTTTTGCATATGTCTAGGGCACCCTGCCCTAGGTGGTACCTAGTTAGGGGCTCTATGTGTTATTTATTTGTACTCGTTAACAGAAACCACTGCTATCATTAGAATGATAAATGGTAATTTGTTGCGTCATACAGATAAAGGGAAAAGCAGCTGAGCTGACCACAAACATACTCTCTACTCTCTAGCTCCTAAGTATTCATGGGATTACTGATGTGGAGCTAGAGATGCACATTCAACATGCCTTTGAAACACAGAATTGATGGTGTCAACATTTAAAGTCTTAAAGTATTTTATGTGTGCTGCTACTGGGGTTTGATCACCTGAGCGACCCACTGGTTATACCCTAGGGATACCACTGCTTCAATACAATCTCAAAAGTTGTTGCTATGGCAAAGTTCATAATAATGTATAGTATTGATATCAATACATAGTATAAAATAAAGTCGCTTCCCGCGTCTGTCCCTATTTATGCTTAAATCTTTAAAACTACTCTACGGATTTTGATGCGGTTTTTTTAATAGATAGTGTGATTCAAGAGGAAGGTTTATAAGTATAATACATGCACAAAACACTTATAGGTTAGGCGGTACGAAGTTCGCCGGGTCAACTAGTTTTTATTATATATTTCTTATTTTAACTTTAGTTACATATTAGTTTAAACGATTTGTCTGCTAGATCGAATGAGTCTCTCACAATTAAAAAAATATAGTGTTTTTTTTGGCACTAGCCTTGACCAGGAGAAAGCTTTTCAGCTGGGTTGGGGGCTTTTTAAAATCTTTTATTTTGGTTAGTAAAGGTTTCTGTCAACAAAACAGTTTTAATTCTAGGTACTTCGAAGTTTCCTTTAATTCTAGGTACTTCGAAGTTTCCCCTGGCATGTGCTCTAGCAATCTGGGGGGGAGACCTATATCCAGCAGGGGAGGTTATGATGATTTTCATTATATCATGCCTGATGACATTATTATTCAATTTCAGGTCTGTAGAAGGTGTACTATTAGTACATGAGCATGGTCTGCCGCATGTACTGCTGCTGCAGCTCGGTACGGCATTCTTCAAACTGCCCGGTGGAGAACTGAATCCAGGAGAGGTCTGTAAATTCTAGCACTACTACTCCTACTACCTAGCTTATAAGATCAGCCATTAAAAATTTAAACAAGTTAATATGAAAGTGGACCCATTTAATACTGTGTTGTGCATTTATCCCTCTTTAAGCTATGCTGATGACATGGTACTGCTGAGCCCATCGATTAGGGCTCTTGAAATTTTAATAGGTATATGTGAGAGGTATGCAGAGGCCCATGGTCTCAGGTATAATTCCAAAAAGAGTGAACTAGTAGTTTTTAAGGCGGGTAATAAAACACCCAAGACTGTTCCTCCCATAAAGCTAGGTGGTGTTCCTCTTAATAGGGTTGACAAATTTAAATACCTGGGACACTGGGTCACTGCAGACCTCTCTGATGACGCAGATATTGAGCGGGAGCGTAGGGCGTTGTCAGTCTCGCAGGTTTGCAACGTGTACAAAAGAAGTTAAAATTACACTTTTCAAGGCTTACTGCCAAACTATGTACACTTGCAGCTTGTGGGTTAAATATCGGCAGAAATCACTCAACGCCCTTCGCGTTCAATATAATAATGGATTCAGGATGCTGTTGGGGCTGCCTCGTTTCTGCAGCGCATCTGGTATGTTTACGGAAGCCAGGACTGATTGCTTCAGAACTATTGTTCGAAAAAGGGTGTCTTCTTTGATGCGCCGCGTGCGGGGCAGCTCGAATTGCCTCCTGAACACCATCCTGGACAGGGTTGACTGTCCGGTAGTGCGGCACTGGAACTATGTGCACACGGACTCCAGTGTCGTTATTTTTAATGTAAAATAGGCATGATTAGGTTAATTTCATAGTATTAAGTTAGTTTTAATTTATGGAACTTGTTTCTGAAATAAATAAATATTATTATTATTATTATATAATTATTAAGGTGGTAACTCTCGGTATGGCGTAAAATTCAAATTTTTTCGTGTTTTTTATTTATTCTGGCGAAAGTATAAATTTTTAGTAAAGTTTAAATAAATTCGCGTATGTAAAAAACCATTTCCCACATTGTAATACAACGTTTTTGGAAGACAGACCTACTGATTTTGTGTCTTAGGGGTAAAAGGCCAAAAATCAAGTTCCTTGAATATACACAAACTGGAGGCTGCCCCGCGGTTTTTCCCGCGTAGATTTCTCATAAACACAAAAATCCCGTTTTTTTCCGTTCCTGTGGGAATTTCGGGAAATCCCTTCTTAGTGCTCACCTACACTCCCTAAGGAACCTACATGCAAAATTTCAGCCCGCTACGCCCAGTAGTTTCGGCTCTGCGTTGTCTGTCAGTCAGTCAGTCAGTCAGTCAGTAACGGAAGAGTTTTATATATATTGATACGGTAACACTGTCTTTTAAAAACGATATATCACAATGTGGGAGATAGGTTTTTACGTACTCGAATTACTTTAAACTTTATTAAAAATGAATACTTTCGCCAAAATAATTAAAAAACGTGAGAAAATTTGAATTTCGCGCCATACCGAGAGTTACCTCCATAATCACTCTATCTGTAAAAAAAAGCATCAAAATTGGCATAGTTTTAAAGATCTAAGCATATGGGTAGTTTAATTAAATAAATTTTCATATAACTAATTTCAGGATGAAATCGAGGGTCTGAAGCGTCTCCTAACTGAGACCCTTGGCCGTCAGGATGGAGTGAAGCAGGAGTGGCTGATCGAGGACACCATTGGTGAGTAAAGTTTATTGATTAGTTTATTCTCTAAAATGTAAAACTTCTTCTTAAGGATTATATGGTCATTCATGGTCGATGCGGATTAGTGACGAAGCATCTGACGCCGACCACAGACCTGGATTGGGTACTCTCTAATCTAGTTTCTTATGGTCAGTCAGTGGAACATAGTCCATACAACCAAGTTTTCTACTGTATATTATTCTCAACTCAAATGTTTGATTGAGTGGTCCTAAGAATCATTTGGACACTTGACAATTCAGAAAACGCGCTTTCCTTTTGTACCGCTGTAAGGATGATGTAAGGTTTCTTTCTTTCTTTTTTCAGGAAACTGGTGGCGACCGAACTTCGAGCCGCCTCAGTACCCGTACATACCGCCGCACATTACAAAACCGAAAGAGCACAAACGACTGTTTCTAGTTCAACTGCAAGACAGAGCTCTATTTGCTGTACCGAAGAACTACAAGCTTGTAGCTGCCCCGCTGTTTGAGTTGTACGACAACGCTCAGGGCTATGGGCCGATAATATCGTCTTTGTCTCAGAGCCTGTGTAGATTTAATTTTGTTTATATGTGATTTTGTAAGTTTTAGTTTGGCGTTTTGGGGCGTTTTTTGGCTTGAGGACAGTGTTTATTTTTGTTTTTATCAAAATTAAATTTAAAAAAAAAATTGAAACTTTCTATATCAAAAGTAGGATTACACTACTTACCATGTATTAAACGGCAGTTACGCAAGTTTTCTGTTTCAGATTTAACATATTTTTTACCTATATATTATAGGTATTTTTTTGTGTGACTAGTGCCTAGTGCTTCAGGTGTTGCAAGCCTCTTGAATTAAGTAAAAATTACATTAAAAATTATGATTTACGTTTTATCACTGTCTAGAACAAGAACACTGTATCTCAAAATATGTCTCAAAAAGCCTCTAACCGGAAACCGCAGTGTATGTGTGTATTCGATCTTAGTTTATAAGAACATAAAATGACATGTCAAAAAAATTATGAAGAATGCGTTTTATTTAAAATTGTCGCCTCAAGAAAGAAGACTGTTTATTAATTTAAGATAATTTTAAGGATATCATAAATAATATATTAAGAGAAAGGGGTACCATAGAGGTCCCAGGTACCTATTACCCACGCAGCTGAGCATCACTTGTACATAATACTTAGGCGATTATATGGCTTGGGCTTGTCCTTTATATTGAACGAATATAATGTAACCGGAACAGTTTTTTTTTTGAGATTATGATGACATCGGGCGTTTTCTTAGGTATGGTGAGCTAAATTACTTCTTAAATTTTTACCAACTTGTCAGACACAACTACACCAGGTTAAGCTTGTTCTATTAACTTATTCTGTGATATTGAATAATTTAAATTGATTAAGTTTGGTAGGTAGGTATCAGGTATGTTAGGATTGTATCAATTGTATCTGCCTACTCCGATGGGAATTAGTGGTGACATTATGTATGTATGATATTGTTGTTGACCCACATTATGTTAAATTCTAACTAAAACGAATGTGATTTAAAAAAAATGTGATAAGAACTCATGTGATAATGACTGCTCCATGGCTCAGTTGGCAGTGATGTGGACTGAGTAAGCGTGTGCACCGGGGTTCGATTCCCGGGCGGGGCTAATATTGATATGATGAATATCAATGTTTATTTCCGGTCTGGGTGTGTGATGTTTGTCTCTGTGTGTGTTTCGGGCACCCTAGATACAGGTTCTTCCTAGTTAGGGGCTCTGAGTGTGATGTGTTATTATTATTATTTCTAGAATATTCATTATTTTAAGAAAGTTCTTTTAAATTTGAATCTTTGAGGAAGGTTCTAATAACAACTTTTAATATTTTTTTATTAATGTCATTTTATGCTGATAAAATTTAGACAACAGGGGCCAGAGGGTCAAGTCTCGTAATCGTATTGTTAGCGATTTTTTAAACCATTGCTATATTTATTGGGCGTGTAACAGAAATCGTCTTTATTAAAGCGGCAATGGTTAAGGAAATCACTAACAATGCTATTAAAAAGTCGATCGATTTTAGTTAAGAAACTCAACCCCCAGTTTTGATTGTTATCCCCTCGGTACCTATCTTCGGCGCCCCTTGACAGATCTGAGCGGTTATTCCCAGTTGTCGCCACTGGCAACGTTCCCACTGGGGACAAATAGGGAAATAAATCCCATTTGTCACCACCTGTCGCCGGGTGGTGCCGAAATGGGATTTTTTTTTCAGGTGGGCCTAAAATTATTGTTTCATGACATGTGACTTTAAACTATGAGTTAGGTAGGTAGCTTCATGTATGTACAGGGCGGTCTAGGACGACATGGTCTCGAATGCCCTAGATTGTTTGCCCAGGCGCGCACTAGTGGCGGCTCATAAAATAAAACAGTTTTTTTTTTAGAAAAATTCTATTATTACTTTGAATATTATACAATAAATAAATAATAAATTGTTCAAACAACAACTTGGAATTTACGTACTACCTAGGTTGGCAAGCATTTGCAGCTTAATGCTTCCCTATCCCCATTGATGGGGATTTGCGGAACATCTATTATATACCTATATTCACAGCACTTTTTTCCTTTTTTTTTGTATTAGGTACTCAATTATTAATACATAATAAATAATACAATCCAGGCTGCAATTGTTGGTGTGCTTTCAGGTCACTGCAAGTCAGCGCCCAAATGTGTATGTTATTGTTATGTAACACCACACCCTATGTAACAATCAGCTACTTAATATGTAATTATTTTTTATTAATTTCATAACATGTTGATTACGTATTCAGGCTGAAAGAAAGAGAATTTTTTTATTATTATTATAAAGCTTCTTTCTAAAATTATTCAGACTAATGTTAGTTAAATGGGAATACTTATGGGATATTTTTTAAACTGGTCCCATGGACCAAATTTCTTAGTCCTTTTACGCAAACAGTGGCGCCACTAAGGCTTTTTATTAAAAAGAGCTCCTAGTGCATTAGATCTTGGTCCCTGACCCTAGTATTTTTTAAGTATGTATTCCAAATAACTTAAACTGTTTTAACTTTAGTTTAGTTTTGTTTTAACTTTACTTTAGGTTTAGACTGATTTAAGTAACTGTTTGTTGCTAAAAGTGAATTTTTACCAAAGTGGCTTTGAGCAACAAACAGTAGTACATAAAACAGTCTAAAACTAAATATTATTTGAAATCCTTAAAAAAATACTAAGGACAAAGATCTAATGCACTAGAGAACTCTTTTTAATAAAAATCCTTACTTTAAAAGATGTTTTATTTTCTAGAGTTTCATTATTGTTTGGGTAAAAGAATGCCAACCAACAATGACCCAATCAACATTGATTGAAGCATGGTAAGATGTATGGTAAGCAAATTTTTTTATTAATAAAATAATGTAATATTTAATTGTTTACTTACCGAAACAAACCAATAAGAGTTCTTCATGAAAATAGCCCGCGCTATAAAACCCATGTCAGCCTCGGGCGCTATGGCGTGTAGATGCAAGTGGTGTACGGACCGGAATGGAGGCCAGTGGTAGCCGAAACGAGCTTCCTCAACTGATAGATTGTTTTTTGTTACCATTTCTTTTGCAACATCATACATTTTTATAACTGAAATTAGATTTTAAAATGTAATTAAGTTCTTGTTTATTGTAAAAACAAATGTTGTCTGTAAAAATAAATGTGAATGATTATTGACATTCATGTTTTCTCTAAAAGATAGTTTTTAATGGAATTCACAAATATAAAATTATTCTTTTACTTTGAATAGAAAAAGTTATGGATGGTTCCATGATGAACTTAAAATTGTCTTTTTAGCGCCTATTCCTGTTGTTCAGTTATTCTAAAGTCTTACCGAGGTCTTTGTCTGCTGGAGTAAGGGCTTTAACATCCTCAATATGCCTTTTTGGCACAGTTAAAACGTGAAATCTGCTAGCTGGTTTGATGTCCCTAAAAACTGCCACATCCTCGTCTTCGTAAAGAATTTCTGTGTTTTCCAAGTGGTTTACAATGTTGCAGAAGATGCAGCTAGAGCGTTGGGAGAGTTCAGAGGTCATTTTTAGGAATAATGTGATAATGCCGAGGCAAATTGCGATAAAAAGCAATTTTCGTAGAATCCTTGTTGACATTTTTGATTTTTATTTGATTGATTGAGTTAGATTTAGATTAGAATAGCGATTTTGATGTCAACGATGTCAAAAAGTTTTTGTGATCAAATCAATCAATCTCGCTAACACATTTTTTTTGTCTTTCTTTGTGATTTGTGTAATAGTATCTAGAGGTGATCGTTATTTACAATCGCATTTAAAAACACTCGTTATTTCATGGCAACGAATCGCATTGCTATTCACAACGAATGTAAAATGCGATCGCGTTTTAGTTGCCGTCGGCAACGATCGCGTTCTCGTTGCCCGGCAACGATCGCGTTCTCGTTGCCGTCGGCAACGATCTCATTCTCGTTGCCGTCAGCAACGAAAACACGATCGCATGTGACAGCTTGTCATTAGCAAAGCAACGAAACGCATTGAAGCATTGCGATCTCACTCATCGAATTAATATGAAATGTACTAAAAATACATTTTGCTGAAAAAAAATTGTATAAGGTTTTGAAATATCGATAATAGCTGCACTTCGATAAAAATATCCATATTAACATTGATATTAGAGCAAACTTGCATGTCTAGTTACATCCTGCGTTTTCGTTGTCAGTCGCATTTTCGTTGCCGATCGCATTCTCGTTGCCGATCGCATTTTCGTTGCCGATCGTATTCTCGTTGCCGATCGCATTTTCGTTGCCGTTGCATGATATGCGATCCGGCAACGAAAATGCGATCGCAGTTTAAAATCGCAGTTGTTTGAAAATAGCATAACAGCGATCGCATGCGATTGAAAAATAGCAGTTATTCTCACCTCTAATAGTATCTCTAGTTGGTCTGTGTGTGTAATTTCCATGCGCGGTGCCAGTGAAGTGAATCGTGAAATATCATTCAAGAATCTATTGTAAATTCTCATGATAACTCCATTTCTTTCATAATACTCCAATGGCTACCCCAGCAGACGTTCGAGGACTTTTCGAGGCGCGCCTCAAGGAGGGCATACCGAATCCGCCAGGTGAATTCCACCCTTTGGACCTTGAACGAGTCAAAGATGATAACTACATCCGTCGCATACTTCACCATCAGGAAAACGATGTAAAGTTATCTGCGGATATGCTGTGGGACATCATGGTTTGGAGGAAAACTGTAGGCGCAAGCGACATCAACGAATCTAATGTCAGACTTGATTATATCAAGGAAGGAGCTTTCTTTGCTCATGGAAGAGATATCGATGGAAGGTTACTGCTCGTTCTAAGGTCAAAAGTACACGTCAAAGGAAGAGATCCTGACGAACTAAAAAGATGCATCATCTACTGGTTCGAACGAATCGAAAGGCAAGAGAACGGTAAACCTATAACATTATTCTTTGATCTTGAAGGCAGTGGTCTAAGTAATATTGATATGGACCTCATAAAATACCTAATCCTTCTAATGAAACAGTATTACCCCTATTTTCTCAACTATATTATAATTCATCAAATGCCGTGGGCGTTAACAGCAGTTTTTAAAGTTGTTAAGTCGCTGCTACCAGCTAAAGCGATTGAGAAAATGAAATTTACTAACAAGGAGACTTTGAAAGACTTTGTTCCACCTGAACAAGCTTTGGTGTGCTGGGGTGGTAAAAATGATTACGTTTTCGAATTTACACCAGAGATCCGAATGGAAACAAGTGGTACTCAGAAGAAAGTAACTTTTGCAGAGCAAGGTGACCAGCATTCTTTAGGTGAGATGCTACGTATTGTTCCTAATGACACTATACTATTTAAAACCGACAATGAAGATCTTACAGGACAGTTTACGATAACAAACATGGACGAAAGCCCTATCTCCTTCAAAATTAGAACAACATCTCCTGAAAAGTTTAGAGTGAGACCTTCCTCTGGCATTTTGTCCAGTGGTGCGTCCCAAACTGTTATGATAGTTGTTCAACCAGGTTTCCAGTTGCGTACGGTCACTAAAGACAGATTCTTGGTCATGTCAGTACAGATACCAAAAACAGATTTGACAGCAAAAGAGATTTCCGATGTCTGGCAGAAGAGTTCTGGCAGCAAAGTTGACGAGTACCGTCTCAAATGTCAATTTCCTGAGAAAGAGGTTGCTAAAAATGGTACTTTACTGGATAAAAGCATGGAAAAGGCAGATTCGGTAACTAATGCACTAAATAACCTCCAAATGAACTATGAACTGTTGAACCGTAACGTTAGGACTCTAAAGATTTACCAACTTTTGACTTTGATCCTCACATGTGCAGTTGTTGTATTGGTTTGTTTGATATACAAAATCAATATTGATACGGAAGGATCGTGCCAACGCATGTAGCCCGCACTGCCTGTGGTGTATACACCACACTGCCACATACTGCAGGTGTCAATTGTTTTCTGTGTAGCTCTAAATGTGATCTTGTATATAAAATACTGGCAATTGACAGGAAAAATTAAAGAATTACAAGTTTTTCTTAAGAATTTGAAATGTATATGTAATTTTAAAGGTGAAGGGCTGTAAGTATGATATAATTGTTGTATGACTTGCGCCAATTAGGAAAAGTTTTGAAAAGACATGACAAACAATCCAGTACTCGCTCAAAATTTATATATCTGAGAGAGACAACATGCTGTTTGTCATGATTCTTTAAAACTTTACTGGCCTGACTTTGATAAAGTATCAAAAAGAAAGTGTTTAAAAACATATAGTAAAAGTACTTGATAGTCTTTTTAGAAGAGATTTTATATTTATGATTCTGTGCTTTTATTACTGAGAGGGAAAGGCATGAGCAGTTTAATTAAACAATTTTTGTTTGACATAATTTTTTATGTTATCTCGGTTGTGGCCTCAAACCACAAAAGCGAATTCTAATAGAACCTTATTTTTAAAAAAATCAACCCCTCTACTAATAATTGTTACATTCCAAAATCGAAATTATGATACTGGTAGTTTGTTTTTAATTAAGTAGCCAAGGGATATCTCTATTTATCTTAGTTTTAGATAAGTAAAATGTATGTTTTGTTTTATCACTTTTTTTTTTATTTTGCCTAATTGTTAAAGATAAGCTGACTTGTTGATAATTCACTGTAATGTAGTGGTTAGTATTGTATAGTAGCAGGTTTCTAAAATTAAAATATTATATGACTATTTATTATTTATATAACTTTTATCGCTACGCCTAATTGCACCCCTGAGGTTGTCGAGAATAAAAATTAATAATACAGTACTTTTTTTTAACAGATTAAACCTATTTTTTTAATAAACAAAGTATGTAATAGCGCAAAACTCAAATACATCTTCCAAGTTTAATGATATTTACATAAGTTGCATTCCTAAAAATAGCATTTTTTATGTATAGTAGCTCATTATATAACATTTTGTATTATTATAATACAATACTTCTTTTCACAACACAACTTAAGCCCAGCGTATATTTGACGAGGCGCGGCGAATTCACCGAGGATAAAAATTTAAATGGTCTCGAAATGGTATGGCACGGGGTTTTAGCTTTGCAATCGAATATTAAACTTAGCTTTCATTAGAAACGGCACGTGATTGCTCCTCAACCCTATGCTATCCATATCCATATTAATATTATAATAATAAATGCGAAAGTAACTCTGGATGTCTCGCTTTCCTGAGAAAAGTACTAACCGATTTGAATGAAATTTGGGAAAGGACAGGCTACTTTTTATCCCGAAATTGCCACGGGAAAATTGAGAATTTGATGTTTCAAGAGAACACTAGTCTTCTTTCTATATAAAAATGAATCGTGTTTCTTTAGTCTCGCTAAAACTCGTGAACTGCCGGGCCGATTTAGATGATTTTGGTCTCAAAATGTTCGTAGTAGTCCAGGGAAGGTTTAAAAGGTGAGAAAATTTGGAAAAATGGAGGGTAAGGCGCGGTACGAAGTTCACCGGGACAGCTAGTAGAAAATATTGTTATCCTCTCTTCGCCGCGCCGCGCCGCACCAAATGTAAGCGGGGCCTAAGTAATTAAACATTGTTGTGACAAGTGCTGTTTTGTTTTGGCAAGTGATTTTTTGTTTTTTTTTTTTCGATTTTTGTCTTTTTTTTGACTGATATATTATTATCTTTTTTTTAAACCAAAACGGCTGGAGAGATTTTAATGAAACTTTGTTTATAGTTGTTTCATTTAACATGGAACGAGTATATATTTATTTTTTTATGTTAATATGATTTGGTGATGTATAATTAAAAATAGGTAGGTATCACGTATTTAGGTTGTTTGTAAAATTTTGTTACTTAAATTATTGATTCAAGTGTTTTTGATTTTAAACAATTTAATGGTTTTGCAAGAATTTGTAAATCAAGAAGTTAATTTTAAAATTTGGGATAAGTATTTATTTAAGTATAACTTGTTTCCAATACTTATTAAAAAAATACTGGTAAGTACATTATTTTTTTACTGTTACTTTATTTGTTCTGTTACTATTATGTAATTCGATAGTTGGGTGAGGCCGCCAATTTTGCCACTTTTCGCTACACTTTTAAGTTTTCCTAAATAACTTTTAAAATTTTCAAATTTTATTTACTTCGGCTATGCTTTCTTGCAAAGCAATCTTTAGGGAAAAAATGGCCCTATGCCTAGCCCAAGTACGATATTTTTATTATCAAATAAAAGGAAGAATTCTATCATAACTCTGTTTATTTAGTTTTTATCAATGTTTGCACCCATGTCCCGAGTTTTTCACTTTTATGTAACATTTTTTATGTGACGAATTATCTCGAGTTACGTAGCATTTGAATATAATTGGGTTAATTGTAATGATTACTTTGGCAACACTAACTATTTTTTTTTCATAAACCTATTAAAACTCTTTGATTTTGAGAATGAATTGATGTCAAAGTGGTGCACACGTGCTTCGTCAGCGAAATCGCAAAACATATTTTTTTTTATTTTAACCTCTGCATACGCTTGTTTTTGATGAATGTTGTATTCATACTATGAATATATTTTTATAATTCAAAATATACGCTGGATAATTTAGGCATTGTCGAAACTATGAATTTCATAGTTTCGACAATGCCTAAATTATCCGAAAATCGAGGTTTAAGCCTGCTATTCTTGTTTACTTTCGAAATGATGACCAAAAACATGTTGAATTTTTCGCCTTTATGTGACTTTTTCGTTGCTTTTATGTTACTTTTATGTAACTGTTAACATTTTTTTTATGTAACGTTACATAAAATGATATAAAGCCATGTGCTCATCGAATTTTGTGTGCGTAAATTTTTATATTAGAATTATTTAAATAACTATCTTTCTTTAACGATTTAGCTATATTTTTAGTAACTCTATTTATTTAGTTGAGAGAAGAAGCTCAACTATTAAAATCAATTTGGGTTTGTGGGTGGTTTTGATTTATTTTATTCCTAAAACAACTGTTATTATGTGAATAAAGAAAACCCTATTTAACCATTAAATATGAAAAATAATAGAAATAGATTCGTACTCATTACATTTAAAAAAAATATATACTCAAAATATTACCTAAGTTGTGTTCTTAGCTTTACAAAAAAATATGTGACTTGCGTTACTTCTGCGTTACCGTAACGTAAAAGTGTGTATGTAACTTTATGTCACTAAGTGGCAAAATTGGCGGCCTTACCCAGTTAAGTAAAGTAGAAATATCATGTATTTTCAAGGCAACATTGTATAGTCACTATAGGGGATTAATAAATGGAACATATTTATATATATTTTTTTTATTTTAATTAAAATATAAATAGGTTATGATGTGCTAATACAAATTAATACACATTAAAAAGTTTAATAAAACCTAAACTTTTTTGTTAGTTACAATATATTGTACTTACAATAATTATATTATAATTAATGAATAGATAGATAACATATTTATTTTCACTTATAATACTAATACACACAACATAAAATACACATAAAAAGACAAATAACAATTTATAATCATTATACCTATACCATACTGCAATATGTTATAACCTGCACAACTTAAAGAAACGATTTGATAATGGCGGCCGTTGTATGTGGGCTGTGTCTGTCTCTCTTCTTAATTCTTCCCTCATACTAATATAGATAGATAGATAGATAGACTTTTTATTACAATCAATGAAATGATTGAATGAATTGATGATATACGCGAGATAGCATGCGTTCGGCCGCCATATTCAAATCGTTTCTTTAAGTGCGCGGCTTATAAGTGTGATCAGAGTTTTAGAGTCAGTAAGTTAAGTAGTTCCCAAAGTGGTTTTGGACCCCAGGGATCCACGGGAAACTCGACGGGGCGAGGGTCTAGTTGTGTCGCGGAGTTGAACATAACGATCGTAAGATCACCCGTGACCCCCTTGCTAACAGCCGAGGAGGACACCGGCAGGGTTTTAGTGGGTGCGAACCCCACATAACCCTGCGGCTCCCCCCGGGGTTGCAGGGTACTCGTTAGGAGTTTCCCCGCCTAAAAAAAAAAGGCTCTAAGTTGTTGAAACAAAAATTTATCTAGCAAAGTTTTGGGAATATGGTAGAAATGTAGCTATAAGGGGTCCACCATAACGTAATCTTAGCTGAAAAACGTAAACTGCTGGACATAGGCCTTTCCCCATACATCGCACCAATTACCGGTCTTGTGCGACCCTCATCCAGTGCAACCTTCACCAGGTCGTCTGACCACCTTGTGGGGAGTCTGCCTACTCTGAGTCTTTCCGATCTGTACATTTGCATAGGTACTAAATATATCGTATAGTATTTATAGTTAGTAATAAATATCATATCACATACACTACAACTGAGTATAAAATTAATATTTTAAACAGAAATCATATGATTGTTTGAATCGAGTAGACTCTGAAACTACTAAACCAATTTAAAAAATCCTTTCTCATTAGAATCCCTTACATTATGAACACAGACTATAGAATATTCTTAAAAAAACATAATTAATTATTGTGTAAATTTATATTGCATAATATATTATACCTACATTCTAATAGATTAATAAAAAAACAGACACTATTTCTCAAAAACAACAGACGACACGACGCCCCCGACTTTCCCGCCAAATTTGAACTGCGGTGTTGGTATCACTTGCTTCAGTCTCAATTTCCCGCCAAATTGAGACGTCAGTTCCCCTTCCGTCCAGTTGCATGAAGTTATTACGAAGAGACCTAAAAATTATGAAAAAAAAAGTTGTAAAAAAATGACAAATCTACCGTGTGTTGGCGGCATAGAACACCACTACCCTATCTCCTCCCATGAGTGTTGTAAAAGGCGACAAAGGTAACACCCGAAGAACGGAACGGGCAGCGGTCCTTCGTTGGAAAACTTAAGGCGGTAACTCTCAGTATGGCGCAAAATTCAAAAATTTTCGCGTTTTTTAATTATCCTGGCGAAAGTATATTCATTTCAATTTTTAATAAAGTTTTATTGAATTCGCGTATGTAAAAAAACATCTCCCACATTGTAATTCAACGTTTTTGGAAGACAGACCTACTGATGTGTAAAGGCAAGTCAAGTTATTAAAATAAGTTTGAATTTCGCGCCATACCGAGAGTTAACACCTTAAAGAGCTTTATTTAATTCGTTCGCCAACCGTGTTCCCTTAGTCACCTTTTACGGCAACCTTGGGAGAATAATTGTGTGGATTTTTGATACCCTTACGTAATAACTAAGTACTCAGTGATCGCAATTAGATGAATCTTCATCACATCATTAACAGCATCTAAGAGCCTACTGCTGGACATGGGCCTCTCCTGTCGCATCATTACATAGGCATTTGTAATATCGAAAGGCAATATTAACGATTTCTGCGGGTACTTAATAATATAAAATTTATTTTAAAACTACCCACCATTCTCATCCAGCATTTCTGTAACAGTGTCTATGTACCGTTGTCTCTGGCCTTTTGCATTGTCTGGGTTAAGACTAACGGCATCATAGGTACCTTTATCATGGATCAGTCCAAATTTTCCTAGTTGGGACGCGTCTCCGTTTATTATGTCGAATACCTGCAGAAAAACAGCAAAGAATTTTGTTAATATAAGAATTATTGTATCATTAGTCGAAAGACATCCACTGCTGGACCTAGTCCTCCTGCACAGATTGCCACACTGAGCGATTGTGAGCGACCCTCAACCAGTTTACTTCCGCAACTTTTACCAGGTTTTCTGACCACTTTGTGGGGACTTTGCCTACTCTGCTTCTTCTGGTGTGCGGTTACAACAGAGAATGTATTATAAAAAAAATTAATAATAATAATGCTTTAATCACCATGTATTTAACAATAGGAAACTCCCGCTTTGACACTTTCTCCGCTAGAACTATTGCTTCCTCACAATAATCAACACCGAGTAAATCCTTGAATCCTTCCCGCGCTAGCTCAGTGAGCGTGTAGCCGTTACCACATCCTGAAATAAATAAAAAAGTATAACATAGGATAGCTCCAAGATATGGAAAACACTGTTTAACTGCTTTAGTATGTTATGAAGTGCTAAAAGAAAACATGTGCTAGTCTAAATTGAGTGTACCCATTTTCAGCCATGGTTTCCTATCAAATAAATATGAAAAGAAATTCAAATATAAAAATATCCATCTCACAGAAGTAAAATAAAAGTTCGGACATAGTTGGGTGCCTGAAATATAAATACAAATGTGGAAACAAAAAAATAATTGCTTTATTATTAGTAAAAACAATAGCTTTGCTGTGTGGTGGCAGTTTAAAATACCATACTACCTTATCTCATCTCATAGATGTCTTAAAACACTTGAAGACTCTGGCCCGAAGAGGCTCAGACACTCCTCCGCATGGGCCTGAACCTATAGTACCCCTGCCATTCAGTTGGTATCAGGACTCTGCACCAGGATAACTGGGAAAGCACGGACACATGCAAACACTTTACAGAAATAATACCAATGCTGGACAATAAACTTACAGCCAACATCTTGAGGCTTTATAAACCCCAACTTACCTAGTACCTAGGGTTCCCAGTGCACGAGGCAGTAGGCAACGTGGAAGTGCTGCTGAGCTTTGCGGAGGAGCTGGGGTGGTTAGAGTAGCGCTATCCCTTTATCACGCAAAATACGCACGATAGCTGTCAAATTCGCCCGTAAACTAAACTAACACTTGAAGACTGTTGCTAGCCAACCAGTCAAATGTGTCGCTTACAGCAAAAACTCCACCAAAATATTTGTTCTTGTGCGATATGTGGCCAACAGTGGTCATCTCAAGGCTACGATAGATGTTGATGAACTTAGAATAGAGTAGGAAAGTAGATTTACCAACCCAAGTCAATGATTGGAGTTTCCTTTGAAACACCACATTTGCATATCCAGTCGATAACTCTGAAGGCGCTGTCTTCACCGAACCAAACGTCGCCAGGGTCCCCGTGCTCATCAAAGTTGTTTATCTCCTTTTTATAAGCCTCCTGCCAATAAGATTGTGTCCCGAGTTCCGAAGAATTCAGCTCTTCCATCACGGAGTATAACTTTTAAAGGATTCAGAAATTTACGATACCAAATAGTTTCCTTTATTTCTTGTAATGTTGGGATTGTTTAACTAAGGCAAAATATCGAGATATAAGTGTAGATATGTGCTTGAGTGCTTGTGAAAAACTAAATATTTCTGTATATAAGTATACCTAGGTACTACATACACAAAAGTAAACAAAAACAAAAAACAGCAACAAAACCAGCCATGCGTTGACTGAACTGACTGATTGTTGTGGTACCTATCGTAGCTTTTCCGGCTGTCAGTCAATCACAGTGTAGTGTTGTCCTATTTCTGAATGAGATTCAAACAGTGAGACGGGATTCAAACAGATACTAATACAATCTCGAATTTTGTGTACCATTGTTGTACAAAGAGAACAAAACCATAGATAAAATCTACTTGTCACGTTATTTTTTTTGTTGCTTGCTTGCTTTGCTTTCTTTTTCTTTCGTTTTTCAACAAAAAATCCGTTTCATGTTTTGTTTGTGAAATGAAATCAATCTAAAATCAGTTTTAATTCCGTCCAAATTACGAAGGAAACTGTTTTTTAGAATCCCCCGTGTTCAACCTTGTGCCCAGATTAGTGAAAAGAGCACCACTGGCGCCAAATTTACGAAAATTGATTTCATCACTGCCTACGTGTGCAAAAGGGATCCAGGAAATCGTGAAAAAGGCAATGGTCGCTTGATTTAACACAATCAGCAATTAGTTTATCAGCTCTAGAATGAACAGGAAGCCCGTGCGCGCTGGTCCGCGTATCCGTGTGACAAAGCCTTCCTTGAAATACGACCCGTCTTTACTAATACAACGGACATTGGAGAAAGTGATCGATGAACGCCAATTTATCTACACCTGCCAGTATTGCAGGCTCAAGTTTACGCAGAACAGTCATTACTTCCGGCACATGACGTCGAACCACCAGCTGCAGCAGCAACAGGCTGTGTTTGAATGTAACAATTGCCAAATTGTGTTTTCAAAGAAGAGTAACCTAGATTTGCATTGCCAGACCCACCACCAGTCTCGGAGCAAGTCTCGTTGCGACGCCTGCTCTATCACCTTCAAGTCCCGCTATTGTCTCCGCCGTCATCTTAAACTTAAACAGGTTCTGCTTGAGAATGCGTGCCTAAAATGTCACAAAAAGTTCACAACAAAAGAGTACCTGGCTAAACACATACAGAACAAGCATTCGTTTAAAAATACGACGTTTGAGTGTGATTTCTGCTCACTCAAGTTCAAAGCAAAGACGTCTCTGATGACGCATATCAATAGAATTCACAAGAAGTTATGATTAGGAATAAAGCGCTAGCGTTTACCTTTCAATTTGTTAATTAGGTTACCGTTACATGTTCAATACTGTGATTATGATAATTTCAGAAAAAGGGTTGACAAAACCTGGGTCAAAGTGTCCCACTGTGGAAAAATGTGTATACTCTCAAACTATAATATCTTACTGGGAATAGTTTCCAGTATCCACTCTTGGTGGATCTGTAAGATGTTTTTTTTTTTCATATCACAAATTTAATTACACTGGTGTTTGATACACTCATAATGAGATTATAATTTTCTATTTAGTTTGATAAATTGTTTAACTTTTCCATAAAAATAATTTGTTACCATTGTCAGTACATAAAACAATAATAAATTGGGGCCACTTAAATATGGCCCATAAATAAAAAAATGTGTTCTCAACTTAAAATAAGCTAATTTATATTTTTAGGTTAGTCTATATAGGTTTGTGTAAGCAATTTAGATAAAATCAAATATAAAATGTGATGTGATAAATATTTAATTACTATACTATGGATGTAGTAGTATGATGTTTTTTGCATTCACCTGTACCTTTTAGTAGGTAATATAAAAAATATGTTTGGTTTAACAGTATTTATGTACCTTCTAACATTTTTAGTTTTTTTAATCAAGTTACTTTGAACAAGTAATTTTTTCTAGAATATGCTTTACAATAATTTTGTAAATATAGATTATCTAAGCTAATGTTCATGGCATATGGATTTGGAAATAAATAATATTTTTGTTGATTAAGAAAATCAAATTTTATAATTTTTACACTATTATCATATTTGTAATGTTTGTTCATCAAATGAAACCTAAATGGCATCAAATTCGTTTAACATTGTCTATACCAATATTTTTAAGAGGAAAGATTTGTTTGTTTGTTTGTAACGAATAGGCTCCGGAAATACTGAACCGATTTGAAAAATTATTTCACTGGTAGGAAGCTACATTAACCCCGAGTGTCATAGGTTATATGCTATATTAGATTTTGAAAAAAATTAGGGATCCTTACCTAAACTCAAATAATGTAACCCAAGGTGCAATATTTTTTCCGTTGTTTACATATTTTGACAGGTGGTTTGTTGTTGTTGTTTGTTTTTTATTCGGTCATTCTGGGCAGTCAAAAGAACATAGTCTATAGAGCCAAGTCTTTTGTAGTATCTTATATTCTATGGCGTAACGAAGTAAGCCGGGAAAGCTTGTTTAACATAAAGAGGCAGGTTTCCACGACAGACGAACCAGCACGTTTAGGTACCTATGTATGTATGTACCCGAGATGTACCCCTAAGGCTGACATCAGGCGGACCGCAATGCACTAACCGCGCGCAGTTGACACGTCGACACCTCAACCGCATGCAGTCGACACCACAAATTAAATAGAGATGTCGACACTCTCAACCGCACGCAGTCGAGACTCAACGAAAGGTCAAAAATTTAAACAGAAAAATGTTTACTAAGTATCCCGAAATTCGTTCTTTTGCACTTTAAGTCTTTAACTATAATGGGTTTCATGCTGACTTTTTATCCAATGTCCGATATCAATAGGATTCAATTTCCTTTATCACTGAATTTTTAACGGAATTCATGGATTGAAACTTTTTCCGATTACTAAACGTGTGCATGTAACCATGCAGATGCATAGAGAGTGTGACGCTTTTCAAAAGTTCCCAAGGAACCTACCACGGGCGATGCCCCTCTTTTGAGATATTGAACGTCATTAGGGTCCTGTTTTCTCCGAACTGCTTTTAGAGCGCTCTGCTCCTTGACCATTCCTTGACTTGACTATAGCTCTGCTATAGCTTGTTTGACTATGACTTGATTACAACGATAGACGGCGCGCGGTTGAGTCTCGACTGCGTGCGGTTGAGGTGTCGACTGCTGTCGTCACCATCCTGTATGGGAGACGAATAATTATGCTGGCTAAAACCACCGCTGTTAACTCCATCTAGAAATCCTGAACTGCAACTCTTTGTTGACCAGCACTGCGTCTCTGGTGCAACGAGGTTTGACCAGCACTCTTGTCTGGTGCAACTAGGGTTGACCAGCACTCTTGTCTGGTGCAACAAGGGTTGACCAGCACTCTTGTCTGGTGCAACTAGGGTTGACCAGCACTCTTGTCTGGTGCAACTAGGGTTGACCAGCACTCTTGTCTGGTGCAACGAGGGTTGACCAGCACTCTTGTCTGGTGCAACGAGGGTTGACCAGCACTCTTGTCTGGTGCAACGAGGGTTGACCAGCACTGTTGTCTGGTGCAACGAGGGTTGACCAGCACTGTTGTCTGGTGCAACGAGGGTTGACCAGCACTCTTGTCTGGTGCAACGAGGGTTGACCAGCACTGTTGTCTGGTGCAACGAGGGTTGACCAGCACTGTTGTCTGGTGCAACGAGGGTTGACCAGCACTGTTGTCTGGTGCAACGAGGGTTGACCAGCACTCTTGTCTGGTGCAACGAGGGTTGTTACCCTCTGACGTGGCCTCCAACCTCCCCTACAGCCACCCCTTTCCTCACACTAAATAAGCCCACCCGCAGGTGCATCTAATCTCAGTACAGTTAACGTTAACACTGTGCATGTCCATTACGGAACCTTATACAGTTAATACCGTGCCATGTCTTTTACATGACCTAAAGAGAACTAACTCTGTGAGCGCCCCTACGGCTTCCAAGACAGCTGCGAACTGTTCGTGACCCACGTCTGGACGGGGTCCTGGTGTCTCATTTGCTCATCATAAGATCTCTGACGTATACTGTTACAATATACCAACAGTATACTGTTTGCTACAATACTGGATAGAAAAATCATGGTTTATGACACAATTACAATTAAGTTTATCAATTTATAAGTGACCCGATAAAACACTCACCAATTGTAGACAACACACCCGCACTTGAATCTATCCCAAAGCCGTCTGTCTTCTGCCCGCGCAATCCTCTCGCCGCGCGCGCCGCCGGTTCTTTCCTCTGTGTCCCTCCTGTGTCCCTACAACCTCATTTGGTCGTCTTATAGATTATCCTACCAATATTAGGATTTAAAGTTTCGCGAACGATACTTCGCGACAACTGCACGCGGTTGCAGTGGCGTTACTACTATATAAGCCGAGAAGCCCGGCTTGCCCTATTAAAATTATTAAACTGCATTTACACTCTCCTTACTCATAATTATTATAAAAAATTTCGTTTACGTATTTTTTATAGTTCAAATATTCGCGCGCGTTAGAAACGCTGTCAAGTTTGACGTTGACAGGTCATTGACACATGCACCACGATATTTCACGCATGTGTCAATACCGCCGTTTCGCTCGCACTCGTTGGCTTCTTATTTGGCTTCGTTTCGAGACGTGTTCTCTCTTTCTAACCTATTAAAAATTCGACAATGTACATGTCACCGGAAAATAATAAGATTCGCAAGTTTATAAATTTCCTAGGAAATTTATAAACTTTCGTAGGATTCTAAACGAGAGATGAATTGAATTATTTTACGCCCACTTTTTCGCAAATTTATAAATTTTCGACGCGTCGTAGTAAATTTATAAACTAACGGATATCAATCCGTAAGATTCTAAACGGATCGACCAATCACAGAAGAGCTTTTAATTTTACGCTTTTTGAAATACGGAAAATAACACACTGCTCTCTGATTGGTGGATGTTGACAGTGAAAATGCTTGCGTCCATAGACTTACGTACAATCAGACTTGCCAAACAATTCGATCACACTAAAAGTATTTTTACTGGTACTAAAAACTAAGTAGGTTTATAGGTTAATATGTGACCGCTAATGTACGAAATTCAGTAAAAGTGCACTAACTGGCTGAATCCGTAAGAGTTAGAAATAAAATGTTGTTCTCAACATTAACTAGGTAATCTGCAAAATCCCTAGGTAATCTACAGAGTTAACGACTAAGTTAAGTTCGAAAAATTGTTGCCTTAGATTTCAGTTTAACACAGGTAACCCAAGCTCCGCTCGCTTCGCTCGCTACGCTGGTTAAAGATCACAAGCCAAACCTAACCTAACCTACAATTTCGCCCTAGATTTGAATTTTCGGTCGGAGCTTTCTGTTTTCCGCACTTTAACGGCGAGACATCCGGTAATACGCACATTAACTAGGTAAAGTGCGGATACCCCATATTTCACATAAAATTTCGCACATTAACTGACCTAAAAAGTTAATGTGCACATTGCCCGGTAAAGAGCACATTAACGTATTTCGCACTATAACGGTGACAGATATAATATAAGTAATCTTGTATTTTAGGTACCTACCTAACTAGTAGGGGGTTAAAATTCCCTATTTCACTCTACCAAAATAAAACATTTTGGTCATGGCTAAAACTTTCGTAGCTCTGTGTTAAATTTCAATTCATTATACATGGCGTTTGGTTATTGGTTACTTATTATTTTACGAGTGAGTTTAGTAAGTTTATCAATTTACGAAAATGTAGGCGTAAAATAATACAATTTATCACTCGTTTAGAATCCTACGAAAGTTTATAAATTTCCTAGTAAATTTATAAATTTACGGTTCTTGTTATTTTCCGGTGACATACATACATGTAGGCAAGTAGCTATTAAGCACTTTACTATGAAATCGAAAGCCCTGCTTGTGTACGAAGTTAGCAACGAGCGAGCCGCTGCGCGAGAGAGAGGAACCCACCAATTGGTTTGCTGTTCACTTCAGTTAGATTTTATTGGTCGTGTTTGTTCATTGTTCGTTTTAGTTTTGCAGTTTAATTTAATTTAAATGTTTTCAAGGAGCAAACTATTGTGCAATGTGTTGATTTAATTTAAATGAGTGTATGAACTTTGGTTGACGGGAAGACGTGAAACACGTAGTATCTCTAGTTGGTCTGTGACGTGAAAAAGGTTAGTGGTTTGAAGTGCATTATTTCTCAAACGAATAAATATACCTACAGTAGGTTAGGAACCTAGGTTCTTTTAGGAGTTAGGCACTTATCCCTTAAATCATAGGCCAGGCTTGCTCTAACTTGAAATCCGAGGCACGCCACTGCGCGGTTGGTGCCGTTCGGTGTCTGATGTCACAACATGATACATGATGATGATGGCAGTGGCGGTCACGGACGGCGTTACACTTCCCGTTTTTCTCTATTGCATTGTAATATAAATGTTTTGCTTTGGTGTTACAGTCTAAGGTGCACGAATCTATAGACCAAACTGTTATACGCCGTCTGCGTCCGCCTCTGTACTCTATCGGCGGCGCGCCGATTCAAAGTCTGTCTGTAGTCTGTAAGGACTAAGGACAAGGACCTGACAAGGACTGAGTACAAGGAGGACCCGAGGAGGACCCTTAAAAATACTGAACTGAAGGTGGCCACGTCTCTTTCTCCAACAAACAATCATTATCTGTATCAATCATAATAATAACAAACTAACCTCAAACAAAATAAAAGTTGGTTTCTGATTTTTCAAGTTTGAATTAAACATGAATCTCATAAAACAACTAGAAAGCGAAATTAAAACTTTGCGGGAGACGTTGTGCAAAAAAGAGAATGAACTATCTGAGCTAAAGAAGACTATAGTTTCTGTAAGTTTTGAAAGCAAGTTTACGATTATTTAGGTTTGGTCAGTGGGTCGTTTAATATTTTACCTACGTTTTACACATATAACAATGATGGCCTATGTGCTATTCTGATTCATAAGTTATCATACTGTGAAGTTTTATCAAATTCTAATCAGCAGTTTTTCATAAAACTTTTGAGACAAATATTCATACATCCTCCCTCCCTCACTAATTTCTGCCTGCTATGTCATAATTTTATATAAAAAAAATCATCTACATAGGCCTCTTAGGCCTATTAACTAAACAACAAAACATCCCAGCTGACAAACCTAAATTAACAAATTCCACGCATAGGTACTGTTCAATACCCATCGGCTCATAAAATTAAAATAATACAATACATAACTCTTCTGATTGCAGGATCAGATTATCTCAGAAGAATCACAAAATGATTGTTTGGATGGAGTTCATTCTAAGAAATTGCAATGCCATATTTCTAAACTGCCCCGTTGGGCTATTGAACGGTAAGTGTACGTCTGCAGAGCTGCTAATGTTATTCTTTGTAAATCCATAATGTGTAGGCGCCCTAAGTTGATAAATAATAATAATAATAATATTCATTTATTTCAGGCAATATTTACATTAGAAGATGTTAAATAACATAAACAGAGGCCCATATTGATAAATACCTTAAAACTAAAAATAGATAATAAAATTTTTAACTATTAAGTTAACTATGGCTATTTTACACGTATGGTCGCTGACGTGTGGGCAGTATCGGCAGGCAGTCGACCTCGGAACTTCCGAAATACGACACCCTGCGGCCAGAAGTCCTCCTTCATGAACTTTGCTAGGTGATGCATGGGCACTCTCACCAAAAACGAATTGAAATTCGTTTTATGGCGAGCCTCCAACAGCTCAACCCTCAAGTTGAAGCTGGACTTCTTCACCACGTAGTCAACGACGTCTGTGACCTTCGTAGACCAGTGGAGTCGGGACACGTACAGCGGCGTCGTGGGCACGGCGGGACGCAGTGTCGGTCCGGTCGGGGCTGTGCCACAGAGGTTACGGTTTGAAGGCTTCCTCTTCTTCTTCTCTACCCTGATGAAGCCCTCCTCGTCAACCTGCTTCTTCAGGGTAGATTTTGGTGGCACCTGTTTTCCAGACGTTTTCTTATTCCCTCCAGCGGAGGGCCGCTTGCTAAGCGGGGCGGGTGCAGCGGCGGGCGCGGGCGCGGCGGCGACTGCGGCGGCGGCGGCGTATGCATGCGGCGGCGGGGTCGCGACCGCGCTCGCACTCGACGTCAGCTGCGGGGGGGCCGCGGAGTGGGCGGCGGGACGGGCTGACTCAGGTGCCTCAGCAACCATCGGCGGCGACGATATAATGCTGACAGAAGCATTGTTTGCGCCACGAAGTTGGTTTACGTTGGAGATCTCGGCTGGCGACCTAATTACAGAATTATTATTTTTTAACGATAATAACTCTGTACGAAGTTCGCTTACGGTAGATTCCGAAATCTCTAACTTAAACTGTACCTCGGCCAGACCGGCTTTCAGGGCGTTGATATCCTTAAGCAGTCTGGTGACATCGACGTGGTCGAACGTCACGGGAGGCAGCTTGTGCAGCGGCTTCCCGACGAAAGCGGGCACGTCGTCGGGATCGGTGGTCATCAGGAGATTGATGATGTCCTGAAGACTCTTCTCTCCTTTTTCATCTCTCCTGCGGGTGGGCATTCGGTCGGCTTGGCCGACAGTCTCGTAGAGCAGCACCTTGCTCTTGCAAATCTCCTCTTCTTTGAAGTTAGACTTGCAGATCTGCATGATGCTGACCTCGTCCATAGTGTCGATGGCATGTTGTATAAACGCCAATAGCTCGTTGGCTATGAGTTTTCCGAACTCATAGCGACAGAATCGGGCAGCAGCTAAGCCTCGCAAATCGTGAATAAAAATTCAGGTCAGTGCTGTTTGCAGTGCGCGTCCGTTACCGAGCGCGTACTGCTGAACACTGACACAAAATGTGACTGACATAAAATGTGATCTTATTTTTATTTTATTCAAGCTTCAATTGATTACAGTCTAGCTCTTCTAGTGCTTAAACAAAATATGCTGTTGCCTCTCATTTGGCTGTTCCCCGTCGTATTTTATGACACCCATGCAAGGAGATGGGATTGGTTCTATGCAGTTAACACTTGGCCACCAATTATGCAGTAAAATCATAAAAATTATTAGCAATAGAATGAATACCCTAGTCTAGGAAAGTAAATAAAGTCTTTGTCAAACAGAGGGTGCTACAGCGTTGCGCTTGAGTGCTAGCCTGACGCTCTGACGCCGTGTGACAAGGTAATGCTATCATAGCACGTCAGGCTAGCGCTCTAGCGCGACGCTATAACACAGCGCTGTCTGTTTGACAAACGCTTTACAAAGCAAAAAACAAAGAGTTTAAAAACATAATGAATGCCCAGTATAGGTAATTTAAAAGTGAATAAATACATACAAAGTAGATATTTCTTATCAATACATAGTATAAAATGAAGTTGATTCCCGCGTCTGTCCCTATGTATGCTCAAATCTAAAAAAATACGCAACGGATTTTGATGCGTTTTTTTTTAATAGATAGAGTGATTCAAGAGGAAGGTTTATAAGTATAAAACATGCACAAAATAGTATTAGGTTAAGCGGTACGAAGTTCGCCGGGTCGACTAGTATATTCTTAATCAACAGATACAGTCGTCAGATAATTCTCCCCGAGATAGGTGTGGAAGGTCAGGTCAGGATCTGCGAAGGCAAGGTCCTGGTGGTCGGAGCTGGCGGGCTCGGCTGTCCTGCTGCTGCTTTCTTAGCCGGCGCTGGGGTTGGTAAGTTCTTTTTGCTATCAGAGACTCACTATGTACTTTTATATTTTATACTAGCTGTCACGGCAAACTTTACAAAGTTTACAAACTTAATTGTAAGCTACAAACAACAATACTCAAGAAGCGTAACTAGCCCAATAAAATGCTCACACGGAAAAGAAGCCCCGGTGGGCGGGGCTTAGGCTACGGACACCATGCCGCGTCAGTTCCTAGTGGCACCTTGAGTCGTTTGGCTGCAGCGTCGGGAGCATATTACTGTGTTTTGGGTATTTCTGACCGTGTTTTATCTAATTACAAATATGCCTTCGTGCATTATAAAGTGTTGTAGAGTCCATAAAGACAAAAAAATAATACTTATATCACCTTTAAATAAATATTTTGTAAAATAACACTGGACCGCCATCTAGTAGCGATAATATGTACCAGTCAAAAGCAGGGGTGCTAGCTCGCTGCTTTGTCGACAGACGCGAGCGAAGCGGCCAATAGCGTGCAAGCTTGTCTATGAGAATGTGTGAGTGTTTGTTGCAATAGGAGTTACTTTGTGTGCGTAAGTGAAACCATAATCGAAGTGGTTTTGTAGGAGAGTTACGCTTCCTAAGTATTGTTGTTCGTAGATTGTAAGGCAGGCAATACGTGTTTCATTTATCTTAACGCCATCAAGTGGTGAATTACAAGATCAAATTGGACAAGGTGTTTTTTACAGCTTAGCCATAGCACAGATATCTATACCAATGTTATAAAGAGGAAAGATTTGTTTGTTTGTTTGTAACGAATAGGCTCCGAAAATACTGAACCGATTGGAAAAATTCTTTCACTGGTAGCAAGCTACACTATCCCCGAGTGACATAGGCTATATTAGATTTTCAAAATAATTAGGGATCCTTACCTAAACTCAAATAATGTAACCCAAGGTGCAATTTTTTTCCCGTTGTTTACATATTTGACAGGTAGTTTGTTGTTGTTGTTTGTTTCTTTATTCGCCCATTCTGGGCAGTCATAAGAACAAAGTCTATAGAGCCAGGTCTTATACATATTATATTCTATGGCGTAACGAAGTTAGCCGGGAAAGCTCGTCTACATATTATTAGGGGCGTCACTTTGTATGTGGGCGCTCTCTCTCTCTTTAAATAAAATACCATTTAAGCTCAAAGTTAGTCCGAATCATAAATCAACAAATTCACGATCAATTTCTATACAATATTTTTTTGATCATCCACTGCTGGAAATGGATCTTCTTCATAAGGACCACCCTTTTTTTAAGGGAAATTTGTCATGATCGCCACGCTTGAAAGGCGAGTTGGCGATCGCAGAATGGCTTTTCAACTAAGGACACTGCTGCCCGTCTTTTGGCTGTTCCCTTAGTCGCCTTTTACGACACCCTGAGAGGACATGGCTTTGACTGCTCCGTAGCTCAGTTGGCAGTGATGTGGACTGAGTAAGCGTGAGCACCCGGGTTCGATTCCCGGGCGGGGCGAATATTGATATGATGAATATCGATGTTTGTTTCCGGTCTGGGTGTGATGTTCGTCTCTGTGTGTGTTTCGGGCGCCCTAGATACAGGTTCTTCCTAGTTAGGGGCTCTGAGTGTGATGTGTTATTATTATTATTACATGGGTACTGAAACGGGGTAATTTTTTTTTCAGGACACATAGGATTAGTAGACTATGACAGTGTAGAAATAACGAATATACACAGGCAGATTTTGCATGGAGAGTCAGACCAGGGTATGTGGAAAGTTGACTCCGCTGCCGAAGCATTGAGGAGGTGAGGAAAGATCATGTAAAACTAATATTGTATAACTAGTGGGTTCTCGAGCGGCGACCAAGGTGGTCAGACGATCTGGTAATGGCTGCGGGCACGCTGCCACCTCTGGGGATCAAAATTTCAAGGCTGAAATAATATAAAAAAAACCCAATCTTTATCATTAAAACACTGGTTATATTGTTTTTGCTTTTTGTTTTGTAAAAATCCAAGAATCCTTCCTTATATTCAGCCTCTATTGAAACATGCCAGTAATAGGAAGGGGGCCAAGAATTTGACGGCTTACCCTAGTCATGGAAAAATTAAAACGCCATGCAAAATCGATCAAACTAACAAAATAATGCGTTTGATCCATTTTCGAACATGACCCATTTTCGAACATGACCCATTTCAAAAACTTTATGTATGTTTTATTTGACTCTATTGCTCACAGAATAAACTCCAGAATAAAAGTAAAAACATACAATGTACAGTTGGACAGCACAAACGCTTTGGATATAATAAACGAGTACGATATTGTGCTCGACTGTACAGACAATGTACCCACGAGGTATCTGCTCAATGATGCTTGCGTTTTGAAAAAGGTAAGTTTTAACTTCATAACGGCCGAATTTTATACAGTATCGTTATAAATTATTTCTACCAGTCGAGCCGGCGAACTTCGTACCGACTGCTATAACTATTTTGTACATGTATACTATATTATTAATATTATAAATGCGAAAGTTACTCTGTCTGTCTGTCTGTCTCGCTTTCCTGAGAAAACTACTGAACCGATTTGAATGAAATTTGGTTTATGGATAGTCTAGCTCTAGAGCCTGAGAAAGGATACTTTTTATCCCGAAATTCCCGCAGGAAAATTGAAAATTTGATGTTACAAGGTAAAATGCGCTGGCGAAGCCGCGGTGCGCCCACTTGTTAAACAAATAAATCCTTATGCATCGCTCTATCTATTAAAAAACCGCATCATAATCCGTTGCATAGGTAGTTTTAAAGATTTAATCATGCATGGGGACTGACACGGGAAACGACCTTGTTTTATGCTATGTATTGATGTGCTGTTCTGAGGGCATATTATGGCCGCATTTGCAAAATAAAAAAGCAATATTGCAAAAGTGGCCGTAATAGGCCCTCTGATGCGTAGTTAGCATACGGTCGAGTTTCATCGAATTACGATCAGTAGTTTTGGTTTGAAAGTGGTACAGTGGCGGACATGGTTGGCGTAACACTTCCGGTTTTTCTGTTTTGCAAAATAGCTCTTGTTCTTTGGGAATACAGTCTAGGGCTTACGAAACCATAGACAAATCTGTTCTGTTCGGCCTCCTAGTCCGCCACTGTACAGTCATCATCAGAAAAGTTTGCAGTTATAGTATTCGTGTGTTCCCCTGACTAAAAAAAATATTTCTTATTGTTAATTAATTTCAGGTTCCGCTAGTTTCAGGAAGTGCATTAAAAATGGACGGTCAGTTGACTGTTTATAACTATTGTAATGCCAAATGTAGTGATGAACAGGTAATTGTATTAATGCATATTTTTTTATAATAACTCGCTCTGTGTCTGCGACTCTTTCCCGTGGAACAGTGACTTTTTCTTATTTTCTCACTCTTTAAACCACTCTTTTTGGACTATGACAAAGATTTTGAAACTAAAATAAGTAAGCTAAATTGGCACAGCCGTTCTTAGGTTTTAGCAAGTCAAACGTTCATGTAAATAGATAAATATAGATAAGATCACATTCAGAGTCTATAAGTTAGGACATGAATTTAATGAGCCCGAAAGACAAACAAAGAGAACTCAAATACACCCAGGAACAACCACCACCGACTTTCCAGCTTTCCCTTCGCCTTTTGTGACACCTATAGGTAGGGATGGAGTGGTTGTATTCTATGCAGCCTCCCTCCATGCGGCAATGAGGGGTTTTCAAAGTGACAGAAAAGAAAAAAGTTTCATAATACGCCAGTAGATAGCGGTGTCTTTAGCAATATCAGAGAGATGGAAGATCTAGTATTGACCGAATCTTTGGATTGGCTCATTTTCTGCTAAGTATAAATCTTAATTTCACCCACTCCGTCACTGCCTCAGTTAAATTTCAATTTTTATGTTTTATTTTGAACTATTTTCAGTTCAATTCATCTTGAATAGAATCCAAGCGCAGCGTAGGACGTCCACCGACCAGATGGACGGATGATCTGCGCAAGGCTGCGGGTCCACGCTGGATGCAGGCCACCTACGATCGGTACAGATGGAGAGCCTTGAGGGAGGCCTATGTCCAGCAGTGGACGTCTTACGGCTGAAATGATGATGATTCATCTTGACCTATTGCTCCTGGCAGAGCGCCATCTGATAGCAGTGTAAGAAAACTTGTTTTTTTCTTCTGAGCTGTCAAATTGAAAATCTCTCATTACACTCAAATCGAACTGACAAGATTTGCTCTGAAAATTGTTTTAAAATTAAAATAAGGTTCCCAGAGGGTGCTGTCTTCGCTGTGTATTTCCCTCGCCGCCGCCGGCCGCAGCTGCAGCCAGTTGTGCCGCCGCCGGCGTCAGCGGACCTGTTGTTGGGACTATTGGTAAGGAAAGGACGCATTTAGGAGCACGAGGGGCGTTGCGCGGGCCGTCGTGCGGGGCGTGCTGCCATTAAATCAAACGTATAGCAATGTATGAGACCGTTTACGGAGACGCGTTGGCGGGCGCCGACGCTTCAAGAACAAAACATAGGCCTATGTTCGATATCGTATGAGGAAACGCGTCGGCTCCCACCGCGGTGCCCGCGTCGGAGCCCGCACAACGCGCCGCGTCTTCGTAAAGGAGGCCTAAGGGATTTTTGTTATTTGTGACCCATACTATGTAGCTAATATGGGTCACACGAGACATGATCCATATTAATTACTAGGTACATATGCGTCATGAAATTACCCATTTTTCGACTCTGAGTCTGACACTTTCAAGTAGACACTATGGGCCATTGGTACCTATACATAATTAGGCCATATGTGTCTGTTGGTCATGCATGATGATTCTGTCATAAAACATAATTATGGTAACCGAATACTATATGGGTCATGTTCATGTCATGTCCTTAGATAAATAACTTTGCCAAACAAAGGGTTAGAATTAGAATTAGAATAGTCTTTTGTTTCTTAACCGTCTCATTTGCTTTCTTTATTTTCTTTTTCTTTAAATAGGTTTAGTGTGTCAATAGACAGAGGCCCCTCTTTACATCTTCCTCAAGTTTTCTATGTAATCCAGGTAATCTTTTGTTGTAAGAGGGTAATTGTCATACTCCCCCGCAGTGACAAACTGTATTGGCTAAACTAAGGGTTAAGTGAATATTTTAACTTATTTTTATATTCAACAGGGTCGCTACAAGCGTTGGAAGCGATAAAATATATGATAGGATCGAAGCCCGAAAAACTTTTAGTGGACAGAATGTTGATTTTTGACGGCGAAGACATGACTTTTAGAGTTGGTAAGTTTTAATTAAGAGGCATAGCACAGCTAAAGTAGCGCCACCCGAGAAAAAAATTAATATCTTCTTAAGGGTTATTGTTGTATAGCTTTTAGGTTAAAGACCACAGAATGAAACTGATTGTTGCCATAAATGGCCGTTTTTAGCAACAATCAGTTTCTTTCTGTGGTCTTTAACCTAAAATCTATACAACAATGCCCAAAAAATACTAGGCTGCATTATCTAGGGGATTACTGTTTCACATTTTTGATATTTGCCTTAGTTTAGAAGATATTTATTTTTTTCTCGGGTGGCGCTACTTTAGCTGTGTAAAAAAAAAACTTGCCCAATTTGGTCTTGAAATTCACTACTAGATGGCGTCAGGAGAAATAAAAGTTCGGCGGAGCAGCTAGATAATAATATAAGAATATGTTTTTTTACAGTAAAATTTCGCGGTAAAAATCCAAATTGCGCTGTATGCTCTAAGAATCCAAAGATAACTGAGCTAATTGACTATGAGGTCTTCTGTCAAGCCAAAGCGGTTGAAAAGGTACTTACACAATACTAAGCTGCCCCATTCTTGCCCCCTTCCTATTTCGCATTTATCATTCTACACTAGGCTTCATAAAAATACACAAATGTTATCTATACCCATAACAAAGAGGAAAGATTTGATTGTTTGTTTGCATCGAATAGGCTCCGGAAATACTGAACCGATTTGAAAAATTCTTTCACTGTTGGGAAGCTACACTATCCCCGAGTGTCATAGGCTATATTAGATTTAAAAAAAAAGGGATACTTACTTAAACTCAAATAAAGTTATCCAAGGTGCAATTTTTTCTATTGTTTACATATTTTGACCATTTTGACAGGTGGTTTGTTATTGTTGTTTGTTTCTTTATTCGCCCATTCTGGGGAGTCTAAGAAACAAAGTCTATAGGGCCAAGTCTTAAGTAGTATCTTATATTCTATGGTGTTACAAAGTTAGCCGGGTCAGATCGTTTTTAATAATTTTCAGTAAATTAGGTAATAATAATAATAATAACGCATCACACTCAGAGCCCTTAACTAGGAAGAACCTGTATCTAGGGTGCCCGAAACATAATACAGAGACGAACATTACACCAAGACCGGAAACAAACATCGATATTCATCATAACAATGTTCGCCCCGCCTGGAATCGAACCCAGGTGCACACGCATCTCAGTACATATCACTGCCAACTAAGGTACGAAGAAGTCAAAATATCACTATACAGTGTTGATGTGTCTTTTTTTATTTACAGGATTTAGATTTAAAAATATTACCATCAGAGTGCAGAATAACAGCGCAACAACTGAGCGAAGAACTAAATAGACAGCGACATCTAGTGGTGGATGTCCGAAGTGAACCGGAGTTTCAAATGTGCCGAATAGATGGCGCTAGCAACTATCCCATAGAGTATCTTGAGAGGGATTTTGAGAAGTTAGTTGCTGATGTCAAAAGTAGCGGTCGAGGTGAGGATTTTTCTCTATACACGGTTATTTTTTTATCGTGGAGGAGAATTTAACGCCGGTAGGCATAGTTATACAGGACTGATTCCTAAAAACAAAATTGAAAAATAATGAACCGTGCTCAATCAGAGCAATGACCTACGGTGGTTTAGCTGATGTAAGACGAGTCAGGGGGTGAAGGGCAGGGTCGCGGAGTTGAACATAACGATCGAAAGATCACCCGTGACCCCCTTGCCAACAGCCGAGATGGACACCGGCGGGGTTTTAGTGGGTGCGAACCCCACATAACCCTGCGACTCCCCCCGGGGTCGCAGGGTACTCGTTAGGAGTTTCCCCGCCTAAAAAAAAAAGGGGGTGAAGGGCAATGGGCAGGAAGGGTGAACGACCGTGTATATTAATATAAAAATATTACTGTTCGTTTGTCTCGCTAAATCTCTCTCGTTAACAAAAATCTTGCAGACACTCTAATTTTAGTGTTGTGTAAATTAAAATTAAAAATTTTAATTACTGTAACCGCCATTGTGTAAAATGAATTGACATAACCTTCAATCAATCAATCATTGTTTCAGTGACGTTCCTCTGCCGGCGCGGGAACGACTCTCAAATAGCGGCAAAGAAAGTTTTGAAAAAAGTTGGTGAAAATGTTGTGGTGAAGGATTTGACGGGTGGTTTGCACGCCTGGGCAAAATATGTCGATAATGAGTTTCCTATCTATTGAATAAAGTTTAAATGAAATAAACTGCGTTTGTTTTTATGTTCAAAGGGCCTATTGATGATATTTTAGGTAGAGGAATTGGCCAATCAATACCTCCCAATGCCTCTACTTTGTAAATTCTATTTATGCTAGCTGCGTCAGAAACTTCGTTGTCGCGATGTAGGAATTGCTGATCGAGCGATCTCCGCTTTCACAAGGCATTACTACAATATACAGGGTAGTTCTTGTAAATAACCGAAATAAAAAAATTAATACCCCGCGACCGAGTCATACTCTCATTAACTAAACTAAAACTAGAACTGATCATCTTCAAAAGGTCATGGCTACCTTACCATATACTTTCAATATCATTGAAGTAACACGGTGCAAAATTTCAAATCGATCGGACATAAGGAAGCTAGTTGGATCCCCTCATCAACTAGAAAAGAGCTGATGAATTTAAATGAACAGCTAATGATTTTAAATAATGAAAATCGGTTAATCCGTTTGGGCTCTACGTTTCCACAGACACATACACAGACAGACAGACAGAACTTATTACACTCCTATGTTTTTTCGTTGGGGGTTAAAACATATAAAAGTTTTATTAGTTTTTTTTGGAAATGTTTTTCCAGCAGAATCTGTTTTTCATCAATTACCTACTCTTCAATATCCATACATAGTATAAAATAATTACTTTTTTACAAAAGAGACAGTTTCAGTAAAATAGGTATAAATAGCTTCTCCTGAATGTAACAAATACTTTTGTGAAACCGTATCAAAATCGGTTCAGCCAAACTCGAGATAATCGCGGACAGTCATTCAAGAGAAAGGTTTATATGTATAATTCATGCACAATATTATGTAGTATAGTAATAAATAAAGAGGTACGAAGTTCGCCGGGTCTACTAGTGTTATTATATTGCTTAAAATGTATTGCTTAGTCTAAAAGCTAAGTAGTTGTTTCCCTGCCACTAACACCTAATCCAATGGGGTGGGCATGACGTGACTTTATTGTGTGGATACATCAAGTTGTCTACTTCTTTTGTTTATATATTTGCTAGCCTTCAACGTCCATGATTGCCTATAAAAGTTTAGTATGGGAGACTGGATAGTTTGGACAAAACTAAAATATCATTAGGTATTACGGGTAGGGAAGAACCTGTATCTAGGATGCCCGAAACATATACAGAGACGAAAATTACACCCAGTCCGGAAACAAACGTCGAAATTCATCATAACAATGTTCAATACGCTAGGAATTGAACCCAGGTGCGCATCTCAGTCCACATCACTGCCAACTGAGCTACGGAGCAATCAAAAGCAAAAATTACAATTGGAAGGGTCGATGAAGGTGAACCTAGTATATAGAACCCTAATTAAAATAAATTCGGTAGGTTAGGTAATTTATATGTTATGTTACCTATATGCGTAATTACTTATGCCCTACTGAGGTAGGAGGGCGTTCTGCCGTCCTTGTGATAACCACAGTAACTAGGGTTTTGGTCGAAATAGAGTTATATACATATTCGGAATCAGCAATTTAAGATCTACAACTCTCTCGAACAAACTTTTCTTAATTCCTACGGGAACTAGGTTTTTAAAAAAATGCAAAGTAACGAAAAGCGCAGTAACTCGGCCTGAAATTTATAAATTACTTGTCATAATTTTAGTAACTATAGTTACTTTTTAGTAATTTGGACTACACCTACTCGAAACTGGTTCATTCCTAACGATAACAACAGTAAGATGAAATACTGTGGAGTGAGCACACAAAAAAATTATGACAATGCTAATAATAAGCGCAGTAGTTTTAGATTTACTGTGCTTATGATTACCAATTTTATAGTTTGCCCTTGGGATTTTGAATGTAAGTATTTGTAGTAACTTAGGACACCTTAAGTTCGGGTTTCTTGTGTCGGTGCTCCTGCGGGCCATCGGGAAGGTCCTAAGCTGCGGCTGACAGATGCATCCGATGGTTGGCGCGATGCTTGATGCATGTAGCCTTTGGTGGGCCTTTTTGTTAGTAGGTCCTTTCAAATTTTTATAGTTTACATTTTTAATATCAAAAACAAAAAGCTAATCGTATACTAATAGTTTTATTTCATTTGTAGATAATGGTTGCAGGTTAGGATCTATTCAGGAAACAATAAACTAAAAGGAAAAGGGAAATAAAAATGTTCAAACTTTGACCTAAGTTTTTTACACTGAAGTTACTGCGCTTATCATTAGGAAACTTGCATTTTTTTTTCAAAAGGGCTTAAGTACGAGTTTTACTGCGCTTATTGTTAGGAAACAATAGTATTTTATTTACATATTCCTAAGCAAAAACACATTTTTGCATTTTAAGCCGTAATTTATGCAGTTTCTGCCATTTCTAGCAAATGGATAGGTTATGTTTTTTAAGCTCTTTACGCTCATAAAATATTCATATTGCTAGGTTGTTTATTTCAGGCTTATTTCAGGAGTTCTTTCAAAAAACAAAATTTTAAACTTTGAGCTCATTTTTCTCAAAATGAACTCAAACATAGTTAGTGTGGTTATCGCAAGGACGGCAGCGTTAGTTACCTTATTCAAATTTAAGAGCTACGTTCTTGTCGGTGGAGCGTCTTCCAAACCTCCGTTTCCCCGCCAGCTGATTGACCTCTTGATACGACACGACCCTGTCTTTTTCTTTATTTGATCAAAGTAACCTAATAAGTACAGTGGCGGTCTAGGACAGCATAACACTTCCGGTTTTTCTGTAATTGCAAAATAGCTCTTGTTCTTTGGTAATACAGTCTAGGGCGCACGAGACCATAGACAAATGTGTTACGGCCTCCTAGCCCGCCACTGGTACGTCATGCAAATATATTTAATTATAGATAATATAGATTTGTAACACTGCTTCGGAGAAAGTAGCTCTGACAGACATACGGACAGATTTATTTAAAACTCGAGAACGGCTGGGTGTTACCTGTCTGATTTCATCACACACAAGCATGGAATCATCTTACTTTTCGGAAAATCAGGTGATTAAGTCTGCACTGCAATGTCCTAACAACTCATAAAACCTAGGTTACTAATTAGGTAGTAGTAGATAATTTTCTTTTTACCTCAGTTCTGTAGTCTCCCACACTATAAGCAGTAAAAACCCACCTTTAACCCGAAATCCACCCCTTTTCAGCGCCCCTTAGCCAAATTGCTTTTGCGCGCGCAAACTCTGAAACTTTTGTAACCACTGCCGTTTTAGTATTGTAAAAATACGAAAATTATAAACAAAAGCCGCAATGTGTAATGCAACTAATGGGACAGTTGTGATTTGCAACAACATTTCAGGTCATTGATAGAGATTTGCTGAAGAAGTTAGTCGTCTTTTGAGGTTTTTTTTTGCTAGTTAGAAGTTTTTTTAAAAGTTTTTTAGAAAGTGTCTAATCTAGTCTAAGTTTGGTCTTTTACAGTAATAACCAACATCTTATTATTATTGATATTTCTAATTATCAAATTGAATAAAAAGTTAAGTCACTAATACGTAAAATATTAAATAAAAAAAAAAGTGCCTGTGAAAAAAAAAGCGGGAACGTCATTTGAGTTTTTTTTTAAACAAAATGGCCAACGTAGGTAAAATACTGGCCACTATTAAGGCTGTGATTACACGACTGGTCTTCGCTTGCCATGGTATAATAGCCATATGGCAGGTCACAGTTTTCAAAGATGACATCGAATATTGGTACCTGGCTTCACCGATTTTTCTGCTGATTTTCGAAGGCGTTTTTACACTGACCATCAAGGAGAGTAAAGAATGGAAATGGTAAGAAGACAATGCTTGTTACATCTTTGTTCTAAGGCTGAATTCACAGACTGTGTTCTAGAGTCGACTCAGCCGAGTATGCACTCGGACAAGTCGTTTTAGAGTATATATTTTCCTGGCTAGAACTGTCTTATACTCCGTCGAGCATAAGTTTCACTGTGGCGAAGTTGGAACTCGACTGTGTCTATCAATTTGGAGCGGAGAAGGATTAAGGCTGGCTGACATTGAATGTCACAAAAGAACAAAAAAAAAAGAGAGATAAATTGTAAAGTAGAGTTTGTTACCCCTTTTGTTCTCTTCGCTGTAGAATCATTGAGAAAGGGAGTAGAATCATTTGACAGAGGAGGGCTCGTTTGGGGGCGTCTCCAGGCGACCATTGTCGTAAGGCAAGGCAAACATTTGTTTGCCTGAGCCAATTGGTGGGCACCCTGAACTACCTCGCCTCTCACAGTATAGGATACTTTACCAAATAAGGTATCAATATTAATTAGATTAGTCTAATGACTTTCAATAAGCGATATCTTGTATTCTGTATTGAATAAATAATTTTTTACTTTTTACTTTACTATTTCCAGTCAGTGTTTGGAGGCTACTCGGTCGAGTATGATACTCGGACAAGTCGTTCCCGAGTACAGATTACCTTGGCTCGAGCCGTCTTATACTACGTCGAGCATAAGTTTCACTCTCTTGAAGTCAGAACTTGACTATCGATACCTTAATCCGCAAACCGGCCAACTCCATGACAGTCAATTTTACAGGAGACACTAAAAACATTCTCAAAATTACATTTTACTAAAGAGAAAAATTTTGAAGATCCCGTTGGTGCAAAATAAAAAAAATCTACGATTATTTTTATAATTTATTTAAAAAAAAAAATTATCTACGTAGTTATGGCCATTTTTGGAGTTGTTCAATTTTATTTAGCTCGAATAGAACTTTAATTGGGAGTTATTCGATTTTATACGATAGAATCAATGATATATCGTGCTCTTGGCATAGGATTTTATTCTAAAAAAATCATAATATCAATTAAAAAAAATTACATGCATATAGTTTTATGTAATGTAAAATGCCTATATTATGAACATCCTTTATTAGGAGATCTAGAAGATGAATACTTGAAAAAAAAGCCTGACAAGAAGTCTATGAACAATATAGAACAATCCCTTGCGACCACAGATTGGTATGATTGAGCAACAATAAAAATATAAAAACATAATAATAACTTAAAGAAATGTATCTTATCCTAAAAAACTGCAGACGGAAACAATCTTGCTTAGCAATTAATGTTTGTAAACGGTTCTTGAAAACACCGTAGGCTCGGTTATTCAACCTAGTTCTAATGGAATAGAATGTCCTGAAAAATAGTAATCATCTTACATAATATTGATGTACAAAAAGGGAGACAAGTTAGAAGTGAAAACTATGGGGCTATCAGTTGGAAGCCTGCCTACAAAATCTATTGCCTCATGCATCCATGTTTTCATCATGATCAATTCTTGTAGTGTAGATTTCCAAAACCTATACTTGCCTATGTCGACTATACGAAAGCTTTTGACTCTTTAACTCACGAAGCATTTGCGAAGATCCTCGAGACTATTATGCCCCACAAACTTATGTCAGAATTCTCATCGACTTTATGAAGCAGATAGTAAGCAGGATCATGCTGAATCAACAAGGAGCAATCATTAAAATATGTAGAAGTAAGCGCCAAGGTTACCCACTATGTCCATCAAGCTTTATTGCGGTATTGAATACATCCAAAAGGACTTGGACTGGTCGTAGAAGGGTATCAACATATCGCATAAAACATCAACATTAATGGCAGGATCATGAGTTGTTTACGTCAGGCTGACTATATTGTAAAAGTCTCAGAAACACCTAAGCCTTAGGTGTTTCTGAGACTGATACGTATAGTCACAAAAAACAATGTTGTCGATGCCTAATAAGATACGATAAAGCTCAAACAGAAATGGGTTTCCACAACAGCTAACACGCAATATCAGTGCTGGACAAGGAAAGCCAAATGTATGCAAACCTGATGAATAGTGGGCAAACAAAGTAGACAAGACATCAGGAATGAAATTTGTGGGTAGGAAAAACGGAGCTCGACGCGCACACGCAAGTTCCTATACAAATTGGCCGAATAGATGGAGTTGGCCGTCAAGATTTACGTTTTTTGGAGCGCTTGGAGTTGTTCGTTTTTCGCACAGCGATTTAAGCTTAAAGTATGAATTATATTGGAGTTGTTCTTAATTTGATGCATGCGTTGTTTTTTATTTAATTATTTTTTGACATAAAAAAGTCGATTTCTCAAAATTTGGAGTTGGCCGGTTTGCGGATTAAGGTATCGCTATGTATATCAATTTTGAGTGGAGAACGATTCTAAGTTACATTTTGACACTTTGGAGTCGAGTTCGAGCTGCGACTTGGCTGCGAATGTCAGCCTAAGTTCATCATTATCATCTCAGCTGACTTACGTCCACTCTTGGCTATAGGTCTTTCCTTCGAATCGCCACAAAGACACACATTCCGGGAAGGGGTAAAGAAACAAACGAAGGACGGGCAGCAACATCCTTTGTTGAAATAAGTAAAGTAAAGTAAAAGTAAAAAATGATTTATTCAAGATTATAGGATACACGCTAGATACAAGATATCGCTTATTGAAAGTCAATTATTCTAATCTAATTATTATTGATACTGTTAGGGTCTTTCCTAATATAGGTTGTTGAGATGGTAAATAAAGCAAGCGGACTGTATTTTAATTCTGGTTTATTCTCTAAAGCCTTTATTACAAATCTAACACACGCGCCTAGGTGAATGTCCGCTCGCAAGTGTTTTTTGACAGCTACCGGCGGCGCGGAGGTGTGAGGTGCGGGGCGACGGGAACGCGTTCGTTCGGAAACTAATAAAGGTTTTCTACCGAACAAACTCCCGGGGTTGAAGTATTCAATGAAGATGAAGTTTCACTCATCAGGAAGAGGGCATATGTTATTGAAGGCTCGTCGTATTGTCCCTTTCTTCGTCTTGATGTCCGCCACTCTTATGATGCCATCTGTTCCTGGATGTACTGCCGTGATTCTACCCAATGACCATAGCAATGGCGGTAAAGCTTTCTCCTTTATAAGGACGAGCTGATTCAGTTTCAATTCTCCAGTTGGATGGTGCCACTTGGTTCTCTGCTGCAGTTGGGTCACGTATTCCTGACTGAAACGATTCCAAAAATGTTGCTTAATGTGTTCTATTCTCTTAAATCTCTGTAGACGATTGAGGTTGACATCATAGACCTGTGGATGGGGAATACAAGTAAGTGACCGTCCAATCAAGAAATGTCCAGGCGTTAGTGCAGTAAAATCCATAGGATTTGAAGATAGTGGAGTGAGAGGGCGTGAATTTAAAATGGATTCAATTTGAGCTAAACATGTATACATTTCTTCGAAAGTTAAATGAGTTAAACTAAGAACCCTTTTAAGATGACCTTTAGTTGACTTTACAGCAGCTTCACTAATCCCGTTAAAGTGGGGACTGAAAGCTGGGCAAAATTTGAATTCTATTCCCTCTAACGCTAAATTTGATGAAATATTAGAATCTAATAAGAATTTACTAAGTTCGTTACTGGCTCCAACGAAGTTGGTCCCATTATCACACGTGATGCTAAGAGGCTTGCCCCGACGAGCAATGAAGCGGTTCAGCGCAGCCATAAACGCCTCCTTGGTAAGATCTGTAACCAACTCGAGATGCACAGCCTTAACAGCTAGACAGACAATTATGCATATGTATGATTTAATTAATTTACTTCCTCTGCCTGCTTTGTTAGCTATCATAATTGCTCCGGCATAGTCCAGAGCTATGTGTAAAAAGGGAAATTCGAGCTCAGTCCTGTTAGATGGAAGTTGACCCATAGGAGGTTGCACAATTTGTGCCTTAAATCTAGAGCATTTAACACATTGTTTTACTATTTTCTTTGACAAGTTTCTTCCACCTAACGGCCAGTAGCTTTGCCTAATGTTAGACAATAAGAGCTGAGGCCCAGCATGCATTAATAATATGTGTGTTTTCCTAAATAAAAGAATGGTAAGGTGATGTTTGCTGTCTAATAAAACGGGATGTTTGACGTCGAACGCATAAGGTGAGTTCTCTAACCGACCACCGACCCGAATAACATCGGAAGAATCGATGAAGGTAGACAATGACTTCAGCCTGTTAGTTTTCGGTAAAGGTTTCCCTGACTTTAATAGAGCATATTCTTCTGGGAACATCTCCATCTGCGATTGACGTAATATGAAAGTTAATGAAGAATGAAGTTCGCTGACTGAGAGATGACCTGTAAGTTTATTATTTTTATTACGACTATTATGTATGAATCTTTTGACGTATGCTATTATTCTCTGTATGGAAGATAAGTTTGAATGAGTATGAATGATTTTTTGAAATATGTTTTGAGTGTCTTGTTGAGTGTCTGTGACGTAAGATATTATTTCGGCATGATTCTGTTTCTCGCAAGTATTTGGCATTTTCGGCCAAAAACTTTCAGGTTTAAGTAAGAATTTTGGTCCTGTAAACCACAACGAAGAGTTGCCGATAAGATCGGCCCTCACCCCCCGAGAAACAAGATCAGCAGGGTTGTCTCCGGTCGGAACGTAATTCCACTTGTGCCCTAACGTGTTTTCTTGTATTTCACTAACGCGGTTGCGCACAAATGTTTTGAGTTGACTGGCAGGAGAGGCCAACCAGCCCAGAACAATTGTGGAGTCACACCAAAACCAACACGAGTCTACTTTGACAGTGAGTGCAGATTTTAGCTTTGCACACAATCTTGCCCCCATGACTGCACCACAAAGCTCTAGCCTTGGGATAGTTGTAGGTTTAATTGGCGCAACTTTATTTTTGGAAGCTAGAAGGTGTACCTCTACCTTTCCTGAACTACTCACTGACCGTACATATGAACAAGTGCCGTATGCTGCCTCTGACGCGTCTACGAAGGTATGTATTTCAATTATATAAGGATCTTTACCTATGACACATCTAGGAATTTTTAAATTATTTAAGTTTTTTATATTTTTAATATACGATACCCATTCAATTTTTAATTCATTGCGGATACTTTCATCCCAATGGCTGCTTTCTTTCCATAACTTTTGCAATAATATTTTCATTTCTAAAACGCACGGACCCACTAAGCCTAAGGGGTCAAATACTTGACTTATTGCAGACAATATTGTTCGTTTAGTTATTTTATGATTATCTAGACTATTTATGGAATAGGATAATATGTCTTGATCACATTGCCAAAATATGCCTAATGTTTTTGTATTATTATTACTTCCGCCGTCTAAATCCAATGTTTTATTATTTGTATCTTGACCATTGTTACTACGTAAGTTATCTAACACGAATTTGCTATTTGATTGCCATTTGCGTAAATTTAATTTTGCTGACCCTAAAATAGACGCTATACTTTTTGCTAACTCTAGCGCTGTTTCCTCCTGGTCTGATCCGCCTAGGTAGTCATCAACATAAAAGTCCTTTCTAATTGCGCGTTGTACTTCCGCGTTATCGGATTCATTAGCGAGACTAGTAAGACATTTCGTAGCTAAGTATGGAGCTGACGCAGTGCCGTAGGTGACCGTATTCAAGGTGTATGACTTAAGCGGGCTATTTGGATCTGATCTAAAAACTATTTGAGTAAGCTTTCTTTGTGACTTTTCAATGTAAAGTGACCTGAACATTTTTTCGCAATCAGCTGAAATTATAATTTTATGTTGTCTGAAACGCGTGAGAATCGAGAACAGGTCATCCTGAACTGTTGGACCTACCACCTGCAGATCGTTAAGCGATACGCCTGTTGTAGTAGCTGCTGAGGCGTCGAATACAACTCTCAGCTTAGTTGTTGAACTCTGTTCTCTAATCACACCGTGATGTGGTAAATAATAATTATCGTTACTTTTATTTGTGTATTTATTTTCTGACATATGCCCTAATTCTAGGTATTCTTCCATAAACTTTACGTATTTTTTCTTGTATTCTGAATCGCGTTGAAATTTTCGTTCTAGTGCTAAGAAACGTATCCTAGCCTTATCATAAGAGTTCCCTAATTCGTCAATGGAACCTTTAAGAGGCATAGTAACGATGAAGCGGCCTTCTTCGTCGCGGCGTGTGGTACTATTGAAAATTTCTTCACATAAACGTTCATCATGTGACAATGAATGAATAGGAGAAATGCTATCGAGTTCCCAAAACCTATTAAGCTCTTTTCTAGCTTCTTGTGTAAAAAAACATTGTGGATTTTGACGGGGTTGGGTTTGTAAGATTTGTCCTGATACTAACCAACCTAACTTAGTTTCGATTAGTTTTGGCATATTTTTACCTAGTTCTATTGAATTTAAGCTAACCAAGTCCCAGAAGACCTCGGCTCCAATTAAAATGTCGATGGCTGACGGTACGTTAAAAGAAGGGTCAGCTAGATGTAATCCGAGGGGTATGGGGACACTAGTTATATCGATGTATGATGAAGGTAATGATTTAGTAATTTGAGGCAATATAGAGCACTCTAGGTCTACCTTGTAGCTTCCATGTAACGATTGCAAAGTAATGTGGCAAGATTGTGTACTTTTAGAACTCAAACTGTTAATACCTGACACTGTGGAATACTTTTCCTGCCGTGACAACCCTAGCTCGGCACAGAAGTCGTCCGTAACGAAGTTGCCAGAGCTACCATTGTCTAGAAGAGCGCGCGCTTTCCTCTGCCTGCCCTCGCGGTCGATCACGGTGACTACGGCTGTGGAAAGCAATACATGGGACGCAGTAGTATTCTGTATGTATGAGGTGTCTGCTGACAAAGCAACATTATTAATTGAAGTTGTTTCTTTGTGATGATTATCAAAATGTAACATTGTATTGTGTCTCCCTTGACAATATTTGCAGCCTGCTAAACGACATCTTCTCTCAAAATGACCTGGGCGCAGACAGTTGATACAGACTTTTGCATCGCGAGCTTTATTATTGCGTAATTCAATGGGCAAGTTCCTGAATGCATCACAGTTAAATAAATAGTGACTTTGACTACACATAGGACACCTATTGGGACCTTTTTCTCTGCTGTTGTCATTGTTAGATGATACCAAAAAACTTTTAGGCCTACCTTCCTCTTTCTTATTTGTTAACTTAGTTTCCTCATAAGACTCTAAGAAATCAGCCCTATTGCTCAAAAACTTTATGAGCTCAATCAAAGAAGGTAAGTTTTCTAAATTATTTTTGAATTGTTCCCACTCCTTAAATGAAACAGAGTCTAATTTACCCGAAATCATATGAATAATCAAAGTATCCCATGATTCTGTAGGTTGCCCTAGTGATTTTAATGCCCTTAAGTTTTTATTAGTTAAGTCTATCAACATTCTCAATGCCTGACTGCTTTCTTTGTGTATGATTTGAATATTAAATAAAGCCTGAACATGGTTACTGATGAGCAGCCGTTTGTTGTCATACCTATCCAACAGAGCCTGCCAAGCTATTTCATAATTGTCCGATGTGCACTCCAGGCTTGATATGATGAGAGCAGCGCTGCCTTTTAATGATGAGCGTAAGTATAAGTGTTTATTTATATTATCTAAGTTGCTGTTATTGTGTACGAGGGATAAGAACGTGTCTCTAAACGCGAGCCAATTCTGATAGCTGCCATCAAATGCAGGTGGATCAATACGAGGAAGTCGCACAAAATTATTCATCTTGTCTAGTGATTGTGCATCCTTAACATTGGTTCCAGAACTTACCTGCTGGGGCGATGTGGAGCTATTTTTTGATATACTCTGAAGATGTCTGGCAACTGATACCACTTCAAAGTAAAGCGTCTCAAACTGCATACGTTCCTCGCTTTGCTTGTCGGAATCAGCCTTTGGGTCTATCTCAATCTCCGTCTGTAATTCGTCAAAATCATCATATAAATGTTCAGTTCTTGACAATCTAACTTCTAGTTCTGTGAGCTGTAAAGCACTGAGAGTCTTGCAGCTTCGAAGGACAGACAGATAGTTATTAAACTGAGTTAATTTTCCCTTTAGTGAAGCCCCTTTCCTAACTAGAATTTCCATTTTTTTTTTGAAATGTTATTCAATCAGCTGTGCAGTAAAGTAGAAAAATAAAATAAAATGTAATGACACAAGTAAGCTAAACTGAGTAAAAATGCTAGAAAGATGAGAGTTCAACTTGTAACTTGAAGCGATAATGCTATGTAATTGCAATCGTTAGGTACCTACCAAGGACGTTTGTATACTTGATATAAATCTGTGTTTAAATTACCTGACTAGGGTAATAATTACTTGATGTTCTTTGCAATAAACTTGCAAAAGATGTTAGATGTATGAAGAATAAGATGCCTGGTATAGCTAATAAATTGAAGAGCCTGTATATAAGACCAATAATTGGTTGCAGACCATTTATACTGTGTTTAAATTACCTGACTAGGGTAATAATTACTTGATGTATAGCAATAAACTTGCAATAGATGTTAGATGAAAGAAGATTAAAGATGACTGGTAGTAACCAGACACTTGGAAACAACAAGGAATACGAAACGGGAATGCTATGATTGGATTGGAACGGACTTACACTCGTAATCACCCAAACCAGAATCCAATTAGTCGTCCTCCAATGTTCCTTGTCTTCGAAATAAAATGACTTGCGATCGGTTCCAAAGTCCACTTAGGTATGTAGATGGTCTTCCTATGATAGTAGTCGGTTTGACGACACAATGAATTCTTTCTGTAGCTCGATGAGTCCTCCTTGAATGTTGCAGGGGCACCTCAATGTCGATGTATACTGTGAATCTGCGTCGTGGTCGTGATTCGGGCGAGTCCAAAATTGATGAAAACGGCACGGCGTGCTTTTTGTTTTACAGTTCCGTGGACGATCCGCAGACGATAATCGTTGATGAATATTCCTTGGCAATGTGATGAGTCCTCCAATGTTTCAGGGGCACCTCAATGTCCTGACTGCTGAGAAATATTTGAAGATGCGTATGCGCGGCGTGGTTAGACGAAAAATGGCGGCACGACGACACGACTTTGGACTGGCGCGAGCGCGTAGTTCGATAAGTAAAACGGCGAGAATACTCCTAAAGGACCATTTTGTTAGGGTCTTTCCTAATATAGGTTGTTGAGATGGTAAATAAAGCAAGCGGACTGTATTTTAATTCTGGTTTATTCTCTAAAGCCTTTATTACAAATCTAACACACGCGCCTAGGTGAATGTCCGCTCGCAAGTGTTTTTTGACAGCTACCGGCGGCGCGGAGGTGTGAGGTGCGGGGCGACGGGAACGCGTTCGTTCGGAAACTAATAAAGGTTTTCTACCGAACAGATACCTTATTTGGTAAAGTATCCTATACTGCGAGAGGCGAGGTAGTTCAGAGTGCCCACCAATTGGCTCAGGCTAACAAATGTTTGCCTTGCCGTACGAAAATGGTGGCCAATACTTCAAGCGCCATAATGCATCGCCAACCCGCCTGCCAAGCTTGGCGATTACGACAAATTTCCTTCACAATGTTTGTCATTGTGGCAATCTATATAAGAGACCTATGTTCAGCAGTGGACGTCTAACGCTTGTTATTATGATATCCTGTGAATGCAGCTTAAAAAAAATACCGGAATAGGTAAAAATCCGGAAGACGCATAGAGTAGGCAGACCCCCCATAAGGTGGTCAGACGAGCTGGTGAAGGCTGCGGGAATACACTGGATGAGGGTCGCTCAAGACCGGTCGCTGTCGCGTTCTGTGGGGCAGGCCTATGTCAAGCAGTGGACGTCTATCGGCTGAAATTATAATAGACAAAAAAAAATCATAATGTTGTTACCGACTCAGCTCAATGTGAGTTCAACTTTGCTCGAAAAAGGGTCATAAAATGTCATTGCTTGCTTGAGGGCAGGCTGGGACCTTGTCTTCCACACCCCTAAGGTCAGGGCGCGATTTGTTATCAATCAATAGGTTCATTCTACAGAATACAGAGGGTCTAAGTATTAGGTAGGTGTATATTATACCTACTTTGTTTCTGACAACTCAGCAATCTATACTTCAATACATAAAATAAAGTCGCTTCTCGCGTCTGTCCCTATGTATGCTTAAATCTTTAAAACTACGGAACGGATTTTGATGAGGTTTTTTTTAATAGATAGAGTGATTCAAGAGGAAAGTATATGAGCATAAAACATGCACGATATAGTAATAGGTTAACCTATTACTATATCGTGCACTATATTACTATATCGTACCTAGTATATTTAATGCAAAAGTAACTCTGTTTAACACAGGCGCGTGTTACGCAAAAATGAATGGGTAAGTAGGTACCTATCCTGGTAATTATCAAAAATGATAATAACCACCACACAACTTTGCCATCCTGTAATATTATCTGTCTTGTTCAAGAGTTAATCGTTTCAAAGATAGAACCCGATTAAGGATAGAAGTAATAAGATTTATAGAAATCAAACCATCACAATTCAAGATTTCAAGTCATTGAATCCTTATCTTAAGTTCGTGGTGTTGCGATCTCAAGTTCGTGGTTTTGGGCCCCACGTTGGGCGCCAGATTAGCTTTTGCGCCCCACGTTGGGCGCCAGATTAGCTTTTGCGCCCCACGTTGGGCGCCAGATTAGCGTTCGCGCCATAGGTTGGGCGCCAGTATAGCATTTGCGCCCCAGGTTGGGCACCAGTTTAGCGTTTTCGCCACAGGTTGGGCACCAGTTTAGTGTTTGCGCCCCAGATTGGGCGCCAGTTTAGCGTTTGCGCCCCAGGTTGGGCAACAGTTTAGCGTTTGCGCCCCACGTTGGGTGCCAGTTTAGTGTTTGAGCCCCAGGTTGGGCGCCAGTTTAGCGGGGCGGGAAGGTTCTGTTAATTATTTATTCAATGTAATAGTAACTATACAATACATACAAAAGAGCGAGTTCCTATTATACATTTCGCAAACTTTAACATGATAACTAGTCTCGAAATCAGCAAGAGTTAAAACTTAATGGCCGCCTAAATTGCCTCGCTTCCTTTTTTTACTCGCCCGCACATTTCAGACGCGCGGGGCCTCCTGAGGCTCGGAGCAACTGTTAAAAATACAAAATTAAATCTAGGAATAAAACTTACAAGCTTATCTCTAGTCTGTGTAGCGGGCTGGAGACAGGCCGGAGGCCTAGCATGACGCTTAGCACGAGCAAAGTTCTCGAGTGGACACAGCGCACCGGAATATGCAGAGTATACAGATTTTCCTAACAAAGCAAGGGGGACAAAAGAGGCCTGAGTACGTGGGGTTCGCGATCTGTGCTAACAGCCTATGTCCAGCAGTGAAGGTTTTTCGACTGAGATGAAGAGGATCATGTATTTGAGCAGTGCCTTACACTGATTAATGAATGGTAATGATTGATGCTTCCAACAGGTTCTGCCCATCAGTATTCATATACCTCGGACTGGTGGTGCCAGCTATATGGCTGCTGGAACTGCACAAAGTCGACTTGAGGCTGCAGAAGCAACAAGCTAATATCACTTATGTTGATGTAAGTTTAAAAAATTTAAAAAAAAGGGTCTCTTGATAAAAAGTCACCTTTTCAGGGATCTTCGGTAAACAGATCTTTAGTAGCAATTCAGAGTCCATCGTCATAGTAGTCAATGGCGGAGCGATCGCGTAAAAGACAGGCATTTTGCGCATATAGCGCGTTCTTCAATGTTTCGTTCTGAACATTTAATTTTCGTAAATTAAAATTGAAACAAGTTTCCTGGAATAAGGCCGCCACATTGGAATACCAATAAAGTTTTCATTCAGTATTATTCTTACAAAGGACGGGCGTTCGATGTGTGGAATGCGCCAAGTAATTGACTTGAGATCTGACCCATGTGGTTTCCTTTATTATCTCAAAACTTAATTTAGATAAATAACACATTTATTTTTTATGTAATTACAAAAAAATCATGTACACGAAACTTTTCATAGTCTAGGGTGTCGGTGTCGGGGTTTACTATGGACCTAGACTTACTAAATCTGGTCTTCTCTTCTACAGACACTAATACCTGGAGCCACAAAGATACCGACAGATATGTGGGTGACGCTGATAGAGCAGTTCCTCATGCTGACCCTCATAGTCGGAAGGTGGTTGCTGCCAAAAGGCGAGCTGACGAGAGACCAGCTTAGCCAGTTGCTGTTGGTCTATATCGGTAAGTTTTTTCGTCTGGGCACTCCCTGCCTCCCTCAGCAAGTGTCCCGCTCGGTTACCTCTGGGTTCCCTTCCCGCGCAGTACAAAAAAAGCAGCGTCGCACGTCTTATCTCACTCTCACAAGCATGATACGCGTGCAAGTATACGGGTTTCGGCTGTGAGCGAAGCAACGCGCTTTTTTGTATGAAGAGCCCGATGTGTGGCTGTGTGGAGCCAGTACATTTACCCACATTTATTAAAGCCATAAGAGCTCATCAGAAAACAAGAAGATACCACCTACTGATTCAAATTCCCTAAACCAGGTACAGCGGCAGACATAATAGAGTTCTTCGACTCATTCAAAGACGAGAAAGTGGCCACGGAGAAAGTCCTCGTACTCCTAACCTTGGCGATTTGGTCGTGGTCTCTGATCCAGTTCACTGTGGTGCTCACAGCCACTAAGTCCAGGAAGTCCCGAGGAACTGCCAATAGGTCTGACATGTACGTACTTGTGACACCGCCTGCTGGTTGAGATGCACGCCTTTTGTAGTTTTTCTTTCTTTTGTTTTTGGGCGATTTGTTCACGTATTTTCTGGCTTTATACTAACGGCGTAATACCGCCACCCTATCGTCTATAACAGCATCAATTTTTACTGGACTCTAAATTCATGCCATCTATGACATGACACATGGCGCTATAAAGTTGTGGGTGGCATAGTATACCACCACCCTATCGTCTCCCATGGGTGTCGTGTTCTCTGTAGCGTCAAAGGATATTTTAACGAACCAATCAGAATAAGAGTTTACCAGCAAGCAATAATCTAGCGAATCAGAGTTAAGGCAAGTTTCAAATTTTTTAATTATACTAGGCTTTTTGCAAAAAAAAAACTACTTTATGTCATGATGATTGAAAAAAAAGTAATGCTTATATCAAATTATCCGGGTTTTCGCAAAATCCCTAGTTTTTTTTTGCAAAAAACCTAATTATCAAATCTTAGTACGACATATACGTGAACAAATCCTCAGTATTTTAATAGCATTGTGTTTTAGAGATGCCTTGCATTGTTGTATTTATTATAGCTAGATGCCATTAGTGTTTGCTATTTGTTATATTTAGGTTAACAAATTATTTAGCCTTTACTTATTTATGTCAGTAATTCATTTTAAATCTGTAAAATAGTATAATAGTCCACTGCATGCTGTCGGAGAATTATTTGTTATTATAATATTAGTGTGATTATTTATTTTTTATCAGCATTGAGATACTACAGGCTGCAAATAATATTTTTTCTTCTTGTTAATAAATACATGCAAAAAGCTACCCTACATTATTTTGCGATGCATGCATTATTTTTTCACCAAGCGCATAGTAGAGCATGCGTCTACGAGTGTGATTAAACATTTTGCAAAGAATCGAAAGGGCTATGCTCGGAGTTTCTCTGCGTGATCGAATCAGAAATGAAGAGATCCGCAGAAGAACTAAAGTCACCGACATAGCTCAAAGAATTGCGAAACTTAAGTAGCAATAGGCAGGGCACATAGCTCGAAAAACAGATGGTCGCTGGGGCCCAAAATTTGTCGAGTGGAGACTACGAACCGAAAGACGCAGAGCAGGCAGACCCCACATAAGGTGGTCAGACGACCTGGTGAAGGCTGCGGAAATACACTGGATAAGGGTCGCTCAAGACCGGTCCTTATGTGGGGGGGCCTATGTCCAGCAGTGGACGTCTTTCAGCTGAAAAAAACTTTTTATCAAAAAATAAAACCGCCGAAAAAAAAACTGAAAAGCATAAAATAATAATCGAATTACTAAGTTCTTAAAGTAATGTAGGGTATAAATACCAAGTAATTTTAAGTCGGCGCGCCACACAAGCAAATTTCTTAATTACGTAAAGAATTTTGGTTATTTCTTTAAATTTAAGGTACCTACCTAATTTAGTGATCTTTGTACGAGGAATCTGTGGCGCCGACTCAAAATTACTTGGTATTTATACCCTACATTACTTTAAGAACTTAGTAATTCGATTATTATTTTATGCTTTTCAGTTTTTTTTCGGCGGTTTTATTTTTTGATAAAAAGTTTTATTTTATGCTTTTCAGTTCTTTTCATCATCATCATCATTTCAGCCGTAAGACGTCCACTGCTGGACATAGGCCTCCCTCAAGGCTCTCCATCTGTACCGATCGCAGGTGGCCTGCATCCAGCGTGGACCCGCAGCCTTGTGCAGATCATCTGTCCATCTGGTCGGTGGACGTCCTACGCTGCGCTTGCCGATCCGTGGTCTCCACTCGAGAACTTTTCGGCCCCAGCGGCCATCTGTTCTGCGGGCTATATGACCTGCCCATTGCCACTTCAACGAGCTTATCCGCTTGGCTATGTCGGTGACCCTGGTTTCTCTGCGTATGTCCTCATTTCTGATTCGATCCCGCAGAGAAATCCCGAGCATAGCCCGCTCCATGGCTCGTTGAGCTACTCGGAGCCTGTTCATAAGCCCTATAGTGAAGCACCACGTTTCAGAACCGTATGTCATCACTGGCAGCACACATTGGTTAAATACCTTCGTCTTCAGGCACTGAGGAATATTGGACGAGAAGACGTTGCGTAGTTTCCCGAACGCCGCCCATCCGAGCTGGATTCGGCGATTGACCTCCTTCTCGAAGTTGGACCTACCTAACTGGATGGTTTGTCCTAGGTATACGTACTCGTCGACAACTTCGAGAACCGAGTTCCCAACCATAACTGGGGTAGGCAGAACATGGACATTAGACATGACCTTCGTCTTGTCCATGTTCATTTTAAGGCCCACCTGTTGGGAGACTCGGTTGAGGCCTTCGAGCATCGTGCTGAGTTCCTCCATCGACCTTGCCATGACTACGATGTCGTCGGCAAACCGAAGGTGAGTGATGTATTCGCCGTTAATATTGATGCCCTGCCCTTTCCATTCTAGAAGTTTGAAGGCGTCTTCTAAAGTGGAGGTGAACAGTTTCGGAGATATAACATCTCCCTGTCTCACGCCTCTGTTCAAGGGAATAGCCTTCAAATTCTGTTCCTGTACTCGGACAGATATGGTGGCGTTGCTATACAAACACTTCAGCACTTCGATGTACCGATAGTCAATCCGGCATCGTTGGAGAGACTCTAGCACCGCCCATGTTTCGACCGAATCAAAGGCCTTCTCATAGTCCACAAACGCTAGACATAGCGGCAAGTCATACTCTTCGGTCTTCTGTATAACTTGCCGCAGCGTATGTATGTGGTCTATGGTACTAAAGCCTTTTCGGAAGCCGGCTTGTTCGGGAGGCTGGAAGTCATCAAACCTTCGTTCGAGACGATTGGCGATGATCCTGGAAAACAGCTTATAAACATGGCTCAAAAGCGAGATGGGCCTATGATTCTTCAAAAGGGTTTTATCGCCCTTCTTAAAGAAAAGCACCACCTCACTTCTGTTCCATGCTTCAGGCGTGGTCCCTTCGAGTAGGACAGAATTAAAGAGCCTCTGAAGGACTTTGAGTACCGGTGTTCCACCCGCTTTCAGAAGCTCTGACGTGATTCCATCCTCACCCGGTGCCTTGTTGTTTTTAAGCAGTTTCAGGGCCATCCTTATCTCGTACAGGCTGATGTCCGGGATATCTTCGGTATAGTGTCGGGTTAGGTTAGGGTTCAGTTCTTTTAGGGTTTTATTATTGTCTTCTCTCACAAGGTGTTCAGTAGTCACACCGCATAAGGTGATCAGACGACATGGTTGACAGGGACGACAGGACCGGTCGGTATGGCAATTTGTGGGGGAGGCCTATGTCCAGCAGTGGACGTCTTTCGGCTGAAATGTTTATTATTTTATTTCATTTCAAAATATATTTAAGTAAGTATCCAAAGTTATAGCATAATGTAAATACAGAACACGGCAATGCAACCTGTGAGTGCATAAAAGTCCCACTGACCAAAAAGTCACCCCTATTTTCCTACCCTTAGGGTGGGATTTTTTTTCCAATTTTTTATGGGACCCACTTCAAGGTATTCCCTGTCGATTAAAAAAAGAATTATCAAAATTGGACTACTCTGTAAAAAGTTATGCGTGATCATACATTAAAAAAAAAAAAGAAAAAAGAAATATACGTGTCGAATTGAGTACCTCCTCCTTTTTTTTTCGTCGGTCAATGATGATGCAAATAAGATTCCTTGACATTGTCTATAGCTTTTTTTTCGCCACTCTCCGTGAAAACGACGATGACCCTTTCGTCTATTGATCGGTGACGTCACAGCCCTTCCCCGCTGCCATTAGGGTCATCATTCGTGTCATTTATCAAGCTCCATTCTGTGGGACATTACTTAGCTAGAGGTGGGTCGGAAGGAAATGGTCACTGATTGGTACCAAGTATATATGTATACTAGTGGATCTTGGTATATACTTTGCGAGTAGGTTGTTTGACTGCTCCGTGGCTCAGTTGGCAGTGATGTGGACTGAGTAAGCGTGTGCACCCGGGTTCGATTCCCGGGCGGGGCGAATATTGATATGATGAATATCGATGTTTGTTTCCGGTCTGGGTGTGATGTTCGTCTCTGTGTGTGTTTCGGGCACCCTAGATACAGGTTCTTCCTAGTTAGGGGCTCTGAGTGTGATGTGTTATTATTATTATTGAATGGGTATATATACTTAATGAGACGATTATACCAATACTTATGCCAATAGCGAAAAAAAAAACTAAATTAATATCTCCTATACCACAGCAAAGGTTAAATTATTCATCTTCTGACGGCCCCAGGCTCCACGGAGGAGTAACGGGAATAGAGAGAGAGAGATATGTTAAGGGCCCTTTTAAAAGTGGCCACTTTAGTTTCAAAAAGGTTTTTTTCTTTGATTTTGAACCTGAAAGCTACACAACAGGGCCTACTGTATGGCGATTACAATTTACAATAAGCTTCCAACTATGTTTAAGACAAAATCAATACCTCAACTTAAGAATCATTTACACAGGTTCCTAATAACAAAAATGTACTATTCTATTGATGAATATATCAAAGACAAAATATAATTCTATTTGACAACATAATTTATTAATTAATTCATAGACGTCTGTGACATAGCCCTAGATATTATCATAAATAAATTGTATTTTTTTGTAAATACTGCATGACCTTAGTTTTTAATACAAGTATTTGCACACTGACTTCCAGTAGAATATGTTAGATCCTAGTGTATAATTGACCATCTATTGTAATGTAACTCATATTCTGGCAAATAAATTTATTTCATTTCATTTCATTTCATAAAAAATTCTAAGAAAGATTATCTAGGGAGTCAAAGGCGCGTATTTTTGATTTCGGCCATGGTTTAGAAGATATTAAATATTTATCGGAAGTGGCGCTAGTTTCGCACCGTGTAAGCCCTGAGGTAAACACTCAAAGCTTAAGCTCACCTTAACATTATTCCTTAAGATGGTAACTCTCGGTATGGTGCGAAATTCAAATTTTTTCGTGTTTTTTATTTATTCTGGCTAAAGTATACATCTTTAATAAAGTTTAAATGAATTCGCGTATGTAAAAAACCATCTCCCACATTCATTGCAATACAACGTTTTTGGAAGACAGACCTACAGATTTTGTGTCTAAGGGGTAAAAGGCCAAAAAACAAGTTCCTTGAATATACACAAAATCGGTAACTCTGTCTTTCAAAAACGATATATCACAATGTGGGAAATAGGTTTTTTTGTACGCGAATTCATTTAAACCTTATTAAAAATGAATACTTTCGCCAAAATAATAAAAAAACGTGAAAATATTAGAATTTCGCGCCATACGGTATGGCCCATACCGTGAGTTACCGCCTTAAAGATGCTAATTTTGGACGTTCAACGCGTTCTGCATGGCTAAGAGTGAAACAGCTTGATAACAATAAAAATTTCAGGAACACAAGCCGCGCATGCTGTTGCTCGATCGAGGTCTGCGCTATAATGATGAACATCGTACTGCAGGACGCGCCCTTCCTCGCCTTTAGGCTGCTGATCATATGCCACTATAAGATCATCAACTATATGAACATATTCTTCACTTGCAAGAATACTTTGGTAAGTAGGAATCTACTGTACCAGAATTCTGTTCTGTTCTGAATTTGTAGAGAACAGTAAGTAATAGATAAAGACTGCTTCGTGGCTCAGTTGGCAGTGATGTGGACTGAGTAAGCGTGTGCACCTGGGTTCGATTCCCGGGCGGGGCGAATATTTATAAGATGAATATCGATGTTTGTTTCCGGTCTGGGTGTAATGTTTGTCTCTGTGTGCGTTTCGGGCACCCTAGATACAGGTTCTTCCTAGTTAGGGGCTCTGAGTGTGATGTGTTATTTAAAGTGGTTTTCCAAGGGGTTTCTTATCAGGGAGGACTGAGGTTTGATCCCCGTTGCGGCAAATGTGACACACCATAGTGGAAGGTACTTATGCAATAAACATCTTCTACCAGAGAGCATCTTCCTTGTTCTGTGTTCTACCATAATGTGTTCTTAAAGGAGAGTTGTTGGGAAATGTGATCAGATTCAATACTTTACGTAGTCTCTACGCTACGACATTGACTGACCAATTGGTTGAAATTTAAAATAAAATACAATAGTACAATGTCGGTCTAGGAGGCCGTAACAGATTTGTCTACGGTTTCGTCAACCCTAGACTGTATTACCAGAGAACAAGAGCTATATTGCAATACAGAAAAACCGGAAGTGTTACGGCGACCTATTCTGCCACTGTACCACAAAAGGCTATGCAAGCAATGAAAATTAGATATGCAATTACTGTGTTAGTTCGAGCAGATTTGATGATGCAAAATTTTTGGCGCAGGTAATTCTGCTGCAAATCTATAGGCTGTACGTTTTGCATTTGGAAACGGCTGAGGAGGGTACCGGGTCGGTTTACAGGAAGAAAAACAAAAACAGCACCGACAAGAAAGACGAGAGACGCCACAAGTAAGGACACAAACCTTTTCTAAAAGATTCTTAAAGAAAATCATGTACTCTTCCACTAAAAAAATATAATTAGTGGGTCGTTTTGAAATTTAAAATTCATTAAATATCAGAACACAAGGCACCTTTGTCTTATTGAAAGTCTACAATACCTACCTTTAATTAATTACTTGACTGCTCCGTGGCTCAGTTGGCAGTGATGTGGACTGAGTAAGCTTGTGCACCTGGGTTCGATTCCCGGGTGGGACGAATATTGATATGATGAATATCGATGTTTGTTTCCGGTCTGGGTGTAATGTTCGTATCTGTGTGTGTTTCGGGCACCCTACCTACAGGTTCTTCCTAGTTAGGGGCTTTGAGTGTGATGTGTTGTTATTATTACTTAAAACATAGTACGTATCCTATACTGCATGAGGCGATGTGGTGAAGGCTCGTCCCGCATGCCGCTCCAGGCAAGCTAATGCGAAATAGTATACGTACATTATCGTCGCCATCACGGCCAAAATAAGTCCATGGGCCTTATTCATCTTGTTATAATGATAATAGATCAATAATAAGTATGTAACTTGTTCATAAACTTTCCAGAAAACACCATAAAGCTAAGAAGCATGCAAGGAGAGAAGGCGGCGAAACTTCTATATCAGTTATTAGTGATCCTCGGAGAGGCGATCGAGTGGAAGGGGGGAGAATAAGGTACATGTGCCTAGATATTAACCCTGTTATTCATAAAAAAATTAAGAGCATGTTAGTTATTTGACGTATGTCAATTTAGACTGGATGTCACGTATTTACCATACAACAAACCAGAGAAGTAGACCTCCAGTAAAGCTACTTTAAACTTACTGTATCTTGATGAATGATACGGTTAATCTTTATCATTATCATCACAACCGAACCTATCGACATCCAATGCTAGACTTAGGTCACCCCCACAGAATCTATAGACCAGGGAGGCAAGTTTCTTAACTAAAAACGATCGACTCGTAATTGGCTTGTTAGCGACTTGGTTAACCATTGCTGTTTTCTTTGGGCGTGCACCAGAAATTGTTAAAGCGGCGGCTTTGAACCTCGAAATTAGACCTATATCACATTTAACATCACTGCATACCTGAACCGTGTATAAGGGCTCAAACAGACGAGCGACAGTATGTCGGCGACGACTCGCGACACCGCCTTAATACTGTCGCTCGCCTGTTTGAGCCCTAAATGGTCGTCACAAAAACCAAACACAATTAGGAGGCATTTTAGTAAGGTTCGGCAAAAACGCCCACGAAAGTGATAGCGTGTCAGTCCTGTTAGCTTTGCAATTAGTAACAAAGGAATTTTCCGCCATTATTGCCCGCTATTTTTGATTATGAGGTAAAACCAAGACTTCATTTTGTACTTTCCTTATATCAGAATCCTACTAGAAGTTTGTAAGTGTAAGTGTGGATGTTTTCTACTCTTACACGTAAAAATTACTGAATGGATATTAATGAAACTTTACAATAATGTAGCGTAAACATCATATAAGGATATTAAGGATTTGACTGTTTGAAGGCAAATTACGGGCGCACACTGTAGATTCTGAATATATCTGACCAAAGTGAAAAAAAAACTGCAAAATGAATTTTATCGACATATTTCTAAAAAATTGAAAAACAATCATCTACTAGATTTTATTGAGTAAGGTCTTTTGTACCATTATTTTCTTACCCTGTTATTCATAAAAAGTGAAAGTGCATTTTAGTTATTTGACGTATGTCAATTTATGGATGTCACGTATTTACCATACAATAAACCAGAGAAGTAGACCTCCAGTAAAGCCACTTAAACTGTACTGTATCTTTATAATTAAGTCGGTTAGTCTTTTCCTAACTTTACGAGCGTTCCGGTGAAAACTTATTTCAATGACATACATACATCTCACGCCTTTTATTCCTCCCGGAGGGTTAGGCAGAGGCACCAGCTTGAGAGCCGGACCCACGTTTAGCCGAGTTTAAGCTTTATTACCAACGTGAAAAGGGGCCAGCTTGTCGCCGCGGTTATAACGACCACTACTGCGGCCGGGACCAACGGCTTAACGTGCCTTCCGAAGCACGGAATTATCATACTTTTCGGACAATCAGGTGATACAAGCCTACAATGTCCTATCCAACCGAAAACAACCACAACGTGATTTTTGTGAGAAATCAATATGTGGTGTTATCTGCGGGGATCGAACCCACAACCTTCCGTGCAGTGGCGCAACGCGCTACGCTACTGAGCTACGGAGGCGGCAATTATTATTTCAATGAGTTATGAGTTTTAGAGTACAGTCGGCGTGACACTTTTTTTTGTTGCAAAATAGCTCTTGTTATTTGGTAATACAGTCAAGAGGCGCACGAGACCATAGACAAATCTGTTACCCCGTCTCTCCTCACCTTCTTCTTAGTGCAGTTTCAATGTGTGAATTATTTACTTAAAAACATTTATTGAAGTTTAATTTTATGAATTTTCAGAGCAATAATCCTGACGAATTCCGACGAGATCAAAGAGTTGGAATTATCAAAGTTATTTCGCGACCAAGTAGGCGTCGAAAACGAGAAGAAGAAAGTGTAAGTATACTTTTTAGGCATCCTAGATAAAGGTTCTAGTTCTAGGTTCACAGGTTACATTCACTGTCAGTGTTTGGAGTTTTTCTACTCGGTCGAGTATGATACTCGGACAAGTCGGTCTCGAGAACAGATTATTTCTGGCTAGAGCCGTCTCATATTATACTCATACTCCGTTGAGCGTAAGCTTCACTGTCTTGAAGTCGGAACTCGACTATGTATTTTCTATTTTGAGCGAACCAGAACACAAGTTAAGTAATTTTTTACACTTTATAGTGCTACTCCGACTTGACAGTACCAAGCACATAAGCATTCAATCTAATTTAACATTTTAGGGACTCTATGTAAGCCAATAATAATAAGCTGTATTATGCACTGCACTTCAGGGGTTTTGCAGTTTTGCAGTAATCGATATGTAGCAAATTACTTATAGTATGTATATTAAAAGCATGTGCAACAGCTGTTTAAATAATCAACAAAATTATGAAAAATTTCACCATATTTTAAGCCCATTAAAATTTTAACGTAAGTAAACAAGAGCATAACTTGTAAGTCACGTTCTTTTGAACAAACTGGGTTGTTTTGATGAAATTTTGTACTTACTTTCAATTTCAATCATGCATGTGTGACTGTGAAATTGAATTGGTTTGAATGGAAACTTTTCGGATCTCCGAAATGCGTCGCACTGTTCGTCTCTGAGAAAGTAGACTTTTTCATTAAACAAGTAGGTATACCTTCTCCTTCCTTTAGTTTGTATTCATTATGGGTTGCCTGGAAGCAATCGCTTTAAGCGATAAGGCCACCCATTGCCTTTTTTTTCTGCAAATTCGAAATTCGAAATTTCACTATTCCTGTATTATTTCGATGTTTTGTTTTATTTGTTTTTTTTTGGCAATAAAGCGTTTATTTATTTCATTTCATTTTACAAGTCGCTAAAATTTTAAATTAGATTGAATGATTTATGTGCACTGATCCCTCTTATTCCATAATTAATTTTTTAAACACTTCGATATGAATTCTGTAATCCAAAGCCATACTATATATTAATATTATTTTTTATTATTATAAATGCGAAAGTAACTCAAGTCTGTCTGTCTGTCTATCTCGCTTTCCTGAGAAAACTACTGAACCGATTTAAATGATTTTTTGTATATGGATAGTCTAGATTTTGAGAAAGGACATAGGCTACTTTTTATCCCGAAATTCCTACGGGAAAATTGGGAAATTGATATTTTAAGAGATAATGCGCTGGGGAAGCCGCGGGGCGGGGCGCCTTGTTTTAAATAATTCGGGAGGTACTTACTTAAATAAATGTCTTATCTACACAATTATGTAATATCTACAACTTAAAATGATAATTTTAAACCATTCTTTGGAAAACAAGTCGAAAGTCGGCTGACATTCTCAGTCGAGTTGCTGCTCGAACTCGCACTCCAAAGTGTCAAAAAGAAACTTGAAGTCGTTCTCCACTCCAATTGAAAAAAAAAATGAAAATGAAAAAATAATTATTTAAAATATTAAATCCTTAAACTAAGTTAGTTTAACAATAGCTTCCACACTAAGCGTGAGCCTGTATTGTGGCAACTAATATATTAGTTTTAAAAAGTATACAAAATTGTTGTTAGCGGGGCGCTGCTAAAATTTTTATTTTCAAGTTTTTTAAGAAATTATAGAAGATACACTTTAAGAATGTATATAAAATACAAAATTTACATATATATTTATATATAGGGCTTATATAAAATAATAAACAAAGTCGAGTGTCGACTTCGGACAGTAAAGCATACACTCGATGGAGTAGAAGACGGCTCGAGCCATAATAATCAGTACTCGGGAACGACTTGTCCGAGTACAATACTCGATTGAGTAGCCTCCAAAAATTGACTATGAATATCACCCTAACGCCCCGCCGCGTCAGGCTAGCGCTCAAGCACGCCGCTACGCTATAGCGCCGTCTGTTAGACAAAGCCTTCTAATATAAGAAATATTGTTCAACAGCACAAAAAAGAAACACGCGAAGACACAGAGCTCTGAGGAATCCCTGAACAACATTCAGCATACAACAGACGACTCGGGCATTTGACAGCACCGGGTCCGCCGCGAGAGCCCTAAACGGAGCCCTAGGCGGAGCCCTAGGCACAAGCACAGGGAAGAAAAACAACGAGACAAAAAGAAACACAAGAAGCAATCGAGCGAGAGTGAAAGTGATAGCGATAGTTGAAAAAATGAAAAAAATATTGGTTGAAAGGAATTTGTATCCATGCCTTTTTGAGCTGGAAAAATTTAACTCACTTTTTTGGCGGGAGTTTTGACAGATGAGATGTCAGACGGGGGACGGATTTGTGTGGTGATCAGAAATGTCTAGTTTTATCTACGAATAATATATTCGTAGGTACTTAGGGCTATGTAAAAAGAGGATTTAAGTTAATTAGTTATATTATATAGAAATTTAAGTGACAAAAATTATTAAAATAAGAATTTGTTATGTAATGAATTAAAACGAACACTAAAAGTTTGGATATTCACCAGATAAATTTGCGGTAGGTATCTACTATCTATTCTACTACATATATAACAATAAATTGTGGTTCGTTAATCTCGCCAAAACTCGAGAACGGCCGAACCGCTTTAGTTGGTTTTGGTTTTGAAATGTTCGTAGTAATTTCGTTAGAAATATTAGTCGTTCCCGGGAAGGTTTAAAAGGTGAGGAAATGTGGAAAAATAGAGGTGATGTTAGTAGAAACAACAATTTAGTTTTACCATATAAATTTGTAAAGCGCGATACGAAGTTCGCCTGTATAGCTCTTCCTATATCTTCTCCTGTATAAACAAAAATGAATCGTGGTTTGTAAGTCTCGTTAAAACTCTAGAACGGCCGGGCCGATTTAGCTGATTTTGGTTATGAAATGTTCGTTCGCCGGAACAGCTAGATTATAAATAAGATTAAGTACAACTTGCCTGTACTTACTTTTTTTAGTACAGTGGCGGACTAGGAGGCCGTAACAGATTTGTCTATGGTTTCGTCAGCCCTAGATTGTATTACCCAAGAAAAAAAGCTATTTTGCAATACAGAAAAACCGGAAGTGTTACGCCGACCGTGTCCGCCACTGTACCTACTTAGTAAATTAAATATTAAATTTTAGTATTTTAATATTCGCTATGTTAATTCATAGCTTAATGTAGAAACGTTACGAATTCGATTTAAAGTAAGAGATGAAAGTGCCTTGACAAAAATGTCTACGATACAATGCCTAAAATAAAGTTATAGGTAGGTACTCGATTAAACACTACCACACACTTCTAGGGTACCTACAAACAAACTAAGTACAAGGTACTACTATGTAGAGATTACTAAATAGTTAGTACTACTACTTTATAATACCAACTTGAGCCCAGAGGTCCTATTACGGCCGCTTTTGCAATATTGCTGTTCGTCCTCTAGAGTGTCAAAGTAAATACAAAAAAAACGAAATGAGGACGCAAAGCAATATTGCAAAAGCGGACGTAATAGGCCCTCTGGCGAGTACCTTCTTCGTAGTACCTATGTTACTTAGTTTAAGTAAGTAGTACTTTTTTTTTGCGAGGTAGTAGGTATTATGTACCTAGTACCTACGGTATTAGCATATAAAATGTAGGAACGTAACTAGAGAACTGTTTTTTATATTAATATAAGTGTCTTAATAAGTGTATTATCATGATTTTTGAAGTAAATTAAAAATGTTTCCTATAAAAAATTTCGTTTTTGTTTTTTCTTCATTTAATAAAAAGATTAAGATTTAATACTTACACTTAAATACAAACAATTTAAAATGTAGGTAAATTAAACAATTGATGGTACAGATAGGTTATTAAACTTGCATGCAATGGCCGACCTTATCGTTAAGAGCCACACTCTGTAGATTTATTTGGTCTATAACCTAAAAGCTATAAAAAGGTGCCTTAAAAATACTAGGCTACATTATTTAGCTGTGCCACATTTTTGATATTTGCCTTAGTTTAGAAGTTTTTTTTTTTTTTTCGCGAATTTGTTGGGGAGTTTTGCCATATCGCCACGCTTGGCAGGCGGGTTGGCGACGCAGTATGGCTATTCAAGTTTTTATCAACGAAAGACGCCCTGCTGCCCGTCCTTCGGGCGTAACCTTTAGTTGCCTTTTACTTTTACGACACCCAAGGAGGAGAGAGATGGCGTGGTTGTGTGGTATTCTATGCCACCACCATTTCCCAACTTTTAATGCATTTTAATTACTGCTCCGTGGCTCAGTTGGCAGTGATGTGGACTGAGTAAGCGTGTCCGATTCCCTGGGTGCCTGGGTCCGATTCCCGGGCGGGGCGAATATTAATACGATAAATATCGATATGTTTCCGGTCTGGGTGTGATGTTCGTCTCTGTGTGTGTTTCGGGCACCCTAGATACAGGTTCTTTCTAGTTAGGAGCTCTGAGTGTGATGTGTTATTGTTTTTTTTTAATATAAAAATTTACTATTAAATTACTTAACTGATTTTATTTAACAACAAAAATAAATTACTTATAACGACTTAAAACTAAACAAAAAAAAGTCTCGGTTACTAAATTACTTAGTTTTTGCTCAATTCGGCACCGTAATGGTAGTAAAATGTTTTCCAAAAGTATGATCGCTCTGGTGTTAGTGGCGCTACGTATTGTGGCTCTAGGAGTATCGCCAAGTGGTGGGGGTAGGGAAGCCATTCGCCATTCGCTGCATCTGGTGTTGGTGTTCTGAAAGAAAAAAAAATCATTTCAAAAACTGTTGTAGTGGTACTGAAACAGTGTATTCTTATGAAATTTTAAGAAAAAAGATATTATGTTTTGTTCAGAGTCTCCGAACACCCCCGAACGCGTCCATACAAAAAGAGAAAACGTTTTTCCACTACTAATAATTTTCCAAACAAAACCAAGACAAACTTGCTTTGAATTTTTAAGGCTCAGTTGTGTAGCTTTCACGTTCCAAATCCACGAATGGATGGAGTTTTGGAGACCAGTAAAAACACAACGATGTTGATCGGATGCCGTTTTATTCGAGAATGCACTCTTAGCCTATTTTACATGGTCGGGTTATACATGGTCGGGTTATAGCGCAGGCGACGCCACTCGCCGCGGCGGAGCCATACGTATAGGTACATATGTATATAGATAGGTAGATGCTGTCACGATGTGACAAAATCTAAAGAAAAAACCGTTTGTTGCCTAGTGGCCACTTTAGTTTTCGTAAAAGATTTTTTCTAAGATCACTATCCTAAAAGCTACACAACAGAGCCTTACAAATTCAAATCAAGATTATCTAGGGAGTCAAAGACGCATATTTTTGATTTCGGCCATGGTTTAGAAACATACATAAATATAATCTCACGCCTTTTATTCCCCGAAGGGTGAGGCAGATGTACCAGCTCAAGAGCCGGACCCACATATAGCCGAGTTTATGCTTTATTACCAACGTGACAAGGGGCCAGCTTGTTTAGGTTTAGAATTAGAAGATTTATCGAAGTGGCATTAGTTTCACCCCTTATTATACAACACAAGCTACACATTTTCTGAGACAACACTTACCCGAACTTAGCGAAGTTAGTCCACATCATAGTCATAAATGTGACGATTCTCGCATCGTCTTCATCCATTGGAAGCGGCAGTCTTTCGAGCTCGAAAACATAGAACAAATCGTCCTGATTCGTTGTAGCTGGTAAGCTACTGTTTGTCAGAAGCCTTCCTAAATTCCTGTTGCCTATATAGTCGAAAATATACTCGTATACTGGCAGACCGGAGTTGTTAGCGAAAAGTTCAGTAAAAAGAGACATCGGTCCTACGTAATCGAAGTCAGAATTCATATTTATTATTCCACCAATAACAGCTTCTTCAGAAATCGTCTCGTTTCCAAAGTAAGTCTCGTGTAGTACTTTTCTGACTTCCTCTTTGTCTTCGTTTGGTACAGTCAAGCTTTTCTTGTCCAAAGCGGAGTAATCTCCGTTTATAATTCTGTCGATTTGACTTGTTATAGTGTTGTAATCGAGTGTAGAAGTCAGACCTTCTACGGTTGTTAGACCAGCGATTACTGGCACGGGATTATAATCCTTGTGTTCCTTGCCTTTAGAGAGGATGTTGAATGGCGTGTCCGTTAAGAATGCTTCTTCATTTTCAAATTCCTTTTCAACTGTAGGTAGGAATACAGATTTTGGATTCATTTGTTTTCCAATAGCCTGTTCCACTTCCAAGATAGAACTTTCAGAGTAACTTTTTAGTAAGGTTTCAGGGTCTGCAGTATTGAGGCCTAGAGCTTTAGCAACTTGGCTGGCAGTAGCTAGACCATTAGGGTCGAAGGAATGTGGTGAAAACAGTGTTCCACTTTGAGTTATAATCTTGTGGAATAGACCTTTCGTTGTCTTAGACAGCATGAGGTACAGCGCTGCAATACCACCGGAGCCTTGACCGAAAACTGTCACGTTTTCGACATCACCACCAAATTGGTGTATATTTTCCTTAATCCATCTCAAGGCAGCTCTGATATCCTTCAATCCAGCATTCCCAGGTGCCTCTTCAATATCAAGATTCAAAAATCCATAAGCGTTTAGCCTATAATTCAGTGTAACCACAAGCACACCATGGCTGACCAAGTATTGGGGCCCGTAGAAGCTTGGTGACCCCGACCCGGTGCCAAAACCACCCCCATGGAGGTAGACCATGACTGGCATGGTGGAATTGGTGACGTAGGTTGTGGGGGTGAATATGTTGAGGACAAGACAGTCTTCGTTGTCGCTTGGAACGGCTAGAGGGTCGTTGGTGGGGAATTGGGGACATATGACTGCTCGAGCGTTGGCTTTGAATATGCCGGTGAAGGCTGGAGGTTCTGATGGTGCCTGTTGGGTGAAAAATTTTGATTTCAGTGAGGTAGATTTAAGTATTCTTATGTAAAGCAAATGGTTGTACATATTGTTTCTTTATAATATGTAATTTGAACAAGAAAACTAAGTAAGACAGGTTAAAGTATTTAAGTAGGTATATAGAAAGTAAGATGTAGTGTTTCGGCAGACAACCTTAATCAATATATATAAAACTCTTCCGTTAGTGACTGACTGACTGACTGACTGACTGACTGACTGACTGACTGACTGACTGACTGACTGACTGACTGACTGACTGACTGACTGACTGACTGACTGACTGACTGACTGACTGACTGACTGACTGACTGACTGACTGACTGACTGACTGACTGACTGACTGACTGACTGACTGACTGACTGACTGACTGACTGACTGACTGACTGACTGACTGACTGACTGACTGACTGACTGACTGACTGGACTGACTGGACTGACTGACTGACTGACTGACTGACTGACTGACTGACTGACTGACTGACTGACTGACTGACTGACTGACTGACTGACTGACTGACTGACTGACTGACTGACTGACTGACTGACTGACTGACTGACTGACTGACTGACTGACTGACTGACTGACTGACTGGACTGACTGACTGACTGACTGACTGACTGACTGACTGACTGACTGACTGACTGACTGACTGACTGACTGACTGACTGACTGACTGACTGACTGACTGACTGACTGACTGGACTGGACTGACTGACTGACTGACTGACTGACTGACTGACTGACTGGACTGACTGACTGACTGACTGACTGACTGACTGACTGACTGGACTGACCTGACTGACTGACTGACTGACTGACTGACTGACTGACTGACTGACTGACTGACTGACTGACTGACTGACTGACTGACTGACTGACTGACTGACTGGACTGACTGACTGACTGACTGACTGACTGACTGACTGACTGACTGACTGACTGACTGACTGACTGACTGACTGACTGACTGACTGACTGACTGACTGACTGACTGACTGACTGACTGGACTGACTGACTGACTGACTGACTGACTGACTGGACTGACTGACTGACTGACTGGACTGACTGACTGACTGACTGGACTGACTGACTGACTGACTGACTGACTGACTGACTGACTGACTGGACTGACTGGACTGACTGACTGACTGACTGACTGACTGACTGACTGACTGACTGGACTGACTGACTGGGACTGACTGACTGACTGACTGACTGACTGACTGACTGACTGACTGACTGACTGACTGACTGACTGACTGACTGACTGACTGACTGACTGACTGACTGACTGACTGACTGACTGACTGACTGGACTGACTGACTGACTGACTGACTGACTGACTGACTGACTGACTGACTGACTGACTGACTGACTGACTGACTGACTGACTGACTGACTGACTGACTGACTGACTGACTGACTGACTGACTGACTGACTGACTGACTGACTGACTGACTGACTGACTGACTGACTGACTGACTGACTGACTGACTGACTGACTGACTGACTGACTGACTGACTGACTGACTGACTGACTGACTGACTGACTGACTGACTGACTGACTGACTGACTGACTGACTGACTGACTGACTGACTGACTGACTGACTGACTGACTGACTGACTGACTGACTGACTGACTGACTGACTGACTGACTGACTGACTGACTGACTGACTGACTGACTGACTGACTGACTGACTGACTGACTGACTGACTGACTGACTGACTGACTGACTGACTGACTGACTGACTGACTGACTGACTGACTGACTGACTGACTGACTGACTGACTGACTGACTGACTGACTGACTGACTGACTGACTGACTGACTGACTGACTGACTGACTGACTGACTGACTGACTGACTGACTGACTGACTGACTGACTGACTGACTGACTGACTGACTGACTGACTGACTGACTGACTGACTGACTGACTGACTGACTGACTGACTGACTGACTGACTGACTGACTGACTGACTGACTGACTGACTGACTGACTGACTGACTGACTGACTGACTGACTGACTGACTGACTGACTGACTGACTGACTGACTGACTGACTGACTGACTGACTGACTGACTGACTGACTGACTGACTGACTGACTGACTGACTGACTGACTGACTGACTGACTGACTGACTGACTGACTGACTGACTGACTGACTGACTGACTGACTGACTGACTGACTGACTGACTGACTGACTGACTGACTGACTGACTGACTGACTGACTGACTGACTGACTGACTGACTGACTGACTGACTGACTGACTGACTGACTGACTGACTGACTGACTGACTGACTGACTGACTGACTGACTGACTGACTGACTGACTGACTGACTGACTGACTGACTGACTGACTGACTGACTGACTGACTGACTGACTGACTGACTGACTGACTGACTGACTGACTGACTGACTGACTGACTGACTGACTGACTGACTGACTGACTGACTGACTGACTGACTGACTGACTGACTGACTGACTGACTGAGTGACTGACTGACTGACTGACTGACTGACTGACTGACTGACTGACTGACTGACTGACTGACTGACTGACTGACTGACTGACTGACTGACTGACTGACTGACTGACTGACTGACTGACTGACTGACTGACTGACTGACTGACTGACTGACTGACTGACTGACTGACTGACTGACTGACTGACTGACTGACTGACTGACTGACCGACTGACTGACTGACCGACTGACTGACTGACTGACTGACTGACTGACTGACTGACTGACAGACAGACAACGCAGAGCCGAAACTACTGGGCGTACAAAGCTGAAATTTGGCATGTAGGTTCCTTAAGGAGTGTAGGTGAGCACTAAGAAGGGATTTCCTGAAATTCCCACGGGGACGGGAAAAAAACGGGATTTTTGTGTTTATGACAAATCTGCGCGGGAAAAAACCGCGGGGCAGCCTCTAGTTAATAATAAAACCTGACTATAGGTATGCAGCCTATCTGTATAGCTCTAGCTATACAAATAGGCTGCATCACCGTATTGAATAATATCAAATTCGAAGAAACCAAATCACTCTTAAAGACGATGGACCTGCACATCATAAAATAAGCGTAAAGTGTATAGGGACATACTAGGTGACCAAGCGAATTTCTTACAGTGGCGGTCTAGGTGGGTGTAACAGATTTGTCCTATGGTTTCGTAAGCCCTAGCCCCGCAGCATGACGGACTATTTGTCGAATCTTTCTGTCACTTTTAATCGCTTTTGACATTTCAATGCGGGAAAATGTATGGAGACGATCGACAAAAGTGACAGATAGATACGACAAAGTCGACAAATTTTCGACATGTTACCACTGCTAGCCCCGCAGCATGACGGACTATTTGTCGAATCTTTCTGTCACTTTTAATCGCTTTTGACAATTCAATGCGGGAAAATGTATGGAGACGATCGACAAAAGTGACAGATACGACAAAGTCGACAAATTTTCGTCATGTTACCACTGCTAGACTAGACTGTATTGCCAAAGAACAAAAGCTATTTTGCAATACAGTAAAACCGGAAGTGTAACGGCGAGTTAGACCGCCACTGTACTACCGCTAGAAATGTAAATTTTTGATAAATCACTAAACTTTTTTGAAAATAAATATACAATAGCAAATGTTAAGCACTGAAATGATAATGTTGGATACAAATTTTAGAACTCTACTTATACGAATTTTTCAAAAAAATTCAAAACCTATTCGATTCAAATAAAAAAAAAACAATAGCAATAGAGTCGTCATAGAAGCTTTTTCGTGAGAGGCCTGTAAAAATAGAAAATGTCAGAAAATAGGCCTCCCAAAGGCAGTCTTTTGTTTTAGGCAGTTAAGGCTTATAGAGTTAAACAAAAGACTGCGGTTACCGCTGACGACGAACGGACGTATGAGTATATCATTATTAACTTAGCTGCAGGCGCGTACCTAATCATCAGCGTTGCAGTAGGAGTAGGTATACGCGTTCATACGTTTACATAGACATAGCTACATCCGAGGAACAAAAGTCAAAAAGTTAAAAGTCAAAAATGATTTATTCAATATCTTGTAAGAGATAAATTTTAAAGTAGAGTTTGTTACCCCTTTCTTCTCTACGCTGTAAAATCATTGCGAAAGGGAGTAGAATCATTTGAATCATACAATAAGTGATATCTTGTATCTAATAAGGATACAAGATATCACTTATTGTATGTCAATTAGACTAATCTAATTGGTAAAGTATCCTAAACTGAGAGGCGAGGTAGTTCAGGGTGCCCACCATTGGCTTAGGCAAACAAATGTTTGCCTTGCCTTACGACAATGGTCGCCTGGAGTCGCCCCCAAACGAGCCCGCTTCTTTCAAATGATTCTACTCCCTTTCGCAATGATTTTACAGCGTAGAGAAGAAAGGGGTAACAAACTCTACTTTAAAATGTATCTCTTTCTTTTTCTTTGTTTTTTTGTGACATTACAATCAATTTGGCGACAATACAAAGAACATCATCAATACATAGTATGAAACAAAGTCTCTTCCCGCGTCTGTCCCTTTGTATGCTTATATCTTTATAACTATGCAGAGGATTTGATTTGATTTGATGCGGTTTTCTTTAAAAGATATAGTGATTCAAGAGGAAGGTTTATAAGTATAATACATGCACAACATAGTTATAGGTGTGGCGCTACAAACTTCGTCGGGTCGACTTGTAAATTATAAAAATTAAATAATGATAATATCGTGCAGAGTTAGAAAACTTCCATGCGTCTTTGTCGTCTTTGAAACGGTTTTCCGTTTTCAGCAGGATCCCGAATGATGGCGATGTGTTTTTATATAATAATAATAATAATAACACATTACACTCAGAGCCCCTAACTAGGCCGAACCTGTATCTAGGGCGCCCGAAACACACACAGAGACGTAAATCACACCCAGACCGGAAACAAACATCGATATTCATCATATCAATATTCGCCCCGCCAAGGAATCGAACCCGGGTGCTCACGCTTACTCAGTCCACATCACTGCCAACTAAGCCACGGAGCAGTCATATGCTAGCGTTCGCACAAAAATCCCATATGTTAGTAGCCAAAAAGGGTCCGTTTCAAAACGGGAAACTGGACTGCCGTGCGAAACGGGGCTAATGGTGACCCGGCTTTAAAATAGGACACTTACCCTAAATTTGTTGGGAATACCGTAACGAATTCCTAAGAACTCGTAATACAATCCATTAGAGCTCAAACTACCCTCGACCTTGCCCTGTTTTGTAATCACTACTTGGGAACTTTCTAGGGAGTTGACGGTGCAAATGGCGGCAAAAAAGTAAATGGCTGCCGATAACATTTTCCCGCGTTTTTTTTTTTAATAAACTTAACTATTAGAATTGCTTAGTAAACAGTGCGTTTTATATTGATCTGAACGTGATTATTCTGTGATTTCAGATAGAGTTGAGATTGACGTGATGATAATTGATTTTGTAATTATGTAATATACATAATAGTGTTATGTAAAGTAATACCTGTTCTGTAACCTAACTTATGTCATCCATACTTTATTTAATACTAGTTCTGTGCCCGCGACTTCGTTCGTGTTGTATAGTGACTTTTCCTAAAGTTTAGACTCTAAACCTTCCCTGGATTTTATTCATTATATTTTTTCAAACGAACTAACCAGCAATTCATTTTTTATATACAGGGTGTATGGCAGATGAGTGGACATACGTTAATGGGGGACATAGGGGACTGTCTGCTATGCGTTCCACCCCGAAGATATGGGCCCCTATAACTTTTTTTTTTTTTTTTTAGAAATTTTCCATTTTTAAGACTTTAGACCCAAATAACTTTTCTAAAAATTAACCAATTCGCAATCTTTAAATTTTATTGCCATCGAGACTCATACAATTATCTTTAAAAACTATAATTAGGTGCACAAGGCAGCTCTACATAAAAAATTACGGGCCCTCAAACTATTTTGTCGACTTTGTTGTATCTATCTGTCACTTTTGTCGATCGTCTCCATACATTTTCCCGCATTTAAATGTCAAAAGCGATTAAAAGTGACAGTTAAATTCGACAAATAGTCCGTCATGCTGCGGGGGCTGTTGTATGTACCTATGTATGTTTGTCCGCGATTATCTTGAGTTTGGCTGCCCCGATTTTGATGCAGTTTTCAGAAAAGTATTCGTTACATTCAGGAGAAGGTTTTAGTACCGATTTTAACCGACTTCGGAAAAGAAGAAATTCTCAGTTTATGTGTGTGTCAGTTTATTAACGGCGAGTTCCTTTTTCGTAAAAAAGAAATTACTGTAACTTTTTTTAGTTTTAAAAATTATGCCACAGCTTATAAAAAAAAAAGGCCGATAAAATTGATGACATCTTTATGAGAGGCCGCGTGAAGAGTAGATACACGAGACCAATACAAAGACGTATTAGAGAAGTAAGGTGTCAGCATCGTAGCAATTGGAAATCAATTGCCTCTGCCTACCCTAATAGGAAACAGGCGTGACGTTTTAATCACTATGTATTAATTTCGAAAATAAGAGTCACCTTCGATTAATTGAAAGTAAAACGATTTTAAATACTAATGTCAAATAAAAGAGCAAACACTCTATTTGGACAGTTTGCATTGATGATTTATTAAATTAAATTAAATTCTATATCAAATTAAAATTTTCCAGTTAGTAAATTGGAAAAATACTTTCTGTACGTCATATAGTAAAGTCAATATGAATAATTTGGCTACGATATTCAGTTAAAATTATTAATCTTTTAGCTTGTGTGCGCCTCGCGGCTTTGCATGAGTAATTTTCCCTTAGAAATTTAGGGATTAAAAGTATCCCATGTCCTTCTCGTGGGGGCCAAGTTTCTTAATTAAAAAACAATCGACTCGTAATTGTCTTTTTAGCGACTTTATTAACCATTGCTTTTTTTGGGCGTGTAACAGAAATTACCTTGATAAAAGCGGTAATGGTGAACGAAGTCGCTAACAATACAATTACGAGACGATCGTTGAAACTTGACCCCGTGCTTCTAAGCTAACCTACCTACAAATTTTCAGCCATATTGGTTGTGTTGTTTAGGCGGGATTGCCTAAATCACAGACAGACATTATTCTTTGTCCATTAGAATATTTACCACGACATATGCCAATTCTTTATGGATGTAAAGTAAGTAAGTTTATGGGTATGAGCATGACTAATGAAAATGAAAAGTATTTATTCAATACTAGTCGACCCGACGAACTTCGTACCGCTGAACCTATTACTATGTTGTGCATGGATTATACATATAAACCTTCCTCTTGAATCGCTTTCTATTAAAAAAAACCGCATCAAAATCCGTTGCATAGATTTAAAGATTACAATTTAAGCATACATAGATCCAGACGCGGGAAGCGACTTTATTTTATACGAGTCTGTCGTCAACTCGCAAGCGCTATTAGACTCGCAATGTTTGCGAGTAAGCACCTTATTATTTTATTTTATTTTTGCGTCGTCAACTCGCAAACTTTAAAGTTACTTGTATTGGGATACAGTTAACTACTGATAGGATAAAAGGTATTATTATCATGGTATCATCATTGATAGTCTAGTACCCATGGGTTGCATCGAAGAAATAGCTTTAAGCAAGAAGACCTCCCATTGCAATGAATCTAAGAAAAGTTTAATCAATATATATAAAACTCTTCCGTTACTGACTGACTGACTGACTGACTGACTGACTGACTGACTGACTGACTGACTGACTGACTGACTGACTGACTGACTGACTGACTGACTGACTGACTGACTGACTGACTGACAGACAACGCAGAGCCGAAACTACTGGGCGTAGAAATCTGAAAATTGGCACGTGGCGTGGGTTCCTTGGGGAGTATAGGTGAGCACTAAGAAGGGATTTCCCGAAATTCCCACGGGAACGGAAAAAAACGGGATTTTAGTGTTTATGAGAAATCTACGCGGGAAAAACCGCGGGGCAGCCTCTAGTTAAGTATATATTAAGACGCTATATGAGTTTTGAAGGGGTTTTAAATCAAGTAATTCTCTTAATCTATAGGAGGTAAAGATCTGAAATTTTAATATAACTATAAGTTTTTGAGGATATAACAAAATTTTTTATAATTTGACCAAATCGTTAGGATGGTTATGGAATTAAGAAAAAAAAACCCTTTTGTAACCCGTTGAGTACCATTTCGTGTTACGTTACTAATTGTGAAAAAAAAAAAAACCCCTATATAGTGTGGCTCGACATTGTTGGGCCGTAACAGAAGTTTGTAGCTGAAAATTGATAATCTTTGCTGCCTGTGCTACATCATTGGTTTCATACAGAAGTAGTTTTCCGTGCCTATCGACCATTACAGCAGAGGTTATATATTATATGTACCGGTGAATTTAAATTTGAATTGCGCTACTAAATCAATAAGAGAATTTAATTAATTAAACAGTAAATTCATAGTAAAAAATCTGCATTTCTTTTCTTTACTGCGAATGCGACGTTTTTTTGTCGCAATAATCTGGGGTACTATTACGGCCACATTTGCGACATTGCTTTACGTCCTCCAGACTGTCAAAGTCAATACAAAAAAAGACAAACCCCCATACCACAAAAAAAGTTAGACCGGTCTATAACCTCACTTTGTTTTAAACCAGGTAAAGCTCTTTTTGTGGTAGAGCCGAAAGATGACAAAAAGCAATATTGTAAAAGCAGCCATAATACAGGGGCTCTTTAATATTAATCTTTATTGATAATATATTATTTTATTGCTAAGAAGGTAGTCTCGTGCGCACTAGACTGTTACTTTAATAAAAGAGACAAAGGGCCATTTTGCAATAAAGAAAGACCAGAAGTGTTACGCTAAAGACTGAAGAGTCCGTGACTGCAATGTTCTGGATAAAATGGATCTGTACTTCCTCGTCAATCGTGTCGTCCAATGGCCCTTTGTGCATCTTATTAAACTTATTTTATTTTCTCACTTGGGATTCGGGGAGTGGGCTGAATGCGTGACAAGAGCGTTACGAAAAGTGTGATTGGACGAGGCGAGCGGCAGTTGATGTAAGCCAGTTGAGAAGTTGGTGAAGTTAAAAAGAGAAAAAATCGTTTCGTGCAATGGCGGTCTAGGTCACCGTAACACTTCCGGTTTTTCTGTATTACAAAATAGCTCTTGTTCTTTGGCAAAACAGTCTAGGGCTGACGAAACCATAGACAAATCTGTAACGGCCTCCTAGACCGACACTGTACTTAGAAGCAAAAGATACACAATGCCTTTTTCACTTCTCGCTTCGTTTTCTTTTTTGAATTTTTCAAATGTTTGCGGCACAACGCTTGCGTCAATAAAGTCGCCGTGTGCACAGTTTGGCAGTTAAAGGAAAACACATGTCCAAACAGGAGGAACAATGATGGCTTATTTGTGAAGTTTTGGTGGTTTTTGGTATAAAACGGTGGCGAGACCAGTTTTTGGGCATAGACTGCAACAATGCTGGTACCTAAGGTTCTGATATTCGGCGCTTTGGTGAGTTGAAAATTAATCGTAAAAACTTGCTAATTCATATTTTTAACCGACTTACAAAAAAGGAGGTTATCAGTTTGACCTGTATGTATGTATGTATGTATGTTTGTCCGCGATTATCTCGCGTTTGGCTGAACCGATTTTGATGCGGTTTTCGGATAAGTATTTGTTACATTCAAGAGATGGTTTTAAGAACTATTTAAACCGACTTCGTAAAAGAGGAGTGCTGTAAGTGTCAGTTTATTGAGAGCGAGTTCCTTTTTTTTTGTAAAAAAACATTATTTCTACTAAATTAACATAGCCGAAAAAGTAAAAAAGAATAAAATGTATGAAATTTTTTCCGAAATACTACACCAATAATATTTCTAACAGCGAATAGATTTGATTTGTTGTTTGAATCCAATAAGCTCCGAAACTACTGGAGCGATTTGAAATATCTCACCATTAGAATCCTACATTATTCCTGATGTTCGTGAATTGTGGTTCGTTAGTCTCGCTAAAAACTGAAAATGGCCGGGCTGATTTAGCTGATTTTCATCTATAACGGCTCTACCACAAAAAGAGTTAAACCGGGTCTAAATCACTAGACTAGGTTTAAATCACTCTTTCGTCATACAAATTGGCGATATTAGAACGGTCTAACTTTTTTGTGGTAAGGGGGTTAGTGTTTGTAGTAGGTATAGTCCAGGTTTAAAAGATGAGAATATTTTGATTATAATAAAAAAAAAAAATACAATTCTCCATACAAACTATTCCATTACCGTTCTATCCATTTTACTGTCAAATATTTGACTTTGTTGTTTTTTAATTCGCCGATTCTGAGCCGGCAAACTAACATATAGTCTATTACAGCCAAGGTTTTAGTGGGTATAGGTAGTATAACAATATTCGTGTAAAGTTACTATCTAAGGCGATACGAAGTTCATCGGGTCGACTAGTTATCATCAATACATCATCATAGTATAAAACAAAGTCGCTTCCCGCGTCTGTCCCTTACATAGTATAAAATCAAGTCGCTTCCCGCGTCTGTCCCTATGTATGCTTATATCTTTAAAACTATGCAACGGATTTTGATGCGATTTTCTTTAGTAGATAAAGTGATTCAAGAGGAAGGTTTATAAGTTTAATACATACACAAAATTGTAATAGGTTAGGCGGTACGAAGTTCGCCGGGTCGACTTGTAACTAATAATCATGAAAACTAATAAGAACTTAGCCGTGTTAGCTAGTTAATATTTAGACATAGACATAGACATAGACATAGTTTTTATTCACACAAACAATACAAGCATACAAACTACTAACAATAATAAATTATATAAAAAAGCGGTACAGCAAAAATAAAATAGAAAATTATAATACGTAAGAACAAGCATACAAACTAACCCTCGTATTCATAAAAAGTTAAAGAGCATTTTAGTTATTTGACGTATGCCAATTTAGACTGGATTTCACGTATTTGCCATACAACAAACCAGAGAAGTAGACCTCCAGTAAGGCGACTTAAAATCGACTGTATCTTTATGAATAAGACGGTTAAACTATAAAATAAAAATGATATTACAAAAGAAAAACATAATATAACTAGTAAGCCTGTATTGTGCATGTGAAATGGCTCCGACTCAGCATATGCTGCAAAAAATGTAACGCTGATTATTCTGCCAGAACCAAAGAGCAGCCGTGTGGTACATATTACAGTTATGTATATATTTATAAAATAACCTAGGCAATGTGATAAGACAAAATAATAATAATGTAAACTTTCTCACCAGATCGCCCTTACGGCCTCAGTGCCAACGCCAACCCCAACCTTCGGGGTGGGGGGCGAAGTGGGGGGAGTGGTACCAGCGGTCCTCGGCACCGTAGGCAACGCTGTTGAAGGAGTCGGCGGCCTGGTCAATGGTGTGGTTGGTGGTGTAAGTATACCTTTATTTTGAGTATTGATTTGACTGCTCCGTGGCTCAGTTGGCAGTGATGTGGACTGAGTAAGCGTGTGCACCCGGGTTCGATTCCCGGCGGGGCGAATATTGATATGATGAATGAATATCGATGTGTGTTGTTTCCGGTCTGGGTGTGATGTTCGTCTCTGTATGTGTTTCGGATACCCAAGATACAGGTTCTTCCTAGTTAGGAGGAAGTGTGATGTGTTATTATTATTATTATTTTCTAAATTTTTTTTTAAGTATACTTTCAAATTCAAATTTAAATGATTTATTTTGTGATTGGGTTAGACACATAAATTTTTAACATTAGCGTCTTACAAAGCCTTTTTTTATTTTGTATCACTTTTTTAATTTATAAAATACAATTAATGAAATATAAATAATTTGGTATTTTGCAGCTCCTTGGAGGAGGCGGCAAAATTCGCTTCAGTTTCGGCTGCTTCGGTGAGTATTCAACTTATAGAAAAGAAAAATAAACACGTAGGTCCCTTACTAAGTACGGCAAGAACATCGCTGTAAATTTTAAACAGAAAAATATCTTAATACGTAAGCTGTTTCGGAGGTGCGTTTTAAAGACGGACGGATTGACGGACAGATTGTTATATTTAATAAGATCCCGGATCGAGTACTGTAACCATAAATAGCAGATTGTATAACAAGGGAGCAAAGTAATATTTTTACAGCGAGGGCGCTTTTTTGAATCCAGAGCGAAGTAGGGATTCTAGAGTAAAATCCCGAACGAAGGGAGACGAGACATTCAAAGTACGTCGCCCAAGCTTTTCATCACCCAATATGAGAAAATAATATCAAAACAAAAACATAATCTCACGCCTTTTATTCCCCGAAGGGTTAGGCAGAAGTACCAGCTCAAGAGCCGGACCCACGTTTAGCCGAGTTTATGCATTTTTAAAGAGAAAATTATATATTTTTAATAATTAAAATTTTAAAATAAAATGAGTAATAACATCTAACTCATGACTGACTTATAAAATAATACACTAGGCTTTACAGAAAAAGGAGGTGCTCAGTTTTGAACATGTTTAACCGCGTTAATCCTGCGTTTGGCTGAAACTATTTTGATGCGGTTTTCAGAAAAGTATATGTAACAAGTTTTAACCGACTTCGAAAAAGAGTAGCGTCTCTTTTTTATATAAATAATCTAATTGATTTCGTTTCTAGGAATCCTCGGCGATGCCATATTCGATATCGCTGGAGACGCCGGCTTGATCCTTCGTGGCCTGGTCAACCTTGGTGAGTTTTTTTTTTAATAATTACCTTTTTTTATGAGAAATAGCTATACTAGAGGTACTACTACTTATCTGGTTGCTTGTATGGTAAATAAGAGATAACCAGTATAAATAAACACACGTCAAGTAATTTTAATGCTCTTACTTTTTACGGTGTAATAACATCTCAGAGTAAGGAAACCGCCGCTAATCAACCGAGCGAAAGCTCTTTCAATCCTTACTCTATGAAATCCTTATAGTGAATCAGACGAAGAGCGTTTTTAACCGACTTCAAAAAAGGAGGCTACCAGCTTGAGCTGTATGTATGTATGTATGTTTTTTCGCGATTATCTCGAGTTTTGATGCGGTTTTCACAGATGTATTGGTTACATTCAGGAGAAGGCTTTAGTACCTATTTCAACCAACTTCAGAAAAAGGAAGTTTTCAGTTTATGTATGTATTTATTGAAGGCGGGTCTGTTTTTTTTTAATCACAAGAAAGAATGCTCTAGAAATGCATTTTTAAGGTCTAGAAATTTGGTTAATGTACAACAAATTAACAGTACACCTATTATTCCTTATTCCTTACATTTTGAACCTGAAAGCTACACAACATTGCCTTTAAAATTCTAAGCAAGGTGATGCACGCAGTTTTGTGATGTCGGGCATTACATGGTTGAGATGATATTTTTACGAAATTGGCGCTATGATCGCTGGAAAACATGTGTTTGTGTCAATAAAATTGTTTCTTTATTTTTACAGACCTCAACCTGAGCATCGATGGCGTCTTCAACCTTATCGTTAGCCGTAAGTATTTCAAAATCCTTAACGCTCCAGCTAAGTCTGCGATTGGTGGCGCCACTGTACACGTACTTCACCCACCATACAAAGATATCGCGGATTGCTAATTGGTTCAAAGTTTGACCACGCGCCGAAAAATATAAAATAATATTTTTATGATTTGATTCTGTTTGACTTTTTTTTTCTAATTGAACTTTCTTTTGTTTTCAGTTGCCAGAGCTATTGGCGGTATCGTCAACGTTCTCATCCCAGGACGTGAGTTATTTTTTTACTTTTATACTTAACTTATAGTCGTGCCTATATTCCCCTCACCCTAAGGGGTAGGCAGAGGCTCCAGCTCATTGACTGGAGAGCCCACGAGAGGTGAATACGGTTGGACCCACGTTTGGCCGAGTTTTTTTTTATTTAGGTTATTGTATCAAATATATTATTAAGTACAAACAATTTTCTTAACTATAATAATGTTTCTTTTTATTCACAGTCGGCAGTCTCGTCGCTAGCAGTAAGTTTTTTTTCTTTAGTTTTTTTAATACTTTTTGTTTTTGAAAATGATGATCAAAAAAAACTAGATCAAATCGAACTTTTTATAAAAAAATAATATTATTTTACTTTACTTTCTACAAAAAAATCAGCAAATCAGTAATAGTAAATCAAATACATCGTAATTTATCTACTTATTTTCGTGACTTTTTTTTAAGATTCTTTACTAACAAAAAACTTTTGTTTTCAGTCATAATTTCCCTGCTCCGCATCGTCATTTGCCTGGTCGGCGACACCATCTTCAGTCTGGTCCATATCCCAAGGAGTAAGTACAGTTAGATATTATTATAATTCCTCTTAGATTCTTTACGTAATCAATATCACGCGAAAGATTATTATCGGATAATCTATTCGTTTTATTTTAGCAGCCTTTTTCAAAACTATAATCTATTTCTCGCAATACCAAAATAACAAATGAAATTCATTATTTCCATGCAATAGCTATCCAAAATAATGAACTAACTATTGTTGAATTTCAGTTCAAACCGCAAAATCCCAATATTCTACTCAATTCGTTTTTTTTTTTTTGATAAAAAGTAAAATTTTGTCGTTTTATACACAGTTGTTTACGCACGGACAGATACAGTAAATTTTGCATTTAAAATATGATATTAAAATTATATTTGCATGGGTTTTAGGAATGAAATACAATGATTAACTAAACAATGAATCCCTAGCTAACGCTGTCTGTAAAAAAACATTATCAACATTGTTTTAATCTTAATTCCAGTTCCATTCCTCGGTACCAAGTCACCAGCAGTCTGCCACTCCGACTTCGGTGTCAGGTTCGGATTCGGCGAGTACAAGGGCAAGTGGAGCCGTGAAGCTATCATCAGATTCTACGGAGTCGAGAACGCCAGCGCCAGGGTTTCATCTATGGTCAGCGCCTGGACCAAGAAGCACCGCTCCCTTAACGGTATGTGCTGCATCTGTTTTTTTTTTCAAATATATTTTACGGATTTTTGACTTCTGGTTTTTTGTAGAGCACTATTAAAACTGGTTCTTGTTGAGCTCTTACAGCTACGTTTTCTACCTTGTTTCAAAATCTCTCGTACTTTCCATTTTGAACCAAAAAAGTCATCGATTTAGATTGAAGAATAGATGGGCGTTGTTTTCACACATAAATTGGTCAGATGAACCGGTTAACTTTGCGAGTGTCCAAAAATGGGATTCCTATTGATTCACAATTAGAAATAGGGGATTTCTAATTGTGAAAGTCCTATGTATATAAATTTTTGCGTAAGGTTATGCCGATTCTGTACACAAGTTGACTTACCTAATGATTTTTTCCAGTTACCGAACGAATTGTTGTCAACGCTATCCTGGAGCTCGCTGGCATCCTGGACTGTAAGTTGAAACACATTACCTTTTAGTATAATTTCTTTTTCTTCTCTTCCACTTCCGTCTTAACTAATGTTGCATTTTCAACTTTTTCTTAATTTGTTTAGATTTTTCTGTTTTTTTGATTTACTTCTTTTTTCAAACTTTTCGTCCCCTTTCTTTTTTTCTCTCAATCTTTACTTAAATGTTTGCTAATAACTTTAAATTTGTTTGCAGATTCTCTTGACTCTCTTTCCGAGAAGGACCTCAGGACCATCATCTTAAACGGTAAGTTTATGTTGAATTTCCTAAATAATATTTCAGAAATAATATTTTTGTATCCCATTTTAACAAAGTCATCGAGAAAGGCTAAAGAATTGCAAAAGTTTAATGGCAATGGGCAAGGATGATAATCAATCTTAACAGATCGTAGCTGGGGCCAAATTGTTCTCAAATGCTAATCACGCACAGGTAAACGTGCAAGACTGTAACAATTTGTGTAGACAAGGTGAATTTTGTGGTATTTGACTTGATATGGGTCGCACAAGATAGGGTCCCACATTATAACGTCCTGAAGGAAGGAAGAATTAGGGTTGGCTGGGATAATGATGATAATCGTTCTATGAATACTTCATCATTATCATTATATCATTATCATAATTTTAGCCCAAATACGTACACTGCTGGACAAAGGCCGCCCTCATTAATCGCTACAGCGACCGGTCTTGAGTGATCCTCGGCTAGTGTACTCCCGTAGTGAAGTTTGAATTCTTAGTCGTAATTTAATATTTATTCCTCATGTTCACAGTAACCGTGATGATCGGAGCCATCGGTAATGGATACGACGGCAAGCTCGGCTTTACCATCGTCACCAGTAAGTCTTATTTTATCTATCTCTACATTTCCACTGATTTAAGAGGACAGATTCTACGCCTCACCTTTTTCAGGTTTTGGTTCTACTTGACTTGTATTTGGTAAATAATTCCCGGCTCATAACTGACCTCATTTGTTTTAAACAAGAATAAGCACAGACCTAAATGCTCCTTATTCGCAATTTGATGCTGTACGATCATTTTGCTAATAAAGAAAAATCCCTCTACAGATCTCCTGGGAGTTCTTCGCGTGCCAATGAAGAAATACAAATTCACTGACATCTCAAGTCTCGAAGTTGACATCAGGAAGAGGATCTCCAGCGCCAATCGTTGCAGCTTCAACGGTGCCCTTCGCATCAAATCAGACAGCAGTTCCAGTGATAGTTCCGACAGTTCCAACAGCAACGATAACTCTAGCAGCTCCAACGACAGCTCTAGCGGCTCCAACGATAACTCCAGCCGTTCCAACAGCAACAATAACGGCTCCAACAACAACAGCAACAACTCCGAAAGCTCTAACACCAACATCAACAACAACAACAATAACAGCTCAAGCAACAACAATAGCAATTCCGAAAATACCTCTTCTAACAGTGACTCGAGCAAGACAGACAGTGCCACCAAAAACTCAAAGAACACGAAAGACAAATCTAACAGCTCCAAGAATAAGACGGACAAAAATGACAAAACCAACACCACCAAGAACAACTCTAGCAAATCCGACAACCAAACTGGCACTAACACCTCTAGAACCAACACCAACAACAAGGACAGCGCTTCCAACACCTCTAGAAGTAACACCAACAACAATGGCAGCAACGGAAACAACTCCAACACCAACAACAACAACACTGGCAGCAACGGAAACAACTCCAACACTAATAACAACAACACTGGCAGCAACGGAAACAACTCAAACACCGCTAACAACAACGCTGGCAGCAACGGAAACAACTCTAACACCAACAACAACAACACTGGAAGCGACAACAACAATTCCAACAGCGCTAACAACAACGCCAACAGCGACAACAACAACTCCAACAGTGCAAACAACAACGCCAACAGCGACGAAAATAACTCCAACAGTGCAAACAACAACGCAAACAGCGACGATAATAACTCCAACAGTGCAAACACCAACATTGACAGCAAAGACAACAACTCCAACAGCTCTAACAACAACGCTGACAGCGATGACAACAACTCCAACAGCTCAAACACCAACATTGACAGCAAAGACAACAACTCCAACAGCTCTAACAACAATGCTGAAGGCTCTGACAGCTCTGACAGCAAATCATCAACGAACACAAAGAATGACAAGACTTCCTCAAAGAATGACAAGAATTCCTCAAAGAATGACAAGAATTCCTCAAAGAATGACAAGAATTCCTCAAAGAACGAAAAGAACTCAAAGAACGAAAAGAACTCAAAGAACTCCTCAAGCAATGAAAGCAAGAACACCAACAACAGCGGCACTGTCTCAAGCAACGGTAGCAACAACTCAAACAACGGCAGCACCGGCTCAAATGACAACACCAGCACCTCAAGTACTGACAGCAGCGACTCAAGTGACAACAGCAGCGACTCAAGCAACACCAGCGAATCAAGCAACAACAATGGAAGCGGCGACTCAAGCAATGAAAGTTCCAAAAATGAATCCACAAAGAATTCAAGCAACACCAAAAATAACAGCAACAATTCCAACAAAAACGGCAAAAACGCTTCAAGCAAGGGCGAATCTAGCAAGGGTTCAACCTCCAACAGCGAATCAAACCAATATAGCTCAACCACTGGAGGTTCAGGCAATTCCAGTTCAGGTGATTCAAGTTCAGTTGATGGTAATTCAGGCAATGGTAGCTCTAGCTACAATTCAAGCTCAAACGGTTCAAGTTCCTCTATGAGCAGCGATTCTAACTCTAGTGGCTCCAACTCATCAGACTCATCAGATGACTCAAGCTCCAGTAGCAACGAGTCAAGCTCAAGCTCTAGTGATGAAAGCTCAGGCTCAAGCTCAGGCAGCTCAGACAGCTCAGATAACTCAGACAGTAGCTCAGGAATGAAGCAAAGTTCACAGAGTTCTCAAAGATCAGGTACTATTGATGGTGGAAATGGTGGTTACTACGTAATTACTACCACCACACGCGAAGAATGAAGTTTGAAGTAAAATGTTAAGAAACTGATTACAATTACTTTTGTGTATAATGGAATGAAACTTTTTATTAGTTTTTAAGTTTAATTGAATAAAAATTATTCATGGCATTTCAAATTGGTGTTGTTTTTTTTTAATGAGGGGTTTTCAAAGTGTCATTTAAAAAAAATGTTTCGTAATACGCCCGTAAATGGTTATATACATGGTGTAATAGGTAAGTATCAAATTAAATTGAAAAGTTCAAAACAAAACAAAACAAAAACTATTTGACTGACGACGGTGACGATGACGAGTTCCAGTTTTATTTTAAGCTTATAAATAATGATTAATTCAACTTCACTTGTAGATTTTTGCTCGAGCCATCTTTTTTTTTTCTGAGATGTCAATCTCATTGTATTTTGAATTACTTTATTAGCGAAATATTATCTATACATGTAGAATGGCGGTCTAGGACAGAGGAACACTTCCGGTTTTTCTTTATTGCAAAATGTTGTCCTTTGGTAAAACAGTCTAGGGTGCAAGAGCCCTTAGACAAATCTGAGTCCTAGACCGCCACTGTCACAGAATACCTAATCACTGTTTTAATCCAATTCAATATTATAAACAAAAGTTATTTGATTGTTTGATTGCATTTAAATAGGCTCCAAAGTACCTACTGAACAAATTTGAAAAATTCTTTCACTGATGGAAGCTACACTTTTCCTGAAAGTCATAGGCTTATTAGCTATTTAGTCATTTTCTGTGCTTCAATACATATAGTATAAAACAAAGTCGCTTTCCGCCTCTGTCCCTACGTATGCTTATATCTTTAAAACTACGCAACGGATTTTAATGCGTTTTTTTTAACGATAGATTGATTCAAGAAAAATGATTATGTGTATAATTTATGTACAATATACTTATAGGTAGGGCGATACGAAGTTCGCCGGACCAACTAGTTAAAGTATAAAATAAAGTCGCATCCCGTGTGTCTGTCCCTATGTACGCTTAAATATTTAAAACTACGCAATGGATTTTAATTATTTTAATGCCCTTTTTTGAAATAGATAGAGTGATTCAATAGGAAGGTTTATAAGTATAATACATTCACAAAATAGTAATAGGTTAGGCGATACGAAGTTCGCCGGGTCGACTAGTAAGCTATAAAATAACATGGCGTAACGAAGTTCGCCGTATTAGCTAGTTATTAATAATTTATATGATTACGCAACACGCTATACCGGGTGTTTCTGACAAGGCTGTAATAAATCAAAGGAGGGCTTCAGCTCACCATACCTAACAACTTTCCCAAAGCAACATGGGTCGAAATCTCAAAACAAAAATCAGCCGTCCCGTACATTGTCCCCGGCAGCTGATTGAACCAAAGTATGGAACAGCTGTAATTTTTTTTGAGATTTCGACTCATGTTGCTTTGGTAAAGTTGTTAGGTATGGTGAGCTGAAGCCCTCCTTTGTTTTATTACCGCCTTGTCAGAAACACCCGGTATATTTAATACACATTATATCTTTTAAGTGAACATTTTAATGAACTCAATGATATAATATTATAATAGTTTATGAACGGAAAGATAATATTGGTTGTTTGATAAAACACACACATGTATACATATTATATAACAATAATAATACACGCAAGGAACATAGCACATAGCAGCATGTAACAACAGTCAACGGTCCTCAAACAAAAACAAAAAAAAATCTTTTTAACCGACTTCAAAAAAAGGGGGTTATCAGTTTGACCTGTATGTATGTATGTATGTATGTTTGTCCGCGATTATGTCGAGTTTGGCTGAACCGATTTTGATGCGGTTTTCAGTAATGTATTTGTTACATTCAGGAGAAGGTTTAAGTACCTATTTTAACCGACTTAGAAAAAGACGAAGTGCTCAGTTGATGTATGTTTCAGTTTATTGAAGGCGGGTTTCTTTTTTTGTACAGAATAAATTATTTCTATGAAGTGTCCGGGGCCCCTTTAGAATTAATGTTTGAGAACCACTGCCCCTTTATTGCCCCCTGCTATCACTCGTAACCTAGAACCGGGCGAGTTAGTGTTACGCGAGACTTGGTGCATCACACTTGTCGCTTATTTGATTTAATTTTTATAATATTAATATTAGTAAGTTGGTTGCAAAGTTTAGAAAATGGAATTCGATCCTACTGGTAAGCCTGTAACACCCCTTATCAAAACTCTACGGTTACTGACTGACTGACTGACAGACAACGCAGAGCCAAAACTACTGGGCGTAGCGAGCTGAAATTTTGCATGTAGGTTCCTTAGGGAGTGTAGGTGAGCACTAAGAAGGGATTTCCCGAAATTCCCACGGGAACGGGAAAAAACGGGAATTTTGTGTTTATGAGAAATCTGCGCGGGAAAAACCGCGGGGCAGCCTCTTGTTATATATATATATTTTTATGACTGTGTCTTACTGCTGGGCATAGACGTTCCTCTCCCGTTTCCTCGTTTCCCTATCCTGTGCCACCTGAGTCCAGTCGGATAGATAGGAGTAGAATCATTTGACAGAGGAGGGCTCGTTTGGAGGCCTCTCCAGGCGACTATTGTCGTAAGGCAAGGCAAACATTTGTTTACCTGAGCCAATTGGTGGGCACCCTGAACTTCCTCGCCTCTCACAGTATAGGATACTTTACCAAATAAGGTATCAATAGCAATTAGATTAGATGTAGTCTAATTGACTTTCACCCTGTTACCACAAAAAAGTTAGAACGGTCTAAATCATCAATTTGTTTGACGAATTAGGGATTTAAACCTAGTAGAGTGATTTAGACCTGGTTTAACTGTTTTTGTGGTAGAGCCGTCAATAAGTGATATCTTGTATCCTATATTGATTAAAGAATTATTTGAATTTTAATTTATATCATCCCACCATCTCCTTCTCGGCCGGCCACGCTTTCGTCTTCCATCAGTTGGCACCTACTCGGTTGCGGTTTTTGCCCACCGGTCCGGGCCCATGCGGCAGACATGACCAGCCCAGCATCACTTAAGAGCTAAACTAAGGAAAACATTAAAAATGTGGCACAGTATGACACTAGATAATGTGGCCTTGTATTTTTAGGGCAATGTTGTATAGCTTTTAGGTTAAAGACCAAAGAAAGCTACAAAGTGTTGCTAAAAGTGGCCACTTTTGGCAATTATCTGTGTTTTTTTTTGTTATTTATACTTAGGGACTACTTAACTATGTTTAAAAAATTTGAAGCATGATTATCTAGTGTCATACTGTGCCACATTTTTGATATTTGCCTTAGTTTAGAAGATTTTTTTTTTCGAGAATGGCGCTAGCGCGTAACATGTGGAAAATGAAAATTCCATATGTTTTTGAGATCTAAAACGTGCCCAAAAATAATGAATGAAATCCGTTTAAACAGTTCTTGTAATAACCAGAAGAAATAATAATTTAAAATAATAACACATCATGCTGAGCCCCTAACTAGGAAGAACCTGTACCTAGCTACGATGCCGGAAACAAATACAGAGACGAACATACACCCAGAGCGGAAACAAACATCGATATTCATCATAACAATGTTTGACCTGCCGGGAATCGAACCCAGGTGCACGCAAGCATCTCAGTCCACATCACTGCCAGCTAAGCTACGAAGCAGTCAATAAGGGGTTATTTTATAACCAATCACCCCCAGAACACCCCCACGTCCGCTTCAACCCCCTGACGGGTAGCTGGGTGCTGGCCTCTCCCCACCGCTGCAAGAGGCCCTGGGCCGGCAGTGTGGAGCCCGAGGAGGCTCCAATCCCGCCTCCTAGCCCGCTCAGACCTGGTGCCACTAGGGCTAATGGACAGGTTGGTTTAGTTACCGTATCCCCTTTATCTATCTTTTTAACCGACTTCAAAAAAGGACGTTATCAGTTTGACCTGTATATATGTATGGCTGAATCGATTTTGATGCGGTTTTCACAAAAGTATTTGATACATTCAGGAGAAGGTTTAAGTACCTATTTTAACCGACTTGAGAAAAGACGAAGTTCTCATTTTATGTATGTGTACATTTATTGAAGGTGGGTCTCTTTTTGGAAAAAATAAATTATCTATACCTATCCTATCTTCTTATAACTTATACCCATTTATCTAAACTAACAGGTGTTGTTTTTAGAGGTATGAACTTCAAAATAATATCAATAACACATCACACTCAGAGCCCCTAACCAGGAAGAACCAGTAGCTAACAAACAAACAAACGTTACACCCAGACCGGAAACAGACATCGATATTCACCATAACAAACAACCGCCGGGAATCGAACCCAGGCCCAGGTGCACACGCTTACTCATTGAAACTAGCGTGGGTTACAATACAACCTCCTTCAAAATATGGCTGTACCACAAAAAGAGATGGGCAAGTTCGAGATTTAGACAGGTCTAACTTTTTTTGTTGTAAGGCCGTAATTTTTTTTTTTAGAAAAATCCAAATTACACATCAACCTACGTGTTTCCCAACGACTTCCCGGCTCTGCTGGAGAGGACCCCCGCACCTGCGCCCGCGCAGCACGCCTTGTTCCAGACTGCGCAGGCTCGGGGTACTTGCAGGTTGGTTATTTCATTACCTTTGAGTGCGCAAATAAAGATCTGTGTCTTATCATTTCAGAGAGAAGTACAGACGTAGGGCTTTTTTTGGTAACGACGGAAAATTATTGTTAACCAGTTCACTCTTGGGGGAGGGCCTTTACAGTCTTCCTGCAGACTTTTCTATTCCAAACTTTCGCTCTTTGGCATACTCAGGGAGGGCATGTTGGTCCCACCCCTTCTCGCCTCTGGAGCTGCGGCGGGACAGTGCCACCAAGCTGTGCCGCCACCCATCTCGAGGCCGTTTGATGAGTGTATCGGGCTGCCCCCCTCGCCGTAAAGTCTTCTAGCTAAACTCTAGTCTAGTAGACCTATTCTTACGCCCGGACCTACCAGGGTTCCAGACATAATACCTCCCTTATAAATAGCCCAAAGAATTTTTCTATTGTTAAATCAATATACATAGTTTAGAATAAAGTCGTCTGTCCCTATGTATGCTTAAATCTTTAAAACTATGCAACGGATGTTGATGAGTATTTTTTTATAGATAGAGTTAGTTCAAGAGGTTAGTCAAGAGGAAGGTTTGTGAGTATAATACTTGCACAATATGTGTATAGTAATAGGTTAGGAGGTACGAAGTTTGCCGCGTCGACTAGTTAACTATATACACTTCTTAGTTCAAATGGTTCACTTTTAAATAAGCCAATTTTATATTTTTTTCCTCTAAGTTTACTTGTGTATTTGTTACAGTTTTTTTTTGCATTTGCCTTTCAGAGTGATGTGTTTTCATCCTGATTCGACGAAGACTATTGCTCTGATGAAAGTTGAGGAGATATTGGCTGTTGTACATGAGTGAGTACAAACAAATTTACTAAAACATTAGTAGTTACAACTTGAAATACAACAGAACAGGATTGAAGCAACAATATTTTATGTACTTTATATCAACTGCTCGCCAAATGGACAAAAATAGTAGGCGGGGTGTGCCACAATAGCCTTGTTTGGCAGAAGGGTAGGTGATCGCAGTGTTACTCCTCAAGTATTTCAACGAGGGACGCTGCTGTCCGGCCTTCGACTGTTCCCTTAGTCGCCTTTTACGACACCCGTGGGATGAGATGGAGTGGTATTCTATGCAGCAACCACACGACTAGACTAAATCAAAATGTCCAACCTAAATAATACCTACTAACTAAAGTATTTTGTGACTAAAGGCTGCCTCGCGGTTACGTCCGCGCAGATTCCTCATAAACACATAAATTCAGTTTTTCCCGTTCCCCTGGGAATTTCGGGAAATTATTCCTTAGTGCTCCCATATGGAATATATCCATATCCCCAAAGAACTCACGTGCAAAATTTCAGCTCGCTACGCCCAGTAGTTTTGGCTCCGTCTGTCAGTCAGTCAGTAGAAGAGTTTTATATATGTCGTAGGAAGATTTGATAATTAGGTTTTTTGCTGAAAATATCCGAGTTTTCGCAAAATCCCTAGTTTTTTTGCAACAAACTAATTATCAAATCTTCCTACGACATATACATATATTGATGATGATTAATTTTTCCAGGTGGATAAACCAGATGACCGAGCTGGGCAGGAAGTACACCTGGGTGCAGATCTTCGAGAACCGCGGTGCAGCCATGGGATGCTCGGACCCCCATCCCCACTGCCAGATATGGGCCTCCAGCTTCTTACCTAATGAGCCCCGAATTAAAGACAGGTTGGCTATGTTATTTAATTTCATTATCATCATTATCTCAGCCGGCTGGACATAAGCCTCCTCCACAAATCCGGTTTTGAGCGGTTTCATCTAGCTCCCGCAATCTTCATCAGGTCGTCTAACCTATTTTTTTGTTTGTATCGCATTTTCCGACGCTCGGGTGACCGTCGGGGGTATGTGGGGCTTGCACCCACTAAAACCCCCCGGCGGCCGTCTTGGCGCTTTTGGGTAGAACCCCGGGAACCACACATTATAGCGTCCGAATTCCTTCCCACGCTCAGCTACTATCTGCTATCAGCTGCACAGTGTCAAAAGCTGTGCTGCCGCCCATCTCGAGGCCGTTTTATGAGTGTGTCGGGCCCCCACCCTTCACACCCACGACCCCAAAGACCCCTTTTAGTCGCCTCTTACGACAGGCAGGGTATACCGTAGACCTATTATTACGCCCAGACCTAGGTCGTCTAACCTCCTTGTAGCGGGTCTCTTATTCTCTGCGTCTTCCGTGCGCTGTAGCAAGACAAAACTTTTCGGCCCCGGCAACCATCTTTCTTCTTCAAGCTATGTGTTCCCTTTCCATTGTAATTATCATAGTATGTTGCATGAGACGAGATGGTTCAGAGCATAGAAAAAAATTATTATATATTGGATCAGACTGGCACAGGCAGGACCACGAAAGTCTTCATTGTTTTGTGGGCAGGACTGTGGTGCGTAACGTGCGAGAAGAGACCAATGTCCAACAGTGGGCTCATATGGTCTGATGCGTAAATTATTTATTTATTTACAGATATCAAAAGGAGTATTACACAAAGGAGAAGAAGCCAATGCTTGTTGAATACATGAAGATGGAACTCGAAAAAAAGGTGAAACTAATTCTTCGACGAAAGTTTAGTTTAGAATACGAGTCGATTGTTTTTAGTTAAGAAAATTGACCCCCTGAAAGAAACAAAAAAAAAATCACCTAGGGCGTCAGGACGATTAACAATATTTTTTTTGTTTTATTTAGTTACATTTTACAGTTTAAGAAGTTACCTATATTTTAGGCTCTTTCTCAACGGACGTCTATAATTTTGTGAAGACTAACCCTGTTATTCATAAAAAGTTAAAGATAATTTTAGTTATTTGAAGTATGTCAATTTAGACTGGATGTCACGTATTTACCATACAACAAACCAGAGATGTAGACCTCCAGTAACGGTACTTAAAAACTACTGTATCTTTATGAATAACACGGTAAGTATATTTAGTACTATTTCATAATTTTAGAGTCAAACCCCCATATTGATTTTCAGGAAAGAATAGTAATAGAATACGAAGAATGGGTGGCAGTTGTGCCATTCTGGGCTCAATGGCCTTACGAAACCATGTTGATGCCAAAAAAGGGGCGTCCCCAAAGAATGACGGATCTAAACGGGGAGCAACAGAGGGGCTTGGCGGAAATCTTGAAGGGATTGACTACTATGTACGACAATCTGTTTAAATGCAGCTTCCCTTATAGCATGGGATGGCATGGTAAGTAGTTTTGGAGGTATGTACGCAAAACCTGATTGAATGTTATGCCATAAGATCTTTAATTGGTATCAAAATTGCTACTGAAAATTGTTAAAGGTATCAAAAATTTTGTTTGAACATCTGTCAAAATTAGCGATTATCATACCGATCTGCATACCCATTGGAGAGCCACAATCGGAGCACAGGGACTCTAGTCTCTTAAACTTACGATTATACTTCTATTCTATTATTATTCTACTATTACTCTATTACGATTGTGTCAAAAATTGCGAGTCTCGTAACTTTGATCGATCATTATAGTACAGCAATAGAATATGAATAAAAAATGTGATAAAATTAAAGACCTTAGAACGCGTAGCAAAAACAAACTAAGTATTCCACAGAACAGACTAAAACGGACAAACAAATGCTTTATAGGAAACGAAGTAAGATTTTATAACAAGATCCCAGAAGAGATTTTGATCCTGAATGATAATGAGTTTAAAACTCGTATCAAAAAAGGTTTGATTAAGAAAGCTTATTACAATGTTGATGACTATGAAAACGACAAAGACGCATGGAAGTAGTCTAGCTCTGCACGATATTTTCATTATTTCATGTATGTACTTTAAATCTTATTAATTTATGTTCTTTGTACTGTAAATTGAATTGTAATGTCACATATATAAGAACAAAAAAAAAAAAAAAGAGAGAAATTGTAAAGTAGAGTTTGTTACCCCTTTCTTCTCTACGCTGTAAAATCATTGCGAAAGGGAGTAGAATCATTTGACAGAGGAGGGCTCGTTTGGGGGCGTCTCCGGCGACCATTGTCGTAAGGCAAGGCAAACATTGTTTGCCAGAGCCAATTAGTGGGCACCCTGAACTACCTCGCCTCTATCAGTATAGGATACTTTACGAAATAAGGTATCAATATTAATTAGATTAGTCTAATTGACTTTCAATAAGCGATATCTTGTATCCTGTATTGAATAAATCATTTTTTACTTTTTTTACTATAGCAAGCTATAGAATAATCTGGGATTTTTTTACCTAAATAGTGAATCCTGTTTTTATTTTTATTACACGAAATTGGAACGGGCGTAGCAACTGTCACTTAAAATCAATCATTATTGACATCTATAATGTCAGTCGAACGTAATCATAACATTATCTTATTATAGAGCAGACTACCCTTTTTGGTCAATTCCAATCTATTGCGATACTACTGCTATAGTTAGAGCAAAATTGATTACGAGACTACCAAATGTGTATTTTCTTGCGATTAACGTACTGTATCTCTCTACTTTTATTCGATAGTTACGTTTTGCGCGATGAGACTAAGGGCCCAGTTTGAATTTTTATATTCTCGGTCCCTTTAGTACAGCTGTGTACAGTACTCCCAAATTAATAACTCACACATGCAGATCCTCGCTAATCGTCGTTTTCACGGAAACACCCGAATCAAAAAACATAATTCTACCAAATTACGCATGAAGAATATACCGGGTGTTTCTGACAAGGCGGTAATAAATCAAAGGAAGGATTCAGCTCACCATACCTAACAACTTTCCCAAAGCAACATGGGTCGAAATCTCAAAACAATAATCAGCCGTCCCGTACATTGACCCCGCCAGCTGATCGAACCAATGTATGGAACAGCTGTTTTTTTTTTTTTGAGATGTCGACCTATGTTGGTTTGGGAAAGTTGTTAGTTATGGTGAGCAGAAGCCCTCCTTTGATTTATTACCGACTTGTCTGAAACACCCAGTATAACATTTTATCACGTTTTTTATTTATTCTGGCGAAAGTATTCGTTTTTAATAATGTTAAATGACTTCCCGTATCTAAATAACAATTCTCACATTTTTATACATCGGTTTTTCAAGACAGTTTTGTGTTTAATCCACATTTAGTCAAAAATCAAGATATAGCACAATAGGCACAAAATAAATAAGTAACTCTGTCTTGTAAAAACGATGTATGACAATATGAGAGATGGTTATTTAGATGCGGAAAGTGATTCAAATTTTATTTAAAACAAATACTTTAGCCAGAAAAAATAAAAAACGTGATAAAATTTTAATTTCTCGCCACTTAGGCTTGAACTGCCTTATCGTCTTCCGACGCTCGGGAATACGACCGTAGTCGAACAGTGACGAAAATTTCTATTCGCATTATCAATTTTTGAGTACTGTATAGATTTTAGTTTAAAGACCTCAACAAAGTGTTGGTCATAGGTGCCCCCACAGATTGCAACATTGTGAGGGGATTTTACCGTATCACCACGCTTGGAAAGCGGGTTGGAAATCGCGATTTGGCTTTTCAAGTGTTTTTAACCGACGAAAAAACAAATAGGAGGAGGTTCTCTATTCGTCGCGTATATTTTAACGAAGGACGATACTGCCCGTCCTTCGGCTGTTCCCTTGTCGCCTTTTACGACACCCGTGGGAGGAGATGGTTGGTATTCTATGCCGCCACTACACGGCTTTAACAATGATCAACATAATGATTGATGTTTAATTGACATCGTTTCAGGAGCCCCGACCGGCGCATCAGCGGCACCGGGTGATAGTCCACACTGGCTTCTCCACGCGGTCTATCTGCCCCCTCTACTGCGCTCCGCTACTGTCCGCAAATTTATGGTACATATAACTTCTTCTTAGCCTGCATAAGCACACCTCGAACACTTCAAAGAAACAAACACATGCTTCGCGCACAGCGGAAACTCGTGTACGTGCACGCGTATCATGCTTGTGTGAGTGAGATGAGACGTGCGACTTGTAACCGAGAGGTAACCGAGCGCGGGGCCGCACTTGCTGAGGGAGGCAGGGAGTGCCCATACTGTATGTTGTACTATTTATTATACTGTGGCCTTAGGCTGACATTCATTGTCAGCCTCGAAAATTTGAGAATACTCACTCGAAATCAATACTCGGACAAGCCGTTTCCGAGTACAGACTATACTAGTCTGAGCCTTATCATACAATGTATAGCACGTGCTTCATTGTATTGAAGTCAGAACTCAACTGTTGTATATCAATTTTGATCACGAACGTTTTAAAGATACATTTTGACATTATGGAGTGCTATTCCGAACTGCGACTCGAATGTGAATGTCTGCCTAAAAGACGGCCACTACTAGACAGACATAGGCCTCCCCACAGTTCACCACAAGGATGAACATTGTGGAAGATTTTGCAATACTCCATACACGATATCAGTATGGCTCTTCGAGTTCTTCAACAAAGGATGCTTCTGCTAGTTTTATTAATCCTAGTTGCCTTTTACGACGTTCTTTCACTGTTGAGTGAAGAGTTATCGCGCACAACTTCCACTATGTGAAGGCCATTATCGCGGAAAAAAGCTATCTATGACTAACATTCACAGTCAGGGTTTGGAGGCTTCTCCGTTGAGTATTATACTCGGTCAAATCTTTCCCAAGTACTGATTATCTTAGCCTGAGCCGTATTATACTTTGTCGAGCGTAGGCTTCACTGTCCTGAAGTCGAAAGTCGAGTGTGTAAAAGTTTTATTTTGACATTTTGGTGTAAAGTAGCGGACACGGTCGGCGTAATACTTCCAGTTTTTCTGTATTGCGAAATAGCTCTTGTTTTGTCGTAATATTGTCTAGGGTTGACGAAACCATGGACAAATCTGTTACGGCCTCCTAGTCCGCCACTGTACGAGTTCGAGTTGCGATTAGACTGTCTCCTTTTACAACCATAATTTATTTTTCAGGTGGGTTACGAGATGTTGGCTCAGCCGCAGCGAGATCTCACGCCGGAGCAGGCCGCCGCGAGACTGCGAGACTGCGACCAGTCTCGACACTATACCGAGATTACAGAGTCTCGGTAAACGACATGTGACTAGATTTAAATTATAAGAAAAAGGGGTGGTTTTTTTTTTTAATAAACCAAATGATTGTTACATAAATTTTGAGTTTAATTTTGTTTAAAATAGGTATTTACTGTACTTTGTATTAAGAGGCAGCTGACCGAGAAAAAAACCTATATCTTCTAAACTAAGGCAAATATAAAAAATGTGAAACAGTATTCTTATACTAAATAATGTAGCCTAGTATTTTTAGGGCCCAAAGAAAGCTACAGATTGTTGCCAAAAGAGGCCACTTTAGTTTCAGAAAAGAAACAAGAGAACTTCCTACGACGTGTGAAATCACGGAAAAAGCATAAATTTAATATCTTCAATGTAGACAAGGTATCAGTTTTTTGAGGGCTTAGTAAACTTCAATTAAAACCGGGACGACAACCATGTCCCCCGAGGCTTAACAGCCGATGCTGGAGGGGGTCGCGGAGATGAACCAGCTCGAATGGATCTCTGTGACCCCCTTGCCAACAGCCGAGGAGGACACCGGCGGGGTTGTAGTGGGTGCGAACCCCACATAACTCGTTAGGAGTTTACCTGACTTAAAAAAAAGTGGTTCATGGTCGTCCCTCAAGTGGTTTAAGCAAGGAAAGGTAATGAAAAACCAACAATATTACCGCCATCTACATATATTTTATGAATAACCGGACATTAGCATTAGGATTATATACTAGCGGGATTTCGTAATAAGGACTTAATAACACAAAAAATATAAAGAAACATTGTTAGGGTAGAACCTAATTATAAAAAAAAAAATACCACAAACTTAAGGTCCTAAAATGTTGGATACGCCCTCTAGGGGAATTTTCCGGCAACTTCTCTTGATACGATTCAGCGCCATCTATCGTCATTTCCACGCAACTATCAGCTGACGGAAAAACAGCTGCATGAAAAATACACAACACAACGACATAATCTTCTTTAATTGAATTGCACCTTATGTTGCTGCAATAAAATCCAATTTGGAATGAATAGGTATTTTAAAGTTACAATACAAAGTATAAAACAAAGTCGCTTCCCGCGTCTGTCCCTGTGTATGCTTAAATCTTTGAAACTACGCAATGCATTTCGATGCGTTTTTTTTAATAGATAGAGTGATTCAAGGGGAAGCTTTATAAGTATAATACATGTACAAAATAGTAATAGGTTAGGCGGTACGAAGTTCGCCGGGTCGACTAGTAAATAATAAAATAAAAATAAATAATAAGACGAGTCTTTGCGGCCATAAGAGGAGGGCATATAATATAAGAGTCCATAGCGGCCCACCTGGTGACCACTGGTATTTATTTGAGGGGCGAAACGGTGCGAAACTAGCGCCACTCCCGATAAATAATTATTATCTTCTAAATTCTAAACCATGGCCGAAATCAAAAATATGCGCCTTTGACTCCCTAGATATTAGAATTTTAAAGGCCCTGTTGTGTAGCTTTCAGGTTCAAAATCAACAACAAAACAAACAAAGTCGCTTCCCGCGTCTGTCCCTATGTATGCATTAATCTTTAAAACTACTCATCGGATTTTGATGCGGTTTTTTTTTTATATTCAATAGGAAGGGTTATAAGTATAATAAGTACATACACATAATAGTAATAGGTTAGGCGGTACGAAGTTCGCCGGGAATTCGGTAAATCTATACCAATATTATAAAGAGGAAAGATTTGTTTGTAACGAATAGGCTCCGGAAATACTGAACCGATTTGAAAAATTCTTTCACTGGTAGGAAGCTACACTATCCCCGAGTGTCATAGGCTTAAGGCTAAGATTTTAAAAAAAATTAGGGATCCTTACTTAAACTCAAATAATGTAACCCGAGGTGCAATATTATTTCCGTTGTTTACATATTTTGACAGGTGGTTTGTTGTTGTTTTTTTTTTATTTGCCCATTCTGGGCAGTGAAAAGAACATAGTCTATAGAGCCAAGTCTTTGAAGTATCTTAATTCTATGGCGTAACGAAGTAAGCCGGGACAGCTAGTCTTTAATATGATGGTTACCGAATACCCTATGTTCAGGGCGCCCTAATGCGGCAAAAGGCCGCTTGTGCTTGGCAAGCTCACGAGGCCAACTGGCTGATTCTGTTAACTCTTTTCTTAGATAAAAAAAATTGATTGGCTGTAAAGTCGGATTATGGACAATATGTAGCTCAGAGTAAGGAAACCGCCGATATGTAGTATTTGTAAACAAACGTATTCGAACTCGAATTGCTAGAGCTCTGACGTCACGCACGCGAGAAGAGAGATAAGAGCCTTCGAACAATAATCATCAATCAATATATATAAAACTCTTCCATTACTGACTGACTGACTGACTGACTGACTACAGACAACGCAGAGCCGAAACTACTGGGCGAACAAAGGTGAAATTTGGCATGTAGGTTCCTTAGGGAGTGTAGGTGAGCACGGTTTTCCCGAAATTCCCAAGGGAACGGAAAAAACCAGGATGTTTGTGTTTATAAGAAATCTGCGCGGGAAATACCGCGGGGCAGCTTCTAGTACTCTATTTAGTCTAACCGTATTATTCATAAATATACAGCAGGTTTTAAGTAGCTTTACTGGAGGCCTACTTCCCTGGTTTGTTGTATGGTAAATACGTGACATCCAGTCTTTATTGACATACGTCAAATAACTAAAATGCTCTTTAACTTTTTTTGAATAACAGGGTTAGATAGTAGGATATAATAAGTCACAAACCACCACTTGGACCGATTGTTATCTCTATCGCTTGATGTGCGTTCTCGCTTGCACGCTCAGGCTCAGGAGGAATGTGACACTTATTCGTTTACCGCGATGCTAGCGCCATTTGCGAAAAAAAAAAAAAACTTCTAAACTAAGGCAAATATCAAAAAAAATTGGCACAGTATGACACTAGATAATGTAGCCTAGTATTTTTAGGGCACTGTTGTATAGCTTTTGAATTAAAGACCAAAGAAAGCTACACAGTGTTGCTAAAAGTGGCCACTTTTAGCAACAATCTGTGTATAACTTTGTTCTTTTTAGTTAGGACTACTTTACTTTGTTCAAAAAATACTGAGCGAGATTATCTAATGTTGCTGTGCCACATTTCTGATAATAATATTTGCCTTAGTTTAGAAGGTATTTTTTTTTCGCAAATTGCGCTAGCATCGCGGTAAACTTTTAGCAGAATGAGCCAGCAGGCTGCGGATAGCCGCTGGGAGCGGAATCAATAACATCTTCAGGCATTTTAGGCCTTGACCGAGATACGGCCTCTTGTCGCCTCTTATGTACTTAGAGATTTTATATAACACCCATATTTGAGTGTCCACACGTGTAAAGCTGACGATTGACAAGGGTTTGGAGTTTTTTGCTCGAGTTTGAACTCGGACGAGTCGTCTCGAGGTCTGGCTATCATTTATTTAAGCTGGGAAACTCCTGACGAGTACCCTGCAGCCCTGGAGTCGCATGTTTATGTGGTGTTTGCACCCACTAAAACCCCGCCGGTGACCTGCTGTAAGCAAGGGGGTGGTTTTTCCATCGTTAAGTTCAACTCCGCGGCAGGTCTGGCTATCCTGGCTCGAGTCGTCACATCTCACACTCCGTCGAGCGTATGCTTCACTGTCTTGAAGTCGGGACTCAAGTGCGTATATCAATTTGAGCGGAGAACTATTTAAAGTTACTTTTTTACATTTTGTAGTGCTGAGTAATTATGTACCTATTATTATTATTATTTTAATTTAATGGACTTGACTCCACTTTAGTGGAGTATTTTGCCAATGTCAAGTTCAGAAATTAGATTAAAAGAGTGGGCATAAAGCCCGGCAACGTTGTACGGTTATTGTAAGTTTATTGGATTATTGTTTTAAAGCCCGCTAACAAAACACGTGGTTTCGGAACCGACGTTAAAACAATAATCATTATGTACTTACCTAGTTAACTAGTTGACCCTCAGACGTTGTCCTGTCTTAAACTGATTGAAACGTCTGACAGTTATGTCAAACAAAAAGCACTTAGTTTACAATGTAACCGTTTGTATGGGAAAATGAAATTGTTGTTTTTTTTTCGTCTTCCTTGCAAATTTTTTCAATTTTTTATCACCTTGTAGATCTCCCCTGGACTACTACGAACATTTCAAAACCAAAATCAGCGAAATCGGCCCGGCCGTTCTCGAGTTTCAGCGAGAAAAAACGTACCACAATTCATTTTTAACCGACTTCAAAAAAGGAGGTTATCAGTTTGACCTGTACTTATGTAGTACTAGAGGCTGCCCCGCGGTTTTTCCCGCTCAGATTTCTCATAAACACAAAAACCCCTCTTTTTTTTTCGTTCCCGTGGGAATTTCGGGAAATCTAAGAAGGCTTAGTGCTCATCTGCACTCCCCAAGAAACCCACGTGCCAATTTTCAGCTTTCTACGCCCAGTAGTTTCGGCTCTGCGTTGTCTGTCAGTCAGTCAGTAGGTAACGGAAGAGTTTTATATATATTGATGTTTGTCCGCGATTATCTCGCGTTTGGGTAAACTGATTTTGATGCAGTTTTCAGAAATGTATTTGTTACATTCAGGAGAAGGTTTTAGAAGCTATTTTAACCGACTTCGAAAAAGAGGAAGTTCTCAGATTATGTATGTGTCAGTTTCTTAAAGGCGGGTCTCTTTTTGTAAAGAATAAATTAAAAATAATTTGAGTTTCCATACTTTCTATGGACAAGATGATGTTTCTAAGGCTAATTTCAAAGAGCTGTATTGAAATATTGAGTTTTTCATACAATTCGCAATGAAACTACGGCAATGCTGTAACCTTGTAACGGAACGTACCTAGCTGAAACGTTTCATTCACCAACGTTTTAGTACGGCAGTCATAATGTTCTATAAGGTTCTCGTCCCGGGACCTTATTAACATGACTAATCTGTCCGTCCGTCCGTCTGTCTGTCAAAGGCACTTTTCTCCGAAACAGCTTAACCAATCTTAATGAAATGTTGGCACGAGAGTTTTCTTGTTGCCTAATGAAAAAACATATATAAAAACCCAATAATGAAACAGAAAATTTGGGTAAAATTACGCAAAACATTATGTTTTTTTAACAATTCTTGTAGAGCTTCTACTAAGGAATAGTTAAAACACATCGAGTGCGTCTAAAAGTCAAATATAGACGAAATTGCTGCGTCAAAATTGATAGTAAGTATACATAGATAGGAAGTTCCTCGGATCACCTATTCTATTGTAATTTTCTACTAAATTCACCGGGTCAGCTTGCCTATCGTAAGGTGCTCCGAAGTTCGCCAGTGTAGCTACTTAGCACATAAAATGCGGCTGCTCCGTAGCTCAGTTGGCAGTGATGTGGACTGAGACGCGGATGCACCAGGTGCGATTCCTGGCGGGGCGAACTTTGTTATCATGATATCCATATTTGTTTCCCGACCTGGGTGTATTGTTCGTCTCTGTATATGTTTCGAGCACCCTAGATACAGGTTCTTTCTAGGTAGGGGCTCTGGCTCTGAGTGTGTAGCATTATGGATCAAATTTTCATCGAGCATACGAGCCTAGCACAGCATCAAAGCCTCTGCGCTTACACTGCGCGCGCATTGCCATCGACCGGCACGATAGCGCTTATCTCAGTTGCCGTCCAATCGGCGATCCGAGCGGACGTGTTATGGGGGAGCTCCAATACCCGGGCGCCGCTGGCGTTGACGAGGAGCGCCGCGTCCCCTTCCGTAGGGCTCCGCAGTACCGATGGCCGGCGCCCCCGCCTCAAACCTCGGCCTTCGCGCCCTGGAGGCGTGCCCCTGCACCACCGAGGCCCCCAGATTACAGACGCACCCAAAGTTACCCTGGAAAGCCGGATGAGCCGTTTCAGGTAGGAAAAATCCATAGTTTTGACTTTTATTTTGAGGTTTTTGCTGTTTAATAATGCGTTGATTGTGTTTTGTTTTGTGGAAATAAGTCAGCATCGGATTTCGTAGAGTTTATACTTCGTTTGAAATGAATACGAATAGGTACATACGTGTCGTGTGAAATGTAGAGTCCCATAGAACAAGTGACGTTACACCATGTTTCTTTTTAGAAGCTAGTGTTTTGTTTGTCAATAGCTCTATGTAGAGTTCGAAAATTCATTCTTTCTGACTAGAAAAGTGTTATAAGTAGCTCTATTAAAACTCTTTACGGTTTTTTTTTATTTAACAAAACACGTATTTTTTCAGGTTGTGAAAATCTGAAAAACTGATCGATAAAAAGAATTAAGTTTGAAATGTAGAGTTTACGTTTTTTACAAACATAAGACAAGCCAAAGTCAGGCCTGATCGCAGTAAGCAGTATTGATTATACTGAAAAAACGCCTGAAATATACGTTTTTTCATTAGATTTTGTATAGTATTAATGAAAATTTATTGAAATATGAATTAGTTATAGATTTATTGCGGATAATTCTGTTCTAGGATAGTTAGAGTATAAAAGTGTTATCTGAAAAAAAAAACAGCTGAATACTGAGGTTCAGCCATATTGACAATCTTTTCCTTCAATCGCGCGCAGTGGAATATCAATTTTACCAAACATTTATTTAGGGTTTATAATCCTAATGGCAGAAAATATGTAGTTACAAATAATATAACAGTTTTAATAACAATTTTTTTTTTTTTTCAAGCAAAATAACGTATCACCCTAAACCAACCATCTGTTCGTAAAACTGATATGCTAATAAAGCCTCTAATGTAAGTAGCTTTAAGAGAGAGAATAGTAGGAAGGTGTTCAAATTGGTATTGTTACTTAAATGAAATATAGTGTTTTAATTCTTTTTAATTTAATTCTTTTAAAAATTATTTATAGCCTCTTTACGAGATGTAAAAAAAAACTTTGAAAATTAAATATTTATTTAATATGTTCAACTGCTGGGCAAAGGCCTCCCTCGTTTTTTTCTAAGCACTTCGATGCAGTTCCTGAAATCTGTTATCTTCTTTTTGGTATTATTTTATTTTAACTATTCCAGTTTTTTTAAGTTCTGTAGGAATTTTGGGTATTCCTTTATTTTAGTGCAAAATAGATTTTTAGGACAAAAATAAAAAATGTAGCTAAATAAATACATAGTATAAATTAAAGTCGCTTCCTGCGTCTGTCCATATGTATGCTTAAATCTTTAAAAGTATGCAACCGATTTTGATGCGGTTTTTTTAAGAGATAAGTAGTTCAAGAGGAACAACATAGTTATATAGGTTAGGAGGTACAAAGTTCGCCGGGTTGACTAGTAATAGTATAAAACATAGAATAAGAAGAAGTCCCGTGTTCGATTCCCGAGAAAAGGCGAACATAATATTGTTTCCTGGGTCTTTGTGTGTGCGAACTGCATACTGTGTTGCGGGAGCCCTACATACAGGTTCTTCCTAGTTAGGGGTTCTCAGATGTGTTATTACATTATTTTTTTATGAAAAAAGCCTACCCTACTGTTTTTCTCATTCATTATCATCAATCAATATATATAAAACTCTTCCGTTACTGACTGCCTGACTGACTGACTGACTGACTGACAGACAACGCAGAGCCGAAACTACTGCGGGTAGCGGGCTGAAATTTTGCATGTAGGTTCCTTAAGGAGTGAAGGTGAGCACTAAGAAGGGATTTCACGAAATTCCTACGGGAACAGGAAAAAACGGGAATTTTGTGTTTATGAGAAATCAGCGCGAGTGAAACCGCGGGGCAGCCTCTAGTACTTCATGAAAGTAGGACAGAGCTGCCGCACCGATCGCTCTAGATTATAGGAGGAAAAATGTTCTTTTATTTATTATCAAACTAGCTGTCCCGGCGAAGTTCGTACCGCCTAACCTATTACTAAATTGTGCATGTATACTTATAAACCTTCTTCTTGAATCACTCTATCTATTAAAAAAACCTCATATTTAAGCATACATAGGGCTGGCCCCTTGTCACGTTGGTAATAAAAGCGAGTCTTTCCCTTTCCGCCGCTCTCTCGCTAAGCATAAACTCGGCTAAACGTGGGTCCGGCTCTTGAGCTGGTACCTCTGCCTTACCCTTCGGGGAATAAAAAGGCGTGAGATTATGTATGTATGTATGCATACATAGGGACAGACGCGGAAAGCGACTTTATTTTATATACAACTAGTCGACCCGGCGAACTTCGTTCCACCTAACCTATAACTCTTTTGTTCCTCTTGAATCACCCTATCTATTTAAAAAAACCGCAGCAAAATCCGTTGCGTAGTTCTAAGGATTTAAGCATACATAGTTACAGACGCGGAAAGCGACTTTATTTTATACTATGTATTGTTTTTTTTTTTTTTTGGAATTCTTACTCACGCTCACAAAGATGGTCGCTGGGGCCGAAAAGTTCTCGAGTGGCGACCGCGAACCGAAAGACGCAGAGTAGGCAGACAGACCCCCCACAAGGTGGTCAGTCAGACGACCTTATGAAAGCTGCGGGAATACACTAGATAAGGGTCGCTCGAGACCGGTCGTTGTGGCGATTTATGGGGGAGGCCTATGTCTAGCAGTGGACGTCTTTCGGCTAGGTGATGATGATGTTGATATGTATGATTGTAAGTAGTATCTATCTATGGGACTGCTCCGTGGCTCAGTTGGCAGTGTTGTGGCCTGAGCAAGCGTGTGCACCTGGGTTCGATTCCCTGGCGGGGCGAATATTAATATGATGAATATTGATGGTTGTTTCCGGTCTGGGTGTAATGTTCCTCTCTGTGTATGTTTCGGGTACCCTAGATACAGGTTCTTCCTAGTTAGGGGATCTGAGTGTGACGTGTTAAATAGGTACACTTATATCACGACCCTTTTAGAATTTTATTTTTCGAATCAACTAGAGATCAATATTTTGAATATCGTTTGTCTCGCTTTATTCAAACGTAAAAGAATGAGATGGAAGGGTTTTATTAAGAAAACCCCCATTAATTGAGTGAAATTCATACGACTCACGGTGACTCGAGGTGTTGTTAAAATATTAAATGTATAGTATGGGGGACAGTAAAACAATTTTATTAGAAAATATAATTCGCTTTTCTACGAAACATATACCTCTACATACATAACGACACGCCTGTTCCATCAGGGTAGGCAGGGAAAATAGATTTCCGCTTGCTTAAATGCTGACATACTTCTTTGGCTATTTCTACAGTCATAACTCATTCCATTACCGCTCTTAGCATCCATAATAATACTAATTATATGAAAGAAATTCTGAGGGTTTTAACACACTCACAGAAAAACTACTTATTAAAATTTGATGAAACTAGTACTGCAGCTCTAACAGTTTTTTAGATTAGACATCAAAAGATCACAGAAGCTCTTACCAATATTACAAAAACGAAAGAATAGGCTCTGAAAGTACTGAACCGATTTGAAAAACGATTTCACTGTTGGAAAGATACACTATCCCCGGGTGACATAGGTTATTGAATATTAATATGATGGACAAATATTGATATGATGAATATCGATGTTTGTTTCCGGTCTGGGTGTGATGTTCGTCTCTGTGTTTGTTTCGGGCACCCTAGATACAGGTTCTTCCTAGTTAGGGGCTCTGAGTGTGATGTGTTATTATTATTATATTCTCAAAAATTCATAACGCAAGGCGGTACGAAGTTTAGTTACCTAATAAAACTATTAATGTAATTTTTTTATGTCTGTTATTTAAAAGGTTTTGTGTCATAGCATTTAGTGACACTATAATCACTGTCAACGCGAAAGTATCAGTCACACGCGCAACCACACTCCCAGTCTGATTCTAATTCAAGAGGTATTAATCCAAGTTTCTTTCCCTTCCTAAAACGGCTTATTCTCAACTCTGGCCCCAGGGGATTTTACACCCCATTTGATTGAAGGGGGCACCACTACCGACTGATGTCCTCAAGAATGTAAATAAGGGCTACGCAATAAATACGTTTTTAAATAATTAAAAAAAAAAACATACTATCAATTTGCCAAAAAATTAATTATGATAAGGCCGCATAAAGGCACGTAATAAGGCGTTCTTTTTGTATTTACACTTTGCGCTTGTTATAGGAAAGCTATTTTATACCAAATCTGATACTAAGGTAATTTTGCGCTGTATTGGGTACCAACTGAATTGATTGTGCTTGTAAGTATGTTTTTTTTTTTTAAATACAATAATACGTAAAAGTTGCCAGCGTCAGTTAAAAATTAAATTCCATGCTATTTATTTTCAAATATAGGTAATTCATTTTCACATTTCAAATTCATAATAGGTAATTTAAATCAATGGTTACATTAAAACTTTTTTTTATGACAAGTATAAGTTTTTATTAACAGCTAAATTTAAACTAAATTTTAGCAAATTAAAAACAAAGTTGATGCGTCGAAGCATACACAGTAACAGTAATAGGTAATTAAAAGTGTCTATAAATTATTTTTTACGTTAATTAAGGAACTTTAATTATATGATCAGACGTCGGTAACAAACACGAAATGTTTTCCAAAACGGTCACAGTCTCCCCCACTTGCAATTATCGCCTCACCTACGGGACGGAGTCAAAAGTCGAGGGTTTTTTGGGGTTGTTGATAAAATGGGGTTGTTCATTATATAATAGTTGGGCACTGATTGTCAGAAACATAGAATTAACGTGGGCGGTCAGTGTACCCTGTTTATAATTGACCCGCCGAACTTCGTACCGCTAGTAAATGTTGTTTTTAATCGATAACTTAAAAAAAAAAAACTCTTGTTCAATATAGGATAATGTAGGATGCAATTGGTGAAAGATTTTTTGGAATCAGTCCAGTAGTTTCGGAGCTCGTTCGATTCAAACAATCAAATCTTTACTATTTAGTATCATAAAAAGTACCCTGTACCCTTTCTCAGGCTCTATACTATTTGTGTACCAAATTTAATTTAAATCGGTTTAGTAGTTTTGGCGTAAAGCCGAGGCGACTTTATTAATATGACTATTCCGTCCGTCCGTCTGTCTGTCAAAAGCATTTTTCTCCGAAACGGCTCACTAATTTTAAGTGAAATGTTTGTACGAAATTGTCTTGGCTGTCCAAAGTGTACTAACAAATATTAAAAACTTACAAAAAATACGTAAATTTAGAGATAAATCCAAATAAAAACTTTTTAATTCTGATGGGAGTGCTTGTGCGTCTTTCTATGACAGTATGAGCACCCTTGATACAAGTTCTACCTAGTTTAGGGCTTTGAGTGGTGTTTTACTGTGGCAGAGATCAACTTTTCGTTGATACAATTGCTCGGCTAAATGTGGGTCCGGCTCTTGAGCTGGTGCCTCTGCCTAACCCCTCGGCGAATACAAGGCGTGAGATTATGTTATGTTATGTTTTATTATACAACTAGTCAACCCGGCGAACTTCGTATCGCCTTATCTATTACTATGTTGTGCATGTATTATACATATAAACCTTCCTCTTGAGTCAAACCACCTTTTAACAAAAACCGCATCAAAATCCGTTGAGTAGATTTAAAGATATAATCATACATAGGGACAGACGCGGGAAGTGACTTTGTTTTATACTATGTATTGATATTGATTCGAAAAAATCAAACAATACTACTAACAATATTTTTACGTGGCTGCTATAAAAAGCAGAAATGTATGGAATTCGCGAATGGCCGCTCGGTTATGCAAATCAATTGTTTTAATTTGTTGACATTATAGACCGGTAGCACACATAACAACAGCTGTTACTGCATTTTTAACCGACCTAAAAAAATGAGGTTTTTAGTCTGAGAACTTCCTCTTTTTCGAAGTCGGTTAAAATAGGTACTAAAACCTTCTCCTGAATGTAACAAATACATTTCTGAAAACCGCATCAAAATCGGTTCAGCCAAACGCGAGATAATCGCGGACAAACATACATACATACATACATACAGGTTAAACTGATAGCCTCCTTTTTTGAAGTCGGTTAAAAAAATCGCCAGCGCATTTTTCTTTGAAACATCAATTTCCCGTGGGAATTTCGGGATAAAAAGTAGCCTGTGTCCTTTCTCAGGCTCTTAACTATACACATACCAAATTTCTATATAAATAATACTTTTCTCAGGAAAGCGAGACAGACAGACAGAGTTACTTTCGCATTTATAATTAAGTACTATGTATATAAAATCAATCATAGGGCGACTTTCTATGGTGTTAGTGAAAATCACATCCTTATTAACCGACTTCAAAAAAGGAGGTTATCAGTTTGACCTGTATGTATGTATGTAAGTTTGTCCGCGATTATCTCGCGTTTGGCTGAACCGATTTTGATGCGGTTTTCAGTAATGTATTTGTTACATTCAGGAGAAGGTTTTAGTACCTATTTTAACCGACTTCGAAAAAGAGGAAGTGCTCAGATTATGTTTGTGTCAGTTCGTTGAAGGCGGGTCTCTTTTTGTAAAAAAGAAATTATACGGGGCCATTTTTCTTGCATGAGCAGAGAGCAATGGAAGCTAGCGGGGGAGGCCTTTGCCCAGCAGTGGGACACAAAAGAGGCTATGTAAAAAAAAAAAAAATTCCAAGTGTGGTTTCATTATTATTTTTATTTTACTAGCTTTCCCGGCGAACTTCGTATAGCGCCTTGCAATGTTGTTGTTACTTACTTCCTATTCATGTTTCCATATTTTATCAACTTTTAAACCTTCCCTGGACTACTACGAACATTTCAACATCAAATTCAGCTAAATCGGACCGGCCGTTCTAAAGTTTTAGCGAGACTAACGAACCACGATTCATTTTTATATACTAACCGTGTTATTCATAAAGATACAGTAGATTTTAAGTATCGTTACTGGAGGTCTACTTCTCTGGTTTGTTGTATGGTAAATACGTGACATCCAGTCTAAATTGACATACGTCAAATAACTAAAATGCTCTTTATCTTTTTATGAATAAGAGGATTAGTAGATAGTAGATATATAATATACTAGTCGACCCGGCGAACTTCGTACCGCCTCTAACCTATTAAAATTTTGTGCATGTATTATACTTATAAACCTTCCTCTTAAATCACTCTATCTATTAAAAAAAACCGCATCAAAATCCGTAGCATATTTTTTAAAGATTTAGCATACATAGGGACAGACGCAGGAAACAACTTCATTTTATACTATGTATTGATGATGATATAGTAGATAAATTATGATATTTTAATTTTGGTTTTCCATTTTTTGATTTTTAAGTAGAAAGGTTTTGAGCTTCATTCTTTGTATACTAACTTAATAACACTTCGTATTGATTTTGTAATCTAGGTCACAGGCAGGCAGTTAGGACTTCTAAACCTTGGTATTGTTAATCAATATCATCATCATCATCAATACATAGTATAAAACAAAGTCGCTTCCCGCGTCTGTCCCTATGTATGCTTATATCTTTAAAACTATCCAACGGATTTTGATGCGGTTTTTTGTAATCGATAGAGTGATCCAAGAGGAAGGTTTATAAGTATAATACATGAGCAATAGCTAAGGCGGTACGAAGTTCGCCGGGTCGACTAGTTGTAAATAATCTATCTATTACCTACCAAATTTATTAAAATTCTATTAAGGATATACATTATATCTTATTACAAACCTTAAAAAAATAAACTAAACAAAGGAATATTTACAAATAAAAAATTGCCTCAAAATCGCTGCCACCGGAAGGTACGGTGCCTAGCAGGCTGGCTGCGTTACCCCTCTGAATGGCCAGACTTATTCTCTGGCCATTACCTACCTATCTACTAGATTTTTTTATATATTTACTATGCATGTGGAAATAAATCGTGGTTCGTCAGTCTCGCTAAAACTCGAAAACGGCCGGACCGATTGACTTAATTTTGGTTTTGATATGTTAGGAGTAGTCCAGTGAAAAAAGGTGAGAAAATATGTGAAAATTGAGATGAATTTAGTAAAAACAACAATTTAATTTTTCCATATAAAATTTTATGGCACGAAACGAAGTTCGCCGAAACAGCTAGTAGAGAAATAAAACCTTTATAAACCGACCAAATTTAAAAAGCTCCCTTCTCAATACGTTTATAACAAAAACAGGGGTCACCTGAAACTGGTCGCCCAACTGACCTACTTCGCGATGACGTCACATCGGCAATGCGACCAAGGGAAAAGTTTATTGTAATTTTATCCTTTACCCCATAGTGATAAAGTCAATTTTTGGTTGTTAAGAATGTTGTATTTATTAAAAAGCATACCTTTTAAACCGTAGGACGTCCACTGCTGGACATAGGCCTCCCTCAAGGCTCTCCATCTGTACCGATCGCAGGTGGCCTGCATCCAGCGTGGACCCGCAGCCTTGCGCAGATCATCCGTCCATCTGGTCGGTGGACGTCCTACGCTGCGCTTGCCGATCCGTGGTCTCCACTCGAGAACTTTTCGGCCCCAGCGGCCATCTGTTATGCGGGCTATATGTCCTACGGCTGAAATGATGATGATGATGATACCTTTTAAGCTGTTATGGCTAACCATGTTTTACTTAGGTGCTATATCCATACTTTAATATTATAAATGTATTTCTGTCTGTCTGTCTCGCTTTCCTGAGAAAACTACTGGACCAATTTGAATTAAATTTAGTATATGGATAGTCTAAAGCCCTGAGAAAGGACATAGGCTACTTTTTATCCGAAAATACCTATAGGAAAATTGAGAATTTGATGTTACAAGGGAGAATGCGCTGGCGAAGCCGCGGGCGCCCACTTCGTAGAAATAATTTTGTTGCTTCCTGGGCCCTCAGTCTCATCGCGCAAAACGTAACTATCGAATAAAAGTAGAGTAGGAACAGTACGTTAATCGCAAGCAAATACACATTTGGTAGTCTCGTAATGAATTTTGCTATAACTATAGCAGTAGTATCGCAATAGATTGGAATTGACCAAAAAGGGTAGTCTGCTCCATAATTCGACTGACATTATAAATGTCAATACTGATTGATATTAAGTGACAGTTGCACTACGCCCGGTCCAATTTCGTCTAATGAAACAGGATTAACTATTTAGGTAAAAAAACCCAGATTATTCTATAGCTTGCTATTCATATTCTATTGCTATACTATAATGATCAATCAAAGTTACCAGACTCGCAATTTTTGACCCCATCGTAGTAGAGTAATAGTAGAATAATAATAGAATAGAAGTTTAATCGTAAGTTTAAGAGACTAGAGTCCCTGATCCTATTTTTTTTTTATATAAGTACTTTAAATTTATCTACTACTACTAATCAAATCTTTAAACTTATCTTATAAGCTAAACTCGATATTTTACTTTACTTGAAACACAAAAACAATCAACTTGTTCCTTATGAGCCAGTTTACAGCGATGCTAGCGCCATTCGCGAAAAAATTTAATATCTTCTAAATTAATGCAAATATCAAAAATGTGGCACTGTATGACACTAGATAATGTAGGCTAGTATTTTTAAGCACTTCTGTACAGCTTTTAGGTTGAAGACCAAAGAAAGATACAAAGTGTTGCTAAAAGTGGCCACTTTTTGCATCAATCTATGTTTTTTTTTGTTCTTTTTACTTAGGACTATTTTGCTGTGCTCTAAAAATACTAGGCTACATTATCTAGTGTCATACAGTGCCACATTTTTGATATTAGCCTTAGTTTAGAATATATAATTTTTTTTTTAAGTTAAGTGAACCACAAAGTTTAATTTAATACTATTTACAAACTGTTATAACTTACTCTATAAAATGCCCTACAGGGTTCTCTATTCTTATAAAAATCTTAAACTATCATTTACTTACAGAGCCTATATGAGGCCGTTACACTTGTCGCGAACAACAATCAACTTGTTCCTTAAACCTCATCGCTTTAAGCGATTTTTTCCAGGCAAGTAACCTGTTTAACGCGGCATTTGATATAAAAAAATCCTTATCAAACTCAAGGACCTGTGTCTGCTGCAATGCTAGGGTGTACCCTAAATTACCGCGCTGCGATAAAAGTTCATTGAACCCATGATATCAATGTAAATTAGACACCAAAAGCAAAAATTCTCACGTCATTTCAAACTCTAACCCTTTTGGAATAAGGACGAACAGTTTTATAAACGCGTTGTAAGTTACTGTACTGCATAGTTTAAAATGTTCGGTTTGTTTTTTTAACTTTGGAAATAGATAGGAATTACAAAAAGAAGGAAGGAATAATTTCATTAACTCACACTCAGAGCCCCTAACTAGGAAGAACCTGTATCTAGGGTGCTCGAAACATATACACAGACGAGCAAACAAACCGGAAACAAACATCGATATTCATCATAACAATGTTCGCCCGCTGGGAATCGAACCCAGGTGCACACGCTTACTCAGTCCACATCACTGCCAACTGAGCTACGGAGCAGTATAGTAAGTAGATCCATTCCATAAAAATCCGGATCGTAAACACCTAGAACTTTTATCTTATCTCTTGCTAAGAGAACGATATCTCGACAGGTTGTTGACATATCTCTCGCTATCCAGATCAACCCAATTCTTTCCGTGTTCATGTTTTTTTTTTAAGTGCAAACAGCGGAAATAATATTTAAAAACATTTTTGCTAAACTTATAAGTGTTCCGTCATACTAGTACTAATATCAAAAAGCTACAAAACAGTGCCTGAAAAAAAGTCTGTAGATAATCATGCTCTAGCTAGAACATCATTGAGCATATTTTTTGGTTTCGGATTTCGGCCATTTATTGGATGTTTTTAATTTTTTTTTCGAAATTGGCGCTAGTATAACAGACGGCGGTCCTTAAGATATCATTTATTAAAAGTCTTATAAACTTAAGAGCCAGTTTACAGCGATGCTAGCGCCATTCTCAAAAAAAAAAAAAAATCTTCTAAACTAAGGCAAATATCAAAATGTGGCACTGTATGACACTAGATAATGTAGCCTAGTATTTTTAGGGCACTGTTGTATAGCTTTAAGGTTAAAGACCAAAGAAAGCTGCAAAGTGTAGCTAAAAGTGGCCACTTTTAGCAACAATCTGTTTATAATTTTGTTCTTATAAGTTAGGACTACTTTACTGTGCTCAAAAAATACTAATCAAGATTACATTTTTTATATTTGGGGCTAGCATCGCGGTAAACTGGCTCTTAACATAATCTTTCGATCGTGGAGAGATATTAAATAATAATAATAACGCATTACACTCGGAACCCCTAACTAGGAAGAACCTGTTTCTAGGGTGCCCGAAACATATAAATAGACGAAAATTAACGATTGTCGTATTATTGTACATAGCTTAGTAATATTTATACCTCTACATTTGTTTATTTCATGTTTGAGTACAGTCTGGAACTAAAAATAAATCGAAAACCATTCAGGAAGGGAAATGGTAAATGTCACTTCTATTTTTAACTGTACTGTACACATTTCCGCGGTACTAGACGCGACGTCTGTACTTACATAATTTTGCTAATTTTAACTGACTTATAATTCAGTATTTGACTAATAATAATAATATGTATACAGTATGTTTCTGACAAGGCGACAATAAATCAAAAGAATGATCCAGCTCGCCATACCAAACCACTTTCCCAGAGCCACATGGGTCACGCAACACGAAAATTAGCTGTCCCGTAAATTGACCCCGCCAGCTGATCGACCAATGTAATAATAATAATAATAATAATAATAACACATCACACTCAGAGCCCCTAACTAGGAAGAACCTGTATCTAGGGTGCCCGAAACACATACAGAGACGAACATCACACCCAGACCGAAAACAAACATCGATATTCATCATATCAATATTCGCCCCGCCCGGGAATCGAACCCGGGTGCACTCGCTTCTCAGTCCACATAACTGCCAACTGAGCTACGGAGCAGTCAAAATTATGTAATTAAATGTATGGAGAAGCTGTTTTTTTGTGAGATTTCGACCCATATTTCTTGGGAAAAGTTGTTAGATATGCTGAGCTGAATAGGTAGCGCAGCGTATAAAGCGTAGATCTCCCATCCTGGAGGTTCTAGTTTCGATCCCCAGTGGCGGCACATAAAAATAAGTCTTTTCAGACTTTAAATGTTGCCATGCCACCATAGTTTCCGTATTAGAGAAGGTACGTGTCGTTTGGGCCCTGCGGCTCCTTGTCTGCCGTGTCATCAGCCGTCCCATTGACTCTTTTTTATTTATACTGTGCCAGTGTTAAATTGTATTTCTTCAATGTATTTGCTCAGTATACAAAGTAATGTATTAAATCTCTACATTAATTTGTAATGCTTCTGTAACGATCAGTGGGCCAGAATCTAAAAACGTTCCACAAACTTCACTACTTATTTTAAAACAAAGTTTCTTTTCGCAGTCTGTATCTTTGTTTGTATGTTCAGATCTTTAAAACTACGCAACGGATTTTGATGCGGTTTTTTTGATTAACTGAGTGCTTCAAAAAGTAAAACTTTATATGTATAAATATATGGCAAAACATAGTATTTATTTAGTCCATGGTATTATGATAGGCAATATAAAGTTCGCCGAATTTACTAGTTAAAAGTAAGATAAATTTGCTAAACCAATTTTGCTATTTTAACACAAAATTCACATTGGATCGCTTATCGCCTTCAGTTACAATAGGTGCAGGTACTGCCCCAAGGCCACTCTCTTATCAAATACCTAGGCCACAACTATACATACTAGGCTAAAGTCGTTACGTGGGTAGGTACGTAGTTTTGTTGTTTGTATCGTATTAAAGTTCGACTCTCAGGCTATCAGAAACAGTATCAGTACATAGCTTTCTTAGTTCTTTTAGCTCAAAACTATCACAACAGTGCCCTCAAAATATATACTTAGGGGCCACACAGTGCGAAGCTAGCGCCACTTCGATAAATAATTAATATCTTCTAAATCATGGCCGAAATCAAAAATAAGCGTCTTTGACTCCCTACATAATCTTGCTTAGAATTTTTAAGGCGCTGTTGTGTAGCCTTTAGGATAATGATCTAATAAATATTATTTTGTTGCCTAAAGTGGACACTTTTAGTTCCTTAAAGGAATATTTTCAAGATCATTATCCTAAAAGCTACACAACAGCGCCTTAAAAATTCTAAGCAAGATTATCTAGGGAGTCAAAGACGCATATTTTTGATTTCGGCCATGGTTTAGAATATAATATAATTTATTTATCGAAGTGGCGCTAGTAACGCACCCGTTCGCCCCTTAACAAGATTGTCTAGTGTTATTACAGCATCGCATTTTAGTTATCGTCCATTTCTTCAGAGGATACGTATACCAATTGTAGCAGTCAGTGTACAAAACTGATATTTCTAAAAGCCTTTTTGTTTAAGAGCCAGTTTACAGCTATGCTAGCGCCATTCGCGAAAAAAAAGCGCTAGCATCGCTGTAAACTGGCTCTTAAGTTTGTACTTTTATTGCTAACACAGTTCTTTTTTTAAGTGTTGCTAGCATAAAAAATAAGCAATAACAAGGCAACATTGTCGCGACGCAGCCAATCAGGGCGCCGCCGCACTGCGCCTCCGAAATTAGGTCACAGGCACACGGTGCGCAATGCGAATATGGTACTGCCGTAGTAGGTTACTATAGCTAGGTTCCTAGGTGCCCTTTATTACCTGGCACCGATACAATTCTGGTGCACTATGCTATCTGTTTTTGAAGTTTAAACTAGGTGAAACGGCGAAGTTCGTAACGCCTTACATTAGAAGTTTACACAATAAAGTAGCCTCTATGAAATATACAGATTTTTCGATAATATTATTAATAACGAGCTTTACCGGCTTACTTCGTTACGCCATAGAAATAAGATACTACAAAAGACAAACAACAACAACAAACCACCTGTCAAAATATGCAAACAACGGAAAAAATATTGCACCTTGGGTTACATTATTTGAGTTTAGGTAAGGATCCCTATTTTTTTTGAAAATTTAATATGCCTATGACACTTGGGGTTAATGTAGCTTCCTACCAGTGAAAGAATTTTTCAAATCGGTTCAGTATTTCCGGAGCCTATTCGTTACAAACAAAGAAATCTTACCTCTTTATAATATTGGTATAGATGTTCATCATTTGAACGTAGGATTGTACCTAATTTTAAATGAATTTCTGAAATCGGTCTAGTAGTTTCTGAGCCCAATAAAATAGCGTTTGAACTTGAAGTTTACCAGACTTTAGATATCTTATTAATATACATAGACATAGACATAGACATAATTGGTAACTAGTCGACCCGGCGAACTTCGTACCGCATAACCTATTACTATTTTGTGCTTGTATTATACTTATAAACCTTTCTCTTGAATCACTTTATCTATTAAACAAAACCGCATCAAAATCCGTTGCATAGTTTTAAAGATATAAGCATACATAGGGACAGGCGCGGGAAGCGACTTTATTTTATACTATGTATTTATTGGTAATATACAATATACATTGCAAGTCAATTCAATTGTACATCAGTATAACTCAATAAGTATATACTAAAATCTAGAATGTAGACATCTACAACTAAAACAATAAAATAAATAAATAAAAATTAAATGTCAAATAATAAAATTGTGATATACAATACCTTGTACCTTGTATTTATATCCTTTCTACTATCTACTTCTACTATATATGTATATATAAAAATGAATTGTCATTCGTTAGTCTCGCTAAAACTCGCAAACGGCCGGGCCGTTATAGTTGATTTTGGTTTTGAAATGATCGTAGTAGTCCAGGGAAGATTTAAAAGGAAGGTGAGAAAATAGGGAAAAGTGTAGAGGAAGTTGGTAAAATAATAAAAAAAAAAACATATTAAATTTTACGGCGCGATACGAAGTTCGCCGGGACAACTAGTATTATTAAATATATTATTTTTAAATAATAAATATGTATATACCTACTAAGTATTATTTTTGAATCAGAATACTTAGCACTTAAATGTCGAAACTCTTTGTTACAGGACCGTGGAAGCGGTTTGGACAACATGCGATCCCTGGAGCACTACCTCACAGACATCATGAGGGCTGACACCTCAGACCACATGAAAGGTAAGGTCCAGTTTTTAGTATGTCACTTGACGCGGCCAAAAGTGACTTCCAGAAGAAGATTTAGGATGATACCAATACATTGTTTTTTCTAAGACTAGGGAAGCAAGTTGTTTTTAATATTGGTATAAATATTGATATTTTATCGATCGAGGTGAAACAAATATCGATATTATATAGCATCGAAGGTTTTAATATCGATATTATAGCTTCTAAATTATTGAGCACTGAAAGAATACACATTTATTTCAAAAATAAAATTAAGATATCAACATCTTGGAAAATATCGGTATTTCACCTAAAATTATATCGATAGTATCATATCGATGGCTCTTAAATATAAATACCGATATTTTGGCTTTGATAACATCGGTTTTTAATACATCATATATCGTTGCATCCCTAGCTAAGAATAAAGTCTTCTGTCGTCAAGTAAATACCGATAGTTTCTCGAGGCAACTAAAATCAGTCATGGGATGGGTGGGAGAAAAAGGGTGGGATAAAAAAACAGATTTTTATCATATCGTCGTTTTGTAGAGAACGGGAGAGAGTACTGTAAATATTAGTAGGTGTATGTATTAGTATGTTTGTATGTTAGTATGATTGTGTACGCCGGTCGCTAAACGAAGCAACTCGACTTCCTTTTTAGCGGTATCAGGTAGGGTTAGAAAAAAAAACAAAAACAACTTTTTTAATGTTAATAAATAAATGTTAATATATTTTTAAGGCTAAATACAATTACTATTATTATGTATAATTTTGTCGTTATTTTACAAATGTACATTATTTTGAATCCTTTGGCGGTTGATATTTAAATGTATATAGAACACTATAAGAAAGACGGTTATTGCAATCCTTAAATCGACAATACTATGAATTGAATTATTCATTGTTATTTGGAGTAAAGTAATGTTTGAGAAAAATTAATAAAGTTACTTAGTTTTGTAAGTTAAATAGGACATTTATTTCTTTCAAAACAGAATTTAATCATGCATGTGTTCATAGAAAGTAGGTATATTATTCGAATCTTCCCCTCTTATTCATAAAAAGTTAAAGAGCATTTTAGTTACTTGACATATGTCAATTTAGACTGGATGTCACGTATTTACCATACAACAAACCAGAGAAGTAGACTTCCAGTAAGGCTACTTAAAATCTACTGTATCTTTATGAATAAGACGGTTAATCTATACCAATATTATAAAGAGGAGATTTGTTTGTTTGTAACGAATAGGCTCCGAAAATACTGAACCGATTTAAAAAAATCTTTCACTGGTAGGAAGCTACACTATCCCCGTCCCCGAATGACACAGGCTATATTAGATTTTCAAAAAATTTTGGGATCCTTACTTAAACTCCAATAATGTAACCCAAGGTGCAATATGTTTTCTGTTGTTTACATATTTTGACAGGTGGTTTGTTGTTGCTGATGTTTTTTATTCGCCCATTCTGGGCAGTCAAAAGAACATAGTCTATAGAGCTAAGTCTTTAGTAGAATCTTATATTCTATGGCGTAACGAAGTAAGCCTGGATAGCTCGTGTTAATATATTTTAAACAACCCTGTTTATAGTGCGACACAAAAATGTAGAAATATAAAAGTGGCAACATTGTTTGTATAAAAATTTGACGGATGTTCAAAAATTTCCATACAGTGTTTCCACTTTTTAATTTCAAGATTTTGATTGATTATTTGATTATCTCAATATCGAAATTTGTATACCCAAATGCCGGGTAGTATGAAATTTTGATTATTAATGGGACGTGTAAAAAAGGTAGAGACAGATTCTGATGTACTCATTTATTTATTTTATTTGTGATATCAAAGTGTAAGTAATTTATATCTGAAAATATAAATTCTCTATATACATGAAATAAATTAAAAAAAAAAACCTATCATTTGACCTTAATATAATAGTAATCTTCACAAGGCACAAAACTTTTCCATTCATGAAAAAAAAAACTTAGCTCATTCTTCTACTCTACCATACAAAACGAACTAACCTTTTTTTACCAAACCATACAAAACCGTGACGGTCATACAGTATAACACAATACAAAAGGTGGCAACTGTTACACACGCATCTCTCAAACAAAATCTCGACCTTAACTCAATAGAACACAGTTCATTTTACAATGGCAAATTAAATCGGCGCTTGCGCAACTCGAACTGTTTGCAGTAGCATTGTCGCGTGGCCTTGCTTTGTACATAACATGCCTTGTTATACAGAATAACAGACGGTCAAACGCATTTTTAGGTGTTAGGTTGATATTGAGATAGTTTCAAAAAACCTTTGCATACATTAGGCAAAACAATATACTTAATTAGTACAATAGTAGTGAAGAAGTTAAAAATAATTTATGGTAAACAGAACAATAATCTTATGAAAAAACATGTTAGCCTAAACCTTCAGTGTTCCTTATTTCGTAGGTCATTATTACAATTTTACTTTTAAATGGTCAACCTTGTACGTAGTATTTTTAATGTAAAATTTACATCATCATATCGTATATCGTAAGAGCCTACTGCTGGACATAGACCTCTTCTCTCACAAGCCATGCACCACGATCCTGCGCCAGTCTGATGCACTGCCTACCGGCGACCTTCACTATGTCGTCATACCATCGAGCTGGTGGCCTGCCTACTCCACGTCGTCCGTTTCTAGGCCACCACTCTGTGACCGCTGTCGTTCACCTGCCGCCTTTACGCCTGGCCAAAATTTACATAGTACAGTGGCGGACACGATGGGCGTTACACTTTCGGTTTTTCTGTATTGTAAAATAGCTCTAGTTCTTTGGTAATACAGTCTAGGGCTGACGAAACCATAGACAAATCTGTAACGGCCTCCTATTCCGTGACGTAAAGTAAAAGTAAAAAGTAAAAGTAAAGTAAAAAATGATTTATTCAATACAGGATACAAGATATCGCTTATTGAAAGTCAATTAGACTAATCTAATTAATATTGATACCTTATTTCGTAAAGTATCCTATACTGATAGAGGCGAGGTAGTTCAGGGTGCCCACTAATTGGCTCAGGCAAACAATGTTTGCCTTGCCTTACGACAATGGTCGCCTGGAGACGCCCCCAAACGAGCCCTCCTCTGTCAAATGATTCTACTCCCTTTCGCAATGATTTTACAGCGTAGAGAAGAAAGGGGTAACAAACTCTACTTTACAATTTCTCTCTTTTTTTTTTTTTTTTGTTCTTATATATGTGACATTACAATTCAATTTACAATACAAAGAACATAAATTAATAAGATTTAAAGTACATACATGAAATAATGAAAATATCGTGCAGAGCTAGACTACTTCCATGCGTCTTTGTCGTACCATAATATTCCTATGTAAATCCGTTATAGGGACTTTATCTACTTCATTCTCTAGTGGCTCTTTCTACAGTAATTCGGAACGCTGTTTCTGTTAGATTTTAACTGAGGTTTTACTTTAAAAGGCCTATTACAATGATAGGTACTAAAGAAGAGCCAATTGTGAAAAAACAAAACATAGCCTAGACTAAGTTAAATTATCGAAAATGTTTTCCAAACTACAAACAAACGTAACTTTAAGAGGCGAACAGGCGATACTAGGGCAACTTCGATAAATAATGAATAATATGCGTCTTTGACGCCCTAGATAATCTTGCTTAGAATTTGTAAGGTCCTGTTGTTTAGCTTTCAGGTTCAAAAAGTAAGGAATAAACCGTTTGTTGCCTAAAGTGGCCACTTTAGTTTCATAAAATAATATTTCTCAGATCATTATCCTAAAAGCTACACAACAGAGCCATAAAATTCTAAGCAAGATTATCTAGGGAGCCAAAGGCAAAGGCGAATATTTTTGATTACGGCCATGGTTTAGAAGATATTAATTATTTATCCGAAGTGGCGCTAGTTTCGCATCGTTTCGCCCCTTAACCACCTTAGATACATACTGGGTGTTTCTGACAAGGCGGTAATAAATCAAAGGAGGGATTCTGCTCACCATAACTAACAACTTTCCCAAAGCAACATGGGTCAAAATCTCAAAAAAAAATAACAGCTGTTCCATACATTGGTTCGATCAGCTGACGGGGTCAATGTACGGGACGGCTGATTTTTGTTTTGAGATTTCGACCCATGTTGCTTTGGGAAAGTTGTTAGGTATGGTGAGCAGAATCCCTCCTTTGATTTATTACCGCCTTGTCAGAAACACCCTGTATTGTCTTCCGACGCTCGGGAATACGACCGTAGTCGAACAGAGACGAAGATTTCTATGCCTATCCTAGACTGGACTCTATATATCTACCGTATTATTCATAAAGATAAGGTGGATTTTAAGTAGCTTTACTGCAGGTCTACTTATTTGGTTTATTGTATGGTAATACGTGACATCTAGTCTAAATTGGCATACGTCAAATAACTAAAGTGCTCTTTAACTTTTTATGAATAACAGGGCTACTCTACATAAATTTAAAAATCAAGGGGTTTTTTCCTATTACTGGAAAGGATTCACCTTTTTGATAATAATATTTGACATGGTTTAGAAGATAATTATTAATTTTTATCGCAATTGGCACTAGTATCGATGCTATAGCTATCTTAAATCCAAAGTTACAACAATACAAACTTATTTTATAAACAATCTTAAATACTAGAGGTAAAAAAGGATGAAAGAAAGAGAAGTAACGGGAACTAGTATAAAAAAAAGTATCTAAAATAATGCAATAGGACCACACTGAGATCTGACATTTTCATTTTGGCTCGGAGACTTTACCTTTTGGCTATTTCTGAACGCACGTACACAAACAAACCGCGTGATTAAAAAACTATAAACCGACGCGTTTCAAAACTATACTCTTCTTTAACACCGCTGAGGAAAACAACGACTATTTAATTTTGTAGGCCTAGACAACATTTTCATTCGCTCCGTTAAATCTGTCCCGTAAAACTGAAGTCGGATTAACATTTTCAGATGACTTAATTTGTGGAATAGATCTAAAACTAACCAGCTAAATTAAGTTGTTACCGATCTTATTGGTCACGCTGGCGCTAGTGTCTACGCGTTCGTATCGGAAAATGTTTGGTTCAGTTTTTCGCCGCTTCAGAGGAAAGGTCAATCTAAAATAGCCTGTCATTTGAAAATGGAATAATGCTGTGTTAGTTACACCGAGACGCGCGGACGGAGCGCAGGCGTTGAATTTTCGTTTAGAAAAAAATTCAAATTTAGAATTGCCGCGTGCGCAAGCTATTTTTAAGTTTTATATATTTTTTTGTACGTTAAATTTTCGGCCACGTTTCGGGTGCAGTGAACCTTTCAGGAGATTGTGTTTTTATTTTTTTCGTGTGAAAAGAAAAGTGGAAAAAACTGAAAGTTTTTGGTTTTTTATATCCTAATGGGTTAGTTTCCTATCAGTACTAAACTTTTTATTTTATTCATTCATCATCATCTTATCTGAATTTTACCTTATCATCATTATCTCTCAACCGAACGACGTCCACTGCTGGACATAGGCCTCCCCCTAAGATCGCCATACCGAATTACGCTACACTAATTCAGTATAGTCCCCCGTCTGACCATCGACTTTATTCCTTGCGTGAAACTACTTTATACACTTAGGTATTTCTCATCTTTATTTTTATTAAGGAATTCAAGTGTGAAATAAAAAAAATGCCTGAAATGTGAAACGAGTTTTACATAGACTAGCTTTATAGATGTAGCCTGAAAATTCGTCATGCAAACAACAAAAGCACATTGCAAAATAGATTTTATTACCAAATCATAGAGTACAGAATCAAATGCACTAATAGTAGTCAACAACAAATTTATCTTCACATGCACACGTGTCGTGTATACCTCAAAACTTTTGTTAAATTGTAGAGTTACTATTAATACTTACTGATACGGTTCATTGCAACCATTTTAAGAGCCAGTTTACAGCGATGCTAGCGCCATTCCCGAAAAAAAATATATCTTCTAAACTAAGGCAAATATCAAAAATCGGGCACAGTATGACACTAAATAATGTAGTCTAGTATTTTTAGGGCACGATTATATAGCTTTTAGGTTAAAGACCAAAGAAAGCTACAGAGTGTTGCTAAAAGTGGCCACTTTTAGTAACAATCTATATAATTTTGTTCTTTTAAGTTCGGACTACTTTACTGAGCTCAAAAAATACTAATCAAGATTATCTAGTGTCATACTGTGCCACATTTTTGATATTTGCCTTAGTTTAGAAGATATTAATTTTTTTGATTTGATATTATTGTACGCCATAACTGGCAGGTTGTAAATGGACATTATTTTACTTACCTATCACCTTTGTTAACTTACAATCATACAATAAAATATTTGAGTTTGAGTTTGAGTTCGCGAATGGCGCTAGCATCGCGGTAGAGGAGTGAGCCTCTTAGTAGCGAAACTACAAAAATCTTGACTAGTCAATATCAATCAATATCAATATAAATAGTAGAAAATAAAGTCGCTTCCCGCCTCTGTCCCTATGTATGCTTAAGTCTTTAAACTTAAGAAACGGATTTTGATGCGGTTTGTTTTAATAGATAGAGTGATACAAGAGGAAGGTTTATAAGTATAATACATGAGCAACATAGTAATAATTAAGGCGTTACAAAGTTCGCCGGGTCGACTAGTTGTAAAATAAGACAAATATCAGAATATTTAACCGTATACCTCGCCAAATGTATATGCTTTTGACCTAAGTAGTACTTTATAGGATGCCTCAAACCCAGACCTCAGATTGGAGAACAGTTACTACCCAGACAAAAAAAAAAGAACATCGATATCCATCATACAATGTTCGCCCCGCCGGGAATCGAACCCAGCCCACATCGCTGCCAGCTGTGTCATGAAGGTTGTCATTAAATATTATAAAACAAAGTCGCTTCTTGCTGTCTGTGTGTAAGTATGCTTAGATTGTTAAAACTACGAAACGGATTTTGATGCGCTTTTTTTTAATAGATAAAAGTGATTCAACTGGAAGGTTTATTATGTACTAGTCGACCCGGCGAACTTCGTACCGCCTAACCTATTGCTATTTTGTGCTTGTATTATACTTATATACCTTCCTCTTGAATCACTCTATCTATAAAAAAACGGCAACAAATTCCATTGAGGAGTTTTAACGATTTAAGCCTACAAAGAGACAGACGCGGAAAGCGACTTTATTTTATACTATGAATTGATATTGATAATACATGCACAATATGTTGTGTATAGGGCTTGCAATTATTCGAAAAAATTTGGTATTCGAATATTCGGTTTTTTTCGAGCTACTATTCGAATTATTCGAATATTATTCGAATAATACAAAAAGACGTAAAAGGTTAAGGAAAATAAGTTTTATTTAAATTATAATTGGCCCCTTTATTCATTTATAACTTTTTCTCAAAGGAACGGTCAATAATATTGTCAAATACAATTATAATCTTGGTCAACTTAAATTTTAATTTGTCTACGAGATCCTCGATAGTTAGATAGTCCTGGCTAAGACGGTATCCCTATAGATGCCCTAAAAGCCTTCGCAGACTAATCAGCCGATGTCCTTCTGCCTTTGTTGGCAGCCATAACCGAAGTAGTCCCTAACGACTGGAAAGAAGGAATAATCCTAAAACTTCCAAAGAAGGGGGATCTTTCGCAATGCTCTAACTGGCGGGGCACAAACTTGCTCTCGCCCTGCACTAAAATCCTGACCAAAACTTTGCTGAACGAGATAGCAGGGGTGGTGGACGTGAAGTTGAGATAAGAGCAGTCTGGATTTCGTCCTGGAAGATCTTGCAGAGACCAACTGAACCTGCTGCGAATAATTCTGGAAAAAGGAATGAGGTGCAGTGCGAACTATTAGCGCTATTTGTGGACTTCAAAAAGGCGTTTGACAGGGTTAGGTGGTCCAGCATTTGGCGAGTACTCCGCAGTAAAGGTATACCGGACAAGTTAATAAACCTGATACAAAACTTGTATGTGGGCTCCACCTGCAGAGTAATTTACAAAGGCCAATTGACGCAATCCTAATGGATTCACAGAAGGCGTTAAACAGGGTTGCCTATTATTACTAATGCTGTTTTTGCTGGTTTTGGACGACGTGATATGTATAGTCACCGGCAGAGGCTAGCGGGGTATTCCCTGGAACTCGCAGAAGTGTCTTGAGGACATAGACTTTGCAGAAGACATTTTCCTTTTATCTACAACACTGAGCGACCTTCAAGCAAAGACAGACGATCTGGTGGTTGAAGCTGCAAAAGAGAGGCTTCGTATTAATACGGCTAAGATAAAAGAAATGCGCGTACACACCTGAGATCAGGCAGGACCCTCTGAACATTACGGGTGAAGTAGTGGAGTGGTGAGCCCTACAGGAGGTACGGAAGTTGAAATTAAAAACCGCATTAACAAAGCGCGGGCAGCGTTCGCACAACTAACACCACTGTGGAGCTCTTACGTTATCACCAGATGGACCAAGCTTCTTCGGATCTTCGAGTCCAATGTAAAATCAGTGTTGCTATATGGGTGTGAGACATGGTTTGTGCGAAAAGACCTGACCAATAAGCTCCAGGTATTCATAAACAAATGCCTGAGAAGGATACTAAAGATATTCTGGCCACAAACCATTACCAACACAGAGCTATGGCACCTGACAAAGCAAAGGCCAATTGAAATGGAAATTCAAACTAAAAAGTGGCGTTGGATAGGACAATCGCTAAGAAGAGCAGATGGACGACCTTGCAGGGAAGCTCTGTTGTGGCAGCCCTCCGGAAGACGCAAAAGGGGTCGCCCGAAGGCAACCTGGCGCCGGTCCACGCTGCAAGAAGCAAATAGTGTGGGACTTAACTGGGAGGAGTTACCCGCTGTTGCTCAAGACCGCCAAATTGGAGGCAAATTCTTGAAGCCCTATGTTCCCGCTTGGGATAACAGGATAAGAAGAAGAATCCGCGATAGTTATGTAATGCAATAAAAAAATAAAAAAAAGGTACCAGATTTTTTACTGTAAGACCAGATAGATGGAATATCCTGGCTCAGATGTAATCAAGATTTTTTTGATTCCATTTTTTAAGTCTAAACAAGTGATGTCGTCTCGCCTAGCATGTAAACTTTAAAATTAGTAGTACAAAATATAGAATTTTAGGTAAAAACGAATATTCGAATAATCGTTTTTACTTTTCGAATATTCGATTAAGTTTATTATTCGAATAATTCGAATATTCGAATATTCGATTGCAAGCCCTAGTTGTGTATAATATTAGGCGGTAGGAAGTTCGCCGGGACAGCTAGGTACAAATAATAACTATATGGAACCCGCAGTGCAGAGTTCGCCTCGCACTTGGCTATAGTTTAATTTTTTAACTGTACTTGGCAGCTCGTCGACTCTAAGAAGTGTCAAGGTTGCCACAGACGTGACAATTTATTGCTCAATCAATCTAAACAATATGGGCTCAATATAACAACCTCTAGGGCTGCCACTCGCTTATAAAATACGAGCTGTCCGGCTTACTTCGTTACGCCATAGAATATAAAATTCTACTAAAGACTTGGCTCTATAGACTATGTTCTTTTGACTGCCCAGAATGGGCGAATAAAATACAAGCAACAACAACAAACTACCTGTCAAAATATGTAAACAACGGAAAAAATAAAAACCTTGGGTTACATTACTTGAGTTTAACTAAGGATCCCTAATTTTTTTGAAAATCTTATATAACCCATGTCACTCGGGGATAGTGTAGCTTTCTACCAGTAAAATAATTTTTCAAATCGGTTCCGTATTTCCGGAGCGTATTCGTTACAAACAAACAAACAAATCTTTCCCTGTTTATAATATTGGTACTTACTTATAGATTAACACACTTATAAAACGCACTGCTTCTCATGGTTCTGGCAGAATAATCAGCTTTGCATTTTTTGCAGCACATGCTGAGTCAGAGCCGTTTTAAACTTAGAATAACTACATCTAGAAAAATACTTTAAACTTACTTACTTTACTTGTTACCTACTATTTGTCGGTTTTGTGTGTCAAATGTGCAAATAAATGTTTGTCTGTCTGTCTAACTAGTGGGCGCCCCGCGGCTTCGCTAGCGCATTTTCCCTTGAAACATCAAATTCCCAAAATTTCCTTGGGAATTTCAGGATAAAAAGTACCTAATGCCCTTTCTCTCTTTTTTATATCGGCCATGGTTTTGTTAAAAAATAATTTCGATTACCGCAAGTATCTCTGAATTTTAGGTAAAATAGAACTAAAAGTTGTGCTTCTTTAGTCTATAGTAGATCTAAAAACACGAATCATTCAGTGAGAAACAACAATAGCAAGGCAAGTTGAAAATTACAGCACCGTCGCGGGCGCAGCGACCTTGACGCCGCTGACGTAACGAGGTGTAGTGATGTTTTTATAAGAATACTAAGACTTGCTAATAAATCGATTTTTGTAGGCTGAACGACCGTTTTTCTTGCTAACCGGGGGGAAATGCCTTTCGTATTTTCCGTCACTCGGGGGAGCGACGAGGGTATATCGTTCGCACCCACTAAAACCCCCTGGTGGCCGTCTCGGCGTTTTTAGGAAGGACCCTGAAACCTTTGAATATTAGCGTCCGGTGTCCTTCCCATGCAATCTGTACAGAAAAGAAAGAAATAATTATTTATTTACAGCAACACACACATACCATACCTACTTATGACATTAAAAAACACATTTACAAAACAAAAGTGAGCAGAGGCCCTATTTCGGCCGCTTTTTGCAATATTGCTTTTCGTCCTCTAGAGTGTCACAGTCAAAAAAAACGCAAAGAGGACGCAAAGCAATATTGCCTGAATAGTAACTCAGCTGTTAATAACTAAAATTTAAAACGGTGTTGCGGCTGATGTACGGTCGGAACCCTAAAATTCAAAAGTTAATATCTTTAACCGCGGCGACAAGCTAGCCCCTTGTCACGTTGGTAATAAAGCGTAAAAACTCGGCTAAACGTGGGTCCGGCTCTCAAGCCGATGCCTCTGCCTAACCCTCCGGGGAATAAAAGGCGTGATATTATTTATGTATGTAATATCTTTCACAAATTCTTATCGCAATTTTACACAATATTTATTTAGATTCTAAGTTCTATTCTCATTTTTTTAAATATTCTATGTCTTATTTTCATCAAGGATTATGTAGGATTCTAATGATAAAGATTTTTTTTAAATCGTTCCAGTAGTTTTAAAGCAAATTCGATTCAAAAAAACAAACAATCAAATCTTTCCTCTTTATTATTAGTGTAAGTAGTTAGGTACGTAGATTGTATCAAAACGTGTTAAGTAAGTAGACCAAATTAGTGATGTTACCCCCCACATAGTTTTATTTTGTTTTATGTCATTTGTCATCAAATCAAATACATCAGTACTCCGGATAAGAATTCTATTGAAATTTAATACGTTGTATTTTGCTCTGGAATTATAAACCTAAAAATAATAGACATAAAAACTATTTATAAACTGATAAGTTCGGGCTGGTAACAATCAATAAAAACACGTTTTTGTTAACAAATTTAACCCCCATGTGGCGTATGGGTTTACCACTAAATTAAAAATAGCATTCACATACCCTATCACTTTTTTGTTATCTATACCAATATTATAAAAAGGAAAGATTTGTTTGTTTGTTTGTTTGTAACGAATAGGCTCCGGAAATACTGAACCGATTTGAAAAATTATTTCACTGGTAGAAAGCTACATTATCCCCGAGTGACATAGGCTATATTAGATTTTCAAAATAATTAGGTATCCTTACTTAAACTCAAATAATGTAACCCAAGGTGCAATATTTTTTTTCGTTGTTTACATAGTTTGACAGGTGATTTAGATTTGGTTGTTGGTTTGTTTTTATTGAAAAGGGTCTGAGAACAAGACTACTGAACCGATTTGAAAAAATATTTCACTGTTGGAAAGCTACAATATCCCCGGGTCACATATGCTATAGAATATACTCAAACATTCAAAACGCGAGGCGGTACGAAGTTAGCCGTGGCAGATATCAAAACATTTGTCATTATTCTAGCTTTAGCATCACTGGCCACAAACACAACCAAAACCTCTACTGAATAGTTTTTTTACCTACAAAGTTAGACCTTGTACCTACTTGGATAGTTTTTGTTGGTCATCAAATCGTGACTTGAGAAAATAAATAACTGGTTATAGGTTCTATTCATGCAGGCGACGAGAATTACTAGTAAACTTGAACCGTCCATTCATTGGCCCCCTCCCTATTATTGGCATGTTTCTGTTTAGACGCTGAAAATAAGGATTCTTAACATTCCTTATTTCAGCTGAAAGACGTCCTCTGCTTGCACATAGGTCTCCCCACAAATTGCCACAATGACCAACATTATGGAGGGAGAATAGAATAGAATAGAATAGAAAACACTTTATTGCATACAATACAAAAGTACATTAATAAATACAGGGAGGGAGTTGCCATTATAGTCACACTTGGCCGGCGGGTTGGCGATCGCAGTGTGGCTCTTCAAGTATTTCAACGAAGGACGCTGCTGCCCATTATTTTCGACTGCTCCGTGGCTCAGTTGATAGTGCTGTGGACTGAGTAAGCGTGTGCTCAATTCCCGGGCGGGGCGAATATTGATATCATCATCATCATCATTTCAGCCGTAAGACGTCCACTGCTGGACATAGGCCTCCCTCAAGGCTCTCCATCTGTACCGATCGCAGGTGGCCTGCATCCAGCGTGGACCCGCAGCCTTGCGCAGATCATCCGTCCATCTGGTCGGTGGACGTCCTACGCTGCGCTTGCCGATCCGTGGTCTCCACTCGAGAACTTTTCGGCCCCAGCGGCCATCTGTTCTGCGGGCTATATGACCTGCCCATTGCCACTTCAACGAGCTTATCCGCTTGGCTATGTTGGTGACCCTGGTTTCTCTGCGTATGTCCTCATTTCTGATTCGATCCCGCAGAGAAATCCCGAGCATAGCCCGCTCCATGGCTCGTTGAGCTACTCGGAGCCTGTTCATAAGCCCTATAGTGAAGCACCACGTTTCAGAACCGTATGTCATCACTGGCAGCACACATTGGTTAAATACCTTCGTCTTCAGGCACTGAGGAATATTGGACGAGAAGACGTTGCGTAGTTTCCCGAATGCGGCCCATCCGAGCTGGATTCGGCGATTGACCTCCTTCTCGAAGTTGGACCTACCTAACTGGATGGTTTGTCCTAGGTATACGTACTCGTCGACAACTTCGAGAACCGAGTTCCCAACCATAACTGGGGTAGGCAGAACATGGACATTAGACATGACCTTCGTCTTGTCCATGTTCATTTTAAGGCCCACCTGTTGGGAGACTCGGTTGAGGCCTTCGAGCATCGTGCTGAGTTCCTCCATCGACCTTGCCATGACTACGATGTCGTCGGCAAACCGAAGTTGAGTGATGTATTCGCCGTTAATATTGATGCCCTGCCCTTTCCATTCTAGAAGTTTGAAGGCGTCTTCTAAAGTGGCGGTGAACAGTTTCGGAGATATAACATCTCCCTGTCTCACGCCTCTGTTCAAGGGAATAGCCTTCGAATTCTGTTCCTGTACTCGGACAGACATGGTGGCGTTGCTATACAAACACTTCAGCACTTCGATGTACCGATAGTCAATCCGAATATTGATATAGAAAGAAAGAAAGAAAAAAAAAATATTTACAAAAACTATGACACACACAAAACAAGTTTATCAAAACAATACAAGTGAGACAAAAACAATATTAAAAAAAAACAAATGATTAAAAAAAAACACTAAAAATAACTCCAACAGAAAAAAACAACAATTTAAAAAAACAAAAAAAAAACAATAAGCATAAAAACAATTTTTTGTGTGTGTGTGTGTCGCAGTTGCTGTAAAATGGCACTAACTCAGCATTTGCTGAAGGCATAACCAACAGCGCTGATTTTCAGTCAATGCCAGCAGTGACCCACAAGCGTGACATGACAGTCATTTTTACAGGAGACACTAAAAACATTCTCAAAATTACATTTTACTAAAGAAAAAAATTTTGAAGATCCCGTTGGTGCAAAATAAAAAAATCTACTATTCTTTTTATAATTTATTTAAAAAAAAAAGTTTTCTACGTAGTTATGGCCATTTTTGGAGTTGTTCAATTTTATTAAGCTCGAATGGAACTTTAATTGGGAGTTATTTGATTTTATACGATAGAATCAATGAAATATCGTGCTCTTGGCTTGATTTTATTCTAAAAAACACATAATATTCATTAAAAAAAAAATTACATGTTAAATGCCTATATTATGAACATCCTTTATGAAGAGATCTAGAATAAGAATACTTGAAAAAAGCCTGACAAGAAGTCTATAAACAATATAGAACAATCCCTTGCGACCACAGATTGGTAAGATTGAGCAACAATAATAATATTAAAACATAATAATAACTTAAAGAAATGTACCCAATCTTTAAAAACTGAAGATGGAAACAAATTTGCTTAGCAATTAATGTTGGTAAACGGTTCTTGACAACACCGTAGGCTCGGTTATTCAACCTAGTTCTAATGGAATAGAATGTCCTGAAAAATAGTCATAATCTTACTTAATATTGATGTACAAAAAGGGAGACCAGTTAGAAGTAAACACTATGGGGCTATCAGTTTGAAGCCTGCCTACAAAATCTATTGCCTCATGCATCCATGTTTATATCTTAGATCAAGTCTTGTAGTGTAGATTTCCAAAACCTATACTTGCCTAAGTCGACTATACGAAAGCTTTTGACTTTTTAACTCACGAAGCATTTGCGAAGCTCCTCGAGACTATTATGCCCCACAAACTTATGTCAGAATCCTCATCGACTGTATGAAGCAGATCGTGAGCAGGATCATGCTGAATCAACAAGGAGCAATCATTAAAATATGTAGAAGTAAGCGCCAAGGTTATCCACTATGTCCAACAAGCTTCATTGCGGTATTGCATACATCCAAAAGGACTTGGACTGGTCGTAAAAGGGTATCAAGGTATCGCATAAAACTTCAACATTGATGGCAGGATCATGAGTTGCTTACGTCTGGCTGACTATATTGTAAAAGTCTCAGAAACACCTAAGCCTTAGGTAAATAAATACGTATAGTAAGAAAAAACAATGTTATCGATGCCTAATAACATACGATAAAGCTCAAATAGAAATGGGTTTCCACAACAGCTAACACTCAATATCAGTGCTGGACAAGCATATCAAAATGTATGCAAACCTGATGAATAGTGGGCAAACAAAATAGTCAAGACATCAGGAATGAAATTTGTGGGCAGGAAAAGCTTCAAACAGAAAGAACTGGTAGGATTTGGAGTAGGCCATTATCACTAGCAGAGGTCTTTTACTAAGATTAATTGAAAAAAAATAATGTTAAGATTTTTTTTATTTGAGGTTACAAAAAGGTATAAACAAATAATACAAAAAGCTTATTTAATCTAATAAATAGGCATTTTTATAATTATTTTATTTATTAAAACAAAGGAGCTCGACGCGCACACGCAAGTTCCTATACAAATTGGCCGAATAGATGGAGTTGGCCGTCAAGATTTACGTTTTTTGGAGCGCTTGGAGATGTTCGTTTTTTGCACAGCGATTTAAGCTTAAAGTGTGAATGATATTGGAGTTGTTCTTAATTTGAAGCATGCGTTATTTTTTATTTTATTTTTTCACATAAAAAAGTCGATTTCTCAAAATTTGGAGTTGGCCGGTTTGCGGATTAAGGTATCGATATCGATGTTTGTTTCCGGTTTGGGTGTAATGTTCGTCTCTGTGTGTGTTTCGTGTACCCTAGATACAGGTTCTTCCTAGTTAGGGGCTATGAGTGTGATGTGTTATTATTATATTATTTGGCTGTTCTCATAGTCGCTTTTTAAGACACCCACGGGAGGAGATGGCGTGGTTGTATTCTATGCAGTCACCACCACCTGGACTAACTAAAACTTCTAGGCTACTAGGCTAGGCTAGTAACTAGGCTAAGCCCTGTAAGTCCGGGCGTAAGAATAGGTCTACGGTATACCCTGCCTGTCGCAAGAGGCGACTAAAAGGGGTGTTTGGGGTCGTGGGTATGAAGGGCGGGGGCCCGACACCCTCATCAAACGGGCCCGAGATGGGCGGCGGCACAGCTTGTGGCACTGTGCCGCCGCAGCTCCAAAGGCAGTTGAGCGTAGGAAGGACTTCGGACGCCATGAATGTATGGTCCTTTCCAAAAGCGCCAAGGCGGCCGCCGGGGGGTTTTAGTGAATGCGAGATAGGCATTTTACCCCCTTAAAAAATGTAGTAACTAGGCTAATTATAGGCGCCAGGTCAAAAACTAATTAGAAAGCCAAACATTAATGCACCTTGAAGTACGAATAAAGATCGGAACACGATCGTTTCACAAGTCTCCGTGAGCACGCGCGTTTACTTTACGTGCTATAACGGCACGGTCAGTGACGGATGGGTCACGTCACGTGACGTCAGTCTTAGACACGTGCTCATGCGCATTCACAACCGTGAATATTATTAAGAATTTTTAATTGATTCGTCTTTTGGTTGTTATTAATAAATCTTTTGGTCAAGGTTGGAGTTATTTTATAAAGTATTTTTTTTTAATTTTTCTTAAATCCATAAAAACATGTGTCTACATGTACTAGGCGACCCGGCAAACTTCTTACCGTCTAATCTATTACTAAATTCTTTTCCCGGTAATTATTCGATTTTTTTTCGCCATAAAAACCATCTTTGGACGGCTTATTCCGATTTTGCTCCAAAACCATTGTTCTCTACAATTTTTGAGCTTCCATACATTCATTCCGATTTTGCTCCAAAACACATTTTGGTACGGTCAGAAAAGGTAGCATAATAGTAATGATTTTGTTTATGTTATAGAATGTAGAAGATAATATTAAAAAGGTAACATTTTATTAATTATCTACATGCAATAAATAATACTGCTCGACATAACAGACAAAAACTCTGAAGAAGGTCTTGTTAGGAGACCGTCATTGAACTATGTATTTCGCTAAGCTTGATAGTTATTTACTGCAGTAGGAGTGTTTGCTTATTTAGTGCCTTGATAACGAATTTTGAAATTAGGTACCAGGGCAACATGAAATAGTAGAAGGTCATGAAGCGCAACACACAAATACCTACATACCATTAAATGCCAGTTCCTGTCGTCACTAATAGAAATATTATAAATATAAGCTTTTTTTAATTGAATACAATTAAACAATTTTTTACAAAAGTTAATATATTTAAAAACGCACAAGTTAAAATTTTGAGATTCATGAGTAACAGCTACCTGACTTTTTCTTAAAACAACTACAAGAGAACCCACTCATCCCTAAAACAATAGCGTAAAGAACTATTGTTTAAAGACAACCAATAAAAAGTCTCGAAATGGTTCACTCTTGGCGAAAATACCGTTATTCTAGTAAATACGGTAAATATGCCACACATTTGCAAAATTTTATGTGGCTAATCAGTGTTCTATCCATCTTCCTTAGGAAAGGTACTCCGTGATTGTATTTAGTGTTTATTTGAAACAAGTGTTACCTTTCTGACCGTACCAAAATGTGTTTTGGAGCAAAATCGGAATGAATGTATGGAAGCTCAAAAATTGTAGAGAACAATGGTTTTGGAGCAAAATCGGAATAAGCCCTTTGGACTTCATTGACGAACATTTTGAAAAAACAATTGGTAAAATTGGTCAAGGCGTTGCTGACATAAATATGCGCTTACCGACACATTTTGCGATTCATTTTTATTTATAGATTATTTCAAAGTCTAGTTTAAGTTTTCTCAATTTAAGTATGATAAATAGTAATAAAAAAAAAATACGCGCTCAGAAATGCTGCTTTATGCTCATAGGCAAAGTGATCATAGTTTAGAAGTTTTTCTCGGGTGGCTCTACTTTAGCTGTGCTATGGCTCTTAAACTTCAGGAATTTTCTGGAAAAAATTCTTATCCTACTTCAAGAATAATTAGCTTTTTGGCTAAACTTAGGACAAGTGACGTGCGTACCTACGCGACGGGCAGTTACTAAATTAGACACTGCTTTATGCCAATGTTTCTAGCTACCGGCTTAGTGACGATCCGATGGCTGGGTTGTTTTGGCTAGATCAGACTAAAGAGCTATTATCCAAAAATAACTAAGGAAGTAACTGAAGGTGGTAAAGTATGTTTATATATAGATTGGCCAATACATCCATCCTTTATGATAATAGATAATTGCTTCGTACATTTAAAGCACGGTTAATAAGACCTTTTTTTTGTAACGAGGGGAAATGCCTATCGCATTTCCCGACGCTCGGGGTAGCGTCGGGGGTATGTGGGGCTCGCACCCACTAAAAACGCCGGCGGCCGTCTTGGCGCTTTTGGGAAGAACCCCGGGAACCACACATTATAGCGTTCGAAGTCTTCCCACGCTCAGCTACTATCAGCTTCGTGCTCGGGGAGGGCATATTGTTCCCTCCCCGGCTCGCCTTTGGAGCTGCGGCGGCACAGTGCCACAAGCTGTGCCGCCACCAATCTCGGGGCCGTTTGATGAGTGTGTCGGGCCCCCGCCCTTCACACCCAAGTCGGTTAATAAGACCTGTCTAAAGTTTCAGTTTTTAGCAACACAAAATTTTACAATATCCTAAAACTCCTTAATTTTAATAAAATTATTACCTACCTCAACATACAACAGTGCTCTAAAATTACATAAAAGGATTCACCTATTTTATATGTGCCATGGTTTAGTAAATATTAATTTATTTCGCGATTACCACTATTATCGGTATAATAGGCATCTTAAATATCGATAAAAATACTAACAATCCCATCACTACAGAAACAAATCATTTAACTTTGTTGTAAGCTAAGGCTGTAATTTAAAGAAAGAATTGTCAACTTTGTACAATAGAAATACCAGTTCACACGCTTGCCATTTATTACTTGTAACAAGAATAACGCTACTTACATTGAAAATTAACGATTTTTTCCAAAATATAAAAAAATATATCCATATTATAAAATTCCGTTTGGTGACGGTAAGAATACCACCCCATATCCTCTCATGGGTGTCGTAAAAGGCGACTAAGATAACAGCCGAAGACCGAGCAGCAGCCTCCGTAGAAAATCTTGAAAAGCCACACGGGATCGCCAAAACGCCTGCCAAGCGTGGCGATGCTACCAAAAACTCCCAAAATGTTTATCCTTGCCTTGTGACGATATGTGAGGAAGGTTTATGTCCACAGAGTGGGCGTATCTCGGCTGAGTTGTTGAATGATTATCGATATCGATATTTTGATTCAATTTCGACAGTTCTTGTCTTGATTTTCGTGCTTTATCGATAGAAATCGGCACGTAGGGATTGTTGTAATTATTCTTATCTAAATTGTCAATCAATTACTGATTATCATCTTTAAATTCTACAAATAATATTGTGTTGCCAGATCACTGGCACTAGGATGATCCCATCAGGATGACTAACGGAACCGAGACGTCGCTAACTATGGGTAGTACTCTTTATAATACTGTGCTATGGGCCTAATCCAAAAGCTTAAAGTCACTTAAGAGCCATAGCACAGCTAAAGTAGCGCCACCCGAGAAAAAATATATATCTTCTAAACTAAGGCTACTCTAATCAAAAATGTAAAACAGTATTCCCCTAGATAATTCAGCCTAGTATTTTAAGGGCATTTTTGTATAGCTTTTAGGTTAAAGATCAAAGAAAGTTACTCATTGTTGCCAAAAGTGGCCGTTTTTAGCAACACTCTGTAGCTTTCTTTGGTATTTAAATCAAAAGCTGTAGAAGAGCACTCTAAAATATTACGCTACATTATCTAGGGGAATGCTGTTTCACATTTTTGATATTTGCCTTAGTTTAGAAGATATATTTTTTTTTTTCGGGTGGCGCTACTTTAGCTGTGCTATGCCTCTTAAGAAAGAAAGAAAAATAAAGAAAACAGGCTAATATTTTCAAGCCACAACGACACTATTAAAATAACAAAACAAAAAGAAAAGAAAAATAAGGGGTTAGATACATAAAATAAAAAGGGCCATGGAAAGGGCTATGCTAGGCTAGGACTTAGGAGTTCCCTGCGAATCGCATATAATGAGAACCGCAGACGAATTAAAGTAAAGACGTACCTATTGCAGAATTGCAGGAGTTTGGGCAGCAGGGCAAAAATTTGTCTAAAAACAGGTTGCGCACTAGATATTGCAGAGTAGGTAGACCCCCTACCGACCAGGTGTGGCATTTTGTGCGGGAGGCCTTTTTCCAGTAGAAGAGTCATTAAACTCAAGCCAAACTGGACCAAACAAATGTTCTCGAGTTGCGATCACGCACCGAATTATGCAGAGTAGGCAGACCCCGTACCGACTAGTTCGTGTGACGATATGTGTGGGAGCACTTTTTCCAGTAGTGGACGTATTTTAACCGAATTTATGATAAACTATTCTAATTTATAAATTAAAGAATCGTTTTTATTACCACAACCCCCCAAAATCTCACAACAAGCGGCCTCTTGTGTTTTTTTTTAAGTATATGTAGAATTTTCCACTTTTCTTTTTTTTTCATTTAATTTTTTCTATACAGGGTTACCAAAAAGTGTTAAATTAATAACAAAATGATTATTTAAGTGCTTGTGCTGTATGTAATTTTTTTATACCTACCTATGTGAGATTGTTTTTATATTTAACGTTTTATTGTGTTTTTTTATATAAAAAGTGGAAGAATATTAACTGCAATGATTAATTCGGAACATATGGTCACCAATATTCCATATTATGGTAAGTTACAATTACTTAAGTATTTAAAGTACATAAATTTTACTTCTTAGTCTAAAATAAAACTCGTAGAAGACCACAATTTGGAAGAGTACTTTTAGTTCACCAAGATAAAAAATGCAGAATAATTCTTTTTTTAAAAAGACCTGAGAGAGAGAGAGAGAGAGAGAGACCCGCCTTCAATAAATTTACACATACATAAAACTGGGACTCCCTCTTTTCCGAAGTCGGTTAAAATAGGTACTAAAACCTTCTCCTGAATGTAACAAATACTTTTGTGTAAACCGCATCAAAATAGGTTCAGCCAAACTCGAGATAATCGCGGACAAACATACATATACATACAGGTCCAACTGATAACCTCCTTTTTTGAAGTCAAAAAAACGCTAAAAAACATAAAAACTTTTTATAAAAAAATTAAACCGCCGAAAAAACTGAAAAGCATTAAATAATAAGGAAACATTTTCTATTAGGCCTTAATTTACTCACTTCTTAAAGTAGTTTTGGATTACCAAAAAAATCTACTTAAAGCGCGATGCGCAGCGGCACACTTTTTCGGTTATTTCTTTGAATTTCAGGTAATTTAGTGATCTTTATTCGTTGATTCTGTGGCACCGACTCAAAATTTCTTGGTAATCCAAAACTACTTTAAGAAGTGAGTAAATTAAGGCCTAATAGAAAATGTTTCCTTATTATTTAATGCTTTTCAGTTTTTTCGGCGGTTTAATTTTTTTATAAAAGTTTTTATTTTTTACTTTTCAGTTTTTTTGGGCTAATTTTTTTGACCCCAGCTAATCACCCTTCACAGGGTGGTCGCACCCCACAAGGTGGCCACACAACCTGGTGAAGGTTGAGGGACTAACAGGATGAGGTTCGATCACGACCGGTCGGTGAGGCGATTTATGAGGGAGGCCTATGTCCAGCAGTGGACGTCTATCGGCTGAGATTATGATTATTAACATTCATATAAAAAAGACTCATAATTATACCTAGCAGTTTTCACGTAAATCACAACACGGCAATACAATCGGTGAGTGAACAATAAAGTCACCCCTAATTTGCTACCCTTAGGGTTGAAATTTTATTTCCAAATTTTTATGGGACCAACTTCAAGCTATACCCTGTCGATTAAAAAAAGAATTATCAAAATCGGTCCACACAGTAAAAAGTTATGCGTGATCATACATAAAAAAAAAAAAAAATATACGCGACGAATTGAGAACCTCCTCCTTTTTGTTTTTTCGTCGGTTAAAAAACGCTAGATAAACGAGAACACTTTCTTTTAAAGCGGTCATAATACAGGGACTGATCCTTAATTCTATGGTAGGTACAGGCACATAGATTTTCAATTGTTTTTTTTTAAGTTTGTATGAATGTTTGAAAAACTACTGAATGGCATTTGATGAAACTCTACAGTGTCATAGTGAAGACAGAAGAATAGAAAATAGGCGTCCTAGTCAGCGCAATTCAAACCCAATTTTTTATCGTGGGATTTAAATTATGATTGTTTTTGTTAAACTTCAAAACCTTCTACTAATTCATGTTAGCCTGGTACTTGTTTCTTTAAAACGACTAAACCATTAAGTAGCCAACTACATACCACATGCATCCGACGGTCAAATGAAAGTCTGGGGGACCACGACCACCACCAACGCAAATTCCTCGTGGCTCCCCAGGGGGGCAACTTAGTGTTTTTTTTCAAGCCGCTGTGAAATTGAAAGCCATCCATGTTTCAGCGCTATAGATTATTGGTGTCGGTTAGTAAAGTAGGCACAAAGCGAGTACATTATGTACAAGTGTCATTCGATAGCCTAGCCGCCGCCATAGCACCCTTTCCAGTAAACATCTAGGGCTCAATCGACCGCTTCGCAAGACCTACCCGCTCAATCCAGGTCGTCCTAGGGCTTGGCCTAAATACGCTGGCTGACTTGGCTTACGAGCCGCCATTTTGCCGTTTCCATGGTAACCGGGCGTGCGTGAATATGAGTTTTTAACCCATCAGGGAATCAAAAGTATAAATTTACATTTAAAATAGATAAGTAAGTCGATATGATCCATATTTAGGAAGATTATTAGAAATGCAAAAGTAAACTGTCAGTCTTGTCTATGTGTAACACAATCACGCCTAAATTACTTAGCCGATATGGCTGAAAATTGGTGGATTAGGTAGAGACAATTGATTTCCATTTCCTACGATTCTGACATACTTCTTTTGCTTCTTCTAGTAGGTATAATCATAACGCTTTCCAATAACGCAAGTGGTATATTTTTTATTTGATGCCGTGTATGGTAGATGCACAGAAAACTACCACCTCATCTTCTCCCATGGATGGGTGATGTAAAAGGCGACTAAGGGAACAGCCGAAGGTCGGGCAGCAGCGTCCTTCGTTGAAAAACTTGAAGAGCCACACTGCGATCGCCAACCCGCCTGCCAAGCGTGGCGACTATGGCTAACAGCTTCCCACAATGTTTAAAACTTTGTCTTGGCTGCGACAATAATGTTCTAGTATAACAGAGTATACCCTCATCAATAAGAATAATTATAGAACCAATCAAATGGAAAAACAATAAATTTTATGCTTTCCTTTAAATTAGACGGTTGACCAAACATTTAAATTAAGTCTTCGATTAGATTCTTTATATTTTTCGGACCGTTTTTTGAAAGCCTTGAAACAAAACCGTAACAATTAATATAAGTACTTAAAGTAGGTATATAGACATCTTCTAAAATGCAGTGATATCGACAGTAAAGTCGAAGGTCCGGGTTTTATCGCCGGCGGACGCAAGCATGTGCTTCGGGCACTAAAGTACAGTTTTTACATAGTTAGGGTTAGGGCACACCACGGACACTACATAGAAAAAAGCGCGTTGCTTCGCGCACAGCCGAAACTCGTGTACGTGCACGCGTATCATGCTTGTGTGAGTGAGATGAGACGTGCGACGCTGCTTTATTTGATTTGTACTAAGAGGTAACTGAGAGGTAACCGAGAGCGGGGGAGCCGCACTTGCTGAGGGAGGCAGGGAGTGCCCATACTGTATGTAGTACTATTTATTTTAGTATGGTAGGGGCTCAATTGAGAAGATGCGAGAAATAAGTATTTTCATTATATTTTTAATGTTTTTTGGCCTTCCTTTATATCTCACGGTTACTCATAAGTCCGACATTTTCTTCTAGTATCCTGCCTCTCTCCGCATTTCTCCTAAAAATTAATATTTCGTTCGGTAAGGAAATAGTCTTAGGACTATGCAGCCTGAGGCCGAAGCCGAAGCTTCGTAGTAGGCCTGTGGCAGCACGATATCGGACTCTATGTTTGTAAATGTTTTTTATGATCTGTGTTCTTTAGATTAAGACTTTTGTGCTCTATACCTGCTCTATACTTTTTAACTTTTTCTCTACGCATAAATTAATTGTGAATATAATTGTGATTTTGTGTGTAAATAAACTGTAAATACTTCATGTGATGTCCTTACTGCTGGGTGGCTCGATTACCTATAAAGTGGTGACCCCGACGTCGCCCAAGACAATTCGTAGCAGCTAGTTTATTAATACAATATTGATGTGCTAACGACTATCAAACAAAAGCAAAAGACAAGGCAAAGGCATCAATACCATACGACCTACATGGTGACCTGTAGTAATGCGACAGGCTAGGGCGGGGCAGGCCGGGCGGATCTAGGTCACGGACGACGCGGCCTGGGCGGGATGGGTCGCGTAATTATTCATGGTATTAAAGTCTCTAGGATTTTGGCTTTGCAGATAGATTTTGGGGTTTATGCTAATACTTACTAGTCGACCCGGCGAACTTCGTACCGCCTAACTTATCAATCATCATCAATAATAGTATAAAACAAAGTCGCTTCCCGCGTCTGTCCCTATGCTTATTTCTTTAAAATTATGCATCCGATTTTGATGCGGTTTTTTTAATAGATAGAGTGATTCAAGAGGAATGTTTATATGTATAATGCATGCATATCATAGTTATAGGTTAGGCGAAGATCGCCGGGTCGACTAGTTATTACTAATGGCTCCGTACTACTCTGTAACAGTCGTCTGTGTACAGTGATATCACAGAATACCTTATAAGGTGCTATAGTACCAGGTGATAGCACAAAATAGTTTCGGCTGTGCGTGAAGCAACGCGCTTTTTTCTATGAAGTGTCCGAGGGGTGGTTTTACATAGGCTTCTCTCATAGATCGTCATTGCGAAAAACATTTTGGAGAGGTAATTGCCACAGTCGTCACGCTCTGCAGACGGGTTTTAGATGGAAGTCTTTTAACGAAGGACGCTGCTGCCCGTCCTTTGGCTGTTCCCTTAGTCGCCTTTTACTACACCCTGGGAGAAGATGGTATTCTGTGGCACATAGCAAAGATATCAGTAAGGATCAGTAGGTACTATATAATGATAATTATCATCAGAATTTCTGCAGAAAGACGTCCACTACTGGACATAGGCCTCCCCTATAATTAATTTCCGACCGGTCCTAAGCGTCCCTCATCCAGTGTAATCCCGCAGCTTTCAGTCGTCTGACTACCTCGTGGGGAAACTGCCTACTCTGCGTCTTTAACAGCATTATATCGTAGAGTAATTTTCCTGAACTAAGTACGTTTTTTCTGGGTCACGCTCTGTCATTTTCCGGAATGGTTCACAAGAGAGTATTTTAACAAATTGAAAACCTGAACGTACGGTACTGTTAAACTGTTTGACAATTTTCTAGTTAGTTTAACTTTAACTTTTCCTGTCGAACCCGGCCGATTTTTAGAAAAAAGAACGCCATAAAATAAATATAGTTTGCGCTTCGCCAATCAAAATTTTCTTTCCTGTGAGATTTTCGTGACAAAAAGTATGTTCTTTTCGTGGTTCTCAGCTACCTTCCAATAACTTTACAGCCATATTGGTTGAAGAGAAGAGGCCTATGTCAAGCAGTGAGCTCTTACAGGCTAATGATGATGATATTGGTTTCGTAGTTTAGCCGTGATTGCATAACACATAGTGTTCGAAGAACATTCAACCTAAGATAATGTTGTTCCTGCTTAAATTCCATAGCTAATAAACGGTAGTACAGCACATGCTTTATGGTCAATAATCTATAGTATTGTCTATGTAAGTTTCCTCTCTCTCTCTCTCAACTCTCCCGTGAACCGAATGTATGTGCTCTAACTAAATTTAATCTAAATAAATAGTTAAAACTGTTTAATCAAAGACTTTTAATGTTGTGCGAGCAACACATAGACATGCAGAGTTACTTGCATTTATTAAACTCGTACAAACCACATTGATATGTAGGGTGCCCCGAAACGAAACACAAATTATAAGGATTGAAACCACCCCCAGACTTAGGAAATAAACTTAATCGATGCATCAACATTTTCGCCCCATCCGGGATCGAAGTCGGATCTCCGAATTTACAGACATTTTGCCAAATGTACCTCGGACAATGTAAATAAAATATACAAAGAATTTCCTTCGAAGTTATTAATGTATTTTTCACAAATTAATTTTTACTAAGTTTCTAATTGTTTCGTTTAAAAACTTTTAACAAAATTAAGAAACCTCACCCATTAAACTGTTGCAACATTTTAATTTTCGAACGAAAGCTCTGGGCGCAGTGCACAAGCGGCAGCGGGAAGCGAAGCGGTTTATCTCACTTGCCAGAGACCCTACCTATTACGGCTACGGCTGCTTTTGCAATATTGTTTTGTGTCCTCTTTGCATTTTTTTGGATTTACTTTTACACTCTAGAGGAGAAAAAGCTATATTGCAAATTTGCCCGTAATTAGTACCCCAGCACTGAGTAAAATCGCGTTTTCACTAAAGATGCGTAGCTAGGAATGTGTTTAAACAACCAATGATCATTTCAAAACCTAGCAACGAGTAAATAAAGATATTCCATTGGTTTTTAAAAATAAACTCATCGCTATACATCCCTGGTCGAAACGCTACCTACTGATTTTCTAATATGTAACAAAATATATTTACGAATACTACGTACTAGATACCTCTACAACAAGAAATTAAGTGTCCGCCCATCTCAAAGTCATAACCCTTAAAACTCCTGAAAGGAAAACAGCCGGAAAAAAAAAGCCGGCCGGCCTCGGTCGAGCCCTCAGCGTACTGCGCATGCCCAGTCCCAAACACGTGTCAAAAACTTGGTTCATCGACCTTCCCTTCCATGATTTGTAGGGACCGGCCGGCGAAACAATTTACCCAATTCTACCCAGCTTTCTCTAACAAATAAGGGCTGTTTTGGTTTGGCAAGGGAGTAGATTGCGCTGTGGGTTTCGGAGTTGCCGGCATGCGTAAACTTTGAATGTAGGGCAATTGCTATAGCTATGGTTAAACTGAAAATGGTTATGGTGATAGGTCCTTCGCGTTGTATGGAGTGAGGTGTGGTCCGACTTTTTAAAGTGACGGGTTGTAAGTAGTTGTTTGTTAAAAAGTGACAAAGGTGTTTTAATAAATGAAAGAAAAAAATATATTGTTACTTACCTTCCTATTAGGTATTAGGTAGGTACCTATATTTATAAAATGTGTACCTACTCCTTTTTTTGTACTTCCAAAACCTTCACCATGTCGTATGATAGTCTTATAGGGGGTCTGCCTACTTTCCATCTTTCGGTGTGCGGTCGGCATTCAAGATCATTTCGATCCCAGCTATCATCGGTTCTTCGAGCTATGTGCCCTGCCCATTGCCACTTAAGTTTCGCAATTCTTTCGACTATGCCGGTACCGGTAATTTAGTTCTTCTGAGGATCTCAATCATTTCTTATTTGAACACGCAGAGAATCTCCGAGCATAGCCCTCTCCATTCTGAGTGACCTTAACCTTTTTAATTAGGCCCTTAGTTTGGTAAAGACCACATACTTATTTTAACAATTTTTTTATATTGAAAAATCTGTACAATAATGTGTATTAAACGCTGCGCTGCCTAATTGTCTTCAATATCATCAATACATAGTATAAAAATAAAGCGGCTTTCCGCGTCTGTCCCTATGTATGCTTAAATCTTTAAAATTATGCAACCGATTTTGATGTGGTTCTTTTTTAATAGATAGAGTTATTCAAGAGGAAGGTTTATAATACACTAGCTGAAACGTCGTACTTCGTTACGCCACAGAATTTAAGATACTACTAACCACTTGGCTTAATAGACTATGTTCTTTTGACTGTCCAGAATCTGCTAATCAAAAAGAATAAACAACTACAACAAACCACCAACTGTCAAAATATGTAAACAACGGAAAAAACTGCACCTTGGGCTATATGATTCGAGTTTAAGTAAGGATCCCTAATTATTTTTAAATCTATTATAGCCTATGACACTCGGGGATAGTGTAGCTTCCTACCAGTGAAAGAATTTTTCAAATCGGTTCAGTATTTCCGGAGCCTATTCGTTACAAACAAACAAACAAACAAACAAACAAATCTTTCCTCTTTATAATATTGGTATAGATGCAAAATTTACTAATAGATAAGGTGGTACGAAGTTCGCCGGGTCGACTAGTATCGTATAAAACAAGTCATTTTGTCGATCGTAGCAAGAATTGTCGCCTAACCTAACCATGCCAAGCCTGCAGGGATAGCATAAATTTGGTGAGGAGTGGGGTAGCAACAAGCAAGGACGAAGGGCTGCCCTGCGGTGACACAGTTTTTGCTGGGGTGCCAAATTAGCACAGGGTCGTAAAGTGCAATCCAATTCGTAGGTACCAGTGGCAGTTGATCTGCGGGAAACTCGAGAAACTCTTATAAGCGTCGAGATACTAGGGCTGATCTCGAAAAATCTTGTATCTTCTTAACCGTCTTATTCGTAAAGATACAGTACATTTTAAGTAGCGTCACTGGAGGTCTACTTCTCTGGTTTGTTGTATGGTAAATACGTGACATCCAGTCCTAATTGACATACGTCAAATAACTAAAATGCTCTTTTTTAGCTTTTTATGAATAACAGCGTAAGTTGGTAAGTTTAGGCAACAAACAGAGTAAGTATTCATATTCAGTTACTAGGACGCCCCGCGGCTTCGCCAGCGCATTTTCCCTTGAAACATAAAATTCCTAATTTTCCCGTGGGAATGTTGGGATAAAAAGTAACCTATGTTCTTTCTCAGGCTCTAGACTATCCCTATACTAAATTTCGTTCAAATCGGTTCAGTGGTTTTCTCGTGAAAGCGAGACAGACAGACAGACAGATATACAGACAGACTTATAACATTAAATAGTATAAGTATATATAGTATATAATATATATACGAGGCAGACGGACAGTGACAGATTTACTTTCGCATTTATAATATTATTATAAGTATGTAGTAAGTATATGGTTAAGGATTGATGATAGTACACAAAACAGTTACGAAAATTGAAAAAAAAAAAAACAGATATGCAACCGGAATTAAGAACTCTTTTTTTAACGGCTTTCTGGCTTACATTCTGTTCTCTATTTGAATACTCTGCAATGCGGCACGAGAAGCCTTGACACTCTCATATGCCGTTTCAGGCAACAATTCTACTATACCTATTATAAAAACTAAAATATTTTAAGGTTGTTTGGATGTTTCTTCCAAAGCAAACCAAATTTAGAGCACTGTTGTATAGCTATTAGGTTAAAACCCAGAGAAAGCTACTGATTGTTGCTAAAAACGGCCACTTTTGGATTCTGATTTTTCACATTTTTGATATTTGCCTTAGTTTAGAAGATATTATTATTTTTCGTGGGTGGCGCTACTTTAGCTGTGCTATGCCTCTTCAGCCTCTTAGAGGATATTTAATGTTGGAGTACCTACATAGCTTTCCAAAGTAGGTGTATTAATGCGAATAACAATCATCCCTCTTAACTTTAATAATGTAATACAATATTAATATATCAATATTAATACACAGTATAAAACAAAGTCACTTTCCGCGTCTGTCCCTATGTATGCTTAAATCAAAACTCAACGGATTTTGATGCGGTTTTTTATAATAGATAGAGTGATTCAAGAGGAAGGTTTATAAGTACCTAAGTATAATACATTTACAAAATAGTAATAGGTAAGGCGGTACGAAGTTCGCCGGGTCGATTAGTATAGTATAAAATAAAGTCGCTTCTCGCGACGGATTTTGATACGTTTTTGTTTTTAATAGATAGAGTGATTCAAGAGGAAGGTTTATAAGTATAATACATGCACAAAATAGTAAAAGGTTAGGCGGTACGAAGTTCACCGGGTCGACTAGTAATCTTATAAATATAAAATAATATACTGGTAATAATAAATGGTAACGGAAGCCTGCGCTGTAGTACATTAAGATAAGGCCGCAGTGACAGCCTATCGATTTTCAGCCCACAATGGTCGCTTGACCTAGAAAATTCTTTTGTTACCTCCAGCCAAGAGTCTGCGACATTATGTTTTTTTTTTTTTTGCAAATCCATATCCATACTTATACTATAAATGCGAAAGTAACTTTGTCTGTCTCTCTCGCTTTCCTCAGAAAACTACTGAACCGATTTGAGTAATTTTTTTTAAGTATTTAAGGATTTAATCCAATAAAAAGTATAGTATACTTTTTATTCTGTTCTCTTTATAAAATAACTTGTCGACCCGGCGAACTTTGTACCGCCCAACCTATTAGTATTTTGAGCATTTTTAGTATAATACTTATAAACCTTCCTCTTGAATCACTCTATCTATAAAAAACCCGCATCAAAATCCGTTGCATAGTTTTAATGATTTAAGGCGGTAAGTCACGGTATGGCGCGAAATTCAAATTTTTTCGCGTTTTTTAATTATTCTGGCGAAAGTATTCATTTTTAATAAAGTTTTAATGAATTCGCGTATGTAAAAAACCATTTCCCACATTGTAATACAACGTTTTTCGAAGACAGACCTACTAATTTTGTGTCTAAGGACCTAACTTGATTTTTGGCCTTTATGTCCTTAGGCACAAAATCAGTAGGTCTGTCTTCTAAAAACGTTGTATTACAATGTGGGAAATGGTTTTTTACATACGCGAATTCATTTAAACTTTTAAAAATATGTATACTTTCGCCAGAATAAATAAAAAACACGAAAAAATTTGAATTTCGCGCCATAGCGAGAGTTACCACCTAAGCTATAATAGTTAGCGACAGACGCGGTAAGCGACTTTGTTTTATACCTATACATACATACTAAGTAGGTACCTATATGTTATATATGATATGACAAAGTATTGGGATTTTACAAGATTCCCAATTGTAAAACCCAATTTTCATTTTCCGAAGGAATTCGTCACGTCGTGAACATTTTTCAGCAGACGGCTCAGTAGTTTAGACGTCATTACGTTATACACATATAATATAAAATATAATACAAACAGACAGATACTTTCGCATTTTTAATTAGGTATAAGTATTTGGATAAGCTGATTGTTTTTGTTGTTTGCTTTTTCAATTTGCCAAGTAGGACTTAATGTTTCGTAAGCTAATTCAAGAAAATAAGTACTTAAGTAATACAAAACAGGCTCTTTTCAGCACGTTTCTTAATTTTATATTGGGTTCAGTAGGTTTATTTTCATCTAAGATTTTCACGACACAGTAAGTACTTAAACCATAGAAAAAATTTACTCTCTAGTCGACTTAAACCTTACTAAACTGTACTTATTCTATTCTATTCTACTTTGGACACTTATGAAATATCTAGTGAAACGAAGTTTATTTTTGAATTTTAATACGATTTTATTTGGCTTCACTTTAAAAAGTTTTATCGTACGGCACTCTTTTTTGTAATCAAGGAAGTTATTTAAAAAATAAAAAACTCCGTAAACCCTTGGAAGTTTCTCAAATTATTTTTAAAACCTCCCATTAGTTATTTGTGTTATTAGTAAAACTTGGAAATGCAAAGGTGCCAAATGGAAATGAATTTTGAATAGGGCCGTTTTTTTAATTTTGTTTTCTAATTAATAATAACACATCACAAATAGAGCCCCTGACTAGGAAGAACCTATAGGGTACCCGAAACACACACAGAGACAAACATTACACCCATAACAGAAATGAACATCGATATTCATCATATCAATTTTCGTTCCGCCCAGGAATCGAAATTCAGGTGAAATAGAAATAGAAATAGAAAACTTCACACGCTTACTCAGTCCACATCACTGCCAACTGAGCCACGGAGCAGTCAAGCCACTATCACTGCATTTTGTCTTTTGTAAATTTTAATCTCTAATCAAGCGACAAGAGTTAACTACATTTAGCTGATTAACTTTTAAACTTCTTACAGTACAGAACCAAAAGTGAACTCCCTTGTCCTGACCCACTTTAAACTTGCCACATCCTACTGCAGAACCCTAACACATCCCCTTCGGATCAACGGAACCCAGCCAACCCCCGAAATTGGGGCAATTTGAATTAATTACCCGGAAAAGAATCGGGCATTTAGCGGAATGAGGGTAGGTATTGAGACGTCTGGTTTTGCTATATCCGTTTCCGCCGACCGGATATGTTTATATGGTAGAAACATACTTTTGCGTCGCAGGGTAGGGTGGTGTATGGGCGCGCCAGAATCGGTTGGTCGCATGGTACAGTGGCGGACACGATCGGCGTAACGCTTCCGGTTTTTCTGTATTGCAAAATAGCTCTTGTTCTTCGGTAATACAGTCTAGGGCTGACGAAACCATAGACATATCTGTTACGGCCTCCTAGTCCGTGACTGTACTTATCGGTTTAATATTCATACATTTAAAATATATATTTTTTAAAGGGGCCTTCAATTAACTGTCACACAAATAAACTGAGTCCACCTGTAGGTGACAACACTGTATGTGGCAACACTGTATGGAAATTTGCGAAAATCCGACTAATTTACATACAGTGTTGCCACTTTTATTAATTTCTAAATTTTTGTGTCGCACTATATAGGTACCTATGTTTATTTATTACGATTGTGTAGGTACAGTGACGGACACGGTCGGCGTAACACTACCGGTTTTTTTGTATTGGAAAATAGCTCTTGTTCTTTGGTAATACAGTCTAGGGCTGACGAAACCATAGACAAATCTGTTACGGCCTCCTAGTCCGTGACTGTACCTATTAATTTCGAAGAATAAAGTTTCTTAATTTTAAATTACTTATACTTACTTATTTGAAGATAAGTTGATAGGACCAAAATCGCAATAAGTAAGGTTAGAAAAAAAAACAAAAGATACTACTGACTTGGTTGTATGGACTGTATTCCTTTGCCTGCCTAGAATAGAATTAGCGAAGCATACAACAAAGTGACCCAGTCCAGCGACACCTCACGCACGATTTTTTAATCCTATTGTAGAACACTAAGGTTCTTTAAATAATCCTATTTATTCTAAATAGGTTACCTAGGCCATAAATAGTGTGAAAACTTACCAGACACGAGTTATGAGAGTTATACCTAGTATTTAAGGGCCCTTTTACTGTCATGCGTGCCACACGCCCGCGAATCCGGTCCACAGGCAGGGGATTGCACGCTTCTGGCCGTACGCGAGCAGCCCACATGATAGAACCAAAATTAAAAAACCACCCTACCGAGTCAGATACCCTCATCAACTAAACTAGAACTAGAGCTGATGATCTTTAAAAGGTCATGGTTACCTTTTAAAGATCATCAGCTCTAGTTCTAGTTTACCTTAAACTTAAACTTTTAATAGAATTGAAGTAACACGGTGCAAAATTTAAAATCGATAGGACATTTGAATGGTATTTAGATCCCCTGCAATATTTAAGAGCTGATCATCTCCAAACGGCAGATCAGATCATGGTTACCTTACCATATAGTTGAATATCATTGAAGTAAAAATAAAACATTAAATAATAAAGAAACATATTCTATTAGGACTTAATTAACTCACTTCTTAAAGTAAATTTGGTATATCAAGGAATTTTGAGTCGGCGCCACAGAATCTACGAATGAAGATCACAAAATTATCTGAAATTCAAAGAAAATAACCGAAAAACGTGTGCCTTACGTAGATAATGAATTTGCTTGTGTGGTGTGGCGCCGACTTAAAATTACTTGGTATACCAAATTTACTTTAAGAAGTGAGTTTTTTAAGTCCTAATTGAATAAGTTTCTTTATTAATGCTTTTCAGTTTTTTCGGCGGTTTAATTTTTTGATAAAAAGTTTTTTTATACCATGGATTGATGATGATTTTATACTTGCTTAATATAAATGCGTAAGTTTACGATGCACTACTAACTCGCAAAAACTAACTATATAAGAATTTGATGAAACTTCACATAACAGTATGGTATCTAAATAGCACTGAAACTATGCTATAATTTTTTATAATGACAATTCCATTATTTTCTTACCGTTTATACTTTCTCTGGACTACAACCAAAATTATAATACAAAAATCAGCTGAATCGGCTCATCCGTTCTTGAGTTTTAGCGTGACAAACAAACAGCAATTGAGCAAAATCGGTATTAATTAAGATAATTATTATATACTTATATCTATATACAGGGTGTTTTTGACAAGGCGGTAATAAATCAAAGGAGGGCTTCTGCTCACCATAACTAACATTTTTTCCAAAGCAACATAGGTAGAAATCTAAAAAATAATAACATCTGTTCCATACATTGGTTCGATTAGCTGGCGGGGTCAATGTACGGGACAGCTGATTTTTGTTTTGAGATTTTGACCCATGTTTCTTTGGGAAAGTTGTTAGGTATGGTGAGCTGAATCCTTCCTTTGATTTATTACCGCCTTGTCAGAAACACCCAGTATAAAAAGTACAGTGGCGGTCAAGGACGGCGTAACACTTCCGGATTTTCGGTACTGGTCTTGCTCTTAGCTCTTGTTCTTTGTTATTAAAGTCTCGGGCGCACGAGACCATAGACGAATCTGTTACACCGACCTAGACCGCCACTCTGTACAGACGATTTAGACGTTTGATTTTTTTTTCCACTTTCACGTAAAAACGACTGATCAGAATTTGATGAAACTTCGCAGAATGATAAGCTCGCAGGAATTATACACTGTTCTAGTCCGATCCGAGTTGTTTTGAACGTTCAAAATTGGTTAAAGAGTGGAAGGAAGTGTCCATTTACCAAGCGACCTCCATCGCTCGTAATGCTTACTACCGGTGAATTATAATATACTAGAGGCTGCCGCGGTATCACCCGCGCAGATTTCTCTTAAACACAAAAATCCCGTTTTTTCCCGTTCCCGTGGTAATTTCGGGAAATCCTTTCTTAGTGCTCACCTACACTCCCTAAGGAACCTACATGCAAAATTTCAGCCCGCTACGCCTAGTAGTTTCGGCTCTGCGTTGTCTGTCAGTCAGTCAGTCAGTAACGGAAGAGTTTTATATATATTGATTGTTAGTTTAGGTACTTTTTTATACAAGGAAAAGGGTTTTGCGTCCAATTTTTTACAATAAAATTTGACTGGTTCATTTAAATTTATAGTTCTTAGTTACAAAAACAACCACATCCATCACACCTCACACCCAATATTCTAGATTGTTAGTTTTAAAAATACAAGGTGTGTAATATAAATTCTGAGAGCATAAATTTTAATAATTTAATTACTTACTTGAGTGAGACACAAATATCGATAGAAAATCGATTTAATCGATAAAAAAAATCACACACACACGCACACACTGGCCGTAAAAAATAAACAAACAAAAATACTTTTTTCGAAATAACATTCAAAACAAAAAACAAAAGATTTTCTGTCATTTTCCTTTCATTCGCCGATTTACTTGTGGAGCTCGCCGGTAGTGTTTTGAAGAATTAGAATTAATTTTTAATTCTAAGTAAGAATTTTATTAAGTGATCTTTAATAAGTGAAAGTACTATGTCTGTGCATACTATTCCATTGGTCACACCTTTTATTAGGGGTCCGAGATTCCCGTATAGAAAGAGTAAGTTCCCTACTTTGCTAGCCTTACTTTTTTACAGCACATAAGTACCTACTTGACTCATGAAAGTCTAAAACGACCCACCGACCAAAGTATGAATCAACGTTAAAATGAGGTGCCTACCTACCTACTACAATACAAACTTCGTTTTTTACTGTTGCATTACATGAGGCAACGTAATTCCACTGCTGAGCATAGTCTCTATTTTGAGCTTGCTATTTATTTTGTCATTTGTTTTTATAGCTTGATGTCATTGAACTTTGTCTAGATGGTTGCGAAAAAATATTTTTTTTGTACTGGTATAAAAGGCTGATAAAATAAAAATCGGTCAGTGGGTCGTTTTAAGTTTTTTTATTTGCCTATCTGGGTATCGTGACTGCTCCGTGTGATGACTGAGTAAGCGTGTGCAATTGGGTTCGATTCCCGGGCGGGGCGAATATTAATATGATGAATATCGATGTTTGGTCGGTGGGTCGTTTTTTTGTTTCCGGTATGGGTGTAATGTTCTTCCTAGTAGGGGCTCTTGAGTGTGATGTGTTATTATTAATATTATCGTAAAAGGCAAATAGGAATTCCCGGAGGCTGGGAAGGATAGCATCGTCTCTCTTAACTGGGCTTTATAATCGTAATTTAAAGAGATTAGCGTCCCAGAAGAGGTAAACTTAAAACGACCCACCGACCAAACTTACACTGCAATCGCCAAACCTGCCTGCTAAGAATGGCGATTAATGCTTATGGCAAACCCCGTCACCAAGCCCTCACTAAGTATAATGTTAGTCATTGTGGCAATCTGCGGGGGAGACTTATGTCGAACAGTGGGCGGGCGTCTCTGAATGAAGTTAAATGATTAGGTGTAGGTATAAGCTAGTTAGTTGGCTCTCGTCATTATTGAACTAACGAGTACAACCTACCTACATAAATCTATTTTTATGCTACCCAACGAAGCTCTATTCCAAATTTATCATGTGACATCGACGCGGCTAAGACACCCACAAGCAGATTTTAATAAAAATATATTTTTTTTAACTTGGCTCAAAGGAGACGAGTCAATAATGTTTCTGTTCCGAAAAAAAAAGCAGAGGTCATTGTACTTTTGACGGTCCCTAGGGTCATAGGTTAACTAAGGTTGCAGAGGTCAGACTTATGCAGTTACCGAATGCAACGTGGCCCAGAGCTTTGAGAAATTAGATTGCGCTATAAAACTATAGCGCTTTGATTAATGTATAGCTCTTATTGTAGCTAGCTAGTTATTTATAGAATGCTTGTTTTTCATCATTTTAAAAATTGTTGTCATCCTGTTTTTATAAAAAGTAATAGAACTTATAGACAACCTAGTAACGTAGCCATTTTAACGACAAAAAAGCGTAGGATGATAAAAGTATTTCAAAAATAACAAGAAAACACATCTAACAGCAAAAGGTAGACTTGTTACTAAAAGCGATTTCTTCCTGATATTATTTGTGTATTTCGTGCTTTTGGTTTATAAAAACTTCGTAAGTAATTTCGCTTCACCTATAAATTCGATGACTAAATCGCTAGACTTAGAACCTTTGCATCAAACAAAATGTTATACCTACTCTCCTAGCAAAAGCAGACTGACTAAAGTCAATTTTGTTTGGCTATATCTATTGTAGCGGTGGCCGCCGTCTATATGGCAAAAATAACCAATTTTGTATCTACTGATAAATTCAAACCTTTTACACAGAATACATTACTTTAGAAATAAGGGTTGGAAAGATAACCTAACCTAACACATATTTTAACAAACTAGTACTGAGTGAGTTATGTCTCACGCACATTTCCGAATTCTGGGTTATTGGACTAATGTTGGTGATTGGCTAATGGACTTAATGTTGATTACGTGGACCAACAGAAACGCAATTAAAAATACCGTTACTCATTTGATACAAAAACAGACTTAGTACCTATAAGTAAAACAATTCTTAAATTAATACTATTACATTGATTGCAATGGGCTGTCCTATCGCTCAGAGCGATATCGATATAAATATTACGCATTATCTATTAATATTAATTGGTTTGGAATATGTTTAAACATAGCGGATTTCCTTACGGGGTGGGAGGGCTTTACAATAACCGAAAATTTGGCATGTTGGCGATCCGATTGCTTGCAGTTTTCCTATATTGAAGTTATTTAATAAAAGTCAAAAGTCAAAAATGATTTATTCACTATAGGATACAAGATATCACTTATCGAAAGTCAAGTAGACTAATTTGCTTTGATATACCTTATTTAGTAAAGTATCCTATACTGCTAGAGGCGAGGTAGTTCAGGGTGCCCACCAATTGGTTCAGGCAAACAGGCAAACAAATGTTTGCCTTGCCTTACGACAAGTTCGACACGAAATAAAATGCTTTAGTTAAAAAAAAACCTTCGGAAGGTCCCTTGGGTCTTCTACGACATAGGTGTCGAGTAGATGGGGTGGTCCTATGCCACCTTTATATGTCGTCAATGGAAACTAAAATGGTTTAATTTGTAGCTGTTTCCATATACTAAACGTCTGCATCGCTTGTTTCAGGCAAGTCGCCGTTCTTCCCCGGCGTGGAGGACGCTGCGGCGGCGGCGGCCGGAGCCCCTTCAGTCCCCGGTGAGCACGGTCACGACTCCTCCAGGGTAGGCGGAGCTGGTGAGTCGCCTGCCAAGTCCAAAACACTTGGAAGTCGGCAGTCAGCTAAGCCAGTCGAATTTACTATGCAGTCCCGATGGCAATTAAAGAATCCAGATGCTGATGGTAACCCCGTGTTCTAGTTAAATGAAAAACTTTTGTTTTAAATTTCCCAGACTCTTTCTCTTAAAACATGTTCCAAATTTTGCTAGCTCCGGTTGTATCTTGCACTTTCTTTACTATCGAAATTTCAAACATAGAAAAAAGAAGTTTTGTCACTACAACATAGAGCCGCAATACACGGACGGACTGCTCTCTTCAGGCTCGACTGGTAGTTAATCGTTTTAAGCGCTAAGGTCACCTTTTCTATAAATTGGATTCTTGTTTTTCATTTTATTAATTAATCAATTATCACTCGACCTAGATGACAATGCTCATGTGACAGTCTTTTTAAGTATTAACAGTGTTCCCATTCCCATTACTCAGTCTTAGTATACTCACCCCGCTAGAGACGCCTGACACTCTCTTCTAAGACTCGCGAACTACGTGACTGACACAAGCCTACGTCCACACTACGTCATCATGCTGAGACTGAGCGAGAAAGAAAAAAAAATACTTTCCGTTCTATTCGACGAGTTATTAAAATGTTTGTGGCGTAGGCTTGTATCACTCTAGGAAGAGAAGACCAGTAGTTTTAAACTCTAATAGTGACGATTTTCCCCTGTCCCATCCTCAGGGCTGTCAATGTGCGTCTCGGCGCTGGGGTCGCCGGCGCGGTCGTCGCCCGTGTCGGCCGGCAGCGAGCACGGGGAGCGGTTTAGCAGGAAGGTGTTTGTCGGCGGCCTGCCTCCCGATATTGATGAGGGTAAGTTGCTTCTGCTCTGAAGACCGTCTAGGAAACCTTTAGGGTTAAGGGTGACATCGAGCTTTGCTGCGCTGTGTTTCTTAAGCTACGTTTTTTTAACAATCAACATCAAGCTGTGCTGTGCTTTTCATAGTAATGAGCAGTAGTAAAAGTAATAAAAAACATAGCACAGTTCGTCACAGCGCGGCTCAGCACGACTGTTAGCGCGCCTCGCTCGAGACTGCTGCGTTTTTAAACATAGCGTAGCCTCACACAGCGCAGCGCAGCATGGTTTGTTACGAGCGAGTTGACTTAACATAGCACAGTGCAGCATAGGACTATGAAATGTTGATTTGTCACTCTAAGGTGTCTTGAAAAGCGACGTCGGCCGCATACAGCGTTTTCACCGCACGCCGCATGACGATGCTTTGGGTACTTGCATAAACGCTGGCTTTTAGTGCGGACAATACTCAATACTTTGTTTCCACAAATCACCATATACAAGTTTTACACTAGTCTTAGACGAATCTTAGCCACTAGGGTTAAAACATTTTGCTAGGCTACATTTGTGGACCCTGATGGGCGCTACAATTTTTGTGTTTTAGAAACACTATAATTTTTACATAGGTAATAGACAACGGATTTGGGAAATAAGTTTTTAGGGCAAAAGAACTAGGGAAAAGGACCCAATAAGATGGTCGGATTCCATTGAACAAGCATGTGGTTCCATGCATAGGGCAGCCCACACAGTTCATGATCGCGATGAATTGAGGGATATAAGTTGGTGGGCACATCCTTGCCATGCCATGCTTGCCACAAAGAATAAGAAGTGGATTCCTGGGATCCTCCTGGTCATGAAGATTAATAAATGGTCCCATTTCAGCGTCAAAAGTGTTGAAATTATTTGCTATTTCATGATGAACGTCCGAGTACCTACACGCGAACACTGTTTGTCGATACAGTTTTCAGAATCATTATTTACCTAATACGACTTAACTTATTAATCTTACTTATGTTGCTATAATGATGGGAAGTGGACAAGATGTACCAAGGCTCTAGGAACGTGTAGGATGTTAGGCCGGCCTTGTTAGTACCTACCTACTCAGTAGACAAAGGTGTTTGTGTCGCGGTTGCCTCTAGCAACGCGACTTGTTTAAATGGGCGATTAATTTTGTTATTTATATAATAAAATTCAGGATTATTAAATAGGTTTGTTAACCAATATATTTTATTTACGTCTCTAAAAGTTTAAACCTAGAAAAAAAATATAATATCGTCCACCGCCACTGGTGGTGACAGTGCCCAGAAGGCTGGCTGCGTTTCCACGCTGGATGACCAGGCTTAAACACTGGCCAAGATATGAGCCGGCCCGCTGGTCACATGACTGGTTGATAGGCGCGTCAAGGAGAATAGGTAATGGTTTTGTGCTCTGTGTAGCTGTTTTCCTAATCATTTAAATTTGCGTGGTACCATTATACCTATTGCCCAAATGAGTTATGTTTAGGCACAGAATACCTACCTATAGTTACGTAGTACCTAACCCTTGACCTAATTATTTATTAAACGTGATAAGAGGGTTGGTTAGGTAGGTTAAGGTTAATATTAATTGCTCAAAACAGTTTTGCGTTTTCAGGACCATTTTCTTTTAAATACACTCTTTTCCAATTAATATCTTCTCTAAGTAGGTACGTTAGTTTAAGTGTAGGGTCTCCTATAATAAGGTCCCGAAACGAGTACCCGGAACCTTAAAAAGCTATAAACCATTGGTTGCTTACTTATTAACCATCTAGGATAGCTAGTTATAATAAAAAGCACTAAATATGCCACAATTTTCTCCACATGGCGTTTTCCCTTCACGCCTCGTGCCTCGCGTATGTATTGACCCGGCAACCGAGACGGCCTTGACTTGTTTTGATTGAAGATTTTCTCTGTGTGCAGCGCAATTTAATTTGCTGCAAGTTCAAGGTTTTTTTTTATTGCTGCTGCTGCATTTTTGTTTCTTTAGGTATAAGGAGAACAGGCCGTGGAATGCACATAATAATTAATAGTAATAATAAGAGGAATAGCACAGCTAAAGTAGCGCCACCCGCGAAAAAAAATAATATCTTCTAAACTAAGGCAAATATCAAAAATAAGAAACAGTATTCCACTAGATATTGCAGCCAAGTATTTTTAGGGCACTAGGGTATAGCATTTAGGTTAAAGACCAAAGAAAACTATTGATTGTTGCCAAAAGTGGCCGTTTTAGCAACAATCAATTCTTTGGTATTTAACCTAAAAGCTATACAATAGTGCCTTAAAAATACTAGGCTGCAATATCTAGTGGAATACTGTTTTACATTTTTGATATTTGCCTTAGTTTAGAAGATTTTTTTTTTCGCCGGTGGCGCTACTTTAGCTGTACCTCTTAATAGTATTAATAAGATCTTACAGCCTTTTTGAAACGGCTTACTCGGTGCGAAACTAGCGCCACTTCCAATAAATAATTAATATCTTCGAATCTAGATTTTAAACCTGAAAGCCACTCATTTTTGATTTCGGGAAGGTTCAGATGATATTAGTTATCTAACGAAATTAGCACTGTGTAAGCCCTTAACCTTTTCGGCGCCGCAGGAAATAAACGAAGGTTGCTCCCCCACGCCAAGGCATTTTACCTTCAAAAATATTAGTGATTGCAAAATTCAATCGACACACAAAATCAACCAAAATTTTTATGTGAGATAAATAAACAATGGAGTGATTAATATACGAAAAGCTAAACATTTTCCCGTTTTTTAAACTTTTGTAATGCTAGAACCCAATTAGAATTTGATTTTAAGGAGTTTTCGCTGATTACTTTCAACTGAATTATGACCAAACAAAAGCGGCGGCTCGTCACTAACTACTTCGTATCAAGTACTCGGCGCTGGAGAGACACAAAAACTGCGAAGTTCGATCTCGATAAAGGGTCGTTAATCACAGAGTCGATAGTTTTTTTTGTACTATATTGTTTAATCTTGCGTATTTTAAAAACGTTTGAATCCTTTTTTTAATAAATGGAGTGATTCAAGAGGAAGGTTTATAAGTGTAATACGTGCACACAATAGTTATAGGTTAGGCGGTACGAAGTTCGCCGTATGGACTAGTTTTTAATAAAACGATTTTAGGTACCAAACAAAATAATCTCACTCTTCAACTAACTAAACACCATTTTTGTCATGAGCGTGGCGGGATATTTCATTGAATCATACCTGGACAACGGGCATGGCAACACACCTCAATACTCAATAAGCTATAGTTGTTAGTAAAAAAAACGTATAGTAGTGTTATAAAGCTTATAATTTGAAAAAACCAATAGGCGTCAAGCTTTATTTAATTGAGTTGTATTGGGACATGGAAGTTGTTGTGTAAATTTTTCTAACACTCGTAACAACAAAATAATGATTGGCGTTTCCGCCACCATTAGAAAACGCTCCGCTTTTGCGTTTGCAGGGGCCTTACATTATGGAGACAATATAAATGGGGCGGACTGAGCCTATAGTGACGCGGCGTCTTTTCGTTCTTTACAAGGCCAGTACGCAGCCATAGGTAACTGCTCACGTATACATTGGAGTGCTGTTTAAAAATCTGTTATTAGAATATATACAAGAACAGTACGCAAATTCTCACGTATATTTCGTAGTAACGTTGAAAGTTATCTGGTTCCTTAATGTACAGTGCCAGTACGCATGCGGACTAATCGTGTATGTATCGGAGTAAGCGCCCCAAAACTCTTTTTACAATTTGTACGTAAGCAGTTGCATGCTCGCCATTTTGATGTATTGACCTCTCTTTCTATTTCACGGTAATCCATAGTCGTGTGTCTTTTTTACATTACATGTTCTTTTGGTATGCGCCATTGTTTTTATTGAAGGGTTTTGTTGTTAATAACTATTTTGTTTTAAGTGGAGAATGCAATTCAATTTAATTCAAATACGAAAAATGGTTACCAAGGATATTAAGGACCTAGAAGAGTTTTTACTTATTGTCCGCTACCAATTTATTGTGCACCAATGATGATGACCCCTATTTAAAGGTTGTTACCTACTTAAAGTAAAGCACTGACGTTAATTAAATTAATAAAATAGTTTATAGCCGACTTCTGTATGAAGATGAACTAAAAATAGACTACCAGCGGGCAAACCTTCAGCTTCAGGATCCACTCAAAAAAAATCGTTATAGGAAATAAGATTCAGCGTTGAACTTTACACGTTATTTAACGTTTCACGTTAAAAAGTACTAATTTCATAAAAAAAAATAGTAAGTATAATTATAGTTATGAAACCATTACTAATAGAAAAAAAAAATGACAGTACCTACATTACAATATTACAGTATAAAATTACGGTTATCTAAAAATAAAAAAAAATATCAGCTGTTCCATGCATTGACCCCGTCAGCTGATCGAACCAATGTATGGAACAGCTGATATATTTTATGAGATTTCGACCCATGTTGCTTTGGGAAAGTTGTTAGATATGGTGAGCTGAATACCTCCTTTAATTTATTACCGTTTTGTCAGAAACACCCAGTATGTTGTAGGATTTTTTTATAATGTACTTTTAACTAGTTAAAAAAAAAACAACTAATGAGGTAAGTTCCCAATGGTTCTCTGCAAATCTGTATTCCAGTAGTAGAAGCCGTGGGAAAGAATATTTTTTAGGTAAACAAAGTCATAAATCACATTTTGTAAAGGGTTTTTTGCAGAGTATTCTTACCTGGAATCGGCGCTTTTGTTTTAGAATGAACGCATAGGCCTTTCTCACAAAGACAACATAATGCGGCATCTATTTGTCTCTGAGCACTGCTACCTAAAGCTTTAGCAAACAAATCAAACCCATTTAAGGAATTAATTACCATTTTTTTTTTTGTTTTGCTGGTATTTCTTATTGAGTAACTACTTAAGAATTTTGGTGTATTCATGAATAAAATTACTTTGTAAATACCGTTTAAAATGTTAAGTTTTTTTTAAAAGACGTGATTTTGTTCTATAGTATAATATTCAATTCTATGCTGTCTATTTAAGCTTTTACTGAGCTATGTCTATGTATGGATGTTTGTAAAAAATCTGTGATGACCATTTGTAGATCTAAGTACACGTTTCGAATTGTACGTAGTATTAGTAGGTAGGTACTTTTACGACCAAATCCAAACTGACTTAATTTAATTCAATAGTTTTTTATAAGTTAGTTTCTAATTAGAACCATTGGAAAATGCGCAGCGCAATTCATCTCTAGATTTACTAATTTTTACGCTGAGCGTACCAAAAGACTAGACACAATGTACCAAAAAGTCCACTCTTTAGCACAGCACTAAAAAACTTGTCTTGCTTATGTGACTTCACAGCAGCACTTCACCTCAAGTGCTTGGCGTACGGGATATATCAAACAACTGATAAACCGGTTGCTTCGCTAGAGCCGCCCACCTACCTTATTAAATTGTTGTCGACATTTTCAAAAGCGAGGATTTGTAATGTCTACAATGGAGGAATCAATAGTAAATTCTAATAGAAATTATATTATTCCAGTCCGCACTATGCGTACACGTTATGAGATGGTTGAAAAAGTGTATAGTTATAATAATTTAAAAAATATATTGGTTTGGAATAATAGAAAATTCCGAGTAATGGCGCAACACTAGACGACTTCCAGTAAAGTACTTGGCGTGGGAGAGCACACTATTTTTGATTTGAAAGTTTCTTAAAGTTTATTGTCTTATTATTCTAAGTTTATTAACTTTCACAACTTCTGTTAACATGAATTCGTTCATAGAAGCTTCAAGAACAGTATCCAATTGGATTTTTCTCTTTAGAAAATATAGTTGGGTCATAAAATGTAAAAATGTAAGCTACTTCCAGAGAAGTGCTTGGCGTGGTGGAAGAACTTTGTGACTACTTCCTATCAAGTGCTTGGCGGTCAAAAGGTTAAGGTATTGTCAGTGCCCTATAGGTTGTATTGCTGGTGAAGTAACGTTTTTTTTTTTTAAATATCGTCTCTCTGGGATCCCCGGGATAAAATAATCTAAGGCACGCGTTTCTAAGCTAACCTTCCTACCAATTTCGGTTGGGAAACTGTTATAAAATAATTTTCTTTTCCTTTTCAGACGAGATAACGTCGTCGTTTCGCCGCTTCGGCCCCCTGGTGGTCGACTGGCCGCACAAGGCTGAGAGCAAAAGCTATTTCCCACCCAAAGGATACGCCTTTTTACTGTTTCAAGTACGTAGTTTTTTTTGCTAAATGCTCCAAAGGTTGCGTTTCCACTAGAGTTGCGTAGCGAGATATAGTTTTTTTTTAAAATCGATAGAATCATTTGACTGCTCCGTAGCTTAGATAGCAGTGATGTGGACTGAGTAAGCGTGTGCACCTGGGTTCGATTCCCGGCGGAGCGAACATTGTTATGATGAATATCGATGTTTGTTTCCGGTGTGGGTGTAATGTTCGTCTCTGTATATGTTTCCGGCACCCTAGATACAGGTTCTTTCTAGTTAGGGGCTCTGAGTGTGACGTGTTATTATTATTATTATTATTATACGTGAAAAGAGCAATAGTGTAGACTTAATGACGATGTCACCCACTACCTATTTCAGGACGAGAGCTCAGTGGCGGCTCTGATGGAAGCCTGCATCACGGACGATGACAAGCTCTACTTATGCGTCTCATCGCCAACGATCCGCGACAAGCCGGTCCAGATCAGACCCTGGCGATTGGCTGATGCGGACTTTGTCCTGGACGCGAGCATGCCGCTCGATCCGAGGAAGACTGTCTTTGTTGGTGGAGTTCCGCGTCCTTTGAAGGCTGGTTAGTGTCTTGTTAATTGTACATTAGAGGTGGTGCGAATAGGATCTGTGTAATACTATTATTATGGAGCAAATCTATACCAATATTATAAAGAGGAAAAATTGGTTTGTTTGTAAGGAATAGGCTCCGGAAATACTGAACCGATTTGAAAAATTATTTTACTGGTAGGAAGCTACACTATCCCCGAGTGTCATAGGCTATATAAGATTTTCAAAATAATTAGAGATCCTTACTTAAACTCGAATAATATAGCCCAAGGTGCATTTTTTCCATTGTTTACATATTTTGACAGTTGGTGGTTTGTTGTTGTTTATTCTTTTTGATTAGCGGATTCTGGGCAGTAAGAAGAACATAGTCTATTGAGCCTAGTGTTTAGATAAGTGTTTAATTTAAGATACTAATCTTAAATTCTGTTGCGTAACGAAGTACGCCGTTTCAGCTAGTAATAAGAATAAGAAGAAGAACTATTGTTTCCTTATGTGGTGCATAGAGGAACTACTTATTGTTTACTAAGGTTGTTAAAGAGGAATTATTGCAGAGGATAGATTTAGTAGATGTACTGAATCTCAGTAACGCTCTCTAAAGACTGTTTAGTATCTTACAGATGTTTACTAAGGCCACTCCTCGGACACTTCATAGAAAAAAAGCGCGTTGCTTATCGCACAGCCGAAACTCGTGTACGTGCACGCGCATCATGCTTGTGTTAGTAAGATAAGGCGTGCTACTTGTACTGAGCGTCACTGAGAGGTAACCGAGCGCGGAGGCCGCACTTGCTGAGGGAGGCAGGTAGTGCCTATACTGTATGTAGACTAGGTACTACTCTCTTCCGTCACTGATAAAGCTGATACCAACTGAGCGACCAATTAAAACGCGTGCGACAAGTTATGTTTGTGACGCAGGCTTGTGTCACTCTGGGAAGAAAAGACCGTTTTTTTTAAGACTACAAGTGTATATTATTTTTCTCAGTGGAGCTGGCCATGATAATGGACCGGCTGTACGGCGGAGTCTGCTACGCCGGCATCGACACGGATCCAGAACTTAAATATCCTAAGGTAAGATAAATTTACAACTTTACTATAATATGTTGGTAAAGTCTAAAAACAATTTATAATTTTAGTGATTTTGTTACCCTGGCAACAAAATACCTAGTATAAATAACATTTTGAGAATTTCGAGTTTTAAAAATTGTTTGGCATTTTGCGAATCTGGCGTTATGCGACTAAACCATGTTTACTTGTCAATTTGTAAAAGTGGCAAATGAAATATTGTTCGACAATGGTTCGACGCTGGCTACGGTCCCTTTTGGATGTTTTTTAAATTCACATTTTTTGATAGGGTCCTCAATGTAGCCTTGCAAAATCTAACCCTAGTGGCTAGGATTCGTCTAAGACTAGTGTAAATTGTATTGGTGATTTGTGGAAACAAAACAATAAAGTATTGAGTATTGATATGCTTACTTATACTAAAACAAAATTGTATACCTACTTATACGAAAAACCTAAAAAAAAAATGGAAATAAATAATTATTGTTCGTATGTGTCAATTTCAATCTTAGTACAGTGGCGGACACGATCGGCGTAACACTTCCGGTTTTTCTGTATTGCAAAATAGTTCTTATTCTTTGGTAATACAGTCTAGGGCAGACGAAACCATAGACAAATCTGTTACGGCCTCCTAGTCCGTGACTGTACATAATATCCTGGATGCGATAATTGAATGTCTGTCTGTCTGTCGGCGCGCAGGGCGCGGGCCGCGTGGCGTTCTCGAACCAGCAGTCGTACATCGCGGCCATCTCGGCGCGCTTCGTGCAGCTGCAGCACGGCGACATCGACAAGCGGGTCGAGGTGAGACGACACACCAATAAAATGAGAATGTGATAAGTATACATTGCGGGTATACCGGGTGTTTCTGACAAGGGGGTAATGAATGAAAGGAGGGCTTTCTGCTCACTATAACTAACAACTTTCCCAAAGCAACATGGGTCGAAATCTCAAAAAAAAAATAACAGCTGTTCCATACATTGGTTCGATCAGCTGGCGGGGTCAATGTACGGGACAGCGGATTTTTGTTTTGAGATTCGACCCATGTTGCTTTGGGAAAGTTGTTAGGTATGGTGAGCCTTGTCAGAAACACCCGGTATAGGTGAATCATTTTGTGTACACAAGAGACATCACTTATTCGGCCCCATGCACTGACGGACACAAACTAAACCTGAACAAGAAGAACTATCAAAACACAGGCTTGCGAGTCAAAATTAATAATGCGTGTTGCGGGTAGTTTCAAAAACAGTGTTGTTGTTTCCAGGTGAAGCCGTACGTGCTGGACGACCAGATGTGCGACGAGTGCGCGGGCGCGCGCTGCGGCTCCAAGTTCGCGCCCTTCTTCTGCGCCAACGTCACTTGTCTGCAGGTGAGAATAGTTGTACTTTTCCCACCCTTTTGTGTCCTGTTACTTTTTTTTTTAAGCGGGGAAACTCCCTAAACTGCGGTCCCGGGGGGAGCCACCGGGTAATGTGGGGTTCGCACCCACTAAAACGCAAGGGGGTCACGGGAGATCTGTTTGTGCTGGTTCAACAGTATACCCTAACCACGACAGTATACCCTAGCAAGGAGTTAATAAGCTCTTAGAAACTGCCTAAGGGTGTTATCAGACCAATTGATCTATTGTCGACGGCATCGCTAGCGCTCAAACAGACGACAAGCAAGATTCGCAAGATAAAACAAATGCGCAATCTAGTCGCTAACAGCAAACACATTTTGCATAATAGTCTCCCACCTCCACAAACTGCGGCGCCACTTTCTATGCGAAAAAAAACAAAAATTTGCAAATGGACAATTGAATAGATGGCGCATTTGTTTTTTGTTACATAGTAAGTGTCGCCGCAGGTTGTGGAGGTGGGAAACAGAGCTTTCTTGAGAATTATGCGATTTTGTTTGGCCATGAACAGTCCTCACGAGATAATTAGGTCCATGGTAACACATTGCTAGTTCTGAACATCGCACGTCACGTCAGTGCGGCGGCGGCGCGGCAGCGGCGTCGTCTGTTCGAGCGCTTAGATGGAAACTAACGATCGACGAATACCGTTTATGGTTCAAGTAACCAATCGTTAGGATGTCGATCGACGTCATCGGTCTTAGGTTGATCGATTAAACCTGTTATCAGTTGTTGATCTGTTATTTGTAATTGTCTTCGCAAGAGGACAGGCGTCGATGGAAGACGATATATTGGTCTGCTCTGCTAGAAACTTCGACGTCTACTAATAATACAAATGCTGCCATCGATCGATTGGTCTCAAAACGCCCTCGTAGGATTATCAAAGGATTGCGTCATTGCCAGTAACCTTTTTCAAGATTTTCTACAAGATTTCCCGACGAAATCTTACCAATATTATAAAGAGGAAAGATTTGTTTGTTTGTTTGTAACGAATAGGCTCCGGTAATACTAAACCGATTTGAAAAATTCTTTCACTGGTAGGAAGCTACACTATCCTAGGATATATAAGATTTTCAAAAAAATTTGGGATCCTTACTTAAACTCAAATAATGTAACCCAAGGTGCAATATTTTTTCCGTTGTTTACATATTTTGACAGTTGGTTTGTTTTTGTTGTTTGTTTTTTATTTGCCCATTCTGGGCAGTCAAAAGAACATAGTCTATAGAGCCAAGTCTTTAGTAGTATCTTATATTTTATGGCGTAACGAAGTAAGCAGGGACAGCTCGTAGCCTATAATTTAAATCGTCCATCATGTCTTGGCCCGCAGTACTACTGCGAGCACTGCTGGGCGACGATCCACTCTCGTCCGGGGCGCGAGTTCCACAAGCCGCTCGTGAAGGAGGGCGCCGACCGGCCGCGCGCCGTGCCCTTCCGCTGGTGCTAGGAGACTAGCGACCCGGGGGCCGAGGCGGGAGGTGATGTGACATAACACAAGCAAGACTAGGGATTTACGTTCGGACAGATTGTTTAACATCTTGTTGTTTAATAGCTTAGCTCTGTAACCAAATTGAGCGCAGGGATTCATGCTGCTTTTCTAACAGATATTCGTAGGGATGAATGTGTTTTTAACAATCAATAGAATAGCTTATACTTTACCTAACAATGAGTGAAACTTCGCTTCGCTCACGACATAATGTAATGTATGGAAGTTTGGTTACAGATTTTAGGAATTCAAATTGAGCTAAGGATTTAAATAAAGTGTAGTCCTAAAAACTCATTGCTCGCTACGGATCTCTGGACGAACATGCAGTGGTTCGAAACGGTTTGGCGGCCATTTTGTTGTTTGACAGTGGTTTGGCGGCCATTTTGTTTTGTTTAGATGACAAGAAGAAACTGGGCCTGGCAATGAGGAGTTTTCAGAAGTACATAAAAGTTTTTTTTTAAACCTCGGCTCGGCCGCTAAAATATGGCGCAGAAAAGCTAAAAAAAAGATAACAACCTGATTTACGAAATATTTTCAGCCAAACGTCGCGTATTTACTTACTTAGCTGAAATTACTTTAGACGTGTTTTTTTTGTACCTATTCTGAAAACTCTTCATTGTTGATTTTAAGAATGAGATCTCTAAAAACATACACGTATCATAGCATCTGTTGTACTTTTTGAACCGTTGATGTTGATAGCATACAAAATGGCTGTACTGTGCTAGCTAAGTCGCAGATCCCGCTCTAGCTCAGTCCATCCCGCTCTAGCTTCGGACCCCCCCACTATCCTTCTCCCCCACACATCACCGCACGTCGGTACACGGTACGGATTGTGAAATGTATACCTACAACATTTTGGATAAAAGTATTTGCCAATGGTTTCATGTATTTTTCGTAGCAAACCGAGCAACCTTGCAGAGATTGCTACGAAATGTATTATGAATATTGTTCTGGAAATCTGAAGAGTGAATTAAAAGAAAATCCATTTCCTAAATTTTAAGATGACAGCTTCAAACAACCGCCGTACAGATGAGGCGAACAATTTCGAATAGGCTTTGGTTATAAGCAAAGATGTTTATCCAAAAGTATTTTAAACTTAGCTAAATATTGTCCGTTTTTGGTGTAATGTAAGACGTAAGATTACTGCGGGATTTGCGGGTGGCGGGAAAATTACTAAAACTTGCGCGAGAATTGGCAACTTGTCTGTTACCAGCAACTAGAAGCGGTTTGGCAACTTTGTTCGATCGGCAACTTTGAAGATGCGCTTTGGTAACTTTGTAACAAATAACAACTTTGTAGTTGCGAATTAGATAATTTGTCACACTGACAAAATCATGTGTGACAAAATAATAGTTGCCCATTTGCCAATTTGTTACAATGACAACTTAAAAGTTACGCATTGGACATTTTGTTACACTGATAACTATTTAGATAGTTGCTATTTTTTTAATTTCATGCGGAAGTATTAGATTTTACTGCTAAATGAAACCAAATTTGGAGTAATAGTGGTTTTCCCGCCGCGCGCATACACTCTACGTTTGATGTAAGATGTAATGTTGTAATGTAAGTGACTCGTCGGTTATCTCACTGTACCTGCCTAGCTAGAATGAATTACAATGTTGACATGTTTCATTATTTTTATCGGCCTTCGGGTTGGCGTCTCACGTTGGTTCCGCGTCTTTATCGCCTAGTGATTTCGGATTTTTGATCTAAAACGTTGGTTCTGTCTGTATTTTTGATATTCTGAGTGTTTGCACTAACGAATGGGTTTATGGTCTGGCACTTTTGTAACGGACGTGCAGTGCAGAGCATTTTTTTCAATCAATATCGTATTCATTGAAACATATGCTCTGCGTTACACACGGTCATATGGCCTCATGCCCTTTCGAGACAGATTAATACAGGTGTGGACAGATAAAGTTCGATTTTCGGGTGAGATTAGGACATGACGCTCTGGGAGGTAGGGTTTGCTTCTAGTACAAAGCGTAATGAGAACGTTACCAATTTTGGCTGTAGTAGGTGAGAAAAAACTTTCTTTTTTAATTAGTTGTAGTGAGAATATTTTATCTAATTTCCGAGTTGCCGGGATAGTGCAATAGTCTGTAAATTAGTGTCGTTAGGAAGGTTTTTATCGCCGATGGTAAATTCTCTAGTGTAAATATAATATTTTCACGATTTTTGACTCGCTTAGTCCACTTTTCGTCTGGGTCGGGATGTTTAGTACTTAATGGTGGTGTGTAGGAAGCGGGTCTGGCATTGACCACGCACGTGAAAATCAAAACATAGACTGTAGTAAAAAGACTTGCGCGCGAATTTTTTGATGAATATTTTTTTCATTTTTGGAATGGACTTTTTCATTGAGGTTTGACGACTTTCGAAGTTTAAATTGGAAAGTGAGGCTTTAAGTGCCTTTGAGGCGTATGTGAGAATGTTTCGTGTACCTGTCCCGACGTGGTGACCGCTGGCGACTGGAGCGCGCAAGGTTTTAAGCTCTTTGACTGCGATAATGTGTGATGCCTTAACTAGAAATTCGCACGCCTTGCACGACCAGCGCGCCAACGTTCGCCGTCATAACTTTTCGTACGTAACTGGGAGCATTCAAATCTAAAATATCCCAATTCGAATATATAAAAATAGCAAATCGATTTTTCTAATAACTTTAAGTAGGTACAATTTGTATTTAGTGCATTTTAGGCGTCGCCATAGTCTCGAACGCGCTGTATATTTTTCCTTGTGGGACCCGCGTTGGATTCTTTAAAACTTAAATTATTTTCTTACAATATGTATGTAAATGGCGCGGGTTTCATCTGCAGAGAGTTTAGGGAATTGATGTTTGTTGGCAATGGCAACCTTAAACATTGCTACTGATGCTATGGGAAAGTGTTGCCAGAAACAACACTTTCCCATAGCATCAGTAGCAATGTTTAAGGTTGCCATTGCCAACAAACATCAATTCCTTATGGCAGAAACATAAGGAAGTGTGCATTAGCGCCCACCACTGTCGAAGAGTGTCGTGGTTTTTAAATTATAGTGAAATACTGTTGATCGCAACTCTAATCGTTGCTGATTATAATAACATAGTTGCGAATTTTCTCTAAAGTAATATTGAATAGTTAATAGAAACAGTCAAACTCTTGCTAAATAAATATAATAACTTCACGCCTTAAGCCCTGTTCTCCACTAACTCTCGCACTTGTTTGGAATCCTTGTTGTTTTCTTGTTTTTCTCCAGTTTTATTTTTTATTGTGCATTTTATTTTAGGTTCGAACTTGTCGTTTAGTAAAGTGTTTATATTTTTGGCTTCACTTTATCGTTTTTTCTCTCAGATAATCTATTTATTTTATTACATTCTAATTACTAATATTTGCGTTTTGTTTTGTGATCTGTTTAAATGAAATTGCTCAACGGTTTAAACGAAACAGTTTGGTATTTTTCCCGAAGTGCCCCCTCTCCCTCCTAGGTGTCGTAGGGGACGCGTGAGTGAGCTAGTGTTGTGTATGATCGCACTGTCCCATTTTGTATTTTTATATTTTTATAAATGCGGAAAAAAAACAAGTGTTGTTTACTTTGGCGCGCAATGTTATGCTGCGAGTTATCCAGCATTATTCATAATTGGTGTTAGATTTTTTAATAAAAACAAGTTTTACTAAGGCCGACGTGGTCTTGTTGGAGGAATGGACCCCTCCGTCGGAGGCTAAGGTCCGGAGGGTCGAGTGTCATGTCTCTTAGCACGGGAAGATGTTTCTTACTTTAATATTTTATCTTTTCTTAGTAGGTATTCTAAGGTGTGCAATGCTAGCCTCGATCTTGCGAGAGCGTTGGCTCTCTTAAGCCACGAGATTTGAAACTCAGATTTTCTTGTTGTGTTTACTTGTCTGAGTTTTGGTCTATTCTCGCAATATCCACAGCCTTAATTCAAAGATTGTTGATAGAGCAGCTTGCACGCCACTTGTCCTTGTTAATCTTATTATCTTGATAGGTTGCTCCCGCGGTTTTTATCTTTGATCCCTTTCAGTTTGTTAGGGTTGTTGTTGATTTTTTTGTTACAAGTGTAGCGATTTTTTAGTTTATTTGGTTGTTTAACGCCGCGGGGCGCGTTTTTTGTCATTATAGTGGTCTCTTTTGATTTCTTAGGATGTTATAGCGCGCATTTGGAAGTAAGAGCCTCGAGTTGATTGGTAATTTCAATAAGACGCAATCGTAGATCTCCTTTACAAAGTAAAGTGTCATGTAGATCCGATCTGGCCTTTTTCTTAGATGTGCGATATTTTTACTAGATATTTTGTTTGTGTGACAACTCTGTCGCTCATTCAAAACGTCAGTCTTAGGTTAATAGGTTGTTGTTTCACGTTGTCTGTTTCTTGTATATCAAGTGTGTAGCGGTCTCTGTTCTCGGACTATAAGTACGGTATTTTTCAGGTATAATTTGATGCGAAACTGGCAACACTAGGGGGCATTGCGCCGTTAGGTTTGTTAGTTTATATACCTATTTTTTGAAGCGGATTTGTACTGTTTTTTCTTAGGATAATTTCGAATGATTTGGCGTGAATGTTGGTGTTTTTTTGTCCCCTCTGTTCCCGTGGCGTGTCGGACTGTTTGTGGCGAGCCGACGGCTGTTCGCTGCGGACGCGGTTACGCTTCGGGATATATAATTCAGAGCACATTTTTTCACAGCTTGTACATAGATTCGGTAACGTTGGATTCTTAGTATTTTAAAGATGATAAAAAAGAAAAGCCGCAAAAAAAAAGATTTTTTATATAACTTTTATTCGACGGCGGACAGAGTCTTCGTCCTAGCCTAGGGCGTTGTAAATCTCGCGCTAGATTTAGCGAAATTATTCTAATAGCGGTAGTAGCGCAATTCCATTAAACCTAACTAGTGAAGTATTATGACGATAGTACCTTTGAATACCTTGTAATGTTGATAGACAATATTATGTTTGTAAAAAAATTGTCAGTGCACCTTCGTGGGAGTGTTACCAATTTATTAAGACTAGGTAATTTACTATTTATCACTGGTATCCCTATTTTTCGCGTTTTATAATTAGTCTAGGCCGAAATGGTGCAATATTGTTTTTTTGTTTTTCTAAAAAATAATAATGTAAATTCAAAATGTACTAAATAAACATAGCTAGTTCTTGAATTTGTAGTATAAATTTCCCAAAGACTTCGTTTTTGTAAAATTGATTTGATTGAAGATGGTTTTTACTATATCTATATTTTTATAGACAGTTATATTTCAGTGTATTGTTGAAGTGTGGAATTTATGTTGATTTGACATTGTAACGGATTCTTAGAATAAATTTTGCGCACTTTTTTTCTAGGTACGATACGAAGCGCTTAGTCATCGGCTATGTTTTTCGAAAAAGCAAAAAAAAAATGTTTAAATTTTTTTCATAGAAAAAAAAACGACAGTTTTATTTTGCAAAAGACGTATTTTTAAGACCAATCGAGAACCTGCCTCGCGAAACTTTGTTGACAACATGGCACGAGATTGGCGACAAAGTTGCGCGCGGGAAGTTGTCGAGTTGACAAAAAGTTGCTTGTTCTGGTGGTTTAATTTTTTTTATTGGTTTAGAAACGATATTCGATCTGATTAAATCATCTGGATTTGAAACGGGAAACCAAAAGGTCTTAATTAACATATGATCACCAGAATTAATAAGAATACACGAATTTTAAACGTCGAAAAAATATAGCCGGTGACAATATTTTTTATGAAATTTGCAGATGCATTTTTTTTTTTCACAAAATATTTTGCTAAGACCGGTGAATGACGATTTTATTACCACTTTTATTATTATTATTACTATAATAATTATTAAATGAATTGAAACTTTCTTCCCGTGTTTACTTCTGTAGCTAGTGCAGGGTTTGGTTAGGGACACGCGCGTTTTTTATATATCTGTGGGGTAGTCTTTTTTTTTTCTATTTTGGGTCTTACAACTCGAATTTTGTTTTTTTGTCTAGTATTATTTTTTTATTCTTCTTCGGTGTTTGTGTTGGTTGACCAAAGACAGAATGCATCCCAAAGAGGGTAATTACCAAAAAGACGATATGATACGGCGGCGCGTCCGTCGCTATGATTCCTATATTTTTTTACTTAATTACTGTGTGTGTTTTTAAATTTAATAAACAGCTTTTTTTGGATAATTTTTTTTGCTTGTTTCGATGTATTTTTAAAGTTGATCCTATTTATTTTTTCATGTTTTATACCTTTTTTTTGTATTACGATTTTTTTATTATTTACTTACATTAGTTTATGTAGGTAGAAGCAGTTTTGGTTTTTAACTATATATAGTTTGGATTTGTTATTTTTTTAAATGTTAGTTTTATATTCGTTCCAGTATTCGTTTGACTTTTATTTGAGTATTGTATTTTGTAAGCTTTTTGCCAATTATGAGATTAAGCACCTTTACACTTTATGGCTGGGCTTGGATGGCTGGACAAGATGCATTTTTGCAATTAAAATTCGACATTCAACAAAATTATTTGTGAATTTCGTCATTTTCTATTACAAAGTTATCTGTCGCTAACTAAGACAGTTTTTTTTAATGTTGATAATGCTATCCACTTATCAGAGACATCCTACGGGCCTAGTCTGGTCCTTAGTTTTTAATTGTCAAATAAGCATCTAGTTTAGCCCCCGTTGTTTTTATAACAAAAACTCCAGTCAGTAAATGTAGCAGAATACTTATTATGCATCGTAGTTTAGAATAAATAATTTTTGCTACACAAGAAGAGGCAATTTGAATAAATTTAAAAGGAAATTACAAATAAATTGGATAAATTTTAAGAAACTAGAATTGGCCCTTTTTTAATACTTACTTATTTTTTTTATATTTAAGTATTTTTACCCTTTTTTTGTATTACATTTTTTCCTACTTATGTAAGTAAGTTGTTTATTTTGTGTAGATTATAAATTATGTAGTGAAATTTACCAATAGTCCTATTAATTCAAGATTAATTGATGTAAGATGAAAACATATTTTTGTTGTTTGCTTAAAGTATTACTTAGTGTTTATAACGACTTGCTGGGCGCCGAACTGTTAATTTAAATTATTTTTGTTTATTTGTTACAAAAACAAGAACACAATTTGGTCGCCCCGCGAGTTCTAGTATTGTTTTAACTAAAAACTTGAATTTTTATATGAATTTTATTATTATAATATAATATGGTATTTTACTAAATATTAGTCAATATTTAAAAAAATCTTTGTTTTATTTGGAGAAAACCCTTTGACAGCCAAACAAATAAAGCTTTATACCAAAGTAATTAATTTATTTTGACAGGCAAACAAAATACATTTTAAGCCAAAGTACCTAGGTAACAAATTTATTTTAACACCAAAAAGCGAACATTAATTTTCACAGCCAATTAAATAACTTTTAAACCGAAGTAGTTAACAAATTTATGTTCAAATAGCAACAGAAAACTTTTAGGCAAAGTACAAATTTATTTTTACAGCCAAACAAATTTCCTCCGTGACATATACCCTTAAGGGTACAATTGGTACAGTTACTTTTAGATCAAAGCGTGGGCGTTTTTCCCGCTTCTCGGCCTCCAGCCAGCAGTGGAATGGGGCTCCCAGCGGGCCGCGATAGTGTCTACACCGCGGCCGTGGCGGCGGCGCAGGGACCGCGCGAGCCGGCCTCTGCGCGCACCAGCACCATTCGGAAACACTCGGCCGAGCTCGGGCCTGTTCGGGACCCCGCCCCCTCGCGAGGGCTGCAACCACGCGGCGGCTCCGGCCAGCGCCCTCCCTTTGTGCACTCGCGTCTTCACCTACTTCATTTTCATAATTTCGATCTTTTTGTTTCAATTGTAATTTATTTCTTGTCTGGCCAATTAAATAATCTTGCTACTTACTTAGTAAATGGTTTTTACTTAAAAGTTACATTCTGTGGATATACTTACATGGGGATATGAAATTATTGGTTTAGCTTAGACAATTATACACAAGTTAAACAAATCAACGTAGTGGCTAACCATATTGGTGACCCCGACGTGATTTAAAATGATGAAGTGAAGTGAAGTAAAGAAAAATGAAGCTGATGATGATGAATGATGAAAGCTTCCCAAGCTACTCTCTCCCCGGGCGACATAGGCTACAGAATATTCTCAAAAAATCAGTCAGATAGTTCAATATGATTCTTACCTTTAAAAAATCTTAAAATTAGTCATCACTAGCTAAAGCTGCAAACTTATTGACGACCACCGTCGCAGCCTCCTCTCCGCTCGAGTCGTCCGAGTCCGTCTGTCCGTCCGTCAGTGTGTCCGAAACGTCCGAATCTGACACCTCCTCAGCCGACCCGGAGAGCGCTTGGACCCACTTTATGTATTTTATCTCTGCACACGTTTCAAAGGTATCTGTAAAGAAAACACATAAATAAAAATTAATCAATATATATAAAACTCTGCCGTTACTGACTGACTGACTGACTGACTGACTGAGTAGACATAGTCTATAGAGCCAAATCTTTTGTAGTATCTTATATTCTATGGCGTAACGAAGTAAGCCGGGAAAGCTTGTACTGTACATCATAAAATAGTCATAGGTAAGGCGGTTACGAAGTTTGCCGGGTCAACTAGTATAATATTAGTATTGATAGATGTTTCCTTACCTTTATCCTCTAAGAAGCCAGGTGGTCGCAGCCAGAAGCATATCTTTCCGTCTAAAGCCATTCTCAAGATGCTATTGGCCGCTCTGTACGCGTCTAATCTGTATTCAAAAATAAATAAAAAGTAAAGATTAAAACACTATATTGAATTAAACAACATAATCTAACCAGGGCCCTTAGTCTCATCGCGCAAAACGTAACTATCGAATAAAAGTAGAATAAAAACAGTACGTCAATCGCAAGAAAATACACATTTGGTAGTCTCGTAATCAATTTTACTACAGCAGTAATAGCAATAGATTGGAATTGACCAAAAAGGGTAGTCTGCTCCATAATAAGATAATGTTATGATTACGTCCGACTGACATTATATATGTCAATATTGATTGATATTAAGTGACAGTTGCACTACATCCGTTCCAATTTCCTCTAATAAAACAGGATTAACTATTTAGGTAAAAAAAATCCAGATTATTCTAAAGCTTGCTATTCATATTCTATTGCTATACTATAATGATCGATCAAAGTTACGAGACTCGCAACTGTTGACACAATCGTAATAGAATAATAATAGAATAGAATTATAATCGTAAGTTTAAGAGACTAGAGTCCCAGAGCCCCTCCTGAGTGTGATGCCTATTATTATATAATTATCTCGTATTTGTATAGTCAAAAGTCTCGAGCTCTAGTCTGGTGTAAAAATGCAGTATTTACACCGTATATTGGTATTATAAAAACAGTAGGTATTTATCACAGTCTTTTAGGATGTCCGAAACTCGAAAAAAGAATAACAAATCCCAGACTGACAAAAAAAAAACACCGATATTCGTCAAAACAATATTCGCCCTCACCGGGAATAGAACCTGATACTGTAGGATCACTAATGCAATCACAGCCATTTGAACCGCGGAGCGCTGTGGCATGATACACCAAATAGTAGTACTAGTCCTAGTCAGTCATCAAGTTGTCACTGACTAACAAAAAAAATTGAAGATATTTTTTTAATTTACGTATTCATAATTTTTGACTTTTGATTGATACATAATATGCTTTTTTTTATTCTTGTTTAAATATTTTTATTTCCCATAGTTGTTGCATTTAAAACATACAAAGCGCGGGGGGAACGCGTAATTTTTCAGATTGCCCCGGAGCGAAGCGCGAACAGGTCTGTGTAGCGCGAGGCCTCGGCCGATTCTATCTTTACACGGGCGATCACGCACACATGCGTACGTGCAGAAGACAAATGTAAAATTTGGAAAAAATAACCTTTTCCTTTCTGCAACAAAAATAACAAAAAAAGTAGCACTGTATGAAAATAATATTTAACTTTATAAACATTCTGTAAAAAACTCAGAACGCATGAGTGAACTTAAAAACAGTTTTCGCTCCTTATAAGATTTTTTGAGAGGCACCTTTGTGATTTTTTTTTTATTTAACCAAAATGCCGAAATTGATTTTTTACCACTGTATGACACTAGCTTATATCCTGAATAATGACATATATTTTTGTCACTGTACTTTTTTTAGTGCATCTTGAACTTTTGTTCATTATAAAACTCGCGTTTTTTCGAGGTGTGAGGTAAAATGCCTCTTAAAAGATAAAACTGTGTATGATGTCTTAAAACAGCACTGGCTCAGCATTAGCTCAGTGATTGACTGACCTGGCAGCTTTGGCGGTGTAGTAGCCGCGCTTCTCCGCCCACGCCTCGCACAGATCGCGCGGACTCTCACAATCTTCGCTCTTTAGGCCGAGAAGTTTCGCTGTGTTCACTCTTTCAGCTGTAAATATAAAATTAAAGCATAAAAATAAAAAAGTTTAAAAAACAAGCTTTTCTTCTTCTTCGTTCATTAATCAATACATAGTCTATCTATACCAATATTATAAAGAGGAAAGATTTATTTGTTTGTTTGTTTGTAACGAATAGGCTCCGGAAATACTGAACCGATTTAAAAAAATCTTTCACTGGTAGGAAGCTACACTAACCCCGAGTGTCAAAGGCTATATTAGATTTTCAAAAAAATTAAGGAACCTTACCTAAACTCAAATAATGTAATCCAAGGTGCAATATTTTTTCCGTTGTTTACATATTTTGACAGGTGGTTTGTTGTTGTTGTTTTTTATTCGGCCATTCTGGGCAGTCAAAAGAACATAGTCTATAGAGCCAAGTCTTTTGTAGTATCTTATATTCTATGGCGTAACGAAGTAAGCCGGGAAAGCTCGTATAAAATAAAGTCGCTTCCCGCGTCTGTCCCTATGTATGCTTAAATCTTTAAAACTATGCAACGGCATTTGATGCCGTTTTTTTTAATAGTTAGACTGATTCAAGAGGAAGGTTTTTAAGTATAATACATGAGCAACTTAGTAATAGGTTAGGCGGTACGAAGTTCGCCGGGTCAACTCGTAGAAAATAATTATAAGGGAATAGCATTCGCAGAAGAGATTCAAAGAATATCCGGACCCTAAGTACCTAAATAGCCACTTTTTTAGAACTTCCAAATAGATAATAACAATAACAATAATAATAACACATCACACTCAGAGCCCCTAACTAGGAAGAACCTGTATCTAGGGCGCCCGAAACACACACAGAGACGAACATTACACCCAGACCGGAAACAAACATCGATATTCATCATATCAATATTCGCCCCGCCCAGGAATCGAACCCGGGTGCTCACGCTTACTCAGTCCACATCACTGCCAACTGAGCTACGGAGCAGTCAGATAATTGATATGATACATCTAGATAGTTGAAAAAACAATTTAAAAGCTCAATTTATTAAAGTTGGATTGAAAAGTCGGTTGGCACACTAAAACCTCCCAAATTTAACAAATACTTCTCTGAAAACCGCATCAAAATCGGTTCAGCCAAACACGAGATAATTGCGGTCAAACACACATTCTTACATACAGGTCAAACTAAGAATCTCTTTTTCTTATTGTCACCGTATTGTATTGTAATTATAATATCACAGATGCAAAAAAAAAAGAGAGATAAATTGTAAAGTAGAGTTTGTTACCCCTTTCTTCTCTACGCTGTAAAATCATTGCGAAAGGGAGTAGAATCATTTGACAGAGGAGGGCTCGTTTGGGGGCGTCTCCAGGCGACCATTGTCGTAAGGCAAGGCAAACAATGTTTGCCTGAGCCAATTAGTGGGCACCCTGAACTACCTCGCCTCTATCAGTATAGGATACTTTACGAAATAAGGTATCAATATTAATTAGATTAGATGTAGTCTAATTGACTTTCAATAAGTGATATCTTGTATCCTATATTGAATAAAGATTTTTTGATTTTGATTTTTGATTTTGATTTTAAGTGGGTAAAATTTGTAGGTTTTATATAATATAATGAACAAGCGAGGGTTGCAACAGCAGCCGAAGCAGAATAGTTTTACACCCACGCTGTATACTGTACTTTTCAAGCCTTTGTCTTGCCTTTTGATGGCTATTTTTTTGTTCTCAATAATAGTACTAGACCAAAAAACGTCAAGCCCAAATTAATATCTAAAATGCTCTATAAAGTGAGAGAGAAGAGGCCTACATACTATGCTGAGTCAAGACCCTTTCACATCCACAATACATGCAATTTTTTCTCTGTTGTATTTTTTTTTATTATTTTATTGTTTAATTCATAGCTAAGGGTATTGCTAAGGTTTTATTCATGCTGTAAATTTTGTTTGTATTATTGATGTGAATAAAGATTTGTCTATGTCTATGCCTATGTCCAGCAGTGGGCTCTTACAGGCTGATGATGATGATGATGATGAAAGTTATATGAATAGGAGGGTAAGTCTATGGCACTTACCAATATATCTGATACAGGTGTAGGGACATCTGAGTTGTGCTATGGGGTAGGATCCCATCAGGATCTGCAGCGCGCGCGGCACGGTGGAGGGAAACACCAGCCCGGGGCAGTCGCAGAGCCGGACCTGGGTTCAATGCCGGATGTGTCAGTCAATCTTCAATCATTAATTCAATCACTCAACAATCATATGGACTGCTCCGTAGCTCAGTTGGCAGTGATGTGGAGTGAGAAGCGTGAGCACCCGGGTTCGATTCCCGGGCGGGGCGAATATTGATATGATGAATATCGATGTTTGTTTCCGGTCTGGGTGTGATGTTTGTCTCTGTGTGTGTTTCGGGCGCCCTAGATACAGGTTCTTCCTAGTTAGGGGCTCTGAGTGCGATGTGTTATTATTATTATTATAAATATACAGGATGTTTCTAACAAGATGTTAATATAATAAAGTAGTGATTAAAGTAAACATAAGCTAACAATTATGAGAAAAGCCTAAGGAACACGAGTCGAAAAATTTATTTATCTTTTCATTAGCATCCTGTATAATCTTTGACTTGGCTAACTAACAGACAATGTACACACCGAACTGCTAGAAATCGAGAATCGAAATGAAGGAGAAGAATTTAAACATGATAACTTATTTGTGAAATAGATAAAATTTGAATTCAGTATTATTCGTCTCTTTACACAAAAAAATGTTTCCAGCCCCTAAATGTTCTTCTTTTTTAAAGTTAAACTGTGTTTTTGTAATAAACATTTTTTTTTTTTTTTAAAACAGCTATTAGCTTAAAAAAAACTCACCGTATTAGTCAAATATATGGTCTGAAAATGCTTCGTATGGCCGGGTGTCTTCGACACTGAGACCACCCGTCTTCCCATGATAGCGTTCATGAGGGAAGACTTCCCCACGTTGGGCTGCCCGACGCACCCTATGCTAAGGACGCCATTTTTGTAAGCCTCGTGCTTGTAGTAGGACGTGTCTGGCTTCTCAAATATCGTTTCGCCTGTAGAATTTGAACATTTAAAACTTTATAACATAGTCTCAGGCCTATATTTCCCGAAGGGTTAGGCAGAGGCACCAGCTCATTGACTGCGCCCACGAGAGACATCAGTGCAGCGAGCTGCGACCACGACAGGCCGAGATTTGGTTAAAATTCAAGTAAATTATTATAAACTAGCTGTCCCGGCGAACTTCGTATCGCGCCTTACTATTTTATATGGAAAAAATAAATTGTTGTTTTTTACTTACTTCACCTCAGTTTATCTAAATTTTCTTACCTTTAAAACCTTCCTTGGACTAGAACGAACATTTCAAAACCAAAATCAGCTAAATTAGCCCGTATTCTCGAACTAGTAGAAGTAAATAGTAAATATAGATCTTCCCAAGTCTTCCCATCAACTCACCGATCTCAACTCTTTCATTACCCAAAAGTTCTCTCTATATCATCCCTTGGCTTCCCCTGTTTAACCCAAATCTTCCCCTTTCTTATCAGCTCACCGATACTGCATTTTCATCCCCCAACCTCCTATATCTTCCATTATCTTCGCCCTGCGGGGAATAACATGGATGAACAATCTTCCCCCACTCTTCCCATCAACTCACCGACTTCGGCCGTCTCGCTGTCTTCCCTCTCGCCCTCCCCGGCTTCCTCCCTGATCTTCCCCCTCCAGGCAGAAAGGTTCACCTTGTCTCCCACGATATCTTCGCAAGCCTCCAGGAGACGGGTCGCTCCCTCGGTGCACATACGGAGTCTCCCTTTACGACGACGAACTAGGAGACCTGTAGATAGATAATAAATAAATAGGTAACGTATCACACTCAGAGCCCCTAACTAGGAAGAACCTGTATCTAAGGTGCCCGAAACATGTACAGAGACGAACAGTTCACACAGACTGGGAAACAAACAGCGATATTCATCATATAAATAAATATTCGCCCCACCCGGGAATCGAACCTGGGTGCACACGCTTACTCAGTCCACATCACTGCCAACTGAGCCACAGAGCAGTTAGTTATTTTCTCAAGATATGACATGGTCGTTTTGAAACCATTGTCTTAATTTATTAGTGCTTGAAAACGTTTCTGTACCAAACTCTGCATTCATATTGATATCAAACAAAATCTCATAATGGTTATCAATCAACCCATTATGAGAGAATCATATGCGTAAATGCTTTTAATTCTCTAATCCATTGGAACAACATAGGCTCTGTGAATTGGCTCCCTGATTGATAGATAGAAAGATAAATAAATTCATTCATCACTTAGCACAGATACAAATCAGTTTACGTAAGCAAAACTTATTGATTGATTTGATTGAAACAGAACTTACCATTCTTATCGCTGGTCCCAGGCCTCAAATTGTACCCGGGGCACGAAGTAAAGTAAATCACTCTTAAATCAGGGTAGTTCCTAGTAAAATATTCCCTCCAACCAGCCACCACGCTCGCAGGCACCAAATCTATCTTGTTTAGGACCAGAATCATATTTTTGTCCTTCGATTTTATGTAAGCGTAGAGGGATGGTGGAAACATACAACCCTGGGGGATGAAAAAATCAACCGTACTATTACACCAATTTTAGCATAAACGCGAAAAAAAAAAACTTCTAAACTAAGGGATACAGGTGGCACAGGACAGGGAAAGGGGCACGTGGAAACAGAGGGAGGAGGTCTTTGCCCATCAGTGGGACACAAATTAGGCTACCTAAAAAAGAAACTAAAGGATATCCTGATCCTGTATGACACTAGATAATCTTTTTTATTATTAAGGGCACTTTTAAGTAGTCCTAAGTTTAAAATAACAACTCATGAATATCGACTTGGCTGTATTGAATTGATCCCTTTGCCTGACAAGAATAGACGAAGAATACAATGACAGTCAAATTGTTTTTTTTTAATTTTATTTTATACTAGTCGACCCGGTGAACTTCGTACCGCCTAACCTATTACTATATCGTGCATGTATTAAGTATACTTATAAACCTTCCTCTAGAATCACTCTATCTATTAAAAAAACCGCATTTAAATCCGTTGCATAGTTTTAAAGATTAAAGCATACATAGGGACAGTCGCGGGAAGCGACTTTGTTTTATACTATGTATTGATTTTTGTAATTCACCTTTACCTCATGGATACCCTACATTCATGATGAAGTTTTAATTATCTAGATAGCCCATGATATCTGGGCATTTCATGAAATAAGAAAAGATCATGAACATGCTGACCATATCATAAAATGGCCAATTTATGATTGGGCAAGGCCAAGACATATATTGTTACCCTCTTATTCATAAAAAGTTAAAGAGCATTTTAGTTATTTGACGTATGCCAATTTAGACTGGATGTCACGTATTTACCATACAACAAACCAAAGAAGTAGACCTCAAGTAAAGCTACTTAAAATCTACTGTATCTTTATGAATAACAGGGTTAGTATATAAAGAAGGTATATTTAACTCACAGCATATCTGACGTCAGCAATGAGCAGCAATATGTCACACATTTCTAGAACACGCCACAGTTGCCTCCATGTCTCCAAGTTCAACTCGAAGTACGAGATTTGCTTCCAGTATTCTGACTTCTCTAGCTTTGATACGTATTCCTGAAAGAGAAAAGGAATGAATACAAAAAGAAAAAAGAAATTCTACTGGATACCATAGTAACAAACAGTTATGCCATTATTTATTGTTTTGTAGAGTGTAACTTAAAATTTGTCTTGCATTTCACCACAAGATGGCGTTAGCAGTAACGAAGTTCGCTGAGTCAGCTAGTTACTTAGATCCTATTTTTATCTTGGCTTAACCAGGGGATCTATTGCGGTTAGCAATGGATATGATTATGGCTATTAGAAAAAGAGACAGTGCTCTTTAATGTGTATTGTATAGCGCCATCTTTCTTTTTCAATACCCATATCATAACCATTGTTAACTGCAAAAGTAGTACAGGTATGCACTGGGCCAACAATATTTAGTCACTGCTTTTCATTGTCCTCCCCCACACATGTGCAGTCCTCAACGAACCTAATTCAGTGTAGTCCCGGAGCTTTCACCTTGTAGGCTGCCTTCTCTGCGCCTGTCGCTGCGCGGTCACCACTACACTTACGGTAAAGTATCTCTGCTCTTGAGCTTCAAGCTGCGCTGTGCTCATATCAAAGTTCCACGGTGGACGCTGAGGAAAACTCAGCTCCGCAGGGTAGAACTCTGACGGAGTGATTTCCATCTCTTTCTCCGTTACAGGATGGATTGGATTCCTGTAACAGGATAACTTTGTTAGGTTTAGGTTTTAGAGCCAGTTTACAGCGATGCTAGCACTATACGCGAAAAAAAAAAAAACTTCTAAACTAAGACAAATATCAAAAATGTGGTACAGTATTACACTAGATAATGTAGCCTAGTATTTTTAGGGCACTGTTGTATAGCTTTTAAGCAAGAGACCAGAGAAAGCTACAAAGTGGATAATTTTGTTCTTTTTAGTTAGGACTACTTTACTCTGTTTAAAAAATACTAAGCAAGATTATCTAGTGCCACATTTTTGATATATTTGTCTTAGTTTAGAAGATTTTTTCTTTTTTTGCGAATGGCGCTAGAATTGCTGTAAACTGGTTACAATAAAAAGGATAAAAGATTATTGGTTCTAGAATAAAAGTTTACTTTAAAAAAAAAACCTGTACAATGTTGCTGAGCTTTATGCCCACCTCTTCATACCAGAGCTAACATAATTTATTAACAAAGAAAATTTATTAAAAAGTCCTACACTCACAATGATACTGGTACACAATGTGACCTTTAACTGATTTTTATGTGTACTTAGTGTAAGTAGTGGAGAGAAATATAATAAATCTAAAAGGAAAATAATGTTTATATTAGCTAGTAAGCTATATTTTCGCAAAAAAAGATCCATCCTTTCTTTAATTCCAACAAGAGAATCTAAACTCACGCAGCATCATCCTTGGCCGCCTGCAGTTCCTCATCGGTCTCTCTGTAGAACTTGAGTGCATAACGGTTCCTGTCTCCACGACCGCCTCGCTGGCTGGGCTGGAAGTTCATGGAAACTACTTCTTGGAGACTTGATGAGCCACTTGCTGCAGATGCTGTAGAAAACCGAAAAAAAAAACAGATTTAGTTCCCCTTGATCATTCTAAGATGATTTTCAACTTTATAAATTTTGCTGGTTTCGATGGACCCCTTGTAGCTACAGCCTGGCAAGAAAGAGTATAGAGATATTAATCATATCAATATTTGCCCCGCTGGGAATCGAACCCAGGTGCAGCGGTCTTGAGCAACAGCCGGTAACTCCTCTCAGTTAAGTCCCACATTAACCAATATATAACATTTTATTGCTAACCTGTATATTTATACCGTATTCTCAACACTGATACTGCTACGCCAACATAGACCTCTGTCGAGTCTCCCATGGACACCATGAGGTCCATATAGAAATGTATACTAGAAACCTTAACCACAGCATGCGCTGCGCGCAAGCAATCCGCTTTTTTCTATGAAGTGTCCGAGGTGCCATCACCAAAGATTGTAAAATTAAATAAGAAAACTTACGTGTAACAAGAATAGTCTTATTCTTCTTAGCCTTGAGCTGCTCCTTCTTAGCTTTCCCGCTAAACGGATTCTTACGGCGGGCTTGTGGCATTTTTTAACGGATAACTGAAATTTTTAGGTTATGTTATGGATAATTTATTTACATCACATTTTTGGTTGGTGCAGTCTTTTTTTCAAGTGATATAGCGCTGATAGTTGTAGGTTGTAGTTAATATGCTAAAAGCAGATTTATTAGTGTTGCTTTTAATTGGAAGATGAAGATAACCTTAACCGACAAAAAAAACATAAAATATTTCTTCAAACTACATCGTATTCGAACCTGGGATGAGTAAAAAAATAATGTACCTTACCGTTTATGTTATCTTTTAATCGAGAACGTTTTTGATATACCTTGTAAAACGATTAATTTTATAATTTCTCTTCTGGATCTTTCTTTGATTTCTTTCTCTCCCACGATCCCACAGTTTATTTTGATTGAAGTAAAAATTGATTGACCTTCGGTTTGCTGACGACATCGTAGTCATGGCAAGGTCGATGGAGGAACTCAGCACGATGCTCGAAGGCCTCAACCGAGTCTCCCAACAGGTGGGCCTTAAAATGAACATGGACAAGACGAAGGTCATGTCTAATGTCCATGTTCTGCCTACCCCAGTTATGGTTGGGAACTCGGTTCTCGAAGTTGTCGACGAGTACGTATACCTAGGACAAACCATCCAGTTAGGTAGGTCCAACTTCGAGAAGGAGGTCAATCGCCGAATCCAGCTCGGATGGGCGGCGTTCGGGAAACTACGCAACGTCTTCTCGTCCAATATTCCTCAGTGCCTGAAGACGAAGGTATTTAACCAATGTGTGCTGCCAGTGATGACATACGGTTCTGAAACGTGGTGCTTCACTATAGGGCTTATGAACAGGCTCCGAGTAGCTCAACGAGCCATGGAGCGGGCTATGCTCGGGATTTCTCTGCGGGATCGAATCAGAAATGAGGACATACGCAGAGAAACCAGGGTCACCGACATAGCCAAGCGGATAAGCTCGTTGAAGTGGCAATGGGCAGGTCATATAGCCCGCAGAACAGATGGCCGCTGGGGCCGAAAAGTTCTCGAGTGGAGACCACGGATCGGCAAGCGCAGCGTAGGACGTCCACCGACCAGATGGACGGATGATCTGCGCAAGGCTGCGGGTCCACGCTGGATGCAGGCCACCTGCGATCGGTACAGATGGAGAGCCTTGAGGGAGGCCTATGTCCAGCAGTGGACGTCCTACGGCTGAAATGATGATGATGATGATGATGAAAAATTGATTGTAATTGCCATTGATTGAGCATTGAGCAATGCAATCAAATCTATCAATCAGCTGCGTTTCATTCAATCAGTTCATTCCTTATCAGTCATCAGTCAGTCAGTTCCTCTTGTGTTTTTCTAGCATTGTTTTTCATTTTTTAAAATAAAATAAAATTCATAAAATTAGTTTGTGATTATATTCGTTGACTCCCTTCATGCGTACAAATGCACACGGTAAAAATTTAAGGTAGGCTTACCTAAAGAACCTATGTTTTACTCGAGTACCTATGTATCAAAATACATTCAAAATCTTATCAAAACCTATTGTTTTCCAGGCTATAATAAATGAGTATGCAGCAAACATGTTCACAACGTTAAATGTAATGACGACCCAGAAGTACTGCTCCGATTGCAACATAAACTTCACTTCTCATGATGAGTTTCAGGAGCATTTATCAAGATTTCATGCCATCGCTAGAGTTACCAACCGTATGTATATATTTTTTAACCCCAAACGAAAATTCAGAGGGGTGTTATAATTTTAACGTGTGTATCTGTGTCTGTGGCATCGTAGAGCCCAAATGACTGAACCGATTTTCGTCTAGTTTATTTTGTATCATAGATAATTTTAGGCTGAGTGTTCTTAGCCATGTCTCATGAAGATCTGATCAGCGGTTTGAAGATCATCAGCTCTTTTCTAGGTGATGAGGGGATCTAATTGAAGTAACACGGTACTAAATTTAATTGACCTGATCTGCTGTTGATGAAGATGATCAGCTCTTAAATAGTGGATGAGGGGACCTAACTACCTTTTATATGACCTATCGATTTGAAATTTGGTACTGTGTTACTTCAATTATATTGAGAGTATATGGTAAGGCAACCATGATCTGTTTAAGATAATTAGCTCTATTTCTAGTTAAGTTGATGAGGGGTCTGACTGGGTCGGGGTTTTTTATTTTTTTTAATTTGAGTTATGTTTTATTCACTGAGTAGTAAGTTGCTGCGGCTTCACCACAATTTTTTTATGGAACCAGCTGGCACGGCAATCTTCTCTTCTTCTTACAGACATAGCTTTTCAATCATAGCATTTGTGTAATTCAGAATTTTTAAGAAATTCTATAGCCAATGACAATGACATAGGCTTTATGTTCATCAGGAATACGTATGAATTGATAACTAGCTGTCCCGGCAAAATTTGTATTGTGCATTACAATTTTATATGGACAAATATAAATTGTTGTTTTTACCTACGTTCTCGCAATTTTTCCACAAATTCTCACCTTTTAAACCATCCTTGGACTACTACAAACATTACCAAACCAAAATCAGCCATTGTTGAGTTTTAGCTAGACTAACCAAACCACTATTAATTTTTATATATTATGGTAATTTGGTACTTTTTTTAATTTCATTTGATTAAATCATTCCTCTGTAATGTAAAAGACTAGATCAAAAATTATTTATTAATTCTTGTCTACCTCAATTGCAAATTTGAGCCTAATCCATCTAGCCATTTACTGTGATATGTACATACTTACTAAATCACCAACTTTATAATATCCAGTGATTTTACATTACAGCGTTTTTACATTACAAATTTGAAAAATAAAATAAAATTAAAAAACCAACATGATAACATTTAGTAATTTTTTTAAGGAAAACCAACCTGCCCCGTCTGCCAGTCGATATTCAAAAGGAGCGAACATGTGAAACGGCACATGCTCAGCAGACATAGCAATTTCGAGAAATGCCCTGCTACAGGATGCTCCAGACATTTAGAATCTCAAGACTTAGCGAGCCACTTAACAGATCATACCATTGGAACAACTTTCAACTGCAGACATTGCAACGAGGAGTTTCAAACGTATATAACACTCCAACAGCATGAATCAACGCACCATTTGGTACCAAGGCAAGAGACAAAGCATGTTTGTCCACAGTGTTTTGAATCGTACACTAGGAAAGATCATATGCTGAGGCATATAAGGTCAAAGCATACGGAGGAAAGAGTTGTATGTGAATATTGTAATAAGAAATATAGACGGAAAGACCATATGCTAAGGCATGTTAGGGAGCAACACCGAGAAGTGTTTGTTATAGATTGATTAATGTCTTTGTTACTAATATTAGTATATACTCTGATGCATCTCATGGGCTCAGTTAAGGGCTTACACAGGAAACTAGCACCATTTCTAATAAATAATTAATATCTTCTAAACCATGGCCAAAATCAAAAATATGCGTGTTTGACTCCCCCAGATAATCTTGCTTAGAATTTTTAAGGCCCTGTTGTGTAGTTTTACGGTTCAAAATCTAATGAATAAACCGTTTGTTGCCTAAGGGGATACTTCAGTTTCGTAAAATAAATATTTCTATGATCATTATCCTAAAAGCAACAACACAAGCAAGCACAACATAGCCTTAAAAATTCTAAGCAAGATTATCTAGGGAGTCAAAGACGCATATTTTTGTTTCGTCCATGGTTTTGAAGATATTAATTATTTATTGGAAGTGGCGCTAGTTTCGCACCGTGTAAGCCCTTAACTGAATTTGTTTTAGTTGAGGTTTTAGTTTTTATAAGGCCACATTAATTATAGCAAAAGCGCTTTTTTTTACTAGAAAAGAAAAAGTTTTGGAGATCTATACTATGCTAAGACCCATCGTGTATTAGCAAGGCGTGGCGTAGATAGCGAGAAGATAGCAATGTAAACTAGTCTATATCTTATATGGCACAGGGTTGAGCATCGCCTGCCGTTTGTTATGGTAAAGATGAAATACACTGCAAGATACAAAATTATATGGTAACCCTCTTATTCATTAAAAGTTAAAGAGCATTTTAGTTATTTGACGTATGTCAATTTAGACTGGATGTCACGTATTTACCATAGAAAAACCAGAGAAGTAGACCTCCAGTAACGCTACTTAAAATCTACTGTATCTTTATGAATAAGACGGTAAGTATATAGTAGCTTAGAAAATTCGTGTATTACCCAAGCCGAAAAGTTCATCAAATCGAAATTTAGAAAATGCCAATATTCAGTGCATCGGACTTAGGATTTGTGCGCCAAGTGTCGAATTTGTGCATCCAGGAGTTTTGTAGTTATAGGCTAAAATCAAATTCTGCTGGGAGAACGTTCTCCTGGAAACACTTTTTTGAAAGGCTGGGCCTAGGTCTTTGAAACTTGGCAGAAATGTAGCCTATAATTTGTGCCTAAATGTGCACTGAAACTGGAAAATGTGCCTCTTAAATTGTTTTCTTCTCGGTATTACCAGCACACATAAAGAAACTATTTGAAAATGGCGGCCGTTGTTTGGGCTATCCCTCTTAAGAATAAGAATAAGAAAACATTTATTTGGTTCACAAACACATAGGCATACAAAAAATGAAATAAAAAATAATAATAAGATAAGTAAGCACACCTAGGCGTCCGGTGAGCCAAACAGGTTACCGTCTCAGCATAATGTCGCACCTGGGCCGGCAGGCGACCCAGATAATACGCTGATCATTCTGACGGCCCCTCTCTTCTCTCGGCCTCTTCTTAATTCTTCCCTCATACTAATATACGCGAGATAGCATGCGTTCGGCCGCCATATTTAAATTATTTCTTTATGTGCGCGGCTTATATATTAATTCGCTGCGCCTCTTCTGATGTGTGCTCGGCATTGCCCTAGGTTAATTGTGTAAAAATAATATGACGAAATCACGAAACCTAAGTTGGTAAGTAAATACTTTTAACCAAATATCAGAATTCCTTACTTGTATTTACATTTATTGCATTGCTAATTTTTTTTTTATATATATTCTGCGTTATTTTTTGATGTCTTGATTTATTAGGCCTGTTTTTATACCAAAATAAAAATCTGTCACTGTTTAAAATTCCGTATATTTACATTTCGTTGTGTAAGTATCTATCTATATTATTATTAATCGCACCACTTCTCATGGTTCTGGCAGAATAACCAGCGTTGCATTTTCTGCAACACATGCTGAGTCAGAGCCATTTTGCACCCACAATATCTACATATAAAAATACTTTGACCTAGCTTACCTTTTTGTATCTCTGAATATGAACTATGTGTCTGTATTGTGTGTGCAAATAAATCTATGTCTATGTCTATATTAAAATGCAAATTCTACTAAATATATTATACTTTTTTATATTTACGTATCATCAATACATAGTATAAAATAAAGTCGCTTCCCGCATCTGTCCCTATGTATGCTTAAATCTTTAAAACTATGCAAAGGATTTCGATAAGGTTAATAGATAGAGTGGGTCAAGAGTAATGTTTGTAAGTATAATACATGAACAATATAATAATAGGTTAGGAGTTACGAAGTTCGCCGATTCGACTAGTAAATTATAATTTCTAATTATAAAACCTAATTTAAACTTACAATAGTAGGTGAAAAACTGTGTCTTTTAAGATTTGTAAATAACGTGTAAATAAATAATAAACTTAATTATTTATACAGGGTGTTTCTGTCAAGATGGCATAAAAGGTGTGATTCAGGCAGCTCACTATAATTAACGACTTTTCCCAAGCTATAATAATAATAATAATAATAACACATCACACTCAGAGCCCCTAACTAGGAAGAACCTGTATCTAGGGTGCCCGAAACACACACAGAGACAAACATCACACCCAGACCGGAAACAAACACCGATATTCATCATATCAATATTCGCCCCGCCCGGGAATCGAACCCGGGTGCTCACGCTTCTCAGTCCACATCACTGCCAACTGAGCTACGGAGCAGTCAGAGAAGCTCATGAGAGACAGTTCTTTTTTTTTTTTTAATTTCGGAAGATGTTGTCTGGTATAGTTTTTAAGTATGGTGAGCTGAATCACTAACTAAATTTAATTGACTTTCTGATCTCTAATCAATATACTGGGTGTTTCTGACAAGGCGGTAATAAATCAAAGGAGGGATTCTGCTCACCATTACTAACAACTTTCCCAAAGCAACATGGGTCAAAATCTCAAAAAAAAAAAAACAGCTGATCCATACATTGGTTCGATCAGCTGACGGGGTCAATGTACGGGACGGCTGATTTGTGTTTTGAGATTTCGACCCATGTTGCTTTGGGAAAGTTGTTAGGTATGGTGAGCAGAATTCCTCCTTTGATTTATTACCGCCTTGTCATAACACCCTGTATATTAAACTCTTCCGTTACTGACTGACTGACTGACAGACAACGCAGAGCCGAAACTACTGGGCGTAGCGGGCTGAGATTTTGCAAGTGGGTTCCTTGAGGAGTTTAGGGGAGCACTAAGAAGGGAGATCCCGAAATTTTCATGGGAACGGAAAAAAAACGATTTTGGTGTTTATGAGAAATCTGCGCGGGTGAAACCGCGGGACAGCCTATAGTAAAATATATAAATCATTTTTATAAAATAGAAAAACTTAATTAAATGGCCTGAATTTTCTAAATTAAATCTTTATATTTAAATATTTATTAATAACAAAGATCTACCTAAATATGAATCAATCGAATATTATTACAACATACCGGGTGTTTCTGACAAGGCGGTAATAAATCAAAGAAGGGATTCTGCTCACCATAACTAACAACTTTCCCAAAGCAACATGGGTCGAAATCTCAAAAAAAAATCTGTTCAATAAATTGGTTCGATCAGCTGACAGAATGATACGCGGATATCATCATATATATGACTAGAGGCTGCCCCGCGGTTTTTCCCGCGCAGATTTCTCATAAACACAAAATTCCCGTTTATTCCCATTCCCGTCGGAATTTCGGGAAATCCCTTCTTAGTGCTCACCTGCACTCCCTAAGGAACCTACACGCAAAATTTCAGCCCGCTACGCCCAGTAGTTTCGGCTCTGCGTTGTCTGTCAGTCAGTCAGTCAGTCAGTCAGTCAGTCAGTCAGTCAGTAACGGAAGAGTTTTATATATATTGATTATATATATAATAATCCTGATCACTACGCGGGACAGCTGATTTTTTTATGAGATTTTGACCCATGTTGCTTTGGGAAAGTTGTTAGGTATGATGAGCTGAATACCTCCTTTGATTTATTGCTACCTTGTCAGAAACACCTTGTATAATGTTCCTACATAAAGAAATGAGCATTTTTTCATTCAAAATAATAACAACATTATACTCATACCAATAAATGGCTCTAAAGACTTTTTTTCATCCGTCATGTAGTCTAACTAAAGCTCACTTGGGACTTTTTTTTCCTTCATAATCCCATAGGACCGGGAACTGAACCCGGCACCTCCACCATAACACCAACATTTTGCATGTCCGACTGTAAGTTTGTTGGTAATCCGTGCTGGTAGTATGGAATTCTGTTGGTTGGATCGTGGTTGTCGTATGGCTCCTCCTTCTTGGTTTGCTGTCTTGTTTGCTGAAAACAAAAGTTCAAGAAAGATTGATAACTTATTTATTGCCAATGTGATAGTATTCACATATAAATAAAAAAAATGTACACAGGATTAATACAAACAAAAAATTTGGTAAATGAAATTAAATCGCCGAAAAACTGAAAAGCATAAAATATGAAATAAATATTTTCAATTTAGATTTAAATTATATTAACTTAGTTCTTAAACTAAAATAAATAATCAAGAAATTTTAAGTCTGCCTGCGCCACAGAACAAAGAGCACTAAGTAAGTACTAGTACTACGTTTTAAGTTAATTGTAGTTTGCTAAACTTTAAATAATAGATACCTTGTATCCTTTATTGAATAAATTGAATTTTCGTTTTCAGTATACTATACATACTAGAAATTGGCCAGTTCCTCTAAGCATTAAATAAAGTGGTGACCCCAGAAAGATCGTTTATCACTTAACCTTACTTTGTATCCTATCACTACATAATATAAAACAATGTCGCTTTTCGCTGTCTATCTGTATGTATTCTTACCGTCTTATTCATAAAGATACAGTAGATTTTAAGTAGCGTTACTGGAGGTTTACTTCTCTGGTTTGTTGTATGGTAAATACGTGACATCCAGTCTAAATTGACATACGTCAAATAACTAAAATGTTCTTTATCTTTTTATGAATAAGACGGTTAGATTTTAAAAACACGTAACAGATTTTGATGTTTTTTTTATACTTAGATAGAACAAAGTATTATGTTAGGCGGTACGAAGTTCGCCGGGTCGACTATGTAGTATTGATTTTTTTAAATATTTTTAGTGTACAAACGAGAAATTGGCCAGTTTCTCTTACCCAATGTGGTGACCCCAGAAAGGACACCAAAATTAGGCACCTAAGTTGGAATAAAATAAAAAGTAATCTCGTTTACCTTGGCCGGCCCAGTGATGCCTCTTCGGTCATGCATCATTTTCATATGCTTGTATATACTTGTCTGCCAAATAAAGGTCGCTGGACACTGATTGCATTTGTAGCTCTTCTCAGTTGAGCGCCTAGTGTGCATCGACCAGACGTGGCCTTTTAGACGCTTTTCAGTCTACGAACAAAACATACATTTTGAAGTAAATTTTAATATTAACTAAGTAATCTATACTAATATTATAAATGCGAAAGCTACTCTTGACCATTTTTCTGTCTCGCTTTAACGACAAAACTACTTATAACCCTTTCTAAATGTATTTATGAGAAATTCTTCATAATAGTCGATGGTTCCTTATTGGGCCAATGGTGGATCAACCATGGTTTTACTAATTCGTTTGTCTTGCTAAAACTCTAGAACGGCTGAGCCGATTAAGCTGCTTTGGTTTAAAAATCTTTCATGTTGGAAGGTTTCAAGCTTGAGAAAAGATGGAAAAAATGTGAAAAAGATAGTTTAAACAATAAAAAAAATTATAAAATTTTAAGATTGATAAGAACTCCGGGTCAGCCAGTACCTTATAAGATTTCCCGCAAATATCGCAAAGATGGCTGCCGTCTGGCTCCTTCTTGTTCCCGCCGTTGTGTATGTTATTCATGTGGGCGACCATTATCTTTGCCGTCTTAAATGCCTGCAAAACAAAGGTGTTTTTGACAAGTCGCAATAACTAAAAGTGAATTAGCTAACCATACCTAGCAAGTTTCGTTTCGTTTCAAACTTTAGTTTTTAAATTAGTTTCTGTGGCCATTACTGAGGAATATACTGGTGGAATTAGTGTAATAATGTGCCCTTTATGGAAAACTGTGTAGCGAAGTATTAAATAAAGAAAGGCGCTTATCATCAGCGTTGCATCAATGCAACTGCATTGCTTGCAACATAAGGTGAGTCGGGGCCATTTTGCGCCCACAACACATACAATACTTTTGTCAATTTTATTTCGTTATTTGTTCTTTGTGTTTCTTTTACCTAGTTGATACATAATATTGTGTGCGCAAATAAAGATCTGTCTATGTCTATCGAATAATGAGGGGTTTTCAAAGTGACATAAAAAAAATGTTTCGTAATACGCTCGTAGATGGCGTTATATGGCGCAATATACTTATTAAGTAATTCAAGTCAGTTCAAATTAAGTTGAAAAGTTCAAAACAAAACAAAACCAATTCTATTTGACTGGACTGGCACATAACGAGTTTTATTTAAAACTCTTACCCTGTTATTCATAAAAAGTTAAAGAGCATTTTAGTTATTTGACATATGTCAATTTAGACTAGATGTCACGTATTTACCATACAAAAAACCCAGAGAAGTAGACCTCCAGTAAAGCTACTTATCTGAATCTTTATGAATAAGACGGCTAATGATTAATTTCAACTTCAGCTGTAGATTTTTGCTGGCGCCATCTGATCGCGGCGTGATAAATAAAACTTGTTTTTCTTTTCTGAGGTATCAAATTGAAAACCTCACATTCTGATCGATGACCCGCGAAAAAGTTCGTCTGAACATTAAAATGTGGGACTATCCGTACATTTTAATGAGTTTAGGACAGGACGTAGTCGGCTCTACTACAAAAAGAGTTAAACCTGGTCTGACTCACTAGACTAGTTTTAAATCACTATTTCATCATACAAATTTGCCGGACTTTTTTGTGGGAACAGGGTAAGGTTTAAAACACAAACCGTATATATTCATAGAGAAAGATACAATAAGTTTAAAATAGTTTTTCTGGAGGTCTACTTATATGGTAAATACGTGACATCGTATAAATTAACATTGGTAGGTTAGGTACGGCAAGTAACTAAAAAGCTTTGAACTTTTTATAAATAACAGGGTAAGGTTGCCGCGGGCGCCAGCGTTTTGCCGCGGGCGCCGGCGTTAGAATGTCGCCCTCCCCTCTCCTCCCGTGGGAGCCGTAGGACCCGGCTGAGGGACAGCACCAGAAGACGGGCAGCAGCGTCTTCTGGTTTATACAACACCATACTGCGCTCGCCAACCCGCCTGCCAAGCGTGGCGAGTATGGCAACCCCCCCCCTCATGAATAGTCAGCATGTGCCCAGGCCCCTAGTCCCCGGCAGCCCCGCTATTCCTGACCACGGTAGCGGTTATGGTAACGGCGGGGCAAGGGGTGCTAAGAATCCCCGGACGGTCGGCTACCACCCCTTTAAACGACAACTGGCCCTGGCAACACACAACGTCCGCACTTTGAGGACTGACGATATGATTGTTGCGCTGGAAGAGGAAATGAGAAGGTTACGGTGGGATATTCTAGGGCTATCAGAAGTCCGTAGACAGGGACAGGACACGATAACCCTGAAATCGGGTAACCTGCTCTTCCACCGGGAGGGCGACCAACTGTCCCAAGGTGGTGTCGGGTTTCTCGTCCACAAGTCCCTCGTTAGCAACATTATTACCATCGACAGTGTGTCGAGCAGGGTCGCATACCTAACACTCAGAATATCTAAAAGATATTTGCTGAAGGTCGTTCAGGTCTAAGCACCGACCTCGACAAACTCAGATGACGAAGTAGAGTCTATGTATGAGGACATTAGTCGGGCCATACATACGCATAAAACTCACTTCAATGTTGTTATGGGGGACTTCAATGCGAAACTAGGCAAGAGAAGCGAGCATGAGTTGAGAGTGGGGAACTTCGGTTATGGGCAACGGAACCCTAGAGGTCAGAGGCTGGCCGATTTCATGGAGAAAGAAGGACTCTTCATAATGATCTCTCTCTATTCCAGAAGCCGCCTTATAGGAAATGGACCTGGATGAGCCCTGGTGGTTCTAGAAACGAGATAGACTTCATCTTGACCGACAAGAGACGTATATTCAATGATGTCTCCGTGATTCATAGGGTAAAAACCGGCAGTGATCACCGAATAGTAAGAGGCACATTGAATGTGAACGTTAAACTTGAACGGTACCGCCTGATGAAGTCTACGCTCCGTCCTACCCTCGCTCAGATCGAAAACCCCGAGAGCTTTCAACTCGAGCTCTCTAATCGCTTTGATTGTCTAGACGACGCATCAGTGGACGAGATCAATAACAGGTTCGTAAAAACTGTCCATACGGTCGGATCTAAATTCTTTAGGACTCGCCGTACCGCTAGAACTCAGAAACTCTCTGAAGACACCCTCAAACTTATGGCTGAACGACGCTTGCTTAGACTGCAGTCTCCCGATGATGCTGCGTCATATGGGCGGCTCAATAGGCAGATCTCGAAGGCCTTGCGACACGATATCCGTGTCTTTAATACTGCGCGTATTAAGGATAAGATAGAGCGAAATAAAGGCTCCAAAGTGTTCGCGAGAGATATGTCTGTTGGGCAAAGCCAAATGACCAAGCTGAAGAGGGATGACGGCAGTATAGCGTCGACGAAAGCGGAAATTTTGAGGGAAATCGAGAAGTTCTACGGACAGCTATACGATTCGGTCACTAAGCCTGTTACTAGTGCGGCTAACGACCCTAGAGCCAAACTAACCCGACACTATACCGAAGATATCCCGGACATCAGCCTGTACGAGATAAGGATGGCCATGAAACTGCTTAAAAACAACAAGGCACCGGGTGAGGATGGAATCACGTCAGAGCTTCTGAAAGCGGGTGGAACACCGGTACTCAAAGTCCTTCAGAGGCTCTTTAATTCTGTCCTACTCGAAGGGACCACGCCTGAAGCATGGAACAGAAGTGAGGTGGTGCTTTTCTTTAAGAAGGGCGATAAAACCCTTTTGAAGAATTATAGGCCCATCTCGCTTTTGAGCCATGTTTATAAGCTGTTTTCCAGGATCATCGCCAATCGTCTCGAACGAAGGTTTGATGACTTCCAGCCTCCCGAACAAGCCGGCTTCCGAAAAGGCTTTAGTACCATAGACCACATACATACGCTGCGGCAAGTTATACAGAAGACCGAAGAGTAAAACTTGCCGCTATGTCTAGCGTTTGTGGACTATGAGAAGGCCTTTGATTCGGTCGAAACATGGGCGGTGCTAGAGTCCCTCCAACGATGCCGGATTGACTATCGGTACATCGAAGTGCTGAAGTGTTTGTATAGCAACACCACCATGTCTGTCCGAGTACAGGAACAGAATTCGAAGGCTATTCCCTTGAACAGAGGCGTGAGACAGGGAGATGTTATATCTCCGAAACTGTTCACCGCCACTCTAGAAGACGCCTTCAAACTTCTAGAATGGAAAGGGCAGGGCATCAATATTAACGGCGAATACATCACTCACCTTCGGTTTGCCGACGACATCGTAGTCATGGCAAGGTCGATGGAGGAACTCAGCACGATGCTCGAAGGCCTCAACCGAGTCTCCCAACAGGTGGGCCTAAAGATGAACATGGACAAGACGAAGGTCATGTCTAATGTCCATGTTCTGCCTACCCCAGTTATAGTTGGGAACTCGGTTCTCGAAGTTGTCGACGAGTACGTATACCTAGGACAAACCATCCAGTTAGGTAGGTCCAACTTCGAGAAGGAGGTCAATCGCCGAATCCAGCTCGGATGGGCGGCGTTCGGGAAACTACGCAACGTCTTCTCGTCCAATATTCCTCAGTGCCTGAAGACGAAGGTATTTAACCAATGTGTGCTGCCAGTGATGACATACGGTTCTGAAACGTGGTGCTTCACTATAGGGCTTATGAACAGGCTCCGAGTAGCTCAACGAGCCATGGAGCGGGCTATGCTCGGGATTTCTCTGCGGGATCGAATCAGAAATGAGGACATACGCAGAGAAACCAGGGTCACCGACATAGCCGAGCGGATAAGCTCGTTGAAGGGGCAATGGGCAGGTCATATAGCCCGCAGAACAGATGGCCGCTGGGGCCGAAAAGTTCTCGAGTGGAGACCACGGATCGGCAAGCGCAGCGTAGGACGTCCACCGACCAGATGGACGGATGATCTGCGCAAGGCTGCGGGTCCACGCTGGGTGCAGGCCACCTGCGATCGGTACAGATGGAGAGCCTTGAAGGAGGCCTATGTCCAGCAGTGGACGTCTTGCGGCTGAAATGATGATGATGATGAGGGTAAGAAAGGAAATAGCAGAAGACTTGATTATAAAGAAATATAAATAAAACAGAAGATTTGGCTGTATGTTCTATGTTCCTTTCTTCTTCTTCAAATTTAAGAGCTAGGCTCTTGTCGGTGGAGCGTCTTCCACAGCTCCCGTTTCTCCGCCAGCTGCTCTCCCGTTTCCCCGCCAGCTGCTCTCCCGTTTCCCCGCCAGCTGCTCTCCCGTTTCCCCGCCAGCTGCTCTCCCGTTTCCCCGCCAGCTGCTCTCCCGTTTCCCCGCCAGCTGCTCTCCCGTTTCCCCGCCAGCTGCTCTCCCGTTTCCCCGCCAGCTGCTCTCCCGTTTCCCCGCCAGCTGCTCTCCCGTTTCCCCGCCAGCTGCTCTCCCGTTTCCCCGCCAGCTGCTCTCCCGTTTCCCCGCCAGCTGCTCTCCCGTTTCCCCGCCAGCTGCTCTCCCGTTTCCCCGCCAGCTGCTCTCCCGTTTCCCCGCCAGCTGCTCTCCCGTTTCCCCGCCAGCTGCTCTCCCGTTTCCCCGCCAGCTGCTCTCCCGTTTCCCCGCCAGCTGCTCTCCCGTTTCCCCGCCAGCTGCTCTCCCGTTTCCCCGCCAGCTGCTTGACCTCTCGATACGACACGACCCCTATCTTTGACAACCTATGTTCCTTCACAAGTACGTAAATGTTATGGGACGGGCACTGACCTTGTGGCAGACGCCGCAGCGGTACTTGACGCGCTCCAGGTGCTCCCAGTCCGCGTGGTCCACCAGGCACCAGCGCGTCGCGAACTTCTTGCCGCAGAACGAGCATTCGTGGCTGTTGTACACAAATATTAAATTAATGTTTTTTGAAAAAAGGACGCTTGGCTGAATGAGCTTTAGGCTTTTGCCTAGATAAGTGGAAAACATTTAAAAAAAATGGATACGTTTTCAATAAACCGAGAACTTCCTCTTTTTCGAAGTCGGTCCAAATAGACCCCTATTGCACGTATCACCTTATTCTGAAAACCGCATCAAATCGGTTAAGCCAATGGCGACATAATCGCGGACAATCATACAAACAGAGGGCCTCTCTTTGTGTTTTTTTTTGTATTGACTTTGACTATCTAGAGGAGGAAAAGCAATGTTGCAAAAAATGTGGCCGTAGTAGGCCCTCAGGTCAAATAGAAACGCCTTTTTTTTTAAGTCTATTATAAATGATGTAAGTATTTATATAATTTGATTCTATTGAGGCTGTCCCGGCTAACTTCGTTACGCCATTGAATATAAGATACTACTTAAGACTTGGCTCTATAGATTTGTTTCGTAGACTCCCCAGAATGGGCGAATAAAGAAACAAACAACAACAACAAACCACCTGTCAAAATAGTCAAAATATATATAAACAATAGAAAAAAATACACCTTGGGTTACTTTATTGGAATTTAAGTAAGGATTCCTATTTTTTTTTGAAAATCTAATATAGCCTATGTCACTCGGGGTTAATGTAGCTTCCCAACAGTGAAAGAATTTCTCAAATCGGTTCAGTATTTTCGGAGCCTATTCTATGCAAACAAACAAACAAACAATAAAATCTTTACTCTTTATTATTGGTATTAGAATTAGATTAACAAGAATGATTGACCCGATATATTAATTGACCAGAAATATTTATTATCCATACGACTGGATTGATAGACCTACCTAAACTTATCCTCAGCGACATGCCTTTGAACATGTGTTTGTTACAGCAGAGCCTACAAATTCGTTATGCATCTGTTTAATGTTAAGACTGATTGACCCGCCTGACTGATTGATTGATAGACCCACCTGAGCTTGTCCTCAGCGACGTGCCGTTTACTGAACCGCATGTGATTATTATAGCAGTCCCTGGACGAGAATCTCTTGCTGCACTGCTTACACTCATGCAACGAGCCATTGTCTCTAGTAAAAAAAACGTGTTTGATTGAAAAAAAAAAAAAAAAATTTTACACATCACACTCAGAGCCCCCAACTAGGTAGAACCTGTATCTAGGGTGCCCGAAACATATACAGAGACGAACATCAATCACACCCAGACCGGAAACAAACATCGATATTCATCATATCAATATTTGCCCCGAGCGGGAATCGGACCCGGGTGCACACGCTTACTCAGTCCACATCACTGCCAACTGAGCCACGGAGCAGTAAAAAATAATTGTACGTTACAAGACAAGTAGAGGCGCGTTAGTAAGTTAGTACTTACTTCACCCACCATTCAAAATAAATCAAAAATATTTTTTTTCAAAATTTTCAAAATTAATCTTATTTAATTCACTATAATCGCGGAGTTCGGTGATAAAAATAAGGTCTTACACGGTGCGAAACTAGCACCACTTCCAAAAAATAATTAATATATTCTAAACCACGGCCGAATTATCTAGGGAGTCAAAGGCGCATATTTTTCATTTCGCCCATGGATTAGAAGATATCAATTACTAGTCAACCCGGCGAACTTCGTACCGCCCCAATATCTGTATTTTGTGCATGTATTATACTTATAAACCTTCCTCTTGAATCACTCTATCTATCAATATATATAAAACTCTTCCGTTACTGACTGACTGACTGACTGACTGACTGACAACGCAGAGCCCAAACTACTGGGAGTAGCGGGCTGAAATTTTGCATGTAGGTTCCTTAGGGAGTGTAGGTGAGCACTAAGAAGGGATTTCCCGAAATTCACACGGGAACGGGAAAAAACGGGTTTTTTGTGTTTATGAGAAATCTGCGCGAGTGAAACCGCGGGGCAGCCTCTAGTTAAAGATAACTTTATTAAAATCCGATTTGTAGTTTAAAAGATTTAAGCATACATAGGGACAGATGCGGAAAGCGACTTTATTTTATACTATGTATTGATTTACCGAAGTGGCGCTAGTTTCGCACCGTTTCGCCACTTAAAGAGACATACTGCAATCGCCAGTTAACTCTAGCCCCAAACTACGAACAACAATACTCAGGAAGCGTAACTCTCCTACAAAACCGCTTCGATTTTGGTTCCACTTACGCACACACAGTAACTCCTATTGCAACAAACACTCACACATTCTCATAGACAAGCTTGCACGCTATTGGCCGCTTCGCTCGCGTAAACGCAAAGTTTGTCGTAAGTAAATTTACGATCTGTGGGGTAGTCCATGTCCAGCAGTGGAGAAAAAAAAGTTAACTCACCTATCTCTGTGGTTCCGCATGTGTCGAGCCAAATTCCTTTTCCATTGGAACGGCTTGTTGCATACCTGACAATGGTATTGTAAACCATCGTGGATTACTCTGTAAAAAATATATATGTTACCGGAAAATAAATATTTTTCGTAAATTTTCAAATTTACCGTCGTAAATTTACTGGGTGTTTCTGACAAGTCGGTAATAAATCAAAGGAGGGATTCAGCTCACCATAACTAACAACTTTCCCAAAGCAACATGGGTTGAAATCTCAAAAAACAGCTGTCCCGTACATTGACCCCGTCAGCTGATCAAACCAATGTATGGAACGGCAAATTTTTTTTTGAGATTTCGACCCATGTTGATTTGGGAAAGTTGTTAGTTATGGTGAGCAGAATCCCTCCTTTGATTTATTACCGCCTTGTCAGAAACACCCAGTATATTTATTAACAACCTAATCTGACCTATACGTTGGTTTATAAACTGACATACGAAAGTTTATAACGAACGGATGTGCTATTTTTCGGTGACATAATATATATTATTTGGTAAGTAAATTTCCAACATGGCGACCACGCACCGGAAGATGCATGATCGACTGACCATAAATCTAGTATAATCAATTTCGCTTGAAAGCATATTTCCGTCTCGTGGTTCTAAGCTACTTTCCTACATATTTACAGCCATATCAGTTTAGTAGGTTAGGCGCGATTGTGTAACAAATAGACAGAGAGAGTTACTTTCGCATTTTTAATATTAAAAGTAATATTTTTAATAACTTACACGTGTGAGCGATAACTTTTCTTTGAGTAAAACACCTTGTTGCATCCCTTGCAATTAATGGTAACATTTTCTTTTGGCTTATCCTTGTTAACTGGCAACACTCTGAAAAAAAAGTTTTTATAGAAACGGGATTTTCCAAATGATCCGACTTTCAATATAATTTTACATTTTATGTTAGTGCAATTACTCTTTTTTTAGTAGTCTATACCAATATTATAAAGAGGAAAGATTTGTTGTTTGTTTGTAACGAATAGGCTCCGGAAATACTGAACCGATTTGAAAAATTATTTCACTGTTGGGAAGCTACACTATCCCCGAGTGACATAGGCTATATTAGATTTTCAAAAAAAATAGGGATCCTTACTTAAACTCAAATAATGTAAACCAAGGTGCAATATTTTTTCTGTTGTTTACATATTTTGACAGGTTGTGGTGGTTTGTTGTTGTTGTTTGTTTTTTATTCGGCCATTCTGGGCAGTCAAAAGAACATAGTCTATAGAGCCAAGTCTTTAGTAGTATCTTATATTCTATGGCGTAACGAAGTAAGCCAGGACAGCTCGTATTGTATATGTGTTTTGTGCTCAGTTCCCAATGCAAACCACGTAAACAAGGTTTGTATTATTCACTACTAGCTGTCCCAGCAAACTTCGTATCGCGCCTTACAATTTTATATGGATAAATTTAACTGTTGTTTTTACTTCCTTCTCCTCCATTTTCCCCTAATATTTTCTTACTTTTAAAACCTCCCTGGACTACTAAGAACATTTCCAAACTAAAATCAGGTAAATCGGCCCGGCCGTTCTCGAGTTATGGCGAGACTAACGAACAAAGATTCTACCAGGTGTTTCTGACAAGGCGGTAATAAATCAAAGGAGGACTTCAGCTCACCATACCTAATAACTTTCCCAAAGCAACATGGGTCGAAATCTCAAAACAAAAATCAGCTGTCCCGTACATTGACCCCGCCAGCTGATCGAACCAATGTATGAAACAGCTGTTATTTTTTTTTGAGATTTCGACCCATGTTCCTTTGGGAAAGTTGTTAGTTATGGTGAGCAGTAACCCTCGTTTGATTTATTACCTACTTGTCAGAAACACCCGGTATAGTAGATAGATTGTGCGCCCCGTGACTTAGTCAGCTCAATTTGCCTTCCAATAAAAAAAAAAAAAAACAATTATCGGACGTGAAATTATCGGAATAAAAATTCATATATCCTCTAGCTGTGTACCTAAATTAATTAAAATCGGTACAGTAGTTCTGGCGTGAAAGCGAGACAGACAGACAAAGTTATTTACGCAATTTAATTATAGAAAATATGTAAATTAACAAACTTCGTGCTTATACCTAATGGTAGTGTAATTTAATTTTTTTTTTTTACTGTTAACTTTTCATTATGTTATGTATTTGTATGACACATTGGAAGAGTCTCCTAATACAGGTTTTATACTTAAAAGGAGACTCTATGTTGTATTGTAATGACAAAGAAGCTAATAAATTATTTATTTATTTATTTATTTATTTATAATATTAGTATGGATATATACTTACTTGAGATGATACTTGAGCGTGAGTTTATTCGCGAACACGATGCCGCAGCAGACGCACTGAGGTTTTTCTTGTTGGCACGTAATCTTGTGATACTTCAACTTTGATTTTGTACTAAAAAAGGAAAAATATACAACAAGTATTAAAAAAATTGTACATAGTGCTGCATTATATCCACTATAATCTCAATCAACAGATAAATAACACATCACACTCAGAGCCCCTAACCTAACTAGGAAGAACCTGTATCTAGGGTGCCCGAAACACACACAGAGACGAACATCCCACCCAGACCGGAAACAAACATCGATATTCATCATATCAATATTCGCCCCGCACGGGAATCGAACCCAGGTGCACACGCTTACTCAGTCCACATCACTGCCAACTGAGCCACGGAGCAGTCTAGACGTACAGATGGCTTTATGTTAATGTTTTTTTTTTATTCCACTGCAATATCTAGTTTTATCATGATACTAAATTGATTTGGCTGTAACAGCCTAATCTTTAAGCTTACCTAGAGCAACAACCATTGTAGAAAATTTATTAGAAATAATTAATTAAAAAAAAATCAAAAAAAATAATTTTAAAACTGAAAAACAAAAAATTATAAACCTTTTCTATTCAAACTATTATCTATTATTATTATTATTATTGTCAGCCTGTAGTGTCCCACTGCTGGGCAAAGGCCTCTTTCCCCTTTCTCCACTTTTCCCGATCCTGGGCATATTCCCACCAGGTCTCGGTGTGGGCTCTCAGCTCATCGCTCCACCGCTTCCTAGGCCGACCACGCAGCCTCTTGCCATCTCTTGGGAACCACTCGGTGGTCCGTTTGGCCCAACGATCCGGATGCATGCGGGCTACGTGGCCGGCCCAGTCCCACTATTATCAAACTATTATCTATGATGCAAAAAAAAAACAAGACGATAATCGATTCATCCGTTTGGGTAGAGCCCAAACACACACGGACAGACAGATACACACGTTAAACTTATAATTAACACTTCTCTGTTTCTTCGTCGGGGGTAAAAGTTACAAAGTTTTTAACTAATCTTAGTAAGTATACATACAAGTTAAAATCATAAGTAAAAAATGAGAAAAAATATTGTAAACCTCTGCACTGTACAAAGAACTGAAAAAAAAAAAACTCACCTAAAGCTCTCACCGCAGCTGGAACAAAGCATCGGCTGCAAGGGGTGCGACTCAGCGTGAGCCGCGGCGACCTGGCGGCACGACGAGCGATGGTCGCAGTGAACGCACGCGAAGCCGCGGAAGTGTCGCGCCGTGTGTCTTGCTAGATGGACATTGTTGACAAAGAAGGATCTGCACGTTGGACACTGGGCGGTTTTAGTACTCGTCTGTGGTTTTGTGGGAAAAAATAAAGGAATTCAGTAAACTTTGGGAGGAAACCATCATCATCATCACAATATGGGTTGCCTGAAAGAATTCGCGCTAAGCGATAAGGCCACCAATGGCAGGCAATCAATATATTAATCAATCAATCAATGCATAGTATAAAACAAAGTCAAGTCTGTCCCTATGTATTCTTGAATCTTTAAAACTGTGCATGCGGATTTTAATGCGGGTTTTTTTTTAGATAAAAGCGATTCAAGAGGAAGGTTTATAAGTATAATACAAAAAGTAGTTATAAGTATAATATCACACATCATCATCACACATCACATCACACTCAGAGCCCCTAACTAGGAAGAACCTGTATCTAGGGTGCCCGAAACACACACAGAAACGAACATCACACCCAGACCGGAAACAAACATTGATATTCATCATATCAACATTCGCCCCGCCCGGGAATCGAACCCGGGTGCACACGCTTACTCAGTCCACATCACTGCCAACTGAGCCACGGAGCAGTCAAGTCAATAATCCAATAAATAAATGAGCAACATAGTACTAGGTTAGGCAATTGACTAGTTAAATGATATATTGAAATTATTTGAAAGAGGCCCTCACACAGAAACGCTGGTGCCATTTAAACAAAAAAAAAAAAATAGGTTCTTAAATATTTTAATTATCTTCTAAACTACTGCAAATATCAAAAATATAGCAAAAATATAATCCCTTGTGTGACTCGCACAGAACAATGAAAACCATAGAGACATTGAGGGGCTCAAAAAAAGTAACAGAAAGTATATTTGTTAAAAACACGGGTTATTGTACAAAATGTAATGGCGAAATATCTAATCGTAGCGTTTCATTGGATGGCGTTTTAACATTATGCTAAACCAGAGCCATTTCACATTCACCTCATTAACATACATTTTTTGCACTATGTATTTAAAAAATATGTCTTTGGCCAAAAAAAAAACTCACCTTAACATGTTTACTTTTAAAATGTTGCTCCATGAGTTTTTTTGACTGAAAGCTCAGGATGCAATCTTGGCACTTGTATTTCAGTTTTACAAATGCTTCGTCGGCTAGGTCCTGTTTTCTTAACTTCCACATTTCCTCTTCCGTTAAATGAATCTGGAAAATTAAAATTAATTCACAGCCAGGCCAGGAGGGTAAATCCATAAACTTGCTGTATTTTTTGTATGGAAAGCAAATCACCTTAAAGATCAACAATGGGCAGACCAAAAGTCTAAGATAAAGTCCAAAATAATTTATTCAATATAGGATACAAGATATCACTTATTGAAAGTCAATTAGAATAATCTAATTGGTATTGATACCTTATTTGATAAAGTATCCTATACTGCGAGAGGCGAGGTAGTTCAGGGTGCCCACCAATTGGCTCAGGCAAACAACCTTGCCTTGCCTTACGACCGTTACTGTCAGTCACGTCAACTGACCAGAACTAGAGTCGGAGTCGTGGCTCAGTTGGCAGTGATGTGGACTGAGTAAGCGTGTGCACCTGGGTTCGATTCCCGGTTGGGGCAAATTTTGATATGATGAATGTTTGTTTCCAGTCTGGGTGTGCACGTTCGTCTCTGTGTGTGTTTCGGGTACCCTAGATACAGGTTCTTCCTAGTTAGGGGCTCTGAGTGTGATGTGCTATTATTATTATTATACTACAACAAACTACATGGTAGTAAACGCTCCATTGGGCTTCTACGGCCTTTTACCGAAAGCAAAAAAAAAAAATAGTGGCGTCTCTTTTAACTTGTGGAAAAATGTGGATTTGATGTTTAATTCCTACACTTTGCGCGATATAATAGAAGGCAAAACATTTGTTTAGGTTTTTGTTTTGACATAGTACTTTCCAACCTATTATGTATTAATTACTTATTTTAAACATAAATTAAGTTCCAATTCATTAAAATTAAACTCGTCTATACAACAAGAAATTCACAAAAAGTTATATAAAAATTACCTCTCTGAAAGGTTGATCATTTTTAAATTTCTTTTTCTTTTCTAACTTAATTTTCTTATCAGCTCTCTTCCCTTTTTTCTTCTTAATTTTGGACAGTACGACGTCATCGTCTGACGTCATCTGTCCGGTGTCGTCTACGTCATTGTTGACGTCAATACCGTCATTATTGATGCCGATACTGTCATTATTGATGTGAATACCGTCATTATTGACGCCAATACCGTCTTTTATGACGTCAATACCGTCATCCAAGTCCGGTACTGGTAGTTGAATCTTTTCATTGTACACGAATTCGTCTTTTATGTCTACATTATATTCTAAAATTGTTTCTGTAAAATATAAACAAATTAGGATAAATAAATAAACATAAATGACATCATACTTGACATAGGCTTTCCCAAAGATCAATTACTGCACCAAATTAAAAAAATCTCTCACCATTTAAATCCTATTTTGTCCCTGATAAATATTTATGATAAATATAGGCAATAGCATACTGGCAAAAATTCAGAATAGCACAAAAGCTATAATCAATACATAGTATAAAATGAAGTCGCTTCCCGCGTCTGTCCCTATGTATGCTTAGATCTTCAAAACTAAGCAACGGATTTTGGTGCGGTTTTTTTTAATAGCTAGAGTGATTCAAGAGGAAGGTTTATAAGTACCTATAATACATGCACAATATAGTAATAGGTTAGGCGGTACGAAGTTCGCCGGGTCGACTAGTTAACAATATTTTGCAAAAAAAATAATTTAATACAGCACATTTGGCGTGTCAGCTTTATAAGACTTACTTTCAACATCAACATTATCAGGCTCCAGTTTCAAATCGTCAATTTCTCCCAGTTCCTCTTCCTTCACTACGTCATCGGTCATCAAGACCATGTTAGAATTTGACACGTGACATGCGGAAAGGCGGGTGGCGGCATACTGTGATAGATCTTTTGGTGAGTTGAGAAATGTGAACTGAAATAAAAAATATACTTAGCATTACATAATCTCAAGCCTTTTATTCCCCGAAGGGTTAGGCAGAGGCACCAGCTCATGAGTCGGACAAAAAATATACAAATATTTTAATATAATCTCTACTTTACAATTTATCTCTTTTTATGACAGTCATTCAGTAATGCAAGAATTTTGTAATGATTTTACTAATCTAAGGCGCACCTTGGACATTTTGTAGAAAAAAACGCGTTGCTTCACGCACTATGGAAACTTGTACGTGCATGCGAACCATACTTGTTGAGTCAGATAAGACATGATATTTGTACTGAGCAGTAACTGAAAGGTACCCAAATGCGGATGGTCCGCACTTGCTGAGGGAGGCAGGGAGTGCCCATACTGTATGTAGTACTATTTATTATACCTTCCATGAACTACATACAACAAACATAAAAAAACTTAATGGTCAAGCTATTCTTCAGTTTTAGTTTAGTTTACAAATGAGCAGATATTAAGTTTTATATAAGAAACAGTGACAAGAAATTACTTAAATAAGTTTTTACCTTCCGAGAATATTGAATAAGGATATCATAAGACTTCAGTATCTGCTCCTGAAAGCCGACAACCTTCCGAACAGCTGCAAGGCATTCCCAGCACACCTGTATTGTAAGTCCATCTGGAACCTGCAAGATACCATATACTGAAAACCACTAAACTTCCACTGCTAGACATAAGTTTCCTCCACAGATTGCCCCAAGGAAAAACATTGTGAAAAGAGTTTGCCATAATCGCCACACTTTTAATATGATTAGTATTTGAACTTAATTTGTTTCAAAGATTGAAAAGTGGAAATAAAAACCCTCTAAAATTCTACAAAAAAGCAAAATGGCGTATCAATAGTTTTTTTGTTCCATTTGTTTACATTCAGTAAAATTGTTTTTTTGACTAAAAAACTTTTATTTTATGAAACAAAAGTATGCGAACATGATAAAATAAGTAAAATGGCGTAGTTTATATAGTAATTCAATGAGCTTACGTCTATTTCAGCGAGTAATTTGAAGCAATCCTTTACTTGGTCAACATAATACATTTTTCGATTGTAATTCAAACAACCCACACATATTCCGTTCACATTGTATCCCTCGATGTTAATATTGATTTCCTTCATGTTTGAATAATTTAAACACAGCTAATTACTTGTTTAACATTATTTTTATTGAAGAAAACTTCATAGGTTTCCGAAGGCTTGCTTTGGCAAGAAAAAAGAAAAAATATTTAATCATTCATTCACAAGTTTTTTTTTGGGTTTTCATTTGACTCGTTCTTTTTAGCATTGTGAAGTTGGCTAACTAACGACATCCTACACAAAGTGTTGCCTGTTTCAATGTACCATTGATTGTATGTAGGTACCATAAAACAAATGAACGCCCTGCCCTAACCTAACAACCTAACAATATATTTTTTATAACCTCAAAATCAAAACAACAGACTGTCACTGTCAGTCTCAGTCACAATAAAAATAATTTCGTTCGATCGGCATTGTTTTTGTAGCGAGTAGCCTTTATTGATCAAAAACTACTAAAATGCTTCCCCTATCCCTTCTACGCACAGCTCAAAACCACCCGATGCTCGTAGAGCTAAAAAACGGCGAGACATACAACGGGCACCTCGTAAGTTGCGATAACTGGATGAACATCAATTTGCGTGAAGTAATCTGCACATCACGGGATGGTGATAAGTTTTGGCGAATGCCTGAATGCTACATCAGAGGGAGTACGATCAAATACCTTAGGATACCTGATGAAGTTATCGATATGGTGAAGGAAGAGACGCAAATCAAGGCTAGAGGGCGTAGCGAAGTTAACAAAGGTGGGTTTGATATAGTTTTCTCCTTTCTTGTCGATTCCTTATGGCTAAACGTCGTGACCATAAGATCAGCTTGTAAAATCTCCCTACAGATAACTATAATGGTCTTGTTGAACTTTATCCAGTGCACTTTTGCAACCTTAACAAATTCCACAGAAGAAGCAGTCACTGAAATAGCCCAAAGAATAACTTATATCCCGCTAAGATAATATCTGTAGAAGAAATTTTCTCATTAACCATTGAATGTTCACCTACCCTCAAACCCATTCAAATTATGCACAGTTTAAGTGTGCACGACATGGTGAGGTTTAATAACCTCCACACAAACTTAGCCCTAGGTGATGCCTGCTAATTATTCAGCAATGAAAAAGTAGAGTTGTCTGAAATAATTTATTGTGATTGTTAGAATAATTACCTTGTTTGCTAAACACTGACCCAAAAAGGCAAAAACAATAATAAAACATTATTTAAATAATATTAAAATTAACAGGACGTGGAGGAGGCCAGAACATGCGTTCTGGACGTGGCGGAGCACGAGGTGCATTTGGTAACCGTGGCAGACCAGCACCAATGGCACGCGGTGGAGGGAATACTGGCCGGAATCCAAATCAAAATAAAAATAAAAAATAATTTAAGTCTAAATCATAAATTTTCTGCAATAAGACTAAAAGGGTTTAACTTTTATTTATTTAAAAAAAACCCATGCTTGGCCAGTGGCCTATTATTAGCATGTGTCAATCAAGTAACTGTATATAAGGATTCTTGGCATTTTACTCAATACATTTGATACATTGATTTGGTTTTTAATCCTGTAAAATACCAAGAATAATACAGCCACAAATGGCTAAATCTTTCATGCAATAATAGGAAGGAGGCAAGAATGGGATAGCTTGCCCTAGACATCTTAACAGTTTGAAATACATAGTATCTGTAATTTTTATTTTGTTGAAAAACGAGTAAAATATTTTTATTCTCATAAAACTATGTCACTAGTTGTTGAAGAGTAAGTTAAAAATTGTATTTAAGGTGGTAACTCTTGGTATGGCGCGAAATTCAATTTTTTTCGTGTTTTTTATTTATTCTGGCGAAAGTATACATTTTTAATAAAGTTTTAATGAATTCGCGTCTGTAAAAAACTATCTCGCACATTGTAATACAACGTTTTTGGAAGACAGACCTACAGATTTTGTGTCTAAGGGGTAAAAGGCCAAAAATGAAGTTCCTTGAATATACACAAAATCAGTAACTCTGTCTTTCAATAACGATTTATCACAATGTGGGAAATAGGTTTTTACGTACGAGAATTCATTTAAACTTTATTAAAGACAAATACTTTTGCCGAAATAATTAAAAAACGTGAAAAAATTGAATTGCACGCCATTCCGAGTTACCGCCTTAATTTAACTTTACTGTAAATGTGTGTTTTAGGTAAATTAAATTTAAGATATTTTCTACTCTACATCTGTTTTTTACTTGTCTTTATGATAGGAATGGTGAAATAAACAAAACATTAATTAAATAAAACAAGGATTGCTATTTTGAAATCATTTATAATACAAGTATAAGCTATAAATTACATTTTATAACATTAGGGTATAAGTTTAGATGCCAAAGGAAGCCAATTCATATTTCTTTCTTTACCTTTTTACCATATCCTTTATGTACCTGTTTAATATGCTTTGCTAAATGACTTGAAGATACCATTTTCGAGCAGTATTCACACATTTTAGATTTATACAATTTAATTTCATTTAAAGGTCGCAGGTGTATCGCTTCATGCTCTTCAAATTTATCAAACGTAATCGTCACTTGTTTACAATCTCTACAGTTGAATTCTTCTGCGTCTTTATGGTCGTTTTGTATGTGTTTCCGCATTGTTTCGCGTAGTACAAAGTTTTTTTTACACTTAGGAACTGGACAGACTCCGTTGAAATAGTTGTGTATTAGTTTCTTGTGTAGTTTTAAGTATTTGAGTTTTGTAAAGATTATTTGGCATATTGTACAAGTGAGTTCTGCATCTGTCAATAGAGTTTCCTCTTGGATTTTTCGTTTTAATGATTCTGTTGGCCTAGACTCGGATAGATTTTTTTCGTCTTCCAACAAACAGGCAACAGCCATGTCGGATTCTGTGTAGTTATTACCGATTGATTCATTATTTATATTTTCCATGTTTATCTTTGCTATTGGACTTTTAGCAACTACTGTATAGTTTTCATTTTGAATAATTTCAATATTATTTATACTGTTTGTTTCTAAGAGATTTTGGTCGGTGGGTCGTTTTATTTCTATATTGAAGACTGCTGTTGGGTTAGAATTTGATTTAGTTGTATACAAAGCTTGGGTTTGGCTTTCAATGGTTTCAGTTAACAAGAAATGTGTTTCGTTTGATGGCGATTCTTTAACGATAATTTTACCAGTTTGGGGGTCTAGGAACGATTCGTTTCCAGTGTCTTTAGCAATTGCAATGTCAGAAGATGATATTTCCACTTCAAAGCTCGGGTTCTCGGTTTCGAAGAGTTCTTCGTAATCCATTTTTTTTTGTCCAGGAATCAAGGTTTGATCATAGAGGTTAGTTATTTTCTTGGCTTTCTGTTAGCTCGCCACATAAATATGTTTTATTTTTCAAGATTACTAATTAAATAATGAAACCAGCAAGACCACAAACAAAATAATAAAATTTGAGGTTATTTCGATTGATTGAATGAATTAATTTCTCAAATGATGATGACTGTTTTTGTTATCTATCAACAATATCTGTCAGATTGATACAGAATGAATGAAAAAAAAAACTTTTGTTCGTATTTGTTCACCGGATGTGCTGCCAACCTGGTGAAAGATTGTTGATGTTGTTTTAAACGACTATTCTAGGAAGGCAAAAGAAACTTAGTCCATACAGTGAAGTGTTATGAAATTAATACACAAGGATCACTTTACTACTTTTATTGTGTACTTCAAGCTGTAATCCTCATCTTTTAAATCTTCGCTAAAACAAATTTTGAGAATGCAAATAATTAGTCATGAATTGATCCAAATTGGTCCACAAAGTAAAATAATTAGTCCACTTATACTTTAGAAGTTATAGCCAAATGTTTGTGAGGATTATGGCTTGACGTTCAAGCTGTAATCCTCATCTCTGGTCCAAGAAAACGGTAGGGTCTATCGACTTGGTTTAGGTCTAAATAATTAGTCCTCAATTGATCCACACGACATGCCAAATCTCAGAATTGGTCCTCCAGAGGTTCCGAAGTTATAAGGGCATCTTAGTGAGGATTATGGCTTGAACATTTGGCACCTTCAATTATCTCCGGAACGCCTATAGCTATTGGTTTGAAATTTTGCCAAAAATTAATCCTCAATTAGTCCACCAGAATTATAATCACTTCGAACTAGGTTTTCTTTGAAGAAGTACGTTAAAATCATCAGTTTTACTTTCCCATACATTGCGATCCATGTACAGTTGTGCACAAAATAATTGATTAACATTGATATTAACCAGTTACCTAAACGATTCTTTAGAAAAGTGAAAGTGGGTTTGGTTTTCGCTATGTACTTATGTTTAAGACAAAGACAGCCTGATTGATTGATTGCTATCACTAGTTGCAGGTGAATCATTAATGTACCAAAAAAAACTTCTATGTATAATTTAAATTTTTGTAAGTATATATTCAATCAAAAGTTTACAAAAGTGTATTTTCTTACTTAACTTAATTAAATCACCGTTTAAATCACAATACTTAATACTTACTTACTTATTTTTAATAACTTACAATAATCTCAGTTAGTTCAGTTATAATAATAACAAAAAAAAATTGTTTTAATAATCACAGTTGCTTCATTGCAATAATCACAGTTTTTTATGGTGAGGTGGTAACTTTCGGTATGGCGCGAAACTATACTTTTAATAAAAAAACGAAATAATTTTATCAAGTATTTACATTGTTTTTTTCATCTCCCGATTTTGGCTACAAATATACCCGTTTTAGCTACATTCTAGTCCTGTTCTAGTTTAGCTAATACTAGCTCTTTGACATTCGAGAACCTGGCTCTATTTTCAAGTGCGCAGTTGCGTGCGCACACGCTGCCTTTGAGTGGAGACAAGGAAAGCGCTATTTGGCCAATACCGGGTTGATAAGAGACAACAGTCCCGCGACGTGCGTCAGGCGCTATACTCGTGTATATATTATTTAATGTAACTCTACAGGAGTATCGCGCATGATGTCTCTTATCAACCCAGGATTGGCCAAATAGCGCTATCCTTGTCTCCACTCAAAAGCAGCGTGCGCGCAATCGAAGATAGAGATCAGTGTTACAATATATACATATAGAGATAGTAGACGTAAGCTTCCCTTACACTGTGTTGTTTGTTACTGTTGTCATCAATATCATCAATACATAGTATAAAACAAAGAAGCTTTCCGCGTCTGTCCCTATGTATGATATCTTTTAAACTATGCAACGGATTTTGATGTGGTTTTTTTTAACAGATAGGTTGATTCAAGAAGAAGGTTCAAAGTATAATACATGCACAATGTAGTAAGAGGTAAGGCGGTACAAAGTTTGCCGGGTCGACTAGTCTATACCAATATTATAAAGAGGAAAGATTTGTTTGTTTGTTTGTTTGTTTGTTTGTTTGTTTGTAACGAATAGGCTCTGGAAATACTGAACCGATTTGAAAAATTCTTTCACTGGTAGGAAGCTCCATTAACCCCAAGTGTCATAGGCTATATTAGATTTTCAAAAAAATTAGGGATCCTTACCTAAACTCAAATAATATTACCCAAGGTGCAATATTTTTTCCGTTGTTTACATATTTTGACAGGTGGTTTGTTGTTGTTGTTTGTTTTTTATTCGGCCATTCTGGGCAGACAAAAGAACATAGTCTATAGAGCCAAGTCTTTTGTAGTATCTTATATTCTATGGCGTAACGAAGTAAGCCGGGAAAGCTCGTATTTTATACAATAGTAGTAGGTACCTAATAATACTAATATAAATAGTACTTACTTACTCCCCGCAGCTCCGTCTCCCCTCCGCGTTTAAAACACATTTTGCGTAATGGACAGAAAGATCCAATGTCGCCCTTATTGCTTACATCCAAAATAATAAAAATATGTATACATACACATAGATAGCAGTTTTCGTTGACACAGACACATAATGGCAAACATAGTAACACTTGTTACTTTAAATAATTAATTAATGAGGGGTGCAAGCGCTAGTACATAACAAATTTTTGTTGTTGTTTTATTTACACTTGAACCAACTGTGATTTTGTTAAAACTAAATAATTTTAGCAATATAAACGGTGCTGTAAATTAAGTTAAGTAAGAAAAGAAACTATTGTAAACTTTTAATTGAAGTACATGCAAAAATATAAATCATAGATAAAGGTTTTTTTTGGTTAAATATCTTGATAAGTACATTTACGTAATTGGGAACTCGTCAAAATAATAAGTACATACTTTACCCACTTTATTCTTCTGAAGAATCGTTTAGGTAACCGGTTAATATCAATGTTTATCAATTATTTTGTGCACAACTGTACATGGATCGCAATGTATGGGAAAGTAAAACCGATGATTTTAACGTACTTCTTTTAAGAAAACCTAGTTAAAAATGATTATGATTCTGGTGGACCAATTGAGGATTAATTTTTGGCCAAATTTCAAACCAATAGCTATAGGCGTTCCGGAGATAATTGAAGGTGCCAAATGTTCAAGCCATAATCCTCACTAAGATGCCCTTATAACTTCGGAACCTCTGGAGGACCAATTCTGAGATTTGGCATGTCGTGTGGATCAATTGAGGACTAATTATTTAGACCTAAACCAAGTCGATAGACCCTACCGTTTTCTTGGACCAGAGATGAGGATTACAGCTTGAACGTCAAGCCATAATCCTCACAAACATTTGGCTATAACTTCTAAAGTATAAGTGGACTAATTATTTTACTTTGTGGACCAATTTGGATCAATTCATGACTAATTATTTGCATTCTTAAAATTTGTTTTAGCGAAGATTTAAAAGATGAGGATTACAGCTTGAAGTACACCTTTTATTCTTTACTCACAACGTTTCAGTACGGTCTTTTACAAGTATAGAACGTCTGTGTCGCGCGAAGGCTCAGAACAGAATCCCCGCCTGCTCGTCGAGTGCGGTATTTATATGCTTTTGGTTAACAGACGGAAGATAGACTACCGTCTATTTTCGTTTATTTGAAAAATCCTTACACTCGTCCATCCTGACCGCGTGTACGTCCTCGTACAGTGGCGGACACAGACGGCGTAACACTTCCGGTTTTTCTGTATTGCAAAATAGCTCTTGTTTTTTGGTAATACAGTCTAGGGCTGACGAAACCATAGACAAATCTGTTACGGCCTCCTAGTCCGCCACTGTACACGTGACCAGAAATACGGAGAAGATATTATAACAATCCTTACACTCGGCGAGCGGAAGTCACTCTAGTCAAAGTCAAAAAGTCATGATTCTACTCCCTTTCACAATGATTTTACAGCGTAGAGAAGAAAGGGGTAACAAACTCTACTTTACAATTTATCTCTCTCTTTTTTTTTTTTGTTTCTTTAAGACATTACAATTCAATTTACAACAATTAAAAAAAAAATACAAATTACTTTAAAAAAAATAAGTACATTAAGTGATAAAAATTAAGTACGTTACTTCCATGCATCTTTGTCGTTTAGTTTCACAAGAACTCATAAACTAACCCTGCTATTCATAAAAAGTTAAAGAGCACTTTAGTTATATAACATATTATTATTATGTCAATTTAGACTGGATGTCACGTATTTACCATACAACAAACCAGAGAAGTAGACCTCCAGTAAAGCTACTTAAAATTTACTGTATCTTTATGAATAAGACGGTAAGTGTATTAGAGTAATAAACAAAATCATAAATTCTAGTATTTATGAATATTTCTTCCAAAACTAATCGTCATCTACGTCACAGATTACCTACCAACATTTCTAATCAATTGAACAATTGTACTTTTGAAAACTAATGCTTTTGACTTAACAATGCGTTTAAATTATCTTAGTAAAAATATTGATTTACATACTATATGATTATAAAATTCTAAGGGGATACCATTCTTTTTCTATTATGCTTTTGACTTAACAATTCGTATCAAAATATCTACTAAAGTAAAAATATTGATTTACATACTATAACATTATAAAATTCTAAGGGGATACCATTCTTTGTCTATTCGATGTCTCCATTCCGGAATTCTCAGCCTTCCTCGATTGTGTAAAATCTCATACAAACTATTACTTAAACAATTTTTTTTTTTTTGGTAAAACCTAAAAATTACAACAATAAATAAAAAGATTATCAGTCAATCAAGATTAAGGCCTAAATAATGCCTCTTCTGAATATAATCATATTATCTTCACGAATATAAATTAGTTCACGAACATAAAAAAAAAAAAATATTTAAATATAAGCTAACTTCAACAAAATTATATAAATTTCCGATTAACAAGTTCAAGGTTTCAATCAATTTCAAGCTTTTGTTTGACACTTAACAGACACGGCTTGCTGTTCCATTATTTTATTCAAGCTACCGTTTGCCACATCGGGGACACGGCCTGCTATGACATACTATTCATTAAGCTACCGTTTGCCACACTTGGGACACGGCCTGCTAAAACACATTAATCAAGCTACCGTTTGCCACACTTGGGACACGGCCTGCTAGAACACATTATTAATCAAGCTACCGTTTGCCACACTTGGGACACGGCCTGCTATAACACATTATTACTCAAGCTACCGTTTGCCACACTTGGGACACGGCCTGCTATAACACATTATTAATCAAGCTATCGTTTGCCACACTTGGGACACGGCCTGCTATAACACATTATTAATCAAGCTACCGTTTGCCACACTTGGGACACGGCCTGCTATAACACATTATTAATCAAGCTACCGTTTGCCACACTTGGGACACGGCCTGCTATAACACATTATTAATCAAGTTTTTTCTAACATAAATAATAAAATATCAAAAACAATGGTTTACTAAGACTTCTTACAAATTCAAAACTAAATAACATCCTTTTTGGCACACAGCGCTGAACAGATCAACAACAACAAACAACTCAAAAAAAAACTAAAGTATACAATCTTTTTACTTTTAAGTTTTTTTTTTGTTAATTGTAATTCCTTTTATTTCTTAATTTCTAGATAGCACAATATTATATTTAGTCTGCATTATGTCACACATGGCCTATTTAGACAGCAAATTGCCACGTGCCATCTTCATTGGTAACACACAGGGCTACAATGATCACTATAACTGCCTACATGGTATGTGTTCTACCTTATGGCACACATGGCCGAATAAAGTGTATAGTAAAATATAACTTCGTTATCCTCTTCCGACACACAGGGTCACACACACTAGCACGTATAAAAAAATTAAATAACATACACAATCACATTGATCCTTGCGCACGGCCGCTGTGCTCTCTGTCCTAAATGCTTGGGCTTCCCTTGCACTGTGTCTACGCCCTTTTGTACGTTGCTAGGCAACCTGTTGTTGTTGATAATAACTAGAAAAAGTGACTAAGTTAGAAACATGTAAATGAAGTAAAATATAATATAATTCAGTTAAACCAAAACACCACCAGTCCTCATCATTTCTTTCACACTGCGCTGCGACGCCCACTCAAGACTTTTCTGGTCGTGGCACCTTCGTCATCACTGACACGTGATGCAGCGCGGTGAGAGGTGTAAAGGCGGTGCCTATCAGTCCCTTCGTCTGGCTCCATCTCTATGACTCAGATACAGAAAGAAAAGAAAATGTTATTGTAATTTTATTAAGATTTGACATTAAAATTCTAGGTTTTATTCAATACTCAAATGACAATATATACTATAATCTTCCGAAGGTATGTAACTCAATATTCATCAAACCCACAACGCCACAAAAAAAAAATATCCTAACATAAACAAACAGCACAGGATAAGTTGTTTAATCTTTACTTTCAAACTATGGTTGTCGTGCCCGATAATAAACTATTATTATTATTAGGTAAGTAAGTATTTGAATACAAAAATTAAATTTATTATAAGATCCCAAAAAAATTATTGAATGAATTAGTAGTAATAAAAATAAAATAGAATAAATAATTATTACGATTTCCAATAAAAAGTATAAACCGACGCTAGCGACTAAAATATGACTGTCCCTTTCCCCAGTAGTCTGTAGTAATTGAAGCTCTGTCTCCGTTCTTTTTTTTTTTCTTTCCTTTCATTTCTTAAATCCTACCTTGCCGAACAGATTCATTCAGATAACTAAAACAAGTCTTAAATATAAAAGAAATATATAAAGTATTAGGCCCCTTTTAATTCTAATTTGCATTAATGACATTGCAAATGCTATAGATTTCCTTTTACATTATTCCATGATAGAAACCCAGTCAAACCCGGCGGTGACGTTCACAAGTACGAATCAGATTTAAATAATGCATTAAACTTATGTAACTATTATGCAATTTTCTCAAATAGGTACTTTTTTATTTTATAAACAAACAAATAGTGGCTTGGTTTTAATTTTTGCTATCAAATTAATCTAATCGTAAAAAAAATATATAATATTATTGATTAAAACACTTTTTTTTTTTTTTTTTCAATTAAAAGTCACCGATAGGCTGAAATTTTTAGATTATAATGACACCGAATAAATTCTTGTACAAATTAAATAATTTATATTTTTACACACAAAGAAATAACACACCCATAATAATTAATTTTTATTTTAGTCCTACTTTAAGTTTTTTTTTTTTTTTTTTATCAATTTAAAAGTAACCGGCAGACATTTTAAAATTATTACTTGGATGAATTTAGTTGGAGCGCTATGCCTGAGACACAGGCTTACCTTATTTCAGACAAAGAAGATAAACAGTACACAGTTGAAACAAGTTTTAAGTGTTTTTGTCACTTTATTTTAATAACTACAAGGAAAGTATGTAGGTACGTTTAATTTTATCGGAAATAAAAACTTTCATTGACACCTATGTTGCAAAAATAAACATTTTGTATTTGAGCTTGAACTCTATTTAATAAGAAACAAATATCTGCATTACCACAGAAACAACGTATTCCATTAAAGCAAAACGGATGACAAGTTCATACCCTTATAATCTCCCTCTACTTTATATTATAATAAATATCTTTTGCAATTACACTCTTGTTGATTTTTTTTTTTTGGTACGTAGGTAGGGTAACTGTTATTAATTCTATGAATAAAATGATGAAAATGATGTTGGTTGTCTGGTTAAATAATGATACCATCACGGACGTTAAAATTCCAATTTCAAAACAAAAATATTTTTAAATAATGACGTAATTTTAATTTTAACGTGTGATAGAAAAAGGGCCATACTAATCATGCAAAAAACAAATTACAAAATTGGCAGCGTGTACTTACCACTTCTGACTTGTTATGAAATTAATACACAAGGATCACTTTACTACTTTTATTCTTTACACACAACGTTTCAGTACGGTCTTTTACAAGTATAGAACGTCTGTGTCGCGCGAAGGCTCAGAACAGAATCCCCGCCTGCTCGTCGAGTGCGGTATTTATATGCTTTTGGTTAACAGACGGAAGATAGACTACCGTCTATTTTCGTTTATTTGAAAAATCCTTACAGAAGTTTTCAGTAAAAAATAAATTTTATCACGCCGCTATCAGATGGCGCTAGAAAAAAAAACTACAGCTAAAGTTGAAATGAAATTTTAAAAGCTTCAAATAAGACTGGAACTCGTCTTGAGTTAGTCAAATAGTAGAATAGAATAGAATATAAAACACTTTATTGCATACAAAGTAATATACAAGAGTATAAGTACAGACAAATTGACGAATTGTACAGACAATTGAATTGAATAGTATTTGTCTTGAACTTTTCAAGATAATTTAAAGTGATTTAAATTACTTACCTACGTCTATTACGCCATTATAACGCCATCTACGGGTGTATATTATATATAATATAAAAATATATATTTTTTTTTAAATGTCACTTTAAAAAACCCCTCATTCCTCAGAATAAGGAAACCGCCGCTACATTCTTAGTCAAGTCTTTCGCAGTTATTCTTCGTTTTCCTTAACCTAGGTTCCTATGGGCTAGGTCCATTGAAATGCGAGAGTGGTCTCACATTTCAATGTTCACACTGACTTTTCGCAGGACATCGATCAGAATTATTCGGGGGAGCGCCTTCCATTATTTCTTAACCAGGAGAGATGAGTCCATCCCATTAGGGTTCCCTATTAAAATTTTGTTACACAAATTTAAAATATAATCTTGCGTGAATCTCTCCTAAAACTATGTAAGTATGACTCCTTTTGGTTGAGATTACATTCGATCGAACGGTTGTTCATAATCTCGAATCCCCGTATATCATAAATCCACAAAAAGAGAAAACCCCTTTTTATTTTGTAACGAGGAGAGAGATGCCTTTCGCATTTTTCGACGCTCGGGGGAGCGTCGGAAGTATGTAGGGCTCGCACCCACTAAATCCCCCCGGCGGCCGTCTTGGCGCTTTTGGAAAGAACCCCGGGAACCACGCATTATAGCGTCCGAAGTCCTTCCCACGCTCAGCTGATATCAGCTTCGTGCTCGGGGAGGGCATATAGTTCCCTCCCCGGCTTGGCTTTGGAGCTGCGGCGGCACAGTGCCACAAGCTGTGCCGCCGCCAATCTCGGGGCCGTTTGATGAGTGTGTCGGGCCCCCGCCCTTCACACCCACGACCCCAAAGACCCCTTTAGTCGCCTCTTACGACAGGCAGGGCATACCGTAGACCTATTCTTACGCCCGGACCTACAGGGCGAGAAAACCCCTTACATTCCGATTACATAATGGTAAGTTTTGTTTGTAGGAAATGGTAGTTATAGTTACTTTTTCTTTAGTACCTTAAGTTAATTAAGGATTAAACCTCACCACGTCGTGCGCACATAAACTGTGCATAATTTAAATTCGTTTGAGGGTACTTAAGTAAACGTTCCACGGGAAGCCAGTTTACAGGGATGCTAGCGCTATTCTCGAAAAAAATTATTTATTCTTTCAAACTTAGGCAAATAATGTGGCACAGTATGACACACACAATATGACACTAGATAATGTAGCCTAGTATTTTTAGGGCACTGTTGTATAGCTTTTAGGTTTAGGTTAAAGACCAAAGAAAGCTACGAAGTGTTGCTAAAAGTGGCCACTTTTAACAACAACAATCTGTGGATTATTTTGTCCTTTTTACTTAGGACTACTTAACTGTGCTCAAAAAATATAAGCAAGATTATCTAGTATCATACTGTGCCACATTTTTGATATTTGCCTTAGTTATGAAGTTTTTTTTTTCGAGAATGGCGCTAGCATCGCTGTAAACTGGCTCTTAAGTAAATAGACAACGCAAAATACTTTAGCTTTATGGTGGCAACTAGTTATGGCTCGAAATTCATTTTTTTTTACGTTTTTTAATTATTTTGGCGAAAGTATTCACCAATATCAATATCATCATCATCATCAATACATAGTATAAAACAAAGTCGCTTCCCGCGTCTGTCCCTATGTATGCTTATATCTTTAAAACTATGCAACGGATTTTGATGCGGTTTTTTTAATAGATAGAGTGATTCAAGAGGAAGGTTTATAAGTATAATTCATGAGCAAAATAGTAATAGGTTAGGGGGTACGAAGTTCGCCGTGTCGACTAGTTTTTAATAAAGTTTAAATAAATTCGCGTATGTAAAAAACTATCTCCCACATTGTTATATATCGTTTTTGAAATACTGAGTTACCTATTTTGTGTATATTCAAGGAACTTGATTTTTGGCCTTTTTCCCCTTTAGGCACAAAATCAGTAGGTCTGTCTTCAAAAAACGTTTTATTACAATGTGGGAGTTGGTTTTTTACATAGGCGAATTTATTAAAACTTTAATTAAAACGTATAGTTTCGCCAGAATAAATAAAAAACACGAAAAAAATTAAATTTCGCGCCATACCAAGAGTTACAACCTTAAATGAATTCTATAAGTATAATAACAATAATAATAATAACACATCACACTCCGAGCCCCTAACTAGGAAGAACCTGTATCTAGGGCGCCCGAAACACACACAGAGACGAACATCACACAGACCGGAAACAAACATCGATATTCATCATATCAATATTCGCCCCGCCCAGGAATCGAACCCGGGTGCTCACGTTTACTCTGTCCACATCACTGCCATGCCAACTGAGCTACGGAGCAGTATTGAACCCTCTTTCATCTAAACATCTAAACCCTACCTACATTATCACAAGCCATTTTGAATCCGGAAATTTCCCCTTTGCATCCGGAAGGCCCGTATTGTAAATCACGCGATATCACGTACCTATCACCGGCAATCGGCGAGGAGAAGTCCCGGAATCGTTTGAACTGTCAAAAACTTGAGCAGCCCTCCTCAAAACAACACCTGTAGATCTTTTATTCCTCGTAGGTTCTGAATGAGGAGGGTTTGCCCACTGTTGGGAATTTGATATGGGTTTGGATTGAGTTTAGTTTAGATTTTTTTTGTAATAAGCCCTGTTTTTTTAACCAACTTCGAAAAAGGAGGTTATCAGTTTGACCTGTATGTATGTATGTATGTTTGTCCGCGATTATCTCGCGTTTGGCTAAACCGATTTTGATGCGGTTTTCAGAAATGTATTTGTTACATTCAGGAGAAGGTTTTAGTACCAATTTTAACCGACTTCGAAAAAGAGGAAGTTCTCAGATTACGTATGTGTCAGTTTGTTGACTTGTTTCTTTTAAGTGGTTAGAAAAAAGTATTAAAAAAAGAATTGTTTCTACATCTACATCATTAAATATATCATACCAATATCACGGATAATAATTTGTGGTGAGAGAATTATTTGGCAAACAGTACTACATACAGTATGTGCACTCCCTGCCTCCCTCAGCAAGTGCGGCTCCCCCGCTCTCGGTCACCTCTAGGTTACCGCTCAGTACAAATAAAGTGCAAATGAATACAGTATAAAAAAATTACAAGACTCGCAATTTTTGATCCAATCGTAATATAGAAGAATAGCAATCTATACCAATAATATAAAAAGGAAAGATTTGTTTGTTTGTTTGTAACGAATAGGCTCCGGAAATACTGAACCGATTTGAAAAATTATTTCACTGGAAGGAAGCTACATTAACCCCGAGTGTCATAGGCTATATTAGATTTTCAAAAAAATTAGGGATCCTTACCTAAACTCAAATAATGTAACCCAAGGTGCAATATTTTTCCGTTGTTTACATATTTTGACAGGTGGTTTGTTGTTGTTGTTTGTCTTTAATTCGGCCATTCTGGGCAGACAAAAGAACATAGTCTATAAAGCCAAGTATTTTGTAGTATCTTATATTCTATGGCGTAACGAAGTAAGCCGGGAAAGCTCGTAGAATATAAGTTTAATCGTAAGCTAGTCAAGTCTATGAGACTTGAGGCCGATTAGAACATCGATATTCATCATTATAATATTCGCCTCTGGCGGGAAAGGAACCCTGGTAACACAACTGCGCCATCTGACTGAAACTGAAGCACGGAGAATAGAATAAAATAGAATAGAAAACACTTTATTGCATACAATGTAAGATACAAAAGACGACGCGTCTGATCGACCATTCCGGTGACCGGCGGGCTGGCTCGTACCTTGACAAGAGAATAAGTCTGGCCATTCAGAGGGGTAACGCAGCCAGCCTGCTGGGCACCGTACCTTCCGGTGGCAGCGATTTTGAGGCCATTTTTTGTTTGTTAATATTTATTTAGTTTATTTAAGTTAATAAGTAATAAGTTTAAAAATATCTTGTGTTGTTAATAAATTATTCAATTATTTGATGTAAAAAAAATAATATAATTAAATAAATTACAAAAGTGCATTAATAAATTCAGGGGACAAACAAATTGAATTTGCATGCAATGGGCGGCCTTATCGCCAAAAGCGATTTCTTCCGGGCAACCCACACGGAGCTGTATTTTCTTTTTCTTTTGACACAATGACAAAGGAACCCCCTAATCGGAACAATCGAGCCTTGTAAAGAGCGTGTTGATTTTCTCCTCTACCGATCACGCTTTGAATTCTAATGAACAATATTCTTTCTTACAAAGTTAAACGCCGCCCAGTTTATTTTTTATCTAAATTCAATTTGGTGATTTTACCTTTTTCTTTAGGAAAAATAAATGAAAAACAAAAAAAAAACAATATATATTCTCTTCCGTTACTGACTGACTGACTGACTGACAGACAACGCAGAGCTACAACTACTGGGCGTATTGGGCTATAATTTTGCATGTAGGTTCCTTAGGGAGGTAAGCCCTAAGAAAGGATTTCCCAAAACTCCCACGGGAACGGGAAAAAACAGTATTTTTGTGTTTTTGTGAAATGTGCACGAGTGATACCGCGGGGCAGCCTCTAGTATAATCATATACATAGATATATAAGCTTAAATCTTTTAAACTGTGCAAAATATTTTGATGCGGTTTTGCATTCGTGATAGAGTGATTCAAAAGAAAGGAATAATATGTAAAACAAGCACAACATAGAAATAGGGTAGGCGTTACGAAGTTCCCCGGGTCGACTAGTAAGTAATATTTTGTTTGGGTAATATTTATCGATCTTTAGAGGCAGGTATTATTGACTAGCGTACGCCCTGCGACTTCGCCGACAAAAACAGCAAATTCCCAATTTCCCGTGGGATTTTCAGGAAAAAAGTAATTATTATTAACACTACTTAGTGTTAATAATAATAACACAAAATTGTAGCGCCCACCAGGTCCTGTGTGTGTTAAAATATGGAAACAATATATACATACACAATATACAATATAACACATAACACATCACACTCAGAGCCCCTAACTAGTAAGAACCTGTATCTAGGGTACCCGAAACACAGAGACGAACATTACACCCAGACCGGGAACAAACATCGATATTCATCATATCAATATTAGCCCCGCCCGAGAATCGAACCCAGGTGCACACGCTTACTCAGTCCGCATCACTGCCAACTGAGCCACGGAGCAGCCAGCAGTATGATTGAGTATTGAGGATAGCTCTGGCCTTTCTAAGGCTCTAAACTAGACTATTCGTGTACCAAATTTCATTTACATCGGTCAAGTAGTTTTTTCCTGAAAGCGAGACATACAGACAGACAGAGTTACTTTTAGTTAGTATCATTGAGAGTAGTTATTACATTTTTGAAATTTGTTAAAGGTTGTCCTGGCAAACTATACGTATCGCGTACTACAATTTTATATGGAAAAATCAAATTGTTGTTTTTACTAACTTTCCCTCAATTTTTCCATTTTTTTTACCTTTGATACATTCCCTGGACTAATACGAACATTTCAAAACCAAGGTCAGCTAATTCAACCCGGTCGTTCTCGAGTTTTAGCGAGACTAACGAACCACGATTCATTTTTATAGTAAAACTAGTCGACTCGGCGAACTTCGTCCAGCATAACCTATTACTATGTTGCTTTTCCGGTAATAAATTGAAATTTTCTCACGGTAAAACCATCCTTGGACTTTAACAAAAGAATTAGTAAAATTGGTCCAGACGTTTTTGAGTTATGCGCCAGAAAACCCAAAATAGGCACCAAATTCTATATCCTATCCAAACCTAATGCCTGCAATTCTCTCTAACTTATAATCAAACTGAAGCCAAAACCCAATTATCTCAAATTAACTCTCTGACCCCAATTTAAACTACCGTTAAAGTCGAATGTAATTTTAATTTACGACCTTCAGAATGGACACCTGTGCTTTTAATGGCAGTGCGATTTTAGACCTTATTGTTGAGAGGATAAGAATGTTTTAAATTGGTTAGGATTAAACTGAAGTGAAAGAGTTAAGATTAACTTTTTATATTTAAATGCCCTAAAATGCCCGCGACAGATCCTTAAGGGCCAGTTTACCGCGATACTAGCGCCATTCTCGAAAAAAATTTATATCTTCTAAACTAAGGCAAATATCAAAAATGTGGCACAGTTTGACACTAGATAATCTTGCTTAGTATTTTTTGAGCACAGTAAAGTAGTCCTAACTTAAAAGAACAAAATTATACACAGATTGTAGCTAAAAGTGGCCACTTTTAGGAACACTTTGTAGCTTTTTTTGGTCTTTAACTTAAAAGCTATACAACAGTGCCCTAAAAATACTAGGCTACATTATCTAGTGTCATACTGTGCCACATTTTTGATATTTGCCTTAATTTATAAGATATTAATTTTTTTCGCGAACGGCGCTAGCATCGCGGTAAACTGGCTCATAAGGATCTGTCGCAGGCATTTTAAGGCTTGTCAAACAGACGGCGCTATAGCACCGACTTGTACTATGACATTATTTTTTACCACACCTCGGACACTTCAATAGAAAAAAGCGCGTTGCTTCTCTCACAGCCGATACTCGTGTACGTGCACGCGTATCATGCTTGTGTGAGTGAGATGAGACGTGCGACGCTGCTTTATTTGTACTGAGCGTCACTGAGAGGTAACCGAGAGCGGAGATAGAGGAGGTTGCCCAAGACAGGAGCAAGTGGCGAGCTTTACTGAGAGCCCTATGTCCCTGATGAGGGATAAGAACATAACATAACGTAACCTCACGCCTTTATTACCCGAAAGGTTAGGCAGAGTCACCAGCTCAAGAGCCGGACCCACGTTTAGTCGAGTTTATGAGGGATGGGCAGGACTTGTAAATAGCAAACACGGTGAACTTCGTTCTTTTTAATCGTACTTTTCAGTTATGGAGAGAAAAGATTTGATTGTTTGTTTGAATAGAACAGGCTCCGAAAGTACGCGAAAGATTTGAAAAAATCTGTGACAATCGGAAAATTTAGAATATTGTGAAAGTAAACTTATTTATTGTAAGGCTGTACGAAGTTCACCTGGTCAGCTCAACGTCAATATCAACACATAGTATAAAACAATGTCGCTTACCGCGTCTGTCGCTATTTATGCTTAAATCTTTAAAACTATGCAATGGATTTTGATGCGGTTTTATTAATAGATAGAATGATTCAAGGGGAAGGTTTATAAGTATAATATGTACATGCACAAAATAGTAATATGTTAGGCGGTACGAAGTTCGGCGAGTCAGCTAGTTTAAAAAAATATCAGGAACCTCTAAACTGAAAAATCCTTACTTAAAGCCCCACCCAGACGATTTTTCATAAAATTACACAGAGAAAAGTCTAGACCAAATCGTACTATTTCAGACAGATATAGTTTTCGAGGGCGGGATTCGTCCCGCCCTCAAAACTAAACCCGCCCAAGATTTCCCGCCCGCCCAATGACTCAGTCTACTACGAAATCTTACGGAGATCGGACGCGGAACCCTGTCTCTACATTTTTTTTTTAATAAAAGTGTTTTTTTAGTCTATATTGTGGTAAAAAAGACAGTGATTTTGAATAGAAAAGATTTTGAAACTGTGGTGTAAACAAAAGTTTTTTTTTTAATTAAAAAAATTCGGTGTTGTTTTCGTTGTTTGTTTTTGGTTTTGTTTGTAAACATTGCCACGTGGTGAGGTGGATTGTTTGTTGATGAACTTTGACATTGACATTGGTGAACAAGTTGTTTATAATAGGCAGAACTGTGATGAACAAATGAACAAATAATAATAGATGATGATGATTAATGTGCCATTGAAATATATTTGAACAAAAATAAAATTTTGTGTTCCTAAAAAAACTGTTTGTGTGCAGTTAATGATTTTTTTTTATTAATTTCAATAATTATTGGATAAAAAAGTGCCTATCTACTAAGTTTTGTACTTTTAGTGCTATTATTAAATTATAAGTGCACATATTTAACTGTAAGTGGAAAATAATAATAATATAATAAACAAATAGAGCTATTTTAGTCAATAACACTGAAATACCAACAAAACAAGTCTCGTACCAAACCAAACATTCTTAAATTAACTCAAAAACAAAGTCAAGTTGGATTCGCAAAACTCTCTTGGGGCCCTGCACAGGGCCTCAATACCGAAAACCAATCAAAAACCAACTAAAACCCTACTAGTACACCCATTTAAAACCACCGAAAAGAATTACCTACTCGAGACACCGAAACGCAAACAGCCTTTACTAGAAATACCCACCGAAAACAAAAAACCGAAACTCTTAGACAAAAAGAATGACGAAAACATGAAAGAGACACCGAAAAACCCAACAACAACTTTGACCTGCCAGGGAAATCAAAGTGCGAACTGTCAAAGTTGTCAAAGTCGAGTGCCAGACTGCCGCCGCCGCTGCTGCTGTCAAGTGGACTGCTGTCAGAGAGAAGGCAAAGTGGAGGTCAAATGTCAAAGTGCGTGCGACTGTCAAGGTCGGATCAAGGTCATTTTTGCGCCGGCGATGCTTCAGCCTGGTTTGCCGCCGGTTTTCGGACATGTTCCCGGGATGCCTTATGCCTTGAAAGGAAGCAAGACTAGTGAAAAGGTATGTTTTTTTAACTATAATGTAAGCAGAATCCATAAAGAATATTAATCTTTAAGAATTGAATTATTATAAATGCTAAAGTAACTTTGTATGTCTGTCATTCTGTCTCGCTTTCACGACAAAACTACAGAACCGATTTAAATGTAATTTTGTATATATACTGATATTCTATAACCTGAGAATGGACATGCTAATTTTTATTCCGAAATTCATACGGGAAAATAGGGAATTTGATGTTTTCCATGAATGTCCCTTTCCCTTAGAATGCTAAATCTAAGCTCTATTTCTGTTTCATTAGTCGTATTTCTACCTCGTTTAATTCTCTTAAGTCAAAGACCAAAGAAAGTTACAAAGGGTTGCTAAAAACGACCAATTTTGGCAACAATCTGTAGCTTTGTTTAGTTTTTAACCTATCAACAACCTAAAAATTCTAGGCTACATTATTTAGTGGTTTCACATTTTTGATATTTACCTTAGATAAGAAGATATTTTTTTTAGCGGGTGGCGCTACTTCAGCTTTGCTAGTCTCTTACCCCCTTACCACAAAAAAGTTAGACCGGTTTAAAATCGCCAATTTGTATGACGAACTAGTGATTTAAACCTAGTCTAGTGATTTAGACGCGGTTTAACTCTTTATGTGGTAGAGCCGTTAAGGGCTTATACAGTGCGAAACATGCGCACTCTGCCGATAAATAAAAAATTAATATCTTCTAACTAAACCAAATAAATAAATTAAAATCTTCTAAATCTTGCTTCCACGCAAGATTATCTAGGGAGTCAAAGGCGCATATTTTTGATTTCAGCCATGGTTTAGAAGATATTAGTTGTTTATCGGGAGTGGCACTAATTTCGCATTATTTCGCCCCATAAGATCAAACTTTGTCGATCCATCTAATCATCATTACAACCGAGAGACGTCTACGGTTGGATATAGGTCTCCCTCAAAGATTAATAATAATAATAATAACCCAGTAGAAAATTCAGTATACTTTCGGTCTGGAACTTCCATTGCAATTAGTCACCGCAGGGACGGCTTGTGGCGAGTCGATGGTGAGTGGCGACACCACGGACCCTATACCTCCAGGGGGACACACGCAGTCATCACACGCACACTAACATGCAGTCATCACACACACACATCCCCCCGCCTCTGAGCTTGCCTTCACCAGCCGGCCAGAGTGGAGTAGCAAGAGCGAAGCCTATGCTCCAGGTTGGAAGTGTAAAATGTCATAACGCCGGGTGCATCTTATGCTGCCCGCAGTCTCACCTCTCGACAACCTTAGCTGTCCACGCCCAGTGTTGCGACCCGTCGGTCGCCAACATACGGCGACTTAGTGGAAGCCCACCCAGTGGACAGCGAGTCACCGCCTGCCATGATAATTAGTGAAATGTTGCATTAAAGGCAGGCGTACCGGTATTTCACTCCATAGCACCAGTTAACCGGTCCATTCAACAGTTCACCCCCATAAACCATTTCTTGTCATCCATTTTGCAATAGTTCCTATCACCTTCTGGGCGCCGCCTCTGGGTGCATGATCTATTTGTGCATTTAGTGGCGATACCTGGTTGGTGATCCATAAACAATATAGCAAAACTCTCGATAGGGCCTCTACGAGTTGGATTCGTCCCCTCGCACGCCTCTCAAAGGACCGGGCTTCATCCCGTGATACCGAAGAGTATTGAGAAACATAATAATAAATGAAATAGCATAACTCTCGAAAGGGCCTCTATGAGTTGGATTCGTCCCCTCGCACGCCTCTCAAGGGACTGGGCTCCATCCCGCCCGTGATACCGAAGAGTATGAGAAACATAATAATAACACATCACACTCAGAGCCCCTAACTAGGAAGAACCTGTATCTAGGGTGCCCGCAACATTTACAGAGACGAACACCACAAGGGCAAACATTGTGCGGGTTTAGCCGACGCTTGGCTTGGGTTGGCGATAGCAGTATGGCTCGCCATTTTAACAAACCATCCTTAGACAGAACCCTAAATTTTATCACGGTATATAAAGCAGAGAAGTAAAATAATAAATTTCCTCGTGAAATAAAAGAAATGCGCATTCAAAGTCTATGAATAAAATTATAGTAACATTTGAATTTGCGAACTGCTGAAACATGGCAGGCGATGTGGGGGTAGAACAATACATAGATAGATTGACACTCTAATACAAAAGTTAAAAAGTCAAAAGTCAAAAATTCTTTATTCAATATACTGGATGTTTCTGACAAGGCGGTAATAAATCAAAGGAGGGATTCTGCTCACCATAACTAACAACTTTCCCAAAGCAACATGGGTCAAAATCTCAAAAAAATAACAGCTGTTCCATACATTAGTTCGATCAGCTGACGGGGTCAATGTACGGGACGGCTGGTTTTTGTTTTGAGATTTCGACCCATGTTGCTTTGGGAAAGTTGTTAGGCATGGTGAGCAGAATCCCTCCTTTGATTTATTACTGCCTTGTCAGAAACATCCTGTATAAGATACAAGATATCACCTATTGAAAGTAAATTAGACTACATATCTAATCTAATTGGTATTGATACCTTATTTGGTAAAGTATCCTATACTGCGAGAGGCGAGGTAGTTCAGGGTGAGCATCAATTGGCTCAGGCAAACATTGTTTGCCTTGCCTTACCACAAAGGACGCCAGGAGAGGCCCCCAAACGAGCCCTGCTCTGTCAAATGATTTTAATCCCTTTCGCAATGCACACTTGTCTATCCGGCGAACTTTGTACCCCCTTACCTATAACTATGTTGTGTATGTATCATACATATAAAATAAACCTTCCTGTTGAATCACACTAGCTTTTAAAAAGAACCGCATCAAAATCCGTTGCTTAATTTTAAAGATATAAGCATACATAGGGACAGACGCGGGAAGCGACTTTGTTTTATACTATGTATTGATGATTAATTTTGACTGCTCCATAGCTCAGTTGGCAGTGATGTGGACTGAGTATGCGTGTGCACCTGGGTTCGATTCACGGTGGGGCGAACATTGTTATCGTATATCGATGTTTGTTTCCGGCGGTCTGTGTGTAATATTCGTCTCTGTATATTTTTTGGGCACCCAGTTTCTTCCTAATTATGGGCTCTGAGTGTGACACGTTATTATTATTATTAATTGATAAGTAAGAAACAAAAATACACACAAAAAATATTGTACATGAAATGGGTAAACTTATAGCTAAAAGCAATTTCTTCCAGGCCGCCCTGCGACTTCGCTTCAAACCGGAAAATTTTCCCTTTGTGGTTCAAAGCTACCACCTTCCTACCATTGATTAAAAATCCATAATTCATCATTAGCAATTTTCAACCTTCAAATTCGCAGTTATCATCACTGCAAACCGAACTATGGGAAACAATCTTTTATAACAATCTTATGAGAAACAAAATTGTAGATAGATAGATAGATAGACTTTATACTCTCTCTCTCTCTCTCTCTCTCTCTAGACTCTTTTTTTTCTATTTTTTCTCTTTTTTTTTTTTTTTCTTTATTGTATTGTTTGCCTGAACCAATTGGTGGGCATGGGCACCCTGAACTACCTCGCCTCTCACAGTAAGAATACTTTACCAAATAAGGTATCAATAGCGATTAGATTAGATGTAGTCTAATTGACTTTCAATAAGTGATATCTTGTATCCTATCATCAATCAATACATAGTATAAAATGAAGTCATTTCCCGCGTCTGTCCCTATGTATGTTTGTATCTTTAAAACTATCCAACGGATTTTGATGCGGTTTTTAATAATAGATAGAGTGATTGCAGAGGAAGGTTTATAAGTATAATACATGCAAAAGAGAACAATAGATAAGGCGGTACGAAGTTCGCCGGGTCGACTAGTATTGAATAAAGAATTATTTGATTTGAATATTTTTGAACCAAAAAACAGACTTGAGGGGTTAATCTTAAGAAAGTGTAAAGGAAAAATAATATTTTCTTAGCTTAGCTGCGTGCGTGAGATACGGGACCCTTCGATATAGAAGCTAGTTTTATTTGTATTAAAGTACGGTAGCGAAGAGAAGTGGTTTGGTTTTCCTTATAAAAATATCACAAGTGGTTTCGCTCCGCAGATGTAACGAAATGCATCTGCGAATAAATCAAAATTGTGTATTTTTCTAGTAAAAATAGTTATAAATATTTAAAAAGATCAAAAAAAATATCTAAATGCACTCCTCTTACATTTAATTTAAATAACAATTTTCATGCCCAGGATCGGGAAAAGTGGAGAAAGGGGAAAGAGGCCTTTGCCCAGCAGTGGGACACTACAGGCTACAAATAATAAATAATAATAATAACAATTTTCAACCAATTTTTTTTTAAATGTTACCATAGCGTAATTTTACCATTATTACTTATATTAAAATTGTTATTATTTTTTCACGTAATTTTACATAAAATTATTACCTAACTGCATTTCATTATCGGCTGTTGTTGAGAAAAAATATAATTTTATAAATGTGCTCTAGCTCCTAGCTTCATAAATTGATTAATTTTCATATTGTTACACTGTTGTTATTGCTGTGTAATTAAATTTTATTTGTAGACCCAAATAAAATAAATTAAATAGTTGAATAAATCATTATATTTTGACAAATAAATGCATTAAATTCGGAAACCCTAAAACTAAATTTTTAAGGGTTAAATAAAAGTTATTTGTATCCACTTTTGTACCCAGCAGTACCACTAATGTTTTGTTAGGACGGGCTGTCTGCTTGACCACAGATAAGTGAGTGGTCGGCCGGACATCACTTATGGCTTTAAGTGTACCTTCCTTACTTCCTCCAAGGAGCAGTGGTTAGTGATGACGCTGTGGATCTAGAGGTCCGGGTTATATCGCGGTGGTGGCAAATATTGTTATGTTAGATATCGATGTTTGTTTTCGGTTCTGGCTTGTTACAATGACTTTTCTAGAATAGTATTTATTTTCTGTAAACATCCTTTACTACTACTTAGTAAAGGTACTAAGGCACTCGCCCTGTAGTACCGGGCCGAAGAATAGGACTGAGGAATCCCCTGCCTGTCGTAAGAGGCGACTAAGAGGGGAACCCCGGGGTAGTTGGGTGCACGAGGCGGGGGCCTCAGTCATATAACGGCCCCGAGAATCACGGCGGAACGCGGGTGTCCCGTTTCCGCCGTTGAGCGTTGGGAAAGCTACCACGCTCCGGGGGGACAACCATCATGTCCCTCCGAGGAGAGGCTATACAGCCAATGCTGGGGGGGTCGCGGAGTATTCCACAGGCTCACCCGCGACCCTCCTGCTATCAGCCTAGAAGGACACCGGCGGGGTTTTAGTGGGTGCGAACCACACATAACCCTGCGGCTCCCCCCGGGGCTGCAGGGTACTCGTTAGGAGTTTTCCCGCCTAAAAAAAAAAGGTACTAAGGCACTAAATAAAAGAAAAATAAGAATCAAGTAAAATTTTGACTTCAAGGGTACAAATATTTCTAAAAGCACAAAATATATTTACAAAAACCCGTAAACTATCAAACAAAAGTAATCTTGCTTATCTTGTAATGTTAGGGTTCTATTACAGTTTTTGGGTTAAATACCAAATAAAGCTACTAAAGTATAATCTCTCTGAAATGTTACGACCAGAATCTGACGGTAACCTGCCCCTGTATATGACCGCTACATAGAAGATTTCCCAGTAAGTTCTTTGAAAGAGACTTCACAAATCATCTCTCCGGTATTAAAGTGTGATTTAACCATAACCTCACGTTTATGCTATAAAATAACCTCTCAGTGTCGTATATACAGGATGCTTTTAGGTCAAAAGTATAGTGCGCGCCGGATAAGTCTGACACTACGACTGGTGGCGCCACAGTATACGTAGGTACTTGCACCCGCCATTCTTAAGAGCCAGTTTACAGCGATGCTAGCGCCATTCGCGAAAAAAATTAATATCTTCTAAACTAAGGCGAATATCAAAAATGTGGCACTGTATGACACTAGATAATGTAGCAGAAGTGTCTGTATAGTTTATAGGTTCAAGACCAAAGAAAGCTACAAAGTGTTGCTAAAAGTGGCCACTTTTGGCAACAATCTATGTTTTTTTTTGTTCTTTTTACTCAGGACTACTTTGCTGTGCTCAAAAAATACTAGGCTACATTATCTAGTGTCTAGTGTCATACAGTGCCACATTTTTGATATTTGTCTAAGTTTAGAAGATATTAATTTTCATCGCGAATGGCGCTAGCATCGCTGTAAACTGGCTCTTAATTACTTTCCCAGTTAACTTTATAATATTTACTAAAATAGTGATAAGATAGACAAAAAGTTAAGAACTACTTAATACGGAATCAAAATAACTATTAAATGTATAGATAGCATCCTATTCGTCAATAAAAATAAAAAAAACTTGTCATAAATATGTATTACATACTGTATAGATACTTTTAACTAATGAAAGACTCTCGCTGCTGCAGATAAACAACTTAGTTTTCGTCAGCAGCTATTGTTGAATCCCTAGCTTAAATATTTTGTTTTAAGAAAAGAATAAAATAATACAACTCTATACAGCCAAGTTTTTAGTGAGTAGATAGTCTATACTAATATGATAAAGAGGAAAGATTGGTTTGTTTGTTTGTTTGTAACGAATAGGCTCCGGAAATTCTGAACCGATTTGAAAAATTCTTTCACTGGTAGGAAGCTACATTAACCCCGAGTGTCATAGGCTATATTAGATTTTCAAAAAAATTAGGGATCCTTACCTAAACTCAAATAATGTAACCCAAGGTGCAATATTTTTTCCGTTGTTTACATATTTTAACAGGTGGTTAGTTGAGGTTGTTTGTTTTTTTATTCGCCCATTCTGGGCAGTCAAAAGAACATAGTCTATAGATCCAAGTCTTTAGTAGTAAGTATCGTATATTTCTATGGCGTAACGAAGTAAGCCGGGACAGCTCGTGTAATTATAATCATGTCAACTTATAATCTAAGGCGATACGGAGTTTGCCGGGTCAGCTAGTAGTTGTATAGAGCATCCTGTAGATTATGAAGGTATCATAAAAAGGGGTAACCGCGAGAGAGTGACCGTGATATGAATAAATAACTTATAACAGGTGACATAGGAGTTATAAGTAAGTAAGAATAATAGTATCGCGTCACACTTTAAACCCCAAACTAGGCAGAATCAGTTTGTAGGGTTTCCGAAACACAACACAACACAATCCTATAATTTGCCAAAATCTATAAATTAACAAAAAAAATAACAAATCTATAAATTTCATGGTTTGATTCTTAGGGGCGAAACGGTGCAAAACTAGCGACACTTCAACTAGCTACACAAGTACACAACCGCTGTCCTTAGAAATTCTAAGCAAGATTATCTAGGCAGTCAAAGACGCATATTTTTGATTTCGGCCATGGTTTGTCTTACTTGTTCTGTGGTTTAGAAGATATCAATTATTTATCGGGAGTGGCACTAGTTTCGCACCGTTTCGCCCCTTATGAGCAAGTTTACCGCGATGCTAGCACCATTTTCGAAAAAAAAAAAATCTTCTAAACTAAGGCAAATATAAAAAATGTGGCACAGTATGACACTAGATAATCTTGCTAAGTATTTTTTGAGCACAGCAAAGAGTCCTAACTTGAAAGAACACAATTATACACAGATTGCTGCTTAAAGTGGCCACTTTTAGCAACACTTTGTAGCTTTATTTGGTCTTTAATTTAAAAGCTATACAACAGTGCCCTTAAAATACTAGGCTACATTATCTAGTGTGATACTGTGCCAAATTTTTTATTTTTGCCTTAGTTTAGAAGATATATTTTTTTTCGCGAATGGCGCTAGCATCGCGGTAAACTTGCTCGTAACAGTTTCTAACTCAAAATAAAAATGGTACGTTTCAAACAAGACACTCTTGCCAAGCTGTAGATGCAGATAGAGTGTGTAGGATCTCCCTAGGCTAGTAAGCTGTTTGCATCTCCTTAAAAGTTATAAAAATCTCCTAATTTCCTTGTAGCTGGTGATTAGGGCGAACTTTTTTAAAACACGGAACCCATTTGTATGCTTATTAGGGTTCCGTGAGCAGTTGGGCGGAAAAACTTGGACTTTGTCGCCGGAGGGGCCCAAACTAATTAGATGATTAGCTTTTTATAGCTTCGCGCGATGATGTGGGCTTTTTTGAAAGCCTTGTCTTTGGTATTAAAAATGTTTTTTTTCGGTATTAAAAAAAAATGTTGCTCGATTGTGTTTTGTTATGATGGGATTGAAACATTAGTTTTCGTTAGCAATGTTTTATTCCATTACTTCTATTAGCAAGAAAATATTTACTATATTCAGAGCCAGTTTACAGCGATGCCAGCGCCATTCGCGAAAAAATTAAATATCTTCTAAACTAAGGCAAAAATAAAAAATGTGACACAGTTACAGTAGACACTAGATAATGCAGCCGAGTATTTTTAGGGCACTATTGTGTAGCTTTTATTTTAAAGTCCAAAGAAAGCTACAAAAGCAAAACAGCTCTTGTTCTTTGGTAATACAGTCTAGGGCGCACGAGACCATAGACAAATCTGTTACGGCCTCCTACAGTGGCGGTCCCAGTCACCGTAACATTTTTGTCTATAGTCCTTTTCGCACTAGACTGTACCAGAGAACAAAGGCTTTTTTGCAATATAGAAAAACCATAAGTGTTACACTGAACGAGTCCATGACTGTACAGTGGCGGACACGGCCGGCGTAACACTTCCGGTTTTTCTCTATTGCAAAATAGCTCTTGTTCTTTGGTAATACAGTCTAGGGCTGACGAAACCATAGACAAATCTGTAACGGCCTCCTAGTCCACCATTGTACCAAAGACTAGGCCTTCCTCTTAAGTCAAAAGTTTAACGTTTTTATAAGGTACGTACGTACATAATCTCACGCCTTTTATTCCCCGAAGGGTTAGGCAGAGGTATCAGCTCAAGAGCCGGACCCACGTTTAGCCGAGTTTATGCTTTTATTACCAACGTGACAAGGGGCCAGCTTGTCGCCGCGGCTATAACAGTTTTTATAAGGTCATCTTGTATATTTTAACAATACAATAATAAAAACGTAAAAAAACAAAGATCACTACGATCAATGTTCCGAAATTTTGAATTCGATTTTATATCATGTTTTATTTAATAAGGGTCCTGCCTACCCCCTAAAGATAAAGCGTGAAGGCACCACGACATTCCAGTCAGATGGAGATCAACATAAGAATCACACGCGACGATGGATTCAATTTCACCTACAGTTCCTTCTGTGAGGTGCTAGCTGAGTGTGGATAAGAATTTGTTATTAAATATAACATCAAAAGGTTGATTTGAATGATTTCACAAAAAAAAAAAAAACTTAAAACATACAGACTCGCATGAAAAGTAAGTAGGTAAAGTAATTTCTTACATCTCTGAGAATTGTTAATTTTAGGGTGAAAAAATAGCTTTTTAGGGAAGGAGGAGCTTTCTGTAGGGTGCTGAAAGTTTATGTTCTGTGTAGGTAAATAATAATTCTAATCAAATACTTATATCTCAAAATTCTGACGCCATTGACCTTGCTTTTTTGAAATAACCCTACTTTCTTAAACTGGTCTCCTTCGTGTTTCAGTTTTTTTCAGTTCCATGTTAGATTCGAGGAATGTTTTTTTTTTCTGGCTGTGGGCGTTTGTATGTTTTTGAAAACTTATGTATTTCGACAACTTCATATACATATATACCTATAACGATTGATGCATCCGATGTGTCTTACCTTTTTAACCATTAAAAAACCTATAACAAGTCTTATTAAAGTCATCAATACATAGTATAAAATAAAGTCGCTTCCCGCGTCTGTCCCTATGTATGCTTAAATCTTTAAAACTACACAACGAATTTTGATGCGGTTTCTTAAAATAGATAGATTGATTCGTAAGGAAGGTTTATAAGTATAATACATGCACAAAATAGTAATAGGTAAAGCGGTACGAAGTTCGCCGGGTCGACTAGTTATAAATATATTAATGATAAGGATATAGAGACACTGCAACACTGTATCAAAATTATCTAATGAAATAATTGTTTTTATTATCAGTTTTTACAGGCTATAACATGAACGTAACGTAATTCAATTACTGTAAATATAGTATAACTAGTCGACCCGGCGAACTTCGTACCGCCTAACCTATTAGTATTTTGTGCATGTGTTATACTTATAAACCTTCCTCTTGAATCGCTCTATCTATTAAAAAAAACTGCATTAAAATCCGTTACATAGTTTTAAAGATTTCAGCATACATAGGGACAGACGCGGAAAGCGACTTTATTTTATACTATGTATTGATTGTATATGCATGACCTTAGAATTAAGATATTTTGTATGCCTCTTAAGCAAAATGTAGAGAACTTAAACATTAACATTTAAACTTACCATCTAACACATCATAATTATGTGACTACTAATTTTGATATACCAACATTTAACAAATAAATGATTTGATTTAATTTTTATTTGATTTTGATAAACATAAAAGTCTTATCTACTCTATTCCAACGAACCGGTAAGAAATAATCTAAAAAAGAATGATTCCATCTTGTATATTTAAGTCCCCTTCTTTTGATATTCAAATTAGACGAAAACGGGAAGCAACGGAGAGAGCCATTGTTTTAAATGTTGCTAAAAATTTGCTATTCTGTCTGTTCGAATTTAAATTATCACAATTTTTTATACGAGTTTCCTTTGAATACCAATTAAGAGGCCTTTTACACTGATACTAGAGCGCATAAATCGTGAAAAAATCTCTTAAACTAAAGCAATATATCAGAAACTAGAGGCTGCCCCGCGGTATTTCCCGCGCAGATTTATCATAAACACAAAAATCCCGTGTTTTCCCGTTCCCGTGGGAATTTCGGGAAATCCTTTCTTAGTGCTCACCTACACTCCCTAAGGAACCTACGTGCCAATTTTCAGCTTTCTACGCCCATAGTTTCGGCTCTGCGTTGTCTGTCAGTCAGTCAGTCAGTCAGTCAGTCAGTCAGTCAGTAACGGAAGAGTTTTATATATATTGATTTTCGTAGGTATCTACTAAGAATAGGTACTGACACTATGACGTTGCTCAGTATTTTTAGGGCACTGTGGTAGGTATATATTTTAGTTTACAAACCAAATAAAGCTACACACTATATACCGAGTGTTTCTGACAAGGCGGTAATAAATCAAAGGAAGGACTCAGCTCACCATACCTAACAACTTTCCCAAAGCAACATGGGTCGAAATATCAAAACCTTGCGTGTTGTTTTTATGTATTTGAAACAAATAAACTATTTATGTTGAAATCAGGATTAACTTAATGGTTTTACTTCTCGCATTTTTTTTTTATTTTCGATAAGTGTGGAACCGAAACGATCTCAATTCATTTCGCATACCTTTTCCCAGCACATTATGTCGTCAGTAATTTGTGTCATCTGGCAACATTAGAGGGTGTCGGAGTGTCGGGCCGTCTGTTCTGCTGACACTCAAAAAAATGCCTGGATCTCGTCTGGCCGCACAAAGTCTGGTCGGACTCGGACATTATCTATGATTAACGAAAAACGGGTTCTGTTATTCAGAAACATACTGTACAATGTATATTTTTAGCCGACTTCAAAAAAGGAGGTTATCAGTTTGACCTATATGTGTATGTATGTTTGTCCGCGATTATCTCGCGTTTGGCTGAACCTATTCTGATGCGGTTTTCACAAAAGTATTTGTTACATTCAGGAGAAGGTTTTAGTACGTATTTTAACCGACTTCGAAAAAGAGGAAGTGCTCAGTTAATGTTTGTGTCAGTTTAATGAAGGCTTGAATATCATAAAACCAAGTTGTTTCTCGCTATCTGGCTGTATTGTATGATTGTATGACTGCTCCGTGGCTCAGTTGGCATTGATGTGGACTGAGTAAGCGTGTGCACCTGGGTTCGATTCAAGCCTTTTTTGTAAAAAATAAATTATAATTTTATTAAATTAGCATTCTTATTGCAACTTTCACAACTAATCCCTGATTCGACTGTACCTAACCCTCAAAAAATCGATTCTTTGCGAGATTTTCCAGCAATTTCGCAGTGAAACCTAATTCTTCAACCCTTCCCCTCTGTTTTAATTAACACCAAAAATTCCCGAGCCGGATTGAGCTATAAATTGTTCAGCATTGTGATGGAGTAAGGAACTTATGGAATTCCGTATGTGCTTAAAAAAAGTGACAGTTAATATCCCGCCCTTGATGTGCATTGTTTGATTTTAGTTTATAGATCCGTTACTTTTTTATTAATTATCGGCGACGGCCTATTATTGGCTATTTATGTCTATTAATTTTACTATTGTGTTAGATTAAAAGCTGGTTGGCACTCCATACTTGTAAAATAATCAATATCAATACATAGTATAAAACAAAGTCGCTTCCCGCGTCTGTCCCTATGTATGCTTAAATCTTTAAAACTACGCAACGGATTTTGATGCGGTTTGTTTTAATAGATAGAGTAGAGTGATTCAATAGGAAGGTTTATAAGTATAATACATACACAAAATAGTAATAGGTTACGCGGTACGAAGTTCGCCGTATACTACTACTACTACTAGTAATATAATAAAATAATTTTTGATTTAAGATGAAGATAAAGATAAAAAACGATTTAATGCCAATATAAAACCAGTAAGTACATAAAAAGACAAATAACACAAACAGTAATTAATTTATTAATTTTTTACTCTAGATCTTCAAGCCTTAGAAAAACTTTTAACAACAAACAGTAATACATAAAACACTCATAACCTAGTTATTATTTAAAACGCTAAAAAAAATACAAGGGACCAAGATCTTATGCACTAGGAAACTCTTTTTTGATAAAAATCCTTACTTTAGGAGTTTTTTTCCTAAACTGGCGTCACTTGTTCGCGTAAAAAGACTTTAAAGCAACTACCAAAATGTTTGTGCTTTAGGTGTTCTGTGAATAATATTCAACAGTGGAAGTTTTTCGGCTGAGTCGATAATGGTCAGTCCATAGGTTTCGCAGTCATTGACCACTAATGGCTGCATGGACGTACCAAATTGACAAGCCGACGATTTTCACATGTTCCTATGAAGGACGGAAAGTGGGAGGAGGAAAGAATTATAATTTTATCACATTAGAGAGAGATAGAGTGTTATTAAGTGAGTTGGAAAGAGGCGTGTGCATGACAGGGTTATTTATTTAACCAATTTAAAAAAAAGGAGAATTTAAAGTATGTACCCTACGAACAACAATAGTTATTGTTGTTCGTAGTATGTACCTACCTGTATTTATAAATGTATGTGTACATACAGTGTGGCGGTCTAGGACGGGGTAACAGATTGGTCTCGTCCGCCTTAAACTGTATTACCAAAGAACAAGAGCTATTTTGGAATATAGAAAAACCGGAAGTGTTACGCTGTCCTAGACCGCAACTGTACCTATATGTATGATGTGTTTGTCCATGATCATCTCGCGCTCTCCACTTCTTTTGATGCGATTTTCAGAAAAGTTATTTTTTATATTCGGGAGCCGTTTTGGTGTTTTAATTTAACCGACATTGAATAAGAGGAAGCTTCCAGTTCCAGTTTATGTATGTGTCAGTTTACGAGAGGCGGGTCCGTTTTAAAACAAGTACTGTAGGGGATCTATGTAGGGCTGGCTTAATAAAAGACGAGAATGCGGTAAAAATGATGGCGCCGATGCAAGTTGGCACGGGCAGATCGCTCGCTGGTGAGGTGCGTACTAGAGGTAGGTCGGCCAACTTGCGGACACCCTCATATCGTTTATTTTATAACAAAATCAAATGTGTGGATGAATGTATAGCGTACCGGCGTGTGAATGTGTGCGTGTGTGTGCAAGCGCGTCGTCTACAAGTAGGTTATGGCAACGTGGTTGTTATGGCAATGATGAGAACTGTGACGCGGGAGTACCGGGTTGATTCTTGGCGAGGGCGAACATTGTACTGATGTTTGTTTCGTTTTGTGTTGTGTATTGAGTATACAGGTTCTATCTAGTTAGGGGTCTGCCTGAGTGTGTTGAACTCTTTTTAAATTCTAATTAGTGTTATTTTTTAAATTATACTCTCCAGATAAAATTGGGTGTCACAAAACCAAGGAAAACGAAAATTTTATAGGAAAATTAAAATATTATATTATTTTTGACAAAAAATATTCCTTTACACCATGTATAAAAAAAAAGAAGATTAACAATACTGTAATAACATTTGTATTATCAGCCAATACCTAGTCAAGCATGAAACTAATATTTCACAAGTCCACACGAAAATTGACCTAAACACAAAGCAATAGGATATAAATTTGCACAGCAAACTGACCCCTAGGAAAAGAAGCAATATTTCATATTGTGAATATTACATAACGCATGTGTTCCCAACTTAATATCTTTTTTTGGTCCAACATTCGGTGTTATTTCGAATTTATATCTTTCAATTTCCTCAGAGGCGCAGCTTAGGCGAGACGAAAATTTTTGAAATCCTCTTCCGTAATGTTCGTACACATTTACTAATACAAGAAATAACCCTTATTACGGCTATAAAGTCAAGTTTAAGAGCCAGTTTACAGCGATGCTAGTGCCATTAGCGAAAAAATAAAATCTTCTGAACAAAGGCAAATATCAAAAATGTGGCACAGTATGACACTAGATAATGTAGCCTAGAATTTTTAGGGCACTGTTGTAGCCGTATGTAAGACCAAAGAAAGCTACAAAGTGTTGCTAAAAGTGGCCACTTTTAGCAGCAATCTGTGTATAATTTTGTCCTTTTAAGTTAAGACTACTTTACTGTGCATAAAAAATACTAAGCAAGATTATCTAGTGTAACATTTTTCATATTTCCCTTAGTTTAGAATTTTTTTTTTTTCGATTATGGCGCTAGCATCGCTGTAAACTGGCTCTTATCGAAGTTGAATGCCATTTGAAGAAAAAAAAAAACAACAGTGCGAGAAAACCATTGAAAACCGCTCGCAGTGTCATGGCGTCGGGCATGACGTTCAATAGCTTTCTTCTGATTGCGCGTAAAAACAATCCCCAAACCGGCAGACGCAGAGTATGCAGACTCCCCATAAGGTGGACGACCTGGACGAGTTCAGACGACCTGGTGAAGGCTGCAGGAGTACACCGGATGATGGTCGCTGTGGCGTTCTCTAGGGGAGGCCTATGCCCAGAAGCCCAGTAGGTCCGGGCGTAAGAATTGGTCTACGGTATGCCCTGCCAAGCGGATAAGCTCGTTGAAGTGGCAATGGGCAGGTCATATAGCCCGCAGAACAGATGGCCGCTGGGGCCGAAAAGTTCTCGAGTGGAGACCATGGATCGGCTAGCGCAGCGTAGGACGTCCACCGACCAGATGGACGGATGATCTGCGCAAGGCTGCGGGTCCACGCTGGATGCAGGCCACCTGCGATCGGTACAGATGGAGAGCCTTGAGGGAGGCCTATGTCCAGCAGTGGACGTCCTACGGCTGAAATGATGATGATGATGCCCTGACTGTCGTAAGAGGCGACTAAAAGGGGTCTTAAGGGCAGTGGGTGTGAAGTGCGGGGGCCCGACACACTCATCAAACGACCCTGAGATGGACGGCGGCACAGCTTGTGGCACTGTGCCGCCGCAGCTACAAAGGCGAACAACATGCCCTCCCTGAGCACGAAGCTGATAGCAGCTGAGCGTGAAAAGAACTTCGGACGCCAATAATGTATGGTTACCGGGGTCCTTCCCAAAAGCGCCAAGACCGTCGCAGGGGGGGTTTAGTGGGTGCGAGCCCCACATACCCCCGACGCTCCCCCGATCGTCGGTACAAAAAAAAAGGCCTATGCCCAGCAGTGGACGCGTCTTTTGGCTGACATTATGATGATGATGTTTAGTAGAAATGCTTCGTCTAGGGACAGAAGTGAAGAGTTAAAGTAAGAAAATAAATCAAAAGAAAAAGATTAATGAATAAGTAATGGGACTGCAAATTAAAATCAAACAATGCCCTCCCTAGGGCGGGGGTTAGAACTCTTTGACGGTTACTTTTTGTAGGCGAGGTCAAGGGTGGGAGAATTTATACAACACAAGTCGACCCGGCGAACTCAGTACCGCCTAACCTATAACTATTTTGCACATGTATTATACTTTTAAACCTTCCTCTTGAATCTCTCTATCTATTAAAAAAAACCGCATCAAAATCCGTTGCGTAGTTTGAAAGATTTAAGCATACATAGGGAATGACGCGGGAAGCGACTTTATTTTATACTATCTATCTATAATGATGATATTTATACTTGCACAACATAGTAATTAGGTAAGGTGGTACGAAGTTCGCCGGGTCGACTAGTTGTCATATATGACAGTGGCTTCAATAATATCATCGATACATAGTACTTATAAAATAAAGTCGCTTCCTGCGTCTGTCCCTATGTATGCGTATCTTTAAAACTATGCAACGGATTTTGATGCGGTTTTGTTTAATAGATAGAGTGATTCAAGAGGAAGGTTTATAAGTATAATACATGCACAAAAGAGAAAAAGGTTAGGTGGTACGAATTCCGCCGGGTCGACTAGTATATTATATATTGACAAAATAATAACAGCGTGTGAAGTACTTCAGCTAGAATATCTCAACAAAGACCAGAAGGTAAAGGTAGCTTGTTTGCTCAGGCTAATTGGAAATATACGGCGGTTGTGACGCTGCGGGCTAGGGCTAGTGTTGGGACTGGTCGAGACTGTTTTATCGACTCGATAGTATACATTAGGGGGTTTCGTCCAATCTGATCCGGAAAACGGATCACAATCAAAACTTCCGTTTACTCCGATATATTTCAGTTTAAGTTTTGCTTCCGTTTACTCCGATATATACCATGTTAGCCATTAAGGCTCATCTGAAGGGTAATGCCAATTTAGACCAGCTTGCCATCGCAACTGGCTTCCCTCGAGGTAATGGACCAAACCCAAACGGATTACACCTAGCAAGCAAAAAAGTCTAATATAAGGGTAGGGTCAGTGGTTTGCAGCCTTTTTTTTATTTAAAACTTTCAAAATGTAAACTGTTTTCGGTAATAGACCCTGACCCTTTGCAGCTCTACATTTCTTCCATATTCCTTTGACTTAGATAGAACTTTTAATCAAGCCAACTTAGACTACCTTAGAGTCTTACTTTGGCCCCTGGGGATCCACCAGACCAATTTTACTACTGCTATAAATCAAGCAAAAAGTCGATAAAGCAGCAACTGCCGAAGACCTCAAACAGCGCAAATACGCTACCCTTAGTGATAGCCACCCAGCGTGGCAACGCAGCCAGCCTGCTGGGCACGGTTCCGAACAGTGGCGGCAATTTGCATGATATATTCTATTTGTAGGTTTGTTTGTTATTTTTTTCAGGTTTTATATAACTGTCGCTACCGTTAATGAATTGTTAATAATTTTATGTTTTAAATAGATAAATATATGTTTTTGTTACTAAAATGAAACATAGAAAAATTTATAATAAATTCCAGTCGCTTAAAACAAGACAGCATCCACTAAGTCTTATAAAAATTTATGTAACGGCACCATTTGTATGATGCGTTAAGAATTTTAAATCACAAAACGTTGCATTAATAATCGATATCGATAACAAAAAAGCCCAACCCTCCCAACGGGGGTTGTATAAATATTAAGCAGAGACAAACGGGTAGGAGCCATTGTACCTGCCCACCCTCAGGCTGACGATTTTAGGGTTAGAATCCACTTTTGGGGCTGCAAACGTATTTTAGAGGGGTCAAACGACGTATGAAAAGATAATAGGAGAAAAATTCCGTAACTAAAAAAACTTCGACGATATTTTTTTGGGAAAGCGTTGAAAAGTGGTTGTGTTGCGCTAGTGTGTGATAAATAATTAAATCAAATCACAATTTTTTGTTTTTTAAAAAAGGAACCCGCCTTCAATAAACTGTAAACTGACACATACATCAGTTAAACACTTCCTCTTTTTCAAACTCGGTTAAAATAGGAACTAAAACCTTCTCCTAAATTGCAACAAATACTTATCTGAAAACCACAATTGGTTTAGCTAAATGCGAGATAATCGCAGACAAATATACAGATCAAACTTATAACCTCCTTTATGAAGTCGGTTAAAAACGCATCATTTTGTGGAGCAAAATGTGGAATAATATTAAAAAAAATGTGTGCGATTTTAGAAACCCACAATTAATTCCAGATCATCTTAGGGATCCTGACGCTATTTGCGATAATTTTTCGTTAGTACCTGGACCTGATAAAATTGACACTGAAACTATGGATTTTTTTAAATCAAATAGGTATTGCTCGTCTAATTTTGTCCTAGATACCGTTGACGTAAATAAAGTTGCTAAAATTATAATGTCTATTAAAACGAACGCTCAGGGTGCCGACCAAATCATTATGGATATGGTAATTTTGTCACTACCGCATACGTTAGAAATAATAACTCACATAATTAACATGTCCATCCGCACAAGCACATTCCCAGATATATGGAAAATGGCTTTGATTAGACCGATCCCCAAGAAGACCGACCCGCAAACGGTAGGTGATTTAAGAGCTATAAGCATTCTACCTTATCTTTCTAAAATATTGGAAAGAGTGGTCTGCGAGCAGGTGGAAAGATACGTAGAGAAAAATAACATTCTGCCCAGTCACCAATCTGGTTTCAGAAAGGGACGCAGCACTAATACTGCTCTTTTAGATGTTGTGGATGAAATCCTTGCCGAACAAGATTCTGGAAAGGGTTCTGCTCTAATTCTATTAGACTTCTCTCGTGCATTTGACTGCATCAACACATCTTTAATGCTCTCAAAACTTACATACTATGGTTTTGATGTAGCGGCGGTAAGATGGTTTGAGAGCTACCTCACAAACCGTTCCCAGCAGATAAGTCTGACCTGCAAAGATGGTAGCCAATCACTTTCAAGATGTGTTCCAGTTGAAAGGGGTGTTCCTCAAGGCTCAATTCTGGGTCCACTGCTATTTATTATTTACTGCGCCGACATTATTAATTGTATTAACCATGCTGCTTACCACATATATGCAGACGACCTTCAATTACATCTTTCTATAGAACTGGATAATATCGCATTGGCTGAACATCGGCTTAACAGTGACCTTCATAATGTTTCGGTTTGGGCATCCGGGAACGCCTTGGTTTTGAATGCCTCAAAGTCAAAGTTCATGATCTGTGGATCCAAGAAACAAATGGAACACCTGAATCAAAGACTCAACTTGCAAATAGATGGTGTTCCTCTAGAGCAAGTACTGGAAGCTAGGAATCTTGGTATTCAAATGGACAGCAATCTTAGGTTCGAAAACCATGTGCTCGAAATTATCAGAGGATGCTTTTATAGACTAAGGGTGCTGTATGGCGTTCGGGAATATCTTACGGTAGAGCTACGGACTAAGCTGTGCGATAGTATTATTCTGTCTAAAATAAATTATTGTTTATGCGTTTATGGTCCCTGTCTACTGAAGAAAACGCACAATATGCTTCAGCGTGTACAGAATGCTTGCGCGAGATTTTGTTTTAAAATCCCGCCTCGCACACATGTCACGCCCTACCTGAATGAGTCTAACATTTTAAAGATTGATGGTAGATTGGAACTTTTGCTTGCTACCTTGTTATTTGATATAGTTCAAACTAAACAGCCTTCTTACCTGTTTAAAAAACTTGAATGGCGGGCGGATAGGAGAGCAGTGAGAAATTGTTCCAAAATTCTTTATACGCCAAGACACCGCACTGTTACTTTTCGAGGTAGTTTTAGATACCAGGCGAGCAGGTGTTGGAACAATATACCTCCCCCCATACGCAGTTCAAACACTAAAGGCACATTCAAGAAAATTTTCCGTAAATACTTAATTATGAGACAAAAGGAAAATTCTTGAATGCAATACAAATTAATATTATACTACTCGTATATATCGACTGTTATTTTACTCTGTTTTATGGTATCATTCTACCTTTATTTCGTTTTATTTAAATATATTTTATTGTTATTGTTATTTTTTGATGCATCTTTTACTATATTATTACTAAACTATCTGTTTATATGAACAAATTATATACATTTTTATCCAGCTGAATTTATTTATTTTATATTTTGTTCATCGTAATTTTTTATTTTTATTATTTTTTTCTGAAACTATTGTTTAAAATATTTAACTAACGTTTAATTTTATATTGTTTTATATTTAAAGTTTCGTCAGTATGTATATATTAACCTTTATATTTTACTTTTTAATTTAATTTTTATTCCTATTTTATTTTTTAATTTTTTTTTAATTTTGGGTAATGGCAGAATACCAGCGCAGCGTAAGGTATATTTATATTTTTCAGCTGCATATGCTGAGCCAGAGCCTTTTCAGTGTTGCAGTTGCGGTGCAACAATTTTGTATGTACAGAGTATTAATACCGTGTCTGTTGTAAGTAGATAACTTATTTATAACTCGTATTATTATTGAATGCATATCGTGTAATGTTTTGTATCGTAACTGTTACATTGAATAAATATTTCATTCATTCATTCATTCATTCATTCATTTTCGGAAAGAGCTGTCTAGCTCCTTCTGTGGACTGTTGCCACTAACTCTATGTTTGTTTCCGGTCTGGGTGTAATGTTCGGTCTCTGTATATGTTTCAGGCACCCTAGATACAGGTTCTTCCTAGTTAGGGGCTCTGAGTGTGATGCGTTATTATTATTATTATTCTTCGGTATCACGGGATGGAGCCCGGTCCTTTGAGAGGCGTGCGAGGGGACGAATCCAACTCGTAGAGGCCCTTTCGAGAGTTTTGCTATATTGTATATGGATCACCAAACAGGCACCGCCACTAAATGCACAAATAGATCATGCACCCAGAGGCGGCACCCAGAAGGTGATAGGAACTATTGTAAAATGGATGACAAGAAATGGTTTATGGGGGTGAACTGTTTAATGTACCGGTTAACTGGTGCTATGGAGTGAAATACCGGTACGCGTGCCTTTAATGCAACATTTCACTAATTATCATGGCAGGCGGTGACTCGCTGTCCACTGGGTGGGCTTCCACTAAGTCGCCGATATATTGGCAACGGGTCGCAACACTGGGCGTGGACAGCTAAGGTTGTCGAGCTCAGAGGCGGGGGGGTGTGTGTGTGTGTGATGACTGCATGTGAGTGTGCGTGTGATGACTGCGTGTGTCCCCCTGAAGGTCTAGGGTCCGTGGTGTCGCCACTCACCATCGACTCGCCACAAGCCGTCCCTGCGGTGACAATGGAAGTTCCAGACTGAAAGTACTGGAATTTCCACTGGGCGATGGGGTCGTCACATCCCTACGCCATTTTATTTTTCTCTTTCTCTTGGAAACCAGGATGGAGCCCGGTCCTTTGAGAGGCGTGCGAGGGGACGAATCCAACTCGTAGAGGCCCTTTCGAGAGTTTTGCTATATTGTTAATGGATCACCAACTTAGTATTATTATTACTTATTATTTTTAAAACAGATGTTTTGGCGAGTTATGTACGTATATACTATGAGCCCCGTTACGCAAAGACTTATCCGGTGCGGACTTTAGTATCTAAAGCTACAGATAAATGAAAAAACAAAAAATCTTAGTCAAAAACAAACAAACTTGACGTGACTTCGGAAAACCGGGATCGTTCCCCGGCGGGGACCAATATTTTTATGATGGATATTATACATAGACTTTATTTCAATAAATAAGTCTCTTGAAATATTGACTTTTCCATATTTTAGCACAGATTAAACCTTCTCTGGACTACGACAAACGTGTTTCAAAACTAAAATCAACCAAATCAGCCGGGCCGTTCTCGAGGTTTAGCGAGACTAACCAACCATGATTCTTTTTTATATTGACTGCTCCGTAGCTCAGTTGGCAGTGATGTGGACTGAGATGCGTGTGCACCCGGGTTCGATTCCCGGAGGGGCGAATATCGGTATGATGAATATCGATGTTTGTTTCCACTCAGGGTGTAATGTTCGTCTATGTATTTGTTTCGGGCACCCTAGATACAGGTTCTTCCTAATTAGGGGCTCTGAGTTTGATGTATTATTATTATACTAATTATCATCTGTTTAGCGGGTTATGTATGCTTAAATGAGCCCCGTTACGCGTAGACTTATCCGGTGCGGACTTTAGTATCTAAAGCTACAGATAAATGAAAAAACAAAAATTCTCAAAAACAAACTTGACACGTGACTTCGGAAGGCCGGGTTCGATTTATGGCGAGGGCAAATATTTTTATGATGGATATTAATTATATTATTCATAGACTTTATTACAATGAATTACTTAAAATCTTCTTGAAATATTGACTTTTCCATATTTTAGCACAGTTTTCTCAAAAACTGCGACAAAAGATAGAATGACAACATTAGAAGGGTTAAATATCAAGTAATTTAGACTTTTGGTATTCCGCAGAGATTTCACGGAGCTGCGGATTTCAATCGTTTGGCAAATTTGTGTTAATTTTAATTAAGACAATTGTGTTCTTAGGGTTGGTGAAATGTTTAATGAGTTTGTCCAATTAAAATTATTTTATTGTTACTAAATTATTATTTTTTTATGTTGACTGTGCTTTCGGAGTTCGGTGTTCGATTACCGGCGGGGACAAAAGGTAGGATATTATAAGAAAAAAGAATACGGAAAGAAAAAAGAAGACAGAAAGAAAGAAGATAGAAAAAATAAAGAATGAAGAAAGAAAAAATGTGTCAAACAGTGACACACAATAAAATAAAGAAAGTCAAACAAAAAAAAACACACACACTCGTAATGCTATGCCACTGTTGCAAAGGGCACTGCCTCAGCATTTGCTTTTATCATAGAATATCGATCTTCGTTTACGTGCTCTGGTTGCGATTGTATGTCTTTCTATGTGCTTGGTACCTAAGATACAGGATCTTCCTAGTTAGGGGCACTGTGTGTAATGTGGTGATAAAATTATAAATGTTTTTCTATTAATTTGATACTAGTCGACCCGGCGAACTTCGTACCGCCTAACCTATTACAATTTTGTGCATTTATTATACTTATAAACCTTCCTCTTGAATCACTCTATCTATTAAAAAAGACCACATCAAAATCCGTTGCATAGTTTTAAAGATATAAGCATACATAGGGACAGACGCGGGAAGCGACTTCATTTTATACTATGTACTAGAGGCTGCCCCGCGGTTTTTCCCGCGCAGATTTCTCATAAACACAAATATCCCGTTTTTTCCCGTTCCCTTGGGAATTTCGGGAAATCCCTTCTTAGTGCTCACCTACACTCCCCAAGGAACCCGCGTGCCAATTTTCAGATTTCTAGTTTAGGCTCTGCGTTGTCTGTCAGTCAGTCAGTCAGTCAGTCAGTCAGTCAGTCAGTAACGGAAGAGTTATATATATATTGATTGATATTGATATTGATGATTACGGGATCCGGTCCTTTGAGGCTGACATTTTTAGTCGTGTCTTTGCTCGCACTCGCACTTAAAAGTGTTAAAATGTAACTTTAAATCGGTCTCCACTCCTAACTGATATCCTAGTAGAGTTCCGACTTCGATAAAGTTAAACTAATGCTCGATAGAGTATAAGACAGCTTGAGCCAGGATGACTTCTTGGCTGTTGAACTAACCTTTTTAGTCCAAGATGGCGGCTGTTTACTTTATCGCGTCTGATGAAGGCGCCTATAAAAACCACAGTATAATCACACAACACAACACATTACACTCAGAGCCCCTAACTAGGAAGAACCTGTATCTAGGGTGCCCGAAACACACACAGAGACGAACATCACACCCAGACCGGAAACAAAAATCGATATTCATCATATCAATATTCGTCCCGCCCAGGAATCGAACCCGGGTATGGTAGTATGGGCCTCTATATTTATCAATATGTTTTTACTCTATTACACGTAAAGAACTTTCTAAGTGTTACCGTAGTCTAACCCTCTTATTCATAAAAAGTTAAAGAACATTTTAGTTATTTGACGTATGTCAATTTTGACTGGATGTCACGTATTTACCTTACAACAAACCAGATCCAACCAAATCTACTGTATCTTTATGAATAAGACGGTTAGTGTATAAATAATACCGGTTTAAATCGCTTATTTGTATGAAAAATAGTGATTTAAACCTAGTGTATTGATTTAGACCAGGTTTAACCCTTTTTGTGGTAGACCCGTAATGTTTTTACAGATCGATTTGCTTGAATCGCCAACTAAGAAAGTGTTTTTTTCTTCTCTGATCTGTGATCGCCACGCTCCGGAGACGGATTGGCGATCGCATTGTGGCGCTTTAAGTACAGTAGCGGACACGGTCGGCGTAACACTTCCGGTTTTTCTGTATGGCAAAATAGCTACTTTTCTTTGGTAATCCAGTCTAGGGCTGACGAAACCATAGACAAATTTGTTACGGCCTCCTAGACCGCCACTGTACAAGTGCTGCCCATCCTTCGGCTGTTCCCTTAGTCGCCTTTTACTACACCCACGGGTGGTGAAGAAGGTGGTATTCTGTGCCGACACCAAACGGTGTATGGTGTCTCAAGTATTCAAAGTTTAATGGTGAAAAACTGCTAAAATGTTGAATGTTACCACTCAGACAGCCCTAACACAAGAAGTTTTTAATTAAATATTTAAATTCATGCTACGACTCCGAGATAAGGCCTGTTACAATCGCTGCTGTAGAGCGAGATAGAGTTTTTGATACTTGTAAGAAAGTTTTTTTTTTTACTACCAGTCACCGCGAGAAGCAATCTGAAAATAGCGGCAGAATGCATGCTATTTCGCGTATATTAGTATGAGGCAGTTCATACAACAGCCGCTATTTTCCGATTGTTTATTTATGTGCGAAGGTGATACCTCCTTGCGTTCTAAATTTTTGAGAATGTTCTGTAGACTAGACTATATAACCCGGTGATAGTGTAGCTTCCCAACAGTGAGATAAATTGAAATCGGTTTAGTACTTTTGGGGCCTATCCAATGCAAACAAACACACAATCAAATCTTTCTGCTTTATTATATTATTAGTAAAGTTACCATAATTTGCATGTGAACCTTGAGCCTGTTAGAGGTAATCTTGAGTTACAAAACTTCAGCTTTATAGGACTTATCATTATCATTACATAGTATAGAACAAAGTCGCTTCCCGCGTCTGTCACTATGTATCTTTAAAAGAATGCAACGGATTTTGGTCGATTTTTGGTTTATTTGGCAGTTTTTTTTTAGAAAGAGTGATTCAAGAGGAAGGTTTATATGTATAATACATGCACAACATAGTAATAGGTAAGGCGGTACGAAGTTTGCCGGGTCGACTAGTAAAAATTAAACGTAAAAATGAATATTATTTAAATATTAAACTTATTTTAATATGGTGAAAAGCATACTTAAGTGTTTAGTGTATTTTTATGTGGCTATGCTTGCGCAATTTCTTTTTAAACCTAAACGTTATGGCAACTATCCGTTCCCGATATAATTTTTCGGTAAAAAAATAGCCTGAGTCCTTTCTTTATGGTCCGTTTTAAACTATCTCTGTACCAAACGGTTACTAAGTAGTTTTGGCGTGAAAGTAAAACACACAGATAGGGAGCCTGAGTTACTTTCGCATTTATAATATTAGTATGAAAATAGGAAGTATCAAAACCTTTCATTCAAACAACAAGGCGTACTTCTTAAACATAACGCCAAGTCAAATTGTGCAGTCAAGTGTTATATCCTGTCGCTCCACGCTCTCGGGGGTAGACAGAAACTGAGACGACATTTTGTCTTTTAACCGACAATCAGAAAAGAAGGAAGATCACAATTCGTTTTTTTTAAGTGAAAATACAACCTTTTTAAGATCACTCGTTCGTCTGTCTGTCACAGTAATTTTTCTCAGAACTACTTATAAAAGAAGTAACTGTATTGAAATACTTATTGCATATTCCCATGTTGCTTTGGTATAGTTGTTAGGTATTATATGGTGAGTTAAATCAATCGTTTGATTTATAAGTGTCTTTTTAGTATGATCCTGTAAGCCAAAAACGGAAACAACAAGTAAAAAAATAAATAATTATACAGAAATATGTTTCATATTAATTTTTCGTTAGGCAAAGCAAACATTTACTACATACGGTTCTTCCTAGTAAGGGACTCACAGATTGTGATGTGTTATTATTAGTTGTATGGAAGTATGGTTTTTTAATAGGAGACAAAAAGGGCAATGGGCAACCTTATCAATAGCTAAAACTTGTTTTTTTTTTTCATTTTATTTCACCTTATTAATGTTTTCGTACACTTTTTTCTATTTAACTAAACATCGACGGTATTCAAACTCGACACCCAAAGCCATTTAGGAGGCATAGCACAGAAGTAGCGCCACTCGCGAAAAAAATTAATATTTTCTAAACTAGGGCAAATATCAAAAATGCGAAACAGCATTCCACTAGATAATGTAGCCTAGTATTTTTAGGGAACTGTTGTAAAGCTGCTAGGTTTAAGACCAAAGAAAGCTTCAAAGTGTTGCTAGGTTAGGACTACTTTACTGTGCTCAAAAAATACTAAACAAGATTATCTAGTGTCATACTGTGCCATATTTTTGATATTTGCCTTAGTTTAGAAGATATGATCTTTTTTCGAGAATGGCGCTAGCATCGCAGTAAACTGGCTCTTAACCACCAAGCCACCTAGGGCTGTAAATCACACTGCTTGACGTCCAAAAAGCCTGCAAGTGATTTAATAGCACTTTAGTTTTGGATTGGGGCTTGAGGCAACCCTGTTATGTATGTGTGTAAGTATATTTATATGGATACTGGGCGATACATTTATCGAGTAAGTATAGCACGCTAGTGTCTCCATATACACGGTAATTACCGTAGAAAATACTGTAATCAGGTCCAATCTACGATTTATGGTAAACATTGTATTACCGTGCCATTTGTCCTATTTTCAACGTTTTTTTTTTTTTAAATTAAATTTGATGAAAATGGGGGCTTTTCAAAGTGAAAATAAAAATAGTTTCGTAATACGCCTGTAGATAGAGTTTTATTTTGTGATAGAAAGGTAGGTTCTAATCAGTTCAAAGTTTGAAACAAAACAAAACAAAAACTTATACGTGTTATTTTGAGCTTTCAGTGATTTATTTAACTCATCGAAAGTTTTTTTTATTTAGGTCAAAACAAATGCAAATCCATATTTTTAAACACGAAAAATACACGGTTTACAAGGTATCCTTTTTAACCTTACACGGTAATTTCTAGTAAAACTACGGTATTTTTACCCTAAAAACTTTCATCAAAATTTATAGAAGCTGCATAAAAGTACTTTAAAAATTATAAGCAAGATTATCGAGTGTATATATTTTTTTTTTCGAAATTGGCGCAAGTATCGTGCAGATCGCGGACGGAGCGATACGCTTGTTTGATTTGACTAGACGCGATACAAACGAACAAATGGACGGACGAGATGCTAGCACTTGTCTTAAGTATTTATTATTAACTAATAAATTGCATTCTATTTGCGATGCTAAACGATGTCTTTTTAGATACAGGGTGGTCCATTTATAACAATACAGTATTTCAGTTTGGAGTGTGGCTTGAGGATCGGATGCATGTGGAGTGGACCTTTCATGCTTCTTTCCAAACCGAAAAACACATTTAATGAATTTAATCTATAATCTTTCTTTGAGTGACGAAAAATAAAAATGGGAAGTAAATAAATAAATAAATATACAATAACTTTTACAAAATACTTATGACAAGGGGTCTCTTTTTAAGTAGAAACTACCTGTATTAAGAGACTCCACTCTTCCACGATGTCAGTGTGCTAAGAGATACAACGCTTAAATAGCTTAAATAATAAAAGTACATATTTTAAAAATAATTGTGTGTCTGTCTGTCTGTTTGTCGGTTAGTGTTTACAATTGTAACATTGTATTGTTTGAAGTAACTTATAAAGTCTGTATTCCTGTCCGTTTTATATAAACTTGATTTTTTTGGTGTTTACAAATTAATAAGGTTGAGATAACATATTTATACCAATATTAAACCTCTCACGGTTTCCGTTCGCTAGTAATAACCAGCAAAAGGAATTAAAATTTTACAATAGTAAAAATTTATGATGTTTTAATTTTCTTATGAATGAAAGTATTGAAATACAAAAGACTAGAGGCTGCCCCGCGGTTTCACCCGCGCAGATTTCTCACAAACACATAAATCCCGTTTTTTTACGTTCCCATGGGAATTTCGGGAAATCCTTTCTTAGTGCTCCTCTACACTCCTCAAGGAACCTTATTGTTGTTGCTTGTTTTTCTTGCTCATTCTGGGCAAAGACAAGTCTATAGATCCAAGATTTTAGTAGTATCTTATATTCTATGGCGTAACGAAGTTAGCCGGAAAAGCTCGTGTAACCATAAATTTACAGGAGCACATCAATCTGTACGATAAGTGTATTCAAATTTATTTATGTAGGTACATACATTAAAAATCTTTAACTAATAATAACACATCACACTCAGAGCCCCTAACTAGGAAGAACCTGTATCTAGGGTGCCCGAAACACACACAGAGACGAACATCACACCCAGACCGGAAACAAACATCGATATTCATCATATCAATATTCGCCCCGCCCGGGAATCGAACCCGGGTGCACACGCTTGCTCAGTCCACATCACTGCCAACTGAGCCACGGAGCAGTCGAGTCTAATTTAAGAGCATCCTGTATAACAGCAGACATTAACTACTCAGCGGTCGCGGACAGGCCCGCGTGCCAACTGTCTTCCAAAATAAATAACTGACAGAGACGCTCAACTACTCTCACTGTAGATATTAGGTATGTTACATATTTCGAAAGAAGATTTGATAATTAGTTTTTTTTGCAAAAAAACTAGGGATTTTGCAAAAACCCGGATAATTTGATAATAGGATTATTTTTTTTTTTCAATCATCCTGACAAAAAGCTGTTTTTTTTGCAAAAAACCTAGTCTAATTGAAAAATTTGAAACCTTCCTTTAACTCTGATTGGCTAAATTATTGCTGGCTAGTTAACTCATATTATGATTGGTTCGTTAAAATATCTTTGACGCTGCAGATAACCAATCAAAATAAGATTTAGACAGCAAGCAATACAATCTAGCCAATCAGAGATAGGAAAGATTTAAAAATTTTCAATTATACTAGGTTTTTTTTTGCGAAAAAACTGCTTTTTGTCAGGATGATTGGACAAAAACAGTCCTTATATCAAATTATCCGGGTTTTCGCAAAATCAAATCATCCTACGACCTAATTATCAAATCTTCCTACGACACATACAAAGCATAAAACTACATACCTACATGATCCTGAATGATAATGAGTTTAAAACTCGTATCAAAAAAGTTTTGATTAAGAAAGCTTATTACAATGTTGATGATTATGAAAACGACAAAGACGCATGGAAGTAGTCTAGCTCTGCACGATATTTTCATTATTTCATGTATGTACTTTAAATCTTATTAATTTATGTTCTTTGTATTGTAAATTGAATTGTAATGTCACATATATAAGAACAAAAAAAAAAAAAAAAAAAGAGAGAAATTGTAAAGTAGAGTTTGTTACCCCTTTCTTCTCTACGCTGTAAAATCATTGCGAAAGGGAGTAGAATCATTTGACAGAGGAGGGCTCGTTTGGGGGCGTCTCCAGGCGACCATTGTCGTAAGGCAAGGCAAACATTGTTTGCCTGAGCCAATTAGTGGGCACCCTGAACTACCTCGCCTCTATCAGTATAGGATACTTTACGAAATAAGGTATCAATATTAATTAGATTAGTCTAATTGACTTTCAATAAGCGATATCTTGTATCCTGTATTGAATAAATAATTTTTTACTTTTTTTACTTTTAGAATACTAAACTGACACTATTGTAACACAACCAATTTTGAGTATAGAATACACCGTCAAGTACCAAAGTAGGTAGTTAAGTACTTGTTTTTGTTAACTAGGTTGTAGAGAAAAAGTTTATTTAGTTTTGTCCATTATGTTTAAATTATAAAGAGACATTAAAAAAAAAAATGTGCGCCTAAGTTAGGCATTCATAATAGTGATACTCTTTTACTTCTTTACATCTGTAAAGACCTATGGTAACAAATAAAGATTATGATTCTGATTCTGTTACCTAACCTGTGTTTGTCTCTTTCAAACGTTACCTATGAATGTGATTTGATTATCATCATTAAAAATGATATCCGATAAGCGCCCTCTGCTGGACAGGTCAGCTACACTGATTTTTATCGCTTTAAGCGATAAGGTCACCCGTTGCATGCAAATTTAAATGTTTTATTTTTTACCCCGTTATTTTACTTACTTTTGTATCTTACTTTGTGTGCATTAAAGTGTTTTTTACTTTTACTTTAAGGCTTGGTGGTTCAAAAATTTGTGTTTTTGAGATTTTTTTAAACAATCTGAGACATACAAAATTGATGTCTTCATTCTGAAAAAAATATATGTGTTAGTTAAGGATCTAATCTAGTCATCATACTAAAGGGAAATAGGATCTAATTAATTTTAGTTGATAGAAAAAAATCTCAAAGTTACCCCTTTTTGTTCCGTTTTTTCCATTTTATTTTTAAACCGCTGATTGTTTTTATTTGATTTTTGGAATGAAAATTGCTGACCTTAAATTTTAGACATACTACTATAGTAAGAATTTTTAAGTTTAACGAAAAGACAAAAAACCAGCAAAAACTAAAAAAAAACATCGTTTTCGCGCGGTCCGATGCCATGCCGCGCCGCTCCCTACCCCGTCAGTACCCTTGTGGCCACGGCCGAGGCCGGTTCTGTGTCAAATTTTTGTTTTCGCGCTCTCGTATTTCGTTTTATTTTTATTCAAATGTAAACAAAATTTGACAACAGATGTCAAAACAATGAACCATAACATCTGATTAGGATCTGTATGGAGCTGAAAGAAACCAATTTTGATACCGATATTACATTTATAAAACCGTCGCATTACAAACTTACCTTTTTTATTCCCACAAATAAAACTTAAATCATAGGTTACTTATTATATAGTTATATCATATCTTTGTTAGTTCTGTGGCGCCGATAACACAATATTAATATTACATTAGCACAATATTACGTGGTATACTTACTCAAATTACTTTAAGAAGGCAGTAATTTATGTCTTAATAGAAAATGTTTCCTTTTTATTTAACGCTTTTCGGTTTTTTCGGCTGTTTAATTTTTTGATGAAAAGATTTTATTTTTTGCTTTTCAGTTTAATTTTAAGGAATTCCCCCCCCCCTCACTTCAAGGTTCACCTTCACCTCAAATCACCCTCCAAACGCTGGTCTCACACCCCTGAAGGTGGTCAGACGACCTGGTAAAGGTTGCGGCCTATGTCCAGCAGTGGACGCTATCGTGTGAGATCGGCTGCTTAAAATCAAAACCTAGTAACTCGTTCGAGCCAAAAAACGGGTCGACCACTTTAATTCGTTGCCCCGAAGAAACCAGACGCAATAGCGATTTCGGTGTTTGACCAAAAGTTTGACTATATTGTTGACTATAGTCACACTTAAATCGATCCCACTATTTTTTTTTTTTAATTTACCCAAATATGACAATGAAAACAATTTCAAAACATAGTATTTCACACTTAGTTAATTAACTAAGTGTGAAATACTATGTTTTGAAATACAATCTCTGAGTTAATTCTCTACTTTTTAAAGCAATTTATATTTTTAGTTGTACGTTTCGAATGAAAAATGTTATATTTTGAAGTGCATTCATTTAAAAGTTATACAAATGATTTATTTGTGGCAGAATTAAGTTTTGTTTACTATTTGGTTACGACTCGTGGTTAATTCAGCCAAATTTGTATACTGTTTTTGTAACTTACTAAATTCCATCAAAATTTGATTGATTTTATAATCGGCGCCAAATTCAAAACATAGTAAGTCAGCTTTCAAATTCATAACCTAGTAAGTCGGTTGAGTTGCTAGGTTTTTTTATTTGTAATCCGACATGCGCTATGTTAAGAATATGTACTTCATGGAAATTTCAATAACTTTTCCAAATTGGGTAGACTTAAATTAAATTTTATTTTTAAAATTACGTTAGAAACTGGGTGTTTTAAGGTTCATATCAAATCTATACCGCCTAGTAAGTCGAAAAATGACAAAAATGGTTTTTTTGCAAAAACACCAGTTACTAGGTTTTGAATTTGGGCAGCCGAGATGATGATGATGATTATTATTATATTAGTCGGCGAGGCGCTTCTCCAGAAGTCCCCCAGAGTCCTCCAGAAGAAGGCAGGTAGTCGCCACTTACAATGGAACTGGTGGGGCGAGTGTTGAAAATTTTGCGGTTTTTGTAATCCAATCGTCGTAGGTCGCCAATTTAGAGAACTCCTATGTCCGCCCGCCTGCAGTAGAAATAACTCCAGAGGTTGAAGAAGGGATGATATATTTACACATGGTTAGGTACACTATTTACAAGAAAATGAATGCATGTTAATGTGTACAGCGGCTGAGATGTACTGCCTAGCGCACGCAGGGCGTTGCGCGAGGCGTCGTGCGGGGCGTGCTGCGCCCAAATCAAATGTATAGCAATAGTATGAGACCGTTTACGGAGACGCGCATAGGCCTATGTTCGATATCGTATAAGGAAACGCGTCGGCTCCCGCGGCGGCGCCCGCGGCGGCGGCGACCGTGGTGGCGCCTGCGTCGGAACCCACACGACATCCCGCACAACACGCCGCGTCTTCGTAAAGGAGGCCTTAGGGTGTGATTTTAGTTCCAAATAAAAAAAGTTATCAACTCAAACTATATCGTTATTTGTTTTAAATTAAAACAACCAGTAATGTTTTATTTATATTGAGAAAACACTACAAAAAGGGTTTACTTTGATATTTATTTCTACAGAGTGAAATTCATTACATCTTGTTACTTTTTAATAACTTGTCTAAACTAAATCCTACATCTATATTTTTCAGAATTAAGAAATCTGTTTTATATTTCTCAGATGGTTTAAAAAAAACTCGTTATTACAAATACCTTACCTAAACGCAAATTCTTGTGCGCTGAAACGAAAATCGGAAAGAAAAATTGTGCGGTAGGTATAAACATCTCGATTTAACTTCGGCTTGTATGAAAAGTAATAAAATTTAAAACTGCCGCGACATTTCGCATTTCGACGCGCGCATGTCACAGCTGCGAGGGTGGGGGACCCTCATACCTAATTAGGTAAGAAGCTTCAAAGTACAGGCCGTTAATACAAAGGCAACCGCCTCCGTAGCCCAGTGGCGTAGCGCGTCGCGCCTTTGATTAGGGCACGGAAGGTTGTGGGTTCGATCCCCGCAGAAAACACCGCATATTGATTTCTCACAAAAAATCACGTTGTGGTTGTTTTCGGTTGGATAGGACATTGCAGGCTTGAATCACCTGATTGTCCGAAAAGTAAGATGAATCTTTGCTTCGGAAGGCACGTAAAGCCGTTGGTCCCGGCCGCAGTAGTGGTCGTTATAACCGCGGCGACAAGCTGGCCCCTTGTCACGTTGGTAATAAAAGCATAAACTCGGCTAAACGTGGGTCCGGCTCTTGAGCTGGTACCTCTGCCTAACCCTTCGGGGAATGAAAGGCGTGAGATTATGTATGTATGTATGTACGTACAAAGGCAAACATTGTGGAGAAAGATGAAGTACCGTAATCGCCACGCTTGGCAGGCGGGTTGGCGATCGCAGTGTGGCTCTTCAAGTATTTCAACGAAGGACGCTGCTGCCATACCTTCGGCTGTTCCCTTAGTCGCCTTTTACGACACCCGTCGGAGGAGTAGGTGGTGTTATTCTATGCCGATACCACAAGACCAAATGTGCTCGTTATCATCAGCCTGTAAGAGCCCACTGCTGGACATAGGCCTATTCTCTCGCACGCCCACGGTCCTGCGCCAGTCTGATGCACTGCTTACGGGACGACAGCGGTCACAGAGTGGTGGCCTAGAAACGGACGACGTGGAGTAGGCAGACCACCAGCCCGATGGTCTGACGACATAATAAATGTGCTAGCTTTGCCTTAAATTACTTTGTCATGAAATTTTGAATAGAACAGTGCAAAAAAGCTCTTGGTTAATTTGCATTTGTTATCCTAAAAACTTAAATATTCATGAAGCCTCCATTCCATATTCATAAGAAATTAGCCGGGACCAAACGATTGTATGGGTCTTAATTTCTTTTTTTTTTTTTAACTTCCCGCCTTATGTTTTCAGGGTTCCTTATAGAGGCATAGCACAGCTTAAGTAGCGCCACCCGCAAAAAAAAACTTCTTAACTAAGGCAAATATCAAAAATATGGAACAGTATCGTGCGTGCACTGCCGCGGGCACACTTCAAGAACAAAACATAGAAGAGAGCATCTTCCTTGTTCTGTGCATAGGCCTATGTTCGATATCGTATAACCGTATATCGTATATCGACTATTGTCGTAAGGCAATCCAACCATTTGTTTGCCTAGCCAATTGGTGGGCACCCTGAACTACCTCGCCTCTAGCAGTATAGGATACTTTACCAAATAAGGTATCAATAGCGATTAGATTATAATATGTAGTCTAATTGACTTTCAATATGTGATATATTGTATCCTAACTATACCAATATTATAAAGAGGAAAGATTTGTTTGTTTGTTTGTTTGTTTGTAACGAATAGGCTCCGAAAATACTGAACCGATTTGAAAAATTCTTTCACTGGTAGGAAGCTACATTAACCCCGAGTGTCATAGGCTATATTAGATTTTCAAAAAAATTAGGGATCCTTACCTAAACTCAAATAATTTAACCCAAGGTGCAATATTTTTTCCGTTGTTTACATATTTTGACAGGTGGTTTGTTGTTGTTGTTTGATTTTTATTCGGCCATTCTGGGCGGGCAAAAGAACATAGTCTATAGAGCCAAGTCTTTTGTTGTATCTTAAATTCTATGGCGTAACGAAGTAAGCCGGGAAAGCTCGTATTGAATAAAGATTTTTTGATTTTGGAGATGTGGTGAAATTATATTCCACCACGCGGCGGTTAACCAAAAATAATAAATTTATTAAACCCAAAACCACGTAACGTAAGCAAGTTAATAATTGAATTATGTTCAGAATAACGCCCGAGGGTTATTTGATTAGCTTGTATAAATATTGAGGGGAGATTTCTTGTGTTTATATAACATCCTTTGATATTATAAGTATAAGGTATAGAGCGAATTCAATGGGTATCGTTATCATCATCATCATCATCTTAGCCGTCATCCGTCCCATGATGGACGTAAGCCACTTCCGAAATTCGAGACAATCAAAAAAAGTAGAGTGTCAGGTGAAGTCGGCGTTCGCAGTGTGGCTCTTCAAGTATTTCAACGAAGGACGCTGCTGCCCGACCTTCAGCTGTTCCCTTAGTCGCCTTTTACGACCATGGGAGGAGATAGGATGGTGGTATGGTATTCCATGCCGCTCTCTCACCACCGCTGCCGGCAGTCTTAGGCTGACATACACAATCAGTGTTTGAAGGCTACTCGGTCGAGTATGATACTCGGACAAGTCGCTCCCGTGTACTGAATATTCTGGCTCGAGCTGTGTTACACTCCATTGAGCGTTTGCTTAACTGTAATGTCTCGAAGTCAAAACTCGGCAGAGTATATATCCATTTGCAGTGGAAAACGAATTAAAATTTATTATGACACTTTAGAGTGCGCGTTTGAGCTGGGACTCGACCGTGAATAATAATAACAATAATAATAATAACACATCACACTCAGAGCCCCTAACTAGGAAGAACCTGTATCTAGGGTGCCCGAAACACACACAGAGACGAACATCACACCCAGACCGGAAACAAACATCGATATTCATCATATCAACATTCGCCCCGCCCGGGGATCGAACCCGGGTGCACACGTTTACTCAGTCCACATCACTGCCAACTGAGCCACGGAGCAGTCGAATTTACGAATTGTTACATCTAAAATAAGTACTACCAAATAAAGTTAACTGTAATAGATTTTATTATTCTCAAGCGGACACAGTAAGTCGTCCCTTAGCATCAATAATGCCAATGCGATGCATCCAGGATATAAACCCTCTGTTCTGACGAAGATCCGCCGCTTTGCTGCCCACGCATTCCGATAGAGGCTTTCTGTGCCATGCTGAAATGTAAATTATTGATTATCAATGTATCAGTAGGCAGGTTATACGAGTGCACTTAAGTCCCGAGGTGGGCGGCGGCACAGCTTGTGCCAATGTGCCGCCGCAGCTTCAAAGGCAAGAAGAGGAGGGAACAACATGCCCTCCCCGAGCACGAAGCTGATAGCAGCTGAGCGTAGAAAGGATAACGTATGCCGATCATCAATTATTCCCGGGGTTTCCCGGGTTCTCAAAAATACACGGCCAAAGGAAGGTTTAAGTGGCTCCACATACCCCCGTCGCCTGATTAACAAACACAAAATAAAAGTGTTAAGGGGGTCGAGTGGGTCTAGATTATCAGCTTCTCGTCAGTTACCTATCTCATTGAGACTAAGGAGCTAGAGACTGGAGAGAGTGGATGTGATCAGCGCAGCTCTGCTGCTTTCCCACTATAACCCGCATAACGCGACACATGACCTCCTCATCACCTCACCTCATCCTAATGATTTCAAAGGTTTCCATTTTTTTTTTTTTTAATTTATTTTGGAAAACAAACGGTCATTACAATAAATCTTAAATATTTCATAAAGCTTAGCTCTAAAAAGACCTACAGTTCCAAATATTTAAACAATATTACGTTAGGTATCAGCATAATATTATTTTTTTTGTTTAGTAAATACATAATTGTTTGTTATTTTAATTTCTTAAGTACTCATTTTTTATTTATTTTAAGGTTCCAAGCTTGCGTTTTAAAGCAACTATCGTGTTATTAAATAAGTCGATATGTGTCAAGGTTTTGTTTAATTTGTAAAGGCTGCGGGGGATGAAGGAATTTTTGGAGTATTTTTTTCTGCATATAGGTACGTCGAAAAGGTTATTATCTAATACTAGTCGACCCAGCGAACTTCGTACCGCCTAACTTATTTATATCTTGTGAATGTATTATACTTATAAGCCTTCCTGTTGAATCACTCTATCTATTAAAAGAAACCTCATCAAAATCCGTTTCATACTTTTAAAGATATAAGCATACATAGGGACAGTCGCGGGAAGCGACTTTGTTTTATACTATGTACTAGTCGGCCCGGCGAACTTCGTACCGCTTAACCTCTTGCTATGTTGCTCATGTATTATACTTATAAACCTTCCTCTTGGATCACTCTATGGATTACAAAAAACCGCTTTAAAATCCGTTGGATAGTTTTAAAGATATAAGCATACATAGGGACAGACGCGGGTAGCGACTTTGTTTTATACTATGTATTGATATTGATACTGGAGGTCTTGTATTTTACTTACCAACATTGTAATAGCAAGAGTTATAGTCCAAACTGCAATGGTTGACAAAAACTCTTTTTTCTCCGTTATTAGATACAGCACACTCGGGTTTGTAATCTTCCGAACATGTAACTGGACAGGTGTGGGAACAGAAGTTACCGTCCAAACCTGTGTTACTTGATCTGAAATAAATAAATACTTTGAATCTTCAATATCAATCAATACATAGTATAAAACTTGTCGACCCGGCGAACTGCGTACCGCCTAAGCTATTGCTATGTTGCTCATCTATTATACTTATAAAACTTCCTCTTGGATCACATTATCGATTACAAAAAACCGCATTAAAATCCGTTGGATAGTTTTAAAGATATAAGCATACATAGGGACAGACGCGGAAAGAAACTTAATTTTATACTATGTATTGATTGATAAAGTCGCTTCCCGCGTCTGCCCTATGTATGCTTATATCTTTCAAACTATGCAACGGATTTTGATGCGGTTTTCTCGAATTGATAAGAGTGATTCAAGAGGAAGGTTTATATGTTTAAAACATGCACAGCATAATAATAGGTATGGACGTACAAAGTTCACCGGGTCGACTAGTCGACGCGCAGACTTATCTCACGTGCTGTCTAGTAAAATTAGTTTACCTCCTTCCAGAAAAAACTCGTCTAGTGTCAGACCTTAAGACCTCCCTGGTCTTGGTCTGGGGGTCTGGCCTGTAATGTGGTCTCTCAATAAAGCCACCTGTCACATTGTGACAATTATCTCTGTCTACTTCTGTGTATCCTGGAATAGAATTAAGTACCTTTATTATAAAACTATCTGATCGGGCAAACACCGTATCACCTACACAAGTTAAATTATACTACCTACCCAATAAAAACTTGGCTGTGTGGACTTTGTTATTTTGCCCGTCCACAATGAAAGAAATGAAAAACAACGTCAAATCAATCTTTTGATTGACAGGAAAATTAATAAAATAGTCATTGAACACTTTGTATGGGAAATTATTTGTAGTTTTTTGCTAACTTTCTTGCCATTTTTCCATTATTTCTCACATTTCAAGAGCCAGTTTACAGCAATGCTAGCGCCATCATTCTCGAAAAAATTAATACCTTCTAAACTAAGGCAAATATAAAAATGTGGCACAGTATGACACTAGATAATCTTGCTTAGTCACAGTAGTCCTAACTAAAAATAACAAAATTAACCTCAGATTGTTGCTAAAAGTGGCCACTTTTAGAAACACTTTGTAGCTTGCTTTGGTCTCTAACCTAAAAGCTATACAACAGTGCCCTAAAAATACTAGGCTGCATTATCTAGTGGAATACTGTTTCACATTTTTGATATTTGCCTTAGTTTAGAAGGTATTATTTTTTTTCGCTGGTGGCGCTACTTTAGCTATACTCAATACTCAACACTACATTGTTTCCACAAATCACCATATTATACAAGTTTTACACTAGTCTTAGACGAATCTTAGCCATTAGGGTTAAAGCATTTTGCTAGGCTACATTTGTGGACCCTGATGGGCGCTACAGTTTTTTTGTGTTTTAGAAACACTATAATTATTACATAGGGAGGTAATAGAAATTTAAGTTAAACATTGGTCTAATTTGAAAAAAAAAAGGATGAATGAATACAATATTGATATTAAGATTACAATTTTTTTAGACTTTCATTTTAAGTTATTATTGTTTTCATTTAAGTATGTACTAGTTAACTATTATTTTTGTTCATTATGTTATAAGTTTAGTTCTAATTAGGTATTTTATAAACTAAGTATGTACTTATTACAACTACGGTACTATTTAAGGTAGCTTAAGTGATACTATTCTATTTTGTAACATCATTTTATGTACCTTAAGAAAGCACTAATAAATGAATATGAATATGAATATGATACAAGCTATTTGGCAACTAATTATAGAAAATTATTATATTGTATTTTGCTATTTGTATTGTATTTTAGCTATGCTATGGCTAGCTATTCATTCCCTTTATTATAAAGCTAGCTGACACGGTGAACTTCGTACCACCTTGCGTTCGGAATTTGGGAGAATATTCTATAGCCTATGTCACCCGGGGATAGTGTAGCTTCCCAACAGTGAAAGAATTTTTCAAATCGGTTCAATGTCTCGGAGCCTCTTTAATGCAAAAAAAAAGAAACAATCAACGATTTCCTATTTATAATATTTGTACAGATACACAAAATTTTATAAAAGAAAGCATTGAATCGAACAGGCTCATGCTCATTACAATCCTAGATGATTTCTGGTGAATATCAATGCATAGTACCTATACAATAAATTCGCTTTCCGCGTCTGTCCCTGTGTATGCATAAATCTTTAAAACTACGGAACGGATTTGATGCGGTTTTTTTTTTAGACAGAGTGATTCAAAAAATAGTAAAAAGTTAGGCGGTACGAAGTTCGCCGGGTCGACTGGTATAGAAAATTTTCAAGAGTTCAGAACAATTTTAGCACATAGGCTAAAATTGTGTATTGAAAGGCGTCGATCACGCTGAAACTTCTGAGGGAAACTTTATGAACATTAATATTGATATAACGTCAACACGATAATACCACACTGCTATAATTTATTTTGTTAATCAATCAATATATATAAAACTCTTCCGTTACTGACTGACTGACTGACTGACTGACACACAACGCAGAGCCGAAAGTACTGGGCGTAGCGGGCTGAAATTTTGCATGTAGGTTTCTTAGGGAGTGCAGGTGAGCACTAAGAAGGTATTTCCAGAAATTCCCACGGGAACGGGAATAAACGGGAATTTTGTGTTTTTAAGAAATCTGCGCGGGAAAAACCGCGGGGCAGCCTCTAGTTTATATTATAAAGCTTGTAAAATATTTGGTAACTTACGATTGATTTCAAAGTTGAATCCACAGTTGACCTTACGGAAGAAGCATTCATTCAAAAATAATCTGTATCTCCATCTATTATGCTCTATTTTTCCTCCGCAGACCGGCGCTGAGGTTTTGTTACAGTCCAGCTTAGAGCAATCTAGGGTCTGAATGAAAATATAAAACTTTACAGCGATGCTAGCTCCATTAAAAAAAAAACAAATATCTTCTAAACTAAGGCAAATATCAAAAATGTGAAACAGTATTACACTAGATAATGCAGCCTAGTATTTCTAGAGCACTGTTGTATAGCTTTTAGGTTAAATACTTAAGAAAGCAACTGATTGTTGCTAATTGTTGTTGTTGTACTTTTGGCAACAATCAGTAGTTTTCATTGGTCTCTAACCTAAAAGCTATACAATAGTGCCCTTATAATACTAGGCTGCAATATCTAGTGGAATACTGTTTCACATTTTTGATATTTGCCTTAGTTTAGAAAATATAAGTTTTGATCACTGGTGGCGCTACTTTATCTGTGCTATGGCTCTTAATATTAACCCTTTCATCATCAACATTATCTGATTTTAAATACAAAACAAAATAGGAGTCTCCCAAAGATCGCTATACGGATAGTTCTTGAGCCTCCCTCCCGCAACCACTATCGTCGTCTAGGACCAGTCGCGGAATTGAACATAAAGATCGAAAGATCTCCCGTGACCCCCTTGCTAACAGCCGAGATGGACACCGGCGGGTTGTAGTGGGTGCGAACCCCACACAACCCTGCGGCTCCCCCCGGGGCTAAAGTGTACTCGTAAGGAGTTTCCCCGCCTTAAAAAAAAAAGTTCTATGACCAGTGTGACCACCTTGTTTGGTCTGGTCTGCTTATACCCTTTTTTGTGATAACGGTGGGAAACGCCTATCGCATTTCCCGTCGCTCGGGGGATCGCCGGGGGTCTATGGGGCTCGCATACACTAAAACCCCCCGGTGGCGGCCTTGAAGTTTTTGGGAAGGACCCCGGTAACCATAGAGATTTTTAGCGGCCAGAGTCCTTCCCACACTTAGCTGCTATCAGCTTAGTGCTCGGGAAGGGCATGTTGTTCCCTCCCCGGCTCGCCTTTGGAGCTGCGGCGGCACAGTGCCGCAAGCTGTGCCGCCGCCCATCTAGGGGCCGTTTGAAGAGTGTGTCGGGCCCCCGCCCTTCACACCCACGACCCCAAAGACCCCTTTTAGTCGCCTACTCTTACGACAGGCAGGGCATACCGTAGACTTATTCTTACGCTGTTCTTTGTATTGTAAATTGAATTGTAATGTCACAAAAGAACAAAAAAGAAAAGAGAGATAAATTGTAAATTAAAGTTTGTTACCCCTTTCTGCTCTACGCTGTAAAATTATTGCCAGAGGGAGTAGAATCATTTGACAGAGGAAGGCTCGTTTGGGGGCGTCTCCAGGCGACCATTGTCGTAGGGCAAGGCAAACATTTGTTTGCCTGAGCCAATTGGTGTGCACCCTGAACTACCTCGCCTCTATCAGTACAGGATACTTTACGAAATAGGTATCAATATTAATTAGATCAGTCTAATTGACTTTCAATAAGCGATATCTTGTATCCTGTATTGAATAAATCATTTTTTACTTTACTACTATTTTACTTTACGCCCGGACCTACAGGGCTTAGGGGATGTTGTTCCCTCCATTCTCGCCTCTAGACTTATAAAATCACCTACAGGAGGTTTATCAGCACCATGGTTTTTCTTCACTGTCTTCCTAGCTTCGGAGTGCTTTGGTTTTGGTTGCGAATTATCTTCAACACGTTCGTTGTTTTTACCAGTTACAAAAACTATGTCTTTTTGTTGTGGTGCTTCTGTAATAAATAAATTAACACCGGTAAGTTACTGAAGCCGTGTAGTGTCGGTATTGATACTTCTAACCCATCTCCTCCCGTGGGTGTAGTAAAAGGCGACTAAGGGAACGCCCGAAGAATGGGCAGCTGCGTCCCTCGTTGCAAAACTAAAACTGATACTGTGCTTTCCAACCCGACTGCCAATCGTGGTGACTTTGGAAAACCTCCTCCTCCATAACATAACATAATCTGACGCCTTTAATTTCCCCAAAGGGTAAGGCAGAGGCACCAGCTCAAGAGCCAGGCCCACGTTTAGCCCAGTTTATGTTTTATTACCAACGTGAGGCGGGGCCAGCTTGTGGGACTTCGGACGCTATAATGGTTTCCGGGGTTCTACCCAAAACCGCCAAGACGGCCGCCGACAAAAAAAAAGGCGGGGCCAGCTTGTCACTGCGGTTAAAGTGTTGTTTTTCGCGGGGATCGAACCCGCGACCTTCCGTGACCTAATCAAAAACTCGCACACTACGCTTCGGAGGCGGGTTTTCGAAGAAGTCTTGCTGTTGGAATTATGAATGATGATGTCACTGAAGTGGTGGTCACATCCAGTTCACACATAGCTAGTGAGCTGCCTTCATAGCATCACACTCACAGCCTAATTAATAATAATAACACATCACACTCAGAACCCCTAACTAGGAAAAACCTAAGCTGTATCTAGGGTGTCCGAAACATAATACAGAGACGAAAAATACACCCAGACTGGGAACAAACAACGATATTCATCATTAGTGGGTTTGTTAACGACCAAAGGTAATATTTTCTGCATTAAAGCATGAAACTTGGCACACTTGTTGCTTATGTGGCCCAGACTGAGAATCGCCCGGGAGGGAGCGGGAGACCCCCCTTTGGGGGGCGGGGGGAGGGGGTGAAGTTTTGTTCTACCGCGCGCGCTATCGATCCCTATTGCTGCTATTTTATAGCTACTAGGGCAAGTGTGGTGTCATTTTCGGATAATTTAAGGATGAGGAATCCATTTCTGGAACAATTTTTTTACATTTCTATACAAAAAAATTGGAATTTACCATAAAATAGATAATTGTCGACGCAAAAAAAAATCTTCTAATGAAGATATTTTTTGAATGAGTATAGATATCAGCAAAATAAAAATATATTTGAAAAGCTGCATTCATGCAGTTTTCAAAAATATAGGGTTTAATATACTTTTTGTTAATATTTATGTATTAAAAAAAATAGTTAACACACCGCGGAAGAGGTTGTAAAAATATTTAATGCCTAATTTCGGTTTTAAAAATTACTTAGTTACTTCAAATTACTACCAAATACTGAACGGGGTCATTCAACCCGTGATAAGTAACAACTTTCTGTATTAAATCATAGGTTGTAAAGGTACAAAAAAAAATTCTCATACATTTATCTACCCAATTAGCTGACAAGTATGTATGAAACAAAGGAAATTTTTGTGCTTTTGCCACTGAAAAGAGTTGTTATTTACGATATCGGAAGACAGCTTAAGGAAGTCAGAGCATCGGAAGTGGACCTGCATAAGTCTCGACGGTGCACTCAAAAACGAGATATACTTCATCCATCATGTCGACTTATAACCGTATATTGAGAGATGTCTGTGATCAACGCGGTTAGAACCAGAAGCAATCACTTTTGGTATAGGACACATTGATATCAATGTTAAGCTCGAAAGGTCGCAACTGGTAAAGTCTACACTAAGACCGGTAAAACCAAAACAAACCAAACAACGAAAACAAACCAAAACCCAAACTCGGAACTCTTTCAATTAGTTTTCCAAAACCGTTTCGATTGCCTAGGGCGCAGCGTGGATTATGTAAATGATTGGTTCTTGAGAAGTTGTCAATGCGGTTGGAGGTAATTACTTACTACTAAGCACACTTGATCTGATGGAGAAGAGGTGTGATACGTCTCAGCAAACAACGGCACCGTGGAGGCATGCGGTTGGAGGTAAGTAACATCGACATAAGATTTCATCATATCCGATCACGCAGGGAAACAGCTCTTCCCTTGTCCTTATCCTCCAGTGACCTTGTACTTTCTAATTAGGCCCGTTGTTTGCAGCCGTGTCCCGGTTCCGTAAGTTATCACTGGTAATGCACATTGTTCAAAGACTTTTGTCTTGAGGCACCTCTTGCCTCAAGAAAAAACTTGAACCTGCCACTCGGATGAGCATCGTTCGGTAAGCTTATTCAAGTTAAGCTAAGCTTCCCGAACGATGCTCATCCGAGTTGAAGTCGACGGACAAACAGTTTGTCCCAGGTATGTATTCTTTAACAACTTCGAGTGTATTTTAGTGCATTGTCTTTGATTTGGAGTGGATGGAATTGTTCCTACATGGGCGCTGAACATTATCTTTGTTATGTCCATGTTCATTCTTATACCAACTCGATCGGAAGCCCAACTGAGGTAAGGACATCGAGCATTGTTCTAGATCCTTCGCGGTCTGGGCCATAACTAGTAAGTGAGTAATGTTGTCGCCGTTTATAATGATGCCTAGTTCCTTCCAGTCCAGAGTCTTGAAGACATCCTTCTGTCTTAGCGTATAATAAAATTGAAGAATTTCTGACGGGTCATAAACGCTGGTTATACCACTTGCCTTCTGAAGTTCGGCTATGATGAAAGAAAAAAAGAAAGAAAGAAAAAGAAGGAAATAATTTATTTACAGCAGCCTTTGTCACACAAACATAACAATGAGACATACATTCAAACATATTTGATGCGACTTTACATGCAGTCTTGTTGTTTGTAAGATGATGACGGCCGAGATGTCCTCGGTATAGTGTCGGGTCCATGTTGCTCTCGGGACCTTATCTTGACCGTCAGTGATAGGTTGTCGTGTCGACGTGTATGATAGAAGTTCTGTCCATAGAACTTCTCGAATTTCCCCACAATCTCAGGTGTGGATATAGTACTCTACCAACCATCCTCGGTCTTAAGCCATGCCTGGCTTTGCCGAATAGATAGATCTCGAGCAAAAACTTTGGAGGCTTTGTTTCGGTCTATGGCTCTTTACCTTAATATGTTTTGTATAAAATCGCCTGATGTCTCTTGTACTTGTAATTGATATAAAGATCTGTCTCTTCAGCTGCCTGCAGGCAAAGGCATCCAGTGCCGTTGTCTGCTGAGACGTATCACGCCTCTTCTCCATCAGATCTAGTGTGCTTAGTAGTAAGTAATTACCTCCAACCGCAGTGACACTTCTCAAGAACCCATCATTTACATCATCAACGCTGCGCCCTAGGCAATCGAAACGGTTTTGGAGTTCTAATTGAAAGTGTTCCTAGTTTAGGTTTTGGTCTGCCGGTTTTGGCGGTCTGAGTGTAGACTTTACCAGTCACGACCTTTCGAGCTTAACATTGATATCAATGTGTCCTGTACCAACAGTAATTGCTTCCGGTTCTAACCGCATTGATCACAGACATCTTTCAATATACGGTTATATGTCGACATGATGGACGAAGTCTATTTCATTTTTTGAGTGTACCGTCGAGACTTATGCAGGTCCATTTCCGATGCTCTGGCTTCCTTAAGCTTGTCTTCCGATATCGTAAATAACAACTCTTTTCAGTGGCAAAATCACAAAAATGTCCTTTCTTTCATACATACTTGTCAGCTAATTGGGTAGATAAATGTATGAGAAATGTATTTTTTTTTACCTATACAACCTATGTTTTAATACAGAAAGTTGTTACTTATCACGGGTTGAATGACCCTGATCAGTATTTGGTAGTAATTTGAAGTAACTAAGTAATTTTCAAACCGAAATTAGGCATTAAATATTTTTACAACCTCTTCCGCGGTGTGTTTACTATTTTTTTTAATACATAAATATTAACAAAAAGTATATTAAACCCTATATTTTTAAAAACTGCATGAATGCAGCTTTTCAAATATATTTTTATTTTGCTGATATCTATACTCATTCAAAAAATGTCGTCATTAGAAGATTTTTTTTTGCGTCGACAATTATCTATTTTATGGTAAATTCCAATTTTTTTGTATAGAAATGTAAAAAAATTGTTCCAGAAATGGATTCCTCATCCTTAAATTATCCGAAAATGACACCACACTTGCCCTAGTAGCTATAAAATAGCAGCAATAGGGATCGATAGCGCGCGCGGTAGAACAAAACTTTACCCCCTCCCCCCGCCCCCCAGAGGGGGGTCTCCCGCTCCCTCCCGGGCGATTCTCAGTCTGGGCCACCTAAGCAACAACTGTGCCAAGTTTCATGCTTTAATGCAGAAAATATTGGTTCCCATACATTTATTGGACTTAACAAACCCACTACATAACAATATTCACCCCGCCGGGAATCGAACCCATGCACCCGCGTCTCAGTCCACATCACTGCCAACTGAGCTACAGTCAGTCAGGTCTATCAGTCAGGCGCTAAGGACACTCATCATCAGCCTGTAAGAGCCCACTGCTGGACATATGCCTCTTCTCTCGCACGCCATGCACCACGGTCCTGCGCCAGTCTGATCCACTGCCTACTGGCGACCTTCACTATGTCGTCAGACCATCGGGCTGGTGGTCTGCCTACTCCACGTCGTCCGTTTCTAGGTTACCACTCTGTGACCGCTGTCGTTCACTTGCCGTCTTTATGCCTGGCCATTCAGTGAAATGTTATTGTTACCTGTCTCAAAATTCAAATTCCCTTTGACAATGTCATCTAAATTTCGTCTGCCATTAAGTAGTCCACTAACTGATTTTTCATCGTTGGACATATACCCGTCGTCCTGTCCTACTCTCTCATTAGGCAGGAATATAACTTCATCTCCCTCTGTCGCGTATTTAGTTGCCTCGGTTGGCTGTTCCATAATTGGCTTAACTTCCAATTGTTTTGGTGGCTGTTGAAATAAAAGAACATCGTATGTACACACTCAATGTAGGTTTAAATAACTAAAATCTTCTAAGCCATGGGCGAAGTCAAAAATATGCGTCTTTGACTCTTAAAAGAATATTTCTAAGATCATTATCCTAAAAGCTACACATAAGGGCATTAAAAATTCTAAGCAATATTATCTAGGGAGTCAAAGACGCATACATTTTTTTTATTTTGGCCATGGTTTAGAAGATATTAATTATTTATCTAAGTGGCACTAGTTTCGCCCCAACCAATGGTAGATACAATATACTCGTAAAACAATAAAATTTCAGTAAAACAAATAATAAAGATAAAGATGCAAAAAAACTCACATCTACACGCACTACAGGATCTTGTAATCGTTCACTGGCTTCAGCATGACCTTCGTATGTCACTATGACGTCACTATTGTTTTTTGGTGTATGGCACAGCATATACACGGGCACTAATAGCACGAGAATATAGTTTTGCATGGCTATAACAAGATCTAATCCTATTTTAAGCAGAGACGCGTGATTTTTGTCTTAGAATTTATTCTGTGGTTTTGTACAAAATAACAAACTTTCATTTCACTCGATTCTTTTCGAGAAAAAACTGAACACCGACCACAGTTTCGGTGAAAACAATTGCTAAACTCGCACCACACTCGTATACTTACCGATAAGAAAGCTAAAAACTGTTGCAAAAAATGTTTTTGTTTTTAGTTTTTTTTTAGCAGCCTGTACCGTCCCACTGCTGGGCAAAGGCCTCTTTCCCCTTTCTACACTTCTCCCGATTCTGGGCACATTCCCACCAGGTCTTATTGTGGGATCCCAGCTCATCGCTCCACCGCTTTCTAGGTCGACCACGTCGCCTCTTGCCATCTTTTGGGAAGCACACGGTGGTGCGTTTGGCCCAACGGTCTGGCTGCATACGGGCTATGTGGCCGGCCCTATCCCACTTGAGCTCCACCGCCTTCCGAGCTACATAACCTACCAAAAAAAAGTGCAGTGTGCAGTGTCCTAAAAATACTAGGCTAACAATGGCTTGAAACTTAAACAAGCGAGGGTTGTAACCTCACCCGAAGCAGAATAACTTTACCCCCAAGTTGTATATTCCGCTTTTTATTCCATCCGATGAGAAAATTCACATATAAAAAAAAATGGAACCTACCTAATTAGCAAGATTATACAGCATTAAATATTCGATGTTTTAACCGACTTCATGTTTGTATGTATGTTTGTCCGCGATTATCTCGCGCTTGGCTGGACTGGTCTTGATGCGGTTTTCAGATAAGTATTTTTTACATTCAGGAGAAGGTTTTAGTACCTTTTTTAACCGACTTCGAAAAAGAGGAATTGCTCAGTTGATACATGCGTCAGTTTATTGAAGGCGGGTTCCTTTTTTGTAATAATAATTTCTTTTTAAAAGAGACCCGCCTGCAAAATTGACACATACATAAAACTGAGAACTTTCTTTTTTCTAAAGTCAGTCAAAATGGGTACTAAAACCTTCTCCTGAATGTAACAAATACTTTTGTGAAAACCGCATCAAAATCAGTTCCGCGAAACTCAAGATAATCGCGGACAAACATACATACATACATACATACAGGTGAAACTGATAACCTCCTTTTTTGAAGTCGGTTAAAAAAAGAAATTATGCTTATTAGTAGTCGATATTAATTTGTACCTCTTCAATGCGAAAGGTTTACAACCTGCCTATTGATTTTTCAGGCACAAAAACCTGAACAATTATGTTTTTTAAACAAGATTGTGCTGTGAAAAATTGCTAATGAACTACAAACATTTGCATAACAGTATTGTTGTTTAGCAAAAAGTTTGTTTAATCATTTGTTAGGACTGGTCAACCGTAACAAAATAATTAACGTACCTGACCCAGTCGAGTTGACCTATAACTTCCCAGTTGAGAGGCATAGCACAGCTAAAGTAGCGCCACCCGCGAGTAAAATTAATATCTTCTTAACTAAGGCAAATATCAAAAATGTGAAACCGTATTCCACTAGATAATGCAGCCTAGTATTTTTAGGGCACTGTTGTATCGGTTGTAGGTTAAAGACCAATGAAAGCTACTAATTGTTGCCAAAAGTGGCCGTTTTTAGCAACAATCTGTGTATATTTTTATTTTATTTTAAGTTAGGACTACTTTACTGTGCTCAAAAAATACTAAGCAAGACTATCTAGTGTCATATTGTGCCACATTTTTGATATTAGCCTTAGTTTAGAAGATATAACTTTTTTTCGAAAATGGCGATAGCATCGCGGTAAACTGGCTCTGAATTAATTAGTAATTAACCTACAACCTACAACAGTGCCCAAAAAATACTAGGCTGCATTATCTAGTGGAATACGGTTTCACATAATACGGTTTCAAATAATAGCACGATGCATCTTTAAAATTAAACAGCGCCATCTATTATGAAAATGGAAAATTGAAAGAAAAGCGTGAAAACTCGCAAGGCGTTGCTGCGTGCATCGTATCTTGGAAAACTTCATGAACTTCTGTTCAGTTTATGGTCCGTTAGATGGCGTTAGGAAGTTTTAAAAGGAAAATGTATTTGTAAAAGTTTCGTATACCGTCAATAACGATTTGCTTAATATTTCTTTTTATTTAGTGTATGCTTTCTGGCTGCCAGCGCAAAAAGGGCGAACGGGTGCGAAACTAGCGCCACTTGATCTATACCAATACTAGAAGGCTGCCCCGCGGTATTTCCCGCGCAGATTTCTCATAAACACAAAAATCCCGTTTTTTTCCGTTCCCGTGGGAATTTCGGGAAATCCTTTCTTAGTGCTCACCTACACTCCCTAAGGAACCTACATGCCAAATTTCAGCTTTGTACGCCCAGTAGTTTTGGCTCTGCGTCTATAGAGCCAAGTCTTTTGTAGTATCTTATATTCTATGGCGTAACGAAGTAAGCCGGGAAAGCTCGTAAATAATAAACATCTTCTAAACTATGGCCAAAAACAAAAATACCAGTCAATGATGCCCTAGCAGCAGGACTTTAAAATTTCTAAGGAATATTATTCTTAGAATTTTTAAAGTCCTGTTGCTTTCAGGTTCAAAATCTAAGAAATAAATTGTTTGTTGCCTGAAGTGGCCACTTTAGTTTCATTAAATAATATTTCTAAGATCATTATATCCTAAAAGCTACACATCATAAATTGAAAATTCTAAGCAAGATTATCTAGGGAGTCAAAGACGCAATATTTCGCCCATGGTTTCGAAGATATCAATTATTTATCGAAGTTGCGCTAGTATCGCACCATGAGTATTTCACCATGAGTATTTCACCATGAGTATTTCAGAAGTATCCAATGGACTAGTGGTTCTAAGCTACTTACACTAATCATACCTAAGTACCAAACAATTCTAAGACAAATCGTTTAGGCGTGAAAGCTCCAGACAGAGGTTACTTGCGCATCATCAGTACATAGGAAGTTCTCGAGAAAAAAAAATAAGTATCTTCTAAACTAAGTCAAATATCAGAAATGTGGACAGTACGAGAAATTAAATTTTCTCACCTTTTAAACCTTGGACAACTACGAACATTTTGAGACCAAAATCAGCTAAATCGGCCCGGGCGTTCTCGAGTTTTAGCGAGACTAACGAAACACGATTCATTTTTATATATTAACTAGAGGTTGCCTCGCGGTTTCTCCCACGCAGATTTCTCATAAACACTAAAACCCAGTTTTTTCCCGTTCCCGTGGGAATTTCGGGAAATCCCTTCTTAGTGCTCACCTACACTCCCTAAGGAACCTACATGCCAAATTTCAGCTTTGTACGCCCAGTAGTTTCGGCTCTGCGTTGTCTGTCAGTCAGTCAGTCAGTCAGTCAGTAACGGAAAAGTTTTATATATATTGACTAGAGGCTGCCCCGCGGTATTTCTCGCGCAGATTTCTCATAAACACAAAAATCCCGTTTTTTCCCGTTCCCGTGGGAATTTCGGGAAATCCCTTCTTAGTGCTCACCTACACTCCCTAAGGAACCGACGTGCCAATTTTTAGCTTTCTACGCCCAGTAGTTAAGACTGCGTTGTCTCTCAGTCAGTCAGTCAGTCAGTCAGTCAGTCAGTAACGGAAGAGTTATTTATATATTGATAATAATGTTTCTCTCTAGCCCTCGAGCGAACATGTCTGCTAATTATGACTTACACGGCTCTTAGTGAACGCTTTCATGCGGCGCGCGTTTCCATTATCTTCACTGGAACGATCGATATAATAATAATAAATTTCATCAAAAAAATATGGTCTCTCTCTATCGCACGTTTGCGGTTCGGGGCGACAGCATAAGTTTTTCTAGATATTAATTTTTGTTGCTATACTATCCTCTTAAAACTTGAAAACATTATTAAACAATTAACTATTAAATTAAATTATAATATAGCTATTTTACACGTAGGTATGTTTGCCAAGGTGTATGGGCAGTATCATTGTCTTAAGCCCTGTAGGTCCGGGCGTAAGAATAGGTCTACGGTATACCCTGCCTGTCGTAAGAGGCGACTAAAAGGGGTGTTTGGGGTCGTGGGTGTGAAGGGCGGGGGCCCGACACACTCATCAAACGGCCCCAAGATGGGCGGCGGCACAGCTTGTGGCACTGTGCCGCCGCAGCTACAAAGGCGAGCCGGAGAGGAAACAACATGCCCTCCCCGAGCACGAAGCTGATAGCAGCTGAGCGTAGGAAGAACTTCGGACGCCAGTAATGCGTGGTTCCCGGGGTCCTTCCCAAAAGCGCCAAGACGGCCGCCGGGGGGTTTTAGTGGGTGCGAGCCCCACATACCCCCGACGCTCCCCCGAGCGTCGGGAAATGTGATAGGCATTTCCCACCGTTAAAATAAAAAAGTATCATTGTCTTCCTTCATGAACTTTGATAGGTGAAGCGTGTGCACTCTGGTGTCATTCTTTTTGTGGCGAGCCTCCAACAGTTCCAACCTCCAGCCGAAGTTGGACTTCTTCGACGTAGTCTACGACGTCTGCGTCCTTTGAATAAAAGTTATCGCGTAAAAAAATTACAAAATATCTTCTCTAAATAAATGATAAATATTAAAATTGGAGCACACTACTTCAATGATGTCGCTTAGTATTTTTAGAGCATTGTTGTTTGTTTAATTGGGATAGAATTGGTGAGTTTTGGGGCAATGGAAACGCGTTATACGTCAGGAAAACATACCTAAGCTCAGTTGTTTTATTATAAAAGTAGGTAATTATTATATTTCCTTGGATGAATTAATAGTAATAACGCATCATACTCAGAGCCCCCACCTAGGAAGAACCTGTATCTAGCTAGGGTGCTCGAAATAATATACAGAGACAAACATTACACCCAGACCGGGAAACAAACATCGATATACATCACAACAATGTTCGCCCCGCCGGGAACCTAACGGTGCACCTGCGTTTCAGTCCACATCACTGCCAACTGAGCCATGGAGCAGTCGTAAAAGTACTAACAAAGTAATACAAATCTTATTTTAATAGCTGTACATTTAATTTAAAATAACAGTCTCGTTTTGGACTTAAAACAATACACCTACGTATGTAGAAAATCAACATTGAATTCATTTATCATTCACATTTATGTATTTTCTTTGGTATTGCTTTCTTTGGTATAAAAAAAATAATATAACTTCCCCAGACACAGTAAAGATTGTTAAGTGTGCATTTTCTTCATGCGTTATATAGTAGAATATGTTTTTTAATTCGGGTATTTCCGTGAAAAGGACAATTAAATAAATAAATAACACATCACACTCAGAGCCCCTAACTAGAAAGAACCTGTATCTAGGGTACCCGAAACACACACAGAGACGAACATCACACCCAGACTGGAAATAAACATCGATATTCATCATATCGATATCATATCGATATTCGGAATCGAACCCGGGTGCACACGTTAGCTAAGATCTGCATGCGCTTTATTGATTTTGGATTACTGTACTTGTTTTATCTTTTTCAGATACTTCCGCCATCAGTCCCCTTGGCTTCAGTTACCCAGAAACCTTTGCTAGCGAGGGATTCATCTAAGGGTAAGTCATCATCATCATCATCATTTCAGCCGTAGGACGTCCACTGCTGGACATAGGCCTCCCTCAAGGCTCTCCATCTGCACCGATCGCAGGTGGCCTGCATCCAGCGTGGACCCGCAGCCTTGCGCAGATCATCCGTCCATCTGGTCGGTGGACGTCCTACGCTGCGCTTGCCGATCCGTGGTCTCCACTCGAGAACTTTTCGGCCCCAGCGGCCATCTGTTCTGCGGGCTATATGACCTGCCCATTGCCACTTCAACGAGCTTATCCGCTTGGCTATGTCGGTGACCCTGGATTCTCTACGTATGTCCTCATTTCTGATTCGATCCCGCAGAGAAATCCCGAGCATAGCCCGCTCCATGGCTCGTTGAGCTACTCGGAGCCTGTTCATAAGCCCTATAGTGAAGCACCACGTTTCAGAACCGTATGTCATCACTGGCAGCACACATTGGTTAAATACCTTCGTCTTCAGGCACTGAGGAATATTGGACGGGTAAGTATCTAATAATAATAATAACACATTACACTTAGAGGCAGAGTGTAGGCAGACCACCAGCCAGATGGACTGACGATATAAAGACTGTTGCGGGAAAGACTTGGATGAGATGGACAGCCGATAGAGCGAACTGGAAAATGATTGGAGAGGCATTTGCTCAACAGTGGGCTGATATGTGCTGAGGAAGAAGAAGAAGAAGACACTTAGAGCCCCTAACTAGGAAGAACCTGTATCTAGGGTACCCGAATCACACACAGAGACGAACATGACACCCAGACCGGAAACAAACAAGTAAGTTATTATTAACCGACTTCAAAAAAAGGAGGTTATCAGTTTGATTTGTATGTATGTTTGTCCGCAATTATCTCATGTTTGGCTGAACCAATTTTGATGCGGTTTTCAGATAAGTATTTGTTACATTCAGGAGAAGGAATCATTTGACAGAGGAGGGCTCGTTTGGGGGCGTCTTCAGGCGACCATTGTCGTAAGGCAAGGTAAACATTTGTTTGCCTGAGCCAATTGGTGGGCACCCTGAACTACCTCGCCTCTCGCAGTATAGGATACTTTACCAAATAAGGTATCAATATTAATTAGATTAGTCTAATTGACTTTCATTATGTGATATCTTGTATCCTGTATTGAATAAATAATTTTTTTATTTACTTTACTTTAAAAAGGTTTTAGTGCCAATTTAAAGCGACTTCAAAAAAGAGGCAGTGCTCAGTTGACGTATGTGTCAGTTTATGGAAAGCAGCTTCCTTTTTTGTTAATAAAAAATAATATTATTTTAGTTTGACTACTCCGTAGCAGTGATGTGGACAGATAAACGGTGGTACTGGGTTCGATTCCCGGCGGGCGAACATTGTTATGTTGAATATCGATGTTTGTTTTCGGTCTGGGTGTAATGTTCGTTTCTGTATATGTTTCGGGCACCCTACATTCTTGATAACGAACTGAAGTTGTGCTGCCCGTTTTAAGGGTGTTTTCCTTTGTCACCTTTTACAACATCCGTGGGAGAAGATGGGGTGACGGTAATCTATACCACCTTTCCCACACTCTAGACAGTATATAGGTAGGTACTGACTTATTATATACTAGCTGTCCCGGCTTACTTCGTTACGCCATAGAATATAAGATACTACTAAAGACTTGGCTATAGACTATTGTTATTTTGACTGCCCAGAATGGGTAAATAAAAAAACGAACAACAACAACAAACCAGCAAAAGTATTGCACCTTGGGTTACATTATTTGAGTTTAAGTAAGGATCCCTACTTTTTTTTTAAATCTTATATAGCCAATGTCACTCGGGGATAGTGTAGCTTTCTACCAGTGAAAGGATTTTTCAAATCGGTTCAGTATTACCGGAGCCTATTAAAAAAAAAAAAATACATTTACGTTACAAACAAACCTTTCCTCTTTATAATATTGGTATAGACCACGTATAGACCAGAGTTCAATGGTATAGACAAACAATATCGGGTCGGTTCTAAGAGTTTTAAACATTTAAAAAAGTAGACTTGGATATAGGATCGGGAATCGAACTCTGTTCTTTTAATTGTGCATTAATTTACCACTGAGCCACGTTGCTCCATTGTGTATTATGTGAAGTTATAATTCTCCTGAATATTAGCTTTCAAGCTGAGTGTTGGGATTATCATGATTTAGGGCCAGTTGCACGGTTAACAAACACTGATGGGCTACAGATATGGTTAAAGTTAAAATAAAATATACTTACCGAAATAAATAACTTTGTCGTATTTGACAACGACGACCATTAAGTCGATAATATGTTCATGAGTCACGTGATACAGATTTTAGTAGGAAAGCAGCTGAACATCAATGTTGCTTAACCGATAACAGTGAGCTGTAATTACTACGTATAGAGACGCTCGCTCTAACAAAAATCGTGTCGCAAATGACAAGATGAGCCCCGTCTGTGCTACAGCGCTTGATCAAACTATCATCGTCTAACTGAACTATTATAACATGCAGCGCTAAAGCGCTATAAACGCCACATAAACGCGGTGGAGCTAATTAGCTCCAACGCACTGCGCAAGAACCAGTTCGGGGTTGTCGTTTCCATACGTTAGAAATAATAGTTCAATGACCGATAAAGGTTTTTTAATGTCATTCAGTTGCTAATTGCTATCTAATTGGGGGCTCTGAGTGTGGTGCGTAGTTTTTTACGTTTAATTTAATAATATTAGAATATATTTTGGCGCAAACTACCACAAAAGGTCTAAATCTAGGGTAAAGTCACAAATTTTATCATACGAATTGGCGATTTATACCGGTCTAACTTTTTTTGTGATAAGGGGGATGCCCCTCCTGGATGGACATCCAGTTTGGTATTTAAATACACAATTTATCATAGATTTGTAAATATGTACATGTTAATGATGCATGATATTAGAATAAGATATTGACTAAAAATTTGTATGCCTCATAGGCCGGACATAGTGATACACAACTAAGTAATTTTATTATCCATTCATAATGTTACCTATGTTTTCACGAATAAATAATTTGAATTTGAATTTTGGTTAAGTTTAAACCTCGTTTAAAACGGGGTTGACGCACCGGCCCTCAGACGGCGCCATTAATTGGCATGATGTATGTACCTACATACATACTGTTAGATAGAACTAGAATGTTTTGAATAAGTAATTAAACAATTAGCCGACTAGATAACAACACGGTAGGTAGAGGGAGATAGGTATAATAAGAGAGAGAGTAGGTAGTATCAAATATCACCTCAAATTTTGATAAGCGTTGAGCGTTTTACCGCGATGCTAGTGCCATTCTCGAAAAAAAATAATGTTCTAAACTAAGGCAAATATCAAAAAATTGGCACAGTATAAGACTAGATAATCTTGCTAGGTATTTTTTGAGCACAGTAAAGTAGCCCTAACTTAGAAGAACAAAATTATACACAGATTGTTGCTAAAAGTGGCCACTTTTGGCAACACTTTGTAGCTTTCTTTAGTCTTTAATTCAAAAGCTATACAACAGTGCCCTTAAATACTAGACTACATTATCTAGTGTCGTACTGTGCCACATTTTTGATATTTGCCTTAGTTTAGAAGATACTGTTTTTTTTTCGCGAATAGCGCTAGCATCGCTGTAAACTGGCTGTTAAGGCTTTGCCAAACAGACAGCGCTATAGCGTTAGCATAACGCGACGCTAGTGCGTCGACTTTTAATGTGTTATTACCCTGTCACACAGAGCGCTGACGCTAGGACGCTCTGACGCCGGGCGTTTTCTGTGAAAGGGTAACATTGTAATGTATAATGACGTATGAAATCAGTGATAAAAAAAAGAGATAAATTGCAAAGTAGAGTTTGTTACCCCTGTCTTCTCTACGCTGTAAAATCATTGCGAAATGGAGTAGAATCATTTTACAGAGGAGGGCTCGTTTGGGGGCCTCTCCAAATGTCCAGGCGACTATTGTCGTAAGGCATGAGCCTATTGCTGGGCACCCTGAACTACGTCGCCTCTCACACTCACAGTATAGGATACTTTACCAAATAAGGTATCAATAGCAATTAGATTAGATGTAGTCTAATTGACTTTCAATAGGTGATATCTTGTATCCTTTATTAAATAAAGAATTAAATATGAAAACAAAAAACATCTCAGAGCATTTGTATGTATTTTCTACGACACATACTTTTTTTTCTGTTTAAAACATTTCTTTTTTAAAGCAGTTTGCCTGGAAGAAATCATTTTTAACGATAATGTCGCCTATTGTCACCTTATGCCACTGTATGCCACTGTATTTGAGTACTATAAAGTATATATCTATCTATCTATCATAACAAAGTTCGCCCCCACCGGGAAACACACCCGGACATCTGAAGTTACAGCTAACATCCATGCCAACTGAACCACAGGTGGTCACTATTAATATCTATTCAAGTAAAAGTAAACAAAATGCCCTTCATCGAGCAGGTAGGGTAAGACAAACAAATTAAATACCAGATACAGGCCCATAAATAATATAGAGTAATTGAGGAAGATACGGTGTAGGGTCAGCAGAAAAAGTATTATTCTATACCAATATTATAAAGAGGAAAGATTTGTTTGTTCGTTTGTAACGAATAGGCTCCGGAAATACTGAACCGATTTGAAAAATTCTTTCACTGGTAGGAAGCTACATTAACCCCGAGTGTCATAGGCTATATTAGATTTTCAAAAAAATTAGGGATCCCTACCTAAACTCAAATAATATAACCCAAGGTGCAATCTTTTTTCCGTTGTTTACATATTTTGACAGATGGTTTGTTGTTGATGTTTGTTTTTTATTCGGCCATTCTGGGCAGTCAAAAGAACATAAGCTATAGAGCGAAGTCTTCTGTAGTATCTTATAATATTCTATGGCATAACGAAGTTAGCCGGGAAAGCTCGTAAATAATAAAATTAAATTAAAAATTCGCTGGAGTACACTGGATGATTGTGGCACAAGATCGGTCGGTATGACGATTTGTGGGGGAGGCCTATGAACCGCAGTGGACGTCTTTCAGCTGAGATGATGACGGTAATTGGGTATTTCTCACAAAAAATATTCTTCATCTAAGATCGCTGTCCATGATTTTTTTTTAGAATTTGATTATTTTAATAAGTTTATCGTATACAAGAACAAAAAGTTATACTTTTCATGATGGAGGGACTCTTTTTTACCCAATAGTTTCACTGCAAATCGCTTTTGAAAAAATTAGGACAGCGATCTTATATTCACTGCCAGCGATCTTAGAACACCTCATATAACTGAAATAAAAACATGTTGCACATAATATTTTATTGTAAAAAGTTATAATTTTATTTCAAGAAATAATAATAGAATTCTTGGCACAGTTTTAACAAGCTTGCATCTATAGATTAAGATTAAAGAAACATAAAAAAACTCTATCGCTTCTTATTTAGATTTTATTTTGTAATATTATATGTTAAAGTAACGTTATCCTTGGTTCTTTGGATGAACCTACTATTTCTGTGGAATATTCAAACATCTAATTAACATGCCATAAAGCATTATCTGGTCTATGGTCCTGAAGCCTTTACGGAAACCGGCTTGTTTGGGTGGCTGAAAGTCATCAATCTTGCGCACAATACGATTCCAAATGACTCTCAAGAACAGTTTGTAAACATGGCTAAAAAGTTAGATCGGCCTGTAATTCTTTAGCAAGGTTTTATCATCCTCAAAAAAATCAAAATCAAAATTTTTTTATTCAATATAGGATACAAGATATCACTTATTGAAAGTCAATTTGACTACATCTAATCTAATCGCTATTGATACCTTATTTGGTAAAGTATCCTATACTGTGAGAGGCGAGGTAGTTCAGGGTGCCCACCAATTGGCACAGGCAAACAAATGTTTGGCTTGCCTTACGACAATAGTCACCTGGAGAGGCCCCCAAACGGGCCCTCCTCTGTCAGGTGATTCTACTCCCTTTCGCAATGATTTTACAGCGTAGAGAAGAAAGGGGTAACAAACTGTACTTTACAATTTATCTCTCTCTCCTATCTCTCTATCCTTTTGGAAGAACAATACTATACTACTCTTCTTTTCCGTGCTTCTGGAGTTTTCAAATCTCTGATACTTAAGAGGCATAACACAGCTAAAGTAGCAAGCGAAAAGAGTAAATTTTTCTTCTAAACTGAGGAAAGTATCAAAAAAGTGAAACAGTATTCCCCTAGATAATTTAGCCTAGCATTTTTAGAGCAATGATGGTTAAAAACCATAGAAAGCTACAAAGTGTTGCTAAAAATGGCCACTTTTGGCAACAATCTGTAGATTTCCTTGGTATTAAACCTAAAAGCTATACAACAGTGCCTTTAAAATACTAGGCTACATTATCTGGGGTTCTGGCCAGATAAACCTCCACGTGGTGCACCCTGGGCAACACTAATCGATGACACTTTTCGTTTACCGTTTGGTGTGATCGCTCGGTGGCTAATAATATGGCGAGAGTGGCGCTCCACATGCTCTCTGCTTTATCAGAGAGCATAGTGTGAGTCGATAAGGAGAGCGGGGCTTGGTACCCCCACCACGGCGTACTTCTCGGCTCCATGGGGGGGTTAAAAAGCCCTGCTAAACGAGGAGAAAGAAGAAGGGAGTAATTGAAGAGGAAGAGGGAAAGATGGCGAAGAGGTGGATTACGGGACTTAGGGGCTCCCCCAATGGCACGTCCATGTGGAGATTTATGGCTCGGCTGATTAGAAACCCTGCGTTATTAGATGCTGGGAATAATAGTCCTGCTCACGGTTGACTTGATGACTAAGTCGCCGATCGTTGGGATCACAGGTCTATCCGGCTGATTCGAACGCGCAGGGGAGTAGATGCCGGGCTGTCATTCCTCCCCGCTTTGCGGTCGGCTTGATGTCGCCATCGCTGACAGCAATGGGCGTACCAATGAGACGCTTACAAGCCCCATAGAAGAGGGTGTCAGTGTTAGGACACTGCCACGCGCGATCGCTGGGTGCTGTGGCCAAGGTGGAATGGCTGTAGCACCTGGCGGTCGAGGAGGAAGTAGCAGGGTCTTTCAACTGCCACCACGGTGTCAACACTCCGCCGTGGCCCCCCAGTAACAAGCTCTGCTCATATAACAAACCTGGGAAGGATGACGGAACGCAGTGTCCAGTTCCGTCGTTCAGCGTTGGGAGAGCCATCCACGCTCTGGGGGGACTACCATCTTGGCCCCCCGTGAAGAGGCTTAATAGCCGATGCTGGAGGAGGTAGCAGAGTTACACATAAAGATCGAAGATCTGCCGTGACCCCCTTGCCAACAGCCGAGGACGATACCGGCTGTGTTTTAGTGGATGCGAACCCCACATTATCCTGCGGCTCTCTCCGGGGCTGCAGGGTACTCGTCAGGAGTTTCCCCGCCTACAAAGGCGTCATCATCTAGTGGACTAATTCGATATTTGCCTTTGTTTTGAAGATATTAAATATTTTCGCGGGTGGCGGTACTTTACCTGTGCTATGCCTCTAAACGGAATTATACAATTGTAGCTGTTGGCCCTAAGGATCGGTTTTCTACCCGCCTTCAGAAGTTCACCTGTGGTTGAACTGATGATACCCTTTATCAGAAACATTATACCTACACTACATAGTAAAGAAGAATTCTAAAAAAAAATATTAACATTGAAAATGAAAAGTAAATTACAAGATCGCTGTCATTGACTCTAAGATCGCTGTCCTTAGGACAGCGATCTCAGAAATGACAGCGATCTTATGGACAGCGATCTTAGCAATTAAAAAAAAAAGTGGATTATTTATAGGAAATAAAAGGTCTAGCAAGTAAATAATACTACAATAGTATGCAAAACACATAGTATTTCATTATAATCTAATTAAAACAATGATATAATGGCTTGATTTTTTTCTATGCTACAGAACAGATTTTTAAGAAAGGGTGACCAAGCGTAACTGCGCTCAAACATAACGTGATTGAGTCGAAACGAAGCATCTCAGTACATGTGTCACTACTGTGACTTACTCAACATCACCAAGGGTTCACGGCACTGACACTACAAAACTTAAAACCCATTGGTTAGCGAGTTATGTAAGAAGAACTGCGCGGTAGTTCAAAAAGTACTAAACTTCGGACGCTCGTATAAGTTGAATAATATCTTTAACAGATTATTAAATTAAGTTATCATATTTTTTTAAATGTTAAACAACTTATCAACCATCGATTAAAATAAAGTTTTTAGTTCAGTCTCCTATAGTTAAAAAGTTATAACATCATTTTGAGCGCTGGTCGGAGTCCGGACGCACCGCTGACGGCCGATTTTAGGTGAAAAAAATTTTTTTTTCCACGTTTCCTAAATCCAATTTATTACAAACTGTTTAGGTCTAGGTCCTTTTTTGGATATATAATAACATATTAAAATCTCAGGCTCATAGATTCTTCAATCTCGCAGTTTCACGTCCGGACGCATGTTTTTTAATTTCTAAATATTCACCCAATTATGAATTCCGCTTTAAGGCAAGTTGAGAACCTACAAAAATATACACAACACACTAAAAACACGATTTGAAATTTGATACCAAAACGGAAATCTACAAGATCAAAAAAAAAAAAAAAAAACAAAATGAACATCATCATCATTTCAGCCGAAATACGTCCACTGCAATGGCAATGGGCAGGTCATATAGCCCGCAGAACAGATGGCCGCTGGGGCCGAAAAGTTCTCGAGTGGAGACCACGGATCGGCAAGCGCAGCGTAGGACGTCCACCGACCAGATGGACGGATGATCTGCGCAAGGCTGCGGGTCCACGCTGGGTGCAGGCCACCTGCGATCGGTACAGATGGAGAGCCTTGAGGGAGGCCTATGTCCAGCAGTGGACGTCCTACGGCTGAAATGATGATGATGATGACGTCCACTGCTGGATGGGGGCTTCTGCTTCCCCTAACTAAAAAAGTATCTAGGGTGCCCGAAACATATAATGCAACGAACATTACACTCAGACCGGGAAACAAACATCGATATTCATCATAACAATTTTCGCCCCGCCGTGAATCGAACCCAGGTGCACCCGTTTCTCGTCCACATCACTACCAACTGAGCTACGTAGCACTCAGTTGATCAGAAATAATACTTGAAAAGCTAGTAGCCCATGTCAAACGGAGATAGTTTACTTTGCAAAAGTTAAAGCTTATTCAGTAAAATACTTCCAGAGCCTATTCATTGCAAACAAACGAACAATAAAGCAATAAAATCATTACTATCAATATATATAAAACTCTTCCGTTACTGACTGACTGACTGACAGACAACGCAGAGCCGAAACTACTGGGCGTATAAAGCTGAAATTTGGCATGTAGGTTCCTTAGGGAGTGTAGGTGAGCACTAAGAAAGGATTTCCCAAACGGGATTTTTGAAATGTGCGCGGGTGAAACCGTAGGGCAGCCTCTAGTTTATAATACTTGGTACTAGAGGCTGCCCCGCGGTTTCACCCGCGCAGTTTTCTCATAAACACCAAAATCCTGTTCTTTCCCGTTCCCAAGGTAATTTCGGGAAATCCTTTCTTAGTGCTCCCCTACAAACCTCAAGGAACCCACTTGCAAAATTTCAGCCCGCTACGCCCAGTAGTTTCGGCTCTGCTTTATCTGTCAGACAAAGCAGACAGACAGACAACGCAAAGTTGTAATGGAAGAGTATTATATTTATTGATAGACAAAAATCATTCTAAAACGATCTCATTAAAAATATATTTTCGTAATAAACAGATTATTTTGCTATCCCTACAGCTATCTCGCTGAGTTCAGGACAATCTGTCCCGGTGTTTACATAATTAATGGCTACACACTTGATCTTTAATACTATATATAAACCTACTGCTGGATATAGGCCAATCTTGATACCCTAATGTACATTATCTACATTAATCAATATATATATAACTCTTCCGTTACTGACTGACTGACTGACAGACAACGCAGAGCCGAAACTACTGGGCGTAGCGGGCTGAAATTTTGCATGTAGGTTCCTTAGGGAGTGTAGGTGAGCACTAAGAAGGAATTTCCCGAAATTCCCACAGGAACAGGAAAAAACGGGATTTTTGAAATGTGCGCGGGTGAAACCGTGGGGCAGCCTCTAGTTTAAGTTGCCCCGCGGTAACACCCGCGCAGATTTCTCCTATACACAAAAATCCCATTTTCTCCCGTTCCCATGGGAATTTCGTGAAATCCTTTCTTAGTGCTCACCTACACTCCCTAAGGAATCTACATGCAAAATTTCAGCCCGCTACGTCCAGTAGTTTCGGCTCTGCGTTGTCTGTCAGTCAGTCAGTCAGTCAGTCAGTCAGTAACGGAAGAGTTTTATATATATAGACTAGAGGCTGCCCCGCGGTTTCACCCGCGCAGTTTTCTCATAAACACCAAAATCCTGTTCTTTCCCGTTCCCAAGGTAATTTCGGGAAATCCTTTCTTAGTGCTCCCCTACAAACCTCAAGGAACCCACTTGCAAAATTTCAGCCCGCTACGCCCAGTAGTTTCGGCTCTGCTTTATCTGTCAGACAAAGCAGACAGACAGACAACGCAAAGTTGTAACGGAAGAGTATTATATTTATTGATAGACAAAAATCATTCCAAAACGATCTCATTATAAATATATTTTCGTAATAAACAGATTATTTTGCTATCCCTACAGCTATCTCGCTGAGTTCAGGACAATCTGTCCCGGTGTTTACATAATTAATGGCTATACACTTGATCTTTAATACTATATATAAACCTACTGCTGGATATAGGCCAATCTTGATACCCTAATGTACATTATCTACATTAATCAATATATATATAACTCTTCCGTTACTGACTGACTGACTGACAGACAACGCAGAGCCGAAACTACTGGGCGTAGCGGGCTGAAATTTTGCATGTAGGTTCCTTTGGGAGTGTAGGTGAGCACTAAGAAGGGATTTCCCGAAATTCCCACAGGAACGGCAAAAAACGGGATTTTTGTGTTTATGAGAAAACCGCGGGGCAGCCTCTAGTTTAACATAGAATAGTTGGGGAACATTTGGAGAATCGAAGATAATTTTTTACTGTCATACTAATATCGGCTTTGTTGTCTTTGAAATAATATTCAAAATCAATTAACGCAATCCATGCTCCATTAATTAACGCAATCATGTGAAAGGAAATAATAAAAAAAAAAACAAAAACGCATCACACTGAGCCCCTAACTAGGAAGAACATGTATCTAGGGTGCCAAAAACATACAGAGACGAACATTACATCCAGACCGGAAACAAACATCGATATTCATCATAACAATGTTCGCTCAGCCGGGAATCGAACCCAGGTGCACAGGCATCTCAGTACACATCACTGCCAACTGAGCTACGGAGCAGTCAAAGGTAGTGCGCGGGTATGTAGCTTCAGTGCGGAAGAAGACAAAGCCTAAATTTGTTTGACAATAAAAAATTCTCTGTGCATCGCATTGTTTTAACATAAATGTAAATATAATAATGATCATAAAAAATAAAAATAATCCTATCACCTTCTGGGTGCCGCCTCTGGGTGCATGATCTATTTGTGCATTTAGTTACGGTGCCTGGTTGGTAATCCATAAACAATATAGCAAAACTCTCGAAAGGGCCTCTACGAGTTGGATTCGTCCCCTCGCACGCCTCTCAAAAGACCGGGCTCCATCCCGTGATACCGAAGAGTATTGAGAAACATAATAATAATAATAATTATTATTAAATGTTCCCAAACCCTTAGAATTCTGTGTCGTGTGTGGCGCAGAGAATACCACTACCTATCTCCTCCCACGGGTGTCGATGGGACAAAAGGCGACTAAGGCAACAGCCGAAGGTGGGGCAGCAGCCTCCTTCGTTAAAAACTTGAAGAGCCACACTGCGATCGCCAACCCGCCTGCCAAGCTTGGCGATTAAGGAGAAACCCTCCCACAATGTTTTTCTTTGTGGCAATCTGATAGGGGAGACCTACGTCCAATAAGAGATGTCTTCAGGTTGTAATTAGCATAGTACCTATAATCTATACCAATATTATAAAGAGGAAAGATTTGTTTGTTTGTTTGTTTGTAACGAATAGGCTCCGGAAATACTGATCCGATTTGAGAAATTCTTACTGGTAGGAAGCTACACTATCCCCGAGTGACAGAGGCTATATTAAATTTTTCAAAATAATTAGGCATCATTACCTAAACTCAAATAATGTAACCCAAGGTGCAAATTTTTTCCCGTTGTTTACTTAATTTGACAGGTTGTTGTTGTTGTTTGTTTCTTTATTTGCCCATTCTGGGCAGTCATAAGAACAAAGTCTATAGAGCCAGGTCTTATACATATTATATTCTATGGCGGAACGAACTTAGCCGGGAAATCTCGTAGTATAATAAATAGATATAATGCTACATGCAGTATGGGCACTCCCTGCCTCCCTCAGCAAGTGCGGTCCCCGCGCTCGGCTACCTCTCAGTTAACGCTTACTTTTATTAATAGTCACCAGAATAGTTTATTGGCTATACTTTACAATGATATTGTAAAATTTTCCATTCTAACCGTCTTTTTCATAAAGATACAGTACATTTTAAGTAGCTTTAGTGAAGGTCTACTTCTCTGGTTTGTTCTATGGTAAATACGTGACATCCAGTCTAAATTGAGATATGTCAAATAACTAAAATGCTCTTTAACTTTTTATGAATAACAGGGTAAGGCTAATACGAAGTAAAAAAAACTATTTCTGTTCGTCAAATAAAAAAGGAAAGGAACAGTATTAGTTGACGAGTCTAATCTTGTTTAGGTATTTTACACAGATTTAAACAAAAAGAGGGTTAGTACAAAATAAGATTTAGTAAAGTAGGTCTCAAAGGATTTGTAGGGAGTGCTGACACCGTGCCAGAAGCCTGCGCCTAAGCGACGGCTTGTCTGACCATACCAAAACTTAGATATGAAAAAAGAAAACGAAAGACTCTTTCTCCCTCATTCTCTCTTTTATTTTAATTTTGTATTATTGGTTGTGGTTGTTTTCAGTGGGATAGGACATTGCAGGCTTGATTTACCTGAATGTCTGTAAAGTAATGATTCCGTGCTTCGGAAGGCACGTTAAGCCGTTGGTCCCGGCCGCAGTAGTGGTCGTTATAACCGCGGCGACAAGCTGTCCCCTTTTTTTTTTTTTTGTCATGTTGGTAATAAATCATAAACTCGGCTAAACGTGGGACCGGCTCTTGAGCTGGTGCATCTGCCTAACCCTTCGGGGAATAAAAGGCGTAAGATTATGTTTTGTATTATATTTAATTGCTTGTTTATGTCGTAGGAAGATTTGATAATTAGTATTATTTTGCAAAAAAAAAACTAGGGATTTTGCAAAAACTCGGATAATTTTATATGATTATGATAAGTTTTTTTTTTTCAATCATCCTGACAATAATAATAATTTATTTTTTACAAAAAGAGACCCGCCTTCAACAAACTGACACATAAGTACATGAACTGAGAACTTCCTCTTTTTCGAAGTCGGTTGAAATAGGTACTAAAACCTTCTCCTAAATGTAATAAAAACATTGCTGAAAACCGCATCAAAATCGGTTCAGCCAAACGCGAGATAATCGCGGACAAACATACATACATACAGGTCAAACTGATAACCTCCTTTTTTGAAGTCGGTTAAAAAGCCACCAGCCGTCAAAAAAGATGTGTTCTATTTGAAAAAACTAAATCTATGTTAGATCAATAAATTTTGCCTTCTCGTATAAATGTCGTCCACACTCCTAGTGTTTAAATATGTTTGCCGCAATCAATGCGTGCCGCAGTGGCTTCCAAATACTGTTTTACTGGTGCATATATATATTATGTCGTAGTAAGATTTGATAATTAGGTTTTTTGCAAAAAAGAAACTAGGGATTTTGCGAAAACCCGGATAATTTAATATAAGCATTACTTTTTTTTTCAATTATCCTGACATAAAGCAGATTTTTTTGCAAAAAACCTAGTAGAATTAAAAAATTTGATTGGCTAGATTATTGCTTGCTGGTAAACTCTTATTCTGATTAGTTCTCTGTAGCGTCAAAGGATATGTTAACAAACAAATCAGAATAAATAGGAGTTTACTAGCAAGCAATAATATAGCCAATCAGAGTTAAGGAAGGTTTCAAAGTTTTCAATTATACTAGGTTTTTTTGCAAAAAAAAACTGCTTTATGTCAGGATGATTGAAAAAAAAGTAATGCTTGTATCAAATTATGCGTGTTTCCGCAAAATCTCTAGTTTTTTTTGCAAAAAACCTAACTATCAAATCTTACTACGACATATATAGACTAGCTGACCCGGCAAACTTCATACCACCTAACATAACTTTGTTGTGCATGTATCTCACTAATATTATAAAGGCGAAAGTGTTTACGTTTGTTACTTCTTCACGTCTAAACGGCTGGAGAGTTTTCAATGTAATTTAGTATGGAGTTAGCCCTGACACCCTGGATTAACACGTATTATACTTTTTATTGTGGTAAAAAACCGCGGGTAAAACAATGCTGGGCATAATAAAAATCTTCCTCTTGAATCAGTCTATCTAAAATAAAAAAAAATGCATCAAAATCCGTTTCGTAGTTTTAAAGATCTAAAAGCATACAAATATACATAGACAGCTGGACTTTATTTTATATAATATTAATTAGATTAGTCTAATTGACTTTCAATAAGCGATATCTTGTATCCTTTATTGAATAAATAATTTTTTACTTTTCTTTACTAATATATGTAGTGATAAGGGTTTCCATGTGACAAATACAGAGACACGAGGATTTAGAGGAGAGAGGTCTTTGCCCAGCAGTTATACACAAGTTAGAGTATCTATGAAAAAAATACATTATTTTATTTTCGTTATAACCTTTGTCTTCTAGGCCCCATTTAGGGGCACGCGGGGCGTTGCGCGGGGCGTTGTGCGGGGCGTGCTGCGATTAAATCAAACGTATATATAGGCTATAATCGGTAATCGTAAACAGTCTCATACATTGTTATATGATATAGCAATGTATGAGACCGTTTACGGAGACGCGTTGGCACAGTCAATGCGGGCTCCGAGGCGGTGCCCACGTCGTTCAACGCTTCAAGTTCAAAACATAGGCCTATGTTCGATATAGTACGAGGCGCCGCGTCTTCCTAAATGAGGCCTTATGCCTATTATATTATATGTAGAAACCCGAGACGGAAATCTATACTTTCGAAAATTTATTCTTTCATACCATTCTTCCTTTCCTTTCTTTTCTTTTCTTTTCTTTTCTTTTTTTTATTTATTTTCTTTCTTTCTTTAAACAGTTACACATTCAATAGTAGACTTATAAAAGTAATCTAAGTAGTAGTTATCAATGCATAACCAACACCGGAAACCACAGAGTTCTAAGAAAAAAAGCATACATTGACTAAAAAATTACAACAAAAACAAACAAAAAACATTATTTATTTTTTATAAACTAAGCAATGTGAGAAGAGCATCAATTAGCAAAAGGAGGTATAGGTACTAGGTACCTATTTATTATTCGATTGAAAGAGCTTGGATCGTACTTGGCTTGGTAACGTTGCACGGTCGCAACTTTTCGCTCTATCGACCAATTGGTACTCACCCTTGGCCTATTATTATTTAAGCCCAGTTAACAGTGAAGGTTTTCAGGCTAAAATTAAGGTCGGTCCCTTGAATAAACATACGGCCCGACATTTCATTTAATTGTGCTCCGTTTTAAACACGAATAATGTTACAAACAAACAAACAGTGCGGTGTATATTTATTTTGTATATAAATGTATACATAACACAGAGTTAGGTTAGTGTTTGCGCAGACGAGACCGCAGCGTTTGGCCGCGGTGTAATTAATATTACTACATACAGTACGGGCACTCCCTGCCTTCCTCAGCAAGTGTGGCTCCCCCGCTCTCAGCTACCGCTCAGTACAAATAAAGCAGCGTCGCACGTCTCATCTCACTCACACAAGCATGATACGCGTGCACGTACACGAGTTGCGGCTGTGCGCGAAGCAACGCGCTTTTTTCTATGAAGTTTCCGAGGTTTGGTTCGGCCGTGTGGCGGCACAGAATCCTACCACTCCATCTCTCCTGCAATGGGTGTCGTAAAAGGGAACAGCCGAAGGACGGGCAGCAGCGACCTATTTTAAAATACTTGAAGACCTACATTGCGACCGCTAACCCGCCTGCCAAGCAAATCGATTGGCAAATTCCCTACACAATATTTGGCTTTGAGGGAAGACCTATATGAAGCAGTGGATAAATATCTGTTGTAATGAATTAATATTATGTATTAATCTGGCTTAAAAGTGTGATGAAGCATGACAAACGAACGGATATGACTGAAAAGATTTCGTATAGTATACGAAACCCCTTAAATAGATGCACATAGTTGCCACAAAAAGTGTCTTGTAGCTTGTAGGTGTAGGTTGTTGGTTCCGTCTGCGCTAGCATTAAGAAGCAAGGTTTACAGGGTGTAAAATGACAGAGGATTGATTGTAAGCCTTCGTAAAATATGTAAATATTGTTAAATATTAAATGGATTTGAGAAATTATAAAATATCATAAAATTTATTAACAAAAAAAGGAAGACTAGAATCTTAAAAGTTAAATTTTCATGTTATTAATACTGTGTAAAATAAATCATAAGAGGAATAAATTAATGTTATACTTTCTTAATGTACTTTATAATTATCAATTAACGCTGATGGTGAGCCTTCGGAAAACTCTATAATAAAATAAAAAAATATTTATTAAAGTACCAAGACTCATTGCACATCACAAATTGTATTTAGTAGCACACATAAGCTTAAAAACTATAGACGAGCGAATTATAGCAAATGCAACATACCACTCATAACCTGTTTCTTATTTTTATAATCTTATATTTCTGTTTTATATTAGTAAGATAGGAAATATAAATAACTAGAGGCTGCCCCGCGGTATCTCCCGCGCAGATTTCTCATAAACACAAAAATCCCGTTTTTTCCCGTTCCCGTGGGAATTTCGGGAAATCCTTACTTAGTGCTCACCTTCACTCCCTAAGGAACCTACATGCAAAATTTCAACCCGCTACGCCCAGTAGTTTCGGCTCTGCGTTGTCTGTCAGTCAGTCAGTCAGTCAGTCAGTCAGTCAGTCAGTAACGGAAGAGTTTTATATATATTGATAATATAAAATTAATTAATTATGCGAAGCGATTACACCCGGTATAGGGGTGTCCGATGACGGAGGGGTGTCCTAAGGGTGGGGGGTGTCCTGTCCTGTCCTGTCACTGCTAATGGTGACAGGCTTAGCTGCATCCCGGATAGGATAATATCTTATTTATCACTAGGCAGGGAATACGCAATCGTTTTTAGCTGACCTAATAAAAAGTAATTGTAAAAGTCAAGTGGCAGGGTACAAAGTTAAAAGAACAGAGGGTCAGAAAATTATCTAGTGGTATGAATGAATGAATGAATGAATGAATGAATGAATGAATGAATGAATGAATAAATGAATGAATGAATATACACTTTACTTATTGTCCTCAAATAGAGAAATATTTAACAATTTGTATAAAAGTGAGGTGACAATGGGCGGCCTTATCGCTAAAAGCGATTTCTTCCAGGCAACCCACTTAAAACCTTATGCGGACGGACATATTAAAAAGTTCAACAGACTGATATTTTTATTATATTAGCGAACTAACTCTACCATTTCATTCATTATCTTGTTCAATTCAATTTAATTCAATTTGTTTGTACCCTGAATTTATTAAATGTACTTTTGTATCTTACTTTGTATGCAATAAAATGTTTTCTATTCTATTCTGTTACGAATTTAAATCGAAATAAAAAGATACGATTCAACCCTAGAGTAATCGATCATTCGATTATAAAATGAAGAAGAAAAAAAATAGTAGTTTCCCTGTATAATTAAATTAACCGCTTTGCAAAACGCTACGGACGAGCCAAATTTTCGTGCACAGCATTGCAGGCTCGGTACAGCCGAAAGAGACAGAAAACACGCATGCGCGAGCGAGACGACAACAACCACCAAAGCTACGCCCAATCAATGCATACAACCTTCCCTGAAACCTGCAAAGCCTCAGTGTTTCGCGGACTCCCACTCGAAAGCGGTGCGTGTTTTTCAAATTCCCGCCTTTTAACAAAAAAAGAACAACAAAAACAGTTGGCAGACGAATTTAAAAAATCGAACGTCATAAAACGCTATTCTAAACGACAAAGATTCCCGCCAAAAAAAACCGTTACCATATTTCAGTGAGCGTAGCATTCTGCCACAAAGCGCGGAGTAGGCACAAAAATTTGCCCCAAAAATCTACGCGTTGGGATAAAAAAGGTTACTGTGTTGCGTGCTGAGAGCAAAGTGCGTCTTTTCCAGTATTTTCTGTGTTTTTTTTTGTTTCTGTTAGCATAGCATACCTACCCCCGCGGGGTGAAGGCGGGGTTGCAACGCGAGTCCTTTGTTCTTGCACTACGAGCGACGAAGCCTCAATGACAAAAGGTAGTAAGTCTGTTTTTTTTAGCTAAGCTAAGTTTTTTTAACAGGTCCATTTTTGATGCTGGCTGTTTTTTTTGTTTTTATTTGGTGTACAATTTCCATTTCGAAATATGAATTCTCTGTGTCTATCGAAGAATTATATTTAAATCTAGTTGAAACGGCGAACTTCGTTTCGTTTTACAATATATATCACAGAGAGAGACAGCAGTCTTCCTTGTTTTGTGATATAAATTGACAAAAATAATGACAATATTAAATGACTTTAATGTGCTATTCTACATTTGAGAATATTCTCCTGTTCATCAGGGATAAATGTAAGATTGGAATGGTAGAATTTTGCCATGTTTACTTATTTATATAATTATTTCCAAAAACAATGAAATCTTTCCCGCTTTTTTATAATAATATTAGTGTAGAAAAACGCCGAAAACATAATAACACGATTTTCAAAAATCGACACCAGGAAACGGGACCAAATTTTTCAGGGACCAAAAAGCAGCACGTATGTCTATAAATTTTCTGTTAATAAATTAAATTTTGATCCCATCATCTCAGATTTTCACTGCTAGACATAGGCCTCTACCACAGAATCGCAACACGGACAAACATTGTGGGAGGTTTTTATCATAATCGCCAAGCTTGGCAGGCGGGTTGGCGATTGCAGTGTGGCTCTTCAAGTTTATAGGACGCTGCTGCCCGTCCTTCCGGTGTTTTTAAGTCGCCTTTCACGACACCCATGGGAGAAGATGGGGTGGTACTCGATGTCGCTACCTTAAGGCCTATTTTTAACTGAATAAAGAATTTAACTTTTTGCAACTAAAATTTTAATTTAAACGACAAAAAGATAAATGATATCAAACAATGAAAAAGGTGGCCTTATCACTCAAGAGCCAGTTTTCCGCGATGCTAGCGCCATATATCGATACACATTAATATCTTCTAAACTAAGGCAAATATCAAAAATGTGGCACAGTATGACACTAGATAATGTTGCCTAGAATTTTTAGTTAAAGACCAAAGAAAGCTATAAAGTGTTACTAAAACGTAACAATCTGTGGATAATTTTGGTATTTTAAGTTAGGACTACATGACTGTGCTTAAAAAATACTAAGCAAGATTTTCTAGTGTCATACTGTGCCACATTTTTGATATTTGCCTTAGTTTAGAAGATATAAATTTTTTTCAAGAATGGCGCTAGCATCGCTGTAACTGGCTCTTAAAGCGATACACAAGATACGAACGTAAATCTACCCTCAACTTAGTTCATATTAATTGTTGCTCTTTTACGATAACTGGACATGGCGCTGAACTCCCGATAAAGTTTTTAGCAGTTGTATAAGTACAGGAATATAATAAATAATCTATTGCAAACATTGAATTGTTTAATAATTTGAATGAGTTTTAGGATTCTAAGTGTTCAAATTTTAACTTTAAAAAAAATGCAACAGACCGGCTTCATAAAAATTGGATAGAGTTCCTTACAAATACTACAGTATAATAAATAGTACTACATACAGTATGGGCACTCCCTGCCTCCCTCAGCAAGTGCGGCCACGGCGCTCTCGGTCACCTCTCAGTTATCCGCTCAGTACAAATAGCGCGTCTCATCTCACACACACAAGCATGGTGCGCGTGCACGTACACGAGTTTCGGCTGTGCGCGAAGCAACGCGCTTTTTTCTATGAAGTGACCGAGGTGTGCCTATAGCGGGCAAACACTAGAACTGGGGGCCAAGTTTCTTAACTAAAAACGAGTGACTCGTATTTTTTTTGTTAGCGACTTAGTTAACCATTGCTGTTTTCTTTGAGCGTGCAACAGGAATTACCTTTGTTAAAGCGGCAATGGTTAACGAAATCGCTAACAAGACAATTACGAGTCACTCGTTTTTATTTAAGAAACTTGGCCCCCTGGCCCAGCGCTTATCGTGCGAACCAAGGTGAAGATTCCGATTGGATAAAAAAAATTCTAAGCTACTACGTTATTGCTTCTCAACCCTGTGCCATAGCAGTTAGAGACCACTTTCAATTGTCACCCTTTCCGCATCTTCGCCGCGCTTCGCACAATGTGCCTTGGGCCTAACATTTAACAAACAAAAAGGAAGTCTTCAGGGGCACTCTTTTATTTTAAATCCAAGTTACAAAATTATAATTCTATTTTCTTTCCTTTGTTTGTTTTGTTCAAGTTCCGTTGGTTATTCAGAAGTTTTTTTAGGATTCCGCAGCGCGAAAAGAACACTTTAAGAAAAAAATCTTAAAATGGCGACCGTTACATGGGCTGTCTCTTATCTTAACTCTTCTCTCATAATATACGCGAGATAGCATGCGTTCAGCCGCAATTTTGAGATCTTTTCTTTATCTGCACGGCATAAACAAGTTTTACCGAGTAGCGTCCGTTTTCAAAAAAATATCTATCGAGCGAGATAGATACAAAATCATTACAAGGCGAACTTCGTGCCGACTTACCTGTAGTATGTGTCTTGAGATGTCCCAGAGAGTTGTTGAGTTAAAGATGAGAATCAAAGTATATTATTTATACATGGGATATTATGGAGACTAATTTCCCGTAAGATGTGGTTACTTCGAAGGATGATTGTCTTCTGATTAATCCTATCTAATTAAATCGATAATGTAAACTCGCAAAGGAAATAAAGATGCTGATGTTGGATCTACAAAGTAGAACGCGCTTGTTGCGTTTTGTACGGTAAAGTGTGACTCGTACATTACCTATTAAGTACTATGTTGTGCATGCATTATACAGGATGTCCGAGGAAGTTATAAGATAATTTTAAGGGTGTATTCTATGATCAAATTCATCGACGAAAACACCCCATATGGGGAGTTGCAGCCTCACCCCCTCTCAGTATGATGTTTTTGTTTTTACAAAAATCGACCCCGACTACGTTTAAATTCACAGTTAAAGATCTAAGGCTCACAGAAGCTACATTAAGGTCTTGATCGAAGGCTAAGTAGTTAGGCTACCTAAGTTACAAACAAATAACCAGGTCTTTATTTTTTTTAAGTGGGTGAATCAAAATACATATTTTATTGCATTTTTTACGGTTTAAAAAGTGCAGTTCAGTCGAAAGACGTCCACTGATGGAGGCCTGAATAAATTTTATTCTACGGAACCCATGTTCAAGTCCCTAACAACACACTTGACGGTTTTTATTGAGATGTTTCCTTTGTGTTAAAAATAATTTTATCAGTATGGCTCAAAGATCTTAGGGCTTCAAATTTTTGCCTCTTTTCGCGGCATTTTGGCTCTTCAGGAGCTCTAAGGTCACATTAAGCTTGATACTATCTAAAGCAAAAAATCAACCGCAAGATGAACAAAAAGAGTGTTTGTCTCTCTGTGGCAATCTGTGGAACAGGCCAATGCCAAGCAGTGGACGTCTCTCGGCTAAAACAATGATCCTAAGCTTCTTCTCCCTTTTGACTCCACTACGAATCAGCCACCGCTACCTCTACGCTCTATAAAGAATAAATAAATGAAGATCAATTTGGTTAAAATATAAATTCAATCAAAAATAAAGTCATCAAAAGTATTCCAGCTCCAACTTGTTAATAAAATCGTGAAGGAAAATATCTCATTTTCCGATGCCAGGTATTCAGAGTTTTGTAGCTAATGATTTAGTTCCAGTTGGAGCTATACTATCCATACTATAGCTATTGCTCTATATTTAAAGAGTGAATCCCCAGTGTCTCCATATGAATTTTAAGGAAAGACGCGTGTTTTAGGCGTGAAAATATCGTACTTTTACTAGAAATTACCGTGAATGGTTGAAAAAATACCGTTTATTTTTAGTTTAAAGAATGGGACTTGGAATTGCTTTTAAATAAATAAAAAACATACCTATTTAATGTGTTAAATTTATATTTATAAATTGTTTATTTTGTAATTAAGGTAAAATTTAATAAAAAAAAAAAATCGGCAATGAGATGCTTTCTTTGTCACAGTGGGCTTAAGGGGCGAAACGGTGCGAAACTAGCGCCACTCCCGATAAATAATTAGTTAGTTTTGTTGTCTAAAGTGGCCACTTTAGTTTAATAACGGTTTTTTTCTTTGATTTTGAACCTAAAAGCTACACAACAGTGCCCAAAAAAATCTAAGCAAGATTATCTAGGGAGTCAACGGCGCATATTTTTGATTTCGGCCATGGTTTAGAAGATATTAATTATTTATCGAAGTGGCGCTAGTTTCGCACCATGTCCCCCAGTTTCACCCCTTAAAATCAACACTCATATATTTAAGCATTATTATATAGCAACATACTTTGTTTTATTGATACTAACTATGTGTTGAAGCTATAATACACTAGCTTCAACCACTGTGCTGCAACCTTTAACCAAATATGATATTGACCTTCAAAAAATATTTTATGTATTTCTACTTCATGCTCAACTTTCCCAAGTGTTACTTTGCGAAGTTTTGTGATGTAGGTAATATCTATAGTTTTTATTTGACTTCTTATAAACTTCGCTACTTCAGGTTCTGAAAGTATGTTGATATTCTTTAACCGACTTCAAACAAGGAGCTTCTCATTGTGACCTGTTGTATGTATGTTTGTCCGCGATTGTCTCGCTTTAGACTTAACTGATTTTGGTGCGAATTTCAGTTATTTATTTGTTACATTCAGCCCCCGCAGCATGACGGACTATTTGTCGAATCTAACTGTCACTTTTAATCGCTTTTGACATTCAAATGCGGGAAAATGTATAGAGACGATCGACAAAAGTGACAGATAAAAACGACAAAGTCTACAAATTTTCGTCATGTTACCCACTGCTGCCCCCGCAGCATGACGGTCAATTTTTCGAATTTGTTGTATCTATCTGTCACTTTTGTCGATCATCTCCATACATTTTCCCGCATCGAAATGTCAAAAGCGATTAAAAGTGACAGTTAGATTCGACAAATAGTCCGTCGCGCTACGCTGGCTGGAGAAGGTTTAAGTACCTTTTTTTTTTTTTAAGGCGGGGAAACTCCTAACGAGTACCCTGCAGCCCCGGGGGGAGCCGCAGGGTTATGTGGGGTTCGCACCCACTAAAACCCCGCCGGTGTCCTTCTCGGCTGATAGCAGGAGGGTCGCGTGTAAGCCTGTGGAATTCTCCGCGACCCCCCCCAGCATTGGCTGTGTAGCCTCTTCACGGGGGAACAGGTGAAGGTAGTCCCCCCTGAGCGCGGATGGCTCTTCCTACGCTCGACGGCGGAAACAGGACACCGCGTTCCGCCGTCCTTCTCGGGGCCGTGATATGACTACACGAGGCCCCCGCCTCGTGCACTCAACGACCCCGGGGTCCCCTATTAGTCGCCTCTTACGACAGGCAGGGGATACCTCAGTCCTATTCTTCGGCCCGGTACTGCAGGGCGTAGGTTTAAGTACCTATTTGAACCAACTTCGAAAAAGAGGAAGTGCTCAGTTGATGTATGTGTCAGTTTACTGAAGGCGGATTCCCTTTTTGTAAAAAAGTAATTATTTATATGAAGTTTTCACTATTCAGCCTATTTTGCATATTTGATTTTCTATTAGTTTAAGAAAGCAATTTGCTGAACCAAAAAATATGAAATTCTTCCCCATTCAGTATGAAAAAGTGAACGTAATTTCATATCGAACCACACGCTCCGCCACTCTCCATCGTACCTCAATGTCATTGGATATCGGAAATTGATTTCTTGAGAGAAAATAGTTTTAGGGATCCTTTGTGGAATTATCGTAACCACTGTTTTTCAATTACTTTACAAATTTTGGTCTAGAAAAGAAAGAAAAACTATTCGTTCACAGCAACGTTGACACACACAAGGAAACATTAAAAATACAAAAATAATAGATTCAATAACTTGCCGCATTGCTTACTTGGTTAATTGTGATTTTTTTTTTTAAAAAATGGAGAGATCATTAATTCAGTCATTTAATTAAGTCTTTCATTTCACCACTGCATAAATTAACTTCGCCAGGTCAGCTAGTAAATCAATATATATAAAACTGTTTCGTTACTGACTGACTGATTGACTGACAGACAACGCAGAGCCGAAACTACTGGGCGTAGCGGGCTGAAATTTTGCATGTGGAACCTACATGGAGTGTATGTGAGTACTAAGAAAGGATTTCTCGTAACGGGCAAACTAGATTTTTTGTGTTTATGAGAAATCTGCGCGTGTGAAACCGCGGGGCAGCCTCTAGTTAAATATAAATAAAGAACTAGAGGCTGCCCTGCGGTATCACCCGCGCAGATTTCTCTTAAACACGAAAATCCCGTTTTTTCCCGTTCCCGTGGGAATTTCGGGAAATCCTTTCTTAGTGCTCACCTACACTCCCTAAGGAACCTACATGCAAAATTTCAGCCCGCTACGCCCAGTAGTTTCGGCTCTGCGTTGTCTGTCAGTCAGTCAGTCTGTCCGTCAGTCAGTCAGTCAGTCAGTCAGTCAGTCAGTCAGTCAGTCAGTCAGTCAGTCAGTCAGTCAGTCAGTCAGTCAGTCAGTCAGTCAGTCAGTCAGTCAGTCAGTCAGTCAGTTAGTCAGTCAGTCAGTCAGTCAGTCAGTCAGTCCGTCAGTCAGTCAGTCAGTAACGGAAGAGTTTTATATATATTGATTACACTCAAATAATTGTCAAATAGACGGTGCTAGAGAGCTAAGCCTTAAGAGGCGCTAGAGCGTCTATTAAATGAAAGGTAAAAAGCGTGTGTAACATCAAAGAGCGCGTCGCTAAGCGCCACACAAGCCACACCTCGGACACTTCATAGAAAAAAGCGCGTTGCTTCGCACACAGCCGAAACTCGTGTACCTGCACGCGTATCATGCTTGTGTGAGTGAGATGAGACGTGCGACGCTGCTTTATTTGTACTGAGCGGTAACTGAGAGGTAACCGAGCGCGGGGGCCGCACTTGCTGAGGGAGGCAGGAAGTGCCCGTACTGTATGTAGTACTATTTATTATACTGTGTCATTGCTTTAACAGCCTGTAATATTTAACATTACAGTTCACAAAATAATACGGTACGACGGAACCCACGCCTGAATAAAGAGGTATATGTCCATGAAAACCGTTTTATTATAATAAAAGAAACCTATTTTACTAAGGATTCCTATTATTGTTACCAGTGATAGGGTTAATAAATCAATTTATATTCTTATTTCATTGTGAATAGTGTGAATATCTGCTGTTACTCTTTCATTTAAGACAGTAAAGCAACGCAAAAAAATTAAGAAAAACTCATGCTGTCGCCCCTAACCGCAACCATGTGACAGAGACAGAGAGATAATTTTTTGATAAAATTTGCGTGTTTAGCTAGCTACCTAAACCTTAGCAAATCACAATGATTTTGATATCTATCTTCTCCGCTATAAATTATCTAGGTTAATACATACGTTTTCTATTTATTATTGGTATAGATGTTACCGCTAATGTGCGAAACTCAGTTAAAGTGCAGATTTACTAGTTAATCTTTAGACTAACTGGCTGAATCCGTTAGTTCGAAATAAAATATTGTTCTCAACATTACCTAGGTAATCTCCAAAATCCCTAGGTAATCTGCAGAGTAACGACCAAGCATACGGTAAAGTTCGAAAAACTATTGCCTTAAATTCTAGTTTAACACAGGTAACCCAAGCTCCGCTCGCTTCGCTCGCTAGTTTGGTTTAAGATTTAAAATTTTCGGTCGGAGTTTTCTGTTTTCCGCACTTTAATGGCGAGACATCCGGTAATAAGCACAGGTAAAGTGCGGATACCCAATATTTCACATAAAATTTCGCACATAAAGTGACCTAAACAGTTAATATGCACATTACCCGGTAAACTGCACATTAACGTATTTCGCACTATAACGGTGACAAAGTTAAAAATAGATTATATCGAGGGCGTGAATGTATATTTCTTTACAAATTGAAAGCAACCGTCTACAGCCAATCAAATGGACGTTGAATAATTTATATACAATTCTCATTGAACAAGCCTGATGAAGGATATTTAGGACTGTGGTAGCCCTAACCCCAACAGGATTAATATTTAATTTATGAATTAGCTTTTGTTTCTATAATAGATCAAAGGGTGTTGAAATTTGTGAATGAATTAGTAAGCAGGCGAAAGAAAATGCTAACTTAACGCCACTTTTTGACCACCTTTGTTTTTTATCATGATCATTTCAGCCGAAAAACCACAGGCTTCCCCCACAGAAAGCCACAACAAACGGTCTTGAGTTATCCTCATCCAGTGTCTTCATCCGCAGCCTTCACCAGCTCGTCTGACCACCTTGTGGGGCGTCTGCCTACTCTGCGTCATCCGGCTCGCGGTTGCCACACGAGAACCTAGCGACCATCGTTGTTCAATTGGTAGTAATCTTAGCTGTAACTTCGAGATAGGAGTTCGCTACGTGCGGCGGCGAACATTGTTACGATTGAGATAAATGTTTGCTTGCTAGATTTGAATGGTTTTCGGGCAACTAAGATACAGGTTCTTCCTAGTTAGGGGCTCGGTCTGAGTGTGATGTGTTATTATTATTATTATTATTCTAACTATTCTTCGTAATAACAAAAGATAGTATCGCAAGTAAATCAAACTTTTAGTTAAGCAAATGTTAAGCTATCAGTAAAGGAGACGATAAACTCTGTTTAGCGATTTAACTGATAAAACTTAGTGTCTGGGTCCAGATTCTGCAATCGGTAGGATCTGGGACCATACTGCCGATAATAATACTAGCGATAGAACTTGAAAATATTGTGTTTTTCCCCGAAATTATAAGACAAAAAGTTATTATTAAAGGATTTGTCAAAGGCGCTATAGCGTTGCGCCGTTAGACGTTAGAGGGACTTCTGATGATTGCAGGAGTGCACTTGTTAAGTAAAAGATAAATTTAAACGCGAAAATAGCTACGGGATGTTAGTTAGTCTCCTAAATAGAAATTTCTGTAGCGCGTAGTGCCATGGCGTAGCAGCTACGAAGTATTAACTACGCCGCTACGTCGTAAAAAGCTACGGGGTGTAGCTCGTAGCTTGAACGAGACACGCTACGCAGACTTTTTTTCAACTTAAAAACTTATTACTTAGAGATGTGATAAAAGAAATCCTGATATCGAAATGAGTATGTACCGAAAGACATGTAAGTTTGTTATACTCGAGTAGCCGGTGCGATAATCCTGTCCGGTCAAGAACCTATTTTTCAGTGTTTTTTTCGTCTAATATGATACATCCAAAAAACTTTTCAGTTAACGTTGGACGCGATTTCTGGTAATTCCGCACCTTGTTAAGTTTGTTTCCCGGTCTGAGTTTGATTGTATGTTTTTTCCTAAATACATATTTTACCTAGTTATGGGTACTGATTTTAAAAATGGAAAAAAAAAGTGTTTAGTAAATTACTGCAACAACAATTCTATTTTTTACGTTGAGGATTATTCTTTAATTAATAAAGTAAGTTAAAATTAATCTACAAGAATAAGCCCCTAGTGTTACTTCAAAGATGTTAGCCGACAAAGGGGCCAAGATCAAACGAACGTGGAGCAAAAGGCTCAAAGTTCAGCTTTGAACAAGCTTTGAACATTATTATTATTAGCCCTGTCTCATTGTGAAACATACACGGACGAACCCGCGGGCGGTATTTAGTATGTTTCTGTTTCTTTATACGACAGTATAGCAACGAAAAAAAAAAAAAAAACTCATTGTAGTGTGGTACGCCACCCACCACCCACTAGCTTGTAAGGTTTAGGCTAGGTGGTATTCAATAAACGTAATTCATCAAGAACAGTCGTATCACTTCTCAACACCAACTTGCAACATCCTTACATCATGCTGTCGCCTCCTATTCGCAACCATTCGACAGAGAGAGAGAGCTATTTTATTGATGAAATTTTCGTTTCGGGTGAAAACGTTTTTTGACTGTCTTCAAAAAAGGAGGTTATCAGTTTGACCTGTATGTATGTTTGTATGTTTGTCAGCAATTATCTCGTGTTTGGCTGAACCGATTTTGATGCGGTTTTCAGATAAGTATTTGTTACATTCGAAGAAGGTTTGAGTACCTATTTTACCGACATCGCTATAGAGGAATTGATCAGTTGCTGTATGTGTCAGTATATAAGTGTTTTCTGTGAAGTCGTCAGCGCGCGCTCTCGGCGTTAAGACGTTTTAAGGAGAAATTTTGTCTATACTGGACGCAGTGTGTGTGAAATTGTGTACACAAAAGGATTATTATCTGCGTTGAACAATGCCTAACTGTAAAAAGTGTAAGCAATATGTGTCTAAGACTAAAGAGTATTGTGATAGCTGTGCCAAGCACTCTGGATCGCCAACCCCAGGCATAGCGACTCCGGAATCGGGAACTACGGGTCGTAAGGATAGTAGTGCTGACAATATGGAGAAAGTGCTTCGTGAGATTAACAAAAAGCTGAAAATTACCCAGGAACTAAAAAAGGAAATAGGGGAAATGCATAAAACAATAGATTTTTATGCAGATAAATATCAGAAGCTGTTCGAGATTCAAACGGACATGATAGAAAGAACGAGAAAGGCTGAGAATCGTATCCAGGATTTATCCCAAAAGTACATAAACTTGGAAAAACAGAACAAGGTATTGGAAGATCGAATCTCAGCACTGGAACAAGAAAAATTGGCTAAGAATATTGAGTTAGTGGGAGTGGAGTATAAGGATAAAGAGGATATAAAGCAAGTGGTTTACAAATTATCTGAAATTTTAAACTTAAACAAGGAAGATATAGAAAACGCATGGAGGGTAGGTAGACAAAACCCGGGCGCCAAACCAAGGCCGATTATTGTGCGCCTGCGCTCGTCTTACGTCAGAGATCAATGGTTGTCGGCCCGCAAAAAACGTTGCACCAATGATGACTTGTTTAAGAATGGAAACAGTAAGGCACTTTTTATTAATGAAAACGTGTCGAAAACTACAAGAGATTTGTTCTGGCAGGCAAAAACTAAACTGAAAAATTACTACAATTTTATATGGATACAGAGAGGAAATGTTTTGGTCAAACAAAACGAAAAAACAGGCAAAATTCACCAGGTGCACGGGGACGTCGATATAGAATGCCTGTTATCTAAACAAGCTGCTAATGAGTCTATGGGCGGAAATAGTGCCTGAATCGCCACTTCTAAGAACTAATTAACTATTGTAAAGAATAAACACAGTTAACATTCAACTCTTTTAAATATATAAATAACGATGTTATGACACGAAAATTTGATAACAGTACTGAATGGATGCAATACATCAGAAAATCAGAAAACGAAACCAACATAATACACTTAAATATACGCTCGTTAAGAAAAAACTTCAATCAATTACTGGTACTGATCAATGAATGTTTGAATCAGCTGGATATTATTGTTTTGACGGAAATAAACATAAAAGAACATGAAGTATCGCTTTACAATATACCTGGGTTCAATGCCTACGCTAACACGAGATCAATGCGCAGAGGAGGGGGCGTGTTTGTTTATGTAAAGGAAACCATGCACTTTGTGCCTACATACACTAAAGGCAGAGCGAGCGAGTCTATAAGTGGCATTATACAGACAAATAAAGGTGATCCATTATACTTGTTGGCGCTCTATAGACCACCGCGCTCCAACAAAAACTGGTTTCTAGAGGAAACTACCGAGCGTTTGAAAACAATGCCTAGCGGGATGGACGCAGCAGTATTAGGGGATATGAACATAAACATATTAAATGGATACACAAGTTCAACTGTCGAAAAGTATAAAGATATATTATCAAAGTATGGATTGCAGTGCGGATACGAGATCGCGACTCGTGAAGAAATAGTGAGCGGTAGCTTATGTATATCATGTGTGGATCATGTGTGGGTGCGTGAAAAATGCAATGGTAATAAGTCGTGCGCGTATGTATTGGCAAGTAGCAAGATATCCGACCATTACTTAATAGGCTTACGGATGCAATCAACAGACAGTGACCGCGGTATATGCGAGGACAAAGCGCAGGTATCTAATACAGTATTGGACAATAAGATGGTAAGTGAGCACTTAAGTATTGTGGATTGGAACCAGTTAATTGATATAGAATGCCCATTATCTATGTACGAAAAGCTTTCTAGAATTTTTGGCGAAATTTATCAAAAGTGTAAAAAGGATAAATTGGTACCTAAAAAATCTAGATTAAATCAAACATGGGTTAGTAGCAATTTACAAGGGATGTTAGAAAAACGAGATGAGCTATTTCGCAGGTGGAAATCAGCCCCTAAAAATATGTTATACAGACTTGAATATACGAGTTATAGGAATAAAGTCAACAAAAAAGTTAATTTTGCCAAAAATAAGAATAGGTTGGATATGCTAGATAGTTGTAAAAATGATTATAGGAAAATATGGGAAAATATCAATACTTGGCTAGGAAATAAAAAGATGAGTGTGGATAAAACCATTGTACAAAATTTTGGAAAAACGAAGGACTTGAAAGATGTATGTAATAAATTTACGGAAACATTTACTAAAGAAATTGAAAATTTAAAAAAATTGCACCAATGTTCATCAAAATTTATAGATAGGAATACATATGTAGTTAACGCTAACGTAAGTATGAGGTTTCAGCATGTATCCGCGGCACAGGTAGAAAAGGTCATAGATAACCTAAGTGATAAGAAATCTGCCGGCATAGATGAGGTGAGAGTGAGGGATATAAAACAAGTAAAACAAGAGATAAGTCCTCTACTTGCTAAATTTATAAATCTGTGTTTAAAATGTAGTACCTATCCTGATAAACTTAAGCAAAGTATAATCAGACCAATATTTAAACAGGGCTGTCACTCTGACTACACGAATTACCGACCGGTTGCCATACTACCAAGTTATTAATAAAATAACTGAAAAAATTATAGTTCGACAAATAACTTTGTTTTTGGAAAATAATAATATTATTTCCGACAATCAACACGGTTTCCGTGTGCAAAAAAGTACGGCCACGGCTCTTACTCAAATTGCACAACTTGTTAATAATAAACTTAATGAAAAAGAACACGTTGTGGCTTTATTTATTGACTTTAAGAAAGCTTTTGACTAAAAGCGATGAGCGAGTGCGGGGTGCGCGGGGGTGTCAACAGCTGGCTTGAGCAATATCTAAAAAATAGGAAAATGGCAACTAAGGTGGCGGGCAGTCGGAGTTACAATGCTGATGTGACGCTAGGAGTTCCTACCGGCTCCGTTTATGGACCAATAGGATACATAATGCACGTTAATAGTGTGTCAAAAATAATAAAATATTGTAATATGATAATGTACGCTGATGACATGTGCATAATTCTGCCGTCGTAACGGTAAATGCAGTACTTGCAAAAAGGCGATTTCGAGTAAAGCAGCAAAAACAGTTTTTTGTAATTTTGAAGCTGATATTGTTAAGAATTGTGTATTTATGAAGTATGTTAAATTCTTTAAAAAAATCAGTAGACAAAATGTCATACTTTAAAATTAAATATATATAAGGAATATTAAATAAATGTTGGTAACTGCATTCCAACCTAGCAAAACAGAACATTTTTAATAGTATTCCTACGCCAAAATGCAGCACTTGTGCTTATTACTGCATTCTTTCCTAGGAAAGACGTCGCGCGTCCCTCAAATACTGCATGTGAAGTATGGAACTTTAGTTCTAAAAAATTTACCCAGCATTTAATTATTATAACAGCTTGTCCTTAAATATAGTTTTTTGTAGAAAAGCCGCTTATTGCAATGCTTGAGTATCTTCACATAACGATTTTTTTTAAAACCTCATATTTTAACTTTTTCCCATATAAATCAGCTTATGGTATAAAAAATGAAAAAAAAAAATATTGAAGATTATATTCTTATATAGTTTCTTTACAATTTGAAAACATCTGTTATAGTGATTAAAAAAGTTTTTACGTACTTATTGACCAAAATAAGAGCATTATTTTCTAGTAAAAGTGTGTAATTACTGCGTTTCAAGCTAGTTTTTGTCGAATACTGCATTTAACGCTAGGAATGTAACAACTTTGCGTGCAAGTACTGCATTTTTGCTTATTGTATTTCAGTATTTTAGTACTTTTCAGGTGATAATAATTTTTTATTGGTAGATAACCGCCTATAGGTGCCATTTATGCAATAAAACGTAAACCGCAGTAATGGCGATTACTGCGTTTACCATTACGACGGCAGAATTTATTCAGGTAAAAATCAAGACAATATAGAAAGTAAAATCCAGGAAGATCTTATCAATATAATAAAATGGTCACATGACAATGGAATTATTATTAATATGGCTAAAACAAAAGCAATGCACATATCATCACCGCAAAATATAAGAAAATGTAAAAGCTATGAAATAAAGGGGCATTCATATGATTGCATACACTTGAATTATACTAATTGTAAGTGTGAGTTCATAGAATTTGTAGAAAAATTTAAATATTTAGGTCTAGTTATTGATAGAAAATTTAGTTGGAAATACCATATACAGGAAGTATGTATAAAGCTTAGATGTATTTTGGGCAAGTTTTATATGTTAAGGCAGTGTGTAAGTAAAAAAATATTATTCAGTGTTTATTTTGCCCTCGTGGATTCGCTGATAGACTATGGGCTAGCGACATATGGCCTTACCTTTAAGTCGTATCTTGATCAAATTCAGTCACTTCAAGTCCGTTTTCTCAAAATATTAGTTAGCAAAGCCTTAAAAAAATCCTGTCAGGGAGACTATGAAAGGCTGTTTCGTCTATGTAAAATTATGCCAATTCACACAAAGGTCAATTATTTGCTCGCTGTTCAAAATTATAAATCAATTAATATGCTCAATGTGCCAAAGTTTAGTGGGGATGTACAGAGGCGAAGAAATTTAAAGAACTTCGAAATGAATATTAAAACTAATAACTACTATGGAAAGAGATTGTTAAAACATAAACTTACTAGTATATATAATCGACTTCCCTCTGACCTCTTTACGGGCAAACTGTCATTTAATACTTTTAAAAATAGGGTAAAAATGTTTTTTCTGTCGACCATTTAAGCATAGTAAGTACTTATATTTACTTTATAATAATACTTTTCTAATTCTTTATTATTTGGCTTTGTTTCAGCATCGTAGATTATAAATTGTGTAATAGGTATATTATGAGCTGTACATAATATTTCATATTGAATAGAGAGTGTACCGGCCGACAAACTGTCCTGCAGTTTGGCCGATATAATGTGTGTATATGCCTGTAATTCTTTATTATTAATAAACGATTTTAAACAAACAAACTATTATATTCTATATTGAAGACGGGTTCCTTCTTTGTAAAAAAGAAATTATATTTATTATTACCTCAATCTTTGCAAATCACGATGATTTTGATGTCACTTCGATGATATTGTTGCCTAAAGTGGCCACTTTAATCTCATACCGGTTTTATCTTAGATTTTGAACCTAAAAGCTACGCAAGAGCCTTAAAAATTCTAAGCAAGATTATCTAGGGAGTCAAAATGATTTAGGCCTTGGTTTAGAAAATATCAATGATTTATCAAAGTGGCGCTTGTTTCGCACCGTTTTGCCCTTTAAAGAACTACCAACAAGGTATCTTTTCATGAAGGGAAAACATTATTTGCCAGCTAGAAAAATAAATTCTTTGATTACTTAAATGTCTATAATAGTACTAGAGGCTGCTCCGCGGTTTCACCCGCGCAGATTTCTCATAAAATAACAAAATCCAGTTTTTTCCCGTTCCCATGGGAATTTCGGGAAAATATTCCTAAGTGCTCCCGTTCACTCCCCGAGAAACCAACGTGCAAAATTTCACCCCGCTACGCCCAGCAGTTTCGGCTCTGCGTTGTCTGTCAGTCAGTCAGCAACGGAAGTGTTTTATATTTATCGATATTCCTATTACAAAAAGTTTGGATATATTCGCAAATTTGCGTGCAACAAACGTCTGTCAAGTGTTCAAGGAACGTCCAAATTAAAAACGCCAATCCTCCAAGTGAAGAGAAAGTAATATTCTGCAACGCCGAAAGAATAATAAATAAGAACCACTTTTTCTTTGGTCTCCTTATTCCTGACCATTTTCTTTGTGCATTCCTATACATAGATAGATTATTTTGTTTCTTTAGTGATGTAAATAGGTAAACAATTAAGGATGCCGTACTATCTGCTTAGAAAAAAAAAAAAACTTACAGAATCCATACTTCATGATCAATCATCAATACAAATAATACAAAACAAAGTCGGTTCCCGCGTCTGTCCCTATGTATGCTTATATCTTTAAAACTATGCAACGAATTTTGATGCGGTTTTTTTCAAAGGATAGAGTGATTCAAGCGAAAGGTTTGTGTGGATAATTCATGCACAACATAGTAATCGGTAGGGCGGTACGAAGTTCGCCGGGTCCACTAGTGTATTATAGACGCAAAACTATATATAAAAAGCTTTCCTGCCAAAAAATAAAAACAATAGAGTCAGGTGGCAATGGAGAGCCTTACCGCTAAAAGATATTTCTTTCAGGCAAACTACAATGTGAACAGGGAGAAGATAATGTGAACTATGCACTTACCCTGGTATTCATAAAAAGTTAAAGCGCATTTTAGTTATTTGACATAATGTCAATTTAGACTGGATGTCACGTATTTAGCATACAACAAACCAGAGAAATAGACCTCCAGTAAAGCTTCTTAAAATGTACTGTATCTTTATGAATAAGACGCTTAAAATCTAATTTTGTTGACTGCTCCGTGGCTCAGTTGGCAGTGATTGTGGAATGAGTAAGCGTGTGCACCTGGGTTCGATTCCCGGCGGGGCGAATATTGATATGATGAATATCGATGTTTGTTTCCGGTCTGGGTGTTATGTTTGTCTCTGTGTGTGTTTCGGGTACCCTAGATACAGGTTCATCCTAGTTAGGGGCTCTGAGTGTGTCTGAGCTCTCTCTAAAACTTTCTCAAATAACCAAATAGTTAGGCAAAGGATTGAGGGGTCAACGTATCTTGGTCTTTCTAAGCGTTAAGCATTAGTCAAACATCAAAGTGACGTGGCAGCCATTTTCTTTTTGCGTTTCCCTCGCTTTTTGGGGCAGCGTTCAACAGGTTAAGAAGGAAATTGTGTCTTCTAAAGAAGTAAAATTTAAATGTAAAAATTAATCTTAGATTACCTACATCACAATCAAGAGTATATCGAAAATTGCTTAATAGCCAGTTTACAGTGATGATATCTTCTAAACTAAGGCAAATATCAAAAATGTGACACAGTATGACACTAGATAATGTAGCCTAGTATTTGTAGGACACATGCTGTATAGCTTTTAATTTTAAGAAAACTACAAAGTGTTGCTAAAAGTGGCCACTTTTAGCAACAATCTGAGTATAATTTTGTTCTTTCAAGTTAGGACTACTTTACTGTGCTCAAAAAATACTAGGCTACATTATCTAGTGTCATACTGTGCTACATTTTTGATATTTGGCTTAGTTTAGACGATATAATTTTGTTTCGAGAATGGCGCTAGCATCGCGGTAAACTGGCTCATAAGGTTTATTAGACAGAAAGGCCCCGTCCACGCAGCGATTTTTATGCGCGCGAATTTTAATCACGAAATAACTCCTAGATTTACGCGATTTTTTTTATCGCCTAAGAGTATCAAAACTGTGATTCACTTTTGTATGACACTAAATAATCTTGTTTCGCATACAGAAAACTGTTAAAATGCAGAAAGCACTCGTGATCATATTCACCAGCACATTCGCTACGCTCACAGCGTTTGTAGGTATATACATACCATGTAGGGAATTTGGGGACAGATCTGCACCCATTTTGAAACATATAGGTACAAAAACAGAGAAACCAGGGTCACCGACATAGCCAAGCGGATAAGCTCGTTGAAGTGGCAATGGGCAGGTCATATAGCCCGCAGAACAGATGGCCGCTGGGGCCGAAAAGTTCTCGAATGGAGACCACGGATCGGCAAGCGCAGAGTAGGGCGTCCACCGACCAGATGGACGGATGATCTGCGCAAGGCTGCGGGTCCACGCTGGATGCAGGCCACCTGCGATCGGTACAGATGGAGAGCCTTGAGGGAGGCCTATGTCCAGCAGTGGACGTCTTGCGGCTGAAATGATGATGATGATGAGGTACAAAAACAACCATTACGCCCAGACCGGGTAACAAACATCGATATTCATCATAACAATTTTCGCCCCGCCGGGAATCGAACCCAGGTGCACCCGCGTCTCAGTCCACATCACTGCTAACTGAGCTACGGAGCAGTCGTTTGTAACAGTTTGTGAGTGTTTTTTGCGTACAAGATTTTGTGTATAGAATTTTGAAAGTGAGAAGCCTTAGTTTAAGTTTAGATATCAATGTAGTAGGCTAATTTATATACCTAATGATCTTGGGAAGCCATTAAAAATGCATAAACGATCGATCAGCTAATCAAACAGTGTTCTAGGTTAGAAAAAACTCTCATGTCTGTCAAGGATACGTAGAAACTGTTATACAATTGAAACTGGTCTTTAACTTGTACGGCACAGGGTTCGAAACAGCTTTTCAGAACCAAACCAATAATACAGAAAAATTATGCGATAAGAAACTTTATTTTTTATCCCAATGGAAAAAGAAACGTTTGTTCAGTGTCGGTCTAGGAGGCCGTAACAGCTTTGGTTTCGTCAGCCCTAGACTGTATTGCCAAAGAAAAAGAGCTATTTTGCAATACAGAAAAACCGAAAGTGTTACGGCGACCTAGACCGCCACTGTACGTATGAATATAAACTTTTCATTACTCCAATGTAAAAGCAGTAGGACCGTAAAAAAACAATTTTTCAGTGATTGCTCAAAAATTTTCTGATCACAAAAGTCCACAACTTCGGCCTTTAAAAAACCGAAGCCTACTCTGTAAACGGGACCGACTCAAATCAATGCACTGGCCGCTGAAAAAAAAAGAAAAAAAAAACTAAGTTCGTGCCGCGAATAAATTGTACACGGTTCCGTCGATCAGATGATAGATACAACTTGGCACGCATAACTAGAAAATAATGGGGGTGCCTCTTTATACGTGGACTTTATTTATTTTATTACTTACTCCCGAAATAAAACACCCTTTAAGCCCTAGTTAGTCGAAAAATTATGAAAAATTATGCATCTGGAAATTAAATTAGAAATTTCAAGCCAGCCATGTTGCTTTGGAAAGTTAAATTTGTCGGGAAATTATTTTACCCCCTTATTTTAAACAGCCGGAAAATCATTTTTTTTATTTCTACAGCATAATGAAAATTATAACGAATGAAGCATTGTAGATTTTTTTTGTTTTTATATATATTTACAGACAATTAAAAACTATAGCCTGATTTCAATCAAAGCCTATCAAAAAATTCCAATTTATTCCAAAGCCTCAGCCTAAACTTGGATATTTATTATACATTAGCTCCTATTATAGTCGTATTTTTAATTAGATAAAGGCAGTTTTTAATGAAAAAAATATTGTTTTATGACAAAGTGAATGATTGTAAATGCTCGATATTCTTTTATAGTTTGAAATGATAATAATCTATTTGCACTTCCCCTTTCTTCTCTACGCTGTAAAATCATTGCGAAAGCGAGTAGAATCATTTGACAGAGGAGGGCTCGTTTGGGGGCCTCTCCAGGCGAGTATTGTCGTAAGGCAAGGCAAACATTTGTTTGCCTGAGCCAATTGGTGGGCACCCTGAACTACCTCGCCTCTCGCAGTATAGGATACTTTACCAAATACGGTATCAATAGCAATTAGATTAGATGTAGTCTAATTGAATTTCAATAAGTGATATCTTATATCCTATATTGAATAAATAATTTGACTTTGACTTACAATATTCCATTCATCTGAACGAGAACTTAACGCTTCACTATTACTTCGAAATATGCCAAAATTATTTTACAAAATATATTAGCTACTGTCAGTTAACTTCGTCTAATTAAAAATACGACTATATAGTCTACGAGCATTCCCGGCTAACTTCTTTACGCCACAGAATTATTATTATTACTAGCCTATGTTATCCCACTGCTGGGCAAAGGCCTCCTTCCCCTCCCTCCACACTTCCCTGTCCTGGGCAGATTCCCACCAGTCCACAGAATATAAGATTGTAATAAAGACTCTATAAACTTTGTTCTTATCACTGTCCAGAATAGGCGAATAAAAAAACAAATAACATAACTAACAACCTGTCAAACTATGTAAAAACGGAAAAAATGCACCTTGGGTAACATTATTTGAATTTAGTTAAGGATCCCTCATGTTTTGAAAATCTAATATAGCCTATGACACTCGGGGATTGTAGTAGGTTCTAAACAGTGAAATAATTTTTCAAATCGGTTCAGCATTTCCGGAGCCTATTCGATGCAAACAAATAAACAATCAATCAAATCTTTTCTCTTTATTATTTGTATAGATATAGATAAAAGATAGCGACTCAAATATCGACAGCGCATCCCTAAAGTCAAATAATGACAGCGCGCGCTTTCCCGCCAATTCGCCGGCCGCCATCTTGATATTAAAATTAATGCCGAGGCATTGGCATCGTGCCATGCAGCCTTCTGTCATACTAGCTCCGCTTTCAATTAGGGTTAGTGTGGTGAATGCCTACGGGACTGTTGTTGTGTATTGTGTATCTTTAGGCGTTTTATTTTTAGATTTGTATTTTCATAACTTGGCAATGAAGGGGGCTTGTAGCTCGAAGAACAGATTGTCGCTGGGGTCGAAAAGTTACGAGTGGTGACCGCGCACGAGACTCAGAGAAAAAGGGCTATTTTGGAATACAGAGAAACCGGAAGTGTTACGGCGAACTAGACCGCGTGCGGCTAAATTGGCGCAATTTAACTTCAAACTGCATTTTTTTTTTAATTTTGGTTTGCTTTTTGGGATAAAAAGTATCCTTTATCCGTCTCGTGGTCCTAAGCTTACTCTAGGGCTGTTATTTTCATAACAGTTTGGTTGGGTTAATCCTTTAAGCACTAGGACGCGTAAAGGAATAGGCCTAAACTTCGTCCATCAAAATTATATATGTAAATACTCTTATCTCTTTTAAACATCGAGCGAAGAGATGCTATGCTCGCGGCCTGAAAACTATTAATAAGCTTTTGAATAGCACAAATTCAAATTTTCTATTCACTAAGTATAATCAATCAATATACTGGGTGTTTCTGACAAGGCGGTAATAAATCAAAGGAGGAATTCTGCTCATCATAACTAACAACTTTCCCAAAGCAACATGGGTCAAAATCTCAAAAAAAGTAACAGCTGTTCCATACATTGGTTCGATCAGCCTGACGGGGTCAATGTACGGGACGGCTGATTTTTGTTTTGAGATTTCGACCCATGTTGCTTTGGGAAAGTTGTTAGGTATGGTGAGCAGAATCCCTCCTTTGATTTATTACCGCCTTGTTAGAAACACCCTGTATATAAAAGTCTTCTTTTACTGACTGACTAACTGACAGACAACGCAGAGCCGAAACTACTGGGCGTAGCGGGCTGATATTTTGCATGTAGGTTCCTTAGGGAGTGTAGGTGAGCACTAAGAAACGATTTCCCCAAATTCCCATGGGAACGGGAAAAAAAATGGATTCTTGTGGTTATGAGAAATCTGCGCGAGTGAAACCGCGGGGCAGCCTCTAGTAAATATATATAAATTTCTTCCGTTGCTGACTGACTGACAGACAACGCAGAGCCGAAACTACTAGGCGTAGCGGGCTGAAATTTTGCATGTAGGTTCCTTAGCGAGTAAAGGTGAGCACTAAGAAAGGATTTCCCGAAATTCCCACGGGAACGGAAAAAAACGTGATTTTTGTGTTTATGAGAAATCTGCGCGAGTGAAACCGCGGGGCAGCCTTTAGTGCATAGTATAATACAAATTCGCCTCCGCGTCTGTCCCTATGTATATGCTTAAATCTTTAAAACTATGCGTGTAACGGATTCTGATGCGGTTTTTTTTTTAGAGAAAGAAAAAAAAAATTATTAATTCACGAATCACGACAGAAAACATACAATAAATTCAATATTAATAACACAAATTAAAAAAAAAAACAAAATGACACTAATTGAAATAAGAAAAACAAAACAAAGTAGATAAATCAAAGTAAATAAAGTAAAGAAAACAAAAAAAAACCAGTCAAACAAGTTTTTGTGTGTTGGAGCTGCCGTAAAATGGCACTGACTCAGCATATGCTGACGGTTTACACCGACAGCGCTGATTTTGAGCCATTAAAGCCAGCAGTGACCCACAAGCGTTGAATAGATAGAGTGATTCAAGAGGAAGGTTTATAAGTTTAATACATGCACAAGATAGTAAAAGATTAGGCGGTACGAAGTTCGCCGGGTCACCTAGTTAATGCTATGTCTTACTAGATGACCAAAATGTTGTTGTTTTAATAACGTTCCTATGTTCATCAAGAATTTTCCTCCAGATTTGGCGGTCTTGAGCAACAGCGGGTAACTCCTCCCAGTTTAGTCCCACACTATTTGCTTCTTGTAGCGCGGACCGTCGCCAGGTTGCCTTCGGGCGTCCTCTTTTGCGTCTTCCGAAAGGCTGCCACAACAGAGCTTCCCTGCAAGGACGTCCATCTGCTCTTCTTAACGAGTGTCCTCTTGAGTGTTCTTGAAGCCCTATGTCCCCGCTAGGGATAACAGGAAAAGAAGAAGAAGATGTTCATCAAGGATAATCTAGCTAGGATACAAAATTTCGAATCGGTTCAGAAATTTTGTTTCAAACAAACAATAAAGTTCAAAACTCTTTGAGCTGTAACTAAAAACATAACATTACAGTGCCATTTTTTAAGTGCATCCGTAATTTATGCATCCGGCATCCGCGAATCGAATCCGTATCCGTAATGGCGTTTCCAGAATTCCCTTTGCCATGCAAATGGTGCTTATGCATCCGCGATGTGTTTCGGATGGTGCAGTGTTTAGACGAGTATAGTTATGAAGACAGTAGAGCGGCCGGATTAAAAAAAAAATGCATTCTGCCTTCAATTAACCTGACACATACATCAACAGAGCACTTCCTCTTTTTCCAAGTCAGTTAAAATATATGTTAAAACCTTCTCCTGAACGTAACAAATCTGAAAATCGCATCAAAATCGGTTCAGCCACACGCGAGATAATCGTGGACCAACACACGTACATACAGGTCAAACTGATAACCTCCTTTTTTAAGTCCGTTAAAAATGGTTGCGATGAGAAATTTAAGTTTTACTAGAGGCTGCCCCGCGGTTTTACCCGCGCAGATTTCTCATAAACACAAAAATCCCGTTTTTTCCCGTTCCCGTGGGAATTTCGGGAAATCCCTTCTTAGTGCTCACCTACACTCCCTAAGGAACCTACATGCAAAATTTCAGCCCACTACGCCCAGTAGTTTCGGCTCTGCGTTGTCTGTCAGTCAGTCCGTCAGTCAGTCAGTCAGTCAGTCAGTCAGTCAGTCAGTCAGTCAGTAACGGAAGAGTTTTATATATATTGATTATTGCATAAATGTCTCACACATTCTGTGAAACATTTGGCAAAAAAACTATCCTATAAGTACTCACTTAAAATTTATTAAGTTTAACTCTAAAACTAGATCTTTCAAATACTAGCAGCTCCTTCTTTGAAAATTTTTAAAAATATATATAGGCCTATCACCAAATGGCCTGCCAAGCTTGGCAATTATGATTTACCTTCCCACATTTTTTCACCACATTAGGGACGGATCACAAAATGACAGAAGACTCAAGATGAGCAGGAAAGACACTGGTGTAGTGTCACCGGCAAATAGTAAAATTATGAATTCTCGGGCGTAAATTCATTCATTAATTTATTTTCACAAAAACATCTATCTTTTACGGAGGTACTTAACTCTAATGCTAATGATAGTGTTGCATAACAAAGGATACTCGAAAAAAAAAACCTAACCTAACCTACGTTTGTTTATAAACTGACGTTCGTTAGTTTAAAACGTATCAGATGTGCAATTGTACGGTGACATTATAGACATAGCATAACGCAGCGACTTGCACGCAAACTATCTTAGTTCAACCCTCCTTCACCCGCTTTCAGGGGAGGTTGGAAAGCGCGGGAAATGGGTTGTCAAAACTGACAGCTCTTTCAGTCTTTGTCCATCAAATTTGATACGCCACCTGGCTTTGATGTGGCTTGAATTAGTAAATACTACAACAACGTTCCTGAACGTGTTTATTTTGATGTTTTTGTAAAGATAAGCGATGTTAAGACGATATACGTAAAATAAATCAAACGATCGAGGATCAAAGGTTGTCCTTTTCCCTCAAACATACTGAGGGAAAAGGACAGTCATAGTCAGTCGCCCACATCGGTTACTACATTTTATTCGAAAAAGTAATAAATATTAAATATATTTTTAATTATAACTTTTAAATCAAATTTAAATTACCAGAATTTTATTTACTCTATTATCATTATTCCTATGTAGTTTCTACAAAAACTAGTTAGTAATTTCGAAGAATTAGCTATTCCCGTTTTTTTTGGAATGGTTATCTTTGACGAAATAATGTATCGAGGTTTTTTGATTCCACAAGTGCTTCTCAATTATAAAAAAAACTTTGTTATATCCACAAAAACGTTATGTTGAAATTTCTGATCTTTACCTCTTATAGATTAAGAGAATTACTTGATTTAAAAAACCTTAAAAACTCATATAGCGTCTTAAATCCGTTCATTAATGGGTGCGTGCAACTTTGACCCGGCAAAGGTTTGGTCCTTTAAAAATAAATGATAAGTATATAATGATCTAAGTAGGTAGAACCAGTATTTAGGGTGCCCGAAACATATACAGAGACAAACATTACACCCGCAGACGGGAAACAAAAATCGATATTCATCATAACAATGTTCGCCCCTCCGCTAATCGAACCCAGGTGCACCCGCTTCTCAGTCCACATCACTGCCAACTGAGCTACGGAGCAGTCAATCAGTATTTTAATTTTGTTTTTGTAAAATCAACTAATGAATCTATACCAATATTATAAAGAGGAAAGAATTGTTTGTTTGTAACGAACAGGCTCCGGAAATACTGAACCGATTTGAAAAATTATTTCACTGGTAGGAAGCTACATTAACCCCGAGTGTCATAGGCTATATGAGATTTTCAAAAAAATTAGGGATCATTACCTAAACTCAAAAAATGCAACCCAAGGTGCAATATTTTTTCCGTTGTTTACATATTTTGACAGGTGGCTTGTTGTTGTTTGTTTTTTATTCGGCCATTCTGGGCAGTCAAAAGAACATAAGTCTATCGAGCCAAGTCTTTTGTAGTATCTTATATTCTATGGCGTAACGAAGTAAGCCGGGAAAGCTCGTAATAAATAAATCTAAATATATATAAGTCAAAGGTGACTGACTGACTGACATAGTGATCTTTCAACGCACAGCCCAAACCACTCGACGGATCGGGCTGAAATTTGGCATTGGTTATGACGTAGGCATCCAAAAAGGATTTCCCGAAATATCTTCAGGAACGGGATTGACGGGACTTTAAAGCTGGTTTTTTTATAAACGCACTTCAGTTTCGTGAACTCTTAACTCTTTTTGTTATTTATTACGAGCTATCTCGGCTTACTTTGTTACGCCATAGAATATAGATACTTCTAAAGACTTGGCTCTATACACTATGTTCTTTTGACTGCCCAGAATGGCTGAATAAAAAACAAACAACAACAACAACAAACCACCTGTCAAAATATCTAAACAACGGAAAAAATATTGCACCTTGGGTTACATTATTTGAGTTTAGGTAAGGATCCCTAATTTTTTTGAAAATCTTATATAGCCTATGACACTCGGGGTTAATGTAGCTTCCTACCAGTAAAATATTTTTTAAATCGGTTCAGTATTTCCGGAGCCTATTTGTTAAAAACAAACAAACAAATCTTTCTTCTTATAATATTGGTAAAGATTTAAAACTTCATACCATATGGAACTTCAAAACACCGAATAAATTTCTCATTATGAAACACAAACACGCTCGCGGGATATTTCAATAATTTGCCGCCCGACTACGTTCACAAAATAAGCATAATACACATAATTGATAACCTCAAATTCTGTCCCATGTTCTCTTAACCAACAATCGACCGTCTACTGCTGGACGTAGGTCTCCCGCACAGATTGTCATTCATCCTTACAACCGATACAAATCTACTGCTGGACCACAGTATAATAAATAGTACAACATACAGTATGGGCACTCCCTGCCTCCCTCATCAAGTGCGGCTCCCCCATACAACTACATTTCAATATTCGTTGAAATACTTGAAGTCATACTGTAATAGCAAATCCTGTTATGCGTGGCAATAAGGCATCCTCCCTCGACAATGTTTGTCCTTATGACAATCAGTAGGGAAGACCTATGTCCAGCAGTGGACGTCTCTCGGTTTTATGAGACAAAAAAACTGGGAATGTACAGTTGCGGTCCAGGTCGGCGTAACATTACATAACACACATTACACTCAGAACCCCTAACTAGGTAGAACCTGTATCTAGGGTGCCCGAAACATATACACAGACGAACATTACACCCAGACCGGAAACAAACATCGATATTCATCATATCAATATTCGTCCCGCCCGGGAATCGAACTCGGGTGCACACGCTTACTCAGTCCACATCACTGCCACCTGAGCCACGGAGCGAGCAGTCAAACAGATTTGTTTATAGAATAGAATAGAATAATTTATTTGTTATCACAGTTTATGGTCTCGTGCGCTATAGACTGTATTACCAAAGAACAAGAGCTTTTTTGCAATACAGAAAAAACCGGAATTGTTACGCCGTCCACTGTACCTATTCTAGGGACATAGTTAGCAGCACGTCAAGGCAACCAATTTGACAGGCGAATCCGCCATTTTGTATAAAAGCGCGCGAAATTCCGGTCACGTGCCAACAGGAAATGGCCGGAATTACCGGAGGCACACTCTGCAGAGGGGTTATTGCTTATTTATATTTATAATTTATTACTGTTACTTCTAAATTCATTTTATAAATAATTTTAGGGTGACATCCAGTCACTCAAGGACAAAAAAATTAGCTTGAAGTTTCCTCCTGGTGTGAATTTTGAAAGCCGTAGAAGAACTCAAGTCTTCCTTGTTCAGTGGTCATAGGCATAGCACAAATAATGTCTTATATGGCAATGGGCAGGGCACATATTTAAAGCTCTGTAGGTCCGGGCGTAAGAATAGGTCTACGGTATACCCTGCCTGTCTTAAGAGGCGACTAAAAAGGGTCTTTGGGGTCGTAGGTGTAAAGGGCGGGGGCTCGACACACTCATCAAACGGCCCCAAGATGGGCGGCGGCACAGCTTGTGGCACTGTGCCGCCGCAGCTACAAAGGCGAGCCGGGGAAGGAACAACATGCCCTCCCCGAGCACGAAGCTGATAGCAGCTGAGCGTGGGAAGAACTTTGGATGCCAGTAATGCGTAGTTCCCGGGGTTCTTCCCAAAAGCGCCAAGACGGCTGCCGGGGGGTTTTAGTGGGTGCGAGCCCCACGTACCACCGACGCTCCCCCGAGCGTCGGGAAATGCGATAGGCATTTCCCCCCGTTACAAAAAAAAGGGCACATATTTAGCTTGAAGTGGCGACCGGGCTACGAAAGACGCCCACCTAAACAAAAAAAAAGAGAGAGATAAATTGTAAAGTAGAGTTTGTTACCCCTTTCTTCCCTACCCTGTAAAATCATTGCGAAACGGAGTAAAATCATTTGACAGAGGAGGGCTCGTTTGGGGGCGACTTCAGGCGACTATTGTCGTAAGGCAAGACAAACATTTGTTTGCCTGAGCCAATTGGTGGGCACCCTGAACTACCTCGCCTCTAGCAGTAATTTACATTCGATAAGTGATATCTTGTCTATACCAATATTATAAAGAGGAATGATTTGTTTGTTTGTTTGTTTGTAACGAATAGGCTCCGGAAATACTGGACCGATTTGAAAAATTATTTCTCTGGTAGGAAGCTACATTAACCCCGAGTGTCATAGTCTATATTAGATTTTCAAAAATTAGGGATCCTTACCTAAACTCAAATAATGTAACCCAGGGTGCAATATTTTTTCCGTTGTTTACATATTTTGACAGGTGGTTTGTTGTTTTTGTTTGTTTTTAATTCGGCTATTCTGGGCAGTCAAAAGAACATAGTCTATAAAGCCAAGTCTTTTGAAGTATCTTATATTCTACGGCGTATCGAAGTAAGCCGGTAAAGCTCGTATCCTATATATTGAATAAATTATTTTTTACTTTACTTTTACTTTTTTACTTTACTAGGTTGTCAGAAAACCTGTCGAAAGTTAACTATGTCTACCAATGAACTGTCTGTCTTTGGATAAGATGATTCAAAGTTCAAAGCCTGAAGTCAGAGTCACTAAAAATGATGTGTGGCATCAGAGCAATGACCTACGGTGGCTTAGCTGCCGCCAGATGAGACAGGGGGTGGGGGGCAATACGCGGAGGGGTGAAGGAGTCCATCGGTCTAAAATAAGTTTTTTTTTAATTCTGAAAAAATTCAAAAGTCAGATAAATATCTTTTTAAATAATTTTTTCGAGTCATATTCATATTATGATGCAAAGACTTAGTCCTGAAAGTTTCCGTTACGATAAAAAAGTGACCGTGTTTATTATTTAAGCAAGTTTACGTTCTTTTGTTCGTACACAGGGTTGCTTTCTCGTAACCAATGTGGTCGTTTTTCTAGCGGTTTTGTAAACTATTGCTGCTTTCTCTTAGAAATATGCTTTGTTTAAAGCGGCGATGGTTAATGAAAGATTACAATTCAATCCAAAAACTGGTTAAAATAAACTAGCTTGTGGCGCCACATTTGAAAAAATAAACTTTAAAAAAATTCATAATAGTTTTTGTTGCCTGGGGAAGCCCTAAAATAGATAAATTCGAAAAACGTACAATCTTATTGATGGTTGAAATATTGAAAAAAACAGGCCACTTGTTAATTTCAATTGGATATCGATATTCGTTTCCTGAGTCTGGGTGTAGGTATTTGTATTGTATGGCTTTGTATGGGTTTGGGGCACCCTATATTCTACCTAGGTTCTACCTAGTTAGGGGCTCTCCGAGTGTGATTCATATTATAATAAAAATTAACACTTCTGTACTTCACACGCCTTTTCCTGATTTGCTATTTTATAAAATCGATTATTTTCAAGATTTTACAGCAATTTCGATTCTTTCGTTTTTCAATTCTCTGTCCTCTCTATTTTAATTTAACACCAGAATTTTTTTTGTTATCTGTATACCTGATTGCAAGTATTGCTACAGAGGATAGTACAAGCAAGAAGTTACCAAAGTAGGTCACCACAGCCCACAGTTTAGATATTATGCAGTGGTCCAACTTGGTCGTTGAAACAATGTCTACGTTTTGTACTGAATTAACTGTATATATATACCTAAAGCACAGTACAATAAATCTACATACAGCATTGGCACAGTTGAATAAATTGTACTACATACAGTATGGGCACTCCCTGCCGCCTTCAGCAAGTGTGGCCCCTGCGCTCGGTCACCTCTCAGTTACCGCTCAGTACAAATAAAGCAGCGTCGCACGTCTCATCTCACTCACACAAGCATGATACGCGTGCAGGTACACGAGTTTTGGCTGTGCGCGAAGCAAAGCGCTTTTTTCTATAAAGTGTCCGAGGTGTGGTATGGGCACTTCCTGCCTCCCTCAGCAAGTGCGCCCTCCCTGCGCTCGGTTACCTCTAGACTATTTCTATATTATTCTACTGTGCTCTAGGTTACCGCTCAGTAAGTACAAGCACAGTATAATCAGTTTAATAAAGAGTACTAGCACAAGTAGCATGTCTTATCTCACTCACACAAGCATGATACGCGTGCACGTACACGAGTTGCGGCTGTGCGCGAAGCAACGCGATTTTTTCTATGAAGTGTCCGAGGTGTGCCTAGCTGGCGGACTAGACTAGCTGGCGGAGCGAATTTCGTACCACGAGCAATGTCGTTTTTTGAGCAATATCGAATTTGAAATATTTTGAATATACTCTTAGCTTCTGTTCATTAGGGATAACGAGGCATTCTAATCGTGAAAGAGTTTTTCAAATCGGTAAAGTAGTTTTGAAGCCAATTGAATTCAAACCAACAAACAATTAAATCTTTATAATTTAACCCTCTAATTCATGAAAAGTTAAAGAGCATTTTAGTTATTTGACGTATGTCAATTTAGACTGGATGTCAAGTATTTACCATACAACAAACCAGAGAAGTAGACCTCCAGTAACGCTACTTAAAATCTAATGTATCTTTATGAATAACACGGTTAGTGTATAAAGATTTTAAACAGAAGTTCTTTGACATACACAATAAGAAACTTATTAATTTTTTTAAAACTTATTTTAATGTTCGTCTCTGTATATGTTTTAGGGCGCCCTAGATACAGGTTCTTCCTAGATAGGTGCTCTGAGTGTAATGCTTTTTTAATTTATTTTTGAATAACAATAATTTCTCCCTAAAAAACTTTTCGGCCCAAGTAGGCACACCAAGGTCCTCTTCTCTCTTAAGAGCTGTGCTCTTGTCTCCTCAATTCTGTGCCCCGCCAGCTGCTTGACCATCTGATACGACTCTGCACTGACTCGCTCCCTTATTTGGTCAAAGTAGCTTCCCCTTGGTCGTCCACCAAGGTACCCACCCACCCGTCCACTGTCTGTTTCTTATTTCACTGTGTGTATTAGTTAGGTAAATATACAATATTTTCTATGTATATGTAGGTGTATCATAATTATTATTAATATATGTATGTTTATGTATTAGGATTTAGAATATGTATTAGGTAAGTTTAGATTATTTAGTACTTATAAGTACTTACTTTCTTGGTTTTAGTTGTTTATATATATAATTTCAGTTTTTTCTCTAAGCATCACATCCTACTACTAAATTGTATTTATCTCCTCATTGGTGGCCTGGAAGAAATCGCTTTTAGTGATAAGGCCGCCATTTGCATTGATATTTGTAACTTGTTTTATGTAGTCTATGTTTTATTTTGATTGCAATAAAGAATTCTCTTATCTTATCTTATCTTACCCATTGTATAATCATCAGTCAAAAATCAACAATCAACAACTATTTTATAACACAATCACGTAATCGTAATAGAAAATAATATCGCATAACTCCCTCATCCGCCGCTAAGCGTGGCGACCGATTACCATATTAGCCTCATTTCGAGTTGGACTGGACTCACGCGATGGGGTTTAAAGGGCTAGCACGCATTGGAAGCTATTTCCATAGCTAATAATAGGTTTTTTATTTACTTACCTACCGTATTACTGCCTAAAATTATAGAAAAACAGGTGTTCCGGCGTACTTCGTTCGTTAGAATATAAGATACTACTAATTACTTGGCTCTATAAACTTTTTTATTATGACTGCCTATAAAAACGAATAAAAAAACAAACAACAAACCACCTGTCAAACCACAAAATATGTTAACAACGGTAATATATTGCACCTTGGGTAATATTATTTGAGTTCAAGTAAGGATACCTAATTATTTTGAAAATCTTATGTAACCTAAGTCACTCGGGGATATTGTAGCTTCCCAACAGAGAAAGAATTTTTGAAATCGGTTTAGTATTTCCGGAGCCTATTCAATGCAAACAAACAAACAATCAAATCTTTCCTCTTTATTATTGGCTGCTTTGAGCGTTAAGGAAAAAGTTTTATAATTTTGTCGTTTTCGATTCCAAATCGTCTGCCTACTCTGCGTCTTCCGGAGCCTGGTTATCCCTCGAGAACTTTTCGGCTTTAGTATACCTATACAAAGTTACTCTTGGGCTTCAGCGACGATCGAAAAACAGATGTTCGGCAATCAGTTAAAATTTTGTAGCTAAGCTAATTAACTAAAAGCTTAGCTTGCAGTGAGGTCGCGCCCTTACGGCACACGCAATGACCGCACAAACGCGACATAAAAAAAAACTCCTTTATAGTTATTTTGCCCTTATAGTTTCATAAAGAGATCGTTATTCAAATATGTTTATTACACGGGCGATTTTTATTGAGTTTTCACTCAATTTGGAACTATACAGAATTATTAGCTTTTTTCACGGAAATTGAATTAGCTAGACTAGGCGTAACAAACTCGTAAGTATTTTCTCCTCTGCCTGGTACAGTGGCGGTCTAAGACGGCGTAACAGATTTGTCTATGGTCTTGTGCGCCCTAGACTGTATTACCAAAGAACTAGAGCTATTTTGCAGTACAGAAAAACCGGAAGTGTTATGCCGTCTACTCTACTGCCACTGCGTCAAGCAAAGTGTACAACAGGTTACGTTCATCTCTGTGCGTGTTTCGGGTACCTTAGATACAGGTTCTTTCTAGTTTGGGGCTCTGAGTGTGATGTGTTATTATTAGTATTTCGTTTCTCAATACTCTTTGGTATAACGGGATGGAGCCTGGTTCTTTGAAAGGGGTGCGAGGGGACGAATCCAACTCATAAAGGCCCTCGAAAGGTTTTGCTATATTGTATAATGGATCACCAACCAGGCACCGCCACTAAATGCACAAATAGATCATGCACCCAGAGGCGGCACCCAGAAGGTGATAGGAACTATTGTAAAATGAATGACATTAAATAGTTTATGGGGGTGAACTGTTTATTTTTATTATTATTACTAGAGCTGTTGCCTGTCCGTTCTCGAGTTTTTGCGAGACTAAAGAACCACGATTCATTTTTATAAATAAATAAGATTAATATTTTTAATATTTGCGGTGATTTTCTTCGCAATTTGTGCTAGTAGGTATCGGTGTAATACGCCTCCATAATACGACCGAATCCATTTTTAATATCGGAAATGGCATCAATAAAAGACGCCGACACAAAAGCCTTTCAACAAATTCGCGGGAATTGCTGATTTCAATTCTCGTCCTGAAATCGATATGAAATTAAATCGTTTTATAGCAATTACAGTATCTTTTATAATTCATAGTTTATGACTAGAATATTTATTTACACTGCTTCGTAGCTCAGTTGGCAGTGATGTGGACTGAGACGCGGGTGCACCTGGGTTCGGTTCCCGGCGGGGCGAACATTGTTATGATGAATATCGATGTTTTTTTCCGGTCTGGGTGTAATGTTCGTCTCTGTATTTGTTTCGGGCACCCTAGATACAGGTTCATCCTAGTTAGAGACTCTGAGTGTGTTGTGTTATTATTATTATTATTATCGTTATTAGTTACATTCCCAGTTTATCTGAATCTAAAAGACGTCTACTGCTGGACATAGGCCTCCCTCATAGTATGCTTAAATATTTAAAACTATGCAACGGATTTTGATGTGTTTTGTTTATATATAGAGTAAGGTCTTAAACAACAAGTAAAAAAAAGGGCACATGATTGTAATAGGTCAGGCGGTACGACGTTCTCAGGGTCGACTAGTATAATATAATGTCCAAAGATCCAACGTAAAGCCCTATTTACTCTTTGTACATACTAGCCCCGATACGTTAGCTCAAAGGTAGATTTTTCTTGTATTAAAATACTATCTAGTCGACTGGAAACACCTTTTGAACCAAATTCTTATGTGGAAAATCGTGTGGAAATCTTTACAAATATTAGATGTATTTAGGTCCAACATAGTCGGGGGAATTAACTTAACTCAGATTTATCTGTGGTCTCTTGCGCCCTCAGTGAGATGGGAAACGCTACTTGTGCGCCCTAGAATGTACAGCCAAATATTTTTTTTCTTTGGTTATACATACTCGCGCAAGAGCGAGAGGAGTGGAAGAGGGGGAGGGAGGCCTTTGCCCAACAGTGGGACAATATAGGCTAATAATAATAATAATAATAATAATAATATACATTCTAGGAGAAAATTCAAAGAAATTTTGCAATACAGAAAAACAGGAAGTGTTACGCCGTCTTAGAAACAAAGCCGGTGCCAAAAAATACGGGTTTTCCGTAGAATATGACCTCTTTAAAGGTAACTCTTTTCAATTATATCTTCATCATCATCATTTCAGCCAAAAGACGTACACTCCTGCGCCGCAACGACCGGTCTTGAGCGACCCTCATACATTGTACTCCCACAGCTTTCACTGTCATCTGACCACATTGTGGGGGGTCTGCTTACTCTGCATCCTCCGGTTCGCGGTCGCCACTCGAGAACTTTTCGGCCCGAGCGACCATCGGTTCTTCGAGCTATGTGCCCTGCCCATTGCTACTTAAGTTTCGCAATTCTTTGAGCTATGACGGTGACTTTAGTTCTTCTGCGGATCTTTTTATTTTTTATTTGATCACGCAGAGAAACTCCGAGCATAGCCCTTTCCATCGCCCTTTTAGCGACCTTGAGCTCTTTTTTTTGCCTAAATTAATATAATTTCTCTAAATAAACGAAAAGTATTTTACGAAATTTGGCCCTTTTGAAGGCCCTTGATCGACTTAACTGATGCCAAATTGGTTTTTGTACAGTAACAAATGTGTGTGACAGCCCTTATTTGGCAAGACCACAAGATTCCTACATATTCATGGTCAAGTTACGCTTTACCAGCTCAAAGGGCACCGCAACTTCAAAGGGAATTCGATATTCTGTAGTTCGAATTTCATTAAAAACAGCTTAGTAAATGTAGATTTTACCTAATTGTTAGTCCTTAGAGAAGATAGTTGATTAAAATGAAGCCTTCTTTTGGAATATTATTTGTTTTTTTTTTTGTTCAAACAAATCAATTATTATTAATGACTAGAGGCTGCCCCGCGGTTTTTCCAACGCAGATTTCTCATAAACACAAAATTCCCGGTTTTTCCCGTTCCCGTGGGAATGTCAGGAAATCCCTTCTTAGTGCTCACCTACACTCCCCAAGGAACCCACTTGTCAATTTTCAGCTTTCTACGCCCAGTAGTTTAGGCTCTGCGCTGTCTGTCAGTAAGTCAGTCAGTAACGGAAGAGTTTTATATATATTGATAATAAAAACGCACGCATACTTACTTACTTAAAGCCTCAAGATAACTTGTATCTAGGGTGCCCGAAAATCATACAAAGATATTCCAACACACCCCAAAACTAAGGAAACTCCTGCCGAGAATCGATCCTGGACCTTCAAATTCGCAATTAACATCACTGCCACTGACTATGCTGATTATCTCAAGCTATTCAATTGCGCTTTTAGAATCGTTCAGGCAAAACATTTAATAAAGTTTTTTTTTTCTTCTTCTTCGAATGTAAGAGCTAGGCTCTTGCCGGAGGAAGGAGAAAAAAAAAGAGAGATAAATTGTAGAGTTTGTTACCCCTTTCTTCTCTACGCTGTAAAATCATAGCGAAAGGGAGTAGAATCATTTGACAGAGGAGGGCTCGTTTGGGGGCCTCTCCAGGCGATGTCGTAAGGCAAAGCAAACATTTGTTTACCTGATTCAATTGGTGGGCACCCTGAACTACTTACCTCGCCTCTCACAGTATAGGATACTTTACCAAATAAGGTATCAATAGCAATTAGATTAGATGTAGTCTAATTGACTTTCAATAAGTGATATCTTGTATCCTATATTGAATAAAGAATTTGACTTTGATTTGACTTTGACACCTTCCGTTTCCCCGCCAGCTGCTTTTTTTTTTTTTTTTTTAACGAGGGGAAATGCCTATCGCATTTCCCGACGCTCGGGGGAGCGTCGGGGGTATGTGGGGCTCGCACCCACTAAAACCCCTCGGCGGCCGTCTTGGCGCTTTTGGGAAGAACCCCGGGAACCACACATTATAGCGTCCGAAGTCTTCCCACGCTCAGTTCCCTCCCTCCCCGGCTCGCCTTTGGAGCTGCGGCGGCACAGTGCCACAAGTTGTGCCGCCGCCCATCTCAGGGCCGTTTGATGAGTGTGTCGGGCCCCCGCCCTTCACACCCACGACCCCAAATACCCCTTTTAGTCGCCTCTTACGACAGGCAGGGCATACCGTAGACCTATTCTTACGCCCGGACCTACAGGGCTTCCCGCCAGCTGCTTGACCTCTTGATACGACAAGACCCCTATCTTTTCCTATATTTGATCAAAGTAACTCCGTCTTGGTCTTTCCCTCTCTCTTTTCCCCTCAAAAATGTTGGTGATGAAGGTGTCGTGTCGTATCAGATGCCCAACCATCTTGCCCCTTCTCGTCTCAATTGTCTTTAACACATTCCTTTGCTCCTTCACTCTTCTCAGCACTTCCTCATTGGTAACTTTGTCCTTTCAGCGAATTCCCTCTATCCGTCGCCATTCAATAAACTACATTATCTACTAGTATTTAGGTATAAAGTGACCTAAAATTTATTTGTTGTCAAAGTATCCTTTCCTTAGATAATATAAAAGTAAGTTATAGAGCTCTCAAAGTTCCATTTCATTTTATAACTGAGGATGTTCACACTTCCTTTTCATAATTTTGTGAATGCGAAATCGAATGCTTCAAAATGATCTAATAAATGCGAAAGTTTGTGTATTTGTTTCACATAAACGCAAAAACTATTGATCATAATTTGATAAACCTTTTCATGGCACTAAATTTAACTGCTCCATGGCTCAGTTGGCAGTGATGTGGACTGAAACGCGGGTGCACAGCGTTCGACTACCGGCACGGCGAACACTGTTACAATGAATATCGATGTTTTTTTCCTAATCTGGGTGTCTTGTTCGTCTCTGTATATGTTTCGGGCACCCTATATACAGGTTTTTCCTAGTTAGGGTCTCTGAGTGTGATGCGTTATTAATATTAACTAACGAAGGTAGTTTAGCTTGCTTATTATACCTAAATCCTCTAGGGCCCTTTCCGATTGTTGAGTTGAAATTAGTATTTACCCAGAGAAGGTACAATGGCTGAACTTAGACCCTTTCGCTTAATAAAATAAACTTGCTATTCAAGTTATAAAGCCGTAGTGCTAGTAGGGAGCTAGCTTGTTTTTAAAAGGAATATAAAAAGGCTGTTAATAAAAGATAATTATAATATTTACAATAAACTTAGAAAACTTAAGGCTAGAAATAATACACCTTATAATAATAATAATCAATATATATAAAGTAAAGTAAAAAGTAAAAGTAAAAAATGATTTATTCAATACAGGATACAAGATATCGCTTATTGAAAGTCAATTAGACTAATCTAATTAATATTGATAAAACTCTTCCGTTATTGACTGACTGACTGACTGACTGACTGACAGACAACGCAGAGCCGAAACTACTGGGCGTAGAAAGCTGAAAATATGCACGTGGGTTCCTTGGGGAGTGAAGGTGAGCACTAAGAAGAAACTTCCCACGGGAACGGGAAAAAAAACGGGATTTTTGTGTTTATGAGAAATCTGCGCGGGAAAAACCGCGGGGCAGCCTCTAGTAACATAATAATAACACATCACACTCAGAGCCCCTAACTAGGTAGAACCTGTGTCTAGGGTGCCCGAACCATATACAGAGACGAACATTACACCCAGACCGGAAACAAACATCGATATTCATCTTCATATCAATATTTGTCCCACCCGGGAATCAAACCCAGGTGCACACGCTTACTCAGTCCACATCACTGCCAACTGAGCCATGGAGCAGTCTTAGCAGCACCTTAAAACTAAACAAAAAAACAAAAAAATAAAAAGTCCACCGCCCAAACAGCCTTGTTCAAAAGCGCCCAGAATGCTGTATATTGGAATAGGAATTATTTGTTTGTTCGTTACTTTGAATCGTATACGATCGCTCTAAAACTACTGGACTAATTTAAAAAATTAATTCACCATTCGAATCCTACATCTACCCTCCTAATAAGCATTTACTTCTACTATATGTATAAAAATGAATCTTGGTTCGTTAGTCTCGCTAAAACTCGAAAACGGCCACTCCGATTGCGCTGATTTTGGTCTCAAAATGTTCTTAATAATCCAGGGAAGGTTAAAAAGATAAGAAAATTTAAAAAAAAAGTAAAAGTAACAATTTTTTTTCCCATACAATTTTTAAGGCGCGATACGAAGTTCGACGGGACAGCTAGTAGGCTAATATTATTTTCACAAAATTGGGAATATCACATACAATATAAGAACTGATATTGTAAGGCTATACAAAGTTCGCCGTGGTATATAGTTTTGTGGGACAAAATTCACAAGAAGCAAGTACTACAAAATATACATCTTATCTTATACTTTTTCATTGAAATTTACTAACAACTCTGGACTCACTGTCTAAACAGAATCTACGTATGTGTACATGTTGTACATAGTTATATTTATATGTTAAATTTCGTTCTGGGAACAAAGAAAATCGTTTTACGCATGCGTGAATAGAAAGAGACGGAACTACGGTCGAATCTCATTCACAACTCTAAAACAGAAAGAGATGGGTATACTCATAAATTTAAAAGGCAACAGTGTACTGGTACGCTCAGTAAAATAATAATTATTATATTATGAAATTGTGTTTTTTTAATTCTGTGTCTTTTTAGGTTAACCCTTTAGTTTGATGAGAGATAAACAAGGGGTTTTGTTTTTAGTTAATTAACTATAGCTATTTTGATAGCCTGAAATTGCTTAGTACCGGGTAATAATAGTTTTAGCGAAAAGTAATGTTCAGCAATACTAAGCAAGGTCTTCACCCGGATGGGTATTCGTAATGAATCGTAAATGTAAATATATATTGTCGCTGTTTACAGTTGCGGACACGGTCTGCGTAACACTTCCGGTTTTTCTGTACTGCAAAATAGCTCTTGTTCTTTGGTAATACAGTCTAGGGCTGACGAACATAGACAAATCTGTAACGGCCTCCTAGTCCGCCACTGTACAAAACAAACCCCATGTCAAAAAAAACTATTTTTTATAGAAATTATAAAATAACGCTTCACACATTCAGAGCTCCTACTAGGTAGAACCTGTATCAGGGTAGTTAGGGGCTCTGAGTGTGTGAGTGTGATGTGTTATAAGAATACATACATAGGCAGCAGAAAGCGACTTTGTTTAATAATATAAAGTAATTAATTGTATGTTTCTTTTCTTTTCAGATAGTACTTCAGTCTCAAATGGGCTCAGAGAATCAGGTTCATACTAACTTTAACTTTTTTTTTTTTAGCCTAATTTTTTTCCCACTGCTAGGCATAGGCTCCTTCTTCTTCAAACCTCCCAACCTATGACGAAGGACGCTGCTGCCTGTCCTTCAGCTGTTCCCTTAGTCGCCTTTTTCGACACCCATAGGAGGAGGATGGGGTGGTGGTATTCTGTGCCACACTCAAACGACTTTTAAGAGCCAGTTTACAGCGATGCTAGCGCGATTCTCGAAAAAAATAATGTTCTCTAAACTAAGGCAAATATAAAAAATGTGGCACAGTATGACACTAGATAATGTAGCCTGGTATTTTAAGGCACCTTTTTATAGCTTTTAGGTTAAAGACCAAATAAATCTACAAAGTGTTGCTAAAAGTGGCCACTTTTGGCATCAATCTGTGGATTTTTTTGTTCTTTTTACTTAGGCCTACTTAACTGTGCTTAAAAAATACAAAGCAAGATTATCTATTGTCATACTGTGCCACATTTCTGATATTTGCCTTAGTATAGAAGACAATTTTTTTTTTGGTAATGGCGCTAGCATCGCTGTAAACTGGCACTTAAGTACATACTACGGCCGTAGCATGACCGACAATTCGTCGAATCTTTATGTCACTTTTGACCTTTTCTGACATTATTCCATACATTTTCCGACGCAAACTTTAATTATCATTAAAAATACTGTCTCCACAATATAAACAGACAATATTAATGTGACCGTAGGCTCTCAAGGGAGGCGGCAACGTGCCACGATGATTTCATTATATTTGGGCCAGCCGACCTCACTAATTCGGATATTGCTAGTGATTTCAAATTAATTATTCACTTTTTATCGATAAATTGCAATTTTTAAAATTGAAAGCGTTAGTTTTTAGATATTGAAGATTGAATTTTAATATCTGGATTGATCTGGAACATTTATGTCAACTAAATAAAAAATACAGACCAAAAAAAAAAACATTAACCAATTTGAATAATATTCCAGACTAAAGAACAATGTTGAAATTAGGATTTATGTGGCAGAGTTTTGATGCGATAAACAAAAAAAAAACTACGGAATCGAAAACCTCTTATTTTTTGTATGTCAGTTAAAAGTTAAAAAAAAAACGTCTTATTCTCACAACCGACTTAGAAGTGATAACTAGAATAAACCGGTACTAACTAGATCTTATCTAGGTCGCACGAAACTTACAAATAACTAAAATATATTAACACAATCACACAGACGCGGTTACTAACAAAGTATTCATCATAACAATGAAATGTAAATAATAGTAATCGTTATAGATAAGTTGGTTACTGCAGAATCAAATAGTAGATATCGATAAATAAATATTACCTGAACAGTCAATGTCTGTAAATTTTATGTATCGATATCGATAATACTATATTGTAAGTTCCCATTACTAGTCAACCGTTCACTCGCTTCCCTTCGTCGCCGGCTACGAACGAATTACTTAATGAAGGAACTATGAATAAATACTATCAACTGTGTTATAGCGACATATTATTTACACAGTATAGGGTAAAAGTCTTAAGACTTTATGGGCCTTTTACTTTCATGTCAGCTCAGAGTCGTCCACTGTTGGACATAAACCTCTCCCACAGATCGCCACGCCATACCATCCCGTCTTAGCGACCCTTATATTTTTAGTTAGGTCGTCCGACTTCTGGTGGGGAGACCCCACAAAACGCATAGGCACCTACTCTCCGTCTTTCAGTGCTCGGTGACAACTCGAGCCAATGACTACTTACACACATACATACATATAGCTAGGATATAGCCATCTCCCTCACAGAGCCACAAAGAAATACTTTATGTGAGGACTTCTTAAATCGCCACGCTTGGCAGGCGGGTTGGCGATCGCAGTGTGGCTCTTCAAGTATTTCAACGAAGGACGCTGCTGCCCGTCCTTCGGCTGTTCCCTTAGTCGCCTTTTAAGACTCTAATAGAAGGATGATGGGTGAGATGGGTGGTAGTATTCTACGCCCCCACGACACGGATTTTTTATTCAATTACACACAGAGCCCCTAGCTAGGTAGAACCTGTATCACACCTCGGACACTTCAAAGAAAAAAGCGCGTTGCGAAACTCGTGTACGTGGACGCGTATCATGCTTGTGTGAGTGAGAGTAGACGTGCGACGCTGCTTTATTTGAAATGAGCGGTAACTAAGAGGTAACCGAGCTCTGGCCGCACTTGCTGAGGGAGGCAGGGAGTGCCCATACTGTATGTAGTACTAATTAATATACTGTGCCGTATCTAGGGTGCCCTAAATACATAAAAAAAATAAAATTAAATACACCCAGATCTAGAAAACGAATAAACAACAATATCCATCATAAAAGTTTTCGCCCACGCCGGGAATTGAACCCGTTCGAAAGTCACAGTCTACTGAGCCTCGGAGGTAAAATATTTCTCGCAACAGGGGTAAAATAATACAAACATTTTCTCTGCCGAGTAACACACAAACCCTTTCGACCCCTACTAGCGAGAGGGCTACTTATTGTATGTGTATGAAAGTATACATGTATATTAGACGTTGTAAATATACGCATATTTTTCACCGAATAGTTGTAGACTGAGTTTTTTAGCGTTAGTATTAATTTACTTGATTTGACTGCTCCGTGGCTCAGTTGGCAGTGATGTGGACTGAGTAAGCGTGTGCACCCGGGTTCGATTCCCGGGCGGGGCGAATATTGATATGATGAATATCGATGTTTGTTTCCGGTCTGGGTGTGATGTTCGTCTCTGTGTGTGTTTCGGGCACCCTAGATACAGGTTCTTCCTAGTTAGGGGCTCTGAGTGTGATGTGTTAAAAGTAAAAAAAGTAAAAAATGATTTATTCAATACAGGATACAAGATATCGCTTATTGAAAGTCAATTAGACTAATCTAATTAATATTGATACCTTATTTCGTAAAGTATCCTATACTGATAGAGGCGAGGTAGTTCAGGGTGCCCACTAATTGGCTCAGGCAAACAATGTTTGCCTTGCCTTACGACAATGGTCGCCTGGAGACGCCCCCAAACGAGCCCTCCTCTGTCAAATGATTCTACTCCCTTTCGCAATGATTTTACAGCGTAGAGAAGAAAGGGGTAACAAACTCTACTTTACAATTTCTCTCTTTTTTTTTTTTTTTTTGTTCTTATATATGTGACATTACAATTCAATTTACAATACAAAGAACATAAATTAATAAGATTTAAAGTACATACATGAAATAATGAAAATATCGTGCAGAGCTAGACTACTTCCATGCGTCTTTGTCGTTTTCATAATCATCAACATTGTAATAAGCTTTCTTAATCAAACCTTTTTTGATACGAGTTTTAAACTCATTATCATTCAGGATCAAAATCTCTTCAGGGATCTTGTTATAAAATCTTACTTCGTTTCCTATAAAGCATTTGTTTGTCCGTTTTAGTCTGTTCTGTGGAATACTTAGTTTGTTTTTGCTACGCGTTCTAAGGTCTTTAATTTTATCACATTTTTTATCAAACATATGTAAGTTTTTACGAGTATACATAATAATTTCAAAGACGTACTGGGACGGAAGCGTCAAAATATCAATTTCTTTGAATTTTTGTCTGAGGGACTCGCGAGCTTTAAGCTGATAAATGTTTCTAATTGCGCGTTTTTGTAGTATAAAAATGACGTTAATATCTGCAGCTCTTCCCCATAGAAGCAAGCCATAGGTCATTAAGCTATGAAAGTAACTGAAATACACAAGTCTCGCGGTAGAAACATCAGTTAATTTTCTGATTTTCCAGATTGCGTACGCAGCCGAACTGAGCCTTGCCGCAAGATTTGAGATATGGGGGCCCCACTGAAGTTTCGAATCTAGAGTGATACCAAGGAATACAGTTTGATTTACCAGATTAAGCTTGTTATTGTCCAAATGTATGTCTGTATCATAAGCAGTCACATTTGGCAAGGAAAACTTAATGCAATTAGTTTTCTTTGCGTTCAAAAGTAAATTATTAGAAGTAAACCATTGAGAAATCTCCACTAATGTTTTGTTTATATCTAAGTTGAGTGAGTCACCTCGTTTAACTTTAAATGTTAAAGAGGTGTCGTCCGCAAAGAGGACAACATCAGTAAGTTTATCTAACATGTAAGGGAGATCATTTATGTATGTAGTTATTATTATTATTATTACTTAGTAGAGTACGGGGCAAAAATGGCACATTGGTCTTAGGAAAAAGATCAACTTTACGACTATTTCCGAACCCACAGGCCGAACCCACTAAATTTAGAAGAATTAAGACTTTTTGTAAAATCATATAATGTTGAGTGCGACATACGATAACGCTATGCGAAATAAAAAAAAACTGATTGTTTCTTCCAAGGCCAAAATGCAGTCTTTTCAGTCATTGAACGTCAAAGCAAAGACTTACCGTATCATAAAGATTTAAGTAGGTTTTAAATAGCTTTACTGGAGGTCCAATTTTCTGGTTTGTTGCATGGTGATTTTACGTGACATCAGGTCTAAATTGGCATACGTCAAATAACCAAAATGCTATTTTACTTTTTATGAATAACAGGATTAGAATGCAAAAAAAAACAAGGAAAACTTATGTGATATAAGCTTATAATGCAGTTCTATTATTAAAATATCCCTTTTTTTGTTTGATTTCTTGAAAAAACTTCATAAAAGTTATTTTTACTTAGCATTACTTAGAACTCTAGAACTTTTAAAACTTAGTACATACTTTTGAATATGAATATTATTATAGGTATTTAAAAATAACAGTTTTAAATTAGTTTAATTTATCAAAACACAACTTATCACCTCCTTCAAGTTAAAAGGTCCGCGTAGCAACGTAGCATGTCTCGTTAACGCTACGCCCCGTAGCTTTCTACGTTGTAGCGGCGTAGTTTATACTTCGTAGCTGCTACGCCATAGGCACTACGCGCTACAGAATTTTGTACTTAGGAAACTACTACCCACCCCGTAGCTATTTTCGCGGTAATATTTTTCATCATCTCAGCCAATGGACGTCCAGTGCTGCTCCGTAGCTCAGTTGGCAGTGCCTGGGCTCGATTCCCGGCGGGGCCAACATTGTTATGATGAATATCGATGTTTGTTTCCGGTCTGGGTATAATTTTCGTCTCCGTATATATTTCGGGTACACTAGATACAAGTTCTACCTAGTTAGGGGCTCTGAGTGTGATGCATTATTATTTATTAAATCACTTTATTTGAGTTTAAGTGAAAATGTAAAATTTACACAGTATAGGAGGCAAGTTCCCAAAAAATAAATCATTGAAATATCAAGAAAAATAGCAAAACATATAAATAAAAAAACTACTTAACAGTAAGTATATTCGCAGATTCCTTCAAAAGCTACCGCTATAATATTCTCTTTGGGCTCATAGAGCGAGCTTTTTTTCTGTCCCCTAAGGCTTTAGGCTCTTCAGCCCTGAAGCTTTGCTCGAGGGCAAGACGATAGAAAAAACAAAGTGGATTTCTGTGTCATTCATATGTTTTTACTAAACCAACTTGTTCATACAAACGACATTGGTTTCTTCGAATTTATTATTTTTAACGACTTATAAAAAGGAATTTATCAGTTGGACCTGTATGTATGTATGTTTGTCCATGATTATCTCATAGTGGGTTTGTTAACGACCAAAGGTAATATTTTCTGCATTAAAGCATGAAACTTGGCACACTTGTTGCTTATGTGGCCCAGACTGAGAATCGCCCGGGAGGGAGCGGGAGACCCCCCTCTGGGGGGCGGGGGGAGGGGGTGAAGTTTTCGTCTACCGCGCGCGCTATCGATCCCTATTGCTGCTATTTTATAGCTACTAGGGCAAGTGTGGTGTCATTTTCGGATAATTTAAGGATGAGGAATCCATTTCTGAAACAATTTTTTTACATTTCTATACAAAAAAATTGGAATTTACCATAAAATAGATAATTGTCGACGCAAAAAAAAATCTTCTAATGACGATATTTTTTTAATGAGTATAGATATCAGCAAAATAAAAATATATTTAAAAAGCTGCATTCATGCAGTTTTCAAAAATATAGGGTTCGATATACTTTTTCTTTATATTTATGTGTTTAAAAAAATAGTAAACACACCGCGGAAGAGGTTGTAAAAATATTTAATGCCTAATTTAGGTTTGAAATTTACTTGGTTACTTCAAATTACTACCAAATACTGAACAGGGTCATTCAGCCTGTGATAAGTAACAACTTTCTGTATTTAAACATAGGTTGTATAGGTACAAAAAAAATACATTTCTCATACATTATCTACCCAATTAGCTGACAAGTATGTATGAAACATATGGAATTTTTGTACTTTTGCCACTGGGAACAGTTGTTATTTACGATATCGCAAGACAGCTCGAGGAAGCGAGAGCATCGGAAGTGGACCTGCATAAGTCCCGACGATGCACTTAAAAACGAGATATACTTCATCCATCATGTCGACACCGTATATTGAAAGATGTCTGTGAACAACGCGGTTAGAACCGGAAGCAATCACTGTTGGTACAGGACACATTGATATCAATGTTAAGCTCCAAAGGTCGCAACTGGTAAAGTCTACACTCAGACCGGCAAAACCGGCATACCAAAACCTAAACTCGGAACTTTTTCAATTAGAACTCCAAAACAGTTTCGATTGCCTAGAGCGCAGCGTGATGATGTAAATGATGGGTTCTTGAGAAGTTGTCAATGCGGTTGGAGGTAATTACTTACTACTAAGCACACTTCATCTGATCGAGAAGAGGTGTGATACGTCTCAGCAGACAACGGCACCGTGGAGGCATGCGGTTGGTGTTAAGTAACATCGACGTAAGATCTCATCATATCCGATCACGCAGCTCTTTCCTTGTCCTTATCCTCCAGTGACCTTGTACTTTCTAATTAGGCCCGTTGTTTGCAGCCGTATCCCGGTTCCGTAAGTTACCACTGGTAACGCACATTGTTCAAAGACTTTTGTCTTGAGGCACCTCTTGCCTCAAGACAAAACTTGAACCGGCCACTCGGATGAGCATCGTTCGGTAAGCTTATTCAAGTTAAGCTAAGCTTCCCGAACGATGCTCATCCGAGTTGAAGTCGACGGACGAACAGTTTGTCCCAGGTATGTATTCTTTAACAACTTCGAGTGTATTGAGTGTATTGTAGTGCATTGACTTTGATTTAGAGTGGATGGAATTGTTCCTACATGGGCGCCGAACATTATCTTTGTTATGTCCATGTTCATTCTAATACCAACTCGATCGGAAGCCCAACTGAGGTGAGGACATCGAGCATTGTACTAGATCCTTCGCGGTCTGGGCCATAACTAGTAACTAGTGATTAATGTTGTCGCCGTTTATAATGATGCCTATAGTTCCTTCCAGTCCAGTCTTGAAGACATCCTGGAATGCAGCGGTTAACAGTTTTGGGGGAATATGATTAGCGTATAATGAAATTGAAGAATTTCTGACGGGCCATAAACGCTGGTTTTACCACTTGCCTTCTGAAGTTCGGCTGTGATGAAAGAAAGAAAGAAAGAAAAAGAAGGAAATCACTTATTTATAGCAGCCTTTGTCACACAAACATAACATAACAATGAGACATACATTCAAACATATTTGATGCGACTTTACATGCAGTCTTGTTGTTTGTAAGATGTTGACGACCGAGATGTCCTCGGTATAGTGTCGGGTCCATGTTGCTCTCGGGACCTTATCTTGACTGTCAGTGATGGGTTGTCGTGTCGACGTGTATAATAGAAGTTCTGTCCATAGAACTCCTCCAATTCCCCCACAATCTCAGGTATGGATTAGTACTCTACCAACCATCCTCGGTCTTCAGCCATGCCTGGCTTTGCCGAATAGATGGATCTCGAACAAAAACTTTGGAGGCTTGTTTCGGTCTATTGCTCTTCACCTTAATATTTATTGTATAAAATCGCCTGATGTCTCTTGTAATTGATATAAAGATCTGTCTCTTCAGCTGCCTGCAGGCAAAGGCATCCGGTGCTGTTGTCTGCTGAGACGTATCACGTCTCTTCTCCATCAGATCAAGTGTGCTTAGTAGTAAGTAATTACCTCCAACCGCAGTGACACTTCTCAAGAACCCATCATTTACATCATCCACGCTGCGCCCTAGGCAATCGAAACGGTTTTGGAGTTCTAATTGAAAGAGTTCCGAGTTACGGTTTTGGTCTGCCGGTTTTGTGTGTAGACTTTACCAGTTGCGACCTTTCGAGCTTAACATTGATATCAATGTGTCCTGTACCAACAGTGATTGCTTCCGGTTCTAACCGCATTGATCACAGACATCTTTCAATATACGGTTATATGTCGACATGATGGATGAAGTCTATTTCTCTTTTTTGAGTGCACCGTCGATACTTATGCAGGTCCACTTCCGATGCTCTCGCTTCCTTAAGCTGTCTTCCGATATCGTAAATAACAACTCTTTTCATTGGCAAAAGCACCAAAATTTCCTTTGTTTCATACATACTTGTCAGCTAATTGGGTAGATAAATGTATGAGAAATGTATTTTTTTGTACCTATACAACCTATGTTTTTATCAGAAAGTTGTTATTTATCACATATTGAATAACCCTGTTCAGTATTTGGTAGTAATTTGAAGTAACCAAGTAATTTTCAAACCGAAATTAGGCATTAAATATTTTACCTCTTCCGCGGTGTGTTTACTATTTTTTTGAATACATAAATATTAACAAAAAGTATATTAAACCCTATATTTTTGAAAACTGCATGAATGCAGCTTTTCAAATATATTTTTATTTTGCTGATATCTATATTCATTCAAAAAATATCGCCATTAGAAGATTTTTTTTGCGTCGACAATTATCTATTTTATGGTATATTCCAACTTTTTTGTATAGAAATGTAAAAAAATTGTTCCAGAAATGGATTCCTCACCCTTAATTATCCGAAAATGACACCACACTTGCCCTAGTAGCTATAAAATAGCAGCAATAGGGATCGTTAGCGCGCGCGGTAAAAGAAAACTTCACCCCCTCCCCCCGCCCCCCAGAGGGGGGTCTCCCGCTCCCTCCCGGGCGATTCTCAGTCTGGGCCACCTAAGCAACAACTGTGCCAAGTTTCATGCTTTAATGCAGAAAATATTGGTTCCCATACATTTATTGGACTTAACAAACCCACTATCAAGTTTGGCTGAACAGACTTTGAAGCGTTTACACAGAAGTATTTGTGACATTCGGGAGAAGGTTTTAGTCCCTATTTTTACCGACTTCAGAAAAAAGGAAGTTTTCGGGTAGGGATATTGAAGGCGGGTCTCTTTATGTAAAAAAGAAATTATTGCTACTATCATTTTCATCATAATCATAAAAATATTCATTTATTAAAGGACTTGATGAGGTATCTCGTATCTCTTATCAAAATTCTAGTAACTAAAATTATAAGACACCTAAAGTTAAATAATACCCACAGACAATGCTACTCTCACTGTGATATGGTAACTTAAATTTGACAGCGTTATCTTTATAACATTTTTTTTATTCGATTGTCAACTATCTATATCGAATACTTGAATTGTTTTATTTTTATTCTCGTTTGTTGAACAGATCGGAATAAAATTTTAAAAATTGTCTCAGTACATATACTGGATGTTTCTGACAAAGCGGTAATAAATCAAAGGAAGGCTTCAGCTCACCATACCTAACAACTTTCCCAAAGAAACATGGGTCAAAATCTCAAAACAAAAATCAGCTGTCCCGTACATTGACCCCGCCAGCTGATCGAACCAATGTATGCAGCTGTTATTTTTTTTTGAGATTTCGACCTATGTTCCTTTGGGAAAGTTGTTAGTTATGGTGAGCAGAAGCCCTCCTTTGATTTATTACCGCCTTGTCAGAAAGACCCGGTATAATAGAGAATTTTCTTACCCATAATATATTATTTGAAAACGTCAAATCAAGTCTACTTAAATGAACTTTTAAAAATTCAAGTATTCGGATGTACCTACTGAAAAGGTACAGCATGAAAACTTTGCGCTTTTAAACATTAAAATACCCATGCTATGCCTTTCTTTGTGGTCTACTTGCAGAGTTATCTACCCTTACATACAAATTAATTACTAATATTTTTCATGTAAATTTATATATTTTACGCATTCATTTTTGATATTTTATTTTAATATTTTTTATGGTTATTTAAAGTGGTTTTTTATACGATTAAATAGCTTTGCAATTAGATAAAAAAAAAACATGTTTTCAGATGTCCACATTAGATTAGAATCATCGAATCAATTATAAAACAAAAAAATAAAACTTAAAAAGAAATGTTCATACGCTTAAAAGAAACACCAAACATCTAGTTAAAAAACAACAAAAAAAACTACGTATATATAATTAAATTTAATATACAACAAAAAAAAAGTGCATAATATATTATACAACATAAGAAAAAGGAGCACAAAAACTATATACATAAATAAATGTAATGACTTGTTAGTGTGATGACAATATAAACAAAAAAAAAGTCTATCTATATAAAATAAGAACGATTTTGGTGTGTTCATTTGCAAAAAAAAAAAAAAAGGTGTCGTGTCAAAGTTTTAATTTGGTGAACTGTCAAAGTCAAAGTCAAAGTGGCATCATGCTCGCGATGTCTACCCTCATGATGCCAGCAGCAACCATGACAACCATGACAAATGCTGGCCCCATTCCCGTAGCTGCCCCGACGAAACTCGAACCTGGGAAACTGCTGCAGTTGACCCATCCAGCCTTGATGCAGCACAACATGCAACAGCAGCCACCGCCTTCAGGGAAGACTGGTGAGTGTTTCAATCAATCAAAGTCGTCAATCTGTCCGTTAAAAATTAGGTTACAGTGCGGCACAAAAGTTTAGACATTAAAAAGTGGCAACACTGTATGGTTTTGTTTTTAATCCGAAAACAATTTCATACGATTTTGCTACTTTTTAATCTTTAAAATTTTGTGCAAATAACTAGGATAGACGATTCATAAAATTTTGTAAAAAGAGGCTGTACTATCATTCAGATTAGTATTTTTTCTTTTTTATTTGTCATTCAGAGCAGACAATAGCGCAATAATATTCGTAATAATATTACTTAAATTTAAAGTTTTTCATGTATAAATGAGCTGTTTTGAGTCTTGTATATCTATGTATATGTGCCTATTTATCTAGGAAAGCTTAGACATAGACATAGATTTATTTACACACACAATACAGACACATAGTACATATTTAGAGATACAAAAAGGTAAGATAGCTTCAAAGTATTTTTATATGTAGATATTGTGGGGGCAAAATGGCTCTGACTCAGCATGTGCTTCAAAAAATGCAACGCTGGTTATTCTGCCAGAACCATGAGAAGCAGTGCGATTAATAAATGTGTAAAAATATTCATACTTATAATACAATGTGTAGGTTAATAGATACTTGAAGCGTGACAAGTGTTATAAATAAATATTTATATATATGTAATTATAAAAATAATACTGGCGAACTTTGTTTCTTCAAATGTCATCTTGTGATGAAGTGAAGACCAAATGGGCAATTTCTTTAAAATTTTCTTATTTTTCTTTCCGTACGAAACTAACATCGATTTTATTTGAAATGGTTTTTTTTTTTCTTGGTGTAAAGGACTCTTAATTCAAAATAATGCACCATAACGAAATGTTAATGAATAAATAATGTTATTTTCCAACAATTTTGAAAGAGGGTTAGAATAATTTATTATGTAGCGACAACCTATCTTGTAAATTTTTGTTTGTTTACAGTTAATAAAGTAATGGGGCAGTCTTTGTTTTGTTTTTAATAAATCCATACTATATAATATTACTAGTCGACCCGGCAAACTTCATACCGCCTAACCTTTAAATATTTTGTGCACATATTATACCTTAATATATAAACCTTCCTCTTGATTCACTCTATCTATTTAAAAAAACCGCATCAAAATCCGTTACATAACTTTAAAGATTCAAGCATACATAGGGACAGACGCGGGAAGCGACCTTATTTTATACTATGTATGATTGATAAATGCGAAAGTAACTCTGTCCCGATTTCACGACAAAACTACTGAACTGATTAAAATGAAATTTGGTATACGGATAGTCTAGAGCCTGAAAAAGGACATAGGCAACTTTTGATCCCAAAATTTCCAAAGGAAAATTGGGAATTTGGTGTTTTAAGAGAAAATTCGCTGACGAAGCCGCGGGGCACTCACTAGTTTTTAACCGACTTCAAAAAAGGAGGTTATCAGTTTGACCTGTATGTATGTATGTTTGTCCGCAATTATCTCGAGTTGGGCTGAACCGATTTTGATGCGGTTTTCACAAAAGTAATTGTTACATTCAGGAAAAGGTTTAGTACCTATTTTAACCGACTTCAGAAAAGAGGGAGTTCTCAGTTTAATGTATGTGTCAATTTATTGAAGGCGGGTCTCTTTTCAAAAAAAAGAAATTATTTATATTTTGTTATGGTTTAGAAGAAAAAATCATCCGATTGGCTTTTGTATCGGTGAAGTAAGGCTCTAAGACAAAAGATCGTAAATTACCTTTATTTATTTGAGATTATAATATCTATAATAATGGCCGAAGTCCGCGGGCCCGAAACAAACATGGTCTTGCAAATAATCAAAGGTAAAATAACCTTTTATTTTCTTTATATTATTTTAGGTTGCTGTTAGGTTTTTTTGGTCGTATTTTAGGGTTCAATTTCAAAGCACACCTCGGACACTTAATAGAAAAAAGCGCGTTGCTTCGCGCGCAGCCGTAACTCGTGTACGTGCACGCGTATCGTGCTTGTGTGAGTGAGATGAGACGTGCGACGTTGCTTTATTTGTATGAGAGGTAACTGAGAGGTAACCGAGCGCGGGCCGCACTTGCTGAGGGAGACAAGGAGTGCCCATACTGTATGTAGTATTATATATTACAAGAACATCGTTCAGAAGGGCTTTTTGTCGTATGGCCACGATTGGCAGGCGGGTTAGTGATCGCAGTATGTCTTTTAAATTATTACCTATAACATAGAGGACGCTGATGCCATTCTTTCGGGTGTTCCCTTAGTCGCCTTTTACGGAACCCTTAAGAGCACAGCTAAAGTAGCGCCAAAGTGTTGCTAAAAACGGCCACTTTTGGCAACAATCAGTAGCTTTCTTTGGTCTTTAACCTAAAATCCAGTGCTCTAATAATACTAGGCTGCAATATCTAGTGGAATACTATTTTACATTATTGATATTTGCCTTAGTTTAGTTTAGAAGATATATTTTTTTTTATTATGTACCAATAAACGTTTTTTTTTTAGCTTTTACACATATTCTTATTAATAAAATTAGTATGGATTGACCTTGAAACCCTTTGTGTAAAAAATATTTTAATTACTTTTTTTCCTGACCGTATTTGTAACTTTATACAAAAACCTGATAACAAAGGTGGATGTTTACTTACTTTTGTTTATCATGAAAGGGTGTTTTTTTAACCAAACAAGGGTAGCGAAAACCCTTTTTTATTATATCCTAAATAACCAGTTTTTATTTTAAACTTTTTTTTTCTAATAATAACGTAACGAATTGAAATAAATATAATTTCTTTTTTTTTTTTTTACAAAAAAGGAACCCGCCTTCAATAAACTCTGACACATACATAACTGAAAACCTTTTTTTCGTAGTCGGTTAAAATAGGTACTAAAACCTTCTCCTGAATGTAACAAATACTTATCTGAAAACCGCATCAAAATCGGTTTAACCAAACGCGAGATAAACGCGGACAAACATACATTCATACAAGTCAAACTGATAACCTCCTTTTTTGAAGTAGGTTGAAAAGGGAACATAGCTAAGCTTTTGCCCAGCAGTGGGACTTTACAGGCTGCAAAAAATAAAAATAACGTTACACACAGTAGGCAGACCCTCCACAAAGTGATCAGGCGACCTGGTACACTGAAGGAGTACATGGATAAGGCTCGTTCGAATACGTTTGACGAAATTTTTTTTTTCTTAGCGCTCCAACAGACGACGCTGCCACCGCGCCGCCGCCGCCGCGCCGACGTCGTGCTGCCGTCGCGTGCGATGTTCAGAACTAGCAATGTATTACTAACAATAATCCAGTGGAACGTTAAAATTTACTCGGCTGTGGGGCGGTGGCAGTGGCGCGGTGGCGATGGCGGCGTATGTGAACATTGTTCGCCGCCTGTTTGTTTAAGAACGGTGGTTGTGACTACAGTTGGACATAGGTATCCCCTACAGATCGCTAAAAGCATAAACACTGTTGAGGAATTTTGTCGTAATCGTCACGCTTGACAGGCGGGTTGGCGATCGCAGTGTGGCTCTTCAAGTATTTCAACTAAACACGCTGCTGCCCGACCTTCGGCTGGTTCCTTAGTCGCCTTTTACGCCCGTGGAAGGAAATAGGTGGTATTTCTATTTCGCTACAACATGGCATATCAAGACTGCCTAAAGATAATAATAAAAATAACAACGAATCACAATCGGAGCCCCTAACTAGGAAGAATCTGTGTCTAGGGTCTCCGAAACATATACAAAGACGAACATTAGACCCAGTTCGGAAACAAAAATCGATATTCATCATAACAATGTTCGCCTGCCGGGAATCGAATCCAGGTGCACCGCGTCTCAGTCCACATCACTGCCAACTGAGCTACGGAGCAGTCATTGCCAACTGATTGCTATGAAGCAATCGATTAAACGATAAGATAGATTCATGTAGACAACATTAGGTCTCTCTTAGTAAAAGCGCTCGCTGTTTATTTATTACCAAGTTTAGTAGCTAAATTAGGTATTGTAATAAATTTTGGTAAACACGAAAACGACGGGCTAGCCCTAAACTGTCACATACACGTGATATAGGATGACACGGTCTGTAAAGGTGATTTTCGCCTAATTATAACAGAACATGATATGACCAAACCCTTTGTACTGTATTATGGTTTACTACAGGCGCAAAACGCTATCAAAGGCCTACTATACAGTCAAAAGTCAAAACAACACAACAGAGCCATAAAAACTCGAAGCAAGATTATCTAGGGAGTCAGAGACGCATATTTTTTAGTCCGGCCATGGGTTGGAAGATACAATTATTCATCGGAAGTGACGCTAGCCTTAATACGCGACTCATGGGTTTAATTAAGAGGCATAGCACAGCTAAAGTAGCGCCACTCGAGAAAAAAATAAATATCTTCTAAACTAAGGCAAATATCAAAAATGTGAAACAGCCCAATGCGCCCTAAAAATACTAGGCTGAATTATCAAGGGGAATGCTGTTTCACATTTTTGATATTTGCCTTAGTTTAGAAGATATTTATTTTTTTCTCGGGTGGCGCTACTTTAGCTGTGCTATGGCTCTTAATCAGTGTTTGAGTTTGATATCCGTACAAAGACAATGGTAAATCTGTTTTCAATGTTATCAAGCATCATCGAAAAACATGATTTTTGCATCACACACAACTTCGCAATTAGAAAAATCTATAGGCATAAATATGTAAACTAGAGGCTGCCCCGCGGTTTCACCCGCGCAGATTTCTCATAAACACAAAAATCCCGTTTTTTTCCGTTCCAGTGGGAATTTCAGGAAATCCCTTGTTAGTGCTCACCTACACTCCCCAAGGAACCCACGTGCCAAATTTCAGCTTTCTACGCCCAGTAGTTTCGGCTCTGCGTTGTCTGTCAGTCAGTCAGTCAGTCAGTCAGTCAGTCAGTCAGTCAGTCAGTCAGTCAGTCAGTCAGTCAGTCAGTCAGTCAGTCAGTCAGTCAGTCAGTCAGTCAGTCAGTCAGTCAGTCAGTCAGTCAGTCAGTCAGTCAGTCAGTCAGTCAGTCAGTCAGTCAGTCAGTCAGTCAGTCAGTCAGTCAGTCAGTCAGTCAGTCAGTCAGTCAGTCAGTCAGTCAGTCAGTCAGTCAGTCAGTCAGTCAGTCAGTCAGTCAGTCAGTCAGTCAGTCAGTCAGTCAGTCAGTCAGTCAGTCAGTCAGTCAGTCAGTCAGTCAGTCAGTCAGTCAGTCAGTCAGTCAGTCAGTCAGTCAGTCAGTCAGTCAGTCAGTCAGTCAGTCAGTCAGTCAGTCAGTCAGTCAGTCAGTCAGTCAGTCAGTCAGTCAGTCAGTCAGTCAGTCAGTCAGTCAGTCAGTCAGTCAGTCAGTCAGTCAGTCAGTCAGTCAGTCAGTCAGTCAGTCAGTCAGTCAGTCAGTCAGTCAGTCAGTCAGTCAGTCAGTCAGTCAGTCAGTCAGTCAGTCAGTCAGTCAGTCAGTCAGTCAGTCAGTCAGTCAGTCAGTCAGTCAGTCAGTCAGTCAGTCAGTCAGTCAGTCAGTCAGTCAGTCAGTCAGTCAGTCAGTCAGTCAGTCAGTCAGTCAGTCAGTCAGTCAGTCAGTCAGTCAGTCAGTCAGTCAGTCAGTCAGTCAGTCAGTCAGTCAGTCAGTCAGTCAGTCAGTCAGTCAGTCAGTCAGTCAGTCAGTCAGTCAGTCAGTCAGTCAGTCAGTCAGTCAGTCAGTCAGTCAGTCAGTCAGTCAGTCAGTCAGTCAGTCAGTCAGTCAGTCAGTCAGTCAGTCAGTCAGTCAGTCAGTCAGTCAGTCAGTCAGTCAGTCAGTCAGTCAGTCAGTCAGTCAGTCAGTCAGTCAGTCAGTCAGTCAGTCAGTCAGTCAGTCAGTCAGTCAGTCAGTCAGTCAGTCAGTCAGTCAGTCAGTCAGTCAGTCAGTCAGTCAGTCAGTCAGTCAGTCAGTCAGTCAGTCAGTCAGTCAGTCAGTCAGTCAGTCAGTCAGTCAGTCAGTCAGTCAGTCAGTCAGTCAGTCAGTCAGTCAGTCAGTCAGTCAGTCAGTCAGTCAGTCAGTCAGTCAGTCAGTCAGTCAGTCAGTCAGTCAGTCAGTCAGTCAGTCAGTCAGTCAGTCAGTCAGTCAGTCAGTCAGTCAGTCAGTCAGTCAGTCAGTCAGTCAGTCAGTCAGTCAGTCAGTCAGTCAGTCAGTCAGTCAGTCAGTCAGTCAGTCAGTCAGTCAGTCAGTCAGTCAGTCAGTCAGTCAGTCAGTCAGTCAGTCAGTCAGTCAGTCAGTCAGTCAGTCAGTCAGTCAGTCAGTCAGTCAGTCAGTCAGTCAGTCAGTCAGTCAGTCAGTCAGTCAGTCAGTCAGTCAGTCAGTCAGTCAGTCAGTCAGTCAGTCAGTCAGTCAGTCAGTCAGTCAGTCAGTCAGTCAGTAACGGAAGAGTTTTATATATATTGATTTGCAAAATCTTGCAAATTCATTCAGAAAGAATCATATTTTTTGAGATCTACTGAATTCGGTATCTTTTGGTATTTTTTATAAAAAACAAGGAGAAGTGTCGTGGGACACGCGATAGGAACAAAGGCCGACTGACAGTCGACCAAGCCACTGCCCGTAGCGAGGAGAGCGAGTACTGCGAGCGACCGAGAGAGATATAGTTCTCGGTCTCTTTCATCCTCACCTTCGCTGTAACGCTTTTGTGTCTCACTTCAGCCGTAACATTGCACTTTTTCTTAGCTAGGTAGGCCCATCGCAACCCGCGATAAGGAACTCCGCTCCAAAAATATGTTGTCTCTATTAAGTTAGAGCTCACTGGTCATGCAGGATGGCCTACATTATGAGTTGACCTCAATTATAAGATCCCCTGAGCCCGTTAGCTCATAAATGGATGCTAATTATAAAACACACTGTAGGTGGAAAATATTGCTGAAAGGCAGCCTTTTTGTTGTGCTTTTTTTGTAAAAGAAAGTGACAAGGAAAAGGAAGGAAACGCTGAGTCAGAACCAGTTTGGAATTGATTTTTTAATGATGTATAAACGTTATCACGCTAATGTTAATCATCATAATCATTTCAGCTGAAAAACGTCAACTGCTGGACATAACATAGTAACACATCACACTCAGAGCCCCTAACTAGGTAAAACCTGTATCTAAGGTGCCCGAAACACACACAGAGACGAACATTACACCCAGACCGGAAACAAACATCGATATTCATCATAACAATATTCGCCCCGCTGGGAATCGAACCCAGGTGCACACGCTTTCTCAGTCCACATCACTGCCAAGTTGCCAACTGAGCTACGAAGCAGTCAACATCCTACCCACAAATCGCCACAACGGCCGGTCTTGAATGCCTGTATCATGCCGCAGCTTTTACCAGGTCGCCTGGCCATATTGAGGAAGGTCTGCCTACTTTGCGTCTTGGTTTCGCGGCCGCCTCTTGAGAACTTTTCGGCTCAAGTGTTGTGACCATCTGTTCTTCGAGCTAAGTGCCCTGCCTATTGCGACTTAAGTTTCGCAATTCTTTGGGCTATGTCGGTGACTTTAGTTCTTCTGCGGATCTCTTTATATCTGATTCGATCACGCAGAGAAACACTGAGCATAGCCTGCACCACTGCCTGTAACACTGCACCTGCACCTGTAATAAATGCACCTGGGTTCGTTTCCCGGGCGGGGCGAATATTGATATGATGAATATCGATGTTTGTTTCCGGTCTGGGTGTAATTTTCGTCTCCGTGTGTGTGTTCGGGTACCCTAGATACAGGTTCTTTCTAGTTAGGGGCTTTGAGTGTGATGTGTTATTATTATTAATAATCAGTACGTAATCGATAACTATTTGTTTATACATCACTAGCTGACGCGGCGAACTTCGTTACGCCACAGAATTTAAGATACCACTAAACACTTGGCTCTATAGACTATGTTCTTTTGACTGTCCAGAATGGGCTAATTAAAAATTACAAACAACAATAACAAAAAATCACCAACTTTCAAAATATGTAAACAACGGAAAAAAATGCACCTTGGGCTACATTATTCGATATAAAGTAAGGATCCCTAATTATTTTGAAAATTAAATATAGCCTATGTCACTCGGGGATAGTGTAGCTTCCTACCAGTGAAAAAGTTTTTCAAATCGGTTTAGTATTTACGGAGCCTATTCGTTACAAACAAACAAATTGGAGATTATCAAAATATAAATAAAGTTTTGAAAACAGGGGTTAAGTTTTCCCAATGTGACATAATGTTCGAGATACCGGGAGAGAACTGCGGTCGATACAAAATACTTATACAGGATGATATTATACTTGGCTAGTTGACCCTTTTTTTTTTTAAGGCGGGGAAACTCCTAACGAGTACCCTGCGACCCCGGGGGGAGCCGCAGGGTTATGTGGGGTTCGCACCCACTAAAACCCCGCCGGTGTCCTTCTCGGCTGTTAGCAGGAGGGTCGCGGGCAGTGATAATTCTCCGCGACCCCCCCCCCCCCCCCCCCAGCATCGGCTGTGGAGCCTCTTCTCGGGGGGACATTGTGGTCGTCCCCCCGGAGCGTGGATAGCTCGCCCAACGTGACTAGTTGACCCGGCGAACTGCGTACCGTCTAACTACTATCTTGTGCATTTTTAAAACTAATAAACCTCCTCTCTAAAGCACTCTATCTATTAAAACAAAAAGCATTAAAATCCGTTGCGTAGTTTTAAGATTTATGGACATAAACATAGGGTCAGACGCGGGAAGCGACTTTATTTTGTACAGTGGCGGTCTCGGTCGCAGTAACACTTCCGGTTTTTCTGTATTGCAAAATAGCTCTTGTTCTTTGGCAATACAGTCTAGGGCTGACGAAACCATAGACAAATCTGTTACGGCCTCCTAGACCTTCACTGTACTATGTATTGATATGTTTCGATAAACTTGTTTGCCGTGTGGTAGCGGCCTACCACCCCATTTAATCCCGTAGGTACCGTAAAAGGCGACTAAGGTAAAAGCCGAAAGAAGGGCAAGCAGTGTATTTCGTCGAAAAACTGAACAGCCAGAAGTGTAAACCCTCCCTAAAAAGTTCTTCTTGTGGCGATTTGAGACCTATGTTCAACCACAGTATAATTAAATAGTACTACATACAGTATGGGCACTCCCTGCCTTCCTCAGCAAGTGCGGTCCGCTCTCGGTTACCTCTCAGTGACGCTCAGTACAAATAAAGCAGCGTCGCACGTCTCATCTCACTCACACAAGCATGATACGCGTGCACGTACACGAGTTTCGGCTGTGAGCGAAGCAACGCGCTTTTTTCTATGAAGTGACCGAGGAGTGGTGCAAAGGTCTCTCTGCTGAGATGATAATAATAATAATAACACATCACACTCAGAGCCCCTAACTAGATAGAAACTGTATCTAGGGAGCCCGAAACATATTCAGAGACGAACATCATACCCAGACCGGAAACAAATATTGATATTCATCATATCAATATTCGCCCCGCCCCGGAATCGAACCCGGGTGCACACGCTTACTCAGTCCACATCACTGCCAACTGAGCTACGGAGCAGTCAAATCATGATGAAACTTGTTTCCTAGTGGTATCTAGTTGATTTACATGACTGAAGATGAAATATGGCACCACATGTTGGACAGTTACTTTTTAAAATTGTGGTTAAAAATCCATGATAATAAATTTCATGATTATCTATACTTAAACAAAAAACTAGATTTATCGTGAAGTTACAATTTATTTAGACCTAGTCTTAGGACCTAGTCTTAGTCTTATAATTAGGTCTCGTAATTAGATCTTATCTAAACAATAATTCCTGAGCATCCTGTATAAGATAAATACTCGCCAAAAAGTTCCAAAATTAAAATATACACTTTAAATAAACAGCAACACGATATAGAATCCTCGAACATAAAACCCTGTTTCCATTTCATACAATTGTACCCCTTATAACTTAATCAGTAAAGCGCTTTTTAGAATATCACTCTTGTACTGTAGCACGGAAATTCGCTCAGCAGCTCCAGCTCTTAACTTAACGTCATAAGGTCTGTTTTAGTCTTCATGATACGACATTAATGCGAGCGGGAGCAACGACCTTGCGCAAATTCCTTGCTTGGGTAAATCGACCGAAAATATTTTGCGGTATTCTGGTAAAATTTGACAGAGCTTCAATAGTAAGTTATGTGAGATTAGGTTTGAAGTAACGTGAGTTGAGCTGAACTCTGTGATTGCTTTTTGTATGAGATAAGCTTTAAGAATATATGAAAGTGAAAATGAAAAATGATTCATTCAATATTGGGATACAAGGTATCACTTATTGTAAGTCAATTGCTATACTGAGAGGTGAGGTGGTTTAGGGGCGCCCATCAAACGACTCAGACAAACGAATGTGAAATCAACCTGTCTTCAGATGGACATACTAGTTAGAATAGCAGAACACTGTAGGTACCAGGTAATCATCTGTTATACATTATAGATTTAAATATAGAGACAATTTCTTATTATGTCAATCAAAAAAATCAAAAATCAAAAAATCTTTATTCAATATAGGATACAAGATATCACCTAATGAAAGTCAATTAGACTACATCTAATCTAATCGCTATTGGTACCTTATTTGGTAAAGTATCCTATACTGTGAGAGGCGAGGTAGTTCAGGGTGCCCACCAATTGGCTCAGACAAACAAACGTTTGGCTTGCCTTACGACAATGTATCTAAGATGTTCTTCAATTCGCGTGTGTCTGTCCCTCGAGCGCACGCAATTTGGCTTTGCACACTCTATCTATTAATTTTTGTCGTAACTATCTCACATTCGTAAAAAGGCATATGAAAATATTACCAAAGTAATAAGAACCAGTTTGGCCCAGCAAAAATCCGCTTCCATAAGTATCGTAAAGGCAACTATGGTAAGATCCTTGAAACACGGGCAGCAACATCCTTCGTTGAACAAATTTGAAAAGCCACACTGCGATCACTAACCCGCCTGTCCGCTGGCAATTATTCAAAAATTTTACACCATTGTAAATATTTTGTGAAACAATGTAACATTCCTGAGTTAACTAACCTAACTAACTATCTAAGCAAGCAAGCCCTAAACTGGCAGCCTGGAGGAAGCCGCAAGCCGTGGGCGAATGCGGACGACGTGGCGGCGCTCAGTCCAGCTGGAGGCAGCGTCTATGAGCTGTGAAAGTTGGAATGATCTCGAAACTGTGGCCCAAGACCGAGAAAAATGGAAAACGCTTCTTAGACTTAAAAGAAATAATGATTATGTAACATTTAAATTGTCACTAAATGTTACTTTGCCAAAAATACTAGAATACGGCCCCCGGCTTAACCCTCTAAACGTTCATTCTGAACATAATTTTCTATGACGAAAGTTTTGGTTATTAATTACCCTTCTTACCTCTGTCCCTTTCTTTCATAAGATCAAAGAGTGAGATATCGTGTTCTTGTTTTTGAGATACTTGAGATGTCGCATTTGTGTCCCGGAATCTCGCCTGATTATTATTTAAAATTGAAAGTTTACTTGTTCCTTAATCACTTTTAAACCCCAAATACTCTAAAGTTTATGACAACAAACAACAACCGACAGATAGAAATTGTGTGCTCGACATAAGTTTGGTTACCAGTTGAGAAAAAAATTAAAAACCCAGAGAAAAAGTCTGATTTCCATGGAAAAGTCCTGATATTTTTATACATATTGAGAATTTTCTCTCAAAGGATTAGTTATAGTTTGCTTTACTTTAATAAGTATCAAAAGAAGAATTGGTATCCTGTGCTTAAGACGCTATATGAGTTTTGAAGGTTTTTTAAATCAAGTAATTCTCTTAATCTATAGGAGGTAAAGATCTGGAATTTCAATATAACCTTTTTGAGGATATAACAAAGTTTTTTTATAATTGAGAAACACTAGTGGAATCAAAAAACCTCGATACATTATTTCGTCAAAGATTTCGTCTCCTTTCCAAAAAACGGGAATAGCTAGTTATTCGAAATGACTAACTAGTTTTTGTTAAAGCCACCTAGGAATAATGATAATAAACAAAATTAAATTCTGGTAATTCAGATTTGATTTAAGAGTAACAAGCTGGCCCCTTGTCACGTTGGTAATAAAGCATAAAATCGGCTAAACGTGGGTCCGGCTCTTGAGCTGGTACCTCTGCCTAACCCTTCGGGGAATAAAAGGCGTGATATTATGTATGTATGTATGAATGTTTAAAAGTAATAATAAAAATATATTCAAAATTTACTACTTTTTCCAATGAAATGTAGTAACCGATGTGGGCGACTGATATATGACTGTACCTTGCCCTCAGTATGCTATATCAAAGAGATAGACTCTGTTGATTAGCTCGTTCCATTTATTTGTTGTATATCGTCTTAATTGAAAATCCGGAGAATTGCAAAGTCCAGCTGGAATCCTGAGAAAAGTCGAAAAATCCGGTAAACTCCGGACAAAACCAAGATCCGAGTCTAGTCCACCAATTCCCAATAGGCCACATATTGTGGAGGAAGTTAGCTGCAATCGCCACGTTCAGCAGGCTAGATGGCGATTGCAGAATGGCTGTCTATATTTTTCAACGAAGGATGCTACTGCCCGTCCTTCGGCTGTTCCCTTAGTTGCCTTTTACGACACCCACGGGAGGAGACGAGGTATTCTAGGCAGCTACCATAACACGCGGTCTAAGCTTTTAACAATTTTACCTATTTTATGTGTAAAAAGAAAAATAAATTATTTTCTTCCATGAGTGATTTTAGCTTACGCACACGGCAGACAACTTATTTTTTTTTGTAAAATAATACTAATGTATTATTGTTTACCTATGGGTGAATGGATGACAAAATAATTTTTTTATTTCGTAGGTCTTGGTTGGTCACGATCAACGTTAACCGACCACATCGGTGACGTTGTCAAGAGATGCCGCGTAAAAAAATTTTGTAGAAAAAGGGTTAAGTAGGACTATTTGAAAAACGTAGCAAACCAAAACAAACCACACCCAGCAAAGTACGCCGATGGGTGATGGTGTGACGTTACTATGTGATATTATGTAAGATGGCGGCGGTGCGACACAACCACGCCTCTCGCATTCGTGTGCGCAAACACTTAATTTCAGCTTTCACTCCGACTGAAACATCCTTCGCAGATTTCATTTAGAGCTTTTTTTTTCACTACAGGAAGCTTACAAAGTCACTTAAGGGAAGCTTTTGTATTCGTTATTTGTTAAAGTTTCGGTGCAGAGGGGCGGACGGGAATCGGCCATTCTCTTCTGCTTAGCTGGGAAACGAGAAATGTGCTTTATTCTTGTATTTTTTTAAATATTCTGTTTTAACTTTTTTATTCCTTGGCACTTAACCTAACTTTTATTTCTTGGAGTATTTATTAACTCTTTTGATAATATTAGCCAAAAGTCGTCCACTGCTGGACATAGGGCTCCCCAACAGAACGCCACAACGACCGGTCTTGAGCGACCCTCATCCAGTGTATTGCCGCAGTCTTCACCAGGTCGTCTGGCCACCATATGGAGGGTCTCTGCCTGCTATGCGTCTTTCGGTTCGTGGTCGCCACTCGAGATCTTTTTGGTCCCATCAACCATATGTTCTTCGAGCTATATGCTCTGCCCATTGCAACTTAATACTGCTTAACACGGTTAAGTTGCTACTTGAATACTGATATTATTCTTTTACAGCAAGAAAGTAAGCCAGTGATGACTTACGGAACCAAAGCATGGTCGCTAACTACCTACTGGCATAGTATAATAAGTAGTACTACATACAGTATGAGCACTCCCTGCCTCCCTCAGCAAGTGCGGCTCCGCGCTCTCGGTTACCTCTCAGTTACCGCTCAGTACAAATAAAGCAGCGTCGCACGTCTCATCTCACTCACACAAGCATGATACGCGTGCACGTACACGAGTTGCGGCTGTGCGCAAAGCAACGCGATTTTTTCTATAAAATGTCCGAGGTGTCCCAATAAATCCCAAATAGAAAGGGTTATATGCTCAATGTTTCATTGTGTGATCGAGCCAAAAATGATGAGATCTGCAGAAGAACTAAAGTCACCGATATAGTCCAAAAAATTGATTCGCAATGGGCAGGTTTGCCTTTGTTTGCCTGAGCCAATTAGTGGGCACCCTGAACTACCTCGCCTCTATCAGTATAGGATACTTTACGAAATAAGGTATCAATATTAATTAGATTAGTCTAATTGACTTTCAAAAAGCGATATCTTGTATCCTGTATTGAATAAATCATTTTTTACTTTTACTTTACTTTTTACTTTTTACAGGGAACATAGCTCAAAGAATAGATGGTCGCTGGGGCTGAAAGGGTTTTGTCTGACGACCGCGGAACGGAAGACGCAGAATAGACAGACCCACGCTAGATTGTGGTCTGACCATACCTGGTCAAAGTTGCGGGAGAGCACTCGATTAGCGTCGCTCAAGATCTGTCAGTATGGCGATTCGTGGGGGAGCCCTATTTGCAGCAGTGATAATTATAATAATAACCCATCACACTCAAAGCCCCTAACTAGGAAGACTCTGTATCTAGGCTGCCCCGAAACATATACAGAGACGAACATTACACCCAGACCGGAAACAAACATCGATATTCATCATAGCAATGTTCGCCCCGCCGGGAATTGAACCCAGGTGCGTGTGCATCTCAGTCCACATCACTACCAACTGCGGGGCTATCGGCCGCTTTTGCAATATTGCTTTGCGTCCTCTTTTAGTTTTTTTGAATTGACTTTGTCACTCTAGAGGACGAAAAGCAATGTGGCCGTAATAGGACCACTCTTTTTGCTATAGAAGCATGAAATGTATATCTTTTTATGTGGTATTATAGCTCCAGTCGGCTTTTCCTCAATCCGAAAGGATCAACAGATTTTCACTCCACAAACCGAACCGTCCGTACTTTGTGAAAATTCAGTTCGTTGTCAGATTAGAGATTCAGAAGCGAAATATAGAATTTTCAGTTATCATTCTTACTCACGCGACTAGTAAAGATTCCTTTGATATTTTCTCAATATCAATAATCGACCCGGCGCTTTTCGTACAGTGGCGGTCTAGGACGGCGTAACACTTCGGGTTTTTCTGTATCGCATAATAGCTCTTGTTCTTTGGTAATACAGTATAGGGCGCACGAGACCATATCCAAATTCGTAACGCCATCCTAGACATGTATTATACATACACAACATAGTATCATGTCCTTCCTCTTGAACCACTACATATTTAAAAAAAATCGTAACTTAATACGTTGCATAGATTTAAGCATATATACCGATAGACAGCAGAAGTTACTTTGTTTTATATTAACTTTATAGGCTTATGTGGAGGCGGCATAATATACCAATACCCTATCTCCTCCTGTGGGTGTCGTAAAAGGCGACTAAGGGAAAAGCCGAAGGTCGGGCAGCAGCGTCTTTCGTTGAAATACTTGAAGAGCCACACTGCGATCGCCAACCCGCCTGCCAAGCGTGGCGATTACGACAAAATTCCTCCACAGTGTTTGTTTCCAGGGTATGGTTGTGTTGGTACCTTAACCTAACAAACCAGTTCCAAAACTTATTGTTTTTTCAAACTTTCGGCTTCAAAAGCTCAATTTCATGAGCAAAATTCAAAAGCTCCCAAACTTGTCGGAGCACCTGCACGAATCGTAAAAACTAGAATTTTAGTGTAAAAGTTTTTTTTTAAAGGACTTAAAGTTTGGATCTATTTTACAGATTGTGATTTTGTGACGCGATTAATTTATTTCTAAGTCCAATTTAAGTGGACATGCTGTATAAAATGAGTAAGTGTAGTGTTTATATAAAATCTCTCTTGCTTCATAAAAAGAACTCTGTGGTTCTCGTTGTTGGCGTTACATTGATTACTTTACATATTATTATATTTTAGTTATAACTATGTAATGTAATGTTGTTTGTGGACCCAAATAAAATAAAATAAAATAAATAAAATAAAGGTCATCATCATCATCTAAGACTTAAAACGCCCACTGCTGGATATAGGCCTCCCCAACTGATTGCAATACCACGGTACAATTACATACAGTATAGGCAACCCCTGCCTCCCTCAGCAAGTGCGGCCCCCGCGCTCGGTTACCTCTCAGTTCCCGATTAATACAAATAGCTCGTCTTATCTCAGTCACACAAGCATGATACGCGTGCACGTACACGAGTTTCGGCGTGCTTTTTTCTATGAAGTGTCCGTAGCAACGTAGCGTGTCTTGTTCAAAGCTTCTCCACGTAGCTTTCTACGGCGTAGCGGCGTAGCTGCTACGCCATAGTCACTACGCGCTACAGATTTTTTTTACTTAGGAAACTACTACCCTCCCGTTTACTGTACTGCTGGACACAGGCTTCCCCCACAGGTGGCCATACCGACGCCTTGCGCTACCCTGATGAAGTGTTGTACTCCTGAAACCTTCACTAGGTCGTCTGACAACCTTTTGGGGGTCAATATTCAGATATTCTTAAGTGTTTGTTACTAATACACAAAAAAATCTTACTAAATAGTTGGTGAGTTAAAAATCACATAGTAGCAAGTTTTGCTACTATCCTATATTGAGCTTGCTTTTTTTAACTTTATAAATACTGTTTCCTAAACATTCAAGACGTAAACGGCGGGAAAGGAAACAAACCTTTTTTTTTAACGAAAGCAAACGAGACGCTGTTATCGAGCCTTCTTTTCTTTTCTTTTATTGAAGCGCGCGCTAGGAATCGGAATTGTTTTTTATTCTATCGCTACCCGTGTCAGTTATTTGAAAAGCTGTTTGACAACTTGCTATTCAATTTGAAAAAAAAGATTTTAGTAACGTAGCCTATCTATATACCAATATTATAAAGAGGAAAGATTTGCTTGTTTGTTTGTTTGCAACGAATAGGCTCCGGAAATACAGAACCGATTTAAAAAATATTTCACTGGTAGGAAGCTACACTATCCCCGAGTGACATAGGCTATATTAGATTTCCAAAAAATTTAAGGATCCTTACTTAAACTCAAGTAATTTAACCCAAGGTGCAATATTTTTTTCGTTGTTTACATAGTTTGACATGGGGTTTGTTGTTGTTGTTTGTTTTTTTTTATTAGCCTTTTCTGGGCAGTCAAAAGAACATACTTTATAGACAAGTCTTTAGAAGTATCTATATTCTATGGCGTAACGAAGTAAGCCGGAATAGCTCGTATACTATATACAACAGTATAATAAATAGTAATACATACAGTACGGGCACTACCTGCCTCCCTCAGCAAGTGCGGCTCCGCGCTCTCGGTTACCTCTCAGTTACCGCTCAGTACAAATAAAGCAGCGTCGCACGTCTCATCTCACTCACACAAGCATGATACGCGTGCACGTACACGAGTTGCGGCTGTGCGCAAAGCAACGCGATTTTTTCTATAAAATGTCCGAGGTGTCCCAATAAATCCCAAATAGAAAGGGTTATATGCTCAATGTTTCATTGTGTTATCGAGCCAAAAATGATGAGATCTGCAGAAGAACTAAAGTCACCGATATAGTCCAAAAAATTGCGAAACTTAATTCGCAATGGGCAGGGAACATAGCTCAAAGAATAGATGGTCGCTGGGGCTGAAAGGGTTTTGTCTGACGACCGCGGAACGGAAGACGCAGAATAGACAGACCCACGCTAGATTGTGGTCTGACCATACCTGGTCAAAGTTGCGGGAGAGCACTCGATTAGCGTCGCTCAAGATCTGTCAGTATGGCGATTCGTGGGGGAGCCCTATTTGCAGCAGTGATAATTATAATAATAACCCATCACACTCAAAGCCCCTAACTAGGAAGACTCTGTATCTAGGCTGCCCCGAAACATATACAGAGACGACCATTACACCCAGACCGGAAACAAACATCGATATTCATCATAGCAATGTTCGCCCCGCCGGGAATTGAACCCAGGTGCGTGTGCATCTCAGTCCACATCACTACCAACTGCGGGGCTATCGGCCGCTTTTGCAATATTGCTTTGCGTCCTCTTTTAGTGTTTTTGAATTGACTTTGTCACTCTAGAGGACGAAAAGCAATGTGGCCGTAATAGGACCACTCTTTTTGCTATAGAAGCATGAAATGTATATCTTTTTATGTGGTATTATAGCTCCAGTCGGCTTTTCCTCAATCCGAAAGGATCAACAGATTTTCACTCCACAAACCGAACCGTCCGTACTTTGTGAAAATTCAGTTCGTTGTCAGATTAGAGATTCAGAAGCGAAATATAGAATTTTCAGTTATCATTCTTACTCACGCGACTAGTAAAGATTCCTTTGATATTTTCTCAATATCAATAATCGACCCGGCGCTTTTCGTACAGTGGCGGTCTAGGACGGCGTAACACTTCGGGTTTTTCTGTATCGCATAATAGCTCTTGTTCTTTGGTAATACAGTATAGGGCGCACGAGACCATATCCAAATTCGTAACGCCATCCTAGACATGTATTATACATACACAACATAGTATCATGTCCTTCCTCTTGAATCACTTTATCTATTAAAAAATCGTAACTTAATCCGTTGCATAGATTTAAGCATATATACCGACAGACAGCAGAAGTTACTTTGTTTTATACTTTTCGTTTTCACAATTACACAATTATTTAATTTTAATTATAGTATTTTAGAGTTTAAAACCTGTTGATTGTATTAAAATAATTATTAAATACGTAGTACAAAGTTAAATAAAACAAAAAGTGACAATAGTCAGTTTTTAGAACAAAACCTGCGAGCGTCTCGTCAACGTTGGAACAAACATCAAACAACGGTACTCAAACGGATTATTTTTTGAATCACAGGTGAAGTTTTTGTTAATTTTAAATAGTATTTAGTGCTATTTTAATGATTATAACTTGACAAATAGATACTATCTAAGGTAGGGAAATCTGACCAAATGCTTAGACAGCTAATAGTCTTATAAGTAATGTAAATCATACTTTTGAAAATTAGGCACAAACATATTTATTTAAGTAATTTAAAAACCAGTTTAATTAGCCCATTTACCTTAGCTTTTCTTCTTTTAATGTTAGTATTACACAGGCAGAACAGTCAAGTTTAGTGAAGGTAGAAAATTCATATACATAGTCATAGTAAGTAATACTTAGATTTGAATTTTTAATTTTGAAAAACAGAGCACTTTCCATTTAAAGTGAGGGAGTACCTATTTCACCATAGGCAGGACAGTTTAAATAGTGTAGACACTCAAAATTTAGTCAGAAACTATTTAATGTTAGTAGGCAGGTTGCCGTTTTTGGAAATAAATAGAAGATACTGCCGTTTCCCCCGGTTTCTGTTTCAGAACAACCACTCTCACAATGATGACCAGAAGGACTACTCAAACTCAACTTGAAAACAAGCTCAAAGAAACCTTGTTACAACTAAGAGCTACTCGCGAGGACCGAGATAAACTTCTTGATGAACGCACGGAGTTTGAACTGGAAGTCAAAGAGTTGGTTAATAAAAATACATCTCTTAAGAGTCAACTAGTACTAGGAGACATAGAGCTGGAAGACATCCGAGGGGAACGTGACCAACTAGTATTAACTCTGAATTCTTACAATCAATGTAGCGACACCTATGAGCAGACTTTAAATCACAACAAAGAGTTAATTATTCAACTAGCTGCAGCTCGGGAACAGGTAGAGAGCATGAAGGCTGAACGTTTAAAGCTAGAAACTGCAAGCACAATGTCGCTGTATGCTGAGCTTATGAACCACAGTCATGACACTGAAGTGATCAATGAAGAGTCTTTTTCTGAGTCTTCCCATGTATTTCTTCATGGGAGAAAACTGAAGAAATATATTAATACTAAAAGGAGACTTAGAAAATTACAAAAAATGATCAAAAAGAGCAGATCAGCCGTAACTTCAGTTCAACTTAGAAGGGAAAAGCTTGAACTCCACAAGGAACTCAATGCCCTTCAAACCGTGGTTGAAAACTACCAGCTCGACAGTGGACTACTGCAATCAGAGATTAACAGACTTCAGCAAATTGTACTTGAGCTCACCGAGAAGTACAATCACAGCGTGAACCAGATGAGAGAGTACATGCTGGCTATGGACGAACTGATTCGTGACAGACAACAGCACACGAACACACAGCCGGGCCTCTCCACGCCTGGAGCTCCTCCTGGGCGGGCTGCGGGGGCGGCGGGGGCTGCGGGGGCGCGCCGCGCCGTGCCCGCGCTCACGCCGCTCTCCCGCGCCGCGGCCAAGCGGCTCGCGGCCTCCGCGCTGGCGGCGCGCGCCCGTCCTGCCGCGCCGTCTCCCACACCGCCTGCGTGCCCTCCCACGTCACCCGCGCCGTCTGCCACACCGCCCGCGCCCTCGGCGGCAGCGCAAGCAGCTACCGCACGTCCGGACCAGAGCCATGCGCCGGCGGCGGCGAGTGTGCGCGCCGCTTCAGATCAACCATAAGACGCGGCAGAGGGAACACGACGATCAAGAAGGGCGCGCAGGAGGGCGGCGGCAGCGGCCAGGTGGCGGAAACCCCCTGCTCCCGCGAGGGTGCAGCGAGGCTCGCCGGAGCGCTCTCGGGCGCCCCGCGCGGCGACGGCAACTACGGGCGTAGCGCCGGAATCCCCCGCGGCAGCGACGTTGACTGGCAGAGCGCCGCCTGGCTCCCCCGCGGCGGCAGCGACAGTGGCGGGCGGAGCGCCGGGCTCCGCCGCGGCGGAATCGACGACGGCGCCGGATGAAGCGCCCAGCACCCCCGCGGCGGCAGCGACGGTGGCGAGCGGAACGCCGGCCGCCCGCGCGGGTACCGCACCGCCCCCCCGTTCCGTAGTTTACTCAGATAGATTAGGACTAGGTGTAGGTAAATTACTTAACTACAATTTAAAGCAAGCAGTATGTAATAATTAGAGATGTACAAGATACCTTGAATAAAGTATCTGAATACAAGATACAATTACCTTTTCAAAAAAGTATTTCAGATACCAGATGCAAATACCTTTCTAAAATAGTATCTGAAATACAAGATACAAAATACGTATCTTTAAGATACTTTTTTATAGATAAAATACTTTTTACATAACTTTTTTTTATTAGTTTTTTTAAGAGTAAATCGCGTTCATTTCGTATATTGGACAAACAACAATATACAGTGTGTCCGGGGAAGTTATATAATTTTAAGGGTGTATTCTATGATCAACTTTATCGAAGAAAACACCCCAATTGGGGGGTCGCAAGCTCACCCCCCCCCCTACGTATGATGTTTTTTTTTTGCAAAAGTCGACCTCTTACTTTTAAATTCACTTTAAAATTTACAGTTAAAGTCAGAGGCTCACAGAAGCTTCATTCAGATCTCGATCAAATGCTAAGTAGTTAGGCTACCTAAGTTACTAACAAAAAAACCAAGTATTGCCTTTACTTTTTAAATTTTTTTTTTTTTTTTTGCATTTTGTACGGTTTTTCAAAGTTACCACAAAAAATGCACATACTTACATTTTTTAATTTTTGTGTTAAAATTTTGTTTCAGCCACTTTTAAAAAAAAGTAAAGGCAATACTTGGTTATTTTCTTAGTAACTTAGGTAGCCTAACTACATAGCATTCGATCATGACCTTAATGAAGCTTCTGTGGGCCTCTGATCTTTAACTGTAAATTTTAAAGTAGGCGGGGTTGACTTTTGCCAAAAAACTTAAAAACTTCAAACTGAGGGGGGGGATGAGACTGCAACCCCCCATATGGGGTGTTTTTGTTAATGAATTGGATCATAGAATACACCCTTAAAATTATGTTTTAACTTCCCCGGACACCCTGTATAAAACAAGCTAGCAAGCCGAACTTTGTACCGCCCTACAATGTAAGTTTACACAATGTTTGTGTTCGTTTGCATCGAATAGGACCGTTTTATTTTTTCATCTTATGAATCCTACATTATCCCTGATGAACATAATAATAGTAAAGAATATTCGCAAAAATTCAAAATAGCACAAGCAATAGTATCAAATATTACATAAAGAAATAAATAAATAATAACATTTACATAATTACAGCCTTTTCGCTATTTTGAATTCTTGGGAATATTTTTTATCTATAGTCTATTGAATAGACTCTATTCTATAGGCTTTGTTAATTAATCTATCTACTTCTACAATATATATATAAAAAATATCGTGGTTCGTTAGTCTCGCTAAAACTCGAGAACGGCCGGGCCGATTTAGCTGATTTTGGTTTTGAAATGTTCGTTCTAGTCCAGGGAAGGTTTAAAAGGTGAGAAAATATGGAAAACGGAGGGGAAGTTAGTTAAAACGACATTTAATTTTTCCCATATAAAATTGTGTGTGAGGCACGATACGAAGTTCGCCGGGAAAGCTATTCAGGAATAATTCAGGATTCCAATGTTTTTTTTTTTTTTAAATATCGGTCTAGTTAGTTATGGACAGAGTTTATTCAATACAAAAAAACAATATTTTTTTCCTATTAACTAGAAAAAATAAAAACGCCATGCACAAACACACCCTAATAATCCAATCTAAAAGTATTTTGCAAACAAAGTATCTTCAAGATACTAAGATACCTAACAAAAGTATTTAAATACCAGATACAAAATGCATTTTAAAAAAAGTATCTAGATACAAGATTGAAGATACGTATTTTGTATCTTGTATCTGTATTTAAGATACTTTTATCTTAGATAAGTCACATCTCTGGTAATAATTGCTTTCCTGGTCGTAATTTTAATTATATTACAAATAAACTTTTAGTCAATGATTGGGAAAAAAATGTTACTAAGATTCTTTTACTAGGCGAAAGTTCCAACACGTGTAAGAAGGACATTATAAATTTCTTTAGTTCATTATTATTAAAAATAGAAAATTGCGACATGGGAACAGGGAAAATTATTATTTGTTATTTTCCGTTCTCAAATTATAACTCCGTAGAACTTAATAATAAAATCCATAGCCTAAATATTTTAATGTATAATTTGACTTTTCGTCATAGAGACAAAATATTATTATTTGACATAAATAAATTCATTAGGAACTTTTATATACACGTAGATAAAATATATCTAAAATCTAGTTGTAGGAGACATCTTGCTAGTCTTTTAGCGTACAATATAAGTGACCCAACCACTATTGTGGGTAAGTCGATAGATTTAGTTAAGAACCCGACGGTTAGTAGTAATTCTAACAAACATTTACAAACAAGGAGTTCTTTAAACTCCATAGCCAGACAACAGAGAAGCAGCCTTGTACACTTAGTCTAATTCACCAAAACATAAATCGCTTCTCTGGCAAAATTTTAGAAATTGAAATTTTCCTAGAAGATTTTAAATGTGATATTCTTTGTCTGACAGAAACATGGTTACAACCACACAAAATGAACTTTAGTCTCCTAGATTTTAAAGTAACAAGTGTATTTAACAGGAATCTCTCAAATGGAGGTGGTTGCCTTATATTAACTAGGAATATTAATAAAGTTAAAGAGCGAAAGGACTTTGTCAAACTTTCAGTTGAAAGCACCTGTGAGGTTGCGTGTGCAGAGCTAGACCGCTATATAATTCTATGTGTGTACCGTCCTCCCATTTCTTCCAACTTCGATAATTTTGTAACTGCAATGGAAGACGTACTGGGTAAAGTAAGCTGTTCAAATAAAACAGTAGTCATTTGTGGAGATTTCAATGTTGACTTACTTACAGACACGACCCAAAGGACCACTCTATTAGGCCTATTCCAGTCTTTTAATTTTAAGTTTTTGTTCAACGAACCCACTAGAATAGCGGGTACGTCTGCAACTTGTTTAGATAACATAGCAATGAACGGTAATTACTTCAAAAAATCATTCTTAACTTCTTTAAGGTCAGATCATAAGGGTCTAAATGTTTTATTGTACACAGTTGAACAAGAAAAAGAAAACTCGTTAGTTTATAGGCCAATGAACCAAAGTCGTATGGAAAGATTTTATCATAGTCTTCAGATGCGCCTTGCCTTGCTGAGCTTTGAGGCAGATGATCCCAATACACTATATCAAGAGTTATTTTCCGCGATACGGATTGAATTCGATCTTATATTTAAATTCAAAAAAGTTTGCAGTAATAAAAATTCAAATTTTAGTACTTGGGCGACGCCGGGAATTAGGAAAAGCAGAGATGCCCTATATGAGTTATATGATAGGAAAACTTTTGATCAAGACCCTTCATTTCTTGAACATGTTAGGAGTTATTCTAAATTGTTTAAGATAGTTTGCACCAAAGCTAAATCTATTAATTTAAATAATAAAATTAGAAATTCGAAAAATAAAAGTAAAACTGTCTGGCGTATTATTAATAAAGAAACTGGTAAAGCTAACGGTAAGGAAAGCATTCAAGCTTTAAACTTAAATGGTAAAGTCGTAACAGATAAGTCGGAAATTGTGAATGAATTCGAATCATTCTTTGCTAACATCCCATTTCAAACCACTAAAGACCTTAACGCATCTGCCAGCGCCGCGGAATCTATACTTAAGGAACATGTTGACATCGCCCCGCCTCCACTCACGTTTCGCCATGTTGGACCGCAATGCATTATTAAGATATTTAAGGAACTCAATTTAAAAAAGACAGAAGACTTATGGGGGATATCAATTAAAGTACTTCAACCTGTTATAACACTAATAGCGCCTCATCTAGCATTAATTTTTAACTCTTGTATCGAAAAAGGCATTTTTCCAAATTTATTGAAGTACAGCAAAATCATTCCAATTTTTAAATCTGGAAATACCGAAAACCCCACTGATTATAGACCAATCGCGGTTCTTCCAGCCTTAAGTAAAATATTTGAAAAACTTATTCTTGCACAATTAGCGTCTCACTTCTCAGTCAATAACTTCCTACACAAAAATCAATTTGGTTTTAGGAAAGGGCGGTCTACCTTAGACGCAGGTCACAAACTCATCAGCGATGTCTATGGAGCCTGGGAGGATTCTCACGATGCTATTGGGGTTTTCTGTGACCTCTCGAAGGCTTTTGACTGCGTTGATCATGAGACTTTGCTACTTAAATTACAGCACTATGGCTTACTTGATAAATCACTTGATCTACTTGCCTCTTATCTTACTGATCGCGACCAACGAGTGGACGTGGGTGGTGCGGTGTCTGCAGGTTGTCCTATCAAGATTGGTGTACCTCAGGGATCGATATTGGGGCCTTTCCTGTTCCTAGTCTACATAAATGATCTCCCTTACATGTTAGATAAACTTACTGATGTTGTCCTCTTTGCGGACGACACCTCTTTAACATTTAAAGTTAAACGAGGTGACTCACTCAACTTAGATATAAACAAAACATTAGTGGAGATTTCTCAATGGTTTACTTCTAATAATTTACTTTTGAACGCAAAGAAAACTAATTGCATTAAGTTTTCCTTGCCAAATGTGACTGCTTATGATACAGACATACATTTGGACAATAACAAGCTTAATCTGGTAAATCAAACTGTATTCCTTGGTATCACTCTAGATTCGAAACTTCAGTGGGGCCCCCATATCTCAAATCTTGCGACAAGGCTCAGTTCGGCTGCGTACGCAATCTGGAAAATCAGAAAATTAACTGATGTTTCTACCGCGAGACTTGTGTATTTCAGTTACTTTCATAGCTTAATGACCTATGGCTTGCTTCTATGGGGAAGAGCTGCAGATATTAACGTCATTTTTATACTACAAAAACGCGCAATTAGAAACATTTATCAGCTTAAAGCTCGCGAGTCCCTCAGACAAAAATTCAAAGAAATTGATATTTTGACGCTTCCGTCCCAGTACGTCTTTGAAATTATTATGTATACTCGTAAAAACTTACATATGTTTGATAAAAAATGTGATAAAATTAAAGACCTTAGAACGCGTAGCAAAAACAAACTAAGTATTCCACAGAACAGACTAAAACGGACAAACAAATGCTTTATAGGAAACGAAGTAAGATTTTATAACAAGATCCCTGAAGAGATTTTGATCCTGAATGATAATGAGTTTAAAACTCGTATCAAAAAAGGTTTGATTAAGAAAGCTTATTACAATGTTGATGATTATGAAAACGACAAAGACGCATGGAAGTAGTCTAGCTCTGCACGATATTTTCATTATTTCATGTATGTACTTTAAATCTTATTAATTTATGTTCTTTGTATTGTAAATTGAATTGTAATGTCACATATATAAGAACAAAAAAAAAAAAAAAAAAAGAGAAATTGTAAAGTAGAGTTTGTTACCCCTTTCTTCTCGACGCTGTAAAATCATTGCGAAAGGGAGTAGAATCATTTGACAGAGGAGGGCTCGTTTGGGGGCGTCTCCAGGCGACCATTGTCGTAAGGCAAGGCAAACATTGTTTGCCTGAGCCAATTAGTGGGCACCCTGAACTACCTCGCCTCTATCAGTATAGGATACTTTACGAAATAAGGTATCAATATTAATTAGATTAGTCTAATTGACTTTCAATAAGCGATATCTTGTATCCTGTATTGAATAAATCATTTTTTACTTTACTTTTTACACACTGACAAGTCCAATTCTAGCGGTGGCCATGGAAGAACAGTTGGCTTCAGCTTCAGTTCCTTGGAGTTGAGGTCGTAAGCTGAAATGGCCTCCATTTCACCGAAAAACCGACTGACGACGCGCGTCAGCGAAGGCGCGCAGGGCCCGGCCCGAGTGACGAGTGACCGTAGGCATCTTGCTATCAATGTTTAGTTGTTTTATTTTGTCTATGAAACGTCTCTTTGCAAGTTGTATTTTATTTTGTCTTTATTTTATAATTGTAATTATGTCGGTTTTGGTGAATAAATGTTTATTCTATTCTATTCTATTCTATTCTTTTATATAAACTTTATAGGCTAATGTGGAGGCGGCAATAATATAACAACACACTATCTCCTCCTGTAGGTGTCGTAAAAGGCGACTAAGGGAACAGCCGAAGGTCGTTGAAATACTTGAAGAGCCACACTGCGATCGCCAACCCGCCTGCCAAGCGTGGAGATTACGACAAAAAGTATTTGTTTCCAGGGTATGGTTGTGTTGGTATCTTAACCTAACAAACCAGTTCCAAAACTTTTTGTTTTTTCAAACTTTCGGCTTCAAAAGCTCAATTTCATGAGCAAAATTCAAAAGCTCCCAAACTTGTCGGAGCACCTGCACGAATCGTAAAAACTAAAATTTTAGTGTAAAAGTTTTTTTTAAAGGACTTAAAGTTTGGAGCTATTTTACAGATTGTGATTTTGTGACGCGATTAATTTATTTCTAAGTCCAATTTAAGTGGACATGCTGTATAAAATGAGTAAGTGTAGTGTTTATATAAAATCTCTCTTGCTTCATAGAAAGAACTCTGTGGTTCTCGTTGTTGGCGTTACATTGATAACTTTACATATTATTATATTTTAGTTATAACTATGTAATGTAATGTTGTTTGTGGACCCAAATAAAATAAAATAAAATAAATAAAATAAAGGTCATCATCATCATCTAAGACTTAAAACGCCCACTGCTGGATATAGGCCTCCCCAACTGATTGCAATACCACGGTACAATTACATACAGTATAGGCAACCCCTGCCTCCCTCAGCAAGTGCGGCCCCCGCGCTCGGTTACCTCTCAGTTCCCGATTAATACAAATAGCTCGTCTTATCTCAGTCACACAAGCATGATACGCGTGCACGTACACGAGTTTCGGCGTGCTTTTTTCTATGAAGTGTCCGTAGCAACGTAGCGTGTCTTGTTCAAAGCTTCTCCACGTAGCTTTCTACGGCGTAGCGGCGTAGCTGCTACGCCATAGTCACTACGCGCTACAGATTTTTTTTACTTAGGAAACTACTACCCTCCCGTTTACTGTACTGCTGGACACAGGCTTCCCCCACAGGTGGCCATACCGACGCCTTGCGCTACCCTGATGCAGTGTTGCACTCCTGAAACCTTCACTAGGTCGTCTGACAACCTTTTGGGGGTCAATATTCAGATATTCCTAAGTGTTTGTTACAAAAAAATCTTACGATATAGTTGTTGAGTAAAAAAATCACATAGTTCCAAGGTTTGCTACTCACCAATAGATAGCGTTACGGAACCCTATATTGAGCTTGCTTTTTTTTAACTTTATAAATACTGTTTCCTAAACATTCAAGACGTAAACGGCGGGAAAGGAAACAAACCTTTTTTTTTAACGAAAGCAAACGAGACGCTGTTATCGAGCCTTCTTTTCTTTTCTTTTATTGAAGCGCGCGCTAGGAATCGGAATTGTTTTTTATTCTATCGCTACCCGTGTCAGTTATTTGAAAAGCTGTTTGACAACTTGCTATTCAATTTCAAAAAAAATATTTTAGTTTAGTAACGTAGCCAATCTATACCAATATTATAAAGACGAAAGATTTGCTTGTTTGTAACGAATAGGCTCCGGAAATACAGAACCAATTTAAAAAATATTTCACTGGTAGGAAGCTACACTATCCCCGAGTGACATAGGTTATATTAGATTTCCAAAAAATTTAGGGATTCTTACTTAAACTCAAATAATGTAACCCAAGGTGCAATATTTTTTTCGTTGTTTACATAGTTTGACAGGGGGTTTGTTGTTGTTGTTTGTTTTTTTTTTATTAGCCTTTTCTGGGCAGTCAAAAGAACATAGTCTATAGAGACAAGTCTTTAGAAGTATATATATTCTATGGCGTAACGAATTAAGCCGGGATAGCTCGTATACTTTATACAACAGTATAATAAATAGTAATACATACAGTACGGGCACTACCTGCCTCCCTCAGCAAGTGCGGCCCGCGCTCGGTTACCTCTCAGTTACCGCTCAGTACAAATAAAGCAGCGTCGCACGTCTCATCTCACTCACACAAGCATGATACGCGTGCACGTACACGAGTTTCGGCTGTGCGCGAAGCAACGGGGCTTTTTACAACCACCCACAAATTAAATATATCCGATAAAATTCAACGTTTTTTTTTTCACATTTTTAATCCGTCAAGTAACTCATCAGTTTAATGAAGCTAAAATTAAAATGGCCACCTCATCACGGATGATTTATGCATTCAGGCCGCCAGGGGGCGTGGTGGTAAATTATTCATGACCAACGTATGAAGTGCCTACGAGGTGAAAGCAGAAAAAAATATATGTGTGTGCAAGAATTTTCGTTTCTGCAGTTCCGTCAGATGCTAAATAAAGGTATTGAGCTTTTGCTCTACGTAAAGATTTACCCTGTTAAAAACGGTAACTTTTTTGTCGTGGATGAAAATTTAACACGCAGTATACAGGACTGATTCCTGAAAACAAAATTGATAAATAATAATGAACCGTGCTCACTTGAGGTACCTACTTCAAAAGTTTTTGAAAAATACACAAAAAATTATGTGTAGCATCAGAGCCATGACCTACGGTGGCTTAGCTGGTGCCAGACGAGTCAGAAGGTGGATGGTAACAAGGAGTCCATCGGCCTTAAATAAGTTTTTTATTTGTTAGAAATTAAAAAAAAAACAAGTCTTTTTTTTATATTATTTATTCGAGTAATATATCATGAAAAGACTGCCACAGTAAAAAAATGACCGTGTATAATAATAAAATATCAAAGAGCATTTTAGTTATTTGACGTATGCCAATTTATAGTAGACTAGTCGACCCGGCGATCTTCGTAACGCCTTACCTATTACTATTTTGTGCATTTATTTTTACTTATAAACCTTCCTCTTGAATGACTTTAACTTTTAAAGAAAACCGCATCAAAATCCGATGCATAGTTTTAAAGATATAAGCATACATAGGGACAGACGCGGGAAGCAATTTTGGTTTATACTATGTATTGATGATGTCTCGTATTTACTATACAAGGAACCAGAGAAGAAGACCCCCAGTAAAGCTATTTTAAACCTATTGTATCATCAATCACTACATAGTATACATACAAAGTCGCTGCCCACGTCTGTCCCTATGTATGCTTATATCTTTAAAAGTATGCAACGTATTTTGATGCGTTTTTTTTTAAAGATAGAGAGATTCAAACGGAAGGTTTAAATGTGTAATACATGCATAACATAGTGATAGATAAGGCGGTAAGAAGGTCGCCGGGTCGACTAGTATAATTTTTTATACTTAACTAGTCGACCCGGCGAACTTCGTACCGCCTAACCTATTGCTATGTTGCTCATGTATTATACTTATAAACCTTCCTCTTGGATCACTCTATGGATTACAAAAAACCGCATCAAAATCCGTTGGATAGTTTTAAAGATATAAGCATACATAGGGACAGACGCGGGAAGCGACTTTGTTTTATACTATGTATTGATATAAAAGGAAAGTTAAAGAGCATTTTAGTTCTTTGACATATGTTAATTAAGGCTGGATGTTACGTATTTACCATACAAGTAACCAGAGAAGTAGACCTCCAGCAAGCTGTTTTAAACCTATCGTATCTTTTATGATTAAAAGGGGCCACCGGTTGCGTAGTGACGCGATACTAGCGCCACTTTCCATATTATAATTAACGAGCTTTCCCGTCTTACTTCGTTACGCCATAGAATATAAGATACTACTAAAGACTTGGCTCTATAGACTATGTTCTTTTGACTTCCCAGAATGGCCGAATAAAAAACAAACAACAACAAACCACCTGTCAAAATATGTAAACAAGGGAAAAAATATTGCACCTTGGGTTATATTATTTGAGTTTAGGTAAGGATCCCTAATTTTTTTGAAAATCTAATATAGCCTATGACACTCGGGGTTAATGTAGCTTCCTACCAGTTAAATAATTTTTCAAATCGGTTCAGTATTTCCGGAGCCTATTCGTTACAAACAAACAAACAAACAAATCTTTCCTCTATATAATATTTGTATAGATTATCTTCTAAACATTGGCTGGAATAAAAAATATGCGTCAATGATGCCCTAGATAATCTTGGTATTTTTTTTTAAGGCTATGTGGTGATAAGTACCAATTTTAACCGACTTCAGAAAAAAGGAAGTTTTCAGTTTATGTATTTGTGTCAATCTATTGAAGGCGGGTTCCTTTTTTGTAAAAAAGGAAATTATATGAATTTCAATTACATTAAATCCTATTCTTTGAATCCTTCACAACGGGCGCTAGCACAATGGCTAGTGTTAGCATGACTAGGTGTTGTTATAAAAAAAACAACATTCAAAAGTCACGCAAGTGGGAAAAATACTATAAAAAGCATTATGTAATTTTGTTACTAGGAGGTTTAAGCTAGGTGCACACAATTTAAGCCCTGTAGGTCTGAGCGTCAGAATAGGTCTACGGTATGCCCTGCCTGTCGTAAGAGGCGACTAAGGGGTCTTTGGGGTCGTGGGTGTGAAGGGCGTTGGCCCGACACACTCATCAATGAAAGAAAAAAAGAAAGAAAAGATTTATTCACAGTAGATTCACAGCAAAAAACACACATTACATAATAATATAAAATATACATCACACGGCCCCGAGACGGGCGGCGGCACAGCTTGTGGCACTGTGCCGCCGCAGCTCCAAAGGCGAGCCGGGGAGGGAACAACATGCCCTCCCCGAGCACGAAGCTGATAGTAGCTGAGCGTGGGAAGACTTCGGACGCTATAATGTGTGGTTCCCGGGGTTCTTCCCAAAAGCGCCAAGACGGCCGCCGGGGGGTTTTAGTGGGTGCGAGCCCCACATACCCCCGACGCTCCCCCGAGCGTCGGGAAATGCGATAGGCATTTCCCCTCGTTACAAAAAAAAAAAAAAAAGGTGCACACAATTTGAATATTGTAATTCAATCTTTTGTATTTTAGGCTTGTTCATTAAGAGGCATAGCACAGCTAACGTAGCGCCACTGAGGAAAAAATTATTATCTTCCAAACTAAGGCAAATATCAAAAATGTGAAACAGTATTCCTCTATATATAATGTTGCCTAGCTAGTATTTTTAGGGCACTGTTTTATAGCTTTTTGGTTAAAGACCAAAGAAAGCTACAAAGTGTTGCTAAAAACGGCCATTTTTGGCAACAATCAGTAGCTATTACAACAGTGCCCTAAAAATACTAGGCTATTATATCTAGTCTCATACTGTGCCTGATACTCAGATGTTTTTTTTTTTCGCGAATGGCGCTAGCATCGCTGTAAACTGGCTCTTTATGCATGACTAGAGGCTGCCCCGCGGTTTCACTCGCGCAGATTTTTCATAAACACAAAAATCCATTTTTTTCCCGTTCCAATGGGAATTTCGGGAAATCCTTTCTTATTGCTTACCTACACTCCCTAAGGAACCTACATGCAAAATTTCAGCCCGCTACGCCCAGTAGTTTTGGCTCAGCGTTGTCTGTCAGTCAGTCAGTCAGTCAGTCAGTAACGGAAGAGTTTTATATATATTGATTGATTACACTTTGATTATTCAAGTGATTGATACAGTGTGTGTCTAGGAGGCCGTAACAGATTTGTCTATTGTTTCGTCAGCCCTAGACTGTATTGCCAAAGATCAAGAGCTATTTTGCAATGCAGAAAAACCGGAAGTGTTACGGCGACCTAGACCGCCACTGTACAAGTGTTAAGTGTAAGTGTGCAATACGAGTAGTGTCCAATATTAATTAAAATAAGTCTTAGCAAAAAATTTTGAATCAATGAACGGAAAGTTGACGTATTTTCGCGCATTTCGATACAGTGTTGCCATTTTTTCATTTCTCAATTTTTGTGCTGCACTCTAAGCTAATGGATGTGCACACTTTAATTGTACTATCTTGATTTAATAACTCGCACTAGCACTTATGAAAGTGTAATCAGGCCTTTATGCGAAAATATTTTTTAACTCTTCTGGCCCAAATATTTTATGCTTTACATTACCGTTTTATGTGGCTAATTAAAAAGGTTGTGGGTTGGGACTTGTTTGAGATAAAATGGGGATAAACCTTCATTAATACCTAATGTTTTCTCATTATTACCTAAGTAAGATGGTTGGGCATCTGATACGATACATTATTTGATCACCATGTTTGGCGCGGGCCGGTGTGATTTTTTCTGTATCATATTGAAAAAATAGTAATAATAAAAAAAGTTTTGTCATGAAGAATAGCGTGGATAATAATTATTTTGAATTTTCTATAACTATCTACATATATTGATCCTCATTCGTCGAATCCCTTCCTTTTTTGTTTGAGCTGTGTCTGCGACTCGGCGCGAGCGAAACGAAAAATGAGTCAGTTGCGGAGAGCATTTGGTCTCAGATCCGTACAATAAAGTTTTTGTTAAATTCGCTAAACTCCTCTTAATACGAGTTTCCGTACTGGCGCCAAAATATCTACATGCCATGATGCCATGGCATGTAGATATTTTGTGTGTTGAGCTTCATAACCTTCTACTAATTCATGTTATCCTGGTACTTTTTTCTTTAAAACTACCAAACCAATAAGTAGCCAATTACATACCACACGCATCCGACGGTCAAGTGCCATTTCGGGGGGGGCTCGAGTAAAACGAAAATTCCTCGTGGCCCCCCCAGGGGAGGAACGCAGGGGGCCACGAGTCTGTCATAAGGAAAGCGTTTTTATGTGACCACTTTTTGCTAAAAGTTTTCAACAATAAACCTAGATATTATGTAAAATACTAGGGACATAGATCTAATATACTAGGGAACCTTTTTTTAATAAAAAGCTTTACTTAAAAGATATGATTTTTTTTCTACAGCGGCTCCACTGTACGCGCAAAAGGACTTTTTAGGACATTTTCAAACTTATCCTTAAAACTGGCAATTTCAGTTCAAACCAAGATGAATGCGAAAGAAAGATTTTTTTAAAAGCAATCAATACAGAACTCGACAAAAAAACTGACAATTCAAAGGAAAAGTTTTGACTGTGAATTTTTGTTTTTTCATTTATCTGTAGCTTCGGATACTAGCCCGCGCTAAATCTGCGCTCGGCTGGTGGCGCCACTGCATACGTACATAACACGCCATTCAAAACAAAAAGCTGATTGCTAATTTTGACCACGCGCAAACTTTACTGGCACGCACTCTTTATTTAATTACGAGCTCTCCCGGCTTACTTCGTTACGCCATATAATATGAGATACTACTAAAGACTTGGCTCTTAAGACTATGTTCTTTTGACTGCCCAGAATGGGCGAATAAAAAAACAAACAACAACAGCAAACCACCTGTCAAAATATGAAAACAACGGAAAAAATATTGCACCTTGGGTGACATTATTTGAGTTTAAGTAAGGATCCCTTTTTTTTTGAAAATCTTATATAGCCTATGACACTCGGGGATAGTGTAGCTTCCTACCAGTGAAAGAACTTTTCAAATCGGTTCAGTATTTCCGGAGCCTATTCGTTACAAACAAACAAACAAACAAATCTTTCCTCTTTATAATATTGGTATAGATTACATTTACTAGCTGTCATGGCAAACTTTGTACCATCTTCCTTTTTTTTTAACACAATACCTACCTATTATGATAGCAGTCCAGAGTGGCGGCCTGGAGACGACTTCGAAGAGTAGGTAGACCACCAGTCCGATGGTAAGTCTGGCACAGGACCGTGGTATGTGGCGTGCGAGAGAAGAGGCCTATGTCCAGCAGACATAGGCTAACTGTTAACCTTTTTAATATTTATGAAAAAAATTACCCAATTGTTTTTATATACAGTTTTAATAGTTTGTAACGTAAAGAGTACTTACAAAGGTAACAATAATAGACATAGACATAGACACATAGACATAGACATAGACATAGACATAGACATAGACATAGACATAGACATAGACATAGACATAGACATAGACATAGACATAGACATAGACATAGACCGATCTTTATTTGCGCACACAAAACATACAATAATAAGTAACAACTAAAGAAACCAGGGTCACCGACATAGCCAAGCGGATAAGCTCGTTGAAGTGGCAATGGGCAGGTCATATAGCCCGCAGAACAGATGGCCCCGAAAAGTTCTCGAGTGGAGACAACGGATCGGCAAGCGCAGCGTAGGACGTCCACCGACCAGATGGACGGATGATCTGCGCAAGGCTGCGGGTCCACGCTGGATGCAGGCCACCTGCGATCGGTACAGATGGAGAGCCTTGAGGGAGGCCTATGTCCAGCAGTGGACGTCCTGCGGCTGAAATGATGATGAAAGAAACACAAAGAAAAATAACGAAATGAAATGAACAAATGTATTGTAGGTTTTGTGGGTGCAAAATGGCCCCGACTCAGCTTATGATGCAAGCAATGCAATATGATGCAACGCTGATGATTCTGCCAGAACCATAGGAGTGCGTGTGTTCCTAAATTATACATAGAATATCAAGTCAAAATATTAGAAAGAATTCACAAATAATATCAAGAATATATTTATAAATACAGTGTTAATAGTTTAAATAAACCCTAAATAATATGCCTAGTTTTAAGTTTAGTCTTTTTAAGTCTTCTAAGTTTATATTTCGGTGCCCTTAAAGGGTTTATTCTACCACTTAATGGAAAGAAAATTAAATGATTCTATTCTAGACAAATCTTTATTTGCGCACACAAAACATACAATAAAAATTTAAAAAAAGACACAAAGAACAAATAGAATGCTGAACATCCTGGGTTATCTGAAAGAAGTCGCTGTATGCGATAAGTCTGCCCATTGCAATCAATGTATTAATTTGAGCAAATTGTAATTGTGTAAGTTGATTGATTTGCTAATTATGTGTCTTTATCATCTGATCAAAAAGTATTAATTAATGTACTAAGTTAGATTTAAGATTTACTGAAACGCCAAGTACATTAATTTACCAATAGATATAAAAAGTGTATCAATTTGGTTGGTATGAAAAAAAAACTAAAAAGTATTTATAGCCTTTGTTATGGCTGTACCATGTCAATAATTTCGCCTATTGCCATTCTCAATGGCTATGATAATAAAAAAAAATTAAGTATTTTTAACTTACTTAATCATAATAGATATCAATCTTTGTTCCTATTTTTAGTCCTGAAAAAAGAAAAAACAGATTTCTTGTTATGAAACAAGTATGTAGATACCTACTCTTTTTTTTTAAATAACAAAACTAAAAAAGATGGACCAATAAAAACTGTTGTATCGAATCCAAATCGGCCAATCAAACAAGTCCGTTGCCGCGAGGGAAATTTCACGGTTGCTATACGAAAAAACTCATTAAAAAAAACTGTTATACCAAGCGGGCATAAAGCGACTTTCGCTTCGGTGCAGCCTATTTTACACACATTGAAAAGTCTGCAGACGCGACAGACAAAGTATTGCCACGACTCACAAAATTAAAGTTTATTTTTAGTTATCTTAAGAGCCAGTTTACAGCGATGCTAGCGCCATTCGCAAAAAAAATAATTTCTTCTAAACTAAGGGAAATATCAAAAATGTGGCACAGTAAGTATGACACTAGATAATGCAGCCTAGTATTTTTAGGGCACTGTTGTATAGTTTTTAAGTTAAAGACCTAAGAAAGCTACAAAGAGTTAAAGTGGCCACTTTTGGCAACAATCTGTGGATAATTTTGTTCTTTTTAGTTAGGACTACTTTACTTTGCTCAAAAAATACTAAGCAAGATTATCTAGTGTCATACTGTGCCACATTTTTGATATTTGCCTTGTTTTAGAAGATATTTTTTTTTTTTGAGAATGACGCTAGCATCGCTGTAAACTGACTCTTAATGGTGACAACAAACGATCGCAAAGTCAACTATACCTAAATACTATAATGTAACTTAGCTAGGCAGTGTTTAAACCACTCTGACTGAATTTTCGGACTCTCCATACCGGCCCCCTAAATCCGTAACGCGCTAAATAAAAGGCGAAGTGCGAGGGCTCGCGCTTAGAAGGTTCCAGAAGAAATTTATTGCGTAAAATTGGCTAGCTTTAGCATAGTTTTCAGTATTTGTTGTTAATCTAAATTATGTGAAGTTTTGTGGTTGTTTTCGGTTGGATAGGACATTGCAGGCTTGAATCACCTGATTGTCCGAAAAGTAAGATGATTCCGTGCTTCGGAAGGCACGTTAAGCCGTTGGTCCCGGCCGCAGTAGTGGTCGTTATAACCGCGGCGACAAGCTGGCCCCTTGTCACGTTGGTAATAAAGCATAAACTCGGCTAAACGTGGGTCTGGCTCTCAAGCCGGTGCCTCTGCCTAACCCTCCGGGGAATAAAAGGCGTGATGTTATGTATGTATGTATGTATGTGAAGTTTCGATTGCAAATTTTTTGGTGCCTGTTAACCCGGTCGGTTTCTACAGTAGAGGCTCTACAAAATTGATTAAAAAAACTAAGTTTCTTTTGCATTTATCTCCAAATTTACGTAATTATTTGAAGTTTTTAATATTTGATAGTAATCTTTGGACATCAAGAAAAAATTCGTGCAAACATTTCATTGAGATTAATTGAGCCGTTTCAGAGATAGTGCCTTTGACAGACGGACGGACGGAATAGTCATATTAATGAGGCCCCGGGACGAGTATCCGGAACCTTAAAAACGGCAGGCGCTCTTCTTCCTTATTACCAAAGCGTTTGGATAAACCGATTTTGATGCGAATTTCTGAAAAGTATTCGTTACATTCAGGAAAAGGTTCTCAGTTTTAGTGTCTGTTTTTTTTTTTAATCATCAATATCAATACATTATATACATTATATACAGTATAAAACAATGTCGCTTCCCGCGTCTGTCCCTATATAAGCTTATATCTTTAAAACTATGAAACGGATTTTGAATTTGATTTCGTTTTTTTTAAATAAGAAAGAAAGAAAGAAAGAATATACATTTATTTCAATGGCACGATAAATAACATAGCATAGATATATAGATAGAGCGATTCAAGAGGAAGGTTTATAAGTGAAAAACATGCACAGAATACTAATAGGTTAAGCGGTACGAAGTTCGCCGGGTCGACTAGTAATTGATAAAATTAATTCTCTTTGTTACAGAGCACTATCACATCTTCGTCGGTGACCTGAGCCCGGAGATCGAGACGCAGAGTTTACGGGACGCGTTCGCACCTTTCGGAGAGATCTCGTAAGAAAATTATTAAAATACTTTAGTTGCAGTACAGAGTACATAGTATGTAAAGTAGAACAGGATTCGCTTTTTTATTGCATGCAATCTATATATATAACACTCTTCCGTTACTGACTGACTGACTGACAACGCAGAGCCGAAACTACTGGGCGTACAAAGCTGAAATTTGGCATGTAGGTTCCTTAGGGAGTGTTGGTGAGCACTAAGAAAGGATTTCACGAAATTCCTACGGGAACGGAAAAAAACGGGATTTTTGTGTTTATGTGAAATCTGCGCGGGAAATACCGCGGGGCAGCCTCTAGTTTAGGATAATAAGATACAAAGTACATTAAACAGTTCTACATATTAAGCGCACTTCATATCATGGCGGAACTCTGAAGGGAATTATAAATTTTATTTAAGATCTTACTGTATTGTACCCAGTGTTCATGCAAATAAATGACTGATTACTGTTTACTGATAACTTCAAATTGTCAAAATCTTACTTTAAATCAATCTCCAATCTAAAATTACATCGATAATCGAGTTCCGATTTATAGAGAGTTAAGTTTTCGCTGACCGGAGTATATGAGACTGTTCGAGCCAGGCTAATCCGTACTCGAGAACGTCTTGTCCGAGTGGAAAACTCGAGCGAGTTAGCCTCCAAACACTGTCTGTGAATGTCTGCCTAAGACAACATTTAGATGCCTTACTTGTTTTGCATCATCTCAGCTAAAAGCTGACCTCACAGATCGTCAAATGGACAATCATTAAGAATAGAATAGAATAGAAAACATTGCATACAAAGTAATATATTTATTTTTATTTTATTTATTATATTTAGGGAAACAAACAGCTACAATTATACTTATGAGTAAAAAAAATTAAAATATTACACAAGCCAATGAAGTTTCCACTAATAAATAATACCAAAAGTTGTGAAGTTCGAATCTATGTACAGGCAATCACGTGATAGCAATTGAGCATACCAAAATAATATAAAAATAACAGATTTTAAAATTAATTAACAAATTAGGAAAGAAGTGTGCTAATCCTAACTTAACCTAAGGGGATATCCAAGCATCGCTTCAAATTATTCTTATATTTTCCAATATAATCACCAAAAATATCTGCATTACAAAATTTTTTATTATATGCGTCGCACGCGCGGATCAAAAATCGATTTTTCGTATAATTTTTTGAGTGAAGGTCAGTCGCGAAAAGCCAGGACAACGAATTGTTATCTTGTGTAGAAGGTATGGCGAGTCCACTCGATTATTTAACACCTTATACAAAAACATTTGATCTCTAATTTCTCTACGATTTTCGATAGTAATCAAGTAACATTTAAAATCATTGAATTTATATTTCATGCGCTTGAGGAATTTACTATACTATAGGAATATACAAGAGTACATTTTTAAATCTAGAGTGCAGACAAATTGAATTTGCATGCAATGGGCGGCCTTATCGCTAAAAGCAAACATTTAGGGGCGGTTTCACCTTATACGCCACGCTTTGGCAGGTGGGTTGGCGATCGCAGTAAGTATGACTCTCCTATAGACACAAGTAACTGTGAAGTGGTGACATAAAAATACCACCACACCAAATCCTTTACGGGTGTCGTAAAAGGCGACTAAGGGAACAGCCGGAGGACGGGCAGCAGCGTGCTTCGTTGAAATAGTTGAATGGCCAAACTGCGATCGCCAACCCGCCTGCCAAGCGTGGCGATTATGGCAAAACCGCCCCCACAATGTTTGTCCTTTTGATGATCTGTGGGGAGTTTGTCTAATCGTGGCGTCTATCGGTGATGTAACTGTCTTTGTGTATTTGTGTGTGGGATTTTGTTAGTATAATTAATAAGAATACAGGCAGCTAAACTATACATACGTCTGGACGCGATAATAAAGGCTAAGGCACACTAAAGGCGGGCGTTTTTTTTTAAGAGTTCTACCTATCGCACACACTGCGGAATTAATTGAATTTCAGTAATCGGCCCCGCCAGCGCGTTGGACGAATGACCATCTTTGTTTTATGCAAAAATTAAATGGCATCCGAACAATCAAGGGCCAAATATCATGTGTAAGATAACTTTTATAAACGGATTCTTTTAGATCAATGCAATCAGTTATAACAGGAGACTGAATATTGGCTTGGCTGAGCCACTAGAAGCCGCAATGATTGCTCAATGTGCGTCCGCTCTAACGCATTCAGTGTAACATTTCCCTTAAAATGGCGACGGCCTAGCCTGCGTTTAGTACGCTCGCTCTAACGCTCTTAGGCTGACATTCACAGTCGAGTCGAAGATTCAACTCGAACTCCCAACTGAAAAAAATTCTCCGCTCTAAATCTATATAAACAAATACAGTTGGGGTTCCCACTTCACATCAGTGAGAAAACGCTCGACGATGTTTCTAGCGTCACAACCAAGACCTTAGTCTCATCGCGCAAAATGTAACTATCGAATAAAAGTAGAGTAGAAACAGTACGTTAATCGCAAGAATATACACATTTGGTAGTCTCGTAATCAATTTTGCTATAACTATAGCAGTAGTATCGCAATAGATTGGAATTGACCAAAAAGGGTAGTCTGCTCCATAATAAGATAATGTTATGATTACGTTCGACTGACATTATGTATGTCAATATTGATTGATATTAAGTGACAGTTGCACTACGCCCGTCCGGATTCACAACATAAAACAGGATTCACTATTTAGGTAAAAGAATCCTAGATTATTCTATAGCTTGCTATTCATATTCTATTGCTATACTATAATGATCGATCAAAGTTACGAGACTCGCAATTTTTGACACAATCGTAATAGAGTAATAGTAGAATAATAATAGAATAGAAGTTTAATCGTAAGTTTATGAGACTAGAGTCTACCGCGGATCGGTTCCGAGTCCTACCTCGGACGGTGGTCGGCTTAGCTCGCCGGCACACAGTCTCACTCGCTTCAGCGCATTCCTTCAGTCGCGCGATCTTTTTCTCCTAATTTATTATTAGCACAATATAGCTGGGATTGCCGGGATACTAAACTGGGGCCTAGCACTTAACATAGCATACTAGAGCTAGTTTGAGTTGAGAAGATTTTTAATTTACAGTGGCTCTGGTAGAATTACACTCTATTGGAGCCTACTCGTTATCGCTTACTGGTTATCCTAGCTCAAGCCATCTTATACTCTGTCGAGCTTATATTTCATTGTCTCGAAATGGGAACTCGACTTGTATATCAATTTGGCACTCCAAATTTGAGAACGACTTTGTTACATTTTGACACTTTGGAGTGCGAGTTCAAGCTGCGTCTCGAATGTGAATGTCAGCCTTAGTGTAACGTTTCCCTTAAAATGGCGTCGACCGAGTTATGTCCAATTTTTGCCCTGGCTTGGTGCCAGGTCGGCACTTCTGTCTCTGAGGGTTTATAAACTTGAATTACCCTCACACATATTGACGATTGAATCTAGGATTTAGTGTCGCAATCCCGGATTTGCGGGTTTGAATATGTTAATGTAGGATTCAATTTTCTTTTGTGTAAGAAAAACGGTTGAAATTAAGTTTTTTATAAACTTACCTAGCTGAAACGGCGAATTTCGTTACGCCACAGAATTTAAGATACTAGTAAACACTTGGCTCTATAGACTATGTTCTTTTGGCTGCCCAGAATAGGCTAATCAAAAATAACAAAAAACAACAACAAACCAAATAACCACACATGTAAACAACAGAAAAAAAGCACTTTGAGCTATATTATTTGAGTTTAAAGTAAACATTCCTAATTTTTTTGAAAATCTAATATAGCCTATGTCACTCGGGGATAGTGTAGCTTCCTACCAGTGAAAGAATTTTTTAAATCGGTTCAGTATATCCGGAGCCTATTCGTTATAAACAAACAAACAAATCTTAGACTCTAATAACATAGAACAAGAGCTATTTTTCAATACAGAAAAACCGCTTCGGTTTCGCTTATATCTTTATATCTTTAAATAATTTTGCATGTAGCGGTTATTTGTTATTGGAGCAGCATTTGTACCAGATTTTTGTTGTTGTTTTTTAATGTTATAAGTATGAATAAATAAAAATAAAAAATAAAATAAACCGGAAGTGTTACGCCGTCCTAGACCGCCACTGTACCAGCACAGCTGACGTTTTCTTACGCAACTGTCATAAACATAATTTTTACAGAAATATTTAGTCAAGGATTATTCTTTTCAAAAAGTATAAAACGAGAAGAAAGTAGTAAAAATTTCATGGAACTATTAAATTTTTATGCCTCTTACACGAGTGGGAAGAACAAGGATAGATAGATACGAACTCTGTTACGTTAGAGCGAGACAGTTAGCTGTAAGGCTTTGCATCTCAATTGGTTAGGATGAATCAGTGAGGACGTTACTTAAAAGAGAGGTTTTCAACATTAATTTTGATTTTAATACGTCTCTGCTCACACAGTTAGCGTAAACTGTACCTTAAGACGATATACGAGAAATAAATCAAACGACTGAGGAACAAAGGATGTTCTTTTCACTCAAAAATACTGAGGGAAAAGGACAGTCATATGTCAGTCGCCCACATCGGTTACTACATTTTATTGGAAAAAATAATAAATATCAGAGACCGAAGAATTATATACGAACTTTACAGAAATCAGGAAACATCAATAAGGTTTGGAGAAGAAATAGGAAGAGCTAAGATCAGGCAAGGAGTCAGACAGGGGTGTCCATTGTCGCCACTGATATTCAATGTCTTCATGGAATGTGCGATAAAAGAGATAAACGAAACAGCAGAGGGGGGTGTTAAAATTAATGGGGACCAAATAAATTTTATCAGATTTGCCGACGATATTGCTGCACTAGCCGAAAACAGACACAGTTTGCAGAAAATGTTAGATTCTATGGACACAATATTCAAGAAATTTAGTTTCAAAATAAATGTAAGCAAAACCAAAATATTAACCACATCTAAAACCCCGAAAATCCACACAGCTATAAAACTTAATGACATCACATTAGAAGAAGTTAAATCTTTCAAATACCTGGGAATCATTATCACACATGATTCAAGATGCACAACCGACATTAAAACAAGAATAGCAATAGCTAAAACTCAATATAATAAGAAAAAGCACATATTCAAAGCCAGAATATCCAAGAAAATTAGGAAAAAATTCATAAAAACATACATATGGAGCATTGCACTATACGGTTGCGAGACATGGACACTGACCCAGAGAGATAGAGATAGACTGGAGGCATTCGAAATGTGGTGTTGGAGAAGAATGGAGGGAATAAGTTGGACGGACAGAGTCACTAATGAAGAAGTATTGAGAAGAGTAGAAGAGAAGCGGATGATTTTGAACACCATAGAGATAAGAAGGGCAAAGATGATAGGCCATCTGATACGAAACGACACACTAATAACTAATATTATAGAAGGGAAGATTGAAGGAAAGAGACAGCGTGGACGACCAAGGGGAAGCTACTTTGACCAAATAAGGGAGCGAGTCAGTGCAGAGTCGTATCAGATGGTCAAGAAGCTGGCGGGGAACAGGGTAGAATGGAGAAGGCTCCACCGACAAGAGCACAGCTCTTAAGAGAGAAGAAGAAGAAGAATAAATATCAAATATATCTTTAATTATTACTTTTAAATCAAATTTGAATTACCAGAATTTGATACAATTTATTATCATTATTCCTATGTAGTTTCAACAAAAACTTGTTAGTAATTTCGAAGAACTAGCTATTATTCCCTTTTTTTGCAATGACGAAATAACGTATCGATTTTTTTTGATCCACTAGTGTTTCTCAATTATTAAAAACTTTGTTATATCCTCAAAAACGTTATATTAAAATTCCAGATCTTTAACTCTTAAAGATTACTAGTCGACCCGGCGAACTTCGTACCGCCTAACCTTTTACTATCTTGTGCATGTATTATACTTATAAACCTTCCTCTTGAATCACTCTACCTGTTAAAGAAAACTGCATCAAAATCCGTTGCATAGTTTTAAAGATTAAAGCATACTAGAGACAGACCCGGGAAGCGATTTTATTTTATACTATGTATTGATGAAGAGAATTACTTGATTTAGAAAACCTTCAAAACTCATATAGCACCTTAAGGTTGATATTTACAGTCGAGTGGCAGATCAAACTCCATAGTGTCAAAAAGTAACTTTAAATCACTCTCCGCTCCGAATTGACATACAAAGTCGAGTTCTGTCTTCAAATCAGTGAAGTATACGCTCGACGGAGTATGAGAAGACTCGAGACAGAAAAATCTGTAATTCCGAACGACTTGTCTGAGTGCAAACTCGAGCGAGTAGCCAAAACACTGACTGAATATCAGTCTAATAGATAAAGTATGCACTCAGCGGCAACACCCAAAAGGTGATAGGAACTAATTATTGTAAAATGGAACACTATAGAATGTTGTAAAAATCAAATCAAATTAAAATCATACTATTCGTTATCATAACAACACACCAACAAGTCCAATTCTAGCCGTGGCCAATGGAAGAACAGTTGGCTTCAGTTCCTTGCAGCTGAGGTCGTAAGCTGAATTGGTGTAACCGTTTCACCATACATCGACTGGAAGACGCGCGTCGATGACGGCGCGCAGGGCCCGTGTGACGAGTGACCGTAGGCATGCATATTGCTGTCCATGTTAACTATACTTTATTTTATTTTGTTTTTATTTTATCTTTGTAATTTTATGTCGGTTTTGGTGAATAAATGTTTATTCTATTTTATTCTATGGGAGTGAGATGTTTAATGGACCGGTTAATTGGTGCTATGGAGTGGAATATTGTTATATTTATTACGTCTCTATTACGTTAGGTGCTCGTTGATTGCTAAGCATAAATTGGATTGGGGATATTTCGCGAAGTATGTGAGTGAAGCCAGGTTTTTTTTTGTATAAGGAAAACTAATACATTTTTGAGTGCCACAGTCAATATTTTTTATGGCTTTTACTCTGAAAGAATAAATATTTTTGGGTTTTTTGTACGTGCTTAAGCAGTTTCTGTGATAAATTATTAAATTGAGGAAAACGAATTTAGACACTCATAAAAAATTAAGTGACGTCACTCACTTATAAAAAAACTTCGAAACTAGGGGAATATATATTACAAGTCGACCCGGCGAACTTCGTAACGCACTCCTGTTACTATTTTGTGCATGCATAATTAACAATACATAGCATAAAATAAAGTCGCTACCCGTGTCTGTCCCTATTTAAGCTTAAATCTTTAAAACTATGCAACGGATTTTGATAAGGTTTGTTTTAAATAGATAGAGAAATTCAGAGGGAAGGTTTATAAGTATATATGAACAATACAGTAAAAGGTTAGGCGGTACGAATTTTAAAGATTTAACCATGAATTCGCATACTTCGCGCCTTCCGGTGCGCCATCTGTTTCAATATAACACAGAATAAGATCTCTTCGTTTGATAGTTATTAAAGTAACTAAAATTAATATTTTGAGAGAAAACTCTTTAACTGTATAAGATCTCACGACTTTTCCATGGAAATCAGGCTTTTTCTCCGGATTTTTTATTTTTCATATATGTAAAACTCTTCCGTTACTGACTGACTGACAACGCAGAGCCGAAACTACTGGGCGTAGAAAGCTAAAAATGGGCACGTGGGTTCCTTAGGGAGTGTAGGTGAGCACTAAGAAGAGATATCCCGAAATTCCCACGGGAACGGGAAAAAACGGGAATTTTTGTATTTATGAGAAATCTGCGCGGGAAAAACCGCGGGGAGCCTCTAGTTTTTCATATGGTAACCTTACTCCCACAGAACGCCACAGCATCCAGTCTTAAGCGACACTGGAATAATCTCATCATCAAAAACTATATACTAATGATGTTCTTTTTTTTTTTTCAGTGACTGCCGAGTGGTCAGAGATCCGCAAACGCTCAAATCAAAAGGATATGGATTCGTTTCATTTTTGAAAAAAACTGTAAGTATTATTATGAATCCTTCAAAAGTCAAAGTCAAAAATACTTTATTTAATTTGAGCTGTCCCGGCTTACTTCGTTACGCCATAGATATAAGATACTACTAAAAGACTTGGCTCTATAGACTATGTTCTTTTGACTGCCCAGAATGGGCGAATCAAAAAACAAACAACAACAACAAACCACCTGTCAAAATATGTAAACAACGGAAAAAATATTGCACCTTGGGTTACATTATTTGAGTTTAGGTAAGGATCCCTAATTTTTTTGAAAATCTTAAATAGCATATGTCACTCGGGGATAGTGTAGCTTCCTACCAGTGAAAGAATTTTTCAAATCGGTTCAGTATTTCCGGAGCCTATTCGTTACAAACAAACAAACAAATCTTTCCTCTTTATAATATTGGTATCGTATAGATTATACATAGAACACTTATTGAAAGTCAATTAGACTACATATCTAATTGGTATTGATTGATACCTTATTTGGTAAAGTATCCTATACTGTGAGAGGCGAGGTAGTAGGGTGCCCACCAATTGGCTCAGGCAAACAAACGTTTGCCTTGCCTTACGACAATAGTCGCCTGGAGACGCCCCCAAACGAGCCCTCCTCTGTCAAATGATTCTACTGCCTTTCGCAATGATTTTACAGAGTAGAGAAGAAAGGGGTAACAAAACTCTACTTTACAATATCTAATCATTTGTATTAGCTCAATTTCACTTCAAACCGCGAAATCTGAATTTTCGTTCCTGTGTGATTTTCAGGCATATCGGCTTAGTAGTTAAGGTTAGACTGCGTAACACACAGAAAGACAAAGACAGGTTCCATCTAAAAAACTAAAATGTTAAGGTGCTAGCTCGCAAACGTTTTCAAGTTACAAGTTCGCGAGTTGACGATAGACTCAGCTCTTCATAATCTTAATCATATCAACCGGACTTTGCCCATCCTTGGAAAGTCTTGTTTTTTCTTTATAAGTATAACTTTTCGGGCTCAGCGACCATCTGTTCTTCGAGTTATGTTTGTGCCCTAATCGAGATTTTCTGTTTTAATTTCCAGGAGGCGGAATCAGCGATCACGGCAATGAACGGCCAGTGGCTTGGCTCCAGGTCGATCCGCACCAACTGGGCTACGCGAAAACCGCCCGCGCCCAAAACTGAGCGTAAGTTTTATATACTCTTTTTGTCCCGTGGGTCCGGCTCTTGAGCTGGTACCTGTGCCTAACCCTTCGGGGAATAAAAGGCATGAGATTATGTTATGTTATGTAATTTTTTTTCTTTTGCAATTATTTAGGTAATATCCATCGCATTTTATTGTGGCTGTGTTTTTATGTATAAAGTAGTAGAAATTACTTTATGGACATAAATTATTACTTTCACTGTGTTTCACTGTTGAAGAACTCTTATAAGTAACATGTTATAACTAACAAAAAATGCATTTCTAACATGTTTCTAACAATCCGTAAAAAATAAATTTACGAAAACTTAGTTCTAGAAGACTAGTTCCCGCGTTTTTAATTTGATTTCTTTTTTTTAATATTCAGCCAGGACGGTGCGCGAGGCCGTCTACCAGCCAGTACCAAATTCAAAATGTGTACCTAAAAATGTATGAAAATCCATAAGGCGAGCTAACGGGGATTAAAATCTCATTATTGGCCCCGCTACGAGTCTTCTATAGAAAACAACAAATTTAGGCGCATTTAGTAGTCCTTTTCAAATAGGTGGGATGAAAAAGACCTTATTCTCTGGTATTACAGTCTAGTGCGCACGAAACATTCAAAGCCCTCTTCGAAAACTAAATTAAAATGTAATTATAATTATAAAAACATTTTGTTTTACTGCAATTATATTTCGAATGCGAAATTATTTTTTAATTTTCCACTTCAAGGAAAAGTGAATCCGTGAAGTGAGAGAAGACCTGTGCGGAGACGTGATACAGACTTTTTATTAAAGCTTATACTTATTTAACTTGCAATGTTTGTATGTATGTATGTACAGTGGCGGACAGGGTCGGCGTAACACTTCCGGTTTTTCTGTATAGCAAAATAGCTCTTGTTCTTTGGTAATACAGTTTAGGGTTGACGAAACCATAGACAAATCTGTTACGGCCTCCTAGTCCGCCACTGTACCCAAAAATGTCTTTTCGCGTGAAAATTTGCAACTCAATTTTGAAGCAGATATCCTTAACCGATGTAGCTGAAATTTTGTATAAGCGTTCAGTCTGCCTAAATACATAGTACGGTAACGTGACATCATTAAAAATCCAACATGGCCGAAACTTCAAGATGGCGGACTAGTTGTTTTTAGTGCACCCCTACAATATACTCATACTAGAGGCTGCCCCGCGGTTTTTCCCGCGCAGATTTCTCATAAACACAAAAATCCCGTTTTTTCCCGTTCCCGTGGGAATTTCGGGAAATCCCTTCTTAGTGCTCATCTACACTCCCCAAGGAACCCACATTACACATACATATATACATACATACAGGTCAAACTGATAACCAGCGAGTTCAAAATGCTTGTGCTCGGTTTTGTTTCAAAATTCCTCCACGCACTCACGTTACACCTTATTTAAATAATGCCAATATTCTAAAAATTGAAGGTCGACTCGAATTTGCAATGGCGGTTTTGTTGTTTGGTGTTATAAACACAGCTAAACCTGCTTATCTTTACGATAAACTTGAATGGCGAGCAAAAGAGAGAAGGATGAGATCTTGTGCTACTGTTTTTAGGACACCTCAGCATAGAACAGCTGCCTTTAGGGGAAGTTTTAGGTACCAGGCAAGCAAATGCTGGAACAACATACCTTCGCCTTTACGTACTGCATGTTCCAAATTTACTTTTAAAAGAAAACTTCTCCAATATCTTCTTAACAAACAGAAGGGTAAATTTTCAACATTCAAATTGTTTTCTTTAATTTTTACATTAATATCAATTACTGTTAAATTAATTACTGGTACCAATTTTTTACTTGAATTTTTATTCTTATTATTTTAGTAGTTGAACCATTTAAGTACACATATAAATTCCTAACACTCATTTTTATATATTTACTTACACCTTTTATATAAGTATTATTTATGTTAGGTATACATTATATAATTATATATTATAAATTGGCCCTTATCCTCACTGTTAGCTTTAATACTTGCCTGTCGGGATACTGGCAGAATACCAGCGCTGCGGATAGTATTTCTTATATTATCCTGTAGCATATGCTGAGTCAGAGCCCTTTCCGTGTCGCAGCTACATCAAAACTGGATTTTGTTTGTACAGTGTAGTCTTAAATATGTTAATGATTCATGTCACTAGTTATACCTACCTACTTCAGTTTATAAAATGTAACTATATGTTTTGATGTATTTGGAACATGGAATAAATCTTTCAATCAATCAATCAATCAACCTCCTTTTTTGAAGTCGGTTAAAAACGCTTCCTTATCCTACCGTTAGTGTCTCCTCTGCCCTTAGTAAAATTTACTCAAATATTCATAAGCTGAGATTAAAGGCAAAAGTTACACAAAAGAATTTCTATTCATATTAATTCAGTTTTTTTTTACTTTTTCAATTGAATAATTAAATTCGATGTTTGTCCTTTTCTTTGAGTTGTTTTCTGTGATACTTTATTATAAATGATTGTTACGTCTTAGGCCCAATGCACATCTCTCAAGGCGCAGCGAAGGTACCGAACGATTAAGCCTTTACGTTTTAATCTTCTTAATTAATGTGGTCGTAATAAGCCATGTCAACCCGGCGAACTTCGTACCGCCTAACCTTTTACTATTTTGTGCATGTATTATACTTATATACTTTCCTCTTGAAACACACTGCCTAAAAAAACCGCATCAAAATCCGTTGCGTAGTTTTAAAGATTTAAGCATACATAGGGACAGACGCGGGAAGCGACTTTATATTCAGGGTGTTTCTGACAAGGCGGTAATAAATAAAATGGGGGGTTCGGCACAGCATACCTAACAACAACATAGGTCGAAATATCAAAATAAAATTATCAGTTGTCCCGTACATTGACCCCGTCAGCTGATCAAACAAATGTATGGAACAGCTGATTTAAGTTTTGAGATTTCGACCCATGTTTCTTTGGGAAAGTTGTTTGTTATGATGAGCTGAATCTTTCTTTAATTTATTACCGCCTTGTCAGAAACACCCAGTATACTATGTATTGATTGATGATTGATTAGGTATCTGACACGACGAACTTTGTACAGTGGCGGTCTAGGACGGCGTAACAGATTTGTCTATGGTCTCGTGCGCCCTAGACTGGTAATACCAAAGACCGAGAGCTATTTCTCAATACAGAAAACCCGGAAGTGTTACGCCGTCTTAGTCCGCTACCGTATAGTACCGCCTTGCTTACGAGTTTACACAAAATTTTGGGAATATTCTATAACCTATATCAGATGGGGATAGTGTAGCCCTCATAAAGTAAAAGAATGTTTCTAATCGGTTCAGTAATTTCGGAGCCTATTCAATGCTAATGAACAAACAAACAAAACTTTCCAATTTATAATATTTCGCAGAACTACCAACTGGTATAACCTACCAAAATACAGGTATAACCTAGTTAGGGTAGGTGGGTGCTTCTTCGAGCAACGCATTATTTTGTGATTTGCGTGGCAATTTTGAGATATCATTTTTTTATTGTTTTGACATCAAAGTCCAAATATATAAGTAAAACTAATGTTTTTAGTGGATGAGGCATCACAATAACTAAAAAACTTACTGAGATAATCAGAGTTAAAAAATCTTAAGCCACGCAAATCACAAAACATACCACGTAAATCAGAAGTAAAATTGTATTGATTTATAGTAGTTATTGCTTCACATTATGGAATATCGAACTACCCTCAAACGCATACAAACTGGGCGTAGGCCCAGGGTATGTACGTACGACATTTTGAGGATTAAAATGGTTAATTTTTAGGTAGGTTAGATGTGAATAGGTTGGTAAGACACCAGTTTTTATGAGTTCAGTCTAGCATTTTATTTTTCTTGAATAATTTTGTAGTAAAAACGTATAAAAATTGGATTAACATCATAAAACAGTTACTTTATTAGTATTTTTAAGGTATGTCCTTAAAGATTTAAAATTAATATCATCCGTTGAAAGTTTTTCATCATATTACTTTAATCTCTCTCTTTAGCGGTTTTTCTTCTATTTATCTCGGCGGATTTCTTTTTTCTAATTATTCCTCTCTTGAAAATGGCATTCTTATTCTAAAATATAACTTAATAATAATAATAATATTATTATTATGTTTCTCAATACTCTTCGGTATCACGGGATGGAGCCTAGTCCTTTGAGAGGCGTGCGAGGGGACGAATCCAACGCGTAGAGGCCCTTTCGAGAGTTTTGCCATATTGTCATATTAATAAAATAATTATATCTCATATTAATAAAATAATTCGTAATTCTTATAAACGACTAGGCTTTATCTTGCGTATGGGAAAACCTTTTAATTTGGCCAGTACCTATAAAACTCTGAATTTTAGTTTCGTTAGGAGTGTTTTGGAGTTTGCCAGCACAGTGTGGAACCCCTTCTATCACATACATATTGATAGGATTGAGAAAATTCAAAACAAATTTCTTAAATCTCTCGACTATCGTATTCGCCATGTCTTCGACAACTACAAAGCGTGCGGTGTACGCTACAACATTTCTTCACTTCGTAAGGTGGCGGATTTAGCCACATTATATAAAATTTTAAATAATAAAATTGTATGCCCTGAATTATTGCAAAGTATCGGATTTCGTGTGCCAAATCCCCGTTTGATAAATAGAAAAAACCTCTTAGCTGTAACCTCTAGTAGCACTAACTACACCGGTAATTCGTTTGTTCGAAGAACCTGCAAAGTCTACAATGAAAGCCTGTTCAATATAGATTTATTTAACACATCTCTTGAAGTACTCAAACGAAGTGCCGCAAATACCTTAAACAGATAGTGTACTTATACCAAATTGACACCTTGTTCATATTCAAGTGTACCTACGTAATGTTTTCTTTTTTCTTTGCATAGATTCATTTTTTTGTTTATATAACGTCAATAACTTTTGAATGTAATAAGATATGTACTTGATACTATTTATACAAAATGTATTTAAAAATGAGTTGCAAAACCTAAGCAAATAAGCGAAACTATAGGTTTATTGTAAACTGTAATTTACACAAACTGTAATTTTTTTGTTACCTAACGACTGTTTGTTTCGTAAATAAATAAATAAATAAATTGTATATGGATCACCAACCAGGAACCGCCACTAAATGCACAAATAGATCATGCACCCAGAGGCGGCACACAGAAGGTGATAGGAACTATTGTAAACTGGATGACAAGAAATGGTTTATGGGGGTGAACTGTTTAATGGACCGGTTTACTGGTGCTATGGAGTGAAATACCGGTACGCCTGCCTTTTATGCAACATTTCACTTATTATCATGACAGGCGGTGACTCGCTGTCCACTGGGTGGGCTTCCACTAAGTCGCCGATATATTGGCAACGGGTCGCAACACTGGGCGTGGACAGCTAAGGTTGTTGAAAGGTGAGACTACGGGCAGCATAAGATGCACCCGGCGTTATGACATTTTACACTTCCAACCTGGAGCATAGGCTTCGCTCTTGCTACTCCACTCTGGCCGGCTGGTGAAGGCAAGCTCAGAGGCGGGGGGTGTGTGATGTCTGCATGTGAGTGTATGTGTGATGACTGCGTGTGTCCCCGTGGAGGTAAAAGGTCCGTGGTGTCGCCACTGACCATCGACTTGCCACAAGCCGTCCCTGCGGTGACTAATTGCAATGGAAGTTCCAGACCGAAAGTACTGGAATTTCCCCTGGGCGATGGGGTCGTCATATCCCTATGCTTTATTATTATTTTTATTATTATTATACTATTAAGTAATGATAAGTATATAAAAATTTAAATAATATCAATTGCGTGACCAAAAACTTGATTTGCGTGGTCCAAATTGCCACGTAAACCACGCAAATCACAACCACCAAAATCAGAATAAAACCTTTATGATTTTTTTTTAATCAAACCTTTTGATTAAATAAACTGTTACTTAAATAAAAGTTATGTTACCGTATGTGTGTTTGCTACAATATTGAATTAAATGAATAAGTCCATGAACATCGCTGGAAATCAAACCACGCAAATGAAAGATTTCAGAAACCAAACCCACGCAACGTTGTCTTTGCCTTTATTTTTCTGAAACTTGATGGCTCATCACACATCACACTTAGCTTGACCGCCGGAGTGTGGCTAGATATAACTTGTATTAGGATGACATAAGACAGGGTCTCGAAATAAGGGACGTACGAGTGATTGAACGCTGATCCACGCAAATCAGAGGCAACCCCAAGACAAGTACAAATATATTTTTTTTCTGAAAATGTTAAACTTATATAATCATGTCAATATTTTTTATCGCAGTGTCAACTATGTAGGACTTAACGTTATTTTTTTTGTAATTTAGAATCTATTAGTTTAATAGATAAAATTATCTGAGTTGCCAAATCTGGGTTAGGGACACACCACGCAAATGGAAGAATGGGGCTTTGTAATTTTTTTTATCGCATTAAATACTTGAATACATGAAAAATCAGTGATGTCCCAGCTAAAGGGGGATGAAATCATTGCCTGAAAAAAAATATTGCAATCTTACTCAACGAATTCTATTTTTTTTTTGCGATGCCGCCTAAAAAACGTGTCCTGAAGAATGACCCAGGTCTTCGTTTAGTATTTTATACATTTCGTGTCAAATTTCCGTTTCCTTCCTTATACCGGGCCACTTCCGCTGGGCTCAGTTGGCAACTTCCGGTGGCGAATTAGTGTGGGCGGAGCTTTTACGCTGAGCTTTTGGGCTATGTTACTATTATTATTATGTTTCTCATACTTTAAGGTACAGTGACGGACACGATCGGCTTAACACTTCCAGTTTTTCTGTATTGCAAAATAGCTCTTGTTTTGTGGTATTACGGTATTCCAGTCTAGGGCGACGAGACCATAGACAAAAGTGTTACGCCTTCCGTGTCCGCCACTGTACATGGACTTGAATAAGATAAAGATTAACACTTGATTACATACTTGCATACAAAAATACAATCCCCTTGTCTGTGACGTGTCCGCCTTCCGACCGAAATGGCGGGAAACCTGTCGCGCTCAGTCTGTGACGTGTCCGCCTGCCAACCACCCGCCATTTTGTTTTTATTATTATTTTTCGGTTATTTTTAGGCGTTTTGGACTGGTTTCCTTTGCCTCATCCCATAAATACCAGAAAACTCTTATAAAAAAAAAATATTCCTTATTTTTTTTTTTAAAGAAAAACGTTTTTCCGGATGTATGTCTGTGACGTGTCCGCCTGGCGACCACACATACAGGGAAAATCGAAACAAAATGGCGGATTTTCTGTCACATACCAAAGGAACAATTTATGGTACAGTAGCGAACACGATCGGCGTAACACTTCCGGTTTTTCTGTATTGCAAAACAGCTCTTGTTCTTTGGGTATTAGAGTCTAGGGCTGACGAAACCATAGACAAATCTGTTACGGCCTCCTAGTCCGCCACTGCATGCCTTATCGCTATAAAATCAATTTCTTCCAGGCAACCCATTTGTAACCTTATGTATAGATGGAAACAATTTAGGTAAATAGATCTTATAGTAGGCGATACGTAGAATCTGCTAAACCCCAACAATGAAATAATAATAATAATAACGCATCACACTCAGAGCCCCTAACTAGGAAGAACCTGTATCTAGGGTGCCCGAAACATATACAGAGACGAACATTACACCCAGACCGGAAACAAACATCGATATTCATCATAACAATGTTCGCCCCGCCGGGAATCGAACCCAGGTGCCCACGCATCTCAGTCCACATCACTGCCAACTGAGCTACGGAGCAGACGAAATCAGCCGTAACTGGGATACAAATTGCGTTTTTAACAGACTTCAAAAAAGGAGGTTTTAGTTTGACCTGTATGTAATGTATGTATGTATGTGTATGTTTGTCCGCGATTATCTCGCGTTTGGCTGAGCCGATCTTGATGCGGTATTCAGATAAGTATTTGTTGCATTCAGGAGAAGGTTTTAGTACCTATTTGTAACCGACTTCGAAAGAGAGGAAGTGCTCAGTTGATGTATGTGTCAGTTTATTGAAGACGGATTCCTTTTTTGTAAAAAAATAAATTATTAACTGTATTATAGTTATTTGACGATTAATGTCAATTTAGACTGGATGCCATGTATATTAACCATACAAGTAACCAGAGAAGTGGACCTCCAGTAAACCTATTTTAAACCTATTGTATCTTTTTGAATAATATGGCAACAATGAAATCGGTCGTAACTGGGAAAGCAATTGCGTTTTTATAATTACGTTAGGTACAGTCAAGGACTAGGAGGCCGTAACAGATTTGTCTATGGTTTCGTCAGCCCTAGACTGTATTACCAAAGAACAAGAGCTATTTTGCAATACAGAAAAACCGGAAGTGTTACGCCGATCGTGTCCGCCACTGTACTTGACCAGACAGAACTAGATATTTAAAATTTGATCTCTCTTTCCAGTAAACTCAAAGCCTCTCACCTTCGACGAGGTATACAACCAGAGCTCCCCAACAAACTGCACGGTCTACTGTGGAGGTCTCAGCAACGGTCTTTCCGAGGAGCTGATGCAGAAAACCTTCCAGCCCTTCGGCTCTATTCAGGAGATACGAGTGTTTAAGGACAAGGGATATGCTTTCGTCAGGTAATCAATCAGGGAACTTATTATGACTATTCTATCCGTACGTCCGTCAAAGGCGCTTATTCTCAGTAAATTTATTGATTAAGCTTGCTACGATTCTTTTTAACTGCTCCGTGGCTCAGTTGGCAGTGATGTGGACTGAGTAAGCGTGTGCACCCGGGTTCTATTCCCGGGCGGAGCGAATATCGATATGATGAATATCGATGTTTGTTTCCGGTCTGGGTGTAATCGTCTCTGTGTGTGTTTCGGGCACCCTAGATACAGGTTCTTCCTAGTTAGGGGCTCTGAGTGTGATGTGATGTGTTATCCTTTCCGCAAACCGGAAGGCGCAAAGTATGACGCTCCACAAGCCCTGTAAGTCCGGGCGCAAGAATAGGTCTACGGTATGCCCTGCCTGTAGTAAAAGGCGACTAAAAGGGGTCATAGGGGCCCGACTGACTCATCAAACGCTGATGGGCGGCGGCACAGCTCAACACACAACAGAACAATATACCCCAAGCACGAAGCTGATATTAGCTGAGCGTGGGAAGGACTTCGGACGCTATAATGTGTGGTTTCCGGGGTTCTTCCCAAAAGCGCCAAGACAGCCGCCGGAGGGTTTTAGTGGGTGCTAGCCCCACATACCTTCGACCCTCCCCCGAGCGCCGGGAAATGCGATAGGCATTTGCCCCATTACAAAAAAAAAGGTAATCAGGGACCTTATTATGTCCGCCGTTTTCAGTAATATCGCTTATCTTGAAAAACTTCTTAATCATGGCCAAAACCAAAAATATGCGACAATTATGAACTAGATAATCATGCTCATGTGTAGATTTCAGGTTAAAAGTGACCTTTTTAGGCAACAAACAGTTTATTTCTTAGATTTGAGCACTATCAAGCAAGTGCATCATTGACGCATATTTTTGATTTCGGTCATGGTTTAGAAGATATTGTTTTTTTTGCAATTGGCGAAAGGATAGCGGAGATCGCGGACGATCCGTACGTTTGTCTGTCAAAAGCTCCTTTCTTTGTTACTTATTGATTTTGATTCTGCTTAGCTTTAGGTTACCGGATGAAGAAATAAAAAAAAAGGAAAAAACCTGATTTTAATTTAAAAAAAGTCCTGAGATTTTATCAATTTTCTCTCAAAAGATTAGGTTTAGTTTGCTTTATTTTAATTAATATCAAAAGAAGTATTGTGATTCTGTGTTTTATTGAAAATCCAGAGATTTGCAAATTCCGGCCGGAATCCTGAGAAAAGTCGAACATTCCGGTAATATCCGGACAAACACGACGGTCTGTTCGACAAAGCCTGAAAACTACTAATTATCTTTGGCAGATTTTCAACGAAGGAGAGTGCGACGCACGCGATCGTCGCAGTCCACAACTCGGACGTAAACGGGCAGGCAGTCAAATGTTCCTGGGGAAAAGAGTCCGGGGACCCCAACAACGCGAACGCTCAGGGACAGGTTTGTCTCCCTCTCTTATTAAAAAAAACCGCATCAAAATCCGTTGCATAGTTTTAAAGATATAAGCATATATAGGGACAGACGCGGGAAGCGACTTTATGTACTAGTCGACCCGGCGAACTTCGAACCGCCTAACCTATTACTATTTTGTGCATAAATTATACTTATGAACCTTCCTCTTGAATCACTCTATCCTTTAAAAAAAACCGCATCAAAATCTGTTGCATAGTTTTAAAGATATAAGCATACATAGGGACAGACTCGGGAAGCGACTTTGTTTTATACTATGTAATTGACTAGATGACCCGGCAAACTTCGTTTCGCCTTAGGCTGCAATCAGACGTACCGCAACGCACCAACCGCGCAGTCGACACACTCATCCACAATAAGTTGTAGTCTCGGCTCGATTGCATGCGGTTGAGGAAGTCATAAGTGCGCGTAGCCTTGCGGTCCGTCTGATGGTAACCTTAAACTATAAGTTTACACGATTATTATTTTACTAACTACGTACTGAAAACTTGGTTGTATGTACTATGCTCCTTTGCCTGCCCTGAATGGGCGAGTAAAAAAACAACAACGTCAAATCTTTGACTTTGAAAGGAAAAGGATGGAACCTCAGAGTAGTAATAATATAATATTAATAGCTGTAATATAAGTAAGTACTCTGAGGATAGAACAGTGGAACGTAGTGATTTACCTTCTCTCTGAGTGGAACAATGGAACAGTTTATATTTAAAAAAAAAAGTTGTTTTTTTTACTAGCTTCCTCGCAGTTTTACCTATTTTCTCACAGTTTAAACCTTCCACAAACATTGAAAAACGAAAATCAACTAAGTATTTTATTTTACCGCCATCCGGTGGCGGCATACCGACACCTCCACTTCCATCTCTGGGTGTACTAAAAGGCGACTTAGCACTTAAACAGACGACGCCGCCACCGCGCCGCCTCCGCACGGCCACTGCACTGCGTCCGAGCTGCCGTCACGTGCGATGTTCAAAACTAGCAATTTATTACTAATGAGCTTTCCCGGCTTACTTCGTTACGCCATATAATATAAGATACTACAAACGACTTGGCTCTATAGACTATGTTCTTTGGCTCTATAGACTATGTTCTTTTGACTGCTCAGAATGGGCGAATAAAAAAACAAACAACAACAACAAACCACCTGTCAAAATATGTAAACAACGAAAATAATATTGCACCTTGGGTTACATTATTTGAGTTTAGGTAAGGATCCCTAATTTTTTTGAAAATCTAATATAGCCTATGACACTCGGGTTTTATGTAGCTTCCTACCAGTGAAAGAATTTTTCAAATCGGCTCAGTATTTCCGGAGCCTATTCGTTACAAACAAACAAACAAATCTTTCCTCTTTATAATATTGGTATAGACAATAGCAGTGTTTGGAAAAAATTGCATTGATTGCGCGGCGGCGGCGCAGCGGCGGCGTGTGTTGTGGTGGTCGTCTGTTTGAGCGCTAAGGGAACAGCCGAAGGACGGGACGGCTTCGGCAGCAGCGTCCCTTAAATACCCTTTCTTCTCTACGCTGTAAAATAATTGCGAAAGGGAGTAGAATCATTAGACAGAGGAGGACTCTTTTGGGGGCCTCTCCAGGCGACTATTGTCGTAAAGCATGAGCCAATTTGTGGGCACCCTAAACTACCTCGCCTCTCTCAGTATAGGATACTTTACCAAATAAGGTATCAATAGCAATTAGATTAGATGTAGTCTAATTGACTTTCAATAAGTGATATCTTTGTATCCTATATTGAATAAAGAATTATTTGATTTAAATAATGAGATAATTTGACCCATCTTCAACAGTTAAGCGGCACACCATACAGTGCATTCGGCACGGCGTACGGAGGCGGCGGCGTGCCCACTGCTGGGTATTGGTACAGCGCCGGCTACCCACAGCATGTTGGAGGCCTCCTCCATGGCTTGCACGGATATTCTTATGCTGGGCAGTACGCACCGAATTACCATCACCAGTATATGCCCAAGTAAGTTGAATACTTTAAGATTTCTTGTTTTTGGTTGTTGGTTGTAAATGATTATTTCTTTTTTTTACTTTGTTTTAAGTAGGTATTTACTTATAAATTTTCCCTGTTATTCATAAAAAGATAAAGAACATTATTTAGTTATTTGACGTATGTCAATTTAGAGTGGATGTCACGTATTTACCATACAACAAACCAGAGAATTAGACCTTCAGTAAAGCTGCTTATAACCTACCGTATCTTTATGAATAACACGGTTAAATTATTATTTTTTTTTTACTTCGGCAGCCCCATTTAATTTTACCATTAAACCGCAAAATCCAAGTTCCCTTTAGGATTTTTGGGATAAAAAGTAGCCTAGCCCTGAATTGAATAATCTTCACTAAGTACTAGTCGACCCGGCGAACTTCGTACCGCCTAACCTATTACTATTTTGTGCATGTATTATACTTATAAACTTTCCTCTTGAATAACTCTATCCTTTAAAAAAACCACATCAAAATCCGTTGCATAGTTTTAAAGATATAAGCATACATAGGGACAGACGCGGGAAGAGACTTTGTTTTATACTATGTACTAGAGGATGCCCCGCGGTTTTTCCCGCGCAGATTTCTCATAAACACAAAATTCCCGTTTTTTTCTGTTCCCGTGGGAATTTCGGGAAATCCCTTCTTAGTGCTCACCTACACTCCCCAAGGAACCCACGTGCCAATTTTCAGCTTTCTACGCCCAGTAGTTTAGGCTCTGCGTTGTCTGTCAGTCAGTCAGTCAGTCAGTAACGGAAGAGTTTTATATATATTGATTGATATTGATGATTAAGAAAACTAGACAACGTAACATTATAATATAATCTCCTATGGATCGCTCAAGGGCGGTTCCCTATTACGATTTGTGAAGATGAAGAAAGACCTTACTTCTAACCCAGGGTCAGTTTCTCAAATTCCAGTGCTGCGATGGGCGGCGTCCAGTTGCCCTGGGGGCTGGCGGGCGGCTCCGTGGCTGGCGTTGGCGGCGTGGGTGGCGTAGGCGGCGTGGCTGCCATGTCCGCGCAGCCGCCCCAGGTTCTACACTACCCTGTCCAGCATTTCCAGGTTCAACCTGTAAGTAATTTGTAAAACTTGAAACTGGAACAAGCGAGGTTAGTTACCTTACCCGAAGCAGCATTACTTTACCCCCAAGTTGTATTTTCTGCTTTTAATTGCATCCAACGAGAAAATTTACATATAAAAAGGCAAAGCCTATACCTGTCTTCTTCTTCTCTTCTTCAAATTTAAGAGCTAGGCTCTTGTCGGTGGAGCGTCTTCCACAGCTCCCGTTTCCCCGCCAGCTGCTTGACCTCTTGATACGACACGACCCCTATCCTATACCTGTCTTATTATGTCTGATATTATATGCACAGATACACAGATTAAATACTTTGATTTTTGGTTAAATTAGTTCGAATTCTTCTTCAATTATGCTTCATAATTACCCAGGGGACAATAAATAATGTATAGCAATTCATTATTGACGGCTATAAACCGCATGTCAATAAAGAGAAACTTTACGACTAGAGAGAACAGAAAGTATATCAAAAAGTCCACTTTTCGACCGGATGGTATAGTTTTTTGACCGGGTCATGCTACATTGGACAGGTGATTTTCGTTTTTAGATTACGACCCTAATTGCCTGAGAAAAGATATTATTTATTACCCCCCTTTTCATAAACTACCTGTAACTACTTAAATAATATTTTTTTTCCAAAAAGAGTTTTTTTTTTCCATTTTCCTGCCTTCACAATACACACATACATAATCTGAGAACTTCCTCTTTTTCGAAGTCGGTTAAAATAGGTACTAACACCTTCTCCTGAATGTAACAAATACTTTTCTGGAAACCGCATCAAATTAGGTTTAGCCAAACGCGAGATAATCGCGGACAAATATACATACATACATACAGGTCAAACTGATAATCTCCAATATCGAGATCGGTTAATTATGGTAAAAATATTGTTTTTTTTAACAGCAAATAGCAGAGGATGAGTGGCTAGCCCCGAGCCTTCTCGTCTGAGGTCAACGACCGTCGCTCGAGCGCTGCCCGTGCCAAGCCAAGGACTTCAACTAGTTGCGTTAGCATTTTAAATCAGATTATCGTTACTTTTGTTCCAACTTGACGTAACTATTTTTTGCTGAATAAGTCTATGCTTAAAAAATCATTGAAACTAATGTTTTTAATGATTGATTTTCAAATTTGGAACTGGGTATACAATACTAGACATTATTTTCAGTTTTTTTTAGAGAACAGTTTGTAAATTCTACCACTGTGATACGTTGATGTTCAGCTTGTTTTTTTTTTAATTCATTATAATACATAATTATTTGTTGGGTCTTTTTTGGTGATATCGGTCATTTGGTAATAATTTAAAATCCCAATTATTTACCTAGCAGAAATATCGCGTATTTAGGAATGAAACCTACTTGTTTGTTTGATCTTTTAAAAAAATCTTTAATTTCTGGTTTGGAAATCGGGCATACGGCATAACGCATACGGCGGGCGAGCTCTTTTAGTATAAATGAAAAATCTTTTGATGCATAAAATGTGCTACTAAAATGCGGGTTTTAAAAATATAAAAAAAAAATAATGAAATGTGAGTCAGATTAAAAATACTTAAAATATTAAAAAACGACATTAGTTATTAAAAAAAAATATTAAGCTGCTTATGAAAATGCATTATATTATTAATAATAATTATAATCATATTGAATGAAAACAGCATGCATAAATAAAAAATATAATTAAGAATGTAATTTTAAGGTACATAGAGAAACTTAAGGATAATTAAAAAAAAATATCATTATACAACCACGCGGGCCAATTAGGTTGCGACCTAGATAAAAAAGAGCAAAAAAAAGGTTTTTTTGAAAAAAAAAACGTTTTTGAATGATGACGGGTACCAAGACATCAGAAAGCACAAGATTTAAAATATAAGTGTAGACTTATATTTGTAGAATTTTTGGAGAAATGTTTAGTAGAGATATTGTAGTGACAAAAAAATCGGATCACATCAATGAGTGAGAATGTTTTTAGCGCATTTTTTATCAAGCGTCATAAGTTTTTTGACGCTAAACGTGACAAAATGACGTTAGAGTAGACTCTTGACGAATAGGTAAATTCTTTACAAAGGTGAAGGCTAGCTAGTATATTCTTAATTTAATTTTTTCATCAGAAATGGACATGCCAAATTCAATTCCATATTTGAAAAAAAAAAACTTATACAAAAAAATATAACTGAAAAACTACTGTTATAATGAAGGTTGTGTCTTAATAATAGATACACATTTAAAAAAATAAGTAAAAAAAGGCTCTTGAAAAAAAAAAACTACTTACCGAAAACTTAGTCGAAATATTATTAGATTTATTATTATTAAATAGATTTAAATAGGAATGTAAGCGAAAAGAAAAAATATTTATTACACTAGAATTTTAAGGGGATATACCTAACCGTTTAAATGTTAAGTAACAGAAATGGTAGACGTAATATTCCGATTTTTTTTTAAAACGGCTCTTTACTTTTTTTTATGTTTTAGTAAAAATGTGGCTTATCACACGCATTTTCTTAGGTGGCTCTTAACGAGATTTTTAGTGTAAATTTTAGAGGGAAAAAAAGTAAATGTGTGTAGTTATTTAACTACTAAACTGTCTTTTTTGAGAACTTTTTTAAAAAGGTCACTTAGGTGTGGTTATCACAACCTTTATATGACGATCGAGTGAATATTTTGTAAATCATGTATTTTATATATTGTATTATTATAAAAATGAAGTAATAAAAAAAAGGATGAAGTAAAAATTATTTTCACTGTCGTAGCATTTATTTGTTATTAGCTCTCTTTTTTTTATTGAGTAATTTAATTTTAAATGCCTGTAGTTAAAATTTGAGAGACATATCGCTAGTAAATGAGATAACTATTATAAGATATTTATACTAAATGATAAAAAGTATGTTATATTATTAGCTAAATTAAGGAACGAATTGTAATGTGTCAATTTTGTCACTGTCAATGGATTGTTAAGGGCGGGGTTCAACCACGTTTCGAAAAGAAGAAAGAAAAACTTATATACACATATATCATATGCGTGAATGTGCAAAAAAAAAGTGAATTAGATAGTCAAATTTAGCGTCTAGTCGAAACATAACAATATGATGCTAGTCGAATTAAGGTCATATAAAATAACGCCTATAAAGCTTAAAGTAGTTATAATGAAGTGTAGTTTGCATAATCGATAAAAACATTTACCCAATAGTGATATAAGAGTAATACATAGTAATTTTTCCGCCGATAATCGGCAGGTTGGGGAAACTGGAGACGAGTCTTTGCCTTTCTTGTTGGTATGAATACTTCCTTCTACGCGTTATATAATTAGGTTATTTAACGATAGTTAATAAATAAGGGCTTTGCTGCCTCAAATATTTTAAGGTATATAATGGTAATATATTGAGCGCAGTGAAAATTATAGGCTGTTATTTAAAAAGCTAAAAAAAAGCAATATACGGTGACTTGTCTGCTGCCAGATTTTCAAATGAAAACTGTATAAAATTATGAATATATAAATGCCTAATTTAAATACAGTAACTGTATTAAATAACCGTATTTTTTAAGGCTGCGCTTAAAATATTAACCATTCAATATAAAGCTCTAAAAGGAGCATTAGATAGGTGAAATTGCAATCAGTATATTATTTATACTAGGAAATATTGCGCAAAAATATATTATAATAAATAATGTAACTTTTAGATAGGGCTATTGAATTTTTTTTTTGTTTTTTCTTTTTAACTTTTTTTTTTTTCATCCTTTATTTATAATTTATGTCGAAAAAAAAATTCTATTAAGGTCCCAATATAAAACACCAACTAATTTTAACCCCGAAGTGAGATAAGGTTGGTATAAAAATTAGACATTTTATGACGTTTAAGACTTAACTTAAAAAAAAAAATTAATCGAACAATTTCCTTTCTGGTAAAGTATTTAGCTGTTTTTAACATATTTTTGTTTTTTTTTTTCTTATAGTACTTATTTTGTTTGTTTTTTGTGTGATGTCGTATAACTGCAATTTCTGGTATGTTAAGTAAAAGCACAAATTTTTACTTATATATATATTTTTTAATTCACAATTATCAAAGCATGGTATATTTAGTTGTGTAACTAAAAGTCGTATTAGTTAGGTACATTCAAATAGGTTTTTTTTTTATAAATAGTTTTTTTTTACTTGACATACTAGATATTGCAAAGACAGTGCCAAATTTTTTTTTGTGAGTTTTTTTTTAAATGTAATTAGTACAGTTATTGTTTTTTTTTTATAACTTAATGTAAAGAACAGCAATAATAATGCAATAGTCGTTGTGTAGAAGTTTTAAGTTTTTGTAACTGCTAGATCCCTTTTAAATGTGTTTTTTTTTTCTAATCTAATTACCTATATTAGATGTTTGTATAGCCTTAATAGGATAAAAATATTACGTGTTTTTAAAACATGCTGAAAATAGATTCGAGCCCGAAAAAGCGACACTTTACAAAAAAAAAAACCTTTTTTAAGTTACCAATTAAACTCTGCACACCTTATTATGCCTATTAAATAAACATATAAACATTAAAATTCAAAATAACCCAGTTTTTCCCTCCCCACTCAGTTTTCGACCGTCCATGGATGTTGTAACGTAGACGTTTTTACTGTATGTTTATTTATAGCTCAAAAACCGATGTTTTATATGTTATTTATTAAGGCTGTCTGTCAGTTCTGCCTTAAGGCTTAGGCAGGTCTTTTTCTTTAAAATAACTAAAAAGTTCTTGTACACGTCCGTTTTTTTTTTTGAGGTAGCCACTTAATTTTTTTTTTATAACTCTTTTTTTTAGGTATTCGATTTGCAATATTATGTTCATTAAACCAAATTCATTGCATAATTTTAAACTTACTTATTAGTGAGTTGTAGAATTTTCACGGTAAGAATTTTCATCTCTCCTTTTGTTTTTAGCGATTTGACAGATCAGGAACATCCTGTATGATAACATTCTTAAAGACCTGTCTATGCCAAAAATACATATAACTATGTATTTTAAATATACCAGCCTGAATGGAGTAAGCGCACATTTAAAAAACATAATATATTATGTATATTTAAAACCAAATTTATTCAAACTTTCCTTTGTATTATTTTTTGTTCAGGACATTTTGTGACAACCCTAAGTTACCTTATAATAATAATTAATAACACATCACACTCAGAGCCCCTAACTAGGAAGAATCTGTATCTAGGGTAGGTACCCGAAAAACACAAAGAGACCTAGAGAGATATTACACCCAGACTGAAAACAAACATCGTTATTCATCATAACAATATTCGCAAGCCGCGCCCGGGAATCGAACTGAAGAAATGGGAAGTGATTAGTCTTCAGCCTTATGCCATAAAAGATAAAGACTAGTTTAAATTGTTATCCTCTTCGCCTGAACCTTAATGTGAGTTTCATACAAGTTGAATATAATGCTAATACAAGTTGAATATAATGCTAATACAAGTTGAATATAATGCTACAATCTGTCCCTTGAAATTTCCGTTGAAAAGAAAGGCTCTTCAACGGAAATTTCAAGGGACAGAGCTAAGAACAGGTCCCACCATGTAAATCTGTATTTGACCGTGAATGCGCAGAAATCAAAAATCAGGTGTCATAGGAAATTACAGGGGGGCGGGGCGGTGCATCGCGCGCTAGCGCTCTATTGGCTATTTCAATCGTGCTGCGTCCACGCAATTATACTATTCGTCCCCTTATTTTATTATTAAAGTCGTTCTGTTCGTTCGTTCGTTTTGTACGAATGCGCAGTAATCACCTCCTCATTTGCTCAGAGCTAAAGTTACGTGGCGGGACCTGTAACTTTTTTCTATCAGAAGATTTCATTTAAGTATTTTTTGAGGTAGGGTTGTCACTAAATTACTTAACAAAAAATATAAAAAATAGGTAATCTTTTGTTTTATACTATACAAACAAACTTAACTATAAAAATGCATGACCATGAAATGTTAGTGACTTTTAATCCATCGTTTTCTATACAACCATGAGTGACCTAATGTTTTTGTGTTATTTAACAGACACTGATCCAGGGGGTTTGGGGGTACCGTACCTTTTTGTTTACACCGTGTATGTTTTTTTAGGAATTTAAGGCTATCCTTAAATTTACTACAATTTGCTTCTGGTGTCCGTGTTACACATGTATCTTACATAAATGAACAGGAAAAATAAAAAAAAATCTTTTTTTTAAGAATTTTGGATCGGTGCTTGATAAATACACAAATAAATATACCAGGGTGTTAAAGGCAAGTTTCTTATTTTTATTGTGATTCTGTTTTCCGTGAAGAACGTTGTTGTGTGTGTTTAGTAAGACAAATAACTCCATACTTATAGCAGACTTGTCTTTACACCCTGTATACAAGTAAAATATGTAAACATGAATGACATATATTTTATAATCATAGCACTGCATGTGATGTAAGTTTATGCTAAGTCCTAAGAAGTTTATAAAACTGGATATTGCTACGTGAATTATACCTTAAATTACCACCTAAGTGGTCCAGGTTTATTTACCGGCAGAGGCGAACATTGTGTTATGTATCGATATCGAATTTTCTTGGGTCTATGTTTAGTTTTTTTAACGTGTTTTAAAGCACCTCTAGGGATACAGATTGTATGTACTTAGGGGCAACTTAGGGGCTTTATTATGTATGTATGTGTTATAGAAAACAGAAGAAGTTATGAAAAGTCGTACTTTTTCTTATTTAAGGTATAATTGACGTTGCAACGACCAGTAAAAATATAAATAAACTTCTTGCTAATCCCCTAAGAAAACCATTTTCTTGATTACTATCTTATATTTTTTATACCCTGTTAGATTTTTTATTAAATAAAAAAAAAACATTTTTATTTTTTGTTTAATTATATAAGTTTAAGGTTAGATGAATATAGTTAGTAAGAGCATTATATATTAAACTTATATGAAAATAATATAAATAAGTCTTGCGAGTGTTTGGTTAAAGTTTTTTGTTAAAATCTGTTACTTTCTCGTGTTAATCGTGTTATTTTTAGTTTTTTTTTTATATTTTCGAGTATTGTTATTTTTTGCTAAGATAAAAAGTGACAATGCTTGAAAGATAGCCTTCGACATACTTTTCCAATCGTATTTGTCAAAATTGGAATTAAAAACGTGCGTACGTGTTAGTGTGCTAAAAAGTTACACATTGTATAAGACAAGCAAGACCTAGATATCAACGATTGAATTTTTTATTTTATTTTGCTCTGCAATAATAATCCTTAGTATAAAATTATTTATTTTCGGAAAAAAACGGAAAGCCAATTTTGACAAACACGATTAGAAAAGACATAAGGGTCTATTCAGACGATGCGATTTTATCGTTACGTTAGCCTTGCATTGGCTGTGAGGGTTTTGGAATGTGTACTAATGAATGATTATAGATAGTTGTGGTGTCGATAGTTAGAGATATATAACCAATGCTAGATAGATTTGCTTTTCAAGTTTCGATGCTAGCGCCATTCTCGAAAAAAAAATTATCTTCTAAACTGAGGCAAATATCAAAAATGTGGCACAGTATGAAACTAAATAATCTTGCTTAGAATTTTTGAGCACAATAAAGTTGTCCTAAGTAAAACTAACAAAATAGTCCACAGATTGTTGCCAAAAGTAGCCACTTTGTAGCTTTCTTTGGTCTTCAACCTAAAAGCTACATTGACGTGCCTCAAAAGTACTTATTTGCCTTAGTTTTCGCGCATGGCGGTAGTATCGCTGTTAACACATGCGAAAAAACACTTTCACGAGAATCTTGTAGTGTCGATCGTGATAAATTGTCGTTTGAGTATGTCATGTCCTTAGATATTTCCTACAATAAAAGCCGCCCACTTATAGAAACGATTTGCATATGGCGGCAGAGCGCATTCTATCTCGCGTATATCAGTATGAGGGAAGAGTTAAGAAGAGAGACAGCCCATACAATGGCCGCCATTTTCAAATCGTTTCTATATGTGCGCAGGTTATACTTTTAAAAGTGTTTGTTACAAATTTAAAAATGAGTTCAGTGAAATTAAAATAAGCGTTGAAACGTTAACGGATCGCATCGTCTGAATTAACCCTAAAACTCGTTATCTGTTTCTTAGCTATATAAAACGATATACTCTGTACCTACATATATGATAAGATAGTTATACAAATATAATGCATACATATGATATTACTGTATAAGGAATAAAATGATGCAAAATAAATAAATTATGAAAATATTTTTTTTAAAACTAGCTGAAACGGCGAACTGCGTTACGTTACAGAATTTAAGATACTCTACTAAACACTTGGCTCTATAGACTATGTTCTTTTGACTGTCCAGAATGGGCTTATTAAAAAAAATAACAAACAACAACAAACCACCAACTGTCAAAATATGTAAACAACGGAAAAAATGCACCTTGGACTACATTATTCGAGTTTAAGTAAGGATCCCTAATTATTTTGAAAATCTAATATAGCCTATGTCACTCGGAGATAGTGTATCTTCCTACCAGTAAAAGAATTTTTCAAATCAGTTTAGTATTTCCGGAGCCTATTCGTTACAAACCAACAAACAAACAAATCTTTCCTCTTTATAATATTGGTATAGACTAGTCGTACCGCCTCACATATTACTATATTGGGCATGTATTAAACATATAAACCTTCCTCTTCTATTATTAAAAAAAGATCAAAATCCATCGCATAGTTTTAAAGATACATACCTACATAGGGACAGACGCGGAAAGCGACTTTGTTTTATACTATGTATTGATTTCCTAACTACTGTATGTTTTTTTTATTTGTTATGGCGTAGAAGGCATTATTTTTTTCGCAATTGTTGCTCATGTTGGTGTAATAGGCCCTTAATTTGTCCTAGTATTTTTGCCGAATCATTCCGATGATGTTATGTTACCTGGAAGAAATCGCTTAAAGCGATAAGGTCGCCTTTTGTCAACTTACTGTACTTATTAATGTTCTTGTTTTTGTGTTTTTTTTGTGCAATAAAGATATCATTTATTCATTCATTCATTATGTTATGAATTTTGACGATTCATTGGTAATTAATCAAGTCGTATGTTATATTTAAAGCTGTAATCAGGGAATTATGGTTATTATTAAACTAGTGGACCCGGCGAACTTCATACCGCCTAACCTATTACTATTTTGTGCACGTATTATACTTATAAACCTTCATCTTTAATGACTCTATCTATTAAAAAAAACCGCATCAAAATCCGTATCGTTGTCTTAAAGATTTAAGCATACATAGGGACAGACGCGGGAAGCGACTTTATTGTGTACTATGTATTTATTAAAAACTATTGTTGCGATATAATGGGTTGAGCTCATCTATCTACTTCTACTATATATATCAATATCAATATCAATCAATATATATAAAACTCTTCCGTTACTGACTGACTGACTGACAGACAACGCAGAGCCGAAACTACTGGGCGTAGCGGGCTGAAATTTTGCATGTAGGTTTCTTAGGGAGTGTAGGTGAGCACTAAGAAGGGATTTCCCGGAATTCCCACGGGAACGGGAAAAAACGGGAATTTTGTTTTTATGAGAAATCTGCGCGGGAAAAACCGCGGGGCAGCCTCTAGTCAATATATATAAAACTCTTCCGTTACTGACTGACTGACTGACTGACAGACAACGCAGAGCCTAAACTACTGGGCGTAGAAAGCTGAAAATTGGCACGTGGGTTCCTTGGGGAGTGTATGTGAGCACTAAGAAGGGATTTCCCGAAATTCCCACGGGAACGGAAGAAAACGGGAATTTTGTGTTTAAGAGATACTGCGCGGGTGATACCGCGGGGCAGCCTCTAGTACAAAGTATAAAACAAAGTCGCTTCCCGCGTCTGTCCCTATGTATGCTTATATCTTTAAAACTATGCGACGGATTTTAATGACATAGACATAGACATAGACAAATATTTATTCACACACATAGCACTTACAAAAAAAAATAAATAAAATATATTAACAACATAGTAAAATACAATAGTCAGGTATTCCCTTTAAGTGTAAGTGGTGTGGGTGTGAAATGGCTCTGACTCAGCATATGTTGCAACGGCAAGCAATGCAACGCTGATGATTCTGCCAGAACCACGTATAAGCTAAAATTAAATAATAATATAAAATAAATGAACACTACTATTATAAGTGTGCTTATTAAATTACTATAGATAGAATTTATAGTACTAGGCTTAATGCGGTTTTTTAAATAGATAGTGATCCAAGAGGAAGGTTTATAAGTATAATACATGAGCAAAATAGTAATAGGTTAGGCGTTACGAAGTTCGCCGGGTCGACTAGTATATACATAAATCGTGATTCGTTAGTCTCGCTAAAACTCGAGAGCGGCCGGGCCATTATAGCAGATTTCGATGTTGATTTTGGCAGATATAAAAAAGCACCGATAAACATTATAATGTTATTATTATTTATTATTATTACACTCTGAGTTTTTCATAACCCTAAAAAAAAGGTAGTTTGTGGAATCTTATTCCAAAAATACTACAACAGTTTTTGGTCCCTTTCCCTCAACTAACACTAAAGAGAGACAGAAACATTGTAATCTTGCTGAACTGGCATGATTTATAGCATCAAAACAAGATAGCTCTAGTGTTACCCGCCTTAAAAAATTTCCCGATTTTATTAAATCTACTTCCACCAACTGATTTGTGTAGTTTTTTTTTTCTGACACCAAAATTGAACTCGGACAATACATTCTCGAGTGAAGGTTATCCTGACTTGAGCCTTCTTATCTTCTTCTTCTATTTATTCCTTTTATCCCTAATCGAAGGATCGAATTAAAGCTTTCCAGTTCGACCGGTCTTGCGCCCTCTGCTCCAGTTTATCCCAGTGTAGGTGGAGGGAGGCGGCTTCCTGGTCTACCTGTGCAGCGCCAGGTTTGGTCTTGGTTTGAGCCTTCTCATAGGTAGGTACTTTTCGTAAATTTAATAAAATACTTTTCGTAATTTTATTACGACAGTAAATTTACGAAAATTATTATTTTCCGGTAACATTAATACTTGAAAATAGTGTATGGTCGACGGAGTATTGAGTACGTTGGTTTATAAACTGGCGTACGCAAGTTTATAACCTAACGGATGTGATATTTTATGGTGACAATACTTACACGGTTATTTTTTTCTAGTGGAGTATTTTATATATTTTTTATGTATAAGCGTAGAAGTTTAACACACAGAAGTCCTAGTTATACAGGAATGATTCCTGAAAACAAAATTAAAAAATAATGAACGGTGCTTACTTGAGGTAAGCACTTTGAAAGTTTTGTTAAAAAAAAACTAAAAAAATGACCTACGGGTGCCAGACGAGTGAACGGGTGGAGGGAAATGCGCGGGGGGGGTGAACATCTTCCTTATATAATCTTCTGCATACTCCCCAGCAGTAACAAGCTATTTGTGTGAGAGGGAATTCTCTATCAAAAGCTGGCAACACTTAAAATAATTGATATGTCATTGAAAGGCTGGCGCCGACGCATGACTTTGCTGCTATCGTTATCTTAATACTAAAAATCGATCGTCCTACTATACTCTACTTACTAGATTGACTTCAAGTTTATTATCTTAAAATTATTTTTGCTTTAGTCGTTGTTTCATTGTTTAATCTTTGTTTCTTGCTAGTGCTTTCTATGGCAGTGTAAAGTGGAAACGTTGGTGGCGATATTTTAAATATTGTATTTGAAAATGGTAAGTTTTTTTTGCTCTGTTTTTTTAACCGACTTCTAAAAAGGAGGTTATCAGTTTGATCTATATGTAAGTTTGTATGTTTTTCCGCGATTATCTCGAGTTTGGCTGAACCGATTTTGATGCGGTTTTTACAAAAGTTTAATTTGTTACTTTCAGGAGAAGGTTTTAGTAATCTATTTCAACCGATTTGAGAAAAGAGGAAGTTCTCAATTTATGTATGTGTAAATTTATAGAAGTCGGGTACATTTTAATTATTGACCGCTTGATTTGCCTGAACCAAAATCCACAATATCGAGTTCTCGAGTTTTAGCGAGACAAACAAACCACGCTTAAATGGCAAACGAACTAAGCTTTACTTACACTAAGTAGGTAGTTTAATAACTTAGTTACTAACTAGAGGCTGCCCCGCGGTTTTTCCCGCGCAGATTTCTCATAAACACAAAATTCCCGTTAATTCCCGTTCCCGTGGGAATTTCGGGAAATCCTGCACCTCACCTGCACTCTCCAAGGAACCTACATGCAAAATTTCAGCCCGCTACGCCCAGTAGTTTCGGCTTTGCGTTGTCTGTCAGTCAGTCAGTCAGTCAGTAACGGAAGAGTTTTTTATATATTGATTTCGGCATTGAACTATTATTACTTTTCGGCTGTTTTTTTATTTTATTTATCAACTAGTCGACCCGGCGAACTTCGTACAGCCTATCCTTTAACTACCTCGAGCACGTATTATACTTATAAACCTTCCTCTTGAATCACGTTTATCTATTAAAAAAAAACCGCATCAAAATTCGTTGCATAATTTAAAAGGGTTAAAGATAACTACATAAGGACAGACGCGGGAAGCGACTTTATTTTATACTATGTATTGATGATATACATAAGTAGTTAATATAAAACAAACTCGGTTCTCGAAGTTGTCGACGAGTACGTATACCTAGGACAAACCATCCAATTAGGTAGGTCCAACTTCGAGAAGGAGGTCAATCGCCGAATCCAGCTCGGATGGGCGGCGTTCGGGAAACTACGCAACGTCTTCTCGTCCAATATTCCTCAGTGCCTGAAGACGAAGGTATTTAACCAATGTGTGCTGCCAGTGATGACATACGGTTCTGAAACGTGGTGCTTCACTATAGGGCTTATGAACAGGCTCCGAGTAGCTCAACGAGCCATGGAGCGGGCTATGCTCGGGATTTCTCTGCGGGATCGAATCAGAAATGAGGACATACGCAGAGAAACCAGGGTCACCGACATAGCCAAGCGGATAAGCTCGTTGAAGTGGCAATGGGCAGGTCATATAGCCCGCAGAACAGATCGGCAAGCGCAGCGTAGGACGTCCACCGACCGGATGATCTGCGCAAGGCTGCGGGTCCACGCTGGATGCAGGCCACCTGCGATCGGTACAGATGGAGAGCCTTGAGGGAGGCCTATGTCCAGCAGTGGACGTCCTACGGCTGTAATGATGATGATAAAAAAAAAGTCGCTTCCCCGTATTTGTCGATTATACTGGGTGTTTCTGACAAAGCGGTAATAAATCAAAGGAGGGATTCTGCTCACCATAACTAACAACTTTCCAAAAGCAACATGGGTCAAAATCTCAAAAAAAAATAACAGCTGTTCCACACATTGGTTCGATCAGCCGACGGGGTCAATGTACGGGACGGCTGATTTTTGTTTTGAGATTTCGACCCATGTTGCTTTGGGAAAGTTGTTAGGTATGGTGAGCAAAATCTTCCTTTTATTTAGAATAGAATAGAATAAACATTTATTCACCAAAACCGACATAATTACACAGATAAAGTGAAAACAAAATAAAATAAAGTACAGTTAACATAGACAGCAATATGCATGCCTACGGTCACTCGTCACACGGGCCCTGCGCGCCGTCATCGACGCGCGTCTTCCAGTCGGTGTATGGTGAAACGGTTACACCAATTCAGCTTACGACCTCAGCTGCAAGGAACTGAAGCCAACTGTTCTTCCATTTATTACCGCCTTGTCAGAAACACCCAGTATATAATAACGGATATTGATGCGAATTTTTTCAATGATAAAGTGATTCAAGAGGAATTTTATACTAAAGTACAGTGGTGGTGGTCTAGGAGGCCGTAACAGATGTGTCTGTGGTTTGGTCAGCCCTAGACTTTATTGCCAAAGAAAAAGAGCTATTTTGCAATACAGAAAAACCGGAATTTTTTCGGCGATCTATAACGCCACTGTACACACACATGCACAAGATGCGTAATGTTTAGGCGGTACGAAGTTCGCCGGGTCGACTAGTTACATTATTAATACCTACAATAATATTCAATGGATTCAATGTGATAATTTCTGAAAAAATACTTAATTTCCATATTTAATTTATTTTTCAGATCAACATGATGAATCTTTTTCTACTTTTTTTGGCGATTTCAGTGCCAATAATGGAATCAGCCAGAATATTGGCTGTTATGCCTACTTTATCGAAGTCGCATTATGCATCCAGTAAAAACATTTTACTAGCTTTGGCGGAGCGGCATGACGTAAGCACAGTATACTTAATTAATAGTACTACATACAGTACGGGCACTCCCTGCCTCCCTCAGCAAGTGCGGCCCTCGCGCTCGGTGACTTCTCAGTTACAGCTCACTACAAGGAGCACGTCTCATCTCACTCACCAAGCATGATACGCGTGCACGTACACGAGTTTCGGCCGTGCCCGAAGCAACGCGCTTTTTTCTATGAAGGGTCATAGGTGTGCGTGGGAGACGTCCCTAAACCACCTTCCCTCATAAGAAAAAACATCATCAAATCCAAAAATCATCATCAACATTCACTACCTCAGCCCTGAAGACCTTTTTTTTGGAATTAGAGGAAAATGGATGCATTTTCGACGGGGGTATGTGGGCTATCGAAAACCCGCCGGTGGACGTCTTGGCGTTTTTGGGAAGGACCCTGGGCACCATAGATTAACAAAAGTCGAAAGTCAAAAACGCTTAATGAAAGTCAATTAGACTAATCTAATTGGTATTGATACCATATTTGGTAAAGTCTCTTAAACTGCGACAGGCGAGGTAGCTCAGGATGCCCACCGATTGGCTCAGGCAAACAGACGTTTGCCTTGCCTTCACGACAACGGTCGCCTGGAGACGCCCCCAAACAAGTCCTCCTCTGTCATTGATTCTACACCCTTTCGCAATATTATAGTATTTCGCATATTATCAGTATCCGGTGTCCTTCCCATCTGGACAAAGACGTCCGCCTCAGAAAGCCACAAGGGCAGTCGTTTGCCATAATCACCATGCTCGCCAAGCTGTTGGCGATCGGATCGCAGTTGGCTCTTCAATTTTTCTATCCCGTCCTTCGGGTATGTTCCCTTAGTCGCCTTTTACGGCGATATTATATGCTGTCACCTCACAAAAATGGTGCTTCTAATTGACTGGTTATTTTCAGGTGGTGGTAATAAGTCCATTTGAAGAGAAGAATCCACCAAAAGGATGGAGCTGGATTCCAATAATATTGAAAAGCCTTGAAGAAGCTAGTAAGTAACTTACCACAATTTTTACCAGGTAGCCTGATTGACTTATGGTGGGTCTGATAACTCTGCGTCTTCCAGTACGCGGTTGCCAGTTGAGAACTTTTCAGCCCTAGCGACCATCGGTTCTTAGAGCTATTGTGCTCTTCACATTGCAATAATGAATGACTTTTTATCCCCTTGTCTGTTGAACTAGCCTATTTTGTCAAAGATGGCCGCCATGACTTTTACCGCATCTGTTGAAGGCGCCACTGAGTGGCGTTGTATGGGCGACCGATTTTGTTCAATATGTTTTTACTCTGTGGACTGTCATAGGTCAATGGTTTTATGTCCACTTTTATAGGTCAATGGACAACTTTGATTTATTTATTACCATAGGTCTTTTCAGATGTTAGGGTGAATTCACGTACAAAGCTGGTAACAAGCGCTTGTTGGCGCTGGTTCGAAAAATGTAAAGAAAATACCTGCGCGGACATAGACGCTTGTTCCAGCGCGAATGTCCGCGCAGGTATTTTCTACACATTTTTCGAACCAGCGCCAACAAGCGCTTGTTACCAGCTTTGTAAGTGAATGCACCCTTAAACAGTAAAAGAGTATCACTTTGATATGCCTCAATTAAGCGCACAAATTTTAAGCGTTATTATTTTTATATGATAAAGATTTTGGATTTTTTTTCCGGTCTGAGTGTGATGTGTGTCTGTGTATGTGTTTCGGGCACCCTAGATACAGGTTCTTCCTAGTTAGGGGCTCTGAGTGTGATGTGTTATTTATTTATTTATTTATTATTATGAGAGCTAGCTCCTACATGCTCCACCGTACCGTCGACCCTCATATTTAATTCACATTTTAATTAAAACACTTGATTATACTGGGTGTTTCTGACAAGAACCTGTTTCTGAACCCCCCTTGATTTATTAAAAATGGAATAAAATAAAAATAAAAACTTTTCTTTTGCAGTGCCTACAATAAAGAAAATGACTGCGCCAGGCAGATCTTTTTTCCAGTCACAAAAAGAAGTATGGGAAGGACTCAACGACTACGCTGCATACATTTCAAATCTCACTGAAGTCAATAATTTCATACGAAATGACAAATCGCATTTCGATCTTGTTATAGCTGAAGAGTTCTTTCAACAAACCTTTTATGCTTTTTCTGATAAGTACAAAGCCCCACTGGTCCTACTGAGCTCATTTGGTTCAGCACATTATATAAACGAATACATGGGAAATGCTTTAGAACTAACTTCAGTGCCACACGAATTTTCAAACATGTACAGCGTTAATTCAATAAGCGACAGAGCTTGGAACGTTATACTAGTTGTGTACGATTTAATTGGTAGAAAACAAATGAATGTCGAAAACCAAAACGAAATATCTAAAGCTGTCTTTGGTCTACCTAATTCTAGACATGTAGGTGATATAGAGAGAGATGCTGCGCTGATTTTGATGAATTCACATTTCAGCGTAAATGTGATACAGCCGTTTTTGCCTAATATGATTGAGATAGCTGGTGCACATATCGTTGAGCCGAAACCTTTGGAAAAGGTAATTTTAATTCTGTTTCTTATCGGTCTTCATAAATTTACCACATGACCCGCCTTTGTTACCTTCAAAGTCTACTCCATTTCCTTATCATTATTATTTCAGCCGTCTACTGCTGAAATAAGCATTCCCCAATAAACACCACAGCGACCGTTCTTAAGTGACCCTCATCCAGTGCAATCCTGCAGTTTCACAAGGTCGTCTGACCACCTTGTCGATACATTTTACCAAATATTATAAAATATTTTATACCGCCGTATACATGACTCAGTCCCTAACTTTGGATTAAACCTGTATCTTGCCAGATACTTTTAGCAAACAAACCCAAACCCTGGAATAAAACCTGAACAAAATACTTACCAGGACCAGGTCATCTTTTTACCGCGTAGGTTCTGCCTGATCTGGTAAAATCGATAACTTTGCGGCCCCAGAGACCGTCTGTTGGTTTATTAATATTATTTATTATTATTTTTAGGAACTCAGAAGTATTCTGGACAACGCTAAGCATGGTGTAATCCTGTTCAGCTATGGTTCTTTATTGGAAGTGGCAAAGTTACCTACACCAGCAGTGTTACCGATATTGAAGGCTTTAGGAAAACTAAAGCAGGTAAACTTTTAAAGTAGTACGTAAGGGAGAAGAATCACTTGACAGAGGACGGCTCGTTTGGGGGCCTCTCCAGGCGTCCATTGTCGTAAGGCAGGGCCAACATTTGTTTGCCTGAGCCGCTTGGTGGGCTGGGCACCCTGAACTACCTCGCCTCTCACAGTATAGGATACTTTACCAAATAAGGTACAATACCAATTAGATTAATAAGTCTAATTGACTTTCAATAAGTGATATCTTGTATCCTATATTGAATAAATAATGTTGACTTTGACCTGACTTTGAAATTAGCATCATCCTCATCGCAACTGAAAGAAAGATGTCCAAAGTAACGCATCAAACTAAGTTCTATATCTAATCTAATCTAGGTAGAACCTTTTTAATAATAACACATCATACTTAGAGTAACTAACTAGGAAGAACCTGTATCTAGGGTGCCCGAAAAATATACAGAGACGAATTATACACCCAGACCGGAAACACACATCGATATTCATCATAATCTCAACATCTCAATCGAACGACGTCCACTGGTTGGACTAAGATGTGGGGGATCCCACAGATTGCCGCATACATTGTTTGCCGTAATCGCCATTCTTGGCAGGCAGGTTGGCGATCGCAATTTTGGCTGTTCTAGTATTTCAACAAAGTACGCTGCTGCCCATCGTTTGGGTGTTTCTCAATTCACCTTTTTTGATGATCCTATATATTTGTCTTTTCAGGACGTGATTATTAAATGGAATTCCGATGAAGCTCCACCTGTAACCTTCAAGAACGTCCACACCGTCCGATGGGTGCCGCAAAACGATTTGCTTGGTAAATAATCTTAATCTTATTATCTACTAGTCGACCCGGCGAACTTTGTACCGCCTAACCCCTAAACCTATTACGATTTTGGAAATATTTAATACATATAAAACTTCCTTTTAAATTGATCTATCGATTTTAAAAAACGGTATTCATTTCAGTTGCATATATTTTAAGATATAAACATACAAAGCGAAAGACAGAGGTGGAAAGTGACTTTGTTTTATACTATGTATTGATTCTACTTAAAACTGTGTAAAATACATAAATGTTCAGTAAGTAACTGTTTCAGTTGAGTTTGGCCAATTACAAATTGTCCATTTGCTATTAATATGCCATGCTAGGACCGTCACAAAGGGAGGGAGTAAGTCACTGGCGGAATGACTACGCTGGCACTGAAGGCCTACCGTGACGTGAGAGAGAACTAAGCCGTTTGAGTGCGCTCCAAAAATTTGCAACGGCACTCATCTGAAAAATACTAACAAGTTCTCAATCATTTGTCATATAATACATCGTTAACAAAATAGGGACCAAGATTCGAGCCCTGTTGAACCCCTTCAGTAGCTACTAATGGGTCTGGTCCGAATGGAATCCGGTAGTGATCACCCTCGAAGCACGTCTCCCTAAAAAGACTTGCACCATTCCAAAAGATTCTACATAAATACCAAATATTTAAGTTTATTTAGCAAGATTCTGTGGTTGATCTGATCATATGCCTTTTTAATTTTATTGAAAATTAATTTGTTCCCACGCACGTCTCTTTAAAGGACCGGGATCCATTCCTTAATACTGAAGATTATTAGAAACTTTATAGCAATACAGGTCGTGGATAGATTGAAATTGGAAAAGGTCGTAATTTTTTTTTATCTCTTTTCCAGCCCATCCCAACACGATAGCCTTCGTTACCCACGGGGGTCTACTCAGCTCCCAAGAAGCAATATACCACGGCGTCCCAATAGTCTGCGTGCCATTCTTCGGAGACCAGCCGTTGAACTGTCAGAGAGCTGTCAAACTTGGATTCGGTGTCAAGATCAGTCCGAAAGACGTGACAGAGGAAACGCTTTTTGACAGTTTGCACAAAATCACTACTGATGCTAGTTATAGGGAAACGGCTAAAGAACTGTCTAGAAGATTTAAGGATAGGCCCTTACAACCTGTTGATAATGCCGTTTTTTGGATTGAGTACGTTATTAGGCACAAAGGGGCTGATTTTATTAAGGGGCCAAAAAGGAATCTGTACTGGTATCAGATATTATACTTGGATATTATTTCGTTGTTTTTAGTCGCGTTTTTGTTTGTAAGAAAAGTTGTTACAACTGTTTATGGTGTTGTGTTTAAAAAGTCAATTAAGGTCAAAACTAATTAAATTGTATTATTGACACCAATATTCAAACAGAATATGTATTTTTGTGTAATGAAATAAAATATAAAGATTTTTTTAACTTAATTTGTTAAAAAAGTTATAGGTTAATGAGAAAATATAACGCCATAACATTATTTAATTAATTAAAACAAACTTCTTAAAATACCAAATTATTTTATTTTTTGATACGTATACAGCCGAAGATGGTTTATCTGCCAGCCGACTAAATTTAGCAAATGGCGCCTTATTATTTGTTAAAACTGAATAAATTCCTGTCGACCTGAAGTAAATAAAAAGCTCGACAATTTTACCCTCTTTCACATAGCATTCCAGTTTACTATTTTTTACAAGATCCTGTTTGATGACGAATGTCAAAAAGTCAAAATTTAAAAATGACTTATTCAATATACCTACAGGGATACAAGATCTCACATAATGAAAATCAATTGGACTAATCTAATCGCTATTGATACCTTATTTGGTAAAGTATCCTATACTGCGAGAAGCGAGGTAGTTCAGGGTGCCCACCAATTGCCTTACGACAATGGTCGCCAATGTATTTAAATACTAGCGTTCACACTGGACTGGCATCCCGCATGCTGGCATAAAATATAATCCACACGGGATCCTGCAGAAAACGGGTAACCTGGACACGCGTCTCAGTCTGAAATAGGGTTCATTCCCGGGATTTCTCGGGTCGAGAATTCCCGGGAAATCCTTGGGTTCTGTTCCCGGGAAATTATGCTCGAGAAAAGTCGAGAACTCGAGAAATCATATTTGAGTCTATGTAGTGCAAATAAGTTCGTGAATTACGTAAAAGATGGAAATGTACTTTTTACTTTTATAAGCATAATGATGGTACGCGGTGGAGTCAAGTCTCGTAACCAAAATCGATCGACATGTAATCGTATTACAAGCGACTGTCTTAACCATTGCTGGTTTATTTAGGCGTATAACAGAAATCGACTTTACAAAGTGGCAAAAAATGTGGAAATCGATAACAAGACAACTACAATTCGATAGAGTTCAACGTCGAAGCTTGACGGTGTACTGCTTGTGTATATTTTGTGTTTTATTTTATCAAATTAAATTAAAATCTTATGAATTTCACAACCTATATCTGAGTATCAAGTCGTTTTCTTAATTAACAATGAAAATTTGTTGTCAGTGACAGCATTCGAAAATCATTGCGGCTTTTTAAAGACGACAACAGTACATGCCTCCCGAAAAGCAGCAATAGTTTTCGAATGCTGTCATTGTCATCGAATTTTCATTGTTTATTTAGCTAAGCGACTCGGTACTCGTCAGGAGTTTCCCCGCCTAAAAAAAAAGGCCCTTCTTTTCTATAAAATTTTCTTTAAATTTAAACACTTATATTTATAAATATAGTTTTAGTTTAACGTTGACTATTTCCTAATTACAAGCCGAAATTTGGTATTTTTTATAGGTTTACGTTATAATAGGTAATATATTAAGAGAAGTAATTTTTTTTCAAGTTTTATTATTTATATTTGGCAGAAAAACCAATCAATTTATTGGTTTAAAATAACTTATTTTTATTATGATTCACATTGTTAATTTTGTGTCAACTTTTTTCATTATTTGAATCGAAAAGATATGCAAAAACATAGGTAAATGTAAATTTCTCGACAACCCGAGAAGACCCGAGAAATTGGCCTCGAGAATTCTCGAGACCCGAGAAACTGAAAAGCTCGAGAAATCATGAACCCTAGTCTGAAACCTAAAATCCTTTAAAATGAAAAATACTTAAATCGAAATAAATAAAATGTTACCTTATTCTCTTTATTTTAATTAAATTAGTCAATAGCCGCACTCCGCTACAGCCCCTCTGCAGCCCAGAAAGTTATAACAAAACGCCGCAAGAGCGATTGATAAAAACGATGAACGATGAACTGGGAGCGCACAATAAGGCCTGGGCATCCGATCAGGACAGGAAAGTGTCAAAATGGGGGAACAATGCCTATAATTCGTCGACGTACGACTGTCGTTATCTTATCTCATAATTAATATTTGACTCACTACTCTACTAAACTAAATAGATACCGTCTAATCGTAGTATAGTTATACTATACTCTTATCTGTGGTCTAATGCTGGTCTAATGTTTATCTTTTTATATTACCCGTTAAGGGGGTATAACAGCGGAAAGCGCTTTGCAAAACAAAAACATAAAAAAATATTTATTGCCATAAAAAATATATGTTATAATGAAGGATATTTTCTAGAGCCCTTGTGTGTTTTTTTTACGATTAAATTAATTTTACTGGTCAAAAAAAAAAAAACAAACAGCAAAAATTTTAACGAAGCCTGTATTCATTTGTATAAAAAAAAATCTTTCATATTTATATTTTATAAAATTTTCCTCTTTTCAAGCTAAGCCCTATTAAATTAACATTAAATTTATTATGTCAATAATAAAACCAGAAAAAACTAAAAAAAAAAACTTTTCGCGCGGTCTCGTAAGCGGCGAAAATTTTTAATGCTCTTTCTAGTTTCGCACGGTGTAAGCCCTTAAGTTAAAATAGTTAATTGCCTTTTATGGAATAGTAGTTTTTATATTTGATTTTCTTGTTAGTTCTTAGTATGGCAGTGTTAAAGTAAAACGTAGGTATTTCTTTGTTTTAATAACAATTAAATTAAACGTTTAATTTGATTTTAAATTATTAAAATGGTAAGTAATAATTTTTGTTATTGTTTTGTCGGATATTGGTCAAATCAAGTCACATGTCGAAAGGTTACAATGCAACTTTAAAATTGTATAGAGAGTGCCAAATAGTTTTTATCGTTTTTTTGTATGAATAATCTATTTGTTTGTTCTTTCATAATATTCCTGTTTTCTATGTTGTAAGCTGTAACTGTTCCATTGAATCAATATATATAAAACTCTTCCGTTACTGACTGACTGACTGACAGACAACGCAGAGCCGAAACTACTGGGCATACAAGGCTGAAATTTGGCATGTATGTTGCTTAGGGAGTGTAGGTGAGCACTAAGAAAGGATTTTCCGAAATTCCCACGGGAACGGGAAAAAACGGGATTTTTGTGTTTATGAGAAATCTGCGCGGGAAATACCGCGGGGCAGCCTCTAGTAAATGTTATAATCAATCAATCAATCAATTGTCTTTTTAAAAAGTAAAAAACTTAATTATGTTGTATTATGTCAATTATATAGGATCGCTGTTGTATGGAAGGATCGGTAGGATTATGTAAATAAATCATCAATTCATAGTATAAAACTTAGTACCTTCAGCGTCTGTCCCTGTATGCTTAAATCTTTAAAAGTATGCAACGGATTTTGATGCGGTTTTTTTTAATAGAGTGATTCAAGAGGAAATGTTTATATAAAAAAGAATTGCAAAATGTGTTGGTAAGCGCATAACTCAACAACGCCTGAACCATTTTTACCAATTCTGTTTTTTCATCCTCGTTGAAGTCCAAAGATTTTTATTTTTATTTATTTTTATTTATTTATTTACATTAACTTAAACTATCATTACAGGCTAAAATCCTAATACGATAGAAAAGTACATTGCACATAGAGATTATAAAATGAAATATTTAACACACTACAATAAAATGAATTCAATAAAATTGCATAATTTAAATATAAATCAATAATAATTACAATACATTTAAAACAACAACAAATAAGTTAATATCAAGATAAAAATAATAAATTAACTAACTCTACTAAATCACTTTTAAGAATTATTTGCTTATAACATATAGTGACACCCTTGTGAAGTCATTGATGTGGCAGACAAAGAGATCTAGCTTATCCGCGACGTCATTTAGAGTACGTAAGGTACGTGTGAGCGGTGTGTTCTGTACAAGCTTGGTCCGCCCATGAGGTACATTAAATAGTTTAGGCTGTCGTCGCCTTCTAACATACGCGTTTGGTACAAAAAATCCTATTAATTTTAAAAGCTCCGCGTTAAACTGTTTGCCGCGCAGAAGCTTAAAAAAGTACGTAGCAAGAGCAAGTTCCCTTCTTACTTCCAATTTATTATAACCCACCATGCCAAGAACAAACAGCGTTGGGTACATCAGTGGGTAGAAGGGGTAAACGCCATATAGTTTTCGATACAGAAAACGCGTAAACTTGTTTTGAATTTTTTCTAACATGCTTGCATATTTTGCTTCATGAGGAGCCCACACTGTTGCATTGTACTCTAAATGGCTCCTAACATTAGCATCATACAAAGCTCGTATGGCACTGGCATTTGTAAACTGATGTGCTTGCCTTAGGATGAAACCCAAGTTGCGATAGGCTTTATTGCATACATCGATAATATGGTCTTTAAACGTCACGTTTGCCGCAAACCGTACACCGAGGTCTTTTACTTCAGTGACCCGCTGCAAGGGTGAGCCTTCCACGAAATACTGATGGTGAAGTGGCGCATGAGCTCGACTGAAAGAGATCACAGAGCACTTCGATACGTTGAAATTGAGGTTGTTATCCTTACTCCATCGCACAACCTGGTCTATGTCTTTCTGCAGCCGCTGACAGTCATAAGTGTCTTTGCTTTTTAGAACTAACTTAAGGTCATCGGCAAAAAGCAGACAAGAAGAATTTGGCTTTTACGGCGAGAAAAAAATCGAATAATTACCGGGAAATTAAGTTAGTAAGTGGCAATAGGTAAGGCGTTACAAAGTTCGCCGGGTCGACACTAATCAATATATATAAAACTCTTCCGTTACTGACTGACTGACTGACTGACTGACTGACTGACTGACTGACAGACAACGCAGAGCCGAAACTACTGGGCGTAGCGGGCTGAAATTTTGCATGTAGGTTCCTTAGGGAGTGAAGGTGAGCACTAAAAAAGGATTTTCCGAAATTCCCATGGGAACGTGAGAAAATGGGATTTTTGTGTTTAGGACAAATCTGCGCGGGAAAAACCGCGAGGCAGCCTCTAGTCAATATATATAAAACTCTTCCGTTACTGACTGACTGACTGACTGACTGACTGACTGACTGACTGACTGACTGACTGACAGACAACGCAGAGCCGAAACTACTGGGCGTAGCGGGCTGAAATTTTGCATGTAGGTTCCTTAGGGAGTGTAGGTGAGCACTAAGAAGGGATTTCCTGAAATTCCCACGGGAACGGGACAAAACGGGAATTTTGTGTTTATGAGAAATCTGCGCGGGAAAAACCGCGGGACGGCCTCTAGTTTTATATAAACTAGGAGTTGGTTATTCGAAAATGATTTCTAGAAAAACGTGATACTTAACTTATTTTTTTTTTGTTTTTAGATAAGAATGAATCTGTTTCTACTATTTTTGGCGATTTCACTGCCTTTAGATGAATCAGCCAGGATATTGGCTGTAATGCCAACGCGATCAAAGTCACATTATGCATCTGCTAAAAATATTTTACTAGCTTTGGCGGAGCGACATGAGGTAAGTGTAAGCTAAAATAACGAAGAGAAACATCATCTCAAACGAAAGACATCCATTATTTGAAATAGGCAAGGGCCTAGCTGCTAGGCAGTAGTGGTAAAAGTATGATAAATAGTACAACATACATTATGGGCACTCCCTGCCTCCCTTAGCAAGTGCGGCCACCCCGCGCCTCAGGCCGCTTTAAACCGGTTTAAACCATGAGCAGGACGCGCCGCGCCTCAAGCCCTGTAGGTCCGGGCGTAAGACTAGGTCTACGGTATGCCCTGCCTGTCGTAAGAGGCGACTAAAAGGGGTCTTTGGGGTCGTGGGTGTGAAGGGCGGGGGCCCGACACACTCATCAAACGGCCCCGAGATGGGCGGCGGCACAGCTTGTGGCACTGTGCCGCCGCAGCTCCAAAGGCGAGCCGGGGAGGGAACAATATGCCCTCCCCGAGCACGAAGCTGATAGTAGCTGAGCGTGGGAAGACTTCGGAATCTATAATGTGTGGTTTCCGGGGTTCTTCCTAAAAGCGCCAAGACGGTCGCCGGAGGGTTTTAGTTGGGGCGAGCCCCACATACCCCCGACGCTCCCCCGAGCGTCGGGAAATGCGATAGGCATTTCCCCTCGTAACAAAAAATAAAAAGGACGCGTCGCGCCTCAAGCCGATTGCCACTCTACACTATCGGTATATCTGTACACGAGTTTCGGCTGTGCGCGAAGCTACCCGCTTTTTTCTATGAATGGCAACAAAGAGAACACCCAAAAGAAAGGCAGCAGCGTCCTTCGGTGAAAAACTTGAATAGCCATTCTGCGATAGCCATCGCTAACCAATCTAGCAAAAGTTGCATAAGACTAAACTAGTGTTGCCGCTCGAAAGGCGAATATCGATTGTCTATAGATTTTTGGAAAATCATGTATTAGACAGATATAACTAGATAGATATATCTTTTGCTGCAATAGTATCGGTTAACAGCAATACTATCGATAGTAATCAATAGCTGTCGATAGTTTTGCATTATCTCTAGTGAAATTTACTTCATAATATTGCATTGCTTAATGGGTGGTGGAATCCTATTGACATAAATTTCATTATAGTCTATTCAATATAAGAGAGCAATAATATCGATACTATAGATAGTTCATTGGTTGGCATCAATATCGATACTATTGATAGTATTATTATTCACCGATACCATTTCAGCAAAAGAGACATCGATACTATCGATTGTCCTATCGAGCGGGCAGATGATTTTGACGTTCAACACTCGATAGCAAATTTTTTCGGCAACACTAGACTAAACCCTTCATAATGCTTGTCTTATGGATATCTGTAGAGGAGAGGCCCTTGTCAAACTATGGACTTCTTTCGGTGAGATGAGTTGATGACTTGGTTCCACCGTCATTCATTAATACGCGTAGAGGTACTCCTAATTGGGTGGTTATTTTTGACAGGTTGTGGTGATAAGTACGTTTGAAGAGAAGAATCCACCAAAAAGTTGGACCTGGGTGCCAATAATATTGAAAAATCGTGACGAAGCTAGTGAGTGACTTTTCTTTCATATAAAAAAGATTTTTCTAAAACTTAATGGAATAAAAAAATTCAATTTTTTTCTTTTACAGTGCCTACATTAAAAAAAATGACTGCACCTGGCAAATCCTTTTTTCAATCACAAAATGATTTATGGGAAGGAATGAAATATTACGCTGCTTACATTTCAAATCTCACTGAAGTCAATAATTTCATACGAAATGACAAATCGCATTTCGATCTTGTTATAGCTGAAGAGTTCTTTCAACAAACCTTTTACGCTTTTGCTGATAAATACAAAGCACCACTGGTCTTACTAAGCTCATTTGGCTCAGCACATTATATAAACGAATACATGGGTAATGCTTTAGAACTAACTTCAGTGCCACACGAATTTTCAAACATGTACAGTGTTAATACTATAACCGACAGAGCTTGGAATTTTATATTAGTTGTATACGATATAATTGGTAGGAAATATATGAATATTGAAGAGCAAAACGAAATATCTAGAGCAGTCTTTGGTTTACCTAGTACCAGACATGTAGGTGATATAGAAAGAGATGCTGCATTGATCTTGATGAATTCACATTTCAGTATAAATGTGATACAGCCGTTTTTGCCTAATATGATAGAGATAGCTGGAGCACATATCAATGAGGCGAAACCATTGGAAAAGGTAAAATTAGTTTTTTTATTCTTGATGTCAAATCGAATATTTGAAGATCAACCTGCAGAGCGTGGTTGAACTTGCATTTGTCTACATTTTAGAAAGAAGAGGAGACGAAAATGCTTCTAAAACAAACAGAGTTCATTCAGCTTACATTGGCGTGGCTTATTCCACATGAATTAATAAAGAATACTTTAGGGTTATCATCATCATCTCAGTCGAAAGACGTCCACTGCTGGACATGGCCATGATGAACGGTCTTGTGCAAAACTCCCGAATCTTCAGCAGGTTGTCTGATCACCTTGTGAGGAATCTGCCAACTCTGCAACACTAGAGAAGTTTTAAGTAGTAACGACCATTTGTAGGATAATTGTAATTATTGTGTCTTTGTTTTTCAGCAACTCAAAGGTATAGCAGATAACTCAAAGCACGGAGTTATCCTGTTCAGCTACGGTTCAACATTGGAAGTGGCAAACTTACCTTCACCAGCACTTTTACCAATATTGAAGGCTTTAGGGAAATTGAAACAGGTAAGATTATATTTTTCATCACCACACTCATCTCACTAGTAGACGTCCTTGCAAGCCATAAAAACGCATAGCACTTAGCGCCACAGATCAAGAATTACATACATTGATTATACCCCGTACCGCAAGGAATCTAACCCGAAGCTGCAAGGTTACTGTCGACATCACTTCCAACTGAATCACGAAGGTAGTCGGTACAACATAGTTTGCTACAGAGAAAAAAAAATTATATGTTCTGTCACAGAACATAGAAGTGTTTTTTTCTGTTCTTTGGGTTTGCCCTATTCGCTTGGCAGGCGGGTTGGTATATTAGCAGTATTTCTCTTCAAGTTTTTCAACGAAGAACGCTGCTGGCCACAGTTCGGGTGCTTCTCTAGTCGCCTTTTATGATCTTTTATTTTTGTCTTTTTAGGACGTAATACTAAAATGGAATTCCGACGAGGCTCCTCCAATAACCTTCAAGAACGTTCACACCGTCCAATGGGTTCCGCAAAACGATTTGCTTGGTAAAAATCTTATTGTCTATTTGCTTTTTCCATGTCATGCTAGGTCTATCAAAACGGAATCAACTGGCAGAAGAACGTCCACATTGGCGTACCATGAGATAGAACTAAGGTATTCGTCAAATCCTATTTGAGTTTGAGAGATGGCGAATTTATTACAATTGTGTAGAAGGCTGCTGATTGTTGTCTGTTGCACGTCAGTCATCTGAAAACAAACTAACGAAGTTCTCAATCATTTGTCATATGATATGTCGTTGACAAATATTTAGAAAAAGAGGGGACCAAGATTCGAGCCCTATTAAACCCCTAAAGCTGCCACAAATGGTTTCAAATGTAATCTATCAAATGACCACCCTGACAGCACGAATATTTTGATAGACAAACACCAGTTCAAAAGATTCTCCATAATACCAAAGATTTAAGTTTATTTAGCAAGATTCTGTGATTGACCTCATCAAAGGCCTTAGAAAAAACAATGTAAATTACATTACATAACTCTTCACTATAAAAATCGATGTCTGAAATTTATTTAGTAAAATATAAATTTGCTGCAATTTTATAGCTTAAATATTCAGGGTCTTTTTACTTCTATTAATAATTAAATTTTCCCCACGCACGCCTTAGAGTAGGTATGTTCCTTGCGCACGCCTCTTTAAGGACTGGGATCCATCGCTTAAAACTGAAGAGTAGAGGAAACTAAATAGTAATACAGGTCGTGGAAATATGAAATTTACGAGGGCCTAAATATTTTCGTCTCTTTTCCAGCCCATCCCAACACGGTAGCCTTCGTAACCCACGGAGGTCTACTCAGCTCCCAAGAAGCAATCTACCATGGCGTCCCAATAGTCTGTGTGCCATTCTTCGGAGATCAGCCGTTTAACTGTCAAAGAGCTGTCAAACTTGGCTTCGGTGTCAAGATGAGTCCGAAAGACGTGACAGAGGAAGCGCTTTTTGAATGTTTGCACAAAATCACTACTGATGCTAGTTATAGGGAAACGGCTAAGGAACTGTCTAGAAGATTTAAGGATAGGCCCTTAAAACCTGTTGATAATGCCGTTTTTTGGATCGAATATGTTATTAGGCATAAAGGAGCTGATTTTATTAAGGGGCCAAAAAGGAATCTGTACTGGTATCAGATATTGTACTTAGACATTGTTTCGTTGTTTTTAGTTGCGTTTTTATTTGTAAGAAAATTTGTTAGAATTATTTATGTCGTTGTGTTTAAGAAATCAAGTAAGGTTAAAACTAATTAATTTTTATCATTGCCACTCATACAATTACTAATAATATTATATTTATTTGTTATGAAATATCGTTTTGATTTTTCAGTAGCCTGTATAATTTAACGTAATACTTTTGTCTATGGTCTCGTGCGCACTAGACTGTTTTAGGTTTTACCAAAGAAGAAGAACTATTTTAAATACAGAAAAACCGAAAGTGTTACGCTGAACGAGTCCGTGACTGTACCCTGTTTAATTTGTTATTTAAAGAAGTTTACCCAATAACACTTATTAATTAAAACAAACTACCTATAATACCAACTCATTTATTTTTATATAAAAGCCTGATAAAGATGACTTTAAGAGGACCTGGATTTAGCAAATGGTGCCTTATCGTTTGTTAAAACTGAATATATTCCTGTCAACCTGAAATTAAAAAAAGGTTCAATCAAGTAGTACTTTGATTCTAGTGACAACCATGACAAAAAAATTGCTGCTCTTGGGAAGGAAATTAAAAAAAATCCACTTAACATTAAAATCAATAAATGCAAAATGCAACAGAAGGACACATATATGTACGTACTTCTCAAAAGAAAAAAACTAACAACAAAAGTTCTTACCCCATTTTCGGTTTAATACCTCCCATCACGATTTTTCCTGAGCCAGGGCAGTTTTTATTTAAGGCTAACACGGCTGTGTTACATTTAGTGCCAACGAAACCTGAACTTTGAAGTGATTCAGCGAAATAATGGTAGGCCCTGAAAAATTAAACTTGTAATATAATCAAAAGACATTAACATTGAAAACCAATCAGGAAGCAGATGGGGTAGCTTATATTATAGGTGTTGTAAAAGGCGAAGGATGGACAGCAGATCATTAAAAACTGGAGAGCCATACTGCAATTGCCAACCCGCCTTTTTTTTTTGGCGGGGAAACTCCCAGCGAGTACCCTGCGACCCCGGGGGGAGTCACAGGGTTCAGGGTTATGTGGGGTTCGCACCCACTAAAACCCCGCCGGTGTCCATCTCGGCTGTTGGCAAGGGGGTCACGGGTGATCTTTCGATGTTGTGTTCAACTCCGCGACCCCCTCCAGCATTGGCTGTTTAGCCTCTTCACGGTGGGACAAGCGGTGGTAGTCCCCCCTGAGCTCGGATGGCTCTTCCTACGCTCGACGGCGGAATCGGGACACCGCATTCCGCCGTCCTTCTCGGGGCCGTGATATGACTACACGAGCCCCGCCTCGTGCACCCAACGACCCCGGGGTCCCCTCTTAGTCGCCTCTTACGTCAGGCAGGGGATACCTCAGTCCTATTCTTCGGCCCAGTACTGCAGGGCGTAATCGCCAACCCGCCTGCCAAGCGTGGCGATAACGGCAAACTCCCTCTACAATGTATGTCCTTATGACAATCAGTGGGGGAGGCCTGCGTCCAACAGTGGCCGTCTCTTAGCTGAGACAATAATGATACATATTAGTCGTTGAGACCGAAAAGTTCAGTGACAACCACAGAAGACGCAGAGTAGGCAGATCCTCGCAAGGTGTTCAGATAACCTGGTTGGGAGGTTACTGGATGGAGGTCACTTAAGACCGGTCGTTGTGGCAATTATGGGGAAGGCTGTCGAGTAGTTAAAGTTTTTCGGTTGAAATGATGATTATGATAATGAGACCTATCTCCAAAAGTGAATATAGACATAGACAGATTATTATTATTATTATTTTAATTTATTGGACTTGACTCCACTTCAGTGGAGTATTTTGCCAATTTCAAGTTCACAAATTAGCTAAAAAGGGTGGGCATAAAGCCCGGCAACGTTGTACGGTTATTATAAGATTATTGGATTATTGTTTTAAAGCCCGCTAACAAAACACGTGGTTAATAGCATTGATGCAACGCTGATGATTCTGCCAGAACTATAGGGGTGCGTGTGTTCCTAAATGTGTGTGTGTGTTCCTAAATGTGTGTGTGTACGTCTTTCGACAGAGATTATGATAATGAGTAGTATACCATACCTAGCATGATTGCATGACGGTGTGACCATTTTCTTTAACACATTCTGCGTCGGGCATCCAGGCTGTGTTTTGCCACCGTTCATATAGAAGTCTACGTCACCTAGTGCATCTACAAAACCTAGGTCTCCTGCATTTGTGTGTATCACCTGGGGATATTAAAACGATATTTAGGAACAAACAGCTGATTTTTGTTTTAAGATAACTATTATAGTAAAACAGTTATATTAATTATTTCATCACCTCAACGTATACGCCGTCTGATTTCCTTAACTTTTCTGGTCTTGATTGCCATAGCGGAAGGGCGGGGTCTAGAGCTGAAATTTTTATCAATTAATAAAAAAAAAATATTTTTTTTTTTTTTATTTATTTATTTACAATATTTACAATATTAAGCCCTGTAGGTAAGAATTGTTGGGCATAACAATAGGTCCAAGGTATTCCTTGCCTGCCTTTGAACGGTGGGGGCCCGACACACTCATCAAACGGCCCCGAGATGGGCGGCGGTACAAATGTGGAACAGCTCCAAAGGCGAGCCGAGTAGGGAACATTATGCCCTCTCTGAGGATGAAGCTGGAAAGCACTAGCTAGGAGTTGAAAAGACAACGGATGCTTATCATCAATGATTTACGGTCCTTTCTAAAAATCGCCGAGACGACCACTGGAGGGTTTAGTGGGTGCGAGCCCCACAATGTGCCCCGAGCGATGGGAAATGCGTTAAAAAAAGGGTGAGAAGCATTCCGGATGCCGATCATCGCTGATTCCCGGAGTCCTTCCACAAAGAATCTTTGAAAAATGATCTTATTACCTGTAACATAGCGCACATTTCCCTTGAGATGCCTAGCAGCAATCCCAGCTTGATGCCCACCGAGGCTGAATCCAACTATGTGATACTTATCGGCCGTGGAACCAGTCAGATCATTCAGCCAATTCAGGAATTTTGCCACACTGATGCCTGAAATCGTAAAATTTGAATAACAATGTCAAAAGTCATTTTATTCTTGTTCTTTTTCCTCAGCATATACCAAGAGAGGAAGAAGTGTAGGCAGACCACCGCAAGATGTACCGACGAAATAAAGACTGTTGCGTGGGAGACGTGTATGAGATTGTCAGCCGAAAGAGCGAACTGGAAAATAATTCAAGAGGCATTCGCCGCAGCAGTGGGCTGATGTCAAAAGTGACAAAATTACAAAGTTTTTAAAAGAAATTCTGTGTAGTAGAGGCTTTAGTATACACTACACCCTCCTTTCCTCCCACGAGTTTCGTAAAAGGCGACTTAGGGAATACCCAAAATAACAGCCAAACTGTCAATTCAACCGGACTGCCAATCGTGGCCATTATTGCAGAACTTCTCCACAATGTGTGTCCTAGTGGGGATGTGTGGAGAGGGCTTAAGTTGAGAAATTTATGTTTTATTATGATGATGAATTACTTAAAAAGAATAATTAGCAATCAAAAGCCTTCGTGAAATCCATAAAACAAGGTACCTGATTTTTCAGTATTCCTCACAGCCAATAGGTATTCCGTTTTTGCCCCAGCACTCCAGTCTACAGTTATGACGTTTACATCTTCAGCTCTTAGGTATGCTAGAAAGAAAAAAGTAAAGAAATAACGCATTCAGAAAGTCCTAAGCTAGGAGTTGCCTGCGAGATCAAATCAAAAATAATGAGATACAGAAGAACTGATGCTACTGACATAGCTCTAAGAGTGGCAATGAGCAGGGCCATCTATTCTTTGAAGTAAATCTCAAATAAAAGATGGTCACTGGGCTCCGAGAAGTTCACGAGTGACGACCAGAAGAAGATGCAGAGTAGGCAGACCTTCCACAAGGTGGTCAGACGTTCTGGTAAAGGTTGCTATACCCTGGATTAGGGTCGCGTAACGCGTAAAAGCGTCTTTATGGAAATCTATTGGGGAGGCATATTCAATGGACCATACTAAAAGTATTTTTCTTAGATGATGATGACAATCATTAGGCCAAAATTGAGGAAAGATCACCTGCCGTAACAGTTTGGTAGAAATGACACTCCATGTCATTCGTCCATCCGTGTATTAGAACCACAGTTTTCTTTTGGGCATCATAGTTTGATGATTTCAATCTTTTCTCATCATTTAGCAGCATCGCTTGGGAATTGTCACGATTTTTTCTGAAGCAAAATAAGAAGTTCCAGTTGTATTTTTAGATCGTGATCGTATCAGAAATGAAGAGATCCACAAAAGAACTAAAGTCACCGACATAGCCCAAAGAATTGCGAAACTTAAGTAACAATGGGAAGGGCACATAGAACAGATGGTCGCTGGGACTGAAAAGTTCTCGAGTAGCGACCACGACCCGGAAGACGCAAAGTAAGCAAACTTCACATAAGGCGGTCAGACGACCTGATAAAGGCTGCGGGAAAACACTGGATAAGGGTCGCTCAAGACCGGTCGCTGTGGCGTTCTGCGAGGGAGGCCTATGTCCAGTGGACGTCAGTGAAAATAATAAAGACGGTATTTTTAGAGCTTGCAGCTCCATCATTGGCTTTGCTGATGGGTCTGATCGGCAGCATGCCGCTGCATGGTGCAGTATAGCTCGCGTGGCATCAGTGCTGTCTTCGTTAAGTGTTATATTGAACGGGCCGGTTTAGTTCTTCTGTGGACTGTTGGCTTCTCATTCGCTTGCCTCTCAGCTGTGTGGGGGATAGGGTCTTCCCCCTCGCCTCATTATCATTGCAGCCGAAAGACGTATACTGCTGGACATAGGCCTTTTCCACAGAACGCTACAGCGGCCATAGGATGTAGGATAATATGTTTTAATTCAAGATAAGTTTATGTAAAAAATTGTAGTTTAGAAGACATTCTTAAGGAGGCAAAGGATGTTTACATACATAGATGACCTAATAATCAATACATAGTATAAAATAAAGTCGTTTTCCGCGTCTGTCCCTGTTTGCCTAAATCTTTAAAACTATGCAACGGATTTTGATGAGTTATTTTTAAATAGATAGAGTGATTCACGAGGAAGGTTTATAAGTATAATACATGCACAATATAGTAAAAGGTTAGACGGCACGAAGTTCGCCGGGTCGACTAGTTTTTACTAAGAATTAGATTCTTATGATAAATGGATAAAAAAATCCAGTTAAAATCAGCTATCCGATTTGGGTTGATCAACTGATCGTGTCTCAGAAAGGATTTTTTTTCGATTTCGTCAAATATTTCGGGAATGGTGAGCGGATTAACTACTTTATTTCATACCTTGTATAAAGATGGTACACATTCTCCTTGTCAGGGTTGTAGTTAAGTAAAAATAATTCCTCATCATGGTCCAAAGCTGAAAATAATAATTGCAGTAAAAGTATTAGATAGTTATCAAGTAACTTATGACGTCGTCCGTGGCTCAGTTGGCAGTGATGATCAGTCATAACGATGTTCGCCCCCGCCGGTAATCAAATCTGGACCTATAAAGTGACTATCAACTTTACAGCCAACTGAACCACGGAGGTTAAATGTTGATTATACTTACATTTGTTTGTCCTCGAATTAGCTAATGCCATTTCTGAAAATAAAATGGTTAATACTTTTTTCTTTACTAACGTAGGTAACATTTTTTTTAAGAATGAAATTTATAAAAAAATATTTATATGTAGTACAGACACGGCCTTCAGCGTAACACTTCTGGTGTTTCTGTATGCAAAAAGGCTCTTCTTCTTTGGTATTACTTGTAGACAAAAGTGTTACGCTCAACGAGACCGCTACTGTACACAAAATTATTTCTAAATCTATTTAACCAACTTAAAAAAAAAAGGAGGTTATCAGATTGACTTGTACGTAAGAATGTTTGTCCGCGATTATCTCGCGTTTGGCTGAACCGATTTTGATGCGGTTTTCAGAAAAGTATTTGTTACTTAAAGGAGAAGGTTTAGTACCTATTTTAACCGACTTCGAAAAAGTGGAAAAGGGGGAAGTTCTCAGTTAATGCATGTCTCAGTTTGTTGAAGGCGGGTCGTTTTTTGTAAAAAAAAAGTTTTTTTTTTGTAAGTAATGGATGTCTTCTTAAAAAAAGCGGAGAACGAAACGTTCCACAAAAACCTTCTAAAAAATTACCGTTCAATAGAAACTCAGACAAAATTTCGACTTTCTCTTTATTTCTAGAGTGTATAAAGTGAAGGACTTGGTCATTGTCGTATGGTTCTCCAACTTTCCCATCAGGGTACTCCTCAGCAGTCGCCAAGTGAGGAGCTGATACGGCACAGGGCTCTCTAGCTACCAATTGTAAACCTGAAAGATTTTATAAGTCACAATAAGTGTCACAAGTTTTTTATAATGATTTTACAATCATTATAAGTACACGATGCAGAAGCATCGAAGCATGAAGAAGACAGAATTCAAGGCTGGAATAAATCACAGGATTCGGCACATCACTCCTAAAAACATTCCATAAGAAACAGGGTCGCTAACTATAGTCCTAATCAAGAAGCTCAAGGTCGCCCAAAGGGCAATGGAAAGGGCTCGGAGTTTCTCTGCGTGATCGGATTGGAAATAAAGAGATCCGAAGGAGGACATCCTGGGATCCTTCCCAAAAATCTCAACAAACCGGAGGGTTTTTTGGGTGCGTGAGAGCCTCAACATACGGGAATTCCACTAGAATCAGCTAAGTTTTTAAATTGGTCCACTGATTGTTTCTGACAAGGCGGTAATAAATTAACAAAAACGATTTAGCTAAAGCATACCTGACAACTTTCCAAAAGCAATGTGGGTCGAAACCCTGTTCCTGTTAGGTCCTGATGCGGAATGGATGAAGTTTTGGAGACCAGTAAAAACACAACGGCATCCGATCAACATCGTTGTGTTTTTACTGGGCACTTGGTGACCCCGACGTGATCAAATGTTAGATCCTGATGCGGAATGGATGGAGTTTTGGAGCCCAGTAAAAACACAACTCTCGGTATTCTCGAATAAAACGGAATCCGATCAGCATCGTTGTGTTTTTACTGGGCTCCAAAACTCCATCCATTCCGCATCAGGATCTAACAGTTCCATATATTGTTCGATCAGCTCACGGGGCCAATCAATGTACGGGACTGCTAATTTTTGTTGCCTTGGGAAAGTTGTTAGGTATGGTAAGCTGAATCCCTCCTTTGATTTATAACAGCCTTGTTAGATACACCCTGTATAGAAGGTGAGAAGACTAAGAACGTTAAGAAGATTTTGGTAACGAAGTTTTTTTTGATAAAGACTTACGTTCACCAGCCTTTTGACAGTTGAACATCCTCATGTGGCATATGCTGAGGAAGGTCCTGTACACGCCATGCTTGCACCTTGCACAGACCATCATAATCCTAGCTGGGCACTTCTTAGGACAATCCGCTTCGAACTCTTCGTCTTTGGCTAGAATTATATTAAAACAGGTAAACTTTTTAAAATCATTCGGAGCAAACAAGATGGTAAAAATGTGCTTTTAGATATAAAATTGTGTGTTTAGTATCTGTCTTGGTTCTTTGAAATAATTTTGAATATTGTATTATTACTAGCCTTTGTTATCCCACTGCTGGGCAAATGCCTCTTTCCCCTCCTTCCACACTTCCCTGTCCTGGGCAGATTCCCACCAGTCCCTATCGTGTGCTCCCAATTCGTCGCTCCATCGCTTCCTGGGGCGACCACGTCGTCTCTTGGCGTGTCTCGGGACCCACTCAGTGGCCCTCCTTGCCCAACGATTGGAATCCATACGGGCAACGTGGCCGGCCCAGTCCCACTTCAATTCTGCCACTTTTTGAGCTATATCCCGTATTTTAGTTCTCGACACGTTCAATATTGTAAGCAAGTAAAAACCTGGTGGCTGGTGGTGATGGATTAATGGCACCATCCTATCTCATCCCATGAATGTTGTAAAAAGGGACTAAAGAAATCCTTGAAAAATTTTAAGAGCCAACACTCAACCTGGCTGCCAAGCTTCTTAGTGATTATGTCAAACCTCTCCTAAAATATTTGTCCCTGTGACAATCTGTGGGGGAGACCTATCTCCAAAAGTGGACGTTTCTCGGCTGATATGATAATAACAACGCTCAGCTGCTATCAGCTTCGTGCTCGGGGTATATAGTTCTGTTGTGTGTTGTGCTGTGCCGCCGCCCATCAGCGTTTGATGAGTCAGTCGGGCTCCTATGACCCCTTTTAGTCGCCTATTACTACAGGTAGGGCATACCGTAGACCTATTCTTGCGCCCGGACTTACAGGGCTTGTGGAGCATCATACTTTGCGCCTTCCGGTTTGCGGAAAGGATAACACATCACATCACACTCAGAGCCCCTAATTAGGAAGAACCTGTATCTAGAATACCCGAAACACAGACAGAGACGAACATTACACCCAGACCGGAAACAAACATCGATATTCATCATATCAATATTCGCCTCGGAATCGAAACCAGGTGCACACGCTTACTCAGTCCACATCACTGCCAACTGAGCCACGGAGCAGTCTACGCCGATGATGCTGATATACTATAATGATGAATCATGATGTTTGAATTTTTAACGTTTTTACCCACCATTTTCGTATTGGTCGTATTCAAACACGTAATCTTGGTTCCCATTGTCGACACGATTATTGGCTTCATTCTGTTAAAAAAAAATTGTAGTATTAGCTTTAGTAACACTCTTGAACTGTAACTTCGAGGATCTAGGTTTGATTAAAAGCGTGGGCAAACATTCCTCTGATTTCTGCCAGCGTAGCATGATGGACCATTTGTCGAATCTTTCTGTCACTTTTCATCGCTTTTGACATTTAAATGCGGGAAAATGTATGGAGATGATCGACAAAAAGTGACAGATAGATACGACAAATTCGACAAATTGTCCGTCATGCTACCACCGCTAATGTTTGTTCCATTCTGAATGTGTTTTTGTCTTTATAATATAACTGGTCGACCCGGCGAACTTCGTACCGCCTAACCTATAACTATATTGTGTATGTATTATACATATTTTTTTATTTATTTATTCAAAACAATTTAAAAGGTACAAAAGTTACATGCGTTTGGCTGCTAACGAAAACTTAAGGTGGTAACTCTCGCTATGGCGCGAAATTCAAATTTTTTCGTGTTTTTTATTTATTCTGGCGAAAGTATACATTTTTAATAAAGTTTAAATGAATTCGCGTATGTAAAAAACCATCTTCCACATTGCAATACAACGTTTTTGGAAGACAGACCTACAGATTTTGTGTCTAAGGGGTAAAAGGCCAAAAAACAAGTTCCTTGAATATTCACAAAATCGGTAAGTCTGTCTTTCAAAAACGATATATCACAATGTGGGAAATAGGTTTTTACGTACGCGAATTCATTTAAACTTTATTAAAAATGAATACTTTCGCCAAAATAATTAAAAAACGTGAAAAAATTTGAATTTCGCGCCATACCGTGAGTTACCGCCTTAATTGTTTATCTGTAGCAGCGAGTACAGTCTATAAACTATTTATTTTCTTATTGCTTATCTGTTACATAATTAATATAGGACATGGTGTGTAATGTTATTTTTTATAACCCGATGGATTTTTAATAAAGAACAGTTTTAGTTGTTTTTTAAACTTATCATTCCTTAAGTACATATTGTAGATTTCACTGGGATGGATAAAAACACGTATCAAGTTTTTTTTGCATTGTTTTATAGATATAAGCATATAAAGCGACAGACAGACGCGGGAAGCTACTTTGTTATACTATGTTTATACTATACGAGCTTTCCCGGCTTACTTCGTTACGCCATAGAATATAAGATACTACAAAAGACTTGGCTCTATAGACTATGTTCTTTTGACCGCCCAGAATGGCCGAATAAAAAACAAACAACAACAACAAACCACCTGTCAAAATATGTAAACAACGGAAAAAATATTGCACCTTGGGTTAATTTATTTGAGTTTAGGTAAGGAACCCTAATTTTTTTGAAAATCTAATATAGCCTATGACACTCGGGGTTAATGTAGCTTCCTACCAGTGAAATTATACTTCGCGCTTCGTCCTCGAGATTAGTACATACATTACATATTAAGTAGGTTAACACATGTAGTACCGCCTTAGGTCTCGCCACTTCTGCACTATATTTGAGATCTATTTTTTTTTTTTTTTTTGAAGGTAGTTTATAACTCTCCCGTTACCCGGCGACCACGTCCCGCGCAGAGCCTCAGTCGCATTTTAGTGCTCGAGCCACTCGGTTCACTCTTTTATTTTCACAAAATTAAATTAAATTATATTTTCGGAAAATTTCTAAACGACGTTCTAAAGATTTAAGTGAATCAGTAACGTGCAAAACGTGTAAGTTTAAAATAACGTTAATACATAGTGATAAACTTTTGAAGAAACTCCAGCTTTTGCTATAGGCCAGCTCTGCGGATCCAAGGTAATCCTTCCTGCATATACCTATTTAAAAACTATGTTTTTGAAATTATTATTTTGTACGCTCAGGACAGTCGTTCGGGCTTATCCGCTGTACCTACTAAAGTAATTGTACGTCCGTCCTGACGTAGAGTTATCCGCAGTACCAAAAATCAATTGTACGCCCAGGACGGTCTTTGGGACTTATCCGCTAGCTCAGGAAAGTCGTTGGGACCTATCCGCTGTACGTAAATTATTTTTACGCTCAGGAAAGTCGTTGGGACTTATCCGCTGTATATAAATTATTTTTACGCTCAGGAAAGTCGTTGGGACTTATCCGCTGTATATAAATTATTTTTACGCTCAGGAAAGTCGTTGGGACTTATCCGCTGTACAAAAATTATTTTCACGCTCAGGAAAGTCGATAGACCTATCCGCAAAATAACTTCACCTAACGTGAATACATAGTCTTAAAAGTTTTGTAACCGGAAATGGTGGTTAAGATTTTTCGACACAAACCTTCTTACCCGAATGACTTGCTCCTTACCGAAGAACGGGTTCATCCGTGTGTGATTCATGTATCAGAAATGTCGTTAGGACATCTTCGCCACATGCCGTTATTAATAATAATAAAATATGAAATCTTTTCTTACCAATCTTTAACGATAGCATTTAGATCAGTGCCGTAAATAAGGTTAGAATTAGATACAGCCTAAACCTCCGCCCAGTTTTACAACTGGGTCTCAGCACCGAAGAAGTATCGGTACTGGCTCGGATTTTCAGCCCGAATCCCCAGACAGGGATCCACCTAACGCTGCCCCCGCGGCCACCTTGCCTCCGCTGCAGCCTCGGCTCCAGCTTCGAACTACGAAATTGTTGTGACACGCCCGAGGGCGTTCAGGATAAGCACAGCGGTTCCTAAGGTAAGAAAACACTGTACCTATATATTAGACGCAGAACTCTAATACGACCGGAGCAAGGTCTGTAATAAGTTTTATTACGTCATCACAAAATTCAGCAAAATATCAAAGTAATTTAGTAAAAAAAAAAAAAAAAAAAAAAACTACCCGCAGTTTTAATTGCCAACAAAAAATGGAGCTCCACGTGTATCCGTATACAGATTCCTCTTTATTTTGAAGACATCCTGGTATTATAATTCTTATATTGACAGAGGCATCGAAGCCAAGCTATAACAAATCGACAGTGCCTTATCATGCAAATCATGACAAAAAGCGATGGAAATTTACGTTTTTGCTTTTAAATAAGCCAAAAAATTATAAGTACCTGCCAAGCAAGGTAAAGGACCTTCATAGTTGATGAAGCTATACACAAGACGCTAGTCTGTGCAAATTCGGTGGTAAAACTGACACTAAAGTAATAGCACCTCAAAAGAAACCTAGTTCGTTTTTAACGTCACAGATAATTTAGTAGTTACTACGCCGCCGGCGGGCTCTCCAGCCCGCAGGCCGCCGGCGCCGCGGCTGCAGCGCGCGCCGGACGCGCGAGCGCAGCCTAGCGAGCTTGCGCCAGCGAGCGGGCGGGATCATGAGCCGGCGCGCGCGCCCCGGACCGGCCGCCGCCGCCGCCGCGCCGCAGCGCGCGCACTATGTGACCATCACGCCATCCGCCGCCGCCGCATTACTGCAGCCGGCGCTGTTACTAGGAACATAGTACAAGGTCGTATGGTTTATTTTATTTCACAAGTCACGATTTATCATATCTGCTCGGAGGCGTCCACTGCTGGACGGGGCCTCCCCCAACGGTCGCCACGGTGACCGGTCTTGTTCGACCATCATTCGGTGCACTCCTGCGGTATTTATTAGGTCGTCTGACCACATGGTCGCGATTAATATACTAAAGAAAACACTCAAAAAACAATTTTAAAATACAATGAAATTAATAAATTTAAATAAAGTCACATAAATTAATGCTATTTCTTTATTACAACCATGCCATTGTCAATTTTACCTACGTAGGTATATATTATACGTACGTAATCTAAAACTGAAACCAATCAAAAATAAAAAGATTTATTATCACTTAAAAATAAATAAATATATATATTCATATAGTATAAGATATATTCATAAATATTTATGCCTTCCAGCTTATAGACCTCCGCATAACTTTAAATTTAGATCCAAAGTACTATTATTTAGAATGTACTATGTTGCATTATTCGATTTTGGAAACGCACATATTCCTTACCAATGCTGTAAGATCTAGAAAATAATTACAAAACTGATGAAGCTTTAAGAAATATCTAATCAAATTGCAACACAGATTTTTTATCACCTACCGTATAAATATGAGTTACTTGGTGAGACGTTCAGGTTTTTACCAGAATAATCAAATTATAAAATATTGCTAATATACCTGAACGGGGAAAAAAGCTTGCTTTATCCTTTCATGCCTTATTAATTCTTGGGCGTTATCATAGATTCCAATGATCTCGTTGTAATATTTCCCAGATATGATAAAAGATTTCAAATCAAAAAAAAAAAAAAAAAAGCGAGTACTTATATTTTAAACAAATAGAGAATCTACGTGAAAATTCGACCCGGTTTATTGTGCTAGTGCATTGTTTATTGTCCCTAAACCTAAAAGATGGCACATTAATTTGTAAAAATTCTTGACTTTTTATTATGCTCTGATTAAATTGGTAGCTTAGCAAAATAATTGCTAATTGAGTGCCGTTCTAGAAACGATAACTGTTCAGGGCAGCAATATGTTCCCTGAAAGCTCTCAACTACGGGGGAGAAGCACCACGTAATGGCGAGACAGCCAGTGGTTGGTGCTCAAATAAAACCACATCACATTTACCCAGAGCTCTGCTCCTTACTTTAAAGGTATAACTTTAAAGTTAGTCGATTGCCAAAAAATAATGCACATCGATAACTTGATTGCTATCTCTTATATGAATCGTATGAAGGCAATACAATTCCCTCACCTGACAACATGCTAGTGCTATTGACTTGAGATGTTGTTTCCTTATAATGTTCAGAACAAGAACGTGATATTTTAATTTTCATTTATTATAATATAAATTGAAATGTACATCCTACGATTATACTATTGCAGATATGCTGAATTGCGAAGAAAACTTCTAGACATCGAATAATTTGGAACTAAACGGCTATTGTAGGCATTAATTTTTATAACAAACGCGTTTGGTCATCCTTGATATAGACTTTTCAAGTCACATTGTGCATATAGAAAATCTTTAGTCGCCTGACAAAAGAGTCTGAAGCGTGTTCTATTAAAGAGTTACCCTAGAACTATGGTGTAGAGTGAAAAACAGAATCAGATTAAGCTACAGGTATTTTAGTAGTACATGATTGGTCTAGACAATCATGGAATCTCATCTTTATTTAACTTTTCGTATCGAAGGTTTTTAATTATATTACAAAAAAAAAAAAAAAACAAAAACTTATTCCAGTAATCATCGAATACCTAGCTAGAGCCTTCGATTACATTGATGGCGGGCATCTTATCAGGGAAGCGTTGACGATCCGGGGGGAATGCCTCCTTCATTAGAATAACGATTTCGTTGCTATAACAAAATTAGTTAAACTCTTATGATGGCACTACGTTGAAAGGGTATTTCGCCTGCGTATATAAAGAGATATAGTTTTATTTATTAATATTAAATCAAATTATAGTAATACTTATAGCAAAACTAAGAGGGTTTAGCCTTATATTACACCAGTTAAAAATAAAGACCTCTCATTAGAAAAACTTACTCTTTTATAATTATTTTCAGCATGCAATTTACACAATGCAAATGTTTTTCGTTTATTCTAATACAAATAATATTTGTTCTATGGACATAAACTTACAAAAACTCAGGACTTTGTTAAACTTACTTTTTCTTAAAAAAAAAAAAAAAAACACCACGGCATTTGCCGAGCTATAAATTTGATTGCTTTATAGAATTAAAGATTTTCGCAAGGGCAAAAATTAATTTCAATTCGATGAAATCTCGGCAGCCGTTGGGGAAATACTCATGGTGACAGTGTACGATACTAGTCTATTTTCCACTGCGCGCACGCTTGTTCGTCGTTAGTGTGAAAACTGTAAGAACACGGCAAGCTGGAGAGGTAGCGGTAAACTTTCGCTACTTGATGCCTTGCCTAAGCCATTTAATAAAGGGCAACAGCTGTAACTAATTTAAAAAAAAAAAAAAAAAACTGGTATTTTAGTTAAATACGGATAAAATAAAGATTGTTTGATTTGGCTTGTAAAATAAACTTTATCTTTACGAATATTATTATTTTGGAATTGTAAAAATGATATGAAGATTTCTTGTTAAAAATACAATCGACCATATTTTCCTTTACTCTCAAGGTCTACATGTGTTAACCTACTTAATATGTAATGTATGTACTAATCTCGAGGACGAAGCGCGAAGTATAATTTATGATTAAACGAACTTACCTGTACGTGAAGTTCTATCATAATTATACGAAGCGCTTCGTCCGAAGAGATTAGTACTAAATCTCCCGCCCGTCCCAAACCTTCAGTCCCCATTTACAAGGAAAATATGTCATATCATTTTGAGGACTTGACTCTAAACTAACTGAGGCTCTGCGCGGGACGTGGTCGCCGGGTAACGGGAGAGTTATAAACTACCTTCAAAAAAAAAAAAAAAAATAGATCTCAAATATAGTGCAGAAGTGGCGAGACCTAAGGCGGTACTACATGTGTTAACCTACTTAATATGTAATGTATGTACTAATCTCTTCGGACGAAGCGCTTCGTATAATTATGATAGAACTTCACGTACAGGTAAGTTCGTTTAATCATAAAGAATTTTTCAAATCGGTTCAGTATTTCCGGAGCCTATTCGTTACAAACAAACAAACAAACAAACAAACAAATCTTTCCTCTTTATAATATTGTTATACTATATATTTGTGATGAGTATCGAGCACCCTTTTTTTTTGGCGGGGAAACTCCTAACGAGTACCCTGCAGCCCCGGGGGGAGCCGCAAGGTTATGTGGGGTTCGCACCCACTAAAACCCCGCCGGTGTCCATCTCGGCTGTTAGCAAGGGGGTCACGGGAGATCTTTCAATCTTTATGTTCAACTCAGCGACCCTGTATCGAGCATCCTAGTTCAAGTTAGTTTACAGAGAACTTTACACAAAGTTTTATAAAATTTTCACTTTCGCCTGAGATGGTTAATGATCAATTTCTAAGACCATACCATAAGCCGCCTCCGTAGCTCAGTGGCGTAGCGCGTCGCGCCTTTGATTGTGGAAGGTTGTGGGTTCGATCCCCGCAGAAAACACCACATATTGATTTCTCACAAAAATCACGTTGTGGTTGTTTTCGGTTGGATAGGACATTGCAGGCTTGAATCACCCGATTGTCCGAAAAGTAAGATGATTCCGTGCTTCGGAAGGCACGTGAAGCCGTTGGTCCCGGCCGCAGTAGTGGTCGTTATAACCGCGGCGACAAGCCTGGCCCCTTGTCACGTTGGTAATAAAGCATAAACTCGGCTAAACGTGGGTCCGGCTCTTGAGCTGGTACCTCTGCCTAACCATTCGGGGAATAAAAGGCGTGAGATTATGTATGTATGTCTAAGACCATACCGACTTTCTTTTCTTATGCACCAACCTTCTCTTTTATTGGATAATCTCTTTTACTTTCTTCATCATGGTCAGCTGGAATTTTTGTTTTCATTGCTTCTTCTGCAGTATACCTCGCTTCAGCATCATCATCTCCGTTATTTACATAGTCAGTTCTTTCTGGATTTGATCTCATGTCATCATATTCATAGTTTGCATTACCTGAAATGCAATTCTTCAGTTAAGAGCCAGGTAACAGGGATGCTAGCGAAATTCGCAAAAAAAAACTTCTAAACTAAGACAGATATCAAAAATGTGGCACAGTATAACATTACACTTGATAATGTAGCCTAGTATTTTTAGGGCACTGTTGTATAGTTTTTAAGTTAATGACCAGAGAAAGCTACGAAGTGTTGCTAAAAGTGGCAACTTTTGGCAACAATCTGTGGATAATTTTCTTCTTTTTAGTTAGGACTACTTTACTGTGCTCAAAAAATACTAAGCAAGATTATCTGGTGCCATACTGTGCCACATTTTTGATATTTGCCTTAGTTTATTTCGTTTTTATTTTTCGCAAATGGCGCTAGCATCGCTGTAAACTGGCTCTTAAGGACTAAGTAGGTACTTTAATAGTTTTATGGAACTAATGGAATGGTACCACTTAATTTACTCGTTGCTAGTAAGATTGTTAAAAATACATGAAATGCTACATCTCTGGTGAAAAGCACTAAAATATACTTTGAATTCTATAAGGAAAGGTTTAAAACAACTTTGTTAGCTACGTTTCTTATGTCATAACTAGAGGCTGCAGCGGTTGCACTCGCGCAGACTTCTCATAAACACAAAAATCCAGTTTTTTTCCGTTCCCATGGGAATTTCGGGAAATCCTTTCTTAGTGCTCACCTAGACTCTCTAAGGAACCTACATGCCAAATTTCAGCTTTGTACGCCCAGTAGTTTCAGCTCTGCGTTGTCTGTCAGTCAGTCAGTCAGTCAGTCAGTAACGAGAGAGTTTTATATTTATTGACTAGAGGCCGCCCCGCGGTTTTTCCCGTGCAGATTTCTCATAAACACGAAAATCTCGTTTTTTACGTTCCCGTGGGAATTTCGGGTAAATATAGTGCCTTAGTGCTCCCCTACACTCTCCAAGGAACCCACGTGCAAAATTTCAGCCCGCTACGCTCAGTAGTTTCAGCTCTGCGTTGTCTATCAGTCAGTCAGTCAGTAACGGAAAAGTTATATATATATTGATTGATACATACCGTACTCACCATTTTTCCACAGTCTTGGTACTTCAGTACTTTCCATGGAAACGTATTCCATGTCATACTCCCCCGGGAAACGAGTTACTATGAGTGGTAACTTCTGACGCTCTAAATGTTAAAGAGTTGGAAATCAAATAATCAAATCAAATCAAATAAATCTTTATTCAAAATAGGATACAAGATATCACTTATTGAAAGTCAATTAGACTACATCTAATCTAATCGCTATTGATACCTTATTTGGTAAAGTATCCTATACTGTGAGAGGCGAGGTAGTTCAGGGTGCCCACCTATTGGCTGAGGCAAACAAATGTTTGGATTGCCTTACGACAATAGTTGCCTGGAGAGGCCCCCAAACGAACCCTCCTCTGTCAAGTGATTCTACTCCCTTTCGCAATGAAATAAAACAAACAAAGGAGGCGAGACTTAAAAAAATATATATCTCACACTTAGAACCCCTAACTAGGAAGAACCATAATCAAATCAAATAATTCTTTATACAATATACCATATTACTATTTTGTGCATGTATTATACTTACTAGCTTAACTGGTAAACTCTTATTCTGATTGGTTCGTTAAAATATCCTTTGATGCTACAGAGAACCTATCAGAATAAGAGTTTACCAGCAAGCAATAATCTAGCCAATCAGAGTTAAGGCAGGTTCAAAAATTTTCAACTATAGGTACTAGGTTTTTTGCAAAAAAAACTGCTTTATGTCAGGATGATTGAAAAAAAAGTAATGCTTATATCAAATTATCCGGGTTTTCGCAAAATCCCTAGTTTTTTTTGCAAAAAACCTAATTATCAAATCTTACTACGACATATTGATGTCGACATATTACTACTGATTGATGATAAATTTAAAATCAAACTTAGACATATTACAATGTTTGTTAACTTACCTCCGTCAAAAAAAAGTCTCTTTCGAGCTGCAAAACGCTTCTTTATAATACCACCTGGAAATTTAATGAAACATAACATAATATCACGCCTTTTATTCCCTGATGGGTTAGGCAGAGGTACCAGCTCAAGAGCCGGACCCACGTTTAGCCGATTTTATGCTTTATTACCAGTGTCATACTGTGGCACATTTTTGATATTTGCCTTAGTTTAGAAGATTTTTTTTTTCGCGAATGGCGCTAGCATCGCTGTAAACTAGATCTTCATGTAATTTACCTTTTTGTCGAAACAAATGATTTGTCTGAATCCTCTCGTTCGGAACGACCTTTCCTCGTGTTTTTATACGATTCATAGATTTAGTAGTTATTGCAGCTTTTGATGTAGTTTCAATATCTATATTCATATTTGTATCTCTATGAATGATTCTTTGCATCGGTCCCTTTCTGGGTTCAGTTTTAATTGAATCTGTATTATGAACGATTCTCTGCAAACGTTCCTTAGCTTCATAAGGTTTTGGTTTCATTTTTGGTTTATCTAGATTCTCATAATCATCACTATCTTCATTATCTGACTTGACGATTTTTGTTTTAAAATTTTTTACTTGGTTTTTTGGTTTGTTTCTCATTTTACCTATATTTCCACCTAATAGTACTTCCATAGCTGCAGTATTGCGTTGTTTTTGATCTTCCTGGTCCTCGGAGTTGGCGTCAACTTTTGTTTTTAAAGGTGACCTTTTCTTGCCTGAAATCATTATAAAATATATTTTAATAGCTACAATCACTTGCCTGGATTGCCTGGGCCGCATGTGGAATGACCTTAAACCACTTAGCCTAATGCAAAAAAGGAGAAAATAAGAATTTTGTAAAATAAAAAGAAGATTTTGGAATTTTTGGAATTTAAATTAATACGAGACGAGCCTTTATTTGTTCCCTAAGTATTTAAGCCGTAGGTCATACTCCTTCTATGATTTTGGTTATGTTAAGAGGAATAGCACAGCTAAAGTAGCGCCACCCGCGAAAAAAATTTATATCATCTAAACTAAGGCAAATATCAAAAATGCGAAACAGTATTTCACTAGCTAATGCAGCCTAGTATTTTTAGGGCACTGTTGTATTAATTTTAGGTTATAGACCAGAGAAAGCTACTGATTGTTGCTAAAAACGGCCACTTTTGGCAACAATCAGTAGCTTTCTCAGGTCTATAACCTATGTAATACAACAGTGCCCTAAAAATACTAGGCTGCAATATCTAGTGGAATACTGTTTCGCATTTTTGATATTTAGAATTAGTTTAGAAGATATAATTTTTTTTCTCGGATAGTGCTACTTTAGCTGTGATATGCCTCTTAAGAAACTTACTTTGAAACTTCTGGAAGTGCAATGTAATATAATTTTTTTCAAGACAACTTAAGCGTATGTATAAAACAACTTACGGTAATGGATATCGTTTATGTTATTCATCAGTGGATGGTCGCAATGCTTCAGTGGGACAATTGTTGCTTGTATTCCTAAAAAATATTTAAATTAGTTTAGTCTTAAGAGCCAGTTTACAGCGATGCCAGCGCCATTCTCAGAAATTAAAAATCTTCTAAACTGAACCAAATATCGAAAATGTGGCATTTTTAGTTGTTAGTATTTTTTATGCACTGCAAAGTAGTCCTAAGTAAAAATAACAAAATAATCTAACGATTGTTGCCAAAAGTGGCCACTTTTAGAACACTTTGTAGCTTTCTTTGGTCTTCAAACTAAAAGCTATACAGAAGTGCCCTAAAAATACTAGGCTACATTATCTGGTGCCATACTGTGCCACATTTTTGATATTTGCCTTAGTTTAGAAGAATTTTTTTTCGCGAATATATGGCGCTAGCAAAGCTGTAAATTTAACCGCAGTATTTGACATTTCAGTTTGAGATGTTGATGATGATATTTACCTTGATGACACTTCAAATACTCCATTTCACAATTATTAACCATCCTTATATACAGGACCGAGTTGGTTGTATCGTTTTTGTGTTTTATTCTCGCGCAAACTGGTCGCTCCACTCCCGAGCATGGTCTAAGTTTGCAGTTGATGGTAGGAAGTTTTGGGCTTTCATTTGTTTTTATTGATAGCACTACTTGTATTGCTAGAACTGGTAAGTTTGTAAATTCATTAGTGAAAATTAAGGAGCCTTAATAGCTTAGAGACCTAAAACGTCTTAAAATTGAAAAAAAGACATCGTAATAATTTTTTTTTTTTTTAAAGAGGCCTTCTCTTTTCTGAAGTCGGTTAAAATATAAAATAACTAAAAACCTTCTCCTGAATGTAAAAAATACTTTTGTGAAAAGCGCATCGAAATCAGTTTAGCCAAACTCGAGATAATCGCGGAGAAACATACATACAAATCCTCCTCCTAACCACCTTTTTTGAAGTCAGTTAGAAATTAAAAAAATACTAGTTTACGCCCAGTGGCTTTGCCAGCGCAAAAAAACTACAAAATCCCATTTTTTTTGGGCTTTTCTGTATAAAATGACACTATGACTGTATCACTAATATCGTGGTTCTAAGCCTACCAATTTTTTAACCTTTTCGGTTAAGTAGTTTAGGCGTGATTGCATAACAATAGGCAAACAATGTTTTTTTCGCATTTCTAATATTATTTAAAGTATAGATTGTAAAAACTTACGCAATACCAAAACGCTGTAAGCACCTCTCATCGCGAGAACGAAATTCTGAATAATAAAACGCATATTTTCTAGACCAAAACAGTGATTACAGGTTTTTTACGATTTCGGGCTCTCGCGGATTTTCTCTCTTTTCTTTAGAGGTTCCGTATCTATTGATTGCATTTTTTTTTTTGCTTGAATGAAAATGAAAATGAAAAATGAAAATGTTATTTATTCAACCAAAAAACTTACGGCTAGAATACAAAAGTAATTAAATTAAAATAATTATTACTCATAAACAAAATAAGTTACAAATCATGTTCCTATGTTTGTTGTAATAATATTGTACGAATAATCCAAGCATAAACGGCCCTCAGTCTCATCGCGCAAAACGTAACTATCGAATAAAAGTAGAGTAGGAACAGTACGTTAATCGCAAGAAAATACACATTTGGTAGTCTCGTAATGAATTTTGCTATAACTATAGCAGTAGTATCGCAATAGATTGGAATTGACCAAAAAGGGTAGTCTGCTCCATATTAAGATAATGTTATGATTACGTTCGACTGACATTATAAATGTCAATACTGATTGATATTAAGTGACAGTTGCACTACGCCCGGTCAAATTTCGTCTAATTAAACAGGATTAACTATTTAGGTAAAAAAACCCAGATTATTCTATAGCTTGCTATTCATATTCTATTGCTATACTATGATGATCGATCAAAGTTACCAGACTCGCAATTTTTGACCCCATCGTAGTAGAGTAATAGTAGAATAATAATAGAATAGAAGTTTAATCGTTAGTTTAAGAGACTAGAGTCCCGTGGACCTGGACATTCCAATAGCTACTAGGACCAGCATTTGGGGAGGGTTTCCCATAATCGCCATGCTTGGAAAGCGGGTTGGCGATCGCAGTGCAGCTCTTCAAGTATTTCAACGAAGGACGCTGCTGCCCGTCCTTCGGCTGTTCCCTTAGTCGCCTTTTATGACTCCATGGGAGAAGATGGGGTATACGTACGGTTAGAACAATTTCTCAACATTGAGCCCTAGACGATTTCTGATATCAATATATATAAAACTCTTCCGTTACTGACTGACTGACTGACTGACAGACAACGCAGAGCCGAACTTATTGGGCGTAGAAAGCTGAAAATTGGCACGTGGGTTCCTTGGGGAGTGTAGATTAGCACTAAGAAGGGATTTCCCGGAATTGGAACGGGAAAAACGGGATTTTTGTGTTTATGAGAAATCTGCGCGGGAAAAACCGCAGGGCAGCCTCTAGTATGGAATATTAGTCTATTAACCCCTATAGTATATATTAGTAGGCTTCCCCGCGGTTTCACCGATTTCTCATGAACACCAAAATCCCGTTTTTTCCCGTTCCCATGGGAATTTCGGGAAAGCATTCCCGTTAGTGCTCCTCCACACTCCCCAAAGAACCCACGTGAAACATTTCAGCCCGCTATGCCCAGTAGTTTCGGCTCTATGTTGTCTGTCAGTCAGTCAGTCAGTCAGTCAGTCAGTCAGTAACGGATGAGTTTTATATATATTGATAGTTAGGTAGGGTAGTATTCTATACCTACCAAACAGCAAAAGAGGTTTTATCCTCACTACAAAAAAGGAACCCAAAATTAAAATTTTCTTCCGTTGACCGATTTTAATTAAGGTTTAATCTGCCCAATGTTTTAGTAAAAATAGTTTTTAACGAAATTACAACGATAACCTTGATCTCTATTGTTCGTTAATGTTTATAAAATTTAATATTTTACCCCTTCCTTCTCTTTATATATATGAGGTATGCTTATTTGTAAAAAATAACCAGCATCAATATGTAATGAAGAGGGACATATGCAGGTATACCACACGTTATAGTCACGACCTAGTCTATCCAATTAGTCAGTCTCGTTTATTCGGCTCTAATATCACTTTTATGTCAATAAAAATACATAATAACTTACCAGAATTTATAAAAAAAAATGGATCTTCCCGAATTTAAGGTAAAATTGTACAAATGGCTTCTACAAAATATGTTTTACACAATTGATGAATTTTTAAAGCACAAAAAAAATAAGTAAAATAGATAGATGCATGCAAAACTATTAAGTTGTCTGTAAATATTTTGTAAATTTTCTGTTCTTTTCTTATTGATTTGATTTGATATTATTGTACGCCATAACCGGCAGGTTGTAAATGGACATTAATTTACTTACCTATCACCTTTGTTAACTTACAATCATACAATAAAATATTTGAGTTTGAGTTTGAGTTTAAAATTTATTTCTCCTATCGTTTCATACATCAATATATATAAAACTCTTCCGTTACTGACTGACTGACTGACTGACTGACTGACAGACAACGCAGAGCCGAAACTACTGGGCGTAGTGGGCTGAAATTTTGCATGTAGGTTCCTTAGGTAGTGTAGGTGAGCACTAAGAAGAGATTTCCCGAAATTCCCACGGGAACGGGAGAAAACGGGAATTTCGTGTTAATGAGAAATCTGCGCGGGAAAAACCGCGGGGCAGCCTCTAGTTAAAAATGTAATACGGAAGTAACTCTTTTAGTAACTGCCCCTCCATTTTTCCATATTTTCTTACCTAACCCTTTTCCTGGATTAATACGAACATTTCAAAACCAAAATGAGCTGAATCGGCCCGGCCGTTCCCGAGTTTTAGCTATACTAACGAACCACGATTCATTTTTATATTTATAGTAGACTAGAGGCTGCCCCGCGGTTTCACACGCGCAGATTTCTGATAAACACCAAAATCCCGTTTTTTTCCCGTTCCAATGGGAATTTCGTTTACCATAAGTGGTATAGAAATACAAAACAACAAATGTTGAATAAATAATAGTGTATTCAGTTTTAATTTATTGTCTTTGGTAGCAAAAAAAATCTTCTTTCTTCTTAACCCTGAGAGAAGGGAGGAGCCGCGTTAGTCTCCAAGTAGTAGATGCCAGAGGATCTGTTAACAAAAAAAACGAAATTGAGAATTATTTTCTAAGGGTGCATTCACGTACAAAGCTGGAACTCTCAATCGCGCCTAACAATTTGTATGAGAAAAAGAAATGGTTACTTTTACTATCTTCCATCCTTATTTTTCCGTATTTTCTCACCTTTTAAACCTTCCATGGACTATAACGAACATTTTAAAATCAAATCAGCTCAATCGGCCCTTTTTTTTTTTTTAACGAGGGGAAATGCCTATCGCATTTCCCGACGATCGGGGGAGCGTCGAGGGTATGTGGGGCTAGCACCCACTAAAACCCCTCGGCGGCCGTCTTGGCGCTTTTGGGAAGAACCCCGGGAACCACACATTATAGCGTCCGAAGTCTTCCCACGCTCAGCTGATATCAGCTTCATGCTCGGGGAGGGCATATTGTTCCCTCCCCGGCTCGCCTTTGTAGCTGCGGCGGCACAGTGCCACAAGTTGTGCCGCCGCCCATCTCAGGGCCGTTTGATGAGTGTGTCGGGCCCCCGCCCTTCACATCCACGACCCCAAAGACCCCTTTTAGTCGCCTCTTACGACAGGCAGGGCATACCGTAGACCTATTCTTACGCCCGGACCTACAGGGCTTAGCTCAATCGGCCCTGCCGTTCTTGAGTTTTACCGTGACTAACGAACCACGATTCATTTTTATATACACGGTCATTTTTTTATTGTGGCGGAATCTTTCAGGACTAAGTCTTTGAATGATATATAAACTCGAATAAATTATAAAAAAAAAATTGACTTGTTTTTTTTTTTTTTAATTTCAAAAAAAAAAAATAAGGGCCGATGACCCCTTGTTGGCCCCTCCCCGCACATTGCCCTCCACCCCCTGACTCGTCTGGCGCTAGCTAAGTCACCGTAGGTCATCGCTCTGATGCTTTTTAGTTTTTTTTACAAAAACTTTCGAAGGATCTCAAGGTGAGATCTCACGGTTCATTATTTTTAAATTTTGTTTTAAGAAATCAGTCCTGTATAACTATGCCTACCGCAGGTTAAATTTTCCTCCACTATAAAAAAGTAACCGTGTATATAGGAGATAGGGGAGATAGGAGATATAGTAGATTAAGTAACGCACCCAGTTTTAGGAGTAAGTCCGCCCATAGGCAATCGTCCCCACAGGTAGCACTGTCCCACCATAGCTGTGACATAGGTCGCGCACTGGCGACCCGTGAAGCCTCCGGATCGTAGTGATTCCGCCAGGTAGTGGAAACCCCTGGAACATTATCAATAATAATAATAATAATTAATGATTAAACGAACTTACCTTAAAAGTGAAGTTCTATCATAATTATACGAGATGCTTCGTCCGAAGAGATTAGCATAAATACACATGTAGTATCACATCATGGTGTCGCCATTCCTGCACTTTATTGAGAGTATTACTTTTAGTTTTTTTTTTTTTTTTGAACGCGTCTTGTATTGTCACTTTTCTTAGATCAGCACGAGGGTAGTCATTTAGTTGAGAGGCAAGTCCAGTAACTAGGTAAAGGTACCTCGATATTTCACGATAATATTATTTGATACACGGGTATTGCGTATGCGTGCGTAGCTAGCACTAGTAAGGGAGGGAGGGATGCTAATCTCTTCGGACGAAGCATCTCGTATAATTATGATAGAACTTCACTTTTAAGGTAAGTTCGTTTAATCATTAATTATACTTAAATGCTTCGTCCTCAAGATTAGCATAAATACACATGTAGACTTTTAGAGCTAATCGTGAAATGTCGCACTAGTCATAAGATTTTTAATTTTATGAAATACAGATCAACTTAATAAAAAACAATTGTTCTTTATTGTGTTTTTATTGCGTTGCTTTTCCTAAGTAGTTATAGGTACAAAATTAATGGTAGGTATAGTATAATTAAGTAACACAGGTGTTTAAAGTATATAAATCAATAATTATATATATAATAACTATATTAATCTTGATTAACAACAGAACTGAGTACAGCGTTAGCTAAAGAATCGTTTTGTTCTAGACAATCTACAGCTCTATGATAAAATTTACCGAAGGTATTTGAAGTTCCGCCCCAACCAGCAGTTTTTCTAATTTGGTCAATACTGACTCCTAATTTATATGCAGTAGATGTGGCAGCGTGTCTTGTACTATGAGCACTAAATTCTGACACATCTACTCCACATTCATCTAGTGTACTTTTTACCCAACGACTCAATGTCTGCGTGGAAATAGGTTTATGAGGTTTTTTGAAAGTTAAAAACAGAATATCTAAGTTATTTCTAATTGTTTCTGTTAACTCTATGTAGGATTGTAGTGTTCTTGCGGGACAAATTTCGGGTTTGGTGTCAAAAAAAGGTATAATTAACAGTGGTTGCGATGCACCCGGGCGAGAAGTTTTGATTAGATTTGGTATTTTAATAGAAATCTGAGTGTTTGAAACTTTTATATTGGATAAACTTATCATAGATAAGGTTTGTGCTCTGTGAGCTGTAATCAATGCTAATAGTGTAGCCAACTTTTTGGAAATTTTCTCTAAGGATAAACTATTGTTTGGGTACCATTGTGCCAACTGATTTAAAACAATGGCAGTATCCCAGGTTCTATCGTACTTCGGTCTAGAAGGTCGTAATCGAAACATACCTTTTAATAATCTTTTGATTTGGTCGTCATCTGTGATGCTGTTTGTGAAAATCAAGTTAAGGGCAGATCTGCATGTGTTAATGGTGGAATACTGCGAACCTTCATTGTATAATTGAACTAGAAAGGCCATGACTTCTGAAATTTGTGGCGAGAAAAGATCAATATTTCTTGACAAACAATAAAAATACCACTTTTTTAAGCAAGAATCATACTGCTTTAGGGAACTGTCTGATAGTGAAGCTAGCATGATTGGAAGTGCCACTGACGGTACTTTTTTCCTTATCATTGATGATTTGATAAGACTCCTGCCACCAGGGTAATGGTCTCCTGAATTCCCCCGTTGCTGGAAAGAGGAGATAAAATTAGGTTTTTGTTTGATTTAAAAATCATGGGCTCTGAAATCAATAATTTTTTAAATACAGGGAACCACGGTTGTGTAGGCCATAAAGGTACTATTACTATGCCCCTCGCATTATCAGTCGAGATTTTACAAAGCGTTTTTAAAATCATAGAAATTGGTGGAAATGCGTAGAAGAAAAAAGGGCTCCAGGATACAGTGAAGGCATTCACTGCCCAAGCATCAGGGTCTCTGTGCCATGAAATGAAACGGTGACATTTTCTGTTTACTCTACTAGCGAATAGGTCTATGTCTGGGGCTCCAAATTTGCGTGTGATTTCCTCAAAGACTGGTTGTGAGAGTTCCCACTCGATATCAGGGTGATTGCGCCTTGATTCGGCGTCGGCAATCACATTATCTTCGGAGCGAATATATGAAGCAAATACAAAAATTTTGCGTGATTCACACCATTGCCATAGCGATTTTGTAACTTCAGTTAAATGTGGAAACTGAATACCACCCATACGATTTATGTATGAGATTGCTGTGGTATTGTCAATTCTCAAAAGTATTTGACAGTTAGTTAAATGTCTAGCAAAAACCTTTAGTCCTAGAAATGCGGCTAGTATTTCTAAAAAAATAATATGCCGCGTTTTCTCTATTTCTGACCACTGGCCACTAGCGGTATCGTCCCCACAGGCCGCCCCCCAACCCCCCGTAGTTGAGGCATCAGAAAATATCTCCAAGTCGTAGTCGTCCCTTTTTATCTTACTAACCGAATGTTCAATAGCGTTTCTCCACCACCGCAAATCGGGCATGAGAGTTTCTGAAATGTTCATATACTTTTCATAATCGTCATCGTTAAGTAAATTCAAATATTTTTCCCTTTCTAATTGTTTAGTATAGAGCCAACCGTATTCTATTCCTTGACACGCTGCTACAAGAGTAACTATAAATTTTGCTAAGTCTCTAACTTTGCATCTCTTTGTATTTAAAAATTTATCTATTTCAGCTTTAATTCGAATAACTTTTTCTGAAGGAAGACTAACTTGGAGATTTTTCGAGTCAATAATAAAGCCTAAATATCGGCACATTGTGCTAGGAACTGTTTGGCTCTTTTCTTCATTTATTATAAACCCTAAGGATTTTAAGAGAGTTGTAGTATCATGTAAATTATCTAAACACTCCTGTTTATTGCCGCCTAGAAGATTAAAATCGTCAAGGTACTGGGTTGAGAGGTGACCAATCGATCGCAATAGCTTCACGACCGGTTTCATGATTTTTGTAAATACGTATGGAGCTGTGTTAAGCCCAAAAGGTAATACGTTGAATTCATATAATTTTTGTTCCCATTGAAATCTCAAAAATTTCCTATGTTGGTCGTGGATTCTTATAAGAAAGTATGCGTCTTTTAAATCTACACAACACATCTGGCAATTCTCTGATATTAATTTGAGTGTGGTTCTTAAATCTTCAATTTTAAAATGATTCGTTTGAATAAATTTATTTAATGATTTTAAGTTAAGTATGAACCTGTTTTTACCAGTGGGCTTCGGTATTAAAAAGATTGGAGAAACATATTGCCCAGAAACTGGATCACATTCTGATATAGCCCCCACTGTCAAAAGACTTTTTATCGATTCCCGAAATTGATATTTTTCCGTATTAGAATATAAAGATTTTTTAGGGAAATGTGTCTGAACTACTGGGCCAGAAAACGGAATTTTATAGCCCTTAATGTATGACAAAATAACTGGGTCATCGGTAATTAATCGCCATTGCGAATAATACTGTGACAGTTGCCCCGCGTATCTTACCGGGTCTAACGGCGGTAGGTCGCGTGCCGTTGATGCGACGACCTGTAGGAGGTCTGCTGGCGAGGCGGCGGCGGCGGCGGCGGCGGCGGCGGCGGCGGTGGCGGCGGTCCCGACGGCCTCCAGCCTGCGCTTGTTCCCGAGACAGGCTCCTTCGGTCTCTGTGCTGCCGGCGGCCTGCGAGCTGGAAGCGGACCTTTCCAGTTTAAATTACGCGCGTGAGACGGCCCTGCTGGTCTGCGGTTTTGTTGTTGTTTCAAAGCGTTGTTGTTCGCCAACAAGTCGTTGCCCGTTTTTGTGATTCCCTTGGCATTCTTAACGGTTTCTTGCAAGTTTTCTCCAAACAAGTACTTATCTATTTTTTGATTTTGTAATTGTGATTTTATCTCCGGTTTCAGCGTAGACATAATAAAATTCCTCCTTGTGTTGGAATCAGCATGTTGGCAATCGCATAGTAGGCGACTTGCGTCCATCAGCATCCTGAGCATTTCAGGGTCCTTATCCTTTGCGGATAGCAAGCGTGTTACAGCCTCGCTCAGACAAGATATGGCTGTGGCTAACGTCTTTTGTTTAAACTCAATTGCCTTGTCGCGCTTGATAACGGTCTGTATATCAGAGGACTGCCATGCTTTGATTTCCGCATTTAGAAGCGGAGGATCGATCAGCGTGCAATTTGCCGGTGTTAAATATTTATTTGTAATTTCCTTTTTCAGTTCCTTGGTTAGGCCATTTACGGTTATATGCTGTAGACGTACAGCAACATCCTTTTGTATGTCTTTCCCATACTTGATTTCAGTATTTGGGTCTGTGCCTAAAATCTCTAATGTTAAACTATCTAATTCTGCTTCTGCAGGCTGGGGATCATTTTCATTTGTTACAGGCTCAGGCGGTGGCGCTGCAGTAATAGCGGCGGTAGTGTCGTCTATGGCGGAAGCTGCAGCAGCGTCGGCGGCCGCGAAGGTAAGGACGGTGGTGTCATCTTGTGATGCACACGTAGTTTCAGGTAATGACATTGCTTGTACAACTTCAGAACTTGTGGCGCCAGTTTGTGAGGCCACAACACTAGAACCTGGCAAAGGTTCTTCTTCATCGAGCCATACTAGGTCGGGTTCCATATTTGGTCCGTCTGAAAATAGCATAAGGAGTTTTTCCATTAGCTACTATAACAAAATAGATTAGACAGGCCCCAGAGGTTTGCTCACGTACTGTCCGAGTTCTATCTGTTTTACAGTTGTTTTAGCGCAAATTCATGCTGTGATAAAAAATCCATTGGTTTAACCAAATGAATACGTTCTTTTTTACTTTTTTTTTTTTTTTTTTTTTATAATTAAAATACATAATTAAAAAGAGAATAGTACTGTGATTGCAGTACGTACTGCGTCTGAAGAAAAAACCACGTATTTCTTAACAATTTCGACTTCCTACCTTGAGGTTGTGACTGGGATGGCGTGGAACTCCGCGTCAATGACCGTGACCTTTGGACTGGTTGAACGGTTGCATTTTGATTATTTTTGCGCGATTCGCGCCACTTTTTCTTCAGTTTCTTCATCTTATTTTCGTAATATTCTTCATCGTGCTTCCTTTTAGGCATTTTTGAGGATAAAAACCGATAAAAATGAATTAAAATGTGTGACGCAGTGTGGAACGGCGGAGCACTCAAATGCGAATGACTACCCTCGTGCTGATCTAAGAAAAGTGACAATACAAGACGCGTTCAAAAAAAAAAAAAAAACTAAAAGTAATACTCTCAATAAAGTGCAGGAATGGCGACACCATGATGTGATACTACATGTGTATTTATGCTAATCTTGAGGACGAAGCATTTAAGTATAATAACCGGTATTTCACTCCATAGCACCAGTTAACCGGTCCATTTAACAGTTCACCCCCATAAACCATTTCTTGTCATCCATTTTACAATAGTTCCTATCACCTTCTGGGTGCCGCCTCTGGGTGCATGATCTATTTGTGCATTTAGTGGCGGTGCCTGGTTGGTGATCCATATACAATATAGCAAAACTCTCGAAAGGGCCTCTACGAGTTGGATTCGTCCCCTCGCACGCCTCTCAAAGGACCGGGCTCCATCCCGTGATACCGAAGAGTATTGAGAAACATAATAATAATAATAAATTCTGGGTGCATGATCTATTTGTGCACTTATGTGTGATCCATAAACAACTCTATAAAGGGCCTCTACGAGTTGGTTTCATACCCTCGCACGCCTCTCAAAGAACCGGGCTCCATCCCTTGGTTTTCAAGATAACGAGAAACATAATAATATTTTTTATTTATCTCCTAAAAATACATAATAATAATTAATTATGACTATAAATAACCTGCGCTGACATTCGCGCTGGAACAGGCGTCTATGTCCGCGCAGGTATTTTCTCTACATTTTTCGAACCAGCGCCAACAAGCGCTTGTTACCAGCGTTTTACGTGAATGCACCCTAACACTGAAACAAACTCAGTATTCCACAAAACAGACTAAAACGGACAAACAAATGCTTTATAGGAAACGAAGTAGGATTCTATAACAAGATCCCAGAAGAAATTTTGATCCTGAATGATAATGAGTTTAAAACTCGTATCAAAAAAGTTCTGATTAAGAAAGCTTATTACAATATTGATGATTATGTAAACGACAAAGACGCATGGAAGTAGTCTAGCTCTGCACTTAAGATATTTTTCATTATTTCATGTAATTTCATTTTTATTTATCTGTATATTGCTCATAGTATTGTCACCTAATTGTATTGTAAATATTGTAATATCACAAAACAAAGAGAAAAAAAAAAGAGAGATAAATTGTAAAGTAGAGTTTGTTACCCCTTTCTTCTCTACGCTGTAAAATCATTGCGAAAGGGAGTAGAATCATTTGACAGAGGAGGGCTCGTTTGGGGGCCTCTCCAGGCGACTATTGTCGTAAGGCAAGGCAAACATTTGTTTACCTGAGCCAATTGGTGGGCACCCTGAACTACCTCGCCTCTCACAGTATAGGATACTTTACCAAATAAGGTATCAATAGCGATTAGATTATATGTAGTCTAATTGACTTTCAATAAGTGATATCTTGTATCCTATATTGAATAAAGAATTTGACTTTGACTTTGACTTTGACTGACCTATCATGATCGCATTCCTGGGAGTTGCAGCCAGGCATATTGATCCCACCGTTGGGGTAGAAGTCCACATGACCCAGGGTAGGCAGGAAGCCTAGTAGACCAGCATTCGTGTGAATGATCTCTGTGTAGGCTCCGTCGTCTTCTTGGAACCTGTGCTCGTTCGTGTTCCACCCTGGGGATGCTGGGTCTATGGCTGTGGAATTCCTGGGTGTTAGTCTAGTCTTATTAAGAACTAGTCGACCCGGCGAACTTCGTATCGCGTAACCTATTACTATGTTGTGCATGTATTTATACTTATAGACCTTCCTCTTGAATCACTCTATCTATTAAAAAATACCGCATCAAAATCCGGTGCATAGTTTTAAAGATTTAAGCATACATAGGGACAGACGCGGGAAGCGACTTTGTTTTATACTATGTATTGATTGATATTGATGATGATTGATAATGATATTGAATTGATTGATAATGATTATAATATGGGAAAGATTTGATTTTTTGAATCGAATAAGCTCGGAAACAAGTAGTACGTGGTGAAAATTTCTTTCTCCATTATAATCCTTCATTCATCATCTTCATCAGCCTGTAAGAGCCCACTGTTGGACATAGGCCTCTTCTGTCGCACGCCATGCACCACGGTCCTGCGCCAGTCAGATCCACTGCCTACCGGCGACCTTTACTATGTCGTCAGACCATCGGGCTAATGGTCTGTTTACTCCACGTCGTCCACATTATCCCTTATGAACTAGAGTAAATAATACTATCTCAAATTTCAAACAGTGGCAACACTCGGGATCATACCTCGGACATACTCATACATACCCCACCAGTAGTGCTATTTGAGCCACCGCTCAAATAGCACTACTCAGGGCTTTATTAGGGAAACGGACACATTTGCAATAATGCTATTCGTCCTTTAAACCAAAAAGTCAAAACAATAATTTCTTTTTTACAAAAAAGGAACACGCCTTCAAAAACTGACACATACACCAACTGACCACTTCCTCTTTTTCAAAGTCCGGTTAAAATTTGTACTTAAACCTTGTCTTGAATGTAACAAAAACTTACCTGAAAACCGCATCAAAATCGGTTCAGCCAAACGCGAGATAATCGCGGACTAACATACATAACATACAGGTCAAACTGATAACATCCTTTTTTGAAGTCGGTTAAAACATGCGAAGTGGACGAAAAGCACTTTTGCGAATGATGCCGTAGGGGCAAAACAACACACCTGTGATATAACCAATGTTTCCATTGACGTTTCTGCCAATGATCCCTGACTGATGACCACCGAGGCTGTGACCAACGACGTGGAATTGGTTCGGAGTCTGGCCCGTGGTTTCCATTAGCCAGTTAATGAAACGGCCTACGCTCTCACCTGTAAATAAAGAAGTTGAAGGTCAAGGTTTAGTTGGATATGAAATTGAGAAAGGCAAGGAGTTAATAGAAATGTGTGAAAAAAAAACAATATCATAATGAAGGTTAAGCAAAACTGGTCAATATAGCTTGCAGCTATTTTTGGGGAGGCCTGTCCAGCAGGGGCTGTCTTTTGGCTGAGATACTTAATGATTTCTATGTATTTTTTATTTAATAGAAGTTATATTATCATGATGGTCACTGGGGCCGAAAAGTTCTCGATAAATCCTTCAATCTTCCGAAGTTGAAAAATGTTGAATACACGTTCATCATCATGATAGCAATCTTCATTATCAAATTCATACTTGGCGCCTTGCCTAAGATGGCGTACCAAGTTATATATGTGACAAAGTGACCATTTCTAGAACTGGCAAGAGGCGGCACTGGATCAGAAGGCTTCAAAATGTGTGAGGGAGACCTTTTCCCGGCAGTGGGATGAATAGAAGCAAGAACTCACCAGAAGTTACAGTGTTTGCGACAGCGGCCAGATAGTTGATGGTACCGGCTCCAGCGTTCCAATCTACTGAGATAACGTTCACGTCTTCTGCTTCTAGGAATGCTGTGATAATAATTTAAAAAAAAAAACTAAGTTGTAAAGTAGAGTTTGTTACCCCTTTCTTCTCTACGCTGTAAAATCATTGCGAAAGGGAGTAGAATTGACAGAGGAGGGCTCGTTTGGAGGCGTCTCCAGGCGACCATTGTCGTAAGGCAAGGCAAACATTTGTTTGTCTTGGCTAATTGGTGGGCACCCTGAACTACCTCGCCTCTAGCAGTATAGAATACTTTACCAAATATAGAATCAATGTTAATTATACTTCGTCGCTTCATTTTTCAGATATATTATTATAGAGATATTCAACTAGGTAGTCCTTTTAACCTACAAGGTAGCTTCGCACATTTTTAAAGAGTAATTGTATTTACTCAGTTTCCGTTTAGAATGGAAACCAAAAATCTTTTTTAATTTACGCCTTTTTACCACTTCCGGTGATGCCTTCGCTGGTGGAGGCGCGCTACGGTGTTTCATTCTTTTTCGTGCGAGGTAGCGAGCACGTCGTGTGCCATGCCGAAAAGAAGTGCACAGGAAAAAATAATTTTATACAAAGAAAAAATCCGCAAATTACAAAATATGCAACCTAGACGTTTGAGCAGTAGCTCCAGTGCTTCGTCTTCTGATACCCCACCACACGAAGACCAAGTCACTGAAGGTAAATTTAAATTATTTTTATATTCTTGTACTTAAACCTAAGTACCTAATAAGCTTGTACCTAAATAAATTTTATTTTTATCATAAAATTTAAAGTTGTGTTGACTGCGCGTCTCCAACGACTTTTTAAGCAGAACCTACATGTAATCCACCCTGGATAAGCATTGTTACTCTGCGACAAAAAATTAAATGCAAAATGTTCGTATTTTGTAAAAATAAACTGTATTATACTTATATATGAAAAAACAAAGTCGTGTTGACTGCGCGTCTCCAACGACTTTTTAAGCAGAAACTACATGTTATCCACTCAGGATCAACATTGTTACCCTGCGACAAATATTAAATTTCAAAATTAGCTTTTTCGTAACGAATTCCTGTATTATTTCAGGAAATTATAACGATTACTGGGCCGACCACGAGGCCGTAGAAAATCTTGACGAGGTTCAGGCGGACGTTTATGACGAGGCCATGACCGTCCCATTGGACAACCCACCCGCCGGAACAAGTACCGAGCCACAACCTGGCCCATCTACCGCTGTGGATGCAGCAGACCCAGCAGTTTCCGAGGCATCCTTGGATCCCGAAATATTAGCTGCTCTGGGTGAGTCGACCTCTGATTTACCCGAATTTGGACCCAAAATTCATGAAACTCTTTCGACCTTGTGGCTTCCTTTGCTAAAGAAAGGTCTTCCAAAAGAAGCCAGAGACAATATAAAAAAAGAATACCCAATACCAGAGAATTGTAAATTATTACAAGCACCTAAATTAAATGCTGAGCTCATCTCCGCCACATCCGACATAACTAAGAATCGTGATAAGAAGCTACTTAATTACCAGCAGCAGCTAGGCGAGGGAATCACTGCTTTAAATAAAGGCATGGATTGCCTACTGAAAAATGAGAACCGAACAAATACACTAAAACACCTTAGTGATGCGTGCCGTTTGTTAACGGATTTTCACTTCATGCTGACGGAATACCGCATAAAATTAATGACCCCTGGTTTGGATAAGCATTTTATCCAAGTAATACATGATTCAGAAAGGGATGAAACATTATTCGGTAAAAGCCTATCTGAAAAAATCAAAGCTTCAAAGGTAATTGAGAAGCAAGGGCTTCAAATAAAGAAGCCTGCTACCGCTAGGCCTACCGGAAACCCCAGATATCCAGGTCCACGTTTTACTTACCAGGGAAACTGGCCAGCTCCCCCTCCGCGTTACCTGTCGAACAGGGGGGGGCGGGGAGCCAACAGGAGGCCGCTAGCACCGACCAGCACGCTGCGCCCGCAGTACGCGCCCCCAGCCCCGCCGCAGCCCCGGCCGGCCAGCCAGCCGCGGCCACGTGCTCCGGCTCGGCAATAACCTCTCAGGTACACGCAGGTAGGGTACAATATTTTTATAACTGTTGGCTTAACATTTCCAATAACCCAGTCGTATTGGGATGGATAAGAGTAGGCTACAAAATACCCTTTTTTAAAAATGTTGTGCAACCATTCGTACCTAAAAATAAACTATCTTACACAGACACAATAAATATGCAATCAGCTATACACAAACTCTTAGATCTTGGAGCCGTAACACCTTGTGTTCAAACCGGTAATCAATATTTATCTAAAATGTTTTTAGCACCGAAAAATAGCGGCGGGTATCGGTTTATTTTAAATCTTAAATCATTAAATAAATTTATTACAAAAACCCATTTCAAAATGGAGGATTACCGAACAGCATCTAAATTAATTCCAAACAGTGGTTTTATGGCTACTATTGATCTAAAAGAGTCATACCTACTTATTCCAATGTGTAACGAAGATAAGAAATACCTACGGTTTCAATTTGAAGGTACCGACGGTATAAACCGTACCTACGAATTCGGAGCTATGCCTTACGGGTTGTCGGTGGCACCACGAGTCTTTACAAAAATTATGAAAGAAGTTATGTCTCAATTAAGAAACCGTGGGTATAATTCTGTTATTTATTTAGACGATATTTTGTGTATAGAAAAAAGTTTTCAGGATTGCGCCAATAATGTTCACGAAACATTAAAATTGTTATCTTGTTTAGGTTTTGTCATTAATTATGAGAAAAGTTCGTTGGTTCCCCAACAAATATGTACATTTCTCGGTTTCGAGTTCAACTCACGAAACTTGACCATAAACTTGCCAGACTTGAAACGTAAAAATATAGCACAGTTCATCGACAGATTTTTTCACTTAAAGAAATGTACCATAAGAGATTTTTCTAAATTGATAGGAGTACTGATCGCAGCCTGCCCTGCCGTTAAGTATGGATACGTTTATACAAAAATTTTAGAAAGACATAAATATCTAAATTTACAAAAGAATTATGATAATTATGAAGCCAAAATGACTATACAGAAAGTCATCCTAGATGATTTACTTTGGTGGAAAGAAAATCTTCCTTCTACCTACCAAAATTTGAGAACTCCAGACTATAAATTGGAAGTCTACACGGATGCTTCGATGACGGGCTGGGGTGCGGTCAGTCGCGACAGCAAGGTTAATGGTAGTTGGACAATTTTGGAACGCAAGTGTCACATAAATTATTTAGAGTTATTAGCGGTATTTTTGGGCTTAAAAAGCTTAGCTTCTGACGAATCAAACTGTGCGATACTCTTACGTGTTGACAACACGACCGCTATTTGTTATGTGAATAGGATGGGTGGAATTCAATTTCCGCACCTGAATGCTTTGTCTAGACAAATATGGCAGTGGTGCGAGCAACGAAATATCACTTTACACGCATCTTACGTAAACACCAAATACAATCGAGCAGATGTAGAATCAAGGAAAATTAATCCTGATACAGAGTGGGAGCTCTCTGATAAATCATTCAGCATCATAAGGGAAACCTTTGGTACACCGTCCATTGATCTTTTCGCTGCTCGCACTAATACTAAATGCACACGATATGTATCGTGGGGCCAAGATCCTGACTCTGTAGCCGTAGACGCTTTTACTATTAATTGGGGAAAAGACTATTTTTACGCCTTTCCCCCATTTAGCATGATCTTGAAGTGTCTTAGAAAAATTATCGACGAAAAAGCAAACGGAATATTTGTTTTCCCATACTGGCCCTCACAGCCATGGTTTCCGCTCCTAAAGAGCATTTCATGTTCCGAAATAATATTCTTAAGCCCGTCTCAGACTTTCGTTAAATCTCATTCCAGGGCGCAGCCCCCGTTCCACGGGAAGCTTACCCTGGCTGCAGCGAGGCTCTGCGGCGGGCTTTCGCGCGACGCGGCTCTCCCCCCGCCGCGCTTGATCTAATGTTGGCATCACTTTCACCCAGCACAGTTAAGCAATATAATGTCTCACTTAAACTTTGGTGGCAATTTTGTGATTTAAATAATCTAAATTTATTTGATACTACAGTTAATACTGTATTAAGTTTTTTAACAGAACAATTTAATAAGGGTTGCTCGTACGGGTCCCTGAATAGCCACCGCTCCGCCTTATCCCTATTATTAGGCGATCATATTGGTTCAGATCAGTCAATTAAACGCTTACTAAAAGGCGCATATAAATTGAAGCCCCCTAAACACAAGTATAATAGTACTTGGAATCCGCAGATAGTATTAGATTATATTTCCAAGTGGTATCCAAATAATGAATTATCTTTAGAAAAAATTACAAAGAAATTGGCTATTTTGTTAGCCTTATGTACAGCACATAGAGTGCAAACCCTTTCATTGATAAAAGTACATAATATAGATATTGGGAAAAATGGTATAAAAATTTTAATAAGTGATATTATTAAAACTTCAGGCCCTGGACGCGAGCAACCCATATTATTTTTACCTTATTTTAAAGATCGCATTGAGATCTGTCCTGCTACACTTTTGAGCGACTATCTTGATTTAACGAAAAAACTCAGAAATGAAAATGGTCCTCATAGTCTGTTTGTGACTCACAGAAGACCACACAAAACTGCCACTGCCCAGTCCATAAGCCGATGGATTAAACAAGTGCTGCACGAAAGTGGGGTAAACGTTGCGGTCTTCGGCTCGCACAGCACGCGCCACGCCGCCACGTCGACCGCCAAACTTGCCGGTGTATCGTTACACGTAATTAGGAAAACCGCGGGTTGGTCAGAATCTTCTAACACGTTCGCGCGGTTTTATAATAGAATTGTCACAGATGAAAGTGACTTTGCTAGATCTGTGTGTAACCAATAAAAACTGATTATTTTTATGTATGATTTTTCTAGAAGCATTGTTTAGTTTGGTATGCCTACCATACTTATGATACAGAAATTTATACTACCTCTGTTTAGATCATAATTTAGGGGTTCAATAAATGAAAGTCTTTAAATAACTGGGTTTATATTTATTACTTAAAAACAGCAAAACTTTTTCTCTAAACATCTACCTAGTTGAATATCTCTATAATAATATATCTGAAAAATGAAGCGACGAAGTATAATAGATGATTAAACGAACTTGTGAAGTTCTATCACTATTATACGAGTCGCTTCATTTGAAGATATATGGACTCCCTCCCTCCCGCGGAGCCCTAAAAGTTTTGCTGTCCATACTTATCTCTTAAAAAATGAAACACCGTAGCGCGCCTCCACCAGCGAAGGCATCACCGGAAGTGGTAAAAAGGCGTAAATTAAAAAAGATTTTTGGTTTCCATTCTAAACGGAAACTGAGTAAATACAATTACTCTTTAAAAATGTGCGAAGCTACCTTGTAGGTTAAAAGGACTACCTAGTTGAATATCTCTATAATAATATATCTTCAAATGAAGCGACTCGTATAATAGTGATAGAACTTCACAAGTTCGTTTAATCATCTATTAGATTAGTCTAATTGACTTTCAATAAGTGATATCTTGTTTCCTATATTGAATACTAAATCACTTTTTACTTTTACTTTACTTGAAGAATGTGCACTAATAATATGAAGAGACACGATTTGATTGGTAGTTTGCTTATGTGAATCGAATAGGCTTCCTAAACTACAAGATCGATTTGCAAAATCAGCGACAATCTTTTCTTTGAGTTAGGTAACTTAAGTTTTAAAATTCTTTAGGCCAGGATTAGGTCCGGAGTTAATCATTTCTGATTCGACCACGCAGAGAAACTCTAAAGTTAGCCCTTTGAGTAACTTTCAGCTTTATCTTCTTCTTTTTCTTCTTTCGATGCCTCTCCACTAAGAGGTTGGCCGTCAGCTCCGCAAATGCTTCGCTCTTTCTCCTGCTAGTCGAAAAAGTTGTTCTATGCTGGCAACTCCTGTCAACTCCTTGATGTTGGCGAGCCACAACTTCCTACTTCTACCAGCGCGTCTTTTACCCTATATCTTGCCTATTATTATAACTTGGAGAAGAGGGTATCGATATTCAGCTTTATGATAAGGCCCATATAGTGAGCGACCATGCGACATACCCGGAATAAGAACATTGTTGAAGTTTCCTAGTACGTTATCCAACCATCCGTGAAGTAGAATTATGGTCCTCTTTCTGGCATCGAAGTTCGTGAAGGCAATCAAGTTGGCATTGCCGGTGAGGATCGGCTGACTGACAGTTGGGTTCCCTCTGGAAAATAAAGTAAAACATAGCTTAACATAATCTCACGCCTGTATTCCCCTAATGGTTAGGCAGAGGTACCAGCTCATTGGCTGAGCCCACGAAAGGCTTTAGTGCATCGAACTGGAGCCACGTTTGGAAAAAAAAAATGTTACTTCTCTACGTATTGTTGTGGTCATAAGGCTTTTGGCTTTTGCACAAATTCCTAAACTCTCAGTCTGGGGACAAGAGGACTCTTCATTTGATATTAATCGTGTTATTCATAAAGATACAGTATGTTTTAAGTTGTTTTACTGGAGGTCTACTTCACTGGTTTGTTGTATGCCAAATACGTGACATCCAGCCTAAACTGACATGCGTCAAATAATTATAACAGGATATGGTAACGGCCATGCCATTCTTTATGATTTTTCGCATAGTAATAGAAGAAGTACATTACCCTAATCTGGCAAGAATATATTTTGATTTAAATATCTCCCATTCGTGACTCAATTGTATGTATTAGCGGGAGTCAAACCTTGGACACTCCAGGTAAGAGAACCACCCACCCTGGGCTTCCCGTACCACTGCTTCAAATCAGCCAAATCAGCATATAAACATAATAGGTAAACACTTACCTAGTAAACAAGTGATACTGATTCTGGGTATCAGGTGTGAACCGGGATGCCTCAGCCAAATCGCTGGCTTTCAGCCATAAGTCCACAAAGTGCGAAGTACCGTCTGGCCCGCGCATATACGTATATCTTTCTTCAGAATATTTCCTGATAATTGGATCGTAGGTCGGACTAGGTCGTGCTGGAATGGACAAACGTATAGTCAGTAAAGAATTACGATTTAATTACTTAAATTACTAGTTGGTAGTGTAATGCAAAGCTGTTTGGTGGCGGCATAGAAAATTACCACCCTATCTGCTGCCAGATGGCAGCAGATAGGCTCCATGGGTGTCATAAAAGGCTACTAAGGCCTCATGTTCGATATCGTAAGTAGACGCGGTGGCGCCCGCGGCAGTGCATGCGTTGGCGCCCGCATTGACTGTGCCAACGACTCTCCACGTCCTCCTACATTGCTATACGTTTGGTTTAATCGCGCCGCGTGCGCTTAAATTAGGCCTTAGAGAACGCCCTAAGGACGAGCTGCAGCATCCTTCATTGAAACAATTGAAGATAGAATAGCGAGGTTGGCAGAAGGTTAGTGATCACAGTATACCTCTTTTAGGTTTAGGGTCTTATTCTCTACGCTGTAAAATCATTGCAAAAGGGAGTAGACTCATTTGACAGTAGAGAGCTCGTTTGGGGGCCTCTCCAGGCGACTATTGTCGTAAGGCAAGAAAAACATTTGTTTACCTGAGCCAATCGGTGGGTACCCTGAACTACTTCGCCTCTCACAGTGTAGGATACTTTACCAAATAAGGTATCAATAGCAATTAGATTTGATGTAGTCTAATTGACTTTCAATAGTTTCAATAAGTGATAATCTTTTTTATATCCTTTTGATTTGATTCAACAAAGGACACTACTGACAGAATTTCCTGGCTCGGGCCGTCTCATACTTCTCCGAGAGTAAGTTATAGTTCGATGTCTTCAAGTCCGAACTCAGCTGAGTTATCAATAAAACGAGAATTAGAGCGAACGTTAAATGAGAACGATTTAAGAGTCAGTTTACACCGATGCTAGCGCCATTCTCCAAAACAATTATTTATCTTTTAAACTAAGACAAATATCAAAAATGTGGCACAGTATGACACTAGATAATATAGCCTAGTATTTTTAGGGCACTTCTTTAAAGTGGCCACTTTTGGAAACAATCTTTACTTTACTGTGATCAAAAAATATTTATGCAAGATTATCTAACTGTGCCACATTTTTCTTATTTGCCTCAGTTTATTAGATATAAATTTTTTTCGCGAATGGCGCTAGCATCGCTGTAAACTGGCTCTTAAGCTGTCAAATTGAAAACCTCTCATTGCAAAATTGGCGCTAGTATCGCGGAGATCACTGACGGAACACTCTTAAAATTGTCTTTACCTAACTGCCATCTATTTGTTTGCTCAATAAAACTTACCATAGCCAACCCCCACTATAGCCAGTAACAGAACAACACTAATTCTAGCCATTGCTACCTGAGCAATGGTTAGCCAAAAGCTTTAATTAAATACCTAGATACATACTTATATATACTGGATTGGATAAGATCTAATTTGATTACTGATACGTAGGTAATTATCAGTTTTTTTTTGTTAATGAACTTGTATTCAAGTGATAACAACAAATACCTAATTAAAAATTGCGCTGATTTTGTTTTTTTTTCTTAGAAATAACTAGTCGAACCGGCGAACTTTGTACCGCCTAACCTATTATTATTTTGTGCATGTATTATACTCATAAACCTTCCTCTTGAATCACTCTTTATTTTTTTTAAACCGCATCAAAATGCGTTGCATAGTTTTAAAGATATAAGCATACATAGGGACAGACGCTGAAAGCGACTTTTCTTTTACCCTGTATTGATTGATGATATTGATGAAGAAAAAAAAAAGTATATTGCCAAACTAACAAAACAAACAAAAGATAACAAAAAAGCAAAAATTATCCTAACGATATACCACTATGTAATGGTACTGTCTCAGCATTAGCTATGGATTAAAATTGAAATAGGTTATGGGTGGTTTAGTTGGTAACCAGGGTATAACTCATAGGTCTCCCTGCCGGCAGGTCTGAAGTTTGATACCCAGTAGCGGCATATACAATTGAATATTTTCAGACCTTGAATTTTCTTAATAAACTTACATAATGCTTTGAAAGGCGTTCTAAGCCGTTGTGGGACCAAATTTTTTAACTTATCTTTAGTTCTTCAATTTTTTATTATCTCGGTACCTTCTGGACCTTACAATTACAACTAATTAGATAAAATGGCTATGATATCAATAAAAAAAAAAACCTGTGCTGTAAATCACAATAATGATTTTTTGTCGAATAGATAAAGTTTTATCAAACGCATTTCCCGTATAAAGATAACATGGATTTTATTTTATTGTTATCTGATTAACTACATTCTAACGGTCTTATTCATAAAGATACAGTAGATTTTAAGTAGCGTTACTGGAGGTCTACTTCGCTGGTTTGTTGTATGGTAAATACGAGACATCTAGTCTTAATTGACATACGTCAAATAACTAAAATGCTCTTTAACTTTTTATGAATAAGAGGGTAAGTGTTTGTTATGATTACGTACGAAAACATACATCAATACACATACATTTCATCCGCAATTTCTCAAGAAACGTGTTTACCCGTGGAACGATTGCCTACCCTCAAACGCATTTAAATTATGCACAGTTTATGTGCGCACGACGCGATGAGGTTTAACAAAAAGTTTGTCGCAAAAGACACGCTTGGCAGGCGGGTTTTCGCATTGTGGCTCTTCAAGTATTTCAACGAAGGACGCTGCTGCCCGTCCTTCGGCTGTTCCCTTAGTCGCCTTTTACGACACCCGTGGGAGGAGATATTTTGGTGGTGGAATTTTTTGCCACCACTTGGCGCCACAATTTTTATCTTATCGTAAAATGCGTTCTGATTAATATTGTGTTATGTGAGCTATAAAAGAATGTTTGTTTTGAGAAATCGTATTTTATTGTAAAGTTTCATATGTATACGTTTTAAGTTGTTATACCTTGAAGTTGAAAGGTGGACACTTATACCCGTTATACGTAAAAAGAAACTGTTTTTTTTTTTATTTTGGTTTTTATATTACATAATTTATATAAGGAATTATGAGTTTAACAATATGTAAAAGTTTTTTGATTTTTGGTGAGTTTTCATACACATTTATTATTATTTTAATTTAATGGATATGATTCCACTTCAGTGGAGTATTTTGCCAATGTCAAGTTCACAAATTAGATTAAAAGGTTGGGCATAAAGCCCGGCAACGTTGTACGGTTATTATTAAGTTTATTGGATTATTGTTTTAAAGCCCGCTAACAAAACACGTGGTTTCGGAACCAACGTTAAAACAATAATCCACTTATGGCCTAGACTTATGCCCCGTTCCTAGCCTTTTCTCCAAAGATGACAGCACTTCCACAAAATAACGGTTTTTATTTTTTTGTAGCTTTATTACAATAGTTCAAAGGACTGAAATGCGGTTCGCTAAAACTTTAATAACGTAGAAATGAATTATAATGCTTAAAATTGATATTGCTTCACTAGATTTTGAGAATAAATATAACCCCCCAAAAATTTCTAACCTCATTCTTGGAAAACACACGTATGTGTGCGTTTATTCCGCTTTCAAATATTCATGATTTTCGTAAACTCTTACATTGCACCATTGGCCTGATGGTTGGGACAGTGGCTCATCAAATCGTAGGTCGGCGGTTCGAATTAGTCAAGGAATTTTCCAAGAATGAGGTTAGAAATTTTTGGGGGGTTCTATTTATTCTCAAAATCTAGTGAAGCAATATCAATTTTAAGCATTATAATTCATTTCTACGTTATTAAAGTTTTAGCGAACCGCATTTCAGTCCTTTGAACTATTGTAATAAAGCTACAAAAAAATAAAAACCGTTATTTTGTGGAAGTGCTGTCATCTTTGGAGAAAAGGCTAGGAACGGCGCATAAGTCTAGGCCTTAAAACGTAGTGATTTACCTTCTCTCTGAATTCACTCAATACTCAATTTGAGAGGTTTTCAATTTGACAGCACAGAAGAAAAAAACAAGTTTTATAACGTCGCTATCAGATGGCGCTCTGCCAGGAGCAATAGGTCAAAATGAAATGAATGATTGAATAGTTCAAAATGAAACATAAAGATAAAATTTAACTGAAGCAGTAACGGAGTGGGTGAAATTAAGATTTATACTTAGCAGAAAATGATCCAATCCAAAGAGTCAATACTCGATTTCCCAAGGACCGTGTATAAATAAATTTTATAATTTAATTTTAACTTGTTTGTTTTAGTTATAGTCTGCAAAGTTGGATCATTTTCCAATGCAGAAAACAGGCCTCCCTGGCACAAGCAGAGGCTATACGCCGAGACAGCAAGACTCCTCGACTCAGTGCTGAGAAAGGAAATAAAAGAAAATAATATCGATCTAGATTATTATAATATTAATGCGCATAGTAAGCATAGTCAGTTTAACGGGCCACACGGTGCGACAATAGCGCCACTTCCTTTAAATAATTATATCTTCTAATGTGGCTACACAACCTGGTTAAGGTTGAGGGACTAACAGGATGAGGTTCGATCACGCACGACCGGTCGGTGAGGCGATTTGTGAGGGAGGCCTATGTCCGTAGTCGACGTCTATCGGCTGAGATTATGATTATTAACATTAATATAAAAAAGACTCATAATTATACCTAGCCGTTTTCATGTGAATCACAACACTGCAATACAATCTGTGTGTGAACAATATAGTCACCCCTATTTTTCCACCCTTAGGGTTGGAATTTTATTTCCAATTTTTATGGGACCAACTTCAAGGTACCCTGTCGATTAAAAAAAGAATTATCAAAATTGATCCACACAGTAAAAAGTTATGCGTGATCATACTTTAAAAAAAAGAAATATGTACGCGACGAATTGAGAACCTCCTCCTTTTTGTTTTTTCGTCGGTTAAAAATCTGTACCTAATGAATTTCGCGAATTTATGTAGTCTTTTGTTTGGAAATTATAATAAAACTAAAAACTTTGTGTCTACAGGCGCAGATAACGATGCAAAAAATATTCATCAAAAACCCAAACGAAATCGTGAGTCAATAACAGCAGTACATGATGACGTTGAGAAAAATGTTGAAAAGAATGTTCTAGACGTACTGAAGCTACTACAAAATAGCTATGACCAAAAAAAGTTGCGGAATGAACTGGAGAAAGCTAAAGTTAGGATGTAGATGTACAGTGGCGGACACGATCGGCGTAACACTTCCGGTTTTTCTGTATTGCACAATAGCTCTTGTTCTTTGGCAATACAGTCTAGGGCTGACGAAACCATAGACAAATCTGTTACTCCCTCCTAGTCCGTGACTGTACTATGTTCGAAATCCAGAAGTATAAACGTGAATTTCAACGCCAACATAATAAGTTAAGTTAATAAACTTAAAGAAAAACCTGTTTGTTTTAATTCCTTTAGTTTGTACTCGTTATGGGTTGCCTGGAAGAAATCGATTAAAGCGATAAGGCCGCATATTTGCCTTCTTTCTCTGCAGTTCGAAATATTACTGTACAGTGGCGGACTAGGAGTGCGTAACAGTCTTAGAATTAGTCTATGGTTTCGTAAGCCCTAGACTGTATTACCAAAGAACAAGAGTTATTTTGCAATACAGAAAAACCGGAAGTGTTACGGTGACCTAGAGCGCCATTGTACCTGTATTACGTAATTATTAGGTCCCCTTGAGGCTGCCCCGCGATCTCACCCGCGCAGATTTCTCATAACACAAAAATCCAGTTTTTTCCCGTTCCCGTGGGAATTTCGGGAAATCCCTTCTTAATGCTCACCTACACCCCCCAAGGAACCCACGTGCCAAATTTCAGCTTTCTACGCTCAGTAGTTTCGGCTCTGCATTGTCTGTCAGTCAGTCAGTCAGTCAGTCAGTAACGGAAGAGTTTTATATATATTGATTACTTCGATGTTTTGTTTTATTTTTATTGTTTTTTTATTATGCCTAAGGCTGATATTCAGTGTTTGTAGGTTACTCGGTCGAGTATCATACTCGGACAAGTCGTTCCCGAGTACTGATTTTCCCTCCCTCCTCAGACTCGTTCCGAGTACGAAGCGAGTTTTAAGCTTTTAAGCCATAGCACAGCTAAATAGCGCCACCCGAGAAATATATTAATATCTTCTAAACTAAGGCAAATATTAATAAGGAGCTGTCCCGGCTTACTTCGTTACGCCATAGAATATAAGATACTACAAAAGACTTGGCTCTATAGACTTTGTTCTTTTGACTGCCCAGAATGGCTGAATAAAAAACAAACAAAAACAACAAACCACCTAACAAAATATGTAAACAACGGAAAAATATTGCACCTTTGGTTATATTATTTGAGTTTAGGTAAGGATCCCTAATTTTTTTGAAAATCTAATATAGCCTATGACACTCACACCAGTGAAAGAATTTTTCAAATCGGTTTAGTATTTCCGGAGCCTATTCGTTACAAACAAACAAACAAACAAACAAATCTTTCCTCTTTATAATATTGGTATAGACAGATGTGAAACACCCCTATTTAAGTTACTTAATGTAGTCTAGCCTGTGGACTAGCACAACTTTAGCTGTGCAATAAATGGCTTGTATATATAGAGCACTAGCCGACCCGGCGAACTTCGTACCGCCCAACCTATCAGTATTTTGTGCATGTGTTATACTTATAAACCTTCCTTTTGAATTACTCTATTTATAAAAAAAATACGCATCAAAATCCGTTGCATAGTTTTAAAGATATAAGCATACATAGGGACAGACGCGGGAAGCGACTTTATTTTATACTATGTATTGATGCAAATTGCACCACAAAAATTGTAAATAATGTACCAACCATGAATTATGCTTTTAATAAATACTTACTAATTATAATATTCACCACAAGACAACTATAGCGCGATGTAGAAAAAAATGCGCCATCTGGTGAAGATTTATTTGAATCAATTATCTCACGTTTCAAAAATTTTCAAGGTGAAGTTATAAATGTCCAGGAAAACTAGGGAGGAATGTATGGGAAGAGGTCACATTAAATCTAATTTTGGGGATTCTTGTACGGTTTTTGGTAGATGTTTTTATGACAAATATGAATATCTGATAATCCCCAGTTTTTCTATACCAATATTATAAAGAGGAAAGATTTGTTTGTTTGTTTGTAACGAATAGGCTCGGGAAATACTGAACCGATTTGAAAAATTCTTTCACTGGTAGGAAGCTACATTAACCCCGAGTGTCATTGGCTATATTAGATTTTCAAAAAAACTAGGGATCCTTACTTAAACTCAAATAATAAGGTGCAATATTTTTTCTGTTGTTTACATATTTTGACAGGTGGTTTGTTGTTGTTGTTTGTTTTTAATTTGGCCATTTTGCATTTTGGGCAGTCAAAAGAACATAGTCTATAAAGCCAAGTCTTTTGTAGTATCATAAATTCTATGGCGTAACGAAGTAAGCCGGGAAAGCTCGTAATAATACGTTTAAATAATTAAAATACATTAAAGTAAATTTTCCCCAGAAAAGCGATTTTCTAAGTCTGTGATTTTGCATGTTAAAGTTAAAAAAAAACTACATACTTTGTATAATTCTTATTTTTTAATAAAGTTATTTATTGACTATAATAATGTGGCCATCAGGTATGTATATGCCAAATTTCAAAGTCCTATTATTTAAAGTTTGGCTTCAAACAAAAAAAAACTATTTTTGGGTATTCCTCGAAAGCCTTAATACCTAGGACCATTAAAACTATTGAAAAGCATTCGTAAACGAGTACTTTACATTTACTGTAAAAATAAAAAAGATACGAATTAATGCGACCTCACAAACTTTATTTTGCCTGGACTATAAAGTAGAGACCGACCGAAGTTCGGTTTCGGTTTCTTTTCGGCCAGATTCGGCCAAAAAATCTAATTACGGTTTCGGCTAAAAACGGAAAAAACTTTTGCCAAAACCGAAACTACATGTTCGGGCGTCGCTCGGCTTACCTATCTTGAAAGAATAAGGCGATACAAACAAAAATACAAATAAACAATCAAATCTTTATTATTGGTATGGAAGATAGATAGATGGCATAACAAAGTTCGCCGGGACAAGACTGTCGTAACAAAATCAAATCAAATCAAATAATTCAATATTGGATACAAGATATCACTTATTGATAGTCAATTAGACTACATCTATCTAATCGCTATTGTTAACATATTTGGTAAAGTATCCTATACTGTGAGAGGCGAGGTAGTTCAGGGTGCCCACCAAGCGGCTCAGCTTGCCTTACGACAATAATAGTCGCCTGGAGAGGCCCCCAAACGAGCCCTCCTCTGTCAAATGATTCTACTCCCTTTCGCAATGATTTTACAGCGTAGAGAAGAAAGGGGTAACAAACTCTACTTTACAATTTATAACATAAACTAGAGGCTGCCCCGCGGTTTTTCCCGCGCAGATTTCTCATAAACACAAAGTTCCAGTTTTTTCCCGTTCCCGTGGGAATTTCGGGAAATCCCTTCTTAGTGCTCACCTACACTCCCTAAGGTACCTACATGCAAAATTTCAGCCCGCTACGCCCAGTAGTTTCGGCTCTGCGTTGTCTGTCAGTCAGTCAGTCAGTCAGTCAGTCAGTCAGTAACGGAAAAGTTTTATATATATTGATAATAAAATGAAATATACATTATAGTATTTTTTACATGTTTAATTTTATTATTCTTTACTCAGTGTAGATGATGGGGTAACTGTGTGGACCAGGGCATGAGTCGTTTGGTTCCCTTCAGGCATCCTAGTTGATTTGAATTCATCATCAAACGATAGAAACTTTAGTGTATCGTGAATCACAGATCTGTAAATTTAAAATACAAAATAGTAGCTTATGCAACAAAGTAAAGAGATGTATTTAATGAGGGTTGTAACTTGTAACCTTACCCGAAACAGAAAAACTTTACCCGAAAGTTGTATATTATACTGCTTTTTATTACATCCAACAAAAAAAATCTCATATAAAAAATCAGAACCAATGCACATACTCTAATAAAAATTAATCTAAAAATAAAATTTTACAGTAATTACCCAGTATATTCAAAAGCCAAATCCAAAGCCTTGTTATTTAAGACAGGAGACAGCCTATCCAGCTGTTTCTTTCTAAAGTTGTCGAGAGTTTTAGTTTTGTTATCCACTCTTTCTTCTTCAGTGGCGAAAGTGGTCGACTCCTCATTCCTTCTACCGCTCTTGTCTTTGAATAGTTTTACGTTACCAAAGCCGTCTTTGTATAATCTGAATCAATTAAAGATGAAAGAAAATTAAAAATGCTTTATTCAATATAGGATACAAGGTATCACGATATTGTAAGTCACTTTAGAGACTAACCCTGTTATTCATAAAAAGTTAAAGAGCATTTTAGTTATTTGACATATATCAATTTGGACTGGGTGTCACGTATTTACCATACAACAAACCAGATAAGTAGACCTCCAGTAAAGCACCTTAAGACCTACCGTATCTTTATGAATAACACGGTAAGGCTGACAGTCAGTGATTGGAGGCTACTTAGTCAAGTAAGATACTCGGACAATTCGTTCTTGAGTACTGATTGTTCTGGTTAAGCTGTCTTGTACTCCGTCAAGCGTATAATTCACTGTCTCGAAGTGGAAACTCGATTATCAATCAATCATGTTGCAGGAGATGGGCTGGTCGGTATGACGGCTCCGAGAAGAGCGACGGAAATTGGGTGTACTGTTTCCGTCGCTGAGCGTTGGAAGACACAACCACGCTCCGGAGGGACGACCACCATGTCCCCCCGAGAAGAAGCTTAAAAGCCGATGCTGGAGGGGGTCGCGGAGATGAACCAGCTCGAATGGATCTCCGTGACCCCTTGCCAACAGCCGAGCTAGACACCGGCGGCTCCCAAGGGGCCGCAGAGCACTCCATAGGAGCTTCCCGGCCATGGTTTTTTTTCAAAAAAAAAGTGGTTATCGATGCAGACATTAAACGAAAAAAGGTTACCTGTCGCTATACCCATGACTCCGCAGTAATGAAGCTGAGATGTTTGGATTCTGTGCCTCGTCCTGCTTTGGTTCAAGACTCTCCACACCAAAATGTTCCATCACCATGTTTTGCACCGCCATCTTTAATCTTTGCTGCTGCGCCGTGATGGCTTGTATGTATGCTTGTGTGAATCTTTCGTTGTATAAGTCTTTTAGAGTCTGTTTAAATAAAGTTTAGTTTTATAATCATCATAGACTGGTGGGCCAATTGGTGGGCCTGAACTACCTCGCCTCTCACAGTAAAGGATACTTTACCAAATAAGGTATCAATAGCGTATAGATTAAATGTAGTCTAATTGACTTTCAATAAGTCAAAATCAAAAATCAAAATCAAAAAATCTTTATTCAATATAGGATACAAGATATCACTTATTGAAAGTCAATTAGACTACATCTAATCTAATCGCTATTGATACCTTATTTGGTAAAGTATTCTATACTGTGAGAGGTGAGGTAGTTCAGGGTGCCCACCAATAGGCTCAGGCAAACAAGTGATATCTTGTATCCTATATTGAATAAAGAATAATTTGATTTGATTTGACTGCTCCGTAGCTCAGTTGGAAGTGATGTGGACTGAGATGCGTGTGCACCTGGGTTCGATTCACGGCTTGGCGAATATTGTTATGATGAATATCGATGTTTGTTTCAGGTCTGGGTGTTATGTTCGTCTCTGTCGTCTCTGTATATGTTTCGGGCACCCTAGATACAGGTTCTTCCTAGTTAGAGGCTCTGAGTGTGATGCGTTGTTATTATTTTAATAAATAATATTGCCTTGGAAATAATCAGTCCTCTAGCGGGACTCTACTCTCGATACAAACCACAGATGTAAGGATCTTTTTGTAGGCTGCTGTTTGACGAAAATCCAAGAGTACAGATTTGAAATCTTTCCCATACAACTTCCGCGACTCGTCTTCAATATCATATCTTCTTGAAAAAACTGTTGCTAATAAAACTGATAATAAAAAATAAGTATTAATACTAAAACCCTAGAAATACCACCACCCCACTTATTTCAGCCTAAAGTCGTCCACTCGTCGTCGTCTCTACCACTAAAGTCGTCGAGACCGGTCTTGAGCGACCCTCATCTAGTATATTCCCGCAGCCTTCACCAGGTCGTCTGACCACCTTATGGGGGTCTGCCTACTCTGCGTCTTCCGGTTCGCGTTCTCTGCGTTTTAAGAGTGCTTTGTGTGATCTCCTATACTGAAAGTGGTGTCATATGAGAACACAGAATCGATCTTATTAAGCCGATGGTGTCTTGTTACCGTCAATTAAGCTAATAGCGTTACAGCAACGCCTTTGTTACACCTTATACAGATTTTATTCAGCTTGAGGCAGTATAATAAGCCAGAAAGTGCACTTTTTCTTCGTGTTACACCTTTTAACTATGATTTAACAGTGCCGATTTATACCCTTGTGACTTGTGACTATTTATAACACCATTCTGTGTTACTTGGGTATGGAATTATGGTTCCTAATTATGCAGCTTTCTTATCGAGATAGGTAGAATAGCAAAAACTTACCAGTAAAGCAGAATACTTTAAGAATATTTATTTGTAAAACCATGTTATTTATTACAGCTACCTATATATATAAAAACTGTAAGTGTGTAAGAAATCAAATTTTATGACTTGTTAAATAAATTAGTTTTTTTTTTATTGTTGGTTTCACTGCGACGATCTGTAGAGTTTGATGCGAAAAGGGCTGGATTGAATTTGTTCGTTCTGAAAAGTCGGTATTTACAGATTATAAATGTGATTTTCTTAGCTCATCATACCAACCATTTTTTCCTAAGTTCGTTCCAAATGGCTGCCAATAATATATGATACGGAAGAGCTGATTATTGTGATATATTGTTTAAAAAAAAACACATTTCAGTATAGATTTAAAAGTTTATTATTAAAAATAAAGTTATTAAATTATCAAAAATATATTGATTACCTATTTGAATCTTAGGCACAGCGCACATTTGGATTAGCGAAGAAATCGAGAAATGAAATCATAATAAATTTAAACTGGTATATTCTAACTTCTATGACACAATCACGTGGTCCGTTCTTTTACCTTTGCAATCGTTCAAGTGATTGAAATATGTACCGTAAAAAAATGCTATGCTAATAAAACCATTCGCGATGGGATCGGTTGCTATTCGAGATATGACCCATTTGCTTTTTCACCGACTTCAAAAAAAGGTGGTTACCAGTTTGACCTGTATGTATGTATGTATGTTTGTCCGCGATTATCTCGCGTTTAGCTAAAACGATTTTGATGGGGTTTTCAGAAAAGTATTTGTTACATTCAGAAGAAGCTTTTACTTTAACCGACTTTTAGTTGGTTTATTTTTACTAACTTCTAAAAAGAGGAAGTTCCCAGATTATGTATGTGAATTGTTGAAGGCCAGTCTCATTTTGGAAAAAATAAATTATTCGAACAAAAGGGATATTGACGATTTTCAATCCCTTGACCAATTACAAATTTAATCAAACGCAACTAAAACGTTTTAAACCATGTGCCAAAAAATTTAGAGCCCATTTTAAATTGATTCCTTCCGGTTTCTTCGCCGAGCTTCGCCACCTTCTGCGTCGGGCCTAAAACTCGTAAACCTATGTGAATGCAACGGCAGCAACAAAGTATCTCGACGGTAAGGCGTAAAGTGCAGGGGTGCGGGGGGCACCACACGCCACCCCCAAAGAAGTGGCCCCCGCGACGCGCCACGCACAGCCGTCGCGGTACTGGATTGGGCCCCCTGAGTCACCCTGTGGACAACGTTATACAATCAATATCAATCAATATATATAAAACTCTTCCGTTATTGACTGACTGACTGACAGACAACGCAGAGCCGAAACTACTGGGCGTAGCGTGCTGAAATTTTGCATGTAGGTTCCTTAGGGAGTGTAGGTGAGCACTAAGAAGGGATTTCCCGAAATTCCCACGGGAACGGGAACAAACAGGAATTTTGTGTTTATGAGAAATCTGCGCGGGTGAAACCGCGGGGCAGCCTCTAGTCAATATATATAAAACTCTTCCGTTACTGACTGACTGACTGACAGACAACGCAGAGCCGAAACTACTGGGCGTAGAAAGCTGAAAATTGGCATGTGGGTTCCTTGGAGAGTGTAGGTGAGCACTAAGAAGGGATTTCCCAAAATTCCCACGGGAACGGGAAAAAACGGGAGTTTTGTGTTTATGAGAAATCTGCGGCAGATGTCTAGGGATATGACTGCTCCGTAGCTCAGTTGGCAGTTATGTGGACTGAGACGCGGGTGCACCTGGGTTCGATTCCCGGTGGGGCGAACATTGTTATGATGAATATCGATGTTTTTTTCCGGTCTGGGTGTATTGTTGGTCTCTGTATATGTTTCGGGCACCCTAGATCTTCCTAGTCAGGGGCTCTGAGTGTTATATTATACAAGATGAGTCTTTATAAAGTGCACATAAGATTAGGGGTGATACTTGACCCAATTTTATCGACAAATTAAATAAAAAATAAAAAAATATTGACATTTTAATTTTCAAATTAGCAACTGTGCTTATAGCATTATAATTTCTGAACTAAGTGCTGTATCACTTTGAAATAAATGCAGTAAGTAATCATCACAAATGATACGCATTAGCGATACAATTAAAAAAATAATAACACTATTTGCCATTCATAAAAAAAAAACAAAATGTTCAGGAAATTGCATATTTTTTGATATTTTTTTTTAATTATTGTCAAAAGTCTAAAAAATAACACCGTATTAAGTTATTATTTTTATTTGTTCTTTTTTTTTTGTCGATAAAATTGGGTCTAGTATCACCCCTAATCGTATGTACACTTTATAAAGACTCACCCTGTATAAGAAACATTTCGTGCAAACATCTCATTTAGATTTATTCAGCCGTTTCGGAGGTAAGTGCCTTTGACAGACAGACGGAAGGACGGACGGACAGACGGAATAGTCATATCAATAAGGTTCCGGGACGTGTACCCGAAACTTTGAAAAGAAAGAGAAAAGACAAAGCATTAACCTGACAAGTGTCCTTCCCGCCATTATAGTCTCCAGCGCACAGCTGGCTTTCTTCTGAAGGTCCTTGGGGCAGACGTCTGGAGGTTCCAAGAACTCGGGCACAGTCTGACATCTCCCATACAGGAAGGGACACCCCTCGCAGCTCGCTCGATTGGGCACCATCTGGAAGTTGCGAAAAAGAAATTAAGAGATTTCAGCTGAAAAACGTCAACTGCTGGATGTAAGACTTAACAAATCGCAATAATGACCGGCTCTGTGCGATCTTCATTTAGTGCACTCCCGTTAGCTTTTTTTTTTAAGGCGGGGAAACTCCTAACGAGTACCCTGCAGCCTCGGGGGGAGCCGCAGAGTTATTGGGGTTCCCATTTCGCACCCACTAATACCCCGCTGGTGTCCTTCTAGGCTGTTAGCAGAAGGGTCGCGAGCAGTGACATTTCTCCGCGACCCACCCCAGCATCGGCTGTAGAGCCTCTTCTCATGGGGACATGGTGGCGTCCCCCAACGCTCGACAGCGGAAACGGGACATACGCGATTCCGCCGTCCTTCTCGGGGCCGTTATATGACTACACGAGGCCCCCGCCTCGTGCACCCAACGACCCCGAGGTCCCCTCTTAGTCGCCTCTTACGACAGGCAGGGGATACCTCAGTCCTATTCTTCGGCCCGGTACTGCAGGGCGTGCACTCCCGATACCTGCACCAAGTCGTTGAACTGTATAATCTGCGTCTGCTGGTGCGCGGACGCCATTTGAAAACTTTTGGTCCTAGCGACCATGTGATCTGCGATCAAATTTTACTCCAAGGCTTATTCAGTTTGATTCAATTTTTTGATAAAGCCCAAAGTATAAGCGACCATGTTTCGTAATAAATCAAAAAAGAGATTCAGCTCACTTGTTCAAGCTTATCCGATCCGTATTGCGCATCCCTTTATCCGCATCCGTGCTGCGTGTCCGCTCCTAACATCACTGGCCGGGGACGGGCGGATATCTTGGTGGGGATGCACCGACGACGGCCCTCTTGCGATGTAACTCGTGTGTGCGGTTTACTTTAACTTGTCTTATTTTGTGAATAATTAAATCCTATATTGAAATTGACTCTTTAATTCGAAGTCTAGGGCTCCGGGGTTTATCAAACTAGGACCTAGGCTCACTATATGGTCCTTCGAGAAAACTTGAAAAAGCGACTTAAAAATCCGTCCGGTTCAACTTAAGAAGTGACGTCGTGCGATCGTCCTACATCACCAAAAATCGTTTTCACAAAGCGATTACGAAGATTATAAGAAGAACTATAAAAAATCGCGTACCTACAAGAGGTTTATTCGCGGCCGGCGGACCGGAGAACATAGAAACTGCACACGTGAACACGTGGTGACCGCGTGCAGCGCACCACATTTTGGCATATTTCTGCGAGGGTCTTCAGCCTACTGGTGTTTTTGGGCAACCTGAGCAATCTACTGCATCGCATCCAACTTCTCATCGTGTTTTTATCACCGTGTCTTATAAGAAATTGTATCTTCGATCAAGAAAGAAGACGGGTTGGACATTTTGTTGGATTGGCTAAACCGTGAGATCGTTCCAATTACTTACTTTCCCTAAACTTTACCAATTCAAAAAAAAAAAAAAAAAAAATTTTTTATACATCAATTGCATATCCATATTTTTATAGTCCAGGTACCCTGTTAATTTACCGCTATAACTTGTTATCAATTTTCCCACGCTCACAAATACCTAGTGTTCCCTAGGACATTGCCCTTTGTTATTATATAACTGCATTCCATACGGCCCGGTGCCGGGCAGCTGAGTGTTATCAGCATTTTTTGTAACTTACAATAGATAGTACCTATACTATACTGTACCGTTGCATTATTCTCGTATATGTCTTGCTAATATTGTTTAATAGCGCATATCGAGACTTATAATTGAATGCATCTTTAATTTTGATCATTTAACTTTGTTACATAATACATAGTGCATTGGCTTTTTTCTGTCATTAGTTACTAAACAAAAAATTTACATTAATCATTAATATGTCTGAAGCAAAGGCGAAAGATTTAATTAAAAGACGCGGAGGCTTGAAAGCGCAAATAACTCATTTTAAGAAGTTTATAGAACCTTTATTAGAGAGTAGCAGCAGTCTGTCCAAGCACTCGGTCAAGCAAATAGAAGTAAGGCTTCTTAAACTTAATGAATTAATGAATACATATGATGGCTTACAGACTGAACTGGAAATGTTGGTTGAGGACCCCGCCGAGCAGTACGCAGAACGCGAGTTGTTTGAGGCGCAATATTTTGAGCTGCACGCCGATGCAAACAACCTAATCGAGCAGTTCTCGCATAATCAGATCGGGAGCGCTCAGCACAGAGGCGCACCTTCAGTCGTTTCCGAGGTAGGCACTGGTGTCACACAAGCACACACTTCACACAAACAAAATAGTTGCGTTAGATTGCCTAAAATTGATTTGCCACACTTTGAAGGAAGCTATCAACATTGGCTCGAGTTTCGCGACACCTTTAAATCATTAATTCACAACAACGATAGCATAGATGATATTAATAAATTTCACTATTTACGCGCGTCACTGAAGGGCAGTGCCGCCCTTATAATTAAAAGTTTAGATTTTTCGTCTGAAAATTACCGAGAAGCGTGGTCGCTTCTGTGCGGCCGGTATGACAATAACCAGTTGCTGATTAGGAATCACGTCCAGGCACTTTTTTCTGTCGAGCCTATAACAAAGGAGTCGAGCAGATGTTTACGTAATTTAATTGATGTTACTAATAAAAACTTGCGGGCACTAACTACACTAGGCCAGCCAACTTCTAATTGGGATACTCTTTTAATTCATATTCTGGCGGCAAAGTTAGATAGTGTCACAAGTCGTGAATGGGAAGAATACAGGTCTTGTTTAGATGAAAACCCATCATATACAGTGTTTATGGGTTACTTAACCAACAGAGCCGATCTTCTGGAAACCATTGAGGAGTCCAAATGCAACAAAGTAAAGGTTGATCAGCCGTCAACCAAACCAAAAAGTTTTTTCGTAGCCGCTGGTAAGATAAACACCATAATGTCTTGTCCTATGTGTACCCAGGAGCATTATGTGTATAATTGCGAGAATTTTAGAAAACTTCCCGTTGAATCACGCATTGAAAAAGCGCACCAATTTAAGGTCTGCCTTAATTGTTTACGTCCAGGTCACTCATCTTTTAAATGCAGCCTCGGACCTTGCAAATATTGCAAAAAACGGCACAATACTTTGTTGCATAATAATAACGCCGCTGATAATCAACCTGTTTCTTTTAATACTGAGAATGTTGTCTTGAGTTGTCAACAAACATTTAAAGAAAGTTCTGTTTTACTTTCCACAGCTCTTGTCAGAGTTTTAGACTCAAAAGGGAAGCCACATTCCGCCAGGATGCTGCTGGACAATGGGAGCACGGCCAATTACGTTACCCAGGATTTGTGTGGTAAGCTCAATTTGCGCACTCACGATACTAGCTCCAAAATATCGGGTATAAATGACCAAGCAACCAATTGCACACAGTCTTGCTCTTTGACAGTAGAATCTCGGCACAATGGTTATAGGATGAACGTGGAATGTTATGTTTTACCACAAATTTCAAAATCGGTTCCATCTGCGTATGTTAACGTGGATAATTTGTCTTTGCCATCCCACATTTTCTGGGCCGATCCTTCGTTTAATGAACCCTCCACTATTGATATTTTAGTAGGAGCAGAACTATTTTATAGTGTAACGAGTACAAATAAAATTGATTTGGGTAAAAATAATCCAACACTTTATGAATCAAAGTTTGGTTGGATTATTTCTGGCCCTGTGTACCATAGCCCTAAATCTACACCTATTTGTTTGTTTGCCAGCAGTTTGAATGATCAAATTGATGGTAATCTGTGTAGGTTTTGGGAATTAGATTCTGTTTTGCCAAAACACAACCTATCTCCTGAGGAGAATGCATGCGAAAAAATATTTTTACAATCCACAAAACGTGACCAATCTGGTAGATTCGTTGTCACAGTGCCTCTGAAAGAGTCACCTGAAGTTCTTGGTAAATCTTTAGACATGGCCAGGCGTAGATTTTTTTCACTAGAACGCAAGCTAGATAGAGAACCGGAATTTAAAAAATTATATGTTGATTTTATGACCGAGTATGAGTCACTCGGTCATATGACTGAATGCTCACCCCATGAATTGGGTGTCGAGTATTACTTGCCTCACCATGGTGTTTTGAGGGAATCTAGTACAACTACAAAGTTGCGTACTGTATTTGATGCTTCCGCTGTTACCACTACCGGTAAATCATTCAATTCTATACAAATGATAGGACCCACTGTCCAAGATGACCTGCTCTCTATCCTGTTACGTTTTCGCCAGCACCGGTACGTCATTACAGGAGATATAGAGAAAATGTATAGACAGGTTCTTATAGATAAATCACAACGTCCATTGCATAAAATTATATGGAGGTCGGATCCGTCTCTGCCGCTGAAAACCTACCAAATGAATACTTTAACGTATGGGACGGCCTCAGCGCCATTTTTAGCCACTAGGTGCTTAGTTCAACTAGCTGATGAAGCCACAGATTCTGAGGTAAAGCGAGCTATATCACATGATTTTTACGTTGATGACTTGTTAAGCGGGTCATGCTCTATCAAGAGCACAGTAGAGTTATGTAGAGGCATTATGGACACATTAAATAAAGCTAAATTCAATCTACGTAAATTTCATTCAAATAATCCTGATATATTAAAAGCGATTGCCGGGTCTGAAAACAGCACTGAAACGGTTGACTTGAGTGCCAATGAAATGTCAAAGACACTTGGTCTTAACTGGGTTTGTAACACAGATACCTTTTCATTCTTAATTAACTTTACAAAACCTGAAAAAATAACTAAACGTCATATATTATCTGTTACTGCTCAGGTGTTCGACCCACTCGGCTTAGTGTCACCATGCATTTTAGAGGCAAAGATCCTGATGCAAAGTTGTGGATAAACAAATGTTCATGGGACGAAATAGTTCCCGATGATATTAAAATAGCATGGCTAAAATTTGTTAACACGTTGCCACTATTAAATAATATTAAAATACCTAGATGGGTCTTGTGTGACTCACCTTTATTCATACAATTTCATGTTTTTTCTGACAGTTCTGAACGAGCTTTCGGAGCTTGCGTGTTAGTACGCTCCGTGTCTACGACAGGTTCGGTTAGTGTTCCTTTACTAGCGTCAAAATCAAAGGTTGCTCCTATTAAACCAGTCACAATGCCCCGTCTGGAGCTATGTGGAGCGCTGCTAGGTACAAGACTGTGTGCAAAGGTTCTGGAATCGTTAACCCTGAAGCCGCGTGAGTGTGTATTTTGGTGTGATTCCATGATAGTGCTCGGGTGGCTTGCCTCATCTCCAGCTCAGCGTAAGCCTTTTGTACGCCATCGTGTCGCTGAGATACAGGAAGGTTTTCCATACAATACTTGGCGGTATGTTCCTTCCAAAGAAAACCCAGCCGATCTAGTTTCCAGGGGAATGAGCGCTGATGAGATAGGTAATTCCATGATGTGGTGGTCAGGGCCATCCTTTTTATTAAAAAATGAGTCAGAGTGGCCCGCAATGCCTAACGTTAAACTAACCGAATTACCGGAAACTATTCAAACTTTTCATTTGACAGATGATTCTACACAATCAAATATCTTCCTCTCTATTATAGAGAATAGTTCTGACTATAATAAATTGTTACGAAAAATTGCATTTATTTTTCGATTTATTGAAAACTGTCGTCAAAAATCCAAAAATTGTTCTCCCTTGACCTTTGATGAATTAGAAAATGTTTCAAAATTTTTAATGCGACTTGTTCAGTCACAATCTTTTCCCAAAGAGTACGAATGCCTTAAATTAGGTAAACCTTTACCTCCTAAAAATAGACTCTTGTCTCTTACTCCCTTTCTAGATCAAGACAGTCTCATGCGAGTGGGAGGAAGGCTTAATGATTCGCATTATGATTTTAATGTGAAACACCCTTATTTGCTATGCAGCAAACATAAATTTTGTGAGCTACTGTTACGTGATTTTCATAGCAAATTACATCACGCAGGTCCTCAACTGCTTTTAGCTACTGTTAGGCATAAATACTGGCACCTGGGTGGTAGGTCACTTGCCAAGAAAATAATACATACCTGTATTAAATGTACTCGCTTCAGAGGCGCGACCGTACAGCCTATGATGGGCAACTTACCCCCTCAACGTGTTCATTTGGAATTTCCCTTCTTAAATGTAGGAACCGACTATGCAGGGCCAATCTTGATAGCTGACCGAAAAGGAAGAGGCTGTCGTCTTGTAAAATGTTATATATGTGTGTTTGTGTGTTTAAGCACCAGAGCTGTTCACCTGGAGCTTGTCTCGGACATGACTAAAGAAGCTTTTATTTCAGCCCTTAATAGATTCGTGGCTCGCAGGGGCAAACCTCAAACCATCATGTCCGACAATGGCACTAACTTTGTCGGAACTTTTAATGAATTGGCCAACTTACTAAAGACTGATTTTGTTTCAGACCAAATGACAGAAGAACAAAGTTGTAACTTCGCCTTCATCCCAGCTTACACCCCCCATTTTGGCGGGATATGGGAGTCAGCTGTAAAATCTATCAAGCACCATTTGCGCCGTACACTTGGACTGACTCACCTGACCTATGAGGAAATGGCAACTTGCCTTATTCAAATAGAGGGAATTCTGAACTCTAGGCCCTTGACTCCAATTTCTACAGATCCCTCTGATCTTGTTTGTTTGACCCCAGCTCATTTTCTAATTGGACGTTCTCTCATGTTTGTGCCTTCTCCGCAGGTGTCCAACGAGAAGATTACTTCGATGGATCGCTTCAGGCGAATCGAATGTCTGAAGCAACATTTTTGGAACCGCTTTACTAATGAGTATATCTTTTGGCTCCAGCAGAAAACCAAATGGTTCCAAGAGAAAGGGCAACTCCAAGAGGGATCCATGGTGGTGATAAAGGAGAAAAATCAACCTCCGCTGATGTGGCTGCTGGGTCGTGTCGTCCGTCTTCTACCTGGAAATGATGGCATCTCTCGGGTTGCGGATATCAAAACCAGAAAAGGAATCCTGCGTCGCGCCTTTAACAACATCTGCCCTCTACCTGTATCAACTTATTGAAATTGAATATTTCAACGCGGGGAGCATGTTCAAGCTTATCCGATCCGTATTGCGCATCCCTTTATCCGCATCCGTGCTGCGTGTCCGCTCCTAACATCACTGGCCGGGGACGGGCGGATATCTTGGTGGGGATGCACCGACGACGGCCCTCTTGCGATGTAACTCGTGTGTGCGGTTTACTTTAACTTGTCTTATTTTGTGAATAATTAAATCCTATATTGAAATTGACTCTTTAATTCGAAGTCTAGGGCTCCGGGGTTTATCAAACTAGGACCTAGGCTCACTACACTATACTTAACAACTTTGCCAAAGCAACCCAAATATTTTATGGGAGGCTTGTTACGGTAGACCTTTTACATTTATATTTCTACCATATTCCCAGAACTAAGATTTAGAGACCCCTTCGCTCCACATTCGTACAGTGGCGGACTAGGAGGCCGTAACAGATTTGTCTATGGTTTCGTCAGCCCTATACTGTATTACCATAGAACGAGAGCTATTTTGCAATACAGAAAAACCGGAAGTGTTACGCCGACCGTGTCCGCCACTACAAATTTTTTATAGTTTACTGCTAATATATGCGTAGACTCCCGTCGTGGTAACTTTAGGAACTAACTAGGGTAAGAATGATGATGACAAAAGTGAATGTAAACTCACTGAATTCAGTCCTGCCCCATCCAGTGGCTGTCATCTTTGTGCCCGGAGGCGGCGGTGGGCCGATGCAAGCTGGCCTTATCGTATCTGTAAATCTATTAAAACAATAAAATACTATTTACGGCACGGCAGCTTTAGCGTCTATTTGGTACTACTGGTCGACTAAGAGCCAGTTTACAGCGATGCTAGCGCCATTCGTGAAAAAAATTAATATCCTCTAAACTAAGGCAAATATCAAAAATGTGGCACAGTATGACACTAGATAATGTCCCCTAGTATTTTTAGGGCACTGTTGTATATCTTTTAGGTTGAAGACCAAAGAAAGCTACAAAGTGTTGCTAAAAGTGGCCACTTTTAACAATCTGCAACAATCTGTTTATAATTTTGTTATTTTAAGTTAGGACTACTTTCCTGTGCTCAAAAAATACTAATCAAGATTATCTAATTAACACTATAATAAACACATCACACTCAGAGCCTCTAACTAGGAAGAACTTGTATCTAGGGTGACCGAAACACACACAGAGACGAACATCACACCCAGACCGGAAACAAACATCGATATTCATCATATCATTATTCGCCCCGCCCGGGAATCGAACCCGGGTGCACACGTTTACTCAGTCCACATCACTGCCAACTGAGCCACGGAGCAGTCAAATACATCTAATATCTAGTGTCATACTGTGCCACATTTTTGATATATGCCTTAGTTTATACAAGATATAATTTTTTTTCGAGAATGGCGCTAGCATCGCGGTAAACTGGCTCTTAATAAATACTTACATGACTTTATTAGCCAGCTTCAACAAAGCGATGTCATAGTAGGCGACGGGCCGTTTGTATCTAGGATGCCGTATCGCGACAGATATCTTGTATATCTTTGCGTCTCGGCCGTTTAGGTAGGACGAGCCTAGTTGTACCACTTCTGGAGGTCCTCTGTAAATGTAGAGAATAGAATAGAATAGAATAGTTTATTTTCCTTCATGTGGTAGGTACGAAAAGGTGTTCTAAAAATGTATGAGCAGTACATGAACCCTGTAAGGGCACTGATAAGTATATCTTAATAATTTTTTTTTTTTTTAAAAGAGATCCGCCTTCAAAATTGACACATACATAAAACTGAGAACTCCCTCTTTTCTAAAGTCGGTTAAAATTGGTACTAAATTTAAACCTTCTCCAGAATGTAGCAAATACTTTTGTGAAAGCCGCATCAAAATCGGATCAGCCAAACTCGAGATAATCGCGGACAAAACATACATACCTCCTTTTTTGAAGTCGGTTAAAAAAGAACTTACGTCTAACACAGAGTTTCAAGAACTTAACTTAACATGTATCATTTTATGAAAACCAAACTGAATAAGAAGCCAAAGAAGTGCATTGAACCAAGTGGAAATCAATTGTCTCTGCCTACTCCGATGGGGGACAGGCACGGCGTTATGTGTGTATGTATGTAAATGCACAAAATCCCTATTTCCCGTTCCGTTGAGAACAAAGGACCAAAAAAGGAATTAAGGCCAGGCATGAAAAAAATTCCACCATCGCTCTCCGTCCAGTTGTGACAGACTGTAATGTAAGAGCTATAGATCTTTTTTTCATTTATGCTTAAATTTGTTTAACACAAAAAAATAGAAACATGATTAGACAAAATTTTCTCGATACAAAAAAATCCTAAAGTTTCCTCTATTTTTTAAAGGCCCCTATTTACACTAGTGGTAATAAGAATATGACGACCTAGAATTAACAAGTACAAGGAACAAATTAAAAACGGTGCGAAACTAGCGCCACTCTGGATAAACAATTAAAATCTTCTAAACCATGGCCGAAATAAAAAATATGCGCCTTTGAACCCTAGTTATATAATCTTGCTGAGAATTTTAAAGGCTCTTTTGTGTAGCTTTTAGGTTCAAAATCAAAGAAAAAAACCGTTAAAGTAAAGTAAAAGTAAAAAATGATTTATTCAATACAGGATACAAGATATCGCTTATTGAAAGTCAATTAGACTAATCTAATTAATATTGATACCTTATTTCGTAAAGTATCCTATACTGCGAGAGGCGAGGTAGTTCAGGGTGCCCACTAATTGGCTCAGGCAAACAAATGTTTGCCTTGCCTTACGACAGTGGTCGCCTGGAGACGCCCCCAAACGAGCCCTCCTCTGTCAAATGATTCTACTCCCTTTCGCAATGATTTTACAGCGTAGAGAAGAAAGGGGTAACAAACTCTACTTTACAATTTATCTCTCTCGTTATGAAACTAAAGTGGCCGTAGGCAACGAACGGTTTTGTTCCTCGATTTTGAACCTGAAAGCTACACAAAAATGCCTTAAAAATTCTAAGCAAGATTATCTAGGGAGCCAAAGGCGCATATTTTTTATTTAAGGCGTGGTTTAGAAGATATTAATTTATTATTTATCGAAGAGGCGCTAGTATCGCACCGTTTCGCCCTTTAAGCCAATCTATACCAATATTATAAAGAGGAAAGATTTGTTTGTTTGTTTGTTTGTAACGAATAGGCTCCGGAAATACTGAACCGATATGAAAAATTCTTTCACTGGTAGGAAGCTACATTAACCCCGAGTGTCATAGGCTATATTAGATTTTCAAAAAAGTTAGGGATCCTTATCTAAACTCAAATAATATAACCCAAGGTGCAATATTTTTTCCGTTGTTTACATATTTTGACAGGTGGTTTGTTGTTGTTGTTTGTTTTTTTATCAAGCCCATTCTGGGCAGGCAAAAGAACATATCTATAGAGCCAAGTCTTTTATAGTATCATTCTATGGCGTAACGAAGTAAGCCGGGAAAGCTCGTCTTTAATATAGGTTTACACTTACGAAGCAACAGCATTATCCCTGTCCTGAAAAGTGCAGTGAGCTGCCGTGAGGACAAACTGGTCACTGATGAGCGATCCACCGCACTTCCACGAGTAGCCACGACCCTTAAAATAAAATAAACAATCATAATAATTTTTATTACAATCCCTGCAAATTACCTAATTATTTCTTCAATAGTAATATATCTGTGTATGTACATCAATTTGGAGCAAAGAACAATTTAGAGATACATTTTGACACTTTGGAATGCTACTCCGAACTTAGACTCGACCCATGAAATTTTGAATAAATTTTGCTGCCCTAAAGCACACCTCGGACACTTCATAGAGAAAAGCGCGTTGCTTCGCGCACAGCCGAAACTCGTGTACGTGCACGCGCACCATGCTTGTGTGAGTGAGATGAGACGTGCGACGCTGCTTTATTTGTACTACTGAGCGGTAACTGAGAGGTATCCGAGAGAGGGGGAACCTGACTTGTTGAGGAAGGCAGGAAGTGTCCATACTATTTATTATACTGTGCCTAAAAGTATTAGATAATACGGATCATATTAATAAAAGTACTGACTTGTTCAGCTCGCCAACCAACGGCTGCACTGTGCGGGTATTGGTCCACGGTGACTGTCTGCCCCCCGACAATAAGTGGTGTGGGAGGGGCCGCACATGATACGTTAACACGCACGGCGTCCGGCGAGGGCAAGAGGGGGATTGCTTGCACTTGCTTCTGACTTAGGGTTTTGTATTTGTCACACACTGAAAGATAGGAGGAGGGAAAAGAATAACTAGTAGAAAGATTTTGGGGGGCGTCCTCAGGCGAGTGCATTGTTGGCTTTACTAATCTGTCTGATCCGCGGCATGCAGCGCCAGGGTGCAGTCTGGGTCGCGTAGCATAGACCTGTCTACGTACAGTGTTCTGCTATTATATTGCACTGATCTTTTCCGGCTTCAATTTGATACCGCAAATTTCACAGTTGATACCGGCTTCAATTACCGGCGGGGAGAACATTATTATGATCCCGATTTTTGGCTCTCCTGAACATTTTTGGTAAAACGAGTTACTAGGTTTTGATTTTGAGCAGCCGATATAATGTAGTATATTTAATTCTGTGTAGTAGCTAGCAGCCTAATCGTTAGTTTTTTGTTTTTGCTGCATGTCTTAGTTTAATTATAAAAACCGTTCTTTTTGTCATCAAAATTAATTTAAATTCTGAATCCTGCATGCTTATTTCTTGTTTCAATGAAATAATAGTTAGGTAGTATTTTTCTAAATTTGTTGCTCGCGAAGAAATAAATATGTAATATAAATCCGTCACTGGCCTATTTCAAAATGTATATTTACTGACTTAGAATTAATTAACTTGTGGCTGTGGATTTTGTATACCTAATAAATAAATGATGAATATCGATGTTTGATGTATTGTTCGTCTTAGGTTCTTCTTAGTTAAGGAGTCTGAGTGTGATGCGTTATTATTATTATCAATATGACAATCGATAGAGGTCCACTGCTGGACAAAGGCCAGCCCCACAAATTATCGCCACGACAACCATTGTGGAGGGAGTTAGCCGTAACCGCCACGGTTGGCGATCGCAGTGTGGCTCTTCAAGTATTTCAACGAAGGACGCTGCTGCCCGTCCTTCGGCTGTTCCCTTAGGCGCCTTTTACGACACCCGTGGGAGGAGATGGGTGGTGGATTCCTATGACGCCACCACACGGCCATTAAGAAAAGTGTAAAACACGACTGCTCCGTGGCTCAGTTAGCAGTGATGTGGACTGAGTAAGCGTGTGCACCTGGGTTCGATTGTTGATATGATGAATATCGATGTTTGTTTCTGGTCTGGGTGTAATGTTCGTCTCTGTGTATGTTTCGGTTATCCTAGATACAGGTTCTTCCTAGTTAGGGGCTCTGAGTGTGATGTGTTATTATTACTATGTAATAACTTAAGTAGGTAATTTAATATATTAGGTACAGTATAAGTAATTAAACTTACTTCTCTCAACCAAATCACTAAATCTCCTCTTCTGTACTTCACTCATTTCATCTTCATCAGGTCCTGTTATCAGCTTAGTCACATCATGTTCTTCTGGAAAGACCAGACCATCAGTCGGTCTTTCCGTAGTCCTTCTTAAAGGTTTATTTGTTATTGGTGGTCCGTTAAAGTAGACCGGTGGTTTTACACCCGGTCTATTGAAAAATGGATTAGAAGTTGTATATTCTGTAGTAGGTTTTGTTGTTCTGCCGAAGTTCTTTTCTTGTCGATTGTAGTCTGTTCTAGTTGGTTTTGTTGTATATTGATTGTAGTTGTATGTTGTTCTGTCGGTGTGTTGTTCTCGATTGTTGTAACTGGTCTCAGTGTATGTTTTGGATGGTTTTGTTGTTTGTTGTTGTTTGGGATATTTTGTTGTTATTTCGTTGTATAACGGGCCTGGTGTATAGTAGTCTTCGTAGATGTTATTGTTTTTGTGGTTATCGAAGATCGGTTTCGTTTCGCGCTGCCATTGATTGTTTGTGCTTAAATTATTTTCATTTTCTTTACGTCTATTACTGTCATTTAAATTTGTATGTCTGTTATTATTATTATTATTAACATTTCTACTATCGCTGTTTGTATTTCTATTGTTATTATTTAAATTACTGTTAGAGGCTTGATTTTTTTGACTAGAATTATTCCTCCTTGCGGGTTTATGCGTTGTTGTAGACGAACTACTGAATTTATTATTTTTATTATTATTCGTATTAAAGAACTGTCGCTTGTTGTCTCTTTCTGGAACATCAAGAAAGGCAGAGAAAGGAATATCTTTGTTTATAGCTGCGTTAAATACTGTATCGTACTTTTCAGTAGTTGTTGTTGTTGTCTTCTTATTGTTGTTGTATTTGTTGTTGTTTCTGGTGTTTCCGTTTGCATTGTATATTTCATATTCGCTTCCTTTTGGTATAATAGGTTTCAATGTTGCCGGTTGGACGTTTTGAAATCCCTGGAAGTTTGGAAAGAAATCTGAAATAGAAACAAAGTTACTTACATTAAAATTTGAGATATAAGTAAGTAAGTTAGTATACAATTTCCCATTTAGGTAAGTTAGTACCTTTACTTATCAATACAATAGTATCAAGCAAATTCACTTCCTGCGTCTCTCCCTATAAGTATGCTTACATGTTTAAAATTCTATTCAACGGATTTCGATGCGGTTTTTTTAGTAAAGATAGAGTGATTCAAGAGAAAGGTTTATAAGTATAATTACATGCACAAAATAGTAAAAGGATAAGCGTTACGAAGTTCGCCGGGTCGACTAGTTGTTAGATAAAAGTGGTAGCAACTGGCGTAGTCGTTTAATTCCTGGGGGTCCAAAGTTCGATCCCCAGTTGCGGCACTTACAACTTCGAATGTGGCCACCAACGCTTACGATGCTTCGGAAACAGACAGTGTACAGTCGCGGACTCGTTCAGCGTAACACTTCCGGTCTATCTCATTGCAAACTATCGTTTTTAAAAGACAGAGTTACCGATTTTGTGTATATATTCAAGGATTTAGATTTTTGGCCTTACACCCCTTGCCCTTGGACCCGTCTTCCAAAAATGTTGTATTACAATATGTGGGTGGGATACAGTTTTTTACATACGCGAAGTCATTTAAAATTAAACAAAAATGAATACTTTCGCCAGAATAAATAAAAAACACAAAAAAAGCGTCATACTAAGAGTTTTTCTTTAATAAAATTTATTGAATGAGGAATTTAAATATTTTGCGATATTATCCTCTCGGTCACTTTAAATCACTCACTCTGTTAAGAATAATAAAATAAAATAACAAATTCCAGCATAACATCAATTGTGTGTTTACAAGAATTAATTAGAATAGTACCATTAATCAAACATTTGAAGCATCCATTAAAATGCAATTAACCCATTATTAAACTGCTGTTATTATCTTACGTAACCAATCATTTATCATGCATGATACAGCATGCCCTTTTTTTTTGGCGGGGAAACTCCTAACGAGTACCCTGCGACCCCGGGGGGAGTCGCAGGTTTATGTGGGGTTCGCAGCCACTAAAACCCCGCCGGTGTCCATCTCGGCTGTTGGCAAGGGAGTCACGGGTGATCTTTCGATCGTTGTGTTCAACTCCGCGACCCCCTCCAGCATTGGCTGTTTAGCCTCTTCGCAAGGGGACAAGTGGTGGTAGTCCCCCCTGAGCGCGGATGGCTCTTCCTACACTCGACGGCGGAATCGGGACACCGCGTTCCGCCATCCTCCCAACGACCCCGGGGTCCCCTCTTAGTCGCCTCTTACGACAGGCGGTGGATACCTTAGTCCTATTCTTCGGCCCGGTTCGCAGGGCGTGAGACAGCATGCCCTGTCTTATTCTAGCTAAGGAGCGTAGCTAGTACAGTGGTGGTCTAGGACAGCGTAACAGATTTTTCTATGGTCTCGTGTGCCATGGTCTGTAATACCACAGTATCATAAATAGTAAGGTAGGTCCGCCTAATAAGGTCCGGCCCTTAAAATTTCCTATTTCGAATATTTCAATTTAGCTAAAATTTTTAGGGAACGTTCCACTTTGATCACTAATATAAGTATACTGACATTTACCAGAGTCCCATCACCATTTTGACGGTTTTTCTGTGTTGCAGGAGCCACGTGGAACGTTGATCAAAGTGGAACGTTCCCTAAAAATTTTGGCTAAATTGAAATATCCGAAATAGGAAATTTTAAGGGCCGGACCTTATTAGGCGGGCCTACCTTACTACATGGTATAGTATATAGTATGTGCACTCGCCTGCCTCCCTCAGCAAGTATGGCTCCTCCGCTCTCGGTTACCTTTCAGTTACCGCACAGTACAAAGCAGCCTACCAGTACAAGTAAAAGCAGCGACGCGTCTCACCTCGCTCACACAAGCGTGATACGCGTGCACGTACACGAGTTTCGCCTGTACGCGAAGCAACCTGCTTTTTTCTATGAAGTGACCGAGGTGTGGTAATGCTAACACCAAAAACCAAGGGCTAATTTGCAATATAGAAAAACCAGAAATGATACGCCGTCCTTGACCGCTACTGTACAGTCACGGACTAAGAGGCCGTAACAGATTTGTCAGCCCTAGACTGTATTACCATAAAACATGAGCTATTTTGCAAGACAGAAAAACCGGAAGTGTTACGCCGATCGTGTCCGTCACTGTTATATACTTACTAGAGTGCGTGCCAACTAAGTCTGCGCGCGGGAAAAACAAACTAATTTGCAATCGGTCATACTTACTTACAGCAATTTGTTTAAATGGCGGACGTCAAGTATACAGTGGCGCCCCCAGTGGCGAGCAAACTTAGCTGGTGCGGACTCTAGCTTCATCTAGGTACTCAGTCTAGGTACCTTTGATCTACCTCTTCTTTACGTAAAGAAATATCGACATCGTTTAGGTCAGGTGTCGCAAGTGGGAAGGTCACTGATGTCGATCATTAATAGTTCCCGGAGTCCTTTTTTTATAACGCTTGGGTTGGCGTCGGGGGTATGTGGGGCTCGCACTCACTATAACCCCCCGGCAGCCGTCTTGGCGCTTATGGGAAGCACCCCGGGAACCGATAGCGTCCGAAGTCCTTCCCACGCTCAGCTGCTATCAGCTTCGTGCTCGGGGAGGGCATGTTGTTTTGACACTGATGTCCATCATCAATAGTTTCCGGAGTCCTTTTTTATAACGGGGGAAATGCCTATCGCATTTCCCGACGCTCGGGTTGGCGTCGGGGGTATCGCACCCACTATAACCCCCCGGCGGCCGTCTTGGCGCTTTTGGGAAGAACCCCGGGAACCACGACACATTATAGCGTCCAAAGTCCTTCCCACGCTCAGCTGCTATCAGCTTCGTGCTCGGGGAGGGCAATTATTCCCTCCCCAGCTCGCTTTTGGAGCTGCGGCGGCACAGTGCCACAAGCAGAGCTGTGCCGCCGCCTATCTCGGGGCCGTTTGATGAGTGTATCGGGGGCCTCCGCCCTTCACACCCACGACCCCAAAGACCCCTTTTAGTCTCCTATTACGACAGGCAGAGCATACCGTCTTCCCAAGAATCGCCGAGACGGGGCCCTAAATTCACAAAAATGGGCAATTATTTTCTTGGTATGAGGTTTCTGCTTTTTCATAATGTGTTTAAAAATAATATAATCATTGTCGAGGGAATTGTAGAGGCAAAAATAGAACAAATGCCTTCGTGAAGTTTTTTTAAATGTGGTTCCTACCATCGGTTTCTTAAATAGTAAATTGTAGTTTTTTTACTTACCAAAAAATTGTGATTCTATCCTTGTTATTACAGTAAGTAACAGTAGAGATGCAAAAAGACTTCTTTTTGCCATCTTGCCCCGTCATAGTCTGAAATAGGTATATAAACTTATCATCCTTCAAAGCGCAAAGTCGAAATTTTCTGACGACTAAGTCGACTTATACGAGTTTTAAGACGACTTATAAATGATCCATACTAATAAGTATTTTAATAGGTAAGGTGTAAACAAGTGCAAAAGTATCTCTGTCTATCTGTGTATAATGCGATCACGCCTAAACTACTAAGCGGATATGTCCGAAAATAGTGCGACACAAAAATCGATTTTATTTGTGTTTTTCGAATACTGACGGGCCTCGCCGCGGCCTTTTAAAGGCATGAACGAAATGAAGTAGGTCTATTGGTACAGTGGCGGACTAGGAGGCCGTAACAGATTTGTCTATGGTTTCGTCAACCCTAGACTGTATTACCAAAGAACAAGAGCTATTTTGCAATACAGTAAAACCAGAAGTGTTACGCCGACCGTGTCCGCCACTGTACTTACTAACCTATGCATAGCATTTTTCTAGCTAAGGTATAATGTGTTCTATATCTAGAAACAAAACAAGGGCGCAGTTATAGAAGCTCGCACAGGGCGCAGAACATGCTATTTACGGCACTCAGGGCGCAGACTTAAGACGATAAACGAGAAATAAATCAAACGACCGAGGAACAAAGGATGTCCTTTTCCCTCAAACATACTTGTAGTAATTATAAATTGTAATCACCTATATTAAGTCTATTGATTGCAATAAAGAGTATTTCTATTCTATTCTATTCTATACTTACTGAGGGAAAAGGACACTCATATGTCAGTAGCCCACATCGGTTACTACATTTTATTGGAAAAAGAAATAAATATTAAATATCTTTTTAATTATTACTTTTAAATCAAATTTGAATTACCAGAATTTGATATACTTTATTATCATTATTCCTATGTAGTTTCAACAGAAACTAGTAAGTAATTTCGAAGAACTAGCTATTCCCGTTTTTTGGAAAGGTTATCTTTGACGAAATAATGTATCGAGGTTTTTTGATTCCACTAGTGTATCTTAATTATAAAAAAACTTTGTTATATCCTCAAAAACGTTTTATTAAAATTCCAGATCTTTATCTCTTTTATAGATTAAGAGAATTACTTGATTTAAAAAACCTACAAAACTCATATAGCGTCTTAAGTAAGTACCTACTTACCTAGTTATTAATTAAATCGATAACATAAACAGTAAAGTTTTAATAACTATTAATCTTCTACATGAACAGCTATAAAAATATTTGAATAAAGATTGCATACAAATGGCTTTTAATTAAGGAGATTTATACTATAAATAAACGACTTTGTGGTTTTGGGGGACCTGGGAAAAACAAGTTTTGTTTAATAAAAGTATCGATATTTTACGTTAATACAGTCATGCTTTTAATTTAGGGCAAAATACCCAAGGTTTTGTGAAAACCCTTGTATAATTTTTTTAAATTGTCATAAGATTGTCATGTTATGTTACCCACCTTCGCAATCAGACAAGGAAAACTTCTTTGTAACACGCACGCAAGCAAAATGATGCAGAATTAAGTTTATAAAACAATTATACACAAATTGCACCATAGATTTTCACATTTTAGCTAAAAACCATCTTTAAGTAAGCAGTCAATGTGAAATTAAAATACACTGAGGAGGCTTTATAGATTTAATTACTTAAAAAACACCAAGAAAAAAAGTTACAGTCCTTCTAAATTTTTTTTTTTTGCTATCAGGTTTAACCGGCCAGTACCGACGAAAAAAAAACACAAACGAAACAAAATACGAAATTATCGATTGATGTTAAAAAAAATGGCGACTGTTTTTCTTTTAGATCGACTTTTAATTTATTTTAATTAAATTAAAAATGACGCACGTCATTGCTATAAGAATAACGCATCCGGACTGAGTTGTGTCGATTCTTGATGTGAATCCATTAAGGTTAATTAAGATAGGGCTGAGTAAAACTATATACTTTGCATTACTGCAATAAAACTACTTTAACTTTGATGTCTTTTCTACCTTTACTCAAAAACAACTGCTCCTATATTACGCTTTTGCAATTACTGCTTTTCCTATTCTTTGCATTTTTGTTAAAACTGAGGAAGAAATGCATTAATTGCAAATATGGCCCTAATGGTACCCAACGAGTACCTATGATCGAAATTTCGTTACTTCAATTTATAATGATGATTAATACCTATAATTAATATTAAGTTTTTCAGCAAATGATTCTGCAATGTCCCTTTGTCTGCAACTTTTACGACACCCACGAGAAGAGATAGGGTGGTAGAAGGTATTTAGTGCTGCTTTATTTAAATATCTACCTACTAGAGTAAAATAAATAATACTGACGACCCTAGTAACAAGTGTTTATGTATAAGTATAAAAACTGGACACTACAACTACATTAAACGACGACGCGACGGTCTGGCGTTTGTGGTCAAACAACTAGGTAGATGACACACGCACGACCGCTCATTACTACCGCTCGCAACACAGATAAATCTAAAAATAAATTGTTTCCCTTTTTTGTTTTCTCGCCAGAATTATGTTACAGCATAATAAATAGTACTTCATACAGTATGGGCACTCCCTGCCTACCAGTACAAGTAACAACGCAACGTCGCACGTCTTATCTCACTCACGCAAGCATGATACGCTTGCACATTCACGAGTTTGAGGTGTGCCAGAAGCAGAAGGTACTTCCCTACGAGAAAGTTCAGTCCTTTAGGACAAAATCGGTGAATTGTAGAAACATTAAAGTATTAAGTCTAATCTAGTACATAACTAGGACCCTTGTTACGAGAATTATAATGAAATTTAGTTATTTAAGTATTACCTAGCCACAACCTGTTTTAATTGCGTATTCGAAAGCGGTCAAACAACAACAACGCTTCACAATCAAGACCCTTAGATTATTAATAAGATATAATAAGATTAACTGTTGATCTAGAAATAATGAGTCTACTATATATATAAAAACTAGAGGTTGCCCCGCGGTTTTTCCCGCGCAGATTTCTCATAAACACAAAAATCCCGTTTTTTTTCCGTTCCCGTGGGAATTTCGGGAAATCCCTTCTTAGTGCTCACCTACACTCCCCAAGGAACCCACGTGCCAATTCTATACCCAGTAGTTTCGGCTCTGCATGTCTGTCAGTCTGTCAGTAACGGAAGAGTTTTATATATATTGATAATCGTGGTTCGTTAGTCTCACTAAAACTCGAGAACGGCCGGGCCAATTTACCTGATTTTGGGGCTCAAAATGTTCGTAGTAGTCTAGGGAAGGTTTAAAAGATGAGAAAATTTGGAAAAATTTAGGGGAAGTTAGTAAAAACGACAACTTGATGTTCCATATAAAATTGTAAGGCGCGATACCAAGTTCACCGGGACAGCTAGTAAAAGATAAAAATCTGTGTGATAACTCTATTAGATGCCTGGAAGAAATCACTATCGCGCATTGCCCAAATCTTGACTGCTCTACGTAGCTACGACGCTAGAACACGACGACCCAGCTTGAACACGGACAACGACGGACGAGACCTGTGACCATGGCTGAACTACGGAAGGAGAGCCGAGAGATAGCAACTTGAGAAGGCATCCTGAGAGACTGGACACGCGCAGAACCAGCTAGATGTTGCGTGCTGCCATGGGTCAGAACGACCAGAGTGGCCAAGGGACATGCGACGGCCGACGAGTGAGCCGATTCGCTGTGGGAGCCGAATGTTGCACCGGTAGTACCAGTCGCCGGTGCAATGCTCCCGCGCATTTAGGTCCCCATAACATGAAGTTGATGGGACCCTGAGAGGAGGTGGGTTATGCTCTACGTAGCTCAGTTGGCAGTGATGCGGACTGAGACGCGGATGCACCGGGTTCAATTCCCGGCGGGGCGAACATTGAATGATGATGTTTGTTTCCCGGTCTGGGTGTATTATTCGTCTCCTGTATATGTTTCGGGCACCCTAGATACAGGTTCTTCCTAGTTAGGGGCTCTAAATGTGATGCGTTATTATTACCTATTATTATTTTTCTCATTATTAGTAACTAGTCGACCCGGCGAACTTCGTACCGACTAACCTACTTTTAGTATTTTGTGCATGTGTTATACTTATAAACCTTCCTCTTGAATCACTATTGAACAAAACAGCATCAAAATTCGTGGCGTAGTTTTAAATAATGAAGCATACATAGGGACAGACGCGGGAAGCGACTTTATTTTATAAGTACCTACTATGTATTGACTATGTACCCATTGATTTTAATATAATCTTTGTCTATTAGTTTATCCCAGCTCCTTATCAATTCTTGTGAAGACGATATGCGTCAAAATGATTAATCACTTTCAGTGGGTTTTTCGTGTTTATACTTACAGGAAGATTGGTAGATGATAGGACATACCTAAAAAGTGGTCGGGGGGTGGACCCTTTGTTATGCGTTCCACCCCAAACTTATGGTTCATACCTATGGTTTCCAAACTTCGCAATATTCTGTCCCACCCTAAGGCCCATCCCACACAGAAGCGCAGCGAAGATTATTCAATCAAAGGTTCCTGCCTATGCCTACAATCGCATGCAACACACCAAACCCACATACAAGATCTTCGTCTTCTTCGTCGTTCCCTCACGGCTGAGGATCGTGACCAATAACAATTTCCCTCCATATAACGTGATCAAGGGCTATGTGGGCTGCCCTCTGCATGGAACCACATGCTTGTCAAAATCAATTAAACCTTTATTCAATATAGGATACAAGATATCACTTATTGAAAGTCAATTAGACTACACCTAATCTAATTGCTATTGATAACTTATTTGGTAAAGTATCCTATACTGTGAGAGGCGAGGTAGTTCAGGGTGCCCACCAATTGGCTCAGGCAAACACAATATGTTTGCTTGCCTTACGACAATAGTCGCCTGGAGAGGCCCCTTGTTTGATGGAATCCGATCATCTTGTATGAGCTCTTCCTCTAGCGCGCTTGCCTTCCTGCACAGCTAAAGTAGCGCCACCCGAGAAAAAAATTTATGTCTTCTAAACTAAGGCTAATATAAAAAATCCGAAACAGTATTCCACTAGATAATGCAGCCTAGTATTTTTAGGGTACTGTATAGATTTTAGGTTAAAGACCAAAGAAAGCTACTGATTGTTGTGAAAAGTGGCCGTTTTAGCAATAGGTACTTTGAAGCTTTCTTTTGTGTCTAACCTAAAAGCTATACAACAGTGCTCTTAAAATACTAGGGTGCATTAACTAGTGGAATACTGTTTTGCATTTTTGATATTTGCCTTAGTTTAGAAGATATTAAGTTTTTTCGCGGGTGGCGCTACTTTAGCTGTGCCACAGAGTATATAATAGCTGTACTATGCCTCTTAAAGCAGGTTTTCATTGGGAAATTATTCTAAACTACCTTATGAAACGGCAAGCTATTGCTTCTTAACCCTGGTACATTAAGGCCTCGTTTATGGAGACGCGGGGCGTTGTGCGGGCGCCGACGCTTCTCCTTGTACTACATCGAACATGGGCCTATGTTTTGATTTTAAAGCGGTGAACGACGCGCGCGCCCGCATTGACTGTGCCAACGCGTCTCCGTAAACGGTCTCATACATTGTTATACGTTTGATTTAATCGCAACACGCCCCGCGCAACGCCCCGCGTGCCCCTAAATCCGGCTTTAGAGACTAGTTTAAATTTATTGTTATCTTAATAATTGTGTTGCATTTTATACGCTCGGTAACAAACACAGCGCTTTGCCAGATGTGCCTTGACTTGACCTACGCTTCATGTTACATATTATGATAAAAATAACAAATAATGCAAATTTTAATAAGCATGAAAGAAAACGTCACGTTGTGGTTGTTTTCGGTTGGATAGGACATTGCAGGCTTGAATCACCTGACTGTCCGAAAAGTAAGATGATTCCGTGCTTCGGAAGGCACGTTAAGCCGTTGGTCCCGGCCGCATTAGTGGTCATTATAACCGCGGCGACAAGCTGGCCCCTTGTCACGTTGGTAATAGAAAAAAAGCATAAACTCGGCTAAATGTGGGTCCGGCTCTTGAGCTGGTACCTCTGCCTAACCCTTCGGGGAATAAAAGGCGTGAGGTTATGTCCTTATGAAAGAAAAAGAGAAAATCATGAAAAAAAATGACGGATGTTGCAGTCTTTTTGAGAGGGCCGTATACCCCGAACGCGACCATACAAAAAGAGAAAACGTTTTACCACTACCTAATAATTATTTTCCAATCACCATGAAGTTTTAGTATGTTACTAAATACTAAAAAACTAGTCCTAGAAAACTAGTTTTTTTTTTGGGGTAATTTTAACTTTTCATAGGTGTTGCGTTTCGACGCTACTACGCGCACGCGCGTGGATGCATTTTCTGTGTGTTGGACTGCGCGTGTTTCTATACAAATGGAGATACTTACAATCAACGTTAGAATACGCATTCACGCGCCACGCTGCGTGTTGCGTGGCAGTGTGATAACCGCCTAAAGATCACCACCGAAAAGTAAAAAATTACCCACAAGATTAAAAATAAAATAATAATTATACTGTTCCTACAGTGGCGGTCTAGGAGGCCGTAACAGATTTGTCTATGGTCTCGTGCGCCCTAGACTTATTTACCAAAGAACAAGAGCTATTTTGCAATAAAAAAAAAAACAGAAGTGTTACGCTGAACGAGACCGTGACTATACCTGCTTCTTCCCTAAGATGTATAGTTTTAGTAAAATAAAAACAATTTATATATAAATAGTAACAAAACTTTATTTTATAGATTTACAGAAATAGTCATTATCTGGGTGTTTCTGACAAGGCGGTAATAAATCAAAGGAGGGATTCTGCTCACCATAACTAACAACTTTCTCAAAGCAACATGGGTCAAAATCGCAAAAAAAATAACAGCTGTTCCATACATTGGTTCGATCAGCTGACGGGGTCAATGTACGGGACGGCTGATTTTCGTTTTGAGATTTCGACCCATGTTGCTTTGGGAAAGTTGTAAGGTATGGTGAGCTGAATCCCCCCTTTGATTTATTACCCCCTTGTCAGAAACACCCTGTATAATTGTGACAACTTGTGGCTAAGATACAAAAATACCATATTTTAGGTTTTATTTTAAGAGGCATAGCACAGCTAAAGTAGCGCCACCCGCGAGTAAAATGAATATCTTCTAAACTAAGGCAAATATCAAAATTGTAAAACAGTATTCCACTAGATAATGCAGCCTAGTATTTTTAGAGCACTGTTGTATAGCTTTTAGTTTAAGAGACCAAAAAAAAGGTACTGATTGTTGATAGTTGCCAAAAGTGACCGTTTTTAGCAACACTTTGTAGCTTTCTTTGGTCTCTAACCCAAAATCTATACAACAGTGCTCTAATAATACTGGGTTGCATTATCTAGTGGATTTTTTTTCCCGGGTGGCGCTACTTTAGCTGTGCTATGGCTATTAATACAGGATGTAACAAATATAAAAAAAAACTAATAACCTTATAATAACTTTGTTCTTATTTTTTAATTTGCCGCCCGCGGCAAAGCCAGCCCTTGCAAAAAGGCTTTATTTAGCGTGTTTCCTCAGCCAATACAAATCGCTCGTACAGTGGCGGACTAGGAGGCCGTAACAGATTTGTCTATGGTTTCGTCAGCCCTAGACTGTATTACCAAAGAACAAGAGCTATTTTGCAATAAAGAAAAACCGGAAGTGTTACGCCGACCGTGTCCGCCACTGTACATTAAGAGCCAGTTTACAGCGATGCCATTCGCGAAAAAAAATTATATCTTCTAAACTAAGGAAAATATCAAAAAATGTGGCACAGTATGACACTAGATAATGTAGCCTAGTATTTTTAGGGCATTGTTGTATAGCTTTTAAGTTAAAGACCAAAGAAAGCTACAAAGTGTTGCTATAAGTGGCCACTTTTAGCAACAATCTGTGTATAATTTTGTTCTTTTAAGTTAGGACTATTTTACTGTGCTCAAAAAATACTAGGCTACATTATCTAGTGTCATATTGTGCCACATTTTTGATATTTTCCTTAGTTTAGAAGATATACATTTTTTTCGCGAATGGCGCTAGCATCGCTGTAAACTGGCTCTTAACTATTTAGCTCAGATTATTTTAATTTCGATGTAGGTTTATTTGTAGGATGCAGATGTAACACTAAGGAAGGATTTCCCGAAATTCCCACGGGAATGGGATACAACAGGAATTTACGACTTAAAAAAGGCTTCAGGCCTACTCTTCGAAAAAAACTCTAGTCTAGTTAATATTATATTTCAGTGCAAAAATAGTACTTACAAATATAAAATCTTTATTTCTATAATATTTCTATTTACAAAAACATGGAATAGCGTCAGTGTTGCCTTTCTATCAATATTCTATGTGTTAGCCTCTCGCAGTGAAGGATAGTTTATTAAGAAGCATAGCACAGCTAAAGTAGCGCCACCCGCGAAAAAAAAACTTCTAAACTAAGGCAAGTATTAAAAATGTGAAACAGTATTCCACTAGATAATGTAGCCTAGTATTTTTAGTGCTATAGGTATAGCTTTTGGGTTAAAGACCAAAGAAAGCTACAGATTGTTGCGAAAAGTGGCCACTTTTAGCAACACTTTGTCGCTTTCTTTGGTATTTAACCTAAAAGCTATACAACAGTGTCCTAAAAATACTAGGCTGCATTATCTAGTGGAATACTGTTTCACATTTTTGATATTTGCCTTAGTTTAGAAGACATTATTTTTTTTCGCGGGTGGCGCTACCTTAGCTGGGCTATGCCTCTTAAGGTATTAGTCTAACTGACTAACAATAAGCGATACCTTGTATCCTATATTGAACAAAGCATTTTTTTATTTCATTTTCAGTTTTTTTTTTAATCAGCGGCGGTAGCATGACGAACAATTTGTCGACTTTGTCGTATCTATCTGTCACTTTTGTCAATCGTCTCCATACATTTTCCCGCATTGTATGGGGAAGCATTGTATCCCGGGGGCAGCCCCCGCAGCATGACGGACCATTTGTCGAATCTTTCTGTCATTTTAAATCGCTTTCGACATTTCAATGCGGGAAAATGTATGGAGACGATCGACAAAAGTGACGGATAGATACGACAAATTCGACAAATTGTCCGTCATGCTACCGCCACATCTCTCATTTAACATAAACACAGTCCAACTATCAAAATAGTCTTAAAGCTTCAAATGTTATAATAATAACAAAAATACGCATTACACTCACTCTGACTTATGCCCTATCCCCTAACTAGGTAGAACCTGCATAGTAAACCTTTTACTTTAAGAAATTGTGACTCTTATAATTGTGTAATTTTTTTTGACAAAATTTGTGACAGCATCTTTAAATAATATAACACAATCACACTCACTTAGAGTTTCTCTCTAGTAATAACCTGTATCTAGGGTGCACGAAACATATAAAGAGACATAACATATATCGGGTGTTTCTGACAAGGCGGTAATAAATCAAAGGAGGGAATCTGCTCACCATAACTAACAACTTTCCCAAAGCAAAATGGGTCAAAATTTCAAAATAAAATAACAGCTGTTCCATACATTGGTTCGATCAGCTGACGGGGTCAATGTACGGGACGGCTGATTTTTGTTTTGAGATTTCGACCCATGTTGCTTTGGGAAAGTTGTTAGTTATGGTGAGCAGAATCTCTCCTTTGATTTATTACCGCCTTGTCAGAAACACCCTGTATATGTTTTAATTTAAGAATATTGTAATATTTTAAGTTGATTGATTGTTATAAAGAGTCTATCTATCTAAAGAGACGAACATTGCACCCAGGCCGAGAAATAAACATCGATATGTCGTAGGAAGATTTGATAATTGGTTTTTTTGCAAAAAAAACTAGGGATTTTACAAAAATCCGGATAATTTGATAATAGGATTACTTTTTTCCAGTCACTCTGAGAAAAAGCAGTTTTTTGCAAAAAAAACCTAGTATAATTCAAAAATTTGAAACCTTCCCTAACTCTGATTGGCTAAATTATTGGACAATCACAATCCTTATATCAAATTATCCGGGTTTTCGCAAAATCCCTAGTTTTTTTTGCAAAAAAACCTAATTATCAAATCTTCCCACGACAGATACATAGTATAAAACAAAGTGTACGGCTTCAATACAGTTGATGCAGGTTTTTAAATAGATAGACTGATTCAAGGGGAAGGTTTATATGTATACTAGTCGACCCGGCGAACTTCGTACCGCCTAACTTATAAATATTTTATGCATGTATTATACTTATAAACCTTCCTCTTGAATCAATCTGTCTATTAAAAAAAACAGTATTAAAATCCGTAACGTAGTTTTAATGATTTAAGCATACATAGGGACAGACGCGGGAAGCGACTTTATTTTATACTATGTATTGACTAGTCAACCCGCCGAACTTCGTACCGCCTAACCTATTACTATCTTGTGCATGTTTTATACTTATAAACCTTCCTCTTGAATCACTCTATCTATTAAAAAAAAAACCTCATCAAAATCCGTTTCGTAGTTTTAAAGATTAACGCATACATAGGGACAGACGCGGGAAGCGACTTTATTTTATACTATAACACGTTAGGCGGAACGGAAGTTTGCCGGGTCGACTAGTTTGTTGTGTGTGAGCCAGGCCTGGTACAGTGGCGGACTAGGAGGCCGTAACAGATTTGTCTATGGTTTCGTCAGCCCTAGGCTGTATTACCAAAGAACAAGGCTATTTTGCAATACAGAAAAACAAGAAGTGTTACGCCTTTCGTGTCCGCCACTGTACCTATAGTCGAAGTATCAACAAAAACAATATTCCTTAGTTTTCCCTAACCGCTCCCGTTCCCGTTCCATTTCCCTTTTAAGCTGAACTCTTTGCTGCTCCAACGCCACAAGTATCCTTTCGTCTGACGAACAGTCTTCGACTATTTTCTTGAATAACTCTTCTGTGGACAAACAATATATACAGGGTGTTTCTGACAAGGCGGTAATAAATCAAAGGGGGGATTCAGCTCACCATACCTAACAACTTTCCCAAAGCAACATGGGTCGAAATCTCAAAACGAAAATCAGCCGTCCCGTACATTGACCCCGCCAGCTGATCGAACCAATGTATGGAACAGCTGTTATTTTTTTTGCGATTTTGACCCATGTTGCTTTGAGAAAGTTGTAAGTTATGGTAAGCAGAATCCCTCCTTTGATTTATTACCGCCTTGTCAGAAACACCCAGTATATTTTTTTACAATAAGATATCGGTGCGAAACTAGCGCCACTCCGGATAAATAATTAATATCTTCTAAACCATGGCCGAAATCAAAAATATGCGCCTTTTCCTTTGACTCCCTAGATAATCTTGCTTAGAACTTTTAGGGCTCTTTTGTGTGTAGCTTTCAGGTTCAAATTATTATTAGTATTATTATTACTAGCCTACGTTACCCCACTGCTGGGCAAAGGCCTCTTTCCCCTCCTTCCACACTTCCCTGTCCTGGGCAGATTCCTACCAGTCCCTATCGTGTGCTACCAATTCGTCGCTCCATCGCTTCCTGGCTTCAAATATGAAGAAAAAAACAGTTTGTTGCCTATAGTTGTTTGTTGACTCCCTAGCTAATCGTGCTTAGAATTCTAGGGTCAAAGGCGCATATTTTTGATTTCGTCCGTGGTTTAGAAGTTATTAATTATTTATCCGGAGTGGCGCTAGTTTTAGTGTTTTATTAGTAAAAGGCCAAAAATCAAGTTCCTTGAATATACACAACATCGGTACAAACTCTTTTAGAAACGATATATCACGGGAGATGTTTTTTACATACGCAAATTCATTAAAACTTTATTAGAAACCAGCTTTCCCGGCTTACTTCGTTACGCCATAGAATATAAGATACTACAAAAGACTTGGCTCTATAGACTATGTTCTTTTAATTGCCCAGAATGGCCGAATAAAAAACAAACAACGACAACAAACCACCTGTCAAAATATGTAAAGAACGGAAAAAATATTGCACCTTGGGTTATATTATTTGAGTTTAGGTAAGGATCCCTAATGTTTTTGAAAATCTAATATAGCCTATGACACTCGCGGTAAATGTAGCTTCCTACCAGTGAAAGAATTTTTCACATCGGTTCAGTATTTCCGGAGCCTATTCGTTACAAACAAACAAACAAACAAATCTTACCTCTTTATAATATTGGTACAGATTAATACATTCGCCAGAATAAATAAAAATTCCAATAAAATTTGAATTTCGCGCCATACCGAGAGGGACCACCTTAAATCAAATTATCCACCCCCACTCACCCACACTCTCGCCAGTCTTGCTCGAAGTGAGGTAGTGCCCTCTCAAGCCCTGACTGTAAGCCGCTACAGTGTCCTCTGAAACCTCTCTCATCGCCGCACCGTTGTCCAGTAGATCCTTCTTTGTACCGCAGAGATATACTTTACAGTCCTGTAAAAAGATATATTAAGACGCTATATGAGTTTTTAAGGTTTTTTAAATCAAGTAATTCTCATCAATATATATAAAACTCTTCCGTTACTGACTGACTGACTGACTGACTGACAGACAACGCAGAGCCGAAACTACTGGGCGTACCGGGCTGAAATTTTGCAAGTGGGTTCCTTGGGGAGTGTAGGGGAGCCCTAAGAAAGGATTTCCCGAAATTCCCACGGGAACGGGAAAAAACGGGATTTTTGTGTTTATGAGAAATCTGCGCGGGAAAAACCGCGGGGCAGCCTCTAGTAATCTATAAGAGGTAAAGATCTGGAATTTTAACATAACGTTTTTGGGGATATAACAAAGTTTTTTATAACTGAGAAACACCTTGTGGAATCAAAAAACCTCGATACATTATTTCGTCAAAGATAACCATTCCAAAAAAACGGGAATAGCTAGTTCTTCGAAATTACTAACTAGTTTCTGTTGAAACTACATAGGAATAATGATAATAAAGTATATCAAATTCTGGTAATCCAAATTTGATTTAAAAGTAAAAGTAATAATTAAAAAGATATTTAATATTTCTTACTCTTTCCAATAAAATGTAGTAACCGATGTGGGCGACTGACATATGACTGTCCTTTTCCCTCAGTATGTTTGAGGGAAAAGGACAACCTTCGATCCTCGGTCGTATGATTTATTTCGCGTATATCGTCTTAAGAAGTTTTTACTGTAAGTTGCCTTTTGTTGCTTTTAGCAATAAAGCCGCCCATTGCTTGCGAATTCAACTATTTGTAAGTTTAATGAGAGACTTTCAAAAAATAGTTTCTTGAAATGCCAACAGATGTCGTCGAAATGGCGTGCGTGCTTTTTACCAGATTAATCAATCAGTTTTTGCACAGTTCAATGGTTATTTAGTTTGTTTTTTGTTCTTGTTGTTTTAATACTAAGAAAAAACGTCAGAAGACTTGATTACTGAAAAAAAAACTATCGAAGACTTGGTTGTATGGACTAAGTTCCTTTGCCTGCCCAGAATGGGCGAATATAAAAACAACAATAACCAAACAAAATAACTGATTAATATTGATCTTGTAAAAAACACGCACGCCATATCGACGACATCTGTTGGCATTCACAAAAACCTTTCTTTCAAAGTTCCTCATTGCATTATTTTCGACATTTCAGTATGGTACCACTATGTACCCATCTTCTTCATTTCCAAACTAAATAAAAGCACAAAGAAAAGTTTAAAAAACCACATCACAACCTCAAGTAAACTCGCTCAAAACTAATATAACTGAGAGAGACAGCATGATGTTTGTAATCAGTTTTTAAAAACTTTCTTCTATTGACCCGAGTTAATTCTACAAATTTTATGCTTTTATATGTAAAATCATAATCACATTTATCGCACTTTTTTAAATTGGGCATTTTTAAGATTTTTTAAGGCCTGTTGTATAGCTTTCATGTTCAAAATCTAAGAAATAAACCGTTTGTTGCCTTAAGAGGAATAGCACAGCTAAAGTAGCGCCAACCGAGAAAAAAATTAATAATATTAGAAGTCTAGTTGTTTGTAAACTGCCTTAGTTTAGAAGATATTATCTTCTAAACTAAGGCAAATATCAAAAATTTGAAACAGTATTCCACTAGATAATTCAGCCAAGTATAGTATAAAGTATAAAGTAGCCAGCTCTGCCTAGTCTGTCAGTCAGTCAGTCAGTCAGTAACGGAAGAGTTTTATATATATTGATGATGTCGGATATAGTCGCCAACTTGACTAGATCCGCCCCAGTTACGTCAGAACGCCAGCGCCATCTAGTAGGCGCTGAACGGAGTCTAGGAGAGACCTGGCCGTGGGAGCTCGAGCCTGGCAGCGAGACTTCACTACCAGCCGTCGAGCAGACCGGTCGCCTGCCTAGAAACTGTTCCCCGTTCTGTAATTTAGTGCTAAGATTATGTCACCCGTACGTTTAAAAAGTTCCTATTCAAAGTGTAAACCGTTTTCTGTAACCGACATACCTACGATACGCCCACAAAGCATCTTAAGGAAATGGAAAAGCTCGGCCTGCCTCCGTCATATATATTGATTTTTATATTAATAAAAAAAATTAAAACCTCTTCAACAGTCCTCAGTTCTTGCAGCCAATGCCTCAGTCGCGTCCACGAAGCTAAACTTGAAGGCTCATAGCAAATGATCGCCGCGTGCGCACCCCTATAGTACATACGCGTCATTGCTTCGTAGCTGTAAAACAAAAACATTAATCTATACCAATATTATAAAGAGGAAAGATTTGTTTGTTTGTTTGTAACGAATAGGCTCCGGAAATACTGAACCGATTTGAAAAATTATTTCACTGGTAGGAAGCTACATTAACCCCGAGTGTCATAGGCTATATTAGATTTTCAGAAAAATTTGGGATCTTTACATAAACTCAAATAATGTAACCCAAGGTGCAAAATTTTTTCCGTTGTTTACATATTTTGACAGGTGGTTTGTTGTTGTTGTTTGTTTTTTATTCGGCCATTCTGGGCAGTCAAAAGAACATAGTCTATAGAGCCAAGTCCTTTGTAGTATCTTATATACTATGACGTAACGAAGTAAGCCGGAAAAGCTCGTATATTATATTTCGGATTCAACATTTCAGCCGAAACATGTCCACTGCTAGACGTAGGCCTCCCGCCCTGCACAACGCCACGACCGGTCTTGAGCACTCTCATCCAGTGTATTGCCGCAGCCTTCACCAGGTCGTCTGGGCACCTGATGGCGGGTCGGCCTACTCTGCGTCTTCCAGTGCGTGGTCACCACTCGAAAACTTTTTGGCCCCAGCTTCTGCTCTTTGAGCTATGTGCCCTACTGGATTACTAAATTTAAATTCTTTAGATACTACTTACCTAGCAGACAAAACTTTAGTGATTTTTCTATATTATTTATGGATTACCAATTAGGCACTAACACTGAATGCACAAATAGATGATGTACAGTGGCGGTCTAGGATGGCGTAACACTTCCGGTTAATCTTTAAGCAAAATAGCTCTTGTTCTTTGGTAATACAGTCTAGCACGAGAACTTCTGATGAGACAAATCTGTTACACCGCCACTGTACAATGCGGAAACACTTATAAAGTGACTAGTGGGCCCCGCGGCTTCGTCAGCGCATTTTCCCTTGAAAAATCAAATTCCCAATTTTCCCGTTGGAATTTTTGGATAAAAAGAAGCCTATGTTAGCCTACTAGCCTAGTTAGCTAGCCTAGCCTTTCTCAGGATCTAAACTATCCATATACTAAATTTCATTCAAATCAGTTCAGTAGTTTTCTCAGGAAAGCGAAACAGACAAACAGACAGACAGAGTTACTTTTGCAATATACTTAAGTATGGCAGTATGGATTCACTATTGTAAACTGTATTGTATATTCTTATTACTTACCGCTCACTGCCAGCAGTGTCCCATATGCCAATATTGTAGTCTTTGCCATTGCATTGTATTGTTTTAGCGCAGAAAGCTGCACCAATAGTCTGTAATATTAATAAATAAATAAACAAATTAATTAATTAATAATATTAATTAATTTTTAGACAACAAAAAAACACACTAGTATACATGACACAAGCTAACCCATTATCTAGGGAGTCAATGATGCACATTTTTTATTTCCGCCATGATTTAGAAGATAATAATTATCAAAAGTGGCGCTAATTTCACTCTTAAAATTGGGGTTTTCAGATAATGAAAAGTGAAGGTTAGGTAGCAAACCTAATTTTGGTTCACTAGACAGATATACCCCGGCAGACAGATATTTACTTGCGCCACACTGACATTATTTACATATTCAAGTTATAGATGTATTATTAGAAACAGCATAAAATCGGCTAAATGTGGGTCCAGCTCTTGAGCTGGTACCTCTGCCTAACCCTTCGGGGAATAAAAGGCGTGAGATTATGTATGTATTAGAAACAAAATATAAAAGTGCGCACTAAATGCATAATTATGTTGCAAGTTAGTATTGCACATTTATGTAGCATTGATGCAACACTGATAATTTTGCCAGAACTGTAAGTAGGAGTGCCTGTCAAAATAATACAATATTTTTAATCCAAAAAAAAGTATTTGTTCAAGAGAAGAACAAGAGAATAACATTTAGGTTTTTTTTTTGTTATCAATAGATAAACAGACAAAGGATCATCGACCATCGTTAACAATAACCATGAAACAAACCAATTATTGACAAATTACGATGGATGAATCATCAAGGTAAGTATTTTTTGTAAATTAAAGTTAGTTGTTCAACTTACGTTTTGGTACGGGTTGGAATTGTTGAAAGTGCAGTTTACAAAGCGTAGGACCAAGCTTGTTTTACCAACGTGCTCGCTCCCTAAAAGCACTATTTTAAAATCGACTCTGCTCATTTTGATTATGTATTGTAAAACATAACAAATAGCAGGTCAAGAGTTTTTAATGTTCGTTAATGTATTGTTAGTATTTGAAGCTAGTTTTTTTATAGTTTCACTCTAAAAATCTTGATTTACCAGCAAAATTCTAAGATTTCACAAAAAAATTGAGGAACTGCTAAAATCCACTAAAATATAGCACAAAACAAAACAAAACAATGACTTCGAAATCGAAATGATTGATTGATTGGTCATCTAAATGACAAATGTAGCAATCTTAACCTTAGTCAATAGTTCTTATGGATAGAGCCAAGGCCTTTAGGCTATTCAGGCCATATCTCTAGTTGGTCTGTGATTCAGACCAGACAACGCGGCGGTTTCCTTACTCTGAGAGACAACCAATAATACCTTAGATAGAGTATACATATTACCAGATAAAATACCTTCAAACTTAGAGCATTACTTCAAGTCAATGCAATAATGAAACCTCAATGAAACCTACTTTCCTCGATAGGAGTAAAAAAAAAAATTCTATGCTACTATCTAGCTAGAGCTCAGCTAGAGCTTCAATGTGCAGGCAGGTGCAGGAGGCAGAAGGAAGAAGTTTTTTCTAATATAATAAATGCGGGAGATTGTTAAGCTGTTTGTTCCACATTCCAACTACCTACTGAAACACAAAAAAATCAAATATCAAATCTTTTCACAATCCATGAAAAGATTTGATATTTGAAGGAACAATATTTAACCATGGTTTAAAAGGGTTTTAACCTCATGATTTGTATTTCTATGGTGGGGTCCAAAGTCCGAAGGCCGTTGGGTAGGCTACTAGCTATGTAAGTACTAAGTACACATACTAAGGGTAGCCTTAGCAATATTATTTTGTTAACCCATACTTATTTTTATATACATGGTTAAACGTTAAACCAATTTTAATGATTGTTTGAATCTTGGCAATCGAATTAGAGGCTCCGAAATAAACTACTGGACCGATTTGAAAAATTATTTTACCATAAGAATCCTGCGTTATCCCTGATGAACTTAATATCCTTGATGAATAATCTTTTACGGCCATAGACAAATTAGAACGCTGCGCTATTACGGCCACATTTGCAATATTGCTTTTCGTCCTCCAGTGTCAAAGTCAATACAAAAAAAACGCAAAGAGGACGCAAAGCAATATTGCAAAAGCAGCCGTAATAGTACCCTAGGTCGCCGCAGCCCGTGCCTGGGTAGCCATCGTTGGTTTGCAGCTCGTTTGGTGCTTCTAAAACAAATTTTGTGAATGCAAATAATTAGTCATGAATTGATCGAAATTGGTCCACAAAGTAAAATAATTAGTCCACTTATACTTTAGAAGTTATAGCTAAATGTTTGTGAGGATTATGGCTTGACGTTCAAGCTGTAATCCTCATCTCCCGTCCAAGGAAACGGTAGGGCCTATCGACTTGGTTCAGGTCTAAATAATTGCATTCTCAAAATTTGTTTTAGCGAATATGTGAAACATGAGGATTACAGCTTGAAGCACACCTCGCACCAGCAGACGTCTTGCCGATTCCGCCCGATGCCGAGCCGATGCGATACAGCTTAAGAGGAATAGCACAGCTAAAGTAGCGCCACCCCCGAAAAAAAATTATATCTTCTAAACTAAGGCAAATATCAAAAATGCGAAACAGTATTCCACTAGATAATGCAGCCTAGTATTATTGGGGCAATGTTGTAGCTTGGCGCTATTTTTTTTTCGCGGGTGGCGCTACTTTAGCTGTGCTATTCCTCTTAAGACGATATACGCGAAATAAATCAAACGACCGAGGATCAAAGCTTATGCTTTTCCCTCAAACATACTGAGGGAAAATGACAGTCATATGTCAGTCGCCCACATCGGTTACTACATTTTATTGGAAAAAGTAATAAATATTAAATATATTTTTAATTATAACTTTTAAATCAAATTTAAATTACCAGAATTTAATTTACTTTATTATCATTATTCCTATATAGTTTCAACAAAAACTAGTTAGTAATTTCGAAGAACTAGCTATTCCCGTTTTTTGGAATGGTTATCTTTGACGAAATAATGTATCGAGGTTTTTTTGATTCCACAAGTGTTTCTCAGTTATAAAAAACTTTGTTATATCCTCAAAAACGTTATGTTAAAATTCCAGATCTTTACCTCTTATAGATTAAGAGAATTACTTGATTTAAAAAACCTTAAAAACTCATATAGCGTCTGAAGGCCGTACCATCGAAGTAAAGGCGGCACGTTTTTACCGTGCAGCTAGTAGAAAATAAAATGCAAAATATAATGGGAAACCATGTATTATTCAGAAATAATTTAACCCACAATCTGCTTACAAATAATAGGTTCGGCAAGCAAAGATTTATACAGAGCTCCCTTTACAGTAATAATATAATTAACACTAATCTTTAATATACAACAAAATTATAGCTAATTATATATAAAAAAAACTACCTATGTATACATTAAAAAAAAAAAAACATAAATATATATGACTACCCTCTTTCGCTTCGATAAATGAAATTCTTTAAAATATTTTTAAATCTAGATATTGTTACTTAAAATTTAAAAATGATTTTGAAGGAAACTTATTTAAAACTCCGATACTAAATACACATTCTTTTTTTTTGTATATAACTTATTTTAAAATCCTAATATATTCAAAGGTATTTCAGGAACAACCAAAAATATCTTGCAACATTATGTCTAGCTTGGCACAAAAATTTAGAAATTAAAAAGTGGCAACACTAAAGAAATTTTCATACAACCTTGCCAAGTTTTAGTTTTTAAATTTTTGTTCCGCACTATAGAATGTTTGACAAGAATCCTTTAAAAGCTAATTCAAAATTATAATTTGGCATTTATTCCACTAAATTTCACTCCTACTCCATTTTCACTTTACAAGACATTGTTTTTTTTTGTTTTATTATAAGCATAATTTATTACACGACTTCATTAATTTACACTATACGAGTTTTGCATAAAAAAAAAACAAAAAAAAAACAGAAAATCATTTCATTTGTCATTGATATTAATTACTGGCTCAAAATGTATGCTTTTCTAATACCAGTTTTTTATTATGTATTCTTATACAAACAATATGTGTCATCTGTATTAAAAAAATATATATACATAAGTATATAAAAAAAAAATACGGACTCGTACGAACGAAGATAAAAACGTTATTTTTCATATTTTATTTGACACTTATTACACCGATAAAAAATCGTTTAAACCATGCAAATGTAAAATGATGGTCCTGTACGTCGTTTAGTATTTTTAGGGCACTGTTATGTAGTATTAACGGGCCAACGGCTGCGTAGTGACGCGATACTAGCGCCACTTCTAATAATAATTAAATTCTAAACCATGGCTGAAATTAAAACCATGCGTCCTCGACTCCCTACATAATCTTGCTTAGATTTTTTAAAGGCCCTGCTGTGTAGCTTTTAGGTTCAAAATCTAAGGAAAAAACCATTTGTTGCCTAAAGTGGCCACTTTAGTTTCAAAAACGTATATTTCTAAGATCCTAAAAGCTAAAAAACACAGCCTCAAACATTTTAAGGACCTGTAGTTTGAAGCTTCTTACCTAATTAGGTATGAGGGTCCCCCACCCTCGCAGCTGTGACATGCGCGCGTCGAAATGCGAAATGTCGCGGCAGTTTTAAATTTTATTACTTTTCATACAAGCCGAAGTTAAATCGAGATGTTTATACCTACCGCACAATTTTTCTTTCCGATTTTCGTTTCAGCTAACAAGAATTTGCGTTTAGGTAAGGTATTTGTAATAACGAGTTTTTTTTTAAACCATCTGAGAAATATAAAACAGATTTCTTAATTCTGAAAAATATAGATGTAGGATTTAGTTTAGACAAGTTATTAAAAAGTAACAAGATCTAATGAATTTCACTCTGTAGAAATAAAACAAAGTAAACCCTTTTTGTAGTGTTTTTTTCCATTAGAAATACACTACTGATTGTTTTAATTTGATTTTGTGACTCAAAAAACATTACATACAAATTACTATATAGTTTGAGTTGATAACTTTTTGCTCAATTTACTATGTTTACATACCTATAAATGCGGGAAATAGATACATCTCTTAAACCACTTTCCCTATCGTCCGTAATTTATTTCTCTAAGAGTAGTCGTCATTCCCTGGCCACCACCAGCAGTGGTAACATGACGAAAATTTGTCGACTTTGTCGTATCTATCTGTCACTTTTGTCGATCGTCTCCATACATTTTCCCGCATTTAAATGTCAAAAGCGATTAAAAGTGACAGTTAGATTCGACAAATAGTCCGTCATGCTGCAGGGGCTGATCTGACTTCAAAGGACTTTTTCTTAAAGGGTTTTCTTAGAGGGTCTTTAGACTAAAGTCTAATAAAATAAAAACTAATCCGAAGACAATTATTGATCAAAAAGAAAATATCCGAATCGGATATCCGACTTAAAATTACTTGGTATACCCTACATAACTTTAAGAACTTAGTAATTATATTATTATTTTATGCATTTCGGTTTTTTTTTCGGCGGTTTAATTTTTTGATAAAAAAGTTTTTAGACGTTCGTTTGCATGAGTGCCGCAATTGTACCTCTAATAATTACAATTATTGTAACGGATCACATTAAGATGGTGTTATTTTCAAAAAATAAATTAATATTGTAAGAAGTACACAATTTAATTATTTCTGAAAATGTACTTAATATATTTTTTTAAATATTTTTTTAATTTTAAGAAACTTGGGTTTCTTCTGATTTGACATTCTGTATTTAGGCATAGACAAAGTAGAACGCTGCGCTTCCGTATTGCCGCCGCACGTACTTGCAGGTTTATACCTAAAGTGCGGAGTAAGCCAGAAAAAAAGGCTTGACAATACATTCATCATCATCATCATCAGCTTGTAAGAGCCCACTGCTGGACATAGGCCTCTTCTCTGGCACGCCATGCACATTTACATTACATACATGTTATTTTATTTTAGTTAAATATGTAAACTGAAGGTAAACTATGTTTTTTGTTTTTAATTATATTGTAGGTATGATTTTGCGTGTACTGTTGGATTAAATAAAATTGTTGTGTACCTCTATTATCTATTGTTTAATTCTCAAACTGGCGGGCACACTGGATGCGGTAGCGCGTATATTGCATTGTAAGTATATAGGTTTTTTACGAGAAAAATTATTTAGTAAGTAGATTTCCGGGTTCGCTGATAACGAAAATGACATACCTACCAACATTTTGAAACCAAGATGGCAGAAATTCGAGCTAATAAACTTTCCAAAGGCAAGTCTGAGCTATCAAGCACTATACGCAAAATAACTTGTGTAAAATATTTAGGTCTATGTATGTTTATATAATATTATAATATCACTGTCTGATCTGAGACCGCTCGCTGCTACAGTTAAACAACCAAGTTTTCGTCAGCAGCTATTGTTCTATCATCCCTACGATTTAAGTTTTGTCTGTGAAAATAAAAAAGGTAAGTTTGTAATGCGACGGTTTTTTAAATGTAATATCACTGTTTTGAGGAAACGTCAACAAGCACACGCTTATTCACCGTCTCTGCTTAATTTAATCGAAAAATATAGTAATTTTGTTGATTTTCGAAGAAAATGTTATACCCCTATATTCCTGAGTTCACAAGAAATAACCTGATTTAACTAAAAAGTGTAAATTACGTGATTTTATTCAAAAACAGTGCATAATTTGTGTGTTGCGGCGGTTATAACTTAAAATAAAATAATCTTTAGTGAACCAATGCAAAGGAGTGTGACCTCGACTTTATGTAAACAACGCTCACCAAACTGAGTCATACTGGTGCCAGCTAACATACAATTTAAAATTTCGTTTGTATAATCAGCGAGACGGCGGCCGAGCAGTTAAGGCGGCTGAATTGGAGTAATCGTGATACCCAGAGTTCAAATCCACTCAAGAACCAAAAAATTCATCAAATATATATTTTTATTTATTTTATTTTTTTATTTTTTATTTCTTTCTCTAACATTGGCGACGATCAAGTTGCTTATATCCAGAAAAATACCAATCAATTTGGCGAATAATAGAGGGCAATAAGGATGAGTACTACTTGCATTGTATGTAAACTGAGTGTTGCGCCGAATGAATGTGTATCTTGCGTAGCATGTCGAATAGATCATCATTACAAATGTCTAAATTACAGCCCTGAATACTACCTTGGCCACTGCCAGGAATGGAAGCGCAGCTGGAAATGCCCTAGGTGCAAAAATGTCACTGGGCGTCGCACTTATAATTCAGATGACACACCAGTGGGAAGCTCATCTCGCCGTCCCATAGCGAACTTCGACATGTCATACGAAGAGATGGGCTTAAATGATACAACAGCGTGCCAAAATGTCACAAATACCACCAAGGATGTTGATGTTATGGCCAATATTACGTTTGAACAGTTTGCTGAATTACTGGATGCCAAACTTGATGAAAAGCTGAATAAAATCAAGAGCTCCCTATCATGTGAAATTGTCAAGGAGCTTCATAAGTACATTGACGTTTTAAGAAGCAATTTTAACGAAAAAAATGAAATACTTACCACACAACTTTGTGAACTGAAGGAGACTGTAACCTGTCTTAAAAAAAAAGGTCGCGTCGCTCGAGGGTGAAATCAACACCTTGAAGACTGCACCAGCAGAAAACCAGATTCCAAATGCGCTCCTAGAGATGGTCTCTCATGTTAAAAATGAGCTTAATGATAGAGAACAGGAGTCTCTGGCGAATGACGTTGAAATCTCAGGAATCCCCGAAGCTGAAAATGAGTCGTGCGGACACATCATTGCTGCGGTAGCTACTAAGTTGGGAGTGCAGCTGGAGGACCGGGACGTCGTTAGTGCTGCTCGCGTTGGTCCACGACGCCTCGTTGCCACTGACGCTACTGGCCCTCGGTCTCGCCCTCGACCACTAGTAGTGCGCTTTTCACGGCGCGCGGTACGAGATGACCTTTTGCGAAACGCCCGCACACGCCGAGGGGCTACCACATCTGACCTTGGACTACCGGCCCATGACCCACGCACCTTTTTCATCAACGAGAGACTTACAAAGACGAATAGAACGGTTTTCGGTAAGGCACGCGATTTGGGTAAAAAACTTGGCTGGAAATTTGTTTGGTCTCGTGAAGGTAGACTATACGCAAAGCGTGAGGACTCCAAGACCTCTACTGTCCATCGCATTCGAGGTGAAATGGACTTGGAACGGGTTTTTGGTACTGCATCTACATAAGTGTATTTTGTGCTACGAACAATAATAGTATTCGTAGATTTTGTGGTATAGTAAAAGTACTAATAGAACTCTTATCAAGTAAACTATCCTTAATTTCTTTCTCTGTAATAAATGTTCCTCTCCCCCCTAGTAAAAATTGTCTAACATCTGAGCACTCTTTCTTTTTACTATATTTATTGAACTATAATTATTTAACTTACACTAAACGTAATATTGAAAGACTTTTTAAACTAAACAAACGCCATGTGTCCATCCTAAAACTGTTTTTAAGCAGCTGTCAGTATATACAAATATCGCATACTTTTGTTCTTAAATTTACTAATTCTATTTCAAATATGTCTGCGTTGTTTGAAGGTATTGACTCTGTGTCGGTATCGGATTCTCTGGCCTGTGCTCCTGAGGACTGTTTTGAGATTGTTCCTGACCGATCGTGTTGCATCAAAATCTTATCTCAAAATATTCGCAGCATTAACTGCAACTTTAACAACTTTGAGACCTTGTTATCTAGCCTTCGCTTTGACTGTGATATTTTAATCTTGTCGGAGTGTTGGATTAAGCATGTTCACGCATTGCCTACATGTACCGGTTATGAAGCTTTTTCGACCAAGAATAATAGAAATCAAAATGATGGTGTTGTTGTTTTTGTCAAATCTGAATTAAACTTTAAAATAGAAGAGCCAGTTTTCGATGAAGGTAATTGTATTCTTATTAAACTGGGCCAAGAGACGTGTGTAATAGCCGCCTACAGATCGCCTTCAAAATCAAACATTGGTCCTTTTTTGTCTTCACTCGATAACGTTTTGACCTCCCTTGCGGGTTTTGGGACAGTTGCCTTAGTTGGTGACATAAATATAAACATTCACCCTACAAATCATGATTTGGAATCCGAACGCTACCTCACACTTGCAGCATTTCACGGCCTCTTGCCAGGTCACACAAGAATAACCCGTGATGAAAGTGGCACGTGTATTGATCACGTTTTGTTAAAAACAAATAAGCCAGCTAAGACAATAGTCCTTCAGACGACCATAACGGACCATAAAGCTGTTTTATTGTGTCTTATTCAAAAAACTAAAAGGACATTCTCTAAAATTCATATAAATAAAACGAACATGGAAGGATTAACATCAGATATACGAAATCTTGATCTAGAACCAATTTATTTATTAAATAATCCTGAAGACTCTCTTGATTACTTGGTAAAGGTCATACAAGTTGTGATAACCAAGAATACATCTACATCTAAACTATCGAATCGTAAAAAGATAATCAAGCCATGGATAACACCTGGACTTCTGAAATGTATAAGGAACAGAGACAGACTCCATAAGTTAGCAAAACAATCCCCTAATAATGACACTCTAAAACTGACCTACTCTCGGTATAGAAATTTTTGCAATACACTTATAAAAAAACTAAAAAAATCATATGAAAAGGAACAGATCACAAAGGCAGGAAATGATAACAAAAGATTATGGGAAGCAATAAAAACTATAACTTATACTAAGAAAAATAAGATCAGTCCGAAAAATTTGCTGGGCAACTATCGCTCAAACGAGAACGCAGCTAATTCCATAAATGACTATTTTTCTAGCGTTGGAAAAACGTTAGCAGAAGATATAAATTACAAACCGAACCTAAAGTTTACTGACAGTGGTAGGGAAAGTTTAGATGTGATAAACAGCAACTGCAGAGACTCATTTGTTATGTTAAGTGCAGACGTAGAGGAAGTAAAACTACTCATTAGAGGTTTAAAAAACACTTGCTCTGTGGGATGGGATAATATTCCGAATATGATCCTTAAAACATTTGCAGACTTATTTGCTCCGCCTTTAACTTATATTTTTAATATGTGTCTGGAAAAAGGCATATTTCCTAAGGGTCTTAAGAGATCGATTGTTCACCCCATCTTTAAAGATGGTGACAGAGACAGTGTTGTGAACTACAGACCAATCTCTATTTTGCCAGCGTTGTCCAAGATCCTTGAAAAGATAATTAACAACCGACTTACCTCATATTTAGAAAACAAGAAGCTCCTCTCGGACAATCAATTTGGTTTTCGTAAAGGTAGATCAACCGAAGATGCAGTACAAGTCTTAACTAGTTTTATATCTAAATGTTTGGATAAAGGGAGAAAGTGCGTTACTATTTTTCTTGATTTGGCTAAGGCTTTCGACACTGTTTCTGTCCCTATATTACTTAGAAAACTAGAGAAATTAGGAATAAGGGGAATTCAATTGGATCTCTTTCAGTCATACTTGTCTGACCGAACTCAATGCGTTCAAATTGAAAAAACTATGAGCAGGGAGCTCCCTATTACATACGGAGTCCCACAAGGAAGCATACTAGGTCCAACTCTCTTTTTAGTTTATATAAATGATCTTTTAAATATATCGATTTCAAGCTCTTGCTCTAAAATTATATCATATGCTGACGATACTGCTCTCTTTTTTGAAGCTGATACCTGGGAATGCGTTTTTGAATCAGCTCAAAAGGGTATGGATATGATCACTCATTGGTTAGCTCAAAACTCCCTGACACTAAACGCAGCCAAATCTAAATATATTGCCTTCTCCATTTATGATACGGTTACTTTTAGTAAATATCTAAACATCACTGCCCACAAGTTTACTGACTGCAGCGGTCAAAACTGTAAATGTATTCCACTAGAGCATGTCCGAAGTATAAAATATCTTGGTGTTATTATTGATCGCAATTTGAGCTTTAAGCAGCACGTTAGTTCTTTGTCAGCTAGAGTTAGAAAACTAATATTTATTTTCAAGAAACTGAGGTTTGTCATAGATCCACCTATATTAAAACAAATTTACATGGCTTTATGCCAGTCGATACTAACATACTGCATATCAGTCTGGGGTGGTGCTCCTAAAACCACACTGATGAGTTTGGAGGTTGCTCAGCGAGCAGTTCTTAAAACCAGTTTATTTAAACCCTTTCTGTACCCAACAATTATGTTATATAGAGATTGCGAAGTACTCTCAGTCAGACAACTATTTTTACAGAGCATTTTGCTTAAGCAGCACACAAACTTAACTTTTGATCCCTCTCTCCTTAAAACCCGTAGAAACCACACTGTATGCCCAAAAACTGAAAACTGTCGAACAGCTTTTTGCCAAAGATTTTTCTCATATTTAGGTCCCTATACTTATAACAAGTTAAACAAAACATTAAATCTCTATACACTGACTAAATTTTCCTGTAAAAAAAAGTTATTTGAATTTCTAAGCAAACTTTCTTACGACGACACAGAGAACATTCTTAAAATCAAGAAAACTTAGATTTATGTTTATTCTTATTTTTAGATTTATTTTTATTTTTAGATTTATTTTTAGATTTATTTTTATTTTTACTTATTTTTTCTTTTAGATGTATTTTTATTATAATTATGTACCTATAATTTTAATTTATTTTGTATCATTGATTGTCTATTTTTATGCTTTTTTTACCATAATAGCTGATGGCCGAAATACAGGTTTTATACCTAGTTTGGCATCAGCATTAACTGCATAACATATATTATTATGTAATTGTTCATCTGCTTTTTTATGAAATAAATTTTATTATTATTATTATTAATATCGGTATCAAAATTGTTTTTTTTCAGCTTCATATAGATCCTAATCAGATGTTATGGTTCATTGTTTTGACATCTGTTGTCAAAACTTGTTTACATTTGAATAAAAATAAAACGAAATACGAGAGCGCGAAAACAAAAATTTGACACAGAACCGGCCTCGGCCGTGGCCACAAGGGTACTGACGGGGTAGGGAGCGGCGCGGCATGGCATCGGACCGCGCGAAAACGATGTTTTTTTTTAGTTTTTGCTGGTTTTTTGTCTTTTCGTTAAACTTAAAAATTCTTACTATAGTAGTATGTCTAAAATTTAAGGTCAGCAATTTTCATTCCAAAAATCAAATAAAAACAATCAGCGGTTTAAAAATAAAATGGAAAAAACGGAACAAAAAGGGGTAACTTTGAGATTTTTTTTTTCTATCAACTAAAATGAATTAGATCCTGTTTCCCTTTAGTATGATGACTAGATTAGATCCTTAACTAACACATATATTTTTTTCAGAATGAAGACATCAATTTTGTATGTCTCAGATTGTTTAAAAAAATCTCAAAAACACAAATTTTTGAACCACCAAGCCTTAAGCAAGATTATCTAGGGAGTCAAGGACGCATTTTTTTATTTCGGCCATGGTTTAGAAGATATCAATAATTTATCGAAGTGGCGCTAGTATCGCACCCTTTCGTTCCTTAAATACTAAGCAAGATTATTTATTGTCATATACCGGATCACATTTTCGATATTTGCAATGGTTTGTAGTGATTTTTTTTTTTGCAAACTTGCATCGGTGTAAAAGTACTCTTAATTTATAACAAGCTAATCAATATATATAAAACTCTTCCGTTACTGACTGACTGACTGACAGACAACGCAGAGCCGAAACTACTGGGCGTAGCGGGCTGAAATTTTGCATGTAGGTTCCTTAGGGAGTGTAGGTGAGCACTAAGAAGGGATTTCCCGAAATTCCCACGGGAACGGGAATAAACGGGATTTTTGTGTTTATGAGAAATCTGTGCGGGACAAACCGCGGGGCAGCCTCTAGTTATACATAATACGTAAAAATCTTCAACTATAGACTAAGTGACCATTTATTTACAATTTCATACATATAATATATCAATACATAATATAAAATAAAGTCGCTTCCCGCGTCTGTCCCTATGAATGCTTAAATCTTTTAAACTACGCAAAGGATTTTGATGCGATTTGTTTTAATAGATAGAGTGATTCAAGAGGAAGGTTTATAAATATAACTAGTCGACCAGGCGAACTTCGTACCGCCTAACCTATTAATTTTTTGTGCATGTTTTATACTTATAAAATTTCCTCTTGAATAACTCTATCTATTAAAAAAATCCGCATCAAAATCCGTTGCGTAGTTTTAAAGATTTAAGCATTCATAGGGACAGACGCGAAAAGCGACTTTATTTTATACTATGTATTGATACATGCACAATATACTAAAAGGTTGGGCGGTACGAAGTTCGCCGAGTAGACTAGTATTTAAATAATAGAAATATTGTTACGATAATATTATATTTGCTAGCGGATTAAGATTGTTTATTTAAAAAAACGTAGTGAAAACAAAAATTTTAGGCCTCAGCTAAACAAGATTTTTTTACAAGTCGGTATAAAGTTTGAGGAGCAATTCAGCTCACCATCAGCAACAATTTTCTTTTTTAAACATGGTTCAAATAAAAAAAAAAACAAAAAGTCATCCTGAACCTATATACAGCGTGTAATTTCAATACATAGTATAAAACAAAGTCGCTTCCCGCGTCTGTTTCTATGTATGCTTAATTCTTTAAAACTACGCAACGAATTTTGGTGCGTTTTTTTTAATAGATAGAGTAATTCAAGAGGAAGGTTTCAAATTCGCCGGGTCGACTAGTTACCTGTATTTCGAACCGAATCACTTCATCAATACATAACCAACTTATAAAAAACCATTTTGTATAAGCTTTATAGACCTGCCTTTTCACTCTGCATTATTACGTGGCCATGCACACTGGATAAGGCACGACACATATACGAATATCGGCTCATACAAACACGATGCTATCCCTACATATTATAAGACAAAGTTGCTTCCGGCTGTTTGTATGCTTTTTATCTTTAAAACTACGCAACGGATTTCGATGCGTTTTTTTTAATAGATAGAGTGATTCAAGAGAAAGGTTTATATGTATAATACATGCATAACATACAGTCTCACACAGTTGAGTTGGAAACCCAAAAAAAAAAAACTTTTAAAGAAACAGATAATAAATTTGTAGATTTTTTATTTTGATAAACTTTGGGTTTAAATAGTTAATTATTTAAGGAGATACTTAGTAAATAAAAAATACTAACTCTGTGGAGTTCAAGCTTAGAAAATAATGGGTTATAAAGTTAAGAAAAAAAAGCGGGCGCCATTTTGTTTTTACACATACAAAATGGCACCCGCTTTTTTTTCTTAACTTTTGTGCCAAACTGTAGTATTATGTTACGCGGTACTAAGTCGACTAGTTAATATTCTATAGTTGTTGTATGAGCCGATGTGCTGTACCAGTGCCGTGGCTTTACCTTTAGTACCTTAAGTGACAAAGTCAAACTCATACTTCTTGCTTTTCCGTCTCGCCCTAGCCTTATTCCTAGGGTCGTAATCGTCACTTTCGTCCTGATCGTATGTAACATTGTTGGATATAACCCAATCGCTCCCTAATTCGGTTTTTATTTGCCTAACTTGCTCCCTAACTGTGTTGGTTTTCTTTTTGCGTTTCTTCCCCTCACCTGTGCCTTTCGGTTCGCGTGCCCGCTTTCTGTAATAGACAAAAAAAAAATGTAAATTTAAGTTGTTTTTCATATTTGATATTATTCTTTCTTAAGGTAGATTTTCTCGTAAACGTTTTATATAAATTTCTTAGGCATTTTCGGAGAAAAGTGCTAAAAAACATACAGTTCCTACCTAATTAATTTACAAACTAAATATAAAGTCAATCGCAGTATCGCTCTTGAAATTATTCAAAAAAGGACGCCATTCCTTAACATCTTTCGATCTCACCTATGTTACAATAGACCCTGTAAATCTCATTGTCTCTAACATAACACCTGTATGTTATATTCCCTGTAAGTAATCTCACCCAGGTCTCTCTTCGAGCAGCATCTTGTAGTCTCCAACAATTTTTATAGGACTCATAACCAAGTATGTCAAGTTCATTGATTGCAATAAAGTTTTATTCCACCCTGTATTTTACAGCCTGTATAATATCTCACCTAGGATTCTCTTGAAGCAACATCTGGTAGTATCCAACAATTTAATATGATACCTTGTAAACTAGAGCATTTTCACCTGAAGAATTAATTACCTGAGAGTTATAGTACACCCTGTATGTCTCTCGTCACCTCACCTGGGCCTCTCCTCGAGCAGCATCTGGTAGTCCCCCACGACGTACTCCTGGTCGGCGGCGCTGGTGGTGACCTGCCGAGCGCTCACCCTGTATGTCTCTCGTCACCTCACCTGGGCCTCTCCTCGAGCAGCATCTGGTAGTCCCCCACGACGTACTCCTGGTCGGCGGCGCTGGTGGTGACCTGCCGAGCGCTCACCCTGTATGTCTCTCGTCACCTCACCTGGGCCTCTCCTCGAGCAGCATCTGGTAGTCCCCCACGACGTACTCCTGGTCGGCGGCGCTGGTGGTGACCTGCCGAGCGCTCACCCTGTATGTCTCTCGTCACCTCACCTGGGCCTCTCCTCGAGCAGCATCTGGTAGTCCCCCACGACGTACTCCTGGTCGGCGGCGCTGGTGGTGACCTGCCGAGCGCTCACCCTGTATGTCTCTCGTCACCTCACCTGGGCCTCTCCTCGAGCAGCATCTGGTAGTCCCCCACGACGTACTCCTGGTCGGCGGCGCTGGTGGTGACCTGCCGAGCGCTCACCCTGTATGTCTCTCGTCACCTCACCTGGGCCTCTCCTCGAGCAGCATCTGGTAGTCCCCCACGACGTACTCCTGGTCGGCGGCGCTGGTGGTGACCTGCCGAGCGCTCACCCTGTATGTCTCTCGTCACCTCACCTGGGCCTCTCCTCGAGCAGCATCTGGTAGTCCCCCACGACGTACTCCTGGTCGGCGGCGCTGGTGGTGACCTGCCGAGCGCTCACCCTGTATGTCTCTCGTCACCTCACCTGGGCCTCTCCTCGAGCAGCATCTGGTAGTCCCCCACGACGTACTCCTGGTCGGCGGCGCTGGTGGTGACCTGCCGAGCGCTCACCCTGTATGTCTCTCGTCACCTCACCTGGGCCTCTCCTCGAGCAGCATCTGGTAGTCCCCCACGACGTACTCCTGGTCGGCGGCGCTGGTGGTGACCTGCCGAGCGCTCACCCTGTATGTCTCTCGTCACCTCACCTGGGCCTCTCCTCGAGCAGCATCTGGTAGTCCCCCACGACGTACTCCTGGTCGGCGGCGCTGGTGGTGACCTGCCGAGCGCTCACCCTGTATGTCTCTCGTCACCTCACCTGGGCCTCTCCTCGAGCAGCATCTGGTAGTCCCCCACGACGTACTCCTGGTCGGCGGCGCTGGTGGTGACCTGCCGAGCGCTCACCCTGTATGTCTCTCGTCACCTCACCTGGGCCTCTCCTCGAGCAGCATCTGGTAGTCCCCCACGACGTACTCCTGGTCGGCGGCGCTGGTGGTGACCTGCCGAGCGCTCACCCTGTATGTCTCTCGTCACCTCACCTGGGCCTCTCCTCGAGCAGCATCTGGTAGTCCCCCACGACGTACTCCTGGTCGGCGGCGCTGGTGGTGACCTGCCGAGCGCTCACCCTGTATGTCTCTCGTCACCTCACCTGGGCCTCTCCTCGAGCAGCATCTGGTAGTCCCCCACGACGTACTCCTGGTCGGCGGCGCTGGTGGTGACCTCGACGCCGAGCGCGGGGTCGGCGTCGGGCAGGATGTAGTAGTTGTCGTAGTTCTCGGGTGTTAGAGTTAGAGATGTCATGTCGGTCGTGAAGTGACGTTTCTTCTTGCCTGGATAAAATTGGAACCAATAAGCATTTGTAACTAACCTATTACTATGTTGCTCATATTATATACTTCGTAACGTTCCTTTTGAATCACTGTGTTTTTTTATGTAGCCTTTATTGTGTCCCACTGCTGGGCAAACGCCTCCCCCCTTTTCCTCCACTCCACTCTATCCAGTGCCACCCACAACCAATCCTCCTGAAACTTGTCGAGGTCGTCCCGCCATCTCCGCCTGGGTCGACCACGCTTTCGCCGTCCATCATTCGGAACTCACGCGGTGACGATTTTGGCCCACCGGTACGGGTCCATTCGGCAAACGTGACCGGCCCAGTTCCATTTTAACTTGGCAATTACTGCACTAAATCACTTTTACTTAAATCTTTTACTTAAAAAAACGCATCTGAATTCCTGCATAGTTTTAAAGATTTAAGCATACATAGGGACAGACGCGGGAAGCCAATATTTTTTATACTGTGTATTGATGGCAAGTGAAGTTTTTTTTTCATCTAATCCACTCGAAAATAGTACATTTTGGTTACTTTTCTTAATAATCTAAAGTGACTCTTTATTTAGTACTCTACAGCCGGGTAAAAATGAATTTTCAAACATTCCTTATTCATCTAGAAAATTATGAATGCATAAATTGTAGTATAAATTGAACAAAAAAAAAGAAAATTTTGCTAACTAATATTTAATCTGCAGTTAAACTGACATTCAATAGAAAATGACGGCAACTTGGGGCTAAAGTTATTCTGCTTCGGTTGAGATACCAACCCTAGCTCAAAGCAAGCTTCAAGCTGTTATCTTATAACTCTCTGCGCTCTGGTTTTAACAGACCATCCTCATACATCACTTTACCTCATGTTATATAATCTACTATTCTGCCGTCCCAACGAAGAACACAGTAATCGCCAAATCGCGGTTTCGAGAAAATCGCGAAAAACTCTCAGTTGAAAATCTATAATAGATACGGTGTGTGAATACTAAAAGTGCTATGCCTAAAAAATCTTAAATAAATTAATATAGATAAAACTTATTTTTTGAAATTTTTAAATTTATTAAATATTATAAAAAAGTCGATTACTGTGTTCTTTCTTAGCAGTTCCATATCATTTAAATTGAAGATCCTAAGAAAGTGCGCAGTACTAGCAACGATTACTGTGTTTTTTCTTAGTATTTTCTGATTACTGTGTTTTTACTTAGTTATTTATTTAGGTTTTCTCATCGGATACATAGGGTTAGCAGTAATTTACTTATAAAAATCACATACAAAATGTATTTTGAAAATATTTTTTTAATTATTTAGTTTTATTTACTTTAACACTAGAAAAAAGTGTGTAATAGAAAAATTTGAAAATAGTAGGATGCTTTTATTTATAAGTTTTTTTTTTATTAAATTGAAATTCCGCTGCATAATCATAACATGCATTCGGGAATGATTACATTTTTCTAAATTTCTTTCAAACATAAACGAGAAATATGGTAGGTATATATAAAATTATCATTCTACAAAATTACCTTCAACAATACTCAGTAATGATCCAGAATCCAGACCGTCTGAATAAACTGAAAAAAGTTGGGTATCCACCATCGAGCAGATACTTTTTAAAAAGTAGTTCCTTCTTTCTAATATTTTGTACCTACTCCTGATTAATATTCTTAGTGTTATTATTTATTTATGGCCAATCTTTGGTCTTCTACAATTAGCTCATTGTTTTTATAATATTTTCCTACGAAAACGTCTTTGATACACCGTCTTTAATGCTCTCCAGACCTCGTTTTAGTTTAGATACCCCTTTTTTAATAAATTTCTGCGAAGGTGCAGATTCCCCTATTGTAATTATTATCTACTTAATAATATGAATCGTGGTTCGTTAAACTCACTAAAACTCGAGAACGGCCGGCCGATTCAGCTGATTTTGGTTTTTAAATGTTTGTAGTAGTCCAGGGAAGTGTTAAAGGGGCAGAAAATATTGAACAATGGAGGGGGAGTTATTTAAACCAACTGTTAAATTTTGCCATATACTTAAAATACGATAAAAAGTTCGCCGGGACAGCTACTATATTCATAAATTTATATTTTTTATATTTGGCAAAGAAAAAAATTCATAACTGCACGTTTTCAAGATTGTGGATAGTTCAAAATGGCTAATAGCACCGTCGTAAAAAATTGCGAAGAAATGAAGATTCAATCTTCAAAATTAGTAAGTTTTTTTTAAAAAAGTCATGATTAACTTGGTTTTTACGTAATCCATACATTTTAAGGAATTCATACGGCATAAAATAAAAAATATTATTAATAAGGCACAGTTGAAAAACAAACATATATTTTGTGTATCACGATTTCCCGTAGCACGTGAAGTCAAATACTGTGTTTTAACCTAGCAAAATGAAACATATTACTAAATTTTTAAGAAGCAAATGCTATTACTGCGTTTTTACGTAGGATTCCATAAGTTTTGGTGATATTACTGCAAATTTTCTTACGTTTTTTCAGGTTTCAGGTAGGTCTACCACTGTGATTTTTTTTATACATATAAAACTGCATATAAATAACTCATTTCGCGAAACAAAGTAAAAACACAGTAATAGCTATTACTGCGTTTTTCGTTACGACGGCAGTATTGTAAGTATGTAAATTAATATCTATGTCGTTCTCCAAGGAGTTCTTATCGCTTTCAGAAATTTCTTATCAGAATTTGATTTGCAAACTTAAAAAACTCGTTTATACAAGAAATAAAGACAATTTTAGATTTATCAGGGTTTGATTTGCAAATTAAAAAAAAATATTAATAGTTACTGTTATGTATAAAGTTGGGATAAAGTGGAACAGACTCACATTTGTAAACGTGTAGGGTAGTTGTGAATAAATCAGTTTGATTTCCAATACTGTGGTATCTTTTAGTTACTAACACGAAAAGTAAGAGCGCTCAAAAAAAAAAGTATATTTTTAACAAAACATACCAGTATTACAATGCTTTATAAAAGCATACTTGGTCTTCTGCGGCGATTGGTCCGGCACAATATTGACGAGCCACTCCTGAGTGGGAACGTGTTCGGGGGGCGTCTCCCTAACCTCCTCCATCGATATCTCTTGCTCCTCCGCTATCTCGTATATGAACTGGTCTGATACCTGGGGGGGAAAGATGGGTTTTGAGGGTTTTGATGGTTTTCGGGGGTTTGAGGGCTTCTTATTGGTAGCTGCCCGCTACATCGAAGCTTTAGAGTTTAAGCTTTAGAGACAAGTTTTACTTCAATCTTCACAAATTCCACCTAATCATAAAACACATCTATCCTCCATCAGAGATTCTATAGAGTTTAGCAATGACGTTGTCTTTGCAGTATAATTATGGCAGCGTGGCAGTCCAGATACTTCCAACATCGATTATATTGATATATCTTGCTCCTTCGCTAGCTTATATATGAACTGGTCTGAGACCTGGATGAAAGGGTTTTGAGGGTTTTTATATTACATGAGTTAAAGAGAGTGTTTAAGGATTTATTAGATAGCCAACATAGTGCAGCATGTAAAGAGAGGATTTACTTAATTTATGAAAGTTTTTTTGTGTTCATGATATAAACCAATCCTGCCTATATATCCATTTTTTCATCCACATATCTATCTATCGATCTATCTATCGATCTATCTATCGATCTGTCTATCGATCTATCTATCGATCTATCTATCGATCTATCTATCGATCTATCTATCTATCGATCTATCTATCGATCTATCTATCGATCTATCTATCGATCTATCTATCGATCTATCTATCGATCTATCTATCGATCTATCTATCGATCTATCTATCGATCTATCTATCGATCTATCTATCGATCTATCTATCGATCTATCTATCGATCTATCTATCGATCTATCTATCGATCTATCTATCGATCTATCTATCGATCTATCTATCGATCTATCTATCAATCTATCTATCGATCTATCTATCTATCGATCTATCTATCGATCTATCTATCGATCTATCTATCGATCTATCTATCGATCTATCTATCGATCTATCTATCGATCTATCTATCGATCTATCTATCGATCTATCTATCGATCTATCTATCGATCTATCTATCGATCTATCTATCGATCTATCTATCGATCTATCTATCGATCTATCTATCGATCTATCTATCGATCTATCTATCGATCTATCTATCGATCTATCTATCGATCTATCTATCGATCTATCTATCGATGCATCTATCGATCTATCTATCGATCTATCTATCGATCTATCTATCGATCTATCTATCGATCTATCTATCGATCTATCTATCGATCTATCTATCGATCTATCTATCGATCTATCTATCGATCTATCTATCGATCTATCTATCGATCTATCTATCGATCTATCTATCGATCTATCTATCGATCTATCTATCGATTTTTCTATCTATCGATTTTTCTATCTATCGATTTTTCTATCTGTCGATTTTTTTATCTATCGAATTTTCTATCTATCGATTTATCTATCTATCGATCTATCGATCTATCTATCGATTTTTCTATCTATCGATCTATGGATCTATCTATCTATCGATCTATGGATCTATCTATCGATCTATCTATCGATTTATCTATCTATCGATATATCTAACTAGATAAAGTCTCACCTGTTCCTCAATGACTGGCAGATCTTCGCTGGTCCCGGTTACATCTTGAAGATCAGACTCGTTTATTTCTATAGTTGTATCGTTCAAACTCTGATCGGCCGAGTGCGGTATTATCTAGGGAATAAGGTTCTTTATTCATTAAAACATAACATAATACCATGGCTATATTCCTAAAGGGGTAGGCAGAGGCATTAGCTCATTCAATGAGCAAACAGAGGCCGAGTTTTTGTTTATAATATTGTATAAGACAAGGTACAGTGGCGGTTTATGATGGCGTAACATACGTATTGCAAAATAGCTCTTGCTCTTTGGTAATACAGTCTAGGGCGCACGAGACCATAGACAAATCTGTTACGCCCTCCTATACTGGCACATTATGACACTAGATAATCTTACTTAGTATTTTTAGGGCACTGTTTTATAGCTTTTAGTTTAAAGACCAAAGAAAGCTACAAAGTGTAGCTAAAAGTAGCCACTTTTGGCAACAATCTGTAGAAATTTTTTTTCTCTTTTTACTAAGCACTACTTTACTGTGCTCAAAAAATACTAGGCTACATTATCTAGTGTCATAGTGTGCCACATTTTTGATATTTGTCCTAGTATAGAAAATATTTTTTTTTTTATGCAAATGGAGCTAGCATCGCTGTAAACTGGCTGAAGTGTTGTAGATGTTTGTCCGTCTGTCCGTCTGTGTTACCTCGATGATCTGCTTGGGCTCCTGCATCTTCTGTATGCACTGCTCGGCCTGCGTGACGGAGCTCTAGTTGATGTCCGTCTGTCTGTCCGTCTGTGTTACCTCGATGATCTGCTTGGGCTCCTGCATCTTCTGTATGCACTGCTCGGCCTGCGTGACGGAGCTCTAGTTGATGTCTGTCCGTCTGTCTGTCCGTCTGTGTTACCTCGATGATCTGCTTGGGCTCCTGCATCTTCTGTATGCACTGCTCGGCCTGCGTGACGGAGCTCTAGTTGATGTCTGTCCGTCTGTCTGTCTGTCTGTGTTACCTCGATGATCTGCTTGGGCTCCTGCATCTTCTGTATGCACTGCTCGGCCTGCGTGACGGAGCTCTAGTTGATGTCTGTCCGTCTGTCTGTCCGTCTGTGTTACCTCGATGATCTGCTTGGGCTCCTGCATCTTCTGTATGCACTGCTCGGCCTGCGTGACGGAGCTCTAGTTGATGTCTGTCCGTCTGTCTGTCCGTCTGTGTTACCTCGATGATCTGCTTGGGCTCCTGCATCTTCTGTATGCACTGCTCGGCCTGCGTGACGGAGCTCTAGTTGATGTCTGTCCGTCTGTCTGTCTGTCTGTGTTACCTCGATGATCTGCTTGGGCTCCTGCATCTTCTGTATGCACTGCTCGGCCTGCGTGACGGAGCTCTAGTTGATGTCTGTCCGTCTGTCTGTCCGTCTGTGTTACCTCGATGATCTGCTTGGGCTCCTGCATCTTCTGTATGCACTGCTCGGCCTGCGTGACGGAGCTCTAGTTGATGTCTGTCCGTCTGTCTGTCCGTCTGTGTTACCTCGATGATCTGCTTGGGCTCCTGCATCTTCTGTATGCACTGCTCGGCCTGCGTGACGGAGCTCTAGTTGATGTCTGTCCGTCTGTCTGTCCGTCTGTGTTACCTCGATGATCTGCTTGGGCTCCTGCATCTTCTGTATGCACTGCTCGGCCTGCGTGACGGAGCTCTAGTTGATGTCTGTCCGTCTGTCTGTCCGTCTGTGTTACCTCGATGATCTGCTTGGGCTCCTGCATCTTCTGTATGCACTGCTCGGCCTGCGTGACGGAGCTCTAGTTGATGTCTGTCCGTCTGTCTGTCCGTCTGTGTTACCTCGATGATCTGCTTGGGCTCCTGCATCTTCTGTATGCACTGCTCGGCCTGCGTGACGGAGCTCTAGTTGATGTCTGTCCGTCTGTCTGTCCGTCTGTGTTACCTCGATGATCTGCTTGGGCTCCTGCATCTTCTGTATGCACTGCTCGGCCTGCGTGACGGAGCTCTAGTTGATGTCTGTCCGTCTGTCTGTCCGTCTGTGTTACCTCGATGATCTGCTTGGGCTCCTGCATCTTCTGTATGCACTGCTCGGCCTGCGTGACGGAGCTCTAGTTGATGTCTGTCCGTCTGTCTGTCCGTCTGTGTTACCTCGATGATCTGCTTGGGCTCCTGCATCTTCTGTATGCACTGCTCGGCCTGCGTGACGGAGCTCTAGTTGATGTCTGTCCGTCTGTCTGTCCGTCTGTGTTACCTCGATGATCTGCTTGGGCTCCTGCATCTTCTGTATGCACTGCTCGGCCTGCGTGACGGACGCCTCGCCGCGCGCCGCCTCCACCTTCACCACCCACAGCTGCTTGCGCTGCAGGTTCTTCAGCGATCTGGGAATTTATTATAAACTTTTAGAGTGAAGGAAATCTTTTATTTACTGACGAGCTGTCCCGGCTTACTTCGTTACGCCTTGAATATAAGATACTACTAAAGACTTAGCTCTATAGACTATGTTCTTTTGTGTGTGAACTGAACCATTAAATTAAAATCATAATCGATAGTAATATTTAACTGCCAACATTTTATTCAAACTAGAGGCTGCCCTGCGGTTTTTCCCGCGCAGATTTCTCATAAACTTTTCGAATTTCGAGAAATCCCTTCTTAGTGCTCACCTACACTCCCTAAGGAACCTACATGCAAAATTTCAGCCCGCTACGTCCAGTAGTTTCGGCTCTGCGTTGTCTGTCAGTCAGTCAGTCAGTCAGTCAGTAACGGAAGAGTTTTATATATATTGATTATATTTAAAGAGACTCACAAGTATCCAAGAGTGTCGACAAGCTGCCGCACGTTGAGCCTCGAAACTGGTTCCGGCGCGGGCGGCTCGGCGCAGTAGTTATGCTCTGTCTTTATCACTTCCGCCGCTACAGACAAACACGAATAAATTTATAGATAAAATCATTGCGAAAGGGAGTAGAATCATTTGACAGAGGAGGGCTCGTGTGGGGGCCTCTCCAGGCGACCATTGTCGTAAGGCAAGCTGAGCCGCTTGGTGGCACTCTGAACTACCTCGCCTCTCACAGTATAGGATACTTTACCAAATAAGGTATCAATAGCGATTAGATTAGATGTAGTCTAATTGACTTTCAATAAGTGATATCTTGTATCCTATATTGAATAGTTTTTTTTAATTTTGATTTTTTGATTTTTGATATAAAATAACTATAAGAGCACTTTAAGAAGTCTTATAAAGCCACTTGCTGACCCGGCAGACACTGTCCTGCCTTAAACTGACTGAAACGACACTTTTAGCAACACATATCTTCTAAACTAAAGTGACTTATTGAAAGTACACTTATCTTAGAGAGAAGATAGTTTAGTTTTTTTTCGCGGGTGTGCTATGCCTCATAAGTCACAAATTTTCATATAAATTCACAATTTAGTTTGTTGTTAGGACTAAAGGATTCTTTATTTGACAATAATGACCTTTAAACAAATATTTTGTAAAATAACACTTGACCGCCATCTAGTAGCGATAATATGTACCAGCCAAAAGCAGGGGGGCTAGCTCGCTGCTTTGTCGACAGACGCGAGCGAAGCGGCCGTAGCGTGCAAGCTTGTCTATGAGAATGTGTGAGTGTTTGTTGCAATAGGAGTTACTGTGCGAGCGTAAGTGGAACCAAAATCGAAGCGGTTTTGTAGGAGAGTTACGCTTCCTGAGTATTGTTGTTCGTAGATAACGCCGCTATCAGATGGCCCTAGCAAAAATCTAGAGCTGAAGTTGAAATGAATCAATAAAAGCTCAAAATAAAACTGGAACTCGTCATACGTCAGTCAAAGTATTTTTGTTTTGAACTTTTCAAGTTAATTTGAACTGATTTGAATTACTTACATATGCCTACTACGCCATATAACGCCATCTACGGGCGTGTATTACGAAACATTTTTTTTTTTTAAATATCACTTTGAAAACCCCTCATTGATCCCTAATAAGGTATAGCAACCAAAGTATCTTTACCTGGCTTCCGACTGCCAATGAATTTTGCAAAGAGACCTTGATAGCTATCCCTAGCTATTGTGTGGGCCGCGCCTGCAAAATGCATTATGGCCATCTTTGAATACTGTTTTTATTAGCTTGCCGTGGGGACAGGGCTTAAGAGCCAGTTTACAGCGATTCTAGCGCCATTATCAAAAAAAAAAACTTCTAAGCTAAGGCAAATATAAAAAATGTGGCACAGTATGACACTAGATAAGTTAGCCTATTATTTTTAAGACACTTCTGTTTAGCTTTTAGGTTCAAGATCAAAGAAAGCTACAAAGAGTTGCTATAATTTCTTTTTCACAAAAAAGGAACCCGCCTTCAATAAATTAAAACATCATAAAACTGAGAACTCCCTCTTTTCTCAAGTCGGTAAAAATTGGTACTAAAACCTTCTCCTGAATGTAACAAATACTTCTGTGAAAACCGCATCTTCTGTGAAAATCGGTTCAGCCAAACTCGAGATATTCGCGGACAAACATACATACATACAAACATACATACATACAGGTAAAACTGATAACCTCCTTTTTTGAAGTCGGTTAAAAAGTGGCCATTTTTTTTTTTCGAGAACGGCGCTAGCATCACTGTAAACTGTCTAATAATACATAAGATAAAAGAATACTATAATGCAACCAAAAAGTAAAACATCAAACAAAAAGAAAATAAATGAGATAGAAGATAAATAAAATAAAAGATCAAACATTCATTTTAGTGGTGGTAGCCTTACTGTGGTGGTGTAAATTTTAAAACAAAAATCTAATTAAATTAAAGTAAAACAACACTCAAGATTATGAAGCACTCACACAGAAGATATCAGCTATAAAGCTCCCTGTTTTAAATATAACTAGCTGTCCCGGCGAACTTCGTATCGCGCCTTACAATTTGTATGGGAAAAAGAAATTCATACTTTTACTAACTTTTTCTAATTTTTTCCATATTTTCTTACCTTTTAAACCTTCCCTGGACTACTACTAAGATTCATTTTGATATATCATGTATATAGTAGATAATAATATTTTTTATCTAGAGCTTAAGGCTACGGTAAAGTAAAAAGAGTGTCATTTGATTGTTATGTACCTTTTATTTCTTCCTCGGTGGGCTTCCTTGCTGCACTGGGTGGTGACTGCGGAGTTAGCAGCTCAGGCAGCATCGGGGAGTCGATCCAGAGACCCTGGGAATCCAGTTCGAAGTGGTACCTGGAAAATTTTTGAGGGATTTTATTAGCATATCAGGCTTTATGATTTGTTTATTTGTGAATCTTGAATTTTGGTTGATTCACAAATAGGTAACTCTGTCTTCCGATTTTTTTTATCACAATGTGGGAAATGGTTTTTAAATGCGCAAAGGCTGTATTTAGGGGCACGGGGGGCGTGCTGTGATTAAATAAACCAATAGCAATGAATGAGACTGTTCATGGAGAAGTTTTGGCACAGTCAATGTGGTGCCTGCATCGTTCAACGCTTCAAGAACAATACATAGGCCTATGTTTAATATATTTTGCCAGAATAAATAAAAATTATTTAGTACGTACCCACAAAGATGAAGGCTGACGTGACGCCATAGACACTCTCCCTCCTCCTTCATAGCGCCAGAGATCCATTCTGCGCGCTCCGTATCACCTTCTTCTTGGGTGTTCACACTGAAATTAGACATGAGAAACATTTTAACTTTATTTTAATAATAAGACAAGAAGTACAGATAAGACTGCGCAGGGCAATCAAGATAAATATTGATTCATATATGATTTTGACGCAGTCTTTTTTGGGTTTCAATATCAATTATCTACTGTTTGCAGAAATACTTTTGTTGGTGTGGTTGTATCTTTTGCCCATTCTGGGCATGCGGGGCAACAATGGCCATACAGACATGTTTAAAGTAGTATGGTTTGGCTTTTTCTCAACCTTACTGATTGAAATGAGACGTTGGTCCTGTATTTCAATAGCAACAAGGGTTTTTTGGCAGGACATCAGTAAGAATACTTTGGAAGCTCATTTCTATATTTCTCATGTTCGGCTACCTAATTCCATCACACTAGCAAAATAACAGCTACAGCAAAAGTTTTGTTTTAAATTTTTATAATAAAGGTGCTAACTAAGAAATTATAATTTTATGTTCCTCCCAAGGTCCAAAGGTTAATCTAAAGAGCCAGAAACTAAAAGAACATCAGGAAAAAGCAAGAACAGTAAGTTTTACAACTTAAACGTGATAGTTACGCTGTTTTGATTAAACTTTGCAAACTTTGATTGTCTCGACGCAACGACCTCGAACCAACCATTTTAGCATGATTGAAATATCGGGGTCACGCGACCGACGCCTATATTTGGAAACCAGCCCCGGGTCCACCATGATAAAGTTTTTGGGAGTAAACAATATCAGAATACTCACTTGTAGAAGGAGAAACTGCAAACTACATCGTACTCCAGGTTGCAGCCTTCCACAACGCATTTTTCAGCCGTCATGACGCCTCAATTTCTAACCAACTTCGAGCCACAATTTGTACCACTCACATAGTTTTAGTGTAAGATTTTTTGCGAAATATTATTGTTTGCTTCCAATCTGACTTGGAAACAAACAATTTTGAAGGATCCTTGCAAAATTATCAATCAAATGTCGAAAATGACGTGCTCTGTCACGAAATTAGACAAAATGACAAAATGCGGCTGCCATGAAAGTGGTGATGTAATTTTTCGAATGAGGTTGTCAATGTCAAGCGTATGGCAACACTGACTGGAGAATTTAATCGATTCATTGTGTTTTATTTGAAAAAAATCGATTTTAAAATCGTTTACTTATACTTTAAATTATTTTGATAATAATAATTCGTCAATGAAAAACATAATATACATATTCATATTCATTTATTTTGTGCTTGCTTAAGGTAAGTACATAGATGTTAAAACGTAAAAGTGTCACTGAAGCTATTTTAAATTAGACATTGCACAAGTTTTTGGGTTGTTGTAGGTAAGTAGGTTACTTACATCACTAAAACAATTATAGAGATAACATAAACAATCATGTACATGTAGTTTGTACCAAACAAGCGTCTGTAAAAAGTGAATTTAATACGAATTACATTTTTATACGGCGTTCATTTTTAGGCGGCTTTCGGAAAACTTAAAGAGGTGCTCTCGTCCAAAAGCCTACCACAATCCTTAAAAACAAAGGTTTTTAATCAATGCGTTCTCCCAACAATGACTTACGCCTGCGAAACTTGGACCCTCACCAAAGTAATGATCCACAGGCTCAAAATCACGCAAAGAGCAATGGAAAGGCGAATGCTAGGTCTCTCCCTGCGAGACAAAGTGCGCAATACCACTATCAGAGAACGCACGAAGGTAGTAGGTAGATGTGGGTGCTCGTGTTGCTAAACTGAAGTGGGCGTGGGCGGGACACATGTCACGCAGGGAAGACGAAAGATGGAGCAAAGCCGTCCTTGAATGGAGACCAAGAGAGGGGAAGAGGAGTGTAGGCAGACCACCAGCCAGATGGACCGACGATATAAAGACTGTTGCGGGGAGGACTTGGATGAGATTGACAGCCGATAGAACGAACTGGAAAATAATTGGAGAGGCATTTGCTCAACAGTGGGCTGATATGTGCTGAGGAAGAAGAAGAAGAAGAACATTTTTATACGAATGGACTTTAGAGGCGGTTTCCAACCACTCTGGACTTAGCTTATCTTGTTTAGTTCCTAATTTGATAACGGATATCAAAAACGGCTTTTTTTTTTAAAGTGCGATAGCGTTGTGTTTGATGTATGATGTTGTTTAGGCTCTGAACTCTGAACGCACAGGCGGATTTTTATTTGCGCGGAAAAAAAAACACGCAGATAAAATCCGTTGTTGCGCTTTTATTGTTGTTATTTCATTTTCAACCTTATTCATGGGCCCCGAACGCAAAGGTGAATTTTTATCCGCGCGGAAATAAAACCCTATCAGCGGATTTATACCGCTGGTGCGGACACTTCCATAGGATTCAATATGTTACAAAAAACCACGCGGAAAAAATCCGCCTATGCGTTTGAAGCCTTAATAATTAATTTTAATCTAAAAATTAGAACAAAGAATCAAATCAAGAATCGATTTTAATGATTTATTTATAATGCAAAAAAAATGTATCCGCATTCTAGTAGGCATTAAAAGCACGGACAGCTGCCGACCCCACTTTGTCAGAATGGGAATTCTTACGCTCCCATCTTTGTTCATACTGGAGATAGCAATATTTGTTAGAAACAATAATAATCTATTAAATAACTGTACCGTTATTCAAAGCATATAAATTGAGATAGCACTTCCGTTTCCCGTCAAATTCTCCTTCAATTTCCATAAATTTGCTCCGGATATGACGCACGTCATGACCACCACCCCACCACCAGGCAGCGCCAAGCTTTTTGAAAGCCTCGGCGTCTGCTCCATTGGCATTTTGGTTCCCGAGGAGACAACACGTCTCCGGGCTCCTTCGGATACTTTCTGTTGAGCTGCGACAAGTCCACAACAGAAAGTCTTAGTAAGTTACATTACAAAGGTATCTGCAGCAAATGTAAGTACTTAAACCTTTGTTAAAATTTCCAATTTTATTTCTAAACGGTGTTACCGTTCGAATTTTAAAATGTTATTTTGCATATTTAGTTGCATAAAAATTTATCTTTGCTTTGAAAGCAGATAACTTTTTTGGTAATTTATAACATTAAATTTCTAAACGATCTTTCTGATCGTTTGAATTTTCGAGTTTAATTTTTTGCAACGGGTAGTTTACGCTAAAATATTTCTTTGCAAAAATTATTTGCTCTGGAAATTTTTTATTTCGATTTACAATAAAGTGTATATTGCGTCGTATTTTGCTCCCAAAGTAAGTTACTTTTTGAATCTTATCATCAAGAATCAAGAACATCATCAGTACTTAACACATTTTATAAAAAGTTTTTGTTGTTTGTCAAGATGCAGTCTAATGATGATGAGGCTAGAAAATGTGAGCCCGTACCAGGGCCGTCTGGTACCCAGAAGCCACGCAAGAAAAAGAACAGTTCTTCGAGCGATAGCAGCAGCTGCGACTCGTGTTCAAGCTCTGATTCTTCAAGCTCACCGAGTTCAAAGTCCAAACGCCGCCGCCGCCAAAAGAAAAGGGGGGGCAAACGCAGTCGACGCTCAAGAGCTCTAGAAGAACTGACCAAACAGGTGACCCAGCTTACACAACAACGTCAACCCATTTATTCTTGTAGTCATGGCGAAAATAATTATTTTTCACATAGACCGTCTGAGGGTAATGATGATATTTTATCACTTTGTCCGAGTGCGATTGAGGATATCGAAGTTAAATCCACAGAACAAGTTAGTAACGCAGATTTTTCAGCTAGTATTAAAACTAAATTAAAGGAACCTTCTGTTCCTAAGACGCCAGATCAGTACCTTCAAATTTTAAAAATGATTCAGCATTTTAATGACCGTACTTGGTCAGAGGTCCGCTATGCTGAAGCTCAGAAGCTCTACAGCCACACGCCGGGTTTTGTTGAGCTCGATATAAACGATGAGCTCAAAGCTTACGATTTAAATCGAAATTTAGCATACACTGATAGATCATACGCTGCGTTGAGCTACTGCGCTTTGAGACAGGCTGAGGTGTTCAATAAAAGTTTAAATGAATTTTTGATGTGGTCTAAAAATACTGAGGACCTCGATGCTGCCAGTGTGACTCAAAAAGTAAACGACTTTTTCTTGGCTGGCGAATACCAGACGGTGTCTGCTGACTTGTTGCAAATGATCTGCGGCCACAGGGCAGAGGTTATACAAATGCGTCGCGATGCAGTTTTGAAAAACGTGAGAGATCCGTTAGTGAAGTCTGCCATAAATAAAATTCCGCCTTCATGCGAGAATTTATTTGACGCGCAACTATTAACAGGAGCCCTCGAGAAGGCTGGAGGTGTAAGAAAAGCTTTCTGGCCTATCCGGAAGCAAGATAGCAGCAACAACCCTACTTCGCAAGCAGGGATAAGTAAGTCTGCTCACCGCCCCTCGCAGGGGTTTGGTCAAAATCGTGCGCTCTCGCAGAGTGCTGGACAAGGACATTGCTCCTCAGGATGCGTGCACGCAGCACATCCGCATGTACCACCCCCGCAGGGTGGGCAACCGCAACCAAACCGCAACACGCAGAGAGGTTATCAGGGCAATAACTCTACCCACCGGGTAAGCTCCAACTCAAGGCACAATTTTCGTCACCAAGGAGGACGCAATAATAAGTACGAACCAGGACGGAATAGTCGTAAACGCGACGCTTCCCCGCCGAATTACAACGCCAAGAGGCGTAAAATGTGACTCGAACTTCAGAGCCGGCCAGTTACTTCAATCAATCAACCATTGGAAAAGACTCGGGGCCCCAAAAACCATCCTCAACTTTATAAAAGGGTATCGCATACCTTTTGCTCAGAAACCTCCGTTGATCATACCCGATTTGCACAACGGTACATTCCACACACCCTTTTCTCAGGAAATGCAAGAAATAATTACTCAAATGGAGAGACAAGGAGTTTTAGAGGAGGTAAACCTCGCTCCAAGCTTCATTTCGACCATTTTCTTAGTACCGAAAAGCGACGGCTCCGCGCGACCGATTTTCAACCTGAAAGCGTTAAACAGCTTTGTTATAACCGATCGATTTCGATTGATAAATGTACAGAAGGTTCCGAACTTCGTACAGCCACGCGACTGGCTGTGCAAGCTGGACATTTCACAAGCTTATTACCACTTGACAATCGCCAGGTCTCACAGAACCTTCTTGAGACTAGTTTTCGGAGGCCGTTTACTGCAAATGACTTGTCTCCCGTTCGGGCTCAGTACAGCCCCGAAAGTTTTTGCCACTTTGACCAACTGGGTTGCCGAGATATTGAGAGCGCAGGGCATCCGTTTAATAGTATTTTTGGACGACTATCTTTTGGTCCATCAGGATCCCAGAACGCTCCGCATTCATGTGAGCCAAGCGTTAGAGTGCCTTCAAAACCTGGGGTGGCAGATAAATTACGAAAAGTCGATTCTCGAGCCCCAGAAAAGCTTGACCTTCTTAGGGGTCATCTGGGATACGTGGTTAAATCAAAAGCTGTTGCCACCAGACAAACAGCAACGCTTAGCAGCAAAAATTCATATGATGTTAGAAAAAGGCACCACAAAACTAAAAGACTTACAAAGTCTGGTAGGCTTACTAAATTTTGCGAGCTTCATAGTTCCAAGGGGGCGATTGAATTACCGCAGTCTGCTGAGTTTCCTAATCTCGCTTCCCAAGACGAAACTGTCACAGATTTACGACCTCCCAGAGGAATGCAAAAGCAACCTGAGATGGTGGCTAGAAAATCGCCGTGCTTGCTCGAAAATTCATGTTCCTCCCCCGTCACACTTTCTAAGTACGGATGCCTCGGACCAGGCCTGGGGTGTACAATTAGACGGTCTCTCATTATCAGGCCCGTGGTCAAAGGAGGAGGAGCCTCTTCACTGCAATCAAAAAGAACTGTTGACTGTACTGAAAGTTCTTGTAGCTCGAGGTCATTACTTACGTCAAAGCTCTGTACTGCTACAAAGCGACAACAAGACAGCTGTTGCTTTTCTGCGTCACGAAGGCGGCACCAAGTCGCTCAAACTTATGGACATAACTTACCGGATATACGATCTCCTGAACACTTATCAGATAGACTTGGATGTAAGATACATCCCGGGTCGCTACAACGCCCACGCAGATCATCTATCGCGACTTCGAACCCCTCCAGAATGGCACATCACATCCCAAGGGACAGAGACTGTGTTCAGAAAGATGGGGGTTCCCGTTATAGACTTGTTTGCGTCGGCAACTGCACATGTAGTGGAAAATTACGTGTCTTTGGACCAGAAAGACGAGAAAGCGTTATTTCACGATGCCTTCTCAGAGATATGGACGTATCACCTCGCTTGGGTATTTCCCCCTCCTTATCTTATACCCAAGGTACTAATGCACTTGAACAAAGCAGTGGGAAGGTACCTCCTAGTAGTTCCTCGTTGGGCCAAGGTATTTTGGCGAGCGGACCTAAAAGCGCGGGCCATACAAGCCCCATTCCGCTTCCGAAACCTTCAAAAGATTCTGATCGACACATCAACGGGTCTACCACCTCCTCAAGTGGAGGAAATGACTTTAGAAGTTTGGATGTGTGGGGGTGGTCGCAAAACGTGAGTGATTGGTCACCAGAACAACTTAACCTCTTACAAACCTCATGGCGACCGTCGACTCGGAAAACGTACCAAGTCGCTTGGAATCGATGGCTCACATGGACTAGACAAAATAAAGTCGATGCTTTCAGCCCCTCTGGTAACAGCCTAGCAAAATTTTTAGCTGACCTCTATTTAGTTGAGAAATTATCTTACAATACTATACTACTACATAAGTCTGCAATATCTACTTTATGTAATGCTGATCTGTCTGGGTTATTATCGTCTCACTCCCTGGTCAAACATGTATTAAAATCAATAGCTTTACGAAAACCACTATCAAACAAACCACCTATTTGGAATGTAGACAGTTTAGTTGCCACCCTTGAGACTAAAACCGTTAACGAGAACAGTAACTTTGAAATCTGTCGCCAGGCAGCCACCCTACTGCTTTTGTATTCTGGCAGACGAGTTCATGATCTTACTTTGCTGTGTACAGATTCTTCTCACTTCGTAGAAAGTAATGATTGTATAGTTCTTTTGGCCTTTGTTCGGATCAAAAACTGATTCCACAAATAATAGACAATCTGGATGGAAATTGTTAGCTAATAAACAAAATAAAAATCTAGACCCTGTTTATTGGATAAAGCGCACATTAATAAACTTAAAAGATAGGCGAAATCTTGCGAAATGTGATCACTTGTTTGTAAATTTGAGAGGTGCGGCAAAACCCGCATCACGCACAGTAATTGCTGGATGGGTTAAATCTCTTTTACAAGAAGTTGGCATATCGGCTACTCCAGGTAGTTTCCGCTCCGCGGTATCATCTAAAAATTGGCTTGATAATTTTCCTCTGGAGGAAATTATGGCCCAAGCTAACTGGAAATCCTGCAAGACATTTCAAAAATTCTATCAGAGACAAGTTATGCCAGCTTCTTCTTCTTCTAATACCCAAAAATTATTTAAACCGATTGGTTAGATATTTTTAAGGTGCTTATTGATACCTGCCTTTATTAATGATTTTATAATTATTATTTTTTTTTTTTACCTAAATTCATACTTAATGATTATGGTATAAAACCTAAGTTTCGCAGTATAATGTCCTAAAAAATTATATTTAAGTTAAATAAAAACACTGAACTGGATGACGCATGTATTATTTTATTTTTAAAAATATGAATACAAACAATGCTAAGTCGCAAGCATTTTCTTACTTCACATTGGCATTCTGACCACCACCAGGCGATAACAAACACGTCTCAATTTATATGCTTTGAATAACGGTACAGTTATTTAATAGCAGCGTTTTACCTGAAAATAAAACGCTTATTAAAATACTTACCTTATTCAAAGCATAGTGTAATTCCTGCCTGGGGTTATTTCGACAATGGAGCAGACGCCGAGGCTTTCAAAAAGCTTGGCGCTGCCTGGTGGTGGGGTGGTGGTCATGACGTGCGTCATATCCGGAGCAAATTTATGGAAATTGAAGGAGAATTTGACGGGAAACGGAAGTGCTATCTCAATTTATATGCTTTGAATAAGGTAAGTATTTTAATAAGCGTTTTATTTTCAGGTAAAACGCTGCTATTCACACAAAATCGAGAAATACATAACTTTAATACTAGATCTCAAAATAAATTAGCTTTACCTTACTCTAGATTAAAATCATTTAGCACCCACCCTCACTGTTCCGCAATAAAAATTTATAATAAACTACCGGAATATATAAAAACACAAAATAATCACTCAAATTTTATAAATAAACTAAAGTCCCTTCTAGTGCAAAAGTGCTATTATACAATTCAAGATTTCTACAATGACAAGTTCAACTCAGTCGATTAAAATGTTCCAAATAAGCAAAAAGCAAATATAAATTTAATTTTAATTATGTTACAATTTTTTTAGACTTTCATTTTTAGTTATTATTGTTTTGATTTAAGTACTAGTCGACCCGGCGAACTTCGTACCGCCTTACCTATTACTATATTGTGCATCTTTTATACTTACAAACCTTCCTCTTGAATCACTGTATCTATTAAAAAAGACCGCATCAAATTCCGTTGCATAGTTTTAAAGATATAAGCATACATAGGGACAGACGCGGGAAGCGACTTTGTTTTATACTATGTATTGATGTAAGTACTAGTTAACTTATTTTTGTTCATTAAGTTATAAGTTAAATTCTAATTAGGTAAGTATTTTATAAACTTTAAAGTATGTACATATTACAACTACAATTTGTGCAATATCTTATTTAAGGTAGCTTAAGTGATACTATTCTATTTTGTAACATCTGTTTATGTACCTTAAGAAAGCACTAATAAATGAATATGAATATGAATATGATTATTATCGATACTTAAATGTTGCTATTACTAAATAAAAAGTTTACTATAGACTATGACGACGAACTTAGCATAGAGTAGAAGCCAATCAATAGAGCTAACCACAGACTAAAAAAGAGTATTAAGGGTCTCATCACATTACAGAGGTCGCTGAGTTGGCTGGTTGGTCCTAATGTTTGCTTGCCCTGCCACCAACCCGACAAACATGCAAGTGTATAGCTTTTTTTGCACTTCATTCCTATTTCCGGTTTATTTTATTACTTTTGTTTTTGTTTGACTTGAGACTGCACGGTCTTGAGCCTTTCCCGAAGGGATAAAAAATGGGAAAAAAAAAAATTGTTTGACTTTTCCTTTCCCGCGATTTTTGAGTTTATTAATTGTATTTCTCAGTTTTTTTTGTCATTTGTTTGAACTTTCATACCTAGATCTGTAAATAGCTTTATTAAAATTAAATAGAAAATAATAAGTGATGGGCCGTGGGCGCCACTGTAATAAAACTCAAGGTAACTTAAGGTCTTGTGTATTGATACCTAAGTAATTAATTAAATAGGATGATGCACACAAGTTGCATTGCATGGACAGTAGGTACAATTAATAGTTCATTAGCGCTTTAAGGCTGAGGCCTCTTTTATTTGAACGCCGATTTCGCGCGACCCTAGCGCTAAATGTTACGCGGCCGAGTTGCGAACATTTCTTGGCGCAATATTTAAATCTGATTTTTCGCGCGAATTAACTTGGGTGTATCGTTACTATGATTTATGGGTTTATTGAATTGTGATTACGAAATAATATGATTTATCGATGTTATATAATTTTTTTACTGCCTAATAGGTTTTATTTTAGTACAAATTGTTTATTGTTGAGTACTTAAACATACTTTATTAGAAACATTAAAAAAATTGTTTAGAACTTTAACTATCTAACTAAATATCTTACCTACTTATTATTTACTAAATAAAAGGTAAAGTATGTTTATTTTAACTAATGAAGTCGGTTAAAAAAGATTGTCGGTCAGAGTTCAACACTGCAAAAATACAAAAAGTTGGTTATGACTTTTTGATTACATTAAAGGTAAAAATTAAAGTCGCATTTCAATATTATATTTTTTTTTGTATATTTTTAATTAATTACAACTGGTATAAGATAGAAAACAATTATTGCCACAAATAAAAAATTGTCGATTTTACTTGATTTTTAGGCTTTGAGAGTGATTTTAATATATTCAGCTTTTAGGTTTTTTTTTTATTTGTTAAAGGACTGAATTTCTCAACATAGGTAAATATATTTCATTTAAGTAAATACTCACACGTAAATATTTTATTAATTTAAAATTTTAACTACAATAAAATATAATAACAATATCCCCTAAATTACAAAAGATTTCAAATTTATCGTAATGACATGACGACTCCACTCGTCTACTCCAGTTTTACATTATAAACTGCAGTATGCCTCATAAAGGTGTGATAAATTCTTATCAGCGGGGGGATGGAAGATTCTGATTTCTGTAAAAAACAAATATGAATTAATGAGGGGTTTTCATTGTGTCATTAAAAAGCAAAAATAAGTCTCATAATACGCCCGTAGATTGCGTTGTCTAAAGTAAAAGACATAGGATAGTAATTAAAATCAGTTCAAATTAACTTAAAAAGTTTAAAACAAAAATAACTATCTGACTGACGCGTGACGAGTTTCAATTTTCTTTTTTTCTTTTAATGATTCATTTCAACTTGACCTGTTGACTTTTGCAAAGCGCCATACCATAGCGGTGTAATAAAACTTATTTTTTTTATATGTCAAATTGAAAGCCACTCATTAAATTATCCACGAAATTTATTTGTGTTATGTGCAGGTAGCACTAGCAATAAATACGCTAAAAAAACTGTTACAAAACCTAAAACTATTTCATATAATATATGGTAAAGAATAGAAAGTATCGATACTGTACTCATAATGAGTAGTATCAAAACAAAAGTATCAATTCTTCAATGTATCTATCGTGTACTTCTCTGAGGTCCTATAGTACTTACTTTTCTTACGTTTGGTAGGCACACAAATTTAATACAATAATTGGAAAAGTTGTTAAAAAAAAAAAAACAAGATACAAAAGTATCGATACCCCGAAGCACTTTTCTTAGGGCCAGTTCTTACTTAGGCTAGGCACACAAGTTTAATACAATAAAAGAAAGTTCTTCAAAAAATAAAACAAGTTGGCTTTCCTTTAACGATGAAAAATAGCCGGAAGCCGTGTAAGTGTCCGTTTAACTTATTTTTTTTTTGGAAAATTTTACGTATGTCAAAAAAATTAATCGTGGGGTAATATAAAAAAGATGTGTTTGAAGTTTGTCAAACAATATTATATGAAAACGTGTTTGTCAAACAAATTTGATCGTTTGTAGAACCTTTATTGTCGCTAGTTTTATATGGGAATTCATTTCAGTTCATTCGATATGATGCCATACCTGCCAAAATCTATGTACTCATTGATTAAAAGTATCGTAAGCACAGTATTGAGTACAAAGTAAGGATAGGAATGGAAATGTACTCGATACCGCAAAGTATCGATACTTTTTACGTGTCCCTAAGTACTGGTTGTATGTTTATCTTTATACCTGTCATTATTATGTTAGAAGATAGCTGAATATTTGAAAAGGAGATATGGAACTTGCATCTGAAAACTCGTTGCTAATAATTAATATAAAAGAATTACTTGCATTAATTTACTGTTTGTGATAAAAATAAATGTAATTACGTAGGTATGACATTATGAGTCTCGCAATTAATGCTAACGAGTGACAATATGATACTTTTTTCTTTTTAAAGGCACACGGCTCAATAAACTGACACATACATACACTGAGAACTGCCTTTTTTCAAAGTTTGTTTAAACACTTAAACCCGGTCCTGAATGTAGCAAATACTACTCTGAAAACGGCATCAATATTGGTTCAGCCAAACGTGAAAGAATCGCGGACAAACATACATAGTACATACACACATACAGATTAAAATACCTATTTCAATATAACGAACATTTATTGTTCGAATTAATTTTAAATAGGTACATTATATTATTCAAAAATTTAGGTATATTAAACCTTTCAATAAAACAAACGTCTGTCTGCCACATTGATTGATTTTTTTTAGACTTCTTTGACTATGAAAAATGTTTCCCGCCAAAAAGGTTTCTTGTTGTAATAAAAAAAAAAAATTGGATAAAAAAAAGACTATAGATAGAGTTTGATGGTCAAAATAACAGACCATCTTCAATCAATATATATAAAACTCTTCCGTTACTGACTGACTGACTGACTGACAGACAACGCAGAGCCGAAACTACTGGGCGTAGCGTGCTGAAATTTTGCATGTAGGTTCCTTAGGGAGTGTAGGTGAGCACTAAGAAGGGATTTCCCGAAATTCCCACGGGAACGGGAACAAACAGGAGTTTTGTGTTTATGAGAAATCTGCGCGGGTGAAACCGCGGGGCAGCCTCTAGTACATAGTATAAAATAAAGTTGCTTCCCGCATCTGTCCAAGAGGAAAGTTTATAATGTATAATACACGCATAACATTGTAATAGGTTAGGCGGTACGAAGTTCGCCGAGTCGACTAGTTTATATTTAAAAATCAATCGTGGTTTGTTTATCTCGCTTAAACTTGAGAACGACTTAGAACGTTTAGATGATTTGAGTTTCAAAATGTTTGTCGTAGTTCACATAAGGTTCAAAAGGTGAGAAAAGATAGAAAAAATGGAGGGGTTGAAAGAAAAATAAAAATGTAATTTTCCCATATAAACTGTTTTATGTATTTTCCTGTCTAAGATTTAACGTTGTTGTTATTTAATTTGCCCATTCCTGGCCAAGAAAGTAACATAATCCATACATAAGAATCTTCAGTAGGTATAGATAATAATAATCGTGTAAATTAATATTTTAAGTTAGTTATTTTAATAAAAATTACCTTTGTAGCGGTGGCGTCTTATTTATTTTATTTATTAGACAAACCAACAGTACATAGAACATTCTTGGATATTTAACTTTTTTTGCAGCATAGAAAGACGTTCATTTCCTTTTACCTATTCTTGCATTTTTTATAAATAGAATAAAAAGTTACTTTCCGAGCTTAACTTTAATCTTACTGGGTTGTTTTTTTAACACAACTGGCAAGCAGTTATTTATATAATTTTATAATAAAATAAATAACATTGATATTTAGAACTCTGTTAAATCCACCTCTAATTTTTTTAAAGAAAGTAACTTTTTATTAATTTTTAGGTTCATCATTTTCAAATAAATTGAAGTTCAATATATTATTTTTATAAATATGTGCAAAAACCTTTTTCGAGGTGTTGAATTTCGAGCAACGATAAAGGATCGCGTATGTCAGGTCGGGCTTGCATATTGCATAATAAGTTATTATTACTATAGTTTATAGTACCTTACACCTAAATTTGTTCTTGTTTGAGAGATATCCCCTAAAAGTTGTTTTTCATACGAAACCCTTATGCAACCAAACATTGCCTACCTACGTCCATACCTATTGTAGTTTCATTGTGTAAAGTAGGTAGCGAAAAAACTAATTACTATATAGGTGTACGATAGAGTAATAGAAGCACTACGTTTTTATTTTTCCTGATAGGTACATACACACTGTGACGTGTGGGTAATCCTACTAAGGTCAATGACCCCTACATATCAAATCGTAAAATAAATAAAAATAATGAAAAGTTTATTGCTTTGCATTTAAAAAAGAAAGATATAGAAAACAACCCAATATAAAAATATATTTTTAAGAGCTGTACTATGTAGATATCGTTTTTAAAATGAGTGAAAATAAGTGCTTTCTTTTTCCCCTCAGAATATAAATTTGTAGGGATACTTATTTGATATTAAAAAATCACAGAAACTTACGTCTACTATTGCTCAAATTTATTAATATAATAATAATAAAATGTACTTACTTTTTCCAAACTAAAAAAGAATTCTCATTCACTGCGCAAACCTCGCGCAAACAATAATAAATAGTCTTGTAATAGCGCGCCAAAGCACGACTGACGTACGCTCCGCCTCAAGACCGGAGGCGTACTGGCGCCCGTTTCTGCTTATCGAATCGGCCGCTCGGCCGTTGTATCCCTCCATACAATTTAGTATGGAGAATTTCCGCCGAAATTTTAGTAAAGTTTTAGCAATTAAAACTAGATGAAAATGGACATGTATATTTTTGTAATTACAATATAAAAGTTGAACAGACTTTCTAGTTTATGATACAATTTTTGTTTTGCTTCAACTTACTTTTAAACTAGTAAACAATCGTTAACAGCAAAAGCTGTTTTTGCAGTTTTTGATGAACTTTACGATTTTTTTATAAGAAAACCCTTTAGTTTTTTTATTTGAAAACCTATTATAATTGTAGTTCAGTCTTTTGAGAAGCTACGAAAAAAAAAATAGCTTTCTGTATTATTTTTAAGTGTTATTAAAGTCGTATATACGAACACTCCTCTCGCCGTTTTCCCAATTTTAGCCCCTTAAGACCACGAACTACTATGGTATTTTTCAATTCGCATATAATTTTGGTACAGATCTGTACCACGTCCGTCGAGCGAGAGGAATAACAAGACATAACTTCTAATCTATTGAGATTTGTCTTTCTTGAATTTGAGAATTAACAACCTTTTTATTAACAGCTTTTAATGTTCATGATATCAGTAAAGTAAGTAAAGTAAAGTAAAAAATTATTTATTCAATACAGGATACAAGATATCGCTTATTGAAAGTCAAGCATCGAGATAACATAAATATTACCTTAAAAATAAAAAAAACTTAACAAGGAAATATTTACGCAATATTACGCAACAACCTACTTATGTATGTACTTACATAAAATAAATTTAAACACAAATGATTCCTTAGCATTTATTTACATACAACTATCTAAAACAATTTTTTTACAAATGCAGTCCAGTAAAGTTTTAGTGCACTTATTTTACAAACTTAGCTAAAACACTAATAATCAGCTGCAGTGTTGGCCAAATAGTCTTTTCTTCCGATATTCGAGGCTTGCTTGTTCTGTACGGCTTCCAGTTTCGGACATTCTGTGAACATAAAAAAGTTATAAGTAAATACTCACCATCATTATCATCAACATCATTTCAGACATAGCCCCCCCCCACAGAAAGCCAAAACGACCTGTCTTGAGCGACCCTCATCCAGTGTACTTCCGCAGCCTTCACCAGGTCGTCTGACCACCTTATGGGTGGTCTGCCTACTCTGCGTCTACCGGTTTGAGAACTTTTCGGCCCCAGCGACCATCTGTTCATCGAGCTATGTACCTTTGACCCTGCCCTGCCCATTGCCACTTAAGACTTCCGCACTTATTTTTTTGTTAATATACTTACTAACTTTAGGTAATTTTTGTGGTTTTTAATATAAATTTCCAGGTTATTACTATTACGCATCACACCCATTGCTATTTGCCAAACTACCCTTTATATGGGGTGTCCTTAATTATATGCAAACAGGTTATTAGACTTTTGCCAAATAATAAAAAAATAAAAACCATCACACTCAGAGCCCCTAACTAGGTAGAACCTGTATCCCTGTAAGATCCATAATTTTTTTGAAAATCTAATATAGCCTATGTCACTCGGGGATAGTGTAGCTTCCTACCAGTGAAAGATTTTTTTAAATCGGTTCAGTATTTCCGGAGCCTATTCGTTACAAACAAACAAATCTTTCCTCTTTATAATATTGGTAAAGATAATAATAACACATCACACTCAGAGCCCTACTAGGTAGAACCTGTATCTAGGGTACCCGAAACACACACAGAGACGAACATGACACCCAGACCGGAAACATCGATATTCATTATATACATTTTCGCCCCGCCCGCGAATCGAACCCAGGTGCACACGCTTACTCAGTCCACATTACTGCCAACTGAGCCACGGAGCATTCGAACTTAGCTATATCATGCTTGTGTGAGTGAGATGAGACGTGCGACGCTGCTCTGTCAAATGATTCTACTCCCTTTCGCAATGATTTTACAGCGTAGAGAAGAAAGGGGCCCATGGTAGTACTATTTATTATACTGTATAACTGTACCAGTGATGCGATGTCCCAGGCCGCCGCAGTAGGAGCAGCCGAGCCCGTCCGCCGCCGGCACGTCTGGCTCGCCGATCATTTCCAATAGGAATGCTGGCACCTGGGTTGTAATAGGAGAGAATGTTAAGAGCCAGTTTACCGTGATGCTAGCGCCATTCTAGAAAAAAATATACATCTTCTAAACTAAGGAAAATATCAAAAATGTGGCACAGTATGTATGACACTAGATAATCTTGATTAGTATTTTTTGAGCACAGTAAAGTATACCTAACTTAAAAGAACAAAATTATAGACCGACTAGAGGCTGCCCCGCGGTTTTTCCCGCGCAGATTTCTCATAAACACAAAATTCCTATTTTTTCCCGTTCCCGTGGGAATTTCGGGAAATCCCTTCTTAGCGCTCACCTACACTCCATAAGGAACCTACATGCAAAATTTCAGCCCGCTACGCGCAGTAGTTTCGGCTCTGCGTTGTCTGTCAGTCAGTCAGTCAGTAACGGAAGAGTTTTATATATATTGATTGTTGCTAAAAGTAGCCACTTTTAGCAACACTTTGTAGCTTTCTTTGGTCTCTAACCTAAAAGCTATACAACAGTGCCCTTAAAATACTAGGCTACATTATCTAGTGTCATACTGTGCCACATTTTTAACATTTGCCTTAGTTTAGAAGAATTTTTTTTTCGCGAATGGCGCTAGCATCGCTGTAAGCTGGCTCTTAAAGAATAAACTAGAGGGCGCCCCGCAAGCTTTGCTGGCGCATTTTCCCTTGAAACATCATAGTCCCAATTTTCCCGTGGGAATTTCGGGATAAAAAGTAGCCTATGTTGTATTCAATTCAAATCGGTTCATTAGTTTTCACATGAAAACGAGATAGACAGACAGAGTAACTTTCACATTTATAATACTTAATTATTATTTCTACACATAATCAAATGGAAGCTTTTGCTATGACATCACACCGAAGCCACGACACTGCGAGCTGATTTCCATGGTTTTCTCGCACTTCCGAAAAAAATTATAAAAATGTCTGCATGTGTTTCTATCTGTGGCATCGTAGAGCCCAAATGGCTGAACCGATTTTCGTTTAGTTTTTTTTTTTGTATCATAGATAATATCAGCCCGAGTGTTTTTAGCCATGTCCCATGAAGATCTGATCAGCGGTTTGAAGATCATCAGCTCTTTTCTAGATGATGAGGGGATCTAACTAGCTTCCTTATGTCCGATCGATTTTAAAATTTGGTACCATGTTACATCAATAATATTGAAAGTACATGGTAAGGTCACCATGATATTTTTAAGATTATTAGCTCTAGTTCCAGTTAAGTTGATGAGGGGTCTGTCTCTGCTCTACCACAAAAAACAGTTAAACCTGGTCTTAATCAATAGACTAGGTTATCACTAATTCGTCATACAAATTTGCTATTTAGACCGGTCTAACTTTTTTGTGGTAAGAGGGTCTGGGTCTGACCCCTCATCAACTCTGTTAGAGTTATTAACTGAAATAAAGGTTATTTGTAAAGTAAAATGTAAACCGACCTTCTGCCCAGCCTCGCGCAGCAAGTGCGCTAGATCTCGCAGCACGCTGTCGTCGGCCGCGCGGCCCACGAGCGTGGTTGCCACCCCGCCCCCGCCCGCGCGACCCGTGCGACCTTAACACAGCATTAACAACCTTATCACAATGTATTAAGACGGAGTTTTGCTTGCAAAACACAGTTACCAATTTTGTATTTATTCAAGGAACTTGATTTTTGGCCTTTTACCCCTTAGACACAAAATAAGTAGGTCTGTCTTCCATAAACGTTGTATTACAATGTGGGAGATGGTTTTTTACATACGCGAATTCATTGAAACTTTATTAAAAATGAATTCTTTCGCCAGAATAATCAAAAAACGCGAAAAGATCCGCCTTAAGATCCAGTTTACAGCGATGCTAGCGCCATTCGCGAAAAAAATTAATATCTTCTAATATCAAAAATGTGGCGAAGTATGATACTAGATAATCTTGCTTAGTATTTTTTGAGCACAGTAACGTAGTCCTCACTAAAAATAACAAAATTATACAGAGATTGTTGCCAAAAGTGGCCTTTTTTTAGCAACAATCAGTAGCTTTCTTTGGTCTCTAACCTAAAAGCTATACAATATAGCGACCTTAACATACTAAGTTACATTATCTAGGGGAATACTGTTTCACATTTTTGATATTTGCCTTAGTTTAGAAGTTTTTTTTCTTCTCGGGTGGCGCTACTTTAGCTGTGCTATGGCTCTTAATGACCTATCAAACTCAAAATCCATAAAATGGCAGAATCTGTGTAAAGGAGTCACCGAAATACAAACACACTATAGTTTTAAAGATATAAGCATACATAGGGACGGACGCGGGAAGCGACTTTGTTTTATACTATGTATTAATATTGATAGCTAATAGGTGAATCTTTTGAATTAATAAAAAGATTAATAATCTTGTGAATATAACATGACAAAATGCTTTTTACTCTCATCATCAATACATAGTATAAAATAAAGTCGCTTCCCGCGTCTGTCCCTATGTATGCTTAAATCATTAAAACTACGTTACGGATTTTAATACTGGTTTTTTTAATAGACAGATTGATTCAAGAGGAAGGTTTATAAGTATAATACATGCATAAAATATTTATAAGTTAGGCGGTACGAAGTTCGCCGGGTCGACTAGTAGTCACTTATGTAAGGATTTTTCAAATAAACAAAAATAGACGGTAGTCTATCTTCCGTCTGTTAACCAAAAGCATATAAATACCGGACTCGACGAGCAGGCGAGGATTCTGTTCTGAGCCTTCGCGCGACACAGACGTACTAAAAATTGTTAAGACCGTGCTGACAATGTTGTGAGTAAAGAATAAAAGTAGTAAAGTGATCCTTGTGTATTGATTTTATAACAAGTCAGAAGTGGTAAGTACACGCTGCCAATTTTGTAATTTGTTTTTTGCATGATTAGTATGGCCCTTTTTTCTATCACACGTTAAAATTAAAATTACGTCATTATTTAAAAATATTTTTGTTTTGAAATTGGAATTTTAACGTCCGTGATGGTATCATTATTTAACCAGACAACCAACATCATTTTATTCATGGCGTTAACAGTTACCCTACCTACGTACCAAAAAAAAAAAAACAACAAGAGTGTAGCTAATTGCAAAAGATATTTATTATAATATAAAGTAGAGGGAGATTATAAGGGTATGTAAATTTGTTTTAAAATATTTATTTTGTAGAGTAATAAATTACTTAATAAATTCATTTAATGGATAATTTGCCGATCTCTGCCCGGCAACTAGAGAGAGAGCATCTTCCTTGTTCTGTGGTTTTACCTACGGTAATCATAATCATATTAAATATATTTAACTGCTCCGTGGCTCAGTTGGCAGTGACGTGAACTGAGTAAGCGTGTGCTGTGCACCCGGGTTCGATTCCCGGGCGGGGCGAATATTGCTATGATAAAAATCGATGTTTGTTTCCGGTCCGGATGTGATGTTTATCTCTGTGTGTTTCGGGCACCCTAGATACAGGTTCTTCCTAGTTAGGGGCTCTGAGTGTGATGTTTTATTATTATATCTATTTTTTTGTAAGACCGTTAACAAAACACGTTTTGGAACCTCCGTTAAAACAATTATCAGTTTTATTAATAGATAAACTTACATTTGTGAATGTTTTTATAAATTTTGTACCGTATTCTGTTCAATTATGATTAAAAGTTTACATGAATTATTACTAATAATAGGCAAAACTATAATAACTAAACTAAGTATACAAGCGTAGACAATAACTATTATTTTCATTTTACTATTTTTATAAATTTTATTGAAAATTAATAAGTGAAATTACCTTGAACAGAAACTTAAGAATTTTATTCCAATTTTTGATTTACCCTCAGATCCAAATCAAATGTCCGTTATTTTTATTACAGACTCAGAATTGTTATTAACTTGAACAGAAACAAAAAAAAAAAAATGACAATTTACCCTCAGATTCAAATAAAACGTCCGTTATTTTGATTACAGACTAGGAATTGAAATTTACTCGAACAGAAACTTAATAATCTAGATCAATTTACGATTCACCCTCAGATTTAAATAAAATATCTGTTTGGTGTATTTGTTGTTGTAAATTTATTTTTTTTAGATAATTTGACTGATGTAATGTTTGAATGGCGTAGTGATGCTATGTGTGCTTTATTACTGGCTATGTACGCCGTTAAGGGGCTATGTGTGCTCTATGACTGGCTATGTATGCCTTAGAGGGGCTATGTGTGCTCTATGACTGGCTATGTATGCCGAAGAGGAGCTATGTGTGCTCTATGACTGGCTATGTATGCCATAGAGGGGCTATGTGTGCTCTATGACTGGCTATGTATGCCGTAGAGGGGCTATGTGTGCTCTATGACTGGCTATGTATGCCATAGAGGGGCTATGTGTGCTCTATGACTGGCTATGTATGCCGAAGAGGAGCTATGTGTGCTCTATGACTGGCTATGTATGCCATAGAGGGGCTATGTGTGCTCTATGACTGGCTATGTATGCCGTAGAGGAGCTATGTGTGCTCTATGACTGGCTATGTATGCCATAGAGGGGCTATGTGTGCTCTATGACTGGCTATGTATGCCGTAGAGGGGCTATGTGTGCTCTATGAATGGCTAGGTATACCTTAATATGGGTCATGTATGCCTAAGCGTCGTTTAGGCATCCATCTTGTATATATCTAGTCATATGATTAACTAATGTGGTTTAATTGGGAGAAATTGCTTTCTAGCGATAAGGTCACTCATTGCATTTAAATTTATTATTAAAACTAGAGGCTGCCCCGCGGTTTTTCCCGCGCAGATTTCTCATAAACACAAAATTCCCGTTTTTTCCGTTCCCGTGGGAATTTCGGGAAATCCCTTCTTAGTGCTCACTTACACTCCCTAAGGAACCTACATGCAAAATTTCAGCCCGCTACGCCCAGTAGTTTCGGCTCTGCGTTGTCAGTCAGTCAGTCAGTCAGTCAGTCAGTTAGTCAGTAACGGAAGAGTTTTATATATATTGATTTAATTTGTACAAGAATTTATTCGGTGTCATTATTATCTAAAAATTTCAGCCTATCGGTGACTTTTAATTAATAATATTATATTTTTTTACGATTAGATCAATTTGATAGCAAAAATTAAAACCAAGCCACTATTTGTTTGTAAAAAAAAAAAAAAAGTGCATATTTGAGAAAATTGTATAAGTTTAATGCATTATTTAAATCTGATTCGTACTTGTGAACGTCACCGCCGGGTTTGACTGGGTTTCTATCATGGAATAATGTAAAAGGAAATCTATAGCATTTGCAATGTCATTAATGCAAATTAGAATTAAAAGGGGCCTAATACTTTATATATTTCTTTTATATTTAAGACTTATTTTAGTTATCTGAATAGATCTGTTTGGCAAGGTAGGATTTAAGAGGATTTATGCAGAAGAAATCAAAGGAAAGAAAAAAAAAAAAAGAACGGAGACAGAGCTTCTATAGTACTACTGGGGAAAGGGACAATCATATTTTAGTCGCTAGCGTCGGTTTATACTTTTTATTGGAAATCGTAATAATTATTTATTCTATTTTATTTTTATTACTACTAACTCATTCAATCAATTGTTTGGAATCTTATAATAAATTTTATTTTTGTATTCAAATACTTACTTACCTAATAATAATAATAGTTTATTATCGGGCACGACATCCATAGTTTGAAAGTAAAGATTAAACAACTTGTCCTGTGCTGTTTGTTCTAAAGATTTGTTTATGTTAGGATATTTTTTTTGTGGCGTTGTGGGTTTTATAAATATTGAGTTACATACCTTCGGAAGATTATAATATATATTGTCATTTGAGTATTGAATAAAACCTAGAATTTTAATGTCAAATCTTAATAAAATTACAATAACATTTTCTTTTCTTTCTGTATCTGAGTCATAGAGATGGAGCCAGACGAAGGGACTGATAGGCACCGCCTTTACACCTCTCACCGCGCTGCATCACGTGTCAGTGATGTCGAAGGTGCCACGACCAGAAAAAGTCTCGAGTGGGCGTCGCGGCGCAGTGCAAGGGAAGCCCAAGCATTTAGGACAGAGAGCACAGCGGCCGTGCGCAAGGATCAATGTGATTGTGTATGTTATTTTTTTTTATTATGTGCTAGTGTGTGTGACCCTGTGTGTCGGAAGAGGATAACGAAGTTATATTTAACTATACACTTTATTCGGCCATGTGTGCCATAAGGTAGAACACATACCATGTAATAATAATAAATAATAAATAAGTTTATTCAATTTTCAATTTTACAAAAGTATAAAAGCGAGGAGTCTCCTTTTAAGTATTAACCTGTATCAGGAGACCCCGATCTTCCACATTGTCACATGCTTTTCAAAATATATTCTAAATATGTTAAGTTAAGCTGATTTATACATAAATATAGCTTAATACTATTTCTAATTCTAGTTACACAAATAGAGAAAAAAGAAAATATCAATAATACTAACAATACATTTTGAATTTCGATTTTTTAATTTTTAAGTTACTAAGGAAATAAAAAGGTATTAGGTTACATTTATTAGGTTTTCAATTTCATCATAATTCTGCTTCAAAAGCCAGCTGCATAAGAGTTTTTTTTAACATAATTATACTGTTTTACTGGGGTAAATATTTAACAATTTGTTTATCTTATTATATAAAACTTATACTGCCTTTTTGCGAAAGCTGTCCTACTGTTAAATATAGGAGCCACTGTATGTTTGCGTCTACTTTCATTTTTTTTGGCGTCAAATGGTAATTTTGCATGCATTTTTAGGACACATTTTAGAATGAATAATTTTCTGACTGATAGTAGCTCACTGTTCAAGTTTCAAGTCTTGTAGGAAGAAAACCTTTTTGAAAAGATAAGTTAACAAGGTGGCTAATTATTGGTGAAACAATGTTTTTGGCCAGCTTCAGAAATGCTGTTGGAATATTGTCTTCACCAGATGCACTACTCGATTTAAGATTAGCAATGAGACTCTTTACCTCGTTTACATCTGTGTCAAGCAAAACAAAAGACGAAAGTTGCGAATGTGCCGTTAATTTTGAGTTAACTATTTTTGTGCAGTATCTCGAATTATCATTAATAATTTCTTCAGCAAGATCTTTTTCTATATTAGCAAAGAAAGTATTTATCCTATTAGTTGATTCTTCGGGAGATGATCCGCAGTTAAGTAAGCCATTATTTTTAGATTTTGTGTTGTTAAGGTTTGTAATATTTATAATGTTTTTCCAGAGAGCTTTCGAATTTTTTTTGAGTTTTTTTTTAACAGATCACTTTCATATTCTCTTCTTAGTTTTTCAATAAGATCATTACAGAAGTTACGGTATCGTTTATAAGTAATTTAAAGAATATTATTAGTCGGATCAGAGCGGAGATTCTTTAGTAATTAATTTCTATTTTGAATACACTTTAAAATCCCATTTGTTATCCAAGGCTTTAAAATGCGCTTATTTCTTGGAATACGTTTAGTTACTTTGTTTTCATTTAGGGACTCTGTCATTTTATTGATCAGTTCATCAGTGATTTATTGAGGATCTTCGCAATCAAGTAGGTTATTTAGGTTCTTTAGTTCAAGACTATTTAGTGCTTGTTCATAGTTGTAGTATATTTACGAGTGTTTGTAAGTTTCGAGGATGTATTAATGTTAAGAAAGGTAGTGACATGATGTATGGTAGAATCAAGAATAGCAATAAAGGATTCGATTTATATTTACTTAGTTTTACCATAAAATGATCGAGGCATTTTTTCTCTCTTGTGGGCAACGTGTGCCCAGGAAATATACAATGTATGGAAAGCATATTTAAATACTTTAACCGGTTACTGCGTTCTTGAGAAGTTTCGTCTGGTTTATACCTTATATTTATGTTAATATCACCTGCAATAATAATATTATTATGTAGGCAGTTATTAGTGATCATTGTAGCCCTGTGTGTTACCAAATTTGCTGTCTAAATAGGCCATGTGTGACATAATGCAGACTAAATATAATATTGTGCTATCTAGAAATTAAGAAATAAAAGGAAATACAATTAACAAAAAAAAAAAAAAACTTAAAAGTAAAAACATTGTATACTTTAGTTTTTTTTTTGAGTTGTTTGTTGTTGATCTGTTCAGCCCTGTGTGCCAAAAAGGATGTTATTTAGTTTTGAATTTGTTATAAGGCTTTGTAAACCATTGTTTTTGATATTTTATTATTTATGTTAGAAGAAACTTGATTAATAATGTGTCATAGCAGGCCGTGTCCCAAGTGTGGCAAACGGTAGCTTGATTAATAATGTGTCATAGCAGGCCGTGTCCCAAGTGTGGCAAACGGTAGCTTGATTAATAGTATGTCATAGCAGGCCGTGTCCCAAGTGTGGCAAACGGTAGCTTGATTAATAATGTGTCATAGCAGGCCGTGTCTGTTAAGTGTCAAACAAAAGCTTGAAATTGATTGAAACCTTGAACTTGTTAATCTGAAATTTATATAATGTTGTTGAAGTTAGCTTATATTTAAATAAGTTTTTTTTATGTTCGTGAACTAATTTATATTCGTGAAGCTAATATGATTATATTTAGAAGAGGCATTATTTAGGCCTTAATCTTGATTGACTGATAATCTTTTTATTTATTTTTGTAATTTTTACGTTTTACCAAAAAAAAATTATTGTTTAAGTAATAGTTTGTATGAGATTTTACACAATCGAGGAAGGCTGAGAATTCCGGAATGGGGACATCGAATAGACAAAGAATGGTATCCCCTTAGAATTTTATAATGTTATAGTTTGTAAATCAATATTTTTACTTAGATATTTTGATACAAATTGTTAAGTCAAAAGCATAATAGAAAAATAATGGTATCCCCTTAGAATTTTATAATGATATAGTATGTAAATCAATATTTTTACTAAGATAATTTAATACGCATTGTTAAGTCAAAAGCATTAGTTTTCGAAAGTACAATTGTTCAATTGATTAGAAATGTTGGTAGGTAATCTGTGACGTAGATGACGATTAGTTTTGGAAGAAATATTCATATGTGATTCATATATACTAGAATTTATGATTTTGTTTATTACTCTAATACACTTAAGTTTATGAGTTCTTGTGAAACTAAAACGACAAAGATGCATGGAAGTAACGTACTTATTTTTTTTTAACACTTTATGTACTTATTTTTTTTAAAGTAATTTGTATTTTTTTTAATTGTTGTAAATTGAATTGTAATGTCAAAAAAAAAAAAAAAAGAGATAAATTGTAAAGTAGAGTTTGTTACCCCTTTCTTCTCTACGCTGTAAAATCATTGTGAAAGGGAGTAGAATCATGACTTTTTGACTTTGACTAGAGTGACTTCCGCTCGCCGAGTGTAAGGATTTTTATAATATCTTCTCCGTATTTCTGGTCACGTGTACGAGGACGTACACGCGGTCAGGATGGACGAGTGTAAGGATTTTTCAAATAAACAAAAATAGACGGTAGTCTTCCGTCTGTTAACCAAAAGCATATAAATACCGGACTCGACGAGCAGGCGAGGATTCTGTTCTGAGCCTTCGCGCGACACAGACGTACTAAAAATTGTTAAGACCGTGCTGACAATGTTGTGAGTAAAGAATAAAAGTAGTAAAGTGATCCTTGTGTATTGATTTTATAACACTTATAAAAAACAGGTTAAACATGGTCCGTCGAGTCGGATTTGAACATCAACATTTTGATTTTTCTTACCTATCCTATGCACGTAGTTCTCTATATCTTCTGGCATGTCGTAGTTTATGACATGCTGTATGTTGGCGAAATCGAGACCTGAAAACAATTTTTGAATTATAATGTATTTAGTACATAAAAATCCATACTTAGTATAAAAAGGTTTTCACGAAAATACCATAAACAACTGTTAAATTACACTTTTCCATTAAGATACGAAAGAGTGTTTGATGAAAAATAAGAAAAAAGATAAAGAACAGTTTATTTCCTAAATAAAACCCATAAAAATACAAATATAGTAAAATTGTGAATAGTCAAAGTCAAAGTCAAATTCTTTATTCAATATAGGATACAAGATATCACTTATTGAAAGTCAATTAGACTACATCTAATCTAATTGCTATTGATACCTTATTTGGTAAAGTATCCTATACTGTGAGAGGCGAGGTAGTTCAGGGTGCCCACCAATTGGCTCAGGCAAACAAATGTTTGGCTTGCCTTACGACAATGGTCGCCTGGAGAGGCCCCCAAACGAGCCCTCCTCTGTCAAATGATTCTACTCCCTTTCGCAATGATTTTACCACAGAACAAGGAAGATGCTCTCTCTCTCTAAATAGAAATCGCGAGTAGGCGGAGCCCGCGTGCCTATCATTAGCTCTGCAGTGCCTATTCGTAGTTTTTGACAGATTTGATAAGCTCAGTTGCTTTAAGCTTCTTGTAAACAAACCACCAGGAAAAATATGAAAAAAACCCCACTAAAATGCCATATTGTGCTGTGTTGGAATGCAAAAATTAAAGTCGGGGACTTAAAAGTACTAATTATGCCGTATCATTACATCGGTAAGTAATATTTCACTGTATTTTTAAATAAATTTGAAATTATACATGAACAAGAAAACAAAACCATAAGTGAGAAAATGAAAACACCCTAATTACGGAGCAGTAAAATTGAATTTTCATTGAAGCCTGTGAGTCCTGTGACTGTGACTGTACCTTCTTAGCGTTCTTCTTTATCTATGGTATTAGACTCATGACTTTTTCTAGAACATTTTGACAACAGTTTAATGGAAATCAGTTAGAGATTGCTCAACATGATGAAAATCTATCGATAATTTTCTATGATAAAAATCTATCGATAATAATAATTTTCAGTGAAAAAAAAAAATAGGTATTCGCTTCGACTTGAAAACCTCTACTTTTTTTTCGGTTTAAAATGTGATTTACTTTAAAGTTAATTTCTTGAATACGAATGAAATTATATGAATCTTTCAACTTAGACTCTTGCGTATGAATGAAATTATATTAGCATCATCATCATATTACAATAATGTTGTAATATGTAAAAAATAAAGTCGCTTTCCGCATCAGTCCTTAGGTATGTTTTAATCTTTAAAAATACAGCGGATTTTAATGCGGATTTTTTTAATAGATAGAGTGATTCAAGAGGAAGGTTTATAAGTATAAAACATGCACGTTCTAATAATAGGTTAGGCGGTACGAAGTTTGCCGGGTCGACTAGTATTGTATAAAGACAAGTCGTCACTCTTATAGTGTGCTATATTTTATTTTTCTTTTCATTTATTTACAGCCTGTGTTACTGGATCACCTTGGGCCAAGCTCAGAACCTAATACACTTAAGCATAAACTTGAAGATGGAGCCATCATGAAAGCTTCTTAAGCTAAGAGGAGTTTCAATAAACAATACCTAGAGAAGAAAAAATGCTAAATATTATGTACTGGAGGCTGCCCCGCGGTATCACCCGCGCAGATTTTTCTAAATACAAAAATTCCGTTTTTTTCCTCTTCCCGTGGCAATTTCGGGAAATCCTTTCTTAGTGCTCACCTACACTCCCTAAGGAACCTACATGCAAAATTTCAGCCCGCTACGCCCAGTAGTTTCGGCTCTGCGTTGTCTGTCAGTCAGTCAGTCAGTCAGTCAGTAACGAAAGAGTTTTATATATATAGACTAGAGGCTGTCCCGCGGTATTTCCCGCGCAGATTTTTCATAAACACAAAAATCCCGTTTTTTCCCGTTCCCGTGGGAATTTCGGGAAATCCCTTCTTAGTGCTCACCTACACCCCCCAAGGAACCCACGTGCCAATTTTCAGCTTTCTACTAAATTACGCATGCAGAAAATGCACTTAACCTCCTTAAATACATATCGTCTTACGTCGCTTGGGAATACGACCGTTGTCGAACAGTGACGAAGATTTCTATGCGCATTATAACTTTTGCAGTACTGTAGGTATATACAATTTTATAACTAAACACATTTTTATTTCTGAATCTTTATTTATGCGAAGCATAACTGTTGAATAAAAAACGACATTGGAAATAAATAAAAATTAAACTTTACACTAAAATAAACTTTGTTCTATGAGCGACTGGTTTTTTCATATGATAATACCAATACATCGCCAATCACCAAGAAGGCCGTTTGCGTAGAATACACATAGATTTTCGTAAAAAAAAAGTAATTGTTACCTGTAGCCATATGAAAGAAAGTTGTATATCGATAGGTTTTTCTCATCGACAAACTTTATCCCGCAATATGTTCATCCCTAGCTTAGTTTTTCATTTTTCGACGTAGCCACCTAGTGTTTAGTAGCGGTAGTACAAAAGCTGTAGTTCCATCTTATAATAATAACTCTCCAACAGAAACTTTTACTATAACTTTATTTCAAATCACACTAAGTATAAGGTGTACACTTTTTAAATACCGATATACAGTTGGACATAGATTCGCCCCTTAACGTGGTTCAGTCTGGAATGATCGTGCGCCCGAGTGTTGCCCGCTTAAATAGGTAACGTCGGCGCTGCCAACGCAACAGTGCTACCAATACAACAGTGTTGCCAACACGTCAGCGCTGCCAACACAGTGTTGCTGTTGTACAAAAACTTAAATAATCAGAGTAACAATTTCGGAAATCATGACATTCGGCCATACGACAAACGTGCAGACTCCCGGCGCACGTTATTTACACATTTAACTTATACAATACAATAGGATAAAACAACCAAACAAAACCTGCATTACACAGGTATTTTATAATTTTAAATCATTAGCGAATACACAAAATCATTAATTCTATGAATTAAAACTAATCTTAAGACACTAATTATAGTAAAATTCAGATTCTTAAATACTGACAACTTGTCCGCTCTACACAAATCATGACATTCTGTATTTGTTTCATTACCTACGTTTACCGAATATAGAAATTATTGTTTATTTACGTTTACCAATTGGCAAACAATTTATGTAAATACTTATGTAAATACACACACATATCTTCTATTATGTAAAAAGAAGATAAAAACAAAATGTATTATAACATTTGAGTATTCATTTAAAAATTAAAAATAAATTTTATAACATAAATTGGAATAAGTACAAGAGGACAACAATCATAAATATACATAATACCTTGATAAACCACTTACTTTTCATTATTGTTATCCATATTTCTATGATTATTCTTAACAATTATCTAATCAATTTTTATTTTATTTTTTTAAACTACATTAAACAAATAAATTTTACTTTAACAATGTGGTCGTAAAATCTAAAAAATGTACACGTGATGAGTTACAACAAGAATATTTAATATACTTAATTATTGTCACCAACATACATTATCTATACATATATTTACTATTTTATTTTATACATTGATTTTTATGATATACATAGATTATTATGATATACATAAATTATTATTTATATTTTAATATATACAATTATTTAGATTACTTTGATTTTGGACTACCTATACAATATTTTAGATACTAAGTCTTAATCACTCTCGTTATCGTCACTAGAACTACTTGTATCAGATTTATGCAGTTCTAGGGTTTTTATGTGTATCCAGGGTCTTATCCTACCAGGAGAGATAATTGTAGTATAGGGCTTCCCTCTTTTATTGAACCCCGGTATGTCGGCTATCCTATAACGGTCATTTTGCAATACCTCTGTAACCTTGTAAGGGCCGACAAACTTAGCCAGTAGTTTCGTGCTTTTCCCCTGATTATCAAAAGTATTGCCAGAGATTTTAACCAGATCTCCTACACTGTATTTTGCTGCAGGAGCTCTGTTACGATCATGTCTATCTTTTTATTTTCTCTGGTCCCTTAAAATATTTTGTTCAACATCTGTCCTTACAATGTGTTAAGGCTCCCAAGAGAGGAGATTATACATCGTTTAGATTGGATATTCCCGTCGGTAAAATCAAAGTAGTCAAAGATTTAAAGTTGTGGCCTACCGACGTCGAGATCAGAAAGTATAAAATCGTTGTTCCAAAAAAACTCAACAAAACCACGCACAAAATAACACATTTCATTTCATTTCATGTACAACAAATCCATAACATTATTGCACCAAAATGTACGTTCTATAATAGGAAAAACGGCACTTCTAGAGATGGTTTTAGCAGAACGAGTAGTTCATGTACGGGTAGTCACGGAAAATTAGTGCAAAAAGAATGAAATCCAACGTGTTGGGATCGAAGGGTATTGCCTAGCGAATTACTACTGTCGCACGCGCATCGCTTACGGCGGAACTGCACTTTATGTGAAGGACGGTGTTTTGTTTAGAGAACGGGCTGACCTTCAACGCTTATCAGTCGAGTATCACTGCGAAATGTGTGCAAACATGGAGACTTATGACATTTCTATCTGTTATAGAACTATTACTAAATCGACTTTTTAACGAAAATAAAAGATATATTATAGTAGGTGATATAAATGTAGATTTTCTCACAGCTAGCACTAATAAAGGATTAATTTCAGATCTATTATGCAGCTTTAACTCAAAAATATTGTCGGATTTCCGACCCGAGTGGCCGACGGCTCCAGCACCACCTTGGAGTGGGGTGGTAAGCCGTGAGGTAAGCCGCGAGGATCCCTGCGTGACGGGTATGCAGCTCGATACACCGATAAGTGATCACAGTGCTCAGGTATTTACATTGGAATGCTCACAACCGCGAATCAACAACAAAGACATGAAAATAAATCAAAACTTTATTGAACGGCGTTATTTTTCAGCTGATTCAATTTATTATTTTTATTCTGACTTTGCAAATTATAATTGGAATCCGATTTTATACGATAATTATGACATTGATATAAAATTTGTTAAATTGTTTTCTATATTGACATATTATTTAAATATACATTTTCCTATAAAATAGACATTAGTTAAAAAATTTACTAGTGCGCCATGGATGAGTGATGAACTGGGCCCTTAGTCGCATTGCGCAAAACGTAACTATCGAATAAAAGTAGAGTAGAAACAGTACGTTAATCGCAAGAAAATACACATTTGGTAGTCTCGTAATCAATTTTGCTATAACTATAGCAGTAGTATCGCAACAGATTGGAATTGACCAAAAAAGGGTAGTCTGCTCCATAATAAGATAATGTTATGATTACGTTCGACTGAGATTATATATGTCAATAATGATTGATATTAAGTGACAGTTGCACTACGCCCGTTCCAATTTCGTCTAATAAAACAGGATTTACTATTTAGGTAAAAAAAAACACAGATTATTCTATAGCTTGCTATTCATATTCTATTTCTATACCATAATGATCGATCAAAGTTACGAGACTCGCAATTTTTGACACAATCGTAATAGAGCAATAGTAGAATAATAAAAGAATAGAAGTATAATCGTAAGTTTAAGAGACTAGAGTCCCTGGTGACCTTTCAACAAAAATTTGATGATTTTTGCCAACTTAAACATCAGTTTTGCACAAAACGACATGATTGCGAGCTGTGTTCGGCAGTATTCTGAACTTATTAAGACACTCAGTAGGCGCGCTAGAAAAACCTTTATAGACGAAAAGAATAGCTAGTGCTAAATATCCGTCTAAAGAGATCTGGGGTAATTAATGATGAGATCTCGCAAAAGACTAAATCAAACACAATTCATCTCGTTGATAAAGGCCAAGATGTTCCTACTAATAAGATTGCGCAGCGGTTTAATGAATATTTCCTAAATTGCACATCCACTCTTAATATCCAAGTAAACAAGGAAGGTGCATTTAGGTTCTTAAAAAGGAATGCACATGAAGAATTTATATTACCCACAATTACCCGTGACAGTCTTGATAAGGTATTAAAGAAAGAAAAAAAGTTGCTTCGATCACCAAACGCATTAGATTTGTATGACATCTCAATTAATGTATTATTATCGATATGGCCAGTAATAGCTCATATCCTTGTTATTTTGATAAATGAAATGTTTTGTACTGGGAAATACCCGGATGTTCTTAAAAGTACGCGTGTGTGCCCTATAGGAAAAGGCGAAAAAACTGAAACCGGTAGCCACAGACCTATTACAACTGTACCAAACATTTCTAACTAATAGAGTCAATAGTGTCAGCCTCTCTTATGCAACAAGGAACTCTCTGAAAGGAACGAATTACTACCACGGCATCAGTATGCGTATAGGAAAGATAGATCAACAACCACTGCCGCACACCATGTGGTGGACTCTATAATATCTAACATAGATAGTAAATATAAAACGGCAGGTTTATTTTGCGACCTCACAAAAGCTTTTGATATTGTCCAGCACGATCTTCTACTTGAAAAGCTACGGGCATATGGCGTGAAAAGTAAGGCCTCCCAATTTAAAGAATCATTCCTTTGCAATCGCAACCAAACAGTAGAAGTCGTCACTCACGGGCGAAGATAAAGGTCAAATACGGGAAATATTACAATAGAAATCCCACAAGGGCTCTCTCTTGGAAATACCCTATTTCTGGTCTTTGTAAATGATATAGAACAGGCCGTTACTGATGGAACAGTTGCTTTGTTTGCAGATGACACAACGGTTATAATGAGTGCTCCTTCGTACGAAGAATTAAATGATAAGATCAATAAAACATTTACACAACTGGATAAATGGTATTCAACAAATGGTTTAATCCTTAATCCTTCAAAATCTAATCTTATCATCCTTAGCACTAGAGTTACAAGACCACCGCCACCATGCCTGATTAGCCCTATCCCTCTAGCCCAAACGTGCAAGTTCCTAGGTCTCATACTAGACTCTAATTTAAATTGGAAACAACATATTGATATACTGTGCGATAAATTAGGAAGTGCCGCATATGCGCTACGAAAATTAAAACCGCTCGTTTCCAGTTCAGTGCTTAGGCAAGCTTACTTTGCGCACTTTCATTCCATATTGTCCTATGGTGTCATATTAAGGGGTAATTCGACAAACTCAAATCGTGCATTTATAATGCAAAAACGCGCCATTAGAACATTAGAGGGTAGTCGCAAATCATGTAGATCGTTTTTTAAAAAGTATCGAGTAATGACCCTGTACTCAGTATATCTTTACGAGATCATTACTTATGTCAGAAAAATATAGGTACATTCCGACGACGTGAGTGTGGCGGGCGGGCGCTGCGTGGAACTGGGAGCCTGGCCGCAGTTCCTCGTCGCACGGTGTTCGCTACACACAACCCGAGCGCCATCGGGCCACACTATTATGAGCATTTATTTGCCTACTGAGCTGAAGGCGGAATTCAATGAAGAAGCGTTTTGTCGCCGACTGAAAAATATTTTGTTGGAACATGAATATTATTGTATAGATGACTTTTTAAACTATAAATTTGTTTGACATTTGACATTATTTGTGTAATGTAAGTACTCGACGGTTACAATATGTAATTTAAGTATATTGAAATTATTTTTAGTATTTGACATTTTATATACAATTATACATTTAAAAATTTGACATTGTTTACACAGTACTTAAATCATTAACTAACTAGTTATTTATTTATTTTTTTAATTTTTGTTCAATATTTTGACGATCTCATTATACTTTGACATTTTATAATACAACTTTGTATTTAATATGAATATGATAGTGTGAAATAAATGAATCTAATCTAATTTAAACTACTCTGCCAGTTAAAAGAACCTAAACAGAGTAAATATAAACCACTTACATAGCGAGTAAACACATAAAAGTAAACATAATAATCTAGGGGGTAAACATAACTCATAATATAAAGACTCCTACTAACGGATGAACACTACCCGCTTTCGCCTATGAGTAAACATAACTCACATAGCAGTAAACATAACTCACATAGCAGTAAACATAACCTACTATCTGTCCAACCCACTATATATATTTAAGCTTAACTTACTAAGGCGTAAACTTAACCAATTAATCTTGTAAATAAACATAACTCGTAAAGGGCAAACATAACCCACTATCTATAGGTAAACAACTAATATAGGGCTAAACATAACCCACCATCTAGAGAGTTAACTCAGGTAGGGGTAAACTCAACCCATTATTCAAGTGAGTAAACATAACTCATGTAGGGGTAAACATAACCCACTATATAGAGATAAAACTCATAAAAGGGGTAAACATAACCCTCCATCTAGGTAGTAAACATAACTCACGTAGGGGTAAACATAACCCCTTTAATCTAGTGAGTAAACATAACTCACGTAGGGGTAAACATAACCCATTAATCTAGTGAGTAAACATAACTCACGTAGGGGTAAACATAACCCATTAATCTAGTGAGTAAACATAACTCACGTAGGGGTAAACATAACCCCTTTAATCTAGTGAGTAAACATAACTCACGTAGGGGTAAACATAACCCATTAATCTAGTGAGTAAACATAACTCACGTAGGGGTAAACATAACCCCTTAATCTAGTGAGTAAACATAACTCACGTAGGGGTAAACATAACCCCTTTAATCTAGTGAGTAAACATAACTCACGTAGGGGTAAACATAACCCATTAATCTAGTGAGTAAACATAACTCACGTAGGGGTAAACATAACCCATTAATCTAGTGAGTAAACATAACTCACGTAGGGGTAAACATAACCCCTTTAATCTAGTGAGTAAACATAACTCACGTAGGGGTAAACATAACCCATTAATCTAGTGAGTAAACATAACTCACGTAGGGGAAAACATATATCAAAAATAAGTAAATTTAACCCACTTTCTAGGGAGTGGGTAATCATAACTCAGAAATGGGTAAACATGACTCACTTATCCTAGCAAGTGAACATAAACCGTATTGCATTTTTATTTTAACTTACCTTTCAAATTTAAAATAATTGGCAAAATAATATAAGTAAGAATTTAAATTGTTAAATAAAAACAAGACAAACGTCAAAAAGTTTAATTGGAGACAAAGAGTACAATGGGCACCCTTATCACACCAAGCAATTTCTTCTAGACAACCCACAGTGTAAGTATAGATATAAATAGGGTAGGTTTATCTAAATTATGTGTGTGATATTCATGAATTGCCAAATTCATTAGAAAATAACTTTTAAAATTAAATAATAAGAAAACACAAATGGGGGTAATCTGTAAAATCTTAGTTACCAGTGCGAGAAATTAATTCAAAAATCACTGCCGAAGGGTAGCCTCGACCAAGAGATAATGTAAACAATGTCTCACACTTTGCTAACGAGAATATGTCACATTATCAGAGAGTTGCTCTGACCAAACGTAAAATAATTCTCGCCGCTGGTAATGAATTAAGTCTGCGACATTAATGTGCACATCACTACCGGAGAGTAGCCCCGATCAAGTGACTGTACGCAAAAATTCACAAACTCCACTGACAAAAAAAAAATCTCACACTATCAGAGAGTTGCCCTGATCAAATGCAAAAAATATTTCTTGGTTGTGGTTAAACTTTGGTGGATAGGAAAGCGAGGAAATGTGTTCTCGAGTGTGACAAAGTCCATACTATCGCTACCAGAGAGTAGCCCCGGTCAAGCGAATGCACAATACCTGACACACATGATTTAAATACATTGCACTATCAAAGAGTAGCCCTGATCAAATGCAATTACTTTTTCACATTAGGGTGTCACCAAGGAAAAGAGAAAAAAAAAAAAAATTAAGTGCTCACAATGATCGACAACTTTTGGAGCATAGCCCCGACCTTTCAGGATGCATGTACCTTACTAACTTTACATAACATCTGTATTAAATAAAATATTATGTACATGTTTGCAATGAATAAATGAATTGAATTGAATTGACCTACATAATGCTTCAATTAAAACACACGGAAATATCCTCGATCAATTAAATTCACTAAATATCACACACAAAAATATAAAATTGATAAATTGAGCAAATAAGAAAGCGGATTTTTTTTTTTTTATAATATTACATACCTTCATAGGTTCTCCCTCTTCTGAAGTATAATAATAACTCTCCAACAGAAACTTTTACTATAACTTTATTTCAAATCACACTAAGTATAAGGTGTACACTTTTTAAATACCGATATACAGTTGGACATAGATTCGCCCCTTAACGTGGTTCAGTCTGGAATGATCGTGCGCCCGAGTGTTGCCCGCTTAAATAGGTAACGTCGGCGCTGCCAACGCAACAGTGCTACCAATACAACAGTGTTGCCAACACGTCAGCGCTGCCAACACAGTGTTGCTGTTGTACAAAAACTTAAATAATCAGAGTAACAATTTCGGAAATCATGACAATCTAGCGTCGAATAGTAAAACTAGGAACAATGCGTGAGGATTTTAAAGCAAAGAGGATGTATAGCTTTCTACCATGTCTTTGGAAAAACCTAATTTCATTCTTTTAACATATGTATGTCATCATTATCTTAAGTATTTCATAATTGTTATTTGATTTTGATCTTTGTTTATTTGTCAAAAGGTTCATAGTCTACTTCAAAGTTTTGTGATGTAGATCTTTTCGGCTTTGTCGTTAATCACCAATGGTAGCTTGGATTTCATAGTGAGGGTTTGGTTTATATGTGTGAGTTTGGACACACTGGTTTTAGTACTAAAATCTCATGATGCTATTTCTATTGTATTCTCTTGTTCTGTGGATTTTACAGCGTAGAGAAGAAAGGGGGTAACAAACTCTACTTTACAATTTATCTCTTTTTTTTTTTTAATAGGAAAGAAAGAAGGCAAAATATAGTTACTAATTTACGAGCATTCCCGGCTAACTTCGTTACACCATAGAATATAAGATTCTAAGAACTTGGCTCTATACACTTTGTTCTAATGACTGTCCAGAAAAGGCGAATAAAAAAAAACAAAAGCAACAAACAACCTGTCAAACTATGTAAACAACGGGAAAAAAATGCACCTTGGGTTACATTATTTGAGTTTAGGTAAGGATCCCGAATTTTTTTGAAAATCTAATATAGCCTATGACACTCGGGGATAGTATAGCTTCCCAACAGTGAAAGAATTTTTAAATCGGTTCAGTATTTCCGGAGCCTATTCGATGCAAACAAACAAACAAACATACAACCAAATCTTCTCTTTTTATTATTGGTATAGATAGATTACCTTTACTAGCGACATCTGTCGCCACAAGTACATCTTTTTCACCTCTCCTAAAAGCTTCTATGGCTCTGGATCGTTCTTCTTGATCTTTCCCACCATGAATAGCTACTGCTTCCACACCTGAATAAAATAATGAATAAATTACATAGCATAATCTCACGCTTTAATCCCTTTGGGATAGGCAGAGGCACCAGCTCATTACGTTTCGTGAATGGAATGTAATAATCGATAGAGAGAAATTAGTATGTTCAAAATCATGGAAAATATAAAAAATGGTATACTGTACAATACTAGATACTTAATCTTGGTAATCACGAACTTACGAACACTCATCAAAAGGTATCTAAGAAAAAAAAAAAAGGTTTAGCCCTCCTCCCATGTACTGGTTATAAGAAGAACAGGAAAGTAAAACGTATACATGTCGTAGTAAGATTTGATAATTAGGTTTTTTTCGAAAAAACTAGGGATTTTGCGAAAACCCGGATAATTTGATATAAGCATTACTTTTTTATCAATCATTCTGACATTATTATTATTATTACGAGCCTGTACTGTCCCACTGCTGGGCAAAGGCCTCCCTCCCCTTCTTCCACTCATCGCGTTCTTGCGCGGTCTGCCACCAGTTTTTGTCTACTGCTCTCAGCTCATCGCTCCATCTCTTTTTCGGGCGACCACGGTGCCTCTTCGCGTCTTTTGGTAGTCATTCTGACATTAGGCAGTTTTTTTTGCAAAAAACCTAGTATAATTAAAACTTTGAAACCTTCCTTAACTCTGATTGGCTAGATTATTGCTTGCTGGTAAACTCTTATTCTGATTGGTTTGTTAAAATACCTTTGACGCTACAGAGAACCAATCAGAATAAGAGTTTACCAGCAAGCAATAATCTAGCCAATCAGAGTTAAGACAGTTTTCAGATTTTTCAATTATACTAAGTTTTTTGTAAAAAAAAACTGCTTTATGTCAGGATGATTGAAAAAAATTATCCTTATATCAAAATATCCGGGTTTTCGCAAAATCCCTAGTTGTTTTTTTTGCAAAAAACCTCATTATCAAATTTTTCTACGACATAGATAATCTTCTGAACTATGACCTATTTAAAATATCACATAGATCTTAAACAACTAGTCTCACCTTTAAGCAACAAGTACTCATGAACAGCATCCACGTCCTGCTTCCTCTCAGCGAAGACCAGGGCCGGCGGAGGAGTCTTCTGGAGGCACTGCAGCAGCAGCAGCGTCCTGGCTTCCGCCTGGCACGGCTCCAGCTCCTGGCGGACCAGCAAGGAGGCTGCACCAGCTCGGCCCACGTTCACCGTCACCGGCTTTACTAACGCTGATCTGATTGAAAAAAAAAAGTCAAAATTCATCAATTTTATACAACACTAGATTTACGTGTAGTTTTCTAATTAACACCACGAGCATGTTTTTTCCCGTTCCCATGGGAATTTCGGATATATATTCCTTAGTGCTCCCCTAAACTCCCCAAGGAACCCACATGCAAAATTTCAGCCCGCTACGCCCAGTACTTTCGGCTCTGCGCTGTCTGTCAGTCAGTCAGTTAGTAACAGAAGAGTTTTATATATATATTGACTATCTGACCCGGCAAACTCTGTATCACCTTAGGTAAAAGTTTACACGATTATGCACACTAAAAACTTGGCTGTATGGACTATATTACTTTGCCCACCCAGAATGGGAGGGTTAAAAAACAAACAACGTCAAATCAATCTTTAACAGGAAAATGAATAGAACAGTTTTTATGGAAGAATAAATTGTTGTTTTTACTTATTTCCCCTCCATTTTTCCAAATTTTCTCACCCTTTAAACCTTCCCCTGGACTACTACGAACATTTCAAAAACAAAATCAGCTAAATCGGCCGACCGTTCTCGAGTTTTAGCGTGACTAACGAACCACGACTCATTTTTAAATATATACTAGAGGCTGCCCCGCGGTTTCACCCGCGCAGATTTCTCATAAACACCAAAATCCCCTTTTTTTCTGTTCCCATGGGAATTTCGGGAAAACATTTCTTAGTTCTGCTACCCTACACTCCCCAAGGAAGCTCCCACAGCCCGCTACGCCCAGTAGTTTCGTCTCTGCGTTGTCCAATCAGTCAGTCAGTAACGGAAGAGTTTTATATACTGGATGTTTCTGACAAGGCGGTAATAAATCAAAGGAGGGATTCTGCTCACCATAACTAACAACTTTCCCTAAATCTCAAAAAAAAAAACAGCTGTTCCATACATTGGTTCGATCAGCTGACGGGGTCAATGTACGAATCTGTGTATAAATTTGTTCTTTTAAGTTAGGACTACTTTACTGTGCTCAAAGAATACTAAGCAAGATTATCTAGTGTCATACTGTGCCACATTTTAGATATTTGCCTTAGTTTAGAAGATTTTTTTTTTCGCGAATGGCGCTAGCATCGCGGTAAACTGGCTCTTAAGCAAAATCTTACCTGGCAAAGTTCTGGATCTTCTTAGGCATTGTAGCACTGAAGAGCAGCGTCTGCCTTTGACCCGTGAAGTATGAAAATATGGTCCTGACATCCTCCTCAAAACCCATGTCGATCATACGATCCGCTTCGTCCATACAAAGGTAACGGCATACGTTTAAACGCACCTTGAACCAAGATAGAATAGAATAGAAAACACTTTAAGGTGGTAACTCTCGCTATGGCGCGAAATTCAAAATTTTTCGTGTTTTTTATTTATTCTGGCGCAAGTATACATATTTTTAAAAGTTTCAATGAATTCGCGTATGTAAAAAAGGTCTGTCTTTGAAAAACGTTGTATTACAATGTGGGAAATGTTTTTTTACATACGCGAATTTATTAAAACTTTATTAAAAATGATTACTTTCGCCAGAATAATTTAAAAACGCGAAAAAATTTGAATTTCGCGCCATACCGTGACTTACCGCCTTAATGCATACAATCAATCAATATACAGGGTGTTTCTGACAAGGCGGTAATAGGTACCGACAGAATATCAGCGTCACAGATTTTTGTGACACATGCTGAGTCGGAGCCTATTTCGGTTGTGATATGCGCCACTGTGCCTTACACTGTGTGTAAATTTGTTTAATGTAACTTGTTTGTAATATTGTAATTTTATATTGTCTTTTTGTATTTATTGTTAATCAAAATCAAAATCAAAAAATCCTTATTCAATATAGGATACAAGATATCACTTATTGAAAGTCAATTAGACTACATCTAATCTAATCGCTATTGATACCTTATTTGGTAAAGTAACCTACTTTAATTTATGTGTGTGTGTATTGCTTATTTATTATTATTATTACGAGCCTGTACTGTCCCACTGCTGGGCAAAGGCCTCCCTCCCCTTCTTCCACTCATCGCGTTCTTGCGCGGTCTGCCACCAGTTTTTGTCTACTGCTCTCAGCTCATCGCTCCATCTCTTTTTCGGGCGACCACGGTGCCTCTTCGCGTATTGCTTACCGAAATAAATATTTTATCTATCAATCTATCTAATAAATCAAATAAGGGATTCTGCTCACCATACCTAACAACTTTCCCAAAGCAACATGGGTCGAAATCTCAAAACAAAAACCATCCGTCCCGTTCATTGACCCCGTCAGCTGATCGAACCATTGTATGGAACAACTGTTATTTTTTTTAAGATTTTGACCCATGTTGCTATGGGAAAGTTGTTAGGTATGGTGAGCAGAATCCCTCCTTTGATTTATTACCGCCTTGTCGGAAACACCCAGTATATGGTACAGGTTTAAACTTAATAGAGGATCTCAACAATTCGTATTTTTCTGTATATTTTGGGAAAGTGCTCCCACATCGCTGCCAAGCGAACTGAGCCACGGAGCTGTCAATGATGATTAAATTTTATCAATTTACTTACCATTTTCTTATCGAGCATATCCATTAGTCGGCCAGGCGTAGCCACCATTATATGGACACCACGTTGTACCACTTCCATACATTCTGAGACGGCCACACCTAGGAATACACTAATAGAATTAATGTATGATCTCTTTTTTTTTTAATAAAAAACCTAATACGAATTAATTACTTAGACAAAAGTAGACCTTATCGCTATATAAATATAGTAGTTTAAGGTGGTAACTCTCGGTATGGCGCGAAATTCAAATTTTTTCGTGTTTTTTATTTATTCTGGCGAAAGTATACATTTTTAATAAAGTTTTCACGTTTTTTAATTATTTTGGCGAAAGTATTCATTTTTAATAAAGTTTAAATGAATTCGCGTACGTAAAAACCAATCTCCCACATTGTGATATATCGTTTTTGAAAGACAGAGTTACCGATTTTGTATATATTCAAGGAACTTGATTTTTGGCCTTTTACCCCTTAGACACAAAATTTGTAGGTCTGTCTTCCAAAAACGTTGTATTACAATGTGGAAGAAGGTTTTTTACATACGCGAATTCATTATAACTTTATTAAAAATGAATACTTTCGCCAGAATAAATAAAAAACGCGAAAAATTTTGAATTTCGCGCCATACCGAGAGGGACCACCTTAAGTCACTCTGATTTTTAGAAAGCTGATTTTATAATTATTTTAGGCAAATGCTGAGTTCGTACAGTGGCGGTCTAGGTCGGCGTAACACTTCCGGTTTTTCTTTATTGCGAAATAACTCTTGTTCTTTGGTAATACAGTCCAGGGCGCATGAGACCATAGACAAATCTGTTACGCTGTCCTAGACCGTCACTGTACCATTTTACGGCAACTAAACAACTTTGTGTTTTTTGTTTATGCTTTTAATTTTCTTATTTTTAATGAGTTTTATTTAACCGACTTAAAAAAAGGAGGTTATCAGTTTGACCTATATGTATGTATGTATGTTTGTCCGCGATTATCTCGAGTTTGGCTGAACCGATTTTGATGCGGTTTTCACAAAAGTATTTGTTACATTCAGGACAAGGTTTTAGTGCTATTTTAACCGACTTGAGCAAAAAGGAAGTTCTCAGTTTAGGTATGTTTAAATTTATTGAAGGCTGGTTTCTTTTTGTAAATAATTTCTTTTTTACAGCCGAAGTCGGATAAAATAGTACTAAAACCTTCTCCTGAATATAACAAATACTTCTGTGAAAACCGCATCAAAATCGGTTTAACCAAACGCGAGATAATCGCGGATAAACATACATACATACAGGTCAAACTGATAACCTCCTTTTTTGAAGTCCGTAAAAATGAATTATTTATCATCATCATTATCATTTTGATATGGGACAGATGGGCATACCCAGCTGTCTAGTTCGATCCTTATACTTCATCATTAAATCAAAGGAGAAATTCAGCTCACCTTACCCAACAAGATAGGTCGAAATCTCAAAAAAATAATCAGCTTTACCGTACATTGACCCCATCACCGAATCGAACCAATGTATGGAACAGCTGCATGATGTGGCTTTGGTAGTTGTTAAGAGCCAGTTAACAGCGATGCTAGCGCCATTTTTGAAAAAAAAAAATTATATCTTCTTAACTAAGGCAAATATCAAAAATGTGGCACAGTATGGCACTAGATAATGTGGCCTAGTATTTTTAGGGCACTGTTGTATAGCTTTTAATTTAAAGACTAAAGAAAGCAACACTTTGAAAGTGTATCAAAAAAAGGCCACTTTTGGCAATAATCTGTGGATAATTTCGTTCTTAATAGTGAGAACTACTTTACTGTGCTCATAAATACTAAGCAAGATTATCTAGTGTCATACTGTGCCACATTTTTGATATTTGCCTTAGTTTAGATAATATATTTTTTTTTTCGAGAATGGCGTTAGCATCGCTGTAAACTGGCTCTTAGGTATGGTGATACGGACTTACCTCCAATAGCCAAGCAGCTGCGTATTTCAGGATGACCGCTCTGCTTCAGGTATTTGACGAAATGCTGTATTATTTCGTGGGTTTGCTTCGCTAACTCACGCGACGGACATATTATTAGGCCGTATGGACCTTCGTTCCTGAAATCGATGACATAATTTAACTATATTTTTTTTATTTATTGTTGGGGAGGTTTTGGGGGAAAATGAAAAGAAGATGTCGGGCTTTTGTTTCTTAGTTTTCTAAATTAGTTTTTCGTGGCTATTATTGTGCTAGTGTGGTGGAATTAGTGTTATAATGTGCCCTTTATGGAAAACTGTTAGCGAAATGAGACATAAAGGAAGGCGCTCCCGAATAATTCTGATCGATGTCCCTCGAAAACTTCCGTGTGAACATTGGAATGCGAGACCACCCTCGAATATCAATGGGTTAGGTTAGGAACCTAGGTTAAGGAAAACAAAGAATAAACTACAGAAGACTTGATTATTAAGAAATAAATAAACTACTGAAGACATGGCTGTATGGACTAAGTTCCTTTGCCTGCCCAGAATGGGCGAATTTAAAAAAACAAAACAATTATTTATTGTTGTTTTTTTTTTTTTCGCATAAAGCATAATCTAGCTCACTACTCTTATAGCATTCATGCGATAATGACCCGTGTCACTGCGAGAGCGCCTCTTATATAGTTTAACCGTTTCAATCAAACAAAGACTGTCAGTAAGATTGATAAGACTCACTTTATGAATGGCATAGAAAGCTCCTGCTCCAAGCACATCATGATCAATGGCACAGTGAAGACCAAAGTCTTTCCGGAGCCAGTGAAGGCGATTCCTATCATGTCTCTGCCACCCAGTACTGCAGGTATACCCTGGACTTGGATGGGAGTTGGTTTCTTTATGCCTTTTGCTTCTAGACCTCTTAGGATACCTGGGTTTTGGAAAAAGAGATAGGATTGGTGAGAAAAGATAAAATTGTAATAGTCGAAACGGCGAACTTCGTTTTTCCCAACGCCATCTAGTGGTGAAATCAAAGACGAAATATAAAGAAGTAAAACAGAAAAGTAATCTATACCAATATTATAAAGAGGAAAGATTTGTTTGTTTGTTTGTTTGTTTGTTTGTAACGAATAGGCTCCGGAAATACTGAACCGATTTGAAAAATTCTTTCACTGGTAGGAAGCTACACTATCCCCGAGTGACATAGGCTATATTAGATTTAAAAAAAAAAATGGAATCCTTACTTAAACTCAAATAATGTAACCCAAGGTGCAATATTTTTCCGTTGTTTACATATTTTGACAGGTGGTTTGTTGTTGTTGTTTGTATTTTTATTTGCCCATTCTGGGAAGTCAAAAGAACATAGTCTATAGAGCCAAGTCTTTAGTAGAATCTTATTTTCTATGGCGTAACGAAGTAAGCCGGGACAGCTCGTAATAAATACAGCTTGCTTGGCACAAAACTCTAGCAAACAATGAGGGCGCCAATTTTTAAGTAGAATCAGTAATTTTTATTCAATTTCTCCTTAAATAAAACACCATATAGGCCCAAATTAAGGATTTCCAACACAAATTAAAAAATGATTCCGTTTCTGGTCAACTGTGTCAAACTGTAAAATAACTTGTCCAATTTTGTACTATGTTTCACCACTAGATGGCGTTAGAGAAGCAGTTAGTCAACTTAACTACAGCCTGGCAAAGTGTCAAAATGTCTAGTAATTGAAAAACTTGTTAAAAAATAGATTACAAATTCATAGATTTTTTATTAAAACTAATTTCAATTTTGAATTGCACAGTGACACCTCCATTTTTTCTTGACTTTATTGCCAAACTGTAGTAAAAAAAATAGTATTTATTTACCTTTAGGTAGCTTCATGTGCTCAAAGGTCTTTATTGGAGGCGGTACATTCTCCCCTTCTACCAAAATCCTCAACTTTTCCCGCACCTGTTAAAAACAACACTTCAATATCAATACATAGTATAAAACAAAGTCGCTTCCCGCGTCTGTCCCTAATGTATGCTTATTATATCTTTAAAACTGCAACGGATTTTGATGCGGCTTTTTTTAATAGAAAGAGTGATTTATGAGGAAGGTTTAAAATATAATAAATGCACAAAATACTAATAGATTAGACGGTATGAAGTTCGCCGGGTTGACTAGTTTACTTTCTCACCTTTCTTATTTTGTCTTAAAAAGGATAAGATTACCCGTCAAATAAATTTTTTGGTACTAAGTTCCTTATCCGGGTCTGGTTAAGTATTATATACTCTGTGTCCGGGTTGCGGTGGGGACCTAACCAAGAAAAAATGCAACGTTACGGCTGAAGTGAGACACAAAAGCGTAACAGCACAGGAGAGAATGAAAGAGACCGAGAACTGTATATCTCTCTATCTCGCTTGCTCGCATTACTCGCTCCTCTCCCTACGGGCAGTGACTGTCAGTCAGCTTTCTTTCCTATCGCCTGTCCCACAGCACATTCTTCTTTTTTTATTTTCGGTATAGCGATATGTGGGGGAGGCCTATGTCCAGCAGTGGTCGTCTTTCGGCTGAAATGATAGTTTTATATCATACCTGGTCATGCCTTTCGGGCGGAAGCTGGAGTATGCAGCGAGGGGCTCTCCAGGATGTCTTGATTGGTTCCTCGTATTGAATTCCTGTTATGATAAATTAAAATATAATTTATCCTATGAATAATAAGAATTTATCCAATATAATAGGATACAAGTTATCACTTATATAAAATTAGTAAACTACCTCTACGATACCAATAATAATAATAATAACACATCACACTCAGAGACCCTAACTAGGTAGAACCTGTAGCTAGGGTGCCCGAAACATATACAGAGACGAACATTACACCCAGACCAGAAACAAACATCGATATTCATCATATCAATATTCACCCCGCCCGGGAATCGAACCCGGGTGCACACGCTTACTCAGTCCACATCACTGCCAACTGAGCCACGGAGCAGTCAATGTATGTGAAACTTTAATCTAGGGTGCCAACGCCAACACATACTAAGATGAACAAATACACCCAGACCGGGAAACAAAAATATATTGATATTATTAATAATAATAATTATTCCCTCTGCTAGGAATCAAAAGTGGTGCGTTTCTTTTTATAGGCCGGGAAACTCCTGATGAGTACCCTACAGCCCCTGCAGGGTTATGTGGGGTGTCCTCCTCCAGGAGATATATTTCGATCTCCTTTATGTTCAACTCGGCGACCCTCCACCACTCCAGCATTGGCTATTTAGACAGTCCTGTACTGCCTGAGGCAAGGTGGAATTTTTAGTAACTTTATGTAGGTAGATTAGATATTATGTGAAATTTCAGATAAAGATATAAAAAAAAAAAAACACTTTTATTTTCGAAAATAATACATTATTGTTATTATGATGAGCCTTCGCTATGCCACTGCTGTGCAAAGGCCTCGCTCCTCTTCTTCCACTCATTGCGTTCTTGCGCGGTAGAAGTAAAATTTTGAATAGGAAAGAAAGATAGAATGAAATGATTGGCTTTGTTGCTTAAAGCAATTTCTTCCAGGCTTTTACAGACAAACAGATAAGTTAAATTAATAAGTACCAGATCAGCACCAGAACCTTAAAAACTACCCTGATACTATGAGTAGGTATAAATAAGTTACCTTTAGCCAACTCAGCAACACCCATAAGCGCCTTGCTCTGTGCAACACTCTCCAGTATATGTTCCTCCTCCTTTGCCTGGCGCTCTGCAGCGGACAGCGCTCTGGCTTCGGCTAGACGTTTCAGTTCGCTGTGCTGTTCTAGTAGAGATATGTTGTAGCGCCGTCCCATCTCTTCTTGTGACGCTGTTGAATTGAAATTTAATGTTGAATATGTTTTATTCTCATACAAACAACTTTTTTATTTAAATGTAACATTATTGTGGTAAAAAGTGCTGTTGAGTGAATAAAAATCTTATTTTAGTTTTATTTCAACGTAACATAGGTGAGAAGGTGTTCAGAAATATAGGTTAACTAGTTAGGCCAAAGAAATGAAGCAAATAGTAGATCGTAAAATCTTTCAAGCCAATCTCGAGTAATAAATGTTTGAACAAATCAATTTTTGGTTTTAATGCATTGATAACTAGGATAATTAAGGTCTCAGTGACAAATACATCCACTGTTGAAAAACAGCCTGCCCCACAAATCACCAAAAGTTCAAACGAATCTTAACAATACAAAACTAATAAAATTATATAATCGCCACGCTTGGCCAGTAAAATAAAACGAAACTGAACTAAAATTCTGATAAATTCGTTTTTCTTCAGCTTAGGTCGTCTAATTTACACGATAAAAACTTGCATTCATAAAACAATAAAAACATAACCTCAAAACTAGGTACATCATCAAATCGGTTTAAGCTCACCCTCATCATCAGGGTCGTTGTCGCTGGAGCTCTTCTGCTCATTGGAAGCTTCAGCAGCAATCTGCCCTACCCTGCCAAGCTTCATTAGCTTTTGTTTCATGCGTTCTTTTACAGGAACGTAGGGTTCATAGCTGTCGATGTCTTCTTCGGAGTCTGATGATTTCTCCTGGCGTCTGTATCGCTTGATTGGTGGCGGATTGTCTTCCTTTTTGGCCGACATTGTTTAGTTTGATAATTACAAGCTTTTTGCAAGATTTATTGTACTTAAACACGCACCCAAATAACAACAACAAAAATCTAAACAAAACAAAAACTTAAGTTTTTGATTGATTGATTGAGTGAGGCATGTGGATTGATGTTTCGATATTTTTCAATTTCTTTCAAAGCTTTCCAAGCTCAGTTTCCAAGGTTGTTCTCCCGTTTTTGCCGTAAACTTTGCGTCAGATGAAACGTATATTTTTTTTAAGTATTTACGAAGATAGTTAGAACAGATTTGTATAACAAATGTATACATTTTATGAGCTATAAATTTTATTATTTTGTATCGTAATCTTAAAAAAATTATGAAAATATATTTTTTTCAATTCTAAAATTTTAAGCTTTCAAAACACTAAAGTTAAGAAAATAATTTTATTACTTACTGCATTAACCAATCTTCAAGCATCTAAAACGTAACGTCACATTACTCCGAAACGAAATCCAAAAAAATGAACGTCTAAACACCCGAGTGACACGTAACTTCACGTAATTTATTTGCATTTTGTGGCCTCCAAATGTGGAAATTGATGAAAATTCACACCCCGTGATACAGTTTCCCGTCCCAAAATGACAGACAAATGTTTCAGTGAACACTCGAATCGGAATACAGTGAGAAATCCTTTACTTTCGTCGGCGGTCGTGGGTCTCTCGTTAGAAGATCTGACACACAATGCTGTTTTGCTGCCTGCAGCGCAGAATTCTGCATTGATCAGGAGCCAAGGTGAGTCTATTTCGTTATTTCTATCCAATAGCGCCGTCGAAATCTATAATTTCGTTGTGTGAAGCCAAAAAAATTGGCACATTTTGACGTCATCAAAAGTCAGTACCGTACCGTAGTACGTGTGTATTTGGGCTGCAAAAACGACTCAACCGACCGCAAATTGCAAGTTCATGCCTTTGTTGTGCTAAACAGTGCTTATTTCAAGTGTTTTATTCTTAGTTTTCCGTATTTAGCTCTATTTTTTAATCAGTGTCTAGTGCTAAACAATAAAAACATAGATTGATGCCTTCATTCCTATATAAAACCTGTAGAAATGCCCCGTTTGATAATGGATTCTTACCGGACTTAAATTTGATATTCAGAAAGAACTGTGCTAAGGTTCAACTTCTAATAAATGTAGCTTTTGTAAGTACAAGTCAATTTTTTTTAATAATTTAAGGTAGGTACCGTTTTATCTGGCTCATACAACGATTTGTGTTACTCACCTACTTGTGCCCAATCTCTACTGAGGAGTAGACGGTAGACGGCTGAAACGAATCATTGATGTTTTGAGCTGTCTCTATTTCTACACAATACATTACAATCATATGACGAGGCCCTATTAATAATGAATTGATGTTCTGCAACCTTGATTTCTAACACAAAATTTCTTATCTTATTATGAATCTGATAAGATTAATATTTTCAGTACTTAGGTTATAGTATTTAAATATTTTATTAATCATCTAAATGTCATGTGCAGATTTCCCTGTGCATTGTTTGTATGCATTTACTGCATGCATGTCTTTGACATTCTACAGGTTAATAAAACAGTCAGCAGTCTCTCCATTAATTAACATATCAGGATAATTTGTTAATTTTACTTTTAACATCTTGATTTCAGAGGAAGTAATAGCCTATATCAATATATATAAAACTCTTCCGTTACTGACTGACTGACTGACAGACAACGCAGAGCCGAAACTACTGGGCGTAGCGGGCTGAAATTTTGCAAGTGGGTGCCTTAGGGAGTGTAGGGGGGCACTAAGAAAGGATTTCCCGAAATGCTCATGGGAACGGGAAAAAACGGGAATTTTGAGTTTATGAGAAATCTGCGCGGGTGGAACCGCGGGGCAGCCTCTAGTAACAGTATATAACAGTATCTGTTTTTGTTGTGCTTATTCTATCAATGTCACTGTTTTTAAATGTCTCACCCAATGAGCCCTCCTCTTTTGTATCTCTTCTCTAATGTTATACCTCTAGACAAAATACTTCCTATTTGAATTATCAATGCCAATATTATAAAGAGGAAAGATTTGTTTGTTTGCAATGAATAGGCTCCAGAAATACTTAACCAATTAGAAAAAATCTTTCACTGTTGGGAAGCTAAACTATCCCCGAATGACATCTATATTAGATTTTAAAAATAATTAGGGATCCTTACTGAAACTCAAATAAAGTAACCCAAGGTGCAATATTTTTTCCGTTGTTTACATATTTTGACAGGTGGTTTGTTGTTGTTGTTTGTTTTTTATTCGGCCATTCTGGGCAGTCAAAAGAACATAGTCTATAGAGCCAAGTCTTTTGTAGTATCTTATATTCTATAGTATCTTATTTCTTTATTTACCCATTCTGGGGAGTCTAAGAAACAAAGTCTATAGAGCCAAGTCTCAAGTAGTTATGGGCGTAACAAAGTTAGCTGGGTTAGCTCGTTAATAATAAATTAGTAGAAAGTGTAGTGAATGAGGGGTGTGCAAAAGATTGGTTATTGTAGCAGTTAGTGGGGAAGGACTATGCCGGCTGAGATATGTACATAGAACTATGCATAACATGCAGTATATAAAGTAAAAAAAAACAAACATTTAAATTAAAAAACTTATTTATTTTTAATAAAAGACAGTTTCACAATGATTTATGGCTCAATAATACTTCTCTAACTGTTAAAAAAAATGGTCTTAAAATTATTTTATTGCTTTGTTGTACTACCCGTTTTTAAAAATTATTAACATTGCAAACTATAATTAATTTTCTTAGTAATAAATAAAATTGTAGAAAAACTTATTTTAAACCAGCTGACTCGGCGAACTTTGTACCGCTACGCTATACACTGTGTGCTATTCTGATTTTTATTTTTTATTCCAAGCCCTATGTTTAATCAAATGTTCTAATGGTGTAAAAAATTACAAATCAAAAATTACAAAATTACAAAAACAATTACAAAAAAACACAAAAAAAATATTTCCTTTTTATAATATTACCCCGTTATTCATAAAAAGTTAAAGAACATTTTAGTTATTTGACGGATGTCAATTTAGACTGGATGTCACGTATTTACCATACAACAAACCAGAGAAGTAGACCTCCAGTAAGGATACTTAAAACCTACTGTATCTTTATGAATAATACGGTTAGTGTCTCTCTAAAAATTAACCCCGTATTGCTTTTGTTTATCACATAACGAGAGAACACCTAAACTGTTAACATTCATTCTTCTTTTTTTTACATTGAATAAGTAATTTAAAAAGAAAAAAAAAATAAGAAAGTTGAAAAATAATTTTCCCAATTTGAGCTTGCACTTCAACACTAGATGGCGTTAGTAGAAACTAAACGACGTTCACCAAATCAGCTGATTATTGTATAAAATTTTAACACAATTCCTAATTAATATCACGCCTAGTGGACGCGGTGTAGGGCAGCTCCCTGGATTCCTTCCGTCTTCTAACGCACCAGTAGATGAGGAACGCCAGTAGAATGATGAGGGCTATGGCTAGGAAGACCCCGAGGGTTATTGCTGCCACTGCGGCTGGGGTTATGTAGTCTGGAATGGATGGGGAGTTAAGTTAAAGTCTTTGTCAAACAGATAGATGGCGCTTTAGCGTCGCGCTAGAGCGCTAGCCTAACGTGACGGTAGAGCGTCCTGAAGCTGCACTATAAGCATCGCGCTCTATAATGTCACACACCTATCCTTTACGTTTCGTAAGCATACAAAGAGCAGGAGATAATGTAATCAATAAACATAATATCGCGCTTTTTATATTTCACGCTTTTTATCAAGCCAAAGGATTAGGCAGAGGTACCAGGTCTCAAAGAGGTCTCAAAAATAACACAGTCATATTTACCCCCTGGCACCAAATTGACATCATACTTACTCGATATATCAATAGTGTAACTATTAGCGGTTCCGTACGCGTCGACAGCTGTGACCAAGACGCGTGGAGCGCAGCATGTGGCGCGATAAGTAGCGTACACCTCCTCCCTGGTGCCAGCTATAAAGTTACTGTCGTAGACCAGGCCTATGGGGTTCGAGGAGATCCTTAGGAGACCTGAGAATTGAGAATTTAAGTGTTGAAGTCTGATCTTGATCACATAGCGCGTGTCTTGTCCGCTCACACTCATACGAAAGAATCTTAGTGAGCTGTTTTCTGAGCCTTGTCACCTATTTGGTACTGAGATACTTTGATTACTCCAAAAAGACCTTCATCTCCTCGTCAGTCGTATCGCCACGGACACTAATAGCCAGCTGGCTAAGCTTAATAAACAAAGCAAGACACGAGAGAGTAGTCAGGGCATCTGCTTCGATTTTAAGTCATATTAACTCTAGTTTACAGACAGACAGACCAGTCGTCACAAAGTCTTCCCAACCGCTATATTAATAGCTTCTCTTCTTCTTCTCTCTTAAGAGCTGTGCTCTTGTCGGTGGAGCCTTCTCCATTCTACCCTGTTCCCCGCCAGCTGCTTGACCATCTGATACGACTCTGCACTGACTCGCTCCCTTATTTGGTCAAAGTAGTTTCCCCTTGGTCGTCCACGCTGTCTCTTTCCTTCAATCTTCCCTTTTATAATAACAGCTATTAATAGCGTAGAACTACTAAACCGGTTTTGGTTAATTTCATCCCGAAATTTTAAGACACAGGGTACACACTATAACACTACCAAGGGATATTTTGATTCACTCAATCTATCTTTCTACACTGATGTCAGTGAAGTCTGATAAATGGGCCCCACAAAAATACATGCAATGCTGCTTGCTGCTTTCAACAATCTTTCAGAAAATACTTACTAACATAACACACAAACAAAAAAAATAGTATAAATGGTTCCAACAGAATCATCAGCGCTTTAGACCACTAGTCTGGAGCACGAGCTGAGTTGGGGCCCTTTTGCATTGTTTATATACGAACACATAATGTGCCATTTACTGTTTGTTTTATTTCGCGTACTTATATGTATCTGGTTTATACATTTTTCTTTGTGTGTATGTATATCATTCATTACATTGGAAATAAATTTATTATCTATCTAAAATTAAGCAAACCAAAATATCCCTAGACAGTATTGATGAGTAAATTACCTCCAATAGCGTCTCTGGCAATGATAGATGCGGACCAGACGTGTTGGGCGCAGTCGTCACCAAGTCTTCCCATGCATGTTCCTTGGAAGTTGTGGTACATTGTCGGCGCCCAGATGTCAGTTGTGACCGTGTCAGGATTTATTACGTACACGTAGGTCGATATTGAAACTTGCTCCAAACCTGCAGATGGGTCATAATGGTGGATTAATTAATAACGAGCGTACAAAAAGCTAGAGCTTTTTCTTGACCTTATGGTGTAATCACAAAACGAGCAAAAATTAGAACCAAGATCTAGAATTCTTGCACAAAGAAGTGAAGCTAGAACGCAGAAATCCTTTGAAGAGCGGATCTCGAAGATCTTGTCTATTTCTTAAATTCAGTTTTACATAAAGGACACATTTTACGAAAATCTAAATCAATTGCTGTTCGTTTGTCTCTTCTAAAACTTGAGAACGGCTGGGCCGATTTAGCTGATTTTTGTTTTGAAATGTTTGTCGTAGTCCAGGAAAGGTTTGTGGAAAGAACAATTTCCGTGGTCCTTCCCGAAAGTCGCTGAGACGGCCACCGGAGGGTTAGTGGGTGCGAGCCCCACAAATACCCATGCATGCGATAGGCATTACCCGTTATAAAAAAGGGAAGGTTTAAACGGTGTAAAAATATGAAAAATACACTAGACAAAGTCGAGAGTACAGCAAGTTGCAAACAAATTATGAACATGCTTGTTGCTTGTATCGTGTAACAATGTAAACTATCATCTACGGCCGCGTTTACATCTGCAAGAAAACTTCCGCGAATATCGTGCACGTGCAATAGTCTGTCTAACAGCAACATGCAAGAAAAACACCGTTACAAGTGCTTTCAATTCAAAGATTTGTTATTTAAAAAACTTACATTACACAAATAAGAATATCGACTTACTCCAGTTAAGCACGAAGCCTGTGCGCGGTGCCCGCATTGACTTTGCCAACGCGTCTCCGTAAACGGTCTCATACATTGCTATGCGTTTGATTTAATCGCAGCACGCCCTGCATGACGCCCCGCGTGACCCTAAATGCGGCCTAAGGCAGTATGTACATACCATAAGCAGTGAAAGAGATAAGATCCCTCGCTCCCGCTTGTGTACCGGCCGTTATTGTCAAAGATACGATGACATTGACCGTCTGTCCCGATGAAACCGTTTGTCTGAAAGGAAAATACACCAAAAACACATTTAGCATACTTCGAAATTCTGAAGATAACCTTTGTTTTTGACGAGTCTGAACCCGTTTAAGAGGCATATAGCCAAATGCGAAAATAATTTATATCTTCTAAACTAAGGCAAATATCAAATATGTGAAACAGTGTTCCACTGAATAATGCAGCCTAGTATTTTTAGGGCACTGTTGTATAGCTTTAAAGTTAAATAATAATATAGAAAGCTACAAAGTGTTGCTAAAACCGGCCACTTTTGGCAACAATCTGTAGCTTTCGTTGGTAACCTCAAAGCTATACAACAGTGCTCAAAAAATACTAGGCTTCATTATATAGTGGAATACTGTTTCGCATTTTTTATATTTGCCTTAGTTTAGAATATATATTTTTTTTCGCGGGTGGTGCTGCTTTATCTGTGCAAGTCGCTCTTAAGAGCGACGAGGTTATATCATGTAGATATATCTTCTATGCAAACACAGAACAAGGAAGATGCTCCCTCTAAACGAGTATACAGCAGCGCTGATAATTAGTTACACGCGTATTATACGACGTCCATGGTAGAATATGGAGGTATATAAAAACTTTTTATCAAAAAATTAAACCGCCGAAAAAACTGAAAAGCATTAAATAATTGGGAAACATTTTCTATTAGGACTTAATTTACTCACTTCTTAAAGTAATTTTGTTTAACCAAGAAATTTTAAGTCGGTGCCACACCACACAAGCAAATTCCTTAACTACCTATAGCGCGATGCGCGGCGACACACGTTTTTCGGTTATTTCTTTGAATTTCAGGTAATTTAGTGATCGTTATTCGTTGATTCTGTGGCACCGACTCAAAATTTCTTGGTTAACCAAAATTACTTTAAGAAGTGAGTAAATTAAGTCCTAATAGAAAATGTTTCCCAATTATTTAATGCTTTTCAGTTTTTTCGGCGGTTTAATTTTTTGATAAAAAGTTTTTATTTTTTGCTTTTCAGTTTTTTTTTGGGCTAATTTTTTTGACCCCAGCCAATCACCCTCCACAGGGTGGTCGCACCCCACAAGGTCGCCACACAACCTGGTGAAGGTTTAGGGACTAACAGAATGAGGTTCGATCACGACCGGTCGGTGAGGCGATTTTTGAGGGAGGCCTATGTCCAGCAGTGGACGTCTATCGGCTGAGATTATGATTATTAACATTCATATAAAAAAGACTCATAATTATACCTAGCAGTTATCATGTAAATCACAACACGGCAATACAATCTGTGAGTGAACAATAAAGTCACCCCTATTTTTCCACCCTTAGGGTTGGAATTTTATTTTAAAATTTTTATGGGACCAACTTCAAGGTATACCCTGTCGATTAAAAAAGGAATTATCAAAATCGGTCTACACAATAAAAAGTTATGCGTGATCATACATAAAAAAAAAAAAAAAAAAAAAATATACGCGACGAATTGAGAACCTCCTCCTTTTTGTTTTTTCGTCGGTTAAAAAGACGTGTAGAGAGGCGGCATAGAATACTACCACCCCATCCCCACCTGTGTTGTAAAAGGCTACTATAAGGGAACAGTCGAAGGACGGGCAGCAGCGTCCTTCGTTGAAATAGTTGAAGAGCCACACTGCGATCGCCAACCCGCCTGCCAAACTCTCTCCACAATATTTGTCCTTGTGCTTGTGACAAACTGCGAGAGAAGCCTATGACCAGCAATGGACATCTATTGGTAGTAATGATTAGAGTGAATACTTACGAGGCAGGAGTGATTCCTCTCAAAAACCTGAGTTCGCCTGTAGCTTCAAATCTGAACGATACGGCTTGCTCTCTGTAGTTTGTCACTTCGAAGTGTAACTGGAATTTGACAAAGAAAAAAATAAATAAATCAGAAAGCTCAAAGTCACTGTTCACTCAAAAAACATTGAAAAGAGCTATGTATGCTCTGAGTTTCCGAGCTTGATAATGAGATCAGAATCAGTGAATTGCCAAACCGAAATGGGCAGGGCACTTAACACGTAGAACTCTCCCACATATCGCCATAATGACTACTCTTGTTCGATCCTCATCCAGTGCACTCCTGCAACCTTTACCTTTTTAACTCTAAATTAGATGATGCATTTTAGTGACCGATAAATTGTAAAGTAGAGTTTGTTACCCCTTTCTTCTCTACAATCATTGCGAAAGGGAGTAGAATCATTTGACAGAGGAGGGCTCGTTTGGGGGTGTCTCCAGGCGACCATTGTCGTAAGGCAAGGCTAATATTTGTTATGAACTACCTCGCCTCTCGCAGTATAGGATACTTTACCAAATGAGTTTTCAATACCAATAAGATTAAATACTCCAATTGACCTTCAATAAGTGATATCTTGTATCCTGACATTGAATATTTTTTTTTACTTTTTTGACTTTTGACTACTACTATCTCGTGTTAAATTGGTTCGTCCTTCTATTATTTACCTGTAAACTATCTCCCGGTGCTCCATAAAGTCTCGTGCTCAAACCAATTTGAACTGTTGTCAGCAAAGATCCTCTTTGGTTTAATACCTGAAATCAAGTTATTTATGGTGAATTAATTAAAAATGTGTGCTTTTGCTGCAAGGTCTTCCCTCGATAAAAGCTTCTTCAAGGATAAAACTTTTTAAGAAACGTGAGCAAATCAGTCACCCTTTTTGAACTAACTTATCTATGTTATGTTTCTGGTTTTTCCTTTTGGTACAATAAAATAAAGAGATCAATTTATTTCTTTAAATATCTCGTGAATGTTGTTAAGAAGGTTCCTTAATTCTTCACTATCATCTCAACCAACAGACGTCCACTGTTGGACATAGCCCGTAAGGACAGTAAACATTTGGTGACTATTGATTTCAAATTCGATGGGCTGTGGAGACGTAGAGATGACCCACTGACCCACCCCGCTTCATGCAGTATAGGTTACTGTTTTTTTAAATTAAATTAAACTATTTATTGGACTGTCAATATTTTGTATCCTGTAAAAGTGTTTTCAAAGTCGAGTGTGCCATTTTAACAACATTTAGTAGATTTGGATATTGATAAACGATGGTTGCGTAGTAGTGTGGTCAACGAAGATATGACTGGCTCTTACTTTTGTAAACCATGGGAGACATACCTGAGAAGTGGCACGGTTGTTAGGGAGAACGTTAGTATCGTTGAAACGAGACCTGGCGTCATAAACTCGTTGGCTAACAACCTCAGCCAGCTCCAGATCTTTGTAATCGTCAGGGAAGACAACAGTGGCTGATCTGCTGATCCTGGTTTCTGAGTACTTGTTGACTGGCCCTGAGAGACGAACGTAGGGCTCGCCTGGAATTAAAGAGAGGGAGAAAAATATGTTATGGTTCTGGTAAATTGTAAAGTAGAGTTTGTTACCCCTTTCTTCTCTACGCTGTAACATCATAGCGAAAGGGAGTAGAATCATTTGACAGAGAAGGGCTCGTTTGGGGGCCTCTCCAGGCGACTATTGTCGTAAGGCATGAGCCAATTGGTGGGCACCCTGAACTACCTCGCCTGAAAGATACTTTACCAAATAAAGTATCAATAGCAATTAGTTTAGATGTAGTCTAATTGACTTTCAAAAAGTGATATCTTGTATCCTACATTGAATAAAGAAATATTTGATTTGATTTGATAATTTTAGACGTTGAAATTGCACGGTGTTGAAACGTTAGTTGGGTTAGAGCTATTTCACTCTCATCAATTACATATTAAGGGTTATAGCTAGGTTATAGCAACCCTTCTTCTATATAGCGTATAAGCCCGCCTCATTCTCGGCCTAAACACAAAACAATTGTATTTATTGTGTTTTATTCTGTGGAATGCCAAGTATCTTTAATATTCCACCTCTAAATGGAACCAGAGGGCCTATTACGGCCTCTTTTGCAATATTGCTTTGCGTCCTCTTTGCGTTTTTTTTGTATTGACTTTGACACTCTAGCGGCTTTACCACAAAAAGAGTTAAACAGGGTCTAAATCAGTAGACTAGGTTTAATTCACAGGTTCGTCATACAAATTGGCGATTTTAGACCGGTCTAACTTTTTTGTGGTAAGGAGGTAGAGGATGAAAAGTAATATTGCAAAAGCGGCCGTAATAAGCCCTCTGTTAATAATTGGAAGAGGTTCAATGATAGAACCTGTGAATAGAGCTATTAGATAGGTACATTATTTGAAAGGGCGAAATTCAACGCTTTTGTGATCGATCCCTTATCATCGGGGATAATGTGGAATCCTAATGATGAAAGACTTTCAAATCGATCCAATAGTTTTGAAGCCTATTTGCTTAAAATAAACAATCAATCTTTGTAGATTTATATAAGGACATACCTTTCAAATCGCGCCCAACAATCTTAACGTAGACCTTGGCACCCTTGTCCAACTTATTCTGAGGGTACGGCACTTCCACATTGAGGTCTTGATCAGGGTCGCTGATGCGTGGTCCCTCGCCAGATGTCGTTGTAGGCTGGAAGCTGATAAATTTTGAAAATTGGTATACATAATTACCTTATTTTTCAATTTGATACAGTTTGATAGTTATTGTAAAAATAGAGTTATGGATTTTTAACTGGAAAATTTATAAAGTACCTATTATTATGTTTCTCATAATCTTCGGTATCACGGGAAGGAGCCCGGTACTTTGGGATTCGGAGGTGTGCGAGGAGACAAATCCAAGAAAAAGAGTAACGTAAATTATAAAGTTTGTCGGAATTAATAAGCTCTGAGACTACTGAACCCATGACCACGTTTCTAATCAGAAATCTAATAAGAAAACCCGACGGCGGCATTTTCCGTTGATTTGCGCGTGCTGGTACCGATCGGTGCACTAAATTGTGCATGCGTGGTAATCAAAGGACACTGCTGCCTATTCTTGGCGTGTTTCCACTTCCCAATTGCCATTTACGCCACCAAAAAGTGAGGAAATAGGGTGTGGTGGTTTCTCTAGACCGTGATATTACGCGTTGAATTGTTTTTTCACTAGATGGCGCTGCAATTTCTACATCGCGCCATCGTTGTCTTGCGGCTTAAGTATAAATTGGCGCGGTGTTACATTTACTTTATATACATCATCTTATGTATATCCACTGCTGGACATAGGTCTATATAAATGATTTTTGAAACGCTTCTGTCTGTGAATAGCAGACGTAGCGTAGTTTAAATTATAATCTTAATACTATTATATTAACTTAAAGTTCCGGTGCTGTCCATTCGGTTCGCTTGTCTCGCTAAACAAACTCTAGAACGGCTGCGCCGATTAAGAGCCAGTTTACCGCAATGCTAGCGCCATTTCGGAACAATAATTATATCTTCTAAACTTAATATCAAAAATGTGGCACAGTATGACACTAGATAATGTAGCCTAGTTTTTTTAGGGCACTGTTGTATTATAGCTTTTAAATTAAAGACCAAAGAAAGCTGTGGAAAAGTGGCCACTTTTAGCAACAATCTGTGTTTAATTTTGTTATTTTAAGTTAGAACTATACTTTACTGTGCTCAAAAAATACTAAGCAAGCTGATCGAGTGTCATACTGTGCCACATTTTTGATATTTGGCTTAGTTTAGAAGATATAATTATTGTTCCAAAATGGCGCTAGCATCGCGGTAAACTGGCTCTTAAGCTTAATTTTGGTTTCGAAATGATTGTAGTAGTCCAGGGAAGGATTATCAATGTTAAACAGTTGAGAAAATGTGGAAAATTGCGGGGAAAATAGTTAAAACAACAATTTTATTCAACCATATAACATTTTAATTTTTAAGGTAATACAAAGTTCGCCGAGTCACGTAGCTACTTCAATACATACTATAAAATAAAGTCGCTTCTTGCGTCTGTCCCTATATAATGCTTAAATCTTTAAACGACGCAACGGCTTTTGATGCGTTTTTTTTTATAGTAAGAGTGTTTCAAGAGGAGGGTTTATAAGTATGATACATGCAGAAAATAGTTATAGGTTAGGCGTTACGGAGTTCGCCGGGTCGACTAGTAATTTATAAATAATTACCTAAAAGTCAGTCTGTCAAGTTCGTTGCCATATTCGTCGACCAGTGTGGATTCTCGGACAGTGTAGACAGGACCAGACACTCGGAGCTTCAGGATGTCTGAAAATGAGAAAAAAAAAACGAGATCAGACCTTGCGTTCTGTTACTTACTATGCGAGTTTACATCGTTCTGAAAGACTAGAGGCTGCCCCGCGTTATTTCCCGCGCAGATTTCTCATAAACACAAAAATCCCGTTTTTTCCCGTTCCCGTGGGAATTTCGGGAAATCCCTTCTTAGTGCTCACCTACACCCCCCAAGGAACCCACGTGCCAATTTTCAGCTTTCTACGCCCAGTAGTTTCGGCTCTGCGTTGTCTGTCAGTCAGTCAGTCAGTCAGTAACGGAAGAGTTTTATATATATTGATTGATAAGAGTTAGTTTACAGCGATGCTAGCGCCATTCGCGAATTTTTTTTATATCTTCTAAACTAAGGCAAATATCAAAAATGTGGCACAGTATGACACTAGATAATGTAGCCTAGTATTTTTAGGGCACTGTTGTATATATAGCTTTTAAATTAAAGACCAAAGAAAGCTAAAAAGTGGCCACTTTTATCAACAATCTGTGTATAATTTTGTTATTTTAAGTAAGGACTACTTTACTGTGCTCAAAAAATACTAAGCAAGATTATCTAGTGTCATACAGTGCCACATTTTTGAAATTTGCCCTAGTTTAGAAGATATATATTTTTTTTGCGAATGGCGCTAGCATCGCGGTAAACTGGCTCTTAATTTAGGCGATTTTCTTGAGACGTGGCTTAGAATTAGAAACTGAGAGGATAAAAATAAAATGTATTATTCATAAAGATACAGTAAGTTTTAAGTAGCTTTACTGGAGGTCTACTTCTCTGGTTCGTTGTGTGGTAAATACGTGACATCCAGTCTAAATTGACATACGTGAAATAACTAACTAAATGCTCTTTAACTTTTTATGAATAACAGGGTAACCTTTTCGCAAGCTTCTTACACCCAAAGTTGCTTCCGCGTGCTTCCACTGTCTGCCCCTATACGCTTAAAACTTTTTTTTTTTGATTTTGATGCGTTTTTTTTTAAATAGATAAAGTGATACAAGAGAAAGGTTTATGTGTATAACACATGCACAACATGGTTAGGTTAGGCGGGACGAAGTTAGCCGGGTCGACTAGTTTAAATAATATGTTTTTTTTTCTCGTAGCCGCCTCCGTAGCTCAGTGGCGTAGCGCGTCGCGCCTTTGATTAGGGCACGGAAGGTTGTGGATTCGATCCCCGCAGAACACGCACATATTGATTTCTTACAAAAATCCACGTTGTGGTTGTTTTCGGTTGGATAGGACATTGCAGGCTTGAATCACCTGATTGTCCGAAAAGTAAGATGATTCCGTGCTTCGAAGGCACGTTAAGCCGTTGGTCCCGGCCGCAGTAGTGGTCGTGCCCTTTACTTGAAAAAGTCGAAACCTATAAATACTTGGGTGTAGTGCTTGACAGCAGACTGTCCTGGTATGATCACATGGATCTGGTCTCAGCAAGGATAAGAAGGCTGATTTGGATATTTAAAATGCTCCGACATATTATGAACAAAAAAATTCTGAACCAGGTCTATGTGACCCTAGTACAGTCTGTGGTCACGTACTGCATACCAATATGGGGAGGAGCTGCAAAGACTAGGTTTCTGGAACTTGAAAGAGCGCAACGATTGTTAATTAAAGTAATGTATTTTTTGCCATATAGATTTCCTACAGCGCAGCTTTATTCAATTTCAAATTTACTGTCAATAAGAAAGCTTTATATTTTAAATACTGTCTTAAGATTGCATAAGTTAACACCATTTGATCCTTCTTTATTGACTGCTCGTCGTTGTCATGTAGTTACGAAAACTATAGCTACCAAATCTGTTTTCGCCCAAAGGCAATTCTGTGTACAAGCCAGTCACTTGTATAATCAGTCAAACAAAATTCTTAACGTATATAGTCTAAACCTAAAATGTGTCAAAGATAAACTTTTGGATTGGCTCTTAAAATTAAATTATGAAGAAGTTGAAGACCTTTTAAAATATATTGTTTAGAGATAATAATGTTGTTGAAAATATGTTGTTTAAAAATATGTTTATAAATATGTTGTTGATTAATATTGTACTTACCTAACTTACCTAGACTTAATTTCGGAAGTATAATATAGATTTTATTTTAAGGACATACTGACTAACAGACATACAATCTTATTGATGATATGTAATACATTGCCTAAAGTATAAAACACGTATTATTGTATAATGTCTTTGTGGAAGAGTTGGGGTCTCTTAACACAGGTATTTTCATACTTAAATAGAGATCCCTGGTCATGTAAAATTTAAACTGTGTTTTTCAAATAAACATTTTATTTATTTATTATTTAGTAGTGGTCGTTATAACCGCGGCGACAAGCTGGCCCCTTGTCACGTTGGTAATAAAGCATAAACTCGGCTAAACGTGGGTCAGGCTCTTGAGCTGGTACCTCTGCCTAACCCTTCGGGGAATAAAAGGCGTGAGATTATGTTATGTTATATTTTTTTTCTTATTTACCATCATATTGATGACGCTTCTTTCTTATGAATTAATCTAGCCTCGTATTATCTTACCCTTTGGTAACTTTTTATCAGTGAATAGAAGTTTGTTATTGGGTCAAGTGATAACCTTTTGCGGGTTCGTCTGACGCGATACTAGCGCCACTTCCAATAAATAATTAATATCTTCTAAACCATGGCCGCAATCAAAAATATGCGTCCTCGACGCCCTAGATAATCTTGCTTAGAATTTTTAAGGCTGTTGTGTAGCTTTTAAGTTCAAAATCTAAAGGACTAAACTGTTTGTTGCCCATTTCTAAGATCATTATCCTAAAAGCTACACAACAGAGCCTTAAAAATTCTTAGACAATCTAGGGCGTCAAGGACGCATATTTTTTGATTTCGGCCATACTTTAGAATATATTAATTATTTATCGAAGTGGCGCCAGCATCGCACCCGTTCGCCCCTTTAACACGAATACACGAGTGATCGCACATTGAGTTACTAGCTAGACCATACACTAACAAAAACGCATTACACTCAGAGCCCCTAACTAGGTTTAACCTGTATCTAGGGTGCCCGAAACACACACAGAACATTACACCCAGACCGGAAACAAACATCGATATTCATCATAACAATGTTCGCCTAGAATCTAACCCAGATGCACACGCATCCCAGTCTACATCACTGCGATGCCGGTCGACTAGTAAAAATTAAGAACCCTGACCTCATTATCGCTGAAAATACTTAAAAATATCGAATACACTGGTTACATTAAACTTCAGACAGATCATGAGCGGAATTTGATTATGTAAAACTAATATAGCAAGTCTTACTGCAGATAACTATTGATTGCAATGTCTATGAAATAATCTCAATAATACTTTATTTTTAAAAAACGAATTGACTGTTTATTCTGTTTTTAATACTCTTTGTTTCATAAGATACGATCAGGCGAATGGGGAACACTTTTTACTAAAATTCGGGCGAATGGGTAAATTTAATATTTCGGGCGAATAATTTCAGGCGAATGGGGAAGAAGCCAACTGAACTACGGAGCAGTTAAATAAATCTGCGGAGACGTTTTTTTCGTTTAGTCTACATTTGACTGATTCTGCTTTTGACTCCATGGTTTTGTATGGACAGATTCTACATACGACAGATTCTACTTATGACAGATTCTACATTTGACAGATTCTCGTTTTGACAGATTCTACATATGACGGATTCTGCTTTTGACAGATTTCCTTCCCTATGAAAAATAATCAAAAGTTTTTAGTTTTTTAGCATTCTTGTCTCTTAAAAAATCCATAGTGTAGTTATACAACATTGTTCTCACTTTCGCATTCAAGGTTTTTTTCCAATGAGTAGGAAGAGACAAGAATGTTAAAAAACGAAAAACTTTTGGTTATTTTCCATAAGGGAGGAAATCTGTCAAAAGCAGAATCCGTCATAAGTAGAGTCTGTCATGAGTAGAATCTGTCTTATATAGAATCTGTCCATACAAACCCATGGTGTCAAAAGCAGAATCTGTCAAATGTAGACTAAACGGTTTTTTTATATACATTTTTAATAGGATCGGGTCGCCGCTAACCTCTAATATAAATGTTAATACAATACAAGCCCTAATTTTTTTTGATACTAGTAAATAGGAACCTATAGATAGAGCCTATGGAAATCCCTCTTTTTTGCCTCAACAAAAAAAAGTATTTGATCTACGGCCTACGATCTTTAGTGTAAACCATTATAAACCGGTAATTTTTAAACAGGCTTTACGAAGGTCGTCAGGTTAAAGGAGTTTTGTCATTTGTTTTTTTTTTTTTTGTATTTTTCGCGGTAACACATGTTTACATGTTTTATATAATTTTAAAAGATATATAAAACTCTTCCGTTACTGACTGACTGACAGACAACGCAGAGCCGAAACTACTGAGCGTAGAAAGCTGAAAATTGGCACGTGGGTTCCTTGGGGAGTGTAGGTGAGCCTGTAGGTGAGATTTCCAGAAATTCCTACGGGATTGGAAAAAAACGGGATTTTTGTGTTTTGACTGCTCCGTGGCTCAGCTGGCAGTGATGTGGACTGAGTAAACGTGTGCACCCGGGTTCGATCCCCGGGCGGGGCGAATATTGATATGATGAATATCGATGATGATTGATGTTTGTTTCCGGTCTGGGTGTGATGTTCGTCTCTGTGTGTGTTTCGGGCACCCTAGATACAGGTTCTTCCTAGTTAGGGGCTCTGAGTGTAATGTGTTATTATTGTTATGTTATTATTATGAGAAATCTGCGCGGGAAAAACCGCGGGGCAGCCTCTTGTTAACTTAAATAAATCTTTCTCTTGAATCACTCTATCTATTAAAAAAACCTCATCTAAATCCGTTTGCATAGTTTTAAAGATTTAAGCATACATAGCGACATAGGGACGCGGGAAGCGACTTTATTTTATTTTAAGTACTAGTCGACCCGGCGAACTTCGTACCGCCTAACCTATTACTATGTTGCTCATGTATTGTACTTATAAACCTTCCTCTTGAATCACTCTATCTATTAAAAAAACCCTCATCTAAATCCGATGCATAGTTTTCAAGATTTAAGCATACATAGGGACAGACGCGGGAAGAGACTTTGTTTTATACTATGTATTGATTTATTGATGATTAAGGAAGCAAAGGTTCTCTTGTATACGTCATTTCTACTTTGATAAATAAAAACAGAGATAAAACATCGTCTGTATACTACTGAAATTACTGAGTAATAGATTATAATGAGCTAGATTATTTATTTATGAATTGTTTATGACAGAAATTCACTAGTTTACGCTTTGTCGCTTCATGTAGTGCACGTATATATTGGTGGTCCGTCTATTAATATTTTAATTCTACTATAATAGCCGCTTTTAATACTACGCGCGTAAATGAATTGGCCGTACTGCTCGTGCCGTACACACGCATCTGTTGTTTAAAAAAAAAAAGAAGTGTCACGCACCCGTTTTGTTTTCCGCATTTTATTTTTAGACGGCTCAGCTGTTTCCTAGTTCTAGGTCAATGTGTGAAGCGTTTAATTTCGCGAGTTTAGTAACTATTGTTGCATAATAACTTGTTTTTTTGGTTTTTCAATGGAAAAAACGTTTTCTGTGGTTCTAGCTGGGTTTTTTTTTGAAAATTTATCGTAATAGCAACTTGTTTGTATTAGTTTTAAGTGAAATTAACTAGAGGTGGTGCGATCGGTTTCGGAAAAGCATTGTGTTTTAAAAAGTTTAAACAGCCAAAAGTGCGGTGTGTCCTTCACCTAAAGATATTGTGACGCCATCTTGGAAAATGGCGGGAGCTGTCAGCGTGACGTTTCAAGGTTTCTATTTTTTTTTTACTATTTTTTTTTTATAAAGATAATGTTTCCTGCATGTTCATCCATATTTGTTATTGTATTGATATTAAAATTGATTAATATCGATCGATCCTTGAATGATTTATATGAGACAGCTTGGTTTATTTGTGTCTATATTGAAGACTAACAATATCATTTTTTTTTTTATTAAAATTTAGATTTACTTACATAATTTTTTTCATCTTGCAGTGCTTGTGTGTCTACCAACCTTAAACTCAGTTTTTTTTTGTTGAACTAATAATGTGTTTAATCACAATCAATGTAAGATTGATTATATTAATTTGCTTGCAAAATGAGATCACAAAAAAATTACAAAAGATAGGATTCAGATTAGATTAGGATTCTTCTCTACGCTGTAAAATCATTGCGAAAGGGAGTAGAATCATTTGACAGAAGAGGGCTCGTTTGGGAACTTCTCCAGGCGACCATTGTCGTAAGGCAAGGCAAACATTTGTTTACCTGAGCCAATTGGTGGTCACGCTGAACTACCTCGCCTCTCACAGTATAGGATACTTTACCAAATAAGGTATCAATAGCAATTAGATTAGATGTAGTCTAATTGACTTTATATAAGTGATATCTTGTATCCTATATTGAATAAAGAATTATTTGATTTGATTTGATCATTATTTCAATTGTTGTTCGTTTGTCTCGTTCAAACTCGAGAGCGGCTGGGTCGATTAAGTTAATTTTTGGTTTTGAAATATTTACTGAGGTACCCTAACGACTGCGAATTCTTTCAAGTTCATTGCTCTGAACTTTTTACCAACTTTTTCGCTGGTTACTTTTGGATATATGTTATAATGGTACCTATTACTTTCAATATAAAGCCTCTTTCTTTATTCGGGTGGAGAAGAGACTATATTTGAAAACAATCAATGGTTAGGTTAGAGTTAATTTCATTTTTGTGTTGTACCATGCTTTTTGTGCTACAAGGTATCACAAATTGCACGTCTTATTAACTGAACTAGAATACCTTAAGAGGACGGCGTTTCGGGGGAAAACGTTTTTCACTACCTAAATGTTGGTAAATCACAATGATTTTGATGTCCATCGCTTCAAAATTAAATAATCTAGGTTTCCCGTTTTGCTTTTTTCTTAAATATGCATTGGTTTCGAAAAACAAAACAACTTTATCCGACCAATTTTCTGTATTTCAGGGGCCTATAAGGCGGTATCTATTGCGAATTTCGAAAAAAGGTAACTGAGATGTGACCGAGCGCAGGAGGCAGGGAGTGCCTATACAGTATTGTAGTACTATTTTATTATCCTGTGGTAGCGTAGCACATCTCAGGTGGAAAGGCACCTTTATCCTAATAGTAATGTATACCTTTATCATTCATCGCAGCCTCGAAGCGTATTCTTGCAGCGTATTGTAAGCAATTTTAAGTTAAGCTACGTAAAGACAGCTTCACAAGTTGTATAGCTAAGACCCACTAACCCTAATACCGAATACCACAGTATAATATATAGTACTACATACAGTATGGGCACTCCCTGCCTCCCTCAGTAAGTGCGGCCCGCGCTCGGTTACCTCTCAGTTACCGCTCAGTACAAATAGCACGTCTTATCTCACTCACACAAGCATGATACGCGCGCACGTACACGAGTTTCGGCTGTGCGCGAAGCAACGCGCTTATTCTATGAAGTGTCCGAGGTGTGCTAAAGTAACGCATACCTTTATCATTCAATGTAGCCTCGAATCGTATCCTTGCATGTGCAGACACTGTGAGACGGTAGTCGCAAGTGTCGCAGCGTACGCTGAGGTGCCAGGTGCCGGCATTCGGTTCTGGCTCGTCTTCCAGCAGCTTCTTCTCCACTGGCAGTACTGATAGTCTGTGGGATTATGAATTAATGAATGGATAATAATAGTTACGTGTTACACTCAGAGCTTCTACTAGGTACAGTGGCGGTCTAGAAGGCCGTAACAGACTTGTCTATGGTTTCGTCAGCCTAGACTGTATTGCCAAAGAACAAGAGCTATGTTGCAATACAGAAAAACCGGAAGTGTTACGACCTAGACCGCCACTGTACAACCTGTATCTAATCTAGGGTGCTCGAAATATACACAGAAACAAAAAAAATACACTCAGACTTATAAAACAAAGATGGATCTTCATAAAATCTTTTTATCAAAAAATTAAACCTCCCGAAAAAACGGAAAAGAATAAAATAACAGGGATTTTTTTTCTATGAAGAGTTACTTTAATAATAATAATTTATTTCAGGCAATATTTACATTAGTGGATGTTAAATAATATAAACAGAGGCCCATATCATAAATACCTTAAAACTTAAAATACATAATACTTAATTAAATTTTAACTATTTAGTTAAACTAAAACTATTTTACACGTATGGTCGCTGACGTGTGGGCAGTGTCGGCAGGCAATTATTTTATTACTCTTTATTTACTTACTAAATTAATTTGAGTATACCAAGTAATTTTAAGTCGGCGCAATTCAAAGCTCGCTAGTGTAGACCATGGTCTAAAAATAATTGTACCATGGTATAGACAAAGCTACTACTTATATCATTTCGGAACCAAGATTCTTTCATACAGTGAAAAATTAAACTTTGTGTTTAAGTTTTTTCATTTTCTTAACCGTGGTTTTATGGATTTTCCAAGACAAGATCACTTACACGTCACTGCTTGGGGAAGCTCCAGGGAATATGAGGTAGACATCGCGTGGTGTTAAACTGGATGTCCTTGATGCAGGGGAGAATAACCTCACTGATGTGCGGTTGTAGAGGTCAATTTGGGGTGCTGTCGGAAAGAAAATTGTATTAGGTTGGTCTGTGATGAAGGATAAGATTCTAAATTGTCAATTTTTTTGTTATTTTTTCGAGCAGCAAGTAGAGGGAAGCACTAGTTTCAAACTGTGTCACATTTTTGATATTTGCCTTAGTTTAAAAGATATTATTTTTTTTCGCGAATGGCGCTAGCATCGAAGTAAACTGGCTCTTTAATCGCGCTTGGTTTACATCGAAATAGTATTACGGTGTGACGACCTTGTTCTGTGCTGTTGTTTACGCACTATAGCATTGTAGTTTGCTAGGGTTGTCTTTAATGATAGCGAGACACATACAAGTTTTCCGTTACTCTCTGACTGTGACTGCCAGGTTGAATGACAGACAAGGTATAGACCAAACTGCTTGAGATAGAGACTAGAATATAATAATAATAATAACGCATCACACTCAGAGCCCCTAACTAGGAAGAACCTTTATCTAGGGTACCCGAAACACACACAGAGACGAACACTACACCCAGACCGGAAACAAACATCGATATTCATCATACCAATGTTCGCCCCGCCCGGGAATCGAACCCCGGTGCACACGTACTCAGTCCACATCACTTCCAACTGAGCCACGGAGCAGTCAAATATATCAATCACGCACAAATTTTTCGTTACTCTCCGACTCTGACTGCCAGGTTGACTGACTGACTGACAGACAAGGTACAGAGCAAACTGCTTGGATAGAGACTAGAAGGTTTAGAGGTGCACCAAGGTAGTAACTTCCAAAAATTCAACGCAGAAACGAAAGTTGGAATTGCGGGCTTCCACTCTTCTCTTCTTTCTTTGTCTCTCCACGACTGAAGGTTCGCCGTCAGCTCCGCAAATGCTTCTCTTTCTCCTGCCAGTCGAAAATGTTGTTCTACGCTGGCAACTCCTGTCCACTCCTTGATGGCATCCGCTCATCTACATTAAACTGGAATATCAAGGATCTCATAATCTTCCGCAGCTTTCTCAAGGTTTCTCTTGCTGCCTTCTTTTCGATCAACGCCTCAGGTTTTTCTGGGGCAATCCGGTCATCGTCACCTAGTGTTATTTTACCGTATTTTCTACCGTTTACCCCAAATAAATCCATTTCGCAGCCTCAGGCTTTCTTTAGGCTTCAGTCCAGCCCAATTCTGTGGCAACCCTAACTCCATAATTACCATATCAATACTGTCGTGCAGTACAATGGCTCCAAATTGCCCACCTGGCGTGTTATGTCTGAATTGATAATGAATATGAATAACATCACGTCATACGCGCACATCATTAATTTGAAACGCTCGGTTGAGCGGTTTAATGACACTGAGAGGAGAGACGTACGCACAGTCGTACGTTGTGTCTGTGTACCATAAAATAAACGTAAGAGGATTATGTAGTTTGTTTGCAAAATAATCAGTTTGCATATAGCTGACGAAAGCATAACTAAGAGTTTTATTTTTTCGTTTAAATTTAGTTACTTACCATCATTGGGTGGGTACAAAACAGCGTGCTCCACAGCGCCCTCTATGTAAACCCTCAGAGCGTTAACCCCAGATTCCACTGGGACTCCCAAAGATATGGCGCCGCCACCACCACGGCGTAATAGCAGCGTCTGTTGAAGAAATATAAATTTTAATAACGTGACATAACCTTAAACCTTATATTCGTGTAGGCAGAGGCACCAGCTCATTGACTGAGACCACGAGAGGCATCAGTACATCGAGCTGGACCTACTTTTGGCCGAGTTTTTCTTTGTAGCATTCAAATCAAATAATTCTTTATTCAATATAGGATACAAGATATCATTTATTGAAAGTCAATTATACTACATCTAATCCAATTGCTATAGATACCTTATTTGGTAAAGTATCCTATACTGTGAGAGGCGAGGTAGTTCAGGGTGCCCACCAATTGGCTCATGCCTTGCGACAATAGTCGCCTGAGAGGCCCCCAAACGAGCCCTCCTAACCACCTAACTAAACCATTGTAGCAAGGCTTGTTGCGATATAAGTTTACACTATTCTTTGGCTGTATCTCCATTGTTGGCTTTGTGGATGGGTCTGATCGGCAGCTTGCCGCTGGAAAGTGCAGTCTGGCGTGGGAAGGACTTCAGACGCCAATAATGTATGGTTCCCGGGGTCCTTCCCAAAAGCGCCAAGGCGGCCGCTGGGGGGTTTTAGTGGGTTCCAGCCCCACATACCCGGGTCTCAAATTTTAAGAGACTACGAAAATTGTATCCAATTGTAATTGTCTTCTGCCCCTACAATTTAAGAAACTACCAATTTAGTACAATTGGATTGCAATTGCCGCGATTGATCGATAGATAAATAAGAGACTACCAAAATTGTCAAAAGTGGACAAGACAATCAAAAAAAAAATCGCAATTGGTCTTAAATAAGATAAGAAACTTGGGGCCCCGGGGACGGGGAAACGGGGGGAAATGCGATAGGCATTGCCCCTGTTACAAAAAAAAAGGGTGCAGTCTGGCTCGCGTAGTATGACAACCCTGTCTCCGTTCTACTGCTAGATTTGGTCTGCGCTTCTGTGAATTTTTTGGTTTCTCTGGAGACGCATTGGAGACGACCCTGAACCTCCTAGCCTCATGCAATATATGATATTATTTTTTTTGTGGTAAAATAGTATAATAGACCTTCGATAAGAGATACCTTCGGGCCAAGTTTCTTAACTACAAACGAGTGACTCGTAATTGTCTTGTTAGCGACTTAGTTAACCATTGCTGTTTTCTTTGAGCGTGCAACAGAAATTACCTTTGTTAAAGCGGCAAAGGTTAACGAAATCGCCAACAAGACAATTACGAGTCACTCGTTTTTAGTTAAGAAACTTGGCCCCCTGGTAAGTTGCATCCTATATTGAATATATATTTTTTTTTTTAATTATGTATGTATGTATGTATGTTTGTCAGCGATTATCTCGCATTTTGGCCGAACCGATTTCGATGCTGTTTTCACAAAAGTATTTTACATTCATGGAAGGTTTTAGTACACGGGGAGTCTAGAAAAGAGCACTTTCTCAAATTATGTATGTGCAGATTTATTGAAGGCGGTTCTCTCTTTGTAAAAAATAAATTATGATATAAGAAAACATACCTCCATTTTCTCTTCCTCCAAAGGGTAGACCCTGGCGGATCTCCCTTGTGGCATCTCCATGGCTTCCCAATGTTGCTCTGAAGCCACGTTTGGTTCAGATTCTATATCCTATAAAAAAACAACGTAATCATCACATCATTAATTTATCCATTTTTGTTAACTTTTATTTGACTGCTCCGTAGCTCAGTAGTTGCCAGTGACGTGGACTGAGACGCGGGTGCACCTTGGTTCGATTTTGCGGCGCGAACATTGTTGTGATGAATATCGATGTTTGTGTCCGGTCTGGGTGTCATGTTCGTCTCTGTATATGTGTCGGGCACCCTAGATACAGTTTCTTCCTTGTTAGGGGCTCTGAGTGTTATGTGTTACTTACCAATACCTGCATAGAGTAGGGCAGAACCTCTCCCTCCGTATGAGCTGATACATTCTTCAGAACTTCCAGAGCTTCCTCCGATTCCTTGGACGGGTGTCGAGGGTCAGTCCAGATTGTGTAGACCTGTGGACATGGGATTTGTTTTTTTTAACCATTTGTTTTCCTTACAGGTAGAGTTAGAACACTCTTTGAAAACAGCTTCTTAAAATCTACTACCGCTTTTCTCTACAGTCGACATTACTTAACTTGACTTTGATGGTCCAAGTTCGATTCGCGACAAAAGTGGCAATAGCTATGATGAATATAGTCGTTTTTATTGGAACCTGTTTGGTCTAGTGATAAGAAGATTTGGGGAGTATGGGGAGTAAAGAATGATTTTAAATCTGATACAAACACGACACGGGACACACACGGGATCTACTCGTTATCACAAACATTTCAAGGCAAGAATGAGGGGATGACCGATGCGGAATTACTTTGACCATCTAAAGTAAAGGAATAGGTGTCGTGTCGTATCAAGAGATCAAGCAACTGGCGGCAAAACGGGAGGAATGGAAGAGGCTCCACTAGAATCATTTGACCTAGGTTGTTTGGGAGCGTCTCAAGGCGACTCCATTGTCGTAAGGCAAGGCAAACAATCGTTTGCCTGAAGCGCCCCTGAACCACCTCTCTTCTCGCAGTATAGGATACTTAAGTAAATATGGTATGACATGCAATAAATGATACCTCGTATCCTATATTCAATAAATGATTTTTGACTTTGAAGCTGAAGAAAATGAGAACCTGACTCACCTTGAGTCTCTTTTCAAGTAAAGCCCTTAGTGCCATCGGCAGCCGTTGCGCATCTGCAGGTGGCATGTCGGTGATCACGAAGAGGGCACTGTCGAAGGGCACCAGCTTGGCTGATGACGTCAGAGCTTGCATCGTCGCATCACCTGTCATGTCTGTGTAGCCCTGTGGAAGGTTAGGAGAAGTGAAGTTGTAAAGGTTCCAGGTGTAAAGCAGGGGGTGGTAAACTTTTGGAAGGCAAGAGCTAGATGGAAGGATACCAAATGTCAAATGATTATCCATGTTTTCCGGGGTCCTTTCTATAATCGCTAAGGCGGCCAACAGGATGTTTTAGTGGGTGCGAGCCTTCTTCTTCTCCTTTCTTGGAGGGTAGTACGTCAGGCACTTCTCGTCGTTACAATTTTTTTTGGAATTTACTGCTCCGTGGCTCAGTTGGCATTGGCAGTGATGTGGACTGAGTAAGCGTGTGCACCTGGGTTCGATTCCAGGGCGGGGTGAATATTGATAAGATGAATATCGATGTTTGTTTTCGTCTCTGTGTGTGTCTCGGGTTCCCTAGGTACAGGTTCTTCCTAGTTAGGGGCTCTGAGTGTGATGTGTTATTATATTATTACTTATTAGCCATTATCATATCCATTGCAAACTGCAAAAGATCCCCAGGTCGTTGGGTGGGCTCGGTACCTAATCTAATATCAATTAATTTAACTTCGCGTTTGTGCAACAAGATTTTAGTTTTTTTTTGTAAACTTAAACATAAAGTTTGTACATATAAATCTTTTGTTCCGGGTTCGGTTCAGGTTATGACGTTTCAGTAACCTCTAGTCTATCTAGGTACAGGTTCTTCCTAGTTATGAACTATAATTTCATCATGACAGCGATATTATGGCTTTGATTTATTTATTACTAGTCGACCCGGCGAACTTCGTACCGCCTAACCTATTAGTATTTTTTGCATGTATTATACTTATAAACCTCTTGAATCACTCTAACTATTAAAAAAAACCGCATCAAAATCCGTTGCGTATTTTTAAAGATTTAAGCATACATAGGGACAGACGCGGGAATCGACTTCATTTTATACTATGTATTGATGATTGATGCTATGATGGTGATTAATATGAGTATAGGTAGTTTTTTTTTAATTGATTGTTTTATCGTTTAAGTAGCTGACCTTGTACCATGTCTTCTGATTGACTACCATCGAATGTATATATTATGCTCAATATATGGCAGTAAACAAATGTAAGTGCAAATATGCACAAGTGCTTTAAAAGAACGCTTTATTAAATAAATCAGCTGTTAAAGTTGACAATTAAATTAGATTCTTGCGAGACGTTACGTAGGTGGACAGACACAATATTATGCTTTATTTATAGATAACTAGAGGCTGCCCCGCGGTATCACCCGCGCAAATTTCTCTTAAACACAAAATTCCCGTTTACTCCCGTTCCCATGGGAATTTTGGGAAATTATTCCTTAGTGCTTCCCTACACTCCCGAAGGAACCCACGTGCAAAATTTCAGCCCGCTACGCCCAGTAGTTTCGGCTCTGCGTTGTCTGTCAGTCAGTCAGTAACGGAAGAGTTTTATAATATTGATAACGCTTTTGTTTTTAATATTTTTTAGTACATAATCTATGTAGAATTTGAACCACTGTGCAAAAGGCACAGGGTTCAAAAAATGCTTAAATGGTCTAAAATTTCTTCTTTAGGCTACTGAAAGATTTTCATCTCCTAGCACACGAACCCTCTTTTTTTTCTTTGTGTGACATGTCTGTGACTTTAGTTCTTCTGCGGATCTGTTTATTTCTAAAATTCGATCACGCAGAGAAACTCCGAGATGGTCTAGATCCATCAAGGGGGCTACTGAGCCAATAGTGACGTACCTGATATTTTAAAATTAGTCTCGATAACGCCTCAGATACTGTGTTGCGTCCTGTGCTAGTGCTGCCCAGGAGATTGTGTCGTGATCTCCAGTTGACTCCTGAGAAACGGGAAAATATGAACTAATAATACTAATCATCAATCAATCAATACATAATATAAATCAAAGTCACTTCCCGCGTCTGTCCCTATGTATGCTTAATCTAAAAAAATATGCAACGGATTTCGACGGGTTTTTTTTTAATAGATTTAGTGATTCAAGAGGAAGGTTTATATGTATAATACATGCACCACATAGTAGTACGAAGTTTGCCGGGTTGACTAGTAATATTATAATTGCAAAAGATATTACATTATAATAAATGTCCATCTCGATGTTCTAAGCTACCTAGTACCTTACTACCAATTTTCAGCCATATCGTTTTACAGATATCAAATTAATCCCAGTTTACGCAAAATCAAATCAAATCTTCCTACGACATATGAATGGAACTGTAGGAATAGTGTCTATCTATTTAGTTAGTAACTTATAGTTTTATTCTTTTTAGACAAGATCACTTAGTTTTTGTACTAAACAGAGCGTGACAATAATGTTTCTACATTCGAGACCTCTCTCTCCGAACCGGACACGAACATATCAAGGCCTTAACTACTGAACTAAGACCTATGGGGATCTTGTTACTATTATTTCTGGGTTTTCATAGTCAAATGCTAAGAATACACCAAAATAGTGAATGTTTATGGCGAACAGTTTGTGCGTCAACTCAGCGCAATCGCCTGCTCCGTGGCTCAGTTGGCAGTGATGTGGACTGAGTAAACGTGTGCACCCGGGTTCGATTCCCGGGCGGGGCGAATATTGTTATGATGAATATCAATGTTTGTTTCCGGTCTGGGTGTGATGTTCGTCTCTGTGTGTGTTTCGGGCACCCTAAATACAGGTTCTTCCTAGTTAGGGGCTCTGAGTGTGATGTGTTATTATTATTATTGTTATAAATCGCGTCGCAGCTCGAACTCGCACTCCAAAATGTCAAAAATGTAACGTTCTCCGCTAGAAATTGGTATAGCCACATAGTGGCTTCTTCCCCATTCGCCTGAAATTGTTCGCCCGAAATATTAAATTTACCCATTCGCCCGAATTTTATTAAAAAGTGCTCCCCATTCGCCTGATCGTATCTTATTAAACAAAGAGTATTAAGAACAGAATAAACAGTCAATTCGTTTTTTTAAATAAACTATTATTGAGATTATTTGATTAGTCGAGTTCCGACTTCGTGACAGTGAAACATATGCTCGACGGAGTATAACACAGCTCGAGCTAGGATAATTGGAAACTACTTGTCCGAGTAACATAAGCGACCGAGTAGCCCCTTAAGGTGGTAACTCTCGCTATGGCGCGAAATTTAAATTTTTTAAAGCCTAAGGACATAAAGGCCAAAAATCAAGTTAGGTCCTTAGACACAAAATTAGTAGGTCTGTCTTCGAAAAGCGTTGTATTACAATGTGGGAAATGGTTTTTTACATACGCGAATTCATTAAAACTTTATTAAAAATGAATACTTTCGCCAGAATAATTAAAAAACGCGAAAAAATTTGAATTTCGCGCCATACCGTGACTTACCGCCTTAAGAGCCAGTTTACCGTGCGAGTTCGAGCTGCGACTCGACTGTGAATGACAGCCGTTACCACTCGGCTTGTGGCAATTTGAAAAAACTTTTTAGTCTAATCACCAAACAGCAATATTTCCCATTAGCAACAATTACAACAAGAGAATTGCAATAATTGTACAATTATTGTTGTGTAAAAACCAACATCTCATTGTCATTCTTTATGTCACGATATTATAATTGTTGAGTTCCTACAGTGGGGTAACTCTACAGGCTTTATACGTTAGGAGGCTTGCTTGGTATGGTGAGCTGAATACTACTTTTTTGGTAAAGAGGAGAGAGATGAGAAGAGATTTTTAAATGTTCCCAGGGAAAAGCACAACTGCACAATAATCAGGTCTTATAAACTTGAACTTTCTCAAAATTACTAAGCAAGATTATCAAGTGTGATTTTTTTTTCGTGGTTTAGTAGATAATATTTTTTTTCGCAATAGGCGCTAGCATCGCTGTAAACTGGCTCCTAATCACATCTCAATAGTCAATACTCAATGTTTATGTTGTAGTAAAACTTGAAACTGTGGGTCAAGGAACCAACACAGTCTCTCACACACTGGGTTAATTGTTAATTTATTCACGTTTAAACGTTAAAACTGTGACATAATCACAATAACCGGCCGTTTAGCCAAATGAGCGGGTCGTTTGTGGAATTTCACATCTCATCTCACTGAGTCTGGGACCCCAATCTTTATATTACTAGACGAGCTGTCCCGGCTTACTTCGATACGCCATAGAATATAAGATACTAAAAAAGACTTGGCTCTATAGACTATGTTCTTTTGACTGCCCAGAATGGGCGAATAAAAGTGCTAACAACAACAACAAACCACCTGTCAAAATATGTAAACAATGGAAAAAATATTGCACCTTGGGTTACAATATTTGAGTTAAAGTAAGGATCCCTAATTTTTTTGAAAATCTAATATAGCCTATGACACTCGGGGATAGTGTAGCTTACTGCTAGTGAAATAATTTTTCAAATCGGTTCAGTATTTCCGGAGCCTATTCGTTACAAACAAACAAACAAATCTTTCCTCTTTATACTATTGGTATAGACTAGCTGTCACGGCGAACTTCATATCGATTTACACTAACCGTGTTATTCATAAAGATACAGTAGATTTTAAGTAGCGTTACTGGAGGTCTACTTCTCTGGTTTGTTGTATGGTAAATACGTGAAAAAAAAATCAAAAATCAAATCATCCAGTCAAAATTGACATACGTCAAATAACTAAAATGCTCTTTAACTTTTTATGAATAACAGGGTAACAATATAAGTGAACACAATATTTTTAACTAGTCGACCCGGCGAACTTCGTACCGCCTAACCAATTACTATGGTTGTGCATCTATTATGCCTATAAACCTTCCTCTTGAGTCACTAAAAAAAACCGCGTCAAAATCCGTTGCATAGTTTTAAAGATTTAAGCATATATAGCGACAGGCAGACGCGGAAAGCGACTTTGTTTTTTACTATTCATTTCTTCTATTCTGAATTTAGAAAAATATTCTCCAGAACTTTTATGTACAAATTAATGAAACATAAATCAGTGATTAATTGTTTTTTTAATCGGTCTAGCTGGTATAGCTCTTTTGTATAGCTCTTAGTTTAAAGACCAAAGAAAGCTACTGATTGTTGCCATAAGTGGTCGATTTTAGCAACACTTTGTAGCTTGTTTTAATCTCTAATCTAAAAGCTATACAACAGTGCCCTAAAAATACTAGGCTGTATTATCTAGTGGAATACTGTTTTACATTTTTAATATTTGCCTTAGTTTGGAAGATATATTTTTTTTCCGCGGGGTACTTTAGCTGTGCTATGCCTCTTAAGAGAAATGGTTTGGTATTGGTTCTTACCATTGGAATCGTATCCTATTACGACAATATCGCTGATATTCAATCCTCCAATAATCAAATCATTCCACACAGCCAAAGCCCTGCTCAGGGCCATTGGTCTCAGAGGTACCAGGACACCAGCAGGTGGTCGGAGCCATGGGTCTTCCAGCCAGGATCGAAGGGTTGAGCTCTTGTTCAGTTTTGTAGGAATATGAGGTCTGGTTGCCTGGTAGGGCGCGTCTAGTTCCAGGGCGTCTTCGGCTGGAAGGGTTTTAGATTTGAATGGATTAGTTGGTTGTTCGTGTAAGAATGAATTTAAGCGTGAAACAATCGAATTTTTTAACCCAAGCTTTCAAAAAGCCACAATTGCTCTACAATTGGTAGATTATTTATCGTTAATCTAGAGCAAAAAGTCAGCCAAAAAAGGTAGATAAACGATGGAGTTCCCCGTTTTGTGGCTTATTACGTTGGCTGTAGATAACTAATTCCTTTTCTGAAATGAGAACTCTTTACCATCATCGACTAACATGAAATAAGCTAAGATCCACTGCTGGATCTGAAAGTCAAGTCGCCTGTTATTAAGGACTTTCATACGGCGATTATTGTTTGTTATTATTATTATGTTTCTCGTTCTCTTGGAAACCACGGAAACGAGCCCGGTCCTTGGAGAGGCGGGCGAGGGGACGAATCCAACTCTTAGAGGCCCCTTAGAGAGTTTGACTATATTGTTTATGGATCACCAACCAGGCATTACCACTAAATGCACAAATAGATCATGCAACCAGCGGCAACACCCAGGAGGTGATAGTTAATTATTATTATGTCCCACTGCAAGGCAAAGGCCTCCCTCCCCCTCTTCCATTCTTCCCGCTCTTGCGTGGTCTGCCACCAGTTCTTATTCAGCGCACCCAGCTCGTTGTTCCACCTCTTTTTGGGTTGACCACGCCGTCTCTTCGCGTCTCCTGGTACCCATTCTGTGGCTACTTTTGACCTAATACCCATTATGTGGCCACTTTAGCCCTAAATATAGTTTATAACTAACTTAAATAAAACCTACAGTTATCAGTCTTGGGGCTTCGTATCCCTGAACTCTCGGCTTCGACGAGCTCACCGGAAGTGGCTTTAACCAGGTCCTGGTCATCTGAAGTGTAGGCTGGTACTGTTGTTGTTTCAACCTGGAATATTGTTATAAATATGTGAAGCATTATTATCTTGAAACTAGTAGGTTTCTCAATTGTTTCTTAATTTCTTATTAATGATCTTGTTAAAATATAGATTGTGCTAGTCTAGTTAGGCTAGCGACCCTCATCCAGTAGCGTCATTTCATCTCATCTCGAAAGACGTCACCGTTAGACACAGGCCTCAAGATAAACATGCTTGTGCTTGGCAGACGGGTGTAGCCACATAAAAGAGCATCTTCCTAGTTCTGTAAGTGTAGCGGCCTTTTAAGTTTTTCAACTAAGGACACTGCTGCCCTTCATCAGGTGTTACTTTTGTCTTACGTTCCAACACCAATGGCAGGATATGGTTGGTATTCTATAGATGGCGTCCTCCTCATTAGGAGATTATTTAACGTACCATCTTAGCCTATTGGCTAAGCTCGTAAAGTAGCGGTCTAGGACGGCGTAATAACACTTCCGGTTTTTCTGAATTGCAAAATAACGCTTGTTCTTCGTGATACAGTCAAGTGCGCACGAGACCATAGATAATCTGTTACGCCGTCCTAGACTGCCACCACAGTATAATAAATATAGTAATCCGCCACTGTACTACGATATTAAATACATACAGATTTCTTAAGAGTGTCCTAATTAAAGCTCGCAAGCTGTCGAAAAAATCTCTATGATTAGATAGAACTAGAACTCGACGCACGACGAATTAATAATAATTTTATCAAGTTCTATCTGGACCAATTTGAATGACGCCTAAACTGCCAAAGTTTCATTAAATTGATTATTAGTTTATACACTAACCTCATCACTATCGCTCCTTTTGTAGACCGTTGCGGGATCAGTAGTTGCATCAATCTCTTCTGCCGTCGTTACTTTGTTAAACCCTTTTGTTTCAGGTATAACGTTGAGTGTTGTATCAACCGAATTGTCGGTTGTTGTATCAAACATATTGTTGTCTGTTGTATAAGTATAATCGTTTATTGCTTCTTGAATGTTGTCTTCGTTTTTGGGATTGTTGCTTCCACGCAGTAGATGTTGCATGTTGTACTTCTCATCGTCACAGCTTGTTAGAGCACAGTTTAGAAGCACTATAATTAGGGTTATCACTTTTGTCCTGCAGTCGGCCATTTTGTTTTTTTGTGAATTTGATGACTTAGTTCATAGTTTTGTATTTTTCTTATAGAATTGAACTGTTTATAGAAAAGTTTTCGTTTTTTATTTCATTCACTGTTAAATTGGGGGTTTGATTAGTAATGCATTGGTGGTTGTTAACAATATTATGTATTTTAAAGGTTTTAAATAACTTTATATAAGAATTATAAAATATTTTAAATACTTTTCTATCTTCTAATATCTTACTTTATTTTCGTCTATCATTCAAAAGTATGAAAAAAACTTCTAGGTTCTCTGGACTGGAAATAAATCGCTTAGAGCGATAAAGTCGCCTTTGTCAATTTACTGATATACTGAATAAAGTTTCGTGTTTTTTTCTACAAAGAGACCACTCATAATTTATTTTCGAAGTCACCTTAAGGTTGAGCAGAATTTTAGCATGAAAAATAATATCTGTAGCATAAATTAAATTCTTATAAATTCGTTTTAGTCTAGTGATTATACAAATTAGAGTAGCTGCATCGAATCATGTATTTCAGAGCGATTTTGGTAAGCTCCTCCGTTGCCAACAGCCGTATGTATACAAATACGACGAATCAGCATTTTACTTTATCCATTCTAATAATATAAATAAGTTAAAGGTTAAAAACCTTTTTAAATCAAGCTTTTATTTCGTTAAGTTGTTTTTCAAGTTTTTTTCAGCAAAGCCTTTCATTTGATACCCATATTATAGTAGTACACTAAAAACAACTAGCCCGCCATCTTGAATTTCCGGCCATGTTGGATTTTTAATGACGTCACATGACCTTACTATGTATTGTTAGGCATACTGTTAAAGAAATTTCAGCTCAATGGGTTAAAGATATCTGCTTAAAAATTGAGTATCAATATTTCACCCGTACCTGTGCCCGTACAAACATTCCATACATTGCAAGTTAAATAAAAGGTTTTAATGATTAAGTAACTCTGCGCTTTACGATTATACTTCTTTTACTATTCTATTACGATTGACGTCAAGAATTGCGATTTTCGCAATTTTGATAGCATCTTCTTTCTACTCCTCCTATATAGGAGGAGTCAGTCAGGAGGTCAAAGTAACTAGACTCGCAATTTTTGCCCAAACGTAATAGAGTAGTAGTAAAATAGAAGTATAATCGTAAGTTTGAGAGATTAGGGCCCCTGGTTCCGAATATATCCAGTCTTTATTTCGATTATATCTGATTTCAAAGCTTTTCAAGTCTTTCAATACGTTTCTAAAGGGCGTATTATTTTCATTATTGGTTTCCATTGTTTTCTAATTTCTTTGCAATGTTTTGTTTAGTATTTTTTTTAGACTTATGTTTGACTTACTATTAAATTTAATATGCAATTTAGTCTTGAATAGTCTTTATGCGTATGGTAAACTTTTTTATGATAATTTTACTTAAAAGTATTCCTACTTGAAAAGCCTTTTTACAAAATCGCGAAAAATAAAATATTCTATAGCAAGTCAAATATCAAAAATATGCGTACACTATGACACTAGTTAAAATCTTACTTTGTGTGTTTAGGGCACAGTTAAGTAGTTTTTAGTTTGAGGGGCGAACGGGTACGATGTTAGTGCCACTTTGATAAATAATTAATTAATATCCTAAACCATGGCCGAAATCAATATTTAAAACTTTTCCGTTACTGACTGACTGACTGGCAGACAACGCAAAGCCGAAACTACTGGGCGTAGCTGCTGAAATTTTGCATGTAGGTTCCTTGGGGGTGTAGGTGAGCACTAAGAAGGGATTTCCCGAAATTCCCACGGGAACGGGAAAGAACGGCATTTTTGTGTTATGAGAAATCTGCGCGGGTGAGAGCGCGGCGCAGCCTCTAGTCGAAAATATGCGTCAATGTCGCCCTAAATAATCTTTCTTACAATTTTTTTAGGCTCTGTTGTGTAGTTTTTAGGAAATTATCTTAGAAATATTATTTTGTGAAACTAAAAGTGGCCACTTTAGGCAACAATTACTCAGTAGATTATTTTGTTCTTCAAATAATTTATTTTTTTACAAAAAATGATCCCGCTTTTAATAAACTTACACAATAACTTACACATATATCAACAGAGCACTTCCTTTTTTTTGAAGTCGGTTAAAATAGTCAAACCTAAATGAAACAAATACTTATCTGAAATCCGCATCAAAATCGGTTCAGCCAAACGCGAGATAATCGCGGACAAACTTACCCACATACATACATACAGGTCAAATTGATAACCTTCATTTTTGAATTCGGTTAAAAACACAATCTGTAGATTACTTTTTGTTTATATCAATACATAGTATAAAATAAAGTCGCTTCCCGCGTCTGTCCCTATGTATGCTTATATATTTAAAACTACGCAACGGATTTTGATGCGGTTTTTTTAAACGATAGAGTGATTCAAGAGGAAGGTTTATAAGTAAAATAAATGCACAAAATACTAAAAGGTTAGGTGGTACGAAGTACGCCGGGTCAACTAGTAAAAAATAATTTTAGTAACCGACGTAAAATAAAAAAAAAGTAAAATTAGAACCCCTTTTTGTCGCGATTGGATTCTACTCGAGATTCTGACTACCTATAATACCTGCTTTCTCATTTTGCGTTCATTAAAAAACACACACAGGATCCCACTGCAGATTCAAGGGCACTGCCTCACTCGGTGACATGACATGAATGAGTTAAATCTTTCCGGTTTTTATTTAGCGTTTGTTCTTTTTGTTGTCACTATTGTGTGTGAGCTGTGTGTGATTAAGTTTTGTTGTTTTTTTCTTTTTTATTTGCTGTACGCACAGGCTGTTTGTTTGAGTTTTAAATCAATATATATAAAACTCTTCCGTTACTGACTGACTGATTGACAGACAACGCAGAGCCGAAACTACTGGGCGTAGCGGGCTGAAATTTTGCACGTGGTTTCCTTAGAGAGTGTGGGGGAGCACTAAGGAATCATTTCCCGAAATTCCAACGGGAACGGGATGAAACGGCATTTTTTGTTAAAAAGAAATATCCGCAGCAGGGGCAGCCTCTAGTCTTATAATAAAGCCCCGCGACTTTTCCAGGCTCGATTTCCATTTAGACGGCAAAATCCTAGTTTTCAATTCTCCTGGGATTTTAGATATAAAAAGTAGCTCTATATCCTTTTTTGGCTCAAGACTGTGTACCAAATTTTATTTATAGAGGTTCAGTTGTTTTGGCGTGAAAGTGAGACTGACAGAGTTACTTTTGCATTTATAATATTATAAGAACGGATCAAATAACGCACCACATTCAGTGCCCCTAACTAGTAAGAATCTGTATCTAGGGTGCCCGAAACATATACAGAGACGAACATTAAACCCAGACCGGAAGCAAACGTCGATAAACATCTCACCAATGTTCGCCCCGCCGTGAATCGAACCCAGGTGCACACGCTTACTCAGTCCACATCACTGCCAACTGAGCTACGGAGCAGTCATTGATGCCACGACAATCATGTTGTTTTTTTTTTTGTAGTAAGGTTGAGCGACTTATAAGTAACTAGAGGTTGTCCCGCGGTTTCACTCGCGCAGATTTCTCATAAACACAAAAAGCCAGTTTTTTCCCGTTCCCATGGGAATTTCGGGAAATCCTTTCTTAGTGTTCACCTATACTACCTAAGGAACCTACATGCAAAATTTCAGCCCGCTACGCCCAGTAGTTTAGGCTCTGCGTTGTCTGTCAGTCAGTCAGTCAGTCAGTCAGTCAGTCAGTCAGTCAGTCAGTCAGTCAGTCAGTCAGTCAGTCAGTCAGTCAGTCAGTCAGTCAGTCAGTCAGTCAGTCAGTCAGTCAGTCAGTCAGTCAGTCAGTCAGTCAGTCAGTCAGTCAGTCAGTCAGTCAGTCAGTCAGTCAGTCAGTCAGTCAGTCAGTCAGTCAGTCAGTCAGTAACGGAAGAGTTTTATATATATTGATTTGAAATTGATTGTTTTACGGTCAAGGACCGCGTATAATTTAGTTATTTCAAATTGCTCGCATTGTTTTTTGTCGTTTAAAAAGGAATGCACGGATTCACGATGTGTAGATTTTGTATTATGACTCACCAATCTCACTATATTATCATTACATTTGGGAGACGCCCTCAAGTTTTTTTTTTGTTGTTGGCAACCCTTTTCTTTATTAGGGTTCGCTACATCTTGTAAAAATTGTAAATAAATAAAATCTTCTCGTCCATGTTACCGCAGTGCCCTAACTTAGGGCTATAACTCTAGAAAGGTGGAGCCGATTTAGCTGTTTTTGATTGAATTGTTTGTCTTAGTCCAAGGAAGGTTTTAAATGGTGTGAAAATGTCGTCAAATTGCGAGGAAGTTAGTGCAAACAACAATTTCACTACACTAATAAAACGTAAAGCACGTTGTTTTGCACGTAACTTGTATAAGGCCATACAAAGTTGCCGGTTCACCTATAAAAATCTTGCGGAACCCAATCTGTGTTTTTTTATGACCTAACTCCTAAACCGCTCTGAACGCAATTGGGGATTTTTTTTGTCCGCATTTTTCTGCCCCACTACGGATGCGGGCACGCGCTCGGACGCGGCCGTCCGGATTCCTGGGATACCAGGTTTTTTACTTACTTTTTTGTTTTTATTAAATGACAACATTGAATTTTTCAACTTTAAAAGCTAAACTGGCAGTGGAACTGGGCTGGTCACGTCTGCCGCTTGGACCCGGACCGGTGGGCGAGAATCGCAACCGAGTGGGTTCCTAGTGGCAGACGCAAACGTGGAAGACCAAGGAAGAGATGGCGGGACGATCTCGACTCTCACCTCGAGAACTGGCTGGAGTTGGCACGAGATCGGAAGGCTTGGCGAAATGGGGGGGAGGTCTTTGCCCAGCAGTGGGACATTAACTAGGCTATATAAAAAAAAAAAGCTAAACTTTTCTTTGTTTTTAGGGTTTATTTAGGAAAAGCTATTTTGCTTTCCGTTAGGTTTCATCTAAAAGTACGATTATTTATTCCAGTCAGTAAAATGACGAGTGCAACTACTCTCTCTGTGTCTCTAATACCAAAAATATTAATAATAATAACACACACATCACACTCAGAGCCCCTAACTAGGAAGAACCTGTATCTAGGGTGCCCGAAACACACACAGAGACGAACATCACACCCAGACCGGAAACAAACACCGATATTCATCATATCAATATTCGCCCCGCCCGGGAATCGAACCCGGGTGCACACGCTTAGTCAGTCCACATCACTGCCAACTGAGCCACGGAGCAGTGACCCGATTGACCCGCTTTAATAGTGATGTTCGGCAATCAATGGACTTAGACGTGATTTAGACATTTAGTCATGCTTTATTTTATTAGGTTTATATTTGTAGGTATTTAGTAGGTGGTAGGCAGTACTGGAATTTACATTTTACTGACTGGAATTAATAATCTTACTACATGTTTATTTTATTTGATAAAAAAAATAGATGAATCTAATTGCATAAAAATAATAGAAAATCTTAGGATTTACTTAACTATTTTTTTTTTATGCAAATGATATCCTTTATATTATTCCAGTTTCTAAGCTATCATCATCCATTAAAAATATGAGCCCATCCCGTACAGCCGTTTTACCGTGACGAACAAACACATATAAAGTTTTAATTTTACAATGTTATTGTGATTTCGCCGTAATATTTACCAACGAATGCGTCAATGGCGTATAGGCGTTACGAAATTAAAAAATAATGAACTATATAAATAACTTTAAGAGCCGGCGCACATTGGGCAACTAGTTGTGGCCACTGGACGCTGCCATTAACAGTGACTTCTTCATAGATTTTGCATGGTATCGGTCTACAAAAACCTACGAATACTCAGAATAATAACTCTCCTACAAAACCGCTTCGATTTTGGTTCGGGTTATTCCATTAGTCTCCAAAAATCATTTTTTTTTATTTCCATTTAGTCTCCAAGCTGATTTATTCTTATTCTTATTTAATTATTTTCCATTTCCTATAGTCTCCAAAATATTAACAGGCAAAGATGGTATCGACGGCAAAACAAGCGAGAAAACCCAGTGTTAACAGCATTACAAAATAAAAATATAGTAACCGATACAAGATTATCGCCTAGATTATTAAAAATTATTTGCACTCTTTGTCAAAAACCTTACAAACTCTCAGCTACCTGATAAGGGGCGGCTAAGACTACAACTAGGTACAAAGTTTTACGGAAACAATAGCCGTGCGGTTATTAAACCAATCACAGAGCGCTGCTCGGTAGTCCTTCGGCGAAATTACTTACCGTTATTTAAAATTAAAAAAATGAGTGGTACTCTATTTTTTCTAATCCAGTCTGATCTTTGACTTGAGGAGAGATAAGGCTAGTGTCACTGTGTCAGTGCATAATGGTAGACAGTGCAAAATAAGGACCTAGCACAATCACGCCGTTTAAATATGCATTCAACTCACGTAAGTTTGGATGATAATTATGATTTAGCTAAGTATTACAGTATAGAAAATGTGCAAGAAGTGTTTATAAATTTAGCATAGTAATAGTGCTTCTGATTGTTGTAAATGTGAAAATTTTATTCTCTTACCTAAGCAAATTTTAACAGTCATATAAGTATTATTTTTTTGTGAAGTTCACGATAGTTCATATTATGTAAATATTTATTAAAACTGATATACTAAAAAACTACGTTTTATTAAAATTCCTAAACTTTTGTTGTTGCCTCTATATAGTAAAACTTACCTGGAGACTAAAAGGAATAGTTGTATGAAAAAAATTTTTTGTACCTACCTTTACCAAAAAAGTGTTTTGAAGACTAATAGGAAACGTTGTATGGGGCGGCAAAATTTTGGACATCAAAGGTTTTGGAGACTATCGGAATAACCCTTTGGTTCCACTTACGCACACGCAGTAACTCCTATTGCAACAAACACTCACACATTCTCATAGACAAGCTTGCACGCTATTGGCCGCTTCGCTCGCGTCTGTCGACAAAGCAGCGAGCTAGCCCCCCTGCTTTTAGCTGGTACATATTATCGCTACTAGATGGCGGTCAAGTGTTATTTTACAAAATATTTATTTTAATATTTTTTTTGTCTTTATGTCTTCTACAACACTTTATAATGCACGAAGGCATATTTGTAAAGACTAGAGGCTGCCCCGCGGTTTCACCCGCGCAGATTTCTCATAAACACAAAAATCCCGTTTTTTCCCGTTCCCATGGGAATTTTGGGAAATCCTTTCTTAGTCCTCACCTACACTCCCTAAAGAACCTACATGCAAAAATTCAGCCCGCTACGCCTAGTAGTTTCGGCTCTGCATTGTCTGTCAGTCAGTCAGTCAGTCAGTCAGTCAGTCAGTCAGTCAGTCAGTCAGAAACGAAAGAATTTTATATATATTGATAAAACACGGTCAGAAATACCCAAAAACACAGTAATATTCTCCCGACGCTGCAGCCAAACGACTCAAGGTGCCACTAGGAACTGACGCGGCATGGTGTCCGTAACCTTAAGCCCCGCCCACTGGGGCTTCTTTTCCGTATGCATTGTGTGGGGCATTTTATTGGGCTAGCTACGCTGCTTGAGTATTGGTTGTTCGTAGACAAAAACCGAGGGTTTGAGTGGTGGCATTCTAGCCACAACCTGCGGGAGTTGCCCTAGCGGCTGATTGGTGGCCGCATCGTGACTTAGGATGACATTCACAGTCATTGTTATGAGTTTCATCGCTCAAGTTTGAACTCGAACCTAGATAAATCAGTAGCTCCGTTGGTAGTGATGTAAACTGAGAAGCGGGTGCATCAGGGTTCGATTTCCGGCGGTTCGAATGCTGATATAATGAATATCGGTATTTGTTTCCCGGTCTGGTTGTATTGTTCGACTTTGTATGTGTTTCGGGCACCCTAGATTCAGGTTCTTCCTAGTTAGGGGCTCTGAGTGTTATGTGTTATTGTTTCGAGTACCGATTGTTCAGGATTTAGCTGTCTCATTGTGTTGAATCTTGAATAGAATGTTAGTAAAATTTTGACAGTTTGGAGTCCAAGTTCTAACTCCGAATCGACTTTTACTGTGAGCCTAATACCACTTGTGTTCGCTTTAAGTGGCCACGAGCAGTGGCTTTATGTGTGTGAGCCCGGCCTAACAATAAGAAACTAACAACGGAATATTAAATGGGTATAATAAGAATAAAAAAATTGTATGCATATTTCATACAACAAAAGAATGCATTTGCTAATAGACTATTTGGTATTGTATTGTGTGTTTTGTGTGTGTGTCTGTTTGTATGTCACAATCGCACAAAATGTGCCTTGAACGGTGACCCTGTTACTTTATTGAACTAGTTTTAATTAAACTTTTACAGTTTCATCCTGTTTATAATAAGCTTGAGTTTCACAAGATGTTTTTAATTTTATCAAATACGAGCTTTCCCGGCTTACTTCGTTACGCCATAGAATATAAGATACTACAAAAGACTTGGCTCTATAGACTCTGTTCTTTTGACTGCCCAGAATGGCCGAATAAAAAACAAACAACAACAACAAACCACCTGTCAAAATATGTAAACAACGGAAAAAATATTGCACCTTGGGTTATATTATTTGAGTTTAGGTAAGGATCCCAAATTTTTTTGAAAATATTTTATAGCCTATGACACTCGGGGCTAATGTAGCTTCCTACCAATGAAAGAATTTTTCATATCGGTTCAGTATTTCCGGAGCCTATTCGTTACAAGCAAACAAACAAATCTTTCCTCTTTATAATATTGGTATAGACTAGCTCTGAGACGGCGAATTTCGTACTGCTTTATTAAGGGGCGAAACGGTGCGAAACTAGCGCCACTCTGATAAATAATTGATATCTTCTAAACCATGGCCAAAATCAAAAATATGCGCCTTTGACTCACTAGATAATTAGTTTTAAGCAACCTGATTTCTGGTGCCGCGCCTGGTTTCGAACTCGGGTCCTCGAAATGTTATATTTTATAATAACAGAGATCTAAATGACCTTTTCTAGCAATAGGTCTCTAATTAAGTCTTAGCAAACGTATATAAAACTTGTTTTTATACATATTTACGACTAGCAGTTGACTTGTGTGTCGTATTAATATTTATATACTAGCAGTTCGCAGCTGAGCTTAAGTTACTCAATTTATCATGCTTTTATTCCCATTAATATCGTTCCCGTGGGAATTTTGGTTCTTCCTTTCGTACTCCGAATTTATAGTGCCTCTGCCTACCAATTCGGGGACTAAAGGCATAAGATTATGTTATTGTAGTCAAAATTTCTGTCAATGACACACTAAATTATGCAAATCGCTAGAAAAATCATCTTCTAATCGATGGCAAAAAAAAAAAACTTTTTTTCACTAGATTTTAGCCTGCTTAGTTTTTTTAAAGCACTGCTCCTAGTCCTAAGTTTGAAGACTCACCCCCTACCACAAAAAAATTTGATTGATCTAAATCAACAATTTGTTTGTATGACGAATTTTTGATTTAAATCCATTCATCCAAATGGACCAGGTTTAACGCTTTTTGTGGTAAAGCCGTTAAATATTTTAGGGACACTTTAAGCTAAGTTATCTTTTAGACCCTGACTTGACTCTCGAAAAATTTTGTCTACATCCACCAACACGTAAAGAAAAACCTTTTTTTTTTTAAACCACCACTGACTGCTCTGCTTCTTAACAAAAACTACACAAGCCGAACTAAGCACCACACAAAAAAAGTTTTGATTTCAAATTTCGATCGATCTATTTTCCCGCGTAGTTTTTTGTAAACCACGCGCGCGTCTGCTTGCCGCGTTGTCGAATCACTAACTGGCAGGTTGCCGCACCTGTCACTTTATGTCATTATGGGACGATAGTATGCGATAGTGTTTTGAGTAATGCAAGTTTGTAATGTATATCCGTTTTTGGTTATCTTTTAGGTTGGGCTGTGAACTCATTTGGGGAAAGTGCTAAGCTTATTAGTAATCTGTTGTTTTTTTTTGTGGTGGTGACATAACAATACCACGACCCCATCCCCCCTAGGCAGCAGCGTCAGCGTTTGATTAAACACTATAAGAGCCTTATACTGCGATCACAAATCCACTTCCCAAGTGTTGAAACCCCCCCTTCCCCCTTAAAATGGTTATCCTTGTGGCGTTGCGGAGGCCAGAGGCTCTCGGATGAGTTGGTGAATGGGTTGGGTAAGAAAGTTCTGAAGTTTTCATAAAAAATTAACAACATAATCTCACGCCTTTTATTCCCCGGAGGGTTTGGCAGAGGCTTGAGAGCCGGACCCACGTTTAGCCGAGTGTATGCTTTATTACCAACGTGACAAGGGTCCAGCTTGTCGCCGCGGTTATAAAAAATTAATGTTTTTATTACATTCTTGTTATTTACTGCCATTTGGTTGCCACCGCCACCGTGGTTCAGTTGTCTGAACGAACGTAGTAAGTAATGATTGATGTCATTGTTATCGGCCACTTTGATACAGGTTCTACCAATTAGAAGCTTTGAGTTTGATGAGTCGAAAGGCATCAATATCAATACATAATCTATACCAATATTATAAAGAGGAAAGATTTGTTTCTTTGTTTGTAACGAATATGCTCCGGAAATACTGAACCGATTTGAAAAATTCTTTCACTAGCAGGAAGCTACACTATCCCCGAGTGTCATAGGCTATATTAGATTTTCAAAAAAATTAGGGATCCTTACCTAAACTCAAATAATATAACCCAAGGTACAATATTTTTTCCGTTGTTTACATATTTTGACAGGTGGTTGGTTGTTGTTGTTTGTTTTTTATTCGGCTATTCTGGGCAGTTAAAAGAACAAAGTCTATAGAGCCAAGTCTTTTGTAGTATCTTATATTCTATGGCGTATCGAAGTAAGCCGGGAAAGCTCGTATAAAATAAAGTCGCTTTCCGCGTCTGTCCCTATGTATGCTTAATTCTTTAAAAACGGATTTTGATGCGGTTTTTTAATAGATAGAGTGATTCAAAAGAAAGGTTTATAAGTATAATACATGCACAAAATAGTCATAGGTTAGGCGGTACGAAGTTCGCCGGGTCGACTAGTTAGTTAATATTATATTCTGGGCCTTATTTATCAAATAATTTCTGAAAACTCTCAGTCATAGGAGCGGCACTCTTTAATGTGTTGAAATGAGCAATTTGTTGTCGTTAGATAGTGATGATAACAGTGCGTCTAATGCTTTTGATTTTGTTTGGAGGAATTCTCAGTAAGTGTAAAGTTATCAGGATTGTCATATCCGACATGAAATTACACTTTTTACGAATTGAATCCGTTATAAACTGTGATTGCTTTGCTGGCGTTTTAAAACAGCTCAGTTGTCAGTAATGTCGGCTGGAACGTCGGAGCACCGGGTTCGATTCTAGCTGGAGGCGAAAATTGTTATGATGAATATGTATGTTTGTTTCCCGCTCCGGGTGAATTTGTCTGTCTTTGTATGTGTTTCGAGCACCCTAGAGATTCTACCTAGTTAGGGGCTCTGAGTTTGTTGTTAATATTGCTTTTTTTTGCGATAGGGGACTCTTCAAAATGGAACAAAGAAATAATATCCAAAAATTAAGTAACAATAAACATGGATATTCTTATATAATACATCATTTTGTACAAATTATAACGAGATAAATGTAAAAATATCAAAAAGTACGTGATTTTATTGCAGCAATGATTTTATACTGTAACTTTCCTCGTTCCTACTATCTCAATAAGAAACTGTGCAGAGATTGATGAAATGAACAATGAATTAAATTTTAAGCTAGGATCTCTTTTAAAATCACTTTAGTAGTTAGGGTGCACAAGCAAACCAACAAGCAAAACATTTTATAAACCTAAAGATTCAGCGACACAATGAATGAATGATGGCTCACCAATGAAGCTCTAAATAATTGTCAGATCCCTGTCGCTGTGGCCAACCGAATACGACCGGGAGTGTATTATTATCATCAATATATATAAAACTCTTCCGTTACTGACTGACTGACTGACTGACAGACAGACAACGCAGAGCCGAAACTACTGGGCGTAGCGGGCTGAAATTATGCACGTGGGTTCCTTGGGAAGTTTTAGCGAGCACTAAGGAATAATTTCCCAAAATTCCAATGGGAACGGGAAAAACGGGTTTTTTGTTTTTATGAGAAATCTGCGCGGGTGAAACCGCGGGACAGCCTCTAGTTATTACTAACGACTATATAGCGACAAGTACTAAAAACTAAAAAAAAAAAATTCAGAAATACAAAAGAAAAGGCTTTTCTAGTTTACGCAATCCTACTGTGGTACTTGACCTAACTAAACTAAGCAGTGGTTTATTTTAATTGCATCCTTGTGTTGTTTTTTTTTTGTCCCCTATATAATGAGTTTCATTTCACATACAATTGTATTGGCTACCTCTTGCCTAACACTATCAATATTGCGTACTACGAAAACAAGATGTGCGTGATTCGATCTGGCTGGAAAAAAAAGTTTGTAAAGGTGCGCGAATTTTCATTACTAATATTTTTTTCTATCTCGATACTTCAAAAATTTATTCGATTTTAAAATAAGGGTTTAGCAGACTGTAACCTTGTAGGTATAATTTCAATTCCCGGCGGGGGCGAACTAACGAAATAATGATGTTTATTTCCTTACACATTACGTACCTACTTCGCTACGCATCTCTAGGCCGCCAATCTCTTAAACTAACGATTATACTTCTATTTTATTACTATTCTACTACTACTCTATTACGATCGGGTCAAAAATTGCGAGTCTCGTAACTTTTATCCTGTAGAATGATGATACTATTCCTATAGGATCAAAGTTACGGTCTTGACCCAATCATAAAAGTATAGTTGTCGTAAGGCAAGGCCAACATTTTGTTTGCCTGCGCCGCTAGGTAGGTAGGTACTACCTCGCCTCTTGCAGTATAGGATACTTTACCAAATAAGGTATCAATACCAATTAGATTAGTCTAAGACTTTTCAACAAGTGATATCTTTTAGCGGCCCTGGTTGAAACGCTCTCCCCTATACGAAGACTCGATAATTTTCCAATTCAAGAGATCACGCAAGTCTCTCCATTACATCAATTGCCTTATCAGTTTATTTAAATTATTATTTATCCGTGTTTAATAAATCTGCAACATGGCGTGTACATTAAATGCTCAGACGTTTGGGAGCCATACAAAATAGTTTATAAAAAAAATAGACTTACAAAGCATTAAACATGGGGTCTCCATTTAAGTATAACTTATATTAGGAGACTCCTGAGCTTTGACAAAAACAGAATAAAGAGAAACTTTCTTATGCATAACTGAATTAATTATGTGATTTAAATCTTACTTTTATATGTTTTCAATATTCTGTTTAATAGTCGTTTTAAAAACTTGATGTATAAATATTATATTTATATAAGAAAAATATGTATGACAGTTTTAAAATAAAATACATTATTCCCATATTCCTTCTTTCGTTTTTTTTTAATAAATAATTTGTATCAGTTTCTAATTAAAATAGTGTACTTATAGTAGTGTATATAGTTCTTACCTGTTTATATCGATTTAATGGTAAAAAATATTGAATTTTCTATATATTTTTAATTAAAAACCAATTTTATGATAAAGTATTCGTTGAGAAAATCGTTCGGTGGCTGATATCAGTAGTGGGATCGTAAGTGGTATAGGACCCAGCCTTTGGGTTTGGATTTATAAAGATTGTTGTATGTTAGACGGACCACTCAAACCACACGTGACCAACACGATCCTTGTTAAGTGCAACTCAACAACTTAAGGCTGGTTCGCCGTGAACCCGTTTCAAAGAAATATTATCTTAAACTTTTATATTAATAACTTTGTAATAAAGACCTCCGAGTGGAAAAGAGAGAGGGGACGACCAAGATGGAGTTAGTTTGATCAAATAAAAGAAAAGATAGGGGTCGTGTCGTATCAAGAGGTCAAGCAGCTGGCGGGGAAGCGGGAGCTGTGGAAGACGCTCCACCGACAAGAGCCTAGCTCCTAAATTTGAAGAAGAAGAGATATCTCCGACTCGACGGTGAATGTCAAGCATTGGATGACATGCACAGTGGAGGCGCAGCTCAGACTCGCACTCCAAATCGTTCTCCACTCCAAATTGATATAGATAATCGAGTTCCAACTTCGAGATAGCAAAGCATACGCTCGACGGAGTATAAGACGCTATATGAGTTTTGAAGGTTTTTTAAATCAAGTAATTCTCTTAATCTATAACCTTTTTGAGGATATAACAAAGATTTTTATAATTGAGAAACACTAGTGGAATCTAAAAACCTCTATACATTATTTCCTCAAAAATAACCTTTCCAAAAAACGGAAATAGCTAGTTCTTCGAAATTACTTATACTATTTTTTGTTAAAACTACCTAGGAATAAAGATAATTAACAAAATCAAATTCTGGTAATTTAGATTTGATTTAAAAGTAATAATTAAAAAGATATTCAATATTTATTACTTTTTCCAATAAAATGTAGTAACCGATGTGGGCGACTGACATATGACTGTCCCTTTCCCTCAGTATGCTATATCAAAGAGATAGACTCTGTTCATTCGGTCGTTTGATTTATTTGTTGTATATCGTCCTAAGCCAGGATAATCTGTATTCGGGAACGACTTGTCCGAGTATCAAACTCATGGGAGTAGCCTTAAAACAGTAACTTCGAATGTCAGCTTTCGCGTCAAGCTAGGTGTATAGCTCCGGAGTAGGTATACTGAATGAGAGTATCTCAAGACAAGTCTGTGTGGCGAGATGTGGGGGAGGGTCATGTCGTCTTTCGGGTCAGATGATGATGATGCTTTGGGAAAGTTGTTAGATATGGTGAGCTGAATGGCTCCTCGAATTTATAACCGCCCGTAGAAAGCAGTCTTCAATAGCAATTTAAGTGTCACAAGAAAGATAAATGGCACAACTCTGTGCGAGAATTTCTCTACGATTTGTCGTCTAATAAATTTATCGTGAGCGCAAATTATTATTGGCCGGGTAGAGGTAGCATACCACCGCCCCATCTTCTCTCATAAGTGTCGTAAAAGGCGACTAAGGGAACAGCCGAAGGACGGGCAGCAGCGTCCTTCGTTGAAATAGGAAATCTTATTTATTTTTCGACTTGTGGGACCATTATTATACTGTTAATGTTGAAGTATATATGTAGTTCTTTACCCATCTTAGTATCTCTTTACATAATATTTTATTATTCGCCCTCACTCCATTTTGGTGCCGGCACAATACCAGCGTTACAGGAAACTGTGACATGATGCTGAGTCGCGGCCTTTTTTCAGTTGTAATACTTTTGGCACCTTTTGGAACTATACATTTTATGTCTCAAACTAGAGGCTGCCCCGCGGTCACACCCGCGCAGATTTCTCATAAACACAAAAATCCCGTTTTTTCCCGTTCCCGTGGGAATTTCGGGAAATCCCTTCTTAGTGCTCACCTACACTCCCTGAGAAACCTACATGCAAAATTTCAGCCCGCTACGCATAGTAGTTTCGGCTCTGCGTTGTCTGTCAGTCAGTAAGTCAGTCAGTCAGTAACGGAAGAGTTTTATATATATTGACTAGAGGCTGCCCCGCGGTTTCACCCGCGCAGATTTCTCATAAACACAAAAATCCCGTTTTTTCCCGTTCCCGTGGGAATTTCAGGAAATCCCTTCTTAGTGCTCACCTACACTCCCCAAGGAACCCACGTACCAAATTTCAGCTTTGTACGCCCAGTAGTTTCGGCTCTGCGTTGTCTGTCAGTCAGTCAGTCAGTCAGTAACGGAAGAGTTTTATATATATTGACTAGAGGCTGCCCCGCGGTTTCACTCGCGCAGATTTCTCATAAACACAAAAATCCATTTTATTCCCGTTCCAATGGGAATTTCAGGAAATCCTTTCTTAGTGCTCACCTACACTCCTTAAGGAACCTACATGCAAAATTTCAGCCCGCTACGCCCAGTAGTTTCGGCTCTGCGTTGTCTGTCAGTCAGTCAGTCAGTCAGTCAGTCAGTAACGGAAGAGTTTTATATATATTGATTGTTATTTGTCTTTAATGTTGTGTGTATTAGTATTATATTATTATTATGTTTCTCAATACTCTTCGGTATCACGGGATGGAGCCCGGTCCTTTGAGAGGCGTGCGAGGGGACGAATCCAACTCGTAGAGGCCCTTTCGAGAGTTTTGCTATATTGTATATGGATCACCAACCAGCCACCGCCACTAAATGCACAAATAGATCATGCACCCAGAGGCGGCACCCAGAAGGTGATAGGAACTATTGTTAAATGGATGACAAGAAATGGTTTATGGGGGTGAACTGTTTAATGGACCGGTTAACTGGTGCTATGGAGTGAAATACCGGTACGCCTGCCTTTAATGCAACATTTTACAAATTAGCATGGCAGGCGGTGACTCGCTGTCCACTGGGTGGGCTTCCACTAAGTCGCCGATATATTGGCAACGGGTCGCAGCACTGGGCGTGGACAGCTAAGGTTGTCGAGAGGTGAGACTGCGGGCAGCATAAGATGCACCCGGCGTTATGACATTTTACACTTCCAACCTGGAGCATAGGCTTCGCTCTTGCTACTCCACTCTGGCCGGCTGGTGAAGGCAAGCTCAGAGGCGGGGGGGTGTGTGTGTGTGATGACTGCATGTGAGTGTGCGTGTGATGACTGCGTGTGTCCCCCTGGAGGTATAGGGTCCGTGGTGTCGCCACTCACCATCGACTCGCCACAAGCCGTCCCTGCGGTGACTTATTGCAATGGAAGTTCCAGACCGAAAGTACTGGAATTTCCACTGGGCGATGGGGTCGTCACATCCCTACGCCATATTAGCCTCTATTGTCCCACTGCTGGGCAAAGGCCTCCCTCCCCCTCTTCCACTCTAGTATTATATAAGTGAAAATAAATATTTTATCTATCTATCTATCTAAATACTTGAAGAGCCACACTGCGATCGCCAACCCGCCTGCCAAGCGTGGCGATTATGCCAACATCCACCTCTAAAGTGATTGTCTTTGTGGCGACCTGTGGGGAAGGAGCTACAATGGATGTTTTTCGGTTTTGATGATAAATTAAATTTAAACGCAAATTATAATATACGAGCTTTCTCGGCTTACTTCGTTACGCCATAGAATATAAGATACTACAAAAGATTTGGCTCTATAGACTATGTTCTTTTGACTGGCCAGAATGGCCGAATAAAAAACAAACAACAACAACAAACCACCTGTCAAAATATGTAAACAACGGAAAAAATATTGCACCTTGGGTTATATTATTTGAGTTTAGGTAAGGATCCCAAATTTTTTTGAAAATCTAATATAGCCTATGACACTCGGGGTTAATGTAGCTTCCTACCAGTGAAAGAATTTTTCAAATCGGTTCAGTATTTCTGGAGCCTATTCTTTACAAACAATCTTTACTCTTTATAATATGGATATAAGTTCCATTACAATCCCGTTTTTACGTCCGAGCTGTGCTTGACCAATGATGATGATGGTATCCTCTTATCCCTAATCAGGGACATAGGGCTCAAAGTAAAGCTCGCCACTTTCTCCTGTAATGGGCAACCTCCTCCATCTTACCCCATGGTGCTCCGAGTGTCCTCTTGTTCCACCGTGCGGCGCCAGGTCTACTTGACCAATACATACACCTCTCTCTTGAGTAACTCTATCTATTAAAAAACCACGTATATAAAAATCCGCTAGGTAGTTTTAAAGAGCTAAGCATACCTATGGATAGACAGCGGAAAGCGACATTGTTTTATACTATGTAGTCATAAGTACTCTGACTAGTACACCGTACCGAGACCGTACCATACAATGACTTATGTACCTATATGCATGTTCCTAAAATTGGAAATAATAAGTAACGCATAACACTCACGAGTCCCTAACTAGGTAGAACCTGTATAACTAGGTTTCCAGAAACATAATACAGCGTCACACAAACACACCAGACCCAGAAAACGAGCATTTTATAACAAAACTAGTCGACCCGGCGAACTTCGTTCCGCCTAGCCTTTAAGTATTTTGTGCATGTATTATACTTATAAACCTTCCTCTTGAATCACTCTATCTATTAAAAAAAACCGCATCAAAATCCGTTGCGTACTTTAAAAGATTTAAGCATACATAGGGACAGACGCGGGGAGCAACTTTATTTTATACTATGTATTGATGCCCCCGCCGGGAATCTAACCTGAAGTTAACATCACTTCAAACAGAACCATAGTGGAAGTCAAATCAATGATTCTGTCATACGTATCGTATATTGATTTAGCTTGTGCTAAGGAAAATTTGACCAATGTGTTCTGCCTACCCTCAAGTATGGTTCCGAGACATGGACGCTTACCAAAAGCACAATGCACCAAATCAAAGTCGCACAGAGAGCCATGGAGCGTGCCATGCTCGGAATCAAACTCATAGACCGTATACCGAACACCGAAATCCGACGACGAACCAAAGTTACTGATGTCGGAAAAAGAATAACGGGTATGAGGTGGAGGTGGGCGGGACACTTGGCCAGGCGTAAAGACGGCAGGTGGACGACAGCGGTCACAGAGTGGTGGCCTAGAGACGGACGACGTGGAGTAGGCAGACCACCAGCCCGATAGTCTGACGACATAGTGAAGGTCGCCGGTAGGCAGTGGATCAGACTGGCGCAGGACCGTGGTGCATGGCGTGCGAGAGAAGAGGCCTATGTCCAGCAGTGGGCTCTTACAGACTGATGATGATGATGATGATGATGATGAAGGAAAATTACTCAATGTACTAGGAAATTTAAGAGCCTTATTCCACCGATTCTTGTGGCAGTAGCGAAAAAAATATCTTCTAAAGCATTGCGAATATAAAAATTGTGATCTTATATGACACTAGTATCTTGCTTAGTATTTTTTCAGTACACTGTTACGTACTCCTAAGTATCAAAACCTAAATTATCTACTGATTATTGCCTAAAGTGGTCACTTTTAGCCACACTTGGTAGCCTTCTTAGGTCTTTTACTTTAAAGCTACACAAAACCTAGGCAAGATTACAGGATCACTTTTTTTTATTCTTGTCATTATGTCATTATTATATATTTATTTTTTATTTTTACACATACAAACACATAGTAACAGGTGCAGAGTACTGCAGAGTACAAAAAAGAAGCTTGTTGACGAAAACGTCATAGGAGCAAAAAGTACTTGTATTAAGCCCCTCTACTCTATTTTTTTATTGGTCTTGGGGGCTTTGGGAAGGCTTTAGTAACAGGTGCAGAGTACTGCAGAGTACAAAAAAGAAGCCTTTTGACGAAAACGTCATAGGAGCAAAAAGTGCTTGTATTAAGCCCCTCTACTCTATTTTTTTATTGGTCTTGGGGGCTTTGGGAAGGCTTTTACTTTAACCTTCTGAAGCGCCATCAAGACCCCAACTCTGTCCCCGCCTCTCAAACGACCCACTGATCGATTTTTTTTTAAAAGCATAAAAAAAAAGAGTAGAGGGGCTTAATACAAGCACTTTTTGCCCCTATGACGTTTTCGTCAAAAAGCTTATTTTTTTGTACTCTGCACCTATTACTATGTGTTTTTATTTATAAGTATTGGGTGTAATAGACCTCTTAACAAAGAAGTGTCCCAACACAGGATATTTAGGTGTAGTCACACACAGATAGCGATAAAAACCCTACAACCGTGTTACTTTGGAACAAACCCGTGTGAATCATGCCCTAAGTAAAATTGCTTATCGATGCTGGTCACTCCCTTAAATGGTTTAAGTATGGCAAAATTGTGTTTCGTAACTCACACATTTCCTGTGGACTTTATTTTGCTTTACTATGCAAGCTTGGAATGACTTTGTCGACCTTTAATGTTGAATTTTTAGGTCATAATTAGAGAGTAAAAAATCGGACCCTAACCTCTCTAGAAATAATTTATTTTTTACAAAAAAGAAACCCGCCTTAAATAAATTGACACATACTTACATCAAGTGAGCACTTCCTCTTATTCTGAAGTCGGTTAAAATAGCGGCCGCCTTAAAGTCTGCATTCATCAATACATAGTATAAAATGAAGTCGTTTCCCGAGTCTGTCCCTATGTATGCTTAAAATATGCTACGGATTTTGATGCGGTTTTTTTTAATAGATAGAGTGATTCAAGAGGAAGGTTTATAAGTATAATACATGCACAAAATTTTAATAGGTTAGGCGGTACGAAGTTCGCCGGGTCGACTAGTATCATCTAAATCATCAACCTGTACACAAACACCAAAGATACATTTTATCTTGTTTTTTTCTTTTTACCAACTAACATAAACCTCTCTTTGTTACAGACACACCAGCAATGCTTCCCGCGCCCGAACGCACCACCGAAACGACTGACAGGACTGACAATCGCCAAAAAACTGACGACTTTGACGTAAACGAGTACATTGCGCGCCTCCAAGGATCCCGCTATGTCAGCGCCCCAGTCAACGCGGCAGTGGACACAAACATGAACGAGACAGAAGATAATTTAGAAGAGATCAACCTAAACGAGCAGGTTGAGGAACAAAGTCTGACGGCTGATATTGCGCAGAACTTTTCGCAACTACCCGCAGTTTTGCCGCACATGGCGAGCGCTGTGTTTTCGTCTCTGTCTAATATGATGAGAGTGAAGAGTCGCGATCAGACACCTGAAGTGGTTGACGGGTACCGATCGGTACAGTTTGAGAGTCAGATTGATAGTCAGCCGTTAGAGAGTAAGGTGGATAACCCGCCGCCGTTGAAGGAACCGCCTGTTGGAAGTAAGTAAATTAGAAATACTTTTTAAAGGGGGAAACGGTATGATACTAGAGCCACTTCGATAAATAATTAATATCTTCTAAACCATGGCCAAAATCAAAAATATGCGTCTTTGACTCCCTAGATAATCTTGCTTAGAATTTACAAGGCTCTGTTGTGTAGCTTTTAGGTTAACGGTATTAGAAATATTCTTTTATGAAACTAAAGTGGCCACTTTAGGCAACAAACGGTTTATTTCTTATATTTTGAACCTGAAAGCTACACAACAGAACCTTAAAAATTCTAAGCAAGATTATCTAGGGCATCATCTATACCAATATTATAAAGAGGAAAGATTTGTTTGTTTGTTTGTAACGAATAGGCTCCGGAAATAATGAAACGATTTAAAAAATTCTTTCACTGGTAGGAAGCCACACTATCCCCGAGTGACATAGGCTATTTTAGATTTTCAAAAAAATTTGGGATCCTTACTTAAACTCAATTAATGTAACCCAAGGTGCAATATTTTTTCGTTGTTTACATATTTTGACAGGTGGTTTGTTGTTGTTGTTTGTTTTTTTATTCGCCCATTCTGGGCAGTCAAAAGAACGAAGTCTATAGAGCCAAGTCTTTTGTAGTATCTTATATTCTATGGCGTAACGAAGTTAGCCGGGAAAGCTCGTTGATTCATATTTTTGATATCGGCCATGGTTTAGAAGATATATATTATTTATCTAAAGTGGCGCTAGTATTGCGTCACACGCACCCGTTCTGAGTTCTGTTATTCTTCTTCGTCGTTCCCTTATGGCTGAGGACCGTGACCAATAACTATTTCCCTCCATATATCGCGATCAAGGGCTATGTGGGCTGCCCTCTGCATGGAACCACAGGCTTGTTTAATGGAATCCTACCATCTTGTAGGGGCTCTTCCTCTCTCCTCCTCTGAGTGTTATGTGTTATTATTATAATAGGGTCTTCTTTAACACTCTGTACTGTTCACGGAAATCTTCATAACCTTGGCTTGTTGGTACTGTTGGCACCTTACCTAAGTACTTTGCATTACTTAAAAAACGAAGACAATGCCTTCTCGTCTAAACAATATAATTTGTGTAATTTTATTGTTCAAAAAGAACGCTAACGACCTTAAATATTGTAGCAAATTGTTTTTTTTTTTTTTTTTAAAGATACTGCTTTGTTTATTTAGAGATTATACTCGCTGACATTGTTGGTGGTTTTGTTATTATTAGGCTTGGTAGGTGGAGTGGCGATCGCACTATAGGTTTTTAAACTTTTAAACAAAGGACGATAAGGCTTTCAGGAATTTCCTTGAGACGCCTTCACTTCACGTCACGTAGTTTCTTTCGCATTTATAACATATCATGTTTATTTTTGTTCCAGGTACAGGAAGCACATTCCGTATGACATCAAAGAAGAAAGCGTACGCACAAATCCCAGGGCTAAGCAACAGCAGTGCTGTATTCATGCAGCCTGCTGTACCGCAGCAAAACCCGATATCCTATTTTACACCCAATCAGGATATTCAAAATATACCACAGCAACCACAAATCAGTCTGACTGACCCTAATTTACCAACCTATAGTCCTCATTCTATCTCAGAACAATCTTCAAACATTCCATTGGCTAGCGAAAACAGTAGTCGTACAGACAATTTTGCTCCAACTTCGATACAAATGTTTTCGCAGGAGCATCTTTCAGCGTCATCACCAAGTTATGGAAACGAGTCGACTTCAAGATATGATTCTGACAGAGTAATTCAGAATTTGCCCACGTCAGAACCTCTCGTTCCTACACACCAAGCAATGATGCTTCATCAGCAATCTACGGCCCAAACTAACCAAATTCCTTCATCATTTCCACCGCAAACTGCAACTGAAATCGCCGCTCTAGGACCTCCAATAATCCCACCGCCTACAATGTTCTCTAACGCACCGAAAAGAGATAGCCAGCCTAATGTTCAGAGGACTATACTCCCACCGTCAGTGGCTAGAAGACTTGCCAGTCAACCTGCTAACAAAACTCCAGCGAGTCTTCAAAACTTTGGAGCTAATATATTTGTTCCAGCTCCAATTTTCGATGGGAAAGGTGACACTCACAATGTGGCACCTCCTGATGTGTTTAAAACACATAATGTATATGATTCTATTGTAAATGAAGGAAAAGATCAAGCAAATGTTGCTTCATACTCAATAGCCAATTTGGTACCTCCGCCGACAATACCTACACTGGATCCGACTAAAGTTGCAAATGTAGTACCGAATGTGTCTACAATCGACTCAACAGCGAAGACACTAGTAGCAAGTGTGAAACAGATACAAACATTTAACGCAACAAAGTTGGAATCGAATCCATCTGCTTACGTTGTACCTCCACCGGCTTTCTTCACTCCCACATCAAATCCAAATGTACCTTCAGACCCGTTCAGTCCTTCGAAACAAGACATAAGTCAATCTATGTATAATACTTCCAGTCAGAACTTTAACCCCATAACGACAAACTTGCCAGAACCACCAAAAGCTGTACCGGAACCACCAAAAATGGCAGCTGGCAATCAAAGTTATAGAATGACAAAGAAACGACCACAGTACTACTCAGGTCCTATACAAGGTGTAGGTGCTATAAGCAACAATTACAAACCGGTAATAGCATCGGACCCAATTGCATTTATAACACCACAAGAGGTCAAACAAGATAATCAGACACAACTTTTTACACCATCAGAAACGACAGAATCAAATCTGTATCAACCAGCGCCTATGGTGGCAACACCTGCTGCCCCATTCGACTTAAGTAGACCAACAGAACCTATACAAAGCTTCCCAAGCCAGTCCACGCAAATCGAAGCATCGTGGGATTTAAGTCGCCAAACGACCGATAACTACGAACCACCGAACCAAGAATCTACAGGATTCGGTCTTATTGGGTCTCTGAAGTCCAAATTAAGTTCACTTGACATCAATAAGATACAAAGTAAAGTGACTACGTTCTTTGATCCAGCGTACAATGATACTGTAAAAGAATCCCAGTTCCAAGAACACCCTTCGCAGGTTCAAAGTGGTACTCAGAGTAACTTGGATCTATTCGTTGTGCCATCACAGCAATTTGCTCAAACATCGGCGTATGGGCAGGACTACCATACAACCCAAGGACAAAGTTATAACTACCCTCATAATCAAAACCTTCAACAAGAGTACAACTATCAGAATCAGCCACAGGTGCAGGCATATTATCAAGACCAGAGCTTTGTACAACAGCAATCATTTGTTACTCAAAGTGTGGAACAGATGATCCCTCCAAACCCATTCTGGAATACTGATCAGTCATTTGTTCTAGGGAATCAGTATCAAGGAACCGGGTCGACAAACCAACCGCCTGAAAATGTTAAGATAGAAGAAACAGAATCATATAGAAATTATTTTAATTACCAGCAAGAGCCAGTGTTTGGAAATGAACCTCAAACAAGGGGTGGAGGAATTGAAGAAGTAAAACAAAATGTTTTTGAACCTGAAAGCATTCCGAATGAAGAAGTGTTTGTTGAAGAAACAAAACCGACTCTTCCGCCTATAGGCGTGCCAATGGTTCCAATGTTTTCAGACCAATCCCAGAAAAGTTTCCATAATCAACCCACCATTTCCCAAGCCTCAATTATGCCTGGAAATGTTCTCCATGGAAATGTTGAAAGCAAACAAATCAGTGAGGTTGATGAAAAACCTAAATTAGATGAGACGTCAAATATTGCATTTAATTTGAATCTTGGGTCTCAACCGCCTGAAAGTTTCTTCGATATGCCACCTGTGAAAAAAGGAGCTGCATTTAAAACTGATAGTGGGCATGGGGCTGTAAAAAAGACTGAACTGAATACTGAAGGCTTAAAATCGCCAGATAAGATACCAACTGCCATATCGGCGTGTGGTTTCTTCGTGAAATGCCTAGAACCTGATGTGCCAAACCCAAACTTTTTTGATAATCCACAAGGTACTTTAGAACGAAAGGATTCCAAAATATCTCAAGAACTGTTTACAAAAGCCATTGATAATGTGCTACCTGATAAATTAACTTTATCTAGCTTGCCTGGTAATGTAATAGAAAGTATAGCGACATCCAGTGTAATAAGAGATATAGCTAAAGAGCTAGAGGCTGAAAGACGCGGAAGTCTTACCGAGCGTAAGGATTCCAATGTTGGATTCGTTCCTTACAAACCTACTGAAATTGGATCTTGCAAAGAAACAGATAAAGATGGCGTGCCATTAGTAGAAAATGCTGTACACATTTTCACTGGGAACCAAAACTTTATAGATAATGGTAGCGAAATGGAATTTGTACAAGGGAATTTAGCACAAAACTATCACGACCATGAAAGTGAATTGAACATTTGCGAGACATGTCGTGAAGTAAACCAACCGGAAGAAGAAGAGACAGACTTGACACAGAAGTTAATAGAAAACATAACGTCACCGATTCAACTGTTGAATCCAGTCGAAGTGCCTTTAACTGAATCTAACGAGCCAATTGAAGATATGACTGATATAACTAACAATGTATGTTCGGAAATTACTCACATTACTGAAGAAACTATTGAAACATTACAACTCAAATCTGCTACAGAACTATTAGATGACGAAATTAAAGAGAACTTTGATAAAAATCATAAATTAAGCCCTGATACGACCCTAGAGCAAAATTTAGGCTGGAGCAACCCGACAGAGTTAAAACCAATCATCGAAAATGACTATAACTTTCATCCAAACACAAGTACTGTAGGATTTTATAGCAGCAACTCCTTGTTCTTTGATGACATTCCAAATAACGCAAGTGATGAAATCAAAGCAGAATTTAAAACTGCTCTCGAAGATTCTCCTACGAATATTTTGACTAGACAAATGAGCATTCCCACGGCACCTCCAGCTGAAGACGACGATAACAAATTAGATGAAGCTGGAGCTGTTTTAGATGTGATTTCTATAGAGCATGACGCTAGCAAAGACTTTCAAGAGTTTTTCATCATAGAACCTGAGACTGATGACGATAAAAATAACAGGGATGACGATTCCTTTACTAATAGAGTAGAGAGGTTTCATGAAAACGTTGTTGGTAACCATGATAATCAATGGTTTCCAAGATACCAGCCAGAATCTTTACACGATAGTGGAAATTCATCTGATTTGCACTATGGACATCACAAGTCCTCAACATCACCATGTCAAAACACTTCTGGTGGTTCATCGACAAACCGACCGAAACCAACTTTTAAGCCACAGTACTCTACTTTAGCTAGTTTCGTTGCTCAAAAATATCAAACAAGTGAATCGGAATTTGTAAGGAACATTCCTCAAAAAGAAGATGAAGCTGCATCTACTTCTTTTGATACTAGTAATTTGTTTAAATTGGAAGATATAGAAAGGCAATTTCCTGATATAATCAAAGATACAAAAATGTGTGGCGATGTTAGTCAGAACAAGGAGGCATCTTCCAGTTCTAGCGATGTGAAAGATAATAAAGAAAAGAGTATTTCTGGATTTGGTGATATAAAAGAATTAAATGTTGACACGAAACCCGTAGAAACATTGACTGATCCAATAAATTTCTTTGATTCAAATAAAACCGATGAACAACAAACAGAATCAGATGACGGAAGCAATAGATTAGCAAGCTATTTCGCTTCACCGAAAAAAACGGAGCCAACGAAATCTTTTTTTGAGTTAAGCCAAGGACAAGACCATTTAAGGAAAGACGTAACAAAACCTGAAACGACACAGTCTTTTTTTGACTTAAGCCAGAGTCAAGATCACTATAAGAAAAAACAAGAAATTCCATTAGATCTTATGAAAGAGTTGACCAGTATTGACAATTACGTTCCGAGCAAAGACCAAGTAGTTAAACATGTAAATTATTTCACAATTAAATATGACAATGTTCGTTTAAATAAAGTTAATAACGCGCTAGAACCACAGAAAACGTTTGTTAGAAACAATTATAAAACAAAGTTTGATCTAGGGTTAGGTTTCCATCAAATCGAATCGCGTGTTGATATGGAAAAGCAAGAAGTTAAGACTAAAAAAGCAATGGAGGGTGCTACGGATAGTAAAGACACTCCAGGCCCAAATCAGAAGGAAAGTCCATCGAAACAAATGAATGTTACCTTCCATTTTCCTATCGATGAGGAGAAAGAGGAACACCAAACTTTGGTAATGTCTGATGTGGGTATAGTTTTAAATATTTATACAATGTTTTTAGTAACTGGTATAAAAATATACTGGTATAAAATATTACAAACTTTTTGGATAGGTACAATTGACAATTTAGGTACTTTTCTAAAAACACCGCTACAAATCAAAATTAAATCTTCAGTCATTTGTTTTTTTAACAGACTAATTTACAATAGATACTTTTTTTACATTTTCTTTTGCATATTCTATTTTTAACCGACTTCTTAAAAGGAGGTTATCAGTTCGACCCGTATGTATGTATGTTTGTTTTGGCTGAACCGATTTTGATGCGGTTTTCAGAAATGTATAATTGTTACATTCAGGAGAAAGTTTTAGTACCTATTTTAACCGACTTCGAAAAAGAGGAAGTTCTTAGTTGAAGTACTTATGTTTCAGTTTGTTGAAGGCGGGTCTCTTTTTTATCTAAAAACAGCGTAACAAATCAAATTGAAATCTTCACGCATTTGTTTTTTTGACAGTCGACCCTATCTTCTTGACAAACGCTTTGATTTTAATAAAGAGTCTAATCTCTAAATCTAAATTTACACTAGTTACTTTTTACATTTTCTTTTGCATATATTCTATTCTTTCATTAAAAAAATCATGTAAATTTTGTTTTAAGGGCCGTGCCTCGAACGAGTACACGCCAGTGAAGCACCATTGGTTCTACAGGGTGGACTGTGAGGGTAGATCGATATGGAAGGGTTTCTCCATGGTCGATTCCAATGCTTTGGAGGACGCTTTTAATAGTCGTAAGTATATTTTTTTGAGTTTACGACACACGTTATATAATCACTAGAGGCTGCCCCGCGATTTTTCCCGCGCAGATTTATCATAAACACAAAAATCCCGTTTTTTCCCGTTCCCGTGGGAATTTCGGGAAATCCCGTCTTAGTGCTCACCTACACTCCCCAAGGAACCCACGTGCCAAATTTCAGCTTTCTACGCCCAGTAGTTTCGGCTCTGCGTTGTCTGTCAGTCAGTCAGTCAGTCAGTCAGTCAGTCAGTCAGTCAGTCAGTAACGTAAGAGTTTTATATATATTGATTGCTTTGATTTGTTACCGACGTGTCAGGTACACCTTGTTTTTTTTTAAGGCGTGGAATCTCCTAACAAGTAACCTAGGCCTCATTTAGGGAGACGCGGCGCGTTACTCGGGGCAAATAGGCCTATGTTTGGATCTTAAAGAGTTGAACGACGCGAACACCACGGCGCATTGACTGTGCCAACGCGTCTAAAGTAAAAAATGATTTATTCAATACAGGATACAAGATATCTATAATTAGATTAATCTAATTAATATTGATACCTTATTTCGTAAAGTATCCTATACTGATAGAGGCGAGGTAGTTCAGGGTGCCCACCAATTGACTCAGGCAAACAATTGTTTGCCTTGCCTTACGACACTGGTCGCCTGGAGACGCCCCCAACTACGTCTACGTTTTATACATGGCTATACGTTTGATTTAATCGCAGCCAGCACGCCCCGCACGACGCCCCGCGTGCCCCTTAATGAGGCCTAAGGACTCTGAGAGATAACAATATGTTACAAGATCCGCGCAGGCCTATTGCAAACAGTTAACGTCTTTCATTTGACTGCTCCGTGGCTCAGTTGGCAGTGATTTGGACTGAGTAAACGTGTGCACCCGGGTTCGATTCCCGGGCGGGGCGAATATTGATATGATGAATCGATATTCATCGATATGTTTGTTTCCGGTCTGGGTGTGATGTTCGTTTCTGTGTGTTTCGGGCACCCTAGATACAGGTTCGTCCTAGTTAGGGGCTCTGTCTGAGTGTGATGTGTTATTATTGTGTTGTTATTGTTATTATTATTCTCTTCGGTATCACGGGATGGAGCCCGGTCCTTTGAGAGGCGTGCGAGGGGACGAATCCAACTCGTAGAGGCCCTTTCGAGAGTTTTGCTATATTGTATATGGATCACCAACCAGGCATCGCGACTAAATGCACAAATAGATCATGCACCCAGAGGCGGCACCCAGTAGGTGATAGGAACTATTGTAACCATTTCTTGTCATCCAGACAAGAAATGGTTTATGGGGGTGAACTGTTTAATGTTTATTATTATTATTCATCTGTGATGATGATGTTTCAAATACCCAATTCTTTGGTTCTCAAGCTTCCCTCTCGGAGCAGACCCTGGTGGCGACTGACGGCGGCAGATTTGACGTGAACATCATGGGTAGACTGAGGATACCGGTCTATTGGGTCGAAAAGCCTACTAATGTAAGAAGGTAAGTAAACGTTAGAGCGCAGAGTAGGCAGAATTCCATACAAGATGGTTAGACGACTTTGTAAAGTAAAATATAATGGACGAGCGGTCCCGGCTTACTTCGTTACGCCATAGAATATAAGATACTACGAAAGAATTGGCTCTATAGACTTTGTTCTTTTAATTGCCCAGAATGGCCGAATAAAAAACAAACAACAATAACAAACCACCTGTCAAAATATGTAAACATCGGAATAAATATTGCACCTTGGGTTACATTATTTGAGTTTAGGTAAGGATCCCTAATTTTTTTGAAAATCTAATATAGCCTATGACACTCAATTTAAAAAAGACAGAAGACTTATGGGGGATATCAATTAAAGTACTTCAACCTGTTATAACACTAATAGCGCCTCATCTAGCATTAATTTTTAACTCTTGTATCGAAAAAGGCATTTTTCCAAATTTATTGAAGTACAGCAAAATCATTCCAATTTTTAAATCTGGAAATACCGAAAACCCCACTGATTATAGACCAATCGCGGTTCTTCCAGCCTTAAGTAAAATATTTGAAAAACTTATTCTTGCACAATTAGCGTCTCACTTCTCAGTCAATAACTTCCTACACAAAAATCAATTTGGTTTTAGGAAAGGGCGGTCTACCTTAGACGCAGGTCACAAACTCATCAGCGATGTCTATGGAGCCTGGGAGGATTCTCACGATGCTATTGGGGTTTTCTGTGACCTCTCGAAGGCTTTTGACTGCGTTGATCATGAGACTTTGCTACTTAAATTACAGCACTATGGCTTACTTGATAAATCACTTGATCTACTTGCCTCTTATCTTACTGATCGCGACCAACGAGTGGACGTGGGTGGTGCGGTGTCCTATCAAGATTGGTGTACCTCAGGGATCGATATTGGGGCCTTTCCTGTTCCTAGTCTACATAAATGATCTCCCTTACATGTTAGATAAACTTACTGATGTTGTCCTCTTTGCGGACGACACCTCTTTAACATTTAAAGTTAAACGAGGTGACTCACTCAACTTAGATATAAACAAAACATTAGTGGAGATTTCTCAATGGTTTACTTCTAATAATTTACTTTTGAACGCAAAGAAAACTAATTGCATTAAGTTTTCCTTGCCAAATGTGACTGCTTATGATACAGACATACATTTGGACAATAACAAGCTTAATCTGGTAAATCAAACTGTATTCCTTGGTATCACTCTAGATTCGAAACTTCAGTGGGGCCCCCATATCTCAAATCTTGCGGCAAGGCTCAGTTCGGCTGCGTACGCAATCTGGAAAATCAGAAAATTAACTGATGTTTCTACCGCGAGACTTGTGTATTTCAGTTACTTTCATAGCTTAATGACCTATGGCTTGCTTCTATGGGGAAGAGCTGCAGATATTAACGTCATTTTTATACTACAAAAACGCGCAATTAGAAACATTTATCAGCTTAAAGCTCGCGAGTCCCTCAGACAAAAATTCAAAGAAATTGATATTTTGACGCTTCCGTCCCAGTACGTCTTTGAAATTATTATGTATACTCGTAAAAACTTACATATGTTTGATAAAAAATGTGATAAAATTAAAGACCTTAGAACGCGTAGCAAAAACAAACTAAGTATTCCACAGAACAGACTAAAACGGACAAACAAATGCTTTATAGGAAACGAAGTAAGATTTTATAACAAGATCCCTGAAGAGATTTTGATCATGAATGATAATGAGTTTAAAACTCGTATCAAAAAAGGTTTGATTAAGAAAGCTTATTACAATGTTGATGATTATGAAAACGACAAAGACGCATGGAAGTAGTCTAGCTCTGCACGATATTTTCATTATTTCATGTATGTACTTTAAATCTTATTAATTTATGTTCTTTGTATTGTAAATTGAAATGTAATGTCACATATATAAGAATAAAAAAATAAAAAAAAAAAAAAGAAATTGTAAAGTAGAGTTTGTTACCCCTTTCTTCTCTACGCTGTAAAATCATTGCGAAAGGGAGTAGAATCATTTGACAGAGGAGGGCTCGTTTGGGGGCGTCTCCAGGCGACCATTGTCGTAAGGCAAGGCAAACATTGTTTGCCTGAGCCAATTAGTGGGCACCCTGAACTACCTCGCCTCTATCAGTATAGGATACTTTACGAAATAAGGTATCAATATTAATTAGATTAGTCTAATTGACTTTCAATAAGCGATATCTTGTATCCTGTATTGAATAAATCATTTTTTACTTACTTTTTTACTTTACACTCGGGGTTAATGTAGCTTCCTACCAGTGAAAGAATTTTTCAAATCGGTTCAGTATTTCCGGAGCCTGTTCGTTACAAACAAACAAACAAATCTTTCCTCTTTATAATATTGGTATAGATGAGGGTCGCTCGAGACCTGGAGGTTAGCGATTTGAGGAGGAGGCCTGGATGGAGATGATGATGATTAAGAAATGTTCTCGAGTCGCGACCGCGCACCAGAAGATGCAGAGTAAGCAGTTTGGTAAAGTGACCTGACTGGGTCTGGGGGTTTTTTTGTTTGTTTTAAAATTTGGTTATTAATTTCACAGATGCAGCTGGTTCTACAAGGGGACAACTGACGCTAGATACGTGCCGTACACTGAAGACATAGCTGAACGATTAGAGGTAAGAAAATTCGTATTTAGTATTATAGGTACAGTGGCGGTCTAGCTTCCGGTTTTTCTGTATTGCAAAATAGCTCTTGTTCTTTGGCAATACAGTCTAGGGCTGACCAAACCATAGATAAATCTGTTACGGCCTCCTAGTCCGCCACTGTACTTCACGTCGGGGTCACCAATTTTAAGTGAGCTGTTTGTAGGTATGCTACCACGAATATTTTATGTTATTTTGGGTCTCGTTTATGGTAATATACATATGTAATTGGAAAACATACAAAATGTTATTATAATATTGAGGAGCTTTCCCGGCTTACTTCGTTACGCCATAGTATATAAGATACTACTAAAGACTTGGCTCTATAGACTATTTTCTTTTGACTGCCCAGAATGGACGAATAAAAAACAAACAACAACAACAAACCACCTGTCAAAATATGTAAACAACGGAAAAAATATTGCACCTTGGGTTACATTATTTGAGTTTAAGTAAGGATCCCTAATTTTTTTGAAAATCTTATATAGCCATGACACTCGGGGATAGTGTAGCTTCCTACCAGTGAAAGAATTTTTCAAATCGGTTTAGTATTTCCGGAGCCTATTCGTTACAAACTAACAAACAAACAAATCTTTCCTCTTTATAATCAATATATATAAAACTCTTCCGTTACTGACTGACTGGCTGACAGACAACGCAGAGCCTGAAAAGGCTGAAATTTTGCATGTAGGTTCCTTAGGGAGTGTAGGTGAGCACTAAGAAGGGATTTCCCGAAATTCCCACAGGAACGGGAATTTCGGGAAATCCCTTCGGGAAAAAACGAGAATTTTGTGTTTATGAGAAGTCTGCGCGGGAAAAACCGCGGGGCAGCCTCTAGTATTGGGCGTTTGGGACTGCAACACAGTTTTAACTACTTCAGTCCTTAACGATATGCGTTTTAATGTACAACTTATTATGTGAACAATAAATCATTTTTATTTTCATTTTCAACTTGCAACCCTTCTACTAAAATAACTTTTCTCTTCTAGGAAGAGTACAGGCACGGTGTGACCCAGGGAGCATGGCACCGTCGCCTCTCTCTGCCAAACAACGAAGCTGTTATTCTTCACACGCCGGCCGTCATGGTCCATGTACTGCAGACGCCCAGCGTCGAAGCCTGGGGCGGGACTAGGGTGAGTCACTTTTTACTGACCAGGCACATTCTTTAGCGAAATTTAGGTCCTTCTTCTTTTTCGCGAAATGAAAAGGGGGCATTTACGGCGACAATCTTGCTTATACTTATATCATGGACCCAATTATCTATACCAATATTATTATCTATTGTATATGAAGAGTAAAGAGGAAACATTTGTTTGTTTGTTTGTAACGAATAGGCTCCGGAAATACTGAACCGATTAGAAAAATTCTTTCACAGATAGGAAGCAACACTATCCCCGAGTGACATAGGCTATATTAGATTTTCAAAATAATTACAAATCCTTACTTAAACTCGAATAATATATCCCAAGGTGCATTTTTTACCCGTTGTTTACATATTTTTTGACAGTTGGTGGTTTGTTGTTGTTGTTTGAGTCCATTCTGGACAGTCAAAAGAGCCAAGTGTTAAGTAGTATCTTATATTCTGTGGCGTTACAGCTTTCGCCGTGTCAGCTAGTTTTTTATAAGACTAACTGACTACACATACATCAATATCAATACATAGTATAAAATGAAGTTGCTTCCCGCGTCTGTCCCTATGTATGCTTAAGACTTTAAAACTACGCAACGAATTTCGTTGCGGTTTGTTTTAATAGATAGATTGATTGAAGAGGAAGGTTCATAAGTATAATACATGCACAAAATATTAATAGTTTAGGCGGTACGAAGTTCGCCGGGTCGACTAGTAATATATAATTTCACGCCTTGTTTTTCCCGAAGGGTTAGGCAGAGGCACCAGCTTAAGAGCCGGACCCACGACTGACTGGCTCCGAAACTTAATTTACTTCTTCAAATTATCAATATATATGTCGTAGGAAGATTTGATAATTAGGTTTTTTGCAAAAAAAACTAGGGATTTTGCGAAAACACGGATAATTAGATATAAGGATTATTTTTCTCAATCATCCTGAATTAAAGTAGGAAAAACTAACGGCCCCAGTATTATTGAGAAATAAGTCGTTGGCTCTAATGAAATAAGAGCTCTGATTGGTCGACTGTCGATATTCATCATATCAATATTCGCCCCTCCCAGGAATCGAACCCGGTTGCTCACGCTTACTCAGTCCACATCACAGCCAACTGAGCCACGGAGCAGTCAAATTAGGTGCTTATTATATTGTTAATGATTGAACATATTATGTAAGATGTAAGGAACAGGAAGTAAGATGTTTCCGTGCTTCGGAAGGCACGTTAAGCCGTTGGTCCCGGCCGCAGTAGTGGTCGTTATAACCGCGGCGACAAGCTGGCCCCGCCTCACGTTGGTAATAAAGCATAAACTCGGCTAAACGTGGGTCCGGCTCTTGAGCTGGTGCCTCTGCCTAACCCTTCGGGGAATAAAATGCGTGAGATTATGTTTTTATGTTGTGTTTGATTGAACACATTATAAGTAGTCTTAGTCCAGTTAACCCATCCCAACCTAACCCACTTCCCTTCCAATCCACCGACCAGTTATTCGTATGGAGCAAGAAGGTCTACAGGAACCCGCTGAAGATCAAATATAGGAAAGATCAGAATGAGAAGATAGATCATCTCCTACTATTGGTGCATGGAGCGGGAGAGTATAGGAAACAGAGACTGAAATTAGTTAGTTTGGTTTGGTTTGGTTTGGTTGCTTTTGAAATGTATTTTATGTAGTACACATTGTATATTGATATTTCAGCCCCCACTTAAAAAAGCTAGTTAGTCTTTCAACTTTACCACCGTTTTAAATATTATCAACTAGTCGACCCGGCGAACTTCATACCGCCTAACCTATTGCTATCTTGTGCATGTATTATACTTATAAACCTTCCTCTTCAATCACTGTATCTATTAAAAGAAACTGCATCAAAATCCGTTGCTTATTTTTCAAGATATAAGCATACATAGGGACAGACGCAAGAAGCGACGTAAAGCAGTTTTTTTGCAAAAAACCTAGTATAATTGAAAAATTTGAAACCTGCCTTAACTCTTTATTGCTTGCTGGTAAACTCTTATTCTGATTGGTTCTCTGTAGCGTCAAAGGATATTTTAACGAACCAATCAGAATAAGAGTTTACCAGCAAGCAATAAACTAGCCAATCAGATTATAGGAAGGTTTAAATTTTTTCAATTATACTAGGTTTTTTGCAAAAAAACTGCTTTACGTCAGGATGATTGAAAAAAAAGTAAGTAAAGTAGTTTTTTTTGCAAAAAACCTAATTATCAAATCTTACTGCGACACATACAAACAAATGGCAATCAAAAAATTTGACACTTGTTTTTTTTTTAATATTTTGTTGAGAAGCTGTATTCGATTTGAATAATAATAATAACACATAATAACACATAATAACACATCACACTCAGAGCCCCTAACTAGGAAGAACCTGTATCTAGGGTGCCCGAAACACATACAGAGACGAACATCACACCCAGACCGGAAACAAACATCGATATTCATCATATCAATATTCGCCCCGCCCGGGAATCGAACCCGGGTGCACTCGCTTCTCAGTCCACATCACTGCCAACTGAGCTACGGAGCAGTCTAATGTCAATCAATCCGCTTTTTATCAATCTTTCAATCATTCATAGAAGGCAAAGTCATCCGGTCAATGAATAATTCATTAGAGCGTCAAAATCGAACACGGAATTTTGGCTCGAGGCGTGCACCGATCGGTCCACTATTTGGTCTGCTAGTAACAGTTTTTCTGGTACAGTCGCGGACTAGGAGGCCGTAACAGATTTGTCTATGGTTTCGTCAGCCCTAGACTGTATTGCCAAAGAACAAGAGCTATATTGCAATACAGAAAAACCGGAAGTGTTACGCCGACCGTGTCCGCCACATATGAGGGTTAGGAGCCAGTTTACCGCGATGCTAGCGCCATTCGCGAAAAAAATTAATATCTTCTAAACTAAGGCAAATATAAAAAATGTGGCACTGTATGACACTAGATAATGTAGCCTAGTATTTTTTAAGCACAGCAAAGTAGTCCTAACTTAAAAGAACAAAAAAAAACATATATTGTTGCTAAAAGTGGCCACTTTAAGTAACACTTTGTAGCTTTCTTTGTTCTTCAACCTAAAAGCTGTACAGAAGTGCCCTAAAAATACTAGGCTACATTATCTAGTGTCATACAGTGCCACATTTTTGATATTTGCCTTAGTTTAGAAGATATTAATTTTTTTGCTGTAAACTGGCTTATCAATATATATAAAACTCTTCCGTTACTGACTGACTGACTGACTGACTGACTGACTGACTGACTGACTGACTGACTGACTGACTGACTGACTGACTGACTGACTGACTGACTGACTGACTGACTGACAGACAACGCAGAGCCGAAACTACTGGGAGTAGAAAGCTGAAAATTGGCACGTGGGTTCCTTGGGGAGTGTAGGTGAGCACTAAGAAGGGATTTCCCGAAATTCCCACGGGAACGGAGAAAAACGGGAGTTTTGTGTTTATAAGAAATCTCCGCGGGAAAAATCGCGGTGCAGCTTCTAGTAATAAAATGAAATTCCGATCCAGCAATCGACAATGCGCCCGCGCGTGGTCCGCCGCGGCCACGACGAGTCGGAGATCGAGGACGCGGAGCCGTCCGGCGTCGACCACCTGCTGCTGCTGTGCCACGGCGTCGGCTCGGCCTGCGACATGCGCTTCCGTGCTGTCGAGGAAGTCGGTGAGTTTAATAATAATAATAGTAATAACTATTTATTTTCAGGCAACAAGGTCCATAGTTGTTAGTAAAAGACTTAAGGTGGTAACTCTCGCTATGGCGCGAAATTCAATTTTTTTCGTGTTTTTTATTTATTCTGGCGAAAGTATACATATTTTTAAAAGTTTAAATGAATTCGCGTATGTAAAAAACCATTTCCCACATTGTAATACCACGTTTTTAGAAGACAGACCTACTGATTTTGTGCCTAAGGACATAAAGGCCAAAAATCAAGTTAGGTCCTTAGACACAAAATTAGTAGGTCTGTCTTCGAAAAACGTTGTATTAAAATGTGGGAAATGGTTTTTTACATACGCGAATTCATTAAAACTTTATTAATAAAAACTTTTTATCAAAAAATTAAACCGCCGAAAAAACTGAAAAGCATTAAATAATTGGGAAACATTTTCTATTAGGCCTTAATTTACTCACTTCTTAAAGTAATTTTGGTTAACCAAGAAATTTTAAGTCGGTGCCACACCACACAAGCAAATTCCTTAACTACCTATAGCGCGATGCGCGGCGGCACACGTATTTCGGTTATTTCTTTGAATTTCAGGTAATTTAGTCATCGTTATTCGTTGATTCTGTGGCACCGACTCAAAATTTCTTGGTTAACCAAAATTACTTTAAGAAGTGAGTAAATTAAGTCCTAATAGAAAATGTTTCCCAATTATTTAATGCTTTTCAGTTTTTTCGGCGGTTTAATTTTTTGATAAAAAGTTTTTATTTTTTGCTTTTCAGTTTTTTTTGGGCTAATTTTTTTGACCCCAGCCAATCACCCTCCACAGGGTGGTCGCACCCCACAAGGTGGCCACACAACCTGGTTAAGGTTTAGGGACTAACAGAATGAGTTTCGATCACGACCGGTCGGTGAGGCGATTTTTGAGGGAGGCCTATGTCCAGCAGTGGACGTCTATCGGCTGAGATTATGATTATTAACATTCATATAAAAAAGACTCATAATTATACCTAGCAGTTATCATGTAAATCACAACACGGCAATACAATCTGTGAGTGAACAATAAAGTCACCCCTATTTTTCCACCCTTAGGGTTGGAATTTTATTTTCAAATTTTTATGGGACCAACTTCAAGGTATACCCTGTCGATTAAAAAAGGAATTATCAAAATCGGTCCACACAGTAAAAAGTTATGCGTGATCATACATAAAAAAAAAAAAAAAATATACGCGACGAATTGAGAACCTCCTCCTTTTTGTTTTTTCGTCGGTTAAAAATGAATACTTTCGCCAGAATAATTAAAAAAAGCGAAAAAATTTGAATTTCGCGCCATACCGTGACTTACCGCCTTAAAACAAACAATTTAAAAGCTATGTTAGATGAAAACTTAAGTTTAAAATATATATAAAATAAATAAATTAAAACATTTGCTTATGTACAAGACACGAGATTATTTCTTGTTGGGCATGGAGAATATTTTTTTGATCCAGTGCCCAAGCAAGGGATTGTCCAGTTTCGCCGCAAATATTCGCAGTAGGCTGTTGTTAGAAAACTGTAGCCTCATCCTTGTGGAGTTCGCTCGTTTTCTGATTACAGCGAAAAAATCGTCAACACGAGCCACCGCGAACATTTGCGACGCACTACAATAGCGAGGCTTCTTCAAAAGAATCCTCATCGCATCATTATACTGGACGCGCAGGGCGTTGTATGTACTCTGCTTGTATGAAGCCCATAGACTGCTGCAGGTGTAGAATGATTGACAGAAGGCTCTGAAAAGGGTCAACTTAACTTCTGTGCTACACCTAGCAAATCAAAATAGTTTAGAGATCTATGTCACTTGTTGCCTCTGTTTGTGTATGACTCTACTTGCTTCGGTATATCTGTACCAATATTATAAAGAGGAAAGATTTGTTTGTTTGTTTGTTTGTAACGAATAGGCTCCGGAAATACTGAACCGATTTGAAAAATTCTTTCACTGGTAGGAAGCTACATTAACCCCGAGTGTCATAGGCTATATGTGATTTTCAAAAAATTAGGGATCCTTACCTAAATTAAAATAATGTAACCCAAGGTGCAATATTTCTTCCGTTGTTTACATATTTTGACAGGTGGTTTGTTGTTGTTGGTTGTTTTTTATTCGGCCATTCTGGGCGGTCAAAAGAACATTGTCTATAGAGCCAAGTCTTTTGTAGTATCTTATATTCTATGGCGTAACGAAGTAAGCCGGGAAAGCTCGTTTCTTATATTTTAGCTTCCTTTCTGTTAAAGATATCGGTGAGTTTAGCACCTTTATCTGTCTCGTTTTTGGGTATTGTTCTATCTTTTCTTGGGTATATTTCTTAAATTCTAGCTTTTGGAAAGAAGTCAGTGTATTACTTTACTGATCTATCTAGGTAACTTCGGCCATCGGAACTTTCCGGTAAATTAGTAGGTTTGGCGACGTGTTTGAATTTCCATGATTGAGACATGCCATATAAGACGCGCTCTCGTGGCAAGATGGGTCATTTTCTTTTGAGTGGGAAGCAACTTTGTTTTATACATGTAAGAGCTGTCCCGGCTTACTTCGTTACGCCATCGAATATAAATACTTCTAAAGACTTGGCTCTATTGACTATGTTCTTTTGACTGCCCAGAATGGCCGAATAAAAAACAACCAACAACAACAAACCACCTGTCAAAATATGTAAACAACGGAAAAAAGATTGCACCTTGGGTTACATTATTTGAGTTTAGGTAAGGATCCCTAATTTTTTTGAAAATCTAATATAGCCTATGACACTCGGGGTTAATGTAGCTTCCTACCAGTGAAAGAATTCTTCAAATCGGTTCAGTATTTCCGGAGCCTATTCGTTACAAACAAACAAACAAATCTTTCCTCTTTATAATATTGGTATAGATAATAATAACACGTCACACTCAGAGCCCCTAACTAGGAAGAACCTGTATCTAGGGTGGCCGAAACACACACAGAGACGAACATCACACCCAGACCGGAAACAAACATCGATATTCATCATATCAATATTCGCCCCGCCCGGGAATCGAACGCGTTAGCACACGTTTACTCAGTCCACATAATTGCCAACTGAGCCACGGAGCAGTCAAATACATGTATTTGATGTCTATGGTGACAATGTAAGTTTCATAAAGAGAAAGTATTCTTAAAATTGGACCAGTAGCTTCGGAACCAAATCAAAAATCCTAATCAGAAACTTAGAAATGAGGAGTATTTGCTATCATAGATAATCTTAATAATCTAGAAATTCTTTGAATGTGTAATAAGCTTTATTACATAAATAATCTTTTAGTTTTTTTTAAAATAAATTTTGTGCTTCTATATTTTTAAGTGTTTCTGGTATTTTGTTGTATATCATCATCATCATCATTTCAGCCGTAGGACGTCCACTGCTGGACATAGGCCTCCCTCAAGGCTCTCCATCTGTACCGATCGCAGGTGGCCTGCATCCAGCGTGGACCCGCAGCCTTGCGCAGATCATCCGTCCATCTGGTCGGTGGACGACCTACGCTGCGCTTGCCGATCCGTGGTCTCCACTCGAGAACTTTTCGGCCCCAGCGGCCATCTGTTCTGCGGGCTATATGACCTGCCCATTGCCACTTCAACGAGCTTATCCGCTTGGCTATGTCGGTGACCCTGGTTTCTCTGCGTATGTCCTCATTTCTGATTCGATCCCGCAGAGAAATCCCGAGCATAGCCCGCTCCATGGCTCGTTGAGCTACTCGGAGCCTGTTCATAAGCCCTATAGTGAAGCACCACGTTTCAGAACCGTATGTCATCACTGGCAGCACACATTGGTTAAATACCTTCGTCTTTAGGCACTGAGGAATATTGGACGAGAAGACGTTGCGTAGTTTCCCGAACGCCGCCCATCCGAGCTGGATTCGGCGATTGACCTCCTTCTCGAAGTTGGACCTACCTAACTGGATGGTTTGTCCTAGGTATACGTACTCGTCGACAACTTCGAGAACCGAGTTCCCAACCATAACTGGGGTAGGCAGAACATGGACATTAGACATGACCTTCGTCTTGTCCATGTTCATTTTAAGGCCCACCTGTTGGGAGACTCGGTTGAGGCCTTCGAGCATCGTGCTGAGTTCCTCCATCGACCTTGCCATGACTACGATGTCGTCAGCAAACCGAAGGTGAGTGATGTATTCGCCGTTAATATTGATGCCCTGCCCTTTCCATTCTAGAAGTTTGAAGGCGTCTTCTAAAGTGGCGGTGAACAGTTTCGGAGATATAACATCTCCCTGTCTCACGCCTCTGTTCAAGGGAATAGCCTTCGAATTCTGTTCCTGTACTCGGACAGACATGGTGGCGTTGCTATACAAACACTTCAGCACTTCGATGTACCGATAGTCAATCCGGCATCGTTGGAGGGACTCTAGCACCGCCCATGTTTCGACCGAATCAAAGGCCTTCTCATAGTCCACAAACGCTAGACATAGCGGCGTTGTTGTATATATTAATTGACATTTTAAGTGGGCTTGTGGAATGTATGTTTAAATTTGACTGTGGTATCATAAGTTTATTTTGGTATCTGAGGTTCAAACAAACAAACAATAAAAACTTTCCTCTCTTTTTATAAACTTATTTTCGTTTGTTCCAGTCGACGACTTCAGGGCTACCAGCCTGCAGTTGATTCAAGGTCATTACAAGCAGGCCTATGATACAGGGGAGATCGGCAGAGTTGAGGTAAGTGCACTAATATATAAGGAAAAAAGGAAAACTACAGTAAAATCCATACCAATATTATAAAGAGGAAAGATTTGTTTGTTAGTTTGTTTGTTTGTAACGAACAGGCTCCGGAAATACTGAACCGATTTGAAAAATCCTTTCACTGGTAGGAAGCTACATTAACCCCGAGTGTCATAGGCTATATTTGATTTTCAAAAAAGTTAGGGATCCTTACTTAAACTCAAATAATGTAACCCAAGCTGCAATATTTTTTCCGTTGCTTACATATTTTGACAGGTGGTTTGTTGTTGTTGTTTGTTTTTTATTCGGCCATTCTGGGCGGTCAAAAGAACATTGTCTATAGAGCCAAGTCTTTTGTGGTATCTTATATTCTATGGCGTAATGAAGTAAGCCGGGACGGCTTGTCATCAATATTGTAATAATTCAACATTTGTTTGCCTGAGCCAATTGGTGGGCACCCTGAACTACCTCGCCTCTCACAGTATAGGATACTTTACCAAATAAGGTATCAATAGCGATTAGATTAGATGTAGTCTAATTGACTTTCAATAAGTGATATCTTGTATCCTATATTGAATAAAGATTTTTTGTTTTTGTATTTGATTTGATCTTCCTGGCCAGGTGTTACCAGTATCGTGGCACGGCGCGCTGCACGCGGGCGAGCGCGGGGTGGACAGGCGCCTGGCAAGAATCACTCTGGAGAGCATTCCCCGCCTGCGAGCCTTCACCAACGAGTCCATACTGGATGTGCTGTTCTACACGAGCCCCGCCTACTGCCAGGTCTGTTGCTGTATTCAGAGCCAGTTTACCGCGATGCTAGCGCCATTCGCGGAAAAAAAAATATCTTCTAAACTAAGGCAAATATCAAAAATGTGGCACAGTATGACACTAGATAATCTTGCTTAGTATTCTTTGAGCACAGCAAAGTAGTCCTTAATTAAGGAGAACAAAATCATATACAGATTGTTGCTAAAAGTGGCCACTGTTAGCAACACTTTGTAGCTTTCTTGGGTCTTTAATTCAAAAGCTATACAACAGTGCCCTAAAAATACTAGGCTGCATTATCTAGTGGAATACTGTTTCACATTTTTGATATTTGCCTTAGTTTAGAAGATATTAATTTATTTCGCGGGTGGCGCTACTTTAGCTGTGCTATGGCTCTTAACAAAAATTTTAAATTTTGTCTACAGACAATAATAGACACGGTATGCAGCGAGATAAACAGAATATACAAGTTGTTCAAGGAGCGTAATCCGGAGTTTAAGGGGGGCGTCTCCCTGGGAGGCCACAGTTTGGGGAGCGTCATCCTTTACGACCTGCTCTGCCATCAGAAACCGGAGGTGAGATTAAATATATATTCTAAACTGGCTATAAATCTGACAAAACGGTAGTAAATCAAAGGAGAGATTCGGCTCACCATACCTAACAACTTTTTTCAAAGCGACAATGGGTCAAAATCTCAAAATAAAAATCAGCTGTCCCGTACATTGACCCCGTCGGACCATTGCATGAAATAGCTGTTTTTTTTTTATAATTTCAACCCAATGTTACTTTGGAAAAGTTGTTTGTTATGGTGAGCGTAATCATCCTTTTAATTTGTCAGACTTGTCAAAAAATACTCATTACAATTGACTTTTGTATGTAACTTGAATATATTAAGGTGGTAACCTTCGGTATGGCGCGAAATTCAAATTTTTTCGCGTTTTTTATTTATTATGGCGAAAGTATTAATTTTTAATAAAGTTTAAATGAATTCGCGTATGTAAAAAACCATCTCCCACATTTTAATGCAACGTTTTTTTTTCAAGACAGACCTACTGATTTTGTGTCTAAGGACATAACTTGATTTTTGGCCTTTATGTCCTAAGACACAAAATCAGTAGTGTCTGATCAAAATTGATTGAATCCGGATCGAAGAACCAATTTTGTAAGGCATCTGATTTACGGCTGGCAAAATAAAACTAAAAACGTAAGGCGGTAATAACTTGAAAGAGTTACTAAGCTCACCATACCCAAGCTGAACTTCTATTGTTGGCAGAAGCCGATCCATCCGAACAGTAAGAGTGAAAAACAGAGCGTGGCCCCTCCGGCCCCCCGGCCTGCCGTCTCGTACCCCGAGCTCGCTTTCTCGCCCGAAGCTTTGTATGCACTCGGCAGCCCCATTGGTAAGTTTACAGTTCGCCCACTGCTGGACACAGGCCTCCCCCACAGACCGCCACAGCGACCGGTCTTGAGCGACCCTCGCTCAGTGTACTACAGTGACGGACACGGTAGGCGTAACACCTTTTTCCTGTATTGCAATATAGCTCTTGTTTTTTGGCATAAAATTACAGTCTACTGCAAACGAGATTAGATACAAAAGTGTTACGCTGAACGTGACCGCTACTGTAACACTGCATCCTTCATAGACTATGCATGCATACATCTTAAACATTGATTACTTATTAAACTAGCTGACCCGGAAGATTTCGTATCGCCTTTGAATATAAGTTATCACGATTATTATACTACTGATGATTTGGCTGTATGGAGTATGGACTATGTTCTTTAGCCTGCCCAGAATGGGCGAATAAAAAACAACAAAGAAAGAATATGGTATGTTTGTTTTTTTTTCTCCCATTCTGGACAGTCAAAAGAACAAAGTCTACAGTGTCAAGTTTTTAGTAGTATCTTATATTCTATGGCGTAACGAAGTTAGCCGGGACAGTTTTATGTGATGAACATTTTGGCTTCTGACGCATATGTTTATCGCGTACTAGTCGACCCGGCGAACTTCGTACCGCCTAACCTTTAACAATTTTCTGCATGTATTATACTTATAAACCTTCCTCTTGAATCACTCCATCTATTAAAAAAAAACGGCATCAAAATCAGTTGCGTGGTTTTAAAGATTTAAGCATACATAGGGACAGACACGGTAAGCGACTTTGTTTTATACTATGTATTGATTGATATTGATAAAGTCGCTTCCCGCGTCTGTCCCTATGTATTGCTAAATCTTTAAAACTACGCAACGAATTTCGTTGCGGTTTGTTTTAATAGACAGAGTGATTCAAGAGGAAGGTTTATAAGTATAATACATGCACAAAATACTAATAAGTTAGGCGGTACACGAAGTTCGCCGGGTCGACTAGTTTTATACTATGTATTGATGCGCATTATCTCTTGTAGTACTATAATGAGTTGTGTTTTTTTGTCTTCAGCCATGTTTGAGTGCACTAGGGGCGTCGAGTTTTTAGGCGAAGACTTTGCTTTGCCGACTTGCAGAAATTTCTTCAACATTTTCCACCCTTACGACCCTATCGCTTATAGGTGAGAATTCAACTGTTTATTTACTGGTATAATACTAATCAATATATATAAAACTCTTCCGTTACTGACTGACTGACTGACTGACAAACAACGCAGAGCCTAAACTACTGGGCGTACTAAGCTGAAAATTGGCACGTGGGTTCCTTGGGGAGTGTAGGTGAGCACTTAAAAGGGATTTCCCGAAATTCCCACGGGAACGGGAAAAAACGGGAATTTTGTGTTTATGAGAAATCTGCGCGGGAAAAACCGCGGGGCAGCTTCTAGTTATAATAATAAATTTGTAATTTGTAAGTTTGTTACCCCCTTTCTTCTCTACGCTGTAAAATCATTGCGAAAGGGAGTAGAATCATTTGACAGAGGAGGGCTCGTTTGGGGGCCTCTCCAGGCGACCATTTTATTTATCGTGTCATTAAAATAAATGTATATTCTTTCTTTTTCTTTCTTTCTTTCTTTCTTTCTTTCTTTCTTTCTTTCTTTCTTTCTTTCTTTCTTTCTTTCTTTATTTATTTCTTTCTTTCTTTCTTTCATTGTCGTAAGGCAAGGCAAACATTTGTTTACCTGAGCCAATTGGTGGGCACCCTGAACTACCTCGCCTAGAGCAGTATAGGATACTTTACCAAATAAGGTATCAATAGCAATTAGATTAGATGTAGTCTAATTGACTTTCAATAGGTGATATCTTGTATCCTTTATTGAATAAAGAATTGTTTGATTTGATATTTGAATAATAACACATCACTTGTAACTAGACCAGAAACACACACAGAGACGAACATTATAACCAGACCGTGAAAATCTGGCGACAAGCTGGCCCCTTGTCACGTTGGTAATAAAGCATAAACTCGGCTAAACGTGGGTCCGGCTCTAGAGCCGGTGCCTCTGCCTAACCCTTCGGGGAATAAAAGGTGTGAGATTATGTTTTAGTAGTCGATGTTATTTTCAGGATGGAGCCACTAATCAATGCAGAACTGAAAGACGTGTCGCCGTTCCTCATCCCTCATCACAAGGGAAGGAAGAGAATGCACTTGGGTAAGTCCAGCCCTTCGGCTGCTCCCTTAGTCGCCTTTTACTACACCCGTGGGAGGAGATGTACATGGTAATTTTAATTTGGTATCATTAAGGTGGTAACTCACGGTATGGCGCGAAATTCAAAATTTTTCACGATTTTTAATTATTTTGGCAAAAGTATTCATTTTTAATAAAGTCTAAATTAATTCGCGTACGTAGAAACCTATCTCCCACATTGTGATATATCGTTTTTGAAAGACAGAGTTACCGATTTTGTGTATATTCAAGGAACTTGATTTTTGGCCTTTTACCCCTTAGACACAAAATCTGTAGGTCTGTCTTCCAAAAACGTTGTATTACAATGTGGGAGATGATTTTTTACATACGCGAATTCATTTAAAATTTATTAAAAATGTATACTTTCCCCAGAAAAAATAAAAAACACTAAAAAATTTGAATTTCGCGCCATAGCGAGAGTTACCACCTTAAGCTTTTTTTTTTAATCTATCTACTACATACACGGTCATTTTTTTATCGTTGCGGAAACTTTGAGAACTTAGTCTTTGCATGATATCTGACTCGTATATTTTATTTAAAAAAAAGACTTGAATTTTTTTTGAAAATTAAAAAAAAAACTTATTTAAGGCCGATGGCCTCATTGGCCCCTGAGCATGCACCAGCTAAGGTACCGTAGGTTATTGCTCTGAAGGTACACATAGATTTTAGTTTCTTTTTACAGAAACTTTCGAAGTACGTCAAGTCAGCACGGTTCATTATTTTTCAATTTTGTTTTTAGTAATCAGTCCTGTATAACTATCTACCGTGTGTTAAATTTTCCTCCACTATAAAAAAGTAACCGTGTATATAAAAATGAATCGTGGTTCGTTGTCTCGCTATAACTCGAGAACGGCCGGGCCGATTGAGCTTATTTTGATATTGAAATGTTTGTCGTAGTTCAGGACAGGTTTAAAAGATGAGTAAATCTGGATAAAATATGTGGAAGATATTAAAAACACCAATGATATTTCCCCATACAAAATGTTCCATTACTGTTCAATAAATTTTCCTGTCACACAGATTAGTTTGTCGTTATTTTTTTTATTTCCCCCATTCTGGGCGGGCAAAGTAACATTGTCCATACAGCCAAGTTTTTAGTGGGTAAGGTTAGTGTATAACCTGCGCACATTAAGATCAAATCTCAAAATGGCGGCTGTAGTTTAGGCTGTGGCTGTCTCTCTTATTGACTCTTCTCTCATACTAATATACGCGAGATAGCATGCGTCCTGCCGCCATTTTCAAATCTGCCCTCGCGGCATCACGGACCATTTGTCGAATCTTTCTGTCACTTCTAATCGCTTTTGACATTTAAATGCGGGAAAATGTATGGAGACGATCGACAAAAGTGACAGATAGATACGAAAAATTCGACAAATTGTCCGTCATGCTACCGCCGCTGTTCTTTATCTGCGCGGCTTATAATAACAACCGTGTAAACTTATAATCTAACCCTGTTATTCATAAAAAGTTAAAGAGCATTTCAGTTATTTGACGTATGTCAGTTTATCCTGGACGAGCTGTCCCTGCTTACTTCGTTACGCCTTAGAATATAAGATACTACTAAAGACTTGGCTCTTTTAAATGCCTAGAATGGGCGAATAAAACAACAAACAACAACAACAAACAAACCTGTAAAATATGTAAACAACGGAAAAAATATTGCAACTTGGGTTACATTGTTTGAGTTTAGGTAAGGATCCCTAATTTTTTTGAAAATCTAATATAGCCTATTACACTCGGGGTTAATGTAGCTTCCTACCAGAGAAGGAATTTTTCAAATCGGTTCAGTATTTCCGGAGCATATTCTTTACAAACAAACAAATTTTTCCTCTTTATAATATTGGTATAGATTAATATAAATTACTTTGAAACAGAATTAAAAGAGACGATGGCGCGTGTGGGCGCCGACATAAAGCAGAAGCTGTACGAGTCTATAAAGGCGACGTGGTCCAGCATGTGGCGCTCCCACCCCCCCACCACCGAGCAGATGGAAAAGGTCAGACTAGGGGACGCTCCAATACTAACTTCTTAAAAAAATACCTTACACTATTGTATGATGTATGCATGGTGCCCTTTTATGAGTAGTTCAAAAGACATCAAAATCAAAACAAGTCAATTAGCCCTATCAAAACTAAATTTTATTTTATGTAAAGTGGCGGACTAGGAGGCCGTAACAGATTTGTCTATGGTTTCGTCAGCCCTAGACTGTATTACCAAAGAAAAAGAGCTATTTTGCAATACAGAAAAACTAGAAGTGTTATATATTAAAAAGGTCCACGGTTTTCGAGATATTTCAAAATTCAAATCATAATCAATATATATAAAACTCTTCCGTTACTGACTGACTGACTGACTGACAGACAACGCAGAGCCGAAACTACTGGGCGTAGAAAGCTGAAATTTGGCACGTGGGTTCCTTGGGGAGTGTAGGTGAGCACTAAGACGGGATTTCCCGAAATTCCCACGGGAACGGGAAAAAACGGGATTTATGTGTTTATGAGAAATCTGCGCGGGTGAAACCGCGGACCAGCCTCTAGTCAATCATATTATATGTCGAAAAAGTACTGAAGATACCTAAAACATTTTATGAAATTGTTAATTTTTGATAATAAGGTCCGCAATTTTTCCTATACAAACAAACTTTTTAACGAAATATTGTATAGGTTTAGAGATTATTTTAATGATTTTTGTTTGATGTCTTCAGGTAGTAGAAGAGGAAATTCAAGACCTGGAAAATGAGGAGAAGTTAGAAGAACCGCCACAACAAGACCTGGATCAGGTAATAACTAGTTTATGCAACAATGGTGTAAAGTTATGTATTATGTATGAGGGTGGTCTGTTAAAACCCGAATGCAGAAAGAGTTTCAAGGGTTCATTACCGATCGTAGTGAGGGAATAAATAATTACTTCAATGGAACGTAATTCAAACTGGAACAAGCCAAGGTTTTAACCTCACCCGAGGCAGAATAACTTTACCCCCAAGTTTTATATACTGCTTTTTATTCCAGAAGAAAATTCACATATAAAAAAGCAGAACCTATGTACTTACATCTACCTAATTTTGCTGATAAGCTAGCTTGTTTTTTAACCCCCGACGAAAAACTCAGAGGGGTGTTATAATTTTTACCTGTGTATCTGTCTGTGGCATCGTAGAGCCCAAACGGATGAACCGATGTTCGTTTAGTTTTTTTTGTATCATAGATAATTTCAGCTGGAGTGTTGTTAGCCATGTCTGATAAAGATCTGATCAGCGGTTTGAAAATCATCAACTCTTTTCTAGGTGATGAGGGGATCTAACTAGCTTCCTTATGTCCAATCAATTTGAAATTTGGTACCATGTTACATCTATGATATTGAAAGTATATGGTAAGGTAACCATGACCTGATCTGCCGTTTGAAGATGATCAGCTCTTAAATAGTGGATGTGAGGATCTAACTAGCTTCCTTATGTCCGATCGATTTGAAATTTCATACCATGTTACATTACATAAAGTATATGGTGTTGAGGCCGATAGCGGGGCTAAGGGGCTCTGAGTGAGATGTGTTATTATTATTATTGTACAGAAGACAGCAGCCAAGTTGGGCAAGCTGAACGGCGGACGGCGCGTCGACCACGTGCTGCAGGAAGCTCCTTTTGAGATGATCAACGAGTACTTGTTCGCGATCAGCAGCCATGTTGGATACTGGTACTGTTCATATTTTAATCAATACATAGTCTATACCAATAATAAAGAGGAAAGATTTGTTTGTTTGTTCGCATCGAATAGGCTCCGGAATTACTGAACCGATTAGAAAAATTATTTCACTGTTGGGAAGCTACACTATCCCCGAGTGACATAGGCTATATTAGATTTTCAAAAAAAAATTGGGCTCCTTACCTAAACTCAAATAATGTAACCCAAGGTGCATTTCTTTTTCTGTGTTTTACATATTTTGACAGGTTGTTTGTTGTTTATTTATTTTTGTCATAAGAACAAGTCTATAGAGCCAAGTCTTTAGTAGCTTATTTTATATTCTATGGCGTAACGAAGTTAGCCGGGAAAGCTCGTATAAAACAAAGTCGCTTCCCGCGTCTGTTTTTATATATGCTTAAATCTTTGAAATTTTGCAACGGATTTTGATGCGTTTTTTTTAAATAGAGTGATTTAAGAGGAAGGTTTATAAGTGTAATACATGCACAAAATAGTAATAGGTTAGGCGGTACCGATCAGCTGACGGGGTCAATGTACGGGACAGCTGATTTTTGTTTTGATATTTCGACCTAAGTTGCTTAAAGAAAGTTGTTAGGTATGCTGTGCTGAATGCATCATTTAATTTATTACCGCCTTGTCAGAAACACCCTGTAAACTAAGGCAAATATCAAAAATGTGGCACAGTATGACACTAGATAATGTAGCCTAGTATTTTTAGGGCACTTCTGTACAGCTTTTAGGTTGAAGACCAAAGAAAGCTACAAAGTGTTACTAAAAGTGGCCACTTTTGGCAACAATCTATGTTTTTTTTGTTCTTTTTACTTAGGACTACTTTGCTGTGCTTAAAAAATACTAGGCTACATTTATCTAGTGTCATACAGTGCCATATTTTTGATATTTGCCTTAGTTTAGTTAGAAGATATTAATTTTTTTCGCAAATGGCGCCAGCATCGCTGTAAACTGGCTCTTAAGGCGGTTACTCTCGGTATGGCGCGAAATGCAAATTTTTTCGCGTTTTTAATGGTTCTGGCAAAAGTATTCATCAATATATATAAAACTCTTCCGTTAGTGACTGACTGACTGACTGACAGACAACGCAGAGTCGAAACTACTGGGCGTATAAATCTGAAAATTGACATGTAGGTTCCTTAGGGAGTGTAGGTGAGCACTAAGAAAGGATTTCCCGAAATTCCCACGGGAACGGGAAAAAACGGGATTTTTGTGTTTATGAGAAATCTGCGAGGGAAGTACCGCGGGGCAGCCTCTAGTTTTTAATAAAGTTTTAATGAATTCGCTTATGTAAAAAACCATCTCTCACATTGTAATACAACCTTTTTGGAAGACAGACCTACTGGTTTTGTGTCTTAGGACATAAAGGCCAAAAAGTTATGTCCTAAGACACAAGATCTGATTAGAAATGAATACTTTCGCCATAATAAATAAAAAAAGCGAAAAAAATTGAATTTCGCGCCATACCCACCTTAAGCCCAAAGTTATTCAAAATAAAAAAAAAAAAACAAAATATTATTTGTTTTTTTAGAAGTTTGTTTTTAGGGTTTCTAACTCAAAATAAAATGGTTCCGTTTCTAGATAACAGTGTCAAACTGTAATATAATATTAGTATGGGTTTTTTTTTAAATTAAGGGAGTCAGAAGACACGATGCTCCTCATACTCCGCGAGATCTACGACTCTCTCGGAGTGAGGCCCGACGCGCGCGTGCCGCAGCCCTCCCTGGCCGTCACCAGAGAGGTAACTTGTGCTTATTTATACACAACTTCTCATTTTTAGCTTATTATACAGGGTATCCCAAAAGGTTTCGTAGCTAGGAAGGGGGGGTGATAGGGGTGATTACAAGGGTCACCAGAAAAAAAAAACAAAAAAAATATTGCTAAATCAAATAACATTTCTTTTTACCTAGAGGAGAATTTATTTTTTATTTTTCTTGTCACCCCTATGATCCCCCTTCCAAGCTACGTTACCTTTTGGGACATCCTGTATACGTCCACTGCTGGACATAGGCCTTCCCTACAGATCCCATTAATTGTATAAATAAAATACCGTGTCACTTTAAAGATATTAAAAGTATAAGGTTAGGTAGGTAAACTTGAACTTTTTTTTTTGAAGACGATCAGCAGACGACGAGCAGCAACGTTTTTGTTTAGTTAATAAGGGTCTAGATTAAATTTAGAAAAGATAAATACATAACGTCACGCCTGTATCCCATCAGGGTAGGCAGAGACAATTGATTTCCACTTGCTACGATCTTGACACACTTCTTTCGCTTCTTCTACAGTCATAATAATTTTCATACACGCACGTCGGTTTCGTGAACTCTTCACGCGGCCTTTCCTCAGGACGTCACCAATTTAGTCGGTGAACGTTCTCCGTGGCCTACCTCTTCCAACCGTGCCTTCCGCATCCGCTCTATATATTACTTTCGTCAATCTCCTGTCATCCATCCGCTCTAAGTGACCAAACCACCGAAGCATATACCCTTTTCAATCAATTGATAGAAATCCTTTCAATTGGTAGAAAAGATTAAATGGAATTTCAAAACCACTAGACCAATTTTTAATATAATACACGGTATTTTTTTATCGTTAGTCTTTGCATGATATATGACTCGAATAAATTATAAAAAAAAACTTTTGATTTTTTTTGAAAATTTCAAAAAAAAAAAAAAAAAACAATTTTAGGCCGATGGACCCCTTGTTCACCCTCCCGCGCATTGCCCTCCACCCCCTGACTCGTCTGGCACCAGCTAAGCCACCGTAGGTCATTGTTCTGATGCTGTTCAACGTTTTTAGTTTTTTTTTTTACAAAAGATTCGAAGTACCTCAAGTGAGCACGGTTCATTATTTTTCAATTTTATTTTCAGGAATCGGCCCTGTATAACTATACCTACCGGGCGTTAATTTTTCCTCCACTATTAAAAAAGTAACCGTGTATAAGTAGGATTCAAACATTCTGAATAGGTGCACGAAGTGTATAAAGCCAATAATTTTATTTTTCTACTAATCAATATATTTTTACTGTTTCAGGAAGAAGGACTGTTAGATTCAACAGGTACGATAAATTTTTTATTTGTAATATAATTAAACTTTTCGGTAAAACTACTTATTTGTTTTAATTTTTTTTACAAACAGCGTGTAATAATAATAATGTTCCTTAAGTGTCAAATCAGAAAAAAATACTAACATTAAAAAAAACGAAAAAAAAAATGCGCTAAACAAGATGGTCACCTAAGTTTTGTTTTTCTTTTTCAGATAAACCATCGACCAGCCAAACATGAAGGGACCGCGAGCTACATATTCAAATTTAACTCAGTGAATGCAAAATAACACATCTTATTATAACTGGAACTTCAATTTGAATTGAGCGTTTCTTTAACTTTTTATACGGGGTGTCAGAAGTAAGTTTAGAAATACATAAAAAGAATGTTTAAATATATTATATAAGTACTTATGTACCTACATAAAAAGGGAAAATTTCAGAGTTGTATATAAAAATTTCATTAAAAGGAATTAATTAATATAATAAAAAAACTCTATTTTTAAACAACTTTAAAAACCTAAATAATATCCTTGCTTAACCTTTAAATAATTATAAATCGCTTGAAGCAAAAAGCTCGCGTTTTGTCAACTTCTGTCGCATTCTGTATATTTTCTAGTTTTTGAACTATAAACTTTTTTTTTTTAATTAGCCTCATTTGTGTCCCACTGCTGGGCAAACTATAAAGAGATAATTAATTCAATTATTTAAACCTTTTAGACGTCGCATAATGATAAAATGTTCAGTAGTAATTGTATTTGTTTTTTTTTTTCATCCATAGTTATTTTACATTTTTATTAATTATTTATCTGTGTGCATTTTGATGCAGATCATATAAAGTCTTAGGAGCTTATGTTGTCCTATTCCTGGCTAAATACCACTCTTCTTATGATTTTGCGCGCCTTGCAATATTACTTTTATAAGTTTAAACAAAAAAAATTGTAAAAAGGGTGTCTATGAAATATAACCTACAGTATACTTTATATTTTTTATTGGTTTTTAAAACCAAGTTAATAAAATTAATATTGAAATATTTGTTTGTGATAAAAAAAATACTTATAGTGTGCGTGCCACAGGATATTTTATGATTTACTTACATTTTGAAATTAATTCTCAAAATGTATTTATTTTTTTGATTATTTGGTTTAACGTTTGGCACAAATTTTCTTAAAATGTATGGCTTATAAAAAAGACAATATTCCATTTCGACGTTAGCAATAAACCGATTCGAGATTATGCTAACCACTATAAGCGCAAATCGACTGGTACTTATCCATTACACCCAGTATACCTACTATCGATTTTTTTAATTCGATTTTTTTTTTGTTTTTTTTTAAATTGTATTATTTTGGCAATAGAACTTTTTTAAATCTAGATTTTTAAAATTCAAACATTGTCATGATAATGGGTACCTACTTACTTTATTACCAATTGAAATGCCAGCCGCTTTTTTTTCCCTAAAAACTCATTTTTGGTGGATAGCGTATATAGGAAGTTGTTTATTTATGTTCATAAATTACTATACATGTTTACTTTAAAGTGCAATTTTTGTTGAAAAGTGAATGAAATAAAGTTTTTATTTTTTAATAGTGTTTTTTTTCCGTACAATTTGACTGTTATACTGTGCCCGAAAACCCTCAAAACACACCTATATTTTATAATGGTAGTAGATCTTAATAAGTATAAAAATAAAACTACCTCAATATTTCCGCTAAAAATATTTTTAATATCATCAAACGGACTTCATACAAATGAAATAAAAAAATCATAAATGCTAATTTTGAGACCGAAATCATATAAGTAAATACATTATTAGTTGCCTTAATAAATTTTATATAATTTCTATACATATTTAGTGCAGTAAATGAGAAAAGTATTCTTATAATTAAAACTTAATTATACATTACATTTCTTTAAAACTTTTAACTGATTATACTAAACTTATATAAAGTTACTCGCTTCCGTATACTCGTAACCATTTTAAAACATATTGAGCCAAAATAAGGCCCTTCTCACATCTAGAAAGCCGCATCGATTATACCATAATTTATTTTTTACTAAAAGAGACCTTCAATAATTTTCTTATAAGCTGAGAACTTCCTCTTTTCTAAGTCGGTTAAAATAGGTACTTAAACCTTCTCCTGAATGTAACAAATACTTTTGTGAAAACCGCATCAAAATCGGTTTAGCCAAACTCGAGATAATCATGGACAAACAAACATACATACATACAGGTCAAACTGATAACCTCCTTTTTGAAGTCGGTTAAAAAGGATAACAGTTAAGACTTGTCTCTAAATTATATAAAGAATGCACTAAAAAAGTATGTAATTTTTTAAATTCTCACGGGAATAGAACAAGCAAGTACATGGGTATATTAAAATTTTGAGCCTTAGTGTACTTAAAATGACTATCAGTATACGGGCGCACTATTATTTAAGAGCCAGTTTACAGCGATGCTAGCGCCATTCGCGAAAAAAAAAACATCTAAACTAAGGCAAATATCAAAAATGTGGCACAGTTTGACACTAGCCTAGTATTTTTAGGGCACTTCTGTATAGATTTTCGGTTGAAGACGAGTTGAAGACCAAAGAAAGCTGTGTTGCTAAAAGTGGCCACTTTTGGCGACAATCTGTGGATTTTTTTGTTCTTTTTACTTAGGGACTACTTTGCTGTGCTCAAAAAATACTAAGCAAATTATCTAGTGTCATACTGGGCCACAATTTTGATATTTGCCTTAGTTTAGAAGATATAATTTTAATTCGAGAACGGCGCTAGCATCGCGGTAAACTGGCTCTTAAGTAAGTAAGACAATGAAAGTAAGAAATAAAATATTTGAGTTTTGGACATTTTACCATAAGTAGTATTACATATTATAAATTTGATCAGTTATTCAAATACATAATGTGTTTTAGCCTACATTACATAGCCTAACATACTCGTTGTTTCTGACAAGGCGGTTATAAATTAAAGGAGATATCAGCTCACCATACCTGACAACTTGTCCAAATTTGTCAAATGTTCAAAGCAACATAAGTCAAATTTCAAAAAAATTATAAGCTGTTTTATACATTGGTTCGATCACTGATTTTTGTTTTGAGATTTCGACCCATGATGCTCTGGGAAAGTTGTTAGGTATGGTGAGCAGAATCCCTCCTTTGATTTATTACAGCCTTCTCTGAAACGCCCTGTACGTGCAGAGTCACGGACTCGTACAGCGTAACATTTTTGTCTATGATCTCGTGCCCACTAACTCTAAATACCAGTGGATAAGAGTTATTTTGCAATACAGAAAAGCCGAAAGTGTTACGCTGACGCTGTCCGTGACTGTACAGTGGCGGTTTTTCTGTTTTACAAAATAGCTCTTGTTCTTTGGTGATACAGTCTAAAGCGCAGGTGACTAAAGATAAATCTGTTACGCCGTCCCAGTCTTCAAGGCCGTAACAGATTCGTCTATGGTTTCGTCAGTCCTAGACTGTATTGCCAAAGAACAAGAGCTATTTTGCAATACAGAAGAACCGCCAGTGTTACGGCGACCAAGACCGCCACTGCACGTAAAAAAGAGTAAAAATCTATTCAAATACTAAAGAGGCACTAGCGTAAGAAACGGAAGAATCTTGCATAGTGGTGCATTGCGAGGATTGAGCGTACTTCAGAAATTTCAGCGACATCCGCGGAGCGCTCGGAGCCGAGCGGAGCTTCGATATGGCCTGCGGAAACTCTTTATCAATCAATATACCGGGTGTTTCTGACAAGGCGGTAATAAATCAAAGGAGGGATTCTGCTCACCATACCTAACAACTTTCCCAAAGCAACATGGGTCGAAATCTCAGAACAAAAATCAGCCGTCCCGTACATTGACCCCGTCAGCTGATCGAACCAATGTATGGAACAGCTGTTATTTTTTTTGAGATTTTGACCCATTTTGCTTTGGGAAAGTTGTTAGGTATGGTGAGCAGAATCCCTCCTTTGATTTATTACCGCCTTGTCAGAAACAGACAACGCAGAGCCGAAACTACTGGGCGTAGCGGGCTGAAATTATACACGTGGGTTCCTTAGGGAGTGTAGGGGAGCACTAAGGAATAATTTCCCGAAATTCCCATGGGAACGGAAAAAAACGTGATTTTTGTGTTTATGAGAAATCTGCGCGGGTGCAACCGCGGGGCAGCCTCTAGTACATAGTATAAAACAAAGTCGCTTCCCGCGTCTGTCCCTATGTATGCTTAAATCTTTAACCAACGGATTTTGATGAAGAAGGTTTTTTTTGTATAACTAGTCGACCCGGCGAACTTCGTAGGTACCGCCTTACCTATTACTATGTTGTGCATGTATTATACTTATAAACCTTCCTCTTGAATATCAAAATTAAATAAAAAAAACCGCATCAAAATCCGTTGCATAGTTTTAAAGATTTAAGCATACATAGGGACAGACGCGGGAAGCGACTTTGTTTTATACTATGTATTGATATTGATACACTAGTCGACCTGGTGAACTTTTGACAGCCTTACCTATTTCTATGTTGTGCATGTATTATACTTATAAACCTTCCTCTTGAATAGGTACTTTATCTTTTAAACAAAACAGCATCAAAATCCGTTTCATAGTTTTAAAGATATATAAGCATACATAGAGACAGACGCGAAAAGCGACTTTATTTTATAAGGTAAAGGCACCGGTGTTGGACATGGCTCCTATTATGGACATTTCAAATTCAGATTAAAAAAATTAGAAATTAGCTGTGTCCTATTTCCGTTTGTAATTATTTTTATGTGAGAAGTTTTTTAAGAATTGTAAGGCGCGATACGAAGTTCGCCGGGACAGCTAGTATTAAAAATATAAATTTCGATGTTAGTTTCCTAATTTTCGATGTGTTCTGGGAAACCTAGATACAGAATCTTCCTAGTAAAGGGCTGTTGAGTATTAAGCGTTATTTTACCTGTAATAAAACGCCAATAGGATGCCTCCCGCATATTGTGTTGCCATAACTGTTTAGGTAATCAGTGAACGCACGAGGGTCCATCTTCTCTATTATGTCCATACCCTGAAGTCAAAAATCAAAATTGTATCACATACTTCAAGTAAGAAATATAGCCATGTTGACTAATGCTGGACATAGGATTCCCCAAAAATTCGTCACAATTCCCGGTCTCAAATCTCATCCAATGCTTTCCTAAAAACCTTCGCAAGTCCTCTGACAACATAGTGGAGGGCCTAACTACTCTGCGTTATCCGGTGCTCGATTGCCACTCAAAAACTATTCGACCCCATCAAACTTCTGTGGCCTGCACATTGCAATTTAAGCTTGCCAATTATTTTGGCTATGTTGGTGTCTTTGGTTCTAATTTACATCAACCTATATTTTTTGCTACTTACACTTCTAAGAGAACACAAGTTTTTTTTTAACAGAAATATACTCATATATTGCTACAACACCGCCTTAACTAACAAAAATAAGAAATTTCTTACAAAAAACTCTACCCAATTCCGCGATGTTTCAAAACTAAAATCTATTCGATCCGCCATTCTACCTCACGGTCCAGCCATTCTATGCTCTGATGTATGCGCGTGTTGGGATTCTTTACGTAAGGTATCAGAATCTTGAGTCCCAGTGACAGAAGTGAAAGAAATTACGAAGAAACTTTGATTCTAAATAACTTAAACCTACATTTTTGCTATATTTCTATACAAAATTTTAAACATAAATAAACTGAAATACTGCTTCAACAACGTCTACACTAAACTTAAAACGAATTTTCTTACAAAAAACTCTAGCCAATTCCGCGATGTTTCAAAACTAAAATCTATTCGATCCGCCATTTTACCTCACGGTCCAGCCACTCTATGCTCTGATGTATGCGCGTGTTGGGATCCTTTGTCCAAGTGTAGCGGAACCTTGAGCCCCAGTGACAGAAGTCTGATGAGATCACGAAGAGATTCTGAGGGTCTGCCAGGTACGGAGCCAGGGTAGCGCCGTATCTAAAAAAAAAACGAGGGGGGTTAGTCGCTAAACTAAAAATGAATCGTAGTTCGTTAGTCTCGCTTAAACTCGACAACGGACGAACCAATTTACGTGATTTTGGTTTATGTTCGTAGTAATCCAGGGAAGGTTTAAAAGGTGAGAAAATATCGAAAAATAGGAGGGGATATAGGTGAAAACAACAATTTAAGTTTTCCATATAAAATTTTAAGCCGCGATGCGAAGTTTGCCGGGACAGCTAGTAGGTAACAATTAAAACTTCATGACATTGACAGCATTAGAAACTTTTTGCTGCTTGACATTCACAGTAAGTGTTCGGAGACGACTCGCTCGAGTTTTAAGCTGGACAAGTCGTTCTCGAGTACAGATTAACCTGGCTCGAAAAATTTGTTTTTTTTTTTTATTTTATTTCACCCACTTTTTTTTTTTTAAGTAAAAGCTATACTTGGTTATTTTGTTAGTAACTTAGGTAGCCTAACTACTTAGCCTTCGATCAAGACCTTAATGAAGGTTCTGTGAGCCTCAGACCTTTAACTGTGAATTTAAAAGTAGGCGGGGTCGACTTTGCAAAAAAAAAAACATACTGAGGGGGCGGGTGAGGCTGCGACCCCATATGGGGTGTTTTCGTCGATGAAATTGATCATAGAATACACCCTTGAAATTATGTTTTAACTTCCCCGGACACACTGTATATATGTCAGTGGCCCATAACAGTACTTACCAGAAGTTTTTGCGTATAAAACGGGAACAATAATCCAAACACACAAATTTCACAAAACTTTCGCATTACTTATAAATTTTAAACTTTTCTAAAGAACATGGCAACAAGATTGAATTGAATATTTTATTATTATTATTATGTTTCTCAATACTCTTCGGTATCACGGGATGGAGCCCGGTCCTTTGAGAGGCGTGCGAGGGGACGAATCCAACTCGTAGAGGCCCTTTCGAGAGTTTTGCTATATTGTATACATATGGCAAATTGACTAAATGCACAATTATTATTGTTATTATGAACAAAATATTAAAAAAAAAACTTCTCTAAAGCAACAAACAACTTTTGAAGAAAAAAAAAAAAAAAAACAGTTAATGAAATTAGAAAAAAAAAGTAACTCACTTGGCCTCCTTGTCCGGTGACAAGGATCCGACCAGGATGGGTATAATCGTGAATGCAGTCTTATATCTGGAACAAAAAAAAACAATTATATCTACTAGTCGACCCGGCGAACTTCGTACCGCCTAACCTTTTACTATCTTCTGCATGTATTTATAAACCTTCATCGAATATAACTATTAAAAAAACACCGCATCAAAAGTTTTAAAGATTTAAGCATACATAGGGACAGATGCGGGACGCGAGTTTGTTTTATACTATGTACTAGAGGCTGCCCCGCGGTATTTCCCGCGCAGATTTCTCATAACCACAAAATTCCCGTTTTTTCCCGTTCCCGTGGGAATTTCGGGAAATCCCTTCTTAGTGCTCACCTACACTCCCTAAGGAACCTACATGCAAAATTTCAGCCCGCTACGCCCAGTAGTTTCGGCTCTGCGTTGTCTGTCAGTCAGTCAGTCAGTCAGTCAGTAACGGAAGAGTTTTATATATATTGATTGATATTATTATTATTATTTATTTAACCAAATCAACTTAATTCTATTACAAAAACAAAGCTGCTGCAGAAACTATATTGTTTAAGTGCAGCAGCGAGCAGTCTTACACAATCTTTCTATACATAATAATATGAGTTATAACGAATTCATTCTATATGGCAATAAAAATATTTAATAAACTTCCAGCAAAAATAAAAAACGAAACAAAAGAAAACTTATTTTCGAAATATTTAAAAACTTACTTAATTACAAAATGTTATTACTCCATAGAAGATTTTTTATCAAGTTGAGCTTTAGTTCCTATGCTACTCAAAAACGCTTTTATATATATAAAAAAAAACAAGTTCCCATTGTCCTTAGTTCCTATTAAAAAAAAAAAAAAAAAATTGGTTACTTAAATTTTATAGAGTTTATTTATAGATAATAAGTTTAAAAGGTAATTATGTTAAGTCACAGTGTTAAATTATGATTAATTACTTTGAAAATCTTTTCTGTGTTATACTAGTTGCGGCGCCCTATGAGGGCAACTAAGTTTTTAAGTTCTGTTTATTTTACCTACCATCTGTAACACACACACTTAGTTTGCAATAAAATTTATGATTTATTTATGACTAGAGGCTGCCCCGAGGTATTTCCCGCGCAGATTTCTCATAAACACAAAAATCCCGTTTATTCCCGTTCCCGTGGGAATTTCGGGAAATCCCTTCTTAGTGCTCACCTACACTCCCTAAGGAACCTACATGCAAAATTTCAGCCCGCTACGCCCAGTAGTTTCGGCTCTGCGTTGTCTGTCAGTCAGTCAGTCAGTCAGTCAGTAACGGAAGAGTTTTATATATATTGATTTACGAATAGGTTGTTTATAAACAGTTAATAAAATAATCTGATTTTCTATTAGATAAGCTTTAATCTTATTTTTATATTTATCACTAGTTAGATAAATACGTTGGAGATCACTAGGGAGATCGTTTAAAGTGTTAGGTAATGCAAATTGTTTAGTTCTAGTTCCGTATTGATGGTATGAATGACTCACTCCTCCATAACCTTGGCGATGTACGGCAGCATCATCTCAATGGAATGCTCGTCTTCGTCAGTCCTCACGTCCATCCAGTCGAACATGCGGGTCGCCTCTAGCTCCGTGTACACTGCGGAGAAAATACAGAACGAATCACAAAAATAGACAAGTTTAAAGGACTAAGGACTATCAACTATTTATTAAGAGGGCAGTATAGCAACGCAAAATTATTAAGAACAAGCTGTCCCGGCTTACTTCGTTCCGCCATAGTATATAAGATACTACAAAAGACTGGGCTCTATAGACTATGTTCTTTTGACTGCCCAGAATGGCCGAATAAAAAAACAAACAACAACAACAAACCACCTGTCAAAATATGTAAACAACGGAAAAAATATTGCACCTTGGGTTACATTATTTGAGTTTAGGTAAGGATCCCTATTTTTTTTGAAAATCTAATATAGCCTATGACACTCGGGGTTAATGTAGCTTCCTACCAGTGAAAGAATTTTTCAAATCGGTTCAGTATTACCGGAGCCTATTCGTTACAAACAAACAAACAAATCTTTCCTCTTTATATTATTGGTATAGATAACTCATGCTGTCGCCCCCTAACCGCAATCATGTAACAGAGGGATAAGTTTGCGTTTTTGCGAAATTGTTTTTTCAATACCTAAATCTTAGCAAATCACAATGATTTTTATGTCCATCGCTTTAGCATTAAATCATCTAGGTTAAAAGGTTTTTTTTTTTACATATGCATTGATTTAGTATAAAACAAACAAATGTATCCGTCAAATTTTTTATCACAAAATCTCTGTATTTCAGGGGCTAGCCCCCGCAGCATGACGGACTATTTGACGAATCTTTCTGTCACTTTTAATCGCTTTTGACATTTCAATGCGGGAAAATGTATGGAGATGATCGACAAAAGTGACAGATTGATACGACAAATTCGACAAATTGTCCGTCATGTTACAGCCGCTGTAAGTCTGAATCTATAGCGAATTTCGAAAAAGGGAAAACGTCCTAACCTAGTTTTTATAGTGTCAGTAACTTACTAAAACTTCTTGGCGATTGGGAAATAATTAGTAGTGGAAAAACGTTTTCTCTTTTTGTATGGACACGTTTGGGGTATACGGTCCTCTTAAAGAGCTGGTACAGACTTGACGGTTTAACAGATTTGTTTACGGTCCCGTGCACCCTAAAACAACAATACCCTAAAAACCGTAAGTGTTACGCCGATCTAGACCGCCGCTGAACAAAAGTGGACGTATCAAATGATTAAAAAGAAATCTAAAAAACTACAAAAAAAAAATCTTTTTTAACTGACTTCAATAACATACAATACTTATAGGTCAAACTGATAACCTCCTTTTTTGAAGTCGGTAAAATAAAATAACTCACCCTGCTTATCGATAGTGAGTGGGTAGAGAGGCGTATCGTATTTTTCTAGGGTCGACAGCGCGCAGCCAGAAAGACGCACGTGGTGGGACGGTCCCAGGATGAAAATACGCTTCCTTCAACAAAAAAAAAGAAACTTACAATTTTAATTTTGTGTTGCACGGAAGGCTGCCACGGCCTTACCACAAAAAGTTAGACCTAGGCTAAATAGATAGTCAATCACATCAAATAATTCGTTATTCAATATAGGATACAAGATATCACTTATTGAAAGTCAATTAGACTACAAATCTAATCTAATCGCTATTTATACCTTAATTGGTAAAGTATCCTATACTGCGAGAGGCGAGGTAGTTCAGGGTGCCCACCAATTGGCTCAGGCAAACAAATGTTTGGCTTGCCTTACGACAATAGTCGCCTGGAGAGGCCCCCAAACGAGCCCTCCTCTGTCAAATGATTCTACTCCCTTTGATGATGATGATGAATGTGTATAGTACAGTGGCGGTCTAGGTCGGCGTAACACTTCCGGTTTTTCTGTATTTCAAAATATCTCTTGTTCTTTGGTAATACAGTCTAGGGCTGACGAAACCATAGACAAATCTGTTACGGCCTCCTAGACCGCCACTGTACATGTTAAGAGCCAGTTTACCGCGATGCTAGCGCCATTCTTGAAAAAAAAAAAAAACTTCTAAACTAAGGCAAATATCAAAAATGTGGCATGGATAATTTTGCTTAGTATCTTTTGAGCACAGTTTAGTAGTCCTAACTTAAAATAACAAAATTCTACACAGATTGTTGCTAAAAGTAGCCACTTTAGCAACACTTTGTAGCTTTCCTTGGTCTTTAATTTAAAAGCTATACAACAGAGCCCTAAAAATACTAGGCTACATTATCTAGTGTCATACAGTGCCACATTTTTGATATTTGCCTTAGTTTAGAAGATTTTTTTTTTCGAGAATGGCGCTAGCATCGCGGTAAACTGGCTCTTAATCACGATTATTTGTTTCACGGATTCACGTATTAAACCTAGTCTAACGATTTAGTCTAGGTTTATCTATTTTGTGGTAAGACCGTCAGTGACTTTGGTTCTTTTGCAGATCTCATTATTTCTAAACCTATCCACGCAGTTAATTCCTAGAAATAAACTTTATAATTTGTCAAAGTATAATATATACTATACTAGTCGACCCGGCGCACTTCGTACCGCCTTACCTATTACCGACTATGTTGTGCATGTATTAGACATATAACCTTCCTTTTGAATTAGTCTATCGTTTAAAAAAAACCGCATTCAAATCTATGTCATAGTTAAAAAGATATAAGCATACATAGGGACAGACGCGGGAAGCGACTTCGTTTTATACTATGTATTGAAGATATACTCACACAACGACAGGACTGATCTGTCTGTACGCGAAGGCTGCGCAGGCGCCGCAGTAAGAGTAGCCAGCGTGCCTGCGAATAACATACAAAACATAGTTTATTTTTCTTATCGTGGAGGAAAATTTAACACACGGTAGGCATAGTTGACTACAGGACTCATACAGGACTGATTCCTGAAAATAAAATTGTAAAATAATGAACACTCACTTGAGGTCCTTCGACAGTTTTTGAAAAAAAAAAACTAAAAATGATGTGTAGCATCAGAGGAATGACCTACGGTGGCTTAGCTGGCGCCAGACGAGTCTAACCCTGTGACTGTGTGTGCCCCGCCCGGGAATCGAACCCGGGTGCACACGCTTACTCAGTCCACATCACTGCCAACTGAGCTACGGAGCAGTTGAAATGTAGGTTCACGGATCTTAAGAGCCAGTTTACAGCGATGCTAGCGCCATTCGCGAAAAAAAATTAATATCTTCTAAACTAAGGCAAATATTAAAAAATGTGGCACAGTATGACACTAGATAATGTAGCCTAGTACTTTTAGGGCACTGTTGTATAGCTTTTAGGTTAAAGACCAAAGAAAGCTACAAAGTGTTGCTAAAAGTAGACACTTTTAGCAACAATCTATGTATAATTTTGTTCTTTTTAGTTTACTGTGCTCAAAAAAATACTAAGCAAGATTATCTAGTGTCATATTGTGCCACATTTTTGATATTTGCCTTAGTTTAGAAGATATAATTTTTTTTCGCGAATGGCGCTAGCATCGCTGTAAACTGGCTCTTAATCGGCCGGTAAAAGTTTTCTAACTTAGATACCAGAGTATATTAATTATAACTTACGGTGCAATAATAGCTCGGGCCGGTCCGTTGGTGAGATCAGCTTTGGCCAGCCACATGTCCAGCTGGCGGGATAACTCGCTGCCTGTAATATAAATCCTCCATACTAATATACATGCGAAAGTAACAGAGTTTCTAAATCAAATAAATCTTTATTCAATATAGGATACAGGATATCACTTATTGAAAGTCAATCATCTAATCTAATCGCTATTGATACCTTATTTGGTAAAGTATCCTATACTGTGAGAGGCGAGGTAGTTCAGGGTGCCCACCAATTGGCTCAGGCAAACAAATGTTTGGATTGCCTTACGACAATAGTCGCCTGGAGAGGCCCCCAAACGAGCCCTCCTCTGTCAAATGATTCTACTCCCTTTCGCAATGATTTTACAGCGTAGAGAAGAAAGGGGTAACAAACTCTACTTTACAATTTATCTCTTTTTTTTTCTTTTGTGATTTTACAATTACAATACAATTCAAATTTCAGGACATTCACAGTCGAGTCGCAGCTTGAACTCGACTCCAAAGTGTCAAATTAAACCTTAAAACGGTCTACACTTCAAATCTACCGGGTGTTTCCGACAAGGCGGTAATAAATCAAAGAAGAGCTTCTGCTCACCATAACTAACAACTTTCCCAAAGCAACATAGGTCGAAATATAAAAAAAAAATAACAGATCCATTTAAAATTGTAAGGCGCGATACGAAGTTAATAATAATAATAATAACAATAACATAATAACACATCACACTCAGAGCCCCTAACTAGGAAGAACCTGTATCTAGGGCGCCCGAAACACACACAGAGACGAACATCACACCCAGACCGGAAACAAACATCGATATTCATCATATCAATATTCGCCCCGCCCGGGAATCGAACCCGGGTGCTCACGCTTACTCAGTCCACATCACTGCCAACTGAGCTACGGAGCAGTTCGCCGGGACAGCCAGTTAATGATAAAAATTTGATGACAATGGCATCGCAAAACCATCGCTGCTTTATAAGAATCACAACAGTACATTCCCAAAGACCAGCCCAAAAAATAATTTAAAACAAAATTTCAATAATGCTCAACATTTAATTAATATAAAAGAAATATACAGAAGTCCTTCAAAAAGCTATTGTATCGCAAAAGTATATTGTAAAGTCCGCGGGAGCTAAGTCTGGACGCGCCACTGTATTCGTTCGTGATTGACAGATTGCTTATTGGTTCATATTTTGAACGCGCGCAAACTTAGGTGGCAAGCACTTGAGTAACTCAATCAATCTTCATCACTGTCCTCAATCATCTTCGCAATCTTTTCCGACGTCTCCTTTAGTAAAAGTTCACTAAAATTAGGAAACTTAGTTTCAAAATCCTTCCTCAACAATTCAACGTCCATGCGCTGCTTCCCAATATCTTCTAAGTTCTTCTGTGTAGCGTCATACTCTTTAAACTTTGACAGATCCAGTTGCGAATGCCTCTTTATTTCCTCCAAACCGGTTAATGCATCGTTCACAGCGTCCAACAACTGTTGATGTCCATTATTCTTGTCGTAACCAAATTCTATGTTTTTGGTTTCGAGACAGTCTAAAGAAGCTCGCTCCTTTGCAGTAAGGTCTTTGAGAATTTTCTCAGAGTTTGTCTTGTCTATTAGTTCATTGAAATGTGTTGAATCACGGTTCTTTAGGTCCAGCAGTCTGAAAGCCAAAAAATATTTAAGAATCAATACATGATGATGATGATGACTATATCCTCTTATCCCTCATCAGGGAATACAATAGTATCAATACATAGTATAACATAATGTCACTTCCTGCGTCAGTCCCTATATTATGCTTAAATCTTTAAAATTATGCAACAGATTGTGATGTGTTATTTTTTTTATAAAAAGAGTGATTCAAGAGAAAGGTGTATCAAGTAAGTATAATACATGCACAATATAGTAATAGGTTAGGTGGTACAAACCTAGTTTAGTAGTGGCCGTGTCAACTAGTTTATTTTATAAATCTAAAATAACTGATGTAAAAAGGATAAATAAAAAATGTCTGTAAATAACAAAAAAATTAAAAGCATAACAAACAAATTAAATTAGATGAGATGGCAAGCTATACTAAGAGCTCTAAGTCCCTGATGAGGGATAAGAGTATATTATCAATTAAAACAAGTGCATCAGAACAGAAAACAACAAGCCAAAAGTAGTCTTTGTTGGCTTTCAGGAAATGCACTTCATGAACTATGGAATCTGCTGTGTCATGTGCCTTCCTATAATAAACATATAGTAATGCATCTAGGGTTACCATATCTCCAAATTTGTCCAGAGATTACTGGAATTTTTGGCTGGATTTTGCAAATCTCAGGATTTTCAATAATACACAGGTTATCAATTCTTTTTTTGATAAAACTAATTTTTTGAGAGAAAATTTTAGACTGTATAAAATCTCAGATTTTCCATGGAAATCAGGCTTTTCATCTGGTAACCTATAACTTCTTTTTTACAAAAAGAGACCCGCCTTCAACAACCTGACACATACATAACCTGAGAACTTCCTCTTTTTCGAAGTCAGTTAAATAGGTACTAGAACCTTCTCCTGAATGTTAAAAATACATTTCTGAAAACCGCATCAAAATCGGTTCAGCCAAACGCGAGAAAATCGTGGACAAACATACATACATACATACAGGTCAAACTGATAACCTCCTTTTTTGAAGTCGGTTAAACATGCAGCACACTGAGAGCCCCTAACTACAGGTATACCCATAGCCCATACTAACTGTAGGTATCTGTATCTAGGGTAACCAAAATAAATATAAAAAACGAAAAGACCAGAGGGCCTATTATGGCTGCTTTTGCAATATTGCTCTTCGTCTTCCAAGTCTCAAGGTCAATACAAAAAAAAATTCAAAGAGGATGCAAAGCAATATTGCAAAAGCAGCCATAATAGCCCCTCAGAGAATTGATTTCATAGAATCTGGTTCTCCAGCATCACAGTCAATCACACTACCAACTATACTATGGACGCAGTTAAATGGATACGGTGAAAAATAAAACTAACCTCTTCTGTTCGCCAACAAAAGTGATTTCTTTCACCCGCCTATTAGTTTTATCTAGCTGATCGACCGTCTGCTGGAACCTCATAGCCAGTTGAGCCATCTGGACATCCATTTCCGTCTCCTCTCTTTGTATCTTTTCACTTACTAGGCAATCTTCTAACATAGCTCGTAGGAATTTTCCGTAGGCCATTTGACGATATTCCTCTTCAAATTCCGGGAGCACCACGTCAGGACTGCATACAGTTATGTCCGGATCGCTTATTAGTGTAGTATTTCTGTTAATTTTAGGTCTTACTGAGAGGTTTCTGTCCTTGGTAACAGTTTGTGGTACGCGCGTTCGTGAAATCATAGATTGGTTTGCCGTTGTAGCAGATCTTGGCTTGGTTTTGATAGACGCTGTGCTTGATGAGGGTCTGGCAGGCGCAGGGAACATGCTTTTGCGTTTATCCGACATTATTCTTGTTTTATTTAAAGAAAACTGATTTGTTTTGTCGATTTTATCGTCCCGTCCGTTGCCGTTGTTTTATTTTGATTGATGAATTTTTGAACTGCTGTCAATAACATTGCCATGGGAACCAAGATGGCGGCCGTCTTTGTGATGGTGTGAACTTCACTTCATTCACTTTCAGTCAATCAAACAAATACCCGTTCAGAAATGTGATTGTGACGATAAAAATACTTATTTATATAAATTTATATTGTATGTACAGATTTTTACAAGTTATCTTTTTGTACAGAGAGAAGGTAAATCACTTTTTGTATGTACATAGTTGTAGGAAATAAATGTAACACACTTTTTTTTTATTCAAATTAAATTCCAATTTTCAAGCTTAGTGGTGGTTAACCAATCCAAGAAACTAAACGTAAACCATTAAAAAATTCTGAATCACTGACAGGTAGGTAGAGGTCAATAACCCCATTCACCCCTGATGATCTTATCCAAAAAAATGTAATTATAAACAAACGTGTTTTAAATAAAGCTTCAAGGGAGTTAGTTCAACAAAATCAATAAAACAAATATTCATTATACCTATGTAAGTACGTCGATAAAATTAATCGATCGAAAAGTAAATAAACTTTAGCTTGTTGAAATCAACACTGTTTTATCATGAATACTTGCCATTTTCAGTGTACCAGCTACCAGCATGCGAAGCGTTACGGCAGGACATTTTTGGTCTATTCAATTCACACACAAATAAAACAATGAAACTAAAAATTATATTATTTGCCTATAATTTCTTTCACAGCAAAATCAAAATGACAAGACAAGAAAGAAAATGAACGAACGAATGAATGAACAAAAAAAAAAGCGAATGAATCTCAGAATAAAGACAAGCATAGAAGGAGTCCTAAAATAAAAAGTCACATCATTGTGTTACGCTACTTTCTCAAGTGCAACCATTGAATATGTTAAAAAGAGACCAATATACTTTCTCCACTGGGTCGTATGACTCTTCCGCACCTTGCCCGTACCTGGGTTCGACTTTTTATTTTTAATTTTCTAAAAAGCTAGTGATGGCAAAAATAACTTGTCCTAAATCCAGTTGTCTATACTTGTATATGTCACCGGAAAATAATAAGATTCGCAAGTTTATAAATTTCCTAGGAAATTTATAAACTTTCGTAGGATTCTAAACGAGAGATAAATTGAATTATTTTACGCCCACTTTTTGGCAAATTTATAAATTTTCGACGCGTCGTAGTAAATTTATAAACTAACGGATATCAATCCGTAAGATTCTAAACGGATCGACCAATCACAGAAGAGCTTTTAATTTTACGCTTTTTGAAATACGGAAAATAACACACTGCTCTCTGATTGGTCGATGTTGACAGTGAAAATGCTTGCGTCCATAGACTTACATACAAACAGAATTGCCAAACAATTCGATCACACTTAAAGTATTTTTACAGGTACTAAAAACTAAGTAGGTTTATAGGTTAATATGTGACCGCTAATGTGCGAAATTCAGTAAAAGTGCACTAACTGGCTGAATCCGTTAGAGTTCGAAATAAAATGTTGTTCTTAACATTAACTAGGTAATCTGCAAAATCCCTAGGTAATCTACAGAGTTAACGACTAAGTTAAGTTCGAAAAATTGTTGCCTTAGATTTCAGTTTAACACAGGAAACCCAAGCTCCGCTCGCTTCGCTCGCTACGCTGGTTAAAGATCACAAGCCAAACCTAACCTAACCTACAATTTTGCCCTAGATTTGAATTTTCGGTCAGAGCTTTCTGTTTTCCGCACTTTAACGGCGAGACATCCGGTAATACGCACATTAACTAGGTAAAGTGCGGATACCCCATATTTCACATAAAATTTCGCACATTAACTGAACTAAACAGTTAATGTGCACATTGCCCGGTAAAGTTGACATTAACGTATTTCGCAATATAACGGTGACAGATATAATACAAAAAGTAACCTTGTATTATAGGTACCTACCTACCTACCTATTAGGGGGTTCCCTATTTCACTCTACAAAAATAAATCATTTTGGTCATGGCTACAATAAAACTTTCGTAGCTCTATGGTAAATTTCAATTCATTATACATGGCGTTTGGTTATTGGTTACTTATTATTTTACGAGTGAGTTTAGTAAGTTTATCAATTTACGAAAATGTAGGCGTAAAATAATACAATTTATCACTCGTTTAGAATCCTACGAAAGTTTATAAATTTCCTAGTAAATTTATAAATTTACGGTTCTTGTTATTTTCCGGTGACATATACAAGACATGGTTCTTTATTATGGAACTTATCATAACTAATTCAGGAGTAATTGTATGGTATTATAATAACAAGAAAACAAAGACAAAGATAAAAACGCTTTATTGCTATAAAAATGCAAATAAAAATACAAAGTGTAACAAACCGTATAACATTTTTAACAGAAAAAGAATAAGGGCAATTGTGCCTTATCGATTAAAGCGATTTCTTCCAGGAAACCTACTGCACACAATAAGTTATTTTAATGAATAAAACGGGTGTCTTGATAAAAATATAATAATACTTACCTATTTCTAAAGATTTTCCGTTCATAAAAAACTCTGTCACATCAGATATAGCACAGCTCTAAAATAATTAAAACTAAATTAGATGTGTGCCTATAATAATATGTATATATAAAACAAGTAAAACAAATCTATTTTTGGAAATTTCATAATGTATGAATTATGCGCTTCTTTCTTTACACACTCATTTTCAATAATCTTGCTCTGCACTCTGCACCTCAAATGTTTGTTTTTGCCTGGGTTGATCTTGATCATCACTTTGTTTGTATGTGAAAAAACCCTGCTTGTGGTTTTTTTTGAGACCTAAAAATATAATATGTTTTAATTAAAACTTATAAAAGAGAGTAAGTATTATAAAACCTGGGTGTAAACAATTTATACATACGTAAGTGATATCCTGCAGCAACAATGGCGCTTTTGTTTTTATCACAAAGTAAAATTTTCATGGAATTTTATTTGTTTACAGTTTACAGCATTGGTTTACCCAAATTTACGGTTCATATATTATGTAGCTTTTTTTATCAAAGTATTTTGTGAGGCCTGTAAGAAAGCAAGAAAAATGTTCTTAAATATTATATTCAAGACAATAATAATAATAATTTATTCAAATATATATAAATTAAAGCCTTCATATTTTTTTTTAGAAAACAGGTATCTTAGAGAATATTAACTTAAACGATGACATCCCGCAACTTAAACTTGAAATTTTCATATACAATTATGAGGATCTGCAGAAAAAAAACATAGATAAACTTAAACCTGTTTTATCCAGAATGGGCAAATTGTATGTCACGATATTTTCTTTAAGGCCTATATCCAGCAGTAGACGTTTTTAGCTAAGATGATGGTATTTTCTGGTTGCATTTCTTTCTTAGATATGAAATATGAATCGTCCACTGAATGTCGCTGTCCTATTTCCTTTAACATTAAGTTGATAACGAATAACATTTAATTAATTTGATATAAAATAAGCAATTGAAAGGGCAATATTTTATGATTACCACCAACCAACTTATTCAAATTGCAGCATTCAGGTTATAATCTTCACCATCTTAAATCTTCTTTGTTGATAAAACAGTATGTTGTGAATGTTTAAAATCTTGTCTCTTTATAGCATCCAGTCATTTTGTTTTTAGTATATAATTTACTTGAAAACTGAAAAAAAAAGACAACAATTAGCATACTATTATGTCTGATTTTTATTTGTCCTTAAGTTAGAACGGATGATTTAGGTTCGATAACTTTTGTCTAAACATATTTTGGCACAACACTATCATAACCTTTACAGAAGGTGTTTTACCGTAATAATTCAATAAATTTAGGTACGAGTTCGACAAACAGCGTGTAAAATTGATGTTCTTGATAATTTATTAGTCAAAATAGTGCCCAGAAGTCTACAATGAAACAAAATTATTTACCGAATGGTAGGTGACCGAAACATCAAGATTTTGATTCCTTGACGCATTTGATTCACATCCCGTCACTACACAAGAGATTGTTATACATTAAGTTAAACATTCACAATCACAAAACCAAGTTATCACACCTTTTTCATAAAAAATAATCATAAAACTTTTGGAGCTGCTACCGATGTTTACAATGTCATATTATACGTCAAAATAAAACAAACCATAAACAAACCACCAAATATGTACCAAATTATTGGTTTTTAATTTTGTACGGTACTAATTAACCAGTATCATCAATAAACCACTTTGATACCACAAGAAGGAAACTTGCAAAGAATTCTTATATTTTATCTCTCTCTAACTAATAGTCTTTTTGCCGTTTAGTAAGGAGCGTAACAATATGAAAATAACTTTTTATTTTAGCCCGGTTTCTATGCTTGTCTTTATTCTGAGGAATGAATCATGAATGTAATTGGAAATAAGAGTGAATGGTTACGGTAAAATTTTAACGTAATCTATCTCATCTGTGGTCAATCTTCTGACTGATATCTGCTTGATATCTGCTTCTGCCGATCAATCAATCATACTGCATTCAATCAATCAAAATAGAATTCAAAATCAGCTGCAGCTGGGAAAAAAGTAGACTTGGGTACTCCCAGCTCCGGAGAGGGATTGGATTTATCTTGTCCGGTTCCGCTCTGGGATTCTACTCATCTTAACGAGCCGGGTCCCCTTTCTTATTCCGATTCCCATACGCCCCAAGCACTTCGCGCGAGTCATCAAATCTAGATCCGTCCGCGTCTAATCTCAGCCCGCCGCGCGAACATTGACAGTGGGTGTGACCGAATCGTCGACCGGGCCCCGCGGCCGCCGCCGCGCAGGGCCGAGCGAGCGCGAGCGCAGTATCCGAACGATCCTAATCTTATTCTTATTCCCATCCCATCCCAGTCTTCCTCAGAAGTCTGAGACGACGTGACGTGCGAGTTCGTCCGAGCCGAGCTCTCGCTCCGGACTTATTTGGGATCCGGCTCGATAAGAAAACTGTGGAGTGATTCAGATTTTATGATCCGGGAGAGGATCTAGCTCATTTAAGTCTTCTTGTCCGGAGTTACCCAAGCCTAGAAAAAAGTGAAATCGAAATCGATCTAACCTCGAAAAATATTTTAGAAAATCAATATAAATATTATTGAGTTAAAATAACGCATCAAGGAAATTAAGTACACGCACATTATATTCGTTGCATTCTGTTTTTATTCCTAAAAAATTTGGTTGTGTGCAAAGCATTTATAAACACTATTTATTTACAAGTTACAAGTCGCTTGTCTCATCATGATGAACTCAATTCGTAAGTACAAAAATTATGTAGCAATAACTCCAACCAAAAAAAAACGACCCACTAACCAAAATTTCGGTATTGTATTTATTAAAATTATCTAAATGAAACTTATTTACGAAAATGAACCCACTGACCGACCCTTTTAATCAATACTAGCTGTCACGCACATCGAACTTCTTTCTGCATTGACTGATTTTTAAGAATATTCTAAAGCCCATGTCACCCGGGTATAGTGTAGCTTCCCAACCACGAAAGAAATTTTTAAATCGCTTCAGTACATAGGTACATACTTTTGGAGCCCATTCAATGCAAAGAAACAATCAAATCTTTCCTATTTATATATTGGTATAGATAGATAACCCTAGACACAAGGTATTCTTATGAAAAGTCTAGTTAAATAAAAAACCTTAGATTTATTAAAATAGTTTTGTTACTAGGTACCTGTTACACATACAATACCTGTTGTACTGAAGTGCGCCTTACCAATACGGCTACAATCTCTGTTAGCACTGATATGAACCTATGTATCACTTATGTGTAATAAGCTACCTTTGCACACCTGTGCTATAACTTAAATTACATGTTGCTTGTTTTTGTTTAAGTTACTTAACTTTTATTTTTTCTCTTTTTTTGGTGGATTCAGCCTTTTTTCCAAATGTAGTTCTAGTTAAGGAGAGCAAGGACCTCTGGCACATGTAGAAGTACTTAAAAGAGGTCATCAATTTTATTTTAATTTTAGTGTAAATTGGAACCAATAAACATTTATGATTATTATTATTATTAATAGTCGACCCGGCGAACTTCGTACCGCCTTAACCTTTTACTATTTCGCTCATGTATTATACTTATAAACCTTCCTCCTGTATCACTATATCTATTAAAAAACATACATACATAATCTCACGCCTTTTATTCCCCGAAGGGTTAGGCAGAGGTACCAGCTCAAGAGCCGGACCCACGTTTAGCCGAGTTTATGCTTTATTACCAAAGTGAGGCGGGCCAGCTTGTCGCCGCGGTTATAACGACCACTACCTTAGGCCTTTCGGACAATCAGGTGATTCAAGCCTGCAATGTCCTATCCAACCGAAAACAACCACAACGTGATTTTTGTGAGAAGTCAATATGTGGTGTTTTTCTGCGGGGATCGAACCCACAACCTTCCATGCCCTAATCAAAGGCGCGACGCGCTACGCCACTGAGCTACGGAAGCGGCAAAATTAAAAAAACCTAATCAAAATCCATTATATAGCTTTAATGTTCAATGTACTCTGTTTACCTGTTTTAATGTGTTATCTTGATTAAAATAAAGCATTCTTTTATCTAATCTTATCTTATCTTACAGGGCACGCTATGTTCCTACCAAGGACCTACGCGGCATACAGCACAGCTGCAAAGCCCAAAACTGCAATTGTTATGCTTAACATGGGCGGCCCTCAGACCACTGATCAGGTATTTTTATTCTCTCTTCTGTCATAGAGTCATAGATGATGCTTTTGAGAGTAAATGCAAAAAACTTACCTTTCTCTTTACTTTGGCAGTAATGTGGACTGAGTAAGAGTGTGCACCTGGGTTTGATTCCCGGCGGGACTAACATTGGTATGATGAATATCAATGTTTGTTTTCGGGCTGGGTGTGATGTTCATCTCTGTGTGTGTTTCGGGTACAGATTTTTCCTAGTTAGGCGCTCTGAGTGTGATGTGTTATTATTATCTCTTGTCTGCCGCATGGAACGCTAAAATTCCCACCAAGTGGGTTACTGAAAGATGGCCGGCGAAAGCTTGGTAGACCGCGGCGGAGATGGCGGGATGACCTGGACAAATTTCTCAAGCATTGGCCGGAGATCGGTCAGGATCGGAATACTTGGAGACGGGAGGAGGAGGCCTTTGTCCAGCAGTGGGACACATCACCATCATGATCATTATTTCCTTTAAGTCCCTTATCAGGGGCTTTAAGAAGCGTTTTCCATTTTTCTCGGTCTTGGGCCACAGTTTTGAGATCATTCCATCTCTGGACACATAAAAGGCTAAAAAAAATGTTTCTCTATTTTTTTTCTCCAGGTTGGCGAGTACCTGCACCGTATAATGACAGACAGGGACATGATCCAGCTGCCAGTTCAGAGCAGGCTCGGCCCGTGGATAGCTAGCAGACGGACTGCCGAGGTACAGAAGAAGTACTCCGAAATAGGTGGCGGTTCGCCCATACTGAAATGGACTAACTTGCAAGGTAATTAGGTGATTTATTGATTGAGTGGGTGATAATAAAAAAAAAAACATTTATTTAATAGTAGGGTGCACTCATTGCTTGCTTCGCTAGCATAAAAGATATGGTCTGAACTTAAAATAAATAACTTTTATTTTTATTTATAAAATTCTCCATAAGGTGTCATTTACATCAATCAGCATTGTTTCTTTACATTTTAGTACTGACTAGAGGCTGCCCCGCGGTTTCACCCACGCAGATTTCTCAATAACACCGAAATCCCGTGTTTTTTCGGTTCCCATGGGAATTTCGGGAAATCCTTTCTTAGTGCTTCCCTACACTCCCCAAGGACCACTTGCAAAATTTCAGCCCGCTACGCCCAGTAGTTTCGGCTCTACGTTGTCTGTCAGTCAGTCAGTAACGGAAGAGTTTTATATATTTAGTACTGATAGAACATCGAAAGAGTGGTCAAGAACCGCATCCTACCTACCAATTTTTCATTTAAATAGGTTCAGCATTATAGACTTGATTACATAGTAACAAACAGGCATAGTTTACATTTGCATTTGAAATTATTAGTATGGATGCCAATATATTAAAGAGTAAAGATGTGTTTGTTTGTTTGTTAGTTTGTATTGAATAGGCTCCGAGACTACTAAACCGATTTGAAAAATTCTTTCACTGTTGGGAAGCTACACTATACATAGGCTATAGAATATTCTTAAAAATACAGATCGCAGGGCGGCATGAAGTTCGCCGTGATAGCTAGTATTGTATAATAGTAGTTTATTTAACATGGTTGTGAAGTGATGTATTATGTACAAAGGTGGCCTGTTAAAACCCAAGCGCAGTGAGAGTTTGAACAAGCGAGGATTTTAACCTGACCCGAGACAGAATAACTATACCCCCATGTTGTATAATATACTGGTTTTTATTATGAACGGATGGAATAAAAAGCATTATATACAACTTGGGGCTAAAGTTATTCTGCCTCGGGTGTGGTTACAAGCCTCGCTTGTTCAAGTTACAAGTCATTAGTCCCTCACTGCGCTCGGGAATAAACCCTTGAAACTCTCTCTGCACTCGGGTTCTCGTACATAATATGTAATACATCATTTTATACCCATCAATACATAGTAAAAAACAAAGTCGCTTCCCGCGTCTGTCCCTATGTATGCTTATATCTTTAAAACTATGCAACGGATTTTGTTGCGGATTTTTTGAAATATAGAGTGATTCAAGAAGAAGTTTTATATCTATACCAATATTATAAAGAGGAAAGATTTGTTTGTTTGTAACAAATAGGCTCCGGAAATACTGAACCGATTTAAAAAAATCTTTCACTGGTAGGAGGCTACACTATCCCCGAGTGACATAGGCTATATTAGATTTTCAAAAATGTAACCCAAGGTGCAATATTTTTTCCGTTGTTTACATATTTTGACAGGTGGTTTGTTGTTGTTATTTGTTTTTCTTTTTCGCCCATTCTGGGCAGTCAAAAGAACATAGTCTATAGAGCCAAGTCTTTAGAAGTATCTATATTCTATAGCGTAACGAAGTAAGCCGCGACACCTCGTGTATAATACATGGACAACATAGTTATAGGTAAGGCGGTACGAAGTTTGCCGGGTCGACTAGTGTTGAATAAACAACTATATTGTATTTGTATGTTGTATACAGGTGAATTACTTACAAAAGCCTTGGACCAAATGTTGCCGGAGTCAGCTCCTCACAAGCACTACGTGGCTTTCAGATACGTGCCGCCGTTCACAGAGGATGCCTTTACACAGCTGGAGAAGTAAGTTAACTTTTATATTCAATTATTAACCAACTTAAAAAAAACAGGTTCTTAGTTCGACTTGTATGTATATGTGTGAATATATTGTGTGTATGTTTGTCCGCGATTGTCTCGCGTTTGGTTTAACCGATTTTTATGCAGTGTTCAGAAAAGTATTTAAACAAACGTGAGACAACGTGAGAACTTCCTCTTTTGCAAAGTTGGTTAAAAAAGTACTTACTAAAACCTTCTACTGAATGTTATTTTGCATCAGTAGAAAGTTTTAGTAAGTTTTTTTTAAGCGACTTTGCAAAAGAGGAAGATCTCAGTATTCTCAGTTTATGTATGTGCCAGCTTGTTGAAGAAAGTTCCTTTAAAAAAAAAATTAACTGACAAATCGGCAATTAAAGTAGCGATATAACTCACCATACCTTTAAACTTTCCCAAAGTGAGATCGGTCGAAACTCGAAACAAACCTTTTCGGTCCCACTCCAATGCTTATAATGCAAAAAAAGGTAAGCCTAAAATAAGTGGCAATGGGCAGAGCATATAGCTCGAAGAACATCACTGGCGACCGCGCACCGGAAGACGCAGAGTAGGCAGACTTCCCATAAGGTAGTCAGACGACGGCAGAGGCTGCGGGAGTACACTGGATTAGGGTCGCTCAAGAGCGGTCGCTGTGGCGTTCTGTGGGGAAGGAGGGAACAACATGCCCTCCCCGAGCACGAAGCTGATAGCAGCTGAGCGTGGGAAGACTTCGGACGCTATAATGTGTGGTTCCCGGGGTTCTTCCCAAAAGCGCCAAGACGGCCGCCGGGGGGTTTTAGTGGGTGCGAGCCACACATACCCCCGATGATCCCGAGCGTCGGGGGTATGCGATAGACATTTCCCCCCGTTACAAAAAAAAAAAAAAGACGCCTATGTCCAGCAGTGGACGTCTTTGAGCCGAGATGATGGTAATGATTGATTGCAGGGACGGCGTGGAGCGCGCAGTGATCTTCTCTCAGTACCCTCAGTACAGTTGTGCCACAACTGGTTCTAGTTTGAACGCCATTGCTGACTTTTACAAAAACAGGTATGGAATGAACTAATAATTATTCAAAAGATGGTGTTCTTAGTTCTTTTTTAGGCCCTGCGTATATCTATACCAATATTATAAAGAGGAAAGATTTGTTTTTTTGTTTGTAACGAATAGGCTCCGGAAATACTGAACCGATTTGAAAAATTTTTTAACTGGTAGGAAGCTACATTAACCCCGAGTGTCATAGGCTAAATTAGATTTTAAAAAAAAATTAGGGATCCTTACCTAAACTCAAATAATGTAACCCAAGGTGCAATATTTTTTCCGTTGTTTACATATTTTGACAGGTGGTTTGTTGTTGTTGTCTGTTTTTCATTCGGCCATTCTGGGCAGTCAAAAGAACATAGTCTATAGAGCCAAGTCTTTTGTAGTATCTTATATTCTATGGCGTAACGAAGTAAGCCGGGAAAGCTCGTAAATAAATAAATAAATAATAAATAAATAACGCATCACACTCAACTAGGAAGAACCTGTATCTAGGGTGCCCGAAACATATGCAGTGACGAGCATTACACCCAGACCGGTAACAAACATCGATATTCATCATATCAATATTCGCCCCGCCCAGGAATCGAACCCAGGTGCACACGCTTCTTAGTCCACATCACTGCCAACTGAGCTACGGAGCAGTCATGTGGCATACATTAAGGGGCCTATTACTGTCTAGCTCCGTGGCTCAGTTGGCAGTGATGTGGACTGAGTAAGCGTGTGCACCCGGGTTCGATTCCTGGGCGGGACGAATATTGATATGATGAATATCGATGTTCGTTTCCGGTCTGGGTGTGATGTTCGTCTCTGTGTGTGTTTCGGACACCCTAGATACAGGTTCTTCCTAGTTAGGGGCTCTGAGTGTGATGTGTTATTATTATTATTATTACGACGATTATAACACAAAAAAAAACCTTTTAAATATTTATATACGGGTGCTTCAGACATCACACTCAGAGACCCTAACTAGGAAGAACCTGTATCTAGGGTGCCCGAAACACACACAGAGATCACCCGGAACACATCAGACGGTAATAAATCAAGGGATCGATTCAGCAAAATTTTCCTATATCTCACTAATATTATAAATGCCAAAGTTTGTGAGTGTGTATGTTTGTAACTTAAACGGCTGGAGCGGTTTTAATGAAATTCGGTATGGAGTTAGCTTGACACCCTGGATTAACACATAGGCACAGCTACTACATATACAAATATACGTATATTTCTTATATACCGGGTGTTTCTGACAAGGCGGCAAAAAATCAAAGGAGGGCTTCTGCTCACCATAACTAACAACTTTCCCAAAGCAACATGGGTCGAAATCTCAAAAAAAAATAACAGCTGTTCCATACATTGGTTCGATCAGCTGGCGGGGTCAATGTACGGGACGGCTGATTTTTGTTCTGAGATTTCGACCCATGTTGCTTTGGGAAAGTTGTTAGGTATGGTGAGCTGAATCCTTCCTTTGATTTATTACCGCCTTGTCAGAAACACCCGGTCTATTTTATGGTGTTGTTTAATAATTGACTGCTCCGTGGCTCAGTTGGCAGTGATGTGGGCTGAGTAAGCGTGTGCACCCGGGTTCGATTCCCGGTCGGGGCGAATATTGATATGATGAATATCGATGTTTGTTTCCGGTCTGGGTGTGATGTTTGTCTCTGTATATGTTTCGGGCACCCTAGATACAGGTTCTTGCTAGTTAGGGGCTCTGAGTGTGATGTGGTTATTATTTTTATATTATATTACGAGCTTTCCCGGCTTACTTCGTTACGCCATAGAATATAAGATACTACAAAAGACTTGGCTCTATAGACTATGTTCTTTTGACTGCCCAGAATGGCCGAATAAAAAACAAACAACAACAACAAACCACCTGTCAAAATATGTAAACAACGGAAAAAATATTGCACCTTGGGTTATATTATTTGAGTTTAGGTAAGGATCCCTAATTTTTTTGAAATCTAATATAGCCTATGACACTCGGGGTTAATGTAGCTTCCTACCAGTGAAAGAATTATTCAAATCGGTTCAGTATTTCCGGAGCCTATTCGTTACAAACAAACAAATCTTTCCTCTTTATAATATTGGTATAATATTTTATGGTGTTTTTTCATATTTTTTAGGCCAGTCCCGTCAACAATAAAGTTCAGTCTCATAGAGCGGTGGGCGGGGCACCCACTGCTGGGCAGAGTGTTCGCCGAGAGGATCAGAGAAAAACTGGATAAATTCCAAGGAGAAAGCAGAAACGAGGCGCTTATTATGTTTACAGCGCACAGTTTGCCTTTGAAGGTAAGTTTTTAAGTGATTGTCCAACAGACGGCGATATAGCGTCACACTCAAAAGTCAAATAGTCAAAAATTATTTATCAATTCATCAATATACTAGAGGCTGCCCCGCGGTTTTTCCCGCGTCGATTTCTCATAAACACAAAATAACTGTTTTTTCCCGTTCCCGTGGGAATTTCGGGAAATCCCTTCTGATTGCTCACCTACACTCCCCGAGGAACCCAGGTACCAATTTTCAGCTTTCTACTGCCAATTTTCAGTCAGACTGACTGACAGACAACGCAGAGCCGAAACTACTGGGCGTAGCAGGCTGGAATTTTGCACGTGCTTTCCTTGAGGAGTGTAGGGGAGCACTAAGGAATAATTTCCCGAAATTCCCATGGGAACGGGAGAAAACGGGATTTTTGTGTTTAAGATAAATCTGCGCGGGTGAAACCGCGGGGCAGCCTCTAGTTTAATATAGGATACAAGATATCACTTATTGAAAGTCAATAAGACTAATCTAATTTGTATTGATACCTTATTTGGTAAAGTATCCTATACTGTGAGGCGAGGTAGTTCAGGGTGCCACCAATTGGCTCAGGCAAACAAATGTTTGGCTTGCCTTACGACAATAGTCGCTTGGAGACGCCTCCACACGAGCCCTCCTCTGTCAAACGATTCTACTCCCTTTCGCAATGATTTTACAGCGTAGAGAAGAAAGGGGTAACAAACTCTACTTTACAATTTATCTATCTATTTTTCTTTTGTGTCATTACAATTCAGTTTTCTGACAATACAAAGAACATAGATTATTAAGATTTAAAGTACATACATGATATAATAAAAATATCTTTAGTGCAGAGCTAGACTATTTCCATGCGTCTTTGTCGTTTTCATAATCATCAATATTTGTAACAAGCTTTCTCAATCAGAATTTTTTTGATACGAGTTTTAAACTCATTATATTCTCATTTAAACAGATTTATTCATTCATTCATTCATTCAATTTAGAGACCTAATAATAACGAATCTTGGCATTTTGCAGCAAAAATAAATGAGAAAAGAGTATGATTGTGGTTTTCATGGTAAGGTGGTAACTCTCGGTATGACGCGAAATTCAAATTGTTTCGCGTTTTTTATTTATTCTGGCGAACCTGTTCATCAGTATAAACTCTTCCGGTACTGACTGACTGACTGACAGACAACGCAGAGCCGAAACTACTGGGCGTAGAAAGCTAGAAAGCTGAAAATTGGAAGGTGGGTTCCTTGGGGAGTTTCGGTGAGCACTAAGAAACGATTTCCCGAAAATCCTACGGGAACGGGAAAAAACGGGATTTTTGTGTCTATGACAAATCTACGCGGGAAAAACCACGGGGCAGCCGTTAAGTTTTAATGAATTTGCCAGAGATGTACAAGATACCTTGAATAAAGTATCTGAATACAAGATACAAATACCTTTTTAAATAAGTATTTCAGATACCAGATGCAAATACCTTTCTAAAATAGTATCTGAAATACAAGATACAAAATACGTATCTTGAAGATACTTTTTTATAGATAAAATACTTTTTACATAACTTTTTTATGAGTTTTTTTAAAGAGTAAATCGCGTTCATTTCGTATATTGGACAAACAACATTATACAGAGTGTCCGGGAAAGTTATAACATAATTTTAAGGGTGTATTTATTCATTGATCAATTTTATCGACGAAAACACCCCAAATGTGGGGTCGCAGCCTCACAGCCCCCCCCCCCCTCCGTATGATGTTTTTTTTTTGCAAAAGTCGTCCTCTCTTACTTTTAAATTCACAGTTAAAAATCTTAGGATCACAGAAGCTTCATTAAGTACTCGATCGAAGGCTAAGTAGTTAGGCTACCTAAGTTACTACCAAAATAACCAAGTATTGCCTTTAGTTTTTTTTTAATGTGGGTGAAACAAAAAAAAAATTCTTGCATTTTGTACGGTTTATCAAAGTTACCACAAAAAAATGCAGATACATTTTTTTATTTTTTGTGTTAGAGTTAGAGTGGCGCCACTGTTTGCGTAAAAGGACTCTTAATTTAGGTCTTGATCGAAGGCTAAGTAGGTAAGCTACCTAAATAACTAACAAATCAATTAAATATTGACTTTATTTTTTAATAAAAATGGGTTAAACTGAAATCTTAAATTAAAAGGTGAAAGCGAAGGGTCTTTTTGGTAGTTGATAATTTCTGAAGTAATAGTAATAGACGTAAAGAAATAAATCTAGTACCATTTCGGAGAACAACTCAAAAGCTAACAATAAAACACAAAAAATAAAAAAAGCATCTGCATATTTTTGTGGTAACTTTGAAAACCCGTAAAAAAATGCACAATTTTTTTTTTGTTTCAGCCACTTTAAAAAAAAAGTAAAGGCAATACTTGGTTATTTTGAAAAAATAAACTGATCATAGAATACACCCTTAAAATTATGTTATAACTTCTCCGACACCCTGTATAAAACAAGCTAGCACGCCGAACTTTGTACCGCCTTACAATGTTTACACAATGTTTGTGTTCGTTTGCATCGAATAGGCTCATAACTACCGGACCGTTTTATTTTTTCATCTTATGAATCCTACATTATCCCTGATGATAATAGTATAGAATATTCGCAAAAATTCAAAATAGCACAAGCAATAGTAGGTATCAAATATTACATAAAGAAATAAATAAATATTAACATTTACATAATTAAAGCCTAACCGTTATTTTGAATTCTTGGGAATATTTTTTATCTATAGTCTATTGAATAGACTCTATTCTATAGGCTTTGTTAATTAATCTATCTACTTCTACTATATATCTATGAAAATATATCGTGGTTCGGTGTACTTCAAGCTTCTAGTTTTAGTCTCGCTAAAATTTGATAACGGCCGGGACGATTTGATTTTGAAATGTTCGTTCTAGTCCAGGGAAGGTTTAAAAGGTGACAAAATATGGAAAACGGAGGGAAGTTAGTTACAACGACATTTAATTTTTTCCATATAAAATTGGTTGTGAGGCACGATACGAAGTTCGCCGAGAAAGCCAGTCAGGAATAATTCAGGATTCTAATGTTTTTTTTTTTAAATATTGGTCTAGTTAGTTATGGACAGAGTTTATTCGATACAAAGAAACAATATTTTTTTTCCTCTGAACAAGAAAAAATTAAAACGACATGCACAAACACACCCTCATAATCCAATCTAAAAGTATTTTGCAAACAAAGTATCTTCAAGATACTAAGATACCTATCAAAAGTATTTAAATACCAGATACAAAATACATTTTAAAAAAAGTATCTAGATACAAGATTGAAGATACGTATTTTGTATCTTGTATCTGTATTTAAGATACTTTTATCTTAGATAAGTCACATCTCTGGAATTTGCGTATGTATAAAACCAACTCCCACATCGTTATTCAACGTTTTTGGAAGACAGACACTGATTTTGTGTCTTAGGACATAACTTGACTAAAAGGCCAAAAATCAATACTTTCGCCAGAATAAATAAAAAACGCGAAAAAATTTGAATTTCGCGCCATACCGGGAGTTACCACCATAAGTACCTAAATCCAATATTAGGACGGGGTGCCAAGAAAACGGCTGCCTATCAATTTTTTTTTATTTTATTAAAGGCGGTGTCACGTGGCGACACGTACCCTCACGAGGTGGCAGCCACGGTGGCCAACACGATGTCGGAACTGAGAGTACCGAACCCTCACAGACTGGTCTGGCAGTCCAAGGTGGGGCCCTTGCCGTGGTTGCAGCCTTATACTGATGACAGTATTAAGGTAGGATTGATTGATTGATATGGTTTGTTTGTAAAAAAAAATAACCTTCGACGCAAAAAGGGAGGGGTGTAATAAGTTTTACGTGTATTTTTGTGTATCTTTCTGTAGTGTCATAAGTCGTAGCTCCCAAATGAATGAACCTAGTTTTTTGTTTTTCTTTTCTTGTAGTGCAATTCATGTGGATCATTAAATAATTTTGTTTTTTTTTTGTTTGTTTTAATAGATACAATATTATAAAGAGGAAAGATTTGTTTGTTTGTAACGAATAGGCTCCGGAAATACTGAACCGATTTGAATAATTCTTTCACTGGTAGGAAGCTACATTAACCCCGAGTGTCATAGGCTATATTAGTTTTTCAAAAAAATTAGGGATCCTTACCTAAACTCAAATAATGTAACCCAAGGTGTAATATTTTTTCCGTTGTTTACATATTTTGACAGGTGGTTTGTTGTTGTTGTTTGTTTTTTATTCGGCCATTCTGGGCGGTCAAAAGAACATTGTCTATAGAGCCAAGTCTTTTGTAGTATCTTATATTCTATGGCGTAACGAAGTAAGCCGGGAAAGCTCGTAATAGATAATTTTGTCCCGATTGTTCTTAGCCATGTTTCATTAAAATCTTTTCAGCCGTTTGAAGATCATCAGCACTTTTGTAGTTGATGAGGGGATCTAACTAGCGTCCGTTAAGAGAACAACAAAAAACAAAAGTTAAGTCGGATCGTTTCTCAATTTTGAAGTGAGACACAAAAGCGTTACAGCAGAGGAAAGAATGAAAGAGACCGAGAACTGTATATCTCTCTCTATCTCTCGCTCGCTCGCAGAAGTCGCTCCCCTCTCTACGGGCTGTGGCTTGGTCGACTGTCAGTCGGCCTTCGTTCTTATCGCGTGCCCTACTACACGTTCTCCTTTTTTAACCGACTTCAAAAAAGGAGGTTATCAGTTTGACCTGTATGTATGTATGTATGTCCGAGATTATCTCGAGTTTGGCTGAACCGATTTTGATGCGGTTTTCAGAAATGTATTTGTTACATTCAGGAGAAGGTTTTAGTACCAATTTTAACAGACTTCGAAAAAGAGGAAGTTCTCAGATTGTGTATGTGTCAGTTGGTTGAAGACGGGTCTCTTTTTGCAAAAAAAGAAATTATTTAATCAAATATGATTGTTGTTTGTTTTTCCAGGCATATGCTAAAAAAGGCATCAAGAACATGATCCTAGTGCCGATAGCGTTTGTGAACGAGCACATAGAGACTCTGCACGAGCTGGACATCGAGTACTGCCAGGAGGTGGCCGCCGAGGTGAGACCCTCACTAGGATAAACCTGTATTTGTTTAAGCTACAACGTGTTTTTAAATGACTTTTTATTTCAGTTTGACCAGTTATCAGTATGTATGTATGTTTTTTTTGTTGCCGCGATCATCTCGAGTTTGGCTGAACCGATTTTGATGCGGTTTTTAGAAAAGTATTTGTTACATTCAGAAAATGGTTTTAGTACCTATTTTACCGACTTGAGAAAAGAGAAAGTTCTCACTAGGATAAACCTGTATTTGTTTAAGCTACAACGTGTTTTTAACTGACTTTTTATATCAGTTTGACCAGTTATCAGTATGTATGTATGTTTTTTTTGTTGCCGCGATCATCTCGAGTTTGGCTGAACCGATTTTGATGCGGTTTTTAGAAAAGTATTTGTTACATTCAGAAAATGGTTTTAGTACCTATTTTACCGACTTGAGAAAAGAGAAAGTTCTCACTAGGATAAACCTGTATTTGTTTAAGCTACAACGTGTTTTTAACTGACTTTTTATTTCAGTTTGCTAAGTTATCAGTATGTATGTTTTTATTGTCCGCGATCATCTCGAGTTTGGCTGAACCGATTTTGATGCGGTTTTTAGAAAAGTATTTGTTACATTCAGAAAATGGTTTTAGTACCTATTTTACCGACTTGAGAAAAGAGAAAGTTCTCACTAGGATAAACCTGTATTTTTTTAAGCTACAACGTGCTTTTAACTGACTTTTTATATGAGTTTGCTAAGTTATCAGTATGTATGTATGTTTTTTTTTGTTGCCGCGATCATCTCGAGTTTGGCTGAACCGATTTTGATGCGGTTTTTAGAAAAGTATTTGTTACATTCAGAAAATGGTTTTAGTACCTATTTTACCGACTTGAGAAAAGAGAAAGTTCTCACTAGGATAAACCTGTATTTGTTTAAGCTACAACGTGTTTTTAACTGACTTTTTATTTCAGTTTGCTAAGTTATCAGTATGTATGTTTTTATTGTCCGCGATCATCTCGAGTTTGGCAGAACCGATTTTGATGCGGTTTTTAGAAAATTATTTGTTACATTCAGAAAATGGTTTTAGTACCTATTTTACCGACTTGAGAAAAGAGAAAGTTCTCAGTTAATGTTTTTTCTTTAAAACAATAGGCGGGAGTAAAACAAATAGAGAGAGCGGCAGCGCCGAACGATCATCCTACTTTCATATCGGCGATGGCGGACGTGGTGGCTACTCATTTGAAGAATGGACCCGCCGTTTCTAGGCAGTTTCTTAATAGGTAACTATTTAGATCTCTAGAGACATTTGACAGAGGAGGGCTCGTGTGGGGGCCTCTCCAGGCGACCATTGTCGTAAGGCAAGAGCCGCTTGGTGGCTCCCTAAACTACCTCGCCTAGAGCAGTATAGGATACTTTACCAAATAAGGCATCAATAGCACTTAGATTAAATAGTCTAACAGACAGGCTCTAGACAATCCCAATATATTTATTTTATTTTTTTGTTTTATTTTATTTATATACCAAATTTCATTTAAAACGGTTCATCAGTTTTGTCGAGTAAGCGAGACAGACAGATAGACTAACTTTTACATTTATAATATTAGTCATGATATAGTGATTGTGTGAATTTCTATTTGTAAAGTTGACTAGTAAATTATGATCTTTAAACTGTGATATACTGGGTGTTTCTGACAAGGCGACAATAAGTTAAGGAGTGAATTAGTTCACCTAGGTAGGTATGGTGAGCTGAAACACTCTTTTAATTTATAACTGACTTGTCAGAAACACGTTTTTTTAAAAAAAAAAAAAAAAAAACATTTCACCAGTAAGCTTAGCTAGACAATATCAACAAAATCTAAAAGTTTTTTTTTTTATATAACTTTAGTTTAGTTTTCTATACTTAAGCTAGCTGACCCGGCAAACGTTGTTTTGCCATATAAATAATTTTTAAGGGGTATGAAAAATAGAAGTTAGCCGATTCTCAGACCTATGAGAGGTTTTCAATTTGACAGCTCATAAGAAAAAAACAAGTTTCATTAAGCTGCTACTAGATGGCGCTCTGCCAGGAGCAATAGGTCAAGATGAAATGAATGATTCAATAGCTCAAAATGAAACATAAAAATTAAAATTTAACTGAGGCAGTGACGGGAGTAGGTGAAATTAAGATTTATACTTAGCAGCAAATGATCCAATCCAAAGATTCAGTCAATATTCGATTTCCCATTTCTCTTATATAGCTTAAGACACCGCCATCTACCGGCGTATTATGAAACTTTTTTTTTTTCTTTTCTGTCACTTTGAAAACCCCTCATTCAATTCAATTTTTGTTTTTTTGTCGCCTGTTGCCTTGCGGCAAATTCTGCCAGTGTCAGTGTAAGGTTCAACATGGCATGATCCAAATAGATAGTACGTAGATTTAAAAAAGAGAAGAATTGTGACCTTACTTTGGCCGGGGTTAGTATAATCATCTGAAACGGACACAACGCAATACACTTAGTAATATATACATGCAACACGAAAACATAAAACACATATAGCATTACAGCTTGATATTATTTACACGTATATATTTCACTAGAGGCTGCCCCGCGGTATTTCCCGCGCAGATTTCTCATAAACACAAAATCCCGTTTTCTCCCGTTCCCATGGGAATTTCGGGAAATCCTTTCTTAGTGCTCACCTACACTCCCTAAGGAACCTACATGCCAAATTTCAGCTTTGTACGCCCAGTAGTTTCGGCTCTGCGTTGTCTGTCAGTCAGTCAGTCAGTCAGTCAGTCAGTCAGTCAGTCAGTCAGTAACGGAAGAGTTTTATATATATAGATTATAATCTCTAGAAGTTCAGGAGTCAAGCCGTTTCGCAAGATAATGTTTTGTTTAAATATTTCAGATGTCCCCACTGCGTTAGCGAGCGTTGCGAGAGCTCGAAGAATTTCTTCAAGACATTCTGTTCAGACACGGGAAAAGACGCCATTTTGAATCCAGTTTAGAATATTAAATCACTAGCTGACTCGGCGAACTTCGTGCCGTCCTGTATTCTGAATTTTTGAGAATATTCTTTAGTCTATGTCACCCGGGGATAGTGTAGCTTCCCAACAGTGAAAGAAGTTTTCAAATCGGTTCAGTACTTTCAGAGCCTATTCAATGCAAACAAACATACAATCAAATCTTTCCTCTTTATAATATTAGTGTACATTATACAGAATGTTTCTGTTAAGGCGGTAAGAAATTACAGGAGGGATTCAGCTCACCATACCTAACAACTTTCCCAAAGCAACATGGGTCGGAATCTCTAAACAAAAATCAGCTGTCCCGTACATTGACTCCGTCAGCTGATCGAACCAATGTATGGAACAGCTGTTTTTTTTTTTTTAGTTTGAGACCCATGTTACTATGAGAATGCTTGGTTTTCAATTTGACATCTCAGAAAAAAAAAAAAAAGTTTTAATACGCCGCTATCAGATGGCGCTTTGCAAAAGCTAAAGGTCAGATTGAAATGAATCATTGAAAGCTCAAAATAAAATTGAACCTCGTCACGCGTCAGTCAAATAGTTTTTGTTTTGTTTTGGTTTAAAATTTTAATTTGAACTGATTTGAATTACTTACCTATGTCTATTTATGTAGACAACGACATCTACGAGCGTATTACGAATTTTTTTTATTTTTTTAATGTCACTTTGAAAACCCCTCATTACTAAACGGTTATAATTTTTTTTTGTTTTATTATTTTATGTTTTTTTGTATTTACTACACACATTGTAGTAGACTGATTGATTGTTTGAGACTGAAGCCTCAATCCATTTTTTTTGTTGTATATAAGACTTTATTGTATTGCGTTTTTGTAATGTAAATAGGTTTTTAAGCTATTATTAAATATATTTTTATTTGGAATTAACATTTTACTGTGTTTTTCTTGAATTCTGAGACCCAGTGTTTAATAAACATTTTAATCTGGTCTCTAAATTATATGGCATAGAGTTCAAAATGGGGTTTAAAACGAAAATAACACTAACAGCCTCTTGCGCGAAATTCATTATTTATTCCCCAGTATATAAATCAAAGGCTGACATATTCCCCTTAAGGGGCGAAACTAGCGCCACTTCGATAAATAATCAATATCTTCTAAACCATGGCCGAAATCAAAAATATGCGTCTTTGACTCCCTAGATAATCTTGCTCAGAATTTTTAGGCCCTTTTGTGTGGCTTTCAGGTTCAAAATCTAAGGTAGGTATTATACATACATACTGTTTGTTGCCAAAACTGGCCACTTTTAGTATCAAAAGCGTATATTTCTCAGATCATTTTCCTATAAGCAGACAGAACAGAGCCTTAAACAACTCTAAGCAAGATTATCTAGGGCGTTATTGACGCATATTTTTAATTTCGGCCATGGTTTAGAAGATAATAACTATTTATCGAAGTGGCGCTAGTATCGCACGGATCGCACCCAAATGCCCCTAAATAGACATATTTTAATAATACAGCAATAGATCCACAGCTCACATTGTTATACTGTCGATATAATCGCTGCGCCTTCGTAGATGTAACATCATAGAAAATTTTTACTCTGTAGAAGCTGATACTTAGGCTACGAACGCACAGGCGGTTTTTTGCCGCGCGGATTTTATGTAACATACTGAATCCTATGGAAGTGTGCGCACCAGCGGATAAAAAACCGTAAAAACACGCTTGTGCGTTCGAGGCCTATGAATAAGGTTGAAAATTAAATAACAAACTTTGAACCGCGCGGAAATAAAACCGCCTGTGCGTTCGTAGCCTTAGCGCTAAAACAGACTACGCCGCCGCACCGCACTGTTCACACAGCTCCTACCGCGCCGCCGCCGCGCCCCCGCCGCGCAATCAATATAACACCATGGACCCTATTATCACGAGAGGACTGTTAATGGCCAAACAAAATCGCGTAATTCGCAAGATAAAACAAATGCGCCATCTAGTCGCTAAGGGCAAAAACATTTTGCAAAATAGTTTCCCACCTCCTCAACCTTTTTTTTTTTTAACTAGGGGAAATGCCTATCGCATTTGGGGTATGTGGAGCTCACACCCACTAAAACCCCCCGGCGGCCGTCTTGGCGCTTTTGGGAAGAACCCCGGGAACCACGCATTATTGGTGTCCGAAGTCCTTCCTACGCTCAGCTACTATCAGCTTCGTGCTCGGTGAGGGCATATTGTTCCCTCCTCCCCCCGTCTTGCCTTTGGAGCTGCGGCGGCACAGTGCCACAAGCTGTGCCGCCGCCCATCTCAGGGCCCTTTGATGAGTGTCTCGGGCCCCCGCCCTTCACACCCACGACCCCAAAGATCCCTTTTATTCGCCTCTTACGACAGGCAGGGCATACCGTAGACCTATTCTTACGCCCTGACCTACAGGGCTTACCACCTCCACAACCTGCGGCGCCACTTTCTATGCGACAAATAACCGAGAAACAGAGCTTTCTTGCGAATTACGCGATTTTGATGGCCATGAACAGTCCTCTTGTGGTAATTAGGTCCTTATTAACACATTGCTAGTTCTAAACATCGTGTAGGTACAGTGGCGGACACGATCGGCGTAACACTTCCGGTTTTTCGGTATTGCAAAATAGCTCTTGTTCTTTGGTAATACAGTCTAGGGCTGACGAATCCATAGACAAATCTGTTACGGCCTCCTAGTCCGTGACTGTACTACCTAACGGTACTACTACAATAATGTATCGCGAGCTAGAACATGCAGCATGCATTACCACTACTTACCAGAGTACCAGTCCAGGGCGTAAACCAACCCACAACACACAACCACCACCATTACGATTACCACAGAACCAGTACCAGGGAAAGAGAAATAAGAACACAACTTTATTAAGAAAACACACGGAACCAAGATCAATTCAACCCAGAAACATAAGAAGAAGTCGTCCTGAAAAGGACAAACCAGTGATCTTTCTCCGATGAAACAAGAGATGGTCGTCCTGAGAAGGACGGTTTGCTGCACGTGTTGCGCGAGCGAGCGCAGCCGCCGAAAGAAGCCGAAATCAAGGAACATACCTACTCTAAGGAGGCCGAAATACTGGACTGGAGCGCTCACGCTTAGTATATTTAACTACGACGCAGCAACCGCGCCCCCTGCCGGATTGATTCCACGTGGCCTAGCGGAGCCGCGCGGAAACTATCGCGCCATTATTTTAAACACACTCTCTCATTGGTTCTTGTAATTTAAAAACTGTTTCCTATTTGATGTACATACTTTTACTTTCTGTTAACTTTTTTGTATAAAATGATCTGCTTTTTGTAAATAAAATTATTCACTCATCCTGCTTCTACAACTTAACTACTGAAGTTTTATTTAGCACGAACACTCGCTAAAATCGCACGTGACGTCAGCGCGGCGGCGGTGCGGCGGTGGCATCGTCTGTTCGAGCGCTTATGGCTTGCCACCTTGCCACACTTTTAACTGAAGGATGACATCGATGCAAATGATGTCACGATGTCACAATAACAAAACGAAACTATCTGAACTAAATAAATAAATAATGCTATGCACAGCACGTAAGAAACGAACGGACATACTGACCAACTTTATGTAATAGTACGTGAATTATACTTAGGTATAGTTTGTTTAGAAATTATATTAGTAGGTACTTACTGACTGTGGTACTAGTCGACCAGGCGAACTTCGTACTGCCTTACCTAAAACTATGTTGTGCATTATTATATACTTACATATAAACCTTCCTCTTGATATCAATATATATAAAACTCTTCCGTTACTGACTGACTGACTGACTGACAGACAACGCAGAGCCGAAACTACTGGGCGTTCAAAGCTGAAATATGGCATGTAGGTTCCTTAGGGAGTGTAGGTGTGCACTAAGAAAGGATTTCCCGAAATTCCCACAGGAACGGGAAAAAAAACGGGATTTTTGTTTTTATGAGAAATCTGCGCGGGAAATACCGCGGGGCAGCCTCTAGTGGAGAGATAAATTGTAAAGTAGAGTTTGTTACCCCTTTCTCCTGTACGCTGTAAATCATTGCGAAAGGGAGTAGAATCATTTGACAGAGGAGTGCTCGTTTGGGGGTCTCTCCAGGCGACTATTGTCGTAAGGCAAGAGCCGCTTGGTGGGCACCCTGAACTACCTCGCCTCTCACAGTATATAGGATACTTTACCAATCAACAGCAATCAGATTAGATGTAGTCTAATTGACTTTCAATAAGTGATATCTGGTATCCTATATTGAATAAAGAATTTTGATTTCATTTGATATCATTTTTCATTTTCTTTTTTTATTTTTTTTTATTCAGTACTACTTACCTACCTACATCGGACAAAGAGTTAACCCTTTAATTGAAAAGCTTTTTTTCGCAAAAGTCGCATTGACAGTGATGCTACATAAAAAGTTAAAAAACTTTAGTTTATCGATCGATTCGTTTCAAATTCACTTTTTTAACTTGAAATAAGTCGCTCGTAATAATGTAAAATAACAAAATAGATGAGTTAAGAAAGCGTCACTTGAAGCGAGTCGTAAGCGTGAAAGTAAAGAATAAAATATTATGAAACTGCTGTTAAATAACACGAATAATCGTATCACGTGCTATGCCGAAAATTCGCAAGTAAAGAATTTCATTATATTTACTGCTTTCTGAGTGCTTAGGTAAAAAAAAAAATCTTTTTTTTTACCTAAGCGCATTTTTTTAATAAAAATTGTTGTTGTACAGTGGCGGACTAGGAGGCCGTAACAGATTTGTCTATGTTTTCGTCAACCCTAAACTGTATTACCAAAGAACAAAAGCTAATTGGCAATACAGAAAAACCGGAAGTGTTACGCCGACCGTGTCCGCCACTGTACATTTGTATAGGCGCGTGGTAGCGGCATAAAATATGGTGGTTCATAATTATTCTCTCATGGTTGTCGTAAAAGAAAACTAAGTGAATAGCCGAATGATATGGAGGCCTGCGTTGAAATGTAGAAAGAAAAATTTAGACATCCATATGGCGATCATCAACTCAACAATGTTTTTTCTTATTATGGTCTGTTGGGGAGGCTCATGTCCAGCAGTGGACTTAAATCCGTAAATTTTCCATATTGTGTTGCCAATTTTTTATTTTCTTAATTTTTTTGCCACACTGTATGTAGGTAAGAACTTACATGTACCACCAGAGTATATAATACTTCATGTACCTATATTATATACTCGCATAATTTTATAAATGTTATTCGCAATATTATTCAAAAGCTTGTCCAATGAAGCCTTGAAATTTATCATTTGATTAATTTTGAGTGGGAAGTATTTATTGACTGCTTGTTGAATCAAAATTAAATTTTCCTTTGCAGCAAATATTATTAAATAAATTTCCAGTAATCTCTTTCAATTTTAACTTTCCGAGCAGATTTGCTCCTTTGAAATGAATTCGAAATGTTCATTTTTATGGTTTCTGTGGAATTTATTTAATTTCTTGCGCTCCTACACCATTGAAACCTTAATTACAAATTTAGCTGTTTCTTTCTATCGGCGTTATTAGGTATGTTTATGGTATTAGGTATGTATTTTTCTATCTATAAATTGTTTATTTCTATCTAGCGGTTAGGGTCTTATACTTAGTTATTAATTAATAAACGCAAGATTTTAAATATAAGTAATTCAAACTATTTTAACGTCACTGAAATCGTAACCACGTACAGTGGCGGTCTACGAGGGCGTAACAGATTTGTCTATGGTCTCGTGCGCCCTAGACTGTATTACCAAAGAACCAAAGCTATTTTGCAATACAGAAAAACCGGAAGTGTTACACCACCTAGACCACCTCTGTACAACGTGTCTTGTTAGCGGGCTATAAACATTAATCCAATCTAACTTCCCAGACTTTATGCCGACCGACCCTTATAATCTCTAGTTGTTCAAGAGTGAACCCATTATAATTTTTGGTGAACCCATTTTTCTATTATGTACATATATTCTATTCATAGATAACCTTTTTCGTGAACTTGACATTGGCAAAATATTCCAGTAGTAATTTAAGTAATAGCACAATACTAATAACATAACTTAACATAACTTAAATATTTTTTAAAAAAGAAAAAGGCAGTTAGTATACCCATACAAAGAAAGTTATCAAATAACTAGAACTTGAACCATTTATGTCAATTATCATGACAAAACTTAATAAAGTTAGGTATCCAATTAATTCATTTTGAAGGTTTCCTTAGAAACCAGAATGTAATAAAAACAAAAATCAGCTGATATAGCTGGCATCGCTCAATACGAGGATACTGCAATTTTGTGCGGGTTATCTTTATGTTTTGTCCCTATCACTCATAAGGTAACCGGCTGACGATAGAAAGAAACGTCCTATTTTCCCCCAGCCTTTAAAATGGTGGGTTTGGATCGTGCACGGACGAACAAAATGAAAACTTAATTTAATTGTAGTTTGCCTAAAGACACCGCTGCGTTGCGACGTGTCCGAAATTTAACTCATAAAATGACAAATATGCTTGACTTATAATGTAAACAAACATTTATATTTTTCTTTTGTGTAAATATTTACTCTAAAATGTCGCGATTATTGAATTCCAGTGGTACTGCTGTGCTTATAGTGTTGATTTTTGTGTTCCATTGTGTTTTGGGCGTGTTTGAAACAAATTTGACACCCCAGGAGCATCAGCATGTCCATTGTAATCATGAGCATCCTAAAGAAGACGAGGTTAGTCTACGTTTTTATTAAAAAATCCGATTTTAAACACAAAAATCTGCTAAATGGTTAACAGTTTTGAGGTTATGTTTTATTTCCAGCTCAAAATAAAAACAAACACATTCAACAATAATAATTGAATCAGAAATAATTTTGTTAATCAATTCACAGATGATAATTTTTTATACTGTCTTACTGTATTTAAGCTTAAATTTATGTTGTTTTTTTCTTACAATTACCTACCTCTACCTACGTGTTTGCACTACCTACTGTTTGTATGAAATTTAATTATTGTTCTGTTTTCATGCTTTCTGACCACTACCTAGTTGAATGTGTTTGATCCACATTAATGTTTAGTGAAGTGTTAAATTTCAGTGCATTAACCTTTTTTTCCTGAATTCCTAACTATAATTATTTATTATTTTATGGGCGAACGATTACGATAACTTCAGTACTAATCTGAATTTAATCCTAAAAATAGTGATTTTTCTAAAATTGTCCATTGCAAATATAAATAAAAAAAAAATACCCAATAAATAATTTTATTATAATAATAATCACACCAAGCCACAAACGCGACAAGTTAAGGGTTAAAAACATTTTGACAGTTTTGGATTTTGGAAAACAAATGACAAACTTTTTTTTTTCTTATTATTATTTTTTTTTAGCAGATCCACTGCATAGCAAAGGTCTATTCTTATCTGCGGATCCTAGAAATATTTGAAGGTTGGTTAATTAGAATGAATAATATAAAATACTTACCTAATTATTATTTAAACGGTTGATCACGTAAAAACGTGCAGCAAACAACCAAGAGATGAACCGAAGATGAAATTAAACAGAATTATATATTTCGGCTTTAAATTATAAATACATTTGAGTGCAATGGGCGGCTTTGTATCCTCAAGTGAATAAAAAATGCCTTTAATTGCTGTTATATCACCTTTAATTGCTGTAATACATAATCGCTCATTAAATGTATAATTAAGTTATTGATTAGGCAGATTTCCCTAATCAGACAACACGCGTCTCGATCTCTAGTGTTAGTTTTAGAAACAAATCGATCGAATAAAGAAACCTCTTTTTCTTCTTCAAATTTAAGAGCTAGGCTCTTGTTGGTGGAGCGTCTTCCACAGCTCCCGTTTCCCCGCCAGCTGCTTGACCTCTTGATACGACACGACCCCTATCTTTTCCTTTATTTGATCAAACTAACTCCGTCGTGGTCGTCCCCTCTCTCTTCTTCACTCTTCTTGCCTTCAATAATGTTGTTGATGAAGGTGTCATGTCGTATCAGATGTACAATCATCTTGGTCCCATCTCGTCTCAATTGTCTTTAACACATTCCTTTTCTCCTTCACTCTTCTCAGCACTTCCTCATTGGTAAAGTAACTCTGGATAACGTAAAACGAGAAAATTTTAATATTTTTTTTTCCCCAAATCACAGTTAGTGAATATAATAAAGCAAAGTGAGCACACAAAAGTTAACGTGAAAATTCCCAAACAAACGCACAAACGAACATTGCAGGAGTGCAATTGCAGTTCATTACTTTTTTGTCCACTATACTTGAAATATTTTAAAATAAAAACTAACCAAGGTATAGTCAAAATACTCCAGCTTTTGCTTTAGCTATGTACTTAACTAACTATTAAATAATTTAATAAACTTGATAAGATTTCCAGTTTATTTATAAGTTTTCACTTAATTGTCAACTGCCAAGTTTAAAATTAATTGCTTTGGACAAGAAAGGGGCGGGAGAAAATCTGTAATTTAAACATTGTTTTGCTTTCATTTTCAATGGGTAAATATTATTTTGAGTTCTTATATATATGATTTATAATGTAGAAAACTATATTTATTTCATTCTAAATTTATTTAGGGTGTTTTAAAGACAGTTCAGAGTGCTGAGGGCTGAGGCTTAAAGTCTCGCAAGGGTACAGAATTTGGACTCATTTCCTGAAAGGTTAACTTAATGAACATGAACTCAGTAAGTAAGTCGATTTTATATTATCATTATTTTTATTAAACAAAGGCAGTTATTAAATTTATGTTAAAGTATCAATAAAGCTATTTAATAAAAACGATTACTTAGGTATTTTTTATAGCATTGAGAACTAGGAAGTGTCTAAAATGGTCAAACAAGTCGTGATGGCGTGATAATATGCTACTATACTATACTAATGGCTTTTGTTTTGCGTTTTATTACTTAGTATTCAATGAAATAAAATACTAGTATATATCGATGTATTCACTTCTCTAAATATAAAGCAAAAATAGCAATGCTACTGAAAGACAAAAATATATTAACCGAAGGTCTCAAAAAAAAAACATGTAAGTAAGTATATTTTTTCCTTGTGGATTGAATAAAAAAATTAAACAAGTGAGTCAGTTACCTAATAATTAAGTTAAACGTAGGGTTTGAAACAGAGGGGCGTGAAAAGGGCAAAAAATACAGTTATAGGATGTGGTGTAATTTTTTTCTTTCTAATTGCCTTTATAGTAAGTAAAGGTTATACATTTTAATTGAAGAGGTTTTTCTGCTACTAGCGAAGCAAGAAACTAGATCACGAAAATGAAGCTATGATCTCGTTTCTTTTACCATCTTAAGGGTTAAACGAATGGGTAGTAGAACGTCGAACGCGGCTGTGAGATTAGCTTTTTCTTAGTAAAAGTAAGTAAGTAAAAATAAAATTTATTGAAAAAAACAAAAACAATTTACTTTTACAAGTACTTATCGGTAGGTATGCAAAAAAAACATAGTTTTCCATTTATATATGTATTTTCTCTTAACAACGTTGCCGGTCGCACTTGTTCAAGAGTGAACTGTTTGATCACGTTTGCGAAATTCACTTACTTCCCTTCAAAATACTTTAAACTGAAGATAGCTGGTAAGTACTTACTAAGGGGTTTTAAACAAGTTATGTAAGTACCTAGGTACTAAATTCTAATAATACCCCTGAGCCAGACGCCCTCGATCTTTCTTACCTAAAGTTAAGCATTACAGGTAAAATAAATAGCAGTATTAAAAAGAAAAAAAAACTAAAGAAAGATACTAAAGTAAGCTATTTTTACCTCGAAGGCCAAAGAAACTAGAAACGCGAGAATCGCAATGAACTTGCTCGACCCTAAAGCGTACTGGCTGTTGCAAAATGTTTTTTATTTTTTATTTTAATTCAAATTAATTTATTCTATAGTATGGGAAACAAGGCTGCATTCACGTTCAAAGCTGGTTAAAAAGCGCTTATTGGCGCCAGCTTTGTACGTGAATGCACCCTAGAGATACGAGATAGTACTTAACTATGCATTGTGTTCTAATGTATTATGTTCTAATGTATTATTATAATATCTATACCAATTTACAAAGTGGAACGATAAGATTGTTTGTTTTCATTGATAGGCTCCGGAAATACAGTGGCGGACACGGTCGGCGTAACACTTCCAGTTTTTCTGTATTGCAAAATGGCTCTTGTTCTTTGGTAATACAGTCTAGGGCTGATGAAACCATAGACAAATCTGTTACGGCCTCCTAGTCCGCCACTGTACCTATACTAAACCTATTAACAAAAAAAAATAACTGGACTATTCTAATTATTACAGGAATAATCTAAGCGCAAGTCCTCGCACTTGGCCGTTTATTTATATACTGGGTGTTTCTGACAAGGCGGTAATAAATCAAGGGAGAGATTCAGCTCACCATATCCAACAACTTTCCCAAAGCAACATGGGTCGAAATCTCAAAACAATAATCAGCTGTCCCGTACAATGACCCCGTCAGCTGATCGAACCAATGTATGGAACAGCTGTTTTTTTTTTTGAGATATACTCTGTGGTTATGGTGAGCAGAACCCCTTCTTTTATTGATTACCGCCTTGTCAGAAACACCCAATATATTCTACATTAAACATTTATTGTTGTCCGTTTGTATTGATAAAACTCGATTTCTGTTTGGCAGATAAAGCTGAATGGCTTATTTTGGTTTTGAATTTATTGTCATAGACGGGAAGCTTAAAACGGTGAGAAAATTAAAGAAATCACTTTTCAATGGACGAATTCGCATGCACAAAGCTAGTAGAAGATATCTTTTTTATTGTTATTAATTATGGTCTCGTTACAGAGGCTACACATAGCCCATGGCCCTAAAAGGACAGTGGGGTTGAAAAGCAGAAAACTTGCAATCGGGACCGGTCGGTCTCGCCTGGCCTCTGGCTGGAGTAACGACCTCAGAGCCTTGCAGCAAGCGGTGTAAAGTTTAGGGCTAAAGGAGCGATAATCCTGATAAAAAATCATAACTTTTGTGACAAATTTTAACCTTTTGAGCCAGTTTACAGCGATGCTAGTGCCATTCGCGAAAAAAATATATATCTTCTAAACTAAGGCAAATAGCAAAAATGTGGCACAGTATGGCACTAGATAATCATGCTTCGTATTTTTTGAGCACAGTAAAGTAGTCATAAGTAAAAAAAAACAAAATCTACAGATTGTTGCCAAAAGTGACTGTTTTTAGCAACGAAATCCCCACGGGAACGGGAAAAAACGGGATTTTTGTGTTTATGAGAAATCTGCGCGGGTGAAACCGCGGGGCAGCTTCTAGTATTACATAAAATTAAAGAAGAACATACAGATTAAACTAATTAACAGATTTACACACACAGTGTAAGGCACGGTGGCGCATATCACAACCGAAATAGGCTCCGACTCAGCATAATGTCACAGAAACCTGTGACGCTGGTATTCTGCCGGTACCTTCCGAGAGAGGGACAGACATAGACCTTACCCCCCACAGATGGTCACAAGGACAAACATTTGAAGAGATGCAACCTCCCAAGCAGGGAGGGATATTATATATTAATCATGGATTAGATCTCATCGCTGAATACCTCGCGCTCACCCGAGCGCGGGATCGCGTTGCACGCCATTTTGTTGTTTTTTTTTTCACTTTTTTTTACGTAATCTTTTGCAAAGTTCATTAGATTTAGATTCAGCTTTATAAAAAAAAAAAAAATAGTGAATTGAATGATTTCTTTATCGAACTAAAACACAAGAAACTAAAAAGTAGTCTTACTTTTTAGTTTCTAAATGACGATCTTATCGCTTTTAGAGATTGTCGCACAATATGTAGAGAAATGTTGCATTGACGGATGGTTTGGTTGGTGTTTTATGTGTATCGGGTACTAATTATAACATTCTAATGCGTTTTTTTATAAATTATAAAAATAATATATAAATAAAAATATATTCAATACTAGCTGTCCCGGCTAACTTCGTATAGCGCCTTACTGTTTAATAAGAAAAATAAATTGTTACTTTTACTAACCGCTTATCAACTTTTTACACCTTTTAAACCTTCCCTGGACTACTACGAACATTTCATACTCAAAATCAGCTAAATCGGCCCGGCCGTTCTCGAGTTTTAGCGAGACTAACGAAACACGATTCATTTTTGTATAAGTATATATAGTAGATAGAGTAATATAAGGTACCTTTTTTTAAGTATCCTATATACACAAGAGAAGACATGCTTCAGGGCGCCCACCATAGCCCAGAATTATATAATGCCATAGCAGCAGCACAGATTAAAATAATCCATGTATGGACGGCTCCGCTCAGGCAAACGAATGTTGGCCTTGCCTTACGACAATGGAGTCGCCTGGAGATGCCCCCATTTTCTACTTCTTCTTGCGTCCCTCATCCATGTAGTCATTCAAATGTACCTACTTACATACCTTTACAGCATATATACTGAGACATAACAAGCAGAACCCCTTGCTTATATTTGTATCGCTTCACCTATCGTGTAAGTTATTTTGTTTTTTTTTTTTTGCTGTAGATGTAGGAATGTGTAAAGAAACGGCCAAGTGCGAGGGCTCGCGCTTTGAAGGTGCCGGAAGAAAGTTATCGAGTCAAATTGGCTAGCTTTAGTACAGTTTTCAGTATATTTTGTTATTTTTCTACATGAAATGAAGTTGCGACTGCTAATTACCTATTTGGTACCCGTTAACCGCGTCGGTTTCTTAGTAGAGTCACGAAAATTTTTTTTTGCATAAAATTCTAAGTTTTTGTTTTTTTTAAGTTTATAATATTTGTTAGTAATTCTTTGGAGAATCAGAAAAATCTCTATAGCAAAAATTTTATTTACATTCATTGAGCCGTTTCGGAGTTATGTGCCGTTGACAGACAGACGGACGGATGGACGTACGGATGCAAATAGTCAAATTAATATGGTCCGGGGACGAGTACCCGGCACCGGAAAATTCTATGGCAAAGGGTTCAAAACATGTTTTAAACCATAGTAAAAAATACATAATGGTTATTGAATTGTATTATTTATTCTGCAAAAAGCGGGACCAGGGGGTCAAGTATCTCTAGAAACTAGAAACGATCGACTCGTAATTAATAATAATAATAATAACACATCACACTCAGAGCCCCTAACTAGAAAGAACCTGTATCTAGGGTGCCCGAAACACACACACAGAGACAAACATCACACCCAGACCGGAAACAAACATCGATATTCATTATATCAATATTTGCCCCGCCCGGGAATCGAACCCGGGTGCACACGCTTCTCAGTTCACATCACTGCCAACTGAGCTACGGAGCAGTCTTTGTCTTGTTAGCTACTTCGTTAACCATTGCCGCTTTAACAAATGCAATTCTGTTGCACGCACAGAGAAAACAGCAATGGTTAATGAAGTTGATAACAAGACAATTACGAGTCTATCGTTTTTAGTTAAGAAACTTGATCCCCTGGGGGTCCGGGGGATTAAGAAACTTAAAGCTTAAATTTTGTTACCTCTCGTTATTTTCGCTGCGCCTCGCCTCATGTGCGTTGGGCCTTAATGTTACTTAGCAATAGGTATTTAAATGTGCATTATTTATTAGTGACAGAAGAACAGCGTGAAGTATGACAAACATAATTATTCATGGTCATTAAGTAACTTCATTATATAGATTTAAAATAATGTTTTTAGTAGACATTTGCATGCTTGTCGAGTCAATACCTTCTTTTGACAATCTTTTTCACAAATCGTGCATTTAATAAGGCTCGATTATTGTTTTAACGTTGGTTCCGAAACCACGTGTTTTGTTAGTGGGCTTTAAAACAATAATCCTAGACAAACAAAGAATAAACTACAGAAGACTTGATTATTAAGAAATATACTACTGAATACTTGGCTGTATGGACTAAGTTCCTTTGCCTGCCCAAATCTAATATAGCTTATGACACTCGGGGTTAATGTAGCTTCCTACCAGTGAAAGAATTTTTCAAATCGGTTCAGTATTTCCGGAGCCTATTCGTTACAAACAAACAAACAAATCTTTCCTCTTTATAATATTAGTATACCTAGTTAATAAAAAGTTTTATTTTCACACTTTGGAGAGCTACTCCCAGCTCCAACTCGACCGTAAATGTTAGCCTTAGTATACACATAAACAAAGAAACATAATACTAGTTCGACTACCACCTGCGTGGTAAATCTGCTGGACATAGGCCTTTTTTTTGTAACGGGGGGAAATGTCTATCGCATACTTCCGACGCTCTCCCGAGCGTCGAGGGTATGTGAACTTACACCCACTAAAACCCCCCGGCGGCCGCCTTGGCGCTTTTGGGAAGAACCCCGCGAACCATACATTATAGCGTTCAAAGTCCTTCCCACGCTCAGCTGCTATCAGCTTCGTGCTCGGGGAGGGCATATTGTTCCCTCCTTTGGAGCTGCGGCGGCACAGTGCCACAAGCTGTGCCCATCTCAGGGCCGTTTGATGAGTGTGACTCACGACCCCAAATACCACTTCTAGTCGCCTCTTACGACAGTCAGGGCATCCCGTAGACCTATTATCACGCCCGGACCTACAGGGCTTTGGACATAGGCCTACCTCTAGACCGAGCATTGTAGTTGGGTTTTACACCACGCTTGGCAGGCGGGTTGGCGATCGCAGTGTGGCTCTTCAAGTATTTCAACGAAGGACGCTGCTGCCCGTCGTCCCGCATTTTGAATCTTATGACGCTGTATGAGTTTTTAAGGCTTTTTAAATCAAGTAATTCTCTTAATCTTTAACTGAACCCGTTGTCTGTGAGAGTCCGCCACTGCCGACCAAAATCGCGGACAACAGACAACGGGATAAAGATCTGGAATTTTAACATAACGTCTTTGAGGATATATAACAAAGTTTTTTAAAATTGAAAAACACTTTTGGAATAAAAAAACCTCGATACATTATTTCGTCAAAGATATTCCAAAAAACGGGAATAGCTAGTTCTTCGAAATTACTAACTAGTTTTTGTTGAAACTACATAGGAATAATGATAATAAAGTAAATTAAATTCTGGTAATTTAAATTTGATTTAAAAGTTATAATTAAAATTTTTTTGAATATTTATTACTTTTTCGAATAAAACGTTGTAACCGATGTGGGCGACTGACATATGACTGTCCTATTCCCTCAGTATGTTTGAGGGAAAAGGACAACCTTTGATCCTCGGTCGTTTGATTTATTTTGCGTATATTGTCTTAACTCAGAACGTCTTAAAATAGGCAAAAATTGCTTATTATCATTTCTGAACTCGGCGGTTAGTGTTGCGACACCTCGCCACCATTTCAGTTCGGAATTGAAACAGAACAACGCAACTTGACCTTCACAGAGCGGTCTAATCAAACGAGAAAAAAATAACTATGATGCTGCAGTCACACTCTTGACTGGCATCAGGCCTGCGCGCTCTGTAGGTTTATTAAAAAGGTATTATAAAAAAAAAGGTTTTTTAATTTCATGTAGGCTAATGTAGGTATAAAGTTTAATTTCATAGAAGAAAATATACTCACTCCTTTTTTAAGTTCTATGGCTTCTTCCTCTACTTTCGTCATCATTTACACTATCGTAAGTTTCATGATCCTTACCGATTTGGTGGATGAACTTATGATTTTGCGCAGTGACACTGCTGTGTACCAATGAGAGGTTTTCAATTTGACAGCTCAGAAGAAAAAAACAAGTTTTATTACGCTGCTATCAGCCCTGCCCTGGGGACCTGCTGTTCAGGCTTGTCCTATGACAGGCTCCAGTCTCTTATCCAAAATTTTTATTTATAACTGTACAAGTAAAAAACTTTAATGATTTTCGCCGTAAAACCATTTATTGAAATAAAAGTAAAAAATTGAACTGTCCACGCAGGGAACCAAAAAGGAAGAGAAAAAATATGGCGGACAATGTTGCCAATAAATAAAAATTTACACAACCTAAAAGTGTTGCTACTTAATTCACTAAATTAAATTTTTATGTTAAATTATTTATTTAACAATAACATTTTATGTTGTACAGTTGCGGACTAGGAGGCCGTAACAGATTTGTCTATGGTTTCGTCAGCCCTAGACTGTATTACCAAAGAACAAGTGCTATTTTGCAATACAAGAAAACCGGAAGTGTTACGCCGACCGTGTCCGCCACTGTCTGTACCTATCTCTGTTTTATAATGTGTGCACATGTTTAAGAGAAAATAAATAAGTTTTATTATATTATATTATTTATTATCAGATGGCGCGATGCCAGGAGCAATAGTTCAAGATTAAATTAATGATTGAATAGCTCGAACATAAAAACTGAAATTTAACTGAGGCAGTGACGAAGTGGGTGGAATTAAGATTTATACTTAGCAGAAAATGATCCAATCCAAAGAGTCAGTCAATACTCGATCTCGCATCTCTCTGATATTGCTGTAGACACCGCCATCTACGGGCGTATTATGACAATTTTTTTTCTATTCTGTCACTTTGAAAACCCCTCATTCTGTACAAGGTTCTAGCTAGTGCGTGCGGTCGAGAGTATGGCAGCGGCATGAGAATTTAATGCTAATGAAGTGCTCTTTTTACATCGAAACTAGTTTTTTTTACGTTTGCACTAACATAACAGGTGTGATGTGTGTGTTTATAAATCTGCAGATCGCAAAATGATTCAAACGTTAAAAAATATTATTTTATTATTATTAATATTATAATATCTACTATCTATTTACTTCTACTGTTTACAATTTACTTTTACTATATAGGTATATATTAATGAATCGTGGTTCGTTAGTCTCGCTAAATCACGAAAACTGCCGGGCCGATTTAGCTGATTTTGGTTTTGAAATGTTCGTAGTAATCCAGGAATGGTTTAAAAGGTGACAAATACTTACGGAAAATTGCAGGGGAAGTTAGTAAAACAACAATAAATTTTTTCCATAGTAAATCGTAAGGCGCGATGCGAAGTTTGCCGGGACAGCTAGTTTATAATGAATTTCATTCTTCCAGCTGCCTATATTCCGAGCTTTTATCGTGACGTAGAATGTTAAATGGATCATACATACATAATCTCACGCCTTTTATTCCCCGGAGGGTTAGGCAGAGGTACCAGCTCAAGAGCCGGACCCACATTTAGCCGAGTTTATGCTTTCCTTAAATGGATCAACTTACCAATAATAATTTAAAAGAAAAGATATGGAATCCTAGATTACGTGCGCATAGCTCGTAAGTCATTCGACTAATTACTTATTACTACGTTATTACCTAGCTAGGCTAGTAGCCTAGGGCATCGAACTGCGGTAGATCTAATCTTATTCAGAAGGAAGGAAGCGAGTTTCCTTCAAGCCACAGGTTGTTGCGGTTGCCATGCACTGTTTCCATTATTTTTGTACCATACATAGCTGACACGGCGAACTTCCGAAGAGTACTTACAGAACTTAATAAAAAAAATAACGCGTTTTTTTATTATTCTGGCGAAAGTTATTGATTTTTAATAAGGTTTTATTAATGAATTCGCGTACGTAAAAAATCATCTCCCACAGTGTGATATATCGTTTTTGAGTCTAGTATTGTGTATATACTTATTTAACAAACTAGATTTTTGGCCTTTTAGTCCTTAGACACAAAATCAGTAGGTCTGTCTTCCAAAAACGTTATATTACCTACAATGTGGGAGATGGTTTTTTACACACGCGAATTCATTAAAAATTTATTATAAATTAATAATTTCGCCAGAATACATAAAATAAGCGAAAAATTTGAATTTTGCGCCATACCGAGAGTTACCGCCTTATGAGCCAGTTTACAGCGATGCTAGCGTCATTCGCGAAAAAAATTAATATCTTCTAAACTAAGGCAAATAGCAAAAATGTGGCACTGTATGACACTAGATAATGTAGCCTAGTATTTTTAGGGCACTTCTGTACAGCTTTAGGTTGAAGACGCAAAAAAGCTACAATCTATGTTTTTTTTTGTTCTTTTTACTTAGGACTACTTTGCTGTGCTCAAAAAATACTAGGCTACATTATCTAGTGTCATTCTGTGCCGCATTTTTGATATTTGCCTTAGTTTAGAAGATATTAATTTTTTTCGCGAATGGCGCTAGCATCGCTGTAAACTGGCTCTTAAGGGCGTCCATCTAGCTGTGCTCACAATTACAATTACAAGCTAGGTCAGAGAACGTGTTTTTGCTTAGCGCAGTACATAGTTTCTATAATCTGCATCACGCAATAAATACCGGCTTTATTACCGGACTGCGCAGGAAGAAGGCTGAATGAATTATACATTTTTGAGGAGATATTTTAATGTATTTTTTAATTTTAGCTATGATTAGTTTATTCAGGTTCTATTGTTACTATAAATCTTATTTATAAGTGAAATAATTAATAATTTTTGTGGACAGTGGACACGCGCATCGTCAAATCAAAGAATACCATGGACTTTCACTCTTCAACCGCACTTACGTATACTGCCTTGTGCAGTGCGGTGACTTATTCTGTCACGTAGAATACGTGTGCGTTATTGTTACGTAGTAGCTTCCGTATTAATACATAGTATTAAGGATTATTGTTTTAACGTTGGTTCCGAAACCACGTGTTTTGTTAGCGGGCTTTAAAATTATAATCTAATAAACTTACAATAACCGTACAACGTTGCCGGGCTTTAAGCCCACCCATAAAAGCTAATTTGTGAACAAAATTGGCAAAATACTCCACTGAAGTGGAGTCGAGTCCATTATATTAAAATAATAATAATAATACATAGTATTTAAGAGGACAGTCAGTATAGCTCCGCAAAAATATTAAGAAAAATTCATGCTGTCGCCCCCTGACCTAGGTGAGAGCTAATTTTTTGATGAAATTTGCGTTTCGGGGGAAAACATTTTTCACTTCCTAAATTTAAAAAAATAACTATGATTAGGATGTCCATCGCTTCAACATTAAATAATCTAGGTTTAAACGTTTTGCTTTTTTTTAAATATGCATTGGTCTCGTAAAAAAATCAATTTTATCCGACCAATTTTTTATCACAAATTCTATGTATTTCAGGAGCCTATAAGTCTTAATCTATAGCGAATTTTGAAAAAAGGAAAACGTACAAAACTAGTTTTTTATAGTGTTAGTAACTGAGGTACTAAAACTTCATGGCGTTTGGAAAATAATTAGTCATGGAAAAACACTTTACTCTTTTTGTATGGACGCGTTCGGGGTATACGGTCCTCATAAACAAAGTCGCTTCCCGCGTCTGACCCTTATGTATGCTTAAATCTTTAAAAGTATGAAACGGATTTTGATGCGGTTTCTTTTAAAAGATATAGTGATTCAACGGGAAAGGTTTAAGAGCCATAGCACAGCTAAAGTACCGCCAACCGAGAAAAAAATAAATATCTTCTAAACTAAGGCAATCAAAAATGTGAAACAGTATTCCCCTGGATAATGCAGCCTAGTATTTTTAGGCCACTGTTGTATAGCCTAGGTTAAAGATCAAAGAAAGTTACTGATTGTTGCCAAAAGTGGCCGTTTTTAGTAACAATGAGTAGCTTTCTGTGATATTTTAGTTAAGAATATATTTATTTTTTTCTCGGGTGGCGCTACTTTAGCTGTGCTATGCCTCTGAAATGTATAATTCATGCACAACATAGTAAAAGGAATAGATAAGGCGGTACGAAGTTCACCGGGTCGACTAGTTTAGGTAAAGATTACCACACAACTGAAAGACGTCTACTGCTGGACATAGGTCTCCGCCACGGATTGCTAAGTTGTAATTTGTTTTTCCATAATCGCCACGCTTGGCAGGCGGGTTGGCGATCGCAGTGTGGCTCTTCAAATATTTCAACGAAGGACGCTGCTGCCCGTCCTTCGGCTGTTCCTTTAGTCGCCTTTTACAACACCCGTGGGAGGATATGGGTTAGTGGCTATTCTATCCCGCCACTATATCATTGCATACGTGTGCGTTATTGTTACGTAATCTATACCAATATTATAAAGAGGAAAGATTTGTTTGTTTGTTTGTTTGTTTGTTTGTTTGTTTGTTTGTAACGAATAGGCTCCGGAAATACTGAACCGATTTGAAAAATTCTTTCACTGGTAGGAAGCTACATTAACCCCGAATGTCATAGGCTATATAAGATTTTCAAAAAAAGTTGGTATCCTTACCTAAACTCAAATAATGTAACTCAAGGTACAATATTTTTTCAGTTGTTTACATATTTTGACAGGTGGTTTGTTGATGTTGTTTGTTTTTTATTCGGCCATTCTGGCGGGCAAAAGAACATAATCTATAGAGCCAAGTCTTTTGTAGTATCTTATATTCTATGGCGTAACGAAGTAAGCCGGGAAAGCTCGTAATAATAATAAAGCATCACACTCAGAGCCCCTAACTAGGAAGAACCTGTATCTAGGATATCTGTATCTCTCTGTTGACTGCTCCGTGGCTCAATTGGCAGTGATGTGGACTGAGTAAGCGTGAGCACCCGGGTTCGATTCCCGGGTGGGGCGAACATTGATATGATGAATATCGATGTTTGTTTCCGGTCTGGGTGTGATGTTTGTCTCTGTGTGTGTTTTGGTCACCCTAGATACAGGTTCTTCCTAGTTAGGGGCTCTGAGTGTGATGTGTTATTATTATTATAGGGTGCCGGAAATATAAAGAGACGAACATAACACCCAAACCGGAAACAAACATCCATATTCATCATAACAATGTTCGCAATGAATCAATTATACCTAATTGCAAAGAAATGTAATAGAAGAGAAGAGTTTCAAGAGTTGAAAGTTTCCAGGAAAGTTCTAAAAATAAATTCATTAAATTATACCTACTCATTTAGAATTTTCTTCTGGGGAAATTTTCTGAGAAAATACCTGCTCTGGAAAGTTTCGGAATTTTTGGAATTTTCAACTATAGCTGGCTTTTACGCTGATGCGTCTATCCATTCTGTTCAAGGCCAGAGCGCAAGGGTAAGTCACTAATCACGTATTCTACCACATAATGGAAATACATTATTCTATTCTATTCCATTCTAGATTGGAAAAAACTTTTTTTTACTTAGTTCTTCCAATTTTTACAAGAACAGTAGCCAAATACTTTTACTCGCGTATAATCTTGGAAAAAACGTAGAAATAAATATAACGGAAAGACGCTACGTCGATGTACTAACTAAGTATGCCTCTTAAGAGCCAGTTTACAGCGATGCTAGCGCCATTCTCGAAAAAATTGAAATCTTCTAATCTAAACTAAGGCAAATATTAAAAATGTGGAACAGTATGACACTAGATAAGCCTAGTATTTTTAAGGCACTGTTGTATAAATTTTAGGTTAAAGAGCAAAGAAAGCTACAAAGTGTTGCTAAAAGTGGCCACTTTTGGCAACAATCTGTGGATAATTTTGTTCTTTTTACTTAACTGTGCTCAAAAAATACTTAGCAAGATTATCTAGTGTAAAATAAAACATTTTTTCACAGTTGGCGCGACGTTGGAGCTATGCCTCTTAAAAATCCTTTACTTTTGTAGTAGAAATCGCTGAACTCAAAAGGAGCACATGCACTAAGTATGTCGAAAGCGCAAGAATAGGAAACATTGTATAACTCAGACAGACGTTAGGTTACCTACATTGATGACTAGTATTGTGTTCCTAGAATGACTAGACATCTATCTGATGGGAGTTAATTTTTCTTTTGTCATATTAAGTTAGGTAGGTTACATTACCTATGTTATGTAAGTGTCTATATATATAAAACTCTTCCGTTACTGACTGACTGACTGACTGACAGACAACGCAGAGCCGAAACTACTGGGCGTAGAAAGCTGAAAATTGGCACGTGGGTTTCTTGGGGAGTGTAGGTGAGCACTAAGAAGGGATTTTCCAAAATTCCCACGGGAACGGGAAAAACGGGATTTTTGTGTTTATGAGAAGTACGCGCGGGAAAAATGGTGCGAACTCTGTGCTATAATATCTCACTTACGATTACAAAGCCATGCCATGGTAGCACAAGAAATAGAAGCTAGTAGATATCAGGTAGAATCTTGTTAATGCTGAGTCGGAGCCATTTCACACAGCACATTCGGAGTGGCGTACCGTGGACGAGGACTGTCATGGCAGAGCACATAGCTCGAAGGACAGATGGTCGCTGGCGCCGAAAAGTTTTCCAGTGGCAACCGCTCACCGGAAGCACAGTATAATAAATAGTACTACATACAGAATGGGCACTCCCTGCCTCCCTCAGCAAGTGTGGCCTCCGTGCTCGGTCACCTCTCAGTTACCGCTCAGTACAGTCAAGGACTAGGAGGCCGTAACAGATTTGTCTATGGTTTCGTCAGCCCTAGACTGTAAAACCAAAAAACAAGAGCTATTTTGCAATACAGAAAAACCGGAAGTGTTACGCCGATCGTGTCCGCCACTGTACAAATAAAGCAGCGTCGCGCGTCTCAGCTCACTCACACAAGCATGATACGCGTGCACGTACACGAGTTTCGGCTGTGCGCGAAGCAACGCGCTTTTTTCTATGAAGTGTCCGAGGTGTGCCGGAAGACACAGAATAGGCAGGCGGTCAAGGTGGTCAGACGACCTGGTGAAGGTTGCGGGACAAAACTGGAAGAGGGTCGCTCAAGACCACTCGTTGTGGCCATTTATGGGGCAGGCCTATGTCCAGCAGTGGACGTCTTTCGGCTGAGATGATAAATTACAAAACAATTCTTAGAATAAATTTCTTTTTTACAAAAAAAATATACGCGACGAATTGTGAACCTCCTTCTTTTTGTTTTTTCGTCGGTTATAAAGGAACCCGCCTTCAATAAAGTGACTAATACATCAACTGAGCACTTCCTCTTTTCCGAAGTCGGTTAAAATAGGTATTAAAACAACTAGTACAGTCACGGACTAGGAGGCCGTAACAGATTTGTCTATGGTTTCCTCAGCCCTAGACTGTATTACCAAAGAACAAGAGCTATTTTGCAATACAGAAAAACCGGAAGTGTTACGCCGACCGTGTCCGCCACTGTACCTACTAATCTGATAACCGCATCAAGATCGGTTCAGCCAAACGCGAGATAATCGCAGACATAGATATACAGGTCAAACTGATAACCTCCTTATTTGAAGTCGGTTAAAAAGGCGGGAAATCTCAAGGTGTCAAATATTACGTAATGGCGGCCGGCGCCTGCACAGCACTTCACACTTTCATCTTCATCGAGTGTTTGATTTATCAGTAGAAAGGAAACGAAATTCCACTTCAAGTCAAATTCTAGATTATTCGGAGTTGACATGGCTAGTTGACCTTTAGTGAAATTACTTGTATAGTGCTTGCTGCGCGGGGATAAATATGAACCAAATAACAATCTGTCAGTCAAGTAACAATTTGTTTTAAAGTACGTTAAGTAAGTACGAGGTTTTGGGAGGAAATGAAAAGAAGATGTCGGGCTTTTGTTTCTTAGTTTTCTAAATTCGTTTTTCGTGGCTATTACTGTGCTAGTGTGGTGGAATTAGTGTTATAATGTTGCCCTTTATGGAAAACTGTGTAGCGAAATGAGAAATAAAGGAAGGCGCTCCCGAATAATTCTGATCGATGTCCCTCGAAAACTTCCGTGTGAACATTGGAATGCGAGACCACCCTCGCATTTCAATGGGTTAGGTTAGGAACCTAGGTTAAGGAAAACAAAGAATAAACTACAGAAGACTTGATTATTAAGAAATAAACTACTGAAGACTTGGCTGTATGGACTAAGTTCCTTTGCCTGCCCAGAATGGGCGAATTTAAAAACAACAACAACAACAAATTAAAGTAGGTACATCTAGGTACATAAACAGTGGGGCCTCCACAGATTATGCGTGCAGAGTAAGCTGGTAAGCACTGCGCTCTAGTCAGACGGTCAGACAAAAGCCCAAATGTGTCCAAAGTAATAAAAAAAACGACCAGTCGTTTACAAAAAATATAACGGACTACAAAAAAGGAGGTTATCAGTTTGACCGTATATATGTAATGTTTGTCCGCGATTATCTCGCGTTTGGCTGAGCCGATTTTGATGCGGTTTTCAAATAAGTATTTGTTACATTCAGGAGAAGGTTTTAGTACCTATTTTTACCGACTTAGAAAAAGAGGAAGAGCTCTTAATGTATGTTTTAGTTTATGGAAGGAGGGTTCCTTTTTTGTAATTAATAATTTCTTTTTTCCAAAAAAAATGGAACCCGCCTTCAATAAACTGACACTACACAAACTGAGAACTTCCTGTTTTCTGAAGTCGGTTAAAATAACCACTAAAACCTTCTCCTGAATGTAACAAAAACTTATCTAAAAACCGCATCAAAATTGGTTAAGCCAAACTCGAGATATTAGCGGACAAACATACATACAGGTCAAGCTGATAACCTCCTTTTTTGAAGTCGGTTAAAAAATAAATTATTTATTTCTATGTAAGTGTACGAGGTGTGACTATTTCTAACTGGTCGTCGTATCGGATGAAATGATGAAGAACCTACTATCACAAGTTTGTTCTCACGGTAACGGTCGTCCACAGTGACTGACCACTTCTCTTTTATTTGTGGTACGTTTTACTGGTTTTGCGTAAATTACGTAACACACCGTAACTTTTATAACGACCGGTCTTACTTGAAAACTTGTTTTTAATAAAGTAAATTTAAACTGTTTTTTGTGCATTGGTTGCAGTTTATTATCTATACCAATATTATAAAGAGGAAAGCTTTGTTTGTTTGTTTGTAACGAATAGGCTCCGGAAATACTGAACCGATTTGAATAATTCTTTCACTGGTAGGAAGCTACACTTTCCCCGAGTGACATAGGCTATATTAGATTTTCAAAAAAATTAGGGATCCTTACTTTGACTCAAATAATGTAACCCAAGGTGAAATGTTTTTTCCGTTGTTTACATATTTTGACAGGTGGTTTGTTGTTGTTTGTTTTTTCATTCGCCCATTCTGGGCAGTCAAAAGAACAAAGTCTATAGAGCCAAGTCTTTAATAGTATCTTATATTCTATGTCGTAACGAAGTAAGCCGGGACCGCTCGTATGTTATACTTACATAAGTTCATCTATAGGTAGGTATAGCAATAATTGTAATGCTAAGTATCCTTATATATAACAGCCTTCATAATAAGATTACTCAACTCCTTTCGGTAATTAACCGACTCCAAAAACGGAGGTTATCAGTTTGACCTGTATGTATGTTTGTCCGCGATTATCTCGAGTTTGGCTGAACAGATTTTGATGCGGTTTTCACAAAAGTATTTGTTACATTCAGGAGTACATATTTTAACCGACTTCAGAAAAGAGAAAGTTCTCAGTTTAATTATAATATGTGTCAATTTATTGAAGGCCTCTCTTTCTTTATCAATATATATAAAACTCTTCCGTTACTGACTGACTGACTGACTGACTGACTGACTGACTGACAGACAACGCAGAGCCGAAACTACTGGGCGTAGCGGGCTGAAATTTTGCATGTAGGTTCCTTAGGGAGTGTAGGTGAGCACTAAGAAGGGATTTCCCGAAATTCCCACGGGAACGGGAAAAAACGGGAATTTTGTGTTTATGAGAAATCTGCGCGGGAAAAACCGCGGGGCAGCCTCTAGTTAATTATATTTTTACAAAAAAAGGAACCCGCCTTCAATAAACTGACACATACATCAAGAGCACTTCCTCTTTTTCTAAGTCGGTTAAAATAGGTACATTAATTAATGTAACAAATACTTAATCTGAAAACCGCATCAAAATCGGTTCAGCCAAACCCGAGAAAATCGCGGACAAACATACATACATACAAACATACAGGTCAAACTGATAACCTCCTTTATTGAAGTCGATTAAAAAGGAATTATTTATGTATGTATTTACTTTTGCTCTAGATTACTAATTTCGTTTTGGGAAAGATACATACCGCGAATGAAATAGTAAAGCGAACTGGTTTTACATACATAATCTACATAATCTCACGCCTTTTATTCCCCGAAGGGTTAGGCAGAGGTACCAGCTCAAGAGCCTGACCCACGTTTAGCCGAGTTTATGCTTTATTACCAACTGGTTTTACATGGTGGTTATTGGGAACTATACGTATAGTCTATTTTTACTGATCTATCTGTATGTCTGTGAGTAAACGTTATCACAATATTCTTAATAGAAACTCGGAAATAAACGCTTGACCTTTGCCGCGGTGTTGTGTACCGTTCGGAAATCTGTTACGAAACAAACATCACGAATGAACGGTATAATGTTATCTTAACCAACTCCCACATCTTATTATATTGAACGGGAATAGCGGTTTTTAGCCGACGAAAAAAAAGGAGGAAGTTTTCAATTCGACGCGTATTATATACAGTTTTTTATGTATGATAACAGATGATAACGTCGCATAACTTTATACAAATTAGACCGATTTTAATAATTATTTTTTTAATCGACAGGGTATTTAATTTATTATTATATATAATACTAGTCGACCCGGCGAACTTCTTACCGCCTAACCTATTACTATTTTGTGCATAAATTATACTTATAAACCTTCCTCTTGAATGACTATATCCTTTTTTAAAAAACGCATCAAAATATGTTGCATCGTTTTAAAGATATAAGCATAAATAGGGACAGACGCGGTGAGCGACTTTGTTTTATACTATGTATTGATAATTTATAGACAATAATTAAATAGGCCTCCCCACAAATCGCCTCACCGACCGGTCAAGCGAACCTCATCCTTTTACTCCCGCAACCTTCACCAGGTCGTCTAGCCACCTTGTGGGGTGTCACCACCTTTTGAACAGTGATCAGCTTGAGGGGTCAAAAAAAATTAAGAAAGAGATAAATTTTATAGTAGAGTTTGTTACCCCTTTCTTCTCTACGCAGTAAAATCATTGCGAACGGGAGTAGAATCATTTGACAGAGGAGGACTCGTTTCGGGACTCTCCAGGCGACCGCATTATCGTAAGGCAAACCAAACATTTGTTTGCCTGAGCCAATTGCTGGGCACCCTGAACTACCTCGCCTCTAGCAGTATAGGATACTTTACCAAAAAAGGTATCAATCTTATTTGCAAGAAAACTAATTATCAAATCTTCCTACGACACATACAAAGTAAGATAAAATCAAGGGTGCAGACAAATTGGATTTGCTTGCAATGGGCGGGCTTATAGCTAAAAACGATTTCTTCCAGGCAACCCAACTTGTCGCGGAGTTGAACATCGTTAGATCGAAAGATCACCCGTGACCCCCTTGCTAACAGCCAAGGAGGACACCGGCGGGGTCTTAGTGGGTGCGAACCCCACATAACCCTGCGGCTCCCCCCGGGGCTGCAGGGTACTCGTCAGGAGTTTCCCCGCCTAAAAAAAAAGGAAACCCAACTTTGAAGAATAGAACTGGATAGGTAGCCATTAAAAACAAAGCGAAATACAATAGAAATAATTAAGATATTAAGTTTCTCAAGTCGACTGACCTTCGACTATTGCGACAACTATCACTTTCAATTTAAAATTAATTTAAGACAATCTTTTTAAAATCTAAAATTAGTTTTGTTATTTGTACAATGTAAGTTACTCTTTAAAATAACTTATATAAGGCCCTTAGCGGCATCATCAATACATAGTATAAAACAAAGTCGCTTCCCGCGTCTGTCCCTATGTATGCTTATATCTTTAAAACTACGCAACGGAATTTGATGCGGTTTTCTTTAATAGATAGAGTGATTCAAGAGGAAGGTTTAGAAGAGTAATACTTGCACAAAATGGCAATAGGTTAGGCAATACGAAGTTCGCTGGGTCGACTAGTATTGGATAATTCAGCAAAATATTGTCATCTATAATGCTAAATTACAAAAATGTGATCCAGTATCACAACAGTATTTTAAAGTCATACTGGGTGTTTCTGACAAGGCGGTAATAAATCAAAGGGGGGATTCAGCTCACCATACCTAACAACTTTCCCAAATCAACATGGGTTGAAATCTCAATAGAAAAATCAGCTGTCCCATACATTGATCCCGTCAGCTGATCGAACCAATGTATGGAGCAGCAATCAATATATATAAAACTCTTCCGTTACTGACTGACTGACTGACTGACTGACTGACTGACTGACTGACTGACTGACTGACTGACTGACTGACTGACTGACTGACTGACTGACTGACTGACTGACTGACTGACTGACTGACTGACTGACTGACTGACTGACTGACTGACTGACTGACTGACTGACTGACTGACTGACTGACTGACTGACTGACTGACTGACTGACTGACTGACTGACAGACAACGCAGAGCCGAAACTACTGGGCGTAGCGGGCTGAAATTTTGCATGTAGGTTCCTTAGGGAGTGTAGGTGAGCACTAAGAAGGGATTTCCCGAAATTCCCACGGGAACGGGAAAAAACGGGAATTTTGTGTTTATGAGAAATCTGCGCGGGAAAAACCGCGGGGCAGCCTCTAGTTAATTATATTTTTACAAAAAAAGGAACCCGCCTTCAATAAACTGACACATACATCAAGAGCACTTCCTCTTTTTCTAAGTCGGTTAAAATAGGTACATTAATTAATGTAACAAATACTTAATCTGAAAACCGCATCAAAATCGGTTCAGCCAAACCCGAGAAAATCGCGGACAAACATACATACATACAAACATACAGGTCAAACTGATAACCTCCTTTATTGAAGTCGGTTAAAAAGGAATTATTTATGTATGTATTTACTTTTGCTCTAGATTACTAATTTCGTTTTGGGAAAGATACATACCGCGAATGAAATAGTAAAGCGAACTGGTTTTACATGGTGGTTATTGGGAACTATACGTATAGTCTATTTTTACTGATCTATCTGTATGTCTGTGAGTAAACGTTATCACAATATTCTTAATAGAAACTCGGAAATAAACGCTTGACCTTTGCCGCGGTGTTGTGTACCGTTCGGAAATCTGTTACGAAACAAACATCACGAATGAACGGTATAATGTTATCTTAACCAACTCCCACATCTTATTATATTGAACGGGAATTAGAAGTTTTTAGCCGACGAAAAAAAAGGAGGAAGTTTTCAATTCGACGCGTATTATATACAGTTTTTGATGTATGATAACAGATGATAACGACGCATAACTTTATACAAATTAGACCGATTTTAATAATTATTTTTTTAATCGACAGGGTATTTAATTTATTATTATATATAATACTAGTCGACCCGGCGAACTTCTTACCGCCTAACCTATTACTATTTTGTGCATAAATTATACTTATAAACCTTCCTCTTGAATGACTCTATCCTTTTTAAAAAAACGCATCAAAATATGTTGCATCGTTTTAAAGATATAAGCATACATAGGGACAGACGCGGTAAGCGACTTTGTTTTATACTATGTATTGATAATTTATAGACAATAATTAAATAGGCCTCCCCACAAATCGCCACACCGACCGGTCAAGCGAACCTTATCCTTTTACTCCCGCAACCTTCACCTGGTCGTCTAGCCACCTTGTGGGGTATCACCACCTTTTGAACAGTGATCAGCTTGAGGGGTCAAAAAAAATTAAGAAAGAGATAAATTTTATAGTAGAGTTTGTTACCCCTTTCTTCTCTACGCAGTAAAATCATTGCGAACGGGAGTAGAATCATTTGACAGAGGAGGGCTCGTTTCGGGACTCTCCAGGCGACCGCATTATCGTAAGGCAAACCAAACATTTGTTTGCCTGAGCCAATTGCTGGGCACTGAACTACCTCGCCTCTAGCAGTATAGGATACTTTACCAAAAAAGGTATCAATTTTATTTGCAAGAAAACTAATTATCAAATCTTCCTACGACACATACAAAGTAAGATAAAATTAAGGGTGCAGACAAATTGGATTTGCTTGCAATGGGCGGGCTTATAGCTAAAAACGATTTCTTCCAGGCAAACCAACTTGTCGCGGAGTTGAACATCGTTAGATCGAAAGATCACCCGTGCGTGACCCCCTTGCTAACAGCCAAGGAGGACACCGGCGGGGTCTTAGTGGGTGCGAACCCCACATAACCCTGCGGCTCCCCCCGGGGCTGCAGGGTACTCGTCAGGAGTTTCCCCGCCTAAAAAAAAAAGGCAACCCAACTTTGAAGAATAGAACTGGATAGGTAGCCATTAAAAACAAAGCGAAATACAATAGAAATAATTAAGATATTAAGTTTCTCAAGTCGACTATTACACTTTAAATTTAAAATTATAATTTAAGACAATCTTTTTAAAATCTAAAATTGGTTTTGTTATTTGTAAAATGTAAGTTACCTACTCTTTAAAATACAGATATAAGGCCCTTAGCGGCATATTGGATAATCCAGCAAAATATTGTCATCTATAATGCTAAATTTCAAAAATGTGATCCTGTATCATAAAAGTATTTTAAAGTCATATATGCTATGTAAAGAGCCAGTTTACAGCGATGCTAGCGCCATTCACGAAAAAAATAAATTTCTTTTTAAACTAAGGCAAATATCAAAAATGTGACACTAGATAAATTAGCCTAGTATTTTTAGGGCACTTCTGTATAGCTTTTAGGTTAAAGACCAAAGAAATTTACAAAGTGTTGCTAAAAGTGGCCACTTTTGTCAACAATCTATGTTTTTTTTGTTATTTTTACTCAGGACTACTTTGCTGTGCTCAAAAAATACTAGGCTACATTATCTAGTGTCATACAGTGCCACATTTTTGGTATTTGCCTAAGTGCAGAAGATATTATTATTTTTCGAAAATGGCGCTAGCATCGCTGTAAACTGGCTCTTAACACTAAAATAAAAACATAATTTCGTCACATTGTAAAGCCACATGCAAATTAATTATTTCACATGCATAATCTGTGATTATTAGGCTGTGAAAGCATGCCTTGACGACTCATTGGCTACATTTACATAGTAACAATGTCAAATGTCGTAGTAAGATTTGATAATAAGGTTTTTTGCAAAAAAAACTAGGGATTTTGCGAAAACCCGGATAATTTGATATAATCATTACTTTTTTTCAATCATCCTGACATTAAGCAGTTTTTTTTTGCAAAAACGTTTTAACGAACCAATCAGAATCAGAGTTTACCAGCAACCAATAATCTAGCCAATCAGGGTTAAGGAAGGTTTCATACTTTTCAATTATACTAGGTTTTTTGCAAAAAAACTGCTTTGTGTCAGGATGATTGAAAAAAAAGTAATGCTTATATCAAATTATCCGTGTTTTCGCAAAATCCCTAGTTTTTTTTGCAAAAAACCTAATTATCAAATCTTACTACGACACATACATAGTTATTAGTATTACATTGCTTCATATCAATCAGCTAGCTATACACAAGTATACTAGCTAACGCATTTCATATACAGGGTGTTTCTGACAAGGCGGTAATAAATCAAAGGAGGGATTCAGCTCACCATACCTAACAACTTTCCCAAAGCAACATGGGTCGAAATCTCAAAAGAAAAATCAGCTGTGCCATACATTGACTGCGTCAGCTGATCGAACCAAGTTGGCAGTGATGTGGACTGAGAGGTGGGTGCACCGGGTTTGATTCCCGGCGGGGCGAACATTTTTATATTGAATATCGATGTTTGTTTCCCGGTTTGGGTGAAATGTTCGTCTCTGTATATGTTTAGGGTACCACAGGTTCTTCCTAGTTAGGGGCTCTGAGTGTGATGCGCTGAAAAAAGGCAGGTTTCATCAAAAATAATGTAGGATTCAAAATGGTGAAAGAATTTTTCAAATCGGTTTAGTAGTTTCGAAGCGTATTCGATTTTAAAAAACAAACTATCAAATCTTTCCTCTTTATAACATTCGTGTAGATATAGGTACATAATGCGGCAGTATTATTAGATAATACGCCGGTGCTGTATTATATAATTACTAGGCTATATGGAAAAAATCTCGTTACTTTCGTTTTTTATAAGATTTAAGGTGCCGTTTCCTAATTAATTCAGGGATCGAAACATTAACTAACATTAAAATAATACATTCATAATCTCACGCCTTTTATTCCCCGAAGGGTTAGGCAGAGGTACCAACCAGCTCAAGAGCCAGACCCACATTTAGCCGAGTTTATGCTTTTATTACCAACGTGACAAGGGGCCAGCTTGTCGCCGCGGTTATAGCGACCACTATGCGGCCGGGACCAACGGCTTAACGTTAAAATTAAAATAATATGTTTTTTTATAAAAGAGACGCGCCTTCCTACTTCGTTTTTGAAGTCGGTTAAAATTGATACTAAAACCTGAATGTAAAAAACACTTTTGTGAAAACCGTGGATACGTATACGGTTTTTACAAAAGTGTTTTTTACATGCAGGTTCAGGCAATGCAAATTTTTTCTCAATATTATCTTTTAAACCTTCCCTGGACTACAACAAACATTTCAAAACCAAAATCAACCAAATCAGCCCGGTCGTTCTCGTGTTTTGGCGAGACTAACTAACCACGATTAATCAATATATATAAAACTCTTCCGTTACTGACTGACTGACTGACAGACAACGCAGAGCCGAAACTACTAGGCGTATAAAGCTGAAATTTGGCACGTGGGGAGTGTAGGTGAGCACTAAGAAGGGATTTCCCGAAATTCCCACGGGAACGGGAATAAAATGGGTTTTTGTGTTTATGAGAAATCTGCGCGAGTGATACCGCGGAGAAGCCTCTAGTTTTAATATAATACTATATAGTAGAATATTAATAGTATATAGTAAATACACTATTTTAAGTTTAGTTTTTAAAAGTTGATAAGTATATGAAATTAAAGTACTGTAAAAAAATAAAAAGTATAACTTCAGGTGTAAGTAAACCATCTTTCTTTCAAACAAGAACAAACTTAGCCGACTCTTGTGAAACAAGCCCCTAACTAAGTGAAAGTGTTTTTTTATCACACCGAACTAGATGGTCGACGCGACCTTTGGCATTGATCGTTATTCATTTTATGTTTTTTAGGCATTTTTTTTTCGTAGTTATAATTATTTACTTTATTTATTACTAGAGGCTACCCCGCGGTTTTTCCCGCGCAGATTTCTCATAAACACAAAATTCCCGTGTATTCCCGTTCCCGTGGGAATTTCGGGAAATCCCTTCTTAGTGCTCACTTACACTCCCCAAGGAACCTACGTACCAATTTTCAGCTTTCTACGCCCAGTAGTTTAGGCTCTGCGTTGTCTGTCAGTCAGTCAGTCAGTCAGTAACGGAAGAGTTTTATATATATTGACTAGAGGCTGTCCCGCGGTTTTTCCCGCGCAGATTTCTCATAAACACATAATTCCCGTTTTTTTTCGTTCCCGTAGGGATTTCGGGAAATCCCTTCTTAGTGCTCACCTACACTCCCTAAGGAACCTACATACAAAATTTCAGCCCGCTACGCCCAGTAGTTTCGGCTCTGCGTTGTCTGTCAGTCAGTCAGTCAGTCAGTCAGTCAGTCAGTCAGTCAGTAACGGAAGAGTTTTATATATATTGATAACATTAAAGATGAATTAATTTATAAATCACAGTATTAGTAAAAGTCATAACATAAAATAATCTCACGCCTTTTATTCCTCGAAGGGTTAGGCAGACGCACCAGTACTAGCTCATGCCTCATGCCGGACCCACGTTTAGCCGAGTCACAGAGTATGGCCGAGTTTATGTTTTATTACCAACGTGAGGCGGGGCCAGCTTGTCGCCGCGGTTGTAACGACCACTACTGCGGCCGGGACCAACGGCTTCTCGTGCCTTCCGAAGCACGGAATCATCTTACTTTTTGGACAATCGGCCCTTATCTCATCGCGCAAAACGTAACTATCGAATAAAAGTAGAGTAGAAACAGTACGTTAATCGCAAGAAAATACACATTTGGTAGTCTCGTAATCAATTTTGCTATAACTATAGCAGTAGTATCGAAACAGATTGGAATTGACCAAAAAGGGTAGTCTGCTCCTTAATAAGATAATGTTATGATTACGTTTGACTGACATTATATATGTCATTAATGATTGATATTAAGTGACATTTGCACTACGCCCATTCCAATTTCGTATAATAAAACAGGATTCACTATTTAGGTAAAAAAATCCTAGATTATTCTATAGCTTGCTATTCATATTCTATTGCTATACTATAATGATCGATCAAAGTTACGAGACTCGCAATTTTTGACACAATCGTAATAGAGTAATAGTAGAATAATAATAGAATAGAAGTATTAATCGTTAGTTAAAGAGACTAGGTGATTCAAGCCTGCAATGTCCTATCCAACCGAATACAACCACTTTTTTTTTGTTAGAAATCAATATGTGGATTTTTCCGCAGGAATCGAACCCATGACCTTCTGTGCCCTAATCAAAGGCTCGCACACTGCGCTACGGATGCGGTTAAAATAAAAAATCATATTAATATTATAGACAAATCTCCACAATGACCGTTTTTTTGCGAATCTCATCCACTGCATTCCCGCAACATTTAACATTTCGTCTGACCAACTTGTGGGGGTCTGCCTACCCAGAGTGCTACGTGCGCGGTCACCACTGGATAACTTTTCGACACCAAATGAGGCCTAATATTGTACCGCTGAAGCAACCTTCACCTAGTAGGTCGTCTACCACCATGCGGAGGGTCTGCCTACTCTGCGTTATATCTAATCTAACTAATTATGAATTTAATTATTAAAATTATTACCTATTACACAACCAAAAGTCATAATCTTTTTATACACATATACTATTATACCTAAGTTACATTATGTATAGTCTTAATGACATTATGACATATTATGTTCTGGTGACACAATAAATAATCAAAGTTATTTAATAATCTTCTTACATAATCTTCTCTGCCATAATCGAGATGGTCAATCAGTCAGATAATCAATCATTAACACCTTTACGTCGTTTCGATTAAGAAAATAAGGCCCTTAACCTCATCTGGCAAGGCGAATATACTGAAAGAAATTGAGAGGAAATCGTAGGTTTAAGCGTAAATCTTTTGTTCAACCGTTTCCTATCAGTATATCTGTTGTAGCTTATGTTTGAAATAAATATTTATTATTATTATGTTTCTCAATACTCTTCGGTATCACGGGATGGAGCCCGGTCCTTTGAGAGGCGTGCGAGGGGACGAATCCAACTCGTAGAGGCCCTTTCGAGAGTTTTGCTATATTTTATATGGATCACCAACCAGCCACCGCCACTAAATGCACAAATAGATCATGCACCCAGAGGCGGCACCCAGAAGGTGATAGGAACTATTGTAAAATGGATGACAAGAAATGGTTTATGGGGGTGAACTGTTTAATGGACCGGTTAACTGGTGCTATGGAGTGAAATACCGGTACGCCTGCCTTTAATTATTATTATATCACAATAAAAACTGGTCTCCATGGTTAAGAGTTAACCGAGAGCATTTATTAAAATAGCTTATAGATTTTCTAGATGCTTAACAAGTAACTTAACTAATATTTAATTCGCTTCATCGCAATAAGATCGCCCATTGCATGCAAATTTATTATTTGTAACTTTACTGTTACTGTACTGAAGTAGAATCATTTGACAGAGGAGGGATCGTTTGGGGGCGTCTCCAGGCTACCATTGTCGTAAGGCAAGGCAAACATTTGTTTGCCTGAGCCAATTAGTGGGCACCCTGAACTACCTCGCCTCTATCAGTATAGGATACTTTACGAAATAAGGTATCAATATTAATTAGATTAGTCTAATTGACTTTCAATAAGCGATATCTTGTATCCTGTATTGAATAAATCATTTTTTACGTTACTTTACTTTACTTAAATTGTGTCCCGGCGAACTAGGAATCGCGCCTTACATTTTTTTAAAAACTTCTCACCTTTTAAAACTTCCTCCTCCTAAATCGGACCGGCTGTTCTCGGGTTTTAGCTAAACTAACGAACCACGATTCAAGTTCCTCCTGTCAAGTATGTAATAAAATACTAACCGTCTTATTCATAAAGATATATAACATTTTAAGTCGCCTTACTGGAGGTCTACTTCTCTGGTTTGTTGTATGGTAAATACGTGACATCCAATCTAAATTGACATACGTCAAATAATTAAAATGCTCTTTATCTTTTTATGAATAACAGGGTAAATGTCTATAAAAAATTTCACTTGATATTTTTCATGAAAAAAAAAATTGTTTTGTAATTTAAACGACAAAAGATGCTGACATATTTGTCACGCTTCTTAAAGATAAAGTGTGACTAACAAAATGTTGCAGTGCTAATCATTATTGTATTGAAAGATTTCGTAAAAAAAAAACAAGGTCGCATCAGGCACTGTTATTGTAGTTCCAAGTTTGAAGACCTCTAACTGATTGGTGCCTAAAGTGGCCACAAAGTGGCAACTTTTCTTGTGTGCATTCACGCACAAAGCTGTTAACAAGCGCTTTTTGGCCCTTGTTCGAAAAATGTATAGATAATTTCTTTTTAACCGACTTCAAAAAAGGAGGTTATCAGTTTGACCTGTATGTATGTATGTTTGTCCGCGATTTTCTCGAGATTGGCTGAACCGATTTTGATGCGGTTTTCACAAATATATTTGTTACATTCAGGAGAAGGTCTTAGTACCTATTTCAACCGACTTGAGAAAAGAGGAAGTTCTCAGTTTATGTATGTGTAAATTTATTGAAGGCGGGTCTCTTTTTGTAAAAAAAAAGAAATTATTTACAAAAAGAGACCCGCCTTCAACGAACTGACACAAACATAATCTGAGAACTTCCTCTTTTTCGTAGTCGGTAAAAATAGGTACTAAAACCTTCTCCTGAATGTAACAAATATATTACTGAAAATCAAAATCGGTTCAGCCAAACGCGAGATAATCGCGGACAAACATACATACATTCAGGTCAAACTGATAACCTCCTTTTTTGAAGTCGGTTAAAAATACCTGGGCGGACATAGACGCTTGTTCCAGCGCGAATGACAGCGCAGGTATTTTCTATACATTTTCTAACCAGCGCTTGTTACCATTTATACGTGAATGCACCCAATCTCAAACCTTTAGAATAGTTTCTTAATCTAATTTCGTCTTACAAATTCGCAATTTAGACTGGTCTAACTTTTGGAACGAAGTTCCATAACTCAGGTTCCGGTAAATTTGAATTTCGCGCCATACCGAGAGAGACAACCTTAAGGTGGTAACATTCGGTATGGCGCGAAATTCGAATTTTTTCTCGTTTTTTAAATATTTTGGCGAAAGTATTCATTTTTAATAAAGTTTAATTGTGTGTCTAAGGACATAATGAAACTTGATTTTTGGCCTTTATCTCCTAAGACACAAAATCAGTAGGTCTGTCTACAAAAAAAGTTGTATTACAATGTGGGAGATGGTTTTTTACATACGCGAATTCATTTAAACTTTATTAAAAAATAATTTCGCCATAATAAATAAAAAACGCGAAATAATTTGAATTTCGCGCCATAGCGAGAGTTACAACCTTAACAATAGTTTTTTAATCTAATTTCGTCATACAAATTCACATTTTAGTCCGGTCTAACTTTTGGAACGAAGTCCTTTTCCAGGTTCCGGTAAATTTGGATTTTGCGCCATACCGAGAGGGACAACCTTAAGGTGGTAACCTTCGGTATGGCGCGAAATTCAAATATTTTCGCGTTTTTTATTTATTATGGCGAAACTATTCATTTCGGACAACTTGATTTATAAGTCCTAAGACTAAGTCAACCCGGCGAACTTCGTACCGCCTTACCTATTAATATGTTGTGCATGAATTATACATATAAACCTTCCTTTTGAATCACTCTATGCTTTAAAAAAAACCGCATCAAAATCCGTTGTATATTTTTAAAGATATGAGCATACATAGGGACAGACGCGGGAAGCGACTTTGTTTTATACTATGACTATTGATATTGATAAATAATTTCGCCATAATAAATAAAAAAACGCGAAAAATTTTAATTTCACGCCATACCAAGAGTTACCGCCTTCATAACGTTTTTTGCTAATGACTCTAGTTTCAATAATAGTTAAGTCAAGTATAGACCTATACCTATTTAACGCTTAATAGTGCTCTAGTTACATAAATATCAACTACGAGCTTTCCCGGCTTACTTCGTTACGCCATAGAATATAAGATGCTACAAAAGACTTGGCTCTATAGACTATGTTCTTTTGACTGCCCAGAATGGCCGAATAAAAAACAAACAACAACAACAAATCACCTGTCAAAATATGTAAACAACGGAAAAAAATATTGCACCTTGGGTTACATTATTTGAGTTTAAGTAAGGATCCCTAATTTTTTGAAAATCTTATATAGCCTATGACACTCGGGGTTAATGTAGCTTCCTACCAGTGAAAGAATTTTTCAAATCGGTTTAGTATTTCCGGAGCCTATTCGTTACAAACAAACAAACAAACAAATCTCTCCTCTTTATAATATTGGTATAGATAGTAAAAACCCATTGATTACAGTAATCATAACAAACAACAATTCTGCTGCGGCCGGGTGTGGCGACTGGCGCACCAACAGCCGTGACCTTTATTTGACCTTTCAATCTGATTGAAACAGTCTTGCTTGCTGATCTCAATTTTATTTGGTACCTCCTAGAGTGAGTGCGAGAAAAGTCAACGCGCAGTCAAAATGAGAACCAATTAATGGGGTTGTACAGTGGCGGACACGATCGGCGTAACACTTCCGGTTTTTCTGTATTGCAAAATAGCTCTTGTTCTTTGGCAATACAGTCTAGGGCTGACGAAACCATAGAGAAATCTGTTACGGCCTCCTAGTCCGCCACTGTACACGGAAAACTTTAGCCTTTAACTACTTTTAACCTAACCTAACTTTAACTATGAGAATAGATAAAGCGATATATAGAGCGCTCGCACCGTTCCTTCTATTACTTCATCGTCAGCATGCTGCATAGGGTTACGAGTCGGCGAGGATAGGTACAGAGTGGATAATAATTTAAAGTACTGGGTCTCTAATAATATCAACTTGGAAAGGTTTTCAATCGAAAATAATTCTAGCTACCATAAAACCTTGTACAACTTTCAGGAACGCGTTTTTAACAGCCAATTTTGTTTATTTGGAATTCCTACAAAAAAATTAAACAATCTACTTTGGTAGGTAATATTAAACGCGAAAGTTTGTAAGGATTTTTGGATTTGCGTTTCGTTTAACATTAGAAGAAATTATAGCTTTGAGCGATAAGGACGCCTATTGTAGATAGATAGATAGACTCTTTATTACAATCAATGAACTTAAAATATTACAATATTCTTAAATAATTCTTAGTTAATGAAAATGAATTTATTACAACAATAAAGTCTTTATACACTATAATAAGTAACTTTAAAGTTAAAACTACTGTACGGAATTTGATGAAACTACAGCGTACTTATTATTAGCTTAGGCATCAGAATACTTAGCACATTTGATAATGTAATTACTTACATTTAAAATAAATAAAAAATCTATTGTTGAATCCTCTTTAAATAATCTGTCTTCTTCTTCTTATAAATATTCATTATCCTCTGCACATAAGGGTCCTTTTTGATAGCTCTCCTCACTTCAGTCTCGTCAATCAGATTGACATCAATCTTCGCTCCTTCAGTAGTGGAGGTGGTTTCGCTATTATTGAAAGGATCAGCGTCATAGACTTTATTATTTATTTTATCTTCAACGTGTTTTACAATTTCGTCGAATTCTGAATCTGATTCCTTAATTTCTTCTATTAAATCTGTTTTTTCTATAGTTTCGTTTTTTACATCAATTCGCTGGATCAGTTTTTTGATTAGTTTTGATTGGTGGTTCATTAGTTGGTTTGCTTCAACTTTGAAATCTCTCTGAAAAGGTTTATTTTACTATGATAAAGTGAACATCTACGGAATGGAGCCATGCTTGTATTAAAATTTAAATCTTCTCCAAATAACAGTATACTATTATTTCTAAACCCCTATCAATTATTGAACTAAAGAATTTCTGAAATAAGTACACTTCCGGTTTTTCTGTAATGCAAAATAGATCTTATTCTTTGGTAACACAGTCTAATGTATAATATAAGAACACACGCACTCCTATAGTTCTGGCAGAATCATCAGCGTTGCATCAATGCAATTGCATTGCTTGCAACATAAGCTGAGTCGGGGCCATTTTGCGCCCACAACACTTACAATAATTTTGACAATTTTATTTCGTTATTTGTTCTTTGTGTTTCTTTAACCTAGTTGTTATATAATATTGTATGTTTTGTGTGCGTAAATAAAGATCTGTCTATGTCTATGTCTATGTCTAAAGCGCACGGGACCATAGACAAATCTGTTACGCCGTCCTAGACCGCCACTGTAAATCGTTTTTATCGTAGCTTACCCTAAGTTGCTGTTTGAAATTAAGTTTGGTGCAAGGTGGTAACTCTCGCTATGGCGCGAAATTCAATTTTTTTCGTGTTTTTTATTTATTTTGGCGAAAGTATACATATTTTTAAAGGTTTCAATGAATTCGCGTATGTAAAAAACCATTTGCCACATACAACGTTTTTAGAAGATGATTCTGTGCCTAAGGACATAAAGGCCAAAAATCAAGTTAGGTCCTTAGACACAAAATTAGTAGGGTCTGTCTTCGAAAAACGTTGTATTACAATGTGGGAAATGGTTTTTTACATACGCGAATTCATTAAAACCTTATTAAAAATGAATACTTTCGCCAGAATAATTAAAAAACGCGAAAAAATTTGAATTTCGCGCCATACCGTGACTTACCGCCTTAATGCATTTGTCGATCTTAATAACGCTTAGTAGTATTTTAACCTGGGCCCTTAGTCTCATCGCGCAAAACGTAACTATCGAATAAAAGTAGAGTAGAAACAGTACGTTAATCGCAAGAAAATACACATTTGGTAGTCTCGTAATCAATTTTGCTATAACTATAGCAGTAGTATCGCAACAGATTGGAATTGACCAAAAAGGGTAGTCTGCTCCATAATAAGATAATGTTATGATTCCGTTCGACTGACATTATATATGTCAATAATGATTGATATTAAGTAACAGTTGCACTACGCCCGTTCCTATTTCGTCTAATAAAACACGATTCACTATTTAGGTAAAAAAAATCCAGATTATTCTATAGCTTGCTATTCATATTCTATTGCTATACTATAATGATCGATCAAAGTTACGAGACTCGCAATTTTTGACACAATTGTAAATTGTAATAGAGTAATAGTAGAATAATAATAGAATAAAAGTAAAATCGTAAGTTTAAGAGACTAGAGTCCCTGTTACTTACAAGCGCTGTGTTCTTCGATATTTTATTGTTATTTTTCTTAAACTTCTTTTCATTCGTGTTAAAACCTATTCTTTCATATTTCTGAATGTCCATTTCTATTTTGTCATTTGTTTTTTTTTCTTTAAAAGGTTTCGTCATGATTGTTGTGTTCAGTTTGAATGATTGAAGCAATTTTTTCGTGTCAGTATTTTTAAGTGTTTTTAATGGTGGTTTTTTGTGTCCATCTAAAATTATTAAGTCCTTTACTAGTAAAGGAAGTGTTCTGTCATAAATTTCTACACTAAATTCGTTTGTTTCTTTGAAAACTGCTCTGAAAATTGTAAAGAATAATATAATATAAGTAATAAACAAGGAGTTTCTGACAAGGCGATAATAAATCAAAGGAGGGATTCAGCTCACCATACCTAAAAACTTTCCCAAAGCAACATGGGTCGAAATCTCAAAACAAAAATCAGCTGTCCCGTACATTGACCCCGCCAGCTGATCGAACTAATGAATGAAACAGCTGTTATTTTTTTTTAGATTTCGACCCCTGTTGCTTTAGGAAAGTTGTTAGTTATGGTGAGCAGAATCCCTGCATTGATTAATTACCGCCTTTTCAAAAACACCCAGTATAAAAATGACGCGTTTATACTTAGAGCCCCAATCTAGGTAGAACCTGTCTATGGTGCCCGAAACACATGCAAAAATACACAAACACTAGGGAACAAAACATCCATAATTCATCATTTAATGTTCGCCGCCTAAGGGAATCGAAACCCCTTCGGAAGTCACTGTCAAAATACTGATTTATTGCTTTCAGAGTATACGGCTTATGAGCGCTCTATAACTTGCTTCTATATTCTCTTTGTTTTAAATTGAATTTTGTTAAATTCAGGTGTTAACTCTCGGTATTCGCGTTTTTTATTTATTCTGGCGAAACTATTCATGTTTAATAAAGTTTTAATGAATTTGCGTATGTAAAAAACCATCTTCCACATTGTTCTACAACGTTTTTGGAAGACAGACCTACTGATTTTGATTCTTAGGACATAACTTGATTTTTGGCCTTTGTCATTTATAAATAAAAAACGCGGAAAAATTTGAATTTCGCGTCATACCGAGAGTTACCCCCTTAACTTACTTGAAAATAACAAAACGTACTGGCATAAAAATTTTATGCAAAATTTATTTTCCATTTTCGACAAAAAGAAAAAAACTATACTATGTCGTTCAGTAAATTTAAAAAACAAATCGAATTTAAAAGTTCGTTTGTCGCTCACGCAATATAAAATAAATTGAATTTCACACACGCACACACGCACAATCCGTGGAAATAGAAATATATATTAAGTATCATTTGTTTTATGCAAATAAAATAAAATAAAATACATAGTTTAAAATAAGGTCGCTTTCCGCATCTGTATGTATGCTGAAACCTTAAAAACTACGCAACAGATTTTGATGCGGTTTTTTTAAAAGATAGAGTGATTCATGGGGAAGGTTTATAAGTATATAACACAAGCACAAAATAGAGTTTTAGGTTAGGCGGTACGAAGTTCACCGGGTCGAGTCGTAAAATATAAATAAGTCTAGAACCGACCATACCATACTAATTTTATAAATACCAATGTAACTCTGCCTGTCTGTCTCGCTTTCACGCCAAAATAACTGAACCCATTTAAATGAAATTTTGTACAGAGATATATTCAAAAGCCTGAGAAAGGACATCGGATACATCCAAAAATCCCACGGGAAGGGATAATTGTGTACAAATTAAAACATGGAAAAAAGTTTGCCTAGCCAAATCACGAAACAATTAGGTACAGTGGCGAAAGACGGTCGGCGCACCACTTTTGTCTATGGTCTCTTGCGCCCTAGACTGTACATAATGTTTTTATACGTTAAAAGATTTTTTAGATAATAAGGGAAAGTAAAGATAATTTATCTTAATAATAATTTAAAAATAACGTTTTGTTTTGTCATTTTTTTTATTTTATTAGTAAGTATTATGAAACCTTCTGTTAGTTTAAGGTGGTAACTCTCGCTATGGCGCGAAATTCAAATTTTTTTGACTTTTTTATTTATTTTGGCGAAAGTATACATATTTTTAAAAGTTTCAATGAATTCGCGTATGTAAAAAACCATTTGCCACATTGTAATACAACGTTTTTAGAAGACAGACCTACTGATTCTGTGCCTAAGGACATAAAGGCCAAAAATCAAGTTAGGTCCTTAGACACAAAATTAGTAGGTCTGTCTTCGAAAAACGTTGTATTACAATGTGGCAAATGGTTTTTTACATACGCGAATTCATTAAAACTTTATTAAAAATGAATACTTTCGCCAGAATAATTAAAAAACGCGAAAACGTTTGAATTTCGCGCCATACCGTGAGCTACCACCTTAAAGATACATTACTTTCCTTTTTCTATTTTAAGACATTTTGCCCTTACTGGGTCGTGTGTAAAACTTTTTATAACTAATACCATCTTGTATACAGTGGCGGACACGGTTGGCGTAACACTTCCGGTATTTCTGTATTGCAAAATAGCTCTTGTTCTTTGGTAATACAGTCTAGGGCTGACGAAACCAAAGACAAATCTGTTACGGCCTCCTAGTCCAAGTGTTACGCCGACCATGTCCGCCCCTGTACCACATGAGAGCAATAAATATTTGAATTTTGAATCTTAATACCAAAGAACAAGGTGTATTTTGTGATACAGAAAAACCGGAAGTGTTAAGCTGTCTATCACTGCACCTACCTTACCTACCACAGATTATTGAAGTAGAATCATTTGACAGAGGAGGGCTCGTTTGGAGGCCTCTCCAGGCGACTATTGTCGTAAGGCAAGCCAAACATTTGTTTGGCTTAGCCAATTGGTGGGCCCCCTGAACTACCTCGCCTCTCACAGTATAGGATACTTTACCAAATAAGGTATCAATAGCAATTAGATTAGATGTAGTCTAATTGACTTTCAATAAGTGATATCTTGTATCCTATATTGAATAAAGAATTATTCGAATTTGAGTTTGAATTTGAAGTTATCTCTTTCTTTCACAGGTGGTTAGAGGAGTTCACATAGAGCCAGCGCACATAGTGAAGAGACGCAGCATAGACCAACCACTTAGAATAAGTATATTTTACGACCATTCCGTTTATAGGTGAGTTTTATTTTTTACTAGCTGTCCCGGCTTACTTCGTTATGCCATAGAATTAATATACTACAAAGACTTGGCTCTATAGACTATGTTCTTTTGACTGCCCAGAATGGGCGAATAAAAAACAAACAACAACAAACCACCTGTCAAAATATGTAAACAGAAAAAATATTGCACCTTGGGTTACATTATTTGAGATTAGGTAAGGATCCCAAATTTTTTTGAAAATGTAATATAGCCTATGTCACTCGGGAATAGTGTAGCTTCCTACCAGTGAAAGAATTTTTCAAATCGATTCAGTATTTCCGGAGCCTATTAGTTACAAACAAACAAACAAACAAACAAATCTTTCCTCTTTATAATATTGGTATAGACAAGTCGACCCGACGAAGTTTATACCGCTTTGCGTTTGAAAATTTTCGAGAATATTCTATAGCTTATGTCACCCGGGAACGGGAACAGTGTGGCTTCTCAACCACAGAAAAGAGAAGAGAGAGATAGCATCTTCCTTGTTCTGTGTTCTCAACAGTGCATGAATTTTTTAAATCGGTTCAGTACTTTTGTATGCCAACAAACAAACAAATCTTGCCTCTATACAATATTGGTATAGCCTTAACCTAAACTAGTCGACACAGCGAACTTCGTTTAGTCACGGACTCGTGTAGCGTAACACTTTTGTCTATGGTCTCGTGCGCATTTAGACTGTTATACCGAGAACAAGGTGTAGAGGGGCACACTAGCGCCACCTAGTGATGCCTTGTGAAAGCGGAGATCGCTCGATCAGCAACTCCTACATCGCGCCAACGAAGTTTCTGACGCAGCTAGCATAAATAGAATTTACAAAGTAGAAGCATTGGGAGGTATTGGCCAATTCCTCTTTGCTCTACCTAAAAAGGAACAAGATCCTTTTTGCAATATGGAAAAACCGTAAGTGTTACGATGAACGTGTACATGACAGTACCGTGTAAACTAATACTCCTTATGGCAATCTGTGGGGGAGGCCTATGTCCATCAGTAGACGTCTTTCGGCTGAGATGATAATGTTTCCACCATCAACTGCGAGCCTGTATTCTTCTGGGAAAGGTCAAAGGAACATCTATACCAATATTATAAAGAGGAAAGATTTGTTTGTTTGTTTGTAACGAATAGGCTCCGCAAATACTGAACCGATTTGAAAAATTATTTCACTGGTAGGAAGCTACATTAACCCCGAGTGTCATAGGCTATATAAGATTTTCAAAAAAATTAGGGATCCTTACTTAAACTCAAATAATGTAGCCCAAGGTGCAATATTTTTTCCGTTGTTTACATATTTTGACAGGTGGTTTGTTGTTGTTGTTTGTTTATTTATTCGCCCATTCTGGGCAGTCAAAAGAACATAGTCTATAGAGCCAAGTCTTTAGTAGTATCAATTCTATGGCGTAACGAAGTAAGCCGGGACAGCTCGTAGCGTTTAAAGCCAATGCATTCAGTAATGTAAACTCCCCTTTTAATTATGTTTTTCTTTGTTTCAGATTAGAACATGTCAAATTTGTTATGATTAATGTAAGTACTTACCTACATTCTATAAAATCTGCTTCTTCTTCTAATCTAATATAAATAAAAATCAATCGTGGTTCGTAAGTCTCGCTAAAACTTGAGAACGGCAGGGCCGTTTTTGCTGATTTTGGTTTTGAAATGTTATGTAGTGTAGTAGTCCAGCCCCCGCAGCACGACGGACCATTTGTCGAATCTAACTGTCACTTTTAATCACTTTTGACATTTCAATGCTGGAAAATGTATGGAGACGATCGACAAAAGTGACAGATAAATACGACAAATTCGACAAATTGACCGCCATGTTACCACTGCTGGGAAGGGTTTTTAAGATGAGAAAATATTAAAAAAAATTGCAAGGAAATTAAAAAAGTAACGCGATACGTAGTTCGCCGGGACAGCTAGTTTAGAATAATACTTATCTGACTTTTTAGTTATAGTGTCGGTATACAATACCACCCCATCTCTCCTCCCTTGGAACATTTCAAACAGCCATTATACTACCACTCGCCACCAAGCCCTCCCAAAACAATGTTTGTCCTTAGGACGAACTGTGGAGGAGCCTTATGTCCAGCAGTGGACGACTTTTGGCTGCTATGATGGAGGGATGCGGTATACGAATGTAGTAGCCATGTCGTCATATCTGTATTTCACATGATAACATATATTTTGTTTTGACCTGTCCCCGCAGCACGACGGACCATTTGTCGAATCTTTCTGTCACTTTTAATCGCTTTTGACATTTAAATGCGGGAAAATGTATAGAGACGATCGACAAAAGTGACAGATAGATACGACAAATTCGACAAATTGTCCGCCATGTTACCACTGCAGCCCCCGCAGCATGACGGACCATTTGTCGAAACTTTCTGTTACTTTTAATCGCTTTTGACATTTCAATGCGGGAAAATGTATGGCGACGATCGACAGAAGTGACAGATAGATACGACAAATTCGAAAAATTGTCCGTCGTGCTACCACCGCAGGTACCTACGTTATAGCCGCGGCGACCAGCTGGCCCCGCTTCACGTCGCTAATAAAGCATAAACTCGGCTAAACGTGGGTCCGGCTCTTGAGCTGGTGCCTCTGCCTTACCCTTCGGGGAATAAAAGGCGTGAGATTATGTTAATTATGTTATGACCTGGGTACCTGAGGTCTAAAATTATGGTAATGACCCCTCATATCACCTCCTGAAATGGTCAGGTCTACTTACCAGTAACCCTCTATGTAACGTATCGAGCCCTTAATTAGAGAGAAACTGTATTGGGGTGCCCAAAAGGGCACTGGGTGTATTGTTCGTACAGAGACGAACAATACACCCAGATCGGGAAACAAACATCGATATTCATATTACAATGTTCGCCCCGCCGGGAACCGAACCCGTTGCTTCCGCGTCACAATCGACTTCGCTACCAACTGATCCACGTAGGCATAAATTCAAGTCCAATTCAAATGGTTTTTATTTTTGCTAATGGGTCAAAATCAACAAACTGTTTTTTTGTATCATTTCGGTGGATTTTTTTATTTTAAATGTTATCGACGTAGATTTAATTATTATTAAAACTTTAACCTATTTTGGAAAATATGCAAAAATGGCCACCAATTAACATTAAAACTTACTGAAATATTAAAGGTTGAATTTATTTGAGTCCACTGAAATGAAAAAAATCCACCGAAATGATAAAAGTATCAACCGAAATGATAAAAATGTGCACTGAAATGATAGACCATACACCGAAATGAAAAAAGCCCACCGAAATGATACAGCTAAGAACAACCATACTTCTTAGTTTGGGTTCCGTACTAAGATGATACCTACCTACATTAAAAAAAAACTGAACAATAGCTCGAATTTAGTTTTCGAGTGTGTAAACATTGTGTTTGTAAGTTTAAGTACTGCCTATTAAAATAATAACCAATTTTCTTAGAGGGTGATTTTGATATAAATTTTCAGCTAAGAACACTTGGGCTAAAATTATCTATGATACAAAAAAAACTAAACGAAAATCGGTTTAGCTGTTTGGGCTCTACGATGTCACAGACAGATACACAGACAGACAGATACGTTAAAAAATCTAAGGTGTTCGTCGGGGGTTAAAAACTGTCCGCGTATACAATGATACACCTACATCTACATAGTCTGAGATACTACTGCACACACCACAGTTCATTTGTTTACGAAACAATGACGACTAGACAAGTTCAAAAATATTTTTCTGTGGAAACTAATTGCAACCATGCTACCTTCTACCTTGTAATTAGATCGCAATTATAAAAAATGGTATTTCATATTTATGATCTTTTGTCAAAATAAAACATCTAAGTTTAGCGATGACAAGAAGGCGCGTGTTTGGGCCAACATTTTGTTAAAGTTTAGTAGAAACTTTTTTAATAGTAAATTTGGTATTAAAATGCACGTGTTTACGTTGATTGTGTGGTTTGTTGGACCGATACCTAACAAAACAGAAATAAGAGCCTAAGCTACTTATGAAATAAGGTGTTATTTGACGAGATGTTTTTTTCTGCGGTGACCCGTTAACTAGGTAGTTGGAATTGATATTAATGATCGAAGTTTATAGAATACGTATTTTTTAAGCTACACTGTGCCACAGAAGAAAAATTACTCCGTACAGTATGGACGGACACTTCCTGCCTCCCGGTGAAAGTGCCGGCCATCCGAGCTCGGTTACCCCTCTGTTACTAACCGTACAGCACAGTAAAAACTACAAAAAGCATTGTCTTATCTCACTCACACAAGACATGGAAAGTGTTTACGTACACGAGCTTAGACTAAGTGCGTTGCAACTGCAACGCGTTTGTTTCATTATTTGTGTGCCCGTGCTTTAGATAGGTACTTACTTTGGGGAGTATTTGAATTGTCAATATAGCACAATAACCGCCTAATATAATATTGTCCTAGGGCGAAACTACTTAATTAAGCATAAAGATTTTAAACGATAAACTAACACAATTTATATAATTATTAAGTTGACATTATTTAGTGGTACGTATTATAATTTGGTATATTAAATGGTTACGCCGGCAAAACCTAACGTAGGTACTGACACGGTAAAGGATTGGGAAGGAAAACCTTAATTAAATTTTTGACCCAAAGATCTCTAAAACTTGATGGTTCTATCATTTCGGTGATATATTTCATTCCGGTGGACTCTTTTCGGTATAACAGTCCATCGAATCCACTGAAATGATAGCACTGAGATGATAAAACAAAGGTCAATTTAAAATTTTACTCCAAATTAAATAATTATCAAACTATAAATATTACTGAAACAAAACAATACATACGTCGAATGTAAACAAAAATTTGAAAATAAATTATATGAATCAAACACGAGATATAACGGCCACCGAAATGAAAAAAAAATTGTCCCCTCATCACTGAAATGATAAACTTACGTTTTGGCGGGAATCCACAGTGATGTTGTCAGCGGCCCATACGCACCGAGAGCTTTAGCCGGACTAATCCGTGGTGAGGAAACAGAAGGGGGGCGTAACAAAGCAGTGTTGTCAAAACTATTCTGCTAAAACTTACCGTCCTCTGAAATGATAACTTTTCTCAGGACAAAATTCGAGTACTTGTCAAATGTGTGAGAAAGTAGATAAACAAACAATAATAGTTTTTATCGATATACTAACTAATAATTTAACGATACGCAAATCGATTTAAATCAAAATCGTAAAAGTGTTTGTAAGAAAAGATACTTTACGAGTGAAATTGGGTTCAGGACAAGCCACCGTGATGATAAAATGACACTTTGACAATTTTTTTTTAGGTGTTATAGAAGCCCTTACTCCATAATTTTTTTTGCCAAGGTAGAGAAGTACTTACACTACTTAAAAAAAAATATCCTAATGATCAACGAGCACATTGCACTACCAAAATCAGGTTTGCCATGATTTTTTTTCGCTTGGGATTATCACCCTAATATTGTATTTTTATTTTTATTTTTCTTGTTTGTTGTTGGTCTCCGTCGTAAGTAAGTAACGCACCCCATGGACGCTCGTTAACACTACCGGCACTGACTGAGAACCAGCGCTTTGGGTTCACACCCTGCTGAGGCAGTGCCCTTTGCAACATACATACATAATCTCACGCCTTTTATTCCCCGAAGGGTTAGGCAGAGGTACCAGCTCAAGAGCCGGACCCACGTTTAGCCGAGTTTATGCTTTATTACCAACGTGAGGCGGGGCCACCTTGTCGCCGCGGTTATAACGACCACTACTGCGGCCGGGACCAACGGGACCCTTTGCAACAGTAGCATAAAATTAGGTTTTTTGTTTTTTGTTTGTCTGTGTTGTTGTCAGTTGTGTGTAGGCAGTGAACGCTTTTCTTTATTTCTTTCTAAATTCATCGAATTGATTATTTAATTTATGTATTGATCTTTTTTTCAGAATACAATTCTGCCAGAAGCAGTAAAGTTTTGGGAGCAAGCCCTAAAAGTGAGAAAGACGGGAGGACCAATAAGACTGAATAGGTAAGTGCCTCTTTTTTTAGCCTGATTAGTGTCCCACTGCTGGGCAAAGGACTGTTTTCCCAAGCATTTCGATCCTGCTAGTGAGTAAAGTCTCTTTAGGTAATTCTCTAGATGGGAATTGTACTTTACTCTCTCGTAAGGCAAGGCAAACATTTGCCAATTGGTGGGCATCTCGAACTACCTCGCCTCTCACAGTATAGGATACTTTACCAAATAAGGTATCAATAGCGATTAGATTAGATGTAGTCTAATTGACTTTCAATAAGTGATATATTGTATCATATTAAATAGAGAATTTTGATTTGATTGATTTAGGTAATTTTATAATTATTGTATTTTGCCATTCTGATGCTGAGCAAGCAAAGTAGATGCTAGCGCCATTCTCGAAAAAAATAATCTTCTAAACTAAGGCAAATATCAAAAATGTGGCAAAGTATGACACTAGATAATGTAGCCTAGTATTTTTAGGGCACTGTTGTATAGCTTTTAAGACCAAAGAGCGCTACAAAGTGTTGCTAAAAGTGGCCACTTTTGGCAACAATTTGCGTACCTATAATTTTGTTCTTTTAAGTTAGGACTACTTTACTGTGCTCAAAAAATACTAGGCTACGGAAAACTTATTTAGAAAATTGGGAAACAAAAAAAAGTCTGACATTTTTAGTTTTGCTTCGCGAGGAACACAACAAAAAAAATATAAAACAGTATTTTTAACAAAATAATTAAAGTTTTAACCAGCCAAAGTTGCTTATTTTCTAATGATGATGAATTTACTTTATACCTATTGGAAATCTATTTACATTACATTGGGCCAAACATTGATGGACCCTTGACCTTAACCTATACTCAGGCATTTACCCTGCGTTCATAAATTTAAATAAATAACCCAGTTAATTGTATTAGATTCTTTATTGTTTGCTAATAACTATACTAACACTATATTTACATAGGAACCTAGATTTATTACTTACTCCAACGTTCGTTGGACAGACGCGGGAAGCGACTTTATTGTATAATATACTAGTCGACCCGGCGAACTTCGTACCGCTTAACCTATTTCTATTTTGTGCATGTATTATACTTATAAATCTTCCTCTTGAATCACTCTATCTATAAAAAAACCGCATCAAAATCCGTTGCGTATTTTTTAAGATTTGAGCATACATAGGGTCACGCGCGGAAAGCGACTTTTTTATACTATGTATTGATAATAATAATAATATATTTTTTTAATTATCTTATTAGATAGATACATAGTAAATATAAAAACTATTCACAGCCTAAATGAAAACAACGGTTCTCCAAAACTTAAAACCTCACTATTTTCGGCGCAGCAGTTCAAGGCTCGGCCTCTACGTAGACAAGCTTCTGGCGGAGGCAAGGAAACTCGTATCCGATCAGTTTTTTGCAGGATTGACAGTAGTGATTGTCGTATTTGAAGAAGTTTGTGCAGTATATCAGTACTGTTAGCGGAATAAGGCTGAAAAGGAGATGTTGCCTTAGCTTAATTAATACTGTTTAAAAACTATTTTTACACTTTTTTTTACACATCAAACTCAGAGCCCCTAGCTAGGAAGAACCTGTATTAAGGGTGCCCAAACATATACAGAGTCGAACATTACACCCAGACCGGAAAAGAACATCGATATTCATCATATTATCAATGTTGGCCGATTTAGCCGATTCTAGTTCTGAAATATTTGTCGTACTTAGTCTAGCTAGTATTAAACCATGGCGAGAAAATATGGAAAATTGCAAGTAAGATAGTAAAACCACTAAGTATTTCATTTTTTTAATAAAATTTTAAGGCTATACTTAGTTTGCTTGGACAGCTAAAATGTAGAAGAAGTGGCAACACTGTGTGGAAATTTGTCGGATTTTTGAAAATTTCCAATTACCTTATGAGCCAGTTTACAGCGATGCTATCGCCATTATCGAAAAAAAATTATATCTTCTAAACTAAGACAAATATCAAAAATCTGGCACAATATGACACTAGATAAGATACTTAGCCTAGTATTTTTGGGGCACTTTGAGTTTAAAGACCAAAGTAAGCTACAAAGTGTTGCTAAAAGTGGCCACTTTTGGCAACAATCTGTGGATTATTTTGTTCATTTTACTTAGGACTGCTTATACGTGGTCAAAAAATACTAAGCAAGATTATCTAGTGTCATACTGTGGCACATTTTTGATATTACCGTTATTTTAAAATAAATTGTTTTCGAGAATGGCGCTAGCATCGCTGTAAACTGGCTCTTCAGATATAAGTGTGATATTTTGATATACGATGTAAATCCATACATACCAGAACATAAGTGAAGACACGGCGAGCAGGTGGGTTGCGAACCCAGCCTGCTTCAAAACAACTGTTTGGACTCGAAGACCGCAGTGCTGGCAGGTCAGCAGCTTCCTTCTTGATGACCCTGGGGAGTTTGGGGTGGGATGTGCTGAAACAAAAAAAAAGAGAAGATAGAGATAGGAACGAAGGCCGACTAACAGTCGACCAAGCCACTGCCCGTGGGGAGGGAAGCGAGTAGCCCCCCCCCCGAAGGACCCTGGGAACCATACATTATTGGCGTCCGAAGTCCGTCCCACGCTTAGCTGCTATCAGCTTCGTGCTCGGGGAGGACATGTTGTTCCCTCCCCGGCTCGCCTTTGGAGCTGCGGCGGCACAGTGCACAAGCTGTGCCGCCGCCCACCTCGGGCCGTTTGATGAGTGTGTCGGGCCCCCGCCCTTCACACCCACGACCCCAAAGTCCCCTTTGTGGCCTCTAACGACAAGCAGGGCATACCACTCCAAAAACAATACAAGACATCTTGATACTTACATTCAACACCGTTATTTGTATCAACTCTGCTACTACTAGTGAGAGTAACAGGTGGCGGGGGGGTGAGGTCTGTCTCGGTGTAGGGGGGCGGAGCGGGGTACGTCAAGGGGAGAGGGGAGAGCGTGAACCCGTCCTCCATTGGTGGCTCGAGACGTGCTGGAAAATATACAAAAAGAGAAAACGAATTTATATTTTTGCGTTGCTATACGCATATACCCCCTTACCACAAAAAAGTTAGACCGGTCTAAAATCGCCAATTTGTATGACGAACTAGTGATTTAAACCTAGTCTAGTGATTTAGACCTGGTTTAACTCTTTTTGTGGTAGAGCCGTTAGACTCTTGTTCCGGCGCGAATGTCAGCGCAGGCATTTTCTATACATTTTTCGAACCAGCGCCAACAAGCGCTTTTTACCAACTTTGCACGTGAATGCACCCTTTACAGCTTTTTAGTTATTTGGCGTATGCCAATTTAGACTGGATGTCACGTATTTACCGTACAACAAACCAAAGAAGTTTCCAATTGACTTAAGAGCCAGTTTACAGCGATGCTATCGCCATTCTCGAAAAAAAAATATATCTTCTAAACTAAGGCAAATATCAATTTGGACTTCCAGTAAAGCTACTCAAAACCTACTGTATCTTTATGAAAAACATTTTGATTTTGACTGCTCCGTGGCTCAGTTGGCATGGCAGTGATGTGGACTGAGTAAGCGTGTGCACCTGTGTTCGATTCCCGGGCGGGGCGAATATGGATATGATGAATATCTATGTTTGTTTTCTATCTGGGTGTAATGTTCGTCTCTGTGTGTGTTTCGGGTACCCTTCTTCTTCTTCTTCTTCAGTTGTGGGGGTAGAGAAGTGCCTGCACTTAGCTCGCGAACTTGGAGCCATTGTGCATTTCCCCACATTTATAGGAGCCATCCGAGCTCATCAGCAAACTGCAGGATGAGGCCAGGATGCTCCAACAGCTCAGCTAGATGGTCAGCTGGGCCGAGAATGGACAACCTGGTTTCGATAGTGGCTGGACAGGCTAACAACATATGCTCCACCGTCTCATCCACTTCCATACAAGCCCTGCACAGAGGGCTGTCTGTCGCACCTATATTGTATAAATGCTTATTTAGTAGTAATGCTTAGTATGTGTATGTAGTGTATTTTTTTGCCATGGGCGAGTATAGTAGACACACGCACACGCAAAGAACGCTTGTACGTCACTGCTGGCACTGACTGAAAATCAGCGCTGTTGGTGAAAGCCTCCAGCAAATGCTGAGCCAGTGCCATTTTGCAGCAACTGCGACACACCATAATCAACAGTTTCTCTTTGTTTATTATTTTTATTTAGATCTGTTTTTGTTTATTTTATATTTAGTCACAATTTTTTTTTGTTGATTTTACTTTTTATTGACTTTATTTTTCTTTGTATACCTACTTAGATTTTGTTATACTTTATCATTTTTGTATTAATTGTTCTCTTGTGTGTGTCAATGGTTGTTGTAAATAAATAAATATTTCTTTCTTTCTTATTTAGTGAACAGTGTCCAGTAATTAGCCCTACAAGAGTGGTAAGACGTTTGCCGTTTGACGTTTCGGGTACCCTAGATACAGGTTCTTCCTAGTTAGGGGCTCTGAGTGTGATGTGTTATTATTATTTTTAACATGGTAAGTGTATCAATATCAATACATAGTATAAAACAAAGTCGCTTCCCGCGTCTGTCCCTATGTAGGTATGCTTAAATCTTTAAAAATACGCAACGGAAGCTGATGCGGTTTATTTTAATAGATGTATAATACATGAGCAACATAGTTATAGGTTAGGCGGTACCACGGTACGAAGTTCGCCGGGTCGACTTGTAAGATTATAAAGTTTACTTACATGGCAAATTAGGTTGCATAGGCGCTGAATTCTGCTTTTCAGCATCAGATCGTTTGCTGCGGTACTCATCGAAAAATACTGTTCTGTTGACAAAACTTTGCATCCCCGTCGACGGTCCTTTGGGAGATTTTAAATATAAAAAAAAAACAAAACCTTTATTCTATACGCTGTATAGAATAAAGGCTTTTGCTCATACAATTATAGGCTATTTTATATACTGGGTGTTTCTGACAAGGCGGTAATAAATCAAAGGAGAGGTTCAGCTCACCATACCTAACAACTTTCCCAAAGCAACATGGGTCGTAATCTCAAAACGAAAACCAGCCGTCCCATACATTGACCCCGCCAGCTGATTGAACCAATGTATGGAACAGCTGATATATTTTTTGAGATTTCGACCCATGTTGCTTTGGGAAAGTTGTTAGGTATGGTGAGCGGAATACCTCCTTTGATTTATTACCGCCTTGTCAGAAACACCCTGTATATGATACTATGATTTAAAAAATATTAGTTTTTTTTAGAAAATTTAACACACGGTAGTCATAGTTATTCCGGACTGATTACTGAAAATATAATTGGAAAATAATGAACCGTGCTCACTTGAGGTACTTCGAAAGTTTTTGTAAAAAAAACTAAAAACGTTGTATGCTACACAAAGTTTTTAGTTTTTTGACCATTGGCCAGAGAAATTACCTACAGTGGCTGAACTGGTGCCAGACGAGTCAGGGGGTGGAGGTCAATGCGACGAGGGGTGAACCATATTTTATTTTTTTTAATTTTCAAAATAAAAACTAAAGTAATTTTTTTTTATTTTTTTGAATTTATTTTTAGCATGCAAAGACTAAGTCCTGAAAGTTTCCGCCACGGAAAAAAAAAATACCGTGTAGAGATAGTCTGTCAATAAGAGATAGGGTACCTTGGGTCTTTGAATAACTACTTACATGAATGATATTTAGTTTTTGTCACTTACTTCTTTCATCACTCCAACTGGGTTCCCAAGAGTCTCTTTCAATATTTATGATCAAATTATCAACACCATTTGTTCCTAATCGTTCACCATTCTCTTCAGATGTTGTCTCAAAAAGTTGTCGATTTCTGCCTACTCCGCTGTCTGTGGCATTGTCTAGTATATCTACGTAGACAACAGGTATATCTTCATCCGATTCGGGTTCTGCGTGTTTGGTAAATCCAGCTGAAGAAGAATTTTGCTCTGCCGTGGTCATTTTAACAGCTGGAAATTCAAAACCGTCGTTAAAGTTTATTGTGGTCATCAAAACAGAGGTTAAAATTGAAAGCCGGTTTTATTTGGCTACTGGGTCTATCGGAATCATTAGCTTTAGTCATTGCTAGTGCGCTTAGAGTCTTTTGGACAAAGACTATCAGGAACTTGGAGTTTGGACAATCACGCACCAGAAACCTGGTGACTTGGAGATCGAGATAAAGAAATGGCGTTGGATTGGCCACACACTGAGGAGGCCAGACGACCATCCGTCGAAGATAGCCCATAAACCTTGGTCTGTGACGTGGTCGGATTCCGACCAAAATGGCGAAAAACCTATCACGCTTGTGGCACAGTATGACACTGGATATTCTTGCTTGGTATTTTTTGAGCACAGCAAAGTAGTCTTAAGTAAGAGTAACAAAAATATACACAGATTATTGCCAAAAGTGGCCACTTTTAGCAACACTTTGTTTCTTAGCTTTCTTTGGTTTTCAACCTAAAAGCTATACAGAAGTGCCCTAAAAAATACTAGGCTACATTATCTAGTGTCATACTGTGCCACATTTTCGATATTTGTCTTAGTTTAGAAGATTTTTTTTTTTTTTCGAGAATGGCGCTAGCTTCGCGGTAAACTGGCTCTTAAATGATGCCCACAAGGACGTCACAGAGTCGGCCGCTCGAAGCAGACCTTGCGCCGCATGGTGGAACAAGAGGCTCCCTACACTCGGAGCACCGCGGGGCGAGATGGAGGAGGTTGCCCAAGACAGGAGCAAGTGGCGAGCTTTACTGAGAGCCCTATGTCCCTGATGAGGGATAAGAAGACATCATCAACATCACCAAACGAGTGCGCTTTTCTGTTCATCTTGCCTCTTCCGCTCTCTGAGTCAGAGGCTCTGAAGCAAGCCTGAGGAAAGACAGCGCATGCGCTAAGTAATATCCTGAACAGAGCGCATTCCGCTAACGCACGCTGATCCGTCCCTGGCGGATTCGTTCGCAAAGAAATCAAATCAAATAATTCTTTATTCAATACGAGCTTTCCCGGCTTACTTCGTTACGCCATAGAATATAAGATACAACAAAAGACTTGGCTCTATAGACTATGTTCTTTAGCCTGCCCAGAATGGTCTTGATAAAAAAACAAACAACAACAACAAACCACCTGTCAAAATATGTAAACAACGGAAAAAATATTGCACCTTGGGTTACATTATTTGAGTTTAGGTAAGGATCCCAATTTTTTTTGAAAATCTAATATAGCCTATGACACTCGGGGTTAATGTAGCTTCCTACCAGTGAAAGAATTTTTCAAATCGGTTCAGTATTTCCGGAGCCTATTCGTTACAAACAAACAAACAAATCTTTCCTCTTTATAATATTAGTATAGATAGGATACAAGATATAACTTATTGAAAGTCAATTAGACTACATCTAATCTAATTGCTATTGATACCTTTTTTGGTAAAGTATCCTATACTGTGAGAGGCGAGGTAGTTCAGGGTGTCCACCAATTGGCTCAAGCAAACAAAATGTTTGGCTTGCCTTTACGACAATAGTCGCCTGGAGAGGCCCCCAAACGAGCCCTCCTCTGTCAAGTGATTCTACTCGCTTTCGCAATGATTTTACAGCGTAGAGAAGAAAGGGGTAACAAACTCTACTTTACAATTTATCTGCCTTTTTGTTTTATGAGAGGAATATAAATCGCTATTGAATGAGCAATAGTGTAGACTATAATAAGCTATTATAAAGATATATGGTCATTGTGTTGCGTGATGCAGATGATAGTAGGAAAGCAGCTCTGCGCTGACCACAAACTCACTCGTTAGTCTCTAGCTCCTGAGTGATAATGGGACTAGTGATGAAAAACACACGCGACTAAAAGACCATGGAAAGCCTCAATCGTATGTCTACCTTAGCACAGTACAATAAATAGTACTACATACAGTACGGGCACTCCCTGCCTCCCTCAGCAAGTGCGGCTCCCGCGCTCGGTTACCTCTCAGTTACCGCTCAGTACAAATAAAGCAGCGTCGCACGTCTCATCTCACTCACACAAGCATGATATGCGTGCACGTACACGAGTTTCGCCTGTGCGCGAAGCAACGCGCTTTTTTCTATGAAGTGTCCGAGGTGTGACCTTAGTGTCAATAGGACTTCTCCTAGAATCCTGGTCTGCCTTCTTTAAGAACTTTGTCGTGATTACAATTCATGACCGAAAGAAGTCCACGGCGTATGTAGTTCTCCCCACGGACTGCCACATAGAAAACTTTAGTTTTTCATGTTCCAGAGTTAACAGTTATTCACTGACACTTATATTCCATTAATATTGGATCTAGTTATTATGTTATATCATACACCACAACACATTATTTGTCGTTTTAAATTATAAAAGAATCGGAAATGTATGTTTAGGTGGTGTTACAAAAAGCGACTGAAAAGAATTTACGCGTTTCGTAAATACCAGTATAGTTAGTATATAGTATTATAGGTACTTATAGTTTATCATCTCGTAATAAAATTATTTGTAGTTTCGCTATTGGATGTTAGGTGTTTAAGGAAGGAAATATAAAATACGTCAAATTATTTTTGTCTGCACTCTGAATTGAACAATGTACTTTTGTAAAGTAAGTACTTTGTATGCAATAAAGTATATTCTGTTCTACTGTTCTATTTTATTCTTTTCCCCACTATGAACTGCATCTCTCGGGGATGACCATATCGTTCTTAAGTCGTAGGGCAAAAAACAAAGGGTAGGTATGTAGTAATATCAAAAAGTTGGTTTTTACCTTTTTAAGTGGAAGCCTTGATTGTGTTTAAATTCGGAATGAAGTTAGGTACCTAAACCCTGGGTTAACACTAGAGGCAAAACCACTTAGCGTAGGAGAAGCTACGATGCGAGCATTCACCAGTCAGTAGACACTAGTTATTGTACGGCTGTTAACCATTACGGCAGTTCGATATATTTTTTAAAATTGTTGGGTTGGCCTAGCTATTAAACTTAATTCCAGTGAACCCTCTTCTTTCTGCAGATCTTAATTATTTTCTATACTCTTTCATAGCTATAATAATAATAATAGTTACATAGTTAGTCCATTTTACAATAGTTCCTATCACCTTCTGGGTGCCGCCTCTGGGTGCATGATCTATTTGTGCATTTAGTGGCGGTGCCTGGTTGGTGATCCATATACAATATCAAAACTCTCAAAAGGGCCTCTACGAGTTGGATTTGTCCCCTCGCACGCCTCTCAAAGGACCGGGCTCCATCCCGTGATACCGGAGAGTATTGAGAAACATAATAATAATAATAACACATCACACTCAGAGCCCCTAACTAGGAAGAACCTGTATCTAGGGCGCCCGAAACACACACAGAGACGAACATCACACCCAGACCGGAAACAAACATCGATATTCATCATATCAATATTCGTCCCGCCCAGGAATCGAACCCGGGTGCTCACGCTTACTCAGTCCACAGCTAGCTATGGCTATGATGTGTCTGCAATGACATGAGCACTCTTTTTTTTTGTTTTTTTTTTATGTGAAATGACTCTTTTCAGAATTGTTATTTTTCTAAATATTGGAATTGAAAAAAAATATTAAAACGTAGTGATTTACCTTCTCTCTGAGCATTCACTATAATATTTTAATTAAGAAACAAAAAAAAACAATTGAACACAAAGTCACGTTTCACTTAAACTCTTTACTCACTGAAAATTCAATCTTGCATAATCATAAAATTAACACAAGTTATCACTAAGACCATTTTCTTTAACCATCCAAAAACGTGGCGTGATCGGTAGGCTACATCACCTAAAAATACGATGTTATGTTATGAAAACTTGCAGGTGAAAAATAATGACATTATTTTTTACACGGCAAACTTAGCTTCACAAAGCCGTTCCACTTCTGAAAACTGTCATGTAATATTGTTATCTTTTTGTCACTTATCAGCTTGTGATAAGATATTGTGTTTTTAGAATTTGATATTGTACGTAGATTGGCTAGAGAGCATTTTGCCTACCTACCTAAATACCATAACATAATGGTGATATCAGATAGAGCATCTTCCTTGTTCTGTGGTGATATCAAATAGGTAAACTCGAGCTTTAATACATGCACAAAATAGTAATAGGGTTATTCGGTACCAAGTTCTCCGGGTCGACTAGTTAGGAATAAATAGGAAAAAAACCTGTTAATCTTCATAGGCTTTTTATCCACCTCTCAAATTAATATTTTTATTTTTTTAACGTCAGTGTTGCCACTTTCTTCCTGTTTCCCGTTTACAATCAATAAAGCTGGTATTAGCATAACATAGTAATGTAAAAAGAGTAAAAAATGATTTATTCAATGCAGGATACAAGATATCGCTTATTGAAAGTCAATTAGACTAATCTAATTAATATTGATACCTTATTTCGTAAAGTATCCTATAGTATAGTAGTAGGTGCCCACTTACGACAATGGTCGCCTGGAGACGCCCCCAAACGAGCCCTCCTCTGTCAAATGATTCTACTCCCTTTCGCAATGATTTTACTGCGTAGAGAAGAAAGGGGTAACAAACTCTACAATTTATCTGTCTCTTTTTTTTTGTTCTTTTGTGTCATTACAATACAATTTACAAACAAAGAACATAACTTAATAAATCATAACTAAACTACGCTAAGTTATGCTTCCCATAAAGTTAGATAAACATTAGGAATTCTGTGGATAAACTAAGAGCTCAAAACATAGTTTGCCTTAATTCGATTAAAACTCGCAGACATAACTTTAGTTTTAATGTTTAAATTCAATGCAGAGAGGAACTCGCCAATCCCTCCCAAAGCACTATAGGTACCGGTACCGGCAATTCTATCGATCACTGAGATAAACTAAATTTGACCAAGCAGATCGAAAAAGAATTACAGTACTTCAAAAGTGATAATGAATCTTAGTCTCTGTTGGACTACGGTCGTATCCCTGAGCGTCGGAAGACGATGCATCTAATGTGGTTAAGTGCATTTTCTTCATGCGTAATTTAGTAGAATAATGTTTTGTTGATACGAGTGTTTCCGTGAAAACACCACTACTACTACTACTTAATTTTAATTGTCGTTTTTGAACCAAGACTGATAAATATTACTAGCATTTGGAAAAAGTGCATTGCTGTCGATATTCAATGCACTCGCTTCCTTATTTAAAGTCCAAGTGTGACTTAACTGCAGTAGGTAAGCATATGAAAACCGAGATATGTACAATTTCTCTAAGACCCCGTTTACGGAGACGCGTTGGTGGGCGCCGACGCGTGCAATGCCGCGGACTCCGCGACGATGCCCGCGTCGTTCAACGCTCCAAGAGCAAAACATAGGCCTACGTTCGATATCGTATTAGGAGACGCGTCGGCGCCCGCACGACGCCCCGCGCAACACGCAGCACGCCGCGTCTCCGTAAATGAGGCCCACGGGATCATTTAACGGAGGATTTTAAAAAGACAACACAGTTTTATCATTTCCCTAAACGAACTTTGAACAAATGCCTTAAAATTTACTAAATCTCTGCGACATTCCGAGCGGAACAGGCTTGGAATAGTTGCCCATTCCAAGCTTAATGATTAATTATGTTTGTTTGTTTGTTTGTCCACAGAAAATGTCCGTCACGGCAGGTTTTCGTCCGCGGTGGCAGGTCACACTGCATCGACACCTGTCGAGCTGAGACCATGTGCGGAGAAGTCAGGGTGCCCGAACATCATTTGAACGTAAGTTCAATAATACTCTTTATTCTATCTTTATTACTCTGCCTCAGTGGAGAGTGTCAGAGTTGAGCCTACGACAGCAGCTCCCTTATTCCGTAACACTGAAAGACAGAAGCCACGCCGATGCTAGCGCCGTTCGCGATAAATATTATTTCTAAACAAAAACAATAAGGCAATTATCAAAAACGAGCTGTACCTGCTTACTTCGTTACGCCATAGAATATAAGATACTACAAAAGACTTGGCTCTATAGACTATGTTCTTTTGACTGCCCAGAATGGGCGAATAAAAGTACTAACAACAACAACAAACCACCTCTTAAAATATGTAAACAACGGAAAACATATTGCACCTTGGTTTACATTATTTGAGTTTAAGTAGGGATACCTAATTTTTTTGAAAATCTAATATAGCCTATGACACTTGGGGATAGTGTAGCTTCCTACCAGTGAAATAATTTTTCAAATCGGTTCAGTATTTCCGGAGCCTATTCGTTACAAACAAACAAACAAATCTTTACTCTTGGTATAGATATTAATTTATTTTTACCTTTAGTTTGGGACTCTGTATAAAGCGGTGGTGAAATTGAATGGCTTGCTTTCAGAAATTCTGAAAAAGGCTGCCTAACGATCTCAAATTGCTTTCTAAAAGCTAATAAAACGTAATTAAAAAACCATTTTATTTATATTTCTTTAATTTTGTCAAATCATTCGTACTCTCTAATTACCATACCGACCCCTAGTTTTCTTTCTGTCTCCCTCTTCCTCGTTGAATTTGGCGACTACTCTATTGCCGTCCTGCTTTATCTCTAAACTTTTATGTGCAGGCCACTGAAGATCTTTTAGGAAGTTAGTTTTCTTATTATTGTCGTTGTTGTAGTGCTTTTTTTCGGATTCCTCGTGATTCTTGCTTCTAAACTCTTTTTGCTGGAACCAGTCATTTGATTTTTCTTTCTTGGAACCTTAGAAAAGAAAAGCTTAAAAATACATAGTATAAAACAAAGTCGCTTCCCGCGTCTGTCCCTATTGTATGCTTATATCTTTAAAACTACGCAACGGATAGTGATGCGGTTTTATTTAATAGACGAGCTTTCCCGGCTTACTTCGTTACGCCATAGAATATAAGATACTACAAAAGACTTGGCTCTATAGACTATGTTCTTTTGACTGCCCAGAATGGCCGAATAAAAAACAAACAACAACAACAAACCACCTGTCAAAATATGTAAACAACGGAAAAATATTACACCTTGGGTTATATTATTTGAGTTTAGGTAAGGATCCCTATTTTTTATATGACACTCAGGGATAGTGTAGCTTCCCAACAGTGAAATAATGTTTCAAATCGGTTCAGTATTTCCGGAGCCTATTCGTTACAAACAAACAAACAAATCTTTCCTCTTTATAATATTGGTATAGATATAGATAGAGTGATTCAAGAAGAAGGTTTATAAGTATAATGAATGCAGGTTGGGGGGTACGAAGTTCGCCGGGTCGACTATTAACTAATAACCAACCGTCATAAGATCTCATCCATTCCCGGTAAGACGGTACTTTCTGCAGAGCATCTTTGCCGGCGTACTTGGCGTAGTCTATAGCGTCATCTAATAGGTCTGTGGCCCTCATAGCAACATGTTCTGGTAGTATGCTTTGTACTATTTCCCTTAAATCTTCAATGTTCGCCTTCAGTAGTAGGGTTGGGTGCGAGTTGGTCTGCTTTGTTAGTAGGATCAGGTAGATACCTGAAAATATCAATTTAATTTAGATTAATATATAGAAACTAGAGGCTGCCCCGCAGTTTCACCCGCGCAGATTTCTCATAAACACCAAAATTCTGTTTTTCCCCGTTCTTAGGCTGCTTATTGAATTTGTTGTTTATACTATCTTTATTTTGTTGCTAGAGGTTATTATTATATACTAGCTGACCCGGCAAACGTTGTTTTGCCATATAAATATTTTTTAAGGGGTATGAAAAATAGATGTTAGCCGATTCTCAGACCTACTCAATGTGCTCACAAAATTTCATGAGAATCGGTCAAGCCGTTTCGGAGGATTACGGGAACGAACATTGTAGCACGAGAATTTTGTTTATAAGAATATTTAGTATATATTTTTTATCTTATCTACAATGCTAATATTTAGGACAAATAAAAGTAAAAAATAAAATATTTATTTCAGTGTCCGTGGAAAGATTTGATTGTTTGTTTGAATTAATTAGGCTCCGAATCTACTAATTAGAGTCTAATCTTAAAATTGGTCTAATTATTAGACCATTTATAAAAAAAAATCATCATTAGAGTTCAACATTATTAGGGATGGGCAAGTGCGAGGGCTCGCGCTTCGAAGGTTCCGGAAGAAATTTAATGTGTAAAATCAGTATTTGTTGTTATTCTACATTATGTGAAGTGACAATTGCAAATTATTTGGTGCCTATTAACCCGTCGGTTTTTCAATAGAGGCTCTACAAAATTGGTTTCATAAATCTCTAGATTTACGTTATTTTTTGAAGTTTTTAAAAAGTATTTGTTAGTATTCTGTGGACATCAAGAAAAATTTCGTGCAAACATTTCATTACATTTATTGAGCCATTTCAAAGAAAATGCCTTTCAGAGACAGACAGACGGACGGACGCTTGCCTTGCGACAATAGTCGCCTGGGAGCCTCTCCAGGCGACTATTGTCGTAAGGCAAGCAAAACATTTGTTTGCCTGAGCTAATTGGTGGGCACCCTGAACTACCTCGCCTCTCACAGTATAGGATACTTTACCAAATAAGGTATCAATAGCGATTAGATTAGATGTAGTCTAATTGACTTTCAATAAGTGATATCTTGTATCCTATATTGAATAAAGAATTATTTGATTTGATTTGATTTGACGGAATAGTCATATGAATAATGCTCCGGGACGAGTAACTGGAACCTTAAAAAAGTTTGTGATCTATATATATAAAATTCAAATACCACTGATCTACTCACTCACTCACTCACTCACTCACTCATCATCGCCCAGCCGAAACCGCTGAAGATAGAAAGATGAAATTTGGACAGTAGCTTCTTTACGTGACGTAGGCACCCACTAAGACGGGATTTTGGGATAACTTAACCGGGACGCCGTATACAGGGTGTAACAGTTTGTATGAAACTCCTAAACTGCTGGGTTTAGAAAGTTGAAATTTACACTGTATATTGTCAATGCGTTGCAAACATCATAAATGGTTTTAGTTTTTTAAATATCTTGCCCCTGAGTTCCTATACAGGGTGAAATATGATTTTTGCTAAAATCTAAACTAATTACACTAGAGACTTCAAATTTTCAAAATAAGGTCCTTTTTATATAATAACATGATATATTATATCAAAACTGCATTAATTAGTCCTGTAAGCCATGATACAGGGTGTTAAAGTTTGTATGAAAAACCGAAACCACTCCTTATTTTGCTTAAAAATTGAAATGGATGATGTTTCTAGGTTATAAGGGTCGCTAATTACACAAAAAACATTGATTTTGAAATCCAAGATGGCGGAAATAAATTTGTATTAAAAATCGATATGGGTGGCGTTTTCTAGGTTTTTGGGGGTGCTGATTGCGAAATAATTTGTGGGTATGCTGATTCTGGGTGCCTACGTCTCACAAAGACGGGATATGGGGATAACTTCACTGAGCCGCCGTATACAGAATGTAACAGTTTGTATCAGAGTCTAAACTGCTGCGATTAGAAAGTTGAAATTTACGCTGAAGATTCTCTTTACATTACAAACCTCATAAATGGTTTTATTTTTTTAATATTTTGCCCCTGAGTTCAGGGTAAAACAGGTTTTTTTGGTAAAATCTAAAGTAATGACACTATCATAAAATTTTCAAAATAAGCTTCTCATAATACTACATCAAGTATATGATATTATAACTGCGTTTATTAGTCCTGGAGTTCTTGATACAATATGTATGGCGAACATTAGTTTTCCTTATGAAGTAAAATATGGTATGTGTTTTCAAAGTTTTTGCGGGTGCTAATACAGAGTGTAACAGTTTGTATGAAAAAAAAGTGATGTTAGTAAACTGGATAAGGGTCTCGCAAGAAAGGTAATTATGGCAACCTGTAGGACAGACAAATTTACAGCAATGAACGACAATCAGTTGGGACGACGATGATAATGAATCTGAGTAGACCTAATTAGGGTACAATAGAACTGGATTTTTAGTGAAGCCTCAGAGCTTAGCCTCAGAGGTGAAACATATAGGTTAGTTTGTTTATACAATACAGGGTGACATTAATAAAGCATATCCTGAATTGGAAAAGGGAACAATGAGTATTTAAGTTTTCAGCCCAAACATCTCAAGATAGAAACGTAAGGAATATACGTCTAGCAAAGACATGAATTCGTGAAGATACTACGGGAACTGGAAAAACCAAATTAATTTACTGTTGTAAAGGCAAACTGCTTTTTTATGATTTCTTTAGGGCTTTGGTGCGATTACAAATGATTTCCCTATATTTCTGAGAAACAAATAAACCAGTTATTTACTTTTATTATAAAAAGCGCTTGCGAAGCTGCGGGCGGAAAGCTAGTCTACTTATAAAAAAAAGTTATTCAATGATTTCTTACCAATAAAATTGAATACACATAGCAACTTCATAATGTTAGATGAAAACTCGAATCAATAAAAGTTCGAGTTACTTTTGTTTTCAAGTTTAACAATAATAATTTTGTAAATCGTTTTTTGTTTTATTGATTGTTGTAAAAATAAACACACGTTATTTTTATATGCGGCCGCGAATTGGTTTTTCTTTATGTTTCCTTTCGTCTAAATATTCTTACACAGATCAAAGCTTTAGGGTTCAAAGAAGGTTGGTTACACCAGGGTTACACAGAATCCCTAATTATGTAGTACTTACTATTAATTAAAGTTATGTAGTACTTACTATTAATTAAAGGCGACTAAGGGAATTTCCGAAGGACGGGCAGCTTCCTTCGTTAAAAAACTTGAACAACCACACTGCGATCGCCACTAACACGGCTGCCAAGCGTGGCGATTATGGCCCTAGACTGTATTGCCAAGGAACAAGAGCTATTTTGCAATACAGATAAACCGGAAGTGTTACGGCGACCTAGACCGCCAATGTACCAACTAAGTAGTAATTGACTTACAATAAGTGATACCTTGTATCCTATAATGAATAAATCATTTTTCATTTTCATTAAGATTAAAAAGTAAGATAATTCCGTGCTTCGGAAGGCACGTTAAGCCGTTGGTCCCGGCCGCAGTAGTGGTCGCTGTAGCCGCGGCGACAAGCTGGCCGCCTCACGTTGGTAATAAAGCATAAACTGGGCTAAACGTGGGACCGGCTTAAGCTGGGGCCTCTGCCTAATCCTTCGGGAAATAAAAGGCGTGAGATTATGTTATGTAATTTTTTTTTTTTTTTGTGGCAGCGATTTGGAGGCCATTTTTTATTTGTAAATATGTCTTTGTTTAGTTTTTTTTTTTAAGGTAATATTAATAACATAATATCATGTTATAAAGATATAATATGTACAAACGACTAAGAAAACTTAAGGCTAAAAGAATACACATTAAAACTAAAAAATAAAATTTGAATCATATGAACATATATCATGTACATATGTAATATTGAATATATTACATACATTTCAGGACTTCGTTTGTCTTGACGTACTAAGTCTATCTCCTTGTATCAATTCAGTTTGATATCTTAATCTGTTTTAAGCGGAATTCATCTCAAGTATCTTACCTACCTATATCAACCGTCCAAGGTCCATAATGCACGCGACAATCAATCCTCATGTTTATGATTGACAACCAGAGTAAACTAGCTTATAATCTGCATTCACAATTTGTAATTTATCTCAATGTTACTTTAAATTAGTCTCCACATTCAAAGAAACTTAAGTGGCAATGGGCAGGTCATAAGATCAACAGATTTTCATCGAAAACCCTGGGTCCGGAAAAAATATTCTAGCTGTATGCCACATTTCGACTTTCTAGGTCAATTAGAAGTCAAATAAAGTTTTGATCTTCATGTCATCTATACCAATATTATAAAGAGGAAACATTTGTTTGTTTGTTTGTACCGTATAGGCTCCGGAAATACTGAACCGATTTGAAAAATTCTTTCACTGGTAGGAAGCTACATTAATCCCGAGTGTCATAGGCTATATTAGATTTTCAAAAAATTAGGGATCCTTACCTAAACTCAAATAATGTACTTAACCCAAGGTGCAATATTTTTTCCGTTGTTTACATATTTTGACAGGTGGTTTGTTGTTGTTGTTTGTTTTTTATTCGGCCATTCTGGGCAGTCAAAAGAACATAGTCTTTAGAGCCAAGTCTTTTGTAGTATCTTATATTCTATGGCGTAACGAAGTAAGCCGGGAAAGCTCGTAGTTCATAAAATTTTGGAAAATTATTCATCTCGCGGTGGCCCGAAGTGGTTTGTAAAGGGTTTGTATTACCACAGTGCGCTCATCAGTTTTTTGTTTCCTTTTCGGCTTCCGCGGTCCTAGATATAGGTAAATAATAATAACGCATCACACTCAGAGCCCCTAACTAGGAAGAACCTGTATCTACTAGGGTGCCCAAAACGTACATATACAGAGACGAACATTACACCCAGACCGGTAAACAAACATCGATATTCATCATAACAATGTTCGCTTCGTCGGGAATAGAACCCAGGTGCACACGCTTACTCAATCCACATCACTGCCATGCCAACTGCGAGCCACAGAGCAGCCATACGTAGTCATACCTACGAGTATGACCACGGTGCGCTCCCCAGTTTTTTGTGGCCGTCTACGATATTATTGTAGCCTCGATCGATTTAATTATATAATAATAACATCGTGTTCAGCATAAACCTGTTTTACCCAGCAAACTACTGGCGAGGGGCGGCAAAGTAACCCAGAGGATAAAAAATCAAACTATGGACTCTCTTCATTAACCCTGATATTTCATATTTAAAGTTATGATTACCTTACCATATAAACGCTGCTTTCAATATTATTGAAGAAAGTACCAAATTTCTAATTAAAGTTACTTAGATCATAAATCCCCTCATCTTCTATGCCAATATTATAAAGAGGAAAGATTTGTTTGTTTGTTTGTTTGTAACGAATAGGCTCCGGAAATACTAAACCGATTGGAAAAATTCTTTCACTGGTAGGAAGCTACACTATCCCCGAGTGGCATAGGCTATAATATATTTTTAAAATAATTAGGGATCCTTACCTAAAGTCGAATAATATAGCCCAAGGTGCAGTTTTTTTCGTTGTTTACATATTTTGACAGGTGGTTTGTTGTTGTTGTTTGTTTTTTATTCAGCCATTCTGGGCAGTCAAAAGAACATAGTCTATAGAGCCAAGTGTTTGGTAGTATAATAAATTCTGTGGCGTAACGAAGTTCGCTGTTTCAGCTAGTCAACTATAAAAGTCAAAGAGCTGATGATCTTCAAACGGCTGAACAGATTACTATGAAACGTGGCTAAGAACCACATGGTCGTCATATGTTTTTCTTGACAGTTTTGAGAAGGATTATGCGTGTCCTGGAAGCGTGTTATAGAAGTAAGAGTTGATTTTTTTTTAACCGACTTCAAAAAAGGAGGTTATCAGTTTGACCTGTATGTATGTATGTATGTTTGTCCGGGATTATCTCGCGTTTGGCTGAACCGATCTTGTTGCGGTTTTTCAGATAAGTATTTGTTACATTCAGGAGAAGGTTTTAGTACCTATTTTAACCGACTTGGAAAAAAAAGGAAGTGCTCAGTTGATTTTAAACTGGCACTTATTGAAGACGGGTTCCTTTTTTGTAAAAAAAATATTTAAATAGTTATTAACTATTAATATCTTTCTTTCTTTCCACAGCCGTGTTACGTATGCAACAGCACCGGTCACAACTGCCGCGAGCTGCCACGAGACACCAACGTGTCTGATGATGAACTCACTCCGTGGCAGGAGAACGGCAACTTCTTGGGTGACAGTACAGATGCGATACCTCCTGAAATTGGTAAGGAATTAAGAAATTAAGCTGCAAAAAACTTGACCCTAGCGTTTTTTTGCAGCTACATTTCTGTCATGTTATAACCTAAATAAATAACTTTTTCTCACGCCAACAAAGACACCAAAATGTATCGAAAATGTGATCCAGAATAATAATAATAATAATAACACATCACACTCAGAGCCTCTAACTAGGAAGAACCTGTATTTAGGGTACCCGAAACACACACAGAGACGAACATTACACCCAGACCGGAAACAAACATCGATATTCATTATATCAATATTCGCCCCGCCCGGGAATCGAACCCAGGTTCACACGCTTATTCAGTCCACATCACTGCCAACTGAGCCACGGAGCAGTCAGAATTACACTAGGCGACCTAATCGCTCAAAGCGAATTCTTCCAGGCAAATTGGTTTAATAAGGTAAAATTTCGAAGAAAAATGTATATATGATGAAATTCACTTCCTTTCAGACACAGAAGATCTATCGGAAGAAGCGACGGGCGTCCAAGATGCAGACTTTGTTCTGTACGTTAGTGCAGTGGAGACGGAACGATGTCGGCGAGGCCTGACGGTGGCCTATGCCTCGCACTGCCAGCAAGAGTCTGCTTTAGATAGGTAAGTCTTTTAACATCTTTTCTCTTAGACTAAAAGACAACTGCTGGACACAAGCCTTCCCTCAATCTTCGCGCTTAAGAAGCGACTAAAAGGGGTCTTTGGGGTCGTGGGTGTGAAGGGCGGGGGCCCGACACACTCATCAAACGGCCCCGAGACGGGCGGCGGCACAGCTTGTGGCACTGTGCCGCCGCAGCTACAAAGGCGAGCCGGGGAGGGAACAACATGCCCTCCCCGAGCACGAAGCTGATAGCAGCTGAGCGTGGGAAGACTTCGGACGCTATAATGTGTGGTTCACGGGGTTCTTCCCAAAAGCGCCAAGACGGCCGCCGGGGGGTTTTAGTGGGTGCGAGCCCCACATACCCCCGACAATCCCCCGAGCGTCGGGAAATGCGATAGGCATAATTTCCCCTCGTTACAAAAAAAAAGGAGGGTTGTTTATCGCAGTATGGTTGAGATAGATTCAACTTCGAAGGAATACTGAACAGGTAAAGATAAATTATTTAACTAGATATAAATACAAATCAATGTTTGTTTCAATAAAACTCGATAACGGATGTGCCGATTTAGATGATTTCAGTTCCGACTTCAAAAAAGGAGGTTAATAATAATAATAATATCCATTTTACAATAGTTCCTATCACCTTCTGGGTGCTGATCTATTTGTGCATTTAGTGGCGGTGCCTGGTTGGTGATCCATATACAATATAGCAAAACTCTCGAAAGGGCCTCTACGAGTTGGATTCGTCCCCTCGCACGCCTCTCAAAGGACCAGGCTCCATCCCGTGATACCGAAGAGTATTGAGAAACATAATAATAATAATAACACATCACACTCAGAGCCCCTAACTAGGAAGAACCTGTATCTAGGGTGTCCGAAACACCCGGGTTATCAGTTTGACCTGTATGTATGTTTGTCCGCGATTATCTTAAGTTTGCCTGAACCGATTTTGATGCGGTTTTCACAAAAGTATTTGTTACATTCAGGAGAAGGTTTTAGTACCTATTTTATTGCAGGCGAGGTTCTTTGTAAAAAATAAATTATTACTTACTTAATTCGCAGACCAGTGGCGGGGCACGCAAACTTCTGTCCCGGAGAGTTGTCGACCAAGTATCGGGACCTGCCGTCCGTCATGTCGACTGTTAAACATGAGATGCTTCACGCTTTGGGGTTCAGTGTGTCCCTGTTCGCGTTTTATAGGTAAGTTAGTAGGTTTCTTTAGGTATAGCAAAAAGTCTTATTAGGGCTTTATCAGAAGAGCGACCCTGAGCCCGAATTGTATGAATTCGACGGCTGCCGCGCGGCACTGTTCACTTGTCTGTTTTAGCCCTTACATGGTTAGTAATCAGTATCACGTCATTTTTTCTTTTGTCCACATTCGCACTAATTTTATAAATAGGAGATGTGTTTGTTGGTTTGCATTGCATTGACTCCGTACTACTGGACCAATTTTAAACAATTATGCAATATTAAAGTCGAACATTGGCTCTCAAAATTTTTGAATAGCACATGGGATGGGCTATTTTTAACAGACTTCAAAAAAGGAGGTTATCAGTTTGACCTGTATGTATGTATGTTTGTCCGCGATTAACTCGAGTTTGACTGAACCGATTTTGATGCGGTTTTCAGAAACGTATTTGTTACATTCAGGATAAGGTTTTTGTACCTATTTTAACCGACTTTAGAAAAGAGGAAATTCTCAGTTTTATGGATGTGTAAATTTATTGAAGGCGGGTCTCTTTAAAAAAAGAAATGATTAGATATTTTAATCAATATATATAAAACTCTTCCGTTACTGACTGACTGACTGACAGACAACGCAGAGCCGAAACTACGGGCGTAGCGGGTTGAAACGTGGGTTCCTTTGGGAGTGTAGGGGAGCACTAAGGAATGAATTCCCGAAATTCCTACGGGAACGGGATAAAACGGGATTTTGGTGTTTATGAGATATATGCGCGGGTGAAATCGTGGGGCAGCCTCTAGTTTCTTACTAAAGTAAGTATTTGGTACTACCTCGCGTCTCACAGTATAGGATACTTGACCAAATAAGGTATCAATAGCTATTAGATTAGATGTAGTCTAATTGACTTTCAATAAGTGATATCTTGTATCCTATATTGAATAAAGAATTTGACTTGACTTGACTTGATTTAAGATAATATTTTAATTCCTTACAGAGACGAAAATGGGGAGCCATTAACTGAAAGAAAGCCTGACACGGGAAATCCCCCGCTAGATGAAGAGTAAGTTTTATCTCTGCCTACCCTTATAAGAAAAAAGAGACGTGTAATCAATACATAGTATAAAGTCGCTTCCAGCGTCTGTTCCTTTGTATGCTTAAATACGCAACGGATTTTGATGCGTTTTTTTTTTAATAGATAGAGTGATTCAAGAGAAAGGTTTATCAATACATAGTATAAAATAAAGTCTCTTCCCGCGTCTGTCCCTATGTATGCTTAAATTTTTAAAACTACGGAACGGATTTTGATGATTTATTTTTCATAAGAGTGATTCAAGAGAAAGGTTTTTATGTATAAAACATGCACGATATACTAATAGGTTAGGTGGTACAAAGTTCGCCGGGTTGACTAGTTATACAAATATCATACCCCTTTAAGAAATCTCTGCTCCCGCAGGTTACAAATCCACAAATGGTCAGATAGAGTGGTGAAACAAATCACAAGAAAAAACTGGATGGTCAGAGGTGGCTACATACAGCGGAAGTTTCACATGATCGTCACCCCGAGGGTCGTGAAAGAGGTATGGTATGATTCTACTGCTATTCGTAGGCCTTTTGCATTCTGACTTTGGTCGTGTGGTGGCAGTACAGAATAAAAGGGGACTAACGTAATTTCCGAAGGCCGCAACAGCGTCCTTTTTTAAATGTTTAAACTTTCATACCACAGATCATTAATCATCATCATTATCATCTTAGGCGTTACAGCCGCGGGTGGGCCTTAGCCTGGTCAAGTAAATTCTTCCAGTCCGTTCTATTTAGGGCTTTCTCTCTCCAACTCTTCACACCGATATTTTTAGTGTCCTGTTGGACGCCGTCCAGCCACCTGAGCTTGGGCCTGCCTCTGCTCCGGCGACCCTCCGGTTGGCCTTTCAGTAGGCGTTTGGGTACTCTAGCCTCGTCCATTCTCATCACGTGACCTGCCCATCTTAGGCGACCAATCTTGATGATTTTAATGACATTCGGCTCATCGTACATTTGGTAAAGCTCGTGATTGAAGCGCGTCCGCCATCATTAACACACCACAGATCATTAATAAATAGTATAAAACAAAGTCGCTTCCCGCGTCTCTCCCTATGTGTGCTTAAATCTTTAATGCAACGGATTTCGTTGCGGTTTTTTTTAAAAGATAGAAATATTCTAGAGGAAGATTTATAAGTACTAATAATACATGAACAAAATATTAGGAAGTAAGGCGGTACGAAGATCGCTGGGTCGACTAGTTTTAAATAAAAGCGATCGCCAACCCGCATGCCAAGCGTGGTGATAACGGCTAATTCCCTCTACAACGTTTGCCCTTTTGGCGAACTGTGGGGGAGACCTATGTACAGTAGTGTACAGTGGCGGACACGATCGGCGTAACACTTCCGGTTTTTCTGTATTGCAAAATACCTCTTGTTCTTTGGTAATACAGTCTAGGGCTGACGAAACCATAGAGAAATCTGTTACGGCCTCCTAGTCCGTGACTGTACGTCTATCGGTAATGCTCTAAAAATACTAGGCTGCATTATCTAGTGGAATACTGTTTCACGTTTTTGATATTTGCCTTAGAAGATTTTTTTTTTTTTCTCGGGTGGCGCTACTTTAGCGTTACTTTATCTCTGCGAAGTTTTTCGTGTCAGCTAGAGTGTATACTTTTTTAGGTTCGGGAGCACTTCAACTGCTCGACCCTAGAAGGTGCAGAGTTGGAAGACCAGGGTGGAGATGGCACTGCCCTCACTCATTGGGAGAAAAGGATTTTTGAGGTTAGAATAGAAACTGGTTTTTAACATTATGTATAATACAGAATGTAAAAATGAGGTTACTTTAAATTAGTGGACGAAACTCAAAAGGGGAAAAAATTATGATTTTTTTTTATTCCTCATGGATAAATGTTTAATCCATTTATATCTTATCAGTTCAAACAGTTGTTGCTGGTACAAGATAAATAAGTCTTTAGTTTTAGTATTTTTTTATTATTATTATTAGTTAGAGAACACTTTACAGATTCGCGTTAGAAGAGAGAGACAGAGAAAAAGTAAGAAATAAATAGGTTATAAAGACATGGACTATGCACACAAAAATATGTGAATCGATAATAATGTTCGTCGCACAACTTTACTGTTTTAGCTCAAATATTAAAAAGCGCCATCTATAATACTTTTTCTGAACCATTCTAAATTATTTGATTTTTAATTCACAGAACGAGGCAATGACAGGTACACACACGCAGAACTCTGTCTTCAGTAGGATAACATTTGCAATGATGGAAGACACGGGCTGGTACCGAGCGGATTATTCGCAGGCCTCTGACCTACAGTGGGGCAAGGGGCTCGGCTGCCAGTTCGCGGCGGCCTCTTGCAAGCAGTGGCTTAATCTGGAGAGGCTCAAGTTAGTTGATTTTTTTTTTTATTATTGTTAACAATTTGGAAATTAATTAGGTATTCCTAAGGTGCTGACAAAAAAAAAATTAAGAATTTATTAATTTTGCTGGGTCTGGGTGTATTTGTATATTTTCTGTATATTTTTGATACAGGTTGTACCTAGTAAGGGAGCTTTTAGTGTGATACGTTATTGATTGTTATTATTAAGTATGTATGTCACACATTTTAATGAGGATATTATTATAAACTTCTTCTGTAAATTATTTAAATATTAAGTAAAATAAAACATTGGTAAATTATTTTCAAGCGACACCACGGAAAGTTCGGAAAATTCGACGGAAGAGTAAGTTAATAAATGTTGCTTAAAATTATATGTTTTGTATTTTGAATTTGGTCGCTTTATGTCATGACATGTTATGTTGGTTGTATTGTACTGCTACAAATATTTTCCTAACGAACTTTATATGTTTTATTTTTACTGTTTTCTTGTTGTTGATGTTGAATATGTTGTATATGTATGTACGTTTTTTTGTGTTAGGCCTAGCGCACATCTTGCGAGGCGTGGATAAAATAAAGTTCTGACCGCGTTATTCATAAAGATACAGTAGTTTTTAGGTAGCTTTACTGGAGGTCTTCTCTGGTTCGTTGTATGGTAAATACGTGACATCCAGTCAAAATTGACATAAGTCAAATAACTTAAATGCTCTTTAACTTTTTATGAATAACAGGGTGAGAGGATAATGTGATCTGTTCTTTTAATTCTATTAAATTTGGAGAACAGTAAATAAATTATGAATCTCTGTCTATGTTTCCGCGATTTGCAAGATGTGTATTTTTTGTATTAGGTATTTTAGAAAAGCATGTGAAAAATATTTTAATGAAGAGTAAAAAAAGCTGGCACCATCTTCTTACGTAATTTTATCTTCTTTTTTTGTACCAAAAAATATATTGAAGAGGAATGAATTGATCGTTTGTTGGTTCAAAGCGTAAACCCCAAAACTGTTTGACCGATTTACAGCCGGTTCAAAATGTATCCCCGATGAACATCACTTTTCATTTTATAGTATAGAATATTCTCAAAACTTTAGAATAGCACGTATAGGCCAATATAGTGTAAACTTACATTGCAAGTCGTTATAAAGTTCGCAGTTTCAGCTAGTAATCAATATATATAAAATTCAAAGGTGACTGACTGACTGACATAGTGATCTATCAACGCACAGGCCAAACCACTCGACGGATTAAGCTGAAATTTGGCATGCATGTAGATGTTATGACGTAGGCATCCGCTAACAAAGGATTTCCTGAAATTCCCTCAGGAACGGGAATTACGGGACTTTTTAGTTAGTATGAAAAATCGACATTATTGAGTGTATCGACGTGAAATTTGGTGTACAGGTTCCTCAGTGGATGAAAGAGTGTTGAAAGAAAGGAATTTACAAAATTCCCACGGGAACGGGAATTACGGGACCTTTTTAGTAAGAATGAAAAATCGTCATTCTTGAGTGTATCGACGTGAAATTTTGTGTACACGTTCCTCAGTAAATGTAGAAATGTTGAAAGAAAGTAATTTACAAAATTCCCACGGGAACGGGAACAACGGGACTTTTTTGTGAGAATGAAAAATCGACTTTCTTGAGTGTATCAACGTTAAATTTGTGGGTTTTGAATAAAGGAATTAACTAAATTCCCATGGGAACGGGGATTACCGGACAAATTGTGAGTCGTCAATCAACCAGTAATTAACGATTTTATTACCGCGCATGCGAAGCTGCGGGTAAAAGCTAGTAATCAATATTTTTTAACAGACGTAGGAATCCCGCACCATTCTGTGAGCGCATCAAAGGCGACCCATTGCGCACCGAATGTTCGCCGGGTCGGGACGCAGTAGTTCTTTGCAACCTGGTGCGGCATGACGCTGTATTACCGAAAACCTATCAGGTAAACTATCATCTTCTTAATCAATATATATAAAACTCTTCCGTTACTGACTGACTGACTGACTGACTGACTGACTGACTGACTGACTGACTGACAGACAACGCAGAGCCGAAACTACTGGGCGTATAAAGCTAAAATTTGGCATGTAGGTTCCTTAGGGAGTGTAGGTGAGCACTAAGAAAGGATTTCCCGAAATTCCCACGGGAACGGGTATTAACGGGATTTTTGTGTTTATGAGAAATCTGCGCGGGAAATACCGCGGGGCAGCCTCTAGTATAACATAATATCACGCCTAAATTCCTCTGTGGGGAAGGCAGACGCACCAGCTCATGACTGAGCCCAGGAGAGACATAACGGCGACCGTCGATTTCTTATGGATGATATGGACACGTGTTGCAGCTAGAGATGCAAGCCCATGAGACGTTCATCAAACCTCAAAATCCCATTTTTAACCCCCGAAGAAAAAATCAGAGGGGTGTATTAATTTAACGTGTGTATCTGTCTGTGTGTCTGTGTATCTGTCTGTGGCATCGTAGAGCCCAAACGGATGAACCGATTTTCGTTTAGTTTTTTTGTGTCATAGATAATTTCTGGCCGAGTGTTCTTAGACATGTCTCATGAAGATCTGATCAGCGATTTGAAGATGATTAGCTCTTTTCTATGTGATGAGGGGATCTAACTGGCTTCCTAATGTCCTATCGATTTTAAATTTGGTACAGTTTAAAGTACCTATATGGTAAGGCAACCATGACCTGATCAGCCGTTTGAAGATGATCAACTCTAATAGTGGATGAGAGGATCCAACTATCATCCATAGGTCCTATCGATCTTAAATGTTGTACAGTGGCGGACACGGTCGGCGTAACACTTCCAGTTTTTCTGTATTGCAAAATAGATCTCGTTCTTTGGCAATACAGTCTAGGGCTGATGAAACCATAGACAAATCTGTTACGGCCTCCTAGTCCGCCACTGTACCGTGTAAACCGTGTTACTTCAATGATATTGAAAGTAAGTATATGGTAAGGTAACCATGACCTTTTGAAGATGATCAGCTCTAGTCTAGTTTAGATGATCTAACTCAGTCGGGGGTTTTTAAATTTTTTAATTTTGTTATTACTTACCGTAAGATTTTCGGTATAGAAAGTATCTTATATCCTCAATCATCAAATAAATCAAAATCAAAAAATCTTTATTCAATATAGGATACAAGATATCACTTATTGAAAGTCAATTAGACTACATCTAATCTAATCGCTATTGATACCTTATTTGGTAAATTATCCTATGCTGTGAGAGGTGAGGTAGTTCAGGATGCCCACCAATTGGCTCAGGCAAACAAATGTTTGGCTTGCCTTACGAAAATAGTCGCCTCGTCCTTCTGAGCTACCTACCCACCAATTGTCATCCGCATCGGTTTAGCAGTTTAGGCGTGACGGACAGAGTATAACTTGGTCATTATTAGAATAGACGATTACATTCGCGTAGAACAAAAGATGGTCACAAATTTGATTGCTGACGTCACGTTTAATTTCTTCCACCAGCACTTCGACTCCTTGCCGGGAGTGTCGCCAACAGACCTGGCTCGCTACGGAGGCTCCGTGTCTCTAGCCGACTACTGTCCATACTTGCAAGAGTTTACTTGGCGACACAAGAGTGTGGCTGTTCGCGGGAGTCGTTGCCAGTACGAGGAGAATACACCTAGTAAGTAACTTATGATTCACTGATTAGGGATGAGTCATCACGCACTACAGCGCAGATCGCACGAACCAATTCCTACATCGCGCCACCGTAGTTTCTTACGGAGACAGCATAATTCAAGGCGTGCAAGCGCGTAAAGTAATGTATTATGTATGAGAGTTTAAAGTTCGAACCCGAGTGCCGTGAGAATAATGACTTGAAACTCGAACAAGCGAGGGTTATAACAAAACCCGAAGCATAATATCTTTACGCCAGAGTATTATATTCTACTTTTCATTCCATCCGACGATATTTTTTTTACTTAAAAAGCAGATACCTAGGTAGTTAGTATACTAAAAAACAAGTAAACAAAAACAATTATTTTGCCGCCTTTTTTTCTTCAAATGTCAGTTAGGCCATGGAGCTAGTATAGAGCTATTTTTTAATACAGAAAAACCGGAAGTGTTACGCCGTCCTAGTCCGCCACTGTACGTATTTCATTACGCATTGATTACCACTAGGATAATCGTTAAATTGGGGTTAACCATGGTAGACATAAATGTGGACGAAAAATTCCCATTTAACGTTTGTTTTTTTTTTTCAGAAGCCGACGTAAATTTTGCCCTCGAAAACTACGGCGCTCACTCAAAGTGCTTCGACCACAGCGACCGGGTTTGGGAACAGAAGTCTTGTCGACAAGTAAGTAAACGTATATCGTGGCTTTACTAACAACACCGCCCAAGTCGATTTTTGGCGGTTTTGACATTTTGATGCCATTGGATAGATCTTTTTTTCGCGCGTCTTTTAAACTCATCTGATTGGTTAGTTGTTTAACAAGAAATGCAGTTATTTTAAATTATACTGACACCGCTCAAGTCGATTGGTCTTGAAACACCGCCTAAGTCTGTCAAATCGCTACGAAAAAGAGCACGCGCCGACACTGTGCTCCATTATTTAGTGATATTGTGTGATTTTTTAGCTGAATAAACCTGAAAAGTTTGTGAATAGCTACCTGAATGGTATGTTTTTGTATTAAATAACTAATATTGATGTTTCATTAAGTAATATTGAAGTTTTTCAGTTCTAAAATAAGGTCTTGGACTTAAGCGGTGTTTGGAGATTAAAACTACCGACTTGAGCGGTATTTTGTATGTGTTTGCAGACGGACGATACAGATTTCTGGCTTTTATAATGAGTTTCTTAAGAGATTGAGAATAATATGAAGAATTAAAAAAGGTGCACCTTGCATAAACTAAGGATAAAAATCATCTAAAAACAAGTACAGATGTCGAAAATATTGATTTATCTGCCTAATCTTCAGTACTTTGAATGAATTTAGTTGGTGCTTCAGAGCCTACTCTAAAAATATATGAAAGGTTTCGTTCCTTCTTTGTTCTTTTTAAAAATATCTGTGTGGCCTAGTAACGAATCTATAGATATCATAAAATGTGACTAAGGGAACATTGGAAGATCGGACAGAAGTTCTTCATTGAAAAACTTAACAAGCCATACTGCGATCACCAGGGGCCAGGGGGTTATCATAAGGGCTGAGAAAGCTGCCAGAGCCGTTGTCACTTTTACCAGCGATATCGCTGGTAATAGCGCTGAAACTCAATGTGGGCACGAGGGAGAGTACTGGGGATCCGTAAGGGCTCCGAAGAGACTATGGAGAACCAATCGGAGCTTCAATGTGGAGGCAGGGTTCTATGCGGGTTTGAGAGAATCTACTGGTCCGAAAGGTGCTTCTCTTAGGGTATGCACGGGCTCTCAAGCACCCGCAAGCAAAGCAAAGCAGCTGAAGTAAAGGCTTCCACGAATGAAAAACCCACATAACTACATCAATTTGGTAACTGCGCAGGAGGTCTGTGTGGGCTCTAGGGAGCCGCTAAAGGTACGTAACGGCTCAAAAGTGACTCCGCCCGCGGGTCACGCCTGGCTTTAATGCATCAGCTGGAGTCCACACGGGATCTAATGCACCCTCCAGTGTAGCGAAAAAGGCCAATGAAAAATACACATCGGTATGCAATGAAAGTGGAAAATAACACAAAAATGTATAGCAGCCCAGCTGACCACCTGCAGTTTTCTGATGAATTCGGATGGCTGTAATAAATGAAGGGAAATGTATAATGGCTCCTAGCACGTGAGCTAAGTCAGGCATTCCTTTACCCCTACAACTGGAGAAAAAGAAGGATAATAATAGAATCACCAACCTGCTTACCAAGCGTGGCGATTAAGGCAAAATTTCCCCTTCGAAATAATGGTCCTTGTGGCAATCTGAGGGGCAGGCTTATGCCCAATATTGGAAGTCTCCCGGCTGAGATGATGATAAAAGAAGACTGAGCTATTTTTTTATAATTTCTTTGTAAGTATTGACAAACCCACCTATTAGTGGGTGCTAGTGACAAATCGTTAACTAACTGCTGCAAGTCTAAAATATATACACAATTTTCGGTCCAAAATACATGGTTTAAGTCTCTGTTGAGTTAATAATTAAAGTAAAAACGGCTTTTTTGATATTAAATAGAGTTTTTCGTTCATAATTAAAAAACTTGTTTTCCTATCAACACCGCGTAAGTCCACATTTTTTACCGATGAACACCGCCCAAGTCATTTTTAAAGCAAAATATACAAAAAAACACAATTTAGGTGTCATTTTCGGATTCATTATTCTTTTATAATCACTTTAGTGAAAAAAAAACATAATTTGGACAGTTATTAGCTAAATTATGAAGTTTTTATTGCCTCCTGAATAGTTAAGAAAAATGACTTGGGCGGTGTTGTTAGTAAAGCCACGATATTTATTTAATTGAGAAGATTTATTTTTTTCATTGTAGGGAAAAAGTCCATACAGCCAAGTCTTTAGTTATATTTTTGTTTTTTTTTTTTGTCCTAACTTTACCTATTGAAATGCGAGTGTGGTTCCTCATTAGATGTTTTGGCGGGAAATCGATAAGAATTATTAGGAAGCGCCTTCCTTTATTTCTCACATCTTCTACACAGTTTTCCAGAGCACATATTTAACTAAACCATCACACTTTCACAATAACAGCCACAGTTCGACATTTTCTTCTAGCTTAGCCCTTAAAACTTTTTGGGTTTGGTTCACCAATTTAAAATAACGTTCTATGCTTAATTATTTACGCACGTCACGTTTGAAAATATTATTTGAATTTGGAATGCATTAGTTTTTTTTTTTAAGCTTTTTTGACCTTATTAAAAATGCAAATGATCCGGCGGCGGTAAGAGTCCATTTTTCTATGTTTTTGTACAAGTGCAATTAATGTAACCATAAAAGTGTACATACTTTTTTTGTTACAGCTTCGAGAGTGGCAACACTGGGGCTCGGGTTGCTACAAATATAAATGCGAAAGTGGACGCCTGCACATTGTTGTGAGTATTACCTTTATTAAGTCGTTATATCATCGATTTACCTACATTTTTATCTGGATATCTGTTTCTGAAAAATCTATAACAATCAATACATAGTATAAAATAAAGTCGCTTCCCGCGTCTGTCCCTATGTATAATGCTTAAATCTTTAAAATTATGCGACGGATTTTGATATAAGTATACGGTCTTTTTTAATAGATAGAGTGTTTCAGGAGGAAGTTTTAGAGGCTGCCCGCGGTTTTTCCCGCGCAGATTTCTCATAAACACAAAAATCCCGTTTTTCCCGTTCTTGTGGGAATTTCGGAAAATCCCTTCTTAGTGCTCACCTTCACTCCCCAAGGAATCCACGTGCCAATTTTCAGCTTTCTACGCCCAGTAGTTTCGGCTCTGGGTTGTCTGTCAGTCAGTCAGTCAGTAACGGAAGAGTTATATATATATTGATAGATGCACAAGATATTAAAAGGTAAGGCGGTACGAAGTTCGCCGGGTCGACTGGTACTTTTATAAAGGAAAGATATAATTGATTGCACTGAAGAGGTTTCGAGACTACTGAACCGATTTCAAAAAATATTTCACTGTTGGGAAGCTACACTATCCCCGGGTGATTATAAGCTATAGGATATTCTCAAAACTTCTATGCAAGGCAATACGAAGTTCTACGAGTCAGCTTGTAAGTACTTTATATAAGTACTAGCTGTCCCGGCGAACTTCGTATCGCGCCTTGCAATTTAAAAAAAACTTCTCACCCATATTTCCATATTTTCTCACCTTTTATACCTTCCCTGGACTACTACGAACATTTCAAAACCAAAATTAGCTAAATCGGCCTTTCATGTTTTAGCGAGACTAACGAACCACGATTCATTTTTATTATATTATAACTAGTCGACCCGGCGAACTTTGTACCGCCTAACCTATTAGTATTTTGTGCATGTCATATAAACCTTCTTCTTGAATCGATTTATTTAATAAAAAAAAACCGCATCAAAATCCGTTGCACAGTTTTAAAGATATAATCATACATAGGGACAGACGCGGGAAGCGACTTTGTTTTAAACTATGTATTGATGATGATATTGATTGATAAGTACTATAGATAGGGAGATGACGAGTGGTTTATAGATCTTGCTAAGTGTTTATTCTCCACAGGTGGGCAACTACAGCTACGTGTGCTTCCACGCGGGCCAGGTGCTGCAGGTGCGCGTGGTGCGCGGCGGCTGGCTGCACCGCGGCGGCGTCGCCTGCCCGCCCTGCCGCCACCTGTGTGCTGAGGAGTTTGCGGTCAGTATCGTTAATAATAGTAATCAATATATATAAAACTCTTCCGTTACTGACTGACTGACTGACTGACTGACTGACTGGCTGACTGACAGACAACGCAGAGCCGAAACTACTAGGGATAGCGGGCTGAAATTTAGCATGTAGGTTCCTTGGGGAGTGTAGGAGAGCACTAAGAAAGGATTTCCCGAAATTCCCACGGAAACGGGAGGAAACTGGATTTTTGTGTTTAAGAGAAATCTGCGCGAGTGAAACCGCAGGGCAGCCTCTAGTAATAATAATAACACATCACACTCAGAGCCCCTAACTAGGAAGAACCTGTATCTAGGGCGCCCGAAACACGCACAGAGACGAACATCACACCCAGACAGGAAACAAACATCGATATTCATCATATCAATATTCGCCCCGCCCGGGAATCCAACCCGGGTGCACACGCTTACTCAGTCCACATCACTGCCAACTAGGCTACGGAGCAGTTGAAATGCTTCACGGATCTTAAGAGCCAGTTTACAGCGATGCTAGCGCCATTCGCGACAAAAAATTATATCTTCTAAACTAAGGCAAATATCAAAAATCGGGCACAGTTTGACACTAGATAATGTAACCTAGTATTTTTTGAACACAGTAAAGTAGTCCTAAGTAAAATGAACAAAAAAAGCATTGATTGTTGCCAAAAGTGGCCACTTTTAGTAACACTTTGTAGCTTTCTTTGGTCTTCAACCTAACAGCTATACCGAAGTGCCCTAAAACTACTAGGCTACATTACCTAGTGTCATACTGTGCCACATTTTTGACATTTGCCTTAGTTTAGGAGATATTAATTTTTTTCGCGAATGGCGCTAGCATCGCTGTATACTGGCTCTTAACGCACAGCCGATCACAGACAGCCAAGCAAGCGTTCTTTGAAAAGTTTGTTAGTACAGTCACGGACTAGGAGGCCGTAACAGATTTGTCTATGGTTTCGTCAGTCCTAGACTGTATTTGTACTGCCCAGTACAGTGGCGGACACGGTCGGCGTAACACTTCCGGTTTTTCTGTATTGCAAAATAGCTCTTGTTCTTTGTTAATACAGTCTAGGCCTGACGAAACCATAGACAAATCTGTTACGGCCTCCTAGTCCTTGACTGTACAAGAACTATTTTGCAATACAGAAAAACCGGAATTGTTACGCCGACCGTGTCCGCCACTGTACCTCGGACACTTTAAAGAAAAAAGCGCGTTGCTTCGCGCACACTGGAAACTCTTGTAAAAGTGGCCACTTTTAGCAACAATCTGTGTATAATTTTGTTCTTTTTAAGTTAGGAGACTACTTTACTGTGCTCAAAAAATACTAAGACAGATAATATAAAAAAATTTCGAGAATGGCGCTAGCATCGCGGTAAACTTGTTTTTTAAAGTTATTTTATTTACAGGAACGCAATGAATACTGCAAAGGCGGCGAAGAGGCTCTTCCGCCCAATCTCTACCCAAACGACGTTCTCACCTGCGGGGTCAGCAACCTTGCAGCGTCCGCCATCTTGTTTACGACGGCCATTTTGTTTGTAAATTTTGATGTTTTGCTTCTGTGATATTTTTAGGAACCTACATTGAACAATGTTACAGAGTTATTGTCTGAGCTCTTACCATGGGTTTGCTAGCGAGTTTACTCAGTCATGCTTTGCAGGCGCGAAATTCAAATTTTTTTTCCGTTTTTTATTTATTTTGGCGAAAGTACTTTATTCGTTTCAAATATGTTTCAAATAAAGTTTAAATGACGAATTTGTCATGACGTTGCCCCTACGAATAGTTGCTATGTATTTTTCTTAACTTATTCAACTTTTTATAGTTTTGCTACTTACCGCAAGGGGCACTGCTTTAATATCCATACAAAATGCCAAACGCCTATCGCGCGTTCGCTTCTTGGCAAGCCTTGGTAACGGCACTGAATCTGTTTTTTATTGGCAAAATAATCTAACAAAAGAAACACTTGTAAAGTATAGTTATTGAAGACGAATTTACAAAATAATGACTAGATTGACGTTATGGATTCTGTAGCATAAGGGTCAAGAAGACTAGTTTTTATATACAGGTCTTTTCTGATTATACAGTGTGTCCGGGGAAGTTATAACATAATTTTAAGGGTGTATTCTATTATCAATTTCATCGATGAAAACACCCCATATGGGGGGTCGCAGCCTCACCCCCCCCCTCAGTATGACGTTTTTAATTATTTTTTTGCAAAAATCGACCCCGCCTACTTTTAAATTCACAGTTAAAGATCTAAGGCTCACAGAACCTTCATTAAGGTCTTGATCGAAGGCTAAGTAGTTAGGCTAGCTAAGTTACTAACAAAATAACCAAGTATCGCTTTTACTTTTTTTTTTTAAGATGATAAACCAAAAAAAAAAATTTTTTTTTGTGCATTTTTTACGCTTTTTCAAAGTTTCCACAAAAAAATGCAGATACTTTTTTTTATTTTTTGTGTTTTATTGTTAGCTTTTGAGTTGTTCTCCAAATTGGTATTAGATTTATTTCTCTAGGTCTATTACTTCAGAAATTATCAACTACCAAAAAGACCCTTCGCTTTTACCTTTTAATTTAAGATTTCAGTTTAACCCACTTTTATTTAAAAATAAAGTCAATATTTAATTATTTTGCTAGTAATTTAGGTAGCCTACCTACTTAGCCTTCGTACAAGACCTAAATTAAGAGTCCTTTTACGCGAACAGTAGCGCCACTCTCGAAAAAAATTTTTTTTCTAAAGTAAGGCTTTTTTTCAGAAAAAAGTGCTCCCTTGTGCATAAAATCTTGGTCCCTAGTATTTTTTTAGTATATAAAATAATATCTAGCCACTTTTAGCTACTTTTAGGAACAAACAGTAATACATGAAACAGTATAAACCTAAAGTGGCCACTTTTAGCAACAAACAGTAAAACATAAACATTCTAAACCTAGATATTATTTTAAATACTAAAAAAATACTAGCGACCAAGATTTTATGCACAAGGGAGCACTTTTTTCTGAAAAAAAGCCTTACTTTAAAAAATATTTTTTTTTCTAGAGTGGCGCCACTGTTCGCGTAAAAGGACTCTTAATTTAGGTCTGGTAAGAAGGCTAAGTAGGTAGGCTACCTAAATAACTAGCAAAATAATTAAATATTGACTTTATTTTTTAATAAAAGTGGGTTAAACTGAAATCTTAAATTAAAAGGTAAAAGCGAAGGGTCTTTATTTTTTTTTTGTTTATCATCTTTAAAAAATAAAAGTAAAAGCAATACTTGGTTATTTTGTTAGTAACTTATGTAGCCTAACTACATAGCCTTCGATGAAGACCTTAATGAAGGTTCTGTGAGCCTTAGATCTTTAACTGTGAATTTAAAAGTAGGCGGGGTCAATGTTTGCAAAAAAAAAAAAAAAACGTCATACTGAGGGGGGGTGAGGCTGCGACCCCCCATATGGGGTGTTTTCATCGATGAAATTGATCATAGAATACACCCTTAAAATTATGTTATAACTTCCCCGGACACACTGTATAGTGTTTATATAACTTGAAGTTTATTTCAGCTCGCGCCTCTATTGATGTGTGTTGGCCCTTACAAACATGACTACCTAAGCTAAGTTTAATGAAACTGGACCGTATTAAAGAATTCGTTACGATTTTTTAAGATTCCTTCTTTTTAGTGACCACAAATAAATTAAAAACAAAATTCTACGTAGGTAGATTTTTAACTTAGAAATAATTTTTATTAAAATTTAAATTAACAAGGTTATTAGGTAGGTATTGAGAATTACCCCAGGAGGGTACCGGCTCTGCCGGAGAATCCCTCCCCTGCTCCATTGTGGAGCAGGGCTGCCCCTCGTATTCTGGGGGGGGCACAAATGCACTCACGACGTCACAGGAGGGCCAGCCAGGAGCCGTAATCCTGAAGGAGGCGAAGGATAGCCCGCAATGGTTGCCTGACCTCAACGAGGGCCCGGGAGTTTTCGCACTCCCCCGCCCTATCTCTGGGCCCAAGTCTAGTGATGAGGGAGAGCGGACAGATTCTTCTTTTCGATCTGCAGCGTCGTCTGTGGCCTCTGCGATCTCTCGTGCCTCCAAGCGCGAAAGAACGTCGCCGGTTACAGCAGATGCTTTGGGGCACGGATTACCGCGGCCCAAGCGCAGTGCTTTGCACCGCAAGCAGCCGAAAACACCGGTTACGTCAACTGGGAATGCTGATAATAACTCAGTATCTAATAAGGGCGCTTTACCTCAGGTGGCGGTGGAGGATGGGACCAATACGAATTTAAGGGAGGAGGCCTTAGGCTCGATTGTGACCCAGGTTATCGCCCCTAATAATTCATTGTCTCGGTTTTGGAGCTTACCGGGAGGGTTTGCAAACGGGGCTTGGTCAGACTCTAGCGATGGATCGGTCCAGGCTTCCAAAGAAGGCAAGCGAGGTAGAGGTCGTCCACCCAAGCCAAAGAATTTAGAAGGTTTGGCTAATAAAGGCCAAAATGCCTTCTTTAAGTCAAAGCGAGGAGAACTTCCGCTCAGAGCAGAAAAGGAAGCTCCAGCTGACCTGATCGAGCTCCACGATAGCCGTAGTGTCTCTCACCTCTCGGAAATGAGCGGGGCTGAGCCTGAGACAGCGATATTGCTTCGGTATAGGATATCCGAAGAGCTGAAGTCGATATTAAAAGTGGCAAATAGCTCTGGGAACCTTAAGGGCACTTTTGTGAGGGCTCTTAGGGATTCCGCAGAAAAGATTGCGGAAGCGACTTCGGCTCTTAGTAACCGCACTGCTTCTGATGAAGTCAAGAGGCTGGAAGCGGACAATGCGCGCCTTAGGAGTGAACTGGAGCGGGTACGAGCGGACAACCTGTCCCAGATAGCGGATATCCGAAAAGAGATGGTTGCTCTCCGCGCGGATATGGCATCGGGTCCGCCCCTAGGTGTGGCTATTCCACCTGAGGAGAACTCCCAGTTATTAAAAAAGCTGGTACAAAGAGTTGCGGAGGCACTCGAGGACCGCCGCTTTCCGGAGAAGCAAAAGTCAGCTTTGACCTCTGATCCCAATACCGTCCGTGTTCCTGCTCCTACTCAGGAGAAGAACAAAGGGAAAGGAAAGGGGAAAAAGTCAAAGAAAACAGACACTTTACCGAAGGAGAATAACCAAGAACAACACACCCTGTCTTTGGCTGCAGGTAATTCTTCGGTACCACTTTCACGACCACCACACCACAACGAACCACCACCAAAAGAAATTTGGACAAAGGTTGTTCGTCGGGATGCACACAGAAAGAAGCCCAGTCCAACTGCAAAGAGTAAGACGTTGGCAATTAAACCAGCTAAATTACGGCCTCCTCGTACGGCGGCTGTGGTCATCACTCTGCACTCCGAAGCAGAGAAGAGAGGACTCACCTATGCTTCGGTTGTCGCTCAAGCCAAGAGGGACATCGATCTTAAGCAAATTGGAATACCGGATGTTAGGATGCGTGGGACAATGGCCGGTACCCGCATGATCCAAATATCTGGTACTGACAAGGAGTCAAAGGCAGACACCCTTGCTGATCGCCTAAAGGAGGTATTTGGAGAAGATGTGAGGGTGACAAGGCCGATGAAATGTGCCGAACTGAGGCTTCTCGACCTAGATGAGTCAGCTACGGTTGAGGAAGTAGCTCTGGCTGTGGCAAGTTTCGGAGGATGTGCACAGGATTCTGTCAAAGTAGGGCAGATACGAAGTAGCGCTCGAGCTTCTGGAAGTGCATGGCTACGCTGCCCGATCGAAGCGGCTAAAAAGATTTCTCAAGCCGGCAGACTTCTTGTTGGATGGTCGTCGGCCAGGGTAAAGCTTTTGCCCCCGAAGAGGCTTCGATGCTTTCGGTGCCTAGAGGCTGGCCATGTCCGTGCACTTTGCCAATCTGAGGTAGATCGTAGTGGCCTTTGCTATCGATGTGGTGAAGCTGGCCATAAGGCAGCGCAATGTCAAGCCAGGCCAAAGTGTCCGGTGTGCACCGCAGCCAAAAGGCAAGCGGATCACAAAGTAGGCAGCAATGCCTGCAACATACCAGCAAAGAATAAGGCGAACGCGAGGTCCGTGGCCTCTCCTTTGCCAGCTAACTCGTCGACTGAGGTCGAGATTATTACTGAGGTGGCTCCGATAGAAACCACTCCATAATGGCCCTCAGAGTTCTCCAGGTGAACCTCAACCACTGCGCCGGTGCTCAGGACTTAATGTTCCAGAGCATTGCGGAGTGGGGAGTCAACGTGGCGATGGTTTCTGAACCGTATTTTGTCTCACCTGCTGCAAATTGGGTGGCTGACACTGCTGGTGTGGCAGCCATCGTCACTATGGCGGAGACGGGGGCGCCAACATTTGGGCGTGTAGTGCGAGGTAATGGCTATGTTGCGGCCTCTTTGGGTGATGTTTTCGCGGTAAGCGTCTATTTCTCGCCCAACAGCCCATTTGCTGATTTCGAGGACTTTATGGCTGAGCTAGGACAAGTCGTTGCTCGAAGCCAGACACGCCGGATACTTATCGCCGGAGACCTCAATGCTAAGTCCCGAGTATGGGGAAGTCCGATAGAGAATCGAAAAGGCAAAGACCTGGCGGAATGGGTGGTGAACGCCGGTCTGACTGTCCTCAACCGTGGCTCGGCACCCACCTGTGTTCGTCAGCAGGGAACGTCTATTGTGGACATAACATTTGCGACCCCTTTGCTGGCGGACCGTATTGTAGGATGGGAGGTAAAGGAGGATGCGGAGACACTATCGGATCACCGGTATATTCGGTACGATATCTCCGCTCCTCTTTTAGCAGCCGGTCCTGTAGTTCCGGTCGGGAATAGATCGGAGAGACCTCGTTGGTCTGTTAAAAAGCTGGACGTTGAGCTCCTGGTGGAATCGGCTATCGTCAAGTCGTGGTCGCCAAAACCTGCGAAACCTATCTTGGTGGAGGAGGAGATTGCCTGGCTCAGAGAGGCGATGACACAGGTGTGTGACGCCTCAATGCCCCGGACCAAGACTCTTCCTCCGCGTAGGCAGACGTACTGGTGGTCAGATACAATAGCTGCCCTGCGCTCAGCATGTAATGGAGCTAGACGCCGGTACGCCCGATGCCGTGGAAGGCGGCTCCGCGACGAAATTGAAGAGAGCCGACTTGGCGCTATCTACAAGGAGGCAAGGAAAGAGATGCGGATTGCAATCAAAAAGGCAAAGGAGGAGGCGCGGAAGGAGTTGCTGGAGACGCTCAATGTTGATCCGTGGGGTCGCCCATACCGTATGGTAAGGGGGAAAATGCGTCCTTGGGCACCCCCTCTAACGCAAATCCTCCAGCCCTCTTTCGTAGAAGTGATAGCTTCGACTCTCTTTCCAGAACAGCCAGATCACCCGGCGCCCACCATGTTGCCTCCTGTGCGCGACGCAGTGGTGGAAGTCAATAATAGCTTCGTGGTGACCCAGGCTGAGCTGCGAGCGGCAGTGAAGAGGATGGGGGCTAAGAAGGTTGCACCAGGCCTGGATGGCATACCAGGACGTGCTTGGGTCCTAGCCCTGAAGGAGGACGTCCTGGGGCCCAGGCTTTGCGACTTTTTTAGTGCGTGCCTAGAGCAGGGCATTTTTCCGGTGCAATGGAAGACTGGAAAACTTGTCTTGCTGCACAAGGAAGGTCGCCCAGCCGAGTCGCCCTCGGCCTACCGCCCAATAGTCCTTCTTGATGAAGCTGCAAAGCTCTTCGAGAGAGTCATCGCCGTTCGTGTGGCTGGTCACATGGCAAGAGTCGGTCCCAACCTCTCGCCCGTTCAGTTTGGATTCCGCCCGTGTCGCTCCACGATTCACGCGGTCCTGCGAGTGAAGCAGCTGGCGGAGGATGCGGTGGCGGCGAAGGATGTTGTGCTGGCGGTGTCACTGGACATCGCCAATGCTTTTAACACCCTGCCGTGGTCCTGCATCAGGGAGGCGCTACAGTATCATGGAGTGCCTGCTGGCCTCCAGCGGCTGTTGGAATCTTACTTATCCGACCGCTGGATCGAATATCCAACACAGGAGGGCTGGCGTCGTCGAGCTATGACGTGTGGTGTTCCACAGGGGTCGGTGCTCGGGCCGCTCTTGTGGAACATAGGATATGATTGGGCCCTACGCGGTGCAAACCTTCCGGGCATAGAGCTGACCTGCTACGCCGATGACACTCTTGTCACCGCGCGTGGCAGGTCATTTCGTGAAGCTGCGCAACTCGCAACTGAAGGCGTGGCACAGGTAGTGCAGCGGATTCGTCGGCTGGGACTCAAAGTAGCGTTAGAGAAGTCAGAAGCCCTATGGTTTCATGGTGCACGCAATCCGCCGCCAGCCTGTGAGATGAGCATTGTGGTGGGCGGAGCCAACATTGCTGTCGAGACAACGATGAAGTACCTCGGCATAACGCTCGACGGCCGATGGAGTTTCCGCCCTCACTTTGAGCGCCTGGCTCCGCGACTGTTATTGGCGGCTGCGGCACTTGGGAGACTTCTGCCGAATCTCAGGGGGCCAAAGGCGTCATGCCGAAGGCTCTATATGGGGGTCGTTCGGTCCATGGCTCTGTATGGAGCCCCTGTATGGGTTGATGCCCTGGCCAGAAAGAACAGCATAGCTCTCTTGCGGCCACCGCAGAGGGTGATTGCGACTAGAATAGTCCGGGGCTACCGCACGGTCTCCTATGAGGCTGCATGCATCTTGGCAGGGTCAATGCCATGGGACTTAGACGCGAGATCCCTTGCGCTAATGTTTCATTGGCGCGAGGAGGCGCGAGAAAGAGGGTTCAGTCCCACCCCTCGAGAAGTAGCAGCTCATCGGCAAAATATCGAAGAGATGGCCATCGCAGCATGGGAGGAAAGGCTGGCAACTCCATCTGCCGGCCATTCAACAATAGAGGCGGTGCGCCCTGTCCTGCGGCAGTGGCTGGACAGGCAACATGGGTCTCTGACTTTCCGGCTGACGCAGATTCTTACAGATCATGGCTGCTTCGGAAAATTTCTGTGTCGGCTGGGGAGGGAGGACTCCGAGTCCTGCCACCATTGTGCTGGGTGTTTGATCGATACTGCCAAACATACAATCGAAGAATGCCCGGCTTGGGCCGACGAGCGCCGAGATCTTGTAGCCGTCGTAGGAGCCGACCTGTCTTTGCCTGCGGTCGTGAGGGCAATGCTGGATAATAAGGAGGCATGGCGCGCTGTGGTCTTCTTTTGCGAGCACGTTATGTCTGCAAAGGAAACCGCGGAGCGCGAGCGAGAAGCGGCCGACCCCTCCCGACGCAGGAGAAGAGGTCGCCGTGGTGGTGCGAGGGACTGAGCACCATCACGGCCCTGTAGTTACGGGCATAAGAATAGTACTACGGTAGCCCCTGCCTGTCGTAAGAGGCGACTAAAAGGGGTCACCGGGGTCGTGGGTGTGTAGAGCGGGGGCTCTACATATCTATTATAACGGCCCCGAGATGGGCGGCGGCACAGCTTGTGGCACTGTGCCGCTGCAACACCAGTGGAGGTGCAGGGGAGGGAAAACATACCCTCCCCGAGGCAGAAGCTGGCAATGCAGCTATGCGTGGGAAGGATCCTAGCGGAAGGCTTTGAGGCGAATCCCGGGGTCCTTTCCAAATCGCTGAGGCGGCCACCGGGGAGTTTTAGTGGGTGCAAGCCCCACACACCCCCGTCGTTCCCCCGAGCGGCGGGAAGTGCATAAGGCATTTCTCCTCGTAACAAAAAAAAAAAAAAAAAGGTAGGTATTGAACTCATTGATTTATTTTTAAAAGGCTGATGATTATGTTATTGTATTTTATTTGTTTTTTTTTTTTTTTAATGTAGGTAACTATTTATACTGTGGCTAAGTCCGTCTTAATTTATTTATAGTTTTTTTTTTTGGTGATAAGATGACATAGAAAAAAAAAGTAATATGTAATATTTTTAAGCGCCATCTATGAGCAAGTAGCGGACTCCACGGAGCGACGTGAAGTTGCAGCGCACCCCAAAGCTATAGTTCGCGCCAAATAAGTTGGCTCGCGACTGAGGGCGCCACTGTATACGTACTTCACCCGCCATTCTATACAAAATGGGTGATTGCCAATTGGTTCATATTTTGACCACGCGCTGACTTATCTGGCGCGCACTTCTTAAGGGCAGGGCAAGGGAAGCTGTGACTTCACACTGACATTTTTAATTTTAATATTAGTTATTATATTTAGCTAACGGTTGGACCTCCACCAGTTACCAATTCTTTGAAATTTATTCATTTATTGTATGTTTCAGACAAGGCGGTAATAAATGAAAGGAAGAAAATTCAGCTCACCATACCTGACAACTTTCCCAAATCAACATTGTAAATTGACCGATCGATTTGAACAAATTTATTGCGTTGTTTTTTTTTTTTGTTAGATTTCGACCTATGATACTTTGTGATAGTTGTGAGGTATGGTGAGCTAATCACTCCTCTAATTTATGACTTAGATGTCAGAAACATTCAGTAATAAATAAGTTTCTTACCATAATGTAGTTTGTATGTTTAAGTTTTAAATAGGTTAGTAGTAGTAGGTACAGTGGCGGACTAGGAGGCCGTAACAGATTTGTCTTTGGTTTCGTCAGCCCTAGACTGTATTACCAAAGAACAAGAGCTATTTTGCAATACAGAAAAACCGGAAGTGTTACGCCGATCGCGTCCGCCACTGTACTTAGGTTTATTTTATTTAATGTTCTATTTTACAATAGGTAAAGTATAAATTAAGTAATTAATTTCAGTCATTTTAGATTTTAAGTTATACTTAGGTAGTTTATGGTAATCAGGTGCAATTCTTTTAAACTTTTTTTTGTTTTGTTACGCTTAGCGAGATAATATGGCCTTAAGAGCCAGTTTACCGCGATGCTAGCGCCTCGAAAAAAAAAAAAACTTCGTAACTAAGGCAAATGTGGCACAGTATGACACTAGATAATCTTGCTCAGTATTTTTTGAGCACAGTAAAGTAGTCCTAACTTATTATTATTATTATTACGAGCCTGTACTATCCCACTGCTGGGCAAAAGCCTCCCTCCCCTTCTTCCATAGTCCTAACTTAAAAGAACAAAAATACACAGATTGTACTTTGTAGCTTTCTTTGCTCTTTAATTCAAAAGCTATACAACAGTGCCCTAAAAATACTAGGCTACATTGTCTAGTGTCATACTGTGCCACAATGAGAGGTTTTCAATTTGACAGCTCAGAAGAAAAAAACAAGTTTTATTAATGTGCTACCAGATGGCGCTCTGCCAGGAGCAATAGGTCAAGCTGAAAAGAATGATTCAATAGCTCAAAATGAAACATAAAAATTAAAATTTAACTGAGGCAGTGACGGAGTAGGTGAAATTAAGATTTATACTCAGCAGAAAATGATCCAATCCAAAGATTCAGTCAATATTCGATCTCCCATTTCTCTTATATTGCTTTAGACACCGCCATCTACCGGCGTATTATGAAACTTTTTTTTTCTTTTCTGTCACATTGAAAACCCCTCATTAGAAGATATAATTTTTTTTCGCGAATGGCGCTAGCATCGCTGTGAACTGGCTCTTAAACGTTTAATTGGTTTTTGATCACAATTTTTTGTAATGGCAAATTTCTATAGCTACGTCTACAGTCTACAATATCCATACTAATATTATGAATAGCGAAACTATCTGTCTCGCTGTCACGCCGAAACTACTGAACGATTTCAGTGAAATTTGGAACAGCGATAGTCTAAAGCTTGAGAAAGGTAGGCTATTTTTTTCCCGGAAATCACATGGGAATTGGATTTTAATTAATGACGGAACTGTATATGTAATATGTAAAGTATAGGTTATGGACATGTTTGTATAATATAAATTTATTAGGTAGATAGGTATTTAAAAAATTAATTGTACTGTCACTATTATCTATTTAAACTTAATAGATGTAGTTATGTACCCAAAAGCTAAAACATAAAATTGATAAATAAAGTATACCATTATTTTGAAATAAAAAGTTGTATTATTCTTCATTGTTCGGGTTTTAACGAAAATTAAGATTTTAATAAATTAAATGACTGAACAAAATATGTAATATCAATATATATAAAACTCTTCCGTTACTGACTGACTGACTGACTGACTGACTGACTGACTGACAGACAACGCAGAGTCGAAACTACTGGGTGTAGAAAGCTGAAATTTGGCACGTGGGTTCCTTGGGGGGTGTAGGTGAGCACTAAGAAGGGATTTTCCAAAATTCCCACGGGAACGTGAAAAAACGGGATTTTTGTGTTTATGAAAAAACTGCGCGGGTGAAACCGCGGGGCAGCCTCTAGTATATAATATAAAACTCTTCCGTTACTGACTGACTGACAGACATCGCAGAGCCCAAACTACTGGGCCTAGAGGGCTGAAATTTTGCATGTAGGTTCCTTAGGGAGTGTAGGCGAGCACTAAAAAAGGATTTCCTGAAATTCCCATGGGAACGGGAAAAAAAATGGATTTTTGTGTTTAAGAGAAATCTGCGGGAGTGAAACCGCGGGGCAGCCTCTAAATTCTTATAAAACTCTTCCGATACTGACTGACTGATTGGCTGACTGACAGACAACGCAGAGCTGAAACTAATGGGCGTAGAAAGCTGAAAATTGGCAAGTGGGTTCTTTTGGGGAGTGTAGGTGAGCACTAAGAAGGGATTTCCCGAAATTACCACGGGAACGGGAAAAACGGGATTTTTATGTTTATGCGAAATCTGCGCGGGAAAAACCGCGGGGCAGCCTCTAGTAATAAAATATGTAAAGCATGGGTTAAGGATATATTTGTGAAATTATTTTTTAAATCCATAATTACCAATTTACCACAATAATACCTATAGGTGGAAAATTCAATAGAATGTTCACAAAAACGGCCACTTTAATAATTTGTATTTTCTATGTAAGTTTCTAAGAAATAAAATTGCAAAGTAATAAATAAATATCTTATTCTGAAGAATTGTCGCGTCATTTTAAACATTATTGATCTACTAGGTCCATCTAGCGGACAATAGCAAAACAATTACTTAGTAGTTTTTTTATGTCAGAGGATTTTCTGGTTTTGGTCTCCCATTCACTAGGTACTAAGTATGTACTAAACTAACACACAATGTGCAGTGAAATCTCCAGTGTTTGTAAGCTTGCTGGGTGAAGTAAAGTTAATCATCGTCTGTGCAATCCAGTTTTAGTCTTCCTTCTCTATACCATAGAATAATTTAATCTGTACGTTTCGTTTTTTTTTTTTGTTTTGTTTTGGTTTGCAGCGAGCGAGCGGGCGGTTTGTTTGAGACGGTAAAATTTTAATTTTTATAAATTCTAACAAGAAACTTATTTTTCGGAAGTTTGTATACCAATTTATTCGTTAATTAGATTTTTGATGTCGGATCGAATAGTTCTCTAAATAATTTGTGTATTTGCCTTGCACCCTACGATCTACGATAAAAATTTGCTGATCTAGCTAATCATGATCAATATTAAATTGGCTTGGATGACGAATCAAAAGCTCTTCCAATAATACCTATACAACAGCCGATTAAAAGCTATAATTTCTAAGCAAACAGCATAAACATGGTACATACATATTTCATTTGTTAAGTAATTACCACTAAATATTAATATATTTTGTCGGTTCCCCTACAGTTATCACATAAATATTTTAAAATGTTAATATTTTTAAGTTTTCTAAAAATTTGTATGCCTGAAAATGGCCTAACACAGTGAATCTAAATAATTATTACTCTACCACCTGTAACTTTTACCTGTGTTAACAAATAAAGTTTTCTATTTCTATTACAGTACCTACCTATATTTACTAAATACGAATCGACCAACCAAGGAGTGTTTGTTATTTCAGTGAACCAGCCTTACGTCTTCTGAAAAATTTGCTTCTAATTTTTTGGTTGGTGGGTCGTTTTAGTTCTTTTAAGATACCTACGTACTTTAATATCAATACATAGTATAAAATAAAGTCGCTTCCCGCGTCTGTCCCTATGTATGCTTAAATCTTTAAAAGTACGCAAAGGATTTTGATACGGTCTTTTTTAACAGATAGAGTGACTCAAGAGGATGGTTCATGAGTATAATAAATGCAAAAAATACTATTAGGTTAGGCGGTACGAAGTTCGCCGGGTCGACTAGTTAATTATAATTATAGAAATGTATTATATTTTAAGAAAATTATAACATTTTACTTACTTACAAGTTGGTTTTTCAAAACTACCCTGCTTTACTAATAAAAAAAAATCAAAAATCTTCAACATAAAATTATGGTGTTAAATTTTGTTAGTAAGCAGTAGTTCCAAAAATGGTCCAGTTGGATCCGCATCACAGTAACTAACTCTTGATAAAAGCTAATTTATTATTTGTGTTAAAAAAAAAAATATATAAAATCTAATATTGTTCTCTTTTATGCTTCTATGGGCTTAGTAGATTCTTATAAGATCTACATTTAACTGAAATTGTAAAAAAACCTACCTTCTTGCTTTTATTTAACAGATTTTCCCCAAAAAAAACTATTAGTTAAAACCTGAGACAAGAACATTTTCGTCCACCATGGACGGTGAAGATTGGTTAGATTTCTTTAAGAAACCTATGGATAATAATGATTACTGCTCAATGATGCCGGAACCGAACAGTGATGAAGAATTTGGTAAGTTTTATTATTAATATTCCTTTGGTGATTCGCTCATAGATTATCAATCACCAACCAAAGCCATAAAAAAAAAAACCTTAAAATTACTGTGTTTAAATCATAAATAATAAATCATGTTCAAATAAATATATATATATATATGTTACGGTAAATGTGAATAATGCGGTTATTATGCATAATTACCGGTTATTATTAATAATTCCCGGCACTTGCGGTAAATGTAATAAAAACCACTGAATTAATCACATTTACCGGTAATTATTAATAATTCCCAGTCCCCATTAGTAAATGTAATAAAATACGTTTATATTCATCAGTTTTGAGTGTTTATTTTAAGATAAGAAAAGAAAATTGTTTACAATTTTTTTGTAAGAATGTTAATGAACAAAATTTTTAGACAACAAAATGAAATAAAAAACGCTGCAACTCGTCGTATTTCACTCTTCTCAACTCTAGTGTGTTTATTGAATAAAAATAAAATCATTTTTAAACTCTTATTATTATAATAATAACTCTTAAGAATAGAATTAACAAATAATCAGTCAAAAATTGGTAGAACTAAAATAATGAAAATCAGTAAAACAATAATATAAGCGCTCAAACAGACGACGCCGCCGCACCGCCGCCGCCGCGCATTTAATGCAAATTTTATCGTTCCACTGAACTCTTGTTAGTAACACCATGGACCTAATTATCACGAGAGGACTGTGTTCATTGCCAAAAAAATCAGGTAATTCTCAAGAAAAAACGAATGCGCGAAAAGAGATAAACATTTAGCAAAATTGTTTCCAACCTCCACAACCTGCGGCGCCACTTTCTATGCGACAAAAAACAAATGCTCCATCTAGTCGATTGTCTATTTGCAAAATGTTTTTCCTGTTGGCGACTAGATGGCGCATTTGTTTTTTTTTCGCATATAAAGTGGCGCCGCAGGTTGTGGAGGTGGGAAATAGAGCTTTCTTGCGAATAACGCGATTTTGTTTAGCCATGAACAGTTCTGAACATCGCACATGACGTCGTCGCGGCGGTGCGGCGGCGGCGCGGTGGCAGCGCAGGTGTCGGCGTCGTTTGTTTGAGCGCTTTCGTAGAGCGAATAAAAAAAAAAGAAATTAAACACTTCAGAAAAGAATTAACGAATAATCAGCCAAAAATTTGTAAAACTTAAACAATTAAAATAAGTAAATTAATTATCTAGGGATTCGATGCGCGAATATAATAAAAAAAAGAGAATTTAAACTCTTATGATTAGAATGAACGCATTCAGTCAAAAATTAGTAAAACCGTAAAACTAAAACAATGAAAATCAGAATAACAATAATTTTGGGGATTTGGTGAGCAAATAAAATAAAAATAATAATTTAAACTCTTATTAATAGAATTAACGAGTAATCAGTCAAAAATTTAAAAAATAAAACAATGAAAAACAATAATGTACGATATTCTGTGAGCGATTATAATAAAAAAAAAATTATCAACTATTTTAGAGCTGATCATCTTCAAACGGCAGATCAGGTCATGGTCACCTTACCATATACTTTCAATATCATTGAAGTAACACTGTACCAAATTTTAAATCGATAGGACAAATGGAAGGTAGTTAGATCCTCTCATCCATTATACAAGAGCTGATCATCTTCAAACGGCCGATCAGGTCATGGTTATCTTAGCATTTATTTATTTATTCGTATGGCTGCACTGAATACGCTAGTACTATGCTAGTACTAGCATGTCAAAATGTCCAGGTTTCTTAGCCAGTTGGCTGCGTCGGCCGGAAGAGTAACGAAGTCATCAGCGTCGCCGGGGTAAGCTCGCCGGGGGCAGTCGCGCGCGATGTGCTCCGCGGTCTGGAACTCCGCGCCACAGTCGCAGCGGGGGGACTCGGTCCAGCCGCACATGTGCTTGTACTGCGCGCTTCGCCCATGGCCCGTACGGATCCTGTTTAGGGTGCACCACTGGCGGTGAGGTAGCTCAGCGCCCGGGAGCGATTCGCCAGACCTTACCATATACTTTAAATATCATTGAAGTAACACTGTACCAAATTTTAAATCGATAGGACAAATGGAAGGTAGTTAGATCCTCTCATCCATTATTCAAGAGCTGATCATCTTCAAACGGCCGATCAGGTCATGGTTCTTACCATATACTTTCAATCATGAGATCAGATCAGATCTTCATGAGACATGGCTAAGAACACTCGGGCTGAAATTATCTATGATACAAAAAAACTAAACGAAAATCGATTCAGCCGTTTGGACTCTACGATGCCACTGATAGTTACACAGACAGACAGATACACACGTTAAAATTATAAAATCCCTCTGATGTTTTCGTCCGGGGCTAAAAATAAAGTAGCATCGAATTATCGGAAAACTGATATTGTTGATAATATCGCAGCTAATATATTAAATCGATATCAAACACACATATATTATAGAATACTTATCAAATATTTATCTCCTAAAAATAACTCGTTAAAAATATCGATATTGGAACCACCTTGCATCTCTATGTAGGTGCCTAGCTAGGGAGCTAGGGCCCTACGTAGGGAGCTAGGGCGGTCGGGACCGCCTAGCCGCCTGGCGGTGGGGTCCTTACTCCAAATATGTTATTACACTACCCCGCCACTACCAGTCGGGAGCTAGGCGTCAGCCAATATAATAGGGGCTTTAAGCTTGTGTCAACATTTACCTCGGTTGCATGGAAATTATGCATAATTACCGGTCAATGTGAATAATTTATCACATTGACCGCGTGCGTTGGTAATTATTAATAATAACCGGTAATTATGCATAATTCCCGATTATTCACATTTACCTTAACATATATATATACGAGCTTTCCCGGCTTACTTCGTTACGCCATAGAATATAAGATACTACAAAAGACTTGGCTCTATAGACTATGTTCTTTTGACTGCCCAGAATGGCCGAATAAAAAACAAACAACAACAACAAACCACCTGTCAAAATATGTACCTAAACAACGGAAAAAATATTGCACCTTGGGTTATATTATTTCAGTTTAGGTAAGGATCCCTAATTTTTTTGAAAATCTTATATAGCCTATGACACTCGGGGTTAATGTAGCTTCCTACCAGCGAAAGAATTTTTCAAATCGGTTCAGTATTTCCGGAGCCTATTCGTTACAAACAAACAAATCTTTCCTCTTTATAATATTGGTATAGATATATATAGTTTGCTGCACATTCATTTCTGATTAGTTCTGGTTTTCAGATTATTTCTCGAAATTTCTCACTTTTTACATTTATTTCTGAGATGTAACAATAATTTCTGAGTTAGCCAATTAATTTTCGGAAATTTCTGAGTAGGCAAATTTCATTTCTGAAATGTACTTAATTTTTTTATTATTATAATTTTATTATTTTCCAGACATAAACTCCAGAAAGAATCCGCAACTAGAAATTACAGACAAAAGAGAAATGGCGGGTGGTTTTATTATCAATTCCGGCGTCTACATATCTGAATACTATTGGAACACTTTAGTTCAACTTGACAATGTAAAGAGAGTATTCTGTGCAGTCTGCGACTTGTATATTAACTATGAGAACTGTGGTAAACATCTGAATAGTCCAGGCCATAAGTCGAATATTATCGTTAACAAGCCACTCAAGAAGTTCGAACTCTGTTTAACAAGACAGGTATGTAAATAGAAACGGTTACTTTGCGGAGTTGAACATAACGATCGAAAGATCACCCGTGACTCCCTTGCCAACAGCCAAGATGGACACCGGCGGGGTTTTGCGACTCCCCCTGCGACTCCCCCTGGGGACTCTTTCGCTCTCACTCGCCGCCATAAAAAAATAAATAAAAAAAAAGGTATGTAAATAGAAACTTAGTGGCAATGGACAAAGGGCCTTTACACGGTCACTTTTTTTTATTGTGGCGGAAATTTTCAGGACTAAGTCTTTGCTTGATAGGTAGATTGCTCGAATAAATTATAAAAAAAATTTTTTTTCACTTTTACCTCTTGCCCCCCCCCCTTCCTCGGGACTGCCCTAAGCCACCGTAGATCATTGCTCTGATAGTACACATCGTTTTTAGTATGTTTTACAAATATGTTCTTTTAAAAACATGCTGACCCAGCAAAACATCAATTGTTTATTCATTAAATTAATTACATACCATTATATCATTCATAGTAAAAAATTGTTCAACTAAAAAATATAATAAAATTTTAGTTACATAATCAAATTTTTAATAACAACATTTATGTGACACAAACTCCTAATTTTTTCGTTGTTTGATAATGCATTGAAATTACAAACACATTAACTAATTATCATAGGAACTCTTATTTATTTATTTAATTTTTAATGGAAAAACAAATACAAATTAATGATGGTCTATTGGTTGTTATACTTTGTTGGTTTCAGTTTTTCCTCATAGATTTGACAATACACTTTTCTATATTGTGTCTTGTTTAGTTCATGACAATAATTAATATTTATTTATTACAATATCAATATTTAATTAATAATTTATTTGACTGCCTCCGTTTTGTTCTGTTGTTATGGTAGTGATTTCGACTGCGACGCGGGAACACCGGGTTCGATTCCTGGCGAGGGTCAAAATTGTTATAATGAAAATCGATGTTTGTTTCCGGCGAAGATGTATTTGTTCGACTTTGTATGTGTTTCGGGTTTCTTGGGCACCCTAGATACACGATCTACCTAGTAAGGGGCTCTGAGTGTGATACGTTATTTATTAAATTAATCCACATCAATTTTTTTTTAAATCTTTTAATAAGGAAAGGGAGGATATGGAATTATTATTATTCTTAACTTTATCACGAACATCATCTCGGCTGAAAGATGTCCACTACTGGATGTAGGCCTCTCCCTCAACTCGCCACACATCCTGTGTAATCCCGCAATCTTCACCAGGTCGTCTGACCACCTTGTGCGGGTCTGCCTACTCTGTATTACAGTATTACGGTGTGGGGTCGCCACTCGAGAACTTTTTGGACCTTTTGATGGTTTAATATTAACATAATAGCATGTATAGACTGCTCCGTGGCTCAGTTGGCAGTGATGTGGACTGAGTAAACGTGTGCACCCACCCGGGTTCGATTCCCGGGCGGGGCGAATATTGATATGATGAATATCGATGTTTGTTTCCGGTTTGGATGTTATGTTCGTCTCTGTGTGTGTTTCGGGCACCCTAGATACAGGTTCTTCCTAGTTAGGGGCTCTGAGTGTAATGTGTTATTCATTTATACACAGATAACCCACGGTTTCCATTGCGGCGTCTGCAATGTAACATTTGACGACCCGTACGTTCACGGCGATACACAAGAACACTCTGACAGATTGCTGTTCGCAATAAACAAGGCTTACGACTTATTATATGACCGGGACAGTAACGTTGAAATGAGAACTGACAAAATAGTCTTGCCTGATACAAATCCTGGTTACCAATACAACGAGTTTAATCTAGAAGGCTACAGCGATGTTGATCAAGATGATTTTGACGACGATGAGGATTATAGAGATGGAAATAATAACCATAATGATAATAATGATCTGCCAAATGAAAATCAGTGGCAGACAACAGTGTCGTACGCAGATAAAGCTAAAGCAGAAACAGAATTGGTTCCGAAAGAGTTAGAGATTGATTTAGGCGATAAGTTGGTGACAGTTGAGTATGACTCGTGGCATATGATAGTGTATACTGCAAGGAGTAGTTTCTATTGTATGGCGTGCCAAGTGAGTGGTTCGAGGAGGGCTAAGACAGAGCATTGCGGTAGTGAACCCCATTTGAATCAGCTGAGAAGGTGCAAGGTTGTGAGGGCTTATGAAACGCATTTGGTTAGAAGGGTGAGTTGATTTTTTTTTTTAATCTTACCATATTATACGCCTTTATTCCGGGTACGCAAAGGCACCATTGCCTAAGTCCATGACAGGCATCAGTGCATCGGGCTGGACCCACGTTTTGACCTGTTTGGCTCGATGTAATAAACTATTTTGTATATCTTTTTTTTTAAGTATTTTTAGCATCCAACATACCTATAATTGGCAATATGATACGATCAACATCTCAGCCAAGAGACGCCCACTATTGGTCAGAGGCTTTCCGCTCAGATCGCCACAAGAACATTTTATTTATTTATTGGAACCTATGTTCTCCAGGAAAAATGTAAAACTACTTTGAAACAATTCAATCGGTCTAGTTGTTTGGGAGCCTATTTGATTGAAACAAACAATCAAACCTTTCCTCTTTATAATACTAGCTGTCCCGGCGAACTTCGTACCGCCTACAATTTTAAACCTTCCTATTAACTCACTCTATCTATAAAAAGAACCCGCATCAAAATTCGTTCCATAGTTTTAAAGATTTAAGCATATATAACGACAGACAGACGCGGGAAGCGACTTCGTTTTATCTATACCAATATTATAAAGAGGAAAGATTTGTTTGTTTGTTTGTAACGAATAGGCTCCGGAAATACTGAACCGATTTAAAAAATTCTTTCACTGATAGGAAGGTACACTATCCCCGAGTGACATAGGCTATATTATATTTTCAAAAAATTTAGGGATCCTTACGTAAACATAAATAATGTAACCCAAGGTGCAATATTTTTTCCGTTGTTTACATATTTTGACAGGTGGTTTGTTGTTACAGTTTGTTTTTTTATTCGCCCATTCTGGGCAGTGAAAGGAACATAGTCTTTAGAAGTATCTATATTCTATGGCGTAACGAAGTAAGCCGAGATAGCTCGTACTATGTATAAGTACTAAAGACAATATCCTTATTTCACAGGTTGGTGACAAGTTGTATCACTGTGGGCACTGCAATAATTTGCAAACAATAGATGATATGGAGATTCATATAAAGAAGAAACATCCGAAACTTAAACTTAAAATTGACAAGTTCCAACTAGCTAACGAACAGATTGTGAATGGCAATTTCGACAATAAAACAACTAATACACTCCAAAGTGGAACTCTGAGGCCCATACTTAAAAGTAATGTAAACTCGCCCTTAAAGGATATTACCAAAAGTGTACATTTTAAACAATCTTTAACCCCACCTATGAGTTTTCCAGAAACTAGTGTCCCAAATCAGAAGTTACCAGAAATGAATGTGCCAACTCAGAAATTTCCAGAAACTAATGTGACACCTCAGAAATGTTCAGAAATGAATGTGCCAACACAGAAATTTCCAGAAATGAATGTTCCAACACAGAAATTTCCAGAAATGAATGTTCCAACTTGGAAAGTCCGAGAAAATAATGTGCCAAGTAAGAAAGTTCCAGAAATGAATGTTCCAACTCAGAAATTTGCAGAAATTAATGTTTCCACTCAGAAATTTGCAGAAATTAATGTGCCAACTAACAAAAATACAGAAAATAACGTACAAAGTATTAAACCTACAGAAACAGGAGTAATAACTCATGTGGAAAATAAAAATGAAATTCCTATTTTTAAATTCTTACCCTTCGACCAGCCGCCTCCTAATTTTAATAATAAAAAAGACGAAAACGGTAAATTTCCATTAAAGTCTCCGAATAAACTGAAGACCTTCAATCAATCAATCATAATGACAGTACAATTCGGATTTCAATTATACGTCTCGGTTGAGGCATTTAATACTATTTTGAAAGTAAGGGATGTATTAACTTGCCTAGTCTGTGATATGGCCCTAAGTTCGGATCCACATGCTCATATCGTTGAAGATTTGCACATAGAAATGTTGCAGCGCATAGATTTTATACCTGAATTTACATGTAATCTTATACGTATGGTAAGTGGTTTTTTTTTCTTGTATTTTTTTGTTAGCGTCGTTGAGATAAAAGTCTACATATACAGGGAGGTCAAAAAAAGTGTTTTTTTTTTTTTATTCAGTGTCGTTGATAAAAGTCTATACATATACATACAGGGTGGTCAAAAAAAAAGTGTTTTTTTTTTTTATTCAGTGTCGTTGATAAAAGTCTATACATATACATACAGGGTGGTCAAAAAAAAGTGTTTTTTTTTTTTATTTAGTGTCGTTGGGATAATGTCTATACCTATACAGTGTAGTCAAATAGCTGTAGATCTAACGAAATGGGAGATAAAGGACATAATTTTCAACGATCCACATCTTTTTGGACACCCTGAACACCAAAAATATATAAAAATGAGCCTGCCCCGCGGTTTTACCGGCGCTGATTTCTTAAACACATAAATCCCGTTTCTACCCGTTCCCATGGGAATTTCGGGAATTTATTCCTTGGTGCTTCCCTACACTCCCCAATGAACCTACATGCAAAATGTCAGCCCGCTACTCCCAGTAGAGCTCTGCGTTGTCTGTCAGTCAGTCAGTAACAGAATAGTTTTATATATGTCGTAGTAAGATTTGATGATTAGGTTTTTTGCAAAAAACCTAGGGATTTTGCGAAAACACGGATAATTTGATATAAGCATTACTTTTTTTTCAATCATCCCGACATAAAGCAGTTTTTTTGCAAATAACCTAGTATAATGGAAAACTATGAAACCTTCCTTTACTCTTATTGGCTAGAGTATTGCTTGCTGGTAAAGTCTTATTCTGATTGGTTCGTTAAAATATACTTTGACGCTACGGAGAACTAATCAGAATAAGAGTTTACCAGCAAGCAATAAATTAGCCAATCAGATTATAGAAAGGTTTCAAAGTTTTCAATCTTACTAGGTTTTTTGCAAAAAAACTGCTTCATGTCAGTATGATTGAATAAAAGTTAATGCTTATTTCAAATTATCCGTGTTTTCGCAAAATCCCTAGGTTTTTTGCAAAAAACGTAATTATCAGATCATACTACGACATACATATGTGAGTAATAGATTATTATTTTCAGCTAAGGACCAAAGCACATTGTGCTATTTGCAATAAAACGACACAAAACGACAGGGCGTCGGTCCTAAGTCACATTTCTGAGTACGAACATTCACTTTTACTAAATAAGGCCCTTTTCCTACCGGACGCTCCGCCTAGCTTCAGCGAGCCGGGTTTCGGTGTGTGCAAGGACATAGAACCAGGTGAGTGAAGGGTGAGAACTGCTGTTGAGATTTTGATTGAATTTTAAGGATGGGGAACTTTGTTTTTTTCTTTTTTGTACTTTTGGGGTTTCTGTAGTCGAGCAAGGTGACTACCCTTTAGTTTCGCTGTCAATTCAATTCAATTCAATTCAATTTATTTATTTGCTTCAATACTGAGTACAATAAAATGGTGTTAAAATTACAAAATAAAATCCTTACAGTATTCTACCACTAGGCCTGGTATGCAAATATTAATCTTTACATATAACTTATGGAAAATGTCATGCTTTTAATACAATGAAAAAATTAATATATATTAAAAATTATGATTCCTTAAATAAATAATAAAATAAAATTAAAATATTCTTAAAAAAAAAAAAAGTAACACAATAAACATACAATTTATTAGGTACCTACCTATATCATTAATTTTATCAATTTATTCAATTTTGTCATTAAGGAAGTCATTTACACAATAATATGATTTTTCTATCAGTAACTTTTTTAATTTCCGCTTAAAACCATTGAGGGGGATATCATGCCAATTTCTAGGTATTTTATTGTATAGTCTTGGCGCCATACCCAGAATACTATTACTCAATTGTTTAGTTTTTTGTATGTCAGATGTTATCATATGATTAAGTCGTGCCGTTCTGAAATTACTAAAAAGTTTACAATTTAATTTTACAAAAACAATAACTTCATAGATGTACAAAGAATGTAGAGTCATAAGCCTAAATTCCTTAAAAACTGTTTTGCAACTTTCTGTTATAGTTAAGCCACAGATAGACCTCAAACATCTCTTCTGAGCTTTAAAAGCTTTTTCTATATCTGTAGAGTTACCCCAAAAGATCAATCCATATCTTAAAACTGCCATAACATGTGCATGATAAACGGTAAGTGCAGCAGAACGGTTTACTACTTTGGTCAACATGAACAAAGCATATGAGCATTTAGCTAATCTAGAGCAGACGTTTTCTATGTGAAGTTTCCATGTCATACCATTATCTATATTTAATCCCAGGAACTTGGTGCTTTGAATCTCTTCAATTTTTTTGTCATTATATTTAACACTTAACTCTTTTATTATATCTGCTCTATTTTTGAAATTAATTATATTTGTTTTGTCTAAATTTATAAGTAAATTATTTTCAGTTAACCATTCTATTAAATTATTTAAAGAATTATTTATTATGTGTTCATGTTCAACTAAATTTATATTTGCAAATATTACTGTACTGTCATCCGCAAATTGAACCATCGGATTATTAATTGCACTTGGGAAATCATTCACATATACAATAAACAGAAGTGGTCCCAAAATACTTCCTTGAGGAACTCCATAAGTGACGGTTTTAAAGTCTGATTGATAATTAATAATAGTTTTGGTTCTAAGACACATTCTTTCAATGGTTGTAGCCTGAGTTCTGTTTTTCAGATATGACTGAAAAAGATTTAAAATGTTACCTCTAATTCCGAGATTGTAGAGCTTATCTAATAGATTTTTATGCTCTACATAGTCAAATGCTTTCTGTAGGTCCATAAATAAAGCTGTAGTAGGTATACCCTTATCAACGTTAGACATAACCAGCTTCGTAAAATTATATATTGCTAAATTAATAGATTTCTCTTTCCTAAATCCTACTTGTTCCTCATTTATCAAATTATTTATTTCAAAATACGAGTACACATTTTTATGTATGATTTTTTCAAAAATTTTTGAAAATACTGATAATAAAGCTACGGGTCTGTAGTAGGACATTGTATGGCGGTCTAATTTTTTAAACAACGGTTTTATAATTGAAACTTTTAGGCTGTCGGGATATGTACCGGACTCCACACATAGGTTGAATATATGACTAAGAACTTTTGATACCTGTAATCCTACAGCTTTTATAACTTTAGTTGCTATACCGTCATATCCGGTACTGTTTGTATTCTTCAAGCTTTTTATAGCAAGAAATATGTCACTTTCAACTGCAGGATTCATAAAAAAGGAATGAAGGCTTGTTTTACTTCTATTTCCTTTTTTATTTTGTTTGGTCAATGGTTTGGGTAATAGTTGGACTTGTTCTATAAAAAAACTATTAAATGCCTCAGAAATTTCTTTTGGATCAGTTAAAAATTGATTGTTTTTATTCTTAATTTTATCAATATATCTGTCTGAGTGTATGCTTGTGGTTCATCATGAAAACCATCAGCAAATGCTGAGTCAGTGCCATTTTACGGCAGCTGCAACGCTCATAAATCTTGTTTGTAAAATTTGCAGCTGTAAATAAGTTTTATTTTTTTATTAGATGACTAAGAGTAATGGTTGATTTTATGTTTTTAGTCCCTCCAACAACTGAAAACGAAATCCTGGAGCCGCCGCCATTATTCCAAAACTCGGTTGAGAATTTACCGGAAGCAGAAATAGATCCGGACAAAGTGAACAGGCAGTTTGAGTACCGCCCCGTTATAGTCAAGCTGAGAAATGTTTATTTGAAAATTATGGTTTGTTTTGTTTTTTTTTTTTTATTTTTACAGTGGCGGACACGGTCGGCGTAACACTTCCGGTTTTTCTGTATTGCAAAATAGCTCTTGTTCTTTGGTAACACAGTGTAGGGTTGACGAAACCATAGACAAATCTGTTACGGCCTCCTAGTCCGCCACTGTACTACCGGTTTTCTGTATTGTAGAATAGCTCTTGTTCTCTGTTATTACAGTCTAGTCTAGGGCGAACAAGACTAGACAAAAGTGTTACACTGTCGGTGTCCGCCACTGTACAGTCACGGACTAGGAGGCCGTAACAGATTTGTCTATGGTTTCGTCAGCCCTAGACTGTATTGCCTAAAAACAAGAGCTATTTTGCAATACAGAAAAACCGGAAGTGTTACACCGATCGTGTCCGCCACTGTACTAGTGTGGTGTGAGCACTAAAAAATCCCAACAATATCTTTGTTTTTAAATGTAGCCTATTTGTTATTCTGAGTATAAAAGCTTATGTTATTGTAAAGTTTCATATATAACTCCATTTAGTTGTTTTCACGTGAAAGCGTAACAGACATCCATACTTACAAACTTTCACGTTTATAATATTACGAGCTTTCCCGGCTTACTTCGTTACGCCATAGAATATAAGATACTACTAAAGACTTGGCTCTATAGACTATGTTCTTTTGACTGCCCAGAATGACCGAATAAAAAACAAACAACAACAACAAACCATCTGTCAAAATATGTAAACAACGGAAAAAATATTGCATCTTGGGTTACATTATTTGAGTTTAGGTAAGGATCCCTAATTTTTTTGAAAATCTAATATAGCCTATGACACTCGGGGTTAATGTAGCTTCCTACCAGTGAAATAATTTTTCAAATCGGTTTAGTATTTCCCGGAGCCTATTCGTTACAAACAAACAAACAAATCTTTCCTCTTTATAATATTGGTATAGATGGGTGTAAAGTTATTACGATGAGGTTGCGAATGTAAAAACACATTTTTTTATTTTAGGAAGACGCCTGGCACACTATAGTTTTCTGCGGCAACGGTACTAACTACTGTTTTTGCTGTAACACCCACATTTTGAACTGTGAGGTCTTTGAACATATGAATACAAAATCACATAACAGAAACTTGGATGAGCACCGTGTATTGGATATGTATGGGATTAATTTGCTGAGACAGGTATGTGGTTTTTTTTTATCTAGGTAAATTATACAGGGTGTAATTTGTGGTTTTTTCTATCTGCATTATACAGGGTGTAATTTTTTAATGCCAACTGAAAGTTTTCCTCAAAAAAACCTTCCTTAATAAAAATAAAAAATTGCATTCAAAGATTTTCGAAAATTCGCTTTAGACTACAGCCTGGCAAAAAGGTGTCTTGAAACGAAATATTTTTTAATTTTGTGTTGGAAACACTAAAAAAATAACTTCTTGTAAGGAAACATGAATTTGTTGATTTTTTACTTTGACTAGCTTTGAGCTTAAATGGTGTGTTATTAACCCCCGAAATGTCGTGCGCACATACCCTGTGCGTAGGAATTTGGTACGGCAAATGTCCTACGCACACACCCTGTGCGTAGACTTTTAGGTTGGCAATACTTTTTTTTGTACGACTGATTTCGCTGTTGGTGCCCCTGACAAAAATATCCAACCAATCAGAGTATTGTAATAGACAAGTTAGAATATTTTGACCAGACTAAAGTGCAAATTACAAGGTGAAAAAAAATAAAAGTTGAAATCTATCCACGCGCTCTGTCACAGGCGGCCATTACGGTTTTTATTGAGTGAACTTTGACCTGTGATTCTAAGAGAAATATTTCTGTATTTTATAAACGGTAAGTGTTTATCACATGTATTATACCTCAAATTACAGGTAATTGAGTAGGCCACACGTACAGTATGTAGTTTTTAGCATTAGAGTAAAATTTATTAGTAAAAAGACGATGAGACTTTTTATGATGCAACAATTCATGCCCGTCATTGCTGCTTTGTTTTTGTTATCGTAACAGAAATTTAATCAGAATCTTATTAGAAATAGATAAGTTTGTGCTAAATTCAGTAAGAAACCGATACATTCAGTCAGTTTAGCTTGAAACACAACAATTTTCGTAAAAAAACCGTTTATGTTTTGTTTTGGTACAAAATTACGAAAATGTACAGTTGGCAAAAAAGTAAACGTAAAATGAATATATATTTTGCTATACTAACATGAAAAAATCAATGTATGGCATGAATAATACATAATTAGACTAGCTTCGTGAATTTGTATAAACCATAATATTATTTTTTATTTCTTTTGTATGGACAAAATTTTTTGTTTCGTAACGGATGTTTTTTTATATATTTATGTAGGGGACCTATAAACATACTTTTTTAGTGCCTATACCTTTTTCTCTATAGTGTATAATTTTTGAGAAAACTGTAATTGTATTTTTTTGTTTTGTATGAGAAATTTTTTTGCTCATAACCTATAAACATATATTTTTATGTAGCAGTTATACTGGTTGTTTTCTTTTGAAGCACTGGTTTATCAGTCGAATATATATATATATTTTTCTTTAGACCACCAGTACCAGCAATGCGAGCGGAGTGGGTGCAGCGGACCCTGGGAGGTTCAATGTACGTGGGGGACCCCGGGGTTTCGGTGCGCACAGCTCAGAAGCCTCAGCAGTCCATCCAGTAAGTTGAAAGATTTTTATTATTTTGAATTATGTACATTATAGAAACATTTTCTTATGAAAAAGTATGACATTCATCATCATGACAGCCGATTGACTTCTATTGTTGACAATTGTATGCCTTTAATTTCAAATTTTATATGTATTAATTTCTAATATCTTTATTTATAGCGTCGCACCTTTGGAGCAAACGGAGGAGATGGACGTGGACCAGGAAGAGGGTGACGAGCATCTGGAGCATGTTCAGATATCAGTCGCTAGAAAGTGTCAAAGCTGTTCCTTATGATGAAGTACTGTTAGACTATACTACACTACAGCTGTCTACCTGGTATCTTCAGTGTTCTGTTATAAATACATGTTGATTTTTGACTTTTTTGCGTATATATATTTTTTTTTAATAATATAAACATTGTTTACGAAATGTTTGTTTTATTTGCGACGCTTGTGTATGACGTAGGAAGATCTGATAATTAGGTTTTTTGCAAAAAAAACTAGGGATTTTGCGAAAACCCTGATAATTTGATATAACCATCACTCCTTTTCCAATCATACTGACAAAAAGCAGTTATTTTGCAAAAAACCTAGTATAATTGAAAAATTTGATACCTTTCTTAACTCTGATTGGCTAGATTATATTGCTTACCGTGCAACTCTTATTGTGATTGGTTCTATGTAGCGTCAAAGGTATTTTAACGAACCAATCAGAATACGAGTTAACTAGCCAGAAATAATCTAGCTACCAAATTTTTCAATTATACTAGGTTTTAGGCTCTTTGCAAAAAAAAAACTGCTTTTTGTCAGGATGATTGAAAAAAACTGCAATGCTTATATCAAATTATCCAGGTTTTCTCAAAATCCCCTTTTTTTTTGCAAAAAACCCAACCATCAAATCCTACTACAACATGTACATATATTTGTTACCCTGGTAAAATCGGTATTAGTTGGATTTGGTAAAAATGGTATTAGGTGGTTTCGGCATTTGTGTTCCGGTCCGGGTAGGCTGGTATCTCCCGGGATGAGGTAATTGTAAGGGTAAGTATTTTCTACAAGATATGAAGTATAACATAATAAATACACGGTCGTGCGCTTTTGTTTACCGCAAGGCTACGAAAGCATTGATAAAATAAGCCTGTAGTTAGCCACTACCACTAAAGGCTTTGTCAAACAGACGGCGCTAGAGCGCCAGCCCTACGCGGCGCCAGAGCGTCGCGCTCTTTGTATCACTACGCAACGTAAAGGAGCGTGAGTGATATAAAAGAGCGCGACTATAGCGCCGTCTAATTGACAAAGCCTTTATAAAACGTACCTACCTAACCCTCTTTCAGTCGGGTAAAAAGTAAAACACTTGCTTAGTAACATACATGTTTTATCCTTTCTTGCTATTTCATTTTACACATGACAAGCATAGATAATATTTATGAACTGAACAAATGCTTAACTTTTTTAAATAAGGCCATAGCCGATCTATATTATGTGTATATTTATTTATTTATATTTCCGTTTTGCATCGCGGCATAATTAAAAAAGAAAATACTTAAACTTCTAATCTTTCTTATTTTTATATATACTTATACAAAAAGGCTGAGAAGAAAACAAAAACGCTTATACATACATAATTAAGTGTAAGCGTTTTTGTTTTCTTCGTGGCGTTTATAAACATATAAAAACCGTTTCTATTTTACTCGCAGCCCTGTCATATTGAATACGCACCTATTTAAAAAATATGCAAGTAATAAAAGGTTGGTTACGCAAATAATATAAAGTAGAAAAAGATACATGAATCCATCTATATATATAATTTATTTATTTGAATATAATGAACAAACGTAATAACATCAAATTCTCTTTACTAAAGGAGTTCCTATTTATTTGATAATCAAATTTAATATGAACCCATTACATTATACAAATAAAAAATTAATTATAATTATAAGAAATAAAATCCGAGCATAATCCTTACTTTGAAAAAATATTGTTTATAAAAGTAATTTATAATATATTGTATAATGATAATACAAATTCTTTTGCTAACTGTACCTGTACCGGCCGGCACGGCAGTTTGCGACTAGCGAAGTCGATGGCCGCCATTTTTTTGGTGATCGCGTAAATAAATATTTATTGTGAAGTAAATAGGGTTTCTGTGATAATAACTAAACTAATTATAGAAACCTTACCTTGCAAGCCTACGATATATTGTTGTGTAGTGTGGTATGTGGCTATAAATTTCGTGAAATCAGTGTGTGAAAATGTGACTGGCGGGAAACAAACAAAAGAAAAACGTTATTTTTGTAAAAGGAAAAATTATATTGAAGTAAACAAGTAAGTGACACGAAAATAGTTATAAGTATCGGCAAGGGAATGTATTTACCCTCATTTTAGTATATAACACATAACATATTATTATATTTACTAAGTACCAGGAACATATTTCTATGGAAAATCGGGAAAATTTGCATAGTATGACGATCATTTCGGCAGCATCCATAATCAGGTCCTCATCATTTGACGGGTTAAAGGAGAAAATGTATAAAAATTACTGATTCCAGTTGAGCCCCTATTATTTTCTTGATTTTTGTCCGAAGCTAAATCTCTGCACGAAATTTCATTTAAATCGGTCCAGTAGTTTTAGTTTTTAGTGTGCACCTGGGTTCTATTTCAGGCCGGGGCGAACATTGTTATGATGAATATCGATGTTTGTTTCCGGTCTGGGCGCCCTAGATACAGGTTCTTCCTAGTTAGGGGCTCTGAGTGTGATGTTATTATAATTTTTCAGATGGAAAACGTATACCACTGTGCCTTCTGTAATACAATAGTGACTCGCAAATGGCTCGAGCGTCACCTGAACTGGGCGCCGCACAAGATGGCCGCCGAGAGGGCGCCGGACGGGGCCAGAGCGGGCTTTGGGGGTAGTTATGGTGAGTTTTTTACCCTCACTAATGTGGGTACTGGGTGTTTTTGGAGAAAAAAAATGAAGGAGTGATTCGGCTCACCATACTTAACAAACTTTGTTAAAGCAACTTGGTTGATATAGTGAAAACAAAAACGAGCAGCTGTTCTGTAACATTGGTTTGATCAGCTGACGGGGTCAATGTACGGGACAGCTGATTTTTGTTTTGAGATTTGACACAAATGTCATCATTGTGGAAAGTTATTAGTTATGGTGAGCTGCATCTCTCCTTTAGTTTATTACGTCCTTTTCAGAATCACCCTGTATACGATATTTTTTCTTGCTTGATTTTAACCTGTATACAATATTTTTTCTTGCTTGATTTTAATTATTTACATGAATAAATAAGTTATTTTAAAAGAGACATCATTATTTACTTACCAGCCAAATTACTAAAATTAAAGAATTCATAAAAACAAAATTGAATACTTAAATGTGTTTTAAATAAAAGTGTTAAGTATGGTGAGCACAATCACAATTTAAATTATTTACAACTGTTAATAACTTTAATATTATAACACTTTGTTACAGAAATCGAAGCACAGATTCAAAAAGAAAAGTACGATGGTCTCACAGACTATGCAAAAAGCACCATCCTATACAATGCTAAAATTATAAAGAAACACCATACAAGGAGCGTTGAATTTACAGAAAGACAATCTAAAGTTATTGTTTTCAACGATAAAGTTTACAACGTAGACTTTGATAACTGGAACGGGTTCTTACTAGTCAAGGGACGTATAAAGTGTGTGTTATGCAACGTAACGTTTAAGAAAAGTGCCCTGGAAAGTCATTACGTGAGTAAGCAGCACGGTGACAATTTGGATAAACCGTTCTATAAGGTTGAAGCTTACGGGCTGATAAGAGAGGTAAGTTAAGCTTATCTATACCAATATTATAAAGAGGAAAGATTTGTTTGTTTGTTTGTTTGTAACAAATAGGCTCCGGAAATACTGATCCGATTCGAAAAATTCTTTCACTGGAAGGATGCCACACTATCCCCGAGTGTCATAGGCTATATTAGATTTTAAAAAAAATTTAGGGATCCTTACTTAAACTCAAATAATGTAACCCAAGGTGCAATATTTTTTCCGTTGTTTACATATTTTGACAGGTGGTTTGTTGTTGTTGTTTGTTTTTTTATTCGCCCAATCTGGGCCGTCAAAAGATTATAGTCTATAGAGCCAAATCTTTAGTAGTATCGTATATTCTATGGCGTAACGAAGTAAGCCGGGACAGCTCGTAATCTTATACGCTCAAAGAAGTCGCATTTTGGACACAGATCTCCCCCACAGTTCGCCATAGGGACAAACACTGACCCTGTTACCACAAAAAAGTTAGACCGGTCTAAATCATCAATTTGTTTGACAAATTAGGGATTTAAACCTAGTCTAGTGATTTAGACCTGGTTTAACTGTTTTTGTGGTAGAGCCGTGAGGGGTTTTTTCTATAATAGCAACACTTGGCAGGCTCTTCAAGTATTTCAACGAAGGACGCTGCTGCCCGTCCTTCGGCTGTTCCCTTAGTCGCCTTTTACGACACCCGTGGGAGGAGATGGTGGACCGTTACTGACTGACTGACTGACAGACAACGCAGAGCTGAAACTACTGGGCGTAGCAGGCTGAAATTTTGCTCGTGGGTTCCTTCGCGGGTGTAGGGGAGCACTAAGGAATGACATCCCGAAATTTCCACGGGAACTGGAAAAAACTAAATTTTGGTGTTAATTAGAAAAACGCGCGGGTGGGAAACCTTATAATAAGAAGAAAACAAAGAACTTTAAACTTAAAATGTATACTTTTCATTGTACGCAACTGTACATACATACACAACACTTACGATACATAGAAAGAAAGAATGAAATAAAATACATTGATTTCAACATACATATACTACATCAGGGATGTTTCTGACGAGGTGGTTATAAATCAAAAGAGGGATCCAGCTCACCATACCTAATAACTTTCCCTAAGCAACATGGGTCGAAATCTCAAAACCAAAATCAGCTGTCCCGTAAATTGACCCCGTCAGCTGATCGAACAAATGTGTGAAATTTAACAGCTGTTTTATTTTGTTAAGATTTCGATTTTGGAAGTGGTTTTGTTATTTTGACCCGTATTACTTTGGGAAAGTTGTTAGGAATGGTGATTTACATCACTCTTTTAATTTTTTACTTTCTTGTCTGAAACATGTATAAACTATTGTATGTCTGCATAAATGTAGCTACCATTAATAAACTTTTCCTCTCTACCCATCTCGCTTTAGCTCGGCTCGTCTCGCCTGCACTGCGTGCTCTGCAACATAGAGCTGTCTCGCTCTGACAACGTTTCCGAACACGCCGCGGGGAGGCGCCACCGTCGCTGTTTAGAAAACGCCGGAAAGGGGCAAGGAGGGGCGGGGGAACCGATTGTTGTTGAATAATAAAACATTTCGAATAATAATATCTTAATAATATAACATTTACCTACTATTTTTACGTATAAAAAAGGCTTATTATAATTTTATTATTTCTGGCTTCAATACATAGTATAAAATAAAGTCGCTTCCCGCGTCTGTCCCTATGTATCTTTAAAACTATGCAACGGATTTTGATCCGGTTTTTTTTAATAGATAGAGTGATTAATTAGGAAGGTTTATAAGTATAATACGTGCACAAGATAGTTATAGGTTAGGCGGTACGAAGTTCGCCGGGTCGACTAGTAAATATATAAACGATGAGCATAAACTCGGCTAGATGTGGGTCCGGCTCTTGAGCTGGTGCCTCTGCCTAACCCTCCGGGGAATAAAAGGCGTGAGATTATGTATTTCTGTCAATAAGCGCACATAAAATAGGCTTATTACATTGTTAATGATTAGGCCCACAGTTTTAACCTTCCTCGTGTCTACTGCCGTTTTTTTATAATTAATTAAACTGTTTTTAAAAACATCATATAATTTCACGCCTACATTACCCTATGGGTTAGGCAGAGGTGCCATCTCATTGACTGAGCCCACCAGAGGCACTCACTCTCGACTCACTCACTCACTCAATAACTCAATCACTCACTAACTCACTCTTGACTTTGACACTTTGGAGGACGAAATACAATGTTGCAAATGTGGCCGTAAAATAGTACAGTGGCGGACACGGGCGGCGTAACACTTCCGGTTTTTCTGTGTTTGAAAATAGCTCTTGTTCTTAGGTAATACAGTCTAGGGCTGACGAAACCATAGACAAATCTGTTACGGCATCCTAGTCCGCCACTGTACCCCTGGACCCACGTTCGGCCGAGTTTATGTTTATACCCGGTGTTTCTGACAAGGCGGTAATAAATCAAAGGAGGGAGTCAGCTCACCATACCTAACAACTTTCTCAAAGCATCATGGGTCGAAATCTCAAAAAAAATATGAGCTGTTCCATACATTGGTTCGATCAGTTGGCGGGGTTAATGTGCGGGACAGCTGATTTTTGTATTGAGATTTCGACCCATGTTGCTTTGGGAAAGTTGTTAGGTATGGTGAGCTGAATCCTTCCTTTGATTTATTACCGCCTTGTCAGAAACACCCGGTATATCATCGTTCCACTATTTTTCATATAGGTAAAGATAATACTTTGTGTAAGCCTTTCCCAATATAAAAATAAGTCATTATTATATTTTGTACTTCAGTATCTAGAAAGGTCCAGGGTTCGATTCCCGGCGGGGCGAACATTGTTATGCGTTATCGATGTTCGTTTTCTGGAATGTTTTTTGTATTCTATGTCAGTATTTTATTTTTTAATTGTGTTAAAATGTGATCATATTTTTTGTGTTTTTGTAACGTTGTCTGAACGGTTCACACGGTTAGATACTAGCGCCACTTCCTATAATTAATTATATCTTCTAAACCATGGCCGAAATCAAAAATAAGCGTCTTTGCCTCCCTAGATAATCTTGCTTAGAATTTTTAAGGCCCTGTTGTGTAGCTTTCAGGTTCAAAATCTAAGAAAAAAACCGTTTGTTGCCTATAGTGGTTACTTTAGTTTCGTGAAATAATATTTCTAAGATCATTATCCTGAAAGCTACACAACAGAGCCTTAAAAAACCTAAACAAGATTGTCTAGGGCTTCAAAGACCGCATATTTTTGATTTCGGCCATGGTTAAGAGGCATAGCACAGCTAAAGTAGCGCCGCTCGAGAAAAAAATAAATATCTTCTAAACTAAGGCAAATATCAAAAATGTGAAACAGCATTCCCCTAGATAATTCAGCCTAGTATTTTTATGGCATTGTTGTATAGCTTTTAGGTTAAAGACCACAGAAAGAAACTGATTGTTGCTAAAAACGGCCACTTTTGGTTTCACATTTTTGATATTTGCCTTAGTTTAGAAGATTTTTTTTTTTTCGGGTGGCGCTACTTTAGCTGTGCTATGCCTCTTAAGAAGATATTGATTATTTATCGTTGTGGCACTAGTTTCGCACCGTTTCGCCTTTTACTTAAGTGTTACATAAGTTACATTATTTAAAATTGTCATGTAGAATTAAGTGGCTTTTATTATTTTGTATTTCTTGGTCTGATTTAAGATTTTTATTTTATTTTTAAGAAATTGTATTGCTTAGGCGAAATGAAACATTCCAACTAAAGTATTATATTGAAAAACCTGTTATTTTCAGAAGATGATTCTACATATTTTTAATTTTATTAGGTATTTGTTATTTTGTTAAATACTACACATACCTCTACTAATTTTTGATTTTAAACTGTTGTTTTTATGTTTTAATTAAGATGTGTCAAAAATACTATAACGACAATCTCATGTTTTAAGCCCAGCTCACCCGTGCTACTTGTGCTGATGTGCGCGGGGCCTTAGAGCCTAGACTAGGTAAGTTAAGCTTATTAAGAAAATAAAGTTAATTTATTGGCTGTGATTTATTGACCTAAGTGTATGTTATACTAAAGTTTGCTGTTATTCATATAAATGTTGCTTTTTTTTTTAAAAGGCCGTTTGAATTAAATTCCTTTGCTTTACTATTATTGTGTTAAACAAGAAGATGACTTCCTTTGTCTTTTTGGCGCCAATATGTAGCAAAATGTTTTTTTTTTTTTAGGAAGAATACCTACATACCATTTTAATTAATTTGTAATATTTTATATCGTGGGTTTATTTATAAGTACCTAATCATCTAAAGCACAATAACTTCGTAATTTGTTTGTTAATAGCCGACATTTAAAAACTAATTTTTATGCTAGAATATAAGTCTAATAATAATTTGTTACCAAATAAGACTTTTATAAATAAAATGAAAAAAAGTATTTTTTAAGAATAATAATGTTTTAGTTTTTTAAGAAGGTTGTTTATGCTTCAAAAAGACTTGTGTATCTTCAAGATACAGTTACTTATTTTGAAATTAAAATAATGATTTCAATAATATTCTAGTTTATTTTTATTTATACATCATAATAAAAGATAGAGGCACAGTGCATTTTTGACTAGGCGTGGCCAAGTAACGTAAAATTTATATTAAGGGCTTACACGGTGCGAAACTAGCGCCACTCCTGATAAATAATTAATATCTTCAAACCATGGCCGAAATCAAAAATATGCGCCTTTGACTCCCTAGATAATCTTGCTTAGAACTTTTGAGGACCTGTTCTGTAGCTTTCTGGTTTAAAATCAAAGAAAAAAAATCTTTTGTTGACTAAAGTGGCAACGGTTATTTTCTTTGTTTTTAAACCTAAAAGCTACTCAACAGAGCCTTAGAAATTCTAATCAAGATTTTCTAGGGAGTCAAATGTCCATATTTGTTATTTCGGCCATGTTTTACAAGATATCAATTACTTATCGGAGAGGCGCTAGTTTCGCACCGTTTCGCCCCTTAAGGGGAAAATTTGAAAGTTCAAAACATTTTTTATTAGAATGTATTTACATTTATGAAAAATATCGTCATGAAAATAAATTTAATGTAAATTGTAATGAAAGAAAAGTGAAGTATTTAATTTATAGGTGTAAAACTAAGTATACTTATATTAAAAATGTTTTGAATTTTCATATAAAATGCGAAAAGACTGTTGCCCCCACCTCAAATTACATGAGATAAGCAAAAAACAAAACTTACTCGAAGAAATCATTTAAAAAATTACTAATTAAATTCATTGATTACTTAAGATTGATTTGGATTTTATGAGTTCAGTTTTAATTATACTAATGTTTTTATTATTCCTCGGACATTGAAGCTTTTAATAAACAGTGTTTTTTTTTTAAATAAAAAATGAACTTCCTCTGTTTGTTCCTGATTTGTATTTTTATATCTTGTAAGTATACTTAGTACTATGTACTGTGACAATATAAGCCGCGCAGATAAAGAAAAAATCTCATGATGGCAGCCGAACGCATGATATCTCGCGTATATATGTCGTAGGAAGATTTAATAATGAGTTTTTTTGCAAAAAAAAACTATTGATTTTGCGAAAACTTGGATAATTTGATAATTGTCTTACTTTTTTTTCAATCTAACTGACAAAAAGCAGTTTTTTTGCAAAAAACCTTGTATAATTGAAAAAGTTAAAACCTGCCTTAACTCTGATTGGCTGGATTATTGTTGGCTAGTTAACTCTTATTTTGATTGGTTCTTTAAAATACCTTTTGACGCTACAGAGAACCAATCAGAATAAGAGTGTGGACAGCAAGCAATAATCTAGCAATTAGAGATAAGGAAGGTTTCAAATTTTTTAATTATACTAGGTTTTTTGCAAAAAAAACTGCTTATAGTCAAGATGATTGGAAAAAAAATAATCCTTATATCAAATTATCCGGGTTTTCGCAAAATCCCTAGTTTTTTTGCAAAATTCCTAATTATCAAATCTTCCTAAGTACGACATATATATTAGTACGAGGAAAGAGTTAAGAAGAGAGACAGCCCATACAACGGCCGCTATTTTCAAATCGTTACTATATCTTGTGCGCAGGTTATACATTTATACTTACCTACTTTAATTTTTAATACTTATGTGCCAGTTTACCGCGATGCTAGCGCCATTCTCGAAAAAAAATATATCTTGTAAACTAAGGCAAATATCAAAAATGTGGCACAGTATGACACTAGATAATCTTGATTACCTAGTAATTTTTTGAGCACAGTAAAGTAATCCTAACTTAAAAGAACAAAATTATACACAGATTGTTGCTAAAAGTGGCCACTTTTATCAACACTTTGTAGCTTTCTTTGGTCTTTAACCTAAAAGCTATACAACAGTGCACTAAAAATACAAGGCTATATTATCTAGTGTCATACGGTGCCACATTTTTGATATTTGCCTTAGTTTAGAAGATATTCATTTTTTTCGCGAATGGCGCTAGCATCGCTGTAAACTGGCTCTTTAGAGCTGCAGCACTAATTTCTGTACATTTTTTTTTGTAGGTAACTACGCAATTAAACCGTACAAAGAACGCGTGTAAGTACCTGTACAAAGAGTGTTTCCGACAAAGCGGTAATAAATAAAAGGAGGGATTCAGCTCACCATACCTTACAACTTTCCCAAAGCAACATGGGTCAAAATCTCAAAACAAAAATCTGTTGTTTAGTGCATTGACCCCGTCAGATGATCGAACCAATATTTTAAAAGTTTTTTTTTGAGATTTCGACCCATGTTGCTTAGGTAAAGTTGTTAGGTATGGTAAGCTGAATTTCTCCTTTGATTTAATATCGGCTTGTCAGATACACTGTATAAAAAATATATAAACATAGAAATTAAGGACCTTTTACCTGCCTATTAAAAAAATCTCTTATTTTCAGATTGTCCGCTAAATTATCAAATCCAGCTTACTTAAAGGATAGATTTAAAGGTATGGTATGTGGTACTAAAACCCCCTATTTGAACCTCTTTTTGCATTAAAAAGTGAAGGTGAATTTTATATAGAAAAAATTTAATTGTTGTTTTTACTAACTTCCCCTCCATTTTTCCATATTTTCTCACCTTTTAAACCTACCATGGACTACTACAACATTTTAATACCAAATCAGCTAAATCGGACCGGCCGTTCTCGAGTTTTAGCGAGACTAACGAACCACGATTTATTAAGTATAGTAGATAGATAGACTAGTGGGCGCCCCGCGGCTTCGGCAGCGCATTTCCCCTTAAAACATCAAATTCCCAATATTCCCGGGGAATTTCGGGGTAAAAGTTGCCTATGTCTTTTCTCAGGCTCTAAACTATCCTTAAACGAAATTTCGTTCAAATCGGTTCAGTAGTTTTTTCAGAAAAGCGAGACAACAGTTACTTTGACTGCTCCGTGGCTCAGTTGGCAGTGATGTGGACTGAGTAATCGTGAGCACCCGGGTTCGATTCCTGGGCGGGACGAATATTGATATGATGAATATCATGGTCTGGGTGTGATGTTCGTCTCTGTGTGTATCTCGGGCGCCCTAGATACAGGTTCTTCCTAGTTTGGGGCTCTGAGTGTGATGTGTTATTATTATTATTATTACTTTCGAATTTATGATATTATAGTATGTATAGATTGTGTAAACTTATAATGTAAGGAGGTACGAAGTTCGCCGTGTCACCTGGTTTAATCTTGTTTTCGTATTAATTTTCAGATGAAATATTCCGACCACTCCTACCACCGCGTTATTCGGAATATTTCAAAAAGCCATGGCGGCCATCTTTTATGGATTACTGTGATCCTAAGCATTGTAACGACTACCACAAAATGGTCTGCGGCGGGAACCCACGTAATAAGAAATATAGGTAATTGTCATATAAGGCACACCTCGGATGTGTGTTGTGTCTTAGGACATAACTTGATTTTTGGCCTTTATGTCCTAAGACACAAAATCAGTAGGTCTGTCTTCCAAAAACGTTGTATTACAATGTGCGAGATGGTTTTTTACATAACGCGAATTCATTAAAACTTTATTAAAAACTAGAGGCTGCCCCGCGGTTTTTCCCGCGCAGATTTTTCATAAACACAAAAATCCCGTTTTTTCTCGTTCCCGTGGGAATTTCGGGAAATCCCTTCTTAGTGCTCACCTACACTCACCAAGGAACCCGCATGCCAATTTTCAGCTTTCTACGCCCAGTAGTTTCGGCTCTGCGTTGTCTGTCAGTCAGTCAGTCAGTCACTCTTCCGTTACTGACTGACTATAGTCAGTAACGGAAGAGTTTTATATATATTGATGAATACTTTCGCCAATAAATAAAAAACGTGAAATAAATTGAATTTCGCGCCATACCGAGAGTTACCACCTTAAGAGGCATAGCACAGCTAAAGTAGCGCCACTCGAGAAAAAAATAAATATCTTCTAAACTAAGGCAAATATCAAAAATGTGAAACAGCATTCCCCTAGATAATTCAGCCTAGTATTTTTAGGGCATTTTTGTATAGCTTTTACGTTAAAGAACACAGAAAGAAACTGATTGTTGCCAAAAGTGGCCGTTTTTAGTAATTTTTTTTTTTTTTTTACATAGCCTCTTTAGTATCCCACTGCTGGGCAAAGGCCTCCCCCGCTTGCTTCCATTGATCTCTGCTCATTGCAGTCTCAGGCCACTTAGTTCCAAAGTAGGAGTCGAGATCGTCCCGCCATCTCGTTTTTAGTAATACAACGTTGTAATACAACGAATGAGATAAGACGTGTGACGCTGCATTATTTGTACTGAGCGGTAACTGAGAGGTAACCGAGAGGTAAGGTAACCGAGCGCGGGGAAGCACTGGCTGAGGGAGGCGGGGAGTGCCCATACTGTATGTAGTACTATTTATTATAGTGTACTATTACTATGTTGTGCATGTATCAACATATAAACCTTCTTCTTGAATCACTCTATCTTATAAATTACTTCGCATTAAATTCCGGTGTATAGTTTTAAAGATATTTCTTAGGGACAGACGCGGGAAGCGACTTTGTTTTATACTATGTATTTTGCTGGGTAAGCAAGTAAGCCTGCTTCATTGGTATTTTTTCTTTTTCCAGATGGTTCCAAAGCGGTTGCCATTTAGAGCTGAACAACGAGTGTGCTGCGGATAGAGGCACGCTAAGTGAGTTTTTTGTTATTAACTAGTCGACCCGGCGAACTTCGTACCGCCTTACCTATTAAGAAAGAAAGAAAGAAAGAAAAGCGTTTATTGCCAAACAGTGACACACAATTAACAACAACACGGACAAACAAAATACAAAAAAAAACGTAATTTTATGCCACTGTTGCAAAGGGCACTGCCTCAGCATTACTACCTTGTGCATGTATTATTCGTATAAACTTTCCTCTTGTATCACTCTATCTTTTTAAAAAAACCGCATTGAAATCCATTGCATAGTTTTAAAGATATAAGCATACAAAGGGACAGACGCAGGAACCAACTTTGTTTTATACTATGTATTGATTTTGTTTGTACAGTGGCGGACTAGGAGGCCGTAACAGATTTGTATATGGTTCCGTCAGCCCTAGATTGTATTACCAAAGAACAAGAGCTATTTTGCTATACAGAAAAACCGCAAGTGTTACGCCGACTGTGTCCGCCACTGTACCTTAACAGCTAGTCGAAACCCATTATAATAATAGATTATAATAGGGAGTCAAAGGGCCATATTTTTGATTTCGGCCATGTTTTAGAAGATATACTTAAATTATTTATCGAAGTGGCGCTAGTTTTGCCCCTTATCTATTATGGCCGCATTTGCAATATTGCTTTTCGTCCTCCAAGCGTCAAAGTCAATACAAAAAAACGCAAAGAGGACGCAAAGCAATACTGCAAAAGAGACCGTAATGCGCCCTCTGATAACATTTTTTTCTCTCTTTTTAGAATACGCAAAAATGAAGGATAGTGACTGTAGATTTTATATAATAGCTCTGCGATCGACTTGCCCTCCCCGTTGCGGTGCCGAAGTGAATCCAGTTTGTGCTAAAAGTAATTTGAACGGCCATATTGTGGTTTTTAAAAACTACTGCCTTATGCAAAAGACTAATTGCGAACCAGCCAAATTGCCTGATGGTAAAGCCTATTTCTAGCCTACTAATTATGCCCAGATTTGTTATTTACAGGGTGTTTCTGACAAGGCGGTAATAAATCAAAGGAGCGATTCTGCTCACCATAACTAACAACTTTCCCAGAGCAACATGGGTCGAAATCTCAAAACAAAAATCAGCCGTCCCGTACATTGACCCCGTCAGCTGATCGAACCAATGAATGAATAACAATAACAGAAGTTTTTTTTTTTGTTGAGATTTTGACCCATGTTGCTTTGGGAAAGTTGTTAGTTATGGTGAGCAGAATCCCTCCTTTGATTTATTACCGCCTTGTCAGAAACACCCAGTATATTGTTAACTAGCTGTACCCGGCGGACTTAGTATCGCCTAACCTATTTTTATTTTGTGCATGTACCTATTAAACTCATAAACCTTCCTCTTGAATCACTCTATCTACTTATTAAAAATAACGCATAATCCGTTGCGTAGTTTAAAAGATTTAAGGGACATACATAGGGACAGACACGGAAAGCGATACCTACATACAATTTTATATGGGAAAATAAATTGTTGATTTTACTGTCCTGCTCACAATTTTAACATACTTATTTTGTATTTTTTTGTAACTTTTCCTGGACTACGACAAACATTTTTAAACCAAAATCAGCTAAATCGGCCTGGCCGTTTTCGAGTTTAAGCGAGACTAACGAACCACGACTCATATTAGACTAGGTAGGTATAGCTGATTGACCTAGCGAGCATTTAGGATTTTATATGGGAAAAGAAAATTGTTGATTTTACTATCATCCTCACAATTTTTATTTCAAAACCAAAATCAGCTTAAACAGCCCAGACGTTCTCAAGTGTTAGCGAGACAGACAAACCACGATTGATTATTATATAGATAGATAGTATAGTAACCTTAGCATTTTTAATTTCAGAATTTGAAGAAATAAACGCCAAGGAATGTGTTGAGTACATGAAATCAAATCTACGGATTGAAGAAAATATTGAAAATGGTCCACTAACACAGTTTTACTAAATTTTTTGAGCCCTTTCACATTGATACCGGAAATCAATAGGTGTCACAAACCAATGTGAGTGATTTCGACAAGGCGGTAATAAATCAAAGGAGGGATTCTGCTCACCATAACTAACAACTTTCCCAAAGCAACATGGGTCGAAATCTCAAAACAAAAATCAGCTGTCCCGTACATTGACCCCGCCAGCTGATCGAACCAATGCATAGAACAGTTGTATTTTTTCGAGATTTCGACCCATGTTGCTTTGGAAAAGTTGTTAGTTATGGTGAGCAGAAGCTCTTCTTTGATTTATTACCGCCTTGTCAGAAACACAGGGTATAAGTGCTCGCAACATTTTTGAAATTACCTACCTAAAAATGTAATTTAATCTTCTCAATTATATTTTGTTTTTGAATGCTCTTGGTCTTTTAATTTTCCTTTTATCAACATAGCTTTATTTGAAGAATTCAGTTTCAGATATCGGTCTATAGTTTTTGCAATGTTACCTTTTAAAAGATTATTCGTTGTTTTATGTAAGTATACTTATTTTTAACTTTTGGTACTAAGTAGTCGACCCGGCGAATTTTGTACCGCCTAACCTATTACTATTTTGTGTCGCCTACAGCTCTGTCAGGGGACTTTAGGGCTGTTAGTCGCCTCTTACGACAGGCAGGGGATACCTCAGAAGCCCTGTAGGTCCGGGCGTAAGAATAGGTCTACGGTATGCCCTGCCTGTCGTAAGAGGCGACTAAAAGGGGTCTCTGGGGTCGTGGGTGTGAAGGGCGGGGGCCCGACACACTCATCAAACGGCCCTGAGATGGGCGGCGCACAACTTGTGGCACTGTGCCGCCGCAGCTCCAAAGGCGAGCCGGGGAGGGAGGGAACAATATGCCCTCCCCGAGCATGAAGCTAATAGTAGCTGAGCGTGGGAAGACTTCGGACGCTATAATGTGTGGTTCCCGGGGTTCTTCCCTAAAGCGCCAAGACGGCCGCCGAGGGGTTTTAGTGGGTGCGAGCCCCACATACCCCCGACGCTCCCCCGAGCGTCGGGAAATGCGATAGGCATTTCCCCTCGTTAAAAAAAAAAAAAAGGGGATACCTCAGTCCTATTCTTCGGCCCGGTACTGCAGGGCGTGATTTAAGCATACTTACATAGGGACAGAAGCGGGAAGCTTATTTTTAACCGACTTCAAAAAAGGAGGTTATCAGTTTGACCTGTATGTATGTATGTATGTTTGTCCGCGATTATCTCGCGTTTGGCTGAACCGATTTTGATGTGGTCTTCAGATAAGTATTTGTTACATTCAGGAGAAGGTTTTAGTACATATTTAACCGACTTCGAAATAGAGAAAGTGCTCAGTTGATGTATGTGTCAGTTTATTGAAGTCGGGTTCCTTTTTTGTAAAAAAGAAATTATTATTAAAGACTTATTATTACTTTTATACTTTTTTTACGTGGTTCCAGCTCGATGCACTGATGCCTCTCGTTGGCTCAGTCAGCTGGAGCCTCTGCCTACCCCTTGCGGGATATAGGCGTTAGATTGTATTATGCTTTATGCCGAGAATACCATGGGAAAGGAAAAATTGGATTTTACGGTTTAAGAGGCATAGAACAGCTAAAGTAGCGCCACCCGCGAAAAAAAATCAATATCTTCTAAACTAAGACAAATATCAAAAATGTGAAACAGTATTCCACTACATCATCTAGCATTTAGGTTAGAGACCAAAGAAAGCTACAAAGTGTTGCTAAAAACGGCCGCTTTTGGCAACAATCAGTAGCTTTCTTTGGTCTTTGGCAACAGTGCCCTAAAAATACGAGGCTGCATTATCTAGTGGAATAGTTTAGAAGATATTAGTTTTTTTCGCGGGTGGCGCTACTTTAGCTGTGATAAGACTCTTAGAGGGCATTGCACAAAAACGACGATAAGGGGCGAAACGGTGCGAAACTAGTGCCACCTCGATAAATAATTAATATCTTCTAAACCATGGCCGAAAGCAAAATAATGCGTCTTTGACTCTCTAGATAATCTTGCTAAGAATTTCTAGGCTCTGTTGTGTAGCTTTTAGTATAATGATCTTAGAAATATTCTTATATGAACCTAAAGTGGCGCCTTTTTAGGCGACGAACGGTTTTATTCTTAGATTTGGAACCTGAAAGCTCCACAACAGGGCCTTACAAATTCTAAGCAATATTATCTAGGAAGTCAAAGACGCATATTTTTGATTTCGGCCTTGGTTTTAGAAGATATTATTTATCGAGGTGGCGCTAGTTTCGCACCGTGTAAGCCCTTAAGCTATTATTATAGGCTATTTTTGTTTACTTTGACTATCCCCAACTGACTTCCGTGCTACGTCTCTGCTGCATAAAACTTTTCTTTTAAGTATCTATACCAATATTATAAAGAGGAAAGATTTGTTTGTTTGTTTGTAACGAATAGGCTCCGGAAATACTGAACCGATTTGAAAAATTCTTTCACTGGTAGGAAGCTACATTAACCCCGAGTGTCAGCTATATTAGATTTTCAAAAAAAAATAGTGAACCTTACTTAAACTCAAATAATGTAACCCAAGGTACAATATTTTTTCCGTTGTTTACATATTTTGACAGGTGGTTTGTTGTTGTTGTTTGTTTTTTATTTGGCCATTCTGGGCAGTTAAAAAGAACATAGGGGTAAAAAACATTAGCATGTTCGGACATTATAACTAAAAATTTTGTATGACGATATTTCAGTATTCTAATTAATTTACATATTTAAGACACTATATTTTTATATTTTAGTAAAAACCATTTAAATAAGTAAGAATTTAGTATTAAAAAAAATATATATATGCCCTAAAACTATTTCCTGTGGTCTGTTCAGATTGACAGTTGATGGCTATACACCCGTTAAAAAAATATAATTAATAACAATATCGTTACTATAAATACTGTTACTTACTTGTTCATATTTCTATATTTCTTCATCAATTTGATAATTACAAGCAATAGGTATTTATTAATAATACTCATCATAAACAATCGGTTATACGTCCTAACGACTTTTCTGTGGACCTTAAAAACGACTATAAATATTCAGAATACTAAAAAAGTTGGATAATTTGAGAATCATGCACTAGCAACACCGACCAGCTGTTCTAAACCATTTCGTTTTCACCGGAGCGCGTCGAAATGTTTCTTGAATGCAGCTGATAATATTTGTTTTTAGAAATTTGTCAAAGATCGATGCAACTTTCCTGTTCTATGGATTAACTGGTAAGTTTCAGTATTATTATAGCAATGACTTAAGTTCAGTGAACCTTTCTGGGAGTAGTATTGCAAATACAGTTTTTTTTCTTTCTACCCTAAAAATTATAACCGTTATCGATGTTTTAAAACTGAATTGTATTTTCTGTGGATATCTTTTCTGTGGACTAGACGTCCACAGAATAGACATTTGACCACGGAAAAGTCGTTATTATGAGATTTTAATATTTTTCAGTTATTTTCAGCGTCATTAAGCCACTGAAAACCTTAAGTCTCGTTTAGGTACCTACATTTTAGCAAAGCAGAGAAAAAGAAACGCCGTAGAGTATAAAAACAGATTATTATGAGGAGAGTATTTCTATGGAGGAGAGCAAGAGCTGACTGAGGAAAAGATGACTGAGACTTAGAAAAAAGACGCAGAAAGCATAAAGAAATACTAAGAAGGAACATATCGGATGAAACCATAAAAAATAAGATTATTCTGATTGCTATTACAGCAGATGTTAATAAATTTTAATATATTGCAGATGCGATTCATACTTGGGTATAAGTTACCTTTTCAAGGGACCTTTCAGGTTCAGATATTTTTCATGCTTTTAGGTTAAAATATCTGAACCTGTTATGTATGATATGTTCAGCCCATCCTTATCCCGTAGGACCATCAGGCGTAGCAGGATTCTCCAGGGGGAGAACCCTGCTACGCCTGATGCTCAAGCCTACCTTTATTATCTACCTATCATATATCTAGATTCATATAAAAAAAGAGCCTTAGGATCTCGTGAAATTTGATTATTAGGTAGACCTATCTTGTCAGTCCATAGATATTCCATAAGCTAATAGATGAAACAATGTAATGCCGTTACCGTGCCTACATATATTTTTAAATGATACTTGTATATAGGTACTGAAACAACGTGACTTAACATTTAATAATTCATTACGGCATCTTCAAGCTAATAATCACTAAGGATAGATACCGTTTCAACGGCGTCAGGTCAGGTGGTATCAGAACACTATTTTTGCAATTATCTGTAAAACACACACTACCGTCTGCGTCGTCGGTTTCCGCAACCACTACCACTAACGCCGAAAAAACCCTCTACTTCGAAGATCTTCACTTTGATGCCTCTTTAATTTTTCTAAAGCTAAACTAATAACAAATCAATCTTTCTTTAATGATTCTGATGAAAATATTTTTTCAGTAAGTAATTTTACAACGTTAAGTGTCCACAGAAAAATATCTTCTGTAGACCATATATATTTTTGTTGTATTAAGTGGTTCTAAGGATTTAAGGAAGTTATTTTGTGTCAAATTTCATTCTTGATTGTTTTTAGTTACTTAAATAAAAGTAGAGTACGAAATATTAAAACTGTAACTTGATTCTTTCTTTCCTGTGGAATTTGGTCACTTCTGTAGACCAAAAAAAAAGTAAATGGTTAATTAATCACAGCCCATGCGTGAATGATCTCGCTCACTATTTTTTTTATGTTACATATATCATTAGCAATCAATAAAGTCTAATTTTGAAATTATAGCAGCATTTTTATTTTATTTTTTTTCAGAGTCCGCTTTTGTTTTTTACCCATAGTCTATAGAGCCAATCTTTTGTAGTATCTTATATTCTATGGCGTAACGAAGTAAGCCGGGAAAGCTCGTATTACATAATTTTACTTTTTCAGTTTTTAAGAAATACTAGTTGACCCGGCGAACTTCGTACCGCTTAACCTATTAAAATATTTTTGCATGTATTATTCTTATAAACCTTCCTCTTGAATCACTCTATCTATTAAAAAAACGCTTTAAATTCCGTTGCGTATTTTTTAAGATTTTAGCATACAAGGGACAGACGCGGAAAGCGACTTCATTTTTACTATGTATTACATAATTTTTCAGTAATGCTAAAGTATAGCGAATTAAAAATCCAACCTATCAATGTACCGGATAACGCTGCCGAAGATATTTGGACTCAAGGTAAACTTATTTACATACAAGCCGACCCGGCGTACTTCGTACCGCCTAACCTATAACTATCAAACCTTACTCTTGAATCACTCTTTATTTAATAAAAAAAAAACCTCATCAAAATCTGTTGCATAGTTTTAAAGATTGAAGAGTACAAAGGGGACGCGGAAAGCTACCTACTTTGTCTTATAGGTACTATGTATAAGTATTGATAATGATACCACATCAAAATACTGAAAATCCAACGAGAACGGATAAAGGCGGTAACTCGCTATGGCGCGATATTCAAAATTTTAATTTTGCGCCATACCGAGAGTACCTTAGTAGGATTTCGCAGTTTGAAAGAATTTTGCGCTAAAATATTGATTGATTAATTAATTTGATTGAATGAAGGTTCGCGCAGAATGAACTTTGTGGATTTGCCGGACCCCACTAAGAGAGAGTTGGACCTGATACACTGCCAAGTCCTCATAACACCTTTCCTTTTTAACCCTGAAAGGAAAATGACGCATTGGCATCTTAATGCCGAGGACCATAATGTTCACAGGTACATTTTAATAATAATAATAACACATCACACTCAGAGCCCCTAACTAGGAAGAACCTGTATCTAGGGTGCCCGAAACACACACAGAGACGAACATCACTCCCAGACCGGAAACAAACATCGATATTCATAATATCAATACTCGCCCCGCCCGGGAATCGAACCCGTTTTTTTTAATTTTAATATTAACTAGTCGAGCCGGCGAACTTCGTACCGTACTATTATAAGTAAGTAATATGTTGTTTCCCGGTAATAATTTGAATTTTTCTCGCCTTAAAAACTATCATTGTCTTCAAAGAAGAACATAAAAAAAAGAATTGATAAAATTGGTCCAGGCGTTGTTGAGTTATGTGCTTACCAACACATTTTGCGATTCATTTTTGTATTATAGAAGAGTTTTCGAGTATTGCAAAATAGCTTTTGTTCTTTGGTAATACAGTCTAGGGCTGACGAAACCATAGACAAATCTGTTACGGCCTCCTAGACCGCCACTGTACTAGTAACTAGTAGTACTAACTTACTAGTCCTGCTATTTGAATAAATAATAACAGGGTTAGTATTTATTCAAATAGCATTCTGATTTCCGTACGTGTCTCACACAATGAAGGGGCCGTCAGAATGATCAGCGTCTTATCTGGGTCGCCTGCCGGCCCAGGTGCGACATTATGCTGAGACGGTAACCTGTTTGGCTCACCGGACGCCTAGGTGTGCTAACTTATCTTATTATTATTTTTTATTTCATTTTTTGTATGCCTATGTGTTTGTGAACCAAATAAATGTTTTCTTATTCTTATTCTTATATATTCTTAGTCCACCCGGCGAACTTCGTACCGCCTAACAAACATAGCATAGCATAACATGATATAAGTATTTTAGATGTAGGTATTATTAGTTGTTACTACCTACACCTACTTCTATTCTATCAATCTATCCGTTGTGTCGTTATAAGAGGCATAGCGCAGCTAAAGTAGCGCCACCCGCGAAAAAAATTTAAGCATATCTTCTAAACTAAGGCAAATCTCAAAAATTTTAAACAGTATTCCACTAGATAATGCAGCCTAGTATTTATTTTTTTATTTTTAAGGCACTGTTGTTTAATTTAAAGACAAAAAATGGCCGTTTTTAGCAACACTTTGTAGCTTTCTTTGATATCTAACCTAACAGTGCTCTAAAAATACTAGGCTGCATAATCTAGTGAAATACTTACTGTTTTTTTGATATTCAAGACAGACAGAGGAAGCAACTATCAATATATATAAAACTCTTCCGTTACTGACTGACTGACTGACTGACAGACAACGCAGAGCCTAAACTACTGGTCGTACAAAGCTGAAAATTTGCACGTGGGTTCCTTGGGGAGTGTAGGTGAGCACTAAGAAGGGATTTCCCGAAATTCCCACGGGAACGGAAAAAAAACTTTCAGCTTTCAGCAATTTTCAGCTTTCTACGCCCAGTAGTTTCGGCTCTGCGTTGTCTGTCAGTCAGTCAGTCAGTCAGTAACGGAAGAGTTTTATATATATTGATAATATATTGATTATTTTTAGGTTCATCCGTTTTATACATATAAACGTGACAGACTACGCTGATGAACAAATAGAAGCAATCTTAGAGGAAATAAGCAAAATTAAAATACGACTCTTTATTTGGACTTCTGGCTCCATTAAGATGATGCTGAATCATGTTATTGTTGGTGAGTTAACTTCTGTTTATTTCAAATCTTCACTCTACTAATCTACTATCTATATAATAATGTATCGTGGGGCCTCTGTAGCCTTGGGGCCCCTTTCCTTTCTAATGTCAAATTAAGATTTTCGAGACTTTTTGGCAATTTCTCGGTATTTTATCAAAGTTTCCATTATAAAAGTAGAGCTTTCCTGTATTAGTCAGTTGATAGTAAGCCTAAGCCCCCTAAGCTTGAGCCCCGGGGCCCTGCCTCAGGTCATCACCCTTGGTAGTAACGCCACTGCAGAGAAGTATATAGACCTTCAGGCGGTAACTCACGGTATGGCGCGAAATTCAAATTTTTTCACGTTTTTTAATTATTTTGGCGAAAGTATTCATTGTTAATAAAGTTTAAATGAATTCGCGTACGTAAAAACCTATTTCCCACATTTTGATATATCGTTTTTGAAAGACAGAGTTACCGATTTTGTGTATATTCAAGGAACTTGTTTTTTGGCCTTTTACCCCTTAGACACAAAATCTGTAGGTCTGTCTTTAAAAACGTTGTATTGCAATGTGGGAGATGGTTTTTTACATACGCGAATTCATTTAAACTTTATTAAAAATGTACACTTTTGCCAGAATAAATAAAAAACACGAAAAAATTTTAATTTCGCGCCATACCGAGAGTTACCGCCTTCAGAACAAAATTTAATACCTATTTTACTTATACGGTTTTCCTTTATCTTAAGGACAAGTCCAGTCGTTCAAGACATTAAAAGAGAATATAAAAAGAATAATGAACTATTGGAAATTGGACCTGAGTGACACGGCCAACCTTCTTCAGCAGGCCAAGATCTTCAGACCACCCTGCTTCCAGAACCATGGGGATGGTAAGTCTTGTTGCGTCACATTAAAAAAAATCCAAAATTACATCAAAATCCGTTGCGTAGTTTAGGAGAGTTAGCGGTATTATTATTTTATGTTTCTCAATCCTCTTCGGTATCACGGGATGGAGCCCGGTCCTTTGAGAGGCGTGCGAGGGGACGAATCTAACTCGTAGAGGCCCTAATATTATTATTTTCAAACCAAAGCACAGTATAATAAATAGTACTACATACAGTATGGGCACTCCCTGCCTCCCACAGCAAGTGCGGCCCCGCGCTCGGCACCTTTCAGTGACGCTCAGTACAAATAAAGCAGCGTCGCACGCTTGTCGCACGTCTCATCTCACTCACACAAGCATGAACGCGTGCACGTACACGAGTTGCGGCTGTGCGCGAAGCAACGAGGTTTTTTCCACAGAACAAGGAAGAAAGATGCTCTCTCTGTTTTTTCTATGAAGTGTCCGAGGTGTGACCAAAGGCAGGTTTTCGGCCCGGGGTTCTCTAGTTTGAACGAGACAAACAAACAGTCATTGTTTAGAAGATATAGGTCCTAGATAGATGAGAACTGAATTTCGTTTTCGAAAATATCTTTTGTAGTTTAGTAAGTAAATGGATAATGTAGGAATGTAATGGTCGAAATTGATCGAGTATAGTTTCGATACAAACATACAGACAATCAAATCTTTTCTCTCTGTGGATATTGTGAAGTAATCCCTAAATGTTTTAACCGACTTCCAAAAAGGAGGTTATCAGTTTGACCTGTATGTTTGTGTGTATGTTTGTATGTATGTTTGTCCGCGATTATTTCGTGTTTGGCTGAACCGATCTTGATGCGGTTTTCAGATAAGTATTTGTTACATTCAGGAGAAGGTTTTAGTGCCTATTTTAACCGACTTCAAAAAAGAGGAAGTGCTCAGTTTATGTAAATATCAGTTTATAGATGGCAGGGTTCCTTTTATGTAAAAAATAAATTATTCCAGGTTCAACTCGGCACCCGAAAAGGTTGACGTACACACCGCCGGCACCGCGCACCACGAAAACCACCTGCGCTCCTAAAGATAGAAATTAAGTCCTTCTTCTTCTTTTCTTCTTCCTCAGCACATATCAGCCCACTGTTGAGCAAATGCCTCTCCAATTATTTTCCAGTTCGCTCTATCGGCTGTCAATCTCATCCAAGTCCTCCCCCGCAACAATCTTTATATCGTCGGTCCATCTGGCTGGTGGTCTGCCTACACTCCTCTAAATTAAATTATACACGAAATTAAACCCTAATAAAGAATAAGTAATTAATAAGAGAATTTACTTTTATTTACTTGTTTTATTTTTCATTGTATTGTTTTTCTTATGTTTAATTATTTTTTTGTTAATTTGTTTTTTAATTTTTTACAGTCAAGTAAGTATATAATAATAATTTAAAAATAAAAATCGAAAAATTCTACAAATAAAATATTACGTCCAGCCACTGGTCGGAACCGTGCCCAGCAGGCTAGCTGCGTTCGCACGCTGAATGGCCAGGCTTAAGAGCCAGTTTACAGCGATGCTAGCGCCATTCTCGAAAAAAATTAATATCTTCTAAACTAAGGCAAATATAAAAATTGTGGCACTGTATGACACTAGATAATGTAGCCTAGTATTTTTAGGGCACTGTTGTATAGCTTTTAAGTTAAAGACCAAAGAAAGCTACAAAGTGTTACTAAAAGTGGCCACTTTTAGCAACAATCTGTTTATAATTTTGTTCTTTTAAGTTAGGACTACTTTACTGTGCTCAAAAAATGCTAAGCAAGATTATCTAGTGTCATACTGTGCCACATTTTTGATATTTGGCTTAGTTTAGAAGATATAATTATTGTTCCGAAATGGCGCTAGCATCGGGGTAAACTGGCTCTTAAGCGCTGGCCAAGATATGAGCCGGCCCGCTGGTCACCTGACTGGTCGATCAGGCGCGTCGACAGTAATATTTTTTTTTTTTTGTTGTTTATTTTTTTGTCTATCCAAGCAATAACCGATACATACGTTACTGGATAGAGCAGGGGTGGGCAAAGTACGGTCCGCAAGCCATATTTTTTTTACGTACTTGCGTCAGAAACTATGAAACAGAAGAAAAATAGGTAGAAAGTCTAATAGCCGCATATTTCACCCTGCTTGAGCACTATAAATTAAATTTAAAAAAAAATGCAAGGACAGAACCCGAGAGACCTTTGGTTTACATACAATGTGTCTGCAGAGAGACGAGTTATCTCGCGATTACAATCGTTATTACCAATCTGTGAAAAGTCAGAGCCCCAAAAAAAATTATTTTTATTATACTGGCCCCTCGCGGAAAAACTTTGCCCACCCAGTTTTCTACCTCCACAAAAAGAAGCGCTGCTGTCTATGTTGTGAGACTAAAAACAAATGCCCAAATATAGGTCCATGGTTAAAAAAAATTAACATTACTTAAGCAAAATTCCTCCGTATTAGGACGTGATTTTAAATACCCATACCGGCGTAATAGGAAGTTTTACTTTAGGAACAGACTAAAACAGTATAAGGAATTTATTGAAAATTATATTCTTTCGCGACCACGGCGCAACGGGCGCGGCTCCAGATTTGCTTCTCGATGCTCCAGATAACTCTGCTTATGATCTTGGTTTATTATCTGAAAAACGTCAAATTATACTTATAAACTAGCTGTGCCCAGAGGCCGCTTTTTCAATATTGATTTGCGTCCTCTTTACGTTTTTTTTTTGTATTGGACGTGACACTCTAGAGGACGAAAAGTAATATTGCAAATGCCCTCAGCAGTGTTACCCGCGGTTTGCCGTCGCGCTCACACAAGGTAGGTTGCCAGCCTGTGTGAGCGTGACGGCAATACGAAATACGCGAGTGCGACAGAGACAAATAGAACCGGGTCAATGTACGAATTTCTTCCTGAATCGCGACCGCAATTTATGTATTTATTGAGGTTTTCAAAGTGCATAAAAATTGTTTCGTAATATGCCCGTAGATGGCGTTGTCTAAAGTAATAGACGTAGGCAAGTAATTCAAATCAGTTCAAACTAAGTTGTTTTCAACTTAGTTCAACGCGTCAGTCATAAAGTTTAAAACAAAACTTTGTTTTAAAGTTTAAAACAAAACTTTGTTTTAAACTTTATGACTGACGCGTGGCGTGACTAGTATCAATTTTATTTTGAGCTTTCAATGATTAATTTCAACTTGACATAAAGACTTTTGCATAGCGCCACCTGATAGCGGCGTGACAAAACTTGTTTTTTTTTTCTGAGACCTCTTATTTATAAGCCGCCCGCGCACTTATAGAAACGATTTAAATATGGCGGCCGAACGCATTGTTATCTCGCGTATATCAGTATGAGGGAAGAGTTAAGAAGAGAGACAGCCCATACAAATGGCCGACATTTTAAAATCCTTTCTTTACGTGCGCAGGTTAAAATACCTGTTTTTTCCCATTGATAATCCCAGTAAGGTAAGGTCTGTCTTTGGGGAATTTTTCCTCCTCCCTATCATCTTGGGGTATCGGTTCTCTTTCGTCTTGAGTCACGGCGATATTCTCCTGCTTGTGATAGTAGTCCGGTGTTGCCATTGTGAAACGGGTCCGTTTTGGTATTTTTGTACCTGTTTTAGAAATATAACATTGCAAGATATTTATTTTCACACACATTACTGACTGACTGCTCCGTAGCTCAGGTTGGCAGTGGTGTGGACTGAGATGCGTGGGCGCCTGGGTTCGATTACCGGTGGGGCAGTGTTATGATGAATATCGATGGTTATTTCCTGTCTGGGTGTAATTTTAGTTAGTATCTGACACCCTGTACAGTCATGGGTTCTTCCAAGTTAGGGGCTCTTGAGTGTGATGTGTTATTATTATTATTATTTTACTTACCAATAATCTTATTAATAGGTTCTCGTTCAACATCTCTAATGGATTGACCTTTTTCGACCAAATCGTCATGATATTTGACGGGTGTTCGGACGCTTGACGTCGAATAACCAATCTTATCCTTAACTTCGGAAATGAAACTACCAAAAGTCTGTTTCTCAGGCTGTTTAAAATCCGGTCCTTTAGGTTTAAATCTTACTAAATCTTCTTTTGGCTTATTTCTACCGTTATCCTGATTGCTTCGTCCAAAATCATGTTCAGCTGTTTTAATGCGACCTGCCTCTATGTTGTCTGCGGCCTTGCTTCTACCGATATCATGTGCCTCGTCAGCTATTTGAAATCTGGTTTGTTTCGATTTACTTTCAACATCACGTTGTTCTCTACTTTTATCATTTTCCTTGTTTTTCTCTTTTCCTATATTTTTATGTTTAATATATCTTTCCTCTGAACTATCTTCGTATTTTACTTTGTCATTTTTTATTTTATGGTGTTCAGTTTTAAATGGTGATTTTGGTTCAAGTATTTCTGTCTCAGGATCGTATTTTAGCAATGATTTGGTCGTGTATTCTAGGGTTTTAGTTTCCAATATTGTTTCAACGTCACTTTTATCGTTTTCTGTTGGTTCTTTGTTATTTTTATGTTTTTTAAACTTTTCTACTGCTTTTTTAGTATTACGCGAACCGTGAGTTTCATCTTCGTCTTCTTTAAATATTCTAGTGAACCTTTTATCGTTTTCATAACTATCTCTATCCCTATCTTTTTCTCTCTCATTGCTACTCTGTCCTCCCAAAGGTACTTGCTCAAAACTAACTTCTTTTACATTCTCATTATTATCGTCCAAACTTTTTTCAGCTTCAGCTTTATTCACAATCTTTTCCGTTGTAGTGAAGCTACGAGTTGTGTAGTATTTGAAGTATTTCTTTGAATGTCCGCTATCTCTTTGTCTTTCTTTCTTTCCAACGTTCGTATCTTGGACTTTTTTAGCTCGATTTTCTCCACTGTCTTCAATACTATCAAATACCAATCCAGGTCTTTTAGATTCTCTCGATTGGTCGAATTTATATACAGAATCAAGTTTCTTACTAGGACGTTTTTTGCTATAACCTCTATCCTCATCCTCAGATTCAAATTTAAAATCTTCGGGATTTAAACCTCTTGCACCATTATGATCTTCGTCAAACAAATTACTTAGTAGCCCTTTAACGGTACCAACTAGATCTTTAACGTTAACTGAATAGTGGCGTTTACTTTGCTCCTCATTAATAAACGAAGCTGGATCTTGTCTATAAACATCTCCACCATCTATTTCGTCGTTCAGATATTTAATTATCTCTTTATTGTTGAATTTTCTGCTAGACAAAGACAGATCTTTAAGGTAATTTGTTATTTTGTCCGCCATAGCTCGTGGGAGGACCTTTTCAGCGACACGCCTGAAGTCTTGCGAATTTGCAGCTAGCAACACCGAGCCTGATATAGGAGCTGCTGAGGCTAACACTGCAAGTTTTTTGGGAATAAAATAAAGACAATAAAAACTTTTCTGTTTTAGGGCCGCTATAATCTCTAAGTTACAATTAATAATTCTATTCTATTTACTATTCTACTACACTCTATGACGATTGGGTCGATTCGAACCGGTCGAAAATTGCGACTCTCGTGACTTTGATCGTATAGGAATAATATAATGAAGATATTGAAGATAATCAGTAATAGAATAAGTCTAATCGTAAGTATAAGAGATTGGGGCCCCAGAGCCAAACTAGCCAGAACCTGCAGAGATTATTTTTTTACCTGTTTTTAACAAATAAAGTTTTCTATTTCTATTTCCTGTAGGGTGCCCGAAACACATAGACAGACGAACAAATACACACAGACCGGGAAAGAAACATTGATATCGCCAGGAGCCGAACCCGGTACTTACGCGTCACAGTCGACATCACCGCCACTGAACCACGTAGGCAGTAAATTATGTCTAAAGAATGTGTTTTGGGAACCCTAGATATGCCCTAGACACAGGTTTTAACTAGGTTGCCATCAGATGCCTGCTCCGTAGCTCAGTTGGCAGTGATGTGGACTGAGAAGCGAGTGCACCCGGGTTCGATTCCCGGGCGGGGCGAATATTGATATGAAGAATATCGATGTTTGTTTCCGGTCTGGGTGTGATGTTTGTCTCTGTATGTGTTTCGGGCACCCTAGATACAGGTTCTTCCTAGTTAGGGGCTCTGAGTGTGATGTGTTATTATTATTATTATTATAGATCAGACTGACCGCAAACCGCAATGCACCAACTGCGTGCAATCAAGACACTCAACCGCACGGTTTCTTGATAGGAAAAAAAAAAACTAATGTTTTTAGTGTTAGAAGTAGAAAAAAAAACTATTTAGAAAAAGCTTACCCAAAGGGATCAGTAGTTGCGCGTACATTATGTTTCCTGTTCATTGTGCAATGTTTTGTTTTAATAATAATAAAATTTTACACTTTATTTATTTTATGATCGATATCCATTTAAAAACCTATATTTTTTATCGTTATTTTAATGTAGGCTATTTTATTTATACGTTTATGTGGTCAGACCTGGTGAAGGCTGCGGTATTACACTGGACGAGGGTCGCTCGAGACCGGTCGCTGTGGCGTTCTGTGGGGAGACCTATGTCCAGCAGTGGACGTCTTTCGGCTGAAATAATTATGACGATGATGATTTTGACTTGAAGCTTTCTATGAAAAAAGAGCATTTTTTCGTCTCCAATGTGGGCTTAAGAGTTAAGAGGCAGTTTGCGTGAGTAGGTTTATTACTAATATAATATTCGAATAATTCGAATAGTAGCCCAAAAAAAAACGAATATTCGAACACTTAATTTTTTCGAATTGCACGCCCTAGTGCGGCTATAAGGTACCTACTAACAGTGTTATTCATAAAGATACAGTAGATTTTAAGTAGCGTTACTGGATTTATACAAAACTTAAAGAAAAAAAAGTCAGTCATAACTTTTTATATCATCTTATTTTATTGACTAGAATTTATATCAATATTCTAGTAAGAATGTAGGTATATGTATGATGAAAAATTTATATAATTTTATTACCCTAGGTGGTAGTTCTTATCTTACTTCGTCCCTTCGTCCAAAACATTAAAAAAAAAAACAATGAATTCTCACGTTGAAAATTCTCTCTCCATTTTATACAATGTTTCTTTTTTTTTCTTTTCAGCCAGTCATTTACACCATTTTACGAAATGCAGTCTATATTTTTCAAAAACTTTTGGCGGGAAAATTACGTCGATTTAGTTTTGTTTTTCTTCATTTCCTCAACACTTCTGGCGATCCGAACGTTCTCAGGATACATGTCTATGAACATAAAATGAATATAATGATTATTTATATTATTTCTCTGAGTGATTATACTATATTTTAGGCAGTTTATATAGATGGAAATCGGAGTTTCTCTGCGTGATCAAATCAGAAATGATGTAGCCGCAGAAGCACTAAAGTCACCGTTATAAAGAATCGCAAAACTTAAATGGCAATGTGCAGAGGGAACAGAGCTCAAACAAGATGGCCGCTGGGTCCGAAAAGTTCTCGAGTGGCGACCGCGCACGGGAGGACGCAGAGTAAGCGGACCCTCCACGAGGTGAACAGAGGTGGTTAGGGAAGACAGGTCTGTATTGATCTGTGGGAAAGGTCTATGTCCAGCAGTGGACGTCTTTCGGCTGTGATAATGACAAGGATTTACTGGTATATTTTCTTACCATATTGCAAATTTCTTCCAAGTCTTGGTGACGGGGAAAAGTATCGACCGAGCCGCGGCGAGTAGTAGCGCGACTGCGATCGACTCTCTACCACCGGGTCTCTGCGAAAATAATATTTTAAAAGAATTTAGCATAATAATTACCTTTACAAATACCTAAAATGTATTTATTTTCCGTATACCTTTATTTTTCCTTACAACTAGCGCCATCTTGTGCCGACTAGTAAAACTAAATGTTTATATCGTAGGAAGTATTTTTTTACTCATTTCCGGTTACAGCTGCCAGTAACATTCTGAATCTGAATCCTTTTTTGTTACCAACCTCAAGAAACAAAAAAATTGTACTAGCGCTATCTATCGGCAACCATGGGATAACCATAAAACATATTTAGCACTATTATTTTTAAAAATTATTATTTATTCTGTGGTTCCGTTTCCGTTATAAACTGCCAGTATTTTTTAAATTAATAAGGTATGTTTCCCACTCACGCGTTAGTGTCTAGAGTGCGTCGTCCAAGCCTCGGTGTAAAGTCTACCTCCAAAGAGCGTTCGTCTTCGAGCGACCTTCCCAACTTTGGCGTAAAAATTAGTTTTTTCATTACTGAAAAAGAAAATTAAAAGTTATTCTTAAAATTATCTATAGAACACATTTATCAGGAATTAAGTACTTTATTGCAAAAAAATTAACTCTCGTTATGGCCTATAATGAGTTGAATTTCCCCTTGCATGCGTCTCAAAGGACAGGACTCCATTTCGAGATAATAATATACTACTAATAATACTTAACACAAGCACTCAGAGTAATTTACTAGGCGGAACCTGTATTGGAAGAAATAAATACCAAACACAATAATTATAAAGTCCGCAATGCAGAAACATTTTTTGACCAGTTAATTTTAAATAGGGTGACACATACTATTACGGCGGTAGCCAAAATCTCGTCCAAATACGGAGGACTTTTTTTTCTTTTGTAATTATTATATCCATTGAGCATATTATTACGAACCTTGTTTTCCAGGGTCATCATCTTGAACATGTACCACGACGTTTAGTTGATCGTAATAAGCCTTCAGTAGATCTGCCGCATCTAAAATTTTCTGTACTGCTTGTCTGTGGACGGTAAAAAAAAATTATGATAGACAACATGTAGACAACGCTACTCATAGAAAAAAATTAAGTCTCTACGCTGATGCCCGTCCTTGGAATGTTCCCTTAGTCACCTTTTTTTATTCTCCTATTTACATTTATTTAATTTATAGAGTAGACAATTGTCCTTCGCAAGTTTTTGTAAAAAAAAAATATGTGTACAGTGGACAGTGGCGGACTAGGAGGCCGTAACAGATTTGTCTATGGTTTCCTCAACCCTAGACTGCAATACCTAAGAATAAGAGAGCTATTTTGCAATACAGAAAAACCGGAAGTGTTACGCCGACCGTGTCCGCCACTGTACCATCAGAGGAATGAAATACGGTGTTTTAGCTAGCACCAGACGAGACAGGGGGAGTGGATGGCAATGCGCGGGGGTGAACAAGAGGTCTATCGGCTCGCCTTTTTTTTTAAAACAAAAATAAAAACTAAGTGATTTTTTTATTGTAACTATTCTTCGAGTAAGTTTTATATCTTTCAAAGACTTAACTTATAAGTATAACTAGAGGCTGCCCCGCGGTTTCACTCGCGCAGATTTCTCATAAACACAAAAATCCCGTTTATTCCCGTTCCCGTGGGAATTTCGGGAAATCCCTTCTTAGTGCTCACCTACACTCCCTAAGGAACCTACATGCAAAATTTCAGCCCGCTACGCCCAGTAGTTTCGGCTCTGCGTTGTCTGTCAGTCAGTCAGTCAGTCAGTCAGTAACGGAAGAGTTTTATATATATTGATTAAAAGAACTTATAAGTTACGACCGCTATGAAAATAATTTCTTTTCTACAAAAAGAGACCCGCCTTCAACGAACTGATACAAACACCAATTTGAGAACTTTCTCTTTTTTGAAGTTGGTTAAAATAGGTACTAAAACCTTCTCCTGAATGTAACAAATACACTACTGAAAACCGCATCAAAATCGGTTCAGCATACATACATACAGGTCAAACTGATAACCTCCTTTTTTGAAGTCGGTTAAAAATTGTGACTATACTAGTACTAGTACTGAGTAGGGTAGCGCATTATGTAGTAAACGAAGTAAGTACTTACAGATAATTTTATCGACATTGTATGTACTAGGTAAGTCTTACTCCACAAAATAGTTTTACCGATATAAATCAAGTATGAAAAAACACTTACAATGTCATTTATTTTTATCGTAGCGAAAACTGTCAGGACTAAGTCTTTGCATGATATATATGACTCGAATATATTAAGAAAAATATTAAAAAAAAATCCTTATTTTTTGGATATTTCTGAAAAAATATTTTTTTTAAGGCCGTTGGATGGAACTCTTTTTCACCCCCCTGCGCATTGCCCTCCACCCCCTGACTCATGAGCACGGTTCATTATTTTTCAATTTGGTTTTCAGAAATCCGTTCTGTATAACTATGCATATACCGTGTGTTATATTTTCCTCCACGATAAAAAAGTAAACTTACGCTTTCTCAAAATCGCTAGGGTTGCTTCCCGCCCTTTTTCCGACCCGTGGTCCGAACCACATGATGCCAGGGGGGTCCCGCGCGTCACGCTCCATGCTCTCTTCCTGTAGAAAATTTAAATTCATCTTTATCTCAATCCAAAAACGTCCACTGCTGGATATGCTGCCCTCCACAGATCGCCATAACGACTGGTCTTCAGTCAAAAGTAAATAAAAAGTAAAAAATTATTTATTCAATATAGGATACAAGATATCACTTATTGAAAGTCAATTAGATTTTGCTCTAATTGGTATTGATACCTTATTTGGTAAAGTATACTATACTGCTCTAGGCGAGGTAGTTCAGGGTGCCCACCAAGCGGCTCAGCTTGCCTTACGACAATGGTCGCCTGGAGACGCCCCCAAACGAGCCCACTTATGTCAAATGATTCTACTCCTCTGTCAAATGATTTTACAGCGCATAGAAGCTGCATTCAGCGACCCTCACCCACCCGAAACCTAAACCAGGTCAGGAGTGTCTGCCTACTCTGCATATCTAGTGCACGGTGAACACTGTCAAAAATTACTGCCCCAGCCACCATTAAGTAAGGTACTTCTAGCTATGTGCCCCGTATATTGCCACTTTTGTTTCGTAATTATTTATATCATAATCTTTTGACTGCTCCGTTCGCAGTGATGTGGATTGAGATGCGTGTGCACCTGGGTTCAATTCCCGGCGGGGCGAAGATTATTATGATGAATATCGATGTTTGTTTCCCGGTCTGGGTGTAATGTTCGTCTCTGTATATGTTTCGGGCACCCTAGATACAGGTTCTTCCTAGTTAGGGGCTCTGAGTGTGATGCGTTATTATTGTTATTTTATGAATGTATGGAAATATATTTGTTACCTTTAATTCATCAGCGAAGACCGAAGCGCTGATATTAAAAGCCAAAATAAGAAGCACAACTTTATGTATCATTTTTATTAACAAAAAACACTTTTTGAACTAACAGAGTGGAAATTTCAAAGACAACTGCTTGCTGAAATTAGCTAAACTCTGCTTTTATATAGAAAAAGTACCTAGTGAATGAAAACCCGAACCTATCCCTAAATTCAACCCTACTAAAGAACCAATAAGGGTGAAAATTGCAAAAGGCACCCATCGATATCTAAATCCTATGGAAATGCGAGGAGAATGGGGTAAATTGGTACAGTCATTGTAATGCAAATGTTTCATTAAATGTGGTTATTGTTTTGTTTTGTTTCTGGTAAGTAATTGCTTATTATTCCATAATACCTTTGTTTACCAATATTATCACTAGGCTGGTGAAGAACATGAGAAAAAAGACAAATTTCGTCAAATCGTTATACTAGGCAAGAAGGCCTTACGTAGTAAATAAATAACGTATCACACTCAGAGCCCCTGACTAGGGCAAACCTGTACCTAGGGTGCCCGAAACACATACAAAGACGAAGATATACACCCAGAAACGAAAACCAACGTAGATATAAGTACATCATAAAAGTGGTCGACCCCGTCGGTAATCATCCCACACAATGACAATCAATGCCAACTGAACCATGGAGGCAATCAAAATTAAAATTAATTTATAGTAAAAAATACAAAAGTAAGTAAGTACCTTAATAAAAAAAAAACTTTGAATTTGCATGCAACGGGCGACCTATTTCTCATGTATTATACTTATAAACCTAAATCCGTTGCACAGTTCTAAAGATTTAAGCATACATAGGGACAGGAAGCGACTTTGTTAGCGTGTTTTTAGACTATAAACCAGATTTTTTTACTGTAAATATGTAATTTATTGTAAATATTTTTTGTTCATAGTTTGAAATAAACTATGAACTTATCGATATAACGAAAAAAAATAAACAGATTCCTACAAAACGCCTCCCACCCACCTTCGTCGAACAGATCCATTTTCCCCCAACATCCCCCTGTCTTCGAGTATTAACTACAAATTGAGACAAATAACAAATCTTGCTCTGTCGTCAATAGTCTAATGTATTTTTCCTTCAACTTTTTAGTTTTAATTATTTTAACACTGTTTTATGAAACCTAACCTACTACCTAGATTGAAAATAGTTTATCGAAACACGGTGCGAAACTAACGCGACTTTTGAAGATTAATATCTTCTACACCATGGCCGAAATAAAAAAGTCAAAGTCAAATTCTTTATTCAATATAGGATACAAGATATCACTTATTGAAAGTCAATTAGACTACATATAATCTAATCGCTATTGATACCTTATTTGGTAAAGTATCCTATACTGTGAGAGGCGAGGTAGTTCAGGGTGCCCACCAATTGGCTCAGGTAAACAAATGTTTGCATTGCCTTACGACAATAGTCGCCTGGAGAGGCCCCCAAACGAGCCCTCCTCTGTCAAATGATTCTACTCCCTTTCGCAATGATTTTACAGCGTAGAGAAGAAAGGGGTAACAAACTCTACTTTACAATTTATCTCTCTTTTTTTTTTTCTTTCTTTTTGTTTTGTGATATTACAATATTTACAATATTAAAAAAAATCGTTAATGACGCCCTAGATATCTTGCTATGATAATCTTGCGTTGGTAATAAAACATAACCTTAGCTAAACGTGGGCCCGGCTCTTGAGCTGGTGCCTTAGCCTTACCCTTCGGGAGATAAAAGCCGTGAGATTGTGATGATGATTGAAAATAATTACAAACATAATTTTTCATCTGAATTTGAAATGTCCTTAAAATAGGAGGCAAAGTCCATTACCAGTGTGTTTTTACCTTACTTTTTTAAGTAGGCTTTGGCTCTTTGTCTTATATCTGTCGTAGGAAGATTTGATAATTAGGTTTTTTTGCAAAAAAAACTAGAGATTCTGCGAAAACTCGAATAATTTGATAAGGGGATTACTTTTTTTCCAATCATCCTGACAAAAAGCAGTTTTTTTGACAAAAAGACAAAAGAAAGCAGAGAACTGCTTTTTTGACAGAAAGCAGTTTGACAAAAAAAAACTAAGTAGTATAATTGAAAAATTTGAAACCTTCCTTAACTCTGATTGGCTAGATTATATTGCTTGCTGTCCAACTCTTATTCTGATTGTTTCTCCGTAGGGTCAAAGGTATTTTAACGAACCAATCAGAATTAGAGTTAACTAGCCAGCAATAATCTAGCCAATCAGAGTTAAGAAAGAATCAAAATTTTCAATTATACTAGGTTTTTTGCAAAAAAAACTGCCTTTTGTCAGGATGATGGAAAAAAAGTAATCCTGTTATCAAATTTTCCATGTTTTCGCAAAATCCCTAGCTTTAGCTTTTTTTTTTTTTTCATTATTTTTTTCATTTTTTTTTTTGCAAAAAACCTAATTATCAAATCTTATACTACGACATATCCACAGTGTAGTCGGGGGTCAAAGAAGCAGTCCATCCAAAAGTGTCAAAATTTAACATTACGACTGACATTCACAGTTGTAAAGATCTGACTCCGTGACAGTGATGACATTTGTAAAAACCACATGAAAATCGGTTCAGCCAAACTCGAGACAATCGCGGACAAACATACATAATGCTTACGTTGATTGATTAATTACCTACACAAAGATTTCATTAAATACCGTTTCAAATGGCCCGTTTCCAACGATAATTTCTTTTTCAACGATAATTTTTAATTTCTTTTTAACAATAATTTCTTTTTTGCAAAAAGAGACCCGCCTTCAACAAACTGACACATACATAATCTGAGATCTTTCTCTTTTTTGAAGTCGGTTAAAAAATAGGTAGGTATACTTACCTACTTACTTTCCTACATAAAACAAATTTAAAAATATAACGCTTGGGTAAACTTGCTAGCCAACATATAGTATAATAAGGGCACTGGAATCTATTTTTTGACCAACTTCAAAAAAGGAGGTTATCAGTTTGATCTGTATGTATATATGTATGTTTGTCCGCGATTATCTCGAGTTTGGCTGCACCGATTTTGATACGGTGTTCAGAAAAGTATTCATTACATTCAGGAGAAGGTTTTAGTATGTACCTATTTTAACCGACTTCGGAAAAGAGGAAGTTCTCAGTTTATGTGTGTCAGTTTATTGAAGGCGGCTTCCTTTTTTTTTAAAAAGAAATTATCGTTTTAGTGGAAACCGGGCATTTAAAACGGTATTTAATGAAATCTTTGTGTAGGTAATTCATCAATCAACGTAAGCATTATTAATTGAAATTGATCTGTTTTTCTTAACGGATTCTTGATTAACTTTTAAGGGCATACAAAACAAAAAGTAATCAAACATGAAACTAATATAGCAAAGTAGGTAGGTAGGTATATGGCATTATACAAATTGGTTTCGGAAAACGTGCGTTAAAACCACCTAATACCTTCAACGGAAAATTAACCAATAATCGTATTTTTATTCACAATCAATCCACAGCTCATTACAATTTATCTGCAAAGTAGAATACAATACCTACTGAGGCCAATTACGGTTTTTTTTTTATTTACGATATTTTTTTGTGTATGCAAGCTGTCATCTACATGCAACACTAAAAACAGACTAAATTAAAAATCCGGACACAGTAGACCTCTGGACGGATGCATTAAGAATAAAAACTTTTTATAAAAAAATTAAACCGCCTAAAAAACTGAAAAGCATTAAATAATAGGGAAACATTTTCTATTAGGCCTTAATTTACTCACTTCTTAAAGTAATTTTGGATTACCAAGAAATTTTAAGTCGGTGCCACACCACACAAGCAAATTCATTATCTACTTAAAGCGCGATGCGCAGCGGCACACGTTTTTCGGTCATTTCTTTGAATTTCAGGTAATTTAGTGATCTTTATTCGTTGATTCTGTGGCACCGACTCAAAATTTCTTGATAATCCAAAATTACTTTAAGAAGTGAGCAAATTAAGGCCTAATAGAAAATGTTTCCCTATTATTTAATGCTTTTCAGTTTTTTCGGCGGTTTAATTTTTTTATAAAAAGTTTTTATTTTTTACTTTTCAGTTTTTTTGGGCTAATTTTTTTGACCCCAGCTAATCACCCTTCACAGGGTGGTCGCACCCCACAAGGTGGCCACACAACCTGGTGAAGGTTGAGGGACTAACAAGATGAGGTTCGATCACGACCGGTCGGTGAGGCGATTTATGAGGGAGGCCTATGTCCAGCAGTGGACGTCTATCGGCTGAGATTATGATTATTAACATTCATATAAAAAAGACTCATAATTATACCTAGCAGTTTTCACGTAAATCACAACACGGCAATACAATCGGTGAGTGAACAATAAAGTCACCCCTAATTTGCCACCCTTAGGGTTGAAATTTTATTTCCAAATTTTTATGGGACCAACTTCAAGGTATACCCTGTCGATTAAAAAAAGAATTATCAAAATCGGTCCACACAGTAAAAAGTTATGCGTGATCATACATAAAAATATATATATATATATATATATACGCGACGAATTGAGAACCTCCTCCTTTTTGTTTTTTCGTCGGTTAAAAAAAAAGTCCAAATTTAAAATTATTTATTAAAAAAATTTTTAGACAAAATTAACAAAATTCTGCAAAACCAACATTTGGGTTTATCTGCAGAAAATAAAAGCCTATACTATCTATTAGAAAAAAATGGCATGCCACCGGCAAATCCGTTTAGTTCGTTGCGTGCTACGACCAATGAACGCGTACCTTTACGATACATACCAAGCAAGTTTCAAAACCTTAATCTTCTATGAAACTTGTTTACGACTTAGTTACAGGTTATACTTACTATAAGTATGTCATACAGCTGCACCTAGTGGGTCGCACATCAACCCACATTTGATACATTTAAATGCGATCAGCAAACGCATAGGTATAACATTAATTAAAAAAAAAAAAAGTATTTTTAAAACTTGAGTAAGTTTTTCCTAAATTACGTTTATTTAATTTAAGAGTTTTGGCGGGAAAAGAGAAGAAAATAACGGACTTTTGTTTGTAAATTTTCTAAATTATAGGTTCCCGTCGCTATTTATCTATTGCGCTAGTGCTAGCATTTACATATAATAATAATGTAGTAAGTACCCTATAAAGAAACAGTGTTGAAAAAGTTAAAATTAAAGGAAGTAGTTTCCAAATGATATTTGATCGTTGTCCCGTGAAATATTTCGATTTAATCATTGAAATGTGACGGTGGGAAACTAGGAGATTATTATGTTAGGAAAACTCCGAGAAAATACACAAACTTATATATGGCTGTACGGACAATGTTTCTTTGACGGCCAAGAATGAGCAAATAAAAAAATAAATATATCAATCATCATTCAGTCTGTCACTGACTGTCAGTTCCATGTCAGTTGGTCTGTTTAGTCAGTCTGTCTGTCAGTCAGAGTCAGTCAGTATCAATATCAATCAGTATGTGATGTGAGCTGGCGATAGGACGTCGCGACTTGTTCTCCTCTCGATTTTTAAGTTTTAATTATTAAAAACTCGCTAGTATTTTTCTGAATTGTACACTATCAGTGCCGTAAAGGTGTTCTAGAAGTGTTTCACTATTGTATGGATTGCAGTGAACTGGGGATTCAAAGTTATTTGTGATTTCTCGGCTGTCCAGATTCCAGTTTACTTCGCAGTTTGTCAGAAAGACAAGTTTACTTGCGAAACAACTTTGAAGGTATGTAAGTTCCTAGAAAGTATAAATTCTTGTCTGCTTACTGAATACATTCATTCGCTGTAATATAAAACGATAAAAAAAAGTAACCTATCCAAAGTAGAGCAGGCAGGCAGGCAGGTATGTTTTTTTTTTGTAGAGTTCCCGCTAGCTCAACTTTTGTCTTTATTGTGTAGAGCCTCAGAGTAGAGCATACAACATACATTAAGCCAGTAGAGCTGTTAACTTGGCCAATTAAAGTTGTACAGAGGCCATAAAAGATTTGTCTATGGTTTCGTCAGCCTCAGACTGTATTACCAAAAAACAAGAGCTATTTTTCAATACAGAAAAACCGGAAGTGTTACGCCAACCGTGTCCGCCACTGTACACAGTAACTTTTCTACTGAAAGGAAATAGACACGGTAGACATAGTTTATTCAGGACTGATTCCTGAAAGCAAAATTGAAAAATAATGAACCATGCTCATTTGAGGTACTTCAACTAAAAATGATGTGTAGCATCAGCAATGACCTATGGTGGCTAAGCTGGCGCCAGACGAGACAAGCCGGGGAGGAGGGCAATGTGCGGGGGTGTGAAATAGGATCCATCTTCTGCATTAATAATTTTTATTTTATTTATATCTCGAAAAAAATTCAAGAGTAGTTATTATTTTTTTTTTATAATTTAATCGAGTCTTGAATCAAGCAAAGACTAACCGTCTTATTATCTTCATAAAGATTATAAGTAGCTTTACTGGAGGTCTACTTCTCTGGTTTGTTGTATGGTAAATATGTGACATCCAGTCTATATTGACATATGTCAAATAACTAAAATGCTCTTTAACTTTTTATGAATAACAGGGTTAGTCCTGAAAGTTTTCGCCACGAAAAAAAAAATCTTTATAATATTTTGAATTATTATTCAGGTATACAGATAACAAACAGTTGTTGAGGTTGTAAGGTTATCTTGCTGTATTGTACAATAGTACAATGCCCATTGTACCTACACTGCATTCATACATGCAAAAATGGTTTTTATTTCATTTACATACTTTATGAAGTTCCTAGAGATTTTTATCCTTTATTCATATATATGCACCTAACAATCGATGTAAAATGTCAAATAAAAAAAAAGGTGGGTACAGGGTGTAATTTTCAGTCAGGAAGTTAAAATTTTTGATAATCATTAAATGTAGTTCAAAAAAGTATTAGTTACATTCAGGAGAAGTTTTTAGAACCTATTTTAACCGACTTCAGAAAATAGGAAGTTCTCAGTTTATGTGTCAATTATTTGATTAAAAAAGAAATTATTATTTTATAATTATTTATTTCTCTACACTTATGTGTACATAATAATATATCGATACAATCAAAATGACCTCTCTTAACAAAAAGGTTATCACGAGTATCAGAGAATAAACAATGAATAAACATTGACCATGAGGCTTTTATTACCTATATTTTTTATGGTCCCGGTGAACTCCGAAACTTAAACACCTCGGACATAGAAAAAATTTGCTTCGTGCACAGCCAAAACTCGTGTACATGCACGCGTACCATGCTTGTGTGAGTGAAATAAGACGTACTACTTGTACTGAGCGGTAACTGAAAGGTAACCGAGGGGGCGCCGCACTTGCTTGCAGGGAGTGCCATTACTGTATGTAGTACTATTTATTATATACTGTGTGTTAACTATGTTGTGCATGTGTAACAATATAAATAAACCTTCCTATTGAATGACTTCTATATAAAAAAAAAACGCATCGAAATCCGTTGCATAGTTTTAAAGGTTTTATAAGCATTACATTACCGTCAAACATCGGGAAACGACTTTGTTTTAGACTATGCTAGGAATGTTATGATATAATTTTTTGAACGACGAAAAAAAGGAGTAGGTACTTAATTCGACACGTGTATATATTTTTTTAATGTATGATCACGCATAACTTTTTACAGAGTAGTCCGATTTTGAAAATTCTTTTTTTAATCGATAGGGCATATCTTGAAGTGGGTCCCATAAAAATTTGGAAATAAAATTCCCACCCTAAGGGTAGGAAAATAGGGGTTTAATTTTGTGATAAAGAGTTTTATTCAACCAGTGCGTAAGATTTATTAACTTGTACGTTGTGTGACGTCATAACAACAAATATTATATAATTTTATCACTATGAAGCGGGCATCAAGGTAACCAAACAAAGTTTCATAGACATTAGATTTAACTACGCGTAAGATTAAAATTAAAATTTGAGTTTGTGATTGTGGCAAAACAAAGTATTCGGCATTGTGGCGATCTGTGGGGGACCAATATTAATTTAGTATTAAGTATCCAAAAGTCAAAAATTATTTATTCAATATAGGATAAAGATATCGCTTATTGAATGTCAATTAGACTAATCTACCTTATTTGGTAAAGTATCCTATACTGCGAGAGGCGAGGTAGTTCAGGGTGCCCACCAATTGGCTCAGGCAAACAAATGTTTGCCTTGCCTTACGACAATGGTCGCCTGGAGACGCCCCTGGAGTATTGTTGTATTTGCTCGCCGTGTCTGGCGGCATACCACCACCCCATCTCCTCCCACGGGTGTCGCAAAAGGCGACTAAGGGAACAGCCGAAGGACGGGCAGCAGCGTCCTACGTTGAAATACTTGAAGAGCCACACTGCGATCGCCAACCCGCCTGCCAAGCGTGGCGATTACGGCGAACGAAACCCCCCCCACAATGTCTGCTCCGTAGCTCAGTTGGCAGTGACGTGGACTGAGTAAGTGTGTGCACCTGGGTTCGATCCCGGCAGGGCCAACATTGTTATGATGATCAATGTTTGTTTCCGGTCTGGATGTAATGTTCGTTTCTGTAATACGTTTCGGGCACCCTAGATACAGGTTCTTCCTAGTTAGGGGCTCTGAGTGTTATGCGTTATTATAATAATTACTTATTGTATTACAAGTTGTCCCGGCGAACTTCGTATCGCGCACTACAATTTTATTATATGAAAACAAATTATGTTATTTTTTCTAACTTCCCCTCCATTTTTCCACATTTTCTCACCTTTTAAACCTTCCCTGGACTACTTACTACGAACATTCCAAGACCATAATCGAGAACGGCCGGGCCTATTTAGAAATAGGGCCGGCCGTTCTCGAGTTTTAGCGAGTCTAACGAAACACGATTAATTTTTATAGATATACTAGAGTCTGCCCCGCGGTTTTTCCCGCGCAGATTTCTCATAAACACAAAAATCCCGTTTTTTCCCGTTCCCGTGGGAATTTCGGAAAATCCCTTCTTAGTGCTCACCTACACTCTCCCAGGAACCCACGTGCAAAATTTCAGCCCGCTACGACCAGTAGTTTCGGCTCTGCGTTGTCTGTCAGTCAGTCAGTCAGTCAGTCAGTCAGTCAGTAACGGAAGAGTTTTATATATATTGATAGTAGATTAATGTTTGCCGTTGTGGCAATCTATCTATGGGAGAGCCCTTGTTGTGACATTTAAAAAAAATATATATAATGCTATATAATTGTGTTCTATTCAATATTGCCGCGCCCAGAAGGTAACAAAGTTTTAAGTTCATTGTTTTACCTACCATCTGTATAAATAGCATTATTATTAATACCACTTAACTAATGAATAGGTGTGTACATAGTATAAAACAAAGTCGCTTTTCACGTCTGTTCCTATGCGCGCTTTTTTTTTACTAGCCAATGTTGTCTCACTGCTGGGCAAAGGCCTCTATGCCCTCCTTCCTATGCTTAAATCTTTAAAACTGAATGTTATAAATCATGCTTTAAAAGTCATCATATTTAAAAAGTGCAATGAACATGCTTGCCGGGACAACGCGAACTGACGTGAATCGAAATCGAACTATGATCGCTTGTGCGAACATTAGCTGGAGTTGGAAGGTTATTCGGTCAATTAGAAATATCTTTACCAATATTCTAAAGAGGAAAGATTTGTTTGTTTGTTTGTTTGTAACGAATAGGCTCCGGAAATACTGAACCGATTTGAAAAATTCTTTCACTGGTAGGAAGCTACATTAACCCCGAGTGTCAAAGGCTATTGTAGATTTTCAAAAAAATTAGGGATCCTTACTTCATCATCATCATCATTTCAGCCGTAGGACGTCCACTGCTGGACATAGGCCTCCCTCAAGGCTCTCCATCTGTACCGATCGCAGGTGGCCTGCATCCAGCGTGGACCCGCAGCCTTGCGCAGATCATCCGTCCATCTGGTCGGTGGACGTCCTACGCTGCGCTTGCCGATCCGTGGTCTCCACTCGAGAACTTTTCGGCCCCAGCGGCCATCTGTTCTGCGGGCTATATGACCTGCCCATTGCCACTTCAACGAGCTTATCCGCTTGGCTATGTCGGATCCTTACTTAAACTCAAATAATATAACCCAAGGTGCAATATTTTTTCCGTTGTTTACATATTTTGACAGGTGGTTTGTTGTTGTTTGTTTTTTTTTTCGGCCATTCTGGGCAGTCAAAAGAACATAGTCTATAGAGCCAAGTCTTTTGTAGTATCTAATATTCTATAACGTAACGAAGTAAACCGGGAAAGCTCGTCAGAAATAAAAAAGGAAAGTTATGGACGCGCCAAAGAACTTAGAATTTTCATCTTCAAAAAAAATTGTGAAAATCCTGTAATATATTGTGCTGAATTATGTGATGCTCTGAGAGCCTACCGACTTACTTATTGTACAAAAAAAGACATCAGATAATAGAGATATAAGCTTGGACAGACCTAAAACTCGGTTCCTGATAATCACCCTATTACTGCGCACTCAATATGTTATTGAGTTCCTATATTATATGTCAGAAAATAACCTTTTTAGACAGTTCACATGCAGTGATTATTATTATTTGAATTTAATGAACTTGACTCCACTTCGGTGGAGTATTTTGCCAATGTCAAGTTCACAAATTAGGTCGAAAGGGTAGGCTTAAAGCCCGGCAACGTTGTACGGTTATTATAAGTTTATTGTTTTAAAGCCCGCTAACAAACCATGTGGTTTCGGAACCAACATTAAAACAATCAACCATGTTATAGCACTAAATGTCATCAATGTGACGCGATCAGTCGTCTGTCTAAAAGGTTCTGCGACACGACTGTGAATGTCAGCCTAGGTAGCTTGGATCTTTCTGCCTTCGCGTTACAAATGTTTGTAGAATGTTGGCAAGCGTCTGAACTCGTATTTCATATTATCGCTTCCGTCAATAGTTGGAATCTTATCTTGAATGACAAAAGAGAGTGAATCCACCACTTAGGAAGGCGGTATGTTATCTATGTTGATATTGCCACACGTATATTTCAGGGATGTTCCGAACGTTCGCATTCGCATTCGCATTCGCGAATGATTCGCATCATTTTAACATTCGCTTCGACATTCGCATTCGCATCAAAAATATGCGAATGTGATGCGAATGCGAAAGTGCCGCTATTGGCACCAAATTTCTTGTGTGGAGATCAATTACTTTATGGCGATACGTCATGGTCCGGCGCGAAATTCAAATTAATTTGCGTTTTTTATTTGTTCTGGCAAAATTATTTGTTTTTAATAAATTTAAAATGACTTCTCGTATGTAAAAAAACATTTCCCACATTGATACAACCTTTTTGGAAGACAGAGTTACTGATTTTTTGTAATGTGTTAATCTTGATTTTTGGCTTACAATAACTACTAAGAATTAAACCTTCGCCTTAGTAAATAAATTATGGCGAAGGTTTAATTCTTAGTAGTTTGAATTGAATCCCTTCGCCATAATAAATAAATTATGGCGAAAGTATTCATTTTTACTAAAGTTTTCGCGTATGTAGGAGGCCATCGTCCAGATCGTCATGTGTCAACGTCACATACGGCGTTTTTTGAGGACACACCTACTTTTTTGATTTTGTGTCTAGGGACATAAAGGCCAAAAATCAATTTATGTCCTCAGACACAGAATCAGTAGGTCTGTTTCCTGAAAACGTTTTATTGTAGTGTGGGGGATGTTTTTTGCATGCGCGAGTTCATTGAAGCTTTACTAAGGGTTAATACTTTCGCCGGAATAATTAAGAAGCGCGAAAAAGTTTGAATTTCGCGCCATACCGAGAGGTAGATTGTATGTTTATGTTTGTAGTATTTGTAAGAAGTCTACTTTTTTATTGTATTGTTTATTTTTCTATACCTAATTTTTTTTTCCCTGACCTTGTCCGACATTCGCATTCGCATTCGCATCATTCGCATGCCTATCATTCGCATTCGCATTCGCATTCGCGAATGTCTAAAATTTGACATTCGGGACATCCCTGGTATATTTTATAGGTAGTTTTATATAGATTCTATCTTCACCGCCTCCGTAGCTCAGTGGCGTAGCGCGTCGCGCCTTTGATTAGGGCACGGAAGGTTGTGGGTTCGATCCCCGCAGAAAACACCACATATTGATTTCTCACAAAAATCACGTTGTGGTTGTTTTCGGTTGGATAGGACATTGCAGGCTTGAATCACCTGATTGTCCGAAAAGTAATATGATTCCGTGCTTCGGAAGGCACGTTAAGCCGTTGGTCCCGGCCGCAGTAGTGGTCGTTATAGCCGCGGCGACAAGCTGGCCGCCTCACGTTGGTAATAAAACATAAACTCGGCTAAACGTGGGTCCGGCTCTTGCGCTGGTACCTCTGCCTAACCCTTCGCGGAATAAAAGGCGTGAGATTATGTATGTACAGTGGCGGACACGGTCGGCGTAACACTTCCGGTTTTGCAAAATATCTCTTGTTCTTTGGTAATACAGTCTAGGGCCGACGAAACCATAGACAAATTAGTAATTTCGGCTCTGCGTTGTCTGTCAGTCAGTAACGGAAGAGTTTTATATATATTGATTAAACGTCTTTTAAAACCATCATTTTATTATATCTACTAGTCGACCCGGCAAATTTCGTACCGCCTAATCTATTACTATATTGTGCATGTATTTTACTTAAATTTCTTCCCGTCCTTCGGAAACTCCCTTAGTCGCGAATAATTACCGGGAAAACTACATATTAATAGGTTAGGCGGTACGAAGTTCGCAAGGTCGACTAGTACATATAGGTATATAGAAATCGATAGTGGTTCGTGTGTCTTGCTAAACTCAAGAACTAAGTTGTTTTTTTTTTTTGAAATATTTACCGTAGTCCTGGATGCTTAAAATGTGAGGAAAATAGTAAAAATTACTATTTAACTTTACCTAATTGGGTAAGGTGATACAAAGTTCGCCGGTACAGCTATTATCATCAATACATAGTATAAAACATAGTCGCTTCCCGCGTCTGTCCCTGTGTATGCTTAAATCTTTAAAACTAAGCAACGGATTTTGATGCGTTTTTTTAGTGGATAGAGTGATTCAAGTGGCAGTACAGTACATGCACAATATAGTAATAGGTTGGGCGGTACGAAGTTCGCCGGGTCTACTAGTAATAAATACAAATAACCCAACTAACAATGTAGCTTCAATGGAGTCGTCTTGCTTGCGTCACCAAATAAAGTGCTATCTATTAAAGCTTTGCAGGCAGCCGTTGCATTAATCATAATCAAGCTGTGCGCCAGCGCACACGAGAGCGACAAGTGTAGAGAGAGAATGTCTATGGAAATCTATTCATCTACATAAATAAAAATCAATTGCTCATTCGTTTGTCTGTAAAACTCTAGAACAGCAATAGTGAAATGGTGGCTTATTTTGGTTTTAAAATGTTTGTCGTAGTTTAGAGAAGTTTAAATTTAAACTGTGATAAAATAATGAAAAAATTGCGAGAAAGATGCTTAAAAGAATAATATCATTACAAATTTATCGATGACGACCTTTCCCGGCTTACTTCGTTACGCCATAGAATATAAGATACTACAAAAGACTTGGCTCTATAGACTACGTTCTTTTGACTGCCCAGAATGGCCGAATAAAAAACAAACAACAACAACAAACCACCTGTCAAAATATGTAAACAACGGAACAAATATTGCACCTTGGGTTATATTATTTGAGTTTAGGTAAGGATCCCTAATTTTTTTGAAAATCTAATATAGCCTATGACACTCGGGGTTAATGAAGCTTCCTACCAGTGAAAGAATTTTTCAAATCGGTTCAGTATTTCCGGAGCCTATTCGTTACAAACAAACAAATCTTTCCTCTTTATAATATTGGTATAGATATTTTTTTTGTATGAAATCTAAAGGCGATAAGAAGTTTACCGGGACAGCAGAGCTAGTAGTGAATATAAAACTGATGTGTGCTCAGTGCTACCAACAATGTATAAGGTTTTCTAAAGTTTCCAGCGTGTGCAACAACATTTAATCACACAAAGTGTCCATTAAGTACATATAGGGACGCAGACACGTTTTTCTCTTACGTAACCTAATTATTCCATATTGCACTCTTATTAAATAGGTACTTAAACCTGTATCATATATAATTTGCGCTTTGCCCTCAGCTCCGCCCGCGTGAGATAAGTTTTCATAACTTCCCGTTTTTCACGTTCGACTAGCACTTGAGCAATGCATAGAAACCTTTCTAACCCGCATCAAAATCGGGTTAGACCCGTCCACACTGGGATTATTTTCGAGGAAATATTTTGCCGCAATTCTTTAACATATTGAATGCCATACGAGTTCCCGAACTGGCGATTAAAATAGTAAATCAATATATTATATGTATAACTGCATACAGTAGTATGTAGGTAGTACTATTTATTATATTGTGCTCTGGGACTCGATGTCCTTGAAACGACCTCATCAATACATAGTATAAAACAAAGTCGCTTCACCGCGTCTGTCCCTATGTATGCTTATATCTTCCAAAATACGCAACGGATTATGATGCGGTTTTTTTTAATAGATAGAGTGATTCAAGAGGATGGTTTATAGGTATTATACATGCACTAAATAGAATAAGGTTAGGCGGTACGAAGTTCGCCGGGTAGACTAGTTAAATTACAAAATAAACTAACTCTATTACGGTTTGCATTGCCGTCTAATCTAACCCATTCGTAAGAGAACAGGAAATAGGGTATATAAAAATATCAGTAGGAAAACTCAGTTACTACATTAGTATAAAACAAAGTCTTTTCCGGCTGTCTGTCCCTATGTATTGTATGCTTAAAGCCCCTTCCGCACCGCGATTTTTTTCAGCTCAAATTTTTTTTTCGCGTAATTATATTCGCAACCAGAGGCTGCCCCGCGGTTTCTCCCACGCGGATTTCTCATAAACACCGAAATCCCGCTTTTTCCGTTTCCCATGTGAATTTCGGGAAATTATTCCTAGTGCTCCTCTACACGCGGCGCGCGTGGCGGCGCTCAGTCGAGCAGGAGGCGGCGTCTATGGGCTGTGACAGTTGGAATGATCTCGAAACTGTGGCCCAAGACCGAGAAAAATGGAAAACACTTCTTAAAGCCCTATGCCCCTGATGAGGGACTTGAAGGAAATAATGATGATGATGATGATGCTCCTCTACACGTCCCCAAGGAACCCACTTGCCGAATTTGAGCCCGCTACGCCCATTAGTTTCGGCTCTACGTTGTCTGTAAGTCAGTCAGTCTGTAACGGAAGAGTTTTATATATATTGATTTCCAGTATTCATATTTAGTTTTTAGTTATATAAATAAATTTACTAGGTAGCCGTGCAAAAAGTGCATTTCGCTGAAATTTGGAACACGTCAGACATTTTTACTGCAATTTGATTCTTTGCCAAAACCTTTAGTTCGACGAACTAAATTTAAATTAAAAAAAAAAAAAACAAATTTCGTAAAGATTTTCCTAGATTTTGTCTCAAGAAACATCATTACCTTTTTTTGGCCGTTTTATTTCACTTCTAGGCTCTAAGCAAAAGCCCATCTTCTTGGGGTTATCAAAAGGTCATAAATTATTTATTTAATATAGGATACAAGATATCACTTATGGAAGGTCAATTAGACTATTTACACTAATTGGTATTGATACCGTAATCAGTAAAGTATCCTATACTGCGAGAGGCGAAGTAGTTCAGAGTGCGCACCAAGCGGCTCAGGCAAACAAATGTTGGCTTTGCCTTACAACAGCGGTCGTCTGGAGAAGCCCCCAAACGAGCTCATCTCTGTCAAACGATTCTACTCCCTTTCGCAATGATTTTACAGCGTAGAGAAGAAAGGGGTAACAAACTCTACTTTACAATTTATCTCTGCCTTTTTCTCGTTTTTCCATGATCGCCACGCTTGGCAGACGTGTTGGCGATCGCAATATTGCTCTTGAAGTTTTTTTCAATGAAGGACGCTGCTTCTCCTTCGGGTGTTTCCATCGGAATAACCCGAAAAAAAACCTTACTCAACTGGTTTACTAGGAATTAGGCGCTTTCTGCGTCTGTCCCTATGTATGCTTTAAATCTTTAAAACTATGCAACGGATTTTGATGAGGTTATTTTTAGTAGATAGAGTGATTCAAGAGGAAGATTTATAAGTATAACTAGTCGACCCGGCTAGGTTTTGAAGTTTTTAATTATGCTAGGTTTTTTGCAAAAAAAAACTGCTTTATGTCAGGATGATTGAAAAAAAGTAATGCTTATATCAAATTATCCGGGTTTTCGCAAAATCCCTAGTTTTTTTGCAAAAAACCTAATTATCAAATCTTACTACGACATATGGATCACCAACCAGGCACCGCCACTAAATGCACAAATGGATCATGCACCCAGAGGCGGCACCCAGAAGGTGATAGGAACTATTGTAAAATGTATGACAAGAAATGGTTTATGGGGGTGTTTAATGTTTATTATTATTATAAATTTTTGTGCTTGAGGCAATTTGTGGGAGAGACCTATGTGCAGCAGTGGACGTCAATAGCTTACAATTATGATGTATAATTATATATTGTAACGTTTGAGAAACTCCCATAATATTATCCTTATCAGAGTTTATAAAGCGATTCTATTTTCCTTTAATATTATGTGTGCCATAAAATTTATTGTAATTAATACACTTATAAATTATATGTGTAAACATTACATGACATCGTCGCGTGATAAAGAAACAGGAAATAAATCTTTTTAAATCAGATGTTTTGGTCGTTTTAATAGAATCTTGCTTTGGAACTGAGTGGCCTGAGACTGCAATGAGTAGAGATCAATGGAAGCAAGCGGTGGAGGCCTTTGCCCAGCAGTGGGAAACTAAAGAGGCTATGTAAAACAAAGGTGTTTTAGTCAAATCTCGAGCGAATGTTGGATTATTATTTGTTATACTACATCATGTGCGCCCCGCGGCTTTACCTCTGCATAATCCTAATTTTCCGTTCGGCATGAGCCCGTCACACTGAACGCGTCTTGCGACTGCACGCATTTGGTGTGACATGCCTCTTCTTCTTCTTCTTCAGTGGGGGTTAAGAAGTGCCTGAACTTAGCTCACGTGCTTGTAGCCATTGTGCATTTCCCCACATTCATAGAGGAGCCGTAGGATGCTCCAACAGCTCAGCTAGGTCAAGCTGGGCCGAGAAGAACAACCAGGGACTCTAGTCTCTTAAACTTACGATTAAACTTCTATTCTATTATTATTCTACTATTAATCTATTACGATTGTGTCAAAAATTGCGAGTCTCGTAACTTTGATCGATCATTATAGTATAGCAATAGAATATGAATAGCAAGCTATAGAATAATATGGATTTTTTTTACCTAAATAGTGAATCCGGTTTTATTAGACGAAATTGAAACGGGCGTAGTGCAACTGTCACTTAATATCAATCATATTGACATATATAATGTCAGTCGAACGTTATCATAACATTATCTTATTATGGAGCAGACTACCTTTTTTGGTAAATTCCAATCTGTTGCGATTTTACTGCTATAGTTATAGCAAAATTGATTACGAGACTACCAAATGTGTATTTTCTTGCGATTAACGTACTGTTTCTACTCTACTTTTATTCGATAGTTACGTTTTGCGCGATGAGACTAAGGGCCCTGGTTTCGATTGTGGCTAGACAGGGTAACAGCATTTGCTCAACCGTCTCATCAACTTCCATGCAAGTCCTGTACAGAGGGCTGTCTGAAAACTGTGGCTACCTCTTCCAGCGCGACAACTTCGCTTCTGACGACTCGCGCGTGTCGCTCTTGATTTCTCAGAGCCTTAAAAGTTATCGTATGTCAGTCTCGTCTCGTGGTTGTTAGTTACTGACCTTTCAATTTTCAGCCATATCGGTTCAGTAGTTTAGGCAAGATTGCGTAACATACGGACGGGCAGAATTTCTTTCGCAAAATAATTATCAATACAAACATAGTATAAAACAAAGTCGCTTCCCGCGTCTATCCCTATATATGCTTAGATCTTTAAAACTATGCATCGGATTTTAATGCGTTTCTTTTAATACGATAGAGTGATTCAACAGGAAGGTTTATAATGTATAATTCATGCACAACATAGTAAAAGGTAACGAGGTACGATGTTCGCCGGGTCGACTAGTTAATATAAAAGTATGGATTTTGTTGTTGCTCAACTTGTTTTGGAATGTTAAACTTGTTATACATAGTAAATGTATTCGTTTTAATGCATCTAAAACCGGCTATCGGACCTTGAGAGCGACACAAACACTCCGCTACGATATAAAAATAGTTTTGCAATTTGAATAGCAGTTTTTCCCCTCACTTTGTATAATATGGAATGGACACACGACATTTGCTGCATATTAATCAAGATAAAGCATTTTTTTAAACCTGATCCGTTGTGGAAATACCCGTAGTGGACAGTGAAATTAATCTTAGCATTACATACAATGTGTATGTTTGAGCCAAAAGTCAAAAATGATTTATTTAAAATAGGATACAAGATAGGATATAACATTTTTTGAAAGTCAGTTACACTGATCTAATTAATATTGATACCTTATTTAATAAAGTATCCTATACTGCGAGAGGCGAGGTAGTTCAGGGTGCCCACCAATTGGCTCAGGCAAACAAATGTTTGCCTTGCCTTACGACAATGGCCACCTGGCTAGGCCTGGTAAGCTGAATGGTCTTATGGGTCCTAAAACTTGTTTATTATTAAAACTTTAACTTTGTTTCAATAAACATTGCCACAAGAAAAAACATAGTGGAGGGAGTTAGCGTAATCGCCACGCTTGGCAGGCGGGTTGACGATCGCAGTGTGGCTCTTCAAGTATTTCAACGAAGGACGCTGCTGCCCGTCCTTCGGCAGTTCCCTTAGTCGCCTTTTGCGACACCCGTGCTAAAATCAAGGACTCCATCTTTCTATGAATTGTGAAAGAATATTTGCGATAGACTAGAAAGTATTATGTATTTCGAAACTAACACAATTCGACATAGAATTAACGTGTAATAAATCGGAAAGAGGATGTAGTGACCTAGATTGAAAACAGTATGCTTCGTGGTTTGGTCACTTAGAGCGGATGGATGACAGGAGATTGACGAAATAAATATACAGAGCGGATGCGGAAGGCACGGTTGGAAGAGGAGGAGAACGTTCACCGACTAAATTGGTGATGTCCACCACCGCACCCACGTCGGTTTCACCAAATTGGTGAAACCTACGTGCATGTATGAAAAGTCTTACACGGAAAATAATATTTTTTCTTGCATTATGCTTTAAGTACCTAGTAATGCTTTTTCTTTAAGGGCCTTTCTTAGACTACATTTTTAACGACTTTTTCTATTCTTTCAACAGAACCGAGAATGTCTCAACATTGCGACTACATTTGATGAAGAGGGAAAGAGATAAAAGATGGGAAGTGCAACTTTACCGGACGCTAAACCAGAAACAATGTCAGACAACGACAAGATAACTTTCAAGAGCCTCCTAAAGAAGCCTCTGCAGGCGTTCTTAAGGAAGAAGACGAAGAAACCGACCAATGAGATTCAATTACCACCGAAAACGACCAATCAGAAAGCGCCAGTGCCAAACGTCGAATCACTAAAGCTTACACTAGAGAAACTATGTCTTGACAAAAATGAGGAATCAGATAGTGAAGATGAATTCAAACAGTTCACAGTGAAAGTGGTTGACGAGGACAAGACAAGGCTAGATTCCAATTGTTCAGAAGACAGTGGTTTCTCAGAAAAAGAAGACCAGAGAGACCTAGTAGAACGCTTCGAGAAGTTAGAGCTCTTGAAAGATAACAAGAAAAAGAAAAGATTTCAGGTCTGCATGTCACGGGGACCGATCAGGAATAAAGAAGAGAGGATTGCGGTTGCTGCACCGCCGTACCATCAGGTAAGGGTCTTATAGAACTTAGATCAAAGGTTCCCAGTTTTTTTTTTCTTAGAGACCACTTTCAAAAGTGGCGTGGCTGAGTTGGCAGTGATGTAGACTGAGTAAGCGTGTGCATTCCCGGGCGGGGCGAATATTGATATCATGAATATCGATGTTTGTTTCCGGTCTGTGTGTAAATATTAGTCTCTGTGTGTGTTACGGGTACCCTAGATACAGGTTCTTCCTAGTTAGGGGCTCTGAGTGTGATGTGTTATTATTATTATTAAAATTTTGCTGATTCCGGTGGACACCCCTGGTCTACGAACTACAATACTCTGATGGTATATATTTCTTATACGATCATGAACGACTGCGAATTTGTCTAAGTGGTTTGAAGACGCTCTGCTAGCTTATTTATGATTTTTGTAGAGAGTTGGGCCATGTTACTTATATTAAGTATAGCAGAGGCTATAATACCTTTTTTTTCTCGTAGACCACGCACAAAATGTTGCTGGTTCCTGCTTCTTACAAGTTTCTTGCAAACAAGTTTTTAACAAACCAAATCGTTATTATGTTTTCGACGTAAAATCTTTTGTTTTATATGTTAATGGCACACATATTTACTCAGCTTGAAATTAAATTGCAGATACAGCAAGTCAACCGTCAAACATTAACTGGTAGCCAGGTGATAATAACAAAAGACACTAGCCAGCCGCCATTTTACGGTTCCCGCCAAAACTACAATCAAGATGGCGTCCTGCGGATGGCGCTTACAAAGGTAGAACACAATGTTAACAATTTCCCAGCAAATCCCCAGGAAGAGCTGGAATACTGGGTGACTGCCCAGGAATTCCTGAAGGAGTCATTGAAAAGGGAAGCTCAGAGAGATGATAATATCCTTTCAGGTTTTAAAGAGATCTGTCCAGCGAATACTGTGCCATCTTTCACAGAATTCAATCAGAGTATAGAAACCACGAATCCAATAGAGGAATTCGAGCATGCCGATGAACATTTGGAGTTCAATGATATAACGATTGAAGAGCTTCAAGACTTCACTTCGCCGATATTCTTAACGCCTCCAAGGTCGAATGAGAACCACATGTCTCCAGCCTCATTTAATTCTCCATCCCCTTCATATCTTCATTCTTCAACGCACAATGTGTCGGTTGCCTCCGTCAGTTCAGACTATCTCCTGTCACCATCAAGGTCGTCTCCGAACCTGTCGAAACTTGACGATTATGAAAACTATCAGGAAATACAACAGTTTGATGATATACCGAGCTGTGTTCTCGAGTCGGAGAAGAAGGAAAGAAAGAAGTACTTATCGATGAAGAATTTTAAACAGATACAATCAGATTTGCAGGCTACGTTTGTGAAGAAATCCTGCTGCCAGCCTAGGAAGAGTTGCAAGGAGGTTTTCAAGGGTTTTTTTGAGAATTTGTCTGTTGATCAGAGGAGTGGAATCTGCTTGAGGATTGCGGCTTTGGATTTGAATACGGCTAATGGGTGAGTTGCGTTTTTACTCTTTATACTAGCCTGAAGTGGCGATAGAGCGTCGACACGTAATGTACTATGACAGTAATTACCCTTTTTTTTTTTAGGCGGGGAAACTCCTAACGAGTACCCTGCGACCCCGGGGGGAGTCGCAGGGTTATGTGGGGTTCGCACCCACTAAAACCCCACCGGTGTCCATCTCGGCTGTTGGCAAGGGGGTCACGGGTGATCTTTCGATCGTTATGTTCAACTCCGCGACCCCCTCCAGCATTGGCTGTTTAGCCGGGGGGACAAGTGGTGGTAGTCCCCCCTGAGCGCGGATGGCTCTTTCTACGCTCGACGGCGGAATCGGGACACCGCGTTCCGCCGTCCTTTTCGAGGCCGTTATATGACTACACGAGGCCCCCGCCTCGTGCACCCACGGGGTCCCCTCTTACGACAGGCAGGGGATACCTCAGTCCTATTCTTCGGCCCGGTACTGCAGGGCGTATGACAGTATTACCCTGTCACACAGAGCGCCGCCGGCGTCAGAGCGTTCTAGCGTCGGCGCTCTGTGTGACAGGGTAATACTGTTATAGTACATTACAAGTTGACTCTCTAGCCCCGCGTGAGGCTAGCGCTCTAGCGCGACGCTATAGTGCCGTCAGTTTGACAGACGCTTTAGGTAGAAATTCCCGAAATTCCCATAGGAAACGAGAATAGAGCATTTGCAAATAGCTAGCGACGATACCGCACCTCGGACGCTTTGTAGAAAAAAGCGCGTTGCTTCGCGCACAGCTGAAACTCGTGTAGGTGCACGCGAATCATGCTTGTGTGAGTGAGGTGAGACGCGCGACGCTGCTTTATTTGTACTGAGCGGTAACTGAGAGGTGCCGAGCGCGGGGGCGCACTTGCTGAGGGAGGCAGGGAGTGCCGATACTGTATGTAGTACTATTTATTATACTGTGACGATACTGGGATGGGAACATTTAATTAGGTATAGTGGATAACAGTGTAAACTGGACTATAACGTGTACTGAACGTAACTGAGAGAAAAAAGTACCAGGCTAACATGAACTAGTAAAATTATAACGTGTACTGAACGTAACTGAGAGAAAAAAGTACCAAGCTAACATGAACTAGTAAAATTATAACGTGTACTGAACGTAACTGAGAGAAAAAATTACCAGGCTAACATGAACTAGTAGAAGGATAGCGTGTACTGCACGTAAGCTAACATGAACTTGTAGAAGGTTTATAAGTACTGAGCGACACTGAGAGGTGCCGAGCGCGGGCCGCACTTGCTGAGGGAGGCAGGGAGTGCCGATACTGTATGTAGTACTATTTATTATTATACTGTGACGATACTGGGAACATTTAAGTAGGTATAGTGGATAACAGTGTAAAGTGGACTGTAACTTATATAGCACAAGGTTGAGTTGAGAATCAATCGCGTTCATTTAATTTTGGTTGTGGTAATATTTTTCAATTGAAAACGAGTTTTGCACCCTGTGCCATAGAACTTAGAGGCCAGTTTGATTTGAACTGTTAGTTATTGTAGCTTAAGACGATATACGAGAAATAAATCAAACGACCGAGAAACAAAGGATGTCCTTTTCCCTCAAACATACTGAGGGAAAAGGACACTAATATGTCAGTCGCCCACATCGGTGACTACATTTTATTGGAAAAAGTAATAAATATTAAATATCATTTTAATTATTACTTTTAAATCAAATTTAATATACTTTAGTATCATTATTCCTATGTAGTTTCAACAAAAACTATTTAGTAATTTCGAAGAACTAGCTAAATTCCCGTTTTTTGTATTGGTTATCTTTTACGAATTAATGTATCGAGGTTTTTTGATTCCACTAGTGTTTCTCAATTATAAAAAACTTTGTTATATCCTCAAAAAAGTTATATTAAAATTCCAGATCATACCTCTTATAGATTACTAGTCGACCCGGCGAACTGCGTACCGCCTAAACTATTACTATTTTGTGCATGTATTAAACTTATAAAAACCTTCCTCTTGAATCACTTTATCTATTTAAAAAACCGCATCAAAATCCGATGCATATTTTTCAAGATATAAGCATACATAGGGACAGACGCGGGAAGCGACTTTGTTTTATACTATGTATTGATGAAGAGAATTACTTGATTTAAAAAAACCTTCAAAACTCATATAGCGTCTTAAGTCTGTTTTGTATAGTCCATAATATGTTCTAATATAAATCAACATGAATGTGTATGAGCGACGAGGCGAGATTAAAATATGAGCACGGGTCGGTTCAGCGAGTAATATGAGGTCATTGAGTTATCGTTGAACCGTACAAAAATATATATTTTTCTGGGTTAAAAATGTACTTTTAAAGTGTTATCTTATTAGTTTTGTAGGTATTAATTATAGTTAGTCTAATTATCCATACACGAGCTGTCCCGGCTTACTTCGTTACGCCATAGAATATAAGATACTACTAAAGTCTTGGCTCTATAGAGTATGTTCTTTTGACTGCCCAGAATGGGCGAATAAAAAACAAACAACAACAACAAACCACCTGTCAAAATATGTAAACAACGGAAAAAATATGATTGATTGATTGATTAACATATTTATTCGATGAAACAGTTACAGATTACAACATATAAAAAAGGAAAAACAAACTTAGAGATAACATAAAAAGGTTGAACATTTATTTGGCTCTATCTATACAATTTTATAATTGCACTGTAACCGCATCACAGAAAGGGCTCTGACTCAGCATGTGCTACAAACATAATATCTGTAACGCTGATTTTCAGCCAGGACCCAGAGTGAAAAACCCGAAACCCAAAACGCATGCACATGCATATCTAAATATAATATAAATATAATAATGAAATATATATAATATAGCTATATGTATGTATTATAAACAAAAAATATTGCACCTTGGTTACATTATTTGAGTTTAAGTAAAGATCCCTTTTTTTTTTAAATCTAATATAGCCTATGACACTCGGGGATAGTGTAGCTTCCTACCAGTGAAATAATTTTTCAAATCGGTTCAGTATTTTCGGAGCCTATTCGTTACAAACAAACAAACAAACAAATCTTTCCTCTTTATAATATTGGTATAGATTAGTATTAAACAAAGTCGCTTCCCGCGTCTGTCCCTATGTATGCTTATACTTATCTTGCCGACTCTCGACTGCTCCGTAGCTCAGTTGGCAGTGATGTGGACTGAGTAAGCGTGTGTGTGGGTTCGATTCCCGGCGGGGCGAATATTGATATGATGAATATCGATGTTTGTTTCCGGTCTGGGTGTAATGTTCGTCTCTGTGTGTGTTTCGGGTACCCTAGATACAGGTTCTACCTAGTTAGGGTGTGATGTGAGAGTAGAGTAGAATGTACTGTAGAGTGTAATGTGTTATTATTTAATTATTTATTTAAGCACACATAACAGGAAAGAATCCAAAATGCTGTAAACATAAAATTAAACATATTTTGCTCTTGATTAATGCCTAAAACATGCATGCATAACAATATCTTTAAAACTATGCAACGGATTTTCATGCGTTTTTTTACGGATAGAGTGATTCAAGAGGAAGGTTTATATGTGTATATTTCATGCATACCATAGTAATAGGTAAAGCGGTACGAAGTTCGCCGGGTCGACTAGTGATAGTTTATTTTTTATTTAGTTTATTAGATACGAACAAAATAGGTATTTAGAAAAACTCATGCTGTCGCCCCCGAACCGCAATCGTGCGAAAGAGAGAGAGCTAATTTTTTGATTAAATTTGCGTTTCGGGGAAAAACGTTTTTCACTACCTAAATCTAAGCAAATCACAATGATTTTGATGTCCATCGCTTCAGCATTAAATAATTTAGGTTTATACGTTTTCCTTTTTTTTTTTAATATGCGTTGGTTTTGTTAAACAAACAACTTAAGACTACAGTATTTAATAGAATTTATTTTTATTAATCAAAAATCTTTATTCTTTATTTATTCCATTTCATTTATTATTTTCCAATTGCCATGAAATTATAGTATGTTACTAACACTAGAAAAAACTAGGCTTGTACGTTTTCCTTTTTAACTGACTTCAAAAAAGGATGTTATTTAACCGACTCCAAAACAGGAGGTTATCAGTTTGACCTGTATGTATGTATGTATGTTTGTCCGCGATTATCTCGAGTTTGGCTGCACCGATTTTGACGCGGTTTTCAAAAAAGTATTCGTTACATTCAGGACAAGGTTTTAGTGCCGATTTTAACCGACTTCGAAAAGAGGATGTAAAGTAAAAGTAAAAAATGATTTATTCAATACAGGATACAAGATATCGCTTATTGAAAGTCAATTAGACTAATCTAAATAATATTGATACCTTATTTCGTAAAGTATCCTATACTGATAGAGGCGAGGTAGTTCAGGGTGCCCACTAATTGGCTCAGGCAAACAAATGTTTGCCTTGCCTTACGACAATGGTCGCCTGGAGACGCCCCCAAACGAGCCCTCCTCTGTCAAATGATTCTACTCCCTTTCGCAATGATTTTACAGCGTAGAGAAGAAAGGGGTAACAAACTCTACTTTACAATTTATCTCAATCTTTTTTTGTTCTTTTGTGACATTACAAGTTCTTATGTGAGTTCTCAGTTTATGGTATGTCAGAAGGCGGGTTCCTTTTTTGTAAAAAATAAATTATTTCAAAATTTGAACTTACTAAAACTTCATGGCGTGGGAAATAATAAGTAAGTAGTGGAAAAACGTTTTCTCTTTTTGTATGGACGCGTTCTAGGTATACTGTAGTCTTAATGATTTTTTGTTTTATTGAATGTTACCATTTTTTTTTTCACAGTGTCCTCCACAATATTATTCTCAGTCTTTCGTCAGTAAGCGAGCGTGAGGAACTAGAGTACGCCTTGTTCGGTGTTATCTGCGAGAAGATACTTGCAGAGAAACCTATGCTCTATTTGGAAAGTTTTGGTAAGTCCTTTTGCTATCCGAAATCAAATCAAAATCTCTTTGATTTTGGATAGCAAAATTTATTTTAAATTCGGGTTATTTTGTTATCATTCACATATCACAACCAGAGAATTATCTTTATGACTACGAGTTTGTTACCCCTTTCTTCTGTACGCTGTATTCATCTGTGCATCATTGCGAAAGGGAGTAGAATCATTTGACAGAGGAGGGCTCGTGTGGGCGCCTCTCCAGGCGACTATTGTCGTAAGGCAAGAGCCGCTTGGTGGCTCCCTAAACTACCTCGCCTAGAGCAGTATAGGATACTTTACCAAATAAGGTATCAATAGCAATTAGATTAGTCTAATTGACTTTCAATTAGTGATATCTTTTATTCTATATTGAATAAATCATTTTTGACTTTTTGACTTATTATGTGCCGCCACCAAAATGAATATTAATTAAACACTTGTTCATATTTATTTAAATAATTAATTGTATCCAAATAAATTAATTAATGCGGAACATAAAATACACATTTATTTCAAAAAATAACGTGATATTTGGCGAAAACACTCCTTCCCAACCAATTTTCACTCCCTATTAACATAATAACAATAACACATCACACTCAGAGCCCCTAACTAGGAAGAACCTGTATCTAGGGTGCCCGAAACATAATACAGAAACGAACATCACTCCCAGACCGGAAACAAACATCGATATTCATCATAACAATGTTCGCCCGCCCGGGAAATAAAAGTCAAAAGTCAAAAATTTTTTACCTATTCAACGAGTTTTCCCGGCTTACTTCGTTACGCCATAGAATATAAGATACTACAAAAGACTTGGCTCTATAGACTATGTTCTTTTGACTGCCCAGAATGGGCGAATAAAAGTACAAACAACAACAACAAACCACCTGTCAAAATATGTAAACAACGGAAAAAATATTGCATCTTGGGTTATATTATTTGAGTTTAGGTAAGGTTCCTAATTTTTTTGAAAATCTAATATAGCCTATGACACTCGGGGTTAATGTAGCTTCCTACCAGTGAAATAATTTTTCAAATCGGTTCAGTATTTCCGGAGCCTATTCGTTATAAACAAACAAACAAATCTTTCCTCTTTATAATATTGGTATAGATATAGGAAACAAGTTATTGAAAGTCAATTAGACTACATCTAATCTAATTGCTATTGATACCTTATTTGGTAAATTATCCTATACTGCTCTAGGCGAGGTTTGTTCAATATTCCTAGTAAGAGTAGGTAATATAAAAATCGTTTTTATATTTTTCAGGTCTGAATCTCCTAAAAGCGTCAGTACTTCGGTGCCCGTCCAAACCGCTTCTAACGCGCTACATTGTCGAGTGCGTTAGGAAAGCTCTAGCCACTGAACAAGGAAAAGCGGCAGTCGATTCTTCGCCGGTTTTTAATGAGGTTGGTTTTCAAAATCAAAATCAAAAAATTCCTAATTCAATATATGATACAAGATATCACTTATTGAAAGACAATTAGACTAATCTTATTGCAATTGATAGCTTATTTGGTAAAGTATCCTATACTGCGAGAGGCTTTTGCTACCAATTGGCTCTTGCCTTACGACAATAGTCGCCTGGAGAGGCCCCCACACGAGCCATCCTCTGTCAAATGATTCTACTCTAATGATTTTGTTATTAGAATTATGACTATCTAGTCGACCCGGCAAACTTCGTACCGCCTAACCTATTACTTTGTTGCTCATGTATTATTTTTACCAATATTATAAAGAGGAAAGGTTTGCTTGTTTGTTTGTAACGAATAGGCTCCGGAAATACTGAACCGATTTGAAAAATTCTTTCACTGGTAGGAAGCTACATTAACCCGGAGTGTCATAGGCTATATAAGATTTTCAAAAAAATTAGGGATCCTTACCTAAACTCAAATAATGTAACCCAAGGTGCAATATTTTTTCCGTTGTTTACATATTTTGACAGGTGGTTTGTTGTTGTTGTTTGTTTGTTTTTTATTCGGCCATTCTGGGCAGTCAAGAACAAAGTCTATAGAGCCAAGTATTTTGTAGTATCTTATATTCTATGGCGTAACGAAGTAAGCCGGGAAAGCTCGTTAGTAATATGAATCGTGCCCTCTCTCCCAGGTGGACGTAAACGGAGATAATCTATTAGGAGCAGCAAGCGCTCGCGGCGACAAGGCCGCAGATGTATTAGCCGAGCTCGTGCTAGGGGCGCCGAAGCTTTTCGACGTTCACCATGCTAACAACGAGGGTAAGGGTCTCATCATCATTTCAGCCGTATGACGTCCACTGCTGGACATAGGCCTCCCTCAAGGCTCTCCATCTGTACCGATCGCAGGTGGCCTGCATCCAGCGTGGACCCGCAGCCTTGCGCAGATCATCCGTCCATCTGGTCGGTGGACGTCCTACGCTGCGCTTGCCGATCCGTGGTCTCCACTCGAGAACCCTTCGGCCCCAGCGGCCATCTGTTCTGCGGGCTATATGACCTGCCCATTGCCACTTCAACGAGCTTATCCGCTTGGCTATGTCGGTGACCCTGGTCTCATCATAAAAAAAAAAAACATAATAAAGTAATCATTACAGCCGATAGGCGTCCACTGCTGGACACAGTCCTCCCCCACAGAACGCCACAGCGACCGGTCTTGAGCGTTCTTCAACCAGTGTACTCCCGCAGCCTTCACCAGGTCTGACCAACTTATGGGTGGTCTGCCTACTCTTGGTCTTTCGGGTCGCGGTCGCCACTCGAGAACTTTTTGGCCCCTTTTCGATACCGTCTGTTCTTCGACTATGTGCCCTGCCCATTGCCACTTAAGAGCCAGTTTACAGCGATGCTAGCGCCATTCGCGAAAAAAAATTATATTTTCTAAACTAAGGCAAATATCAAAAATGTTGCACAGTATGACACTAGATAATGCAGCCTAGTATTTTTAGGGCACTGTTGTATAGCTTTTGAATTATAGACCAAAGAAAGCTACAAAGTGTTGCTAAAAGTGGCCACTTTTAGCAACACTTTGTAGCTTTCTTTGGTCAATCTGTGTATAATTTTGTTCTTTTAAGTTAGGACTACTTTGCTGTGCTCTAAAAATACTAAGTAAGATTATCTAGTGTCATACTGTGCCACATTTTTGATATTTGCCTTAGTTTGGAAGATATTAATTTTTTTCGCGAATGGCGCTAGCATCACGGTAAGCTGGCTCTCAAGTTTTGCAATTCACTGTTTTTACGTAACGAAAAAAAAATATAGGTAAAATTAATTTTATATATATCTTACAGGATTCACCCCACTTCACATAGCGGTCCGTAAAGCGGGCTCCGAAGAAGAAGGGGGTACCGAGGGTATTGAGGGAAGTAAAGGGATTGAGAATAGTGGGGGGCTGCACACAGTACACGTCCTGATTGCTCACGGGGGGGCTGATCTGTGGCGAGGGGTGAGTTAGCTTTATAGATAGACTAGTCGACCCGGCGAACTTCGTACCGCCTAACCTATAACTATTTTGTGCATGTAATATACTTATAAACCTTCCTCATGAATCACTCTATCTATTAAAAAATAGAGCACCAAAATCCGTTGCATATAGTCTTAAAGATTTAAGCATACGTAGGGACAGACGCGGGAAGCGACTTTGTTTTATACTATGTACTAGAACTAGAGGCTGCCCCGCGGTATCACCCGCGCAGATTTCCCTTAAACACAAAAATCCCGTTTTCTACCGTTCCCGTGGGAATTTCGGGAAATTATTCCTTAGTGCTCCCCTTCACTCCCCAAGGAACCCACGTGCAAATTTTTGAGCCCGCTACGCCCAGTAGTTTCGGCTCTGCGTTGTCTGTCAGTTAGTCAGTAACGGAAGAGTTTTATATACCGGGTGTTTCTGACAAGGCGGTAATAAATCGAAGGAGGGCTTCTGGTCACCATAACAAAAAACTTTCCCAAAGGAATATAGGTCGATATCTCAAAAAAATAACAGCTGTTCCATACATTGGTTCGATCAGCTGACGGGGTCAATGTACGGGACGGCTGATTTTTGTTTTGAGATTTCGACCCATGTTGCTTTAGGAAAGTTGTTAGGTATGGTGAGCAGAAGCCCTCCTTTGATTTATTACCGCCTTGTCAGAAACACCCGGTATATTGATTGATATTAATGATATTATCTATATACTAAAGCCTGTATAATCAATTCTAGGACATGAAAGGCGGCGACACGGCGCTTCACCTAGCTGTTCGCTCGGCGACTTGCTCGCTCCCTCTCGTGCTGTCTCTTTTCCGCGCCGTAGACAGAAAAGAGTGGAGACGACTCGCGCATGCGCCTAACAGGAGGTGAGATTTGTTTACTAGTAGGTATATTGTAGTCTGGGACTTGTTCAGAGTAACACTTCTGGGTTTTCTTTATTCTGGTTATTTCATTGTAGTGCGTAGGAGACCAAACACTAAAGTGTTACGCTGATCGAGACCGCCAATGTACTGTACCGCCATTTGCATTGATATTTGTAACTTGTTTTTTTATGTAGGTACTTTTTATGTTTTTATTTTGATTGCAATAAAGATTTCTCTTAGCTTATCTTACTGTACACGTGTTGTGCTAAAAGTTAGTTATTTAGGCTATATCACTAGATTATTTAGGTCTTTAACCTTAAAGTTAGAGGCATAGCTAGCTAAAGTAGCGCCACCTTCGAAAAAATATTATTTCTTCAAAACTAAGTCAAATATCAAAAATGTGTAACAGTATTCCACTAGATAATGCAGCCTAGTATTTTTAGAGCACTGTTGTATAGATTTTAGGTGAGAGACCAAAGTAAGCTACAGTGTTGCTAAAATCGGCTACATTAGGCAAAAACCTAAAAGCTATACAAAAGTGCCTTAAAAATACCTAGGCTACATTATCTAGTGGAATATAATTATTGTTCCGAAATGGCGCTAGCGTCGCGGTAAACTGGCTCTTAACAAAGCCTTAAATATTCTAAGTAAGATTATCTTTTACATCATAAAATCACATTTTTGATACTGGGCCATAAATTAGAATTAAAAAAAAAAAAATTTGGCGATTGGCGCTAGCATCTGTGGAAAGGCCTCTTAACGCTACAAAGCATAATACTAAAAAGTGTCTGTCTGTTTGTCTGTTCCTCAGTTCTGCAACTCCTTTGGAGCTGGCCCGTCAGGCGACCAGGTCTACCTCCAGGCAGGACTATCCTGAGGAAGTTTTGGCCTTTTTGAAGAAATGCCGTTGAATATAAATAAATGAATATGAATATATTGAAGAAATAAAATGTTACTGCACAAAACTGCTATTTAACTCGGAGATCAATGAATAAAGATTTATTTTGGAAATGCTTTTTATATTATATATTAATAGGTGACCAGGCACCTTCGTATGGTCTTAGCGTATTAATTATAAAGGTGCAGTAGCTTTACTGGAGGTCTACTTCTCTGGTTTGTTGTATGATAAATACGTGACATCCAGTCTAAATTGACATACCCTACGTCTAATAACTAAAATGCTCTGTAACTTTTTATGAATAGCAGAGTTATACTATTCATAGAACATTTTAGTTTTTTGACGTTTTACAATTGAGACTGGATGTCACTTATTTACCATACAACAAACCAGAGAAGTAGACCTCTAGTAAAGCTACTAAAAACCTACTGTATCTTTATGAATAATACGGTTAGCTTACGGTTAGTCTTTAAAATTTGGTTCGCCATAGCAATGTTCGCACCCGCCAGGAATAGAACAATCGCATTTTTATTTATTACTTTATTCACATACTTTTCTATGTTTTAATAAGTATTACAACATTTGACTAAGTATGCAATAAGATAAGTGTATATTTTCAGCTAGGAAAGGCTAATTTTGAAATTTTGGAAACAGAACCTAACCTAGTCCGACACTTTTTCTTGCTTCGCGTTGGCGGGAAAACGTACTATGTACGCATTTTTTTATTACATTATACGGCAAAGGCAATAAACCGTACAGCCTTGTCTTAAATTAGTTTTAAAAGTTTTGGTTACCTACCTACATTTGAAATAACTTTGTATACTATTTTGACTATTAATAAATATGTAAATATTTACTTTTACTTTTAACTTGATAAAGTGCCTTAAAAGTGTATTGTAGTGTTAAACAGAAAGTCTATGGTATAAAATGCTATTGGAATAAGGTTTTATTGTGATCTCTTAAAAGATTTTTTGTTGGTTGTTTTATTACAAAAAAAAATGCATATCTATGAAATCAGTTTGAAATCAATTTTTAAGATATTTTACCTACACACATACTTACCCACATTTAGGATAATTATCTAAGAAATATTATTTTATGAAACAAAAGTGGCCACTTTAGGCAAAAACTGTTTTTCCATAAATTTTGAAACTGAAAGCTACACAAACAGGGCCTTAAAAATTCTAAGCAAGATTATCTAGGGAGTCAAAAAGGCATATTTTTGATTTCGGCCATGGTTTAGAAGATATTAATTATTTACCGGAAGTGGCGCTAGTTTTGCACAGTGTAAACCCTTAAATGTTACCTTGTAGTAATAAAAGTAGGTATTTAGTTTAAGAATATACTTTTTAGCTTGCCAAAGGCAGAATAGCTAGCGTCTGCATTGTGCAACTTAACATAAAATAATATGCTGAGTCTGAGCCATTTGACAACCTCAGCACTCACGTTTAAAATGTATTGTTGTTAACTTTTTTTGGAAGTGATATGTATATGGATGATTAATAAAAGTATCTCCAATATGTACAGTGGTGGTCTAGGACGGCGTAACACTTCCGGTGTTTCTGTATTGCAAAATAGCTCTTGTTCTTTGGTAATACAGTCTAGGGCGCACGAGACCATAGACAAATCTGTTACGCCGTCCTAGACCGCTATTGCACGAGTATATAATGTAATGTATGTATGTCTATAGAAAATATATAATGTATATTTGGTTTTAAATGCATGTATACATATTTTTTTGTAAAATGTTTTTAAAAATTTAGATTTATGAGGGTGTTTCGGACAATTTATATTACCTATTTAGAAGTTATTTAGCTCACCATACGGTTTTAGGCATATGGGTCAAAAGCTCAAAGGAAAATGTCTTGTAAATAACAAACTTAATGTAAAAACTAGTACTTAATTGTTTTTAGATTTTTTATCCCATTGTTTATACAGAAAGTTATTAGGAATGGTGAGCTGAATTCATCATCATCATCATTTCAGCCGTAAGACGTCCACTGCTGGACATAGGCCTCCCTCAAGGCTCTCCACCTGTACCGATCGCAGGTGGCCTGCATCCAGCGTGGACCCGCAGCCTTGCGCAGATCATCCGTCCATCTGGTCGGTGGACGCCCTACGCTGCGCTTGCCGATCCGTGGTCTCCACTCGAGAACTTTTCGGCCCCAGCGGCCATCTGTTCTGCGGGCTATATGACCTGCCCATTGCCACTTCAACGAGCTTATCCGCTTGGCTAGAATAATTTAAAGAGTAATTCAGCTGTGAGCTGAATTACTCTTTTTAATTGAGCAACTTACGATAAGTCTCAAATATCTTGTATAGGGATTTTAAAATCTATTTTTTTATAACCAGTGCTGATCCTTTATGAACTCTTAGAAAAAAAAAATTTAAGGGCCCTTGTACACCAATGTTTTTTTTATTTCAAAAAAAAAAAAATGTATTATACATGATTGGCGATAATATCTGTGTTATTGGCTCTTCATCATCATGATCATATCAGCCGAAATACGTCCACTGCTGGACATAGGCCTGCCCCACAGAACGCCACAGCGACCGGTCTTGAGCGACCCTCATCCAGTGAGTTCCCTCAGCCTTCACCAGTGGCGGTAGCATGACGGACAATTTGTCGAATTTGTCGTATCTATCTGTCACTTTTGACGATCATCTTCATACATTTTCCCGCATTGAAATGTCAAAAGCGATTAAAAGTGACAGAAAGATTCGACAAATGGTCCGTCATGCTGCGGGGGCAGGTGGTATTTTTAATATTCTAAGGTAAGGTAACGTTTTTCTCAAATTCTTGTGTTATTTTTAGTTCTTAATGTTACTAACCACAATAAATGTTATGTCTGATTGCACCCTATTATTGTATTTTTCTTGTTATAAAAAGGGGACCATAAAACAAAATAAGAAATAATTTATTCAATTTAGCTTAATGTCGTAGTAAGATTATATCATATTAACTGGGTTTTCGCAAAATCCCTAGTTTTTTTGTGCAAAAAACCTAATTATTAATAATCAGGTTTTTTGCAAATCTTCCTACGACACATACAAGGAAAGTACTTATCACTTTATTGCAGTGGCGGACACGGTCGGCGTAACACTTCCGGTTTTTCTGTATTGCAAAATAGCTCTTGTTCTTTGGTAATACAGTCTAGGGCTGACAAAACCATAGACAAATCTGTTACGGCCTGCTAGTCCGTGACTGTACGTCTAGTTAACTAAACTAATACCTTAGTAGTAACTCTCGGTATGGCGCGAAATTCAAATTTTTTCGCGTTTTTTAATTATTCTGGCAAAAGTATTCATTTTTAACAAACTTTTAATGAGTTTGCGTATGTAAAAAACCATCTCCCACATTTTGTGTCTTAGGACCTAACTTGACTAAAAGGCCAAAAATCAAGTTATGTCCTAAGACACAAAATCAGTAGGTCTGTCTTCCAAAAACGTTGTAATTACAATGTGGGAGATGGTTTTATACATACGCCAATACATTAAAACTTTATTAAAAATGAATACTTTCGCCAGAATAAATAAAAAACGCGAAAATTTTTGAATTTCGCGCCATACCCGAGAGTTGCCAAATTTAGAACCAGTTTACAGCGATGTTTACAGCGACTAGCGCCATTCTCGAAAAAAATATATATCTTCTAAACTAAGGCAAATATAAAAAATGTGGCACAGTATGACACTACATAGCTAATCTTGCTAAGTATTTTTTGAGCACAGTAAAGTAGTTCTAACTCAAAAAAACAATTAATAAAATATATACAACAGTGGCTTAAAAATACTAGGCTACATTATCTAGTGTCATACTGTGCCACATTTTTGATATTTGCCTTAGTTTAGAAGATATTATTTTTTTTCGCAAATGGCGCTAGCATCGCTGTAAACTGGCATAGTAGGTACAGTGGCGGACACGGTCGGCGTAACACTTCCGGTTTTTCTGTATTGCAAAATAGCTCTTGTTCTTTGGTAATACAGTCTAGGGCTGACGAAACCATAGACAAATCTGTTACGGCCTCCTAGTCCGCCACTGTACCCTATACTGCAAGAGGCGAGGTAGTTCAAGGGCGCCCCACATGCGGCTCCGCGCAAGCGAATGTGAAACCAACAGAAGAACAGACCATCAGAAAAGTCAACTATGGACTTATAGTATGATGCAAAATATGGAATTAATAAGTAGCGTTGGTGATATAACTAGTTAAGAGAAGTTATAAAGAAGTATATAAGCACAAACTAAAGCGCCATCTAGTGTCAAGTAGCAAAACTAAAAAGAATACATCGAAGAATGCTAATATTTATAGTTTTTGCCTTTTTATATTTGCTAGCATCGCTGTAAACTGGCTCTAAATGTATCACCTACGTATTATCAGGCTATCAAATAAAATAAAGATATAAGTTTCCATACTAAGCTTAAAAATTTGGCTGTATAACGCTAAGGTCTTTATCAGAAGATGTAAAAAAAAAAACTTTAGACCCTAGCTCTATGGTCCAGGACTTTTTGGCGCGAAGCGTGAGGAAAATGTCGGGGGTGGGCCTTTGTTTCTCAGTTTAATTAGTTTTCCGTGGCTATTACTGTGCTAGTGCGGTGGAATTAGTGTAATTATAGTAATTAGTGTCTAGTGAACCTAGGTTAGGGAAAACAAAGAATGAAACTACAGAAGACTGAAGATATGGCTGTATGGACTAAGTTCCTTTGCCTGCCCAGTATGGGCGAATTTAAAAAAAAAACAACAACAAGCTTTATGGTCCAATGTCAATGACCAAAGTGACGTTCGTTTCACCTGTACACGGACTGGATTTTAGCTTAGTATCAGTGTTGAGGTGAGTCCTTTGGCGATATCGAACATATTTATTTACACAATGTAACGGTCAGTAGGTAATTAAAGGAGCATTGTATTGAGTAAAACAATACTTGCCATCAAAAACTGCTTTGTTGTCCTTGTCAACAAAGACCATAGACTAAGCGTAAGTTTTTTAATCAGAGATTAGTTTTGTTTTATTCCGCTGAGGCGTAGAGGCGCTAGTGAGCCCTACCTTTTTTGGTCGGTCACTGACTTCGTTTTGAACCGCCAAAATAAATGTCACCTGTTCCGCCAAAGAAGCCGTAATTTTCCGTTGTTCAAAAGCATTTTTCATCAAAAATACAACAACATAACGCTTTTCGCGTCGTCCACAAATCACAATCAACATATTTCATCTAATTAAGTGAAGTGAACCGTTCTCCACTCCAGAAACAATGGCAAAAGTGCACATAACAAACGTTGTTGTACTCGATAACCCTAGTCCGTTTCTGAATCCATTCCAATTCGAGTTAACCTTCGAATGCATTGAGGAACTGAAGGAAGACCTAGAATGGAAGATGATCTACGTTGGCTCAGCGGAGACAGAGGAACACGACCAGGTTTTGGACACTATTTACGTAGGTCCTATTCCGGAGGGTCGTCACATGTTTGTTTTCCAAGCTCCATCGCCCGACGTGACGCGTATTCCTGAGAATGATGCTTTAGGAGTGACAGTAGTCCTGCTGACTTGTTCGTACAGAGGCCAGGAGTTTGTACGTGTTGGTTATTTCATAAACAATGAGTACAATGAATGTGAGCCTGAGTTGAGAGAAAATCCACCAGCAAAGCCCCAGTTTGATAAGGTTGTGAGAAATATTCTAGCTTCAGAGCCTAGAGTTACCAGGTAATTATTCATTTTTGTTATTATTGCATCAATAATGTTTTAAAAGGTAACTAGTGCGCACCGTCACTTGTCTGTTTGAGCCCTAAGATAATTTCCAAATATGATCAATTTAAACAGCCATACTGCGGTCACCTTTGCGTTTGCCAAGCATGGCAGTTATGGCAAAATTGCCCACAGTGAACATCCTTGTGGTGGTCTGTGGGAAGGCCCATTCCAGCAGGGAATGTCTTAGGTTGAGGGAGGAGACTAATAAAAAAAAAATTTACTAATATTTTCTAAATGATTTTAGATTCAAAATAAACTGGGCAGAACCTGACGCAGCAAATGCAGACAGTGAAGTTGCAATGGACGCTCCACATACAAACATTGACTCGTGCAGTTCCTCGTTTAATGCCGTATCAGACCAGATTGGCGGTTTAGAGTTTCAAGGCAGTATGAGCGGTTTCGGTGATAACTCGAATTCAATAGCTCCTATGGAATGCTGAGGTTGGTATATTGTTATTGCATTATCATATCATAGTAGACCACCAACCCATTTCATCCCATGGGTGTCGTAAAAAGCGACTAGACAGCGGTAGACTAGACTAGAGAGCTCCTGGTGGTCAGGCAGCAGTGCCCTTTGTTAAAAATTTAAGAGTCATCTTGCGATTGCTAACCTGCCTGCAAAGAGTGGTGATTAGGGCAATCTCTTTGCCAAATGCTTTTCCTTGTGGCAGTCTGTATTGGAGGCCTTTGTCTGTGTGTGTCTTTTGGTTGAGATGATAAATTATAAAATACACTTGTCAAACTAGAAACAAATATTTAAAAAAAAATACAAATACTGTAAAATTTCGCATAGAAATTAATGGGTGGTATTATTTAGCTAAAATCGAATTTCTTCCAGACAACTCTTTTTTTTTTTTTTTTTTTATTCAATATAGGAAACAAGATAATCACTTATTGAAGACTATTTACTCTAATTGGTATAATACTTTCTTTGGTAAAGTTACCTATACTGCGAGAGGCGGGGTGCCCAGTTGCCCACCAAGCGGCTCAGGCAAACAAACGTTTGCCTTGCCTTATGACAATGATCGACATTCTAATGATAAACCCCATTAACCCACATGATAATGAGTTTTAAAAATTTCATCTTAATCATCATCATCATCAGCCTGGAAGAGCCCACTGCTGGGCATAGGCCTCTTCTCTCGCTCGCCACCACCATACAAATATAACTAAATATTTTTTGTTTCAGATCTCCAAACTCTAGCCAAAAATAAACAATGTAGTGAAGTATTCTTTGAATAGTAGCGAGCGGGAAATTTTAATGAAGCACTGAGGGACTGAAGATTAAGTTAACAATTCATTAAAATTTAACTAATATTACTCTCTCTATTAGTAAGCTTTGTTGATGAGCTCTTTTATTTATCAAAAAAGAGGCCAGTTAAGGCGGTAACTCACGGTATGGCGCGAAATTCAAATTTTTTCACGTTTTTTAATTATTTTGGCGAAAGTATTCATTTCAAATAAAGTTTAAATGAATTCGCGTACGTAAAAACCTATTTCCCACATTGTGATATATCGTTTTTGAAAGACAGAGTTACCGATTTTGTGTATATTCAAGGAACTTGTTTTTTGGACTTTTACCCCTTAGACACAAAATCTGTAGGTCTGTCTTCCAAAAACGTTGTATTGCAATGTGGGAGATGGTTTTTTACGTACGCGAATTAATTAAAACTTTATTAAAAATGTATACTTTTGCCAGAATAAATAAAAAACACGAAAAAACTTGAATTTCTCGCCGTAGCGAGAGTTACCACCTTAATAAAAAGCCTAATTGTGTCGACTACAGGTAACTTTATGGACAAGTTTATACTAACTTCTACAGTGTGAGTCTTTGGTAAGTGCACAAAAAAAAAAAACATAATAGAAGATCTCATTCTATAGACATGGGAATAATGGAAAAAAAAAAATCTGGCTACTTTGATAAAAAAAAAGAACTTACTGTAACCTTTCATGTTTTTTACTTTGACCTCATATTTTCATCACTTATCAAAGACAATACAAATAACATAATTTAAAGAAAAATACCATAATTGAGCTGTTTTTGTATGCACCTCAGAATCTTATTTAGCAGTTTTAGGTGCAACACACATCTGGCAAAGGTACCTAGAAGATTAAAACATGTAAATTAGGTTTTTTGTTTGTATTGTATTAATATTTCTTTTGTAAATAATTGCTTTTGTATAACTATAAGTAATTTAATTATGTTTCGTAAAAAAACTAAATAATAATGTTTTGATAAAGACAAAGAGCAGATAGTCGCTATTTGGAGCCGAAAAGTTCTAAAGTGGCGACCGCGCACCGGATGACGCAGAGTAGGCAGACCCCCACAAGGTGGTCAGCCGACGTGATGAAGATTGCGAGAGTAGACTGGATGAGTGAGGTTCTCACAAGACCAGTCGGTATGACGATCTTTGGGAAGGCCTATTTTCAGCAGTGGACGACTTTCGATTCAAAATAAAGTATTTAACAAGCCATTTTCTGGTAAATTGGCAAAGAATTGTGAAATTAATATGATTAAGTGATAGGTATTTTGTAAAAATATGAAATACTTGTACAAAATAAAATAAAAAAATCTGATATACCAACTTGTTTTTTTTTTTTTGTAGACTTAAAATCATAGGTTTAAAAGTATCACATTACTAGCACAATTATTCAATTTTATTTCTTCACTAGTGGCTTCGCCAGCGCATTCCTTGAAACATCAAATTCCCAATTTTTTCATAGTAATTTCTGATTAAAAAGTAGCCTATGCCCTTTCTCATGATGTAGACTGTCCATATATCAAATTTCATTCAAATCGGTTGTGTAGTTTTCTCAGGAAAGCAAGACAGACAGAGTTACTCTCGCAGTTAAAATATGAGTATGGAGGTGAAAATACAGGCTGCAATATTGTAATGAATTCAACATAATCTTAAGTTTATCTTTGTTATCAAAAGTACTTAGTTTATTCATTTCACTTAACTTTGCGAGCTGTCACACATATCATCTTACGCTAGACAAACTACTTATATAGCTCATTAGATATGTATCGCAGGCAAGCAATAGTGAAGTGGTGTGATGAATGATTGCAATATAAAGAATTGACTGTAACGATTTGTATGGCCATGAAATTTACTAAGTACTTAATAATATATTTTTTGTACTTTTAGGAACATTTAAAATATTGATTTGGGTTCCTCTGCGTTGTTTATTTTAATTTCCCGATAAAATCACCAGCCTCCTTATTTTAATGCAATGTAAGTACTTGATTGAAGCCTTTTGAATAGAATTCGGCCAAGAATTCCCCCACATATCCTCCTATGGGAGTGTTAAAAGGCGACAAAGAGAACTGCCGAGGACGTTGATAAACTGCGCGCACGTAGCTACGGCGCTCACTACGCGCACGAACAGAGTGCCATAAAAAAAAATACCAAGTTAAATTAAGGTATCTATAGCTCCACCTGTCCCTCCGTGAAGCGGCTAAACAGCCAATGCTGGGGGGGTCGCGGTGTTGAACACAAAGTTCGTGAGATCTCTCGTGACCCCCTTGCTAACAGCCGAGATGGACACCGGCGGCGTTTTAGTGGGTGCGAACCCCACATAATCCTGCGGCTGTTGCAAGGTACTCGTTAGAAGTTTCCCCCCGGGACTGCAGGGTACTCGTTAGGAGTTTCCCCGCCTTATTTATTTATTTATTTCAATACAAGATAACATTTTTATATTTGCCGTGTTTTATAAGCTGTATTTTTTTTTCCGGATTGGTGCTAATATCTGCGTAATAGGACTCCTAGTCTTATCGTACACGCTGTCGATCCGCCAGTTTTCGTGGCCCAACACGACATAGTTTCTCAAGAATAGCATTCTAGCTTTCTCACTCTAGTCGCACATGTGTGAAGGAGATAGTAAATTCTAATACTTACTTGGCATAGAATTTAACTTACGTGGAAGCAACTTGAGTTGGTCACATGCATAAGTAGCTTAGCCCCCGCAGCATGACGGACCATTTGTCGAATCTTTCTGTCACTTTTAATCGCTTTTGAGATTTCAATGCGGGAAAATGTATGGAGACGATCGACAAAAGTGACAGATACGACAAAGTCGACAAATTTTCGTCACTGGTCGTATTCAGTATAGTGAGACACAAAAATCTATAAATTAAAAAGTGGCAACATACATAAAAAAAAAAAATATATTTATTTAAAGAACGCACAATAAGAGGGTAAAATACATTAATAAAATTTTTACATCAATATATATAAAACTCTTCCGTTATTGACTGACTGACTGACTGACAGACAACGCAGAGCCGAAACTACTGGGCGTAGCGGGCTAAAATTTTGCATGTAAGTTCCTTAGGGAGTGTAGGTGAGCACTAAGAAGGGATTTCCCGAAATTCTCACAGGAACGGGAAAAAACGGGAATTTTGTGTTTATGAGAAATCTGCGCGGGAAAAACCGCGGGGCAGCCTCTAGTTTCATAAATATTCTTAGATGCATTCAGAGCACAGTCCGTAATGTGTTCTTAGTTAAGTTACATACATACATAATCTCACGCCTTTTATACCCCGAAGGGTAAGGCAGAGGCACCAGCTTAAGAGCCGGACCCACATTTAGCTTATGCTTATTACCAACGTGACGCAGGGACAGTTTGTCGCCGCGGTTATAGCCACAGAACAAGGAAGATGCTCTCTCGCGACCACTACTGCGGCCGGGACCAACGGCTTAACGTTCCTTCCGAAGAACGGAATCTTAAGTGGCAACACTGTATGGAAATTTGTGGGATTTTAGAAAATTTCTATACAGTGTTAATCTATACCAATATTATAAAGAGGAAAGATTTGTTTGTTTGTTTGTAATGAATAGGCTCCGGAAATACTGAACCGATTTGAAAAATTCTTTCACTGGTAGGAAGCTACATTAACCCCGAGTGTCAGGCTATATTAGATTTTAAAAAAAAATAGGGATCCTTACCTAAACTCAAATAATGTTACCCAATGTGCAATATTTTTTCCGTTGTTTACATTATTTTGACAGGTGGTTTGTTGTTGTTGTTTGTTTTTTATTCGGCCATTCTGGGCAGTCAAATGAACATAGTCTACAGAGCCAAGTCTTTTGTAGTATCTTATATTCTATGGCGTAACGAAGTAAGCCGGGAAAGCTCGTTGCCAATATTTTTTTTTTAGATTTTTGATTGATTTCTAATGAAGACAAGACAGACCTTTACATTTATAATAATGTGTTTAGGTATTAGATTTGGGTTAAATTGATTGCCGGTTGGAAGAGGTAGCACACGGAGAACGTTCACCGACCAAATTGGTGACGTCCTGAGGAAAGGCCGCGTGAAGAGTTCACGAAACCGACGTGCGTGTATGAAAACGCTTATGTCTGTCGAAGAAGCGAAAGAAGTGTGTCAGGATCGTAGCAAGTAGAAATCAATTGTCTCTGCCTACCCCGATGGGATACAGGCGTGACGTTATAATTGTATGATTGCACTTCACGCCACACAGTATGACCATATCAATTCAGGCCACTCGAGTGACCGCTGTTTGCGCAAACAATTATCTTTTAACTTTCAATACGTACGTTATCTATCATTATTGTTTGTTTATTTGTCCGGAGTGCACAAGTCATCTTTCTGAGTGTTAAACGTTATATTAAAGTGTTTTTATACAAATATTAATATACTAGTCGACCCGGCGAACTTCGTACCGCCTTACCTTTTACTGTCTTGTGCATGTATTATACTTATAAACCCTCCTCTTGAATCACTCTGTCTGTTAAAAAAGTCCGCATCAAAATCCGTTGCATAGTTTTAAAGATATAAGCATACATAGGGACAGACGCGGGTAGCGACTTTGTTTTATACTATGTATTGATGATTGAATAAATTTAGATAAATATAAATCTAGAATATGTCTACAAGTATCTAGTATAGTCGTCTAGTGGGTCGTCACAAAAGAAGAGTTCCGATGAGAAAGAGCCAAAATGTAACTTGTTGAATGCTTGTTGACCTGTTAATCGTAACTGAATGAAACAAAAAAATATTATTAATCACCTACGGTTGTCTAGGCGATTAACAGTAATATTTTTTATTCATTCAGTTACATTTTTCAGGGGGCCAAGTTTCTAAGTAAGAAGATTCCGTGCTTCGGAAGGCACGTTAAGCCGTTGGTCCCGGCCGCAGTAGTGGTCGTTATAACCGCGGCGACAAGCTGGCCCCTTGTCACGTTGGTAATAAAGCATAAAATCGGCTAAACGTGGGTCCGGCTCTTGAGCTGGTACCTCTGCCTAACCCTTCGGGGAATAAAAGGCGTGATATTATGTTATGTTTATGTTATGCCAAGTTTCTTAACTAAAAAAGAAGTGAATCGTAATTGTCTTGTCGGCGACTTAGTTAACCATTGCTGTTTTCTTTGAGCGTGCAACAGAAATTACCTTGGTTAAAGCGGCAATGGTTAACGAAATCGCCAACAATACAATTACGAGTCACTCGTTTTTAGTTAAGAAACTAGTAAAAATGTACGGTCTTTCTAAACGTAGATACCTACCTACCTATCTAGTCGTTTTATGAGTACTTTAATGCTTTATTAGGGACGAAAAGTATTATAAGTAAATACGTTTTAATAATGTTACGTGATGTTATATGGATAACGTATCTATTGTTGTAAGTACGAAAGAGTAGGCCTTATTGCCGTTCTCAATGGCTATGATAATGAAAATCATGTTTGTACCGAAAAATCAGAATGGATTTCATCTCTATGTCCGTTCGAGAGATTAATGAGTATGACACATGTTATGAAATCAATACACAAGGATCACTTTACTTTTATTCTTCACTCACAACATTGTCAGCACGGTCTTAACAACTTTTCAGTACGTCTGTGTCGCGCGAAGGCTCAGATCAGAATCCCCGCCTGCTCGTCGAGTGCGGTATTTATATGCTTTTGGTTAACAGACGAAAGATAGACTACCGTATATTTTCGTTTATTTGAAAAAAATCCTTACAGACATGACATGTCAAAATGCTTTCCATTTTCATAGCCATAGCCATCAAGGATGGCACCCATAGGTATTCTTTTAATTCAGTAATGTAAATTTGCAGTTTTTTTTTGACAGTGTCGCAGTTAATGGTGCCGTATTGAAATTTGATGCAGAAGAGGGAAACTCATCTATAAGTAAATCCTTAACCTTCTCTCACTCTAATATTATACACTCCGACTGCTCCGTGGCCCAGTTGGCAGTGATGTGGACTGAGTAAGCGTGTGCACCTGGGTTCCCGGGCGGGGCGAATATTGATATGATGAATGTCGATGTTTGTTTCCGGTCTGGGTGTGATGTTTGTCTCTGTCTGAGGTCTCTGTATATGTTTCGGGCACCCTAGATACAGGTTCTACCTAGTTAGGGGCTCTGAGTGTGATGTGTTATTATTATTATTATACACATAAAAAATTATTAAGTATGTTTGTTATTCTTTTTTATTTTGCAATGTATGTGTATTGTATGTAAGTATGATATTCGGATGAAATCTTGCAACTAAATTTTGAAGCAGATTTCTTTAGCTAAAATTTTGTATACACGTTCAAGGAGCCTAAAAATAACAATACATTTTGAGCTTAACGTTACATTAGTAATCCAAAATGGCAGAAAAATCAAGATGGCGGACGATTTGTTCTTAGTGTACTATACTACAATATGGGTATCAAATTAATGGCTTTGCTGAGAATAATTCGAAAAATAAAAGACTTGTTTTCAAAAAGGAACCTATACTCTTCACGTTAAAAACTAGACTAAGTAGCACAGATTAAAACATTCCTGTTTGTCCACAGACTCAACGATGACGTTACAAAGACTTTCGGCTCTTAGAGCCTTAATGGCGAACCAGCCTAAAGCTCTTTCAGCCTATATTATACCAACAGCCGATGCACACAATGTAAGTGTACCTAATTGAAGCCTTTTGAAAAGAATTCGGCCAAGAATCCCTTCCCCACATTTCTTCCCATGGATGTCGGAAAAGGCGACTAAGGGAACAGCCAAAGGACGGGCAGCAGAGTACTTTGTTGAAAAACTTGAAGAGCCACACTACGAACGCAAATCCTCCTTTTTTTTTTTTAACGAGGAGAAATGCCTATCGCATTTCCCGACGCTCGGGGGAGCGTCGGGGGTATGTGGGGCTCGCACCCACTAAAACCCCTCGGGGGCCGTCTTGGCGCTTTTGGGAAGAACCCCGGGAACCACACATTATAGCGTCCGAAGTCTTCCCACGCTCAGCTGCTATCAGCTTCGTGCTCGGGGAGGGCATATCGTTCCCTCCCCGGCTCGCCTTTGGAGCTGCGGCGGCACAGTGCCACAAGTTGTGCCGCCGCCCATCTCAGGGCCGTTTGATGAGTGTGTCGGGCCCCCGCCCTTCACACCCACGACCCCAAAGACCCCTTTTAGTCGCCTCTTACGGCAGGCAGGGCATACCGTAGACCTATTCTTACGCCCGGACCTACAGGGCTTACGCAAATCCTCCTGCCAAACTCTCTGTGGCGTAGACGTATGTCCACCAGTAGTGGACGTCTATCGTTTGTAATGGTTGTACTTTTTGAAGTGTAAATCGGCCTTAAACCTCATCGCGTCGTGCGCACATAAACTGTGCATAATTTAAATGCGTTTGAGGGTAGTCAATCGTTCCACGGGTAATATATGCCTACATTGTATCCACCAACCATTATGGCTTATTATAATTTGGACAGAGATGAGGGTAGTTTTAAAACGCAAAAAAAAAACATGATTATTTCCATAACGATACCTATTCCATTTCCCATTACCAGTCAGAATACATATCACCTACGGACGCCCGTCGCGAATGGATATCCGGTTTCACCGGGTCAGCTGGGACGGCGGTTGTGACGTCATCGAAGGCTCTCGTTTGGACGGACGGAAGATACTACACGCAGTTTGAAAAAGAGGCCGATCTCCAGCAGTGGACTCTTATGAAGCAGTGTAAGTTGGTAAATAGTTTTTAAAGATAAAGATTAAGAGCCATAGCACAGCTGAAGTAGCGCCACCCGCGAAAAAAATTAATATCATCTAAACAAAGGCAAATAGCAAATATGTGAAATAGTTCCCCTAGATAATGTAGCCTAGTATTTTTATGATACTTTTGTATAGATTTACGGTTGAAGACCAAATAAAGCTACAAAGTTTTGCAAAAAAACGGCCAATTTTGGCAACAATCAGTAGCTTTCTTTGGTCTTTAATCTAAAGTGCTCTAAAAATACTAGGCTGCGTTATCTAGTGGAATACTGTTTCACATTTTTGATATTTGCCTTTGTTTAGATCATATTAATTTTTTTCGCGGGTGGCGCTACTTCAGCTGTGCTATGCCTCTAAAAGTGTGGCAACATAATACAATTACTTATACATAAAAAAAAAAACATTTTTAAATAAAATTTCGAATAGGAGAGAAAGAGGGCACCGGGCGGCCTTATCGCTTTAAAACGATTAATACCAGCGATTCCATAAGAACATTATTTTAAATTATCTGACCTATTTTCATTCTCATAGCCATTGAGAACGGCAATAGACACGCCTAAAGAAAACAGCAATGGATTAGCAAATTGTTAGCAATACGATTACGAGTCGATCGAATGTGGTAAGAAGATTTGAGACCCCCGATTGTAAAGATCAAAACTTTTTTATTCAGCCTTACCGGATACGCCAACAATGGAGAAATGGTTGTCGACTAACTTGGTAGAGGGCGCTGTCGTAGGCGCCGATCCTACCACCATGAGGCGGGACGATTGGACACCATTGAAGGTAAGTACCCAGGTTTTAGATCATAGGTTTTCAAGATTTTTAAACGACTTCCAAAAAAAAGAAGGTTCTCAGTTGGGCTGATATGTTTGTATGTTTGTCTTCGATTGTCTCTCATTTTGGCTTAACCCGTTATGATGCGGTTTTCAGAAGAATATTTGTTACATTCGGCAGATAATTTTGGTATTTGAACCTACATCGAAAAATAGAAAGTTCTTATAAGCCGCAAAGATAAAGAACAGATTTGAAAATGGCGGCCGTTGTATGGACTGTCTCTCTTCTTAACTCTTCTGTCATACTAATATACGCGAGATAGCATGCGTTCGGCCGCCTTTTTCAAATCTGTTCTTTATCTGCGCGGCTTATAGTTTTTGTAGTTGTGTGTCAGTTTATTGAAAGCGGGTCTCTTTTTTTTTTAAAAAGAAACTAGTTTTTTTTTTAGTTTTTAAACTTGCGAAGTAGGTATACGCGCAGTATACGTATGTTGGTTCGCGTGCTATTTAACGGATTAAGCTAAAATATGGAAGACAATTAATGGCTGTGTATAGATTCCAAAACAAACAAGGTAACCCAAGAAAGATGGCAGAATAGTTATTTTCAATGTAAGAGCCATAGCACAGCTAAAGTAGCGCCACCCAAGAAAAAAAAAAACTTCTAAACTAAGGCAAATATCAAAAATGTGAAACAGTATTCCCCTATATAATTCAGCCTAGTATTTTTAGGGCACTGTTGTATAGCTTTTAGGTTAAAGACCACAGAAAGCTACTGATTGTTGCTAAAAACGGCCACATATTGTTTCACATTTTTGATATTTGCCTTAGTTTAGAAGATTTCTGGTTCCGTGAGACCCCTCCGTGCTAGCTTTGATATATTCATACCTACTTTTTGTAAGTGTTTTGGGCACCCTAAATACAGGCTCTTCCTAGTAAGAGGCTCTGAATATAATGTGTTATGTTAGTTATTTGTTTACAGACAGCGCTAACTAAAGCGAACATGGAACTGGTAGCCATAGAGAAGAATTTAGTGGACGAGGTGCGCGCGGAGCTGAAGGATCCCGCGCCCGCGCGACCTAGCCGACCCATAGTGCCGCTGCCTCTTAAATATACTGGTAAATACATATATCAATATATATAAAACTCTTCCGTTACTGACTGACTGACTGACTGACTGACAGACAACGCAGAGCATAAACTACTGGGCGTAGAGGGCTGAAATTTTGCATGTAGGTTCCTTAGGGAGTGTAGGTGAGCACAAAGAAAGGATTTCCCGAAATTCCCACGGGAACGGGAAAAAACGGGATTTTTGTGTTTATGAGAAATCTGTGCGAGTGATACCGCCTCTAGTGATTATATATTAGGACTAGAGGCTAGAGGAGGAACACAAAAATCCCGTTTTTTCCCGTTCCCGTGGGAATTTCGGGAAATCCCTTCTTAGTGCTCACCTACACTCTCCAAGGAGCCTACGTGCCAAATTTCAGCTTTGTACGCCCAGTAGTTTTGGCTCTGCGTTGTCTGTCAGTCAGTCAGTAACGGAAGAGTTTTATATATATTGATGAATGAATAAATGAATGAGCTCTTTATTGTTCAAAAAAAAAAAAAAACAAGAAACTTAATACATATGTCAGGTGACAAAATGCTACCTTATGTATGTGATATTAGAACCCGAGCGCAGTAAGCAGGTTCCAAGGGTTTTTATTTGCTTGAAACTCGACCAAGCGAAGGTTAGAACAGCACCCGAAGCGGAATAGCTTTACACCCACTTTGTACAGTCACGGACTAGGAGGCCGTAACAGATTCGTCTATGGTTTCGTCAGCCCTAGACTGTATTACCAAAGAACAAGAGCTTTTTTGCAATACAGAAAAACCGGAAGTGTTACGCCGATCGTGTCCGCCACTGTACAGTCACGGACTAGGAGGCCGTAACAGATTTGTCTATGGTTTCGTCAGCCCTAGACTGTATTACTAAAGAACATGAGCTATTTTGCAATACAGAAAAACCGGAAGTGTTACGCCGATCGTGTCCGCCACTGTACTTTTCATTCCATCCCACTAGAAATGTTTCTATTTTAAAACTTAATAAAAAGAGTAAGTATAGCAGCGAGGAATAATTATCAATATATATAAAACTCTTCCGTTACTGACTGACTGACTGACTGACTGACTGACTGACTGAATGACTGACTGACTGACAGACAACGCAGAGCCGAAACTACTGGACGTAGCGGGCTGAAATTTTGCATGTAGGTTCCTTCGGGAGTGTAGGTGAGCATTAAGAAGGGATTTCCCGAAATTCCCACGGGAACGGGAAAAAACGGGAATTTTGTGTTTATGAGAAATCTGCGCGGGAAAAACCGCGGGGCAGCCTCTAGTAATAAACTAAAACATGAGAAATAAGATACCATATATCATCCTACTACTAAATTGTATAAAATTTATCTCCTCATTGGTTGCCTGGAAGAAATCGCTTTTAGCGATAAGGCCGCCATTTGAATTGATATTTGTAACTTGTTTTATGTACTCGTATGTTTTTTTTTTATTGCAATAAAGAATTCTCTTACCTCTTATCTTATCTTATAAATACTATTTATGCCGTCGTTATCAGATTGATTTATAATTGTCTCCATCTTGAACTTGATAATTTTGAATCACCTGACTGCTACGTGGCTCAGTTGGCAGTGATGTGGACTGAGACGCGGGTGCACCGGTTTCAATTCCCGGCGGAGCGAACATTCAATTCAATTTAATTCAATTCAATTTATTTAAATCAGAATAAAATTCCATATTATTGTTAGTAAATATATACAAATACTTATATCTATGTTAGCCCTTATATACTTCGGTTACTTGTTATGATGAATTTCGCTAAATCTCTCGATGTCGAATAGATAATTAAATTGTTATGATACCCATTTTTAAATATAACGTATCAAAATGATTATCATTCTCATAGCCATTGAAAAAAAAAAATGAAAATGAAAATGTTATTTATTCAACCAAAAAACTTACGGCTAGAATACAAAAGTAATTAAATGAAAATAATTATTACTTAAAAACAAAATAAGTTACAAATCATGTTCCTATGTTTGTTGTAATAATATTGTACTAACATCTTAGTTTCACAATAAATATTTGCCGAAAATATTATGATATACCCTCCGTGCTAGTCAAAGACTGTGTTACGGCAGGGCACCTCAACTACCGAGCAGCGAAACCAATAATTGTGACACGCGGATTTGGGGCCACTTTATACAGAGCTAGCTCTAAATATACTGGACATCACTGCGACCGAATTTATAAACAAATTTTACAAACATGCAGTATATGCGACTTATGGCGATAAATTAACTATTGTATGTTATACTTTATTTTAGATTTAACCTGCTTAATTTTGACAGTAAAATTAAGTACATTGATATAACAACAATTATCAAATTACCAACAAAGGAAGTATGTAAAAATATTTTAAGTATTTATAGTATACATATTAATTTATATATATATATATATATATATATATAACATCAGATTTATATTAAAAATACATACAACAAATATATATGCACACATATATATTTTACAATAAATATTTATAAGATATACATATATTTATACTTAGGACATAATGTGTTATACATTTACCGTCTTATTCATAAAGATACAGTAGATTTTAAGTAGCGTTACTGGAGGTCTACTTCTCTGGTTTATTGTATGGTAAATACGTGTTACCCAGTGTAAATTGACATACGTCAAATAATTAAAATGCTCTTTAAGTTTTTATGAATAAGAGGGTCAATATATAAATTATCATTAAAGTGTATCTAATCTGCCTACCCAACCACTACCATCAAGCTCTCAGTTTCATCGTAACTTAGACCCAATAAATACTTTAAAATAACAAATTTACAGCGACCCAAACACATATTAACAATTTCAAGATTTTTATTTACTTTGTTATACATAAATGGACCCAAGAAATACGCAAAGTCTTGTCCAAATGCAGTTTTACACAATGGAATACTAAATTTAACTGAGTGTTTTCTTTAGTTTAAAATTGAACAATTTAGAGGCTGTTTATGTTGCCTTAGTAGAACTACTAAAATAAATAACTTCCTTACAGTAAGAACGGGAAAACTTTTATAAAGTTCCTCTGTAGGATGAGTCCACTTTTTGAAATTTGCTACTTTGATTATAGCTCTTTGGGCTCTTTCAAGTTCTAAGAATTTGGTTTTTCTTGCACCGCCCCATGCTATAATTCCATATGAAATAATAGACTGACACAATGCAAAGTAAGTTAGTTTAAGAATTCGTAAATCATTAATATGACGTATTTTTTTAAAAACACAAATAAGTCTTCGCAACCTCTTCTTTAGACTATCTATTTGCTCATACCAGTTTAAATTTTTGTCGATCATGACACCTAGATATTTGATTGAAGTTGAAATAGGAAGGGAGGTACACTTGCAAATTATAGGGTCTTTACAAGAATGTGCCTTAATTGAGAAGTTACTTGGAGGTTGAGTATTGTTTCTAATACTAAAATTGGGAACAGCAATAGGCCCACTGGTTCTTAGAAACAGTTTCTACCTAGTTAGGGGTCTCTGAGTGTGACGCGTTATTGCTTATTATAATTTTGTGTGTTTGCAGGTAAAAAGGCGAGTCAAAAAGTGGCCGATTTGAGAGAGAAAATGGTTGAAAAGAAATCTTCGGCTCTTATCATCACTGCTTTGGACGAGATCGCTTGTGAGTTTTTATATAATAATAATAATAATAACGCCCTTCGTCCCCTCGCACGGCTCTCAAAGGACCGGGCTCCATCCCGTGATACCTAAGAGTATTGAGAAACATAATAATAATATTTATTTATTTCAGAAACAAGTTCCATAAATTAAAACTAACTTAATACTATGAAATTAACCTAATCATGCCTATTTTACATTAAAAATACCGACACTGGAGTCCGTGTGCACAGAGTTCCAGTGCCGCACAACCGGACAGTCAACCCTGTCCAGGATGGTGTTCAGGAGGCCATTCGAGGCCATTTTTTCGCCGCTTCCAGGCCGCTCGAAAAGTAGACTTTTTAACCGTCTTAAAAAAAAGAGGTTATCAGTTTGACGTGTATGTATGTATTGTATGTTTGTCCGCGATTATCTCGCGTTTGGCTGAACCGATTTCGATGCGGTTTTCAGATAAGTATTTGCTATATTCATGAGAAAGTTTTAGTACCTATTTTAACCGACTTGGAAAAAAAAGAAGTGCTCAGTTCTGGAATGTGAATATTCTAATAATCCTCAGTTTATTGAAGGCGGTTTCCTTTTTTTAGAAAAAAGAAATTATTAATGAGCGTTTTTCGAACTGTCACTTTTAGTAACATAGACTGCCATAAGATGGCACTAGCAATCAGGTTAAATGTCAAATTCTACATGAATTCAATCAGTCAGGTCAATCAGATTTGACGTTGACATTACACCTGCATACATTGGCTATACAGTGCCATCTATTAAAAAAAATCTAAAAAAAAAAACAATCTATTTATAAATATTTCTTTCTTTCTTTCTATTAGCATTCTGCTAGGACCATTAAAACTGTCAAAAACCCTCGTTGTGAAAAATATATTTTTTAATACAGGGACATTAAACCTTCGCGGATCGGACATAGCATACAATCCGGTTTTCTTCTCCTACCTAATGATTTTGCCACACGAAGTGATAATTTTCTGGAAGGACGGTGTTTTGACGGACAGTGTGAGACAACACTTAGCCGACGAAGGATTGAGCGATGTTAAGGCGGCAAAGTACGAGAGTGTTTTCGAGAAATGCCGACAGGTGGCGGTAAGTTTTGAGACGCCATTTTGGATTTTATTTCTCTACTAGCTGACCCAGAGAACTTCGTTTCAATTTATTTCGTATTGTTTTAACCTAAGCTCTTTAAGTGGTGAAATGCAAGACAAAATTGGGCAAGGTTTTTTAGTTATTATTTTTTCCTAGCAGTGTTACCCTCAGTAAAAACTAGCCTGTGTTTTAATCAAGAGTGTCATCTAACTCCATACCAAATTTCATTGAAATCGCTCCAGCCGTTGAGACATAAAGAATTATCAGACAAACACACTCACAAACTTTCGCCTTTATACTATTAGTATTGATTAATTAATGACGAATGTAGAACTCTAGTATTATAAAAAAACGTGTAGATAGAGGATAGAGAGACCATTTAATGCAATGAGGGGTTTTTCAAAGTGTCAGAAAAGAAAAAAAAAGTTTCATAATACGCCCGTAGATGGCGGTGTCTACAGCAATATCAGAGAGACGGGAGATCGAGTATTGACTGACTCTTTGGATTGAATAATTTTTTGCTAAGTATAAATCTTAATTTCACCCAGTCACTGACTCAGTTAAATTTAAATTTTTATGTTTTATTTTGACCTATTCAATCATTAATTTCATCTTGACCTATTGCTCCTGGCAGAGCGCCATCTGTTAGCGGCGTAATAAAACTTGTTTTTTTTTCTTCTGAGCTGTCAAATTGAAAACCTCTTATTCAGAGATAATAATTGGTGAATGAATTTTGGAAAAATTCTATTGTTTTCTGTTAAAAAATTCGCTGGGACAGAAAACAAGGCATAATAATATTCATAAGGTATATTGTCTTTGGATAATCAATTTTGGATGAAATTCACAGAAGGAGCTATCGGAAAATGGCGACGGAAAACATTCAATTTGGCTCTCACACGACGCGAGCGAAGCCATACACGTCGCCGCTGCCGGGGTAAGAGTTTTTATTTTTTACCAACTTCGAAAAAGAAGGCGGTTCTCGTATCTCTTGACAGCTAACAACTATTAATGGTTCACGTCAATGGTTGATTAGTGGAAAGATATAATATCACGAGTTTTATGATGATCAGCGTTGCATTGCAACTTATGCTGTGTCAGAGCCATTTCACGCCACTAGTTATAATGATAACATATAACACTCAGAGCCCCTAACTAGGAAGAACCTGTATCTAGGGTGCCCGAAACACACACGAGACGAACATCACACCCAGACCGGAAACAAACATCGATATTCATCATGTCAATATTCGCCCCGCCCGGGAATCGAACACAGGTGCACACGCTTTCTCAGTCCACATCACTGCCAACTGAGCCACGGAGCTGTCAATCTGTGTGTTTGCCGTAATCGCCACGCTTGGCAGGCGGGTTGGCGATCGCAGTGTGGCTCTTCAAGTATTTCAACAAAGGAAGCTGCTGCCCGCCCTTCGGCTGTTGCCTTAGTCGCCTTTTACGACACCCGTGGGAGGAGATGGGGGGGGGGTTAACCTATACACTTTACGAGTCGACCCGGCAAACTTCGTACCGCCTTATCTATTACTATGTTGTGCATGTTAAATGTTGGGGGTGTCTTGGACGGAATTACGCACAAATATCTCCATACTGCAAGAACTCGGCATCAAGCAGCGTCTATCAAAAATAGTACAGTCTCGGATCCTCAGATTTTCTGGTCACATCTCCAGAAAGGAAAACGACTCCATCGATCGTTTGGTCGTACAGGGAAGCGTAGAAGGCACTAGACCCCGTGGACGGTCAGCGATGAGGTGGACCGATCAAATCATCAATATCTAGATCAAAGATAAATTGGATAATAGAGTTTGTTACCCCTTTCTTCTCTACGCTGTAAAATCATTGCGAAAGGGAGTAGAATCACTTGACAGAGGAGGGCTCGTGTGGGGGCCTCTCCAGGCGACTATTGTCGCAAGGCAATCCAAACATTTGTTTGCCTGAGCCAATTGGTGGGCATCCTGAACTACCTCGCCTCTCACAGTATAGGATAGGTACTTTACCAAATAAGGTATCAATAGCGATTAGATTAGATGTAGTCTAATTGACTTTTAATAAGTGATATCTTGTATCCTATATTGAATAAAGATTTTTTTATTATTATTTATTAATCAAGACCGCAGTGGGAGGCTGTCAGCGAGTGTAGCCGGCTGACGTCCAACAGAGCGAGGTGGAGAGAGATCGTGAGGCGAGCTGCGTTGGCACCCGGGAACAAGTCGTCGTGACCACGACCGCTCTGTCAAGAGAAAACGAAAGAGAAGAGCATGTTAAATCCATATAAACCTTCCTCTAGAATCACTCTTATCTATTAAAAAAGACCGCATCAAAATCCGTTGCATAGTTTTAAAGTTTTTTTTTTTATAAAAAGCCTTACTTTACGAGATACTAGTCGACCCGGCGAACTTCGTACCGCCTAACCTATTTCTATCTTGTGCTTGCGTACTACTTATAAACCTTCCTCTTCAATCACTCTATCTATTAAAAAAGACCGCATCAATATCCGTTGCATAGTTTTAAAGACATAAGCATACATAGGGACAGACGCGGGAAGCGACTTTGTTTTACACTATGTATTGATTTCATTTGTTTATTCCAGGCTGATACATTGAAGAATCCGTTGAATCTAATCTCAGAAGTATCGCCGGTTGCCTTAGCGAAAATGATTAAGAATGACGTGGAGCTGCAGGTAAGATATTGTTTGCATTAAAATCACTTATAAAACCACATTTTCTGTAACTAAGCATACTAAATATGTCACAACTCACAACCCTAAATCCTCCTAACATTTTTCTCTTAAACCAGTCTGCCGTATTCCCATTTACAGTTTTTTTTTTATTCATTAACTAGTCGACCCGGCGAACTTCGTACCGCCTAACCTATTAATATTTTGTGCATGTATTATACTTATAAACCTTCCTCTTGAATCGTTCTATCTATTAAAAAAACCCGCATCACAATCCGTTGCATATTTTTAAAGATATAAGCATACATAGGGACAGACGCGGGAAACGACTTCATTTTATACTATGTATGTATTGTTACACACACCCCAGCTTATTCTTTAATCTACCAACTTCAACTTATTTGAACATTCATTCGTAAACCAAGACACTTCTTGCACCCATTCGCGCATCAACTCATTCACTCATCCACCAATCAACTCATTCACTCATCCACCAATCTACTCATTCACTCATCCACCAATATACTCATTCACCAATTCTCATTCACCAATTCTCATTCACTCATCCACCGATTAACTCATTCACACATCCACCAATCAACTCATTCACTCATCCACCAATCTACTCATTCACACATCCACCAATCAACTCATTCACTCATCCACCAATATACTCATTCACCAATTCTCATTCACTCATCTACCGATTAACTCATTCACACATCCACCAATCTACTCATTCACTCATCCACCAATCAACTCATTCACACATCCACCAATCAACTCATTCATCTATTCACTCATTCAACAATCCTTATTTCCCTGCAGGGTTTCCGCTCATGTCACGAAAGAGACGGCGTGGCTGTTATAAGGTTCTTCCGCTGGCTCCACGAGGCTTTGGATGCGGGGGAAGTTGTTTCCGAAGTGGATGCCGCTGAGAAACTGCTCAAATTCCGCGAGTAAGTCTTAGAAGACCTCATCTCCCTCCTCCCTCTAATGTGGACTGAGTAAGCGTGTGCAGCTCGATTCCCGGGCGGGTCGAATATTGTTATGATGAATATCGATGTTTGTTTCCGGTCTGGGTGTGATGTTCGTCTCTGTGTGTGTTTCGGCCACCGTAGATAGAGCTTCTTCCTAGTTAAGAGCCAGTTTACAGCGATGCTAGCGCCATTCGCGAAAAATATTAATATCTCCTAAACTAAGGCAAATATCAAAAATGTGGCACTGTATGACACTAGATAATGTAGTCTAGTATTTTTAGGGCACTTCTGTATAGCTTTTAGGTTGAAGACCAAAGAAAGCTACAAAGTGTTGATAAAAGTGGCCACTTTTGGCAACAATCTATGTTTTTTTTTTGTTCTTTTTACTTAGGACTACTTTGCTGTGCTCAAAAAATACAGTGCCACATTTTTGATATTTGCCTTAGTTTAGAAGATATAAATTTTTTCGCGAATGGCGCTAGCATCGCTGTAAACTGGCTCTTAAGGGCTCTGAGTGTGATGTGTTATTATTATCTCCTCCCGAGGGAGTCGTAAAAGGCGACTAAGGGAACAGCCGAAGGACGTCAGCAGCGACCTTCGTTGAAATACTTGAAGAGCTTGCAGTTTTCTTTCTTTTCAAGAATATAGATGTGTTTCATTTTAGTAAAATGTTCAATATCAAGTTTTTAGACTACTTTCCCTACAAGTGAATTAACAATATTAAATTCTGTATACTAATCGAAATGAATCCGAACGAGCACATAAACAGCGCTGCCAATTTCGAATTGTTTTTTCTTTTTGTATAATTTTTTAACGAACAAAATTTTTTTTGTTTTTTATTTTTTGTTTGGAGAGTATTCTTAAAAACGATAAAAATTTAGAAGATTTCAGGGAAAATAAGACAATACAATAAAAAAAAACTTGGCGAAATACTATCCGTCTTATTCATAAAGATACAGTACATTTTAAGTAGCTTTACTGGAGCTCTACTTCTCTGGTTTGTTGTATGGTAAATACGTGACATCCACTCTAAATTGACATATGTCAAATAACTAAAATGCTCTTTAACTTTTTATGAATAACAGGGTAAGTATACAGGGTGTTTCTGACAAGGCGGTAATAAATCAAAGGAGAGAAGCAACATGGGTCGAAATCTCAAAACAAAAATCAGCCGTCCCGTACATTGACCCCGCCAGCTGATCGAACCAATGTATGGAACAGCTGTTATTTTTTTTGAGATTTTGACCCATGTCGCTTTGGGAAAGTTGTTAGTTATGGTGAGCAGAATCCCTCCTTTGATTTATTACCGCCTTGTCAGAAACACCCAGTAGATGAAAAGACTTGACAAATCTCATATAATTTCAGAGATGAAGTAGATTTCATGGGCCCATCCTTTGAGACGATCGCCGGGGCGGGCGAAAATGGCGCCATAATACATTACAGCCCTTCGCAGACACATCCTAGGATTATAAAGATCTCAGACATGTTTTTATTGGACTCTGGTGGGCAGTACAGGTAACACTAGTTAAAATAACTTTTTCAGTTTTATTCGATTCATTATTAGTCTTTATTTCTATACTAGAGCCTGCCCTGCGGTTTCACCAGCGAAGATTTCTCATAAACACAAAGTTTCCATGGGAATTTCGGGAAAATATTCCTTAGTGCTCCCGTACACTTCCCGAGGAACCCACGTGCAAAATTTCAGCCCGCTACGCCCGGTATTTTCGTTGTGCATTGTCTGTCAGTCAGTCAGTCAGTAACGGAAGAGTTATATACTGGGTGTTTCTGACAAGGCGGTAATAAATCAAAGGAGGCGGAGGAGGGATTCAGCTCACCATACCTAACAACTTTCCCAAAGCAACATGGGTCAAAATCTCAAAAAAAATATCAGCTGTTCCATACATTGGTTCGATCAGCTGACGGGGTCAATGTATGGGACGGCTGGTTTTCGTTTTGAGATTTCGACCCATGTTGCTTTGGGAAAGTTGTTAGGTATGGTGAGCTGAATCCCTCCTCTGATTTATTACCGCCTTGTCAGAAACACCTGTATATTGATTGTAATATGTACCACACGTCTGCTCTTTTGGTTCGGGCAGAATAATCAGCGTTGTATTTTTTGCAGCATATGCTGAGTCGGAGCCATTTTCACATGCACAATACATGCTTACTAATATTATGGTATGGTGAGCTGATTCCCTCCTGAGATTTTATTACCGCCTAGTCAGAAACAGCCACCAAATAAAATACGGCAAAGTCAAAGTCTACCAAATTGTAAATCAGTTGAAGCTTCCGTAAAATGGCAATGACTCAGCATTTGTTTAAGATCGAAGAATTTAATCTCAACTTATAAGCTCAAACTAAAATGTAACTTATGGATATGGTCTGAACTGAAATAAATAATTTTTATTTATTTTATTTTTTATAAAATATCGCTCTCAGAGACGGCACGACGGACATAACCCGCACTCGTCACATGGGGGCGTCCCCCACGCGGCCTCAGTTGGCTGCCTTCACGAGAGTCCTGAGGGGACAAATTGCTCTTGGATCCGCTCTCTTTCCGAAGGGAGTCAAGGTAGTATTATCGTATTTCAGGCGAAAGAACGGGGCTACTGCTGGATTTAGGCCTCTCTACACAGATAGTTTTGCCGCCATGCTTGACAATCAATACATAGTATAAAATGAAGTCGCTTCCCGCGTCTGTCCCTATGTATGCTTATACCATGCAACGGATTTTGCTGAGGTTTTTTTTATTAGATAGAGTAATTCATGAGGAAGGTTTATAAGTATAATACATGCGCAAGATAGTAATAGGTTAGGCGGTACGAAGTTCGCCGGGTCAACTAGTAAATGAATAAAAAGACGATTTAATAATTTCTGTTTTGAAAAAAAGAGACCCGCCTTCAACAAACTGACACATACATAATCTGAGAACTTCCTCTTTTTCGAAGTCGGTTAAAATAGGTACTACCTTCTCCTGAATGTAACAAATACATTTCTGAAAACCGCATCAGAATCGGTTCAGCCAAACGCGAGATAATCGCGGACAAACATACATACATACAGGTCAAACTGATAACCCCCATTTTTTGAAGTCGGTTAAAAACAAGCTGATTGTCAAAAGAATTAGAAAGTACTTAGGTACCTATCTATTTTTCTCGTGGGATGGAATGAAAATAAGTGTATAAAATGTGGGTGTACAGCTGTTCTGCTTCGGGTGCTGTTACAACTCTCGCTTGTTCGAAATTATTTCGCAGGTGTACGAGCTGAGCTGTACATTAGAGTAGGTCACAGTGTAAGCAATTTAGTCTTCACGAGCTTTCCCGGCTTACTTCGTTACGCCATAGAATATAAAGATACTACAAAAGACTTGGCTTAATAGACTATGTTCTTTTGATTGCCCAGAATGGCCGAATTAAAAACAAACAACAACAACAAACCACCTGTCAAAATATGTAAACAACGGAAAAAATATTGCACCTTGGGTTACATTATTTGAGGTTAGGTAAGGATCCCTAATTTTTTTTAAAATATAATATAGCCTATGACACCCGGGGTTAATGTAGCTTCCTACCAGTGAAAGAATTTTTCAAATCGGTTCAGTATTTCCGGAGCCTATTCGTTACAAACAAACAAACAAATCTTTCCTCTTTATAATATTGGTATAGATTATTAGGTCCAACGAATCATGCGGGCAGGTCGCGTTACCTACCATACATAGCGTTAGCTCATCCACCAATTGTATTAAGTTAAAGTGATAATATAAGATAAAACCATTCCTCTGGTATTTCACTTATTTACCTAAACTACCATTTTAATTGTTGGACTTACACCCAACAGCAGGTAATAAATCTATACCAATATTATAAAGAGGAAAGATTTGTTTGTTTGTAACGAATAGGCTCCGGAAATACTGAACCGATTTAAAAAATTATTTCACTGGCCAAAAGCTACACTATCCCCGAGTGTCATAGGCTATATTAGATTTTCAAAACAATTAGGGATCCTTACTTAAACTCAAATAATGTAACCCAAGGTGCAATATTTTTTCCGTTGTTTACATATTTTGACAGGTGGTTTGTTGTTGTTGTTTGTTTTTTTATTCGCCTATTCTGGGCAGTCAAAAGAACATAGTCTATAGAGCCAAGTCTTTAGTCGTATCTTATATTCCATGGCGTAACGAAGTAAGCCGGGACAGCTCGTATCAAATAAGTGTTTAGGCAGCGCAAAGAGGAATTGGCCAATACCTCCCTATGCTTCTACTTTTGTTGAAATAGTAGTACTCTTTTGTATTAGGTACTTATTTCTATATTTAACTGGATAATCAAAAGTCAAATTGATGTGAGTGACATATAACAAATTTGTTTGTGAAAACAGTGATACTTAATAAAAACACCTCGTAGAACAAAGTCTATTTTTATTTTACTTAAATCTAAATTCTACTCAAATCCCAAAAATCACAACACGTTATCAGCACGAAGTAATGGTTGGAGTGTAGCCTTAGGGGCGCTATGGAGGCGAGACTTAAAAAAATTTCGAAAAATTTTGTATGAAAAATTTTTATCCCCCTTAAGGGTACTTTTTTATGATTGGGGCGTGTAGAGGGACACAAAACAAGCACTTTTTGCCTCTATCGCGTTTTCCCTAAAAAGCCCCGTTTACGGAAAAAATTACCGGAAATATTTTCCCGACCTCTAACTCCGAAAGGGGGCCTCGGAGCGGCAGGGTTCTTTGGGCGCTATTGATAATCATCAGACACACTATCAAACCCCATTTAACGATTTTCAATTATTTTTTTTTCGGACTTAGAATTTTCGTCAGCTTGCGTAGCGTTAGGGTCTCTATGGGAAAAAGACTTATAAAAATCGATCGATATGAAAAAAAATTTATCCCCCATGAGGGTACTTTTTTATGATAGGGGCGTGTAGAGGGACACAATACAAGCACTTTTTGCCTCTATCGCGTTTTCCCTAAAAAGCCCCGTTTACGGAAAAAAATACCGGAAATATTTTCCCGACCTCTAACTCCTAAAGGGGGCCTCGGAGCGGCAGGGTTCTTTGGGCGTTATTGATGAGCATCAGACACACTATCGAACCCCATTAATGATTTTCTACTTTTTTTTTCGGACTTAGAATTTTCGTCAGCTTGGGTAGCCTTGGGGGCTCTATGGGAAAAAGACTTAGAAAAATCGATCGATATGAAAAAAAAAATTATCCCCCATGAGGGTACTTTTTATGATAGGGGCGTGTAGAGGGACACAATACAAGCAATTTTTGCCTTTATCGCGTTTTCCCTAAAAAGCCCCCTTTCCGGAAAAATCGTCCGGAAATCCGAAAGGAGGCCTCGGAGAGGCAGGGTTTCTTGGGCGTTATTGATGAGTATCAAACACACTATCGAACCCCATTAATGATTTTCAACTTTTTTTTTCGGACTTAGAATTTTCGTCAGCTTGGGTAGCCTTGGGGGCTCTATGGGAAAAAGACTTAGAAAAATCGATCGATATGAAAAAAAAAATTATCCCCCATGAGGGTACTTTTTATGATAGGGGCGTGTAGAGGGACACAATACAAGCAATTTTTGCCTTTATCGCGTTTTCCCTAAAAAGCCCCCTTTCCGGAAAAATCGTCCGGAAATCCGAAAGGAGGCCTCGGAGAGGCAGGGTTTCTTGGGCGTTATTGATGAGTATCAAACACACTATCGAACCCCATTAATGATTTTCAACTTTTTTTTTCGGACTTAGAATTTTCGTCAGCTTGGGTAGCCTTGGGGGCTCTAAGTCTCTTAGAAAAATCGATCGATATGAAAAAAAAAATTATCCCCCATGAGGGTACTTTTTATGATAGGGGCGTGTAGAGGGACACAATACAAGCAATTTTTGCCTTTATCGCGTTTTCCCTAAAAAGCCCCCTTTCCGGAAAAATCGTCCAGAAATCAGAAAAGAAGCCTGGGAGCGGGAAGGTTTCGGAAAGGAGAAGGACACAATACACAATGCTTGTATTGTGTCCCTCTACACGCCCGTATCATAAAAAAGTACCCTCATGGGGGATAATTTTTTTTTCATATCGATCGATTTTTCTAAGTCTTTTTCCCATACAGCCCCTAACGCTACGCAAGCTGACGAAAATTCTAAGTCCGAAAAAAAAAATTGTGAATCCTTTAATGGGGTTCGATAGTGTGTCTGATGCTCATCAATAATGCCCAAAGAACCCTGCCGCTCCGAGGCCCCCTTTAGGAGTTAGAGGTCGGGAAAATATTTCCGGTATTTTTTTCCGTAAACGGGGCTTTTTAGGGAAAACGCGATAGAGGCAAAAAGTGCTTGTATTGTGTCCCTCTACACGCCCCTATCATAAAAAAGTACCCTCATGGGGGATATTTTTTTTTTCATATCGATCGATTTTTCTAAGTCTTTTTCCCATACAGCCCCTAACGCTACGCAAGCTGACGAAAATTCTAAGTCCGAAAAAAAAAATTGTGAATCCTTTAATGGGGTTCGATAGTGTGTCTGATGCTCATCAATAATGCCCAAAGAACCCTGCCGCTCCGAGGCCCCCTTTAGGAGTTAGAGGTCGGGAAAATATTTCCGGTATTTTTTTCCGTAAACGGAGCTTTTTAGGGAAAACGCGATAGAGGCAAAAAGTGCTTGTATTGTGTCCCTCTACACGCCCCTATCATAAAAAAGTACCCTCATGGGGGATAAATTTTTTTTCATATCGATCGATTTTTCTAAGTCTTTTTCCCATAGAGACCCTAACGCTACGCAAGCTGACGAAAATTCTAAGTCCGAAAAAAAAAAATTGTGAATCCTTTAATGGGGTTCGATAGTGTGTCTGATGCTCATCAATAACACCCAAGAAACCCTGCCGCTCCGAGGCCCCCTTTCAGAGTTAGAGGTCAGGAAAATATTTCCGGAGTATTTTTCCGGAAACGGTGCACCTTGGCGAAAAAGTCATAGGGGCAAAAAGTGCTTGTATTAAACCCCTCTACACGACCCCGTCATAAAAAAGTACCCTTATGGGGACACGTTTTTTCGATCGAAATTTTTCTAAGTTCTGACAAAAAGTTTTTTAAAGGGAAAATAATTTTTTAATTTTTTTTTATATTTTTTTTATGCGTTTTGAAGCCTCCTGAAGCGCCCCTAAGAGTATACCCCAAGTACGACTCCCGCCCCTAAAACGACCCACCGACCGAAGTAATTGTGGAATTAGATTGAATACTAAAGTAGTAAAGTTTTAGTTTTGGTCTACGAATTAATTGTGTTTTTCAAAAGACAGTATCATGGCTAGCGGTGATCGAATGGTGGATGGTAGGGTTTCCAGTCTTCCAAATAATATACGTCTGTGTGGTAGAGAAGGCTACCCGACGTGGAAATTTAAAATACGAAATTACCTCATCCACGAGGACCTATGGGAATCAGTAGTTGGTTATCCGGAAGGGGATACCACGCCCGCAGCAAGTAGAATTCGCAACGATAAAAAGGCGTTGGCGAAACTATGCTTGACGTTGGATGGTCCGGCAATAACGCATGTCCGAAGTGCGGCTTCAGCAAAAGAAGCATGGGATTCTTTAAAGAATGCTTATGAAGACCGTGGCATGGGACGAAGGCTAGCGCTTGAACGTAAGTTGTACAGAATGAATCTCTCGGACTACGATAATATGGAGACGTACATCAATGCTGTGCTTAGTAATGTCCTTGATCTAGACGATATTGGCAAGAAGATAGACGATGCTTCAGTAGCGGCAATATTATTAGGAGGACTCACGGCGAAATACGAACCAATGATTATGGGTCTGGAGAACAGCAACGTAGAGATAACTACTACACTTGTTAAGACAAAGCTCTTGAATGAGATATCGCGTAATGATGAGCCAGAAGCGGCTTCTGCTTTAAAAGCGAGAAATCATCCAAAGACGGTTAATAGAATTGTGGTGTGCTACGATTGTCAAAAACCTGGTCATAAGAGGCCAAATTGTCCACTTCGTAAAAGGAAAGGAAAAGCTGGAGAAAGTACCGCTTTGACGGCCTTGGCTTTAACTAACAAGAAGGACGTATGGTTTATCGACTCGGGAGCGACAACACACTTGACGTCAAGGTTGGACTGGCTATCGGATGTGAAGTCTGTGAACGGTGGTAAGGTTACCGTTGCTAATGGTGAAGAGATTCAATGTACCAGTGTTGGTAATGTCAGTATTAATACTAAGAGTATAGTAGATAGTATTAATGATGTTACGTATGTACCGGAGTTAAATACGAACTTGATTTCTGTAAAAAAGGTTGTAGATAAAGGATTTAGTGTACTTTTTGATATAAATGGTTGTAACTTCTTCAACTCAAACACTTTCTCTTATACAGGTAGGCCTGTTCTACACGGTTCTCCCTGTGGTGGTCTGTACACTTTAGATTGTACTACCAATAACGCCCCTCATATTGACGCTTACGATGTGCACTCTGACTCTAGTTCTAGATTCCAATTATGGCATAGGAGGTTGGGTCATTTGTGTCGCTATGGCATGAATCAATTGAAGAATGGCGGTGTCGGTGTTGACTACACTGACGTTGATGAGAGAAGTTGCGTTGCATGTGTTGAAGGTAAGCAAGCCAGAAAACCTTTTAAACGAGTTCCGTATGAGAAGGGTACGAAGATATTAGAGTTGGTTCACTCTGATGTATGTGGACCGATGTCTGTACCATCCTTTAAAGGTAACAAGTATGTTTTACTCTTTATTGATGATTATTCGAGGATGATATTCGCTTATTTCATTTCTTCAAAGACAGAGGTTAAGGATAAGTTCTGCGCGTTTCAATCATTCGTGGAAAGGCAGACTGGTGCTCAGATTAAAGTGTTACGGAGTGATAATGGTACAGAATACGTAAACAAAAGTTTTCTTGACCATTTAACTGCTAAGGGTATAGTTCATCAAACAACAGTTCCTCACAGCCCCCAACAGAACGGCGTTGCAGAACGCACTAATAGATCTGTTGTGGAGAAGGCGCGTTCGATGTTGTGTGAGAGCTCACTTCCTAGAGCCTATTGGGAAGACGCATTTGCAGTTGCAGTATATCTTAAAAACAGAAGCCCACATAGAGCATTGGGTTGTGGTACACCTTTTGAAAAGTGGTATGGTACCAAGCCTAATTTGAGTCATCTTAGGGTATTCGGTTGTAGAGCACTTGTAAATATTCCATCTTGTCATAGAAGTAAGTTAGATAGTAAGGCGAATGAACATATTTTTGTAGGATATTCTGATAATCCTAATGCATATTTTCTTCGTGAAGCTGCGAATCCAAGGAGATTAGTAAAATCCAGAGACGTCGTATTTTATGAAGATTGCTTCACAGGTTTGAAGACTAATAAATCTTCGGCGGGTGACATTCCGGCGGCTGTCCCTATTTTACAGGAAGCAATTGATGAGGTGATGAATGATGACGGTATTATATTCGACAATACCGCGCCACATATTGTTGCTACAGATCCCTTACCAGTAGATTCTATAGCAGTAGAAGAAGTTCGTCAAATTGAGGAACCAATCTTTGCTCATAATGATGACGAAGACTTCGCAGATGCAGATGATTCTGCTCGTGATGATGTGGGAGAAATCTCTGGAGCTGGTTGTGATGAGCTTGAAGAAGAAGTCGAATCACAGACTGTTAATGAAGGGCGGAGATATCCTTCAAGAGACAGAAGACCTCCTGATTTTCTCACCTATCATGTAGAGGATAATTTAGAAGAACCTCTTACTTATCGTGATGCGATAAATGGCCCCGATTCCGATAAATGGAAGGCAGCAATGAAAGACGAGATAAATTCTCTTAAGAAATTGCAGACGTGGGAATTAACCAATAAGCCTGACAAGAAGGTTATTCCTTGTAAATGGGTCTACAAGCTAAAGAAGGATGCGCATGGTAATATCCTCAAGTATAAGGCCAGGCTAGTAGCCAAGGGCTTTACACAAAAGGAAGGAATCGATTATCATGAAACTTTCGCTCCTGTCGTTCGTAATTCATCTTTGAGAACCCTATTTGCCTTAGCAGCAGAAACACATCTCAAGATGAAGCATATGGATGTGGATACAGCGTTTCTTAACGGAGATTTAGAAGAGGAGGTGTTTATGACACAACCAGAAGGTTTCGTTGAAGGGGGGGAAGATAAAGTTTGCTTGTTGCGAAAGTCGCTGTATGGCTTGAAGCAAGCTCCCCGAGTTTGGAATGATAAGCTCAACAAAACCTTGTCGTTGATTGGTTTTAGCAGGTCTGTGTCTGAACCTTGTGTTTACACTAAACGTTTTGGGTGTGAACTAGTCATATTGGCTGTCTATGTCGATGACATCATTGTCTTTTATAGACAAGAAAAGTCATTTGACATTGTCAAACGTGACTTATGTAAATATTTTTCACTAAAAGATTTAGGCGAGTTGCGTTATTATTTAGGAATTAATGTACATAGAAATAGCGAGTGTGTGCAGATAAATCAGTCTTCCTATATCAAAGAACTGCTAAAGAAGTATGGTATGCAAGACTGTAAGGTTGTGAAGACCCCGATGGCTATCGGAGGTACAAAGCTTGAGGTAAATAAAGGTGAGGCTGAGTCCAATTATCCTTTCCAGAGCTTGATAGGCTCCCTCATGTTCCTGGCGACAAACACTAGGCCAGATATAGCTTTTGCTGTGAGTTGCTTGAGTCAATTCAATACATGTTACGGAAAAGCTCACTGGCTAGCTGCTAAGCGAATTCTTCAGTACTTGAAAGGTTCCATAGATTGGTCTATTACTTACAAGAAGAGTGATTTGCCATTGCAAGGCTATGCTGATGCCGATTGGGCAAATTGTATTCGAGACCGTCGTTCTTATACTGGGTACTATTTCAGATTGTCTAATGGTCCAGTTTCTTGGGAATCTAAGAAGCAACCAACTGTTGCGCTGTCCTCAACTGAAGCAGAATATATGGCTTTAACAGCTGCATGTAAGGAGGCTTGTTACTTACGTCGCTTTATATCCGAGATCACGGGTAAGTTATATGCCACTGTAACTATTTTCAACGACAGTCAGAGTGCGCAAAAACTTACCGCGAATCCTGTCCACCACGGGCGGACAAAACATATTGACACGAAGTACCACTTCATCAGGGAGAAAGTGTCAGAAAACATAGTTGATGTAAAATACTTAAGTACGTCAAGTATGCCTGCAGATGTATTGACAAAACCGTTAGGTTCTGTTGCACATAAACGTTGTGTAACAGGTTTAGGTATTTGTTAAGGTGTACTTATTTAGTTTTTTACTTTAGTTATTTTTTATATCGACTTTATTTTTATTTTTTTCTGAAATTTTCTTGTGATGATATTTTTTTTTTGGTACTTAGATTTTGATTAAGGGCGGATGTTGAAATAGTAGTACTCTTTTGTATTAGGTACTTATTTCTATATTTAACTGGATAATCAAAAGTCAAATTGATGTGAGTGACATATAACAAATTTGTTTGTGAAAACAGTGATACTTAATAAAAACACCTCGTAGAACAAAGTCTATTTTTATTTTACTTAAATCTAAATTCTACTCAAATCCCAAAAATCACAACAACTTTGTCAATTATATTTATGCTAGCTGCGTCAGAAACTTCGTTGTCGCGATGTAGGAATTGCTGATCGAGCGATCTCCGCGCTTTGTAGGTGTAGCGTTAGTGTGCCCGTGTGCCGCTACAAGTGATAATTTTAATTTAACAAACCTCTCCTTTTCGCTTCAGGGCAACGTCCTAGACAGTTTCGCTCGCCGAGCCCTGTGGGACGCGGGGCAGGACTACGCGCACGGCACGGGGCACGGCGTGGGGCACCACCTCAACGTGCACGAGGGGCCCTCGGGGGTGTCCTGGAGGGCCTACCCGGACGACCCCGGACTTGCTCAGGGGGCCATACTTAGCAATGGTCAGTTTGTGTAGATGATAGGATATACTTATAGGTAGATCCGACGAGACAGTAGATAGGGAGGGACTGACTAAGTTACTGACAAAATGACTGGCAGACTGACTGACTGTCGGAGACACAGACGAGACAGAGACTGACGGTGGTATTTATAAAGATTTTTTAGCTGGCTTTACTGGAGGTCTACTTCTCTGGTTTGTTGTATGGTAAATACGTGACATCCAGTCTAAATTGATATACGTCAAATAACTAAAATTCTCTTTAACTTTTTATGAATAACAGGGTGAGACTATGACTGACTGACTGACAATTTTCAATATTTTCTCACCTTTTAAACCTTCCCTAGACTATAAGAACATTTCAAAACCAAAATCGGCCCAGCCGTTCTCGAGTTTTTGCGAGACTTATTTTGCGAGTATTTTTATAAACTGGGAGTTTCTGAAAAGGCGGTAATAAATCAAAGGAGGGATTCTGCTCACCATAACTAACAACTTACCCAAAGCAACATGGGTCAAAAAACAGCTGTTCCATACATGGGTTCGATCAGCTGACGGGGTCAATGTACGGGACAGCTGATTTTTGTTTTGAGATTAATAATAATAATAACACATAACACTCAGAGCCCCTAACTAGGAAGAACCTGTATCTAGGGTGCCCGAAACACACACAGAGACGAACATCACACCCAGACCGGAAACAAACATCGATATTCATCATAAATCAATATTCGCCCCGCCCGGGAATCGAACCCGGGTGCACACGCTTACTCAGTCCACATCACTGCCAACTGAGCCACGGAGCAGTCAAATTCTAGTTGTTAGATATGGTGAGCTGAATCCCTCCTTTGATTCTTAACCGCCTTGTCAGAAACACATTGTATATAGTAGATAGATAGTAGAAGTATATTTGTATTGTTCCAGAGCCCGGCTACTACGAGGTGGGAGAATACGGGATAAGGCACGAGGATCTTGTTGAGATTATAGCTGTCGACAAAAACTCCGATCACCCTAAGGTAAACAATACCACAAAATAACTTTTGGTATAACCTGCGCACATTAAGAAATGTTTTCAAAATGGCGGCCGATGTATGGACTGTCTCTCTTCTTAACTCTTCCCTCATTCTGATATACGCGAGATAGCATGCGTTCGGCCGCCATATTTAATTTTTTCTTTCGTGCGCAGCTTATAAGTACAGAAGGTTACCGTCTTATTCATTAAGATACAGTACATTTTAAGTAGCTTTACTGGAGGTCTACTTCTCTGGTTTGTTGTATGGTAAATACGTGACATTCAGTCTAAATTGACATAATTATGTCAAATAACTAAATCTTTAACTTTTTATGAATAACAGGATTAACAGGGTTAGAGTCTAACTAAAGTTTTTTTCTTTTGTAAAGGGACCCGCCTTTTATACACTGAAACATGCTACATATTTTTTTTCTTTTTATATAATTTATTAGAGTCATCGTGCAGTTACTTAGTCCATTAAGTTTCCGGCACGATAAAAAAGTAACTGTGTATAGATTGAACTTACCTCAGTCGTAATGGTATTATTATGTAGAAAACTAAAACTTGTAACTCTCGCTATGGCGCGAAATTTAATTTTTCCGTGTTTTTTATTTATTCTGGCGTAAGTTTACATTTTTATTATGGTTTAAATGAATTCGCGTATGTAAAAAACCATCTCCCACATTGTAATACAACGTTTTTGGAAAACAGACCTACAGATTTTGTGTCTAAGGGGTTAAAGGCCAAAAATCAAGTTCCTTGAATATACACAAAATCGGTTACTCTGTCTTTCAAAAATGATATATCACAATGTGGGAGATAGGTTAGTACGCGAATTCATTTAAACTTAATTAAAAATGAATACTTTCGCCATGATAATTAAAAAACGTGAAACAATTTGAATTTCGCGCCATACCGTGGTTACCGCCTTAAATAGTTAGTTTTTTTTTTAATGGATTAAAATTCATATTTTGTGTGGATATTTTCTCAGGCTAAAGGTCTAAAAGGAGACTATGACGGGCGCGGCGTGCTCGGCTTCAGTACGCTGACCCTGGTCCCGCATCAGCTCGAGTGCATTGACCCGGAATTGATGACCGATTTTGAGGTTAGACCATAGACAATTAATGCATCTTTAAGCAATAAAAATGTACAGGCGGAATTTGGTTAAAAAAAACACTTTAATTTAATTTTCAGATTGAATACCTAAATGCGTACCACAAGCGTGTTTTGACCACCATCGGGCCTATACTGCAGGGGAGAGGCCTCGAGCAAGACTACAAGTGGCTAGAAAAGGAGTGCCGACCGATTGCAAGACAATAACTTGTTTTTTTTTTGTTCTGATAAAAAAATAAGATGAAATCAGCTAATAAAGAAACGATCTCAAAATGGCGGCCGTTGTATGGTCTGTCCTGTCTCTCTTCTTAACTCTTCTCTCACACTAATTTGCGCGGATAGCATGCGTTCGGCCGCCATTTCCAAATCGTTTCTTTATCTGCGCGGCTTATATAGGTTATAATTTTTTTTTGAAAGGAAGAAAGATTACTTGCCCTGTAGGATTTGAAAAATATTTTTGAACCTGTATTGCTAACATCCTGTATTCTGTTTTTTGTACCTTTGTATTAAAAAAATGCTTACAGTAACAATTACTTTACTTTGTCAATAACAATTACTTTACTTATTCATTTATTTCGTGCTTATATCAGAAAATAAATCTAATAAATACTTATTGTTTCATTTTAAAGAAACAAAATAAATTTTCATAAGACTACACTAGCTAAGTTTCCCCACCTCATCGCTAATCGCGAAAAAAAAATGTTTCTCTGGAATATCCGTAGCCGGCGGTTTCCTTTCTCTGAGGGAATATCCCAGTTTCTATTCTACACACCGTCACTTTATCTTTGATTCTGCTACTCACTACTAGATGCCGTTAGTCAACAAAATTTAGATCAATTAATTCTGCGTCATGTGAACGCAATCAATGTATATGGCATGTCATCAATATCAATCAATCAGTCAGTCAAGCAGGACTTCGTCTCGTGGCGTGCTTGATTGTTTTGTTTCTTTTATTTATTTCTGTTTTATTTAATTTTTATTGAGTTTCTGTGTTTTTTTCCTTTAAAACAATGGTAAAAAATAAACCCAAAAGCGTTAAGAAGTCGCCAGAAACAAGCAAAAGTGTAAACTATTGCGATATTTGCAACAAAAATGTGATCGGTAGCTCCTACAAGTTTAAATCCCACCTTTTCGACGTTCATAAAACGGTAAAATCTCGCTTCAAGTGTAAATTCTGTTCAAAAGAATTCTTTAGGAACGATGCGTATGAGCGCCACGTCAGTATGCACACGGGGGACTACAAAAAAATATACGTTTGCGACTACTGCGATCGATATTTTGTCGACAAAAGAAATTTGATCAAACACTTGAAAATTCACGATGACCACCGTTATCCTGAGAGTAAAACTTACAATTGCTTAGACTGTGACGCAACGTATGCTGAGGAGCGTTCCCTTAAATACCATGTACGTCGTCACCATTGCAATTTGCTGCCTAAAGTACCAGTTTTCGTTAAAAAGCCTGTAAATGGTACTTGGGTAGAGCGAGTCCACAACTCAGATGTTTGCGTACAACTCAAAAAGCTCAACAACAATGTTATTAGTATTAAAAGTTGTGACGTTAAAAAGGATGTCTCTCCGAAGCTTCAGGACAAATACGCCAAGTATTTAAATATTGGTAGCGACACAACGCAGTATTCTAAAGCAGTATGCGACTATTGCAATAAAGAAATGCTGAAGAAAAGCTTACGAACCCATATTATTGAAAGACATTTGAAAGTACGCAAGTTCAACTGTGAAACTTGCAGTAAGAGTTTTAAACGTCAGTATCAAATGACCAATCATATTTGCCGTCCCAAAGGAAAACGTAGGAGTTGCAAGAAAGTGGTGATTGTTTAACCATCAAGCCATCAAGTGTTTGCTCACACAGGCTAAGTTTATATGCGTATGCAGGAGGCTCAACACGCAAGAGGTATTTGTGGAGAGGAGTTATTGCTAGCTTTTTGTTATCTTTGATGACTTTTGTTTTTAATTATGTTACTGAGTAGGAAAGTGGCGACTTGATGTTACTTTTACGGCTCTACCACAAAAAGAGTTAAACCTGGTCTAAATCACTAGACTAGGTTTAAAACACTAATTTGTCATACAAACTGACGATTTAGACCGGTCTAACTTTTTTTGTGGTAACAGGGTTAGTGTTATTTTCTTTCATGACTCATTATATTTATGTTACTTATTCTTGTATTTAAGGTTAGTATGCTAGCAAACTATTATTAAAAAGGCTTTCAAAAGAGTCCTTATGTACAAATATGGACAGCAGTGGTAGCATGATGGACTATTTGTTGTATCTGTCACATTTGTCAATCATCTCGTGAAAAACCTCGAATATGAAGAGAGATTGGAAAGACTTGACCTGACAACATTAGAGAAAAGACGCAAAAGAGGAGACTTAATTGAGACCTTTAAAATTTTGCGTGGCTGTTACAACTGCCCCGAACTAGCGAATTTGTTCACACGAAGCACCTACACTGCCACACGGGGTCACGCTGATAAATTAAGCACAACAAAGTCCAAAACTAACATAGGCCGTAACTTTCTGTCAAATCGAGTTGTGAAAGAGTGGAACAAACTGCCTTCTGACCTTATTAATGCAGAATCTGTTAATCAGTTTAAAAATAAATTAGATATCTATCTTAAAACAAAAAATAAAAAATAAAGTAAAAAGACACTCAAGATTTAAACACATCAGCTATAAAGCTGCCTGTTTAAAATATAATAATAATAATAATAATCTCCATGCATTTTCCCACATTCAAATGTCAAAAGGGATCAAAAGTGACAGAATGATTTGACAAATTGTCCGTCATGCTACACACGCTGGACTTTAAAATGTTTCCAAGTCTTCACAAACTATAAATTGTCTTCCCATACATACATTAAAATATTTTTATAGTATTTTAGGATAAGTTATAATAAGTAAGAAAGGTATCTACGAAAGCAAACAAGCACAAAATAGATAAGTATTACTTTATGTTACATAATAAGATCCAAAATTAAGATCATGTCTTGCCAGTTATACAAATATTTACTTAGCTATAGTTTTAAGCAACTATTGTGCCTTTCTTCCTAAAGCCCCGCGCACATGTGGCGAGGCGCGGCGACGATACCTAAAGGACAACAATTTTACTCCTATTGCACAGGGCATAGTCTAAAAACAGGTAATCTTGGTTTTTCCCAGTTGTCACCACTAGCAACGTGCCCACTGGTGACTAATGGGAAAAAAATCCAGCTGTTACTGGCGTCATTTCGTCTTAATTGCTTTAGTCAAGTAAAGCAATTTAATAAAAGAGGAGTTTGTGTATCAAATAAAAAAAAGACAATTTTAGAGATTAACTTACGAAACCACGCCAGTGGCCACCACTAGGATTTTTTTTCACTAAGTTTTTTTTATTTTTTTTTATTATAAACCTGTTTTGAACCTTATGTCAAAGATTTTAGAGAGCAGTATAAATGTTATCGTTTCGGGATTTTCTCTGGCTTTTTCCATGCTCATGGGGCCTTGATGCTATTTTGTAAAATTATGATATAACCTTTTACCATAATAATATTATGCTAAGTTATATGTGTATCGATGTTTTAAAACCACAAAATGGTTCAAACAAAAACTTGAAATCTTTTGCCTAGATTAAACTTGACCTATATAATATATAAAGATCAAGACAATGTGCCTTACAAAAATAAATGTTACAAGTAGGTTTATATAAATCTTTATTGCATGCCTAAGGACAAGCGCACATTTAGCCACTAGTCGCGGCAACTAAGTAGGTAGTGTCTCAGTCACGCCATTTTTTCTTGTTTCTTAAATTTTCTGTCAATTTTTTTTCATTAAAAATTTATAAATGTTTTGCTTGTGTTGAAAAATTTAATATGTATGTTAAATTGTAGTTGACTGTTAAAAACTTATAGTTTGTGGCCGTGCGCGACTAGTGTGGCTGCATTCTGCGCTCGCTCTTTATATTAATTTTACACAAAATTTATAGTAATATAGTAGTAGTTTTACATGTTTACTTATACAAAAACGAAATTGTTTGTTAAACTTTATACCTACATTATAAAATAAAAAAACTGGAACATTAAGAAGTGCTGACATTATTTTCTTGCGTATCCCTTTCTGAACCTAATTTTTGCAGAGTTTCACAATGCGACTTGACTTTTAGTAAATCATTTGCTTTATCTCTGTTTCTTTTTAATAAAAAATTAAGTACATCATCCTTATTATTATTATTATTTAGAATATAATTTTTATGATGATATCTCCTTTTTTTAACCATCTCCCGTTTCTTTTTGGTTTTTGACTTATCTAAAAGATCGAAACGCAAATTTTGGGCTTGTATTCTCATGGTGATAGGGTCTAATATTCCGCAGTTTGCCACGCAAGCGAAGGTTGCGTTTCGTTTCAGAATTTTTGAGTAAATAACTTTGTTGCTTGTGTCTATGAGACGGAAGATTATGCGATTTGGATAGATCTGAAAATAGATAAAAAATTACTTAAGTAGGTATAATAATTTTGACTGCTTCGTAGCTCAGTTGGCAGTGATGTGGACTGAGTAAGCGTGAGCACCCGGGTTCGATTCCTGGGCGGGGCGAATATTGATATGATGAATATCGATGTTTGTTGCCGGTCTGGGTGTGATGTTCGTCTCTGTGTGTGTTTCGGGCGCCCAAGATACAGGTTCTTCCTAGTTAGGGGCTCTGAGTGTGATGTGTTATTATTATTATAATTAACTAGTCGGTCCGGCAAACTTCGTACCACCTAACCTATTACTATTTTGTGCATGTATACTGCTAATAAACCTCCCTCTTGAATCACTCTATATGTATTAAAAAAAACCGCATCAAAATACGTTGTGTAGTTATAAAGATTTAAGCATACATAGGGACAGACGCAGAAAGCGACTTTGTTTTATAATATGTTGTATTGATATTGACAAAGCAACTAGGTACAGAATCACATTATTAATATTGACCATATGATAGTAGGTACAGTGGCGGACACGGTCGGCGTAACACTTCCGGTTTTTCTGTATTGGAAAATAGCTCTTGTTCTATGTCTATGGTAATACAGTCTAGGGCTGACGAAACCATAGACAAATCTGTTACGGCCTCCTAGTCCGCCACTGTACAGTCACGGCTATTTTGCAATACAGAAAAACCGGAAGTGTTACGCCGATCGTGTCTGCCACTGTACATAAGGATATATTAATTTAGACAAAGTTAGTCTAACGATTTAGAGATTGGCGCTGCAGGTACAGGTAAGTATAGGTTGGATGAAAACCCTAAAAAAATAATTTCTTGTAAAGAACCAGATTATGAATTTGTTGATTTTTAATAACGTTGAAATGAGTTGAAATGAGTGAATTAAAATTGAAATACAAAGTGGCGCCACCATATTTTTCTAGACTTTTGTTTGTGCCAAGCTGTGCAAGTACTTACCTCATAATAGGTCGAAAATTCGCAAGTTTCCTGCTTCCCGCAGATCAGAGTGGACAAGTTGGTATCCAAGTTTTCGGCATTGTAGACTTTTTCAAATTTCCATTGCGTTGTCAAAGGATTATCGCAGGATCGAAGCAAATCCACTAACTCCAGTTTTGAACAATTCTTTAATTGCTCTGAGAGGTATTTGTAGTTTATAACACATAAATTATCTTTTTCATAAAGCGAGACAATTTCGTAAGGGCATGGCGGGTCATCGTCGATGTTCTGAAAATAAAAAGCGCCATCTATTGTTAGAAAGTAATTTCAAAATAAAAAAAAAAAACAAAGAAAATGTAAAAAAAAATAACGCCATCTTTTGTTGAGTAGAAAAATCTCACGAAAAATATTTTTGATTAAAAAGTTTTGCTTCTACGCTATAGATAGCGCTACGGAACCTTATCGAAACAGTAAACAAAAAAATTATACTCACCCAAACACCATAACCGATAATGCTACTTCGATTTGTGTTTGACTGAAAATAACTTATAAATTTTTCGCTTTCGTTAAAAACAACTTTTCTCCAAGTTCGCCACTTTAAGTTCCTTTTGTACACATATTGAATATCTAAAAAAATAAAAAATATTTCAAAACAAACAAATGAATGATGTGAGATCCGCAGAAGAACTAAAGTCACTTACATAGCCCAAAGGTGGCTCAAAGAACAGTTGATCGCTGGGGCCGAAAAGGTCTCGAGTGGCGACAGCGCACCGGAAGACGCTGAGTAGGCAGACACACCACAAGGTAGTGTAACTACCTGGTTAAGACTGGGATTTCACTGGATGAGGGTAGCTCAAGACCGGTCGTTGTGGCGATGTGTGGGAGCGGCTAGTCTTAAAAATGGAAAAAAAAATAAAAAATGATAGGGCCCAGCCCATATCTTTGGGGTAAAACGGTAAAAGTAGCAGACGGTCCCTCCTGTCCCCCATTAACGTATGTCCAATTATCTGCCATACACCTGTATATATGTATGTATGTATACGCATTTGACTGCTCAGTTGGCAGTGATGTGGACTGAGTAAGCGTGTGTACCTGCCTGGGTTCGATTCCCGGGCGGGGCGAATATTGATAAGATGAATATCGATGTTTGTTTCCGGTCTGGGTGTGATGTTCGTCTCTGTGTGTGTTTCGGGCACCCTAGATACAGGTTCTTCCTAGTTAGGCTCGGAGTGTGATGTTTTATTATTATTTAAAAAAAATAATACTAAGTACCTTCAGAAGCAATCAATCTGAGAAATTCTTTATCAAATTTCTGTATTTCAACGAAGTTATTGTTTGAGGAATCAACTTTTTCATGCACTATACCTTGTTCAATCACATTAAAGTTATCATTATCTATTTTATCAAGTAATTTTAACCTTTCATCCTGTTTTCGTCTTTTATTTCTTTGATTTACGAAAACTTTTCTTAAATCTTTAACGTTATCTTCCGCATATCTGTCAGAATTCTCTTCCAATATTAAATCATTTAACTCTTTGTTAAAAACACTTTGAAACTGTGTTAACACTAAAAGTAAAAGTTTTAACAACACCATTCTGAACATGTTGAATTTACAATGAACTAGCGAAAAAGTAAAAATAGGTGCGACTATGTGCGTAGAGAGTAAAAAAAGATAAAGCTATTAATGTTTGCAAAACAATTTCTTGGTGGTTTTATCAGTTTTTTTCTGATTCAGCAGCACATTTACCTACCTATATACTTGTTTTTTTTTTGGAACGCAAACAAACAATAAAAAAAATTAAGAAAATAGGAAATTTTTAAGTATCTATCGATAACTGTTGATGATAGTTTAAATTAAAGTAATTAATTACAATTTTTTTATATTAATATTATTATTACTTAAAGAACTATTAGTCGTAGAAGCTCTGTGCCAAGTTTCAACAGATAAGAATACGAATCATCACTTAGTTTTTTTTTTAAATACGCCCAGAAGAATCAATTTTTCTTTAATTACTCCCAAAACTACAAAACGACGAAATCTGAAATTGCTCTCGACGTTTACAGGGCTTAAATCGTCTAGGGCTCAACATTTTGCTAGCCGTACATACGTATACGCCCATGTTGTCCCACTGCTAGGCAAAGGCCTCTTTCCCCTCCTTCCACACTTCCCATTTTTTTTATTTAATAATGAAAATTAAAAATAAAGGTTAAGTTTAACGATACAGTTGTGAGTTGTTTGTTATGTAAGTTAAGGATCTACTGGGAGAAACTAGTACTGTACCCTCAAGGATACTAGCTGGCTGAGGGTAGTACATACAACGGGATTTTTTTTTAACACATTTTTTTGTGTGTATTTCGTGTATACTCAATGCAGGCAGGCGAAGGTGCAGGCCATAGGCAGGCAGTGCCACCATGCCCCTGGCGGTGAGTAGCACAACTATTTAACCCGTGTAATGGGGCTGTGCCGATGCGGTAGGAATTTATTTTAGCGCCATCTCTCGGTAAGTAGCATTTTCCGAGATACTTATTAACCGGAAGTGGAGTGTATATCACTCCTTATTATGTATTCCAAGTAATGGCAATTGGCAACATTAAATTTAAAAAGTAAACAAACCAAAATGCAGCGTTGCCAATGTGTGGGGAATTCCCCAAACTGCGGGGAATCCCGAAGTGATTGGGGAATTTGTGGGGAGAGGCACTGTGCGGGGAATATGCGGGGAATTTAGCATTTGACCAATTCAACAAAACTTTCAACCAAAACATCCATTGATCAAATATAAAATACGGCCTATAATTATTTTAATTTTAAAAAAGGCTCAAACTTATCTTTAGTGAAGTGACTATTTACCTTATTCGTTTAAATTACTGAATAATAGCGAATTACAAAAGTAAAAAATTTTTAAGTAAGAAAAGTTTTATTATTTTTTCTTTTTTTGGTTTTGCTGGTATTAAGCCTGAACATAAAATAAAACCGATGGAGGATTATAATATACTTACCGGATGATTTTTTTTAAAGTGACAATGCGATTTTTTAAGTGTTTGTCGTTTGTCATAAATAAATGGTTGATTTTTTTATTTTATTCGTAAATAGTTCACTATCTCATTGTGTGGGGATTTTGTGGGGAATCAGGATATTTTTCTCCCCAAATTTGGGGAATTTGACCAGTGATCTTGGGGAATCTGGTAAATAGCCATTGGCAACACTGCCAAAATGGCAGAAGTCAATTTGACTTTTTGACTGTCGGCTTTTACGAAAACAGCTGATTTTAATTTGAACTTCTATGTATCTTTTTTATAATTTATATTTTCTATTTACCCGCAAAGATTTAGTAAATGTTTCTATAATCATTTTTCATTAATTAATAGTGGCGTAATTTTATATCTTGCACCTTTGTGTTGAACTAATCACTTGAACTTTTGATCGGTCATTGTACTTTTTTCTCTCGCTTCTCGCTTGACAACCACACAATGAATGAGAATGACAACACGAATTAGTTCGCGTCTTTCATTCATCTTTACAACGCGTCTGTTTAGAATTTAATTACTTATTATTACATGGAAAACTTCCACAATTACATCGGCAAATAAGATAAAAAGTGTTTAGTGTTGCAAGAACTGGAGCAAACTATACTTGTGGATGACTGAAGTGAGAATTTTCAACAAAATACTGTAAGAAATATTTGTGGTAAGTTTGTGTCATTTTTCAGTAAGTAGGTACTACATTATTTATCGTTTCTTAATTATACAATTGTTTAAATGAATTATTAGTTAGTGCGCTCTCGACAATAACTAACAAACAGTGTTGTTAACCTTGCTTTTGTTTAGTTTAAGGAATTAAATGAATGTCTCATCTAAGTACATACATCTAAGGATAACTAGGTATAAAATAGAGAATTCTTTGGTAAATATGCCCTGAAAAGTGGTGTTGAAATTGAAGGATTGAAACAAATTTAGTTACGGAACAAGGGGCAAATTGTGGTGCCCCTAAAACGACCCACCGTCCAGGTTATTTTATAATGAAAAGGCACCGCATGCAGACTTCTATCCAGTATCTTTATTTGGTACCTAAATTTCCAAACTGCTAGGACCTGATATAAAACCTTTGTTTAGTGAGTTGTTGCTTTTTTACTCTGAAAGCCAAGTTTTTTTGTTTGCATATTATTCTATTATACTTATAATCCTTCAATTTCACCACTGCTTTAAGGGCATTTTGTCTAATAATTCTTAATTTGTATCCAAAAGGTAAATTTATGTTTTCTTTGCATCAAAAGATACCTTATTGTAGAATTATAAAAAAAAATGTCTTTTAAGCAGTGGTAAAGTTAAAGGATCTTTGAACATAATAGAATAAAGAGTCTTTTTTTCCACTACAAGATATGGTTTTATCCAGTCTAATTATCAACCAGTTAGATAAATATGTAGAAGATTAATGGATCATTTTAAGGGCTCAACTTAATAGTTTCAATAGCTTTTTGAATCTAATAATAGATTTTTATGACTTTGGGTGTTTGCATAGTCAAAAAAAAAAAAATTCTCTACTCAATATAGGATACAATATACTGATTGAAAGTCAATTAGGCTACATCTAATCTAATTGCTATTGATACCTTATTTGGTAAAGTATCCTGCACTGTGAGAGGCGAGGTCGTTCAGTGTGCCTACCAATTGGCTCAGGCAAACACATGTTTGCCTTGCCTTATGACAATGGGCGCCTGGAGACGGCCACAAATGAGCCCTCCTCTGTCAAATATAAGTCATATAATAACTTATTGAATTTGCAGCCAACCAAACATCTCCTCAGGGTGTTCTTGTGGTAAGTAGGTAAAAAAAAGAGGTTCAATTTTTATTTAGTTAATAACGGTTTGGCCATAGTATAATAAATAGTACTACATACAGTACGGGCACTCCCTGCCTCTCTCAGCAAGTGCCGGCCAACCGCACTCGGTTACCTCTCAGTCATCTCTGGAGCACAAAGGTTTTCATTTAGATTTCACATTCATATGTCTGAGCTGTTAGATGGGTGCCCCTGAAGCACCTCACCTATCACAGTATAGGAAACTTACTAAATATAAAGTATCTCTTCTTATTGTAAGTAATTGACTTACAAAAAGAGATACCTTGGTCTTGGTATCCTGTATTGAATAAATCATTTTTCATTTTCATTAAATTGTTCAAACAAAAGTTGCTGCCTTGGCCTAAAAAAGCAATCAAGAATATTTAAAAAAAACTGCTGTAGTGTAGACAGGTTAACGACCTCTATTGTGCTATAATTATTATTTTAGTTTTTGTTACGAACAAAGTGATTCATTACGTTTGATACCTACCTACTTTGTTTTCATTTTCCTTAATTATTATAATTTTATATTAGTTTTGACGCTTTTTCTTCTTTATTAACAAAAACCCAAATAAAAACTAATATATAGTCAACAAGTCGACCCGTCGAACTACGTACGCCTTACCTATTACCGTTTCGTCCATGTATTATACATGTATATATAAACCTTCCTATTGAATCACTCTATATGATTAGCAATTTAACACATTAATTATTTTTTTATATCTGTGTATATAGTTTGATAAGATATCTAAGTCTCCAAGGCCTATTATGTTTGATTCTGTCTGCTGTTATTTATATTTTTAGGATTCTGTTATTTTATCCGTGTTAAAAAAAGAACCTCTGTATATCTGTGTGTTACGCTTTCAAGCCTAAACTAGTGAACCAATTGGTCGGTCGGATAGGTAGCATAAAACCACTAGAGGGACATAGGACACTTTATTATCCCGAAATTCTCACAGGAACGAGAAATTTAGATCCTGCCTTTTAAAGTTTAACCGTCTTATTCATAAAGATACAGTAGATTTTAAGTAGCCTTACTGGAGGTCTACTTCTCTGGTTCGTTGTATGGTAAATACGTGACATCCAGTCTAAATTGACATACATCAAATAACTAAAATGCTCTTTTACTTTTTATGAATAAGAGGGTAAATGGTTAAGCGTTTAAAGTTTTGCATGTTTTAATGATTACGAATTTAGTATTATATTACTAATACTTTTATTTTTAATTGTACACCTATTTTTATCATTTATTTAGTTAAATGTTAATATAAAAATTAAAATGCATTTGTCTCAATCACGAAACGCTACCGCGTATGCGCCTGCTAATTCTCTGGCAATCGAAGTTTGCGGCACCTACAAGACAGGATTTCACCTAGTGTAGGGTCGCTGGTAAACAATTGTACGCTCACAGTTAGAACTACCCTTTTTTTTATTGTTTTTCTAAAATTAATTGTTGTAAGATTAATTATTAGTAGTGTACCTATGTAAAGCTAATTTTGTTAACGAAATATACATTTTCATTTTCATTTTCATTTTGTTTAAACAGTAAGAAAATATGAAAAAGTCACCTTTTCACGCGGATTAAGTCGTGGGCACAGCTAGTCTTACTAATATCAATACATAGTATAAAACAAGCTAAACAACGCTTCCCGCGTCTGTTCCTATGTATGGTTGGTTATATCTTTAAAACTATGCAACGGATTTTGATGCGGTTTTTTTTAAAGATAGAGTGGTTTAAGAGGAAGGTTTGATGTATAATACATGCACAACATAGTTATAGGTTAGGTGGTACGAAGTTCGCCGTTTCAGGTAGTAATATTATTTAACACGATAATTTGGAAATGTTTGATATTCTTTCACGTAAAACTTACTGAATGCATTTTAATGAAACTTTACAATAATGTAGCTTATACATCAAAATAACACATATGCTACAATTTATAAAGATACTAGCTGTGCCCGGTTTATTAGGGAAGATAAATAGTCTTTTGTTAATCTAGGGTGTCAGCTAACTCCGTGACAAATTTTATTAAAATCTCTCCAGCCGATTAGACGTGTAGAAGTTAAAAACATACACACTCATAAACTTTCGCATTTATAATATTAGTGTGAAATGAAAATGAAATGAAATGAAATATTTTCTTTTTTTACAAAAAAGGAACCCGCCTTCAATAAACTGACACATACATCGAGTACATCTCTATTTCGAAGTCGGTTAAAATAGGTACTTAAACCTTCTCCTAAATGTAACAAATACTTATCTGAAAACCGCATCAAAATCGGTTCAGCCAAACGCGAGATAATCGCGGACAAACAAACATACATACATACCGGTCAAACTGATTTCCTACTTTTTTGAAGTCGGTTAAAAACAATGGAATTTTAAAACTTGGTACGTGTTTTTTAAAGATTTTATCATACAGAACCCGGTCCTACTCGGTTATTCCTAGTAGTTGGGGACGTTGCCAGTAGCGACAACAATAGATACATACATACATACATGTCAAACTGATAACCTCATTTTTTGAAGTCGGTTAAAAACGCGTGATAAGTTACTCGAAATACTGATCCTACGCAGCATGTAGTAAATTTATAAAATTGTTTGTACAAATATTTGTGATTGTGATAAGTGAAGTGATAAAAAACAAGCGCTAAGGTAAACGTACTTATTAAAATGATTGTCATCTTGTATCTAAGTGAATTTAATTTTTTAGGTATTTGGCAGGTTTTTTGTAGGTGTTTGGTGGTAGGGTAGCCTGAGGCCGCATTTAGGATCACGCGGGGCGTTGCGCGGGCCGTCGTGCGGGGCGTGCTGCGATTATATCAAACGTATAGCAATGTATAAGACCGTTTACGGAGACGCGTTGGCGGGCACCGTTCAACGCTTCAAGAACAAAACATAGGGCTATGTTCGATATCGTTTAAGAAAACGCGTCGGCCCCCGCCGCGGTGCCCGCAGCGCGCTTGATCCTGAAGCGTTGTACGACGCGGCATTGACTGTGCCAACGCGTCTCCGTAAACGGTATCATACATGGCTATACGTTTCATTTAATCGCAGCCCGCCCCGCGCAACGTCCCGCGTGCCTCTAAATGCGGCCTAACCAGCGCATAAAGGCGCAAATAACAAAATCACCAGTATCACCAAAATCAAAATCACCAGGTATCAGTTGGATCACTGTACAGGACAGTTTGTTTGTTGTCCGCTGCTTCGTTTTGTTCATATTTTTTGTGCATAAAGAGTTTGGCCGAAGAAGAAAATACGAGAAACTTGTGATTGGTGATAAAGTGAAGCCATTTATAAATATAGTGGAGAGTTATAATTCCAGAATAAGGAATAAAGAAGGAATTTAAGAATCGAAACAAATTGGAATAGTGACCGTTTGATTTTAAAATTTTTGGATGCGTCCTCGGTCATTGACAGTTTGCGGACGGCACATGCGGTGAGAGACAGAGTTGAAGCGAGTCGAGAAGGAGACGGAATTCCGAGCCGCGGCGCTTGCGCATTTCGGACTGCGACGATTCGTGGACTACAGCAGCGTTGTGCCGCGTTCGGCGCGACGGTTAGAGCGAGTCAGTGCTAGTCGCTCGTTCGGGGTCCCTGCTATCTTGGCTCCGTTACCCCGCTACCTCATTCCTCCAGCACTCTGTGCCCGCGCTGCGTGCACCCTGCCCCGTGCTGCCAGCTCTCTGCGCCGCGCCTGTTGTCGCTGTTTTTGTTTATATATTTTGCTATGCTTCTGCTTCTTTGCTTCGCTTCGATTTACGGCTAAACTTTGGGACTATAATTTACACTTTTTACTTATTGCTCATTTTTGGCTTAATATTTTTTTACGCTTTTTTTTTTATTTACTTATTACCTATTGCTTTTGACATGCATGCATTATTGTTTTAATTCATTTAATATTTGTGACATTGTATAAGAATAGGTTTTACTTTTGAGTGACATTTTAACTCAATCATATGTTCGTTACGTTTGTAGCATGTTCTTTTGTTTTTTTTTTTTTTTTTGACGATGCGTGTGCAGATATAGTTTGTGTAAGTACTTAGGCCGTGATGAGTAATCGCGAAAGAGCTGCTTGTCCTCATTGCCCGCAGTCCAGTCGAAGTTTTATTGTGCCCCGGGGTTTAAATGTGCATATTAGTCGTGTTCACGGGCACGCTTATTCTCAGCCGGTCTCTTCCGGAGGTGGCGATGGTCCTGATGCTAATCCAGGTGTTTCGGGTGCAGTATCAGATGCTCGCTGTTTGCTGGGTGGGATTGCGGCTTTGAAGGGGGGTGTCCGAGTCCTCCGTCATATTCCTAAGGGTGCTCGCTGTGTAGCGGCAGGCGAACTTACAAAAATAATAGAGAAGTGTCTTTTGAGCAATGAAACGCAGGACTGGTGTCAATTGTTGTCTTTTGCTTTTGGAGCTCTTAGAGTGCCCGATCAGAACGATCGGCGCTCTTTGACGACTAAGGTAAAGGAGAATGTGTCGAGTTTGAACATTGACTTTGCTCGTTCAGACACAGCTACAACAAGGGTAGGTCAATTTAAAAACTCTTCTGCCCACCTGATTGAGCGGAAAGTTCATGATGGTGACATTAGAGGCGCGGTTAGGCTTTTGTTGTCGGATGCTTCTTTTGCTCCTCGTGATGACACTACTTCCGATGCTTTGAGAGCTAAGCACCCATCCCCGTCGCGTCCACTAAACCTGCCTGCGGAACCAAATCTCGACAGTGAATATCTAGCTTTTTCGATATCGGATGTGGAACGTGCCCTTGGGTCGTTCTATAATGGCTCGGCGGCGGGTTTGGACGGTTTGCGCCCTGAACATTTAAAGGAGTTAACCTCTCAATCAGCAGGAGATAATGGCTATCGTTTGTTGGAGGCCCTGACTAAATTATGTAACTTCTTGATGAAGGGGTTGCTTAACCGGGAGGTTTGTCCTTACCTATATGGGGCATCTCTGTGTGCGTTGGCCAAGAAGGATGGTGGCATTAGGCCTATTGCTGTAGGCAGCGTGTTGAGAAGATTGGTTGCTAAGTTAGGTTGTCAAAGTGTTCGGCAACAGATGTCTTCATATCTGCGGCCTCATCAGCTCGGGTTTGGGACCGCGCTCGGCTGCGAGGCAGCCATACACGCCACGCGGGCATTTGCATTTTCTCGGGAGGGGGAAGACGTTATAATCGTAAAGTTGGACGTTAAAAACGCATTTAACAGTGTGGAAAGGGATGTAATTCTGTCTGAGGTAAAGGAGTTACTGCCAGGTTTATATCCCTTTTTATACCAATGTTACAGTGCGGGAACCAACTTATTTTATGGTTTAACGTCTATTTCTTCTGAGACGGGTGTGCAGCAGGGCGATCCTTTGGGGCCTCTGATATTCAGCCTAGCAATACAGAAGATTATCACGCGAGTAAAGTCGCCACTTAATGTCTGGTATTTGGACGACGGGACAATTGGGGGGTCTCCGGGGTCAGTCCTTAGTGATTTGGAACATATTATTAGGGATTTCAAGGAAATTGGGCTTGAGTTGAACGCCGATAAGTGTGAGATTTTTTCCTGTGGAGATTCACCCACTTCTAATATCACTTTGGACAGATTTCGGGGACTGATCCCTGGTTTTAAACAAATAGATAGGACTAACTTTACTCTCCTAGGCTCTCCTATCTACCCAGCGGCTGTTCCGGCTTCTATTGAGCTTAAGAGACAGGCGCTGTTGTCGGCACGTGCGCTGATGAATGATTTATCGGCGCATGTTGCTTTGGTGTTGCTTCGAAGCTGTTTTGCAATGCCAAAGATGACATACTTTCTGCGGACGTCTCCAGTGTGGATGTTCAAAGATGAAGTTTTGCGTTGGGATAAGACTTTGAGGGAGATTCTCGAAGAAACCCTTAACGTAAAACTGGAGCCGGAACAGTGGACGCAGGCTTCGTTGCCAGTGCGACACGGCGGTCTTGGCGTGCGCAGCGTTCGGGATCTCCACTTAGCAGCCTTTTTGGCGTCGTCGCATGGGGTTATGGAATTGGTCGCTCAAATTCTTTCATTTAATGGCGATCAGTTGCATTTGCCCTTTGCTTCCGATGCCGTTTTAGAGTGGTCTGCTCTGAGTCCCGGCCTGTGTACCTGTAGGGGGTCTGGGTTCTCACACCACGAAAACACGGTATTGTTCAGTTCAACAATTTATTTTGTTTATAAGCACAAACAACAGTTCGGTAAAACACTTATAAGTCCGAAATATACTTATAATAAAATAACACGTGAATTTTAAGGAAACGAAGGGCGTATGGATTCGCCTACCGATACTCGCAGACTGCCCCACCCTGTTCGGGTTCACAAGAATGCACACATGACAAAATTAAATAGACGTAATGTTTTAATCATACAGGTAAGGCGCTTGCCGATTTAATTAAGTAGCGTTATACCTAGAAAAGTTAACAATGGGCGGGTAAGATGCAACAAATTAGAAAAATAATAAAACTGAACTAAAAACTAAAACATAAGTACCTATGAAATGAGCGCGTCGCTAACACTCCCCACCCTAGTGCGAAACTAGCACTCAGTCCCAAACGTAACAGGAGCGATGCGCGCCGCCGAACGACTCAAGGTGCCGCCGCTGGTCTTCACTTGTACCACACGCACTCTCCCATCTTTGCCAGGGAATACTTTTTCGATGACTCCTCGTGGCCATACGTTTCGGGGAGATGCTGGATCGACGATGAGAACAAAATCACCAACTTTTAAGGTTCTCTGCTCGATATTCCATTTCGATCTGGGAATGAGTTCGGGAAGATATTCTTTCAGCCACCGCTGCCAAAACATATCGGCTAGTCTTTGAGATTTCCTCCATTGTTTCCTTAGGTAGAGGTCCGAATCGTCAAACATTCCTGGTACCGGAAGGTTCGACGATGATCCCAAAAGAAAATGATTTGGCGTAAGCGACTCTGAACTTCCAGGTTCGACTGAAACGTGGGTCAAAGGTCGGCCGTTGACTATACTTTCTACTTCTGCCAACAAAGTTATCAGTGTCTCATCCCTGGGAGCTCTTTCATTAAGGATAACTTTGAGAGAGGTCTTTACACTTCGAATGAGTCGCTCCCACGCCCCACCCCAGTGTGGGCTGGCGGGTGGTATGAAGGTCCACTGTGTACCGTTGTTAGAGGCTTCAGTTTGTAACGCTTGATGGTCTAAGTCTTGAATAGACTTGCGCAGTTCCGTGTCAGCGCCACGCAGGTTCGTGCCGTTGTCCGAGTAAAAGTTCCTCGCCCAACCGCGTCGGGCTGCCATTCGACGGATTGCCATGATAAGTGAGTCGGTTGTAAGCGAATAAACAATTTCAATGTGAATCGCTCTTATAGTTAGGCAAGTGAATAATACACCATACCTTTTTTCACGTCTTCTCCCCACTACCACTTCCATCGGTCCAAAAAGGTCAATCCCGCAAAATGAAAACGGCCTTGTGTGGTGCGCCATGCGCGCTTGGGGTAAGTCACCCATTCTGGGCACTAAAGGTATGGCTTTTCTGATTCTACATAGAAAACACTTGGACACAACAGACTTTACTGTAGGTCGCATATTAATTACCCAATATTTCTGTTTCAGGTTGTTGATGATCATCTCCTGGTTCCCGTGGGCTGCCTTCACATGATAATGTCTTATCAAGAGTCGAGTCGCTGTGTGTCGCCCATCAAGTATTACAGGTCTTTTTACATCCACAGGTACGTCCCGAGCAGCATCGATGCGGCCGCCGACTCGTAGAAGGCCGTGGTCATCAAGGTAAGGTGACAAAGTTCGAAGTCTACTGTCTCGTTGTATTGGCTTGCCACTTAGTAACAGTTGTACCTCCTCGCTGAATGTATCTGCTTGTGTCTGTTTCAGGATCAGACGCTCTGCGTGCTCTAGTACTGTGCAGTCATCGAGTGGGGTAAGTTTTCTACATCTGCTAATGAATTTCAGGACAGCTGCAGTAGACCTCAAGAGCCTCAGCCAGGATGAGAACCTCTCCGAGTCAGGAACAGGTAAGTTCAATGTGCTTTTATTTTCCACTAATCCAGAAAATTCTTTGTTTTCTTTTACAGGTGCTGTTGAGTCTTGAGGCCAATCTTCTTCAGGTAAGTATAAAAAATGCGGGCCTCTGAACCACTCGTTTAAAAATAAATTATAATCGAAATCGTCTCTAGTCGCTATATCTGCTACATTTAATTTTGTGGGTACGTATCTCCAATCTGACACATTCGTGATATCGTCAATTTCTCCCAACCTGTTGGCTTCGAACGTCTTGTAAGTGCGGGTGCTGTTGCGCAACCAATGTAGCACCGTAGTTGAATCGCACCAAAATACGCAGCGCTCGGGCTGTAGCTTGTGCTCCGTTGTGATCGTGCGAGCGAGCCGAGCGGCTAACACGGTCGCTTGTAACTCTAAACGCGGCACGGTTAGCTGCTTCACTGGAGCCACCTTACATTTGCTAGCGATAAATCTGACGTATATTTTATTGTTATATGACCAACGCCAAAACGCTACAGCGCTCATTGCTTTCAACGATGCATCGCTAAAAATATGCAATTGTAAATTTCGATATTGCGATAATTGAGACACATTGTTTCTATTCAGTACATCCGTAGAAAATAGATCGGGATGCGTAGCAGTTGTCGTAGCGGCGTAGCAAGGCGCGTAGTCGCCTTGCATTCCCTGCGTAGCCGACGATGATTCATCCTGGGTTCCGATTGTTGCGTAATCAGACAGGTAGCAGCGAGGTATGCGAATTTTATCTATTTTTTGCAGCAATTCTAGCCACTCATTCCATTTTTGATAGATTTCATCTGTTATGGTATCGTCCCAACCAATATTCAAACGCCATGTGTCCTGTAATATAATTTTACCCTTAATTGTAAAGGGTGACAGGAATCCAAATACATCAAATATTGACATTATGACGCGAAGCATAAGTCGTTTTGTAGGCCTCTGCTTGCCTTGAATAATTTCTTGCGGAATTCTTTTAAATGAAACGTCGAATGCGAGCTCGTCGGTGTCGGGGTACCAAATGAGACCGAGCGTGCGCTCGCCGTCGCACTGCTGATCGACTTTGAAACTTACGGCGTTATTACCTAAAGTATCTTTTGGTATACTTTCTAAAACTGTTTTACTATTGCTCGTCCAGTTACGCATATGGAGGCCGCCTGCCTTATGTATTTCCGTAATTTTTCTAACCATTTCTATGGCTGTAGACTCATCTTGTAAACTCTGTATGTAGTCATCCATGTAATGCGAATTAAGAATCGCATCAACAGCTGATGGCATCGATGACTCGAACCGTAGTGCATTTTTATTTTTAATAAATTGCGCGACATAGGGTGAGCATTTAGCACCAAAAATGAGTGAGGTCATTACGTACTCTTCAACTGGAGCGGAAGGCTTGTCTCTCCACAAAAAACGGAAGGCGTCCTGGTCCTGCGGCAAAACTTTGATTCTGAGGAACATATCCTGAATGTCGCCTGTTACTGCTATGGGGTTTTCTCTAAAGCGCAGCATTATACCTAAAAGTGGCGTAAGTAGATCCGGTCCCTTCAATAAATAATCATTAAGACATAAACCGTTAGTTTTGGCCGCAGCGTCAAAAACTAGGCGTAACTTTTTCTTATTAGGGTTATCTACCCCAAAGTGGGGTAGGTACCAGGTTCGTGGTGAGCAGTGTGTAGTATTAAGTTTTCTAGCAAAATCATTTTCAAGTAAATGACGAATGCGTTCCTTGTACCTTTCAGAATAGCCAGCGTTTGTGGCCATCTTTCTCTCTATACTTTTCAGCCTCTTCAATGTACCGGGAAAGGTGTCCGGCATCGCGCAGTGTGGATCTCTCCAAGGTAAGCCAACATTCCATCGGCCGTCAATAAGTTGTGCTGTTTTTTCTAACTGCTGGGTAGCACACACATCATCAGAATTAAGTCTAGGCTTACCGGTAACTCCCATGGAATCGATGGAGAAGTAGCGACGAACCTCCTCGTGCAGGTCAGCCATGGCATCCTGGTCCGAAGCTGGGTCCGTGTGCAGCAGCAGCGTGCTGTGGAGTTCCCGCGCCGCGGCGCGCACCGCGCCCGGGGCGCGAACGCAACCGTGGACCGACCAACCTAGGGCGGTAAGTGTAGCGGACGGCTCATTTTTACTACCTACTAAAACATTTAACGGTAACAATAAATCATGATTGTCCTGGCCTATCAATATTTCAGGTTTTGAATCCACACTACATAACACTTTTTGAATTGATTTTAAATGTTCGTAATTACAACCATTCACTAAAGACAATTTTTGAAGCGGTAAATTTAATTGTTCAACACTACGAGCCTTGACACTATGAGTCTTATTATCATAACCGCAAAGACTAAAGTCCAAAACTGTTGCGTCGCACACTATCTCGTTATCAGTCCAGGGGCCGCAAACACGCATTGTCTCCCGGCGGCCGCGCAGGCCGGCGCGCCGCGCCAAGTCCGCGCTTATCAAAGTCACTGTCGACCCGTCGTCGAGTAATGCACTTGTTTGTATGAAATCACCGTTACGTGTGATCAATCGCACAGGGACCACTTTTAATAATACTTTTCTAACACATGAATTAAACTGATTCACTGACTCCACTTGTTGACTGCGTGGCTCGGCTTGCGGCGTCTCGGGCTCGGCCTGGGACTCGAGATTGTTTAGCGATATATCGTTGTTATTATGATACCTCTTCGGATAGTGTAGTAAATAGTGATGAGCACGTCCGCAATCATCTATGTTGCATAATGGTGCCGGGCAGGTGTCTTTGTCGTGGGACGATTCTAAACACTTGTAGCATAGTCTTTGTCGCTTAACAAATAACCACCGCATTTTTATTAACGACTTTTTGAATTTCTTACATTCTGGTAAGTTGTGGTTTCCGGTATGACAGTACTTACACTTAGACTTGTCACGCGTGCTAGGCGTGCTCTCTGACTGAACAAGTACTGCGTGTGTTCTGTGGTGACTGTCGTACTGTTTAGACTTTCCATGATAGTCGTTGCTGCGGCTTGTTGATGCCATCAAATGTATGTTTGCAGTAGTCGAAATCTTCACTGCCTCCATATTAAGAAAATCCGACAAAATATCTAAGCGTGCTCTTACCTTTTCTTTTATTAATGGGAAGCTGTAATCTGACCATTTTGAGATGAGAACGGGCGGAAATTTTGACAAAATAATGGACACAATGTTTATTCCGTGCAAGTATTCTTCGCGTCCGACGGCGCGCACTGCCTCGACGAAATTCTGTACTTTTACAGAAAATTGAATGATATCCTTCTGATATTCTTGCGAGATGGGAGAAAGTTTCTTGACGTCTAGTATCAAACGGGATATGATCCAGTCGGGATCTCCAAATCGTAGCTCCAAGGTGGCCATAATCCGGTCAGGCGTTGTAGCACTGATCAATAGAGCTGAGACTGCTTCTTTGGCTGATCCTCGTAGGCACTTTCTCAATCTCCACAGGTTTTCCTTCGGGCTGAAACTGCAAACTTCAGTCGACTCTTCATACGCGCGTTTAAACGGCAACCAGTCGAGCGGGTCACCGTGGAACTCAGGTAAGTCTTTAGGAGTACATACGCGGCTTAGTAGGTGGGTGTTTGCATTGCTGTGTGAAGAGTTAGTACTTAAGTTCTTCACGGCGGTAGCGAGGATCTGAATCGTACTATCGACGGTGCCGACGGCATTTTGAGCCGCTGGCGGCGGCGGCGGCGGCGGCGGCGGCGGCGGCAGGTCACCCGTTTGTTGTCCAAAGCCGGGGGCAACCTGACGCTGTTCCAGATCGTGCTGGCTTCTCTCCAACCAGTTGTCAACCTCGTTATTGGTGCAGTGTTCATCTTTTAGTGGACTGTATTCATCTTCCAGGTGAGCTAGGTCTGCTTCTAGCTCTTTGTCTATGATATTCATCTGAATATCGGCTTTCTTCTTTTCAGACTCCAGTACAAGCTGCTTCTTTCGTGCTTTGAGAGAAGATGAAGACGATATTGATGAACCTCGTGGTATCGGTTTCGATGGCGTCGGTTTGGTAATGGCGGCACAATCCGATGCCGCTCTTCCAACGGGAGTTTTGTTGGCATCCATTCCACTCATGCTTTTAGTCTCGTTTTCAAGTTCACGGCGAAGAGCTGAGCGTGTTTTTACCATTTCGGGAGTGTGAAACATAATAATCCGGCCGAAGACCACTTGTAAGGGGTCTGGGTTCTCACACCACGAAAACACGGGATTGTTCAGTTCAACAATTTATTTTGTTTATAAGCACAAACAACAGTTCGGTAAAACACTTATAAGTCCGAAATATGCTTATAATAAAATAACACGTGAATTTTAAGGAAACGAAGGGCGTATGGATTCGCCTACCGATACTCGCAGACTGCCCCACCCTGTTCGGGTTCACAAGAATGCACATATGACAAAATTAAATAGACGTAATGTTTTAATCATACAGGTAAGGCGCTTGCCGATTTAATTAAGTAGCGTTATACCTAGAAAAGTTAACAATGGGCGGGTAAGATGCAACAAATTAGAAAAATAATAAAACTGAACTAAAAACTAAAACATAAGTACCTATGAAATGAGCGCGTCGCTAACAGTACCCCAGACCAGTCCGAGAAACATTTGCAGCGTAGCTGGGACGAAATCCTTTCCAAGTGTGTGTTGGATAGGTTGATAGAGGCGAGTGTTGGGTCGGATTTGGCGCGGCTGAGGGCATCTTCCAGACCTGAATCAGGCGCGTGGCTTCATGCGCTGCCATCCCCGCAGCTTGGTACCCATTTGGACAACGACTCGCTCAGGATAGCGGTGGCTTTAAGACTGGGTTGTAACGTCTGTGAGCAACACCGTTATTTCTGTGGCGCGGTTGTTGACTCAAAGGGTTACCACGGCTTGAGTTGCCAACGGTGTGTTGGGAGGTTTTCCCGGCATCACGCCCTCAATGATATTATCCGGAGAGCGCTCGTTTCGGCAAATGTTCCGTGTGTGCTGGAGCCTCCCGGGTTGAGTCGCACTGACGGAAAGCGTCCGGACGGGTTAACGTTGGTTCCGTGGGAGAAGGGTCGGTGCTTGCTGTGGGACGCCACATGCGTTAGCACTTTTGCAGCGTCACATTTGCCTCTGACCACCAACTCTGCTGCTTCTGCTGCTGAACATGCGGCTCGAAATAAGCACCGGAAATATAGTGGCCTCGAAAAGAACTATATTTTTGTTCCGGTGGCTTTCGAGACGTCTGGTGTTTTAGGGGCGGAAGCAGCAATTTTTATTAGGAAATTGGGTCGTCGACTTGTGGTCCGCGGGCACGACCGCCGCTCAGGGGCTTTCCTCATGCAGAGGCTTTCCATCGCCGTACAGCGCGGTAACGCGGCTAGTGTGATGGGAGCCTTCGAGGTAGGTGCTCTGGGTGGTGGTCTTTTTTAGGGTAATTTAATTAATTTTATTTGGACGAAGCTAGAGCTGATTTGAAAAAAAAAAAAAAAAAAAAATAACAAAATGATAACAATGTAAACTGGTCTCTTATCTTCTAAGGCACAAGGTTGAAAATCAATCGCGTGACTATTCTTATAGTAGCTAAAATTTTCGTATAGTGGGCGTATTTCTGCAGAGATGAAGGATGATACATCCATACTAATTTTTTTTAAATGTGGAAGTAACTATGTCTGTCTCGCTTTCCTGAAAAAACACATAGGCTACTTTTTATCCCGAAATTCCCACGGGAAAATTGGAAATTTGCGCTTCCCACGGGAAAATTGGAAATTTGCGCTGGCGAAGACTTACCACCCAACTAGTGGCGGCCACTAGTTAATATTTTATTTGTATGTGGAATTTGTAATTTTTATTCACTTTATCTATATATATAAAACTCTTCCGTTACTGACTGACTGACTGACTGACTGACAGACAACGCAGAGCCGAAACTACTGGGCGTACAAAGCTGAAATTTGGCATGTAGGTTCCTTAGGGAGTGTAGGTGAGCACTAAGAAAGGATTTCCCGAAATTCCCACGGGAACGGGAAAAAACGGGATTTTTCTGTTTATGAGAAATCTGCGCGGGAAATACCGCGGGGCAGCCTCTAGTCTTAAAAAAAACACAATTTAAGACCAAAGTTAGACAAAAAAAAAAAAAAAAATCAGCAATTTCATATTGTTTCTTCTTCTTCACAAGAACTCAAAATAAAAATGGCAACGATTCTAGACACTTTTGGTTTGGAGTATGAATTTTAATTAGAGGTCATCGACAGGCTATATGGTCATCGTTCGTTCGTCGTATAAATCAATACATAGTATAAAACAAAGTCGCTTCCCGCGTCTGTCCCTATGTATGCTTATATCGGTATGTTGATGCGGTTTTGTTTTAAAAAAAAAAAAAATCAAAACATCTTTATTCAATATAGGATACAAGATATCACTTATTGAAATTCAATTAGACTACATCTAATCTAATCGCTATTGATACCTTATTTGGTAAAGTATCCTATACTGTGAGAGGCGAGGTAGTTCAGGGTGCCCACCAATTGGCTCAGGTAAACAAATGTTTGCCTTGCCTTACGAAAATAGTCGCCTGGAGAGGCCCCCAAACGAGCCCTTCTCTGTCAAATGATTCTACTATAGGATAGAGTGATTTAAGAGGAAGGTTTATGCGTATAATTCATGCACAACATAGTAAAAGGTAAGGCGGTACGAAGTTCGCCGGGTCGACTAGTTGCAAATAATAATGTCAAGCAAACATTTTAGTTATTATCTTGATAGCGAAACCGAGACAAGAGCAAGAACAACACAGTTTTCTTTAATTAAACAAACAATAACACATGACACATTCTTTACTAAAAATATGTTTAACTAGTCGACCCGGCGAACTTCGTACCGCCTAACCTTTTAGTATTTTGTGCGTGTATTATACTTATAAATCTTCCTCTTAAATCACTCTATGTATTTAAAACACAACCGCATCGAATCCGTTGCGTAGTTTTAAAGATTTAAGCATACATAGGGACAGACGCGGAAAACGACTTCATTTTTATCTATGTATTGATTTAAACTACTCTCTAAATGTATGTATTTCTCAAAACTGTTTTTATGTTTATAATTTTATAATTATAGAAGAGACTTAAGAATAACACAGGCTCTAATTTATAATGATACTAGTGTCACGGCGAACTTCGTTACGCCACAGAATTTAAGATACTACTAAACACTTGGCTCTATAGACTATGTTCTTTTGTCCAGAATGGGCTTATTAAAAATAACAAACAAACAAACCACCAACTGTCAAAATATGTAAACAACGGGGGAAAAAATGCACCTTGGGCTACATTTATCGAGTTTAAGTAAGGATCCCTAATTATTTTGAAAATCTGATATAGCCTATGACACTCGGGGTTAATGTAGCTTCCTACCAGTGAAATATTTTTTTAAATCGGTTCAGTATTTACGGAGCCTATTTGTTACAAACAAACAAACAAATCTTTCCTCTTTATATTGGTATAGATTGTGTTAATTGCTTTGTAAGGCAGGAAGAAGTTTTCCGTGTCAACTATGTAATTCTAAGTTCTAAACAAAGTTAACCGACTTCAAAAAAGGAGGTTATCAGTTTGACCTGTATGAATGTATGTATGTATTGTATGTTTGACTGCGATTATCTCTAGTTTGGCTGAACCGATTGTGATGCGGTTTTCACAACAAAAGTATTTCTTACATTCAGGAGAAGGTTTTAGTACCTATTTTAACCGACTTGTGAAAAGAGAAAGTTCTCATTTTATAATTTACTAGAGACTGCCCTGCGGTTTCACTCGCGCAGATTTCTCATAAAAACAATAATCCAGTTTTATCCCGTTCCCATGGGAATTTCGGGAAATCCTTTCTTAGTGCTCACCTACACTCCCTAAGGAACCTACATGCAAAATTTCAGCCCGCTATGCCCAGTAGTTTCGGCTCTGCGATGTCTGTCAGTCAGTCAGTCAGTAACGGAAGAGTTTTATATATTATATTGATTGAAGGCGGGTCTCTTTTTGTAAAAAAATAGATAATTTTTTCACTAAAAGTTCGATTCCAGAAATACATTTTCCACCTTTTCTATATAATTTTAAACTTTGGCGTTTATCCAAAAACTTCCGAACGCGTCTCAGTTAGATTCTCCAGAATTTTTTGAGTTTTTTAAAGTTTTTTTTGTTTTAGTTTAAACTAGAGGCTGCCCCGCGGTTTTTCCCGCGCAGATTTCTTATAAACACAAAAATCTCGTTTTTTCCCGTTCCCGTGGGAATTTCGGGAAATCCTTTCTTAGTGCTCACCTACAATCCCTTAGGAACCTACATGCAAAATTTCAGCCCGCTACCCCCAGTAGTTTCGGCTCTGCGTTGTCTGTCAGTCAGTCAGTCAGTAACGGAAGAGTTTTATATACAGGGTGTTTCTGACAAGGCGGTAATAAATCAAAGGAAGGATTCTGCTCACCATACCTAACAACTTTCCCAAAGCAACATGGGTCGAAATCTCAAAACGAAAATCAGCCGTCCCGTACATTGACCCGTCAACTGATCGAACCAATGTATGGAATAGCTGTTTTTTTTTTGAGATTTTGACCCATGTTGCTCTGGGAAAGTTCTTAGTTATGGTGAGCAGAATCCCTCCTTTGATTTATTACCGCCTTGTCAGAAACACCCTGTATATAAAACTCTTCCGTTACTGACTGACTGACTGACAGACAACGCAGAGCCGAAACTACTGGGCTGTAGCGGGCTGAAATTTTGCATGTAGGTTTCTGAGGGAGAGCAGGTGAGCACTAAGACAGGATTTCTCGAAATTCCCACGGGAGCGAATAAAAACGGGAATTTTGTGTTTATGAGAAATCTGCGCGGGTAAGACCGCAGGGCAGCCTCTAGTCAATATATATATAAAACTCTTCCGTTACTGACTGACTGACTGACAGACAACGCAGAGCCGAAACTACTGGGCGTAGCGGGCTGAAATTTTGCATGTAGGTTTCTGAGGGAGTGCAGAGTGCAGGTGAGCACTAAGACATGATTTCTCGAAATTCCCATGGAAACGGGAAAAAACTGGATTTTTGTGTTTACGAGTAATTTTAGCGAGTGAAACCGCGGGGCAGCCTCTAGTTTCACATAAATCGGTTCAGTAGTTTTAACGTGAAAGCGAGTTAGACAGAGTTACTTTCGCATTTATAATATTAGTTTGGATAAACTCCAAAGTTGTCAGTTTATGAAAAGGAAAGTAAGTAAAAAGTAAAGTAAAAAATTGTTTATTCAATATAGGATACAAGATATCACTTATTGAAAGTCAATTTAATCTAATTAATATTGATACCTTATTTGTTAAAGTATCCTATACTGCTAGAGGCGAGGTAGTTCAGTCAAAAGTTTTGTAATGATACACCAAATCGAAATGTTATCAGGCCTTGTACCAATGTATAGGCGTGAAACCTTTAAAACGCATATAAACACGTACACATGTACATAAAGACTCATTGTAAGCATGATAACGAGCTATCATGTCATACTGCGTTGTGTAGTGCGTTTGAAAGAGGTGTGGTCTGGTCAGTGCGACCGTGACCACATATTATGATAAAATGTAAAGCCGAGTTCTCATTAGCGAGCAGAAACCGTAACTGTCTCATGCCCTGTAATGTAACCAAAAAACATAGTGTGTATGGTACGTGGTAGAGTAAATTATTTAGTGGAATACTGTTTCACATTTTTGATCTTTAACTTAAAGCTAGAGTTAGCTTAGGGGACTGTTGTGTACGCCCTGCAGTACCGGGCCGAAGAATAGGACTGAGGTATCCCCTGCCTGTCGTAAGAGGCGACTAAGAGGGGACCCCGGGGTCGTTGGGTGCACGAGGCGGGGGCCTCGTGTAGTCATATAACGGCCCCGAGAAGGACGGCGGAACGCGGGTGTCCCGTTTCCGCCGTTGAGCGTTGGGAAAGCTACCACGCTCCGGGAGGACAACCATCATGTCCCTCCGAGGAGAGGCTATACAGCCACGGTTGGGGGGGGTCGCGGAGAATTCCACAGGCTTACCCGTGACCCTCCTGCTATCAGCCGAGAAGGACACCGGCGGGGTTTTAGTGGGTGCGAACCCCACATAACCCTGCGGGCTCCCCCCGGGGCTGCAGGGTACTCATTAGGAGTTTCCCCGCCTAAAAAAAAAAAGGTGACTGTTGTATAGCTTTTAGATTAAAGACTAAAGAAAGCTACTGATTGTTGACAAAAGTGGCCGTTTTTAGCATCAATAGCTTTCTCTGGTCTTTATCCTAAAAGCTATACAACAGAGACTCTAGTCTCTTAAACTTACGATTAAACTTCTATTCTATTATTATTCTAATATTACTCTACTAAGATGGGGTCAAAAATTGCGAGTGTGGTAACTTTGATCGATCATTATAGTATAGCAATAGAATATGAATAGCAAGCTATAGAATAATCTGGGTTTTTTTACCTAAATAGTTAATCCTGTTTTATTAGACGAAATTGGACCGGGCGTAGTGCAACTGTCACTTAATATCAATCAGTATTGACATTTATAATGTCAGTCGAACGTAATCATAACATAATCTTATTAGCAGACTAGCCTTTTTGGTCAATTCCAATCTATTGCGATACTACTGCTATAGTTATAGCAAAATTGATTACGAGACTACCAAATGTGTATATTCTTGCGATTAACGTACTGTTCCTACTCTACTTTTATTCGATAGTTACGTTTTGCGCGATGAGACTGAGGGCCCAGTACTCTAAAAATACTAGGCAGCATTATCTAGTGGAATACTGTTTCACATTTTTGATATTTGTCTTAGTTTAGAAGATATAATTTAAAATGTAAAAACCATTTTTAGTATTTTTATAATATTTTAGTTAGCTCGTTACATTCACTACCATAGTTTCATGCATGCTGTGTATACTATTTTTGGTTGCCAACCTAGATTAAAACAATATTGTATTTTAAGTGCTGATTTGGTTGTTAACAGTAGACCAGACCATTTCAGGAGGTGACAGTAGAGGTCATTACCAAAATTTTACCCAGGTCAAAACCCCTACCACAGTATTATAAATAGTACTACATACAGTGTGGGCACTCCCTGCCTCCCTCAACAAATGCGGCTCCCCCGTGCTCGGTTACCTCTCAGTTACCGCTCATTTTATTCTCTCTTGATTCCGCGCAGCAGCGGTTTCGGCCTTAAGATTTCTCCGTGGAGATGTGCTACCAGCTTAAAACGCAGATATTTCTTTTCTGTTCAACTAACTGAGCCCTTGTTCGCCTCGGTCAATTGACGCGTTAATTAGCTGCGTCCGCGCAGACCAATTGCTACAGATTGGTTTGTTAGTGGTCCCTCAGTTTTGTTGTGATCATTTAACAGACGAACTTATGAACTGACTGTTTTGGTTGTGGTTGGTTGTTTTTTGTGTTATTTTAATTCCCGAATGCTTGAAACTAAGGCCTTATGTCTTATTTGGTTAGAATTTCCGTAACGAATGCTAATTTTTATGCTTTTGGTTCAGTGGAACGAAAAGCATAAAAATTCGCTCAGTAGCGCGACAGAGAAAACTAAGTTATTCTATGCTATTATAGGCATTAAACAGGGTTCTGGTAAGTAGACCTGACCATTTCAGAAGGTGATAGCGGCACACCTCGGACACTATAAAGAAAAAAGCGCGTTGCTTCGCGCACAGCCGCAACTCGTGTACGTGCACGCGTATCATGCTTGTGCGAGTGAGATAAGACGTGCGACGCTGCTTTATTTGTACAGAGCGGTAACTGAGAGGTAACCGAGCGCGGACGCCGCACTTGCTGAGGGAGGCAGGGAGTGTCCACACTGTATGTAGTACTATTTATAATACTGTGGTAGGGGTTTTGACCTGGGTAACATTCTTGGTAATGACCTCTACTGTCACCTCCTGAAATGGTCTGGTCTACTGTTACCCTGTTCATGCAACCTGATAGCATAATACAGCGTTGTCTCTTTCCTAAAGTTTAATACAAAAGAAAAGGAGGCAAATACGCTCGTTACAACGTTACGCATTGCACCAATCACAAGGCAGTTCCATTGTTTATATATTAACTGGTTTCGGGTGAGAGATATGTATTCGTCCTACTTAACGTAATACGTTTTAACCTTGAGCCTTAACTATTGCGTGCACGTAGATTCGCCTGCACCTGCGTAAAATTATTTTGATACAATATAAAATCATTGCGAAAGGCAGTAGAATCATTTGACAGAGGTGAGCTCGTTTGGGGCGTCTCCAGACGACTATTGTCGTTGACAAGGCAAACATCCGTTTGGTGGACGCCCCTGAACAACCTCGCCTCTCGCAGTATAGTATACTTTAATAAATAAGGTATTAATTCACCAATTAGAGTTATTGAATTGTTTGTTTTTTTTTTTTACTTTTTGACTTGATTACTAATCATGGAAGATTGTTTGTTGTCCCAAACAATGAAACATACTTACTTAATTAATTTTTGCAATCTGTACAATAAAAATGCGTGTGTGGTATAGAGATTAAACTATTTATTGTAATTTAATTAAATTTAGCACGTTTCACAGAAAGGGTAGAAAAAAGGGAAGTCAAAGTGTTACCAGTAACAAAATATAAAAGTGACAGAACAGTGTTGCCACTAGAAAGAATATAATATTCTACTAAATATAATATTATTCTTTTGTTTCAGAAAACAAAAAACACGTCAAAATATCAAGAGCAACGAAAACCGATTCAACTTCCGCTAAATGTGCTATAGCACAGGCACGCAACGACATTCCAGAAACAAACAAATGACAGACGCAGCGTTTGCGCGCCAAAACTGACAGCTGGCATGTGCCTGGAGCGGCCATTTTGAATAACAAGATGGCGGCGACGTCGCCGATAGCGGCAATCGCCGAGCCGGACGGAGCTGAGGAGAAGTTGCTGGAACAGAACCAAGTGCTTGTGATGCCGAGGCAGGATGAGGCGTTGCTATCTGCAAAGTCTTCCAAGAAAGGTGAGTACACTGCGGGACAAACTACTTAGAACTCGCGTGGGGTGGTGGGGGAACTCGTTGTCCCGCTCGCACCACCGAAGAGACCTATTTTTAACCGACTTCAAAAAAGGAGGTTATCAGTTTGACCTGTATGTATGTATGTTTGTCCGCGATTATCTCGCGTATGGCTGAACCGGGTTTCAGATTAGTATTTGTTACATTCAGGAGAAGGTTTTAGTGCCCATTTTAACCGACTTAGAAAAAGAGGAAGTTCTCAGTTGATGTATGATGTCAGTTTATTAATTCCTTTTTTGTAAAAAAATAATTATTCCTTTATCTGCTTTCCTTCAAGTATAGTTCGCAGTAGTAGTGTATTTAGTATCATAGACAACTGAAACTCAAGGTTATTCAAAGAGCTATTCTCTGCGTGAGAGTTAAGTGAAAGTTAAGCCAGGTATATAATACGTGTCGCGGAGTTGAACATAACGATCGAAAGATCACCCGTGACCCCCTTGCCAACAGCCGAGATGGACACCGGCGGCGGGGTTTTAGTGGGTGCGAACCCCACATAACCCTTTTTTTTTTTTTTTTAACGAGGGGAAATGCCTACCGCATTTCCCGACGCTCGGGGGAGCGTCGGGGGTATGTGGGGCTCGCACCCACTAAAACCCCTCGGCGGCCGTCTTGGCGCTTTTGGGAAGAACCCCGGGAACCACACATTATAGCGTCCGAAGTATTCCCACGCTCAGCTACTATTAGCTTCATGCTCGGGGAGGGCATATTGTTCCCTCCCCGGCTCGCCTTTGGAGCTGCGGCGGCACAGTGCCACAAGTTGTGCCGCCACCCATCTCAGGGCCGTTTGATGAGTGTGTTGGGCCCCCACCCTTCACACCCACGACCCCAAAGACCCCTTTTAGTCGCTTCTTACGACAGGCAGGGCATACCGTAGACCTATTCTTACGCCCGGACCTACAGGGCTTACCCCACATAACACATTTCGTTAAAAGTTTCCCCGCCTTAAAAAAAAAAGAAGGTATATAATACGTGATTTAATTCTAAGTAATCAAACGATTTAGACCATTTTTACCCCTTTTTTTGTTGTAAGATATCCCAGCAAAACATGCCCTGTCGATCATTGAGGATCTACGCTAGCATTTCCATTAGTTAGGTTTGGAATAATTTCTTTTTTTTGCAAAAACCCTTCAACGAACTGAAAAAAAAAAAAAAAGTATAATTTCTTCAATTCTAGTGAGCGCCGCCCACCGTTAGGTTACCAGTTGAAATAATTTTTTTTTACAAAAAAAGAAACCCGCCTTCAACAAACTGACACATACATAATCTGAGAACTTTATCTTTTTCGAGGTCGGTTAAAATCGGTACTAAAACCTTCTCCTGAATGTAACAAATACATTTCTGAAACACCGCATCAAAATCGGTTCAGCCAAACGCGAGATAATCGCGGACAAACATACATACATACAGGTCAAACTGATAACCTCCTTTTTTGAAGTCGGTTAAAAATACCATAAAAACTATTATTATTATTAAATACTTGGCTGAATGGACTATGTTGCTTTGCCTACCCAGATTGGGTAAGGAACTCGAAAACAAAAAAAAAGTTGAATTAATATTTATTGGAAGGTAGTTTGAAAATTTGTAGATGACCTTTAGTTAATTTTGTAAATATGGTGAAATACAATAAAATATGCAAGGGTAAGTATGTGTTATGTTTTACCTAGTTAGGGTCTTTGAGTTTGATGTGTTTTGTATATTTTTTATATAAGAAGGATTTCTGTAAAAGAAATAGAAATAACCATAATATATAATCAATAAGTAGTAACTAGTTTTCCTTTTTCTTCCAATTAGTAAAGTAAAGTAAAAAAAGTAAAATAATGATTTATTCATTAAAGGATACAAGATATCACTTATTGAAAGTCAATTAGACTAATCTAATTAATATTGATAACTTATTTAGTAAAGTATCCTATACTGCGAGAGGCGAGGTAGTTCAGGGTGCCCACCAAGCGGCTCAGGCAAACAAATGTTGGCCTTGCCTTACGACAAAGGTCGCCTGGAGACACCCCAAAAACGTGACCTCCTCTTGCCAAATGATTCTACGAATTATATAACCTATCTAGGTTAGGTCGTTTTGATCTACACCCGCCTGCCAAGCGTGGCGAATACGACGGACATCCACCACAATATTTTTCCTTGTGGCAATCTGTGGGGGAGACCTTTGTCCAGCAGTGGACGTCTATCGGTTGTAATGTTATCGGTTGTATCTTTTCATTACCTCAACTTCTTCAATATAAATAATAACGAATCACACTCAGATCCGCTAACTAGGAACGAACCTGTATCTAGGGTGTCCGAATCACCAAAAAAAGTCGAACAATACAAGAAGACCGGGAAACAAACATTGATATTCATCATAACAATGTACGCCCCGCTGGGAATCGAACCCGGTGCTCTTGCATCACAGTCGCCATCGCTGCCAACTGAGCCACGGAGGCAGTCAATTGATCAATGTCATGCTTGAATGAACAATGAAAACGAACGATGACGTCCTAACATCAGATGTTGCTTCGATAAACGTATGAATGTAGTAACTGTTTAGTCCATAACTAGCTGACCCGCAAACTCCTTCGGCAATCAATTTACATCAAACTCTTCCGTTACTGACTGACATGACAGACAACGCAGAGCCTAAACTACTGGGCGTAGCGGGCTGAAATGTTGTATGTGTGTTCCTTGGGTAATGTAGGGGAGCACTAAGGAATAATTTCCCGAAATTCCCATGGGAACGGGATTTATGTGTTTATTAGAAATCTGCGCGGGTGAAACCGCGGGGCAGCCTCTAGTACATAGTCAATACATAGTATAAAACAAAGTCGGTTCCCGCGTCTGTCCCTATTTATCCTTAAATCTTTAAAACTATGCAACGGATTTTGATGCGGTTTTTTTAATAGATAGAGTGATTCAAGAGGAAGGTTTATAAGTATAATACATGCAGAACAAACTAATAGATTAGGCGGTACGAAGTTCGCCGGATGGACTAGTTATTTCATGTAGGAAATATTTAACTCTTTATCTAGAGTTTTTTTTTAACTCAATGTTTCCGATCGCGTGGTTGGAATTGAAGTTGTGAAAAAATTAACACACAGGATCTAAATAGGCATGCATGATAGATGAACTAGCTTAGTTTAGCTTAAACTTATATCTAATAATGTTAATTTAGTGTAAATCGCGAATTTGTAAAAAACGGTTGCGTTTTTCTGTGCCTATTTTTCGTATTTTTATGTTTTAATTATAGTATTACTAGTCGACCCGGCAAACTTCGTACCGCCTAACCTATTACTATATTGTAATGTATTATACTTATAAACCTTCCTTTTAAATCACCCTATCTATTAAAAAAAAACCGCATAAAAATCCTTTGCTTAGTTTTAATGATTTAAGCATACATAGGGACAGACGCGCGAAGCGACATTGTTTTATACTAATCATTGATTTAAAAGTCATATAATATACTAGTTTGTGCCCCCTCAACCGGAAAAACTCGAATTTTCTGTTACTGTGTGATTTTTGGGATAAAAAGTACCCTTTGTTAAAGTCTCGTGATTTTTAGCTACCTACGTATTTTCAACCATATTGGTTTAGTAGTTTTGGCGTAAAATCGTTACAGACAGATACTAGAGTTACTAGAGTTACTTTCAGATTTTGATATTTTTAGTACAGATGTGCAGTGTTTTTTAAATAACGCAAATGCTCAGACAACTTAGTGTTTTCAAGCAACAAAAACATCCCTATTAAAAAATAGAAAAACAATTCCCAATTAAAAAAAAAAACAACAAAAATATATTTGTGATGTTAATTAAGTGTAAAAGAATACTGGATTTATTTGGAAAAAATAATGCTGAACCTAAGGATAACGATGGTAACTATAACAATAAGAAATGTTAATGGGTCTGCCTACTCCGCGTCTCCCGGTGCGCGGTCGCCACTCTAGAACTTTGCTACCCTAGCGACCGTTTTTCAAACTGTGTGCCCTGGCCATTGCCACTTAGTTTTGCAATTATTTGGGCTATGTCGGAAACTGTTAGTTCTTCTGCTGATCTCTTCATTTCTGAGTCGATCACGCAGAGAAACTCCGAGCATAGCCCTTTCCTCACGGCTAATGTTTAAGAGTGGCCACTTTTAGCAACAATTAGTAGTACTTAAATAATAATATTAATAAAGCTATTTCAAAATTAGTACATTGGTTGACATTAAATAACCTAATGATTAATATAGATAAAACACATATAATGAACTTTAAAAATAGAACAAACCTTACATATAACATGAATATCCATAACCAAGGCAAAGTAATAAATGAAAAAGAAGTCACAAATTTTTTAGGATTATATATAGACTCACAATTAACATGGAAAACACAGGTAGAACAGGTAAGTACAAAGATTCGGCAATTTTCTTACGCTTTGTACATGCTTGCCAAAATAGTAGATAAAGCAGCAGTTATAACAGCTTACTATGGACACGTAGAATCTGTTTTAAGGTATGGTCTTATATTCTGGGGAAACTCAACAGATATAGAAAATGTGTTCAAAGCACAAAAAAGATGCGTAAGAGCTATAGCGGGTATATCGCAAGACCAAACTTATAAACCCCATTTTATTGAATTGCGAATAATGACTTTAGCGTGTTTATATATATACGAGATATGTGTTTTTGTAAGATCAAATGTTAATATTTTTGAAAACATGAAAAGTGAACGGAGAAAACATTTTTTAAAGGCAGAAACTCGAAAAACAGCTTTATTCTCAAAGAGTATACTGGGTATGGTCCCTAAAATATACAATAGACTTCCAAAAGAAATAAAAGACATTGAAATTATACACAAATTTAAAATAAAACTTAGGTCATTCTTAATAGGTAAATCGTATTACAGTACCAAGGAATATTTGAATGATAAGTTTTAATTATTTATTTGACATTTTACTTAGAATTTTGACATTAAATATATAATATGATTTTCAATTTGATAGAAATTTGTAAATAATGTATAAATTGCATGCCATAAATTTGTAAGAAATTATTTTTTTATGTAAGATAAAGTATTAAGATTTTTGCATGCCCTTTGAGGCCGATTACAGTGTGACTATTTATTTTGACTAAGATCTGATTTTATGTAAAGACCTGTTTTCGCAAAATAAAGTATATTGAATTGAATTGAATTGAAAACAGTCTAAACCTAGATAGATTAGATTATTCAAAAATTTATAAAGATAATAGGGACCAAGATCTAATGAAATAGGGAGTCCTTTTTTGATATTTGATAAAAATCCTTTAGAAGATATGATTTTTTTGCTAGAGTGGCGCCACTGTTCGTGTAAACGACTCTTAAGAGTGCAAAAACCGGCGACACTTGCGCCAACCTCGAAAAATATATTAATTTTTTAAATTGTAAAGTGTTTACTTTTACCAAACAGCCGTGTATTTCTTAGATTTTTATCTTGATACCAACAGTGCCTTAAAAAATCTAGGCAAGCAAAAACCTAATCAGCAAACTTTTTTCAATTCCACTTTACTTTAATCATTTATTTTCGTAACTATAATACAATTATGCATCATAATTTCCCAGAGGATAGTAAAGAATGTATGGAAATTCACGCATGTGAATACGACTAGAGAACAGTAATCAAAACGTCCACTTTTCGAGTGGATGGGATAAAAAAGTACATTGTTCACAGGGTGCAAACAAATTGAAAAAAATAATCTAATAACGATAATATTTTCTCTTCCCTTCACAGTCCAGCTTCCAGCAGAGGAGGTGGGAGCGGGGGTGGGAGGCGGCAGGTTCACGATCGGCCCCGCACCGGAGAGAGACTGGGAGATGGTGCCCCCAGACGGGAAATGGGGCTGGCTTGTACTCGTAGGTAAACAGCGTTATTTTGTTGTGAGATGAAGGCTTACTATATTGTTAACGAGCTTTCCCGGCCTACTTCGTTACGCCATAGAATATAAGATACTACAAAAGACTTGGCTCTATAGACTATGTTCTTAAGACTGTCCAGAATAGCCGAATAAAAAACAAACAACAACAACAAACCACCTGTCAAAATATGTAAACAACGGAAAAAATATTGCACCTTGGGTTATATTATTTGAGTTTAGGTAAGGATCCGTAATTTTTTTGGAAATCTAATATAGCCTATGACACTCGGGGTTAATGTAGCTTCCTACCAGTGAAATAATTTTTCAAATCGGTTCAGTATTTCCGGAGACTATTCGTTACAAACAAACAAATCTTTCCTCTTTATAATATTGGTATAGATGATTCGGTAGCACTTACAGGAGCTAGAGCAGTGGTGTGTTTAATTTAGTTAGTTAAAAGTCCCTGTGTTTGTAAACGAATATATTATACTAGTCGACCCGGCGAACTTCGTAGCGCCTAACCTATTAGTATTTTGTGCATGTATTATACTTATAAACGTTCCTCTTGAACCACTCTATCTATTAAAAAAAAAACTACATCAAAATCCGTTGCGTAGTTGTATAGATTTAAGCATACATAGGGACAGACGCGGGAAGCGACTTTATTTTATACTATGTACAGGCTGCCCCGCGGTTTTTTCCGCGCAGATTTCACAACGCAAAAATTCAATTTTTCCCGTTCCCGTGGGATTTCGGGAAATCCCTTCTTAGTGCTCACCTACACTCCCCAATGAAGCCACGTGCCAATTTTTAGCTTTCTACGCCCAGTAGTTTCGGCTCTGCGTTATCTGTCAGTCAGTAGGTCAGTCAGTCAGTCAGTCAGTAACGGAAGAGTTTTATATATATTGATTGATAGTGTATTTTGTCTGGCTATTGGCGGATTCATTTAAACGGCTGAAAATAGTCAAGTCATAAGTCAAAAATTATTAATTCAGTATAGGATACAATATATCACTTATTGAACCTCAATTAGACTATTTAATCTAATTTGTATTGATTGATACCTTTGGTTAAGTATCCTATACTGCTCTAGGCGAGGTAGTTCAGGGTGCCACCAAGCGGCTCTTGCCTTACGACAATGGTCGCCTGGAGACGCCTCCAAACGAGCCCTCCTCTGTCATATGATTCTACTCCCTTTCGCAATGATTTTACAGCGTAGAGACTCCTATGGTTCTGGCAGAGTCATCAGCGTTGCATCAATGCAACTGCATTGCTTGCAACATAAGCTGAGTCGGGGTCATTTTGCGCCCACAACACTTACGATACTTTTGACAATTTTATTTCGTTATTTGTTCTTTGTGTTTCATTTACCTAGTTGTTACCATAATATTGTGTGTTTTGTGTTCGCAAATAAAGATCTGTCTATGTTTATGTCTAGTAGAGACCGACCGAAGGTTCGGTTTCGGTTTCGGTTTCGGCCAGTTTCGGCCACAAAATCTAGTTTCGGCCAGAGTATCGGTTTCGGCCAAAGATGGCCGAACCTGAAACCGAAACCGAAACTCGATTGTTGTGCATCGCTCGGCTAAACAAGAAAGTCTTCGGCGATACGCGCGCGAAAAATTTATTGTTTTTATTTCATTTTTTTTAATTCTTGGTTTACTTTTTTAGACAGGAAGCTGATGTAGGTCGGCTACACTTACGTGTACTTTAAAATTAAACAGAATTTAACTTAAAAACATTAATATTTTACAAGAACAAGTGAGTTTCGGTTTCGGTTTCGGCCGAAACTGGGGCCAGGGCCGAAAGTTCGTTTTCGGCAAAAAATCGTGTTTCGGTCGGTCTCTAATGTCTAGAGAAGAAAGGGGTAATAAACTCTACTTTGCGAAAGCGGTCTAGATAAATTTCGAAAGTTTGAAGCCCAAGTTCAAACTATACAAGTAGAAACAAATATGCTTCATTGGTTTCAGGAGCGACGGTAGTGAACATCCTGATACCAGGAACGATAAAATCGTTTGGAGTCCTTCTGGTAGAGTTCAATGACGTATTCCACTCGAGTCCAGCGGCCTCGTCCGGCATTGTGGCGCTGTGCTACTTCCTTTACAGCAGTCTTGGTGAGTAACATTTTTATACTAGTACAGTGTCACTAATGAAGTAGTATTGAGAAGAGTAGAAGAGAAGCGGATGATTTTTTACACCATAGAGATAAGAAGGGGAAAGATGATAGGCCATCTGATACGAAACGACACACTCATTACTAATATTATAGAAGGGAAGATTGAAGGAAAGAGACAGCGTGGGCGACCAAGGGGAAGCTGCTTTGAGCAAATAAGGGAGCGAGTCAGTGCAGAGTCGTATCAGATGGTCAAGCAGCTGGCGGGGAACAGGGTAGAATGGAGAAGGCTCCACCGACAAGAGCACAGCTCTTAAGAGAGAGGAAGAAGCTGAAGACAGTGGCGGACTAGGAGGCCGTAACGGATTTGTCTATGGTTTCGTAAGCCCTAGACTGTATTACCAAAGACCAAGAGCTACTTTGAAATACAGAAAAACAGGAAGTGTTACGCCGACCGTGTCCGCCACTGTACAGTGACGCTTTTATCCATGTCGTAGTAAGATTTGATAATTAGTGTTTTTTTGCAAAAAAAAACTGGGGATTTTGCGAAAACCCGGATAATTTGATATACTTAAGCATTACTTTTTTTCAATCATCCTGACGTAAAGCAGTTTTTTTTTGCAGCAAACCTAGTATAATTGAAAACTTTGAAACCTTTCTTAACTCTGATTGGATAGATTATTGCTTGCTGGTAACCTCTTATTCTGATTGGTTCTCTGTAGCGTCAAAGGATATTTAAATGAACCAATCAGAATAAGAGTTTACCAGCAAGCAATAATCTAGCCAATCAGAGTTAAGGAAGGTTTCAAAGTGTTCATTTATACTAATTAAATATGACTACCTATATATTAAATGTACTACACTACACTGATATCCGAAATACAGGATTTATGCCTAGCTCGGAGTCAGTTTTTTATTGGCTTTCTCATTTATGCAATTTAAGAATGTCTCTAATTATATTTGAAATGTAAATTGTTTTATATTTGAATAAATTATTATTATTATTTATACTAGGTTTTTTGCAAAAAAAACCTAATTATCAAATCTTACTACGACATCCATAAGTCCATACAGAGTAAGCAAAAAAAATCTATCATGATTCGTTAGTCTCGCTAAAACTCGAGAACGGCCGGGCCGATTTAGCTGATATTGGTTTTGAAATGTTCCTAGTTTTATTTTTTACATAGAAACTGTTCTGTTTTTGTCGTTTTCATTCTTGTTTACATGTTGTTGTGTTTTTATTAGCCTATTCTGGGCAACCAAGGGAACATACCCCATACAGCCAAGTTTTAAGTGGGTAGAATGCGACCATTGTCGTAAGGCAAGGCAAACATGTTTACCTGACCCAATTGGTGGGCACCCTGAACTACCTCGCCTCTCGCAGTATAGGATACTTTACCAAGTAAGGTATCAATAGCAATTAGATTAGATGTAGTCTAATTGACTTTCAATAAGCGATATCTTGTATCCCGTTTTGAATAAACCATTTTTTACTTTACATTAATAATAAATGGTGTAAACTTATAATCTGAGGCGATACGGAGTTTGCCGGATCAGCAAGTATTTTATGAATATTTTAAATCCCATCTAATGTTTTCATCAATATTTCCAGGGCCCCTCTCTTCAATCCTGTCAGTCAAGTGGTCGTACAAGACTGTCACTCTGATCGGCGGCAGTTTTGCCGCCTTCGGAATGATATTCAGCAGTTGGGCATTTAATATCAGCTATTTATACTTTAGGTGAGTTATTTATTACAAGAACAACAACGTTAATGTTCTTGTTTTTGTGTTTTTTGAGCAATAATGATATCATTCATTCATTCATTCATTCATTCATTCATTCAACCACCAACTGTCAAAATATGTAAACAACGGGTAAAAAATGCATCTTGGGCTTCATTATTCGAGTTTAAGTAAGGATCCCTAATTTTTTTAAAAATCTAATATAGCCTATGTCACTCGGGGTTAGTGTAGCTTCCTACCAGTGAAAGAATTTTTCAAATCGGTTCAGTATTTCCGGAGCCTATTCGTTACAAACAAACAAACAAATCTTTCCTCTTTATAATATTGGTATAGATACAGGGTGTAATCAATCATAGGAGGGAATCATATCAGATCATTATATCTATCAACTTTCCCTAAGAAACATGGTTCGAACGAAATCCTAAAACCAAAAACAGTACATTGACCCCGTCAGCTGATCAAACAAAATGTATGGAGTAGCTTTTTTTTTTTGAGATTTCGACATAGGTTACTTTGGAAGTTAAAGTGCGGTCACGATGCAGGAAGAAATTCGTACAGTCACGGACTAGGAGGCCGTAACAGATTTGTCTATGGTTTCGTCAGCCCTAGTCTGTATTACCAAAAAACAAGAGCTATTTTGCAATACAGAAAAACCGGAAGTGTTACGCCGTTCGTGTCCGCCACTGTACATTAACCCAGTTCTATTTGTCTCTGTCGCACGCGCGTATTTCGTGTTGCTGTCACGCTCACACAGGCTTGCGACCGACCTTGTGCGAGAGTGACGGCAATACGAAATACGAGAGCCGGTTCAATGTAAGAATTTCTTCCTGACCGCAGTATAGGTATAGTGAGCCGAATCTCTCATTAGATTATAATCTCCTCGTATATATTTACCGTGTTATTCATAAAGATACAGTAGGTTTTAAGTAGCTTTACTGGAGGGCTACTTCTCTAGTTTGTTGTATGGTAAATACGTGACAACCAGTCTAAATTGACATGCGTCAAATAACTAAAATGCTCTTTAACTTTTTATGAATAGCAGGTTAAGCCATGGTAAATTTTTCTCGTCGTATATAATGAAAAATGCAACATCGCGGTTTTAAAGTTCCGCTTCGGGTGCTGTTACAACCCTCACACCCCACTTACTCAAATATTTAGATTCTTGACATTCAAAAGCATTAAGAGGAATAGCACAGCTAAAGTAGCGCCACCCGAGAAAAAAAAAATCTTCTAAACTAAGGCAAATATCAAAAATGTGAAACAGTATTCCACTAGATAATGCAGCCTAGTATTTTTAGGGCACTGTTTTATAGCTTTTAGATTAAAGACTAAAGAAATCTACTGATTGTTGACAAAAGTGGCCGTTTTTAGCATCAATAGCTTTCTCTGGTCTTTAACCTAAAAACTATACAACAGTACTCTTAAAATACTAGGCAGCATTATCTAGTGGAATACTGTTTCACATTTTTGATATTTGCCTTAGTTTAGAAGATAATAATTTTTTTCGGAGGTGGCGCTACTTTAGCTGTGCTATGCCTCTTAAAAGACCATTAATTATCTTTTGTTTGACAGTTTCGGCGCCATGGTGGGAACAGGCGCCGGCTTAGCATTCCCTCCAACAGTCTACATAGTGACGTCCTACTTCTCACGAAGGCGCGGGCTAGCGAACGGTATTTGCATGTCGGGCTCCGCACTGGGTTCCATTGTACTGCCGCCCGTGCTGAGGCACCTTTTGGAGGCCTACTCTTACAGGTTAGTTTGATTGACTGATTTACAAAGTAATTTTCTTTTTAATCTTTTATCGTGGCGGAGACTTTCAGGACTAAGTCTTTGCATGATATATGACTCGAATAAATTATATACAGGGTTACTGGTAAGTAGACCCGACCATTTCAGGAGGTGATAGTAGGGGTCATTACCAATCATTTTAGCCCTCAGATACCCAGGTCAAAACCCAACGGTTTTCGAGTTATTCAACTTTTTAGTTTTTTTCATATTATCGTCACCTTGAGAACATTTTTTTTAATTAAATTTAAATTTTTAAGTATTAGGATGTTTCTTTTAATGCTCATCTAATCCATAATAAATTATTTAAATAAAAAATACTTAAATTGATAAAAACATTAAACAATATGAGTTTTATAGCCCTCTCAACTGCAATTTTATTTTTAATTTTAATTAACGTATTTTTTTCAGTGGCATTTTTTTAAGAAATTCGCCTAGGATTTTTATCGGCAGATTATTCAAAAAACATCTACGTCTTCTAAGCTATCCAAAATGCTAGCATAGTTGGGTCAAACATCCATTATCTTCTGAGCAAATCTACACCTAAGGGGTCAGGTCGTAGAATTCGCATTAGAGAAATTTCATTATTTGATTAATAAAAAGTTATAAATCAATTGAAATATCTTGTAAATGAAAAAAAAAGTATTTTCTATTGATGTTCCACATGACCACCTGATTCCTGGCACACACCCTCACTCTTCATCACCAACCAGCTTTCCTCAGAAACAAATAAGTTTTTTTTTTAAGACTGGCTAGATGCCCTTAGGAAGGGTCATTGTGCTACCAGCACGATGGCTGCGCAGCTTACTTCAGTTCTACCCAACACATCCCCTGTGTTCATGAATGGATGGGCCAAAATTATTCCAACAAATTGATCAAAAAAGGCTGTCCCACCCCATGACCAAGAAGCTCGGACTTGACTCCTATTGACTTTTACGTTTCGGGTCACATGCAGAGCCTGGTTTACCTAGAAACCCGCCCCTTAAAGACTAGTTGGGCAGCCGTCGTGCTGGTAGCACATGACCCTCCTATGGGCAACTAGCCAGTCTTCAAAAATATTTTCAATTATTTTCTGAGGAAAGCTGGTTTGTGATGAAGAATGAGGGTGTGTGCCAGGAAACAAGGTGGTCATATGGAACATCAATAGAAAATACTTTTTTTTTCCATTTACAAGATATTTCAATTGATTTATAACTTTTTATTAATCAAATAATGAAATTTCTCTAATCCGAATTCTACGACCTGACCCCTTAGATTTACTCAGAAGATAATGGATGTTTGACCCAACTATGCTAGCATTTTGGATAGCTTAGAAGACGTAGATGTTTTTTGAATAATCTGCCGATAAAAATCCTAGGCGAATTTCTTAAAAAAATGCCACTGAAAAAAATACGTTAATTAAAATTAAAAATAAAATAGCAGTTGAGAGGGCTATAAAACTCATATGGTTTAATGTTTTTATCAATTTAAGTATTTTTTATTTAAATAATTTATTATGGATTAGATGAGCATTAAAAGAAACATCCTAATACTTGAAAATTTAAATTTAATTAAAAAAAAATGTTCTCAAGGTGACTATATTATGAAAAAAACTAAAAAGTTGAATAACTCGAAAACCGTTGGGTTTTGACCTGGGTATCTGAGGGCTAAAATGATTGGTAATGACCCCTACTATCACCTCCTGAAATGGTCGGGTCTACTTACCAGTAACCCTGTATATGTCTTAGTAAGATTTGATAATTAGGTTTTTTGCAAAAAAACTAGGGATTTTGCGAAAACCCGGATAATTTGATGTAAGCATAACTTTTTTTCAATCTAGCAAGCAATAATCTAGCCAATCAGAGTTAAGGCAGGTTTCAAAATTTTCAATTATACTAGGTTTTTTGCAAAAATACTGCTTTACGTCAGGATGATTGAAAAAAAAGTAATTCTTATATCAAAATATCAGGGTTTTCGCAAATCCCTAGTTTTTTTGCAAAAAAAACCTGATTATCAAATCTTACTACGACATATATACAGGTTAAATATATATTTTTTATCCCATCGCTCGAAAAGAGGACCTTTGGTACAGTGGCGGTCTAAGAGGCCGTAACAGATTCGTCTATGGTTTCGTCAGCCCTAGACTGTATTGCCAAAGAACAAGAGCTATTTTGGAAAACAGAAAAACCGGAAGTGTTACGCCGACCTAGACCGCCACAGTACTTAGGTTCTGCTTTTTATTTGTGAATCTCCTCGTCGGATGGAGTAAGAAGCAGAATTAACAACTTGGGTGTAAAGTTCTTCTGCTTTGGGTGCGGTTATTGCAGGCGACTATTGTCGTAAGGCAAGGCAAACATTTGGTTGCCTGAGCCAATTGGTGGGCACCCTGAACTACCTCGCCTCTCACAGTATAGGATACTTTACCAAATAAGGTATCAATATTACTTAGATTAGTCTAATTGACTTTCAATAAGTGATATCTTATATCCTATATACAATGTTGTTGATTATGAAAACGACAAAGACGCATGGAAGTAGTCTAGCTCTGCACGATATTTTCATTATTTCATGTATGTACTTTAAATCTTATTAATTTATGTTCTTTGTATTGTAAATTAAATTGTAATATCACAAAAGAACAAAAAAAGAGAGAGATAAATTGTAAAGTAGAGTTTGTTACCCCTTTCTTCTCTACGCTGTAAAATCATTGCGAAAGGGAGTAGAATCATTTGACAGAGGAGGGCTCGTTTGGGGGCGTCTCCAGGCGACTATTGTCGTAAGGCAAGGCAAACATTTGTTTACCTGGGCCAATTGGTGGGCGCCCTGAACTACCTCGCCTCTCACAGTATAGGATACTTTACCAAATAAGGTATCAATATTAATTGACTTTCAATAAGTGATATCTTGTATCCTATATTGAATAAATAATTTGACTTTGACTTTGTTACAACCCTCTTTTATTTAAGTTTCAAGCCATTATATACTATACACTATACTATACACTTGACTGTTTAATTAATGTTTATATATATATATATATATATATATTCAATACGCATCACACACGTTTTAAAATTTACTGCGCAGTAAGTAGGTATCATAGTTTTACATTTCACAAATTAAAACCATACTTTTCGTTTTCACAACTACACACTGACAAGTCAAATTCTAGCGGTGGCCAATGGAAGAACAGTTGGCTTCAGCTTCAGTTCCTTGGAGCTGAGGTCGTAAGCTGAAATAGCCTCCATTTCACCGAATAACCGACTGACGAAGCGCGTCAGCGAAGGCGCGCAGGGCCCGGCCCGAGTGACGAGTGACCGTTGGCATCTTGCCATCAATGTTTACTTGTTTTATTTTGTCTATGAAACGTCTCTTTGCAAGTTGTATTTTATTTTGTCTTTATTTTATCTTTGTAATTATGTCGGTTTTGGTGAATAAATGTTTATTCTATTCTATTATTTGCGTCTCTCCTTTCTCAGAGGCGCAGTACTAATCCTGGGCGGCCTAATGCTGAACGTTTGGGCGGCGGCGCTGCTGTTCCAGCCGGTCGAGGAGCACCTGGTGCGGAGATACAAGGAGCCAGACGAGGCCGAAGAGGGGGGACAGGTAGGGCATCTTCATTTCAGCCGAAAGAAGTCCACTGCTCGACATAGGCCTCCACCACAGATTTCAATCTTTCACAAAGACAATCTTTGTCCAGCGGGAACATGTGTCCTTTGGAAATATGTATAATGGAAATATATGTGCATATAACTTAATATTTAACACTGGAGGCTGCCCCGCGGTTTTACTCGCGCAGATTTCTCATAAACACAAAAATCCATTTTTTCCCCGTTCCCATGGGAAAAATCCTCAGCTACACTCTAAGGAAGCTACATGCAAAATTTCAGCCCGCTACGCCCAGTAGTTTCGGCTCTGCGTTGTCTGTCAGTCAGTCAGTAACGGAAGAATTTTAAATATATTGATTTTTTCAAAATGATTCGTATTTAAAAAAAAGTTTCCCGTCGCCTATAGGTTTAATCAAATAAACACAAATATTTCAGTAATATAAACACAAACATTGAACAAAAATGTCTTTATTACTATTCAATAGAACAAATTAAAAGCTTAATTTCATAACATAACATGACATAATCTGACGCCTTTTATTCCCCGAAGGGTTAGGCAGAGTCACCAGCTCAAGAGCCGGACCCACGTTTAGCCGAGTTTATGTTTTATTACCAACGTGACGCAGGACGAGCACTCAATTCATAAAAATCCGCTTAATTTCAATATGAAAAATATTTCCAAAAAACATAATATGTTGCTAGATATAGACACACAAACTTTGCCATAATCGTGGCGATTGGCAGGCGGTTTGGCGATCGCAGTGTAGCTCTTCAATTGTCTTTCCACGAAGGTGACTGCTACCCGTCCATCGAAAGTTACTCGCCTTTTATGACACGATATACTGGGTGTTTCTAGCAAGGCGGTAATAAGTCAAAGGAGACATTCAGCCCACCATACCTAACAACTTACCTAAAGCAACAAAGGTCGACAGGTCTAAAATAAAAAGTGTTCCATACATTGGTTCGATCAGCTAACGGGGTCAATGTACGGAACAGCTGATTTTAGTTTTAGATTTAAGAAAAGACATAGACAAAAAAATTAGAGATTTCGACCTAAATTACTTAGGGAAAGTTGTTAGGGTATGCTGTGCGGTCGCGAAGTTGAACATTAAGGTCGAAAGATCTCCCGTGATCCCCTTGGTAACAGCCGAGATAGACACCGGGGGGTTGTAGTGGGTGCGAACCCCACATAACCCTGCGGCTCCCCCCGTTTTCCCTCCTAAAAAAAAGGGTATGCTGTGCAGAATTCCTCGCTTGATATATATTACCGCCTTGTCAGAACACCCTGTATAAATCCGCGCCACTACACATTTACCGTATTATTCATAAAGATAAAGTACATTTTAAGTAGCTTTACTGGAGGTCTTCTTATCTGGTTTGTTGTATGGTAAATACGTGACATCCAGTCTAAATTGACATACGTCAAATAACTAAAGTGCTCTTTAACTTTTTATGAATAACAGGGTTAGTATATTTTTACCCTTCCCTATCCCTTCTCTCCCACCCGTGGGTCTCCCACCCAAATATTGGCAATATTCTGTGTGTCATTCAAAAAATTTTCTTGTCGCACATTGCTGTGTGACAATCGGCCATTTTGTTTTTTTTTTTTTTAGTTTAGATAAAAGTGCAGTTTATTTTATTCGTTAATGAAACAACACAACGCTTTACTATCACACGGAATTCAAAGATAAAGTAAGAGATTTTTTTCTTCTTGCTATCATTGTATTTAATTTTTTTTTTATTGCAAATTTTCTGTTCTTACACTTAAATAAATGTTTGTTTAATAAATTTTGTTGAACTAACACACTTTTAAACTTAACCCAAGTTTAATACCTCAGTGGTTTAGTTTTTGACCGTGACTTTAGAGGTAAGAGTTTAATTCCTGGAAAATGTAAAGTAGAGTTTGTTACCCCTTTCTTCTCTGCGCTGTAAAATCATTGCGAAAGGGAGTAGAATCATTTGACAGAGGAGGGCTCGTTTGGGGGCCTCTCCAGGCGACTATTGTCGCAAGGCAATCCAAACATTTGTTTGCCTGAGCCAATTGGTGGGCACCCTGAACTACCTCGCCTCTCACAGTATAGGATACTTTACCAAATAAGGTATCAATAGCGATTAGATTAGATGTAGTCTAATTGACTTTCAATAAGTGATATCTTGTATCCTGTATTGAATAAAGATTTATTTGATATTTGAATGCTATGATAGACATCGATGTTCGTTTCCCGGGTCTTTGTGTCTTTTTGTGACTGTGTATGTGTTTCAAGCAACCTAGATTACTTATTGTATTGTTTGTCTGTGTAAATTGTATCAATGCTGTATGTATGTCATCGAGTTGATTTTTACTGCATGGTTTTACGAACTTTGAGTTTAATCATAATCTCAGCTGGAATACTTACACTGCTGGACATAGGTCTCCCCCACAGATCGCCACAATGACTGGTCGTGTGCAACCCTCCCATCTTTTCATTCAGTGCACTCACTCAACCTCAACTGAATTTGAAATCTTGACTTTAAGAGTTATAGTCCTTTGCCTACCCACCGCAGGTTTATTAAAAAACTTCGTCTGCTTTGAAAATCGCCAGCTGTTAAGATTTAAAAAATAACTAGAGATACCGAGTGGGCTATATTTATTGAAAAAAAAAAAAGTTTTTTAACCCTAAATCGACTTTATTTTTACACCCGCTACTTAGATTATTGTTAATTTATTAATCAATGAATTAGCAAAATTAATGTCTGTCTTTAATCTGTGTTTTTTTTTGTTTCTAAAGGCTTGTTTTAGATTAGACATGTGCCTTTTTTTTGTTTTTAAATGTTTTGTGTGTAGATGTTGTCGCACATTTAGCGCTTTGGTACTGTCTAAATTAAAACTAAAATGTAGAATAAAATACCGCAAAAAAAATTGTATTTTAGTATTACTTTTGAACTATCTGGCTGCCGGGACAAACATCCACCCGGCCGGATACGGCTTATTAAAAAAGTAAAATACCGGATAGTGGCCGGGTATCCGGTCCATCCCTAGTTTTTATGACCCAGTCAGCTGATAGCACTAATAGAACTTTTTTCATTTTTTTTTTTGGGAATTTAACTCCAAGTTGCTAAAAGAAACTTGCTCGTATAGCGAATTGTCTTTTACACCATGTATATGAACAGTTACACCCTGTATACAAACAGTACCAAAGCGCCTAATTTCAATGACAACTGCCCTCTCACTCGCACACTGAACCCGTCCCTTTCTTGCAGGACGACATACTAATCGAAGAAGACGAAGAAATGGAATCAGATCCCCGAATGAACATGAAGACGATAGAGGAAAACCAGAATGGAGATGCTCAAAACAAGACTGTCACGTCGACGCCATCTAGCGTCCAGTTACGGCAGAATTTATCTAAACGAAAATTGTCATACACTAGACCTATAAATAAATCTACTTACAGCTCGAATTCTATACATTCGGATATAAGGAAACTCGGTTCGACGGAAACTTTTGGGCGAAAATTAAGTTACGCGGGCAATCGTATGTCGAGAAATATTTCTACGTCCAGTTTCGCGTACGTGTCTACGCCCTTTCACGGGTCGACTTTGTCCGCTTTCGAGCGCCCGAACGAATTTGCGTCCCAGTTTTCGCTTAAATCTATAGGCGAGAGCGTGCAAGAGGTAGTTTTTTGCGGCTGTTGTAAGAAGAAGAAAAACGCGGAAAAATCGAAATTTTTCGATATTACTCTACTAAAAGAACCAACCTATTTGATCATCCTTCTCTCCTCAAGCACTGTAGCAATTTCGTACACGAATTTTATTATCCTACTACCCTCACACGCGCAAAATATAGGATTAGACAAGGACAGAGGAGCGCTTTTACTCAGTACGGTCTCGGCGCTCGACTTGGTCGGACGTATCGGCGGCTCCGCGCTAAGCGATTTGAATTTAATACCGAAAACGTTCTATTTCGTTGGCGGGCTGGTTTTTTCTGGCCTGTCACTCGTCTGCATTCCATTTTTGGAATCGTATTTGGCTATTAGCTGCTTTAGCGCGTTTTTTGGTTTAGCTTCCGGTATTAATACGGGTGTAACGACTTTGGTTATGGCGGAGATTTTGGGTGTAGACCGCTTGATGTCTACGTATGGAATAAGTCTTTTTGTGAACGGCGTTTTGCAGCTTATAGGCCCGATAATATGCGGTTATTGGTTCGAGTATTCAAAGAATTTTGTAAGTATGTTTGTTACTTTTGGTTTTATATTTTTGGGTGGGGCGTCTCTATGGATTTTTATGCCGTTAGTCAATAGGAGGAAGGCTAAAGCGGAATTGGAAAAGAATGGAGCGCAGAATGGTTGATTATAAAAAAAATACTGCAGATTGTAATACCCACGATAAGGTTCCAGGTTTAGATGTCTTATTAGAAAGTTTGGGTATATTTATTTGCGGACGTTAGTGAACGATATATCAATTGGGATATGAAGATTTTTTTTTTAATTAGACTATGTCACAGATTGACTATCAATGTAGATGCAGCTTGTGGACCGAGTACGACAGATTATTAAAATCAAAACTTTATTTAGAACTAGCGGACCTAACAGACATTGTTCTGTCAAAAATATTGGGAATATGAACTATATTAAATAGCAATAAAGTTCAAAATGACTGCAAATTTTAGTTAGAAAACGTTTGTATGGGGTAAAGAAAGGGGCTGTTTTTAGGGTTTTCTCGGTTATTATTTGAATTTTTCTCGCAGTAAAAACCATTCTTGGACTTCAACCATTTTTTTTTAAGGGGTTGGTAAAATTTGTCCAGGCGTTGTTGAGTTATGCGCTTACCGACACATTTTGCGATTTTTTTTTAAATTATAGTTTGACGGAAACGTAAAAATGATGGTATAGGATAGGATGGTATACCATCATTTTTACGTATATATAGGTGGACTCAGCGATGCACTGCAACTTCGTCGCTTCGTAAAGTCCGCTACTTGCTACTAGATGGCGCCTTTATAAGTCTATATTGATAGTTGGTCTATGACTAATAATATGTATAGGACGCCTTATGCCTAGTTATTGGCTAGTATTTTGTTTGTAAATCCTTACAAAAAAAATTTTGTGGATATATTTTTTATACAAATAATATTGTAATATTAATAACGTAGAGTTACCCTTTGAGGCTTCCATTTACATTTATATAAATTATATACATTACATAGGCCCAGTGCGAAACTGGCGAGGTACGGCGAAAACACTGAGAGGACAACGAAAACTGGTCTATAACTCCTATGGCACAGGGTTGAGATTCAATCGCGTTTCTTATGGTAGCTTGTGTCGTTTTTGTTTTGTTAGGCCTCATTTACGGAGATGCGGCGCGTTGCTCGGGGCATCGTGCGTGCGCTGACGCGGGCTGTGCCGCGGGCGCTTCGGCGGGCGCCGACGCGTCTATTGGTACGATATCGATCAATTAGTCCTATGTTTTGTTCTTGAAGCTTTGGAACGACGCAGGCACCGCGTTAGTGCACGCGTCTGCGCCCGCATTGACTGTGCCAACGCTTATCCGTAAACGGTCTCATACATTGCTATACGTTTGATTTAATCGCAGCACGCCCCGCACGACGCCCCGCGCAACGCCCCGCGTGCCACTAAATGAGGCCTAATCCTCTCATTTTCTCTGAGATGCCATGATCGACTCGACTCATGAGATGAGTTTTTTTTTAGAAATAATATTTGATTTGTTAAGAAGTAAAATATGAATACAGGGTGTAAAGAAAATTACTTTCTAACTTTGTTTGTGTAAATTTCTCTTTTAGTAAATAATAATTTTCTGAAACCAAAATCAAATCTTATCTTTCCCATCAGTTTAAGTATTTTTTAGTAAAATTGCACAAAATTCTGTTTTCATAACACCCTGTATTTTGCTTTGAATTTATAATCCTGATATCGGATTCCGGATAGCTGAAAAGTCCGGACACCGTATTCCGGATGTCCGAATATAATGTCCAATTTTCGGAGTTTGAAAATAGGTATGTCCGTATTTTTCTGTTGGAATAATATAAATAAAAAAAAATGAATTTAGTTATTTCACAATTAGTTAATTTATAGATATGTAGTGTTTATGTTTTTTTTTAATCTGATTTTGTACAAAATTTTTGTATCTTTTTTAGCCATTTTTTTTTTAATGTACTTATACTTAGCTTTATTTGACATGATCTATGCCAAATCTAATTCTTAATTAGTACAAAATTATTGGTTTGATGAAAATTATTATTGTATTATGTATGATCTACTTAACGCCCAAACACATATACAAATTTAAACTAACAGGTTTATTATCTACTTAAATTCAACTCGACCTCAAAAGTACTTATACTTAAAAATATGTATTTACATAAATATTTTAGTAACTATTTGATTAATATAAAAACCCAGCAAAGAATAATAAATAGTACTACATACAGTATGGGCACTTCCTGCCTCCCTCAGCAAGTGCGGTCCGTGCTCTCGGTTACCTCAGTGTCGCTCAGTACAAATAAAGCAGCGTCGCACGTCTCATCTCACTCACACAAGCATGATACGCGTGCACGTACACGAGTTTCAGCTGTGCGCGAAACAACGCGATTATTTTCTATGAAGTGTCCGAGGTATAGTACGACGTACGACACTAAGACGGGAGGTCTTTATACCCTATTGCTATTTTTTTTATATTGTCTATTTATGACTAATGAATTTGTAAATAGGTCCATATTATGTAATAGGATAATTTAATGTTTTTTTTATTTTTATTATGATTTGTTAATGAAACTTAAAATGATTTTTCTAAAGACACGGTATTAAAATTGTTTTATACTTATCTTATATTTTTTATATAATTTTCTTACAATTTACTTGATATCAATAAATATAACGTATTTTTCTTGTGAAATCCTGTTTTAATTTGCTAGGGACTCTCCGTGGCTACTAGGACATGGTTTTCTCAAAGTAATGTATGGGGTTTTAAATTTCAATTATAACATTACAATTTTGGATTATAAGCAGGAAGTAAGTTTGTGTAATTATCGGCTAAATCAGTTGTGTCATAATTTCTATTGTTGGACATAGGCCTTCGCCACATATCGCCAACGTTATGGGAGTGTTTTGAAATAATCGACTTGGATCGCAGTGTGGCTCTTCAAGTATTTCAACGAAGGACGCTGCTGCCCGTCCTTCAGCTGTTCCCTTAGTCGCCTTTTACGACACCCGTGGAAGGAGTTGAGGGTGGTATTCGTTTTATACTAAGAAAATTTAATTCCGCTCGTATGGCCTCTACTTTTGAAGTAAAAAATCTATATAAAACAAAAATTAAGGAAAAAAATATTTTCATTTATTTGCAGCTTGAACCATTTGCCGAAGAAGATTGCGACATCGAGGAGCTCCAACCAAAGTTCATCCTTACAGCGGACGAACCGAAATCCAACGGCTCACCGAACCACTTCGTCAAATCAGCTAGTGCTGTCCAGGTGTCATCCGTGAAATCCGAGGAACGTGTCCGAAACTCTACACCGGGCGCGTCGAAGTTAAAAACTAATTTACACAGCAATCAGTCTTTAATATTGGAATCCTTACCCGAAGGTAAAACTAGTAGGGTAAACTCTCAAGAGGCGTTCGGTAAAAAGTTAATAGTTCCAAAAACAACCAAACGAAGCCCTTCGACTTCCAGTTTTCAGTACATGTCGACACCGTTTCACGGGTCGACCTTATCAGCATTCGAGAAGCCTAGCGAATTTGCGTCTCAATTCTCGCTCAAATCTGTGCCTGAATCCCTCGCACCTATCACATACTGTTGCGGTGGTAAAAAAAAGAAAAAAGAAGTAAAGGAAAAGGAGCCTTCCAAATATTTTGACGTGAATCTTTTGAGCGATCCAATTTACCTTGTTATTCTTATATCTAATTGTACATGCGCAATTTCTTATACGAATTTTATTATTCTTGTACCATCATACGCTCAGGAGTGCGGTTTTGATAAATCGCTAGGAGCTTACCTCTTGTCTATTATATCTGCGTTAGACCTAGTCGGGCGCATCGGTGGCTCAGCCTTATCAGACGTAGTGCCGACACCTAAACGCTACTTCTTCATATCCGGACTTTTCGTGTCAGGGATATCCTTAGCAGCTATACCTTTAGTGCAGTCTTACTTAGCGATATCCGTTTTCTGTTCGGTTTTCGGCTTAGCGTCCGGAATAAATGTCGGTGTCACAGCACTGGTTATGACAGAGATGTTGGGAACTGAACGGCTGATGTCATCTTATGGGATCAGTTTGTTTATGAATGGTATTTTGCAGTTAATAGGGCCGCCTATCTGTGGCTTCTGGTTCCAGTATACGCATAGTTATAAGTCGTTATTCGTGACTTTGGGCTTTATTTTGGTAGCCGGTGCGGCTTTATGGGGTTTGGTGCCGATTATAAATAGACGAAGAGCTAAAAAAAGCAAGGATTTGATTGAGAGGGCGTACTAGATTGTTATGTGGGGCTTAGTGTTGCTTTACTCAATATACCTAAAACTTTTATATGACTTTTAAAAGGTAGAAGTTCTACCGATTTAGTTGTTTAGTACTTATAAAGTGAAGTCTATTATATCAGAATATAATATAAGTCAGTGTTTTTTTTTATTGCTCGTTTAAGAAGCTTGTAGCCGCTTACGCAGCTTCAAGCCCCTTAATGAAATTTATTCCTATAAAATGGTTAACAATTTTCTAATCTATTTTTTTCTACCTACCTACCTACTACTATGTTCATATTAGGTATTTTCTTTATACTTACAATTATTGAGTGATCCAGCTTTGTTAATTGATAAGGGATTTCTTTAATTTTATAAAATTAATATTGTTAATTGTATTAAATTATAGATTTACTAGAGGCTGTCCCGCGGTTTTTCCCGCGCAGATTTCTCATAAACACAAAATTCCCGTTTTTTCCCGTTCTCGTGGGAAATCCCTTCTTAGTGCTCACCTACACTCCCCAAGGAACCCACGTGCCAATTTTCAGCTTTCTACGCCCAGTAGTTTCGGCTCTGCGTTGTCTGTCAGTCAGTCAGTAACGGAAGAGTTTTATATATATTGATGTAATGAATGAATTAATTAATAAAATTAATGAGTTTATTAATAAAAGAGATCATTTTACGGGTAGATTAAGGAGTAACCAACTAACAATAACGCTTATATTGATGTCAATTTAAACAAGACTTGGTGCCATTTTTTCAAGAAAAAAATAAAAAAAACATGTGAAGTATATTACTTAATTCCTTTGATTTGGATTTGGTGGATTTGATTGAATTGAATAATTAAGGTTGTTAGACATTCAAATCGAAACCTCATTTTAGGGTCCAAATCTCAAAAGAAAAATGTAGCACAGCTGATTTTTGTTTAGAGATTCCAACCTATGTCGCTTTGGGAAAGTAGTTAGGTACAGTGAGCTAAATCTACTATAAATCTATTTCAAAATTATTTCTTCCAATAAATAACGTCACCATATTATCCATTTTATCTATACCAATATTATAAAGAGGAAAGATTTGTTTGTTTGTTTGTTTGTAACGAATAGGCTCCGGAAATACTGAACCGATTTAAAAAAAAATTTCACTGGTAGGAAGCTACATTAACCCCGAGTGTCATAGGCTATATAAGATTTTCAAAAAAATTAGGGATCCTTACCTAAACTCAAATAATGTAACCCAAGGTGCAATATTTTTTCCGTTGTTTACATATTTTTGACAGGTGGTTTGTTGTTGTTGTTTGTTTTTTATTCGGACATTCTGGGCAGTCAAAAGAACATAGTCTATAGAGCCAAGTCTTTTGTAGTATCTTATATTCTATGGCTTAACGAAGTAAGCCGGGAAAGCTCGTTTTATAAATGATGTCTGGCAACCTTGCAAAATTTTGTGAGCTTTAAAACCTCGTTTTACTGTACAGTAGTGGCGGTCTAGGTCGCCGTAACACTTCCGGTTTTTCTGTATTATAAAATAGCTCTTGTTCTTTGGCAATTCAGTCTAGGGCTTACGAAACCATAGACAAATCTGTTACAGCTTCCTAGACCGCCACTGTACCTTATTTTTATTAAAATATATATTCGTTTATTTCATTCTTATTTGAACCTAAGAAAGGTAAAAGTGAGGTTAAAGTACAGAAAAGAAAGAAACTATTCCACATATATTAATCTATTATTATTATTAAAAGGAAATTAACTACGTAGCTTTTTTACTTAAATAAAAATTTCAAAGAGTGCAAATTTTTGAGTGAAATTTCTTATTCCGAACTTCTAGGTATTTAGGGTTTGTACGAATTCCGAACATATCCGGAAATTGCATCCGGCACTTACATCCTTACCGTGTTTTTATAAAGATACAGTACATTTTAAGTAGCTTTACAGGAGGTCTATTATCTGGTTTCTTGTATGGTAAATACGTGACATCCATCCAGTCTAAAATGACATATACGTCAAATAACTAAAATGCTTTTTAACTTTTTATGAATAACACGGTTTATAAAGTTTATAAAGGCCTGATGATGATGATAGTGTATTTCTTGAATTTATAGTTTCTTAAATGCATTTAGATTTTAGACATTTTTTAATGTTTTCATATTAAAATAATTCATAGTGTTATTGCTAATAATTTAACGTTTTTTTTTTTTTCTAATAAGTAATTTTACCTTATTTTATATAAATTAATAGGTAGGTAAGCACTAATTTTATTTATATTTAAGTGCAAAAGAATTTATGAATGTTTTAAAAATAACAATTTTTACCAAATTAGGTGCATTACATAAAGTATTATTATGTAAAAAATAAATTATTTTATTCTGATATTGTATTTTATTTAAACCGACTTCAAAGAAGGAGGTTATCAGTTTTGCCTGTCTGTATGTATGTTTGTCGGCGATTTTCTCGCGTTTGGCTTAACCGATTTTGATGCGGTTTTCAGAGAAGTATTAGTTACATTCAGGAGAAGGTTTTAGTACCTATTTTAACCGACATGAAAAATAAGAAAGTGATCAGTTGACGTATGTGTCAGTTTTTTGAGGCTCCTTTTTTGTAAAACTTAGGCCCAGTACACATATGGCTAGGCGTGGCGAAATAAGAGAGAGAGAATAACCATTTCAACTGCAGAATGACTTTAAAATTAGCGTTTTTTAACAGGGCATTCCGACTATGTTACTAAATCGATAAAAAATAGTTTTTATTAAATATGTGATGTAAAAAAATATATTATAAAAATGCCTATTTGTACATCAGTAGAGTAATAATATATAATATAATAATAATAGCACATCACACTCAGAGCCCCTAACTAGGAAGAACCTGTATCTAGGGTGCCCGAAACACATACAGAGACAAACATCACACCCAGACCGGAAACAAACATCGATATTCATCATATCAATATTCGCCCCGCCCGGGAATCGAACCCGGGTGCACTCGCTTCTCAGTCCACATCACTGCCAACTGAGCTACGGAGCAGTCAATAAGAAATCACTCTTGCTACTTTTTAAAATTAATACTTATACTTACATTACTTAATAAAAAAAAGGCTAAAAAAATAAATCACTTTTAGACAGTCCCACGTGGCTGTTATGAAGTAGCATGTGACCTCAAACGAAAAAGCACTTTTTTATTTATTTATCATATTTATTTTTAAACGCGAACTATACCTACAATAATTTTTATTTAAAATTTTTGGAGTCAATTGGAACTCAAAGTATGGAAGCTATTGTAATTATTGTATTGTAAGCTATTTGTAGATAAGATAAGAGAACAATGGTTTTGGAGTCGATGGGACCAACCCGGAAGATTGGGTGATAGTTAGTTTTTTTTGCAAAAAAATGATAGGGATTTTGCGAAAACCCGGATAATTTGATAATATGATTCCTTTTTTTCAATCATTCTGACAAAAAGTAATTTTTTTTTTGTAAAAAAAACCTAGTAAGTATAATTGAAAAAAATTAAGCCTTCCTTAACTCTGATTGGCTCCTCAACCCTGTGCCAGAAATAAGGGTTCAATTTTCTTAAATAAAAACGATCGACTCGTAATTGTCTTGTTACCGACTTCGAGCCTTTACAGCGATGCTAGCGCCATTCTCGAAAAAAAAAATCTTCTAAATTAAGGCAAATATCAAAAATGTGGAACATTATGACAGTAGATAATCTTGCTTAGAGTATTTTTTGAACACAGTAAAGTAGTCATAAGTAAAAAGAACAAAATAATCCACAGATTGCTGCCAAAAGTGGCCACTTTTAGTACTTATACCACTTTGTAGCTTTGGTGTTCAACCTAAAAGCTATACAGTAGTGCGCTAAAAATACTTACTACGTGCATTAATCTAGTTTCATACTGTGCTATATTTTTTATATTTGCCTTAGTTTAGAATAGGTACTTTTTTTTTTGCGAATTGCGCTATTTCTGTTGCACGCCCAAAGAAAACAGCAATAGTTAACGAAGTCGCTAACAAGACAATTACGATCGATCGTTTTTAGTTAAGATGCCCCCCAGTTTAAATTGTTATTATTCTCGATTTTTTCGGTTATGTACAGTCACGGACTCGTTCAGCGTAACACTTTTGTCTATGGTCTCGTGCGTAGACTGTAATACCAGAGAACAAATCCTTTTTTTTGCGATACAGAAAAACCGGAAGCTTGAAAGGCTTAAAGATTTCCTTTGAATCCATTTTCCACTTTCCAATTTTGAAAATTTATTCTCCTTCATGTTCTGGAGACATAGTTTTTTAAATCTTTTCGCGCCATAAATGCTGCCAAACCTTTTGTGGCATATTGTCTTGAATTTTTTACGACACACGTTCTCCAACTCTGATTCTAAAAAAAAAATTAGAATATGAAGCCTGGTTGTCGACACGCTTTTTCTCGCCGTGATAACGATGATTAAAAATCTAGAGAATGTTGACTGGGAATGTATGTGTCGTGTGAATCTTGAATAAAATGTAGTGGATACGTATGCTGACGTAAAATGCTGAGAACGTTGATTGAAAATATAGACTTTTGATAGAAAATATAGACTTTTGATAGAAAATATAGAGTTTGTTAGATGAACATGTAGAGTAGGTACATACTTACTTCTCCTTTTCTCAAGGCGGTATCGCGACGTTCCCACTGTGTCATCCACTCCTCTGAATTGGTGTAAATTGTCCAATATGGTCCTTGGTGCCATTTGGTAAACGAACGTTTTTTGTGGTTGGAACCTCGGTGATTGCTTGCTCGCTATTGGTAGACAATCATAGGTTTAAGGATTAACAAAATATTTGCGAAGTGTGGCGAAAATACAAAGAGGATGACAATTTAATTTAACTATACCTACACGGTTATTTTTTTATCGTGGAAGAAAATTTAACCCCCGGTTGGCATAGCTAGCTATATAGGACTGAAGGCCTATTACGGCCGCATTTGCAATATTGCTTTGCGTCCTCTTTGCGTTTTTTTTGTATTGACTTTGACACTTGGAGGACGAAAAGCAATGATGCAAAAGCGGCCGTAATAGGCCCTCTTGTTCCCGTAAACAAAATTGAAAAATAATGAACCGTGCTCACTTGAGGTACTTACACTGACTTCGAAAGTTTTTGTAAAAAAAACTAAAAACGATGTGTAGCATCAGAGCAATGACCTACGGCGGTTTAGCTGGTGCCAGACGAGTCGGGGGTAGAAGGCAATGCGCGGGGGGGGGGGGGGGGGGGTGAACAAGGGGTCCATCGGCCTTAAATAAGTTTTTTTAATCTTAAAAAAAAAAAAACAAAGTAAAAAAAAAAAAAAAAATCTAGTCATCTAGCATGCAAGACTTAGTCCTGAAAGTTTCCGTCACGATAAAAAAATAACCGTGTAGTCATTAGTTTCTTTGGCATTGGCACAGCCAGAAATTAATAAAATTGAATCAAATACTTACATACGCCGATTGAATATAAGGAAAGTATGAAAACTAATCCAACTTCAACATATCTCATTTTCATTCCATTCCACAGTTTGATTTCGAAATAATGAATTTATAAAAAAAAAGAAAAATGTTACGTTACGGCTTTTTGTTAAAAACATGATTGCTTAATTTGTAACCTTTTAGTAACGGTTCGCCGTATTTCGTAGGTACTTACCTATTTTTTTTAATAAACACGTACATGTGTATTTAACGTGGAAATTTAACTTGCCGCCATTTTTAACTTGCCTAGAAAGTCGCCAACTGCTAGATATAGGTCTCCTAACAGATCACCATAATGACCAGTCGACCTTCATCCAGTGCAGTCGTCTGACCAGTTTGTAGATAATCTGCCTACTCTGAGTCTTTCGGTGCGCGGTCGTCACTTGAGACCTCTGCACTGCGACCATTTGTTCTTCGAGCTATGTCCCTGGCCTAATTTTTTTGGTCTTTGGCTATGTGGACTTTTGGCCTAATTTCTTTGGTCTTTAGCTATAATGGACTTTTAGCCCTTTCCATTGTCCTTTGAATAAAACAAATAAAATACATTGGAAAGTTTATTACAAAAGCAGATATACAAAACATGCATTTCGTAAGTTACACATATGAGTTTCCATTGAGATCACATTTAATTAAAACTACTTACAATGATCTTAGTTTTTAAACATTCAATTATTTAAAAATCTGTCTCTTTGATCTAAAAAAATACCGAAAATTGTGCATTTTCAGATATTTTTTTGAATATGTGATCCGATCTAACAATTTTACAGGAAATTATCTAAGTGTTATTCATTTCATCCTTAGTAAGTAAGTATGCGAGTTAGCTAGAAAAATTCACATATAAAAAGTTTTCACGATAGTTAATACTACAAAAATATATTTCCTAAGAGATTTTTCTCTTTATTTTTGGTCACAAACATGAAAACTGACGGAATGTTTTGTTTTTTTTTATTGGACTTACTTTAAATAAGAAAAAATCGTAAAAAACTACAATCAGTCTAACAAATGATGGCGGACATGTTTTTTATTTAAAAAAAACTTTTAATGCGATATTGATAGTTTAACATTTACAAATTTGATATATTAATAATAAGAAGGTACAATTAGTGCTTCTTTAAAATTACATTTGAATTTTAAATGTGACTAGGTATACACTAAGCCCTAAAATAACTAAAAATTGCAACTCATTAAAAAATTACCTACTTACATAAGTACTTACACCTACCACATTTCTGCCAAATTGCCCATACATATTATTTATCTTAAAACTAAACACCTTAGGCCCAGCTCACATAAGTATGTGCGTGCTTGGGCCCTAACTGAAATTTATATCTAAGAAGGCAATAAAATATTACATTTAATAATACTTTATTAAATATACTTTATGTGCGCAAATAACTGTGATATTATCGAAGCATAAAATTTACTGTACTTTGTGCAAATAAGTATTTTTCAGGATTTTTGTTTATAACTTTTGCTGACTAGCTATTGGTAGGAAAATTGTTAATAATACTGTTTATATTATATTACTTTTATATTTTAAAATAATAACTCTAAATAAATATAAATAACTCAAATAAATAACAGAATTATTTGTCTTAAAAAAAAAAAGGTTTTCTTCACAAAAAAATATGTAAGTATAAGTAATAAGACAAACAAATAAATAACATTGTTATTTTAGATTAATGTATACGAGGTTTCTTTAGTAGTACGAGGCTTCTTTGAGGTATTAATTTAATACATGAGATATGATACTTAGCTAATGTATTAAGCCCTGTATTATAGTAAATTAACTTCTGCATTCCGTATTTTGGCTATATATATTTTGTGGAAAAACGTGGATAGCCATGCATTAATTAAACTTTTTACAAAAGGAAAAATGCCTCCGTATTAGGACGTGATTTTGACTATCGTCCTAATAGGAATTTTTAACACTCGTTGTGTTATGTATGCGTCATTGGCGTCCCCAGTCGCACGCAGACTTAGCTGGCGCGGACTTTAAACTGATATTCAGTGGTTCGCAGACATTCAGTAACTATAATAGTTAAATTGTAGATAGTATTGAAGTACAGTACTCCGAAAGTGATAATGCGCATAGAAATCTTCGTCACTGTTCGACAACGGTCGTATTCCCGAGCTTAGGAAGACGATATATCTAAGGTGTTTCAGTGCATTTTCTTCATGCAATTCAGTAGAATTATGTTTTTTGATTCGGGTGTTTCCGTGAAAACGACGTTTAGCGAAAATCTGCATTCCAATTATTAATTTTGGAGTAAGTACTGTATCTCAGTAGATCTGGCTCGGCCCTGTTCGCCCTTTTAACGCAACTCCATAGTGAGTGTCCAAGCAATAATGGACACGTTATTTTACTAAGAATAAACATACTTAAACATTAACAAAACGTGTTAATATAATAAAATAAGAAAAAGCGCCTCCGTGTTAGGACGTGATTTTGACTAAGTATACCTAACCTACCGTAATAGGACGTTCAGGCAATTCGTTACCTAACTGGTATTGCATTGTACAGTGACGGTCTAGGAGGGCGTAACAGATTTGTCTATGATCTCTTGCGCCCTACACTGCCATACTAAATAATAAGTGCTATTTTGAAATACTTACATACAGAAAAAACAGAAGTGTTACGCCGTCCTAGACCGCCACTGTACCTACCTAAGTAGACAGGTAATACTGTCTAAGGCCTCATTAACGGGGCGTCGTGCGGCGCGTGCTGCGAAACGTATAGCAATGTATGAGACCGTTTACAGAGACGCGTTGGCACAGTCAAAGCGGGCGCCGCCGCGGTCCACGCGTCGTTCAACGCTTCATGATCGAAACATAGGCCTATGTTCGATATCGTACACGGAAAAGCGTCGGCGCCCGCACGACGCCCCGCGCAACGCGCTGCGTCTCCGTAAATGAGGCCTTAGATTAGACAGTTCGCACTACTGTCTTCACAAAACTCAAAATATTAGAGTAAGGCGGTAATTCACGGTATGGCGCGAAATTCAAATTTTTTCACGTTTTTTAATTATTTTGGCGAAAGTATATTCATTTTAAATAAAGTTTAAATGAATTCGCGTACGTAAAAACCTATTTCCCACATTGTGATTTTGAAAGACAGAGTTACCGATTTTGTGTATATTCAAGGAACTTGTTTTTTGGCCTTTTACCCCTTAGACACAAAATGAGATGGTTTTTTACATACGCGAATTCATTTAAACTTTATTAAAAATGTATACTTTCGCTAGAATAAATAAAAAACACGAAAAAAAATTGAATTTCGCGCCATAGCGAGAGTTACCACCTTAAGTAAATCATTCAGTGGCTAGTTACATTGTAGACAGTATTGAAGTATCTCAGTAGATCCGGCTCGGCTCGGTTCGCCCAGGCTACGTTGAGGGCTATAGTGTCGATAGCGGCTTGAGCGCCGCGGACTGCGCTGAATTGCTCTTTGAACTGGGGGGTACAAAAAATAAAGTTATACAGGGTGTATGGCAGATGAGTGGATATACGTAAATGGGGGACAGGGGGGACCGTCTGCTATGCGTTCCTCAACAAAGATATGGGCTAGGCCCTATTATTTTTCTTTTAGATTTCCATTTTAAGACTTTTGACCCAACTTTTCTAAAAATTAACCAATTCGCAACCTTTAAATTTTTTTTCATCTAGACAGCTACAGAGAAAACTATGGGCCCTCAAACTACAAAACGATGAAAAAAATATTTTTATACATCGACTTTGTGTTCAATTAAAAAAAAAGTTAAAATGGTGGAGTTCATCCAATTGTTTAAAAAACACGTCCAGTTCATATTCTTTCGAACGGCATACTACAATCCCAATTTATTTAAAAACTGCTACAGTTTTTGGTCAACTTTAACCAGGCGGACGTCTTTTTTCCAAAATTCAACTAAGGGGAAAGTGAAATTCTTTCGTCTTAAACCTTCAGGAAACTTAATAAAACAGAGCAGTAATTGAATCTCATACACTACGAGGTCACAGTATAATAAATAGTACTACATACTACAGTACGGGCCCTCCCAGCCTCCCTCAGCAAGTGCAAGTGCAGCCCCCACTCTCAGTTACCTCTCAGTGACGCTCAGTACAAATAAAGCAGCGTCGCACGTCTCATCTCACTCACACAAGCATGATACGCGTGCACGTACACGAGTTGCAGCTGTGCGCGAAGCAACGCGCTTTTTAACCGACTTCAAAAAAGGAGGTTATCAGTTTGACCTGTATGTATGTATGTATGTTTGTCCGCGATTATCTCGCGTTTGGCTGAACCGATTTAGATGCAGTTTTCAACAATGTATTAGTTACATTCAGGAGAAGGATTTAGTACCTATTTTAACCGACTTCGAAAACGAGGAAGTTCTCAGATTATGTTTGTGTCAGTTTGTTGAAGGCGGGTCTCTTTTTGTAAAATGACAGTATTTCTATGAAGTGTCCGAGGTGTAACGGGGTGGTCTCGCATAATACAAGTAGATAGATAGATAGATAGATAATAAATTTATTTCCAATGTAATGATGTACATACACACAAAGAAAAGTTTATACACCAGATACATATAAGTACACGAAATAAAACAAACAGTAAATGGCACATTATGTGTTCGTTTAACAACACTGCAAAAGGGTCCCAACTCAGCTCGTGCTCCAGACCATTGGTCCAAAGCGCTGATGATTCTGCTGGAACCATGTAATAGTTCGAGTAAGTCGAGTATACTAACCCTGTAGTAGTCACTAGGCTGTCTGAGGCAGCGCGCGGCGGCGGCGAGCGCGGGCGCGGGCAGCGGCGCGCGCGCCGACAGCACCTGCCACGCTCCTAGCGCGCCGCGCCATCTACACAACAGGAGACATGGGAGACATGATATCGACTGCTCCGTGGCTCAAAAAAAAAAGATCTGAGTTAAAAGAGAGAAGCTCATTGGGATCTCAAAGAGAAAAAGAATAGAAAAATGTGGGTCTGATAAATCTTGAAGGGAGGAAAACTGTTGGGGAGAAGGGAATAACGGGGAAGGGAAGGGAGAAGTATGGAGGAAGGGGGAAAATGGGGATAAGAGGGTACATTTATTTAAAATTTTCAAAATTTCAGGGGGTTCATTTTTTTAAAGTTACTGCCCCGATTCAAAAAATAAGGGGAGTCCGCAACTCCCGGACGGGAGCAGCTGTGTGGTTTTGACTAATCCAGCGAGCGAGCGAGCTGTTTTAGTGGTGTCATGCCCCAGAAGGGGGAGAGTGAAGATGGGACACTGTGGCGTCCCGCCTCACGGGGCGTCACGGTCGCTTTGCGGCTTGTGGGAGTGCTGTAGGCTACCTCTACAGCGTCTCTCGGTTTAAGGGTTCGTGTGACCGGAAGGTTGGTCGAATCTGGGATGGCGGTGGGCTAGTGCTCCGTGGCTCAGTTGGCAGTGATGTGGACTGAGTAAGCGTGTGCACCCGGGTTCAATTCCCGGGCGGGGCGAATATTGAATTAAATATCGATGTTTGTTTCCGGTCTGGGTGTGATGTTAGTCTCTGTGTGTGTTTGGGCACCCTAGATACAGGTTCTTCCTAGTTAGGGGCTCTGAGTGTCATGTGTTATTATTATTATTATTATATTACACAACCATACAAATATGATCCTAGATGTAGGAAAAATAAAAAAGTAGCTTTTTTGCTCTTTAACCTAAAATCTCCTTTTTACATTTTACAACAGTATCCTATCCCTGTTATTCATAAAAAGTTAAAGAGCATATTAGCTATTTGACGTATTTCAGTTTAGACTGGATGTCACATATTTACCATACAACACACTAATGAAAAAACCTCCAGTAAAGATTTAAAATGTTCTTTATCTTTATGAATAACACTGTAAATATATACTAGGCTATATTATCTAGTGTCATACTGTGCCACATTTTTGATATTTGCCTTAGTTTAGAATATAACAATTTTTTTCGCAAATGGCGCTAGCATCGCTGTAAATTGGCTATTAAAGAATTTAAACGAGGTATGGTGAGATACATCGCCCCTTTAGTTTACTTCCTTCTTGTTATAAATACCTAGTAAAAAAATTAAAAAATAGCACTTTACCTGCAAGCTCCCTCACATAGGGCTATGACCCAGATCTTCCACTCCGGCCCTCTCTGCGCTTCGGGAGACAGCACTGTCCACACGAATCTGTTAGATATTACATAATTAGTCGAGGGTACAGTGGCGGACACGATCGGCGTAACACTTCCGGTTTTTCTGTAGACAAATCTGTTACGGCCTCCTAGACCGCCACTGTACAAAGGTTAAATCACCTATTTCTTGGCCACCTTTACTTTTATTGGCATTTCATGGTCCATTTAGAGGCTAAATAAGGGTAATAAGGTACGAACAACAAAATACTCAGAAAGCGTAACTGTCCTACAAACCCGCTTCCATTTTGGTTCCACCTACGCACACACAGTAGCTCCTATTGCAACAAACTCACACATTCTCATAGACAAGCTTGCACGCTATTGGCCGCTTCGCTCGCGTCTGTCAACAAAGCAGCGAGCTAGCCCCCCTGCTTTTGGCTGGTACAAATTATCGCTACTAGATGGCGGTCAAGTGTTATTTTACAAAATATTTATTTAAAGGTGATATAAGTTTTTTTTTTGTCTTTATGGCTTCTACAACACTTTATAAAGCACGAAGGCACATTTGTAAAGATAAAACACGGTCAGAAATACCCAAAAACACAGTAATATGCTTCCGACGCAGCAGCCAAACGACTCAAGGTGCCAATATGCCACTAGGAACTGACGCGGCATGGTGTCTGTAACCTAAGCCCCGCCCACCGGGACTTCTTTTCCGTGTGAGCATTTTATTGGGCTAGTTACGCTTCTTGAGCATTGTTGTTCGTAGATTTAGAGGCTCAATAAGGGTTCTCGACATTATACAGGGTGTCCAAAAAGTCGACAATAAACCGGAAGCAGGAGATAGAGCAAGTACTTACTCTATCTCCCTATGTTCTAAAACGAACTATAATACAGGTTAAGGTAATACTGGGTTGAACTTTTGCCACTCTTAGTAACTTTTGCAGCTATAGACGCTTATGGAAGCTTTTATGCAACTTTAGTCTGCCACTAGAACCCTTAAATTACTCTTAGACCACTTAAAGTAACAATTTAGGCTGCAATTTCCACTAGTGTGCTAGCTGGGGTCTTAACAGCTACAGCGGAAAAAAAACAAGACCCTGCGGTGTTAGTATATGATCTCAAAGTCGTAGAAGGTACAATAAACTCACTTATGGAACAGCGTATCATCATAGACATAGACATAGACATCATTTATTGGTAATATACATTACAAGTCAATTAAACATCAGTATAACAAAACAAGTATATACTAAAATCTAGAATGTAGTGTAGACTTAATCTACAACTAAAATAATAAAAAATATAAAAACTAAAATAAATGTCAAATAATAGAATTGCAGTTTTTTTTTATTAAATCATGTCAATCATGTTATAAATGTCAAAGAAGATATATTTAAAATATGTCCGGTTTAGAGTTATATTATATGCACCTTCTTGTCTGTAAATTCATTAAACGCGTAGAACGACCTCTCGATGAGACATTTTTTTTAGTTTAATTTTAAAACTAAGCAAACTTTGAACTGCTCTGATTTCTCCTGGAAGTTTGTTGTAGACTAGTGGACCCATTACTCTTATGGTTCTGGCCATTTTTTCTAAGACGCGTGGGACTTTCCTAGTCCCCTCATCTTTAGGAGCTGACAGAGCAGCAAGTCACGCGGTTCGGCTAAGGGCTTGGTTCAGAGCGGCGCCTTGGGCGGAGGCAGAGGCCAAGTAGCTTGAACTTGAAGCTAGGGCGCCCCAACAAGCGCTCTATACCTAAAAGTTTGTCCCGCCACAACCGTAGTACAAAAACTCACTTGTGGAATAGCGTGTCATCTTTAGGCGCCGATAGAGCTGCGAGCAATGCAGGTCGGCTAAGGGTTTGATGCTGGGCGGGGTTTTGGGCGGAGGCAGAGCCGGAGGGCGCGTAGCTTGACGCTAGGGCGCTCCAGCACGCGCGCCAGGCTGGCGCTCCGTGTTGCCTGACACCGGCCGTGAACGCTGCCTACGGTACACAGGATTTGTCAATATCAATACATAGTATAAAATCAATATCAACAATTATCAATATAAAAGTCGCTTCCCGCGTCTGTCCCTATGTATGCTTGAATCGTCAAAATTATGCAACAGATTTAGATGCGGTTTTTTAAATAGATAGAGTGATTCAAGAGGAAGGTATATAAGTATAATACATGCACAACATACTTATAGGTTAGGCGGTACGAAGTTTGCCCGGTCGACTAGTATAGAAGAGTAGATAGTAGATTTACCTCCTGAAATATATCCGGTATAGTTTTGTTCCGGCTGTACCAGTCGTCAAACAGTTTTAACGCCTGCTTCGTCAACTCAGAGTTTTCCCATTCCACGCCGGCCGTCATCAGGGCACCGCTTAACCAACTGTTGAAGATAAAGATAAAAAAACGCTTTATCTATACCAATATTATAAAGAGGAAAGATTTGTTTGTTTGTTTGTTTGTTTGTTTGTTTGTTTGTTTGTTTGTTTGTAACGAATAGGCTCCGGAAATACTGAACCGATTAGAAAAATTATTTCACTGGTAGGAAGCTACATTAACCCCGAGTGTCATAGGCTATATAAGATTTTCAAAAAAATAAGGGATCCTTATCTTAACTCAAATAATATAACCCAAGGTGCAATATTTTTTCTGTTGTTTACATATTTTGACAGGTGGTTTGTTGTTGTTGTTTGTTTTTTATTCGTCCATTCGGGGCAGTCAAAAGAAAATAGTCTATAGAGCCAAGTCTTTTGTAGGATCTTATATTCTATGGCGTAACGAAGTAAGCCGGGAAAGCTCGTTTCCAATATATAAATAACGAGCTTTCCCGGCTTACTTCGTTACGCCATAGAATATAAAGATGCTACAAAAGACTTGGCTCTATAGACTATGATCTTTTGACTGCCCAGAATGGCCGAATAAAAAACAAACAACAACAACAATCCACCAGTCAAAATATGTAAACAACGGAAAAAATATTGCATCTTGGGTTACATTATTTGAGTTTAGGTAAGGATCCCTAATTTTTTTGAAAATCTAATATAGCCTATGACACTCGGGGTTAATGTAGCTTCCTACCAGTGAAAGAATTTTTCAAATCGGTTCAGTATTTTCGAGGCCTATTCGTTACAAACAAACAAACAAATCTTTCCTCTTTATAATATTGGTATAGATACAAAACTCATAATACAAACACAGTAAAATTTCGAATTGGATAAAAAGGGGGCAATGGGCGGCATTAACGCACTTCTAACAGTCATCCTGCGAACAACAATACTCAAGATGCGTAACTAGCCCAATAAAATGCCCCACGCAATGCACACGGAAAAGAAGTCTCGGTGGGCGGGGCTTAGATTACGGACACCATGCCGCGTCAGTTCCTAGTGGCACCTTGAGTCGTTTGGCTGCAGCGTCGGGAGCATATTACTGTGTTTTTGGGTATTTCTGACCGTGTTTTATCTTTACAAATATGCCTTCGTGCAATATAAAGTGTTGTAGAAGCCATAAAGACAAAAAAATAATAATATCACCTTTAAATAAATATTTTGCAAAATAACACTTGACCGCCATCTAGTAGCGATAATATGTACCAGCTAAAAGCAGGGGGCTAGCTCGCTGCTTTGTCGACAGACGCGAGCGAAGCGGCCGATAGCGTGCAAGCTTGTCTGTGAGAATGTGTGAGAGTTTGTTGCAATAGGAGTTACTGTGTGAGCGCAAGTGGAACCAAAATGGAAGTGGTTTTGTAGGAGAGTTACGCTTCCTGAGTATTGTTGTTAGTAGCAGTCATCCCACAAGGAATAACAGGCAATGGCGTTACTACCAAGGGACAACCTGGGGCAGTGCCCCGGGGCCCTCAAGTTCAGTGGGCCCCTCAGGCCCTTTGTTACTAATGGAAACTGAGTAATGGAAGTTTTTCCGGAATATAAAATAAACCATATTCCAGGAAAGCTACTTTAATAATGGCAACTTTGATAAAATAGAGAAGTGTTTCCTAAAACTATAGAAAATATAACATTAAATTATTATTATTACTGGGCCGGCCACGTAGCCCGCATGCATCCGGATCGTTGGGCCAAACGGACCACCGAATGGTTCCCAAGGGATGGCAAGAGGCTGCGTGGTCGGCCTAGGAAGTGGTGGAGCGATGAGCTGGGAGCCCACACCAAGACCTGGTGGGAATGTGCCCAGGATCGGGAAAAGTGGAGAAAGGGGAAAGAGGCCTTTGCCCAGCAGTGGGACACTACAGGCTACAAATAATATTAATAATTATTATTATTATTTTAATTTAATGGACTTGACTCCACTTCAGTGGAGTATTTTGCCAATGTCAAGTTCACAGATTAGGTTAAAAGGGTGAAAAGAAAGAAAGAAAGAAATTATTTATTTACAACAGAAAACACACATTAACAAAATAACTTAAATTTTAAACAAAAATTAAAACAAACAAAATGACACAAAAAAAGCCGGCCCGGGTTGTACGGTTATTTTATGTTTATTGGATTATTGTCTTAAAGCCCGCTAACAAAACACGTGGTTTCGGAACCAACGTTAAAACAATAATCTATAACATTAAAAAAGGGACGGGGCGCTCGGGCTGCAGGGGCCCCTAACGTGAGTAAACAAAAATATAATCCGCGATTACACATTTCGGGGGGCTAGTGTTTTTTTTTTTTTGCCCCAGAGCTTTTGTTTACATAATTACGCCACTGAATAACAGAAACTAAAACTTGTTAATATCTTCCATATTATCGTTGTAGCCAAAATAAGTCGACTGTTGGGCAATGACTTTGTATTCTCGGAAAGGTACCGGCAGAATACCAGCGTCATAGGTTTCTGTGACAATATGCTGAGTCGGAGCCTATTTCGGATGTGATATGCGCCACTGTGCCTTACATTGTGTGTAAATTTGTTGAATTTTGTAATGCAAGATGTACAATCGTGTTTTTTTTTGTAATCATACTGTGTTTTTTGATAATTAATCTTTCAAATGTGTTATGTATTACTTCTGAAATAAATTTACTATCTATCTATCTATTCAAACAAACGAGCGTCCTTCGATGTGCACCTATGTACTCACAGGTTATGGTCCCCCCCAATGGCGCCTCCGGGAGCCGGCAAGGTGGCCAAAAGGCGCCGCAAAGGGGCCGCAACGGCGGAAAGTTGCAGCAATTCGCGCCAACGGGATAAGTGTGCTAGAACCACGCGCCATGGCGCCCAGTGCGACTCCGCTGAGAGCCGGGCTGGGAAGTAAAGATAAATTCATTTCTACGTTATTGAAGTTTTAGCGAACCGCATTTCAGTCCTTTTAACTGTTGTAATAAAGTCCAAAAAAATAAAAACCGTTATTTTGTGGAAGTGCTGTCATCTTTGGGGAAAAGGCTAGGAACGGCGCATAAGTCTAGGCCTTACTCTCGGTATGGCGCGAAATTCAATTTTATTTGCGTTTTTTTATTTATTATGGCGAAAGTATTGATTTTTAATAAAGTTTTAATGAATTCGCGTATGTCGGCCGGCGCGAGCTAGCAAGAGGGCGCGCCGCCCACGTACTGCGCTGCCGACGCCTGGGTTAGTCACTGTATAGAGCCCTTATGTGTCTATATGCAGCTGGGTGGCTCGTGCTGTAATACTTACCTCTACCGCAGGGCTCTGCAGCGAGGGTAGTAACTAAAAGTTACTTACTATATTTTAATCTGTGGCTAGTACAGTGGCGTACTCTAGGTCGCCGTAACAATTCCGGTTTTTCTGTATTGCAAAATAGCTCTTGTTCTTTGGCAATACAGTCTAGGGCTGACGAAACCATAGACAAATCTGTTACGGCCTCCTAGACCGCCACTGTACGAAGGCGTCGCATGAGAAAACGTCGTAAGGCGACGCTATAACCCGACCAAGTAGGTATAAACGTCATAATATAACCCTGCAAAGTATGTAAAATAGGCTAATTGACCATTCTCCAATAAACTGGTATCCAATCAAAGGTCAAAAAAAAGTGAAAGGGGTGGACCTTAGAAGGAGTTCCTTTATCAACTGATGGAAAAGTTAGGTACCGTGTCCTATTAAGAAGGTAGCTGGGAAGGACAAGAGCGTAGCTAATAAATTCGAAGAAGAAGTGATATAACCCGTGGTCTGTTAGCCGCTTGTCCGCCATTTTGTTCCGCCATCTTGAGTTTGTTGACGAACATCAATATATATAAAACTCTTCCGTTACTGACTGACTGACTGACTGACTGACTGACAGACAACGCAGAGCCGAAACTACTGGGCGTACAAAGCTGAAATTTGGCACGTAGGTTCCTTAGGGAGTGTAGGTGAGCACTAAGAAAGGATTTCCCGAAATTCCCACGGGAACGGGAAAAAACGGGATTTTTGTATTTATGAGAAATCTGCGCGGGAAATACCGCGGGGCAGCCTCTAGTTTTGTAATAAAAGAGTGTCTCATAATAAGGAGTGTACTCACAGGCGGCGCGCAGGGCGCGGCTCGGCGGCAGGCGGCCGGCGCGAGCTAGCACGAGGGCGCGCCGGCCGCGTACTGCGCTGCCGACGCCTGGGTAGTCACTGTATAGAGCCCCTATCAATATATATAAAACTCTTCCGTTACTGACTGACTGACTGACTGACTGACAGACAACGCAGAGCCGAAACTACTGGGCGTAGAACGCTGAAATTTGGCATGTAGGTTCCTTAGGGAGTGTAGGTGAGCACTAAGAAAGGATTTCCCGAAATTCCCACGGGAACGGGAAAAAACGGGATTTTTGTGTTTATGAGAAATCTGCGCGGGAAATACCGCGGGGCAGCCTCTAGTGTGTCTATATGTGGCTGGGTGGATCGTGCTTCTATACTTACGCTACGTAGGTTTCTGCAGCAAGGGCGTATGCCGTGCCGTGCTGGGATCTCCAACCGCTCCGTACTAGGACCTTACACAGATGAAACTAATAAAAGAGTGTCTCATTTAAGGAGTGTACTCACAGGCGGCGCGCAGGGCGCGGCTCGGCGGCAGGCGGCCGGCGCGAGCCAGCACGAGCGCGTCGTCGAGAGCGAGCGCGCGCTCCGCCGGCGCGCCGCCCGCGTACTGCGCTGCCGACGCCTAGGAATTACAACAGAATACTTAAGGCTTCAAACGCACAGGCGGATTTTTATAATTATATGTATTGATGATGATTATTGACCATACTTTGTAACACATGGAGGAAATAACTACTACTTATTATTTTATACTATGTATTGATTATTGACCATACTTTGTACTACATTGTAGGAAATAAGGCTACGAACGCACAGGCGGTTTTTTGCCGCGCGGATTTTATGTAACATACTGAATCCTATGGAAGTGTGCGCACCAGCGGATAAAAAACCGCGCGGATAAAAATCCGCTGTTGCGGTTTTATTTCCGCGCGGTTGGAAAGGTTGTTATTTCATTTTCAACCTTATTCATAGGCCACGAAGGTACAGGCGAATTTTTAGCCGCGCGGAAATAAACCGCGACAGCGGAATTTTAACCGCGCGGTTTTTATCCGCTGGTGCGCACACTTCCATAGGATTCAGTATGTTACATAAAATCCGCGCGGCAATAAACCGCCAGTGCGTTCGTAGCCTTAGGAGTTAGCTTGGCGGCCAAACTCCTACCGCCATCTAATGGTGAATTGCAAGACCATTATTTAATTTATTTCTGTATAACTTTTTTCTTTCCATACAAACCCGTGGTCGCCCGTTGAATGCAAATTCAAAGGTTTTATTTTTAACCTGTTATTTTACTTCTTTTGTATCTTACTTTGTGTGCAATAAAGCCTTTTTTACTGTTACTTTACTTTAAAAACCATCTACAGTTTAATAAGTTTAAGGTTACAAACCATTTTGAAAACAAAGCTTCAATTTCGTTAAGTTATTTTTCGAGTTATTCTCAGCAAAACCTTTCATTTGATAACACATATTGTTGAAGTAAGTGTACAGTACACTAAAAACAACTTACTCGTCCGCCATCTTGATTTTCCTGCCATGTTGGAATGACGTCACATTAAGCTTAATTATGTACATCATATTGTTTGTAAGGCTCCTAAAAAATTTCAGCTCAATCGGCTAAAGACATTGCTGCAAAATTGAGTTCCAAGATTTCTCCCAAACGAGCATTCATTCATACATACATTGCAAGTTAAATAAAAGCTTAAAAAAAAAAAACAACAACAAAAAAAAAGAAATCAGACTAGCCGTACTCCTGCTATGAGCTCATAAAGAAAATAGCTGCATTTTAGTTAAAACAAAGTCGCTTCCCGCGTCTGTAGCCTCTGTCCGTCGTCTGTCCCCGGTTTTTTTTGAAGGATAGAGCGATTCAAGAGGTAGGTTTATATTTATAATACATGCACAACATAGTAATTGGTAAGGCGGTACGAAGTTCGCCGGGTCTACTAGTAGAAGATAAATAATTGTTGCGATATTACCTCGCCATCTAATTGGTCCTGAGGCGCGACCCGGTACAGTCCGCGCGCCCCCACGTTGTAGCGCACCCACTTGTGCTTGCCCAGATCCGGGATTTCCACTGAGAAACAAAAACTTTTCAATAAAGTACCTGTAGTTATAAGTCTACACACATGACGATATTGACGTAGATTTATTTAATTATAGTATATTTAAAACTCTTCCGTTACTGGCTGACTGACTGACTGACTGACTGACTGACAGACAACGCAGAGCCTAAACTACTGGGGTTAGCGGGCTGAAATTTTGCATGTAGGTTCCTTAGGGAGTGTAGGTGAGCACTAAGAAAGGATATCCCGAAATTCCCATGGGAACGGAAAAAACGGAACGGAACGGGATTTTTGTGTTTGTGAGAAATCTGCGCGAGTGAAACCGCGGGGCAGTATATATAAAACTCTTCCGTTACTGACTGACTGACAGACAACGCAGAGCCGAAACTACTGGGCGTAGAAAGCTGAAAATTGGCATGTGGGTACCTTGGGGATTGTAGGTGAGCACTAAGATAGGATTTCCCGAAATTCCCACGGGAACGGGAAAAAACGGGATTTAGGTGTTTATGAGAAATGTGCGCGGGAAAAACCGCGGGGCAGCCTCTAGTGGTAGTATAAGTGGCATCCGTAGAAAGATAACACAAGTTTTCTTCTTCTGTTTCCTCCTAGAAATATTGTATAATGTAGTTTAACGTAGCTACTTCGATAATCCTACTTATTTATTACTAGAGGCTGCCCCGCGGTTTTTCCCGCGCAGATTTCTCATAAACACAGAATTCCCGTTTTTTCCCGTTCCCGTGGGAATTTCGGGAAATCCCTTCTTAGTGCTCACCTACACTCCCTAAGGAACCTACATGCCAACTTTTAGCTTTCTACGCCCGGTAGTTTCGGCTCTGCGTTGTCTGTCAGTCAGTCAGTCAGTAACGGAAGAGTTTTATGTATAATTGATTGTTAAATCCTATGATTAAAAACAAACTTACTCTCTGTATCGTTCATCCAGACCAAATGAGTGACGTTCTCGGCCCACCGAGATCCTTTTGCAGTTTTCGTGTCGTTACCAAAATCGTACCTATGGGAAAACGATTCAAATTCAATTCAAAATTCATTTGTCCAATATACGATACAAGGTATCACTTAACTTCTTATACTTTTTTATCTATACCAATATTATAAAGAGGAAAGATTTGTTTGTTTGTTTGTTTGTAACGAAAATACTAAACCGATTTGAAAAATTCTCAAACTTTCTAAACTCAAATAATGTAACCCATGGTGCAATATTTTTTCCGTTGTTTACATATTTTGACAGGTGGTTTGTTAGTTGTTGTTGTTAGTTTTTTTATTCGGACATTCTGGGCAGTCAAAAGAACAAAGTCTATAGAGCCAAGTCTTTTGTAGTATGTTATATTCTATGGCGTTACGAAGTAAGCAGGGACAGCTCATTTTGAATAAGTACACAAAGAATATTTTACTTAATCATGGTTACCTTAACATATACTTTCAATATCATTGATGTAACACGGTACCAAATTCCAAATCGATCGGATCAATGGAAGGTAGTTAGATCCCCTCATCACCTAGAGCTGATGATCTTCAAACCGCTGATCAGATCTTCATGAGACATGGCTAAGAACACTTTGCCTGAAATTATCTATGATACAAAACAAACTAAACGAAGATCGGTTCAGCCGTTTGGGCTCTACGATGCCACAGACAGATACACACGTTAAAATGTTAAAATTATAACACCCCTATGATTTTTTCGTCGAGGGTTAAAAAATACTTACCAAGTACCATCCCGCGCGATAACTTCACTAGTATTCTTATAGACTTTGGTCAAATTATCGATTTCCCCCTCAAATTCCGACTCCAGAGGCCCCACCATGAACGTCAGTGGTATAACCCATTTCGGCGATGGTGGGGCTTTGGTAGTCTTGACCGTTGGCTTCCTCGTGGTAGTGGTGGGGACCGGAGTGGTGGTTGTAGAGTTTATATCGTCGTCAACAATTTCCGTAAAATTTTCTGAAAGGAAAAGGAGAGATGGTAATTAAACTTCTTGCGTCTTACAAATTTAAGTTTAAACAAAATTAATAATTATGGCTTTCATCATCATCATCATTTCAGCCGAAAGACGGTCCACTGCTGGACATAGGCCTTTTTTTTGTAACGGGGGGAAATGCCTATCGCATTTCCCGACGCTCAGGGGAGCGTCGGGGGTATGTGGGGCTCGCATCCACTAAAACCCCCCGGCGGCCGTCTTGGCGCTTTTGGGAAGAACCCCGGGAACCACACATTATAGCGTCCGAAGTCTTCCCACGCTCAGCTGCTATCAGCTTCGTGCTCGGGGAGGGCATATTGTTCCCTCCCCGGCTCGCCTTTGGAGCTGCGGCGGGAGTGCCACAAGTTGTGCCGCCGCACATCTCGGGGCCGTTTGATGAGTGTGTCGGGCCCCTGCCCTTCACACCCACGACCCCAAAGACCCCTTTTAGTCGCCTCTTACGACAGGCAGGGCATACCGTAGACCTATTCTTACGCCCGCACCTACAGGGCTTCTGCTGGACATAGACCTCCCCCACAGAACACAGGTCTTGAGCGACCTTCATCCAGTGTAATCCCATAGCTTTGATCAGGTTATCTGACCACCTTGTACGGTGTGCCTACTCTGCGTCTCACTCGATAACTTTTCGGCCCCAGCGACCATCTGTTCTTCGAGCTGTGCCCAGCCCTTTGCCACTTAAGGTGGTAACTCTCGCTATGGCGCGAAATTCAAATTTTTTCGTGTTTTTTATTTATTCTGGCGAAAGTAATATATACATTTTTAATAAAGTTTAAATGAATTCGCGTATGTTAAAAAACCATTTCCCATATTGTATTGTAATACAACGTTTTTTAAAGACAGACCTACAGATTTTGTGTCTAAGGGGTAAAAGGCCAAAAAACAAGTTCCTTGAATATACCTACACAAAATCGGTAACTCTGTCTTTCAAAAACGATATATCACAATGTGGGAAATAGGTTTTTACGTACGCGTAAAATTCATTTAAACTTTATTTAAAACTAGAGGCTGCCCCGCGGTATTTCCCGTGCAGATTTCTCATAAACACAAAAACCCGTTTTTTTTCCGTTCCCGTGGGAATTTCGGGAATTCCTTTCTTAGTGCTCACCTACACTCCCTAAGGAACCTACATGCCAAATTTCAGCTTTGTACGCCCAGTAGTTTCGGCTCTGCGTTGTCTGTCAGTCAGTCAGTCAGTCAGTCAGTCAGTCAGTCAGTCAGTCAGTCAGTCAGTCAGTCAGTCAGTCAGTCAGTCAGTCAGTCAGTCAGTCAGTCAGTCAGTCAGTCAGTCAGTCAGTCAGTCAGTCAGTCACTCAGTCAGTCAGTCACTCAGTCAGTCAGTCAGTCAGTCAGTCAGTCAGTCAGTCAGTCAGTCAGTAACGGAAGAGTTTTATATATATTGTGAATACTTTCGCCAAAATAATTAAAAAACGTGAAAAAATTTGAATTTCGCGCCATACCGTGAGTTACCGCCATAAGTTCACAATAAGTGAGTAAGTATTCCCAACAAACACCTTGACCTATAATGAGGCTCCGGTGATCGTTTTGGTGTTTGCTACTGCGCTTTTAAAAACATAGTTACATGCTGTTTTTACTCAAGTATTTTTGTTCTATAATTTGTGCTTATATTGGTATATAGGATCATATTTCCTGGTCAATATAGGATACAAGATATTATCACTTATTGAAAGTCAATTAGACTAATCTAATTGGTAAAGTATTCTTTACTGCGAGAGGCAAGGTAGTTCAGGGTGCCCACCAATTGGCTCAGGCAAACAAATGTTTGGCTTGCCTTACGACAACAGCCGCCTGGAGACGCCTCCAAACGAGCCCTCCTCTGTCAAATGATTCTACTCTCTTTCGCAATTATTTTACAGCGTAGAGAAGAAAGGGGTTACAAACTCGACTTTGCGGAAGCGGTTTAGATAAATTTCGAAAGTTTGGAGTCCAAGTTCAAACTCTGACTCGACTGTGAATGCCTGCCTAATGAACTCCCAACTCACCAGGTTCAAAGAACAATTCCTCCAGGTCAGCTCTGAGGTCGAGGGTCAGAAGGTCGGTCACCACTGCAGGTTCAGGGGCGGGAGGGTCGGCTGACATCAGAAACCTGTGAGGAAAACATTCATAAGGAAACCATAGTTTTAAATTAGCTTTACTGGATGTCTACTTTTCTGGTTACTTGTAGGTATGGTAAATCTATACCTCTATACCAATATTATAAAGAGGAAAGATTTGTTTGTTTGTTTGTTTGTAACGAATAGGCTCCGGAAATACTGAACCGATTTGAAAAATTATTTCACTAGTAGGAAGCTACATTAACCCCGAGTGTCATAGGCTATATTAGATTTTCAAAAAAATTAGGGATCCGTACCTAAACTCAAATAATGTAACCCAAGGTGCAATATTTTTTCCGTTGTTTACATATTTTGACAGGTGGTTTGTTGTTGTTGTTTGTTTTTAATTCGGCCATTCTGGGCAGTCAAAAGAACATAGTCTATAAAGCCAAGTCTTTTGTAGTATCTTATATTCTATGGCGTAACGAAGTAAGCCGGGAAAGCTCGTATAAAATAAAGTCGTTTTCCGCGTCTGTCCCTTTGTATGCTTAAATCTCTAAAACTATGAAACGGGTTTTGATGCGGTTTTTTTTAGTAGCTAGAGTGATTCAAGAGGAAGGTTTATTAAGTATTATTCATGCACAAAATAGTAATAGGTTAGGCGGTACGAAGTTCGCCGGGTCTACTAGTACGATATAATTTGTCTAACACATCTTGACATCCACTGCATAAGTAAGCAAGCCTAACATGATTGAGTCATTTAAGGCTTTGTCAAACAGAAGGTGGTATAGAGAACGTCGCGTTAGAGCTCTAGCCTGACGCGGCGCGGATGTTCCTTACTTAGTTCTGTGGTTTGGGCACAGTAAGTATAATAAATAGTACCTACTACATACAATATGGGCACTCCCTGCCTCCCTCAGCAAGTGCTGCTCCCCCGCTCTCGGTTACCGCTCGGTACAAATAAAGCAGCGTCGCACGTCTCATCTCACTCACACAAGCATGGTGCGCGTGCACGTACAGTCACGGACTAGGAGGCCGTAACAGATTTGTCTATGGTTTCGTCAGCCCTAGACTGTATTACCAAAGAACAAGAGCTATTTTGCAATACAGAAAAACCGGAAGTGTTACGCCGATCGTGTCCGCCACTACACGAGTTTCCGCTGTGCGCGAAGCAACGCGCTCTTTTCTATGAAGTGACCGAGGATTGGTTTTGGGCGTTGAAGAGAAGAATAATTGACAAGAATTTCTTTTTTACAAAAAAAGGAACCCGCCTTCAATAAACTGACACACACATAAACTGAGAACTTCCTCTTTTTCGAAGTCGGTTAAATTCGATACTAAAACCTTTTCCTGAATGAAACGAATATTTTTCTGAAAACCGCATCAAAATCGGTGCAGCCAAACTCGAGATAATCGCGGACAAACATACAATACATACATACATTCATACAGGTCAAACTGATAACCTCCTTTTAAGGCGGTTAAAAAGGTATGTGACTACTGAATGACTACTGACTAACCTCTCCTGCGTCAGTGTGACGGAGCGCCCCTTGCGGCGGGCGACCAGGAGCGGGTAGCCGGGCCGCTCGCACCACGAGTCCCATCCAAAGCTCGATGAGGGACTGCGGTACTTACTACTTACTTAACTACCTTATTATATCATGATCGCTTATTGTCATACAAATTGATAAATATTTCTGTATTTGAGGACAATAAAGTGTATATTCATTCATTCATTCATTCATTCATGATACCAGTTAAATGTTGTCCACTTTCCAATGGTCTTTTCAAACATATGAAGTCAATACTTATGCGAGTAACTAAAAGAAATTATAGATATTTATATTTTTTCAGTTTTATTTTTTTACAAAAAGTTTTGTTTTATTTTATGCTTTTCAGTTCTTTCATGGTTTTATTATTTCCTTCGTCGTGACGTGATACTACAGCGTTGCGTGTCGCGTCAATCATACAAAGAGCGCGACGGCCTAGCGTCGCGACAGAACTAGCGCTCTAGCGCGACGCTACAGCGCGACCAGTTTGACACAGCCTTAATCATTAGGTTACCTAGATAAAAGTTGAAAAAGAGAAGTAAAATCTTTGTGACTACCTTTACTGCGTCAGTGTGACAGAGCGCCCCTTGCGACGGGCGACCAGGAGCGGGTACCCGGGCCGCTCGCACCACATTATACTTATACTTAATCATTATATAATTTAAATATCGTCTACTTTCCAAAGGGTAACCAAACATATATGAATTAACTAAGTGACTACTTCTTGCGACAGATATATGGGGTTTATTTCACTGTGTCATGTAAAGCTTTGTCGAACAGAAGGCACTATAACGTCGTGATGTGACGCCTATGGGATTTATGGAACAACTCGCTATAACGTCGCGCTCTTTGATGTTACACACGCTCCTTTACGTTGCGTCAAAGCAAAAGTAAAAGCGCGATGGTCTAGCGTCACGACACGACGCTACAGCGCGACCAGTTTGACAAAACCCTAAAGCTTATGGTTACCTAGATAAAGGTTGAAAAAGAGAAGTAAAATCTTTGTGACTACCTTTCCTGCGTCAGTGTGACGGAGCGCCCCTTGCGGCGGGCGACCAGGAGCGGGTAGCCGGGCCGCTCGCACCACGAGTCCCAAGCTCGCGGCGGGACGGACCCTGGACGCTGGAGGGCGCGCCAGAGGTCTGGATGGATAAAAATTTCATTATTAGAGGTTATTTAGCTTTCATTGGATCGCGATTAAGCCACGTTAAGCCGTTGGTCCCGGCCGCAGTAGTGGTCGCTACAGTCGCGGCGACAAGCTGGCCCCGCATCACGTTGGTAATCTATACCAATACTAGAGGCTGCCCCGCGGTTTTTCCCGCGCAGATTTCTCGTTCACAAAATTCCCGTTTTTTCCCGTTCCCGTGGGAATTTCGGGAAATCCCTTCTTAGTGCTCACCTACACTCCCCAAGGAACCCACGTGCCAATTTTCAGCTTTCTACGCCCAGTAGTTTAGGCTCTGCGTTGTCTGTCAGTCAGTCAGTCAGTCAGTCAGTCAGTCAGTAACGGAAGAGTTTTATATATATTGATTATAAAGAGGAAAGATTTGTTTGTTTGTTTGTTTGTAACGAATAGGCTCTTTTGTTTTAAGATTTCGACCCATGTTGCTTTGGGAAAGTTGTTAGTTATGGTGAGCAAAATCCCTCCTTTGATTTATTACCGCCTTGTCAGAAACACCCTGTATAAGAGGTGGTCAATACGGACGGTGATGCTATCATATTACGAACCAGTAGCGTCGGCGCTAGCGCTCCGGTGGTCCCGGAGTAGGCGAGCGAGCGCGGCTCGCCCCGCCTCCTCGCCAGCCGCTTCTATCGCCATGTTCACGATTGCTGCGCCCTACAACAAAATATTTCAAATAATATGGGTTAAGAGCCATAGCACAGCTAAAGTAAGTCAAAAGCGGCCGTTTTTAGCAACAATCAGTTTCTTTCTGTGGTCTTTAACCTAAAAGCTATACAACAATGCCCTAAAAATACTAGGCTGAATTATCTATGGGAATGCTGTTTCACATTTTTGATATTCGCCTTAGTTTAGAAGATATTTATTTTTTTCTCGGGTGGCGCTATTTTAGCTGTGCTATGCCTCTTAAGGGGCGAAACGGTTCGAAACTAGCGCCACTTCGATAAATATTATATATCTTCTAAACCATGGCCGAAATCAAAAATATGCGCCTCTGACTCCCTAGATAATCTTGCTTAGAATTTTTAAGGCCCTGTTGTGTAGATTTTAGGATAGTGATCATAGAAATATTCTTTTACCCAACTAAAGTGTCAACTTTAGGCAATTAATTTTTTTCTTAGATTTTTAACCAGAAAGCTACTTTAAGCCTTAAAAATTCTAAGCAAGATTATCTAGGGAGTTAAAGGCGCACATTTTTCATTTCGGCCATGGTTTTCGGCCAAGATATTAATTATTTATTGGATGTGGCGCTAGTTTCGCACCGTATCAACCCTTAACAATGGGTTTAATCAAAAAGTGGCCATGGAAAGGGCTATGTTCGAAGTTTCTCTGGGTGAACGAATCAGGGGACCAAGTTTCTTAACTAAAAACGAGTGACTCGTAATTGTCTTGTCAGCGAATCAGTCAACCATTGCTGTTTTCTTTGAGCGTGCAACAGAAATTACCTTTGTTAAAGCGGCAATGGTTAACGAAATCGCTAACAAGACAATTACGAGTCACTCGTTTTTAGTTAAGAAACTTGGCCCCCAGAAATTGTGCGATCCGCAAAAGAAGTCACCGACATAGCCCAAAGAATGGAAGGGCACATAGCTCCAAGAAAAGATACTTAGTCACTGGGGCCGAAAAACTTTCGAATAGCGACCGCGATCCGGAAGTCGCAGAGTAGGCAGACCCGCCACACAAGGTGGTCAGAACATCGATATACCAATTCATCATAAAAATGATCGCCCCGTCGGGAATCGAACTTTTACCTTGTGTATTGATAGCTCATCCGTGGCCGCTTCTATATCCGCTCTCTCCAGTCTCGGTGATGCTATGGCGCGCGCAGAGTTACTTGAATCCAGCCTGGGAAACAAATTGAAGTTCATAATTTCAGGCCACCCTCCGAGGTTTAAACAGTGTTGTCGGTTTAAGCTGCAGCTGTCACTTTTTCTTTATATCTATACCAATATTATAAAGAGGAAAGATTTGTTTGTTTGTTTGTTTGTAACGAATAGGCTCCGGAAATACTGAACCGATTTGAAAAATTCTTTCACTGGTAGGAAGCTACATTAACCCCGAGTGTCATAGGCTATATTAGATTTTCAAAAAAATTAGGGATCCTTACCTAAACTCAAATAATGTAACCCAAGGTGCAATATTTTTTCCGTTGTTTACATATTTTGACAGGTGGTTTGTTGTTGTTGTTTGTTTTTTATTCGGTGATTCTGGGCAGTCAAAAGAACATAGTCTATGGAGCCAAGTCTTTTGTAGTATCTTATATTCTATGGCGTAACGAAGTAAGCCGGGAAAGCTCATCTATACCAATATTATAAAGAGGAAAGATTTGTTTGTTTGTTTGTATGTTTGTTTGTTTGTAACGAATAGGCTCCGGAAATACTGAACCGATTTGAAAAATTCTTTCACTGGTAGGAAGCTAAACTATCCCCGAGTGACATAGGCTATATTAGATTTTCAAAATAATTAGGGATCCTTACTTAAACTTGAATAATGTAGCCAAAGATGCATTTTTTACCCGTTGTTTACATATTTTGACAGTGGGTGGTTGTTGTTGTAGTTTTTAAATTTGCCCCGTCTGGGCAGGCAAAGGAACTTAGTCCATACAGCCAATACAGTTGGTGCTTTGTTGTTGTTTTTTTTACCAAGCCCATTCTGAGCAGGCAAAAGAACATAGTCTATAGAGCCAAGTGTTTTGTAGTATCTTAAATTCTGTGGCGTAACGAAGTTCGCCGTGTCAGCTAGTAACTAATATTATAAATGCGAGTCTTGTTAAACAGTCAGTCAGAAATATAACAAACTTTAAGGCGTACAGTACAGCGTACAGTACATGATACAACAGCAGGGCTCCGCTGCAGGGACAGAAACTAGTCAGTCGAGACAGTCTTGCTCGTCAGTCAGTCTCTCAATCAGTGTCTCAGTCAAGTGTCTAAATCAGCCTCTCTTTCAAATGTCTAAATCTATCTTTGAGTCAATCTCTCAGTTAGTCTCAGTCTCAGTTAGTCTTGCTGGCGGTCAGTCAGCAAGCATCAGTTTAACAGACCTGAGACCTGGTAGTACATGATCCAACAGCAGGGCGTCTTCTCTGGGGCCAGCAGAGCCCCCTATAGGGGAGCACGCGCCCCCTATAGGGGGTAGTGCTCTATGCTCCCCTAGAACCGAAGTTAGGGCTTCCATCAGCCACTGGGGGCTCCGCTGCAAGGACCGGGTCTAGTCAGTCGAGTCAGTCTTGCTCGTCAGTCAGTCTCTTATTCAGTGTCTAAATCAGTCTCTCTTTCCATTGTCTTAATCAGACTCTGAGTCAGTCAGTCTCAGTCAAGGCAGACTCAGGCAGTCGGTCAGTCAGTCAACAAGCATCAGTTGAACTGACCTGAGAGCTGGCAGCACATGGTCCAACAGCAGGGCGTCTTCTCTGGGGCCAGCAGAGCCCCCTATAGGGGGCGCGTGCTCCCCTAGAACCGAAGTTAGGGCTTCCATTAGCCATTGGGAGCTCCACCAGCGAGGCGAGACTAGGCCTCCAAACCACTGCGAGGGAGTTAAAGTTTTGGTAAAAGTAAAAAAGTAAAGTAAAAAATTATTTATTCAATACAGGATACAAGAGATCGCTTATTGAAAGTCAATTAGACTAATCTAATTGATACCTTATTTGGTAAAGTATCCTATACTGTGAGAGGCGAGGTAGTTCAGGGTGCCCACCAATTGGCTCAGGCAAACAAATGTTGGCCTTGCCTTACGACAATGGTCGCCTGGAGAGGCCCCCAAACGAGCCCTCCTCAGTCACATGATTCTACTCCCTTTCACAATGATTTTACAGCGTAGAGAAGAAAGGGGTAACAAACTCTACTTTACAATTTATCTCTCTTGGTCAATATAAGGCAGAGAATACACTTGCAAGAAAACTTAGAGGAGGGCTCGTGTGGGGGCCTCTCCAGGCGACCATTGTCGTAAGGCAAGAGCCGCTTGGTGGGCACCCTGAACTATACCTCACCTATTGAACAAATAATTTTTGTCTTTTTTTTACTTCCATCAGAAATGTCCGACCGTCTGTCTGACAGCAATTTGCAAGTGAAAACCCATAAAAAAGTGCTGTCGCGAGTCCACTTGCTACTTTAAAAAAAAAAGAGTACTTACCTATCTATCTTATTTAGCTAGTTTTTGCACTTTACGCTTAAAAAATTGTTCAAATATATGTTGAGATAAGATTCATACCTGTTGAGCCAAAAGTCTTGCTATAGTTTTGGTGTCCGAAAGAGTCGATGGTGTCAGTACGATGAGGCCCCAGCCTTCAGAATACGGGTTTCCACTCTCCACCACTACTATGTCTGTGAAGAAAAAAATTAAATGAGGTAACACATTAAAAATAAAGTCTATAGATATAAAGTTCAAAATAACAAGCTTACACGGCAAAATTCGTACCGCCTTAAGAGGCAAAGCACAGCTAAAGTAACGCCACTCGCGAAATAGTTACTAAAAACGGCCACTTTTGGCAACAATCAGTAGCTTTCTTAGATCTTTAATCTAAAACTTATACAACAGTGCCCTAAAAATAATAGGCTGCATTATCTAGTGGAATACTGTTTAACATTTTTGATATTTGCATTGGTTTAGAAGATTTGCACTTTAGCTGTGCTATGCCTCTTAAGAGGCTTTTAACAGCGACAATAGCGCCATTATTTAATATTTGTGTAGCTTTTAGGTTAATGCTACATTATTTCGTGTCATACTTACTGTCCCATATTTCTGATATATGCCTTAGTTTAGAAGATATTTTTTTCGCGGGTGACGCTAGCTTCGCTGTGCGTAGCTTCTTAAGCTGCATTACATCTACAGGCCGGATTGGCATCTAGGTACATTACATACTACCTAAACTTACCTAGTTTAGGCAGCGGGTAGGAAGTGTTCAACTCATAGGCAAACTGCTGAATCGTCTTTTGCACCCATTCCAGTAGAGGTCTGAAACAAAGTACTTAATCAATATCAATAATAGTCTATACCAATATTATAAAGAGGAATGATTTGTTTGTAACGAATAGGCTCCGGAAATACTGAACCGATTTGAAAAATTCTTTCACTGGTACGAAGCCACATCAACCCCGAGTGTCATAGGCTATATTAGATTTTCAAAATAATTAGGGATCCTTACCTAAACTCAAATAATGTAACCCAAGGTGCAATATTTTTGCCGTTTTTTACATATTTTGACAGGTGGTTTGTTGTTGTTGTTTGTTTTTTATTCGGCCATTCTGGGCAGTCAAAAGAACTTAGTCTATAGAGCCAAGTCTTTTGTAGAATCTTATATTCTATGGCGTAACGAAGTAAGCCGGGAAAGCTCGTATAAAATAAAGTCGCATTCCGTGTCTGTCCTTAGGTATGCTTAAATCTTTAACAATACGCACCCGATTTTGATGCTGTTTTTTTTATAGCTAAAGTGATTCAAGAGGAAGGTTTATAAGTATAACATGCACAAAATTACCCATCTTAGTATCTCTTTACATTATATTTTCTTCTTTATGTTTCACCTCGCCCTCACTCCATTTTGGTGCCGGCAGAATACCAGCGTTACAGGAAACTGTGACATGATGCTGAGTCGGGGCCTTTTTTCAGTTGTAATACTTTTCACACCTTTTGGAACTATACATTTTATATGTAAAATTGTTATTTGTCTTTTTATGTGTATTTTATGTTGTGTGTATTACTATTATAAGTGAAAATAAATATGTTACACTCCGTCGAACATAATTAATTCAGAAGAGTTTTTATTGAGTTTTTGTTTTAAACTTTTGAATATGTAAATTCAGAATAGTTTAGTATTATTTTCTTCATAATTGTTTTAGTAATGTAAGTACAAACATACCTACAAAAACCTAAAAACTTGTGCAATGTCTAATTTAAGATAGCTTAAGTGACACTTTTATGTTTTAACATCCTTGTAAGTACTTTACTTAAGCAAGCACTAAATAAATGAATATGAATATGAACATATAATTCTCAGCCTAAAAGGAACGGAGAACGATTAAAATATTCATTTTTAAATTTGGAGTGCAACTCCATACTGCGACTGTCGACCAGTGTGAATGTCGACCTTACTGAGAATGTTAGCCATACGATTTTAAACTCACCTAGCTTCGTCCAAGGTCTGTTTTTGTTCGCTATACAGACTAATCTCTGGTGGCGGGAGGTCGTCTTCCTCAGGAATAAGCTCTGTCGTTGTTTCCGCTTCCGGTTGCTTAACGTCGTTTTTCGATTCGGCTACGTTCGGGCCCTGAAACAAAAGAAAAAGATCGAATGAAAAGTCGGAATCTATCTAAATATATATAAAACACAAAGGTGACTGACTGACATAGTGATCTATCAACGCACAGCCCAAACCACTGGACAGATCGGGCTGAAAATTTGCATGCATGCTTACGTCATAATATCTAATGACGTAAGCATCCGCAAAGAAAGGATTTCGATAAAAGTTTGTATAAATTAATTAATACTTCTTAACGCGAGCGAAGCCGCTAGATACTGGTTCTTCCCAGTTAGGGGCTCTGAGTGCGATGCGTTATCTATACATTTGTTTGTTTGTTTGTAACGAATAGGCTCTGGAAATACTGAACCGATTTGAAAAATTCTTTCACTGGTAGGAAGCTACACTATCCCCGAGTGTCATAGGCTATATTAGATTTTTAAAATCTTTAGGGATCCTTACTTAAACACGAATAATGTAACCCAAGGTGCAATATTTTTTCAGTTTTTTACATATTTTGACAGGAGGTTTGGTTGTTGTTGTTTATTTTTTTATTCGCCCATTCTGGGCAGTCAAAAGAACAAAGTCCATAGAGCCAAGTCTTAAGTAGTATTTTATATTCTATGGCGTAACGAAGTAAGCCGGGAATGCTCGTTAATAATAACTTATCAATTCATAGTATAAAATGAAGTTGCTTCCCGCGTCTGTCCCTATGTATGCTTAAATCTTAAAAAATACGCAACGCATTTTGTTGCGGTTTTTTTTTTAATAGATAGAGTGATTCAAGAGGAAGGTTTATAAGTACAATACACGCACAAAATAGTAATAGGTTAAGCGGTACGAAGCTCGCCGGGTCGACTAGATATTATTAAGTTACCAGATCAGTATAGTTGCGTGTGGCGAGCGGCGGCGCGGCCAGTCTCTGCAGCCGGCAGACCGCCACTGAGACCATGTGGGGGGACATGGGGGGCGTGTTCGCGAACTCGTCTTGCAACTAGTGGAGAAAAAAATCTTTTTATTAATATTGGTCCATGTCAATACTTAGCGTGTTTCCTCAAGAACCGACATCGATCGCTCGATAGGGGCTCGACATAGAAATCGCTCGTACATCCACGAAGCCTGCCTGATTGGCTGTCGAACCCCTATCGCGCGACCGATATCGCCTCTTGAGGAAACACGCTTATTAAAAACAAAGTCGCTTCCCGCTTCTGTCCCAATGTACGCTTAAATCTTTTAAACTACGCAACGGATTGTGATGTGGTTTAATCAATTTATATAAAACTCTTCCGTTACTGACTGACTGACTGACTTACTAACTGACTGTCTGACAGACAACGCAGAGCCGAAACTACTGGGCGTACAAAGCTGAAATTTGGCATGTAGGTTCCTTAGGGAGTGTAGTGGAGCACTTAGGAAAATTCCTGAAATTCCCATGGGAACGGGAAAAAACTGGATTTTAGTGTTTATGAGAAATCTGCGCGAGTGAAACAGTCTAGTACAGTGGCGGACACGATCGGCGTAACACTTCCGGTTTTTCTGTATTGCAAAATAGCTCTTGTTCTCTGGTAATACAGTCTAGGGCTGACGAAACCATAGACAAATCTGTTACGGCCTCCTAGTCCGTGACTGTACATAGTATAAAACAAAGTCGCTTCCCGCTTCTGTCTCTAATGTATCATTAAATCTTTAAAACTACGCAACGGATTGTGCGGTTTTCTTTTAGTAGATAGAGTGGAATAGAGTGATTCAATAGGAAGATTTAGGGAAAGTTGTTAGGTATGTAGGGGGCCCACTAGCGCCACCTAGTGATACCTTGTGAAAGCGGAGATCGCTCGATCAGCAATTCCTACATCGCGCCAACGAAGTTTCTGACGCAGCTAGCATAAATAGAATTTACAAAGTAGAAGCATTGGGAGGGAGGTATTGGCCAATTCCTCTTTGCTCTAAGTACTAAAGGTATGTAACCTAACAAAATTTCCTCAAACATCCTATAAAGGTGTTCTTACCAATCTATGTCCAAGGTAGAATCCAGCCTCCTCTGTTGCAACTATTGGCATGTTAGTGAGGGAAACGTGGAATCTGCAACGAACGAAGAACTAAGTGTTAGTTTTGTTAACTTACTTACTTATAAATAACAAATCACACTCAGCCCCTAACTAGGCAGAACCTGAGTGCCCGAAAACATTGGTTCCCCGCCAGTAAAATAGTCTTGTAAAAAAAGACTAAAAGGACAAATTCATTCCACAATACAAGCTTTCAAAAACAAAAGAAACAATAAATGCATAGCTGTATTTATTAAAGTTTGTATTGTACATGCAAAAAGGATCCGAATTAGCATGTGCTGCTTGAAAGGCAACGCTGATTATTCTGCCATACTTATAAGTAAACTAGTGTTTAATACAAATCAAATTCTATAATTCCTTAAATTGAAACACAAATTCCAATCATAAGTTTAGTAAAGGCTATATTAGATTTTCAAAAAAATTAGGGAACCTTACCTAAACTCAAATAATGTAACCCAAGGTGCAATATTTTTTCCGTTGTTTACATATTTTGACAGGTGATTTGTTGTTGTAGTTTGTTTTTTATTCGGCAATTCTGGGCAGTCAAAAGAACATAGTCTATAGAGCCAAGTCTTTTGTAGTATCTTATATTCTATGGCGTAACGAAGTATGCCGGGACAGCTCGTTAGTAATAAATATATTTACCGATCCCGAACGATGGTCAATTTGAAAGTGGCCCTGTAATGGGGTTCGTCGAAGCAAGGGAACGTCGACCGAGCGTGGGTCAACCAAAACCGGGACACAGCGCAGCGACTGCGAACAGAAGAAACTTTTACATAACATAATCTCAGGCCTATATTCCCCTAAGCCCTGTAGGTCCGGGCGTAAGAATAGGTCTACGGTATGCCCTGCCTGTCGTAAGAGGCGACTAAAAGGGGTCTTTGGGGTCGTGGGTGTGAAGGGCGGGGGCCCGACACACTCATCAAACGGCCCCGAGATGGGCGGCGGCACAACTTGTGGCACTGTGCCGCCGCAGCTCCAAAGGCAAGCCGGGGAGGGAACAATATGTCCTCCCCGAGCACGAAGCTGATAGCAGCCGAGCGTGGGAAGACTTCGGACGCTATAATAAATAATAAATAAATAATAATAATAAATAATGTGTGGTTCCCGGGGTTCTTCCCAAAAGCGCCAAGACGGCCGCCGGGGGGTTTTAGTGGGTGCGAGCCCCACATACCCCCGACGCTCGCCCGAGCGTCGGGAAATGCGATAGGCATTAATCGCATTTCCTATCGCATTTCCCGACAGGGGAATTTTATTTTTCCGAGGGGAAATTTTCCCCTCGTTAAAAAAAAAGGCCTATGGGTTAGGCAGAGGCACCAGCTCAATTACTGAGCCCACGAGAGGCATAAAGGCTGGTATTCACAGTCGAGTCGCAACTCAAACTCGCAACTCCAAATCGTTAAAATGAAACTTTAGTCGTTCTTCACACAAAAAATTCCGTTGAGTTTTGCCTTCAATACAGAGGCTGACATTTTCAGTCGAGTCGCAGCTCGAACTTGTACTCCAATGTGTCAAATTGTGACTTTAAGAGCCAGTTTACCGCGATGCTAGCGCCATTCGCGAAAAAAATTATATCTTCCAAACTAAGGCAAATGTCAAAAATGTGGCACAGTATGAAATAGAGAAATAGAAATAGAAATAGAAAACTTTATTTGTAAATAGAAATAGAAATAGAAAACTATGACACTAGATAATCTTGATTAGTATTTTTTGAGCACAGTAAAGTAGTCCTAACTTAAAAGAGCAAAATTATACACAGATTGTTGCTAAAAGTGGCCACTTTTAGCAACAAACTAGGGTTCATTCCCGGGATTTCTCGGGTCGAGAATTCCCGGGAAATCCTTGGTTTCTGTTCCCGGGAAATAATGCTCGAGAAAAGTCGAGAACTCGAGAAATCATATTTGAGTCTATGTAGTGCAAATAAATTCGTGAATAACGTAAAAGATGGAAATGTACTTTTTACTTTTATAAGCATAATGATGGTACGCGGTGGAGTCATGTCTCGTAACCAAAATCGATCGACTCGTAATCGTATTACAAGCGACTGTCTTAACCATTGCTGGGGGCCAAGTTTCTTAACTAAAAACGAGTGACTCGTCTTGTTTGCGATTTCGTTAACCATTGCCGCTTTAACAAAGGTAATTTCTGTTGCACGCTCAAAGAAAACACCAATGTTTAACTAAGTCGCTAACAAGACTATTACGAGTCACTCGTTTTTAGTTAAGAAACTTGGCCCCCAGGTTTCTTTAGGCGTATAACAGAAATCGACTTTACAAAGTGGCAATGGTTAACGAAATCGATAACAAGAACAAGGCAACTACAATTCGATAGAGTTCAACGATGAAGCTTGACGGTGTACTGCTTGTGTATATTTTGTGTTTTATTTTATCAAATTAAATTTATAATCTTATGAATTTCACAGTTCACTACCTACATCTTAGTATCAAGTCGCTTAACAATGAAAATTTGATGTCAGTGACAGCATTCGAAAATAATTGCGGCTTTTTAAAGACGACAACAGTACATGCCTCCCGAAAAGCAGCAATAGTTTTCGAATGTTGTCATTGTCATGGAATTTTCATTGTTTATTTAGCTAACCGACTCAGGCCCTTCTTTTCTATAAATTTTTTATTCAATTTAAACACTTATTTTGAAGTATAGTTTTAGTTTAACGTTCACTATTTCCTAATTAACAAGCCGAAATTTGTGTTTTTTATTAGTTAACGGTACTATTTTTTATTAATTAACGGTATAATAGGTATTTATTGAGAGAAGTTAATTTTTTTCAAGTTTTATAACTTATATTTGGCAGAAAAACCACTCAATTTATTGGTTTAAAATAAGTTCTTTTTATTATGATTCACATTGTTAATTTTGTGTCAACTTTTTTCATTATTTGAATCGAAAAGATATGCAAAAACATAGTGTAAGGATTTTTCAAATAAACAAAAATAGACGGTAGTCTATCTTCCGTCTGTTAACCAAAAGCATATAAATACCGGACTCGACGAGCAGGCGATTATTCTGTTCTGAGCCTTCGCGTGACACAGACGTACTAAAAATTGTTAAGACCGTGCTGACTATGTTGTGAGTAAAGAATAAAAGTAGTAAAGTGATCCTTGTGTATTGATTTTATAACAAGTCAGAAGTGGTAAGTACACGCTGCCAATTTTGTAATTTGTTTTTTGCATGATTAGTATGGCCCTTTTTCTATCACACGTTAAAATTACGTCATTATTTAAAAATATTTTTGTTTTGAAATTGGAATTTTAACGTCCGTGATGGTATCATTATTTAACCAGACAACCAACATCATTTTATTCATGGCGTTAACAGTTACCCTACCTACGTACAAAAAAAAAAAAACAACAAGAGTGTAGCTAATTGCAAAAGATATTTATTATAATATAAAGTAGAGGGAGATTATAAGGGTATGTAAATTTGTTTTAAAATATTTATTTTGTAGAGTAATAAATTACTTAATAAATTCATTTAATGGATTTAACTTAGTGGAGTAATTTGCCGATCTCTGCCCGGCAACGAGAGAGAGAGCATCTTCCTTGTTCCGTGGTTTTACCTACGGTAAACATATTAAATATATTTAACTGCTCCGTGGCTCAGTTGGCAGTGACGTGAACTGAGTAAGCGTGTGCTGTGCACCCGGGTTCGATTCCCGGGCGGGGCGAATATTGCTATGATAAAAATCGATGTTTGTTTCCGGTCCGGATGTGATGTTTATCTCTGTGTGTTTCGGGCACCCTAGATACAGGTTCTTCCTAGTTAGGGGCTCTGAGTGTGATGTTTTATTATTATATCTACTTTTTTTTTGTAAGACCGTTAACAAAACACGTTTTGGAACCTCCGTTAAAACAATTATCAGTTTTATTAATAGATAAACTTACATTTGTGAATGTTTTTATAAATTTTGTACCGTATTCTGTTCAATTATGATTAAAAGTTTACATGAATTATTACTAATAATAGGCAAAACTATAATAACTAAACTAAGTATACAAGCGTAGACAATAACTATTATTTTCATTTTACTATTTTTATAAATTTTATTGAAAATTAATAAGTGAAATTACCTTGAACAGAAACTTAAGAATTTTATTCCAATTTTTGATTTACCCTCAGATCCAAATCAAATTTCCGTTATTTTTATTACAGACTCAGAATTGTTATTAACTTGAACAGAAACAAAAAAAAAATGACTATTTACCCTCAGATTCAAATAAAACGTCCGTTATTTTGATTACAGACTAGGAATTGAAATTTACTCGAACAGAAACTTAATAATCTAGATCAATTTACGATTCACCCTCAGATTTAAATAAAATATCTGTTTGGTGTATTTGTTGTTGTAAATTTATTTTTTTTAGATAATTTGACTGATGTAATGTTTGACTGGCTATGTATGCCGAAGAGGAGCTATGTGTGCTCTATGACTGGCTATGTATGCCATAGAGGGGCTATGTGTGCTCTATGACTGGCTATGTATGCCGTTAAGGGGCTATGTGTGCTCTATGACTGGCTATGTATGCCTTAGAGGGGCTATGTGTGCTCTATGACTGGCTATGTATGCCGAAGAGGAGCTATGTGTGCTCTATGACTGGCTATGTATGCCATAGAGGGGCTATGTGTGCTCTATGACTGGCTATGTATGCCGTAGAGGGGCTATGTGTGCTCTATGACTGGCTATGTATGCCGTAGAGGGGCTATGTGTGCTCTATGACTGGCTATGTATGCCATAGAGGGGCTATGTGTGCTCTATGACTGGCTATGTATGCCGTAGAGGGGCTATGTGTGCTCTATGAATGGCTAGGTATACCTTAATATGGGTCATGTATGCCTAAGCGTCGTTTAGGCATCCATCTTGTATATATCTAGTCATATGATTAACTAATGTGGTTTAATTGGGAGAAATTGCTTTCTAGCGATAAGGTCACTCATTGCATTTAAATTTATTATTAATTATATATATTGATTTAATTTGTACAAGAATTTATTCGGTGTCATTATTATCTAAAAATTTCAGCCTATCGGTGACTTTTAATTAATAATATTATATTTTTTTACGATTAGATCAATTTGATAGCAAAAATTAAAACCAAGCCACTATTTGTTTGAAAAAAAAAAAAAAAAAAACGGAGACAGAGCTTCTATAGTACTACTGGGGAAAGGGACAATCATATTTTAGTCGCTAGCGTCGGTTTATACTTTTTATTGGAAATCGTAATAATTATTTATTCTATTTTATTTTTATTACTACTAACTCATTCAATCAATTGTTTGGAATCTTATAATAAATTTTATTTTTGTATTCAAATACTTACTTACCTAATAATAATAATAGTTTATTATCGGGCACGACATCCATAGTTTGAAAGTAAAGATTAAACAACTTGTCCTGTGCTGTTTGTTCTAAAGATTTGTTTATGTTAGGATATTTTTTTGTGGCGTTGTGGGTTTTATAAATATCGAGTTACATACCTTCGGAAGATTATAATATATATTGTCATTTGAGTATTGAATAAAACCTAGAATTTCAATGTCAAATCTTAATAAAATTACAATAACATTTTCTTTTCTTTCTGTATCTGAGTCATAGAGATGGAGCCAGACGAAGGGACTGATAGGCACCGCCTTTACACCTCTCACCGCGCTGCATCACGTGTCAGTGATGTCGAAGGTGCCACGACCAGAAAAAGTCTCGAGTGGGCGTCGCGGCGCAGTGCAAGGGAAGCCCAAGCATTTAGGACAGAGAGCACAGCGGCCGTGCGCAAGGATCAATGTGATTGTGTATGTTATTTTTTTTTATTATGTGCTAGTGTGTGTGACCCTGTGTGTCGGAAGAGGATAACGAAGTTATATTTAACTATACACTTTATTCGGCCATGTGTGCCATAAGGTAGAACACATACCATGTAATAATAATAAATAATAAATAAGTTTATTCAATTTTACAAAAGTATAAAAGCGAGGAGTCTCCTTTTAAGTATTAACCTGTATCAGGAGACCCCGATCTTCCACATTGTCACATGCTTTTCAAAATATATTCTAAATATGTTAAGTTAAGCTGATTTATACATAAATATAGCTTAATACTATTTCTAATTCTAGTTACACAAATAGAGAAAAAAGAAAATATCAATAATACTAACAATACATTTTGAATTTAGATTTTTTAATTTTTAAGTTACTAAGGAAATAAAAAGGTATTAGGTTACATTTATCAGGTTTTCAATTTCATCATAATTCTGCTTCAAAAGCCAGCTGCATAAGAGTTTTTTAACATAATTATACTGTTTTACTGGGGTAAATATTTAACAATTTGTTTATCTTATTATATAAAACTTATACTGCCTTTTTGCGAAAGCTGTCCTACTGTTAAATATAGGAGCCACTGTATGTTTGCGTCTACTTTCATTTTTTTTGGCGTCAAATGGTAATTTTGCATGCATTTTTAGGACACATTTTAGAATGAATAATTTTCTGACTGATAGTAGCTCACTGTTCAAGTTTCAAGTCTTGTAGGAAAAAAACCTTTTTGAAAAGATAAGTTAACAAGGTGGCTAATTATTGGTGAAACAATGTTTTTGGCCAGCTTCAGAAATGCTGTTGGAATATTGTCTTCACCAGATGCACTACTCGATTTAAGATTAGCAATGAGACTCTTTACCTCGTTTACATCTGTGTCAAGCAAAACAAAAGACGAAAGTTGCGAATGTGCCGTTAATTTTGAGTTAACTATTTTTGTGCAGTATCTCGAATTATCATTAATAATTTCTTCAGCAAGATCTTTTTCTATATTAGCAAAGAAAGTATTTATCCTATTAGTTGATTCTTTGAGAGATGATCCGCAGTTAAGTAAGCCATTATTTTTAGATTTTGTGTTGTTAAGGTTTGTAATATTTTTAATGTTTTTCCAGAGAGCTTTCGAATTTTTTTTCTGAGTTTTTTTTTTAACAGATCACTTTCATATTCTCTTCTTAGTTTTTCAATAAGATCATTACAGAAGTTACGGTATCGTTTATAAGTAATTTAAAGAATATTATTAGTCGGATCAGAGCGGAGATTCTTTAGTAATTTATTTCTATTTTGAATACACTTTAAAATCCCATTTGTTATCCAAGGCTTTAAAATGCGCTTATTTCTTGGAATACGTTTAGTTACTTTGTTTTCATTTAGGGACTCTGTCATTTTATTGATCAGTTCATCAGTGATTTATTGAGGATCTTCGCAATCAAGTAGGTTATTTAGGTTCTTTAGTTCAAGACTATTTAGTGCTTGTTCATAGTTAATAGTTGTAGTATATTTACGAGTGTTTGTAAGTTTCGAGGATGTATTAATGTTAAGAAAGGTAGTGACATGATGTATGGTAGAATTAAGAATAGCAATAAAGGATTCGATTTATATTTACTTAGTTTTACCATAAAATGATCGAGGCATTTTTTCTCTCTTGTGGGCAACGTGTGCCCAGGAAATATACAATGTATGGAAAGCATATTTAAATACTTTAACCGGTTACTGCGTTCTTGAGAAGTTTCGTCTGGTTTATACCTTATATTTATGTTAATATCACCTGCAATAATAATATTATGTAGGAAGTTATTAGTGATCATTGTAGCCCTGTGTGTTACCAATGAAGATGGCACGTGGCAATTGGTGTCTAAATAGGCCATGTGTGACATAATGCAGACTAAATATAATATTGTGCTATCTAGAAATTAAGAAAAAAAAAGGAATTACAATTAACAAAAAAAAAAATAAATCTTAAAAGTAAAAACATTGTATACTTTAGTTTTTTTTGAGTTGTTTGTTGTTGATCTGTTCAGCCCTGTGTGCCAAAAAGGATGTTATTTAGTTTTGAATTTGTTATAAGGCTTTGTAAACCATTGTTTTTGATATTTTATTATTTATGTTAGAAGAAACTTGATTAATAATGTGTCATAGCAGGCCTGTCCCAAGTGTGGCAAACGGTAGCTTAATGAATAGTATGTCATAGCAGGCCGTGTCCCAAGTGTGGCAAACGGTAGCTTGATTAATAATGTGTCATAGCAGGCCGTGTCTGTTAAGTGTCAAACAAAAGCTTGAAATTGATTGAAACCTTGAACTTGTTAATCTGAAATTTATATAATGTTGTTGAAGTTAGCTTATATTTAAATAAGTTTTTTTATGTTCGTGAACTAATTTATATTCGTGAAGCTAATATGATTATATTTAGAAGAGGCATTATTTAGGCCTTAATCTTGATTGACTGATAATCTTTTTATTTATTTTTGTAATTTTTACGTTTTACCAAAAAAAAAAAAAATTATTGTTTAAGTAATAGTTTGTATGAGATTTTACACAATCGAGGAAAGCTGAGAATTCCGGAATGGAGACATCGAATAGACAAAGAATGGTATCCCCTTAGAATTTTATAATGTTATAGTTTGTAAATCAATATTTTTACTTAGATATTTTGATACAAATTGTTAAGTCAAAAGCATAATAGAAAAATAATGGTATCCCCTTAGAATTTTATAATGATATAGTATGTAAATCAATATTTTTACTAAGATAATTTAATACGCATTGTTAAGTCAAAAGCATTAGTTTTCGAAAGTACAATTGTTCAATTGATTAGAAATGTTGGTAGGTAATCTGTGACGTAGATGACGATTAGTTTTGGAAGAAATATTCATATGTGATTCATATATACTAGAATTTATGATTTTGTTTATTACTCTAATACACTAAGTTTATGAGTTCTTGTGAAACTAAAACGACAAAGATGCATGGAAGTAACGTACTTATTTTTTTTTTTTTTAACACTTTATGTACTTATTTTTTTAAAGTAATTTGTATTTTTTTTTAATTGTTGTAAATTGAATTGTAATGTCAAAAAAAAAAAAAAAAACAAAAAAAAAAAAAAAAAAAAGAGATAAATTGTAAAGTAGAGTTTGTTACCCCTTTCTTCTCTACGCTGTAAAATCATTGTGAAAGGGAGTAGAATCATGACTTTTTGACTTTGACTAGAGTGACTTCCGCTCGCCGAGTGTAAGGATTTTTATAATATCTTCTCCGTATTTCTGGTCGCGTGTACGAGGACGTACACGCGGTCAGGATGGACGAGTGTAAGGATTTTTCAAATAAACAAAAATATACGGTAGTCTATCTTCCGTCTGTTAACCAAAAGCATATAAATACCGGACTCGACGAGCAGGCGATTATTCTCTTTCCCTTGGATGCGGTAGCGTACGGACGTATTTCGTGTTATTAATTAGTAAAAATAAAAATTGTAAACAAAAGTGAAGCCCCCAACTAAAGTTGAGCTTCGGTCACGTAAGATTCATTTACTCCCGGCGGTCATCGTATCTGGATTAACAATTGTAGCTGCTAAGTGCAACCTCTGTGACTTTCAACTTAAAAAAAAAAAAAAAAAAACTGAATATGAATGTATCACAAGTGTCTGACAGATCCAATTCTGAGCCCAACCTGTTAGTGATGCAGAATGAGTCTCCCATTCCAACGTCTAATATTGGAATTCGTACCAAAAGGAAGAGATTTGAAAAAACTACTTCGGAAGAATTATCGGACTTCAAAGAGGAGATGAAGGAAATATTCCAATCTTTGCTAAAAGAAAATGAGAAGCAGGTGATCAAACTGTATCCTATACTCGAAGATATAAAGGAACAGAATAAGAAAATAGAGAACTCTGTATCTTTTTTAAGCGAGCAAAATGACAATTTCCTTAAGAAAATAGAGCAGCTTGAAGGAGAATTGAAGAAAAAAGATGAGATTATAGCCATTCTCGAAGAACAGCTGGAAGACACGCAAAGGGCAACAAGAAAAAAAACAATTGAAATAAAAAATGTTTGCGTTGAATCCCAAATAAACAAAGAAGGACTTTTATCCATCGTGACAGAACTTGGTAAAAGCTTGCAAATGCCAATAGATAAGAGCATTTCTACGAAGTGAACAGATTTTTCTGACTTCGGTGCCATTTTTTTTATTTCGACCTAGAGACTTCATAATTAAAAACCATACAAATGAGCTAATTCTGTATTCAAATATTGATTTGGCTCACTTCAAAAGATAACAGTTTCAGAAAAAACTGACCTCAAATATTTTGTCTCCATCGAAATCAGAAAAATTACCCACCGAATCACAATTTTACCACTGAAATCAGAAATCTATCTACCGAAAGCACAATCCTTTTAACATAACACATACAATTTATCATTAAACTTTTGAATAAATTTTCATTCACACAGTATAAATAGTTGTAGTAGTAAGCAGCGCTCATTGAAACACATTTGCGTTTTTTATATTTTTTGTGTGATTTGGTAACAGTATTTTCGGAGTATATATTTTCTTTGAACTCTGTATCTTTTCAAGAAGAGCTTTGAGAATTAAGAAAAAATTAATAATAATTTAAAGTATATCTTAAATATTTACATCAATTTTGAATTACTTTACTGTAATTAAATATTTAATAATAAATAAGGACACTCTCGTATAAAATTAATGTTCAATTAATGTTCAACTAATTTTAATAGTCAAAATAATAAGGATAACGTTTAAGCATTATAAACATTTTTATAAGTATAATAACAATAACAATAATTAACTTATTTGTTTGATTCAAATGCAAAGTTTGTTTGTACTTACATAATATCAGTACATTTATAACACAAAGTCGCTTCAGCGAGAAGCTTCTGTGTATGTATGCTTTGATGCAGTTTTTTTTTATAGATAAAGTGATTTAAGAGGAAGGTTTATGTAAGGTACATGCACAAAATAGTATTATATTAGGCGGTACAAAGTTCGCCGGGAAAACTAGTATTAAAACCCACCTGACTTGACTCGGCACAGCGCTGTACCAGTGTTCAATATTAGTTTTCATACTACCCTCCGAATAAGTTGAGTAGAGGATTAAAAAACAAAAATGGTACGAATTTAAATGCATATTGTTTACCACCACTGATTATATACCACAAATAAGTAATATTATCTCAAAAATGTGAAATATGAGCTATTTTAGCACTCGGTCGAAGTAAAAATCTGAATTTGGTGGATGTTTTTTTGACTTCGGTGTATAAAAAACCACCGAAAACCACCGATATCAGAAGCAGCGAAATCACAAAAGAGTACAAATCAAAATTTAACTCGAAATTCAAAAACAGCACAACAATCATCTGTACATCAAATAATACCAACCCGATGACGAGTGCATGGCACTAGTTGTAATTTAAATATTTTTTACGGTTAGAAAAAATTTACCTACACCGAATTCAGGACTGAGGGGTACCCAAAACCACCGAGTGTCACAATTATCCTGAAAAAAGATACTGAAATGTCGGCTGGGCACAGGTTTCTGGCTCACAGCGTGTAGGCCATGACTATATCAAGCTGCAGAGTACTTCAGGTAGTGCAAAAAGTTAATCACTATGGTTGTGGGTGATGATTTGTAAACACCATCGAAATCAGGGAGAATTTCAGGACGCTCATTCAGAGTGGTGTATTATAAAAAATATAGAAGTTTTTGATTTTTCATGATAACTACAGCCTTAATATACTCATTACTAAGGCGTGAATATATATAAATTAATAAAATATTACTCCATTACTTTGAAACAAGTGACTCTTTCATGAATTCTGGCAACAGGACACCCCACCGATGTCTGGTTTTATGACTTTCGGATTTTTTTTCAGGTATTTATATTATATTTTCAAAAACGTTTCTATGCTCTCCAACTGCGTACCCATACATAGTTGTGGCTAAAATAATTTGAGCAGCCTACTTTACTGGGGTATATTTTATTTTCAAATTGCCACTGAATTTTGCCCGTCTGTAGAAATGCCCATAAGTCAGAGATTAGTGACATATATAAAATAAATGGGAAAACTGACAAAAAGACGATAATTGTGGAATTTATATCAGGGATGACCAAAGAAGGCGTATTGAAAAGAGCTAAGGAATATAACTACAAAAACCCGAACACCAAACTCTGCAACAAACACCTTGGTATTAAGAAAAGTCCCGATGAACCAATATTTATAGTTGAGCAATTGACCTCAAAGGCGTCACGTCTCCACTTCTTGGCAAGGGATTTCAAACGGTCCAAAAATTACAAGTTTTGTTGGACCTCGTTTGGTCGAGTCTATTTGAGAAAAGAAGAGAACTCTAAAACTATCACTATTAAGAACGAGGCTCAAATTCAGAAACTCTGGAACGAATGACTACAAAACGTAAATATTATCCTATATCTTTACTATGTTAATTTTAGTTTTTTAAATTATGTATCTCTAGCTATTTTTCTATATTTACATTTATATTACACATACAAACATTTTTTAACAAAAATCATAGGCTTAGTCTTCCTTTCTGGCAATATTTTTGATTGTTTTCCATTCTCTTACAAAAAAAGTTACTTTGCAAATATAAAGAACTTTAAAGATACCTATACCCCTTTGTCACACACAGTTTTTATCTTCCAAATAAGCAATATTTTTGAATCCCCAAAACATATTTTATTTAAAACTAGAAAAATAAATATAATATACTTATTTTTGGAAATATACACATACAGCCCTAAGCATATTCATAATTATGGATAATAATAACATACAAACTTTTATAAATGATCTAGATGTGTTTGATAATAATATATTTTCGCAACAGTGCTCTATCGACGAATTTAATAAAAATACGCCGAAAGATAGCCCTTTATTAACTATAGTCACTCAAAATATTCGAAGTATTCATAATTTGTCAAATCTTGATGATTTAGACATAAATTTAAGTTTGCTAGATGAGAAGGTTGATGTTATTGTTTTAACAGAATGTCGCATAGATCTTGATAGGACCCTTCCACAAAAATCGAATTATTGTATATACAATAGCACTAAAAAAGTCAATCAAAATGACGGTGTTGTTGTATATGTTAACAAGTCAATCAATCACAGTGTTTCAGAAATTATTTTGGAAGGTGCATCTTGTCTTGAAGTCAAATTCATTTATCCCTCATACAAACTCACACTAATTTGCATATATCGTTCTCCGTCAGCAAAGGTAAAACCAGATGTTTTCATTGAATCCTTGAATAAATATTTAGACTCAAGTTCCCTAAAAAGTAACGTTATTATAAGCGGAGACATTAATATTAACATTCTTGATGGAAATAATGATAAATTATCGGATACCTATCTAGACACACTAGCAGGACATGCTTTACTTCCTGGCCATAGATTTGATACTAGAATTAATAGTTGTCTGGATCATGTTATAACCAATCTCGATAGTAACCAATTTTTAACATATATAGGTGTTCTTGACACAGCAATTACAGATCACAGGATGACTTCTATTTATCTTTACACAAATTCTAAAAACAATATGGTACCAAAAACGAAATCAATAACAAATTTAGAAAAGGCCCTAGAGACATTAAAAGAGAAATATGATTCAAATATACTTAAAATTGATGATCCTAATAAACTGACAAAAGAACTAATTACCGTAATTCAAAATTCTTTAGATAAAAATACTAAAACAATAAAAATTTCAAATAATAAAAAAATAATAAAACCTTGGATTACACAAGGGATCTTGAAATGTATTAAAAATAGAAACAGATTACAAAAACAATCACAATTAGATGACACAAATAAAATTTTAAAAATTACCTATCGACGCTATAGGAATTTCTGTAACAATTTAATAAAAAAGGTAAAGATAAAATATGAAACGGAATTAATTGAAAAGTCAAAATCAAACAATAAATCCCTGTGGAATTGCATTAAAAATATAACTAATTTGAATAAAAATAAACAACAAAATCTAGAATTAGGGTAAAACGTCCTATTACCGCGGTAGTCAAAATCACGTCCTATTACGGCTCTATTTTATCTTTTTCAATTTATGATTCGTTGTGACTGTGTATGGTAAAGGTGACTACTTAGTGTCCAAGGGAAACTAACAAGTAACTTATTACCCAGCACAAGTGCGTTTAAAATCGTTTAAAATTACTTAAATTAATTATTTTGTGTAATGTCAGCGAAGCGAGAAGCTGTTTCATACAAACGCAGACTGACTCAGGTAGTACATTGAATTTTCAGACTTCGTTTTTAGTTCAAACAAACACTTTAAGATTATGTTACTATATTCGAATACTTTTTACATTCAGGAAGTCTTAGTTAATCAAGTTGATTTCCGTTTAAAATCAAATAAAACAAGTAAATATGAGTAAACAAAAGTCCGCCGTGTTAGGAAGGCTATTTGAGGGTTCCGCCTATTACGGAGGGTACCATCGGTAATAGGAAAAACGCAGTATCGGTAATTTTTAAATTAAGTGGTATAATAAATATAATTTATGAACATTTCGTTATTTAAGTGTAATTTTCATTAGTTCTCAAGTATAAAACCAATTTTGGAGGTACATGTTTTTTAACTAGAATCCTTGTTTTTGACGCTTAAAGTTGACAGTAAAATTTAAGTTTGTTAGAATACTGTGAAACCTAACGTATGAGTTTTAATGAAGAAAAATAGTCTAATACAACGATTACTAACGATTTGAGAGTTTTATGGTAAAGTCAGAGTGCTCTTATGTGTAAGTAATAACTTACATTACCGAAATATCTTAACATTATATTTCAGAATTAGGATATAAAAACTCATTAGATATTTTAGTACCTACCGTATTAGGCTGTAAGGAATCCTAACACAGTGTATGGAAATTACAGAGCTAATAATTTAACCGTATTATTCATAAAGATACCGTACATTTTAAAAAGCTTTATTGCAAGTCTACTTATTTGGTTTGTTGTATGGTAAATACGTGACATCCTGTCTAAATTGACATACGTCAAATAACTAAAATGCACTTTACAGGGTAAGTAAATAATTAAAAAACTTACAGAAAAATGTATACTAAGGTTAGCTTAATCATATTTTCCCATCAATATAATAATTTAAAACTAGATTTGACCGCAACTTTGACACACCATACAAAACTGATTATGATTCATTGGTTGTTTTATTTATTTATGTATTTTGGTTTACTGTTTTGTTTGTGTTCCATTTTATTGTGTTTGTGTCAAAGTTAATGTAAAAAAGTGTATCTTTTTTTTTTTTTTTCTCCGCTTGGGTAGCATTTCATTTGCATCTTTTTTTAACCGTTTAACTAAACCTTCACTGACTGCACTCTGCTGCTTCGCCAGTTAAATTTTCCTTCAAATATGTTTTATTTGTAATGTTTCATTAAAATCTATTTCGTAGTTTTTACGTGAAAGAGTTACAGACATCCTTTATTACAAACTTGTTTATAATATTAGTAGGATTATTAAAACCCTCGTCCGGGCCTTTTTCAAATTAATGTTTTATAACGAAAAAAAAAAAAAAAAAGGTTAGGAAAGTTATCAATTCGACATGTATGTATGTTTGTATGCATGTTTGTCCGCGATTATTTCGATTTTGTCAAAATCAATTTTCACAAAAGTATTTTTTAAATTCAGAAGAAGTGTTTTAGTACCTATTTTTAACCGATTTTAGAAAAGAGGAAGTTCTCAGTTTAGGTGTGTATCAGTTTATTGATTAAGATTTCGAGTACTCGTCCCGGGACCTTATTAATATTTCTTTTCCATCCGTCCGTCTGTCTGCGAAAGGCAATAATTTCCGAAACGGCTCGATTAATTTTAATGAAAAAATTTCACGATATTTTATTTGTCGTCAAAAGAATACTAACAAATATTAAAAACTTCAAAAAAATATGGAGAAAAATCCAAAAATTGTGCCAAAATCTTCCTTTTTTGAACAAACTTTTGTCGAGCCTCTACTGAGATATTGACCTGGTCAACAGACATTAAATAATGATCATTTGTAACTTCACTTAATGTAGATTAACAACAAATATTAAAAATTATGTTAAGAAGCTAGCCAAATTCACACCAATTACGCTTTTATGAGTATAACCTGCGCACATAAAGAAACGATCTCAAAATGGCGGCCGTTGTATGGGCTGTCTCGCTTCTTAACTCTTCCCTCATACTAATATACGCGAGATAGCATTCGTTCGGCCGCCATTTTGAAATCGTTTCTTTATCAGCGCGGCTTATAAAAAAAAATCGTCCCCATTTTTAATTCATTCCGTTCCGTTGTGCAGAGAGATGGGAGAACGTTACGATGCCGTAGATTGATTGATTGATTGATTGTTGTTTTGTTATTTGCCCTTTTAGGTCAGGCAAAGGAACAAAATAGCCCATACAGCCAAATATTCATTATTCGTGTTTCCTAAACTAATTATATTACTGGAAACTTCTAAGCGCGAGGCCGTTTATTTAATAGTTGATACACAAAATATTATCAAAATAGCCCCTTACTAGGAAGAACCTGTATCAGTGCCAGTAATAATTACAGCCATTGCATACCATTTTCTGATTGCACGGAACCGTAAGCTGAGATGAAAATGTTTCATCGTGCCTGTGTTGGCATCCCATACTCCGTAATAGGCAGTGCTTACCGCCGTAATGGGCTTCAAACTTTTTTTTGCCGCCGTAATAGGAATTCCGAATTGTCAGAAAAAATATTTATTTAAAATTAATTATCACTCTAGAATAAATAAAACGACAACTGAAATAGAAAATATAATTATCATGAATGTCAAAAAAAAATTCAAATATCTGCTACAATATTTAGAAATGCTTAATTTCTTACCCTACTTTAAAATGTCGTCAAAACGCGCCGTAATAGGGCATGTTACCCTAGTAAATTTAAAATCCAATGCATTAGACTCCGCTGATTATATCAACAATTATTTCAAAAACATTGGCCAATCCTTTGCAAGCCGTATACCAAAAAATTCAAATGAGCTTCAAAAATATTTTGATCAGTTTCCTTCACAAGTTAACTCAATTGGAATAATAGAACCAGATGACTCAGAGGTACTGAATATAATTAATAACCTCAAGTTAGAGTCTGCAGCAGGATATGATAAAATTCCAACAAAATTTATCAAAATGGCCAAAGCTACTATAACTCCGGTAATAACGAGAATCGCTGTGCTGTCTCTAGAAACGGGCAAGTTCCCCGAAGAGCTAAAGTGTGCTATCATTCATCCTGTGCATAAGGGTGGGTCCAGGGACGAAGTCAACAATTATCGTCCTATTTCTGTACTATCAGTTATAGCAAAGATCTTGGAGAAATTAATTAACTCCAGGCTTTTAAAGTACCTAGATGCCTATGGTTTACTGTCGAAATCACAGTACGGTTTCCGACGAGGCATCAGTACTGAAGATGCCATCCAAGATCTGACACAAGATATTACTGAGTACATCGACAATAAAGAACAAGCACTTTGCGTTTTTCTAGATTTAAAAAAAGCCTTTGACACCGTCTCTGTACCCATCCTTATCCGCAAGCTCGAAAAGATTGGGATAAGAGAACATTTCCTTTTGCTTTTAACGGACTACTTACGGGGTCGTACACAACGCCTTAAAATGAATGAAGGTATAGTAAGCACAGACATTTGCACAACTGAATACGGTATACCACAGGGCAGTGTCCTCGGACCAACTCTGTTTCTAATTTATATCAACGACCTTACTAATCTTAAACTACTAAACGGACGAGTATTTTCTTACGCCGATGACACTGCCTTGCTCTTTCATGGTAAGAATTGGGCTGACGTATATAATTCAGCTCAGCTTGGTTTACACTCGGTTTTAAAGTGGCTTCAAATAAATCTTCTATCACTAAACTTAACTAAAACAAACTACATACCCTTCTCTATTCGAGATTCGACGCAACCACCTAAAGATTTTAAAATTGTTGCACATACATGTAACATGGACGATCAGACAACTTGCGATTGTACGAATATTGCAAGAGTACCTAGCACTAGATACTTGGGTGTCTTAATTGATAGAAACCTGTCTTGGTACCCACAACTTAATGTCGTAGCTAATCGGGCTAGAAAACTTGTTTGGATTTTTAAACGCTTGCGTAATATTGCTGACAAAAATCTTTTAAAATATATATATCTTACACTAGTCCAATCAATTTTGTTATATTGTATAAGAATATGGGGGGGTTCTTTTAAAACCAAATTCATTAGTATTGAAAGAGCACAAAGACTTATATTGAAATTTATGTTAAGAAAAAACCGTCTTTATTGCACAACTAAATTATACAAAGATGCAGATCTCTTGACGGTGAGACAGTTATATATACTTCAATGTGTTCTAAAAATACATACATCTGTTGATATATCCTCCATTTCGAAGAAAAGGAATAAAAATACAATCATAAAACCAATAATCACAAGAACAATATTTGCTAAAAAACAATTTAAAGTGCAATCCACTCGAATATATAACAAGGTAAACAAAAATATTAACATTTATAGTATGAACCCAAGAGAATGTAAAATAAAAGTAACTAAATGGTTGAAAACACTTAATTATAATGATTCGGAAGGCCTTCTGCAGTAAATTTAATTACCTTTTAAAATCTAGTATTGTATGTGTAAATGGAAAAATAAATGAATAAAAAAAACTATAAATAATCATAAAATAAAAATAAACCCAAAACTAAATTGCGAAAAATTGTTTTCTCCACACTTTAATAGTCTAACGTAGAGCCTACTCAAGAATTGTATTAGATTTAATAAGGCGCAAGATGCGTAGTTGTGTGTACAAAATCAGTCCCTATGCGCTATAATTTAGAGCTTATAACGTAACAAACGCGAAGCTGCTGCTTAATTTGCATTACGAAGGCGCTCACTTTTGTTTGCTATTGAATGCAAAAAAACTGCCCACTACCCACAATTCATTTATTTTGTGTATCAGTTTAAAATATTAGTTTATTTAAGAGTTAATTTAAGATTTTAGTTCCAGTTTATTATTGTAATAGTTTAATTTACGGAAAGAGCGGTCTCCCCTAATACAGGTTTTGTAAACTTACCAGGGGAGTCCCACGACTAGCTGTAAGTATTTACTTTAATAAACATTTTTATTTATTATTTATTATTATTATTTATTCTGTTCTGAGCCTTCGCGTGACACAGACGTACTAAAAATTGTTAAGACCGTGCTGACTATGTTGTGAGTAAAGAATAAAAGTAGTAAAGTGATCCTTGTGTATTGATTTTATAACAATAGGTAAATGTAAATTTCTCGACAACCCGAGAAGACCCGAGAAATTGGCCTCGAGAATTCTCGAGACCCGAGAAACTGAAAAGCTCGAGAAATCATGAACCCTACAACAAACCTAAAAGCTATACAATCGTGTCCTAAAAATACTAGGCTACATTATCTAGTGTCATACTGTGCCCCATTTTTGATATTTGCCTTAGTTTAGAAGATTTTTTTTTTCGGTAATGGCGCTAGCATCGCTGTAAACTGGCTCTTAAATCGTTCTCCGCTCGTAATCGCTAATGATTATCGAGTTTCCTATTCGAGACAGTGAATTATACTCTCGACGGAGTACAAGACGGCTCAAACCAGAATAATCAGTAAGTAATCAAGAACGACTTGTCCGAGTATCATAGTTGACTGAGTAGCCTTCAAAAACTGACTTTGAATGTCAGCCAGTGAAGCATGCACTCGACGGAGTATAAGACGGCACGAGCCGGGATAATCAGTACTCGGGAACGACTTGTCCGAGTATTATCACGACCGAGTAGCCTCCAAACACTGGCTTTGAATATCAGCAAAAATGTGCTTAGTGTAGTATCACACCTCAGACACTTCATAGAAAAAAGTGCTTCGCGCACAGCCGAAACTCGTGTACGTGCACGCGTACCATGCTTGTGTGAGTGAGATGTGACGTGCGACGTTGCTTTCAGCTTCATTTGTACTGAGCGTCACTGAGAGGTAACCGAGCGGGGGACCGCAACTGCTACTTACTTCTTATGAGTACCAGCCATAAAAAATCCGCGCTGTTTATCATTTCTCTCCAGTTTCGTTATGAAACGCAGACTCAGCGTGTAATTGTATTTTCGTCTCAGTTTGTCCTGAAATCAAAGAGTTTTAATTAATTTTGTGAAAATATATACCTTGTCTTTAAAGTGATTTAGCTCAATCCAACCTCCGCAGCATGACGGACAATTTGTCGAATTTATCGTATCTATCTGTCACTTTTGTCGATCATCTCCATACATTTTCCCGCATTGAAATGTCAAAAGCGATTAAAAAGTGACAGTTAGATTCGAGAAATAGTCCGTCGTGCTGCGGGGGCATCTCTGCTCTAAACTGCCTTAGATCAACCCAACTCTGCTCTAAACTATTTTAGCTTAACCCAACTCTGCTCCAAACTGTTTTGGCTCAACCCAAACCTCTCTAAACTACTTTAGCCCATCCCAACTCTGCTCTAAACAGCCTTAGCTCAACCCAACTCTGCTCCAAACTGTTTTGGCTCAACCCAAACCTCTCTAAACTACTTTAGCCCATCCCAACTCTGCTCTAAACAGCCTTAGCTCAACCCAACTCTGCTCTAAACTATTTTAGCTCAACCCAAACCTCTCTAAACTACTTTAGCCCATCCCAACTCTGCTCTAAACATCCTTAGCTCAACCCAACTCTGCTCCAAACTTATTTAACTCAGCCCAACTCTGCTCCAAACTATTTTAGCTCAACCCAAGACCTCTCTAAACTACTTTAGCCCACTCTAACTCTGCTCTAAACATCCTTAGCTCAACCCAACTCTGCTCTAATCTATTTAAGCTCAACCCAACTCTGCTCTAAACTGCCTTAGCTCACCCCAACTCTGTTCTAAACTGCCTTAGCTCACCCCAACTCTGCTCTAAACTGCCTTAGCTAACCCCAACTCTTCTCTAACCTTCCTAAAGTCTTCTCTCACCTTGAACTCGATATAAGTCTGCTCCGCCGGTGGGTACTCCAGGGCTCTAGCGATCTTAGGTCCCACAGTGCCTCCGGACTTGAAGAGCGCTCGTTCTGTCACATTCATGTCTCGCACGTTTAGAACTAGGAACGTTGTGTCGCGATCCACTTTGAAGTCTATTGAGACTTCGCCTGCGAATTAATATTTATTATCTTTATTGTACAGTGGCGGACACGGTCGGCGTAACACTTTCGGTTTTTCTGTATTGCAAAATAGCTCTTGTTCTTTGGTAATACTGTCTAGGGCTGAGGAAACCATAGACAAATCTGTTACGGCCTCCTAGTCCGCTACTGTACAATAAGGTTGCCGGCTCGACAAGGTAGGCGAACTTCTAACCGCCATATAAATTGATTAATTACTTACTAGTGACCAGGCGAATTTCCTTCCCACCGCTAGCAATTCATCAGATAAAGATCATCAGCACTTTTCTAGTTGATGACGGGATCTAACTAACATCCATATGTCCGATTGATTCGAAATTTGGTGCCGTGTTTCTTAATTATTTTGAAATAATATGGTAAGGTTACTTAACTATGACTTTAAAATTAACATGTTAAGCTTTTAAATTTTTGGTAAGTTACCAAACTGATATACTTAGTTCCCTTTTCGTCTGGAAGGAATCGCTTCTTGTGATAAACCCGGCGGGCCGGCTTTTACCTCATCTAATTGGTGAACCTTTTTTGTCAATCATGACGAATTTACGATTCAGAGACGAATCCAATTTTCTGATTCTGATTCATTTTTGAGTTATTAGGTGGGTATATTAGATTTTTTGATTGTGAATTCAATAAATTTAGTATTTATGTCAAACAAACGCCGCTAAATAGCGTCGCGCTAGAGCGCTCGCCATCGATTAATGATAATACATAGAGAGTCCCATACAAAAAACTGTCCGCGAAAACAATGCCTTTTCAAGCTGGACGGTTTTTAGCTTTGATTTTGTATGGGACACTATCTAGTATCTAGCGCGACGCTAAAGCGTCGTCTTTTTGAGAAAGCCTATCCTGTACCTTACCTCGTAGTTCGCCAGTAGTCAAATTCGGGTGCAGCCATAGCGAGTAATGTTTCGGTATGGCGAAAGCGGGTAGTCGGGCGCCGCGCCACGGGAAGACCGCGCCGGAAGGGGAAATGCGCTCTCTGGTGGACGAAATAAGATACAAATTTAATTGTGAGTCATTATTTGTTTCGTAGAGATATTTTTACTTTAAATCGCTATCCGCTCTTAAGGTGGTAACTCTCGCTATGGCGCGAAATTCAAATTTTTTCGTGTTTTTTATTTATTCTGGCGAAAGTATACATTTTAAATAAAATTTAATTAAATTCGCGTATGTAAAAAACCATCTCCTATATTGTAATACAACGTTTTTTGAAGACAGACCTACAGATTTTGTGTCTAAGGGGTAGAAGGCCAAAAAACAAGTTCCTTGAATATACACAAAATCGGTAACTCTGTCTTACAAAAACGATATATAACAATGTGGGAAATAGGTTTTTACGTACGCGAATTCATTTAAACTTTATTTAAAATGAATACTTTCGCCAAAATAATTAAAAAACGTGAAAAAATTTGAATTTCGCGCCATACCGTGAGTTACCGCCTTAATTGATAGCTGTTGTTTGAAGCGTGTTTCTTCACGAAGCGATATCGATCGCGCGATAGGGGCTCGACAGCCAATTGAAATCGCTCGCATATCGACGAAGCCTGCCTCATTAGCTGTCGAACCCCTATCGCGCTACCGATATCGCTTCTTGAGGAAACACGCTTGTGCTGAGAATTATACGCTCGATAGAGTATAATCAAAGTTGTCATAGACTTAAAAAAGAGTGGAGCTCTAGATGGCTTCCAGAAAGCATCATAGAGTAAAAACATATTGAAAAAAATCGGCGCCCATAGACGCCACTCAGAGGCGCTTCCCACAGACGCGAAAAAAGAAAAATCCGCCATCTTGGACGCTAGTGGTTAGTTCAACAGACTAGGGGGACGACTCGAGCTACAATAACGACTGCTCCGTGGCTCAGTTGGCAGTGATGTGGACTGAGTAAGCGTGTGCACCCGGGTTCGATTCCCGGGCGGGGCGAATATTGATATTATGAATATAAATGTTTGTTTCCGGTCTGGGTGTGATGTTCGTCTCTGTGTGTGTTTCGGGCTCCCTAGATACAGGTTTTTCCTAGTTAGGGGCTCTGAGTGTGATGTGTTATTATTATTATTATTATAATCAGTACTCGGGAACGACTTGTTCGAGTATCATACTCGACCGAGTAGTCTCGAAACACTAACTGTATATATCAGCCTTAGTGGGTGCTAGCAAAAGAACGCTGCTGGCCATTCATCGAATGTTCCTTTTGTCATCGTTCATGTTGAATCATTTGACAGAGGAGGGCTCGTTTGGGGGCGTCTCCAGGCGACCATTGTCGTAAGGCAAGCCAAACATTTGTTTGCCTAAGGCTACGAACGCACAGGCGGTTTTTTGCCGCGCGGATTTTATGTAACATACTGAATCCTATGGAAGTGTGCGCACCAGCGGATAAAAAACCGCGCGGTTAAAAATCCGCTGTCGCGGTTTTATTTCCGCGCGGCTAAAAATTCGCCTGTACCTTCGTGGCCTATGAATAAGGTTGAAAATGAAATAACAACCTTTCCAACCGCGCGGAAATAAAACCGCAACAGCGGATTTTTATCCGCGCGGTTTGTTACCGCGCGGATAAAAATCCGCCTGTGCGTTTGAAGCCTAAGCCGCTTGGTGGGCACCCTGAACTACCTCGCCTCTCGCAGTATAGGATACTTTACCAAATAAGGTATCAATAGCGATTAGATTAGATGTAGTCTTTCGAAATAGCTCGCGATACATTATTGTAGTAGTACCGGTAGGTAGTACCTACAACTTTCAATGAGTGTAAGTGTAAATATATATTGTATCCTTCTTTGAATAAAGAATTTTGATTGATTGTCTTTTACGTCTTTTACGACACTAATGGTAGGAGGTGAGCTAGCGATATTCTTATCACATAACAATTGATTCAAATAAACTCACTTATTAGCAGCAGCTGCCGTGGCCTCAGCATCTGTCGGCGCCTGTCCTGGTATCAAGGAGTTGTCACCGGCGCAGGGGCAATCTGTCAAACAAGATCACATTTTATAATTAGTCTTAGACGGACACATTCACTAAAAGCCATTTGTTTTGAGATTTCGACCAATGTTTCTTAGGGAAAGTTGTTAGGTTATGTCTGCCAAAGCCCCCCATTGATTATTTACCGCCTTGCCAGATACAATGTAGGTTTAAAAGGTGAGAAAACAGTGAAAAATGGCGAGGAAGACGGAAAAATACAACAATTTAATTTTCCCATACAAACCGTTCCATTGTTATCTTTGCGCTTTATGGCGTTTGACATAACTGTCAGTCGTTTCAATCAGTTTTAGACAGGACAACGTCTGTCGGGTCAACCCTGAGGGTCAAACAGTAAAAGATAATATTACTTACCCTGGCCAGGCGTAGCATAAACAATAATCAGAGCGCTAGAAAACAGCACAGCTAGCACGACTGCGGTGATGCACAGCGCCCGCCGCTGCGAGCATATCGCGACCGCCGTCTGTCGGGACTCTAGGGCTTCGCGTGCCTTGTCTGAGTCTGAAAAGACAATTTACTTATTAAATATGTATTATTTTCAATCAATATTAATCAATATATATAAAACTCTTCCGTTACTGACTGACTGACTGACTGACAGACAACGCAGAGCCGAAACTACTGGGCGTAGCGGGCTGAAATTTTGCATGTAGGTTCCTAAGGGAGTGTAGGTGAGCACTAAGAAGGGATTTCCCGAAATTCCCACGGGAACGGTAAAAAACGGGAATTTTGTGTTTATGAGAAATCTGCGCGGAAAAACCGCGGGGCATCCTCTAGTCAATACATAATTTCTTTTTTTACAAAAAGAGACCCGCCTTCAAAGTACTGACACAAACATAATCTGAGAACTTTCTCTTTTTCGAAGTCGGTTAAAATAGGTGTACTAAAACCTTCTCCTGAATGTAGCAAATACTTCTGTGAAAACCGCATCAAAATCGGTTTAGCCAAACTCGAGATTATCGCAGACAAACATACATACATACATACATACATACGGGTCAAACTGATAACCTCCTTTTTTGAAGTCGGTTAATGAAGTCAGTTAATATAAAAACTTTTTATCAAAAAATTAAACCGCCGAAAAAACTGAAAAGCATTAAATAATAGGGAAACATTTTCTATTAGGCCTTAATTTACTCACTTCTTAAAGTAATTTTGGATTACCAAGAAATTTTAAGTCGGCGCCACACCACACAAGCAAATTCATTATCTACGTAAAGCGCGATGCGCAGCGGCACACGTTTTTCGGTTATTTCTTTGAATTTCAGGTAATTTAGTGATCTTTATTCATTGATTCTGTGGCACCGACTCAAAATTTCTTGGTAATCAAAAATTACTTTAAGAAGTGAGTAAATTAAGGCCTAATAGAAAATGTTTCCCTATTATTTAATGCTTTTCAGTTTTTTTGGCGGTTTAATTTTTTGATAAAAAGTTTTTATTTTTTGCTTTTCAGTTTTTTTTTCAGCTAGTCACCCTTCACAGTGTGGTCCCACCCCACAAGGTGGCCACACAACCTGGTGAAGGTTGAAAGACTAAACAGGATGAGGGTCCCTCACGACCGGTCGGTGAGGCGATTTGTGAGGGAGGCCTATGTCCAGCAGTGGACGTCTATCGGCTGAGATTATGATTATTAACATTCATATAAAAAATACTCTTAATTATACGTAGCAGTTTTCACGTAAATCACAACACGGCTATACAATCTGTGAGTGAACAATAAAGTCACCCCTATTTTTCCACCCTTAGGGTTGGAATTTTATTTCCAAATTTTTATGGGACCAATTTCAAGGTATACCCTGTCGATTAAAAAAAGAATTTTCAAAATCGGTCCACACAGTAAAAAGTTATGCGTGATCATACATAAAAAAAAAAAAAAAATATATACGCGACGAATTGAGAACCTCCTCCTTTTTGTTTTTTCGTCGGTTAAAAATAAAGTCGCTTTCCGCGTCTGCCTCTATGTATGCTTAAAAATCTTTTAAAACTACGCAACGGATTTCGGTGCGGTTTTTTTTATAGAGATAGTGATTCAAGAGGAAAGTTTATTAATATAATTCATGCACAAAATATAGCAATAGGTTAGGCGGTACAAAGTTCGCCGGGTCGACTAGTAAATTCTATAAAAAAATACAAGTAAACGTACCAGCTAAAAAAGCGACGTCATCCAAATCCTGGTCGACCATGTTCCTCCAGGCTGCTGCTGGTGGAAAAAAAATCAAATAACGAATTAAATTCCAGTATACCTAAACCTAATCTTAATCATTGCGAAAGGGAGTAGAATCACTTGACAGAGGAGGGCTCGTTTGGGGGCCACTCCAGGCGACTTTGTCGTAAGGCAAGGCAAACATTTATTGTTTACCTGAGCCAATTGGTGGGCACCCTGAACTACCTCGCCTCTCACAATATAGGATACTTTACCAAATAAGGTATCAATAGCGATTAAAGATTAGATGTAGTCAAATTGACTTTCAATAAGTGATATCTTGTATCCTTTAATGAATAAAGAATTTGACTTTGACTTTAAGTTACACAAAGATTTTTTTTTATATTTTGAACCTGAACAACAGGGCCTTAAAAATTCTAAGCAAGATTATCTAGGGATTCAAAGGCGCATATTTTTGATTTCGGCCATGGTTTAGAAGATATTAAGGTGGTAACTCTCGCTATGGCGCGAAATTCAAATTTTTTCGTGTTTTTTATTTATTCTGGCGAAAGTATAAATTTTTATTAAAGTTTAAATGAATTCGCGTATGCAAAAAACCATAGATCTCCCATATTGTAATACAACGTTTTTTGAAGACAGACCTACAGATTTTCCCTCTTATTCATAAAAAGTTAAAGAGCATTTTAGTTATTTGACATATGTCAATTTAGACTGGATGTCACGTATTTACCATACAACAAACCAGAGAAGTAGACCTCCAGTAAGGCTACTTAAAATCTACTGTATCTTTATGAATAAGACGGTTAGTGTCTAAGGGGTAAAAGGCCAAAAAACAAGTTCCTTGAATATACACAAAATCGGTAACTCTGCCTTTAAAAAACGATATATCACAATGTGGGAAATAGGTTTTTACGTACGCGAATTCATTTAAACTTTATTTAAAATGAATACTTTCGCCAAAATAATTAAAAAACGTGAAAAAATTTGAATTTCGCGCCATACCGTGAGTTATCGCCTTAATTATTTATCGTAAGTGGCGCTAGTATCGCACCGTTTCGCCCCTTAACTGGTAGTAGCACCATCATCATCATCTCGGCCGAAAGACGTCCACTGCTGGACATAGGCCTTTTCCCAAGAATTGCAACAATGACGTGTCTTATGGCAACCCTCGTCCAGTGCACTCTCACAACCTTTACCAGGTCTTCAACCACTTTTTAAGAGGCCTGCCTACTCTGCGTCTTCTTAGGCATTGATTATCAACCAGCACCACTGCTTATGGAGTTTTATATGATTAGAGCCCTAAAAATACTAAGCAAAGTTATCTATGTATGTAGGTAGGTAGGTATATGAATAAAAATGAATCATGTTAGTTAGTCTCGCCACAGAATCAATATATATAAAACTCTTTCGTTACTGACTGACTGACTGACTGACTGACTGACTGACTGACTGACTGACTGACTGACTGACTGACTGACTGACTGACTGACTGACTGACTGACTGACTGACTGACTGACTGACTGACTGACTGACTGACTGACTGACTGACTGACTGACTGACTGACTGACTGACTGACTGACTGACTGACTGACTGACTGACTGACTGACTGACTGACTGACTGACTGACTGACTGACTGACTGACTGACTGACTGACTGACTGACTGACTGACTGACTGACTGACTGACTGACTGACTGACTGACTGACTGACTGACTGACTGACTGACTGACTGACTGACTGACTGACTGACTGACTGACTGACTGACTGACTGACTGACTGACTGACTGACTGACTGACTGACTGACTGACTGACTGACTGACTGACTGACTGACTGACTGACTGACTGACTGACTGACTGACTGACTGACTGACTGACTGACTGACTGACTGACTGACTGACTGACTGACTGACTGACTGACTGACTGACTGACTGACTGACTGACTGACTGACTGACTGACTGACTGACTGACTGACTGACTGACTGACTGACTGACTGACTGACTGACTGACTGACTGACTGACTGACTGACTGACTGACTGACTGACTGACTGACTGACTGACTGACTGACTGACTGACTGACTGACTGACTGACTGACTGACTGACTGACTGACTGACTGACTGACTGACTGACTGACTGACTGACTGACTGACTGACTGACTGACTGACTGACTGACTGACTGACTGACTGACTGACTGACTGACTGACTGACTGACTGACTGACTGACTGACTGACTGACTGACTGACTGACTGACTGACTGACTGACTGACTGACTGACTGACTGACTGACTGACTGACTGACTGACTGACTGACTGACTGACTGACTGACTGACTGACTGACTGACTGACTGACTGACTGACTGACTGACTGACTGACTGACTGACTGACTGACTGACTGACTGACTGACTGACTGACTGACTGACTGACTGACTGACTGACTGACTGACTGACTGACTGACTGACTGACTGACTGACTGACTGACTGACTGACTGACTGACTGACTGACTGACTGACTGACTGACTGACTGACTGACTGACTGACTGACTGACTGACTGACTGACTGACTGACTGACTGACTGACTGACTGACTGACTGACTGACTGACTGACTGACTGACTGACTGACTGACTGACTGACTGACTGACTGACTGACTGACTGACTGACTGACTGACTGACTGACTGACTGACTGACTGACTGACTGACTGACTGACTGACTGACTGACTGACTGACTGACTGACTGACTGACTGACTGACTGACTGACTGACTGACTGACTGACTGACTGACTGACTGACTGACTGACTGACTGACTGACTGACTGACTGACTGACTGACTGACTGACTGACTGACTGACTGACTGACTGACTGACTGACTGACTGACTGACTGACTGACTGACTGACTGACTGACTGACTGACTGACTGACTGACTGACTGACAGACAGACAACGCAGAGCCGAAACTACTGGGCGTAGCGCGCTGAAATTTTGCATGTAGGATCTTTAGGGAGTGTAGGCCTACAGTGCGCACTAAGAAAGGATTTCCCGAAATTCCCATGAGAACGGGAGAAAACGGCATTATTTTGTTTAAGAGAAATCTGCGTGGGTGATACCGCGGGGCAGCCTCTAGTACTTACCTAATAGTACCAGGGTCTCACTTAAATTCGAGAACGGCCGGGCCGATTTTGCTGATATTAGTTTTTAAATGTCAAGGGAAGGTGAGAAAATATAGGAATAAATGGAGGAAGTTATTAAAAGTAAAATAATTTCTTTTTTTTTTTAAAAAAGAGACCCGCCTTCAAAATTGACACATACATAAACCTGAGAACTCCCTCTTTTCTAAAGTCGGTAAAAATAGGTACTAAAACCTCCTGAATGTAACAAATACTTGTGTGAAAACCGCATCAAAATCGGTTCAGCCAAACGCGAGATAATCACGGACAAACATACATACATACATACAGGTCAAACTGATAACCTCCTTATTTGAAATCGGTTAAAAATGAGAGGAAGTTTATTAAAAGTAAAAAAATACAATTTCCTATACAAATTGTAAGGCGCGATACAAATTTGGCCGGGACAGCTAGTTTTTAATATTTTCCGGTAGTTTAAGAATTTGTTTTTTGCGCATAAACCTTTACCTTTAGCAGATCCGTTCCTATCGGCCTTGTATTTGCCGATCGGTTCCATTTGTATGCCGTCCATCTCACGCTGGCCGCCGCATTCCGGAGCTCATCTGGGAACAAAACAGGCAGTGGTTACTTAAGAGCCAGTTTACAGCGATGCTAGCGCCATTCGCGAAATAAATTAATATCTTCTAAACTAAGGCAAATATCGAAAATCTGGCACAGTCTGACACTAGATAATGTAGCCTAGTATTTTTGGGCCACTGTTGTATAGCTTTTGAATTAAAGACCAAAGAAATCTACAAAGTGTTGCTAAAAGCAACTGCACTTTTAGCAACAATCTGTGTATCATTTTGTTCTTTTAAGTTAGTACTACTTTACTGTGCTCAAAAAATACTAAGCAAGATTATCTAGTGTCATACTGTGCCATATTTTTGATATTTGCCTTAGTTTAGAAGATATATGATTTTTTTTCGAGAATGGCGCTAGCATCGCGGCATACTGGCTCTTAAGAGCTCGCTGATAGCTGAAACAAACTCAACATCGTTCCACGCTTGTTACACGTTTCACGTTACCAACTTGACATAAAAAAAAAACAAAGAATCTTGGGGGGATCCCGTGTTACAAAAACTGTTATCAACTTGACACAAAAAAAAAAACAAAGTGAAAAGGGGTAACCTCAAACAAAAAGTAACTGGCCGTTAGAAAAAAAAAAACTTGAAAAAAAAAAGGAAAATGTTTATAAACACAAAAGGCTAAGGACGTAAGGACCCTTCGAATCATAAAAGCATGCTTAATCTCTAAATAAACTCAAAATCTCTATTTCTAAAGAGATAAGGGTGGTTTTTACATGGATAAGTTCAAAGGTGTTTTCAAGTGCGCCTATTGCCTGCGTGTAAACGCAAGGGAAAATGAAACGCAAAATTGCGTAGAAAGGAACATAGATGTAAAATAAGGGATTATAGTAAAATATAATATGCCAATTTGATTAATAAACTTATGAGAGGTAACTAGGTACAGTGGCGGACTAGAGGATGGCGTGACCGTTTTGTTTCATGTCTCGTGCACCCTAGACTGTATTACCAAAGAACAAGAGCTATTTTGCAATACAGAAAAAACAGGAAATGTCACACTGCACTTCTTTTTTTCTCAAGGTGAAATAATGGTGAAATAGTACCGATGGTGGCGCCCTCCCACATAGGGTAGATGGGAAACTAACAGGTAATATCCGGATTTCACTAGGTGGCCGGATATTAACAATTTCAGCTCAGAAGGTTATGAAGAGCTAAAACCCTATACCTTATTCATAAAAAGTTAAAGAGCACTTTAGTTATTTAACGTATGACAATTTAGACTGGATGTAACGTATATTTACCATACAGAAAACCAGAGAAGTAGACCTCCAGTAGAGCTAATTTAAAACTACTTATATTATGAATCGATAATATCGATTAAAAACTCATATTATGAGTTTTAAAATTCTCCGCACCAAAGGGTATAGGAAACTGTATAACTTCCGTGCACGTACAGTCACGGACTAGGAGGCCGTAACAGATTTGTCTATGGTTTCGTCAGCCCTAGACTGTATTACCAAAGAACAGGAGCTATTTTGCAATACAGAAAAACCAGAAGTGTTACGCCGATCGTGTCCGCCACTGTACAACTTCCTCTTAGGTTCAGTGCATACCTATCTTAAATAAAAAAAAGGTTCATAAAAAATTTGGCGCCCAACGTGGGCCTTTATATAATATACTAGTCGACCCGGCAAACTTCGTACCGCCTTACCTATTACTATGTTGTGCATGTACAAACCTTCCTGTTGAATCACTCCATCTATTTAAAAAAGAAAGCAACAAAATCCGTTGCATAGTTTTAAAGATTTAAGCATACGTAGGGACAGACGCAGAAAGCGACTTTGCTTTATGCTATGTATTGATTATTGATTAAGACGCATAGCACAGCTAAAGTAGCGCCACCCGTGAAAAAAACAATATCTTCTGAACTAAGAGAAATATCAAAAATGTGAAACAGTATTGATTGTAGATTATAGCCACTAGATTGTACTCTAGTATTTTAAGGGCACTGTTGTATAGCTTTGAATTAAAGACCAAAGAAAGCTGAGTGTTGCTAAAAACGGCCACTTTCGGCAACAATCAATAGCTTTCTTTGGTCTTTAACCTGAAACCTATACAACAGTGCCCTAAAAATACTAGACTACATTATTTAGTGTCATACTGTGCCACATTTTTGATATTTGCCTTAGTTTAGAAAATATTTTTTTTTTCGCAGGTGGCGCTACTTAAGCTGTGCTATGCCTTTTATGATTATATTACCACAGTAATACTACAGTATAAAAAGCTACGTACGATTTCTATCAGACTACAAAAAATGAGCAAAATGCGCAGGGAACATCGAACCCTGCTAAAATCCAATTAAAAAGCAATTTTCGCATCGTAATCTGATTACTACAACCTAAAACTAATTTTGCGAACAGCAGAGCTTTACCTATGTGCATTGATTGGTGGCGAAACGGTGCGATACTAGCGCCACTTCGATAAATAATTAATATCTTCTAAACCATGGCTGAAATCAAAAATATGCGTCTCTGATTCCTTAGATAATCTTGCTTAGAATTTTAAGTCTCTTTTTTGGCTTTTAGGATTAATGATCTTATAAATATTACCTATTTTAAGAAACAAATTACTTTAGACAACAAACGGTTTATTTCTTAGATTTTGAACCTGAAAGCTACACAAACGTGGGTCCGGCTCTTGAGCTCGTGCCTCTGCCTAACCCTTCGGGGAATAAAGGCGTGAACTTTATGTTATGTTATGTTTAAGCTACACAAACAGGGCCTTAGAAATTCTAAGCAAGATTATATCTAGGAGACGCATATATCATCATTCAAAGACGCATATATTTGATTTCGGCCATGGTTTCGAAGATTATTAATTATTTATCGCAAGTGGCGCTAGTTTCGCACCGTGTAAGCCCTTAAGGACCAGCGCAAATCTGCCGAACCGCGGCGAATATAATATTAATAAAACCCATTACACTCAGAGCCCCCAACTAGGACGATCCTGTATCTAGGGTGCCCGAAACACACAGAGAGACGAACATTACACCCAGACCGGAAACAAACATCGATATTCATCATTAAAATGCTCGCCCGGCCGGGTAATCGAACTCGGTGCTCTCGCGTCTCAGTCCACATCACTGCCAACTGAGCCACGGGGCTGTCAATATTCAGAGTAGATAACTGAATAAGCTTGAATCTTTATGCGCCACACCGCGGCTTCGCCAAAATCCCAATTATCCGTTCCCATGGGATTTTCTGGATTAAAAAGTAGTGACTTCAAAAAAGGAGGTAATCAGTTTACCCTGTATGTTTGTATGTATGTATGTTTGTTCGCGATTATCTCGTGTTTGGCTGCGCCGATTTTGATGCAGTTTTCAGAAAAAAATTCGTTACATTCAGGAGAAGGTTTTAGTATATATTTTAACCGACTTCGAAAAAGATAAAGTACTCAGTTGATGTAGATGTATGTATCAGTTTATTGAAGGCGGGTTCCTTTTTTTGTAAAAAAGTATTTATTAGGACTTTAGACTAGGTATATCGACTGTTTCGTAGCTCAGTTGGCAGTGATGTGAACTGAGTAAGCGTGTGCACCTGGGTTCGATTCCCGGTGGGGCGAACATTTTTATGATGAATATCGATGTTTGTTTCCGGTCTGGGTCTTGGGTTCGGTTCGTCTCTATATACGTTTCGGGCACCCTAGATACAGGTTCTTCCTAGACATAGACATAGACAAATCTTTAGGCTTTCTTCCTAATTAGGGGCTCTGAGTGTGATGCGTTATTATTATTATATCTGTACCAAATTCCATTTAAATCGGTTAAGTAGTTTTGGCGTGAAAGCAGCAGATAGACTGGCAAACACAGTTACTTTTGCATTTAAGAGTATGGATAGATTTTCTAAAAAGGCATCGATTATAAGCGACATTGTGGCAAGAAGTTCGCTGGGTCAGATGGTAGGGTAAAACGTCCTATTACCGCGGTAGTCAAAAACACGTCCTATTACGGCTCTATTTTATCTTTTGCAATTTATGATTCGTTGTGACTGTGTATGGTAAAGGTGACTACATAGTGTCCAAGGGAAACTAACACGTAACTTATTACCCAGCACTCGTGCGTTTAAAATCGTTTCAAATTACTTAAATTAATTATTTTGTGTAACGTCACCGAAGCGAGAAGCTGTTTCATACAAACGCAGACTGACTTGTGGTAGAACATTGAATTTTCAGACTTCGTTTTTAGTTCAAACAAGCAATTTAAGATTATGTTACTATATTCAAATACTTTTTACATTCAATTAGTGTTAGTTAATCAAGTTGATTTCTGTTTAAAATCAAATAAAACAAGTAAATATTAGTGAACAAAAGTCCGCCGTATTAGGAAGGCTATTTGAGGGTACAGCCTATTACGGAGGGTACCATCGGTAATAGGAAAAACGCAGTGTCGGGAATTTATAAATTTAGTGGTATAATAAATATAATTTTTGAACATTTCGTTATTATATTTCGTGGTTTCATTTTCGATATAAATCATTTCACTAGGTAGTCCTTTCACCTACAAGGCAACATTCGCACGTTCTTACAAATAACTATTAGTCGATCGATTTAATCGATATCGATTACTCGATTAATTTGAAATTTACCCATGCTCCCATCCCTACCACTCTACGCGCCCATCACTAGCAGCGTCCGCCAAGCCTGTCATTCTTTTTCCGTGCGAGGCAACGAAAGCACGCGTTCGGATCTTGTTCGCAAAAAAAAAAATTAATATTTCAAGATACCGAAAAGATCCTACGAATATTTAACAAAAAATTAAGTGAGTTACTTAAACTTTGATGGATTTCATTATCCTCATACTATAAATCGAGAGACAATGTCTAATGTTACGGTAAGTTCATCTGCTTACCTACCTTCAAAAAAAAAAAAAAAAAATATTTAGACAGAAATTTCGAATTGAAATTCTGCATAAACTTACATTTTAAAAGTGTAAAAGAAATATTTTTGCAAAGCCATAGATTCGAACAAGAACCAGGCTGCCATACTGCCATAGATTCCAATAGGAACGCGGCAAAATTTAAAACTGTAAATCAGTTTTTATCATTAAAATATTTTTTTTTGCAAAGCCATAGATTCAAATATGAACCAGGCTACCATACTGCCATAGATTCCAATAGGAACGCGGCAAAATGCAAAAATAATCATAATTTTTTATGTAAGTATAAAAATATAAAAAGCATAATTTTCTTTTTTCTTCTTATTCCAGTAGGCGAAACGCCTTTACAATTTAAGGAATGTGCCCAGAGCAAATATCATTCGAATATGAGGATATATTTCTAGCCGAAACTATTCCCTACAACCCATGATCAGGTCTAAATGAGACTGAATCACCAAAAATCATGATGGCGACATACCAAGTGCCAATTGCCACCACTGCCCCAACAGTGATCACTTTCAATACCGTCACCAAAAACAGGTCCAAGCACCAGCAATAACTTCCTTATTGGAACTAGTAGCGGTTACACCAACCAATTGAACTCGGACCCTGAGGCAAAGTTTAAATTTCCGGAACTGGACCCATAAATTTTATTAACCCTGGGCGAAGCCCTGGATGATGAACTAAAGTTGTGTGATTGAATCTACGATAATCTCTCAAAAATGGCTACGGAAGTCAGGGAAAAAATCCTTCAGCAATATACTATACCTAGCAACTACATATTGGTTCAAGCTTCAAAGCTAAATACTAAAATACTCTCATCTCAACTTGGACTGACTTCACATCACATATCGGGGAGTAGGGCCATGGCCATTCTCCTAACTCAAGATATAAAATAGAGGCAATCAAGATTCTAAGCGTGGGCTCCCGTAGTTCATGCAACCTTTATAGCTCGGAGACACAAGCTCGCATTTAAAAGACCGCACCAGGTCTACCAAGACGTTTTTGAATATCTTTCAGTACAGAAAACGAGATAAAGCACTGTTCGGTGCCAAATTTTAGAGAAAATTAAATTAAGCTTCAAAATTGAATAGCAATGCCTTCAAATCAGGAAGACAGTAGTCTTCCCAGAAATACTGTTGCTTACACAACACAGCCGCCTCTACGAGCTCCACGGGCACAGCTTGGCCGCAGTTTCAGGAAAACTCAGGCCCTCCTCGCTTTGCGAAAAACAAGGGGGGGGGCGTGCCAGGGCCAGAGTACGAAGATACCACTCGTCAAGTTCCAAATTACAACGACCCAATACCGACGCAGTCGCACGTTTAGAGAACGACCCATCAGGCCACGTGCTCAACCACCATTCTGGCAGAATTCAGTACAATATTTTTAAAATGTGTTGGTTGTATTTTATATCACAAACAATAAAGGTATCCTTAATTGGATTTGTAACAGAATAATTAAATCTTTTTCTAATTTTCCACTTGAGCAATAATATGTTCCTGTTGTAACATGGTTAGCACAGTAACAACAAGAAATGTCAATCGCAACTAATAATTTGCTAGAAATCGTATCTAAAACCTTTTTGACACCAATTCAAATGGAGGTAAGAGATTTCATTTTAACCTAAAACTGTAATAAATTTGTAAGTAACTAAACTTCATTTCGAAATGGCAGAACAGCATGCAAGCTATTATTACATGGCATCTATTGACCTAAAATGTCTCGTAACTTTTTATTTCTGTCGCTTAAAACTATCGTAAGTACTTACCCACGTTTCCTGTTTAAGGATGTGAACACACAGAATCTTGTTATCCACCTATGATTTCAACCCAATGCCTTATCTTATTGGCTCACGATAGCGCCTAGAACTTTTACTAAGATTAAAGAAGGGGTCGTAGGTCACTTGCGTTCATTTGGTCAAAAATTGGTAAATTTTTGTATGTGACGATATCCTTTACATAGACCGTAGTTACATGGAATATTTAAATCAAGTTAGGTTTACACTCTAATCACTCGAGTGCTTGGGCTTTATTAAAAACTATGAAAATAGTAGCTTATAGCCACAAAATAATTACAAATTTTCAGGATTTAAGTAAGTAGATGACTTAAATATGACTTTATCACTTACAAGCCATAAACGTAATAAAATAATAGAATTGGTTCTGAAGTGTTCTCAACTACCACCTGTTACAATCAGATAATTTTCACAAATGATTGGCATCCTAATGTCCGCTAGCGCAGCATTTTACAAAAGGCTGGTTGAAACCAAAAATACTTGAAAGGCAAAGGTACAGGTATCTTCTACCTACCTTCTATTCAGAGAATACTATGATAATTATTTTACAGGACCTGAATTGATGAGATAATAATATTAAAAGCTTTTAAAATTTCATTTAAACACAAAAATATGATTCATAAGTTAACACGGACTCGAGTCGTAAATTCGTAACTCAAACTTACTATAGTATTTATATGTCGTATTATTAGCAATATACTAAGCCTTAGATGCCCCGAAACTTAAACAATTTGTTAATTTTTATTATGGGTAGATAACATATTAGCATTAGCTATCAGCTACATTACGACACGAAGTTGCATACAATTTCCTAATTTCAATTAAGATACCAGATATATTTGGCCTTGGTTCGAGAAGCGAAAAATCTAGCTATTAGCATCCTATATTACACGAAATATAATTTAGAGGCAGATCGAAGATTTAATTTAAAGATGCTTTTCAAACATTCTAGCGCAAAACTTAAGAAATACTTTTCTTTGAAACAAGACCCAGATGCTACAAAGGGGCAGATGCATATTTTTTCTATGCCGATCCTTCATTTTTCGTTTTTCATAACGGCCTACAAAAAATTACTGAGGACGAAACGACCAGTATTCTAGTATTCCCTTTTAGTACTTCTAGACCTGCCTGTTATCCTCCATTGATTGATATAGTTATTTCGTAATAATCACTTGAGGGCGTGACGAAAACCTATGTTGTCTACTAACAGGGACCGTCACCCTCTCCTACTCACGCTTACCCTGAGTGCCGCAGTATGCTCGAGCAGGCAATGCCAGGTCTCATTATCCCCTCAACAGCATCTCATCAGCATCTTATACTAGCCTCACTTTCTAATATTACTATTCAACAATATCAATATAATGTTATTCAATACTATGATTAAATTAGATTATTTCGAATGTTCTGTTTTTAGTGTAATTACTTTTCCCTCCGACGTCTTCGAAAAAGACGCATCACAGGATTCACAGGGCATCATCATAAGAGCCACCGCTTTATCTCTGCTTTTAGGCAGAAATATTTCTTCGGATGATTGCATCAGCGCCTTCCTTAAAGATGTTATAAACTAATACCCAATCCACCAAAGTACACAGGTACTTGGTAAGTATCCACAATTGGCTCTCAAAAATCCCTAAAAATGTATACCAAACAAGAATGAACTTATCCTAGACAAAAGTAGTTTTATACTAACATTATCTACAGCCTACAGCACACATGGTTGAAAGTCTTTCTCTAAATAACAGATTATTATAAATAAAAATAGCAATGGCATTAGAATCATAAAGTAAATGAAAATTTTATCAAAACTATAGGCGCTAAATGCAATCAAAAGCTATCAACCATTGTTAGTTTTACTTTATCTTACGGTGAATCCGTCTACATATAAGACGGTTATATAACCTTAACTAAATAAATCAGACCTAAATAAGCCAATCACCTCTTAATAACTGTGAAGCGTAACGTCCTCACAGGAACACAACAGCATAGTCAATAAGCATGTGGATCAGGCAGATCCTTGCGATGTACGGCACACACAGCAGCACGCGACACGCCGCCGCCACATCGGCTGCTCATGCTACCGGCGTCAATCTTGATCAGATCAAAAGACGGCCGCCTGGACCTCTACCTCTAACTAGTTTGCTAAACTTATCAATGTCCTATGATGATTGATTATCAATTTTTTATCAAATCTCTGACCAAATTAGTTCATTAAAAAATATACAATAAGTATATAAGTATGTTATAAATAATGTAGCTGAGTACCTACCTACCAAGTACTTACCTAAGTAACTACGCAATGTTAAACTTTGAAGTACTCTATTAACTAACAATAATGATTACTTTTATCATTATAAAATATAGTGTTTTAACTAATAAGATGAGTAATATTATTTAATAATTGTAGGTACCTATACTAAGAGTTCAAATAAAACTAGCCAAAATTACATCTTTTTAATTAATATTGTTTCATTATCATGAAAAAATATAGACAAAACAATGTCTCTAAACATCTACCTAGTGAAATGATTTATATCGAAAATGAAACCACGAAATATAATATATGATCAAACGAACTTCTCAAGTGAAGTTCGATCAATATTATATGAGTGGTTTCATTTGAAGATATAAATCACCCTCCCTACCCAAATCCCGAGTTTTGTCAAAAAAAAGTCAATAAACGACGTAATTTATGCCAGAAAACTATCTCTAAAAAGAATGACAGGCTTGGCGGACGCTGCTAGTGATGGGCGCGTAGAGTGGTAGGGATGGGAGCATGGGTAAATTTCAAATTAATCGAGTAATCGATATCGATTAAATCGATCGACTAATAGTTATTTGTAAGAACGTGCGAATGTTGCCTTGTAGGTGAAAGGACTACCTAGTGAAATGATTTATATCTTCAAATGAAACCACTCATATAATATTGATCGAACTTCACTTGAGAAGTTCGTTTGATCATATATTTTAGTGTAATTTTCATTAGTTCTCAAGTATAAAACCTATTTTGGAGGTACATGTTTTTTTAACTAGAATCCTTGTTTTTGACGCTTAAAGTTGACAGTAAAATTTAAGTTTGTTGGAATACTGTGAAACTTAACGTATGAGTTTTAATGAAGAAAGATAGTCTAATACAACGATTACTAACGATTTGAGTGTTTTATGGTAAAGTCAGAGTGCTCTTATTTGTAAGTAATAACTTACATTACCGAAATATCTTTACATTATATTTCAGAATTATGAAATAAAAACTCATAAGATATTTTAGTACCTACCGTATTAGGCTGTAAGGAATCCTAACACGGTGTATGGAAATTACAGAGCTAATAATTTTACCGTTTTATTCTTAAAGATAAGGTCGCCTATTGTCACCTTACTTTATGCTAAGTGTTTATTTATTCATTCGTTAATTCAAAGATACCGTTCATTTTAAAAAGCTTTACTGCAGGTCTACTTATTTGGTTTGTTGTATGGTAAATACGTGACATTCTGTCTAAATTGACATACGTCAAATAACTTAAATGCACTTTAACTTTTTATGAATAACCGGGTAAGTAAATAATTTAAAAAACTTACACAAAAATGTATACTAAGATTAGGTTTATCGTATTGTCCCATCAATATAATAATTTACTACTAGACTTTACCGCAAATATGTTTTATTTGTAAGGTTTCAATAAAATCTATTTCGTAGTTTTTACGTGAAAGAGTTACAGACATCCTTTATTACAAACTTTGTCATTTATAATATTAGTAGGATTATTAAAACCCTCGTCCGGGCCTTTTCAAATTAAAGTTGGAGAAAAACGAACAGCAATTCAAAGTCCAGTTTTATAAAGAGGTTAAGGAGGTTATCGATTTGACCTGTATGTATGTTTGTCCACGATTAATTAAATTTTGTCAAAACCGATTTTCACAAAAGTATTTTTTAAATTCAGAAGAAGGGTTTTAGTACCTATATTTAACCAATTTTAGAAAAGAGGAAGTTCTCAGTTTAGGTTTGTATCAGTTTATTGATTAAGGTTTTGAGTCTTTTACATCCGTCCGTCTGTCTGCCAAAGGCACTAATTTCCGAAACGGCTCGATTAATTTTAATGAACAAAATTCACGATATTTTATTTGTCGTCCAAAGAATACAAACAAATATTAAAAACTTCAAAAACTTATGGAAATTTAGAGAAAAATGCAAAAATTGTGCCAAAATCTTCCTTCTTGAACAAACTTTTGTGGAGCCTCTACTGAGATATGGACCTGGTCAACAGACATTCAATAATGATCATTTGTAACTTCACTGAATGTATATTAACAATAAATATGAAAAAATATGTTAATAAGCTAGCCGAATTTGCACAAATTACGCTTTTATGGGTATAACCTGCTCACATAAAGAAACGATCTCAAAATGGCGGCCGTTGTATGGGCTGTCTTCTTTCTCAACTCTCTCCTCATACCAATATACGCGAGATAGCATTCGTTTGGCCGCCATTTTCAAATCGTTTCTTTATCGGAGTGGCTTATTAAAAAAAATCGTCCCCATATTTAATTCATTTCGTTCCGTTGTGCGGAGAGATGGGAGAACGTTACGATGCCGTAGATTGATTTATTGCTTGTTGTTTTGTTATTCGCCCGTTCAGGTCAGGCAAAAAAACATAGTAGCCCATACAGCCAAATATTCATTATTCGTGTTTCCTAAACTAATTATATTATTGGAAACTTCTTAGCGCGAGGCCATTTATTAAATAGTTGATACACAAAATATTATCATAATAGCCCCTTACTAGGAAGATCCTGTATTTATGTACAGTGCCAGTAACAATTACAGCCATTGCATCTGATTGCAAGGACCCATGAGCTGACATGAAATTGTTTTATCATGCGTGTGTTGTCATCCCATACTCCGTAATAGGCTGTGCTTACCGCCATAATGGGCTTCAAACTTTTTTTGCCGCCGTAATAGGAATTCCGAATTGTCAGAAAAAATATTTATTTAAAATTAATTATCACTCTAAAATAAATAAAACGACAACTGAAATAGAAAATATAATTATGATGAGTTGCAAAAAAAAATTTAAATATCTGCTTAAATATTTAGAAATGTTTAATTTCTTACCCTACTTTAAAATGTCGTCAAAACGCGCCGTAATAGGGCATGTTACCCTAATAATTATTTTATTTTACTTTGTATTGTAAACACCGTCGAAATAACCCGGGTCGCCCGGGCCAAAAATAGCAAAAGCAATGGAAAAGGGCAGAAATTGTACTTACAACGCGTAAACCACGCTCTCCCCTCGCAAATTAACACTTCACTTTTGAAGAAAACTTGAGTTCCACACTCGATGTTATCAAAAAAAGCTTTATTCTTGGTATTTTTCACAAAAATACCAGTTTATTTCACACAAACTTCTCGTAGCAACAAGCAGCCGACGAAAACTTGACGGAAAACTGATCGATTTTCCAAGCGAAGACCTTGCGATGACGTAGCGGGGAGTGAAAGAGACATCTATATACGTTTTCTATCGCATTAGAGAGAGATGAAAGATTGTTGTTGTGTGCACTTCAATGGATGAACCCTCGAAAATAGGGTTGCAAAATGAAGGGGCACTATGGATTTTGGCTCTAACTTTTTAGGCGGGTTGGCGATCGCGACGCGACGAAGGACGCTGCTGCCCGTCCTTGCCGGCTGTTCCCTTAGTCGCCTTTTACGACACCTGTGGGGGGAGATGGGGGTTGTGTGTATTCTAATACCGTTGTATGTATTCTAGTTACTGCTGTCCGAAAAAATTGTTTACCATTTTGAATCGTCCATTAACTAATTCCCCTATCTCTGATGAAAATAAACACACCATTATAAGTAGATTACATATGTACTTATTTTCTAAAATTCAGAATGGTACATACGTATCATAATAGTTAGGTATTTTAAAACGCAACACAATCAAAGCGCCTGACTAGGAAGAACCTGTATCTAGGGGGCTTGAAACACAGGGAAGGGAAACAAACATCGATATTAATTAAAACATTTTTCGCCCCCGCCGGGAATCGAATCCGGTGCACCCGCGTCTCAGGCTACATCACTGTCATGTCACAACAGAGCCACGGAGCAGTCCAATATTTGGTTAGTCCAAAAAGTGTCATACTGTGCCACATTTTTGATATTTGCCTTAGTTTAGAAGATATATATTTTTTTCGCGAATGGCGCTTGCATCGCTTTTAACTGGCTCTTAAGAAAATGCACATTAATCAACTTAGGATACAATATCGTCTTCCGACGTTCGGAAATACGACCGCTGTCTAACAGAAACGAAGATTTATAAGCGCATTATCAGCTTTTTGAAGACAAATGCACATCATCAACTTTACTTTATACTGGGAGTTTCTGACAAGGCGGTAATAAATCAAAGGAGGGATTCTTCTCACCATAACTGACAACTTTCCCAAAGCAACATGGGTCAAAATCTCAAAAAAAATAACAGCTGTTCCATACATTGGTTCGATCAGCTGACGGGGTCAATGTACGGGACAGCTGATTTTTGTTTTGAGATTTCGACCCATGTTGCTTTGGAAAAGTTGTTAGGTATGCTGTACCGAACCCCCCATTTCATTTATTACCGCCTTGTCAGAAACATCCTGTAGATTACTTATGTACTTACTTATTTTCTAAAATTCAGAATGGTACATACGTATCATAATAGTTAGGTATTTTAAAACGCATCACAATCAAAGCGCCTGACTAGGAAGAACCTGTATCTAGGGTGCTTGTAACACAGGGAAGGGAAACAAACATCGATATTAATTAAAACAATTTTCGCCCCCGCCGGGAATCGAATCCGGTGCACCCGCGTCTCAGGCTACATCACTGTCATGTCACAACAGAGCCACGGAGCAGTCCAATATTTGGTTATTCCAAAAAATTTTAATAACAGAAGCAAGATTAACTAGTGTCATACTGTGCCACATTTTTGATATTTGCCTTAGTTTAGAAGATATATATTTTTTCTTCGCGAATGGCGCTAGCATCGTTGTTAACTGGCTCTTAAGAAAATGCACATTAATCAACTTAGGATACAATATCGTCTTCCGACGTTCGGAAATACGACCGTTGTCTAACAGAAACGAAGATATATAAGCGCATTATCAGCTTTTTGAAGACAAATGCACATCATCAACTTTACTTTATATACCTCCCTACATACATCTTTCGACGTTCTGAAATACGACCGTTGTCTAACAGAAACGAAGATATATAAGCGCATTATCAGCTTTTTGAAGACAAATGCACATCATCAACTTTACTTTAAATACCTCCCTACAACATCGTCTTTCGACGTTCGGAAATACGACCGTTGTCGAACAGAAATGAAGATTTCTAGCGCATTATCAACTTTTAGAGTATTCAGTAGGTTTTCACAGTAGTTAAAACGAAAAACCATAGTAGCCGAAAGTAGTTTTTGTATTGTAAAAACTAGTGCACAGGGGCACTAAGCTTCGTCTAGTAGGGGCACCCTTGCAACTTGCATCCTGCGTATCTAACTTAATTTTCGACCCTTCGTTTGATGCTTGCACTCATCATTAGGAAGTTATTTTTGCGTCAAAATGTTGAGAAATAACTAGTTTAGACACTTTCGTACTGCCTTACAACGTAGTTTAACAAAAATATTACAATTTTAACTTTTTTACAAGTAAATTTACAAAAAAAAACTTAATCTAAGTAAGAACTAATATTGTATATCTACTTCTTCTATATTCTTCTTCTATACCAATATTATAAAGAGGAAAGATTTGTTTGTTTGTTTGTTTGTTTGTTTGTAACGAATAGGCTCTGGATCTACTGAACCGATTCAAAAAATTCTTTCACTGTTGGAAAGCTACACTATCCCCGAGTGTCATAGGCTATATTAGATTTTCAAAAAAATTAGGGATCCTTACTTAAACTCCAATAATGTAACCCAAGGTGCATATTTTTTACCATTGTTTACTTTGTTTGATCGTTGGTCATTTTTTATATAAAATTCGCCCATTCTGGGCAGGCAAAGGAACTCAGTCCATACAGCCAAGTCTTCAGTAGTTTATTTCTGTCTCAGAATAAAGACAAGCATAGAAACCGGGCTAAAATAAAAAGTTATTTTCATAATGTTACGCTCCTTACTAAACGGCAAAAAGACTATTAGTTAGAGAGAGATAAAATATAAGAATTCTTTGCAAGTTTACTTCTTGTGGTATCAAAGTGGTTTATTGATGACACTGGTTTATTAGTACCGTACAAAATTAAAAACCAATAATTTGGTACATATTTGGTGGTTTGTTTATGGTTTGTTTTATTTTGACGTATAATATGACATTGTAAACATCGGTAGCAGCTCCAAAAGTTTTATGATTATTTTTTATGAAAAAGGTGTGATAAATTGGTTTTGTGATTGTGAATGTTTAACTTAATGTATAACAATCTCTTGTGTAGTGTCGGGATGTGAATCAAATGCGTCAAGGAATCAAAATCTTGATGTTTCGGTCACCTACCATTCGGTAAATAATTTTGTTTCATTGTAGACTTCTGGGCACTATTTTGACAAATAAATTATCAAGAACATCAATTTTACACGCTGTTTGTCGAACTCGTACCTAAATTTATTGAATTATTACGGTAAAACACCTTCTGTAAAGGTTATGATAGTGTTGTGCCAAAATATGTTTAGACAAAAGTTATCGAACCTAAATCATCCGTTCTAACTTAAGGACAAATAAAAATCAGACATAATAATATGCTAATTGTTGTATTTTTTTCAGTTTTCAAGTAAATTATATACTAAAAACAAAATGACTGGATGCTATAAAGAGACAAGATTTTAAACATTCACAACATACTGTTTTATCAACAAAGAAGATTTAAGATGTGAAGAAACTGTAACAACAGTTTTGCTGCTGCAATTTGAATAAGTTGGTTGGTGGTAATCATAAAATATTGCCCTTTCAATTGCTTATTTTATATCAAATTAATTAAATGTTATTCGTTATCAACTTAATGTTAAAGGAAATAGGACAGCGACATTCAGTGGACAATTCATATTTCATATCTAAGAAAGAAATGCAACCAGAAAATACCATCATCTCAGCTAAAAACGTCTACTGCTGGATATAGGCCTTAAAGAAAATATCGTGACATACAATTTGCCCATTCTGGATAAAACAGGTTTAAGTTTATCTATGTTTTTTTTCTGCAGATCCTCATAATTGTATATGAAAATTTCAAGTTTAAGTTGCGGGATGTCGTCGTTTAAGTTAATATTCTCTAAGATACCTGTTTTCTAAAATAAAATACGAAGGCTTTAATTAATATATATTGGAATAAATTATTATTATTATTGTCTTGAATATAATATTTAAGAACATTTTTCTTGCTTTCTTACAGGCCTCACAAAATACTTTGATAAAAAAAGCTACAGAATATATGAACCGTAAATTTGGGTAAACCAATGCTGTAAACTGTAAACAAATAAAATTCCATGAAAATTTTACTTTGTGATAAAAACAAAAGCGCCATTGTTGCTGCAGGATATCACTTACGTATGTATAAATTGTTTACACCCAGGTTTTATAATACTTACTCTCTTTTATAAGTTTTAATTAAAACATATTATATTTTTAGGTCTCAAAAAAAAACCACAAGCAGGGTTTTTTCACATACAAACAAAGTGATGATCAAGATCAACCCAGGCAAAAACAAACATTTGAGGTGCAGAGTGCAGAGCAAGATTATTGAAAATGAGTGTGTAAAGAAAGAAGCGCATAATTCATACATTATGAAATTTCCAAAAATAGATTTGTTTTACTTGTTTTATATATACATATTATTATAGGCACACATCTTTTAGTTTTAATTATTTTAGAGCTGTGCTAATAATATCTGATGTGACAGAGTTTTTTATGAACGGAAAATCTTTAGAAATAGGTAAGTATTATTATATTTTTATCAAGACACCCGTTTTATTCATTAAAATAACTTATTGTGTGCAGTAGGTTTCCTGGAAGAAATCGCTTTAATCGATAAGGCACAATTGCCCTTATTCTTTTTCTGTTAAAAATGTTATACGGTTTGTTACATTTTGTATTTTTATTTGCATTTTTATAGCAATAAAGCGTTTTTATCTTTGTCTTTGTTTTCTTGTTATTATAATACCATACAATTACTCCTGAATTAGTTATGATAAGTTCCATAATAAAGAACCATGTCTTGTATAAAAGTATAGACAACTTGATTTAGGACAAGTTATTTTTGCCATCACTAGCTTTTTAGAAAATTAAAAATAAAAAGTCGAACCCAGGTACGGGCAAGGTGCGGAAGAGTCATACGACCCAGTGGAGAAAGTATATTGGTCTCTTTTTAACATATTCAATGGTTGCACTTGAGTAAGTAGCGTAACACAATGATGTGACTTTTTATTTTAGGACTCCTTCTATGCTTGTCTTTATTCTGAGATTTCTGTATAATAAAGTTTTTTTTTATCACACATTCTGGGCAGGCAAAGGAACGTAGTTTATACAGCCAATTCTTCAGTAGTTTATTTCTGAGTAGTAGTCTTCAGTAGATATTTTTTTTTTTGTTTTTTTTTTTACCCAATCAGGGCAGACAAAGGAACATAGTCCATACAGCCAAGTCTTATCTTAACTAATCTTGAATTATCTCGAGTTAAATTGAGCTACATTAAGTTATCTTGACATATATTGACTTAACTTACCTATCAATCTTAACTCATCTTCGCCTTTCTTAACAATCTTAACTTATCTTCGCTTTTCTTAACTTATCTTATCTTAACTCATCTAAATTTATCTTAGCTTATCTTCGCTTTTTTAACCTATCTTAACTTATCTTCGCTTTTCTTAACTCATCTTATCTTATATTATCTTAGCTTATCTTCGCTTTTCTTAACCTATCTTAACTTATCTTATCTTCGCTTTTCTTATCTTAACTTATCTAAACTCATATTAACTCATCTTAACCTATCTTATCTTCGCTTTTCTTATCTTAACTCATCTTAACTCTTCTTAACTCATCTTAACTCATCTTAAATAATCTTAACTCATCTTAACTCATCTTAAATCATCTTAACTCATCTTAACTCATCTTAACTCATCTTAACTCATCTTAACTCATCTTAACACAGTTTGACTCATCTTAACTCATCTTAACTCATCTTAACTTATCTTAACTTATGTTATCTTCGCTTTTCTTAACTTATCTTCGCTTTTCTTAACTTATCTTATCTTCGCTTTTCTTATCTTAACTTATCTTAACTCATCTTAACTCATATCCTCTGAGGAGAGCAGACTGCTCGCGGCAGAGAACGCTCACCTCAAGGGAGAGGCGAAGGCAGCCCGGAGGAGGCGAGGAGCCTCCATGGAGAAATGGCCCTCCTCCGAAGGGAGATGGAGGAGCTCCGGACGATTGCTCGGTCTGGAGCCCCCTCTGCCCTTAACTTGGAGGAGGTCAAACGCGACATGATGGTCCAGTTTGGGACCAAGTTGAACGCGCGACTGGAGGCCCTGGACGAGCGCCTCCTCCCAGCCCAGCGACCTCGGCCGTCCTTGGCGGCGGACAGAGCCCCTCGGCTCCAGTGCCTCGAGCGGCCCCGGCCACTCGAGCTACCCCGGCGCCCAGAGCGGCTCCAGCCCCGAAGACCCGAGCGCCCGCCTACCGCCTGGCAACCAGAGGCGGGCACTTCTTCTGCCCCCCACGTCCCTCTTCCCACTGGTCCGGCCAATGATGACGGCTGGACCCTGGTGACGGGGGCCGGAAGGGGCAAAAAGAAGAAAAAGAAGAGGAAGAGGAACAGGGACAAGGAGCGGGCTGCTCCAGTCCCGGGTGCCCCTACTCCAGGGCCGAAGCAGACGGCCTTGGAAAAGTCAAAGGCAGCAGCGAAGAAGCTGCGCACTCCCCGCACTGCGGCGGTGGTGGTCAGCCTTGGCCCGGTGGCTGTGCAGGGAGGTCTCACCTATGCTCAGGTGATCTCCGCTGCAAAAGGGAGTCTCGACCTGGCAGGTCTGGGCATCGACAGCATCCGCTTCCGTGCGGCTGCAACCGGTGCCCGCCTGCTAGAGATCTCCGGGCCTCCAGAAGAAGCCAGGGCCAAGGCAGACGCCTTAGCCCAGAAACTAAGGGAGGTGTTGCCGAATGACACGGTGAGGGTCTCCAGACCCATGAGGGGGGTGGGGCGCATCGTCAACGAGAGGGGCCTCGGCGCAGTGTGGGTACGCTGCCCAACAGATGTGGCGCGGACGATCGCACTCGCCGGAAAACTCAAGCTCGGATGGAGCATTGTCCGGTCTAGGCTCCTCCCGCGGCGTACGAGGCGCTGCTTCCGGTGTCTGGAGAAGGGGCACCTCCGGGCAGACTGCACCTCGCAGAACGACCGCAGTGGCCTCTGCTACACTGCTGCGGTCGACCAGGGCACATTGCCGGAAACTGCGAGGCTGAGGTGAGCTGCCCGCTCCGCCAGGCGAGCGGCCAGCTTGCCTCACACAGTCTGGGCAGCTGCGGCAAGACCAGCCAAGGGGCCAAAGGAAAGGGGAAGGGAAAAGGAAAGGGGCCCGGTGCTCCCCCTAGGCCTGCCACCGCCGATAGCCAATTCGCGGTGGCCATTGATGTCGTTTCGCCTCAGGACCAGTAATGGCCACCCGGATCCTGCAGGCAAACTTGAACCACTGCGCCATAGCCATGGACCTGTTCATGAAGAGTCCTGGCGCAGTGGCAAATTCACGTCGCAGTGGTGGCAGAGCCCTACTATTTCGGAGGATTTGTGCCCAACGGATGGATCTCGGACCGCTCAGGCCTCGCAGCCATAGCCGTCCGTCCCTCCGCGGACCACGTGCTCCGGCCGGAGATTATAACGCGGGGAGAGGGTTTCGTGTCCAGCATGCTGGGGGAGATGCTGTTACTCAGCGCGTACTTCTCCCCTAGCCACCCATTGCGGCACTCAGAGGCAGAGTTGGCAGCGACGGCAGCGGTTCGTTGAAGCCGGAGGCGTTGGAGATTCGGCTCCGCAGCCTGTTCTCCACCTGTATGGAACAAGGTGTGTTCCCTCTGCAGTGGAAAACGGGCAAGCTGGTCCTCATCAGAAAAGAGGGCCGGCTCGCCGACTCTGTCGCTCCGTCAGATTTCCGGCCTATCGTCCTGTTGGACGAGGCGGGCAAGCTGCTCGAGGGAGTCATAGCTGCCCGCATCAACCGACATCTTCAGTCGGTTGGGCCTAAATACAGGAGTGGGTCTTCGTCTTTATTAGGCAGCTCAGCGACGATATTTCGTCGATCTGATCGGGCTGTATTTTTGTGTCCAGCCAAAACAACATATGACTAAATTGTCTACCCCGTGCGAAGCCGGGACGGGCTGCTAGTCTACTATATATATAAAAATGAGTCGAGGTTCGTTAGTCTCGCTAAAACTCGAGAACGGCCGGGCCTATTAAGCTGATTTTGGTATTGAAATGTTCTTGGTAGTACAGGGAAGGTTTAAAAGGTAAGAAAATATGGAAAACAGAGGGAAAGTTAGTAAAAATAACAATTTATTTTTACATACTAAATTGTAAGGCGCAAATAAAACACAAATAAGTAAAAAAACTGCTTCCAAATCGCCGCCGCTCGTCGGCACGGTGCCGCCGACAAATCTTTGTATAGGCACAGTATAATTAAATATAGTAGGTACTACATACAGTATGGGCACTCCCTGCCTCCCTCAGCAAGTGCTGCTCCCCCGCTCTCGGTTACCTCTCAGTACAAATAAAGCAGCGTCGCACGTCTCATCTCACTCACACAAGCATGATACGCGTGCAAGTAGGTAGGTAATACACGAGTTTCGGCTGTTCGCGAAGCAACGCCATTTTTAACCGACTTCAAAAAAGGAGGTTATCAGTTTGACCTGTATGTATGTATGTTTGTAAGTATGTATCTTTGTCCGCGATTATCTCGCGTTTGGCTGAACCGATTTGATGCAGTTTTCAGAAAAGTATTTGTTACATTCAGGATAAGGTTTTATTACCTATTTAACCGACTTCGAAAAAGTTGAAGTTCTTAGATTATGTATGTGTGTATTGTTGAAGGCGGGTCTCTTTTTGGAAAAAAATAATTATTTCTATAGGTAGGGTATAGGCGGCGCGCCTCAGGAGAATAGGGGGAAGTGGGAACAGAGGGTATAGGGGTACATTTAAATAATTATTTCAAAACTTCAGTTTGTTAATTGATTTTACCCCAATTCAAAAAATATGGGGAGCAACTGAGAGTTGGCTAATCCAGCGAGCGACCTGTTTTAGTGGTGTCATGCCCCAGAAGGGTGAGAGTGAAGATGGGACACTGTGGCGTCCCGCCTCACGGGGCGTCATGGTCGCTTTGCGGCTGTAGCGTCTCCCGGTGTAAGGGTTCGTATGACCGCAACGTTGGCCCAATCTGGGATGGTGGTTGGTGCTAGGCAGTAGCGATTGAGCAATCGGTATTACGTACGCTTATTTCGTCATTATGGCCCAGCTCCGATCTGAAAACAGTCCAGCCCTCAGAGTAAGGAAACCGCCGCTACGCTTCAATTATTAATTGGTCTTCATTAATCTGAGGTCCAGCCCCAGCCAGTTCAACCAGAGAGGTTGGAAACCGCCGCTTTGTCCAACGTCCAACCGTACTTTCGTTCATGTATGTCTTAGAGAATTTCTCTGAGAATAGATGTATGTATATGTATTCCTTTGCCTGCCTAGAATGTGTGAACAAAAAACAACAACAACAAACTAATCAATCAATCAGTCAGTCTGTCAGTAATCTTTTGTTTCTGTTTGCGGAAAAAAGACGCGCACGGCACGGCAAGCCGAGTTTTTAAGAAAATACTCTATTTAATCTATTGAAAACAGGATAATATTACTTTATAATGGCTGTGAGTACACCTTTCTAACAATTTAAATCATAACAACTTAATTTACTACGTTTTTGTCTGTTTTTACAATCCTAACCTCAAAGCTGTTTTACATGTTTATTACTACAAAATCTCATCTAAACTACTAAATTAGCAACAAATTTTACAAATTACAGTCTATAGCAGCCGCCCAAGTGCAAGAGGTGCGCTCAATAACGCGCATTGAGCGTATAGGAGCGCATTCCCATATTCGCGGACTTGGTTTAGACGATTCCCTGGAGCCAAGAGCTGTGTCTCAGGGCATGGTCGGCCAGAAGATGGCCAGGAAGGCGGCTGGTGTCATCTTACAGATGATTCGAGAAGGTTTGTAGATTCATTGATAAAATTTTTGGTTACCATGGTTACGGTTATCATATAGCGTGTTTCCTCAAGAGGCGATATCGGTCGTGTGATATGGGTTCGAAAGCTAATCAGGCAGGCTTCTTGGATGTACGAGCGATGTCTATTGGCTGTCGCGCCCCTATCGCACGACCGATATCGCCTCTTGAGGAAACACGCTTAGAATCATTTCAGCCGAGAGTTCATTGTTTTTGTTATGCTCATGTCTTCAGAGCCATTGTAAATTTTCCAACTTTTATTGGAGTCATCCCAGCTTATCAGCATACTGAAGCATGAGGGTGACGAATCAATATTGAGCCTAGCCTTTTCAGTAAAGGTGTACTGCACAAACACCATGATTAATACGCATTATGAAGATTTAAAACATTTGGTTCACAGGCAAGATAGCAGGCAGAGCAGTACTGTTAGCTGGTCAACCTGGCACGGGGAAGACGGCCATTGCCATGGGATTAGCGCAGGCGCTAGGGCCAGATACGCCTTTCACTAGCATGGCTGGTAGGTTATGGTTGTTTTACTATTTTACATGAATCAACTGCTCTGTAGCTCAGTTGGCATTGGCAGTAATGTGGACTGAGTTGCGTGTGCACCCGGGTTCGATTCCTGGCGGGGCGAACATTGTTATAATGAATATTGATGTTTGTGATTATTGTTTTAATGTTGGTTCCGAAACCACGTGTTTTGTTAGCGGGCTTTAAAACAATACTCCAATAAACTGACATTGCTGGCTTTAAGCCCACCCTTTTAAGCTAATTTGTGAACTTGACATTGGCAAAATACTCCACTGAAGTGGAGTCAAGTCCATTAAATTAAAATAATAATCAAATGTTTGTTTCCGGTCTGCAGGTAATGTTCGTTTTTGTATATGTTTTGGCACCCTAGATACAGGTTGTTCTTAGGAGGCACCAGCTCAAAAAACCGGACCCACGATTTCTCACTATTATTATGGAGCTAATAATTAATTAAATTAGAATAGAATAGAATAAACATTTATTCACCAAAACCGACATAATTACAAAGATAAAATAAAGACAAAATAAAATACAACTTGCAAATAGACGTTTTCATTTTGTATTGTTGACAGGTTCTGAAATATTTTCCCTTGAGATGAGCAAGACGGAGGCGCTGTCTCAAGCCATCAGGAAGTCCATTGGAATCAGAATTAAGTATGTTTTATAATTTTACTAGTCTACCCAGCGAACTTCGTACCGCTTAACCTATATTACTATTAGAGACGGACCGAAGGTTCGGTTTCGGTTTCGGCAAAAAATCGTGTTTCGGTCGGTCTCTAAGTACTATATGGTGCATATATTATACTTATAAACCTTCCTCTTGAATCTCTCCGTATAAAAAAAACCGCATCCAAATCCGATGCATAGTTTTAAAGATTTAAGCATACATAGGGACAGACGCGGGAAGCGACTGTTTTATACTATGTATGATACGGTTAATCTGTATTAGTGGCGTCGGTGGACGCCATTTTACCTTCATAGATATTGATTATGAAAATGTTGGTAATGAATGATCGTCCCCGCAGAGAGGAGTCAGAGATCATAGAGGGAGAGGTGGTAGAGGTGTCAGTGGAGCGCGGCGCGGGCGGCGGGGGAGCGCGTGTGGGGCGACTCACGCTGAAGACAACCGATATGGAGACCAACTACGATATGGGGGCTAAGATGATCGACTCACTGCTCAAAGAAAAGGTATTTTACTTGATAATCTATACCAATATTATAAAGAGGGAAGATTTGTTTGTTTGTTTGTAACGAATAGGCTCCGGAAATACTGAACCGATTTGAAAAATTCTTTCACTGGCAGGAAGCTACACTATCCCCAAATGTCATAGGCTATACTAGATTTTCAAAAAAATTAGGGATCCTTACCTAAACTTAAATAATGTAACCTAAGGTGCAATATTTTTTCCGTTGTTTACATATTTTGACAGGTGGTTTGTTGTTGTTGTTTGTTTTTTTATTCGCCCATTCTGGGCAGTCAAAAGAACATAATCTATAGAGCCAAGTCTTTAGTAGTATCTTATATTATATGGCGTAACGAAGTAAGCCGGGACAGCTCGTAATATATACTTCTATACTATACTATTACCATAGAATAGATAGACTAATAGAAAGGCTTACTCTTATGGAATAGAATAGTTTATTTTCCATCATGTGTGGTAGGTACAGATTGTAAGGGCACTGGAATATCTTAAAAACTAACTTAAGGTGCCACAAAGTGCGAAACTAGCGCAAATTCCGATAATAGTGTAGCTTACAACAGAGCCTTAAAATTCTAAGCAAGATTATCTAGGGAGTCAGAGCCGCATATCTTTGATACAAGATACAAGATGTTTATTGCAAACTAAGTGTAGGTACATACAGGTTGATTTCGGCCATGGTTTAGAAGATATCAATTATTTATCGAAGTGGCGCTGGTTTCACACCGTTTCGCCCCTTATTATTATTATTTTACAGTATTAAAATCGAAAACAATGTTTGTATGATGTAAATTGTATGTTTAAATTTTATTCTCATTATGGCAGTGTTCTAACTTTTTACACATTGTATGCCTACTATAGTTTAGTATATTTTTCTATACTTTAATAGTTTTTTTTTCTGTCAGGTACAAGCTGGCGACGTGATAACCATAGACAAGGCGACAGGGAAGATAAACAAGCTTGGCCGCAGCTTCGCACGTGCCAGAGACTATGATGCTACCGGTATGTTTTTGGTTTTTAGGCTATTTAATTTAAAAAAAACAATCAAAATTCTTTTTCTTTAGTGATGAACTAGAGGCTGCCCCACGGTTTCACCCGCGCATTTTTCTCACTAACACAAAAATCCCGTTTTTTTCCCGTTCCCGTGGGAATTTCATTCCTTAGTGCTCCCCTACACTCCCCAAGGAACCCACGTGCAAAATTTCAGCCCGCTACGCCCAGTAGTTTTGGCTCTGCGTTGTCTGTCAGTCAGTAACGGAAGAGTTTTATATATATTGACTAGAGGCTGCCCCGCGGTTTTTCCCGCGCAGATTTCTCATAACACAAAAATTCCGTTTTTTCCTGTTCCCGTGGGAATTTCGGGACATCCCTTCTTAGTGCTCACCTACACTCCCCAAGCAACCTACGTGCCAATTTTCAGCTTTCTACGCCCAGTAGTTTCGGCTCTGCGTTGTCTGTCAGTCACTCAGTCAGTCAGTAACGGAAGAGTTTTATATAATTGATAGATGAAAATTAGCAACATGCAGATAGTTTAGACTTAAAATCATAGATGGTGCTTTTTATTACTGTACGGAAACTCGATATCAAATTTTATATTACGTACGTTTCACAAAATACATCTGACTTGAAAAAGGGAGGTTCTCAGTTTTACCTGTATTTATATATTATTATTTCGTTTTTGGCTGAAGAGATTTTGATGCGCTTTTCAGAAAAGTATTTTTTGCATTCTGGAGAGTTTTTTTTTGTTTCAATTTAACCGACTTGGACAAAATGGAAGTTCTCATTTTTATGTACCTATAAGTTATTTGAAGGTGGATCTCTTTAAAAAAATATATCTTATAGGCACATCTCGAACTACAAAAATGAACGTGCCTAATGAAAAAGTACTTTTTATATTAAAAAGTAATATAATAAGACCCCGTCCCCACCAAGGATTTAGGATTAAAAGCTATCCGGCTCGAAGGACCAAAACGCCTTACGAAAAAGTTCTTTTTTTATATAAAAACTAGTCGACCCGGCGAACTTCGTACCGCCTATCCTTTTACTATGTTGCGCTTGTATTATACTTATAAACCTTCCTCTTGAATCACTTTATCGATTAAAAAAGACCGCATCAAAATCCGTTCAATAGTTTTAAAGATTTAAGCATACATAGGGACAGACGCGGAAAGCGACTTTATTTTATACTATCTTTACCAATATTATAAAGAGGAAAGATTTGTTTGTTTGTTTGTAACGAATAGGCTCCGGAAATACTGAACCGATTTGAAAAATTGTTTCACTGGTAGGAAGCTAAACTTTCCCCGAGTGACATAGGCTACATTAGATTTTCAAAATAATTAGGGATCCTTACTTAAACTCGAATAATGTAGCCCAAGGTGCATTTTTTACCCGTTATTTACATATTTTGACAGTTGGTGGTTGTTGTTGTTGTTTTTAAATTTACCCATCCTGGACAAGCAAAGGAACTTAGTTCATACAGCCAATACAGTTTGTGGTTTTATGAAGCCCATACTGGGCAGGCAAAAGAACATAGTCTATAGAGCTAAGTGTTATGTAGTATCTTAAATTCTGTGGCGTAACGAAGTTCGCCGTGTCAGCTAGTGTATTGATAAATCTATACCAATATTATAAAGAGGAAAGATTTGTTTGTTTGTTTGTTTGTAACGAATAGGCTCCGGAAATACTGAACCGATTTGAAAAATTCTTTCACTGGTAGGAAGCTACATTAACCCCGAGTGTCATAGGCTAAATTAGATTTTCAAAAAAATTAGGGATCCTTACCTAAACTCAAATAATGTAAGCCAAGGTGTAATATTTTTTCCGTTGTTTACATATTTTGACAGGTGGTTTGTTGTTGTTGTTTGTTTTTTATTCGGCCATTCTGGGCGGGCAAAAGAACATAGTCTATAGAGCCAAGTCTTTTGTAATATCTTATATTCTATGGCGTAACGAAGTAAGCCGGCAAAGCTCGTGTTAATATAATAAGGCCCCGTGCCCACAGGCCAGCAGGCGCGCTTCGTGCAGTGTCCGGAAGGCGAGCTGCAGAAGCGCAAGGAGGTGGTGCACACCGTCACGCTGCACGAGGTGGACGTCATCAACTCGCGGACTCACGGGTTCTTGGCGCTTTTCTCTGGTGAGTTCTTTCTCCTTTCTTCTTAACTAGTCGACCCGGCGAATTTCATACCGCCTAACCTACTATCTTGTGCATGTACCTAATAAACTTATAAACCTTCCTCTTGAATCACTCTATCTAATAAAGAAAACCTCATCAAAATCCGTTGCATAGTTTTAAAGATATAAGCATACATAGGGACAGACGCGGGAAGCGACTTTGTTTTATACTATGTATTGATGGTTAAACTAAAAGACGTGCTCTCGCGTAGTGAGTAGTGACACGGTTCATTATCGCACGAATTTTAAGAAATTCGGGGAATAAAAGGCGTGAGATTATATATGTTATGATTGTATATTTTACTTTGTCCCCACAGGCGACACGGGCGAGATAAAATCGGAGATCCGCGAGCAAATAAACAGCAAAGTGGCGGAGTGGCGCGAGGAGGGCAAGGCCGAGATGATACCGGGGGTTCTGTTCATTGATGAGGTGGGTTATACACAGACACACATACATACAAACATGCACACAATACATTTACACAAAAAATAATTTATTTTTTGCAAAAAGAGACCTGCCTTCAACAAACTAACACATACATAATCTGAGAACTTCCTCTTTTTCGTAGTCGGTTAAAATATGTAGGTACTAAAACCTTCTCCTGAATGTAACAAAATACTTCTGTCGAAACTGCATTAAAATTGGTTCAGCTAAACGCGAGATAATCGCGGACAAACATACATAAATACAAACATACATACAGGTCAAACTGATAACCTCCTTTTTTGAAGTCGGTTAAAAAAGAACCCACCGCCTTTAATATATTGTCAAATACATAAACTGAAAACTTCCTCTTTTCAGAATTTGGTTAAAATAGGTGTTAAAACTTTCTCCAGAATGTAACGGTTCAGCTAAACGCGAGATAATCGCGGACAAACATATATACAGGTCAAAGTCAAACTGATAAACTCCTTTTTTGAAGTCGATTAATAAAAACTTATAACTGACTAGAGGCTGCCCCGCGGTTTCACTCGCGCAGATTTCTCATAAACACAAAAATCCCGTTTTTCCCGTTCCCGTGGGAATTTCGGGAAATCCCTTTTTAGTGCTCACCTACACTCCCCAAGGTACCCACGTGCCAATTTTCAGCTTTCTACGCCCAGCAGTTTCGGCTCTGCGTTGTCTGTCAGTCAGTCAGTCAGTCAGTAACGGAAGAGTTTTATATACAGGGTGTTTCTGACAAGGCGGTAATAAATCAAAGGAGAGATTCTGCTCACCATACCTAACAACTTTCCCAAAGCAACATGGTTTGAAATCTCAAAACAAAAATCAGCCGTCACGTACATTGACCCCGTCAGCTGATCGAACCAATGTATGGAACAGCTGTTATTTTTTTGAGATTTCGACCCATGTTGCTTTGGGAAAGTTGTTAGGTATGGTGAGCAGAAGCCCTCCTTTGATTTATTACCGCCTTGTCAGAAACACCCTGTATATTGATTGTTGACAAAAGTGGCCGTTTTTAGCAACACTGTAGCTTTCTTAATTCTCTAACCTAAAAGCTATACAACAGTGCCCTAAAAATACTAGGCTGCATTATCTAGTGGAATATTACACATTTTTGATATTGGCCTTCGTTTAGAAGATATTAAATTTTTTCGCGGGTGGCGCTACTTTAACTGTGCTATGCCTCTTAACATAAAAAAAAACAATAATTTTTGACTGCTCCTTGGCTCAGTTGGCAGTGATGTGGACTGAGTAAACGTGTGCACCCGGGTTCGATTCCCGGGCGGGGCGAATATTGATACGATAAATATCGATGTTTGTTTCCGGTCTGGGTGTGATGTTCGTCTGTGTGTGTGTTTCGGGCACCCTAGATACAGGTTCTTCCTAGTTAGGGGCTCTGAGTGTGATGTGTTGTTGTTTGTTTTCAGATGTAAAGTAAAGTATAAAATGATTTATTCCATTCAGGATACAAGATATCGCTTATTGAAAGTCAATTAGACTAATCTAATCGCTATTGATACCTTATTTGGTAAAGTATCCTATACTGTGAGAGGCGAGGTAGTTCAGGGTGCCCACCAATTGGCTCAGGCAAACAAATGTTTTCCTTTCCTTACGACAATAGTCGCCTGGAGAGGCCCCCACACGAGCCCTCCTCTGTCAAATGATTCTACTCTGATGTACAGTGGCGGACACGATCGGCGTAACACTTCCGGTTTTTCTGTATTGCAAAATAGCTCTTATTCTTTGGTAATACGTGTAGGCCTGACGAAACCATAGACAAATCTGATACGGCCTCCTAGTCCGTGACTGTACATGAGTGTGTAATATTGTTCCAGGTACACATGTTGGACATTGAATGTTTCTCGTTCCTGAACCGCGCTCTGGAGTCTGAAACAGCTCCGGTTGTGATTATGGCGACCAATAGAGGCATTACGCGTATCAGGTACTGTCAGTCAATCAAACCAAATAATTCCTTATTCAATACGAGCTTTCCCGGCTTACTTGGTTACGCCATAGAATATAAGATAATTACTACAAAAGACTTGGCTCTATAGACTATGTTCTTTTGACTGCCCAGAATGGCCAAACAACATCAATAAACCACCTGTCAAAATATGTAAACAACGGAAAAAATATTGCACCTTGGGTTACATTATTTGAGTTTAGGTAAGACTCCCTAATTTTTTTGAAAATCTAATATAGCCTATGACACTCGGGGTTAGTGTAGCTTCCTACCAGTGAAAGAATTTTTCAAATCGGTTCAGTATTTCCGGAGCCTATTCGTTACAAACAAACAAACAAATCTTTCCTTTTTATAATATTGGTATAGATAGGATACAAGATATCACTTATTGAAATATCTCTCTTTTTTTTTGTTCTTTTGTGATATTACAATACAATTAGGTGACAATACAATGAACATTATACAGATTAATAAAAATGAAAGTTCAGTCAGTTTCATAAAGGACAAATTCTGTCTGTAGGGGCCTCTCCAGGCGACCATTGTCGTAAGGCAAGAGCCGCTTGGTGGCACCCTGAACTACCTCGCCTAGAGCAGTATAGGATACTTTACCAAATAAGGTATCAATAGCGATTAGATTAGAATAGAATAGAAATAGAAAACACTTTATTGCATACAATACAAAAGTACATTAATAAATACAGGGTACAAACAAATTGAATTTGCATGCAATGGGCGGCCTTATCGCTAAAAGCGATTTCTTCCAGGCAACCCACGTAGTAGATGTAGACTAATTGACTTTCAATAAGTGATATCTTGTATCCTATATTGAACTAGAGGCTGCCCCGCGATTTCATCCGCGCTGATTTCTCATAAACACAAAAATCCAGTTTTTTCCCGTTCCCATGAGAATTTCGTTAAATTATTCCTTAGTGCTCCCCTACACTCCCCAAGGAAAGCACGTGCAAAATTTCAGCCCGCTACGCTTAGTAGTTTCGGATCTCCGTTGTCTGTCAGTCAGTCAGTCAGTAACGCAAGAGTTTTAAATATATTGAGAAATCGTTTTTGACTTTGACTCTTGACCGCCACTGTACAGTGGCGGACAGGGTCGGCGTAACACTTTCGGTTTTTCCGTATAGCAAAATAGCCCTTGTTCTTTGGCAATACAGTCTGGGGCTGACGAGACCATAGACAAATATGTTACACCCTCCTAGACCGCCACTGCGTACAGTCGCCGGGTCGACCTAGTACCGTACTAATCTAGTTTCTGTTTCCAGAGGCACCAACTACCGCTCCCCGCACGGCGTGCCGCTAGACCTGCTGGACCGAGCCATCATCGTGCCCACCGCGCCCTACACGCAGCAGGAACTCAAGGAAATACTTAATATCAGGTACAGCTGGGCAACGGTGTCTAAAGTAATGCTTATATCAAACGAGCTTTCCCGCCTTCCTTCGTTACGCCATAGAATATAAGATACTACAAAAGATTTGGCTCTATAGACTTATGTTCTTTTGACTGCCCAGAATGACCGAATAAAGAACAAACAACAACAACAAACAACAACAACAAACCACCTGTCAAAATAATATGTAAACAACGGAAAAAATATTGCACCTTGGGTTATATTATTTGAGTTTAGGTAAGGATCCCTAATTTTTTTGAAAATCTAATATAGCCTATGACACTCGGGTTTAATGTAGCTTGAAATAATTTTTCAAATCGGTTCAGTATTTCCGGAGCCCTTATCGTTACAAACAATCAAACAAATCTTTCCTCTTTATAATATTGGTAAAGATAGAGCTATCATCGTGCCCACCGCGCCATACACGCAGCAGGAACTCAAGGAAATACTTAATATCAGTTACAGCTTGAAACGGAACCATTTTTGTCTAAAGCGGGATAACCTAATAAAAAAAAATACTTATTGTAAAGAAACAGATCATGAATTTGTAGATATTTGATTTTGACTAACTTTGGGCTTAATTTGGAGAAAATTAATAAAGAATTCTTACTTATTTTTAATTGACTGCTCCGTGATGACCGGCAGTGATGTGGACTGAGTAAGCGTGTGCACCCGGGTTCGATTCCCGGGTGGGGCGAACATTGATATGATGAATATCGATGTTCGTTTCCGGTCTGGGTGTAATGTTCGTCTCTGTGTGTGTTTCGGGCTCCCTAGATACAGGTTCCTCCTAGTTAGGGGCTCTGAGTGTGATGTGTTATTATTATTATGTTACTATGTTATTACTCCACATACAAAGTGGCGCCCCCATAATTTTCTAGTTATCTGTATTGAGTCCGACATTCTCAGTCGAGTCGCAGCTCGAACTTGCACTCATAAGTGTCAAAATTAAACTTTAAATTGTTTCAAAGTGACAGAAAAAAAAATATCATAATACGCCCGTAGATGGCGTTAAAGACATAGGTAAGTAATTCAAATCAGTTGAAATTAACTTCAAAAGTTAGTAAACAAAACAATAACTATTTCACTGGCTCATGACGAGTTCCAGTTTTATTTTAGGCTTTTAATGATTAATTTCAAATTAACTTGTAGATTTTTGCTAGCGCCATCTGATAGCGACGTGATAAAACTTGTTTTTTTTTCTGAGATGTCAAATTGAAAACCTCTCATTAACCCGTAAAATGATGAGGGCCTGATTATGGATGCTGCTGAAATGATCGTCATACTATGCAAATTTTCCCGATTTTCCATAGAAATATGTTCCTGGTACTTAGTAAATATAATAATATGTTATGTGTTATATATACTAAAATGAGGGTAAATACATTCCCTTGCCGATACTTATAACTATTTTCGTGTCACTTACTTGTTTACTTCAATATAATTTTTCCTTTTACAAAAATAACGTTTTTCTTTTGTTTGTTTCCCGCCAGTCACATTTTCACACACTGATTTCACGAAATTTATAGCCACATATTCGCGAAAAAAAATATATCTTCTAAACTAAGGTAAATATCAAAAATGTGGCACAGTATGACACTAGATAATGTAGCCGTGTATTTTTTGAGCACAGTAAAGTAGTCCTAACTTAAAAGAACAAAATTTTACACAGATTGTTACTAAAAGTGGCCACTTTTAGCAACACTCTGTAGCTTTCTTTGGTCTTTAATCTAAAAGCTATACAACAGTGCCTTAGAATATTTGCCTTAGTTTAGAAGATATAATTTTTTTTCGCGAATGGCGCTAGCATCGCTGAAATAAAAAACTGGAATAAACCCCCAAAAATTCACACTTACTTTATCAACAGATGTGAAGAAGAGGACTGCCAGATGTCGGCCGACGCTCTGACAGTGCTGACGCGCGTGGCCACGGAGACCTCCCTGCGCTACGCCATACAGCTGATCACCACGGCCTCGCTGGTCGCCAGGAGACGCAAGGCTGCCGAGGTGAGGGATCCAGGGTGCTGTTACAAGTGGGAAGAACTTCGGACGTCAGTAATGCGTGGTTTCCGGGGTCCTTCCCTTCCCAAAAGCGCCAAGACGGCCGCCGGGGGGTTTTAAGTGGGTGCGAGCCCCACATACCCCCGACGCTACTCCAAGCGTCCAAGGCATTTCCCCCCGTTACAAAAAAAAAGGGGTTTCTGTTAACAACCCTCGCTTGGTCAAGTTTGAAGCCGTTGGAACACTTAAAACTTTTACTGGGAGGGTTTTTAATATGAGCACCCTTAGCAAAATCACTTTATACCCATGTTGTATATAGATGTGAGGACCTTATGATTAGTAATAATAAAGGTTATTTTGGTTTATTTAGACTTTCGGCAACAAACATTATTTGAATTGATTGAACCCCTTAAAACTCTCACTGCGCTCGGGTTTTTAATATAAGCACCCTTAGCAAAATACATTACTTTACACCCATGATATTTAATGTTCACGCTGTATAAGTTTTCTATACCAATATTATAAAGAGGAAAGGTTTGTTTGTTTGTTTGTAACGAATAGGCTCCGGAAATACTGAACCGATTTGAAAAATTATTTCACTGGTAGGAAGCTACACTATCCCCGAGTGTCATAGGCTATATTAGATTTTCAAAAAAATTAGGGATCCTTACCTAAACTCAAATAATGTAACCCAAGGTGCAATATTTTTTCCGTTGTTTACATATTTTGACAGGTGGTTTGTTGTTGTTGTTTGTTTTTTTTTTCGCCCATTCTGAGCCGACAAAAGAACAATGTATATAAGGCCAAGTGGCTTAACGAAGTAAGCCGGGACAGCTCGTGTAGTGTAAATCTCTAACTTTTGACTTGCACGATACCATTTATCTAGATACTAGTCGACCCGGCGAACTTCGTACCGCCTGACATAACTATTTTGTGCACGTATTATACTTATAAACCTTCCTCTTGAATCTCTTTATCTATTAAAAAAAACCGCATCAAAATCCGTTACATAATTTTAAAGATTTAAGCATACATAGGGACAGACGCGGGAAGCGACTTTTTTTTATACTATGTATTGATATCCTACATCAATACATAGTATGAAACAAAGTCGCTCCCGCTGTCTGTCGCTGTATATGCTTAAATCTTTAAAACTATACATCGGACAACATGGTAATAGGTTTGGCGGTACAAAGTTCGCCGGGTCGACTAGTCTATACCAATATTATAAAGAGGAAAGATTTGTTTGTTTGTTTGTAACGAATAGGCTCCGGAAATACTGAACCGATTTGAAAAATTCTTTCACTGGTAGGAAGCTACACCATCCCCGAGTGTCATAGACTATATTAGATTTTCAAAAAAATTAGGGATCCTTACCTAAACTCAAATAATGTAACCCAAGGTGCAATATTTTTTCCGTTGTTTACATATTTTGACAGGTGGTTTGTTGTTGTTGTATGTTTTTTATTCGGCCATTCTGGGCAGTCAAAAGAACAGTCTATAGAGCCAAGTCTTTTGTAGTATCTTATATTCTATGGCGTAACGAAGTAAGCCGGGAAAGCTCGTATACTATATAACCCTATCTTTCTTTTCCCCAGGTGGGCATGGAAGACGTGAAGAAGGTCTACTCCCTGTTCCTGGACGAGCGCCGCTCGGAGCAGTTCCTCAAGGAGTACCAGGACGAGTTCATGTTCCACGAGGGCGCTGCCGGAGGTGAGGAACCTTTACTGGGAATTTCATTCGAAACGGTCCAGCAGTTTTGTTGTTTAAGATTTTTGTAATTTTTTTCCAATCTCCTCGAGATGAATGCTAAGATATATTTACCGAATCGGAAAGCATATCGTCCTAGTGATGTCGATGGTTGCAGTTTGAGGAATACGACAGGATATCCTCAAGTTATTTATTTAACAGTAGCTGTCCCGTCGAACTTGATATTGTCCTCGGGGCTACTACACTACAAACATTTCAAAATCAAAATCTGCTAAATCGGCCCAGGCGTTCTCGAGTTTTAGCGAGACAACAGCAGACGAACAGCAGTAGATTTTTTATATAAAAAGTTTTTTTTTTTTTGTTTCAGATTCTGAGCAAATGGATGTTGCAATGTAAAAAGTAGATTTGGCAACTTGTTGTGAACGTCGCTGGCACTAAAAGTGATATTTTCATACATTTCAAATTTAATTCATTACATACAAGGTTTAAAAAAGGAGTTTTGAGAAATCGTTAATAAATAAAATAAGCGAATTTGCTCACCATACCTTACATTACAACTTTCCCAAACAAACCAAATGTTCAAACAAAAATCAGCTGTCATCTTTTGTTTATTGACTTCGTCAGCTGATCGAACAAATGTATGGAACAACTGATATTATTTTTTTAGTATTTCGTTCCATGTTGCGAAAGTTGTTAGATACGGTGAGCAAAATCACTCTATTAATTTTTAACTGACTTATCAGAAACATCCTGTATATGATTAAAAGAAGAATAGAATGGTCGTGTCTCTAATTTTGGTTCAAAGAAGTTAGTTTTAAGTTTATTTTTAAGTTTTGTTTTCTAATAAATTGTATTTTTGCAAAAAATACAATATTTAAAGTTTGTTGTTTTATTTGGGTTGGGACCAGGCAATTTTTTTTCTAGCCAATATTATTTAAAATAATGCTATAAATATAAAAACCTAAAGCGGCGTCTGTTTAACAAAGCCTCTTGTTATATAACCCGCACATAAAGAAACAATCTTAAAATGGCCGCCGTTGTATGGGCTGTCTTCTTAACTCTTCCCTCATAGTAATATACGCGAGATAGCATGCGTTCGATTCGGCCGCGATTTTTAAATCGTTTCTTTATCTGCGTGTCTTATACTTAACTGTAAGAGGTAAGGAAAATCTGAAAATATGTTTTATGTTTAACGATAAAATAAAGAAAATACAAAATTACTCTAATACAAAAAAAAAAACTATACAATTTATTTTAAAACTTAATTCTTATTAAATACATTCTCTGGTAACCCGAGTAACTTTTTAACAGCACTTTTATAATTCTGAATCGTTGTCTCGCTTTCACCATCGTTGTAAATACTAGACACTGCATTCTTAAAAAATTCTGAGTTCGGAATGATGGACACGTCAAAACTCTTGTACTCTTCTTTTGATTGAGGCTTTGTCTGCAACAAAGAAATAAGACTATTTAGGCACAGCGCACATATGGCGAGGCGAAGCGAAGCTACTGACATGTTAACAATGGTCTTAAGGAGCCAGTTCGCCGCGATGCTAGCGCCGTTCTCGAAAATATATATCTTCTAAACTAAGGCAAATATTTAAAAATGTGGCACAGTATGACACTAGATAATCTTGCTTAGTATTTTTTGAGCACAGTAAAGTAGTCCTAACCTAACTTAAAAGAACAAAATTATACACAGATTGTTGCTAAAAGTGGCCACTTTTACACTTGGTAGCTTTCTTTGGTCTTTAATTTAAAAGTTATACAACAGTGCCCTAAAAATAACAGGTTACATTATCTAGTGTCATACTGTGCCACATTTTTGATATTTGCCTTAGTATAGAAGATATAAATTTTTTTCGCGAATGGCGCTAGCGTATTGAAAGGCGGTACTTACAAAGTTCGCCGATTCAGATAGTCTACTATAACAAAATACCTGTTTCTCCTTAAAAGTCCACCAATCGACCAAGTTCCTCTTCGACTGATTATTCTCCCAGACGTAGACCTCCATATCTTCCTCTGACTTCTCCTTCTCCCATTCCTCAACGTTCCACGCTTCATGGTAGCACGCTGTCAGCAGATAGTTCACGTAGTCTGAGTTTTGTCTCCGTACTGGACAGTTGTCCGCTGTGATTGTTACTAGGTCTGTGGCCTGTTGAAGGTAGAAAAAACATCATTATCTATACCAATATTATAAAGAGGAAAGATTTGTTTGTTTGTTTGTAACGAATAGGCTCCGAAAATACTGAACCGATTTGAAAAATTATTTCACTGGTAGGAAGCTACATTAACCCCGAGTGTCATAGGCTATATTAGATTTTCAAAAAAATTAGGGATCCTGACATAAACTCAAATAATGTAACCCAAGGTGCAATATTTTTTCCGTTGTTTACATATTTTGACAGGTGGTTTGTTGTTGTTGTTTGTTTTTTTATTCGCCTATTCTGGCCAGTCAAAAGAACATAGTCTATAGAGCCAAGTCTTTAGAAGTATCTATATTCTATGACGTAACAAAGTAAGCCGGGATAGCTCGTTAATAATAAACAGCTCACCCCCATAAACCATTTCATGTTATCCATTTTACAATAGTTCCTGTCACCTCCTGGGTGTTGCGCTGGGTGCATGATCTATTTGTGCATTTAGTGGCGGTGCCTGGTTGGTGATCCATAAACAATATAGTAAAACTCTCTAAAGGGCCTCTACGAGTTGGATTCGTCCCCTCGCACGCCTCTCAAAAGACCAGGCTCCATCCCGTGATACCAAAGAGTATTGAGAAACATAATAATAATAACACATCACACTCAGAGCCCCTAACTAGGAAGAACCTGTATCTAGGGTGCCCGAAACATATACAGAGACGAACATTACACCCAGACCAACTTATCTACAGAGCAGTATTCGTTTTCAATAAATTTTATGTGACTTCGCGTATGTTTAAAACCGTTTCCTATAAACAACGTTTTTGGAAGACAGAGGTTTTTGTGTCTAAGGGGTAAAAGGCCAAAAATCAAGTTCCTTTAAATATACACAAGATCAGTAACTCTGTCTTTCAAAAACGATATCACAGAGTGTGGGAGATGGTTTTTTTACAGTTTTTTTTACATACGCGAAGTCATTAAAACTTTAGGTACTAAAAATTAATACTTTCACCAGAATAAATAAAAAACGCGACCTTTTTTTGAATTTCGCCCCATACCGAGAGTTACCACCTTAAACCGTTAATTTAATAGTCACCACTTACTTTATCATAGCGGTCACCAACCAGACGCAAAAACTTATCCCTCGCATGTTTATCCAAGTCCAGAGAAGCTAGTTTAACACGTAGCGTCACAATCCTTGCCAACGGATTCCTTATAGACGGACTGGCATGACAGTAGTCTGACGTAATAACCTCAATGGGATAATGTTTCTCTATTGCTTCTTCAGAATTCAAAAGCTTAGGCCATTCCGTACAAAACTTTTTTATTGCTTCGCATTGAGTTTTGATCACTGGTGGCGTTAAGTGTAGGAAGTTTGGTATTTTCATAAGTTCAGCATTTGCTTTTTTGCCTGGCGGTGCTTGGCCTTTAGGCACATAGCCCTGGCGGAGTGGTAGTGGTACTGATGACGGATGAAATGTCTTCGGTCCTGGCCAAACGTTGCCCCAATTCTAAAAAAATATAGTCTTTCATAAGTACATTGTTAGCACAAAACGAACCAAGTTTATTATTAACACAGTACCTCACAATTTGTGTGGGAAAAAAATACTGTCATTTTCCTTTCAATTTTACCATATTTTCTTATCTTTTAAACCTTCCCTGGATTACTATGAACATTTTAAAACTATAAACAAATAAATCTGCACACCCATTCTCAAGTTTTCGCAAAACTAAGGTACCACCTCCCAATACAGTTTGTCACTGCGGGGGAGTATGACAATTACCCTCTTACAACAAAAGATTACCTTGATTACATAGAAAACTTGAAGAAGATGTAAAGAGGAGGCTTCTGTCTATTGACACACTAACCTATTTTAAAGAAAAAGAAAATAAAGAAAGCAAATGAGATGGTTTAGAAACAAAAGGCTATTCTAATTCTAAAAAAGGTACCACAATTCATTTTTATTTATATTACATTACCTACCTCACTAGAGCAATTGTTTGTTTGTGACTCTTTAAAGTATCTGAGTGTTATGCGTTATTGTTATTACTAACAATTATGTAGTATGAAAAGACATGGATTATATTTGACTACCGTGGATCTTAGCTCAGCGAGTAGTTATGTTAAGGGTGACTTATGAGATCTGGGTTCGACTCCCCGGCGACCTTTACTGTGTGGTCTCAACATCCGGCTAGTAGTCTGCCTCGGTACTTTACAGTCGATTGGTAGGTAGGTACGTCCAAAAATATGGTTTCAGATTGCTACAAAAAGGTTGGACAAAAGAGTAAAACGCACCTGATCTGTGGCCATACGGTCAATCCTGTCCGGCTGGACGTCCGTACGTCGCACCAAGCGTCGCTGCTGCCTCTGTTTCTTCTTCGTAAGGTCGAGCACTCTGAATTCATCGTCGTCGTCTCTGCTAAGGGAGGACTCGGCGGTGGTGGAGTTGTAGCGCCAAATTTTCAAGTTTAACGCTGAGAAAGGGCTCCGGCGGCAGTGGTTTACTAGTAAACTCATTCTAAATAATCTAATAAGCTTTTATTGGTAAAAATGCATCTTTGAGGTTTGTTTCTGGATTTTAGGTTATTTATTTATTGCACAGATTAAGAAGAGAAGAAAGAACTATTTATTTTAATATATTAGCACAGATTATAAATTCTAGGTAGGTACTGTTTCCATTACACCTATTTCCACTTCCTTGTGACACCTGGCATTATATTATTCTCTATGGATGGATAGACATGCCATAATGCCTCATTGTGGCGTACCCTTTACCAGCAACCGTTTTTATTTTTTAGTTACTGCTTTAGGCTTCAAACGCACAGGTGCGGATTTTTTCCGCGCGGTTTTTATATAACATTTTGAATCCTATGGAAGTGTCCGCACCAGCAGATAAAAATCCGCTGTTGCGGTTTTATTTCCGAGCGGAAAAAAATTCACCTGTATGTACAGTGGCGGACACGCCGGCGTAACACTTCCGGTTTTTCTGTATTGGAAAATAGCTCTTGTTCTATGGTAATACAGTCTAGGGCTGACGAAACCATAGACAAATCTGTTACGGCCTCCTAGTCCGCCACTGTACATACGTTCGGGGACTAAGAATAAGGTTGAAAATGAAATAATAACCTTTCAAACCGCGCGGAAATAAAACCGCAACACCGGATTTTTATCCGCGTGTTTTTTTATCCGCTGGTGCGGACACTTCCATAGGATTCAATATGTTACATAAAAACCGCGCGGATTTTTATCCGCGCGGTTTGTTTCCGCGCGGATAAAAATCCGCCTGTGTGTTTGAAGCCTTAACTTCTCAGATTAATGAAACGGCGGTTTCCTTTCTCTGAGTTCAACTTAGGTTCAAATTGAAGCCTTCAAGTTTTAAACAAAACCGAGACAAAACCACTTGCATTGAAATTGTATTTTGTATTGCAGCCTTAATGCAGAAGCATTGCAGCCAAATTTTTGATTAAATTTATAAATAAAGTTTTAATTTCCCTCAAAGCGGTAAATATAAATTCTACTAAAAAGTAATAATGTTTAATTAATAATGAAATAATATTCAACCTATTTATATTAGAAAATATATAAGTCTCCTGTGTTTCAACTGCCAAATAAGTCTATGGCCAAGCAGCTGCAAGTGCCAAGTACCGCCATTTTGCTTACTACCCAACAACACGTCAAAACAACATGGTTCTGTATAACCCGACCAAATAAAACTTTATCTATGAACTGTCAGAACCACATAGTCTGCGACAAAGTTATTCACTTGCCTGTAAGTTAAAAAGAGATAACAAAAACTGTCAAATTAAAGGGTAGTCTTAGAATTTCTTGTGTTATAGCTTCATTTCTTTGATTTCAAAATGAAATTGGGTCGGTCAGTGAATGTGAAATATATTAAATTGTGCGCGTGATTTATGACGATAATCTAAATGAATTCGCGCTGAATAGTTTATGAAACTCTTAAAATGGATGAACCGTGTAAAAAGAAGCCGCGGAAATCTAAGCTAGTGCCGTGCACGTACGTCGAATTACCAGAAGTGAGTACTTACATTCCAGTTTTTTTGCAGGGTACTTGCATGTTTGTTCTGAAATGAAAGAAATCTTGCAGTTTTCTTTATTTGTGTATCTTTTAAGTTTTCCGTGAACTTAGCTGATTACTTATATTTGTCATTTGATGGCACAGTGGTATTTATTTACAACTTCAAGATAAGGTTATTGTGTAGGTAAGTAAGGCACTCTGATGATCAAAGTTTTATCAGCTACCTACAATCAAATGCCACCATTTAGTTCTAATTTGTATCCTCTAACTGGTTACAAATAGCACATGTGCCTTGTAACTGCTACCTACAAACTGGTGAACTAGTATTTGCCGCACCAACTTATGAAACAAAAAAAAAAACAAAAAAACTCTGGGTTTTGAGGGCCTCAAAGGAATAGCTCGTAGCGATGAGCTTGCCCTTAAAAGCTGCCATACCTGGAATGATTTAAGCAGAAAAAAACAAATTAACACCTTGCAATAAAAGGAAGTTAACTAGTCGACCCTGCAAACTTCATATTGTTTGTACCCTATCTTGTGCATGTATTATACATATAAACTTCTAGCATCACTCAATCTATAAAAAAAAACCGCATCAAAATATGTTGCGTTTGTTTAAAGATCTAAGCAATGTGATGTCAACACAGATGATGACACAATAATAATATTTAAAGCCTATGTGCTAATCTAAACGCAGGGTTACCTCTCAGTTACTACTCAATCAAATAGCACATCTTGTCTCACTCACACAAGCATGATACGTGTGCTCGTTTCGTCTGTGCTCAAAGCAAGAAACTTTATTCTCTGAAGGGCCCTAGTTTTGATAATACTAAGTGTCAAGAGTCCAACTATTAATTATAACAAAATTACCTATTAATTATAACAAAATTACCCTCAACAGCCTGTTCCGCAAGACGCACCACCATCAAAGCTACAGTTTAAAGTTAACGTAGAAGTTGAAGTAGAGGAATGCGAAGACTGGATGGATCGGTTAGTTGAGGAGGATAGATTGACTAACCCAAACCCGAAACGGGTAAAGTATATGAGACAGTCGCCTCCTAAAAGCTTGCTGTCTAAGAAATCGGCTGGTACACGTTGTTCAGAGCCCGCGCAGAGTGGGAGCAAAGATGGTAAGATTTTGCTACTTTTCTTCCAGACACTCGTTATTTTTTTGTGTTGTGTGTGTGTATGCCACAAATATGTCATTGTGGCAGTTTGATATAAAAAAAAACCTTTAAACAATTTAACTGTATATCATTGAAACAAATTGCAATTAAAATAAAGTCAGTATAGACTTGCTAATATTATATGTTTGTAACTTCTTCACATCTAAACGGCTGGACCGATTTGAATGAAATTTGTTATAGAGTTAGCTGGCACCCTGGATTAAAACATGGGCTACTTTTTACTGCGGTAATAAACAGCTGGGTACAGCTTGTTATTCATAAAGATACAGTATAGGTTTTAAGTAGCTTTTCTGGAGGTTTTGTAGCTTCTCTGGTTTGTTGTATCAATATATATAAAACTCTTCCGTTACTGACTGACTGACTGACAGACAACGCAGAGCCGAAACTACTGGGCGTAGCGGGCTGAAATTTTGCATGTAGGTTCCTTAGGGAGTGTAAGTGAGCACTAAGAAAGGATTTCCCGAAATTCCCACGGGAACGGAAAAAAACGGGATTTTTGTGTTTAAGAGAAATCTGCGCGGGTGATAGATACCGCGGGGCTGATAAGTTCGTGGATCGACAATATGCTAAAGACAAGGACAGTGTCGTTAACCTTAACTGACACCACAAAATGCAAAGTCGTGAAAGGCTGTCCGCAAGGAGGGGTTCTATCCCCTCTTTTGTGGATAATAGTAGTAAATGATCTCTTGTGCAAATTAAACAATAACGGCTTCTACACTATAGCATACGCGGATGACGTAGCCATAATGATAAGTGGCTTGTTTATAAATATATTATTTCAGAGAATGCAAATAGCTCTTCGTATAATAGAAAACTGGTGCACAGAAAATACTTTGTCTGTAAATCCAAGCAAAACTGAAATGGTGCTATTCACAAAAAAGACAAAGCTGGGTACTATACACCCACCCAATCTCTTTAATGAAACACTAAAACTAAAAGATGAGGTCAAAAACTTGGGCGTTTGGCTCGACCAAAAACTGAGCTGGAACAAGCACATAGACATGACTCTTAACAAAGCAACGATTTCACTTTTTCAATGTAAAAAACTCGTTGGACAGAAATGGGGCCTAAAACCGTATCTTTTTAAGTGGCTATACACAGCAGTAGTGCGCCCTATACTTACCTACGGCGCAGTCGTCTGGTGGCCGCGCACAGAGCTGATCACCACAAAAGACAAACTGCGACAATTTCAAAGACTAGCATGCGTGTCCATTGCGGGGTGCATGAAGTCAACACCCACTGCAGCGCTGGAGGTGCTGCTCGGTCTGGCCCCGCTGGACATGGTCATAAAACAAGAGGCCAAGTCAGCTGCCATAAGGCTGGACTCATTGGGCCTCTGGGCGAGACAGACAGCACTTACAGGTCACGGCCGTATTTTAAGCATAGCCAACAAATCAGTTCCCTGTTCTTTAATGGGCAGTGATCGCATTATGAAAACAATTATATGTAGAAAAAAATATGCTATTATTTTAGATGACAATCAAAATGATAGTAATAACCAATATAACATAAACATTTACACAGATGGAGCAAAGAATAAAAAAGGCAGCGGTGGTGGAGTATTCTCTCCGGACCTTAACTTTCAATACTCTATAAGCATGGGCAAAGACGCGACCGTTTTTCAAGCGGAAATGCTGAGCTTGCTTCATGCAGTGCAAAATCTAAGGGACACGGTAAACAGCACTATCCGCATTGTCACAGACAGTGCATCAGTGCTATGCGCCTTGCGTAAGCCAATGACCAAGTCCAAGCTACTGCTGGACTGTCATCAAGAGCTACAAAGGCTGTGTACCCAACAAGGAAACCATATATCATTACAATGGACAAAAAGTCATAACGACAACCCAGGCAATGTCGAGGCGGATAAGTTGGCAAAAATAGGAGCAAACATGGTGCCAATTGGCCCCGAACCTTTTGTTAATATATCCCCAGAAACAATAAGACAAAAACTTCTTCAGGCAACAGCAATCGACCATTCTGAGGAATGGGCGAATCGCGATGACTGTAGACAAACTAAAGCGTTTGTACCTACAAACAATCTCAAGCTCACACGATACTTATTAAAACTGTCCCGCAAACGTCTTACCACTCTTGTAGGGCTAATTACTGGACACTGTTCACTAAATAAGCATTTATACAATATAGGTGCGACAGACAGCCCTCTATGCAGGGCTTGTATGGAAGTGGATGAGACGGTGGAGCATATGTTGTTAGCCTGTCCAGCCACTATCGAAACCAGGTTGTCTATTCTCGGCCCAGCTGACCATCTAGCTGAGCTGTTGGAGCATCCTGGCCTCATCCTGCAGTTTGCTGATGAGCTCGGATGGCTCCTATAAATGTGGGGAAATGCACAATGGCTCCAAGTTCGCGAGCTAAGTGCAGGCACTTCTCTACCCCCACAACTGAAGAAGAAGAAGAAGAAGAAGATACCGCGGGGCAGCCTCTAGTGTTAAATATGTGACATCAAGTCTAAATTGACATACGATATATAACTTAATTGCTCTATCTAACTTTTTATGAATAACAGGGTTTAATTCAAATAATCTTTTTTTTTTTTTTTGTAGATGCTGGTACTTCAAAATCCACCAAGGCGTCAATATTAACACATAAATCTTCAAATAAATCTCAAGATGATAAAGATATATCTAAGAAAGATAAAGAGATATCTTCCCGAATAGACGATGATGATGAATCAACGTGGGACGCTACCGAAACGATTGAGTTAGAAAACACAAAAATAGTATTAGAGAACGGTATGCCGATGTTTATTATAGATAAAGCCAAGATAGCTGATTCTATTGCTAATGTTGATGACAAGAAGGAGGTCAGTGTCAGTCAAGGAAAAGGGAAAAAAGTAAGTTTTTTTTTAATTACCTATTTTATTTCAATAGGGAAACATACATACAGCTTAATTATATATTACGAGCTTTCCCGGCTTACTTCGTTACGCCATAGAATATAAGATACTACAAAAGACTTGGCTCTATAGACTATGTTCTTTTGACTGCCCAGAATGGCCGAATAAAAAACAAACAACAACAACAAACCACCTGTCAAACTATGTAAACAACGGAAAAAATATTGCACCTTGGGTTACATTATTTGAGTTTAGGTAAGGATCCCTAATTTTTTTGAAAATCTAATATAGCCTATGACACTCGGGGATAGTGTAGCTTCCTACCAGTGAAAGAATTTTTCAAATCGGTTCAGTATTTCCGGAGCCTATTCGTTAAAAACAAACAAATCTTTCCTCTTTATAATATTGGTATAGATAACAGTCGTTTGTTAAATTAGGTATAAGCCGCGCAGATAAAGAAATGATCTCAAATTATATTGATTAATATTTCTTCTACAGACTCGTGGTAATAAAGTATCTTTTTTTATTATTATTAATGAATTATATATATTAGTATTTACAAATAATATTATAATAAAATAAATAAGAAGCAACGGGTAAATAAAACATTGTGCTTTTATTTTTGTCTATTAGTTGTGATTTGAAAACATTTACGAGAGAGATAAAAATTTGTTTAAAAATGCTGTTTATTGCCACAAAATAATTATATATTGTAAATTATACATTGTATGCTGTTTTGAAATCTGCTAATTACAATGCATACTTACCCGAATTTTAACATACCCGATTTGAGAATGAGTCCTTTCCGGAATGAGTCCTTTCAGTACTCGGTGTCCATTTCCGGAATAGGGAATGTACATACAGTGGCGGACACGGTCGGCGTAACACTTCCTGTTTTTCTGTATTGCAAAATAGCTCTTGCTTGTTCTTTGGTAATACAGTCTAGAGCTGACGAAACCATAGACAAATCAGCTACGGCCTACTGTACTAAGCGTATTTATCCACTAACAGAGAACGCACGAAAGGTAGTAGATGTGGGTGCTCGCGTTGCTAAACTGAAGTGGGCGTGGGCGGGACACATGTCACGCAGGGAAGAGGAAAGATGGAGCAAAGCCTTCCTTGAATGGAGACCAAGAGAGGGGAAGAGGAGTGTAGGCAGATTACCAGCCAGATGGACCGACGATATAAAGACTGTCTCTGGGGAGAGTTGGATGAGATTGACAGCCGTTAGAGCGAACTGGAAAATAATTGGAGAGGCATTCGCTCAACACCCTGCAGTACCGGGCCGAAGAATAGGACTGAGGTATCCCCTGCCTGTCGTAAGGGCGACTTAGAGGGGTCGTTGGGTGCACGAGGCGGGGGACGACGGTACGCGGTGATCCGATTCCGTCGTTGAGCGTTGGGAAGCAATCCACGCTCCGGGGGGACAACCATCATGTCCCCCAGAGAGGAGGCTAATAAGCCAATGCTGTAGGGGGTCGCGGAGTTGAACATAACGATCGAAAGATCACCCGTGACCCCGTTGCCAACAGGCGAGATGGACACCGGCGGGTTGTAGCGGGTGCGAACCCCACATAACCCTGCGACTCCCCCCGGGGTCGCTCGCAGGGAACTCGTTAGGAGTTTCCCCGCCTAAAAAAAAAAAATTATTATCATGATGATGACTAAAATGTTTGTTCCAGAGTATGACAAAAAAAGAGAAGAGAATGCAACCCCTATATCGAGTTATCCAGGTGTCAGAAAAAATGCCAGCGCTCCCATCAGCGCTGCTGCAACCTGAGACCCACTATCTCGCTATTGATAGGACTGTACTTATTGGTGAGTTTAATCCTATCCTTATTTACCAACTAGCTGTCCCGGCGAACCACCAGAACAATGTCCGGTATGAACATTTTTTTTTACCGGACAGGGCTCAAAAATACCGGACTGTACGCTTAAATACCGGACTTCTGGCAACCCTATACATATAATATTGTTTTTCACTTTTAAATTAAGTCAAATTATAATATATATTTTCCAGCGGACAAGTCAGGATTGGCCCCGTCCTACCGTGCCCTAGTGAAGGACGCCATACAAGTGTCCCCATACAAATTCCCATCCCACCCGGAGGTACTAAGTCGGTACTGCTGCACGGCCTGCGATTTTAAAACTACTGTTCTTAACAGTTTTGGTAAGTGCTTTTCTTTACTAATACTTAAGGGGCGAACGGATGCGATACTAGCGCCACTTCGATAAATAATTAATATCTTCTTAACCATGGATCGTGGTTCGTTAGTCTCGCTAAAACTCGAGAACGGCCAGGCCGACTTAGCTAATTTTGGTTTTTAAACGTTCGTAGTAGTCCAGCCTACGTAGCATGACAGGCCATTTGTCGAGTTAGTTCTGTCACTTTTGATCGCTTTTGACATTTAAATGCGTGAAAATGTATGAAGACGATCGACAAAAGGAACAGATAGATAAGACAAAGTCGACAAATATTCGTCATGTTACCACTGCTGGGAAGGTTTGAAAGGTGAGAAAATATGAAAAAAATCAAGGGGAAGAATGTAAAAACATAAATTAAAATGTTTTATATATAAAATTGTAATGCGCGATACGACGTTCGCCGGGAGAGCTAGTATAAATTATAATTACATTATATTAATGACGAGCTTTCCCTGCTTACTTCGTTACGCCATAGAATATAAGACACTAAAAAAGATTTGGCTTTATAGACCATGTTCTTTTGACCGAATTAAAAACAAAAAACAACAACAAACCACCTGTCAAAATATGTAAACAACGGAAAAAATATTGCCCCTTGGGTTACATTATTTGAGTTTAGGTAAGGATCCCTAATTTTTTTGAAAATCTAATATAGCCTATGACACTCGGGGTTAATGTAGCTTCCTACCAGTGAAATAATTTTTCAAATCGGTTCAGTATTTCCGGAGCCTATTCGTTACAAACAAACAAATAAACAAATCTTTCCTCTTTATAATATTGGTATGGTATAGACTAGCGGGAAGCTACATTGTTTTATACTATGTATTGATTGTTCCAGAAATCCACCTAGTGGTCCGTCACTCCCTAGGGCAGCAGTATTATATAGTGGTGGAGCCCGACTGCGTCAGCGCGGTCGAAGACTTGCCCGTAGGGGAGATGGCAGTCACCAAACTGGAGTCCGGTGCGTATAGACAGACAGATACTCATGCAGATACATGGATAGATAGACAGACAGACTGAATGACTGACTGCCCAGCGGTTTGATTGACTGACTAGCTTACTAATAGACTTACTGACAAATTAAATGACTGACTGATTGACTGTCTGACTGACCGACTGAATAGCTCAGTATCTTACAGACTGACTGACTAATTGATTGACCAATTTATTTATATGTTAGATCATCATGGATAAAAAATACATAGATAGAGAGAAACATAGATAGGTATATAGATTAAAACTAGAGTCTGGACGGTGAGTATTAATATCTCTCCAAGCTGGTGTCCGGTGGGAATAGATATGTCTCCAAACTGGAGTCCTGTGGGTATAGATATGTCTCCAAACTGGGGTCCGGTGGGTATAGATATGTCTCCAAACTGGGGTCCGGTGGGTATAGATATGTCTCCAAACTGGGGTCCGGTGGGTATAGATATGTCTCCAAACTGGGGTCCGGTGGGTATAGATATGTCTCCAATCTGGGGTCCGGTGGGTATAGATATGTCTCCAAGCTGAAGTCCGGTAGGTATAGATATGTCTACAAACTGGAGTCCTGTGGGTATAGATATGTCTCCAAACTGGAGTCCTGTGGGTTTAGATAGATATGTCGCCAAACTGGAGTCCGGTGAGTATAGATATGTCTCCAAACTGGAGTCCGGTGAGTATAGATATGTCTCCAAACTGGAGTCCGGTGAGAGTAGAGAAATGTCTCCAAACTGGAGTCCTGTGGGAATAGATATGTCTACAAACTGGGGTCCGGTGGGTATAGATATGTCTCCAAGCTGGAGTCCAATGGGTATAGATATGTCTCCAAACTATATTCCGGAGGGTATAGATATGTCTCCAAACTGTAGTTCGGTTGTTGTTTTTAACAAAAATGCACGGGATATAGTAACAGCCATGCCATTATTTATGATTTTTCTCATAGTATAACCTATCAATGAGCGGACGTAACAATACACATTAAGCTAATGTGACGTCATTAAAAAAAATCCAATATGGCAGAAAATCAAGATGGCGGACTAGTTTTTTTTTTGTGTACTACTACAACATAAGGGTATCAAATGTAAGGCCTTGCTGAGAATAACTCGAAAAATAACTTGACTTTTAATAAAAGCTTGATTTAAAAAAGGTTTTAAACCTTAAACTTATGAAATAAACTAGTCGACCCGGCGAACTTCGTACCGCTTAACCTATTACTGTTTTGTGCGTGTATTATACTTATACTTTCCTCGTGAATCACTCTTTCTATTACAAAGAACCGCATCAAAATCCGTTGCATAGTTTTGAAGATATAAGCATACATAGGGACAGACGCGGGAAGCGACTTTGTTTTATACTATGTGTATTGATTAATTAACCTTTATTTTAACTACTTTTACTTATTTCAAATTTGTTAACAGGCCACATAGCCTACTACTGCGTGAGTTACGAGGACGCCGTACGCGCCCTGTACACGAAGTGGCACCTGACGGCTGCGAACTCTCCATACAGGAAACGCGAGATATTATGCTTCAAGTGCTACCCGTGTTGGTGAGTAAGGGAGTACTCCTGCTCCGTGGCTCAGTTGGCAGTGATGTGGACTGAGTAAGCCTGAGCAGCCGGGTTCGATTCCTGGCCGGGACGAATATTGATATGATGAATATCGATGTTTGTTTCCGGTCTGGGTGTGATGTTCGTCTCTGTGTGTGCTTCGGCCACCCTAGATACAGGTTCTTCCTAGTTAGGGGCTCTGAGTGTGATGTGTTATTACTCAGCTCTATTCGGCGTTTGACTACGCTGTAAAATGATTGCGAAAGGGAGTAGAATCATTTGACAGAGGAGGGCTCGTGTGGGGGCCTCTCCAGGCGACTATTGTCGTAAGGCAAGCCAAACATTTGTTTACCTGAGCCAATTGGTGGCACCCTGAACTACCTCGCCTAGAGCAGTATAGGATACTTAACCATTAGATTAGATGTAGTCTAATTGACTTTCAATAAGTGATATTTTGTATCCTATATTTTTTTTATGGGCCAACGCTGAATAGATCTAAATTAGTGCGAGTAGAGATGAAACCGGTTTGGCCGGATACCGGATACCGGATACCGGATATTCGGCCCTTTGATTTTAATATGTCGTAGAAAGATTTGATAATAATACAAAATAATACATCAGTGAGTTTACAAAGGCGACCTTATCGTTTTCAGAAACTACTTCCAGGTAAGCTAACCTGAATGAATCAGAATATTATTAACTAGTCGACCCGGCGAACTTCGTACCGCCTAACCTATTACTATCATGTGCATGTAATAAACTTATAAACCTTCCTCTTTGATTACTCTATCTAATAATAAAAACCTCATCAAAATCCGTTGCATAGTTTTAAAGATATAAGCATACATAGGGACAGACGCGGGAAGCGACTTTGTTTTATACTATGTATTGACTAGAGGCTGCCCCGCGGTTTTTCCCGCGCAGACTTCTCATAAACACATAATTCCCGTTTTTTCCCGTTACCGTGGGAATTTCGGGAAATCCCTTCTTAGTGCTCACCTACACTCCCCGAGGAACCCACGTGCCAATTTTCAGCTTTCTACGCCCAGTAGTTTCGGCTCTGCGTTGTCTGTCAGTCAGTCAGTCAGTCAGTAACGGAAGAGTTTTATATATATTGATTTTAATTTCCCACAGGATGTATTTCAATCATTGCTCGGAGTTCCTAGCTCACTTGCAGTCCTCCCACGCGGCCGCGCCACTAGCGCTCGCCGCCGAGCTCGCCTCCGCCGGCTGCGGGACCATCGTCGCAGGTAGGAAACACCAGACAACTATATTATAACTGGAGACTGCCCCGCGGTTTTTCCCGCGCAGATTTCTAATAAACACAAAAATCCCGTTTTTTTCCCGTTCCCGTGGGAATTTCGGCAAATCCCTTCTTAGTGCTCACCTACACTACCCAAGGAACCCACGTGCCAATTTTCAGCTTTTTACGCCCAGTAGTTTCGGCTCTGCGTTGTCTGTCAGTCAGTAACGGAAGAGTTTTATATATATTGATGTGCTTTTGTATCTATTACTTGTATTTAAAAATGTTTTATTAAGAAAGCTTATTACTATGTTAAATATAATATATTGACGAGGATGTACGGCTCTATGCCTTTGCCTTTGCCAATGGGATAAAAGAAGAGAAAAAAAAGCTTATTACGATGTTGATGATTATGTAAACGATGTGGACGCATGGAAGTAGTCTAGCTCTGCACCTAAGATATTTTTTTATCTCATTCGCTTTATTCACTCTACCGATTTATAGCCGGCCAATTATAAATTTCCATGCATTCTTGTCCCCTGGGCACTAGCCCACCGCCATCCTAGATTCGGCCAACCTTGCGGTCATACGAACCCTTAAACCGGGAGACGCTTTAGAGGTTGCCCCCACATGTCCCCTGGGCAATTATGATGCATAATTGCATGATTGTGACAAAAATATTTAAAAAAAGGTATGAAAAAATAAAGCATGCAATAGAAGTCATTTCCATATACTGGGTCACGAAGCACATAATTAGGCAAAATTGGCGGGAAATGGAATATATGCGGTTCGTTGGCTCATGGACGCACGCGCCAATCGACCTTACATTTTGTTTGCGTAAGAGGACTGCTATAGCAGGCGTGTCCAACAGAGAAGAATGGAAAATATATGTGGTTCTCTCTTTCTATTTCTGGCGAAAAAAATATGGTTATCTGGACGCTGACAAATTTTGATCGGTTGGAAAATGGTCACTGGAAAAAGTTTTCTTTGATTATGTATGACAGAGCGGTATGTTATAAACGGTGTTCCCGTGAGAAGCTCTAACATTTAGACTGCCATAGCGGCTTTGGCCATTGTTAGTGTCACAAAAACTCGACTGCTTTAGAATGTGCACCCGTGAAAATGTTAAACTTATTTTTAATAATGCCACCAATTTAGCACCTACTTAGTCTTTGTAATTAAAATTAATTATTCCATTATTTCCAGGACTCGGCCACGACGAATCCTCAACGGACGTAACGATATACAAAACGGAAAAAGCTTACGTGTGCAATAAGTGTAATAATGAAATCGCAACGTCTGCCTTACTGAGCTTTCATTTGAATAGTTCTTTCACTTGCGACGGCTGCGGAAGAGTTTTTAGCTGTAACGAGATAGTACAGCATTACGGGTTTTGCAGTAAATTTTTGGAGAAATACTACCCAAAGGCGTGCCCTTGTAGAAGTTCATTTAACTCTGCTAGAGAGTTAGCAGACCACCAACTTAGCTGCCTATACAAAAATGCTACTTTGGCCTTCAATTGCGTTGTATGCAGCTACACAGTCCCAACTTCGTACATGCTGGCCAAACACCAGATAACTACGCACGTTCCCAGATCAGACTTATTCGTTGACGGTGTAAAATTACTAAAGTGCAACCTGTGTCGTAATAAATTTGTCGGTCCGCTCGATTTGCATACTTGCCCGAAGAGGAGCGATGGGATTGACTGCAAGCACTGCGGTCTGAGGTTCCAAAGTCATATGTTGCTAACAGTTCATTTGAAGGCGCAGAAGAATAGAGAGTGCAATGTGTGCGGTAACAGGTTTTCCGTTTCGTGTCAGTTGGATATGCATAAAGTGATAAAACACAATTCTATACATAAGATTGTGTACCAGTGTACGCTTTGCAAGATGTGCTTCGATTACGAAAGACACATGGATATAATGAAGAAGTACGCGCTACACGAATGTACCAGTACGAGTTGTACGAGTTTGGTGAAAGAAAAGGAAAACCTCAGGAAGGTGAGTTGTCTCCCTCATTTTGACATTTTTAAGTCAATGCATGAAAAAAAAAATTCACCATCGATCTTAGTCCAGTGTGACCATTGTAAAAAACTTATCGTACGTAACGTTTACCTATTTTTTAATTCGCAATAGTTTCAGACTTATAGGCCCTTAACATACAGAGATTTTGTGATAAAAAAATTGGTCGATAAAGTTGTTCGTTTTACGAAACCAATAAATATTTTTAAAAAAAAGATAACCTAAAAACCTAGCTTATTTAATGCTGAAGCGATGGACATCATTGTGATTTGCTCAGATTTAGGTAGTGAAAAACGTTTTCCCCCGAAACGCAAATTTCATCAAAAAATTTGGTCTGTCTCTGTCGCATGTTTCCGATTAGAGGGGGACAGCATGAGTTTTTCTTTTGTCCTCTTAAATTGGTAACACAACTTTTGTCAAAAATAGAAACACGATTAGACAAAATTTTCTCCATAGAAAATAATCCTAAAGTAACCTCTATTTTTATGTCATTCTTTATGATTTTTCGCATAGTAATAGTAGAGTATATTGTCTCTATGACATACGGTTCTGAAACGTGGTGCTTCACTATAGGGCTTATGAACAGGCTCCGAGTAGCTCAACGAGCCATGGAGCGGGCTATGCTCGGGATTTCTCTGCGGGATCGAATCAGAAATGAGGACATACGCAGAGAAACCAGGGTCACCGACATAGCCAAGCGGATAAGCTCGTTGAAGTGGCAATGGGCAGGTCATATAGCCCGCAGAACAGATGGCCGCTGGGGCCGAAAAGTTCTCGAGTGGAGACCACGGATCGGCAAGCGCAGCGTAGGACGTCCACCGACCAGATGGACGGATGATCTGCGCAAGGCTGCGGGTCCACGCTGGATGCAGGCCACCTGCGATCGGTACAGATGGAGAGCCTTGAGGGAGGCCTATGTCCAGCAGTGGACGTCCAAGGCTGAAATGATGATTGTCTCTATATTTGCTCTATTATTAACGAATTCAAAAAAGGAAGGTTCTTAGTTTTTTTTATTTTTATTTACAGATGTTGGTCTACAAACACATGGGTTCCAGTTGGGCTTACGAGGACAACAAAGAACTCGGTAAGTTGCAACTTAATCAAGAGAGCGGTCGCTTCTATACTTATTACTTTCTATCAAAAAACAAAAAAAAAACTTATATTACGTCATATTTTTTATAGACGGTCATTTTTTTATCGTGGCGGAAACTTTCAGGACTCTTTGCATAATATGACTCAAATATACTTTTTTTTTTTACATTTAATTTTTTTGAGAATAAAAAAAATCTTAAGGCCGATGGACCCCTTGTTCACCCCCCTTCGCGTTGCCCTCCACCACATCATTTTAGGTGGAAGAGGCAGGCGGGTGGGCGATCGCAGTGTGGCTCTTCAAGTATTTCAACAAACGCTGCTGCCCGTCCCTCGGCTGATCCCTTAGTCGCCTTTTACGACACCCGTGGGAGGAGATGGGGGGTGGTATTCCATGCAGCCACCACAAGGCAAATTGGTAAAAAGAAAGTGAAATAATTACATATTATTCTTACAGATATAGAATCGAAAGACGCTCTGTTACCGGCCTTGCCAGTAACTTCAGTTACTGAAAACAAGGAAGGTGTAGCTTCAACCTCAAATATTGTTTCTGAAAAGAAAACTGCGAAGACCAGTCAATTAAAAGTATACAGCGGTAATATGCCCAAGATGTATATAAATCAAAGTTTTATAAATAAAATTACAATCGGCCCAAGTAAGAACCCTGAGGTACACCCGATATATATCAGAGGTCTTTATTCGGAGAAGTCGAATGCCGTTGATAATTCTAGAAAGACGACAAAAGATTTTGTTGTACAAAGTAATAGATCTTTGTTGAAGAGAAAAGTGGACACGAAAAATAATGGAAGCAGATCACTTTTGAAGAAAATCGTTGATAAAATTGTTTATGAGGATGATGATGAGGAAATAATGAAAGTTATTCCGGAGGTTGTCAAAAAAGTTAATGCGGCTAAAGTTGATGAGAATAGAGTTGATGATCATAAAATAGATGAAAATAAAGTTAAAGTTAAAATCGAAGAATCTATAGATTTTACGGAAACAAGTGTAGAGGGAAAAGATGATTTGGCTGCTTTCAATGATAATGGTATGAAAGTAGTCTGTGAAAAATTATACGAAAATAAATCGCAATTGAATCAATCAAGTATAATAAATGAAATCAATTTAGAGAATAAGAATTATAATAAAGTATCAGTAAAAAATGATAATAAAGTAACTAGTGAAAAACAAAAAGATTGGATTATTGAATCAAAACCTGTTGAAACTAAGACATGCATTAAAGTCGCAACTAAGAAACAAGAGACAAATCCAAAATCAGAAACAGAAAGTTTACCGTCGACAAGTCAAATTGTTGATGCAGGAATAGAAAATTTGAATATCAGGAACACGGATAATGCAACTATAAAAACCTATAGAGCACCTAAAACTCCTAATTTTACAATGGACAGTGACATATGTGATGTTGTTAAAACTGAAAAGGTAACTCCTGAAGACATAGCATCAGAAGAACTGACAACAATTAAATCTGAAACTTCAAATAAAAAGTTAGAGTTCACAGTTGAACCAGAATTCAACGTTGTTGTAAAACAAGAAATAATAGAAACAACCGATGATGTGATAGAATATGACCCAGGAAAAGATATAAAGGAGGAAGTTTGCGAATTAATAACAAATTTGAAGACGGAAAATCCAAATTTTGGACCAGGATGTTCTTATGCAACTGAAGTTAGCGTAGACAAGGTTATAAGTGGATCTGATCTATTGGATGAAGTCTATTTTAAAAAAGATGTCAAAAATATCGAAAATGAGAATAAAGCGCAAAAGAAAGCAAAGAAAAAAGATGAAAAAGCAAATAAGTCTCGAAAAATCTACAAGTGCCAAGGATGCAACTTCACTGGAGTACACAAGTTATACATTGCGCACAAAAAGAAATGCTGTCCCTACACTTCAAAGCCAGTTTTAACTTACAAATGCTTGCGCTGCGATTTGCAATGCTTCGACTTGAGAGATTACTTGAAACACCTCATCAGACATGGCTACCAAAAATTCCAATGCCCCGCCTGCCAAGGTATCCAGGCGGGCAATCAGAAGTTAGCAGAACACGTGTTGCAGCACATAAAATCTAATTTCCGAAAGATAACCTATATAGACAAATCGAAAACGGATCAGACTAAAAAATTCCGCTGCAACAATTGCCGCTCTATTCTATGCCAGACAGAGTTCTTTTTGCATTGGCAGACTCATTTCGATCAACCACCCGAAAGGGAAGTCGAAATCGATTTAATAGACGATTCTGATCCGAACAAAATGACTCAAAAGGAAATTAACTCAATGCTGACTTTTATACAAGTTTCGAAAAGGTTGAAGGATCGAATGTGCTTCAAATGTAATCATGAGTTTGCGAGATTGAACGATTTGAAGCGACACTTCATAGAGCATTTGTTGGCCCACGCTTACTCGCAGAAGAAAAGGCTAAGAGAGTTAAGATGCCAATTGTGTAATGATGGATTTTCAAAGCCGGAGTTTTATAAGAAGCACATGCGAGATCATGCCTTATTACCATTGTACCAGTGTCAGATTTGCGATAAAGCGTTCAGTGACTCGTCGAATTTCGGGAAACACAAGAAAGTTCACAATTTGTTCGTTTTCGTTTGTGATATCTGCAGCAAGAAGTTTCAATGCAAGATGATGTTGGAGAAACATTTGCAGGTTAGTTTATAAATTAACGAGCTTTCACACTCAGAGCCCCTAACTAGGATGAACCTGTATCTAGGGCGCCCGAAACACACACAGAGACGAACATCACACCCAGACCGGAAACAAACATCGATATTCATCATATCAATATTCGCCCCGCCCGGGAATCGAACCCGGGTGCACACGCTTACTCAGTTCACATCACTGCCAACTGAGCCACGGAGCAGTCAAAGCATAGCTTTACAATATTCACTTCCCCAGGCCCACCAAACGACAGAGCCCCAGCAGTGCCAGCACTGCGGAAAGAAATTCTTCTTCCAAACGGCACTGAGACGGCACGAGAAGACCAAGCACTCCTTCCAGACGTTCTGCTGCAGGGTCTGCAGGCAGCGCTTCCCGAGCTGCAAGGAGAAGTGGATACACGAGTGGGAGGTGAGTAGACGGACGAGTAGACCAGAGAGTGGGAGGTGAGTAAACCAGGGAGTGGGAGGTGAGTAGACGGACGAGTAGACCAGAAAGTGTGAGGTGAGTAGACGGACGAGTAGACCAGAGAGTGGGAGGTGAGTAAACCAGGGAGTGGGAGGTGAGTAGACGGACGAGTAGACCATGGAGTGGGACGTGAGTAGACCGGAGAGTGGGAGGTGAGAAGACGGACGAGTAAACCAGAGAGTGGGAGGTGAGTAGACGGACGAGTAGACCAGAGAAAGGGAGGTGAGTAGACGAATGAGTAGACCAGAGTGGGAGGTGAGTAGACGGCCGAGTAGACCAGGGAGTGGGACGTGAGTAGACCGGAGAGTGGGAGGTGAGTAGACGGAAGAGTACAGCAAACTAAAACCAATCTTTTGAGAGAAAATTCTCAAACTGTATAAAATCTCAGGACTTTTCCATGGAAATCAGGCTTTTTCTCCAGATGTTTTATTTTTAACCGACTTCAAAAGGAGGTTATCAGTTTGACCTGTATTTATGTATGTATGTATGTTTGTCCGCGATTATCTCGAGTTTGGCTGAACCGATTTTGATGCGGCTTTCACAGAAGTATTTGTTACATTCAGGAGAAAGTTTTAGTACCTATTTTAACCGACTTCAGAAAATAGGAAGTTTTCAGTTTTTGTATGTGTAAATTTATTGAAGGCGGGTTCCTTTTTTTGTAAAAAAAATTTTTTCAACTGGTAACCTAACGGTGGGCGGCGCTCACTAGAATTGAAGAAATTATACTTTTTTTTTTTTTTTTTCAGGTACACAAGGAGCGAAAGTTCGACGGCGACTGTCCAATTTGCAACAAGTCGTTTCGTAACTTTAGCGATACAAAAAATCATTTGAAAAGTGAACACGGTATAGACTGTATTGTGGGAAATATGCATATTTCAATGGAGAATGGCAAAAATAATATTAGGCGTGTCGAAAATAATTAATCGTGGCCATTTTCAAAAATTTGTTTTGTGATGCTACTGATAATTTTAGTTCCCGCGCATCGGGAGACTCAGAGTAGGCTGACGGTTTAGTCGCATAATTGCCAGATTCGCAAAATGCCAAACAAATTTTAAAATGCCAGATTCTCGAAATGCCAAATTCGCAAAATGTCAGATTCTCCAAACGGCAAATTCGCATTATGTCATATTCACAACTAGTCGACCCGGCGAACTTCGTACCGCCTAACCTATAACTATTTTGTTACCGTCTTATTCATAAAGATACAGTAGATTTTAAGTCGCCTTACTGGAGGTCTACCTCTCTGGTTGGTTGTATGGTAAATACGTGACATCCAGTCTAAATGGACATACGTCAAATAACTAAAATGCTCTTTAACTTTTTATGAATAAGAGGGTTAATGTTTTATATTTATAAACCTTCCTTTTGAATCACTCCATCTATTAAAAAAACCGCATCAAAATCCGTTGCGTAGTTTTAAAGATTTAAGCATACATAGGGACAGACGCGGGAAGCGACTTTATTTTATACTATGTATATTGATATTGATATGACAAATTTTAGTTTGTTGGGAAACGCGATAGAATTTTTTTATTAATACCATTTTTTAAACCAAAAAATCAAAAATAGCATTAAATTACGGATTGCAAACTAAAACACATTTTACTGCTAGAAAATTTAGCATTTTGAGAAGTTGGCATTTCGAAAATCTGACATTTCAAGAATCTGGCATTATGCGACTAAACCAGGCTGACACCCACACAAGGTGGTTAGACGACCTGGTGAAAGTTGCGGGAGTACACTGTATGAGAGTACAAGACTGGTCGGTATGGCGAATTGTAGGGAGGCCTATGTCCAGCAGTGGACGTCAGCTCAGATGGTGAATAAAGGTTTTTCTGACTTATAAGGCAAGGTTTGTTTTTTTTTTTTTGTAACTGGATGACGTATTATTTTGTGATATTTGTTAGGTATGGTGAGATAAATCACTCCTCTGATTTGTTACCGCCTTGTCAGAAACAACCTGTATTTGGTGGTAAGATATTTAAGAAAAAAATATGAGCTGGTGCCTCTGCCTAACCCATTGGGGAATAACAGCGTGATATTATGTTATGTTATATATGTATATGTCACCGTTAAAGTGCGAAATACTTTAATATGCACTTTACCGGGTAATGTGCACATTAACTGTTTAGGTCAGTTAATGTGCGAAATTGTATGTAAAATATAGGATATCCTCACTTTACCTAGTTAATGTGCGTTTTACCGGATGTCTCGCCGTTAAAGTGCGGAAAACACAACTCCGACCGAAAATTCAAATCTAGGGCAAATCTGTAGGTTGGGTCAGGATTGGCTTGTGATCTTTAACCAGCGTAGCGAGCGAAGCGAGCGGAGCTTGGGTTACCTGTGTTAAACTGAAAGCTAATAGAACAATATTTTGTTTCGCACTTTAACTGAGTTTCGCACATTAACCCTGTTATTCATAAAAAGTTAGAGCATTTTAGTTATTTGAGGTATGTCAATTTAGACTGGATGTCACGTATTTACCATACAACCAACCAGAGAAGTAGACCTCCAGTAAAGCTACTTAAAATGTACTGTATCTTTATGAATAAGACGGTTAATCTATAGGAGGTACAGATCTGGAATTTTAATATAACCTTTTTGAGGATATAAAAAAGTTTTTTATAATTTGAGAAACTAGTGAAATCAAAAAACCTCGATACATAATTTCGTCAATGATAACCTTTTCAAAAAACGGGAATAGCTTTACTTAATAGTTTTTGTTGAAACTACCTAGGAATAATGATAATAAACAAAATCAAATTCTGGTAATTCAAATTTGATTTAAAAGTAATAATTAAAAAGATATTCAATATTCCCTTTGTCTAAGTTTACAGAAAAATATCAAAATGCGATTACCTTTCAATCTCTGCCTCAATCAGTAGTTTAAGTTGTAAATCTATTTACGGCTTTGAAATAAAATCGCCAAGCGAAAAATGATGATTTTAACTTATGAAATACTAGTCGACCCGGCGAACTTCGTACTGCCTAACCTATAACTATCTTGTGCACGTATTATACTTATAAACCTTCCTCTTGAATCACTCTATCTTAAAAAAAAACCGCATCAAAATCCGTTGCATATTTTTAAAGATTTAAGCATACATAGAGACAGAAGCGGGAAGTGACTTTATTTTATACTATGTATATTGATGTATTTTGCCTTTAAGACATAATAAAATTAATTTGGGTAATTATGTATTAAGTGTATGAAATTACGGTCCGGAAGAATAAGATCGGTCGGTGTGGCGATGTATAGGGGAGGCCTATGTCCAGCAGTGGTCGTATTTTGTCTGAGATGATAGTGATAATATCACACAGAAACATTTTGTATATTTAAGTAAGTATATTTTGCATGTCTATTTTTAAGATTAATTTTTAATTTTGACATTGTTTTGTTGTATTGTTTTTTATTACTTACAATAAATGTATGCTATTAAGTTATCAACAATGTTTTATTACTCAATGTTGTACAGTGGCGGACACGGTCGGCTCAACACTTCCGGTTTTTCTGTATAGCAAAATAGCTCTTGTTCTTTGGTAATACAGCCTAGGGCTGACGAAACCATAGACAAATTTGTAACGGCCTCCTAGTCTGCCACTGTACAGTCACGGCGTAACTCTTTTGTCTATGGTCTCGTGCGCACTAGACTGTAATAATACCAGAATACAAGGGCTTTTTTGGAATACAGAAAAGAATACAGAAAAACCGAAAGTGTTACGCTGGACGAGTCCGTGACTGTACATAAAAAATTATAACACCCCTCTCTGAATTTTCGTTCGGGGGTTAAAAATAAGAAAAACTGAAATGAGAGGTTAGAAATGAGAAAAAGAAATACCAAAAAAATCGCGCCAGACATCTACTATGTCTATGCGCCAGAGTGTGCCGTTTTTCAGTTTTTTCACCCTCGTTTCTCAAAAGTTGGAAGGGAACATAGCATAAAGAACCGTTCTTCCGAAGGCACCAAAACATGACCCGATAGTCCCTATAATATCTTTATTATGTCCATGCTCGCCGTAGTCAAATATACTATAGCGATACAAGAACTATTATGTACTTACCTATATGGTAGGTAGGTTATTTATTTATAAGTACTTAAGTACCCAACGGGATTCATGTACTGTAATGTGGATGTAACAAATCTGTTACGCCGACCTAGACCGCCACTATATCTACACACGAGCTGCCCCGGCTTACTTCGTTACGCCATAGAATATAAGATACTACTAAAGACTTGGCTCTATAGACTATGTTCTTTTGACTGCCCAGAATGGGCGAATAAAAAAACAAAGAACAACAACCAAACCACCTGTCAAAATATGTAGACAACGGAAAAAATATTGCACCTTGGGTTACATTATTTGAATTTAAGTAAGGATTCCTAATTTTTTTGAAAATGTAATATAGCTTAAGACATTCGGGGATAGTGTAGCTTCCTACCAGTGAAATATTTTTTTTAAATCGGTTCAGTATTTCCGTAGTCTATTAGTTACAAACAAACAAATCTTTCCTCTTTATAATATTGGTATAGATTATTATTGAAATAAAAATAAGAATAGATAAATGTTACCTATTTATATTTATTTTTAAATTGTAACGAAACGAAAACATAAGAAAAAACTTCAAATCTGTAACTTAAAATTAAAATGTTTTGTATTTTTAAAATTGTAATAAAAAACAAAGAGATAACTTCTAATCTACTTATAACTTCAAATAAAATGAAATGTTTTGGCTGAAAATAATGCTCAACCGACGAACCCCTTGGCCGCCCCTAAATGCGGCCCTGACTTCCTAAATGCGGCTGAGTAGAATCATTTGACAGTGGAGGGCTCGTGTGGGGGCCTCTCCAGGCGACTATTGTCGTAAGGCAAGGCAAACATTTGTTTACCTGAGCCAATTGGTGGGCACCCTGAACTACCTCGCCTCTCACACAGTATAGGATACTTTACCAAATAAGGTATCAATAGCAATTAGATTTTAAGTCGGAATCCCTAAAAAAGTTAAGAAACAGATCATGAATTTGTTGATTTTAGATTTACTGATTTTGGGCTTAAATGGTGTTTTTACTAAGTAATTCCTATTGCACAGTCACTCAGTGGCGCCCAATTTTTTAACGACTTGCCAAGCTGTAGCTGCGTCCGACCGCCGCGCCGTCTAAAGGTACAGTCGCGGACTAGGAGGCCGTAACAGATTTGTCTATGGTTTCGTCAGCCCTCTAGACTTACCAAAGAACAAGAGCAATTTTTCAATACAGAAAAACCGGAAGTGTTACGCCGCCGTGTCCGCCACTGTACTCAACTACGTTTTATTTTCAGTAAAAATTAGTCCACTTTAGAAAATAATTGAAGCTAAAGGATATTAGGATTATTATTATTAGTATTTGGAGGTTCGCGCGGCCATGGGACTGAAGGGTCATTTTCTGGTTGCTCTCAGCTGGGCACCGCGCCGCCGGGCGGTGGTTGGAAGCAGTTTTCTATTTGTAATTGTGTTTTCTTATTTATTATTATTTTTTTGTAAATACTTGTAAATTAATTTAATTTTATATTAATTAAGGCAATCATGTATGGTAAAAATAGTAAAATAAATTTAAATTGTAATACATGCGAACTAATAAATAATTTTGATTTCATTTCCGAATAAAAATAGTGTTTTTATTTACCCCCCCAAAATAACACAAAAAAAAACCTTTATAAAATACATTTTATTCACTTCTTAGCCACCTTAGCCGCAACCTTCTTTTTCTCTTCCCTCTTCTTCTTCTTCTCTACCGTCTTCTTCTTGGGAGGCGGCGGTGGTGTCTTCTTGACTGGCTTCTTGGGGCTCTTCTTGCGTGCCAGCTTGATCTGTTGGATTCTGCGCTCACGCAGCTTCTGGTTCTTTACAGCTGGGTCACTTGCTGGGAGTTTGATCTGGAAATTTTGTTCATATTTATATTAATTAATGTGTTTTTGGTTAAAGTTTAGGTTATAAAGAGTTGAAGAAATTATCAGAAAGTGTCAACGTGTAAGTAATCATGGTTTTTCATAACCCAATGCTCTGAATAGAGAGTATCATCATTTTAATATAAAAGTAAAGTCAAAATCAAAACTCAAAAATAATTTATTCAATACAGGATACAAGATATCGCTTATTGAAAGTCAATTAGACTAATCTAATTAATATTGATACCTTATGTCGTAAAGTATCCTATACTGATAGAGGCGAGGTAGTTCAGGGTGCCCACTAATTGGCTCAGGTGAACAAAATCGAAAAAAACTAAATCGGTTTAGCCAAACTCGAGATAATCGCGGACAAACATACATACATACAAACATACATACAGGTCAAACTGATAACCGGGTTGCCTGGAAGAAATCGCTTTTAGCGATAGGGCCGCTCATTGCCCTTTGTAACATCAAAATTTTACAAAATGTATTATTTTACGTTATTTATTTCTGTGTTTATTATGGCAATGAAGAGTTTTTAACCGACTTCAAAAAAGGAGGTTATCAGTTTGGCCTGTATGTATGTATGTATGTATGTTTGTTTGCGATTATCTCGAGTTTGGCTTAACCGATTTTGTTGCGGTTTTCACAAAAGTATTTGTTACATTCAGGAGAAGGTTTTAGTACCTATTTTAACCGACTTCGAAAAAGAGGAAGTGCTCAGTTGATTTAATATGTGTTATTGAAGGCGGGTTCCTTTCCTATTTTATAAAAAAGAGATTAAATTTTTTTTTATGTTTATAACCAACCTCCTTTTTTGAAGTCGGTTAAAAAACAGAAAGTGTTACACCATCGTAGACTGCCACTGCACCCCGGTACAGTTAAAAGTGTCGTCGTTAACTCACCCCGCGTTTCTCTGCCACAGCCAACGCTCGGACGTTCTCCCTGCGTTGCTTGTCGAGCAGCGCGCGGCGCCTCAGCACGGCGGCGAAGGGGTTAAGACGCAGCAGCGCCTTCGAGTTGTTCAGAGGGTTGAGCTTGCGCGTCGCGCGTACTACGCGCTTGCTGGAAAGGTGTTAATATTTTTTTTTGAATTATTGAGGGTAGTTTTGATTTTTGGTAGGATTTTTTTTTAGTCTAGTTCAGAAAGTGTCAACGTGTAAGTAATCATGGTTTTTGTCATAACCCAATGCTCTGATAGAGTGGTATCATCATGTTTTTTTGTCCTCTTTAAAAGTGGCAATTTTAGGCCATAATCAGTAAATAATATAGGTTTTTAAACTCAGGACAGCATAACCATAGCTTTAAATCTTTTTTTATCCCATCCACTCAAAAAGTAGAAGTTTTTATTACTGTTCTCAGGTCGTAAAGTTCCTCATTATTCACATGCGGGTTATATTGATAGCAGGTCAATAATGAATTTCCATACATTCATTATTGACCTCTGGGCAATTATGATGTACGTATTGTATTATATTATAGTTACGAAAATAAATGATTGAAGTGAAGTGGTATTGAGAACAAGCTAGCTGATTAGGTCAGCAGAATTAGGTAGGTACAAAGATGCTTCTTTTCGTATGTAAATTTTCTCGTATATAAAAAGCAGTATATACAACTTGGGGGTAAAGTTATTCTGCCTCGGGTGTGGTTAAAATCCTCGCTTGTTCAAGTTTCAAGTCATTATTACGCTCAGGTTTTAACAGACCACCCTCGTACATAATACATCACTTTACACACATGTTGAATAAACTACTATTATTCTTATCATCCTTATAAGCCCGTAATATCCAACTCAAACTGTCTTGGAGGTTTAAACTGCAATTGTCTCTAATTGTTAAAGTTTAAACCGAGATGGATATTACGGCCCTTAGACAACCACTGCTGGACGTAGGCCTCGTCCACAGATCACGTGGGGGGGGGGGGGTTTGTCACAATTGCAAAGTTTTTTAACTACGGACGATTCTGCCCGTCTTTCGGGTGGGTATTTTATACCTTTTTTTTATTGTGATTAGATCTACACATCGAACGAAAAAAAAATTTTTTCTTTATAAAACCTGACGACCCGGCGAACTTCGTACCGCCTAACCTATTACTATTTTGTGCATGTATTATACTTATAAACCTTCCTCTTGAATCACTCTATTTATTAAAACAAACCGCATCAAAATCCGTTGCATATTTTTAAAAATATAAGCATACATAGGGACAGACGCGGGAAGCGACTTCATTTTATACTATGTATATTGATTATTATCAAACCTATCTACGACACATATAAAGGTGTAGTGTGAGGAGAGAAAAGACTGACTTACGAACTCTTCTTCTTCTTTACGACCAGAGAACAGTAATAAAAAAGTCTACTTTCCGAGCGGATGGGATGAAATTTCTTATATTCACCAAGAAAGGTGCCAAGAACGGGGCAGCTTTAACCCTGCATAGACAATAGTTCTCGGGTACCGACCTGGGCGCGCGCAGCACCTTCCTGATCTCGTCGGACTTGAGCAGGCGCGCCAGGTCCGTGTTGGCCATCTTGGGCTGCGGCAGGTTGAAGTTCTTCTTCTGCAGCGACGGACTCTTCCACGAGCCGAACAGGCCGTCTGGCCGAGGACAGGAGGATGATAGTTAGTAATATCACATCACACTGAGATCCCCCTAACTAAGGAGAACCTGTATCTAGGGTGCCCAAAACATATACATAGACGAAAAGTACACCCAGACCGGAAACAAACATCGATATTCATAACAATATTCGCCCAGCCCGGGAATCGAACCCGGGTGCACACGCTTACTCAGTCCACATCACTGCCAACTGAGCCACGGAGCAGTCCTATTCCTATAAACTATTATTTCACATAACGTTACACCTGTTGCCCAACAGGGTAGGCAGAGGTAATAGATTTCCACTTGCTACAATCCTAGTATTGACATCCCGGATACAATTACAGACGGTTGACATAGTTATACAGGTCATAGTTGTTTATTATCATCTTCGAAATTTGGTTAAAAAAGGAAGATAAACTTATGTAAATGAACTACGGCCGCTTGGCTAGCGCTAGTCGAGGGTGAAAGTTAGGGCGCGGTGGATGAACAAGGGAAAGGGATTAAAAAATATTCAAAGTGATTAAAAAATATTAAATTTCTCAAAAAAAGAAAATAAAACATAAGCAAAAAATGCACTGATGCCTTTCGTGGGCTCAGTAAATTAACTAGTGCCTCTGCCTACATCTTTGGGAAATATAGGCGTGGGTTATATCATGTTACGTGTCACTCACCAAGTTTGTCAAAAGCGCCCTGGGTCCAGATGATGAAGCGACCAACATGGCCTCCGGGGGCCAGTTTCAAAAGGTTCAGCTTGTCCACGCTCAGGGTCTCGACTCCTGGGATGTTACGGAACGCACGGCTCAGACCCTGTATAGACCATAAATATACATAGTATAAAAAACAAAGTCGCTTCCCGCGTCTGTCCCTATGTATGCTTAAATCTTTAAAGCTATGCAACGAATTTTGATGCAGTTTTTTTTAATAGAGAGAGTGATTCAAAAGGAAGGTTTATGAGTATAATACATGCACAACATAGTAATAGGTAAGGCGATACGAAGTTCGCCGGGTCTACTAGTAATGTTATAAAATAAAAATTACTTCTAACCAAAAAGATAAGAAGTAGGGTAGCCACACCATTCTAGGCCATGCCTTCTAATTCGTTAATAATGGCATAATCCATTCAGGGTTTTTGGTAATCTAAAGCATTAGAACACTTTATAAATAGGGTAAGCTACCACATTCTTGACCTCCTTAGTATTGGGATGGTTCATTTATAAATTAGATGCTGAATATAAAGACTATTGTCAAATAGGTGGTCGTTATTTACAATCGCATTTAAAAAAACTCGTTATTTCATGGCAACGAATCGCATTGCTATTCACAACGAATGTATAATGCGATCGCGTTTCGTTATCGTTGCCTGGCACCGATCGCGTTCTCGTTGCCGCGATCGCATGTGACAGCTTGTCATTAGCAAAGCAACGAAACGCATTGAAGCATTGCGATCTCACTCCTATCGAATTAATATGAAATGTACTAAAAAGACATTTTGCTGAAAAAAATTTGTATAAGGTTTTGTAATATCGATAATTGCTGCACTTCGATAAAAATATCCATATAAACATTGATATTAGAGCAAACTTGCATGTCTAGTTACATCCTGCGTTCTCGTTGTCAATCGCATTTTCGTTGCCGATCGCATTCTCATTGTCGATCGCATTTTCGTTGCCGATCGCATTCTCGTTGCCGATCTAATTTTCGTTGCCGATCGCATTTTAAAATCGCAGTTGTTCGAAAATAGCATAACAGCGATCGCATGCGATTGAAAAATAGCAGTTATTCTCACCTCTAGTCATATGGACATAATAAGTATGTTTGTTTCCGGTCTGGGTGTGATGTTCGTCTCTGTGTGTGTTTCAGGCACCCTAGATACAGGTTCTTCCTAGTTATGAGTGCGTGTGATGTGTTATTTTATTATTGACGTAAGGCAAGGCAAACATTTGTTTGCCTGAACCAATTGGTGGGCACCCTGAACTACCTCGCCTCTAACAGTATAGGATACTTTACGAAATAAGGTATCAATATTAATTAGATTAGTCTAATTGACTTTCAATAAGCGATATCTTGTATCCTGTATTGAATAAATCATTTTTTACTTTACTTTTATTATTTTTAAAGTAAAAGTGTATTCCATATGTCGACACAGCAAAACAATATAAATAGTGCTGTTTCCTAAAGGAACTTCTTGTTGATTTCCCCCTTCATTGTACCTGAGAGACTATGGAGCGCAGTCAGGAAGAGTATGGGGTTTTTTTTTTACTATAAACACAGAAAATCTAATATGCCCTCCCCGAGCACGAAGCTGATAGCAGCTGAGCGTGGGAAGACTTCGGACGCTATAATGCGTGGTTCCCGGGGTTCTTCCCAAAAGCGCCAAGACGGCCGCCGGGGGGTTTTAATGGGTGCGAGCCCCACAAACCCCCGACGCTCCCCCAAGCGTCCAAGGCATTTCCCCCCGTTACAAAAAAAAAGGTGGTAGGTTACAGTTAAAGTGCGATATGCAATAACTTCAACAACATTTTAATATTGTTTTATTAATAGAACTATTTAGAACAGCAAAAGTGCGTGGCCCCACTGTTTGGATTGCGTTAGATATTACGAGAAAGATGTTTACGTTAATAATCTCGTCTCAGTGATCTTACTGTTGATTCTACTAGTCAACTAAAGTAACACGGTCCTCGCAGTAGACGATAAGCGGTCCCTTGCGCTGCACCGCTAACGCAAACCAGTTTTGAACCCTATGGTATGGTAGTTAAAGATTAGTTTACAATACCTGGTCCTTGCTGTAGACGATGAGCGGTCCCTTGCGCTGCACCGCTAACGCAACCCAGTTTCGAACCCTATGGTATGGTAGTTAAAGATTAGTTTACAATACCTGGTCCTTGCTGTAGACGATGAGCGGTCCCTTGCGCTGCACCGCTAACGCAACCCAGTTTCGAACCCTATGGTATGGTAGTTAAAGATTAGTTTACAATACCTGGTCCTTGCTGTAGACGATGAGCGGTCCCTTGCGCTGCACCGCTAACGCAACCCAGTTTCGAACCCTATGGTATGGTAGTTAAAGATTAGTTTACAATACCTGGTCCTTGCTGTAGACGATGAGCGGTCCCTTGCGCTGCACCGCTAACGCAACCCAGTTTCGAACCCTATGGTATGGTAGTTAAAGATTAGTTTACAATACCTGGTCCTTGCTGTAGACGATGAGCGGTCCCTTGCGCTGCACCGCTAACGCAACCCAGTTTCGAACCCTATGGTATGGTAGTTAAAGATTAGTTTACAATACCTGGTCCTTGCTGTAGACGATGAGCGGTCCCTTGCGCTGCACCGCTAACGCAACCCAGTTTCGAACCCTATGGTATGGTAGTTAAAGATTAGTTTACAATACCTGGTCCTTGCTGTAGACGATGAGCGGTCCCTTGCGCTGCACCGCTAACGCAACCCAGTTTCGAACCCTATGGTATGGTAGTTAAAGATTAGTTTACAATACCTGGTCCTTGCTGTAGACGATGAGCGGTCCCTTGCGCTGCACCGCTAACGCAACCCAGTTTCGAACCCTATGGTATGGTAGTTAAAGATTAGTTTACAATACCTGGTCCTTGCTGTAGACGATGAGCGGTCCCTTGCGCTGCACCGCTAACGCAACCCAGTTTCGAACCCTATGGTATGGTAGTTAAAGATTAGTTTACAATACCTGGTCCTTGCTGTAGACGATGAGCGGTCCCTTGCGCTGCACCGCTAACGCAACCCAGTTTCGAACCCTATGGTATGGTAGTTAAAGATTAGTTTACAATACCTGGTCCTTGCTGTAGACGATGAGCGGTCCCTTGCGCTGCACCGCTAACGCAACCCAGTTTCGAACCCTATGGTATGGTAGTTAAAGATTAGTTTACAATACCTGGTCCTTGCTGTAGACGATGAGCGGTCCCTTGCGCTGCACCGCTAACGCAACCCAGTTTCGAACCCTATGGTATGGTAGTTAAAGATTAGTTTACAATACCTGGTCCTTGCTGTAGACGATGAGCGGTCCCTTGCGCTGCACCGCTAACGCAAACCAGTTTTGAACCCTATGGTATGGTAGTTAAAGATTAGTTTACAATACCTGGTCCTTGCTGTAGACGATGAGCGGTCCCTTGCGCTGCACGCGGCGGCGGTTGCGCATCTTGCCCACGCCCGCGCGCAGGCGCTGCGACTTGTAAACCTGTACACACACACGTCATTACATTATTTTGTCTCAAAACATATCCTAATCATAATTTTTTCAGCGCTAATAATCGTTTTTCATTTGTATACAACATATGCTGAGACAGAGCCATTTCACACTCACATTGTGTAGCGGTAGCATAAAGTTATGAACCATGACAAGTGACCGCGCGAGCAAGAAAATGAAGGCGATTTTATTCGTCATGTGCCGGCCACGTATCACTTTTATATAAATTTTATACATACAATAATGTTCTTTCTAATAAAAAAATATGTAAATCAAATTCTATATCCGATAAAAAACAAATAATTTTCATCAGATTGTTGTATTTGATCACTTTGCTCTTTCCCAAGTCGTAAACTCACAACATGAATGAAAAAGTTGTGGGCGCAGAATCGGGAATATTTCTCTATAGTCAAAGTAGCTGACCCAAAACACTTCTAATCATACCGTTAGATATATGGCATTAACTACCTTCACTCAAACTCCTCTAGTCTATTAAACGGTTTATATGTGAAACTGAAATTGGTGTTACTATCTTTAAAAAAATATCATAAATTAAATTTTCTCATGACTACGACAAAGATATAAAAACCAAATCCACTAAATATGTCCAGCTGTTTTTGAGTTTTAACAAGTTAAACTAACAAATTTATACAGAATAGGGAATATCGGCTACTTTTTAATGTGAAAAAAGGGTTTTAAACCTTGAGCACATCAGACCAGGCCTTGATCCTGCGCAGGAATATAACAGCCTGCTTGATCTTGCTTAACTTGAACTTAGTGATCTTAAGATATGACACTAGATAATCTTGCTTAGTATTTTTCAAGGCACTTTTATATACTGTGAACCAGGAAGTTGCCTCTGCTGACCTAAACTGCAATAAAATGGAGCACCCGGTGCAAGACCATTCAAACTGGAAAGCTAAAGTGTCTATGATCTATCATCAATATACCGGGTGTTTCTGACAAGTAGGTAATAAATCAAACGAGGGTTTCTGCTCATCATAACTAACAACTTTCCCAAAGGAACTTGGGTCGAAATCTCAAAAAAAAAAACAGCTGTTCCATACATTGGTTCGATCAGCTGGCGGGGTCAATGTACGGGACAGCTGATTTTTGTTTTGAGATTTCGACAGAAGTTACTTTGGGAAAGTTGTTAGGTATGGTGAGCTGAATCCCTTCTTTGATTTATTACCGCCTTGTCAGAAACACCCAGTATATAAAACTCTTCCGTTATTGACTGACTGACTGACTGACTGACAGACAACGCAGAGCCGAAACTACTGGGCGTAGCGGGCTGAATTTTTGCATGTAGGTTCCTTAGGGAGTGTAGGTGAGCACTAAGAAGGGATTTCCCGAAATTCCCACGGGAACGGGAAAAAACGGGAATTTTGTGTTTATGAGAAATCTGCGCGGGAAAAACCGCGGGGCAGCCTCTAGTCTATAATATAAAAATGAATCGCAAAATGTGTTGGTTAGCGTATCGGAACTCAACAACGCCTTGACTAATTTTAACAATTGTTCGTTGAAGTCCAAGGATGGTTTTCACGGCGAGAAATTTTTAATAATCACCGGGAAAAAAATCATTGTAGGTAATAGGTTAGGCGATACGAACTAAGTTAGCCGGGTCGACCAGTATTGTATAAAGACAAGTCGTCACTCTTATAGTGTGCTATATTTTATTTTTCTTTTCATTTATTTACTGGATCACCTTGGGCCAAGCTCAGAACCTAATACACTTAAGCATAAACTTGAAGATGGAGCCATCATGAAAGCTTCTTAAGCTAAGAGGAGTTTCAATAAGAGAGGGTCGACGATTTAGGGATAAAAGCAAGTAGAAGAAGTGTTACAAACCTTGAGCACATCGGACCAGGCCTTGATCCTGCGCAGGAAGATGACCGCCTGCTTGGTCTTGCTGATCTCCTGCACCTTGTCGGACACCACGAGGGGCAGCTCGGGGATCTTCTCGATTATGTGCCCTGAACGGGGGACAATTTTATTGGTTAGCTAGTCCTTACTTTTATGGTAACCCAGGAATTAAATATTTTTTTTTGGTTGTCTGTGTGTGTTTCCGGCTCCCTAGAATACATATTTTTCCTAGTTAGGGGCTCTTAGTGTGATGCGTTATTATATTGTTATTCTACTTTTATTAATTTGTCGTCCACATGTCGACACCGGGACGCGCGTGGTGCGACGTCTCAGTTTCCATTGGGAGACTTCAATATGCCCCTAGCTTGTAACCCAGCAACCACTTTTTGGTTACAGGGGAAAGATAATAGGGGGGTAAAATTAAAACTGTGTGGTCCTTCGATCCGGATCATAAGCGATTCATATAATTGTCAATCATCTCGACCGAGAAAAAGCCACTTTAGGACTAAGGTCTTTCCTACACATCGCCACAAAAGGTTACAATAATCATTAACAATGTTATAATAAGCTTTCCGAATAAGACATGAAATTATTAATTAAAACTTTATTATACTCAAATACAGTGTCTTTTATTAAATTGTTTATTAGTAAGGTGACAATATGCGACCTTTTCTTACACCTGTACAACCAGTTCTAATTAAATGACTTCAAAAAAGGAATTCGCATTTGTCCGCAATTATCTGGCGTTTGGCTGAACTGTTTTTTTTTTATAAATTTTGTAGAGCCTCTACTGAGAAACCGCCCGGGTTAACAGGCACCAAATAATTAGCAATTTCTCTTCATGTAGAATAACAAATAAAACTGAAAACTATGCTAAAGCTAGCCAATTTTACACAATAAATTTCTTCCGGAAACTTAGCCCTCGCACTTGACCGTTTATTTAAAAGAGACACTCACCCCTAGCCTGAACTAAGGCAGGCACTCCCGCAGCGGCGACGGCGGCTGCGACCGCGGCGCGTCTCTGGCGGAGGTTGACGCGGCGATGCCAGCGCCGCCACGGCTTGGTCGGCGCGAACATGCGCCCACCGCGGCACATGTTTCCGAACGCTCCTTGACCTGACCTATATGAATATATTACTATATAACGCGGGTCTCATAAGGCTTTGTCAATCAGACGGCGCCATAGCGTCGCAGTTCGGTAGAAAACCTTCGGGTTCCGAGCGAATGCGTTCCCGCCGCCCCGCGCCTCACACCTCCGCGCCGCCGGCTAGCTGTCGACCACTCGCGAACGGACATTCACCTCACCTAGGCGCGTGTGCTATTACGTCTGTTTGACAAAATCCTTTATAGTAAGATACTAGAGATGTGCCCACGATTTCATCAGCGTCCAATAGTGACTTTTTCATATTTTCTCATTGTTAATGGTATACATTTAAACTATACAACAAACGTTTCAAAACCAAAATTGTCTAAATCGACCCAGCCATTCTCTATTTTTAACGAGACAACCTAAGGGCTATAACAGACGAGCGACCCTGTGCCGCGCGGCAGCCGCGCGTCCCGAATTGTATAAGTCGCTCGTCTGTTATAGCCCTAAAAGCAATCGATTTTTTCATATATGTATTTTGGGCTCTCAAGATACAGGTTATACACCAAGTAAGAGGCTCTGAGTATAACGCTATATTTTTAATTTCAGTACTAGTGGGCGCCCCGCGGCTTCGCCAGCGCACTTTCCATTGAAACATAAAATTCCCAAATTCCCGTGGGAATTTCAGGATAAAAAGTAGCCTATGTCCTTTCTCAGGCGACTATCCGTATCCGTATACCAAATATAATTGAAATCGGTTCAGTAGTTTTGTCGGGAAAGCGAGACAGACAGACATACTGAGTTACTTCCGCATCAATACAATCAATATATATAAAACTCTTCCGTTACTGACTGACTGACTGACAGACAACGCAGAGCCGAAACTACTGGGCGTAGAAAGCTGAAAATTGGCACGTGGGTTCCTTGGGGAGTGTAGGTGAGCACTAAGAAGGGATTTCCTGAAATTCTCACGGGAACGGGAAAAAACGGGATTTTTGTGTTTTCGAGAAATACGCGCGGGAAAAACCGCGTGGCAGCCTCTAGTCAATATATATAAAACTCTTCCGTTACTGACTGACTGACAGACAGACAGACAACGCAGAGCCGAAACTACTGGGCGTAGAAAGCTTAAAATTGGCACGTGAATTCCTTGGAGAGTGTAGGTGAGCACTAAGAAGGGATTTCCCGAAATTCCCACGGGAACGAAAAAAAAAGGGGTTTTTGTGTTTATGAGAAATCTGCGCGGGAAAAACCGCGGGGCAGCCTCTAGTACATAGTATAAAACAAAGTCGCTTCCCGCGTCTGTCCCTATGTATGCATTTATATATTTAAAACTATGCAAAAAAATTTGATGCGGCTTTTTTAATTGATAGAGTTATTCAAGAGGAAGGTTTATATGTATAACGAGCTTTCCCGGCTTACTTCGTTACGCCATAGAATATAAGATACTACAAAAGACTTGGCTCTATAGACTATGTTCTTTTAACTGCCAAGAATGGCCGAATAAAAAACAAACAACAACAACAAACCACCTGTCAAAATATGTAAACAACGGAAAAATATTGCACCTTGGGTAACATTATTTGAGTTTAGGTAAGGATCCCTAATTTTTTTGAAAATCTAATATAGCCTATGACACTCGGGGTTAATGTAGCTTCCTACCAGTGAAAGAATTTTTCAAATCGCTTCAGTATTTCCGGAGCCTATTCGTTACAAACAAACAAACAAATAAACAAACAAATCTTTCCTCTTTATAATATTGGTATAGATATATGTACAAGATAGTAAAAGGTTAGGCTGTACGAAGTTCGCCGGGTCGACTAGTTTATAATATTCGTATGGATTATTGTAAGACTTTAGTTTCAATAAATGTAGTTCTTATAAGTCGAAACCTTATAAAATGATCTACAAGTTCGCGATATAAGAACATTTAATTTATCCCGCCGTAGTGACCCTTCTCCCACTGAGCGAAAGAAGCGTAAGTATAAACGGGAAAGAAATATATGTGGCGTCTTCCTATCTCAGAAAAAAAAACTAGTTTTATCACGCCGCTATCAGATGGCGCTTTGCAAAAGTCTATAGGTCAGGTTGAAATTAATCATTGAAAGCGCAAAATAAAATTGAAACTCGTCTCGTCACGTGTCAGTCAAATAGTTTTTATTTTGTTTTATTCTAAACTATTAAAGTAAATTTGAACTATTACTTTAGACAAAGCCACGCTACGGGCGTATTACGAAACTTTATTTTTAAAGGCCTCTTTGAAAACCCCTTAATGGCCAAGATCATATGTACGATACGATTCGTTTTCGTAGTGTGATGATTTCTTCAGTGTCAAAAGCCATCAAAGAAATCTGTATTTAATATTTATCGAACTCATCAAATATATTACATACGAGCTTTCCCGGCTTACTTCGTTACGCCATAGAATATAAGATACTGCAAAAGACTTGGCTCTATAGACTATGTTCTTTTGACTGCCCAGAATGGGCGAATAAAAAAACAAAAAACAACAACAAACCACCTGTCAAAATATGTAAACAACGGAAAAAATATTGCACCTTGGGTTACATTATTTGAGTTTAGGTAAGGATCCCTAATTTTTTTGAAAATCTAATATAGCCTATGACACTCGGGGTTAATGTAGCTTCCTGCCAGTGAAAGAATTTTTCAAATCGGTTCAGTATTTCCGGAGCCTATTCGTTACAAACAAACAAACAAATATTTCCTCTTTATAATATTGGTATAGACTAGTCGACCCGGCAAACTTCGTACCGCCCAAACTATAAGTATTTTGTGCATGTATTATACTTATAAAACTACCTCTTGAATCAATCTATTAAAAAAAACCGCATCAAAATCGGTTGGGTAGTTTTAAAGATTTAAGCTTACATAGGGACAGACGCGGGAAGAGACTTTATTTTATAATATGTATTAATTTGTAAAATACTATTTAAAATATGGTGGATATGTATAGTGTACTACTGGTGTACAAATCCTACTTTCTCAATATTTACTTAAATTATTGGGTGGGACCAAATCTGTGCATGCAGTGAAAAAATTTACTATTAAAAAAAAAAACAATTGTGTTTTTTTTTGTCTCGCTGAAACTCGAGAACGGTTAAGAGGACGAAAAGCTATGTTGCGAATGCGGCCGTAATAGTACCCCTGCGGCGGTAGCATGACAGACAATATACTATGTCGAATTTGTCGCATCTATCCGTCACTTTTGTCGATCATCTCCATACATTTTCCCGCATTAAAATGTCAAAAGCGATTAAAAGTACAAAGATTCGACAAATGGTCCGTCATGCTGCGGGGGCTGGGCACCTAAGATAGAGGTTCCTCCTAGTAAGGGGCTCTTGTGTGATTCATAATTACCTGTGGGTACCGCCACCGCGTACACGAGGGATACGCGCGACGGCGCGCCCGGTGCCCCAAGACTCCGCACTCGTCTGGTGGCCTGGTAACAAATACAAATATTCATTAAGATACAGGACCCGCCACGTAACTTTAGCTCTGAGCAAAATAAGGAGGGCAAGTGTACAAAATGAACGGACGAACAGGGGGCCAAGTTTCTTAATTAAAAACTAGTGACTCGTAATTTGTCTTGTTAGCGATTTCGTTAACCATTGCCGCTTTAACAAAGGTAATTTCTGTTGCACGCTCAAAGAAAACAGCAATGGTTAACTAAGTCGATAACAAGACAATTACGAGTCACTCGTTTTTAGTTAAGAAACTTGGCCCCCTGATCGACTGTAAAATAAGGGTACGAATAGTACCATGCGTGGACGCAGCACGATTAAAATATCCAATAGAGCGCGCGATGCACAACCCGCCCCACCCCACTCCCCTGTAATTTCCTATAACACCTGATTTTTTATTTCTGCGCATTCAAGGTCAAAAACAAATTTATGGAGTAGTAACCTGTACACATGTTAAATTAGATGTTTATTTATTATAACGTTACTTACATCAAATAATCACTGAAAATTAATTATGTTCGTACTATGTAGGTACTTTAATATTAATTATTTAAATTGGAAAATATAAGTATGTTACTTATACAATAAATGCTAATATTGCTAAATTAGTGAATGTCTAAAGAATGAGGCTCTCTCTCATCCTCAATTTTGAAATCACTAATCAAAACACACAACACAAATGCAACAACAGCGCCACTAGCGGAGAAATTTTTAACTATTCAACGATATGATCGCTAACATTTGGCCATTTCATGAAATAATCATGCTTTTACTTGGCCAAATCGTTAAACGTTGACATTTCAATGATCTGGCCTACGAAAATCGGCCATTTCATGAAAAAATCACTTTTCACGAAATGGCCGGCCATATCATGAAGTGGGCAATTTAACGATCTGGCCACGACATATACACCTATACATTTTAGCTTACGCGACGCGTTTACCTAAGTAATACCTAAATATTATTCAGTCCAGCACTGACCGCGAACTGAGCCACTACAGAGCTACCTATATACTGTATTTGTGCTATACGTGTTTATATCATTATAGTAATTTGTGCTTTATAATGAGGGGTTTTCAATTTGACAGCTCAGAAGAAAAATACAAGTTTTATTAAGCTGCTACCAGATGGCGCTCTGCCAGGAGCACTAGGTCAAGCTGAAATTAATGATTCAATAGCTCAAAATGAAACTGAAAAATTAAAATTTAACTGAGGCAGTGACGGAGTAGGTGAAATAAGTATTTATACTAAGCAGAAACAAATCCAAACCAAAGATTCAGTCAATATTCGATCTCCCATCTCTCTAATATTGCTGTAGACACCGCCATCTACCGGCGTATTAGGAAACTTTTTTTTTTTCTTTTCTGTCACTTTGAAAACCCCTCATTACTGGACTCATTTACTTACCCTCGGGAACCTATAAACTTACCAAACTAAATAACTAACTAGGTACTTAGCTAACCAGCAGCCCGTACAGTACTATAACCAGCGCACATTAAAGAACGGCGGTTTTCTCTCGTCTTAACTCTTCTCTCATACTAATAAACGCGAGATAGCATGCGCTCGGTCGTTATCATCAGATTTTTTCTTTATCTGTGCAGCTTATTCTAAGAAAACTAAGAAACCGAACAGTATGTAACAAATAATGTTTGTTTTGTAGCGACAAGTCTGCACCCGTCTCAGCCACAGGGCTGTTCCAGAACGCCGTCTCGTTGCATTAATTTAGCACTAGTTCGCAGCAAACACCCTTAAGCACTTTGCTACAAGGGTGTGGACATTTAGTGCATAACTTTACCACTGCTGGGCAAAAGTACGCTTCTCTGCCCAAGCAGATTTTTATGAGGCCCTGTCATGCACTCTGATTTTGTTGCTCTACTTCAGGGATGGCGAACCTTTATGCATCAACATGCCAATTTTCTAAAAAAAAAAAAAAACTTTATTGAACTGGCAGACTGCTCTCAAATAGTTTTTACTTTTTGATTATTGGAAAAAATATACTTAATAGTAAATATCAAAAACTATTTATTTATTTACAACAGAAATAGGTATATTTTGTGATGTTCACAAGTAAATTGTAAATTTAATTTATATACTTACTTAAGTAAAGTTAGTGTGACTTCTGCTGATGCAGATTGACAAAAAAAAAAAAAACAAATAAAACATAGGTATTTATTAATGATTGTAAGATGATAAGTACTCTTAGCAGAATGCATTCTCACTGCATGCTGAACTTAAGTGATTTTATCTATCAAACGGTCACAGAGTGACCAGTGACGAGCCCAAAATTTTTAATTTGTGTGCAAGTGCCATAGGTTCGCCATCCCCGCTCTACTTCATCTCTTAGGCGGTTATCACATTGCCACGCAACACGCAGCGTGGCGCGTGAATGCGTATTCTAACGTTGATTGTAAGTACCTCAATTTGTATAGAAACACGCGCAGTCCAACACACAGAAAATGCATCCACGTGCGCGCGCGTAGGTGCGTCGAAACGCAACATCCAGCGTGGTGCGTGGCAATGTGATAACCGCCTTAGCATTTTTCAGGACTAGTGGCAATTTCTTGCCCTGTTATCATAGTTCATACTTTTACCAAAAAAGTAAGAACTATGATAACAGGATGATAACTTAAATGTTTCAGAATGACAGCTTGAAGCAAATAAATAAAATTGATTGATAAAATTCCTAGTAGAGTACAGTCAGGAACCCAATAAGTCTGCGCTGGTGGCTCCTCTGTATAAGACACTTCACCCACCATTCAAAATGAATGGATGGTTGATATTGGGTGAAATTTTGCTGCCAAACTTATCTCAATTGTAGGTTTAGTTAAAATAAAAACTGACCAGCCTCCTTGTTGACACTGTAAGGCTGCCTTGAGTTCTTGGACATTGATACGTGCACATCATTCACCAGGTCCGGCCTGATGGGTGCCTTGAACACGTATGGCAGAGGCAGGGATGCTCCAGAGACCGCCTCATTGGTCTCCGAGTAGACCGACACTAGCGGTCTCGCAACTGATAGACTCTGTAATAAATAAATAAAATTTGTACACACATAAAAAAGAGTGGGTATACTTTACTATTATTATTATGAGCCTGTGCTAACCCACTGCTGGGCAAAGGCCTCTCTCCTTTTTCCATTGCGTTCCTTGCGGTCATTACAAAAAGTCTTGAGCATTTTAATTATTAACCCGTGGAACGATTGACTACCCTCAAACGCATTTAAATTATGCACAGTTTATGTGTGCACGACGCGATGAGGTTTAAATTTTGATTATTGCCCCAGTATTTTTATTATTGAACAAATTGATTTGGTTATAATACCATTTAGTAGCTAATATATTTTTGTTTTCAACCATTATGTTGTTATTGTGTAAAGAATTGTATTCCGTATGTCGACACAACACAACAATATAACACAACAATTGGTTGGTTTGGCAAGAAAGACTCTTAAATTTGTAAAAAGAAAACATTTATAAAAAAAGAAACATCTTAATTCAGTGTTCCGTTGCTTGAAGGATAAAAAAGCTTGAGTCATTAAATTGATTGTTGATTAAAATTAAACCAAGAAGCCATTGAACTATTATTACTAGCGTATACAACTCACTGCAAGAAGCAACAAAATTTACCTAGGTACCTACTAGAATTAATTTATTTGATGTGTATTGCCTAACCTCAAAATTTTATTACCCCTTAAAATACGGAAATAAATGCAACAGGCAATAAATTTCTTTCAACATGTACGTTACAAAGAGTTATCGATAGGTTTGGCATCATGAGAAAGGTACTAAAACGCATTTTGTTTGGTAAAAGTGCATTTAGCAATGCCGACAGAACAAGCAACACAAAAAGTGGATTAGTTGTTCTGTGCGGACACTTGGACACAAATTTCTGTTATTAGCATAATTATTATAGTATTCTAGAGCAAAATCTAAAGTAAACTGTGTGAAATAAACCAAATTCAACAATATTTTACCAAAACTCTCAGCCAAAACCATAGAAAAACACGTGGACGCAATGGCTAACAACATGGTCACAAAGTTCTCACACTTTCACCAAATTTCGAACGTTCACTATTACGCTAAAACTGTACACTTTACAACCATTTAAAACTTACCATTTCGCTGTATTAGCGAAGAATTTCCTCCTAAAAACACAATTAGCGGCGGTAAAGACCATCCGCCATGCCACGGAGGAATGAAAAGACCGGAAATAGAAATATTTTTTGACACTGTCGTCACAGGTAGTTGCCAGATAAAAAATAATAATAGCAGAGATCGATTAATGGTGTTTCCGGTTAAAATTATTAAATTTTTTATGCTTGATTCAGTTTACAAAATTTAATATAACAAATGTATACCTAGTTAAAAATATTGAATTATAGTATTTTATCAAATATATACCAAGTAAAAAAATTTAATATGCTATTTATGCTGATAAGGTAGAATATGAATGACATACACGAAGAGCATACCTATTACTATTATGGCATGCCTCAGTGGCATGTACAGTGGCGGACGCGTTCGGGGTAACACTTCCGGTTTTTCTGTATTGCAAAATAGCTATTTTTCTTTGGTACAGTCTAGGGCTGACAAGACCATAGACAAATCTGTAACGGCCTCCTAGTCCGTGACTGTACATGCATGATGGCGGACACGGTCTGCATAACACTGCCGGTTTTTATGTATTGCAAAATAGCTCTTGTTCTTTGGTAATACAGTCTAGGGCTGACGATACCATAGACAAATTACTGTTACGGCCTCCTAGTCCGCCACTCTACAACAACCATGCGCTATGCCATTTTACATGTTTATTTACCTACTTAAGTAAGCTAATTTGTTTATTTTTATTTTTTCAATGATAATGTATCAAGACCTGTGAGGACACCTAATGACGATATCTTATTCTAAAATCCTGTGAAATAGACATCCATGCACTTAAAATATAAGTAAGTACTTATATTTTTTTACCACAGTTTATAACCTAAACTAATTCAGTTTTTAGCTTTATAAAACGATAATCTTGATAACATTACACTTTGTAGAGGTGAATGGTATTCTCCTTAAACGACCCACCAACTTAAGACGCTTATATACTTATCTGAACAGACCATACCAGAACACCAGACGCCACAGGAAGGCACGGCAACAAAAATCATTGTTCTGAAAGCAGGTTAAAATTACCTCACACTTATTTTCTATCAGCCCATGGAAAACAATGATCTTTATAAATGTAATGAAGCAAACCAAGATCAAAATGCCAATGTCTCTACAGCACAATCTTCCCACGAGGACGATAGCAATTCAAAAGAAATTACCAACTACCTCCTGGACCAAAATGTTGAAAGCACCTCAAGTTTTGCCTTAACAACAGAAGAACATAGCTCAAAAAGCAAGGCATACGCTGAAACGCTACACGGCCATGTCCCTTTACTCATAATAAGTCGACCATCATCAACTGAACCAATAAACAGGCAGCCCCTATCAAATCAGAGCCAGAACCCAGAATCGTTGTTCATTCAAGCTTTAGCGAAGTTAAATGCGAGTTCGATTAATTTGGCTATGCTGAAGCAGCTACAGAAACAATACAGACAGCCTGCGGCACCGGAACTATCGACACCGAACTCCTTAACCAGCGCACCACCGTCTTATTCATTTGTTTTACGGCAGATGGCCGTGCGGCGAAGACCACGTCTCATGGGAACGTTTATACCATCTCCTTCTTTCGTACAACACACTCCACCACCTCACTACGCTTCTGCCTTTGACGTTTACGTCGACAATCCTTTACCGAGACAGCCAGTAAGAGTCGTAACTTTTGGCTTCACATCAATGCCAGCTGTTTGCCCAGAGTGTGGTTTTACAGGCATGACTAGAACAATCGGTAGAATAACTATCTGTACCCATTTGTGTGCCGTTGTTCTTTGTCTAATGTGCTGCTGGTTATGTGTGCCGTTACCTTATGTAACGAGGTCGTGTAAGGACGTTTATCATTATTGCAGGGGTTGCAGACATCTTTTAGGCATGTATAGTCCGACAAATCCGGAAAATCCTTACGCGTAAATGTATTTCATTCATGTTTTTTTCTAAAGTTTTATTTATGCATTTATTAAAATATTGTGTTTCTTTTACAAATTACGGAAGTTTTTTTTTTCTCATTTTTCCCTTAGTGGTCATTCACTTATAGCGACAGCTCCATTGCCGGCATCGGAAACGAAAATAAATCTTGTAAACAGGATTTAAAGTCTGTAATACAAATTCAATAACAGCAGCTCGACGGGGCGGGCATTTGTTTCGGCTTGGCATCCATCGGACGTAATCGGCGACGTCTACGTACAGAGAGGTTGGAAACCACCGCTTTCATTAATCTGAAGTACGTACGGAACCGTACGGCCCATAGATGGCGGTGCAGCTTTTGGGAACACAAATTTTTGTTAGAAACCGTTTTTATCTATTTTATTTATAGCTATATACTTATATTAATTAGGAAATAGCTCGCGTTTTCTAGGCCTATGAGCCACTATTGATTTCGGAATTTCGAAACCATTCATGAGAGAGCGCCTACCGCTCGTCTCGCGACTCATACAGTGCGACACAAAAATTTATAAATTAAAAATTGGCAACACTGTTATGCTGTATGGAAATTTGTCGGGCGCGGACGGGATTTTCGTTTTTTTTTTTATTTCTACATTTTTGTTCCAGGCTATGTAAGTACATACAATGTTATATGCGTTATATGGATATGATATGAATACAGTATGTTTCTACATTATGTACACTAATAGTTCAAGAGCTAGAGAGCCCTCGGATATAATGTGAAAGGGCCCTAAAGGCGGTAGTTGCGTGCGTAGCGTTATATAAAATTGAAATAAATTTATCTTGAACGCATCCAAACGGTGATCATTTGATGTTTCAGCGCCCTCTAGTGTGACAAGAAAACCAGGAAACTGCCTTCCGTCGTGAAGTTCCGTGTGAGTTGCGGAAAAATCCCTTTTTGGGCGTCCGACCACATGTGTGAAATATGAACAAAATATGGTTCTAAAGTGATTTTCTGCCCAGTAAAAGCGTGTAGCAAGTGGATTTTCTTGAATTACGTTCGGTGCTGTGTGCTAGAATCTCTCTGTGTACTAAAATCGCCGGTTCTCTAATCAGGAAGTGGATTTTTTGGATGTAAATACGGGCCAAGCACGGTCAGATCGGTGTGCTCCGAAAAAGTTTTCCTGCTCATTTCCACTGTGAATAACATTTCGTGGTTTGCATCACTTACGCCAAAGTGAAGTCTAGCGTACGTTTCGTCAAAGGTTCAAAGGTTGGACAGCGTCGGGAAAGTTCGATAGATTTGTGGGTTAGGACGGCGCCATGCCGTCGTGTTGAGCGGCATGGAGGCGCGCTCGTGATCGTCGTGTGCGCGCCCCGGCTTACATAACGAGGGCTGCGGCGCGGCGGCGGCATGGCCGCGCGCGTCTCCGCGGAGGGCGCGGGCCCTTCGTACGCGTCGGTGTTGAACTTTAAGGGTAGTGAGAACAAGGAGAACATTGAGAATATGGAGGCGGCGCCCGTGGCCATCGAGCTGGTGGAGGTGCCGCCGCGTCAGGATGATGAGGAGGAGGAGGGCTTCGTGCCTGTCATAGCGCACCGAGCCAGGACGGGGAAGACCCGCAGGGAGCGGGAGCGCAGACCACCACCCAAGCCGCACAAGTCACAACCTGCTGCTTCAGAGACTTCGTCTACCTCTGATCAAGCACAGGCTTCTGGCGAGGACCAGCCCAAGAAGTTTGTGGAGGCGCCAATACCCAAGGTCAATCCATGGCGGGTGAGTGTTCTTTCTTTTGACTGCGAGATCAAACAATGCAATATTTTATGCATAAATGCAGTGCAGTAATTATATTTACTAATTGCTGAAATGTTATGACATTATAAATACTTGCAAAATTATAAACAAACATTAGGCAACAATTTACAATATCATTCAATCTCAATATAGGTAGGTGGTAAATAAAATAATGCATGATTGTTTAAATTGTATGCAAATACCTGCTAGTGATCAGGAGCTGGTGAGACTTTATAATAAATATGAACCTTATAATTTAAATATTTACAATTAGACACTTTTAGTAAAATAATTGAAAAATTCACCATGGCAGCTAGTTACTTATCAATTCACAGTATAAAACAAAGTAGCTTCCCGCTTCTGTCCCTAAGAATGCTTATATCTTTAAAACTATGCAACAGATTATGATGCATCATTTTATTAAAGATAGAGGGATTCAAGAGGATGATTAATATGTATTTTTCATGCTTAACATAATAATGGGTAAGGAGGTACAAAGTTTGCTTGGTCGACTAGTAAATAAATTTACTATTAGCAATCTATAAGGTAAATTGTATGTCGAATTGCCTTCTTTAATATTATTATTACAAAGCGAGACGGTTCACTGATTCACAATTACTATGAAAATAAGGGTTGTATGGTGTATGTAGCTTGTTGTCGGATTAAGATCAACCATCCTAGATTAAAACAATATTGTATGTTGTATTTTAAGTGCTGATTTGGTTGTTAACTATTTGTATTCCAAAATAAATAAATAAAATAAAATAAAGATCCTCTGTGAAACAATCTTATGACATCCATCATGCCATGGCACAGTTGGCATTGTTTTTGAAGCCAGAAATCTGGGTTTGAATCCCTAAAGGTAAGACTGAGATTATTGTACAACATTTGTTCCAAAACCACACGTTTTGTTAGCGGGCTTTAAACATAAAACAATAGACTTTTAATAACCATACAACTTTGCCTTACTTTATGCCCACCTTTTCAGCCTAATTTGTGAACTTGACATTGGCAAAATACTCCACTGAAGTGGAGTCAAGTCCATTCAATTAAAATAATAATATCCTACACTCAGTTATGCTTAGTTTGGGGCCTGTGTATGATATATTTATATTGATTTGGTAGCTGAATTTCATTCAAGAGACACAAATTGGAGGAGCACATATCTGCTTGAATTGCAGAACACTCTAAGGGTGCCTTTCCACCAGAGATGTGCTACGCTGCGTTTAGGCTTTTAGCGATAAGGCCGCCCATTGCATGCAAATTCAGTTTGTTTGTACCCTGAATTTATTAATGTACTTTTGTATTGTAAGCAATAAAGTGTTTTCTATTCTATTCTACGTTGCTATGGATGCGTCTGATATCCATCCACCAATCATAATAATTACACATCACACTCAGAGCCCCTAACTAGAAAGAACCTGTATCTAGGGTGCCCGAAACACACACAGAGACGAACATCACACCCAGACCGGAAACAAACATCGATATTCATCATATCAATATTCGCCCCGCCCGGGAATCGAACCCGGGTGCACACGCTTACTCAGTCCACATCACTGCCAACTGAGCCACCGAGCAGTCAATTTGACAATTATCGTGGCTATTTTGCGTGAAAGGAGGTAGTGCTACTCTAACCACCCCAGCTCCTCCACGAAGCTCAGGCAGTGCTCTCACGTTGCCTACTGCCTCGCGTACGGTGCTTGGGAACCCTAGGTACTTATGTCTGTATACTGGGTGTTTCTGACAAGGCGGTAATAAATCAAAGGAGGGATTCTGCTCACCATACCGAACAACTTTCCCAAAGCAACATGGGTCGAAATCTCAAAACAAAAATCAGTGGGAGTTCGAGCCCGTTGAAAGAGTTGGAACCTCAGCCCCCTTAGGGCTCCAACAGACGACGCCGCCACCGCGCCGCAGCTGCACCGCAACACTGTTCACACACGCCGCCGCCGCACCGATGACGCCGCGCTGCCGTCACGTGCGATGTTCAGAACTAGCAATGCATTAGTACCTAGCTGACACGGCGAACTTCGTTACGCCATAGAATATAAGATACTACAAAAGACTTGGCTCTGTAGACTATGTTCTTTTGACTGCCCAGATTGGGCAAATTAAAAATAAGAAAAAACAACAACAAACCACCAACTGTCAAAATATGTAAACAACGGAAAAAATATTGCACCTTGGGTTATATTATTTGAGTTTAGGTAAGGATCCCTAATTATTTTGAAAATTGAATATAGCCTATGTCACTCGGGGATAGTGTAGCTTCCTACCAGTGAAAGAATTTTTCAAATCGGTTCAGTATTTACGGAGCCTATTCGTTACAAACAAATCTTTCCTCTTTATAATATTGGTATAGACCATTGTTTCCCAATTAGTGGTACGCGAGATTGCATCAGGGGGTACGCGAGATTGCATCAAGGAGTACACGCAGCAATCTAATGCAATAACAATTGCCAAAAAAATATTCAATTTAATTAAACGATCAGTGTCAGAAGTCAACCGTATGCATCAAGCGCTTTCTCCCGCAAGCGCTAGACCATGTTCAAAATGCATCCACACACGGCATCGTCATCGTGTCAACGCCCTAACCCAAGGGGTAAGCGAGTTTGAGGTCTTCTTTGAAGTGGTACGTAGAAAAAACTAATTGGGAACCACTGGTATAGACAATAGTACAGTGGAACGATAAAATTTGCATTGATTGCGCTGCGGCTGCGGTGCGTCGGCGGTGTGGCGGCTGCGCGGTGGCGGCGCGGTAGCCGTCGTCTGTTTGAGCGCTTAGACAAATCTTACACTGTTTCTACTAGGTATTAGAATAGAAAACATTTTATTTATTCTGTTGGAATCACAAAGTCACGTGACCGTTGCGTCTTAAAAATTGTCATCTCCATACATTTTTTTTTCTATTCCAACTAGAAGACAGGAAAGATACGAAAATTTTGTCTAGGCAGGCTAATATAGGTAATAACCTTGGGTGACGCAATGCATAGAAATGTGTGCCGTTGACACGAACAAACTAACGTAACAGTTTCAATGCTTTTTGGTATATTTTCAAGAGAATTATATATTTTTATCAAATTGGCCCCGTTCCAAAGATAATAAATCTATCAGTTTATTTCATATAATAAGACTTTTCAACAATATGTTTATATAATGTTTTGTTTAATTTAATCGCCCCACCTCCGTGGCTCAGTTGGCAGTGACGCTGGCTGTGGATTTGGAGATCCGGGTTCGGTTCGGGTCCCGATGTACATCGATGTTTGTACATCGGGCTTTTGTGTGTTTTTCGGGGGCCCTAAAATGTTCTACATAGTTAAGAGGCTCTTGAGTGTGTGATGCTTTATTGGATGAATGAAAAGTCCTGACACGGTCGACCGATTCTTTCCCAAAAATCACCCAGACGTCCACCGCGGGGTTGCAAGGTCCGAGCCCCACAATATACCCCCTTTACTTCTCCGAGTGACGGGAAATTCTTTAGGCTTTTGCCCCCTTCCTCAAAAATATAAAACAAAAAATAATCCTTAATGCACATCGAATACAGTTTTACAACATAAATTTTGCGAATTTCCTAATTAGATAACGCGGTATCTCAGGGTCAGTGGCGTTATTATCAATATATCATACCTATAAATCACAATTTTATCGTCTAAATCCTAAAAATTCCGAAAGCTGTTTTATCGTTTATTTTTCAGGTTACAGTCGTATTTTAGGTTTAGTTAGTAAGTCTAGCCACAAGCTGCGGGAGTCTCAGCTCTACCACTATGCCACTAGCAGCTGATTGGTGGCCGCGTCTAGTGACTGGACTGAGCCACTAGTGGCCGCGCTCTAGCCACAAGCTGCGGGAGTCTCAGCTCTACCAATTTGCCACTAGCGGCTGATTGGTGGCCGCGTCTAGTGGCTTGACTGAGCCACTAGTGGCCGCGCTCTAGCCACAAGCTGCGGGAGTCTCAGCTCTACCACTATGCCACTAGCGGCTGATTGGTGGCCGCGTCTGGTGGCTTGACGGAGCCACTAGTGGCCGCGCTCTAGCCACAAGCTGCGGGAGTCTCAGCTCTACCACTATGCCACTAGCGGCTGATTGGTGGCCGCGTCTGGTGGCTTGACGGAGCCACTAGTGGCCGCGCTCTAGCCACAAGCTGCGGGAGTCTCAGCTCTACCACTATGCCACTAGCGGCTGATTGGTGGCCGCGTCTAGTGGCTTGACTGAGCCACTAGTGGCCGCGCTCTAGCCACAAGCTGCGGGAGTCTCAGCTCTACCACTACGCCACTAGCGGCTGATTGGTGGCCGCGTCTAGTGGCTTGACTGAGCCACTAGTGGCCGCGCTCTAGCCACAAGCTGCGAGTCCCCGAGCTCTACCACTATGCCACTAGCGGCTGATTGGTGGCCGCGTCTAGTGGCTTGACTGAGCCACTAGTGGCCGCGCTCTAGCCACAAGCTGCGGGAGTCTCAGCTCTACCACTACGCCACTAGCGGCTGATTGGTGGCCGCGTCTAGTGGCTTGACTGAGCCACTAGTGGCCGCGCTCTAGCCACAAGCTGCGGGAGTCTCAGCTCTACCACTGTGTCACTAGCGGCTGATTGGTGGCCGCGTCTAGTGACTGGACTGAGCCACTAGTGGCCGCGCTCTAGCCACAAGCTGCGGGAGTCTCAGCTCTACCAATTTGCCACTAGCGGCTGATTGGTGGCCGCGTCTAGTGGCTTGACTGAGCCACTAGTGGCCGCGCTCTAGCCACAAGCTGCGGGAGTCTCAGCTCTACCACTATGCCACTAGCGGCTGATTGGTGGCCGCGTCTGGTGGCTTGACGGAGCCACTAGTGGCCGCGCTCTAGCCACAAGCTGTGGGAGTCTCAGCTCTACCACTATGCCACTAGCGGCTGATTGGTGGCCGCGTCTGGTGGCTTGACGGAGCCACTAGTGGCCGCGCTCTAGCCACAAGCTGCGGGAGTCTCAGCTCTACCACTATGCCACTAGCGGCTGATTGGTGGCCGCGTCTAGTGGCTTGACTGAGCCACTAGTGGCCGCGCTCTAGCCACAAGCTGCGGGAGTCTCAGCTCTACCACTACGCCACTAGCGGCTGATTGGTGGCCGCGTCTAGTGGCTTGACTGAGCCACTAGTGGCCGCGCTCTAGCCACAAGCTGGGAGTCCCCGACCTCTACCACTATGCCACTAGCGGCTGATTGGTGGCCGCGTCTAGTGGCTTGACTGAGCCACTAGTGGCCGCGCTCTAGCCACAAGCTGCGGGAGTCTCAGCTCTACCACTACGCCACTAGCGGCTGATTGGTGGCCGCGTCTAGTGGCTTGACTGAGCCACTAGTGGCCGCGCTCTAGCCACAAGCTGCGGGAGTCTCAGCTCTACCACTATGCCACTAGCGGCTGATTGGTGGCCGCGTCTAGTGGCTTGACTGAGCCACTAGTGGCCGCGCTCTAGCCACAAGCTGGCGGTAGTGCCCGAACTGTACCACTATGCCACTAGCGACTGATTGGTGGCCGCGTCTAGTGGCTTGACGGAGCCACTAATGGCCGCAACTAGTAGCTTACAGTGCACCCTCCTTAATTTCGCTGTCGTTTCATTAAACGATCCAAATTAGAAGAACAAATCGGTAAAGTTATTTTCAGCTGGCATAATATAACGCGTCACTGGCCCAAATCTTATTGGCATAATACCATGGATCATGGTGCGCGGTGTGGAGAGGTCAGTGTTACTATTTACAAATGGATTGAATGGTGGTAGTATGTGTACTTAGTGGGGTGAATTAAACAACTTGATAATTTCTTTTTTTGGGACTCTAGCTTAGATAAAAAAAAATACAAAAAAGGAACCCGCCTTCAATAAACTGACACATACATCGACTGATCACTTCCTCTTTTTCTTCGAAGTCGGTTAAAATAGGTACTAAAACCTTCTCCTGAATGTAACAAATCATCATCATCATCATTTCAGCCGTAGGACGTCCACTGCTGGACATAGGCCTCCCTCAAGGCTCTCCATCTGTACCGATCGCAGGTGGCCTGCATCCAGCGTGGACCCGCAGCCTTGCGCAGATCATCCGTCCATCTGGTCGGTGGACGTCCTACGCTGCGCTTGCCGATCCGTGGTCTCCACTCGAGAACTTTTCGGCCCCAGCGGCCATCTGTTCTGCGGGCTATATGACCTGCCCATTGCCACTTCAACGAGCTTATCCGCTTGGCTATGTCGGTGACCCTGGTTTCTCTGCGTATGTCCTCCTGCGTATGCGTATGTAACAAATACTACTGTGAAAACCGTATGTTTGTCCGCAATTATCACGTGGCTGAGCGAATTTTGATGCGGTTTTCAGATACATATTTGTTTCATTCAGGAGAAGGTTTTAGTGCCTATTTTTAATACTTTCATTGTTTTATTTATTTTATTTTTAATTTTTCTTATTTTATTTTATTGATATAATGTTGTACATATTATTTTGTGATCATTATCTCATAATGTAAGGAATGAGCCTTTGTAGCTTGAATAAAAAACTTTTATTATTAATATTATTATTATTTTACATGACATGTAAAATAATAATAATGTGTGAATGACATGAAAAAGAGGAAGTGCTCAGTTGATGTATATATATATCAGTTTATTGAAGGTGGGTTCCTTTTTTGCAAAAAATTAATAATTCTCTTCAGACTTCACGTGGCCAATAAAGTTATTCTGTGCCTTCACTATAATTTCTGTTACTAATTAGTCCTAGTCAAATAATTCAGAAGCTGCTTCTAAAAGACGATACGTCAGCCATTGATGTATAATGGGCTTGTGGCCAAAACGGCAATCTCATTGCGTCTCGCTTTCGCACACCTGGGCTCGAATTCTGTTGCTGTCAAAAGCACAAAAACTCATGAAAATTTTATGACAATTTCCAAACGTTTGGTGTCGCATTTTCCTACCTGTCCATTTGCATTCAGTCATTAACTAAATAATTTATTTTTTAACCGACTTCAAAATAGGAGGTTATCAGTTTGACCTGTATGTATGTATGTTTGTCCGCGATTATCTCGGGCTTGGCTAAACCAATTTCGATGCGGTTTTCACAAAAGTATTAGTTACATTCAGGAGAAGGTTTTAGTACCTATTTTAACCGACTTTAGAAAAGAGGGAGTTCTCAGTTTTATGTATTGTGTCAATTTTGAAGGCGGGTCTCTTTTTAAAAAAAAGAAATTATTTACAAAAAAGGAACCTGCCTTTAATAAACTGAGCACTTCCTCTTTTTCGAAGTGGGTTTAAATAGGTACTAAAACCTTCTCCTGAATGGAACAAATACTTATCTGAAAACCGCATCGAAATCGGTTCAGCCAAACGCGAGATAATCGCGGACAAACATACATACATACAGATCAAACTGATACGCTCCTTTTTTGAAGTCGGTTAAAAAGGGACCTGCCCTCAATAAACTGACACATACACATAAACTTAGAACTTCCTCAAAGTCGGTTAAAATAGGTACCAAAACCTCCTGAATGTAATGTAACAAATTACTTTGAAAAATAATTTGAACCAAACTCGAGATAAGCGTGGACAAACATACTATCATACAGAGCAAACTGAGACCCGCCTTTTTTGAAGCCGGTTAAAAATAAGAGAATTGAAGCCCTGTTCAGTAAGTAAACATTGTTGGCTCTATATCTGATCAAAGATTCACAGCTCTAGCTAAACTGGTCGGTCGATAGCCTTCGTAACGACTTCCGGGTTTACCTGTCGTTTTGTTGAGACTCTGCGGCGGTAGCATGAAGGACAATTTGACGAATTTGTCGTATCTATCTGTCACTTTTGTCGATCATCATGGCAACATGACGAAAATTTGTCTACGTTGTGGTATCCATCTGTCACTTTTGTCGATCGTCTCCATACATTTTCCTGCATGTAAATGTCAAAAGCGATCAAAAGTGACAGAAATATTCGACAAATGGTCCGTCATGCTACGGGGGTTAATTGTTGACCAGCGTATCTAGCACAACGTGTGAAGGAACAGGGCACTTTTGGCGAGAGATACGACTTCATTTATAGCGAAAAATCTATACAAAATTCAATCAAGATTAACGGAATTATTTGAAGTCTTGTCTCTAAATTAGCGATCGGCGTCCACTGCTGGCTGGACAGACATGGTAATCCCCCACAGATTGTCACAAGGACAAACAGTGTTGCGGGACAGTGTGCCAAAATATTATTGATGGAATCATCTGACATAAAAACGTCCACTGCTGGACATAGGCCTCCCTCACAGAACGCCACAGTGACCGGTCTTGAGCGAGCGTCATCCAGTGTATTCCCGCAGCTTTCACCAGGTTCTCTGACCACCTTATGGGGAGTCTGCCTACTCTGCGTCCTTCGGTTCGTGGTCGAGAACTTTTCGGCCCCAGCGACCATTTGTTCTTCGAGCTATGTGCCTTTTTTTTTTAAGGCGGGGATACTTCTGACGAGTACCCTGCAGCCCCGGGGTGGAGCCGCAGGGTTATAATAATAATAATAATATATTTATTCTGTCTGAGTCATCTGACAGCTGACTATTTATTTGGTGACCGAGATATTTAACTTCTTTAACCTGCCGCAAGACGCTTCTATTTAGGTACAGAGGCAGGATTGTTGAGGGCGTACTCGAAGAATTAAATATAATATACTCAGATTTTTCTGTGTTGTAAGCCATGTTGTGTGTAACAGCGTACTTTTCACAAACCTCAAGTAGTCGTCTCATTGCCGCTACAGAGGGCGCTAGAAGGACCTTATCTATGTGGTGGTGGTGGTGGTTATGTGGGGTTCGCACCCACTAAAACCTCGCCGGTGTCCTTCTCGGCTGTTAGCAGGAGAGTCTTGGGCAGTGATAATTCTCCGCAACCCCCCTCCCGAAACGGGACACCCGCGCTCCGCCGTCCTTCTCGGGGCCGTTGAATGAATGAATGGCCCCCACCTCGTACACCCACGAACCCGGGTCCCCTCTTAGTCGCCTTTTACGACAGGCAGGGGATACCTCAGTCCTATTCTTCGGCCCGGTTATAGAAAATAGAAAATGTTTGACACGGTTTTGCAGGGCGTGAGCTATGTGCCCTGCCCAATGCCACTTTAGTGATTGAATTCTTTTTTTTAATCAGTATTAATGTACTAACAATAGTTTTCAGAAGTTTCAATAAATCGAACCCCCATATCTTTATCGGCACAGTCGACCTAACTGCCCACTGTGCCACAATGGAAGTCTTAGTACCTACATTAGTCAATCCGTCAGTGCTGCTGTCACGGCCAACTATATCTGTACAAAAAATATTATATTTATAGAGCAGAGTTATTTTCACGTGGCGCGATCTGCGTACACGACGGGCTCTGTCAAGGCTCTTTAACAGTTAAACATAATATCACGCCTTTTATTCCCCGAAGGGTTAGGCAGAGGTACCAGCTCAAGAGCTGACCCACGTTTAGCCGATTTTATGCTTTATTACCAACTTGAGGCGGCCAGCTTGTCGCCGCGGCTACAGCGACCACTACTGCGGCCGGGGCCAACGGCTTAACGTGCCTTCCGAAGCACGGAATCATCTTACTTTTCGGACAATCAGGTGATTCAAGCCTGCAATGCTCTTTAACAGTTTTGTAATACTAAATGATACTGTTAGGTATAGTATTAACCGACTTCAAAAAAGGAGGTTATCAGTTTGACCTGTATGTACAGTGGCGGACACGGTCGGCGTAACACTTCCGGTTTTTCTGTATTGCAAAATAGCTTTTGTTCTTTGGTAATACAGTCTAGGGCTGACGAAACCATAGACAAATCTGTTACGGCCTCCTAGTCAGCCCCTGTATGTATGTATGTTTGTTTGTCCGCTATTATATCGCGTTTGGTTAAACGAATTTTCATGAGGTTTTAGATAAGTATTTGTGACATTCAGGAGTAGGTTTTAGTGCCTATTTTAACCGACTTGAGAAAAGAGGAAGGCGGGTCTCTTTTTGTAAAAAAGAAATTATTAGGTAATCAATATATATAAAACTCTTCCGTTACTGACTGACTGACTGACAGACAACGCAGAGCCAAAAATACAGGGCGTACAAAGCTGAAATTTGTCATGTAGGTTCCTTAGGGAGTGAAAGTGAGCACTAAGAAAAGATTTTCCGAAATTCCCACGGGAACGGGAAAAAACGGGATTTTTGTGTTTATGAGAAATCTGCGCGGGAAATACCGCGGGGCAGCCTCTAGTACTAAATGATACTGTTTTTAGGTATTAACCGACTTCAAAAAAGGAGGTTATCAGTTTGACCTGTATGTACGTGCGGATACGAACGGCGTAACACTTCCGGTTTTTCTGTATTGCAAAATAGCCCTTGTTCTTTGGTAATACAGTCTAGGGCTGACGAAACCATAGACAAATCTGTTACGGCCTCCTAGTCCGCCCTGTACCTGTATGTATGTATGTTTGTCCGCGATTATATCGATTTTAACGAATTTTGATGCAGTTTTCAGTTAAGTATTTGTGACATTCAGGAGAAGGTTTTAGTGCCTATTTTAACCGACTTGAGAAATTCAAATTCAAATCATTTATTGCTTTCATGTGTATACAGGTGTTCTTAAAAAATATTAGTCTCAACATGAAACCCTGTAAGGGCACTGCAAAAAATCAAATTCGAAAGAAGAAGGCGGGTCTCTTTTTGTAAAAAAGAAATTATTAGGTAATAGCAGGATAATTTGTCTTGGCGGGGCGAACATTGCTATGATGAATATCGATGTTTTGTTTTCCGGTCTGGTCTGGGTGTAATGTTCGTCTCTGTATTTGTTTCGGGCACCCTAGATACAGGTTCTTCCTTGTTAGGGGCTCTGAGTGTGATGCGTTGTTATTTGTCTCATTCATTCGTCCAAACCACCCCCTGCCGGACGGTATGGCAATATGTGGGGGAGGCCTATGTCTAGTCTCCCCCATAGTTTGTCATACAGACCGAATTTGTGAAAACCTCTTCCAGTGTATTCCTGCAACCAGGTCGTCTGACCACCTTGTGTGCGGTCTGCGTACTCTGAATCAGCCGGTGCGCGGTCGCATCTTGGAAACTTGTATAATATAGAATTTTTCAGTTTAACTTTTCAAGGTTAAGTTGTTTGGCGTTGCAGATGTCACGATTGACAAATATTACAGTGTTAGGTGTTAATTTGAACAACTGTTTAAATTTTTAAGATTATTGTTTAATTTTTCGTGCCGGTATAATATACCACTTGTAAAATAAACTTTCAAACAACGTTGCTTGAGTTAGGTTGAGGAAAATAATAAGAAAAACAACCTGAAGACTTTGCTGTATTGACTATGTTCCTTTGCCTTCCCTGAATGGGACCTTGTTCCTTTGCCTTCCCTGAATGGGACCTTTAGGAATTTGAATATTCTGAAAACTGTGTCTGAAAATTGCGTAAAACGAAATTGCATAGTTTGAATCAGCCTTTATGCTATTATCAATCTTATCATATGAAGGCCACTTTAATCAGGTAAATGTGCTATTGCATAAAGATTTTTGGTAAATTTTACTTTTTATATTTTATTTTTTTATGTTAAAACTAGTCGACCCGGCGAACTTCGTACTGCCTAACCTATTACTATGTTGTGCATGTATTTTACATATAAACCTTCGTCTTGAATCTTTCTATTAAAAACGCATTAAAATCAGTTGCATCAGTTTCTAAGATAGGCATTTTTGATTTTTCAGAGTTCTTGGTAGGTAGGTTAGGTAATTAGCTTAGAACCTCGAGACGGACATACACCTATAGAATCCTTTTAGATCCGGAAATCCTACGGAAACTGTACAAATGGTTTTTGAAGGGTTTTGTTAAGGATACAATCAATATATATAAAACTCTTCCGTTACTGACTGACTGATTGACAGACAACGCAGAGCCGAAACTACTGGGCGTACAAAGCTGAAATTTGGCATGTAGGTTCCTTAAGGAGTGTAGGTGAGCACTAAGAAAGGATTTCCCGAAATTTCCACGGGAACGGGAAAAAACGGGAGTTTTGTGTTTATGAGAAATCTGCGCGGGAAATACCGCGGGGCAGCCTTTAGTAATCAATATATATAAAACTCTTCCGTTACTGACTGACTGACTGACAGACAACGCAGAGCCGAAACTACTGGGCGTAGCGGGCTGAAATTTTGCATGTAGGTTTCTTAGGGAGTGTATGTGAGCACTAAGAAAGGATTTCCCGAAATTCCCATGGGAACAGGATAAAAACTGGATTTTTGTGTTTATGAGAAATCTGCGCGAGTGAAACCGCGGGGCAGCCTCTAGTCAATATATATAAAACTTTTCCGTTACTGACTGACTGACTGACAGACAACGCAGAGCCTAAACTACTGGGCGTAGAAAGCTGAAAATTGGCACGCGGTTCATTGGGGAGTGTAGGTGAGCACTAAGAAGGGATTTCCCGAAATTCCCACAGGAACGGTAAAAAACGGGATTTTTGTGTTTATGAGAAATCTGCGCGGGAAAAACCGCGGGGCAGCCTCTAGTAGTAGAATATGTCACTTTATTAATACTTAAATAAAGTGGTAAACTTAACCAGTAGGTCCTTACCTAAATCCTTAACTCTAACTCTGTCTACGGTATCTCAAATAATACCCTGGGGGGCAAGTCTCGTAACTAAATTCGATCGACACGAAATTGAATTGCTACTATTTCTAAAGATTTTTAGCCATTAGAATAGAATAGAAAACACTTTATTGCATACAATGTAAGATACAAAAGTACATTAATAAATTCAGGGTACAAACAAATTGAATTTGCATGCGATGGGCGGCCTTATCGCTGAAAGCGATTTCTTTCAGGCAATCCACACAGAGTTAGCCGCGGAGCACACGATGTTATTCAATAAATCCTTTTTGAATTATTTTTTAAAAGCGCATCGCAAATAATAACTAAGTTAAGAGCCAGTTTACAGCGATGCTAGCGCCATTCACGAAAAAAAAAAACATCTTCTAAACTAAGGCAAATATCAAAAATGTGGCACTGTATGACACTAGATAATCTTGATTAGTATTTTTTGAGCACAGTAAAGTAGTCATAACTTAAAAGAACAAAATTAGAAACAGATTGTTGCTAAAAGTGGCCACTTTCAGTAACACTTTGTAGCTTTCTTTGGTCTTTAACTTAAAAGCTATACAACAGTGCCCTAAAAATACTAGGCTTTATTATCAAAAATGTGGCACTGTATGACACTAGATCTAGTGTCATACTGTGCCACATTTTTGATATTTGCCTTAGATTAGAAGATATTAATTTTTTTCGAGAATGGCGCTAGCATCGCGGTAAACTGGCTCTTGAGCAATATCAAGCAAGAGACTTTGCCAAGTCAGTTGCCAAAAGAAGATTTATACCAAAACTGGTTTCACTCTCGTAATGAGGAGTGGAGTGGTACAGGATCGAGTTTTGGTAAAATTGTGCGCGGGGCAGTGGCGGAGCTAAAGAATTTGGCGTTCAGTGCACGCACAGATCGCTTCTTTTTGTGTTTTCAGGGTTCTTTTGCAATTTCGAGTGTCGGAGACCATTTGAAAAAAAAAAAATAGCCACACACAGAACTTACCTCGGCAACAGATTGAGTTATCATTATAGCCATTCCATTTATTATATGAATAGAATAGAATACATATATACATTACATTTAGTATTCTATTCTATTCAGGCGAAACACGTCAACTTCTGGACATAGGCCTCCCCCATAAATCCCGCAGCTTTCACCAGGTCCGCACGTAGCTCCTTCCATGAATGTTGCAAAAGGCGACTAAGGGAACAAGTAACAACCCTAAGGACGCGTAGCAGCCATCTTTTTTAAAATACTTGGAAAGCAAAAGTCAAAAAAAGACAAAAATGATTTATTTAATAAAGGATACAAGATATCACTTATTGAAAGTCAATTAGACTAATCTAATTGCTATTGATACCTTATTTGGTAAAGTATCCTATACTTACTGCAAGAGGCGAGGTAGTTCAGGGTGCCCACCAATTGGCTCAGGAACAAATGTTTGCCTTGCCCTACGACAATGGTCGCCTGGAGACGCCCCCAAACGAGCCCTCCTCTGTCAAATGATTCTGCTCCCTTTCGCAACGATTTTACACAAACCTTTAACTGAGATCGCCAACCCGCCTGCCAAGCGTGGCGATAATGGCAACCCCACCTCTAAACGTTGGTCCTCGTGGCGATTCGTGGGGGAGGCCTTTGTCCAAACAGTCGACGAATCTCAGCTGAGATCGAGGTAAACTAAGGCAAATATCAAAAATGTGGAACAGTATTCGACTTGATAATGTAGCCTAGTATTTTTAGGGCAACGTTGTATAGCTTTTAATTATTTTCCCTTAAATTTTTTTTTTTTTCGTAGTGAACCCGAACAATGCCCGTAATAATCGCGCTTGACCGCTCCAGTTTTTTTTTTTTCGGTAATACCTCGGAAGGCGGAGAATACACTCCTGACGTTTTAACTGGCTGTTAATTTTATGAACCTTCGTTTTCAGTCGATCGAAAATGTTTTTAGGTTATATTTTTTAACATTTAAATTGATATAAACTAGATAGTTTCGGCGAACTTCGTAATTAAAATTGAAGTTTACTTACACAATATTATTAATTACTAGATTAAAATAAATAAGTAAAAATAAAAACCTAGCCTATGTACCTGTTCTTATGTTTAAGCATTATTACTCAAAAGTTTCATTAAAATTAACTCCATTTAAATAAACCCAATACTGCGCTCAAAAACAGGAGTCAGCGATGTTGGTGCAGTAATTGCCAAGTTTAAATGGAACTGGGCCGGCCACGTTTGCCGAATGGACCCGTACCGGTGGGCCAAAATCGTTACCGAGTGGGTTCCGAATGATGGACGGCGAAAGCGTGGTCGACCCAGGCGGAGATGGCGGGACGACCTCGACAAGTTTCAGGGGGATTGGTTGGGTGGATAGAGTGGAATGGAGGAAAAGGGGGGAGGCCTTTGCCCAGCAGTGGGACACAATAAAGGCTACATAAAAAAAAAAAAAAAATTACGTGAAATAGTAACAAACAAAACGTACTTACAATTACAAACATTGACGTTTATAATATTAACTAGTCGACCCGGCGAACTTCGTACCGCCTAAACTTTTAACATTTTGTGCATGTATAATAATATTAGAGATTTTGATCCTGAATGATAATGAGTTTAAAACTCGTATCAAAAAAGGTTTGATTAAGAAAGCTTATTACAATGTTGATGATTATGAAAACGACAAAGACGCATGGAAGTAGTCTAGCTCTGCACGATATTTTCATTATTTCATGTATGTACTTTAAATCTTATTAATTTATGTTCTTTGTATTGTAAATTGAATTGTAATGTCACATATATAAGAACAAAAAAAAAAAAAAAAAAAAGAGAGAAATTGTAAAGTAGAGTTTGTTACCCCTTTCTTCTCTACGCTGTAAAATCATTGCGAAAGGGAGTAGAATCATTTGACAGAGGAGGGCTCGTTTGGGGGCGTCTCAAGGCGACCATTGTCGTAAGGCAAGGCAAACATTGTTTGCCTGAGCCAATTAGTGGGCACCCTGAACTACCTCGCCTCTATCAGTATAGGATACTTTACGAAATAAGGTATCAATATTAATTAGATTAGTCTAATTGACTTTCAATAAGCGATATCTTGTATCCTGTATTGAATAAATCATTTTTTACTTTTTTTACTTTACTTTATAAACCTTCCTTTTGAATCACTCTATCTATTAAAAAAAAACCGCATCAAAATTGGTTGCGTAGTTTTAAAGATTTAAGCATACATAGGGACAGACGCGGAAAGCGACTTCATTTTATACTATGTATTGATCAATAGGATAGATTATCTCTCTCTATCTCTTATCTCTACGTGTATTATATTCTATTCTATCATTTGTAAACAGGTGCGCGGCAGCAGCGCGGGCGCTCCGACGCAGCCCCCGCCGCCGCCAGCGGAGCCCGAGCGGAGGGCGCCGCTGCAGCCTCAGCAGCAGGGCAGGGCTCCGCCGGCGCCGCAGCCGCAGCCTCAGCCGCCGCAGGCGCCGGTGCCCGCTCCAGCACCCGTCGTGATGCCAGGTGAGGATTTTCGTGTGTTGACTATCTTTATTTAACCTGTCGCACGTTTACCTACCCCCATTGCAATCAATGTAGTAATTTAAGAAAATTGTAACCGTCTTATTTATAAAGATACAGTACATTTTAAGTAGCGTTACTGGAGGTCTACTTCTCTGGTTTGTTGTATGGTAAATACGTGACATCCAGTCTAAATTGACATATGTCAAATAACTAAAATGCTCTTTAACTTTTTATGAATAACAGGGTAATTCTTTAAATTCTATGATTGCAATAAAGAGTATTTCTATTCTATTCTATTCTTATAGAATTCTATGGAAAAATGTCCTAAAATTGGTGATGTAGTGGAAAGACTTTAGTCTTAAAATTTTACGGATGAAGACGCTATATGAGTTTTGAAGGTTTTTTAAATCAAGTAATTCTCTGAATCTATAGGAGGTAAAGATCTGGAATTTTAATATAACCTTTTTGAGGATATAACAAAGTTTTTTATAATTGAGAAACACTAGTGGAATCTAAAAACCTCGATACATTATTTCGTCAAAGATAACCTTTCCAAAAAACGGGAATAGCTAGTTCTTCGAAATGACTTACTAGTTTTTGTTAAAATTACCTAGGAATAACGATAATAAACAAAATTAAATTCTGGTAATTCAGATTTGATTTATTTATTTATTAGGTATTTAAAAGTAATAATTAAAAAGATATTCAATATTTACTACTTTTTCCAATGAAATGTAGTAACCGATGTGGGCGACTGACATGTGACTGTCCCTTTCCCTCAGTATGCTATATCAAAGAGATAGACTCTGTTCATTCGGTCGTTTGATTTATTTGTCGTATATCGTCTTTGGCTGGTAGGTCTTCTAACAATGTATATTTTGTCCTTACAGAGCCAGTGGTCGCGCCGCCGCCGCCGCCTCCGAAGCCGATAATAGTGAAGGCGCCAAAAAATGTCAAAATCAATCAAAAGGTTAGTTTTATTAATGTATAGACTTTTAAGAGCCAGTTTATAGCGAATTCTAAAATATGGCTAATATCAAAAATGTGGCACAGTATTACACGATCTTGCTTAGTATTTTTTGAGCACAGTAAAGTAGTCCTAACTGAAAAGAACAAAATTATACACAGATTGTTAAAAACGGCCACTTTTGGCAACAATCTGTAGCTTTCTTTGGTCTTTATCCTATAATATAAGCTATACAACAGTGCCCTAAAACTACTAGGCTACATTATCTAGTGTCATATTTTGCCACATTTTTGATATTTGCCTTAGTTTAGAAGATATTAATTTTTTTCGTTGGCGGCGCTACTTTAGCTGTGCTATACCTCTTAATGTTTAGACTTTTAAGAGTTTTTCCAACAAGACGTCGCGTCGCTAGAGAGCTAGCCTGACGCGACGCTAGAGCGTCGACTTGTAATGTACAGTGGCGGACAAGGTCGGCGTAACACTTCCGGTTTTTCTGTATTGCAAAATAGCTCTTGTTCTTTGGTTATACAGTCTACGGCTGACGAAACCATAGACAAATCTGTTACGGCCTCCTAGTCCGACACTGTACTATGACAGTATTACCCTGTCACACAGAGCGCCTAGCGTCAAGAGCTTTCTTAGCGTTGTTTTTTAACCGACTTCAAAATAGGAGGTTATCAGTTTGACCTGTATGTATGAATGTTTGTCCGCGATTATCTCGCGTTTGGCTGAACCGATTTTGATGCGGTTTTCACAAAAGTATTTGTTACATTCAGGAGAAGGTTTAAGTACCAATGCTAACCGACTTCGGAAAAGAGGAAGTTTTCAGTTTTATGTATTTTTGTGTCAATGTATTGAAGGCGGTCCTTTTTGGTAATAATTTCTTTTTCCCAAAAACGGAACCCGCCTTCAATTAAGTGTCACACATCAACTGAACACTTCCTCTTTTTCGAAGTCGGTTAAAATGGGTACTAAATCCTTCTCCTGAATGTAACAAATACTTATCTGAAAACCGGATCAAAATCAGTTCAGCCAAACGCGAGATAATCGCGGAAAAACATACATACATACAGGTCAAACTGATAACCTCCTTTTTTGAAGTCGGTTAAAAAAGAAATTATTCAGTAGCATACCCCCCGAGCCATGAAAGGAGTCGAAACTCTCGGACGCGTCAATCGTTTGTTTCGCAACGTTGTTTAAAGTTTATTTCTGTTTTCCCGCACCGCACGCAGTTACGTCGCAAAGAATCTGTTTCTATTCTCGTACTCTTTCTGAATCACAGAGGCGGACTTAGGGTGTTTTGATTCGGGGCGTCTTTATTCAAAGACAAATTCAAATTGTTTTATTCAGGACTAGAGGCTGCCCCGCGGTTTTTCCCGCGCAGATTTCTCATAAACACAAAATTCCCGTTTTTTCTCGTTCCCGTGGGAATTTCGGGAAATCCCTTCTTAGTGCTCACCTACACTCCCTAAGAAACCTACATGCAAAATTTCAGCCCGCTACGCCCCGTAGTTTTGGCTCTGCGTTGTCTGTCAGTCAGTCAGTCAGTCAGTCAGTCAGTCAGTCAGTAACGGAAGAGTTTTATATATATTGACTAGAGGCTGCCCCGCGGTTTTTCCCGCGCAGATTTCTCATAAACACAAAATTCCCGTTTTTTCCTCTTAGTGCTCACCTACACTCCCTAAGGAACCTACATGCACAATTTCAGCCCGCTACGCCCAGTAGTTTCGGCTCTGCGTTGTCTGTCAGTCAGTCAGTCAGTCAGTCAGTAACGGAAGAGTTTTATATATATTGATTTATTGATGATTGATACAAGGTTGCACTTATTGAAAGACTAGTAGAATAACAAAATATAACCTACACAGCGAGAGGCAAGGTAGTTAGTTCATTCATCAGAGGCATCAAAGCCAAATGACGTCCATTGTTGGTCATATTCCTTCTCCAGAAATTGCCACATAGGCTGGTCTTCAGCGACCCTCATCCAGGTAACGTTCACCAGGTCGTCCGACCACCTTGTGGACACAAAAAACTACAAAATTACTAAAATTTTGTTGTGATATACTTTTTTGCCTTGTTTTAGAAGAGAGATTTATAGCAGCACTTTGGCCAATAAAATAATTTGTTTCATCAAAGAAACAGATGGCAACTGAATATCAAGATTTTGTATCCAGGTGTATTCATTAATTAAATATATGCGCAGTATAGCAGATTATGTAACGATTTCTGCGTCACGCATGTTTCAACAAAATTGTTCGATTCAAAATGTGTGCTTTATAATTATTTAATTGGCTTTAGCTTAAGAGCGAAATTTTTTTGAAGTAAAATAAATTAGTCAAGATTTAACATGCCCTTTCGCGCCGATTAGTGTGACAACTAAGATCTGATTTCATGTAAAGACCTCTTTTCGCAAAATAACCTATTATCTTTTTGAAAATGTTTCGATCATGTTTGTGTCCTGGGTCTGGGAGTGTTTGTATGTCCTTGTATCTATTTCGGGCACCCTAAAGATTACATGACAGATGACAGGGGAGGGCTCGTTTGGGGGCCTCTCCAGGCGACTATTGTCGTAAGGCAAGGCAGACATTTGTTTACCTGAGCCAATTGGTGGGCACCCTAAACTACCTCGCCTCTCACACAGTATACTTTACCAAATAAGGTATCAATAGCAATTAGATTAGATGTAGTCTAATTGACTTTCAATAAGTGATATCTTGTATCCTATATTGAATAAAAAATTATTTGATTTGATTTGATTAATTCTACCTCGTAAGGGGCTCTGATTGTGATAGGTTATTTTTAAGTTTAAAGTTCCTGTACCCTACACTGTCCCCCCTAAAGCTGCCCCTGTACAGTTTGTGAATATTGTCCCGTTGTCATGACGCCCGTTAGACAGAAATAACCTCTAAAACAATCGTGGTAAAGGTACTTTTGGCTATTTTTATTTGGTCACGTTTAATGGTGAGGTGGCTGAAATTCAAGTTATTTGGTGTTGTTCCAGCTTTAAGTTGTTAGGGCATCGTCCGTAGTAACATGTCGTCCTTATGGAGTATTCAACCCCAAGTGGAATAATGTCTATAATATGTATAGCGATTAAGGGGCGAAACGGTGCGAAACTAGCGCCACTTCGATAAATAATTGATATCCTCTAAACCAGGGCCGAAATCAAAAATATGCGCCTTTGACACCCTAGATAATGTTGCTTAGAATTTTTAAGGCCCTGTTGTGTAGCTTTCTGTTTCAAAATCATCGAAAAAAAAACCGTATTAGACTAATTAATTATTTATCCGGAGTGGCGCTAGTTTCGCACCGTTTCGCGCCTTTAAAGTAAAATTTTAAGGTTTTTGGCCCGGTTTCCGTCAAAGTTATGTCGAGCCGATTTATAATAACTTTGACGACTGAAGACTTTGACGTAATGAAAAATAAAAGAATCAGAGACAACGTGCTATTCGAATTCGTGTAAAGAGGAAAGATTTGTTTGTTTTTTTGTAACGAATAGGCTCCGGAAATACTGAACCGATTTGGAAAATTCTTTCACTGGTAGGAAGCTACATTAACCCCGAGTGTCATTTAGATTTTCAAAAAAATTAGGGATCCTTACTTACACTCAAATAATGTAACCCAAGGTGCAATATTTTTTCCGTTGTTTACATATTTTGACAGGTGGTTTGTTGTTGTTGTTTGTTTTTTATTCGGCTTTTCTGGGCAGTCAAAAGAACATAGTCTATAGAGCCAAGTATTTTGTAGTATCTTATAATCTATGGCGTAACGAAGTAAGCCGGGAAAGCTCGTAAAATATAATATCACAGCTAAGTCTGCACTCGACTGGGGGCGCCACTGTATACGTACTTGACGTACTACACCCACCATTCAAAACAAATTTATATTTAAGAGCCAGTTTACAGCGATGCTAGCGCCATTCTCGAAAAAAAATTATATCTTCTAAAGTAAGTAAAATATCAAAAATGTGGCACAGTATGAAATTAGATAATCTTGCTTAGTATTTTTTGAGCACAGTAAAGTAGTCCTAACTAAAAATAATGTAAAAATCCACAGATTGTTGCTAAAAATCACTTTGGAGCTTTCTTTGATCTTCAAACTAAAAGCCAGAAAAGTGCCCAAAAATACTAGGCTACATTATCTAGTGTCATACTGTGCCACATTTTTGATATTTGCCTTAGTTTAAAAGATATAAAAAAAATTGCGAATGGCGCCAGCATCGCTGTAACCTGGCTCTTAACTGACAGATTGCTAAATGGTTCCTAATTTTACTGCGCGCAGACTTAGCAGGCACATGCACAGACGGCCCCAGTTTGCACCAACGACGACGTGACGGTGCAAAATGTAAAATTCCTGTCCAACCAACTTGACATTTCGGTGACATTCAAGACTGTGCAGCCGCTTGCATTAGCAGCATACAACTTTTACCGCGGAGCACCTTATCTCTGTCGAGTCAGAAGCTATTTTTCTTGCGTTTTAATTATTCGCACCGACCCGTCTGCGGTGGGGTGGACGCGCACCTGGCTTTACGGCACCGTATCACTTTTTTTTTTCTTTTTAAACTTTTTACTATGTGCTTGTTGTATGTGGAATAGATTATAGAAACACTTTAATGCATTCAAAGTAAGACACAAAAGTACATGATTAAATAAAGGTGCGGAGCAAATTGAATTTGCATGCAATGGACGGCCTTATCGCTAAAAGCGATTTCTTCCAGGCAACCCATTTGGAACCTTATGCAGATGGATACATGTAAAAATAGTATGTATTGTGTTTTTATATAAATTCCTTTTATGTTTATAGTAACTAACAGAGAAAATACTTACACTATAACTACTACCAGAATCTACGTTAGCCTCTTAAAAAACCCCATACTCTTCCTGACTGCGCTCCATAGTCTCTCAGGTACAATGAAGGGGGAAATCAATAAGAAGTTCCTTTAGGAAACAGCACAATTTATATTGTTTTGCTGTGTCGACATATGGAATACATTGTTTCCCGTACTTAAACGTTTTTATTTTAAATAAAAAAGACGATACTGATTTTATAATGAGTATTATATATAAACAAAGATGTTGAAGACCGGTTTAAATTGATATCCTCTTGGTGTTCACCGCACCTTGCCAACTAAAAGTGCGCAACGGCGCCTGACGATAACAATAGTACTATGTTAAGTGTTTGCACACCTTTATCTCGGAAAGTAAAATGCAGTCCGGATCACGAGGTGACTGACTGAGTTACATACATTACATTGTACGTCATACATTCCCTGAAGCGGTTTCCTGTCGGTTAAAATTAATAAAAAAGAAGGGTTGACCTTATTCGATCAAACTTTCGGTTTGCTCTCAACACACACAACACCGAGTGGGCTTTTCTAGGGTTCTGTCGTTAGTCAAATTAAGAACCCTTATAGTTTGTCTGTGCTGTCATTCCTGTCCATCTGACAGTGTCAGTCTCAGTCCCGTTACAGTGGAAGTCCAAATTAATTTATGCGATACAATACAAAGTTAAAAAAAGAAAAAAAAACACATTTTCAAAACTTCAAGTTTTTTTACATTTATAGGTTATAATTACCGCCACCGATTCCCATAGCAACGTGGCTGTGCGCATGCGAAATGCGCACACAAGCCAGCTCGACGCGAATGGGCAATTATACGACGCGCACTGGAAGTTAACATTATTTCCAATTTAAATATTATGTTGTTGTTGCTTGCTATTCGCCATCCGTGACGCTGCGACAGTCGACCGCTGCGCGAAGCTCGCTGGCGGACGTTTCGACGCGATCCATTTTCGAAAAACAAATTTGAAAAAACAAAAAGTCCTTATCCTGACATTTTTTAAAGCGGGAAACGAAAGCTGCCAGTGTCGTTGACTTGTATGAGTTTGTAGTTTTTTTTTTTGGAAAAGTGCGTTTAGTTTCTGGATGCTTAAAAGTGGAGGTTTTTTTATTTATTTTTTTATGCGTTGTTTGTTATCGATGTTGGTTACTGTTCTGAGTGATTGGTTCTGGTTCTGGTGACTTGGAATGCTGCTGATTAACGATACGGTGAAGAAAAATATTATACCTTTATTTTATTTGAGATAATTTTGTTGCGTATTATGTATATTATCTGACTGATAACGTTAATCAGTTTTAAATGTAATTAATCCGAGCTTTGTTACCTACGTTTTGATTACGCGGTCAAGTAATGTAATTAGTTAATTAATCGTTTTGATATTGCTCCCACAAGGAATTTTGCAATACAGTATCCTATACAAAAATTATAAATGCGAAATTAATTCTGTCTGTTATTTACGCAATCACGCCTAAACTACTTAACCGATATGGCTACAAATTGGTAGGTAGGTAAGAAAAACGAGCCGGACCAAGTTTTTGACCCGAAAATCTCACGGGTCCCCAATTGTCCTAATTGGGGATTAAAGGGTTTAAAGGGAATTTGCACTTGAAGACGCGGCAAACAATTAAGAAAAGCCGGCCGGCGCATAATTAACTTATTTTAAATGGATTTTCATTGCCTGTCAAGATTTTAGACCTTTTCCCCCCTACCAAAAAAAAGTTACACCGGTCTAAAATCGCCAATTTGTATGACGAAATAGTGATTTAAACCTAGTCTAGTGATTTAGACCCGGTTTAACTCTTTTTGTGGTAGAGTCGTTGTATCTCGTGTCATACAGGATCGATTTTTTTTTAAATTTTTTCATAATTTTGAAGTTTTTTGCGATTAAGAGGAGACGAGGCCCCAGCACAACAAAGAAGAGGAGGTCCAAAGTTGACAAATCCAAATTCAATTTAGTATGTAGAACAAAGGTGTCTATTATGGGAGGCCACTATGTTGTGGAGGCCCAGTGCAGCTATCCCCTTAGGCTCCCCTAAATGCGGCCCTGACTGCCCTATACGCGACTGAATAGAATCATTTGACAGAGGAGGGCTCATTTGGGGGCCTCTCCAGGTGACCACTGTCGTGAGGCAAGGCAAACGTTTGTCTGCCTGAGCCGCTTGGTGTGGGCACCCTGAACTACCTCGCCTCTCACAGTATAGGATACTTTACCAAATAAGGTATCAATAGCGATTAGATTTGTCTAATTGTATTGATACCTTAAAGACTGCTCCGTGGCTCAGTTGAATGTGATGTGGACTTAGTAAGCGTTTGCACCCGGGTTCGATTCCCGGGCGGGACAAGTATTGATATGATGAATATCGATGTTTGTTTCCGGTCCGGGTGTAATGTTCGTCTCTGTATATGTTTCGGTCACCCTAGATACAGGTTCTACCTAGTTAGGGGCTCTGAGTGTGATGTGTTAATGTTATTACTAATTGACTTTCAATAAGTGATATCTTGTATCCTATATTCAGTCAGTCAGTAACGGAAGAGTTTTATTGATAAGTCATTTTTTATTTTTGACCGGAGATCTCTTGAAAGAATACAAATAGCCAGACATAATTTAATAGTTTAAACAATGTTTTTTAGTTTAATTTGTTTGTAATACATAAACCATGTTTATTTTGTTTGTGACCTCTCCTACATTTTGGCTTGAATCCAAATTATTATTATGAGTAGATGCTTTAAAAATAGCTTAAAATTTTTCCCTGTTATTCATAAAAAGTTAAAGAGCACATAGGTGGCATTACAAAGTAAAGTACCAACCACCACCGTGAATTATGAAAACCAAAAATAGTAAATACCTATGAAATGTGTTCATTGATAAATTAAATCTTACACGTATTATGTTGGAGCTTTCCCGGCTTACTTCGTTACGCCATAGAATGTAAGATACTACAAAAGACTTGGCTCTGTCCTGGCTCTCATGGGTAAATAAAAAAACAAACAACAACAACAAACCAACTGTCAAAATATGTAAACAACGGAAAAAATATTGCACCTTGGGTTATATTATTTGAGTTTAGGTAAGGATCCCTAATTTTTTGAAAATCTTATATAGCCTATGACACTCGGGGTTAATGTAGCTTCCTACCATTGAAAGAATTTTTCTAATCGGTTCAGTATTTCTCTTAGGGTTGCCTGGAAGAAATCGCTTTTAGCGATAAGGCCGCCCATTGCCCTTTGTAATATCAAAATTTTACAATATGTATTATTTTATGTTATTAATTCTGTGTTTATTATGGCAATAAAGCGTTTTTATGTTTTTATGTTTTAGTATTTCCGGAGCCTATTCGTTACATACAAACAAACAAACAAACAAATCTTTCCTCTTTATAATATTGGTATAGATAACAAATGCCACTTTCGATTTCTATTCTTTCGCACATTTTAACCTACATAAAATATAGCATACCTACGATCTGTGTTGCCGTTTCGGAAAACAAAAACTCGCTAAACTTACATGGAAAAGTCGCTAGATTTTGAAAAAAAAAATCGCGTAAAAAAGCGCTAGAAGTCCCAAATAAAATTCTTCAAAAAAAGGCCAAATTCTGTGTAATTAAAGACAAATTCAGGAAAAAAAGGAAAACATTTTTTGGTAACTTTTATTGCCTCGTCAGTCAATGATGAAAAAACAAGAATCAGTTGATTGATTGTAATAAAGAGTATCTATCTATCTATCACAAAAATTTACTCATTCATTTTCTAAAGGAGCAAAAGTAAACGGTGAAGAAGTTTTTAGGAGAATTTCTTACGATAGTTCATACAAACTACCAGGCTTGTAAGAAATATTAAAAAGTCGTTTTTTTTTGTCGCGAAATCCTAAAAAAAAAATGGCCAACGACTCTTAAATTCCGCTAGATCTGGCGTCAAAGTCGCTTAAGGCTGAGGCCTCTTTTATTTGAACGCCGATTTCGCGCGACCCTAGCGCTAAATGTTACGCGGCCGAGTTGCGAACATTTCTTGGCGCAATATTTAAATCTGATTTTTCGCGCGAATTAACTTGGGTGTATCGTTACTATGATTTATGGGTTTATTGAATTGTGATTACGAAATAATATGATTTATCAATGTTATATAATTTTTTTACTGCCTAATAGGTTTTATTTTAGTACAAATTGTTTATTGTTGAGTACTTAAACATATTTTATTAGAAACATTAAAAAAATTTTTAGAACTTTAACTATCTAACTAAATATCTTACCTACTTATTATTTACTGAATAAAAGGTAAAGTATGTTTATTTTAACTAATGAAGTCGGTTAAAAAAGATCGTCGGTCAGAGTTCAACACTGCAAAAATACAAAAAGTTGGTTATGACTTTTTGATTACATTAAAGGTAAAAATTAAAGTCGCATTTCAATATTATATTTTTTTTTGTATATTTTTAATTAATTACAACTGGTATAAGATAGAAAACAATTATTGCCACAAATAAAAAATTGTCGATTTTACTTGATTTTTAGGCTTTGAGAGTGATTTTAATATATTCAGCTTTTAGGTTTTTTTTTATTTGTTAAAGGACTGAATTTCTCAACATAGGTAAATATATTTCATTTAAGTAAATACTCACACGTAAATATTTTATTAATTTAAAATTTTAACTACAATAAAATATAATAACAATATCCCCTAAATTACAAAAGATTTCAAATTTATCGTAATGACATGACGACTCCACTCGTCTACTCCAGTTTTACATTATAAACTGCAGTATGCCTCATAAAGGTGTGATAAATTCTTATCAGCGGGGGGATGGAAGATTCTGATTTCTGTAAAAAACAAATATGAATTAATGAGGGGTTTTCATTGTGTCATTAAAAAGCAAAAATAAGTCTCATAATACGCCCGTAGATTGCGTTGTCTAAAGTAAAAGACATAGGATAGTAATTCAAATCAGTTCAAATTAACTTAAAAAGTTTAAAACAAAAATAACTATCTGACTGACGCGTGACGAGTTTCAATTTTCTTTTTTTCTTTTAATGATTCATTTCAACTTGACCTGTTGACTTTTGCAAAGCGCCATACCATAGCGGTGTAATAAAACTTATTTTTTTTATATGTCAAATTGAAAGCCACTCATTAAATTATCCACGAAATTTATTTGTGTTATGTGCAGGTAGCACTAGCAATAAATACGCTAAAAAAACTGTTACAAAACCTAAAACTATTTCATATAATATATGGTAAAGAATAGAAAGTATCGATACTGTACTCATAATGAGTAGTATCAAAACAAAAGTATCAATTCTTCAATATATCTATCGTGTACTTCTCTGAGGTCCTATAGTACTTACTTTTCTTACGTTTGGTAGGCACACAAATTTAATACAATAATTGGAAAAGTTGTTAAAAAAAAAAACAAGAAACAAAAGTATCGATACCCCGAAGCACTTTTCTTAGGGCCAGTTCTTACTTAGGCTAGGCACACAAGTTTAATACAATAAAAGAAAGTTCTTCAAAAAATAAAACAAGTTGGCTTTCCTTTAACGATGAAAAATAGCCGGAAGCCGTGTAAGTGTCCGTTTAACTTATTTTTTTTTGTAAAATTTTACGTATGTCAAAAAAATTAATCGTGGGGTAATATAAAAAAGATGTGTTTGAAGTTTGTCAAACAATATTATATGAAAACGTGTTTGTCAAACAAATTTGATCGTTTGCAGAACCTTTATTGTCGCTAGTTTTATATGGGAATTCATTTCAGTTCATTCGATATGATGCCATACCTGCCAAAATGTATGTACTCATTGATTAAAAGTATCGTAAGCACAGTATTGAGTACAAAGTAAGGATAGGAATGGAAATGTACTCGATACCGCAAAGTATCGATACTTTTTACGTGTCCCTAAGTACTGGTTGTATGTTTATCTTTATACCTGTCATTATTATGTTAGAAGATAGCTGAATCTTTGAAAAGGAGATATGGAACTTGCATCTGAAAACTCGTTGCTAATAATTAATATAAAAGAATTACTTGCAATAATTTACTGTTTGTGATAAAAATAAATGTAATTACGTAGGTATGACATTAAGAGTCTCGCAATTAATGCTAACGAGTGACAATATGATACTTTTTTCTTTTTAAAGGCACACGGCTCAATAAACTGACACATACATACACTGAGAACTGCCTTTTTTCAAAGTTTGTTTAAACACTTAAACCCGGTCCTGAATGTAGCAAATACTACTCTGAAAACGGCATCAATATTGGTTCAGCCAAACGTGAAAGAATCGCGGATAAACATACATAGTACATACACACATACAGATTAAAATACCTATTTCAATATAACGAACATTTATTGTTCGAATTAATTTTAAATAGGTACATTATATTATTCAAAAATTTAGGTATATTAAACCTTTCAATAAAACAAACGTCTGTCTGCCACATTGATTGATTTTCTTTAGACTTCTTTGACTATGAAAAATGTTTCCCGCCAAAAAGGTTTCTTGTTGTAATAAAAAAAAAAAATTGGATAAAAAAAAGACTATAGATAGAGTTTGATGGTCAAAATAACAGACCATCTTCAATCAATATATATAAAACTCTTCCGTTACTGACTGACTGACTGACTGACAGACAACGCAGAGCCGAAACTACTGGGCGTAGCGTGCTGAAATTTTGCATGTAGGTTCCTTAGGGAGTGTAGGTGAGCACTAAGAAGGGATTTCCCGAAATTCCCACGGGAACGGGAACAAACAGGAATTTTGTGTTTATGAGAAATCTGCGCGGGTGAAACCGCGGGGCAGCCTCTAGTACATAGTATAAAATAAAGTTGCTTCCCGCATCTGTCCAAGAGGAAAGTTTATAATGTATAATACACGCATAACATTGTAATAGGTTAGGTTGGTACGAAGTTCGCCGAGTCGACTAGTTTATATTTAAAAATCAATCGTAGTTTGTTTATCTCGCTTAAACTTGAGAACGACTTAGAACGTTTAGCTGATTTGAGTTTCAAAATGTTTGTCGTAGTTCACATAAGGTTCAAAAGGTGAGAAAAGATAGAAAAAATGGAGGGGTTGAAAGAAAAATAAAAATGTAATTTTCCCATATAAACTGTTTTATGTATTTTCCTGTCTAAGATTTAACGTTGTTGTTATTTAATTTGCCCATTCCTGGCCAAGAAAGTAACATAATCCATACATAAGAATCTTCAGTAGGTATAGATAATAATAATCGTGTAAATTAATATTTTAAGTTGGTTATTTTAATAAAAATTACCTTTGTAGCGGTGGCGTCTTATTTATTTTATTTATTAGACAAACCAACAGTACATAGAACATTCTTGGATATTTAACTTTTTTTGCAGCATAGAAAGACGTTCATTTCCTTTTACCTATTCTTGCATTTTTTATAAATAGAATAAAAAGTTACTTTCCGAGCTTAACTTTAATCTTACTGGGTTGTTTTTTTACCACAACTGGCAAGCAGTTATTTATATAATTTTATAATAAAATAAATAACATTGATATTTAGAACTCTGTTAAATCCACCTCTAATTTTTTTAAAGAAAGTAACTTTTTATTAATTTTTAGGTTCATCATTTTCAAATAAATTGAAGTTCAATATATTATTTTTATAAATATGTGCAAAAACCTTTTTCGAGGTGTTGAATTTCGAGCAACGATAAAGGATCGCGTATGTCAGGTCGGGCTTGCATATTGCATAATAAGTTATTATTACTATAGTTTATAGTACCTTGCACCTAAATTTGTTCTTGTTTGAGAGATATCCCCTAAAAGTTGTTTTTCATACGAAACCCTTATGCAACCAAACATTGCCTACCTACGTCCATACCTATTGTAGTTTCATTGTGTAAAGTAGGTAGCGAAAAAACTAATTACTATATAGGTGTACGATAGAGTAATAGAAGCACTACGTTTTTATTTTTCCTGATAGGTACATACACACTGTGACGTGTGGGTAATCCTACTAAGGTCAATGACCCCTACATAAAAAAATCGTAAAATAAATAAAAATAATGAAAAGTTTATTGCTTTGCATTTAAAAAAGAAAGATATAGAAAACAACCCAATATAAAAATATATTTTTAAGAGCTGTACTATGTAGATATCGTTTTTAAAATGAGTGAAAATAAGTGCTTTCTTTTTCCCCTCAGAATATAAATTTGTAGGGATACTTATTTGATATTAAAAAATCACAGAAACTTACGTCTACTATTGCTCAAATTTATTAATATAATAATAATAAAATGTACTTACTTTTTCCAAACTAAAAAAGAATTCTCATTCACTGCGCAAACCTCGCGCAAACAATAATAAATAGTCTTGTAATAGCGCGCCAAAGCACGACTGACGTACGCTCCGCCTCAAGACCGGAGGCGTACTGGCGCCCGTTTCTGCTTATCGAATCGGCCGCTCGGCCGTTGGATCCCTCCATACAATTTAGTATGGAGAATTTCCGCCGAAATTTTAGTAAAGTTTTAGCAATTAAAACTAGATGAAAATGGACATGTATATTTTTGTAATTACAATATAAAAGTTGAACAGACTTTCTACTTTATTATACAATTTTTGTTTTGCTTCAACTTACTTTTAAACTAGTAAACAATCGTTAACAGCAAAAGCTGTTTTTGCAGTTTTTGATGAACTTTACGATTTTTTTATAAGAAAACCCTTTAGTTTTTTTATTTGAAAACCTACTATAATTGTAGTTCAGTCTTTTGAGAAGCTACGAAAAAAAAAATAGCTTTCTGTATTATTTTTAAGTGTTATTAAACGACTCTTAAATTCCGCTAGATCTGGCGTCAAAGTCGCTTAATGGCAACACTGCCTACGATGATGTTTACATTTTTATCTAATATGCTAATGATACATTGTACATAATAATATATTATAACTAGAGGCTGCCCCGCGGTTTTTCCCGCGCAGATTTCTCATAAACACAAAATTCCAGTTTTTTCCCGTTCCCGTGGGAATTTCGGGAAATCCTAGTGCTCACCTACACTCCCTAAGGAAACTACATGCAAAATTTTAGCCCGCTACGCCTAGTAGTTTCGGCTCTGCGTTTTCTGTCAGTCAGTCACTAACGGTAGAGTTTTATATATATTGATATAGCTTCTTCGGTGTATAGTTTCCGTTGCTTGTTTATAGATTTGACAATATCAACTTTTTTCGATAGCAAGCGGTAGCTGTTATGCTATTTGCAAATAACTGCTATTATAAACTGCTATTACTATTGTAAACTGCTATCGGTTATACGTTTCGGCAACTTCACATCACATGGTACAGTGGCGGTCTAGGACGGCGTAACAGATTTGTCTATGGTATCGTGTGCCCTAGCTATTTTGCAATACAGAAAAACTGGAAGTGTTACGCCGTTGTAGACCGCCACTGTGATGCGTGTTAAATGACCGGTTTTGTTAATCAATAATTTTTTTCCGCATTTAGATGTCAAAAAAGATCAAAAGTGATCAAATCAAATCAAATAATTCACTTATTGAAAGTCAATTTGACTACATCTAATCTAATTGCTATTGATACCTTATTTGGTAAAGTATCCTATACTGTGAGAGGCGAGGTAGTTCAGGGTGCCCACCAATTGGCTCAGGCAAACAAATGTTTGCCTTGCCTGACGACAATAGTCGCCTGGAGAGGCATCCAAACGAGCCCTCCTCTGTCAAATGATTCTACTCCCTTTCGCAATAATTTTACAGCGTAGAGAAGAAAGGAGTAACAAACTCTACTTTACAATTTATTTCTTTTTTTTTGTTTTTGTTTTGTGATATTTACAATACAATTAGGTGACAATACAATGAACATTATACAGATCTATAAAAATGAAATTACATGAAATAATGAATAATATCTTAAGTGCAGAGCTAGACTACTTCCATGCGTCTTTGTCGTTTACATAATCATCAATATTGTAATAAGTGACTTTGTATTTCTCTAAGTATATAGATTTAGGTATTCAGGATTAGTTAAAATAATAAATAATATATTTGCATATGCATATTTGTCACTAGTTGCGCAACGGAACGCGGCCTTGAGCCGAGCCAGTCGTGAAGCGAAATTTGTACCCAGCGATTCTCGACTCTATTGCCAAGTGAATGCGGTTGATAATAATTCTGAAGCATTGCTGATAGTAGAAATGGAGGTGAACGTGTTATCAGCGGCGCGGCGATAGGTGTTTTTTTTTTTTTGCATTTTATATTTTACTGGCCAGATATATTTTGGTGTCTTGAATATCGATTTATTTCTTTTACTTTAAAGTAAAAACCCTAAAATTAAAAACGCATTTACAGAGACTCTTAATAGGTAGAATCCGAATCTGGAGTACCCGAAACACGCAAAAACACACCTCGGACCACACCTCGGACACTTTATAGAAAACGAGCTTTCCCGGCTTACTTCGTTACGCCATAGAATATAAGATGCTACAAAAGACTTGGCTCTATAGACTATGTTCTTTTGACTGCCCAGAATGGCCGAATAAAAAACAAACAACAACAACAAACCACCTGTCAAAATATGTAAACAACGGAAAAAATATTGCACCTTCGGTTACATTATTTGAGTTTAAGTAAGGATCCCTATTTTTTTTGAAAATCTAATATAGCCTATGACACTCGGGGTTAATGTAGCTTCCTACCAGTGACAGAATTTTTCAAATCGGTTTCAGTATTTCCGGAACCTATTCGTTACAAACAAACAAACAAAATCTTTCCTCTTTATAATATTGGTATAGAAAACAGCCGAAACTCGTGTACGTGCACGCGTATCATGCTTGTGTAAGTAATATAAGACGTGCGACGCTGCTTTATTTGTACTGAGCGGTAACCGAGGGGTACAGGTACCACTACTGCGGCCGGGACCAACGGCTTAGCGTGCCTTCCGATCCGAAGCACGGAACCATCTTATTTTTCGGACAGTCATGTGATTCAAGCCTGAAATGTCCTTTTAAACCGAAAACAGCCACAACGTGATTTTTGTGAGAAAATCAATATTGTGGTGTTTTCCGCGGGGATCGAACCCACGATCTTCCGTGCCCTAATCAAAGGCTCGCACACTGCGCTACGGAGGCGGCTTGTAGTTATGTTCTTAAAGTTCCAAAGATGTATAGGGTCGCCTTAGTCGAATACGATAGGATAGAAAAGGGGGCTAAGTCTGGTAACTAAATTTGATCGATTCTTAAATTGTAATTGATTTCGTTACCTACAAAACTTCTTTCTGTTCAATAAACAGAAACGTAAACGAAAAGGTACAGTGGCGGACACAAACGGCCTAACCCTTCCGGGTTTTCTGTTTTGTAAAAAAGCTCTTGAGCTTTGGTCTTACAGTCTAGTGCGCACGAGAGCATAGACAAAATTTTTACGCTCACTGTGTCTGCCACTGTACATAATTGACTTAATTGCCACTGGGGATCGTACCTTTAACCCCGGGTAGGAAGTGGGAGTAGTTCTTTTATACCCCTCAGTTACCAAAGCCAAATTTTGTAAGATACTAGTCGACCCGGCGAACTTTGTATACCGCCTAACCTATTTCTATGTTGCTCATGTTTTATACTTATAAACCTACTAAAGGCTGCCCCGCGGTATTTCCCGCGCAGATTTCTCATAAACGGAAAAATCCCGTTTTTTCCCGTTCCCGTGGGAATTTCGGTAAATCCTTTCTTAGTGCTCACCTACACTACCTAAGGAACCTACATGCCAAATTTCAGCTTTGTACGCCCATTAGTTTCGGCTCTGCGTTGTCTGTCAGTCAGTCAGTCAGTCAGTAACGGAAGAGTTTTATATACATATATTGATAAATAACTCTATCTATAAAAAAAAACGCATCAAAATCTATTGCATAGTTTAAAAGATATAAGCATACATAGGGAGGGACAGACGCGGGAAGCGACTTTGTTTTATACTATGTATTGATGATAAGCTATGTATAAAAACGTTGTACCCCTGGATTACCAAAGCCTAATATTGTAGAATATGATAAGCTATGTTTAAAAACCAGACATTTTAATTACGTATATTGTCTTGAGTGGTTTTTTGTGTTTTAAATTCAAGGACAACTGGCGGCCAACGCGAAAACGCTGCTTGAATTTGTATATTATAATATTTTAGGTAAAATTCAGGTTTACTTGTTGAATTTAGTCTCCACGCTAATTCCCATATATAGATTTCTTACTCTTATATTATAAAAAGGAATGCTTGACATGACATCAGCCTCTAACTAGGTAGAACCAGTATCTAGGGCTCGAAACACATACAGTACAGATACATACAAGCACCCAGGAAGCAAACACCGCTATGGACCAATATAACAATAAAACATTAGTGGGATGAAGATAATAATTATAAAATGTTGGTTTTTATAAAATGATTACCCAAATAAAACAGGTAGAACGCCATTTCAATTTTCGTCCCGAATCCAAAAGGCCGCTCCCCCGGGAATAAACCTTGAGGTCACAGAAATATAGGTCAAGGCAACAAAACGTATACAGTCTATGTAGCCCGCGCGAGAGAGACGCAATATGTTTGAATACTAGAGATGAAGAGGATGGGAAGATGCGTAGGTGACTTGTCGTGCGTGCGCGGGAAACCAAACCACGTGCTTTTTATTTTGAGGTTATGTTTTGTTTTGTTTCCTTATTTTCCTTTGTTTTTTTGCTGATTTCAAATTAAGTGCCAGCCAGTATTGTTAGTTTGGTTTTGTTAGAAAGGGCGGGCTTTTGAATGTGTAAACTTTTTATTCTCTTAATTTTTTGGAGATAGTTTTATTTATTTGATACAGTTAGTTGTAATCGCCCATTCTGGGCAGGCGAAGGCAAATATTCCATTCCATACAGTAAAAAGTAGTAGGTGTATATATTTTCTTATTTTTTTCATGATGAACACGGGAATCGATCAGAATTATTTGGTAGCGCCTTGCTTTATTTCTCACGTTTACTACAAAGTTTTCTAAAGGACACATTATTACAATAATTCTACCTCACTTACTGAATAAAAGCCACAGAAAACTATTGCAAAAAAAAAAAGAAATTGAAAAACCAAAGTCCGACATTTTCTTTTGCTTGGCGCCAAAACTTATTTCAAAATTTTTCTAACAAACTTTTAAATAAGTAGGTACTTGATTTTTTTAATATGTATTTATCTAATAAAAAAAACTCGGTCGCCTTCGTTAGCAACAATATTATAAAAACAAAATGTCAACTATACATTGTAAGAACTGGTTGAACTAGATTTTTGACCACTTTTCGATAGAGTAATTATGAAAAAAATGTAGCCCCATTAAAAGCGGTAGAGGTTTTGAGGTAGAGCCTGGGTGGGTCAGGTTTCGTTGCAAAATGCTATTCGTAATATGTAGCATTGATTTCGTTAACCATTGCCGGTTTTACAAAGCCGATTTCTTTTGCACGCCCAAAGAAAACAGTAATGGCTGTGGGTTGCCTGGAAGAAATCGCTCTTAGCGATAAGGCCGCCCATTGCATGCAAATTCAATTTGTTTGTACCCTGAATTTATTAATGTACTTTTGTATATTACATTGTATGCAATAAAGTGTTTTCTATTCTATTCTATTCTAATGGCTAAAAATCTCTAGAAATAGTAGCAATTCAATTTCGTGTCGATCGAATTTAGTTACGAGACTTGCCCCCCAGGGTATTATTTGAGATACCGTAGACAGAGTTAGAGTTATGGATTTAGGTAAGGACCTACTGGTTAAGTTTATCGGAACTCTTCATACGCGTCAGATTGTTTGCACGCGACTGGTGACGCCAATGTACTTTACCCGCCATTAAAAAAATCCAAATGATTTTTTGTCAAATTTTTTCATATTTTGATCGCGCGCAGACTTATCTGGCACACACTCTTAAGTAGAGTTTAATACATACCTATACATATACATAACTTCAAGCCTATCACTACCAGAATCTTTACTCAGAATGCAGTATCGAAAAGCCAATTTAAACTTTAATTTAAACAATCAGAGAACAACTAACTGAATAGAGTGGTCACCTCAAAAAAGTGTCCAGTGTAGTGACAGTAAAACCAAAATGGCGTCGTGATCTGTTGCGTCAGTGTGGGTTATAATGACTGCTGGTGTTTCCGCGCGCCGGAGCTCGCGGTCAAAAAGAAACTGGTCTAAACTTGACAGATGTGAAACTGAACAGGTAGGTAGACGGCCCCCTTTTAAATATGTATTTTAAGAAGGCTTTAAAAACGCTAGTGATAAGAGTATTGGTTGATTGAAGGATATCACTAAACTTTGCTGAAATGTTTGACTCGATAAAACGGTAAAGTCACATCTCAGCTGTATTCTGAGTCGCATTTAGTCTTTGGTCACATTACTGTATAAAACTTGTAGGTCTGCAAAAAGTGCTCGACCAACCGTTCAGTGCTGTCGCCGGTCAGACATAGCTAAATCTCTCTTATAATGCAGCCCTGAAAATACAGCTCTACCGTCTGCCGTTCGGTCGAGCACTATTTGCAGCCTTAGGTCTCTTCACTTTGGATACGAATCAAGTCGTACGTTTAAAAAAAACCTGAAATGAATAATCTAGCAAGAGCAAGACGACTAAATCGCGCACAGTTTCATAGTACTTAGTGCGTACTTAGAATGAAATTCGTACGAAAACGTGTTTAGTGCGATTTTATTCGTGTGTGTTATAAAGTGTTTATCCATCTATTCTAAAGCTTTGTTCTAACCAGGCCCTTTCTTTTATCCCACCAGGCGTCAGATTTCTCTGACATCGGCGACTGGCCGACCCTCGGCGCCGCCGCGGCCGCCGGCAGGGCTCACTCCTCGCCGCCGCCCCAGACGGACGCACAGCATCATAATGGGAACGCTGTGAGTATTATAAAACTCAATCTCAGATAAAATATGTCATCTGCTGGACATTGGTGTCCCCAACAGATTTATTTATCAAAGTCAACAATTCTTTATTCAATATAGGATACAAGATATCACTTATTGAAAGTCAGTTTCAATTAGTCTAATCTAATTGATATTGTAGCTTATTTGGTAAAGGGTGCCCACCAAGCGGCTCAGGCAAACAAATGTTGGCCTTGTCTTTCGAGAATGGTGGCCTGGAGACGCTCCCAAACAAGTCGTCTGCCAAATGATTCTACTCCCTTTCGCAATTATTTTACAGCGTAGAGAAGAAAGCGGTAACAAACTCTACTTTATCTCTTTTGATCGTAATAGATAGACCAGACTAAATCAACCTGCCATCGACCTATTCCGTCAATCGACGATAGATTGATTCCGATCGAGACTGTGGCATCCATTTTGTTACGCAAGAAATCAAATATATTCTGTTTTCAGAAACGTTGTATCGTGACTAGAGGTGAAAATTCCCACGAAACTTTCCCTTTTTAAGGAAACTTTCCTGAAAACTTCCTCGCTTGGAAGTTTTCAAGTATTTATTTTATTTTTTATATATGTTCAGAATAGTGTATTTACGTTTTACTTATCTTGTTTTTATTTTACTAATCAGTCTTTCACGTAAAAGATGTGTTATTTACTATTATTTTTGAAAGTTATACTAAGAAAGGTGAAAAATAGCATGTTTATATAAAATGAAGGTATCCAAAGGTACGAATCACACACGCCCAGGCACTAATTAATAAGAATACAATTACCATTGTCAATAAACACGGTAGCGGCCACGAAATAAATGCATCGCGAGAAAATTTTTCATGTCGGGACTTCCCGTAAAATAAATACCAACTAAATAATCGATAATAACCAATTTGTACATTTAAATATAAAAAAAAATATTTTTTTGAAAACTTCCTTCTGACGAAGTTTTCAGGAAACTTTCCATGAAATAAAGAAAGTTTCCTCGAACATTTCGGAATATTCCGGAAAGTTTCTGGAATTTTCAACTCTAATCGTGACTCGCAAAAACAACAGCTAAAAATTAATTCGACTCCATGTATTTTCCTGTTTGTAGGACCAAGACAGGAAGCCTTTGGAGGAGCACCGTTCGGAGCCGCCGGAGCACAGGGAACACAGGGAGAAGCATGACAAGCATGCTGATAAGTCGAAAAGTTCAAGTAAGTGTAGCTTTTGAAATGTTCTAGTTAACCACAAAGCAATCATTTAGCAGCCTGGTACTGGTGGACCCCTTAGAGATTCCACGAGTAAACTCACTATATTAATCATAATACCTTATTACAGGTGGCAAAGGCAGCAACAAATCGGGCAAACACAAGTGGGTTCCACTGGACATCGACGTGAAGGCGGCTCGCCCGGGCAAGCACGGCGCGCAGCACCAGGCGAGGACTGATCACGGTGAGACTGACTGATTGATTGATTGATATGAGTGGTTGGATGGATGACGCGTGTGTCAGTTGAGAAGATTTTGTGTGCTTTTTGTTCAACATTGTGACTGGATTTTTATGTAAGTTAAGCGGGATTGCAAACAAGAATCGGATATATTTTGGAACAAAGTTCCTTATCTCGGGTTGCGGTGAGGACCTAGCCAAGAAAAAGTGTAACGTTACGACTGAAGTGAGACACAAAAGCGTTACAGCAAAGGAGAAATTGAAAGAGACTGAGAACTATGTATAAATCTCTCTCTCTCACTCGCTCCCCTCCCTACGGGCAGTGGCTTGGTCGACTGTCAGTCGGCCTTCGTTCCAACGCGTGTCCCACGACAAGTTCTTTTTTTTTCGGACACCTTAGGTTCTACATAGTAAGTGGCTCTGAGTGTTTTGATACGTTATTTATTTAGTTAACTAATTTAACTACTAGTTATTCAAACATATGTCCCGTACTTTAGGCCTGTGATTTCTTTTTTAATAGAGATTTCGGGTTACGCGTTACGGGTATATTAAAAATTCTTTGCGATTTTTTTTTCAATGCCTGTGCGCTGAATTAATGTTCAAAGAATACAATTTTAAATAAAATTATATTCGAGCATACTTTTCTACCTATTTTATTTCTACTAAAATCATAAATGCGATAGTAAAGATGTTTGGAGGTCTGGTTCACCTGCACTCTAAAACTCCTGACGAGAATAAGACGTATACAAAATATATATTTCGTTTGCCGCTATTAAAAGTTTACAAGTGAGGGCAACTCCACTTTTTCAAACTAGCAGAAACATTGCTTACAAAATATAGTTATATACTTACTTACAATATTTTATTTACCTATATGTATTTAGGCTAAGGAAACTTCACAGGATGGCAGCTTAGGCCTTATGTCTACGTAAAAACATGTCATGTGCCCACTTTTGGCAATTGACGGATGATATTACGTTAAAAAACCAGACTGCTCCGTAGCTCAGTTGGCAGTGATGTGGACTGAGATGCCGGTGAACCTCGGCTCGATTCCCGGCGGTGTGAACATTGTTGTGATGAATATCGATGTATGTTTCCCGGTCTGGGTGTAATGTTCGTCTCCGTACTATGATTCGGGCACCCTAGATACAGGTTCTTTCTAGTTAGGGGCTCTAAGTGTGATGTGTTATTTATATAAATCTGTGTCCACGAAGCGGCAACGTCTCTAATTTAGAGAATTCAATGTGTTATAATGTATTGTAAGTCGTATGTTGATATATTACACCTTATTTATAGACACGGTCTCCCTAAACGGCGACTGGCGTTCTCGGCCCAGCGGTCGCGGCGGGCGCGGCGGGTCAACGCGCGGGCGCGGCGGGGTGCGCGCGCGAGTCGCCCCCGCCCCGCCCCCCGTCTACAGGCATGCGCACGAGTACGCTGCGCATCATGATTTGACTCAGGTATGTTGGTTTAGTAAGAGTTTTTGTAGGTAATTTTATAAAAAAAAAACTAAAGACTACTCCATAGATTTTTTGTTCTGAATTTTTTTTTGCAAGAAAAAAAAGGGCTCCATAGATTTTAATCTCCTTGTTTCGAATGTGCAATGTTAGGTTGTTTTTCAACGGCAGGGATTGCCAAAAGTGGTGACCCCGACGTAATTCACTTTATCTCTGACTCGTACATGTTTGTCAGAAGCAAATTTTTAAAAATGTTGTTTTTTTTTTTTCATATATCTAACAGTAAGATTAATTTTATTTAGCATTTTGATTTGAAACTTATTGTAAATTGAAAGCAATGCACGATGTCTGTCCACATTATATCAACTAGCGTTAAATTATTGTTTCTAATAAGAACATTGCCTAAGGACAAATTTCCATTATGTCGTAAAGAGACATAGATGGTCCTAAAGCATTTTTCAAAGCGTCCGCGCTCTGTGTGACAGGGTAATACTGTCATAGTAAATTACAATACAAGTCGACGCTCTAGCGCCGCGTCAGGCTAGCGCTCTAGCGCGACGCCATAGCGCCGTCTGTTTGACAATAATAGTAGTTTATGCAAGAAGGGTGTAAAGTTGGTTAAAACCTTACCCTCCTATTCATAAAAAGTTAAAGAACATTTTAGTTATTTGACGTATGTCAATTTAGACTGGTTGTCACGTATTTACCATACAACAAACCAGAGACGTAGACCTCCAGTAAGGCTACATAAAATCTAATGTATCTTTATGAATAAGACGGTTCGGTGTTAAAACCTGAGCGCAGAGAGAATTTCAAGGGTGTATTCCCGAGCGTAGTGAGGGAATGATGACTTGAAACTTGAACAGGCGAGGGTTGTAACCTCACCCGAGGCAGAATAACTTTACCCCCAAGTTGTATATACTGCTTTTTATTCCATCCGACGAGAAAAATCACATATAAAAAAGAAGAATCTATGTACCTACCTAATTTTGCAAACCTTATCAGCTAACTTGTTTTTAAACCAACTTCATTTCAATTTTTTTTTTTTTTGTAATAATAATTCAATGCATCTAAATTTCCGGGGAGGACAATAAAGAATGTATGAAAATTAATTATTGACCTGCTATAAACCGTATGTGAATAATGAGTAACTTTACGACTAGAGAACAGTAATCAAAAAGTCTACTTTTGAGTGGATGGGATAAAAACGCTTTTATGTCTATGACTAATTTATTTAAACAATTGATTAAGACGACTATCTGTCTTTACGACACAATGGAAAGGGGCCTTTAGACAGGCAGTGTCCGTATTACATAAATTCCCTACCTTTTCGACTCATTATGCTTTATTTTTAACCCCCTACGAAAAACTCAGAGGGGTATTATGTTAAATTTGGTTTTGCGGGTTCATTGTGCGTGCGCTTTAAGGCTGAGGCCTCTTTTATTTGAACGCCGATTTCGCGCGACCCTAGCGCTCAATGTTACGCGGCCGAGTTGCGAACATTTCTTGGCGCAATATTTAAATCTGATTTTTCGCGCGAATTAACTTGGGTGTATCGTTACTATGATTTATGGGTTTATTGAATTGTGATTACGAAATAATATGATTTATCGATGTTATATAATTTTTTTACTGCCTAATAGGTTTTATTTTAGTACAAATTGTTTATTGTTGAGTACTTAAACATACTTTATTAGAAACATTAAAAAAATTGTTTAGAACTTTAACTATCTAACTAAATATCTTACCTACTTATTATTTACTAAATAAAAGGTAAAGTATGTTTATTTTAACTAATGAAGTCGGTTAAAAAAGATCGTCGGTCAGAGTTCAACACTGCAAAAATACAAAAAGTTGGTTATGACTTTTTGATTACATTAAAGGTAAAAATTAAAGTCGCATTTCAATATTATATTTTTTTTTGTATATTTTTAATTAATTACAACTGGTATAAGATAGAAAACAATTATTGCCACAAATAAAAAATTGTCGATTTTACTTGATTTTTAAGGCTTTGAGAGTGATTTTAATATATTCAGCTTTTAGGTTTTTTTTTATTTGTTAAAGGACTGAATTTCTCAACATAGGTAAATATATTTCATTTAAGTAAATACTCACACGTAAATATTTTATTAATTTAAAATTTTAACTACAATAAAATATAATAACAATATCCCCTAAATTACAAAAGATTTCAAATTTATCGTAATGACATGACGACTCCACTCGTCTACTCCAGTTTTATATTATAAACTGCAGTATGCCTCATAAAGGTGTGATAAATTCTTATCAGCGGGGGGATGGAAGATTCTGATTTCTGTAAAAAACAAATATGAATTAATGAGGGGTTTTCATTGTGTCATTAAAAAGCAAAAATAAGTCTCATAATACGCCCGTAGATTGCGTTGTCTAAAGTAAAAGACATAGGATAGTAATTCAAATCAGTTCAAATTAACTTACTTACAAAAATAACTATCTGACTGACGCGTGACGAGTTTCAATTTTCTTTTTTTCTTTTAATGATTCATTTCAACTTGACCTGTTGACTTTTGCAAAGCGCCATACCATAGCGGTGTAATAAAACTTATTTTTTTTATATGTCAAATTGAAAGCCACTCATTAAATTATCCACGAAATTTATTTGTGTTATGTGCAGGTAGCACTAGCAATAAATACGCTAAAAAAACTGTTACAAAACCTAAAATTATTTCATATAATATATGGTAAAGAATAGAAAGTATCGATACTGTACTCATAATGAGTAGTATCAAAACAAAAGTATCAATTCTTCAATGTATCTATCGTGTACTTCTCTGAGGTCCTATAGTACTTACTTTTCTTACGTTTGGTAGGCACACAAATTTAATACAATAATTGGAAAAGTTGTTAAAAAAAAAAACAAGAAACAAAAGTATCGATACCCCGAAGCACTTTCCTTAGGGCCAGTTCTTACTTAGGCTAGGCACACAAGTTTAATACAATAAAAGAAAGTTCTTCAAAAAATAAAACAAGTTGGCTTTCCTTTAACGATGAAAAATAGCCGGAAGCCGTGTAAGTGTCCGTTTAACTTATTTTTTTTTGTAAAATTTTACGTATGTCAAAAAAATTAATCGTGGGGTAATATAAAAAAGATGTGTTTGAAGTTTGTCAAACAATATTATATGAAAACGTGTTTGTCAAACAAATTTGATCGTTTGCAGAACCTTTATTGTCGCTAGTTTTATATGGAAATTCATTTCAGTTCATTCGATATGATGCCATACCTGCCAAAATGTATGTACTCATTGATTAAAAGTATCGTAAGCACAGTATTGAGTACAAAGTAAGGATAGGAATGGAAATGTACTCGATACCGCAAAGTATCGATACTTTTTACGTGTCCCTAAGTACTGGTTGTATGTTTATCTTTATACCTGTCAATATTATGTTAGAAGATAGCTGAATCTTTGAAAAGGAGATATGGAACTTGCATCTAAAAACTCGTTGCTAATAATTAATATAAAAGAATTACTTGCAATAATTTACTTTTTGTGATAAAAATAAATGTAAATACGTAGGTATGACATTAAGAGTCTCGCAATTAATGCTAACGAGTGACAATATGATACTTTTTTCTTTTTAAAGGCACACGGCTCAATAAACTGACACATACATACACTGAGAACTGCCTTTTTTCAAAGTTTGTTTAAACACTTAAACCCGGTCCTGAATGTAGCAAATACTACTCTGAAAACGGCATCAATATTGGTTCAGCCAAACGTGAAAGAATCGCGGACAAACATACATAGTACATACACACATACAGATTAAAATACCTATTTCAATATAACGAACATTTATTGTTCGAATTAATTTTAAATAGGTACATTATATTATTCAAAAATTTAGGTATATTAAACCTTTCAATAAAACAAACGTCTGTCTGCCACATTGATTGATTTTCTTTAGACTTCTTTGACTATGAAAAATGTTTCCCGCCAAAAAGGGTTCTTGTTGTAATAAAAAAAAAAATTGGATAAAAAAAAGACTATAGATAGAGTTTGATGGTCAAAATAACAGACCATCTTCAATCAATATATATAAAACTCTTCCGTTACTGACTGACTGACAGACAACGCAGAGCCGAAACTACTGGGCGTAGCGTGCTGAAATTTTGCATGTAGGTTCCTTAGGGAGTGTAGGTGAGCACTAAGAAGGGATTTCCCGAAATTCCCACGGGAACGGGAACAAACAGGAATTTTGTGTTTATGAGAAATCTGCGCGGGTGAAACCGCGGGGCAGCCTCTAGTACATAGTATAAAATAAAGTTGCTTCCCGCATCTGTCCAAGAGGAAAGTTTATAATGTATAATACACGCATAACATTGTAATAGGTTAGGCGGTACGAAGTTCGCCGAGTCGACTAGTTTATATTTAAAAATCAATCGTGGTTTGTTTATCTCGCTTAAACTTGAGAACGACTTAGAACGTTTAGCTGATTTGAGTTTCAAAATGTTTGTCGTAGTTCACATAAGGTTCAAAAGGTGAGAAAAGATAGAAAAAATGGAGGGGTTGAAAGAAAAATAAAAATGTAATTTTCCCATATAAACTGTTTTATGTATTTTCCTGTCTAAGATTTAACGTTGTTGTTATTTAATTTGCCCATTCCTGGCCAAGAAAGTAACATAATCCATACATAAGAATCTTCAGTAGGTATAGATAATAATAATCGTGTAAATTAATATTTTAAGTTGGTTATTTTAATAAAAATTACCTTTGTAGCGGTGGCGTCTTATTTATTTTATTTATTAGACAAACCAACAGTACATAGAACATTCTTGGATATTTAACTTTTTTTGCAGCATAGAAAGACGTTCATTTCCTTTTACCTATTCTTGCATTTTTTATAAATAGAATAAAAAGTTACTTTCCGAGCTTAACTTTAATCTTACTGGGTTGTTTTTTTAACACAACTGGCAAGCAGTTATTTATATAATTTTATAATAAAATAAATAACATTGATATTTAGAACTCTGTTAAATCCACCTCCATTTTTTTAAAGAAAGTAACTTTTTATTAATTTTTAGGTTCATCATTTTCAAATAAATTGAAGTTCAATATATTATTTTTATAAATATGTGCAAAAACCTTTTTCGAGGTGTTGAATTTCGAGCAACGATAAAGGATCGCGTATGTCAGGTCGGGCTTGCATATTGCATAATAAGTTATTATTACTATAGTTTATAGTACCTTACACCTAAATTTGTTCTTGTTTGAGAGATATCCCCTAAAAGTTGTTTTTCATACGAAACCCTTATGCAACCAAACATTGCCTACCTACGTCCATACCTATTGTAGTTTCATTGTGTAAAGTAGGTAGCGAAAAAACTAATTACTATATAGGTGTACGATAGAGTAATAGAAGCACTACGTTTTTATTTTTCCTGATAGGTACATACACACTGTGACGTGTGGGTAATCCTACTAAGGTCAATGACCCCTACATATCAAATCGTAAAATAAATAAAAATAATGAAAAGTTTATTGCTTTTCATTTAAAAAAGAAAGATATAGAAAACAACCCAATATAAAAATATATTTTTAAGAGCTGTACTATGTAGATATCGTTTTTAAAATGAGTGAAAATAAGTGCTTTCTTTTTCCCCTCAGAATATAAATTTGTAGGGATACTTATTTGATATTAAAAAATCACAGAAACTTACGTCTACTATTGCTCAAATTTATTAATAATAAAATGTACTTACTTTTTCCAAACTAAAAAAGAATTCTCATTCACTGCGCAAACCTCGCGCAAACAATAATAAATAGTCTTGTAATAGCGCGCCAAAGGACGACTGACGTACGCTCCGCCTCAAGACCGGAGGCGTACTGGCGCCCGTTTCTGCTTATCGAATCGGCCGCTCGGCCGTTGTATCCCTCCATACAATTTAGTATGGAGAATTTCCGCCGAAATTTTAGTAAAGTTTTAGCAATTAAAACTAGATGAAAATGGACATGTATATTTTTGTAATTACAATATAAAAGTTGAACAGACTTTCTAGTTTATGATACAATTTTTGTTTTGCTTCAACTTACTTTTAAACTAGTAAACAATCGTTAACAGCAAAAGCTGTTTTTGCAGTTTTTGATGAACTTTACGATTTTTTTATAAGAAAACCCTTTATTTTTTTTATTTGAAAACCTACTATAATTGTAGTTCAGTCTTTTGAGAAGCTACGAAAAAAAAAATAGCTTTCTGTATTATTTTTAAGTGTTATTAAAGTCGTATATACGAACACTCCTCTCGCCGTTTTCCCAATTTTAGCCCCTTAAATAATATCTTTGTATGTATGTATTAATAATCAAAAAAATATTATTGAATTCTCGTATGTAAAAAACCATCTCCCACATTGCAATACAACGTTTTTGGAAGACAGACCTACAGAATTTGTGTCTAAGGGGTAAAAGGCAAAAAAACAAGTTCCTTGAATATACACAAAATCGGTAACTCTGTCTATCAAAAACGATATATCACAATGTGGGAAATAGGTTTTTACGTACGCGAATTCATTTAAACTTTATTAAAAATGAATACTTTCGCCAAAATAATTAAAAAACGTGAAAAAATTTGAATTTCGCGCCATACCGAGAGTTACCGCCTCAAGGGAAAATTGTTCTGTGCCCAACTTTCCTTATAATTTTTTTAACGCCTTTTCAAAAAAAGAAAAAACCCTGTTTATACAGGGTGTATGGCCGATGAGTTTCACACGTTAATAGGGGACAGGGGGGACCGTCTGCTATGTATTTTTAAGATTAAAAAATATAATTTAATAATAATTTTAAAAAAAAGATAGGGGCCAGCATCTTTGGGGTGGAACGCATAGCAGACGGTCCCCCTTGTCCACCATTAACGTATGTCCACTCATCTGCCATACATCCTGTATAAAATTTTTTCGGCATTTTTTATTATAATTATTTTAGTTTGAAAAATATATTATGTAATTTGCTTGCAACGTAATTTTTATGCATTTTAATGCTTGCTTTCGTTTGTAATCATTTCATATAAATCATGTCTTTTACCTTATTTGCGATGCCTTTAGTCTTATCACTAATTAATTACTATTTTTTATGCATTTTATCTTATATTAATTTTGCTAGTTGTGTTCTCTTTTTTTTTAATTAAAGAATGCACGCAAATCTGCAGCACCACTGTGGTTTAAAAGTTGTTACTGTCTCAGCATGTGCTAAGTTGTGCACCCTTAGTGCTAATTTTAATATAAATGTACAAAAGTATTAACATCAATGTTAACAACCTACAACAATAGCTCTAAACTATTTTTTTTTTTTTTTGTTGACCGTACCATATCTGTAAGCGTGTTTCATCAAGAGGCGATATCGGTCGCGCGATAGGGGCTCGACAGCCAATATAAATCGCTCGTACATCCACGAAGCCTGCCTGATTGGCTGTCGTACCCCTATCACGCGACCGATATCGCCTCTTGAGGAAACACGCTAAACAATATAGTAATAACTTAACTCAAATAAATTTGTATATTACTGGAGTCGATTTTATCATGGCAACATTTAACTTTAAATTTTTGTATGACTCTAAAAACTATTTATAACTTTAATTTTAGCCGACCGTATAGTATAAATAGTTCTCTCACGCCAACAAATAAAATGAAAAAAAAAAAAATATGACACTTTTACGCCACATAAACATTATTTTTCAATATTTTTTTTTTATTAGTTTTCAAATATTTTTGCTGACGATCGTATTCAAAGTGACTCATGAAAGATTCTAAAGGCATCGCATAACCCCCCCTTTTCCCTCACCCCCCCTAGATGCGTGTCCCTCAAGCAGCCCTCCCTCAGGGCCTGGTGGTGCACTACGCACCCCTAGCGGCGGGAGGGGCCGCCCCCCTGGCTCCCCCTCTGGCGCCCTTCTACTACGGCGCCCCTACCTATGGAGCTGGACTGGACCATGAGACGCTGAAGGACCTTATAAGGAAGCAGATGTGAGTATTTTTTTAACTTTTTTTTTTTTTGCGCCCATTCATACACAACACAGTGCAACAATAAGTTAACTCTCGAAATCACTGAATAATCTAAGAGTATGGTTGTAAAGGAAATTTATAAAAAAAAAATATTTTTACACTGAATTTTTTTTTTTTTTTTAAATACTGTGTATCGTTAATTATCAAACTAATGTTTTTTTTTCGTAATAAGTAAATGTCTTTAAACATTACGGAAGATAATTTTTGATATGGTAAATGCCTAAATATTCACTCTTTAAAGCGCATTATTTTACAATTAAACTTAACTTTCTCATCTATCTTCAAAAAAATAACATGCTTAAGGTTACACGGCTGCTTAAGGTTCTGGCAGAATGATCAGCGTTGCATTTCTTGCAGCACATGCTGAGTCGGAGCCTTTCCACATGCACAATACATGTTATACTAATAGATATATTTAATCTTTATTTTGTATTTCCTATATACCTGTATTGTTCGTGTGAATAAATTTTTGTCTATGTCTATGTCTAACATACTTTTCTCGTCTACCCTCAAAAAAAAAAAAAAAACCAGCGAGTACTACTTCAGCCCGGACAACCTGGCGCGCGACTTCTTCCTCCGCCGCAAGATGGCGCCGGACGGGACCATCCCGGTCACCTTGATCGCTTCATTCCACCGCGTGCGGGCGCTCACGGCGGACGTCGCCCTGGTGCTCGACTCTATTAGAGACAGCGAGAGGCTGCAGCTCATTGATGGGTTTAAGGTATGTTGGGGTATTATCAACTAGAGGCTGCCCCGTTGTTTCACCGAATAGAAAATCAAAAATGAAATGTAAAAAAAAAATAATAATGTTAAAATACGTAAACAACAATAATGTTAAATCTTTGAAGAAAGTTAAATAGAACAAAATCAATTCTTGATTTGACTAACTTCCTCTTAATTTTTCCAAATTTTCTCACCTTTTAAACCTTCCATGTACTACGGACAAACATAATATCAAAACCAAAATCGAGTTTGTTTCTTGTTTTGGCGAGACTATCGAACCACGATTTTTTTAAATGTAGATTAGCCGCGCCTTTATTTTATATTTTTTTTACAAATTAGGTTCGAACAGCATTTGAACCGACAAAATGGCCGATACTCGACACAACGCTAACTCAAGGGACCAATACCGAAGAAGCCGAACACAAGCCGAAAACTGACAATACCGAAAACGTGTCCGAACCTACTGTGAGAGACGAACCGCCGACGATAGAGCCGGAGGTTGAAGTGAAAGCCGAAAGTGTTGCCGAAAGGGTGCCCGAAGCCGAAAAGCCGTTGGGGTTTCGTCAAGAAGCTGGGAGTGAAGTGAAAGAGGCGACAACAGAAGAAGTTGTGGTAAGTTTTTTTAAATTATCATCATATTGAAAGACGTCCACTGCTAGACATAGGCCTCCACCTGTCTTGAGCGACCCTCATCTAATTAACCGACTTCAAAAAGGAAGTTATCAGTTTGACCTGTATGTATGTCCGCGATTATCTTGCGTTTGGCTGAACCAATTTTGATGCGGTTTTCCGCCCTTCGTCTGTGAGAGATCCACTTTATGGAAAAAGATGGCGGCTATTTACTTTGCAGCATCTGTGAGAGCATCCATAAAATGGAACAAAATGGCCGCCGTTAAAATTTCAATGTTTTGGTCTGTGATTCTCTATGAAAGACATTCTAGCATTCTAAGTAACGTAATATTATGTCCATGGCACCTTTGGATGATAGATTGAAACAGATTGACATCAATTTTTTGTCCTAATTTTGGACATAAACATTTCAAATCCCTGTCTGTGACGGATTCCACTTTATGGATCTCACAGATAGATCTAAGATGCCGGAAACAAGATGGCAGCCAACTGCGTAACATACGTTCATAGCGGAAGGGTTTTTTTTGTTATATTCAGGAGAAGGTTTTATTTAGTACACATTTTAGCCGACTTCGATAAAGAGGAAGTGCTCTGGGGGCCAAGTTTCTTAACTAAAAACGAGTGACTCGTAATTGTCTTGTCAGCGACTTAGTTAACCATTGCTGTTTTCTTTGAGCGTGCAACAGAAATTACCTTTGTTAAAGCGGCAATGGTTAACGAAATCGCTAACAAGACAATTACCAGTCACTCGTTTTTAGTTAAGAAACTTGGCCCCCAGTGTACACCCTTCCCTAAAATTGCACTACATGTCCACTCGTCCCGACCCATTGTTGGGACGAGTCACTGCGAAAACGAGTGCTAAAGAGACGAGTCGACCAGGCGTTCCAGGCCGCCCCGCTGTGGGCAGAATGGGTGCATTGTTGACTCTACAATTTAATTTATAGAGACCGACCGAAACATGATTTCAACCGAAACCGAAAACGAACCTTCGGCCCTGGCCTCAGTTTCTGCCGAAAGCGAAACCGAAACTCACGTGGCCTTGTAAAATTTTAATGTTTTGAGGGCGCGCAGGGCAGCTCAGGCGAGCGCGGTCCGCGAGCGTATACCCGAATTCTTACAAACTTAGCCAAGCGACGCACGAACATCGAGTTTCGGTTTCGGCAAAAGGTTCGGCTGTTTTTAGCCGAAACCGTGGCCGAAACTATATTTTTTGGCCGAATATGACCGAAACCGAACCTTTGGTCGGTTTCTAATTAAAAGGCCCTTGAGCTTCGGAACTTGAGTTTCGGTTTCGGTTAAAAATCATGTTTCGGTCGGTCTCTACTATTTATGCATGTAAGATCGAAAATTGTAGGGTCTTTTCAGTATTATGACATGTCATTTGATAGAGGAGGGCTCGTTCGGACTATTGTCGTAAGGCAAGCCAAACATTTGTTTGTCTGAGCCAATTGGTGGGCATCCTGAACTACCTCGCCTCTAGCAGTATAGGATACTTTACCAAATAAGGTATCAATATAAATTAGGTATATCTTATTGAAAGTCTAGTTAACTTCAATCCCTTTTTTTTTATTGGCGCAAATTATAATAAAAGCTGTATAAATATAATAATTTTTCCAACAGCTTCAAGCCACGGAAGCTTCTAGCGTCCAATCTACTGAACCCATAGACAATAGTGATCAGGGTACTGCGGAGAGGCCGGCCGACGGAGACAGCCCGCCGCTTCAAAATGAGACCGAAGAAAAGGGAGGGGAGAAACGGTAGGTCGCTTCACTTTATGTATTACTTATACAGTTTTCCGGGGGTTTATTCCTTTTTCGGGGGTTATAATTGTTCGCAAAATCCAGTTAAGCAATATCAATTTCAAGCATTATAATTCATTTCTACGATATTGAAGTTTTAGCGAACCGCATTTCAGTCCTTTGAACTGTTGTAATAAAGCCACAAATAAATAAAAACCGTAATTTTGTGGAAGTGCTGTCATCTTAAGAGCCAGTTTACAGCGATGCTAGCGCCATTCGCGAAAAAAAATTAATATCTAAGGCAAATATCAAAAATGTGGCACAGGGGCACTGTTGTTTAGCTTTTAAAGAAAATACCAATGAAAACTACAAAGTGTTGCTAAAAGTGACCACTTTTAGCAACAATCTGTGTATAATTTTGTTCTTTTAAGTTTGGACTACTTTGCTGTGCTCAAAAAATACTGAGCAAGATTATCTATACTGTGCCACATTTTTGATATTTGCCTTAGTTTAGAAGATATAATTTTTTTTCGCGAATGGCGCTAGCATCGCGGCAAACTGGCTCTTAAGAGAAAAGGCGCGTAAGTTTAGGCCAGCTGTGATAATCTTCCTCTCTTGTTCAAGTTGTATAAGAGTTGTTTCTTTTACAATTGTAATTGAGAGGATAAAGTAACGCGGCCCAACCGAACTGCCGACGTTTTAATACGTTCTGTGGATCATAAATGCTGCTACATCATACTGTAACTGAGATGAGGAGAGGAGAGGAGAGGTGAGGTGAGGAGAGGAGAGCGACAAGGCAAGGCGGGCGGACTGAGGAGAGGGGGAGGTTGGGAGTGCTGTCCCCGGGAGGCCCTTCGCAGGTGGCGTGCCTACGGGGAATCCCTGGGCATAGAGAATACATTGTTTGGGAAAGTCCCGACGTATGAGAGAGGAGAGGAGGGACCCTTGCCTTGGTCATTGTCGGTTGAGCTTTTGTCGACGAATATAGTGTGTGGTCTATTTTGTGGCTCTACTTTTAAGAACTTAATTATCTAAAGTTATTATAATATTATTGTGAACTATTAATGACTATTGTGTATTATTAACTATATCGTGTGTTTCTAATTAGTATTGACAATTAAACTAGTGAATAAGTTGTATAAAAGTGTTTTAATTTCTGAGTAGTTATAATACATAACTGACTTAAACATCAACACTCTTATTCATAAAAAGTTAAAGAGCATTTTAGTTATTTGACGTATGTTAATTTAGACTGGATGTCCCGTGTTTACCATACAACAAACCAGAGAAGTAGACCTCCAGTAACGCTACTTGAAATCTACTGTATCTTTATGAATAAGACGGTAAACATTTAACATACTTTGTGTTACGCAATCACGTCTTAACTACTGAACCGATATGGCTGAAAATTGTTCGGACCTAGGATACCTTTACCCATAAATCCCAAGGGAACGGAAAATTTGGATTATATCTAGACAAGCAGGAGCTCCTATTTTATTTTTAACTAGTGAACGCACCACGGTTTCGCCTGCGTAATTTCCCTTGAAACTGCCAAATTCCAAAGATCCCGTGAGATTTATGGATAAAAGCATCCTAAGTCCGTTTCGAATGTAGCCTAGGTCCTTTCTCAGACTTTAGTTAGACTATATCTATACAAAATTTCATTTATATTGGCTCAGTTGTTTTGGCATGAAAGCGATACAGACAGAGTTACATCGGGGGGCCAAGTTTCTTAAATAAAAACGAGTGACTCGTAATTGTCATGTTAGCGATTTCGTTAACCATTGCCGCTTTAACAAAGGTAATTTCTGATGCACGCTCAAAGAAAACAGCAATGGTTAACTAAGTCGCTGACAAGACAATTACGAGTCACTCGTTTTTAGTTAAGAAACTTGGCCCCCTGTTTGACCAAGCTCTGACTGTTATGTGTTTTCCATTTATGTTATGCAAATTCTAATTGAGAAATATTCTACAAACAGTCGCAAGAAGCAAATGGTGGGCATATTCCCGCTAGCGACCTCTGGCGGGCCGCTTGTGGCGCCCGTATCGAGTTTACTGCGCGCCGTGCCGCCTCCGCCGCTGCCTAGGTAAGTTGATTTTATATTTGAAGAGTTATGCAGTTATTAAACTTTATTTCAGCAGACTGTTGTAAAAAGGCATCTTATGAAAAAACTCATAAATGCATCTTTAAATAACTTTTCAAACACTTGCATCTAATAAAAAAAAAAAACTTAGAAATAAATGCATCTTTCAAAAAAAAACTTAGACATCAATGCATCTCACAGATCTCACTACCGTGTGCATCAGGTTTTCACAAAACTCATGCATTGATGCATCTTACATAAAAACATGCATCTTATAATAAAACTTACAAAAACACTTGCATCTTATAATAAAACTTATTATAGACATGCATCTTATAACAAACTCACAAAATTTCTCAATCAATCAATCCGTCACAATATCTTTACTGACACTTATCCTTTGTGGATTATTGTTTTAACGTTGGTTCCGAAACCACGTGTTTTGTTAGCGGGCTTTAAAACAATAATCCAATAAACTTATAATAACCGTACAACGTTGCCGGGCTTTATGCCCACCCTTTTAACCTAATTTGTGAACTTGACATTTGCAAAATACTCCACCGAAGTGGAGTCAAGTCTATTAAATTAAAATAATAATAATAATTTATCCTTTGTCTTTTGACTCATTCTATACATAAATGATTGCACTATATGTCCACTCGTCCCGACCCATTGCTGGGACGAGTCACTGCGAAAACGAGTGCTACAGAGACGAGTCGACCAGGCGTTCCAGGCCGCCCCGCTGTGGGCAGAATGGGTGCATTGTTGACTCTACACTATCAATAAGGCATATTCATATCATAGTCATAGTCTATACCAATATTATAAACAGCAAAGATTTGTTTGTTTGTAACGATTCGGCTCCGGAAATACTGAACCGATTTGAAAAATTCTTTCACTGGTAGGAAGCTACAATATCCCCGAGTGACATAGGCTATATTAGATTTTCAAATAAATTAGGGATCCTTACTTAAACTCAAATAATGTAACCCAAGGTGCAATATTTTTTCCGTTGTTTACATATTTTGACAGGTGGTTTGTTTTTGTTGTTTGTTTTTTTTATTTGCCCATTCTGGGCAGTCAAAAGAAATAGTCTATAGAGCCAAGTTTTTAGTAGTAAGTATCTTATATTTCTATGGCGTAACGAAGTAAGCCGGGACAGCTCTTAACTAATAAATACGAACAGTATATGCATGAAGCTTATTTAATTCAAATAATAAACAATCAAATATTTTTTCTAAGTGTAGATTAATTTCGCGGTTAATCGTAGATCGGCAGCTCGATGCGCTAATGCCTCTGGCGGGCTCAAGTCAATGGGCTGGTGGCTCTGCCTACCCCCCACCTGATATTATGTCATGTGAATCTTTATGTTTTTGTTTTAGGATATTCAGGTCTCGCGGCGCCGAGTCCGCCTCGCCCCACGAGCTACTGAACCCGGACGTGCCCGAATTCGTTCCCCAGTCTTACAAACTAGGTGAGTGTAATGTCCATTATTCTATTTATACATCTATATGTCGGAGCAGCAGCATGAACAGGGACAGGATGATCAGGATCCTCGGGATCGCCGGCCATGGGTAACTCGAGCGATTATTTAAACAACGTCTCACTGAAGATTACTTTTATTGAAACAAACTTAATTTAAATACGCGGACGATAAAACAGACAAACTAGTGTTGTTCGGACAGAGTCCAGGCCAAGAATGCCCAGTCCGCTCCCGCCGCTGCAACACGTGAATGTCCAGGCCCGCCAAACGGTTGAAAGGTTGGTAGGCCTGCGTTTCATCGACCAATCAGCAAGCAGCGTCAGTGCTGCCAACATGGCGGATGGGACCACGACCACTTCCGGTCGTTTTGTGTTTCTTCCGCTCCGACATATATATTAGCCTAAGTATCTGTTCCATATATTGGTTCGATCAGCTGATGGGGTCAATGTACGGGACAGCTGATTCTTGTTTTGAGATTTCGAAACATGTTGCTTTGGGAAAGCTTTGTTAGGTATGGTGAGCTGAATCCCTCATTGGATTTATTACCACCCTGTCAGAAATACCTTGTATAACAAGGGGGTAAAGTAATGTATCATGTATGAGGGTGTCGTGTCGTGTTAAAACCCAAATAGATCAAATCAAATAAATCTTTATTCAATATAGGTTACAAGATATCACTTATTGAAAGTCAATTAGACTACATCTAATCTAATCGCTATTTATACCTTATTTGGTAAAGTATCCTATACTGTGAGAGGCGAGGTAGTTCAGGGTGCCCTCCAATTGGCTCAGGTAAACAAATGTTTGGCTTCCCTTACGACAATAGTCGCCTGGAGACGCCCCCACACGAGCCCTCCTCTGTCAATGATTCTACTCCGTTTCGCAATGATTTTACAGAGTAGAGACGAAAAGGGGTAACAAACTCTACTTTACAATTTATCTCTCGATATTATAGCATTGATAGTTTTAAGGGTTTATTCCCGATCGTAGCGAGATTGATTCTACTCTAGGAACTGCTGATTCGGACCCTAAAAGACGTTTACTGCTGGACATAAGCCAGACGAACACAAGGTTTTAGTATTTTTTTTTTATGTTAATGAACTTAATTTATACAACAGATGATGCCATGCCAGCGGAAGTTAGCACCGAACCGGAACCGGAAGAGGGGCAAACGGTGGTGCCGGCGGGGGGGGAGGGGCACGCCTGGACCGAGGTATGTGCACTACACCCTGTATCATCTGTACCATAAAATATATATATTTTTTTTTTTTGCAAAAAATGATCCGCCTTTAATAAACTCAAACATACATCAACTGAGCACTTCCTCTTTTTCGAAGTCGGTTCAAATAAGTACTAAAACCTTATCTTGAATGTAACAAATACTTATCTGAAAACCGCAACAAGATCGGTTCAGCCAAACGCGAGATATTCGCGGACAAACATACATACATACATACAGGTCAAACTGATAACCTCCTTTTTTGAAGTCGGTTAAAAAGGAAAGATTTGATTGATTTAGTTAAACATACAACTTAATCTGACTAAATGTTTTTGACCATTAAGTTAGGTTTCGAAGTTTTCCCCTTTTTTTTTTTTATATGCATTGGTTTCGTAAAACAAACTTCTTTATCCGATCAATTTTTATCACAAAATCTCTGTATTTCAGAGGCATAAGTCTGAATCTATTGCGAATTTTGAAAAAAGAATAAGTTTAAACCTAGTTTTTTACATCGTTAGTAAAATTTTTATGGCAATGAGAGGTTTTCAATTTGACCGGTCAAAAGAAAAAAACAATTTTTATTACGCCGCTAACAGATGGCGCTCTGCCAGGAGCAATTGGTCAAGATGAAATTAATGATTGAATAGCTCAAAATAAAACATAAAAAAAAAAAATAACTGAGGCAGTGACGGAGTGGGTGAAATTAAGATTTATACTTGGCAGAAAATGATCCAATCCAAAGAGTCAGTCAATACTCGATCTCCCGTCTCTCTCTTATTGCTTAAGACACCGCCATCTATCATCGGCGTTGCATTGCTTGCCGTTGCAACATATGCTGAGTCAGAGCCATTTCACACCCACACCACTTACACTTAAAGGGAATACCTGACTATTGTATTTTAGTACGTTGTTAATATACAGGGTGTTTCTGACAAGGCGGTAATAAATCAAAGGAGGTATTCAGCTCACCATATCTAACAACTTTCCCAAAGCAACATGGGTCGAAATATCAAAACGAAAACCAGCTGTCCCGTACATTGACCCGGTCAGCTGATCGAACCAATGTATGGAACAGCTGATATTTTTTTTGAGATTTCGACCCATGTTGCTTTGGGAAAGTTGTTAGGAATGGTGAGCTGAATACCTCCTTTGATTTATTACCACCTTGTCAGAAACACCCAGTATTTTATTTTTATTTTTTTTGTAAGTGCTATGTGTGTGAATAAATATTTGTCTATGTCTATGTCTATCTACGGGCGTATTATGAAACTCTTTTTTTCTTGCTTCACTTTGAAAACCCCTAATTGGAAAATTATTATAAGTAGAAAGAGTTTTCTGTTTTTGTATGGACGCTTACTGTGTATGTATACAGTCGTCTTAACCTTATATACTTTCAACCAACCAGGTGAAACGCCGCAGCAAGTCCTCCCAGCCCCGTACGGTTGCCCCCACAGCCGCTGTCCCCCCACAACAAGCCCCCACAGTCCCCCAAGAGCCGCCGCGTGAAGAACTGCACTTCCAGTTAGACGAGGAGCTTGACCTGCCGCCGCCTAGGCAGAACACTTTCAGTGACGCCGTCTGGTGAGTAGATTAGTAATCAATACATAGTATAAAATAAAGTCGCTTTCCGCGTCAAAACCACGCAGCAGATTTTGATGCGGTTTTTTCCAATAGATAGAGTGATTCAACAGAAAGGATTATTCGTATAATACTTGCATAATATAGTAATAGGTTAGGCGGTACGAAGTTCGCCGGGTCGACTCGTTTATAATATGAGTACGTGTTCTCGCAGGTCCGACGACGAGTCCGACGTCGAGTTCACAGACGGAGACGTGGGCCGCCTGCTCATCGTGACGCAGACTCCTGCCCGAGCGGTCAGGCACGAGCACGAGCGCACCGGCGACTGGACTACCAGGACCAAGATCACGCACGATCTGGAACAGGTCTGTATTATTATGTCTCTCCACATACATAGGACATAGGACTCTCCCACAGACATGTACAACTTTTAGACTGATATTCAGTCTAGTCGGAATTCAAAGTGTCGAAATGTAACTTTAAATCTATACCAATATTATAAAGAGGAAAGATTTGTTTGTTTGTTTGTTTGTAACGAATAGGCTCCGGAAATACTGAACCGATTTGAAAAATTCATTCACTGGTAGGAAGCTACATTAACCCCGAGTGTCATAGGCTATATTAGATTTTCAAAAAAAATAGGGATCCTTACCTAAACTCAAATAATATAACCAAAGGTGCAATATTTTTTCCGTTGTTTACATATTTTGACAGGTGGTTTGTTGTTGTTGTTTGTTTTTTATTCGGCCATTCTGGGCAGTCAAAAGAACATAGTCTATAGAGCCAAGTCTTTTGTAGTATCTTATATTCTATGGCGTAACGAAGTAAGCCGGGAAAGCTCGTTACTTAAATAAAGCACGAGCAGAGCGTCAGCGCATTTTCCCTTGTAACATCAAATCCCCCGTAGGAATTTCGGGATAAAAAGTAGCCTATGTCCTTTCTCAGGCTCTAGACAATACCGGGTGTTTCTGACAAGGCGGTAATAAATCAAAGGAGGGATTCAGCTCACCATACCTAACAACTTTCCCAAAGGAACATGGGTCGAAATCTCAAAACAAAAATCAGCTGTCCCGTACATTGACCCTGTCAGCTGATCGAACCAATGTATGGAACAGCTGTTTTTTTTGTTGAGATTTCGACCCATGTTGCTTTGGGAAAGTTGTTTGTTATTGTGAGCGGAAGCCCTCCTTTGCTTTATTAGCGCCTTGTCAGAAACACCCAGTATCATATACCAAATTCTATTCAAAACGGTTCTGTAGTTTTCTGAGTAAAGCTAAGAGTTACTTTCGCATTTTTATTATTAGTATTTTCAAAATTTAATTTTATTAAGTTACATATTTCCTTGTTTTACTAGCTAGACTATCAAAAGGCGACTTTGTGTTTGTCCTAGATGGAAAAGATGCTTGTTGTTAGAGTTAAAGTTTGAAATGTATGTCAAGTAATATTTTTTCTCTCAGGTGATCACAGACGGCCTCAGACGCTACGAAGAGGATTTATGGAACGACAACGATTATGTCGGAGTAAGTTTACAAAATACACTTACCGTCTTATTCATAAAGATACAGTAGATTTGAAGTAGCTCTACTGGAGGTCTACTTCTCTGGTTTGTTGTATGGTAAATACGTGACATCCAGTCTTAATTGACATACGTCAAATAACTAAAATTCTCTTTAACTTTTTATGAATAACAGGGTTACTTTTTACCATAATCTAAAGAAATTAAGACGAAAGTTCTCAATTTGGTTTCATGTTTGTAAAAAAAGTGTAAAGGCTAATGAGAATACATTAAAAATGTAATTATGTTGTTTAACAGTTTGTGTCGTCATACCTTCGTTATTTACATGTTCGATTTCCTTTATTATTATGCTTACGATTTTTTTGACCACCTTAGTAGTGATTTGAACTATCACTTCGAAGTTAAGGGTTTGATTCCCGGTCTGGTTATATTTGTTCGTCTTTTATGTCTTTTGGGCTCCCTAATTACAAGTTCTTTATACTCGGTGCCTTTAAGCATAATACGAATTAACAGCTCTGCATAATTCCTGGGGATCTATTGCGGTTACCGATGGATATGACTATGGGTATTAAAAAAAGAGACAGCGCTCTTTAATGTGTATAGCGCCATCTTTCTTTGTAACCGAGTTCAAAAAAGGAGGTTATCAGTTTGACCTGTATTATGTATGTATGTATGTTTGTCCGCGATTATCTCGCGTTTGGCTGAACCGATTTTGATGCGGTTTTCAGAAATGTATTCGTTACATTCAGGAGAAGGTTTAGTATCTATTTTAACCGACTTCGAAAAAGAGGAAGTTCTCAGTTTATGTATGTGTCAGTTTGTTGAAGGCGGGTCTCTTTTTGTAAAAAAGAAATTATTCAATATCCATTGTCAACCGCAATAGTAGTACTGGTCTGATTATAATACGGTATTAACAGCTCTATATATATTTCCTCCAGTCGTACGGCAGCGGTCAGTACAAGACGGTGTCGGTGATATCTCGGTCGCAGTTCGAAGCTGCCATGCCCAGTGAGAGGCACGCCAACCCCGCCGAGCCGCCGCCGCCGCCGCCCAGGGTAACTCTTACTTCACTTATTTACTGTACCTGTAATATCTCCGTCATGCTATCTATATATATAAAACTCGTCCGTTACTGACTGACTGACTGACTGACTGACTGACAACGTGGAGCCGAAACTACTGGGCGTACAAAGCTGAAATTTGGCATGTAGGTTCCTTAGAGAGTGTAGGTGAGCACTAAGAAAGGATTTCACAAAATTCCCACGGGAACGGGAAAAAACGGGATTTTTGTGTTTATGAGAAATCTGCGCGGGAAATACCACGGGGCAGCCTCTAGTAATAGTATAATATACTAATCAATCTTCGGTAAAAAGTGATGTTTTCCGTTGAGGTTGCTCATGTTAAAACCCGATCACAGTGAGAGGTAACTTTAACAAGCGAGTGTTGTTACAGCACCCAAAGCAGAATAACTTTACACCAAAGTTGTTTGTGTGTTAGTTTCGACCAAACTAAATAAATCTTTAAGGTTAGGTTTGGAGGGAAATTGCGTTGTCAAAGTGGCGGAGCTTTTTGGCCATGACTAGTCGACCCGGCGAACTTCGTACCGCCTAACCTATTAGTATTTTGTGCGTGTATTATACATATAAACCTTCCTTTTCAATCACTCTATCTTTTATTAAAAACTGCATCAAAATCCGTTGTGTAGTTTTAATGATTTAAGCATACATAGGGACAGACGCGGGAAGCGACTTTATTTTATACTATGTATTGATATTGATAAAGGAAAAAAGAAATTCGGAAGACTTGTTCATAACTATGTCCAGTAGTGGACCACTACCACTATTGGGTATCTCCTCCACATGATGACGCAAGAAAACCAAACATTGTTTAGGAAATGCCCGTCTTCGTTGACATTGACTGCTCCGTGGCTCAGTTGGCAGTGATGTGGACTGAGACGCGTGTGAACCTGGGTTCGATTCCCGGCGGGGCGAATATTGATATGATGAATATCTATGTTTGTTTCCAGTCTGGGTGTAATGTTCGTCTCTGTGTGTGTTTCGGGCATCCTAGATACAGGTTCTTCCTAGTTAGGGGCTCTGAGTGTGATGTGTTATTATTATTTTTATGATTTATTGACCTAAGGGCCGTGTCACGTGGGTGTTTGTGTTATTATTGTATTTGTTTGAGTAAAATAAAATGACATTCATTAAAATTATTTACTTATCAAAATGTGTTGGTCCTTCGAGCCGGATAACAATGTTCTATCTCTATTTTAGATGGAGCAACAAGTTCGCGGCGGAAAGAGACGGCGCACTGCGCGCTTCTACGCCGCGAGCAAGGATCCTCACGCTACCGATGTCATGTGAGTATTCATTTTTACCCCCCACGAAAAAACAGAGGGGTGTTATAAGTTTAACGTGTGTATCGTAGAGCCCAAACGAACGAACCGATTTTTGTTTGTTTTTTTTTTTTTTGTATCATAGATAATTTCAGGGCGAGTGTTCTTAGCCATGTCTCATGAAGATCTGATCAGCATTTTGAAGATCATCAGCTCTTTTCTAGGTGATGAGGGGATCTAACTGGCTTCCTTATGTCCGATCGATTCGAAATTTGGTAAAGTGTTACTTTAATGATATTGAAAGTATATGGTAAGGTAACCATGACCTGAGATTTAAAAAAAAAATAAGTTATTATTTAGGTTTATATTTCTTTTCCGTTATTTTATCTCTGCATAAGTTTTGGGCCTTTTAGATACAGGTTTCAGTTAGTGTCTCGGTTTGTTTCGCATTATTATTGCTATGAATGATTATTGTAAGGGTTGGGGAAGGTTTGAACAGAAACAACTTAAAAACTTTGAAAATAGCTGAGCGCGAGGTGCGTACGGTGGGAGCTCGCTGAACTGACCGCCATTACCGTATAACCCGACCCAATGGCAAACCTACGTAATTGTGTGAGGTGTGGAAGCCTACCTAAGCATTTAATTTATTAGGTGTGTACCTACGCTATAGCCCCATCACTGCATCCCGCTCGCACACATTCTCGCTCTCAGGTTTTATATTGCAGACTAGAGGCTGCCCCGCGGTCTCACCCGCGCAGATTTCTCATAAACACAAAAATCCCGTTTTTTTTTCAGTTCCCGTGGGAATTTCGGGAAATCCCTTCTTAGTGCTCACCTACACTCCCTAAAGAACCTACATGCAAAATTTCAGCCCGCTACGCCCAGTAGTTTCGGCTCTGCGTTGTCTGTCAGTCAGTCAGTCAGTCAGTCAGTCAGTCAGTCAGTCAGTTCGTCAGTCAGTCAGTCAGTAACGGAAGAGTTTTATATATATAGATAACAGAAGTAACCAGTAACAATTGTAAAACACAAAATACAAAATACTAAAAGCTAATTTCCACCGCTATCAATTATATTGATATGTTTTTCCCTCCGCAGTTGCAGTCGCAAGTACAAGACTCGCCACAGCCTGCACCCGCCCGTGGAGCACCACGTGGGCTGGGTCATGGACGCGCGCGAGCACCGGCCGCGCGCGCTCAGCCAGGGGTGAGTCACGCGCCCCCACGCCCCCACGCGCCCCCACGCCGCCACGCGCCCCCACGCACCCCCACATGCCGCCACACGCCCCCACGCGCCACCACACACCCCCACACGCCCGCACGCGTCCCCACGCGCCGCTACACACCCCCACGCGCCCCTACACGCGCCCACGCGCCCCCACAGGCCCCAACACGCTACACTGTGTAGTCAACTTGGCTGTGTCTATCTATATGTCTTAGTAAGATTTGATAATTAGGTTTTTTGCAAAAAAAACTAGGGATTTTGCGAAAACCCGGATAATTTGATATAAGCATTACTTTTTATTCATTAATCCTGACATAAAGCAGTTTTTTTTTTGCCTAAAACCTCAGAATAAAGACAAGCATAGAAGGAGTCCTAAAATAAAAAGTCACATCATTGTGTTACGCTACTTACTCAAGTGCAACCATTGAATATGTTAAAAAGAGACCAATATACTTTCTCCACTGGGTCGTATGACTCTTCCGCACCTTGCCCGTACCTGGGTTCGACTTTTTATTTTTAATTATCTAAAAAGCTAGTGATGGCAAAAATAACTTGTCCTAAATCAAGTTGTCTATACAAGACATGGTTCTTTATTATGGAACTTATCATAACTAATTCAGGAGTAATTGTATGGTATTATAATAACAAGAAAACAAAGACAAAGATAAAAACGCTTTATTGCTATAAAAATGCAAATAAAAATACAAAATGTAACAAACCGTATAACATTTTTAACAGAAAAAGAATAAGGGCAATTGTGCCTTATCGATTAAAGCGATTTCTTCCAGGAAACCTACTGCACACAATAAGTTATTTTAATGAATAAAACGGGTGTCTTGATAAAAATATAATAATACTTACCTATTTCTAAAGATTTTCCGTTCATAAAAAACTCTGTCACATCAGATATTATTAGCACAGCTCTAAAATAATTAAAACTAAAAGATGTGTGCCTATAATAATATGTATATAAAACAAGTAAAACAAATCTATTTTTGGAAATTTCATAATGTATGAATTATGCGCTTCTTTCTTTACACACTCATTTTCAATAATCTTGCTCTGCACTCTGCACCTCAAATGTTTGTTTTTGCCTGGGTTGATCTTGATCATCACTTTGTTTGTATGTGAAAAAACCCTGCTTGTGGTTTTTTTTTGAGACCTAAAAATATAATATGTTTTAATTAAAACTTATAAAAGAGAGTAAGTATTATAAAACCTGGGTGTAAACAATTTATACATACGTAAGTGATATCCTGCAGCAACAATGGCGCTTTTGTTTTTATCACAAAGTAAAATTTTCATGGAATTTTATTTGTTTACAGTTTACAGCATTGGTTTACCCAAATTTACGGTTCATATATTCTGTAGCTTTTTTTATCAAAGTATTTTGTGAGGCCTGTAAGAAAGCAAGAAAAATGTTCTTAAATATTATATTCAAGACAATAATAATAATAATTTATTCAAATATGTATATTAATTAAAGCCTTCGTATTTTTTTTTAGAAAACAGGTATCTTAGAGAATATTAACTTAAACGATGACATCCCGCAACTTAAACTTGAAATTTTCATATACAATTATGAGGATCTGCAGAAAAAAAAACATAGATAAACTTAAACCTGTTTTATCCAGAATGGGCAAATTGTATGTCACGATATTTTCTTTAAGGCCTATATCCAGCAGTAGACGTTTTTAGCTGAGATGATGGTATTTTCTGGTTGCATTTCTTTCTTAGACATGAAATATGAATTGTCCACTGAATGTCGCTGTCCTATTTCCTTTAACATTAAGTTGATAACGAATAACATTTAATTAATTTGATATAAAATAAGCAATTGAAAGGGCAATATTTTATGATTACCACCAACCAACTTATTCAAATTGCAGCAGCAAAACTGTTGTTACAGTTTCAGGTTATAATCTTCACCATCTTAAATCTTCTTTGTTGATAAAACAGTATGTTGTGAATGTTTAAAATCTTGTCTCTTTATAGCATCCAGTCATTTTGTTTTTAGTATATAATTTACTTGAAAACTGAAAAAAATACAACAATTAGCATATTATTATGTCTGATTTTTATTTGTCCTTAAGTTAGAACGGATGATTTAGGTTCGATAACTTTTGTCTAAACATATTTTGGCACAACACTATCATAACCTTTACAGAAGGTGTTTTACCGTAATAATTCAATAAATTTAGGTACGAGTTCGACAAACAGCGTGTAAAATTGATGTTCTTGATAATTTATTTGTCAAAATAGTGCCCAGAAGTCTACAATGAAACAAAATTATTTACCGAATGGTAGGTGATCGAAACATCAAGATTTTGATTCCTTGACGCATTTGATTCACATCCCGTCACTACACAAGAGATTGTTATACATTAAGTTAAACATTCACAATCACAAAACCAATTTATCACACCTTTTTCATAAAAAATAATCATAAAACTTTTGGAGCTGCTACCGATGTTTACAATGTCATATTATACGTCAAAATAAAACAAACCATAAACAAACCACCGAATATGTACCAAATTATTGGTTTTTAATTTTGTACGGTACTAATAAACCAGTGTCATCAATAAACCACTTTGATAACACAAGAAGAAAACTTCGAAAGAATTCTTATATTTTATCTCTCTCTAACTAATAGTCTTTTTGCCGTTTAGTAAGGAGCGTAACAACATGAAAATAACTTTTTATTTTAGCCCGGTTTCTATGCTTGTCTTTATTCTGAGCCTAAAACCTAGTATAATTGAAAACTTTGAAACCTTCCTTAACTCTGATTGGCTAAATTATTGCTATTGAGTTTACCAAACTCTTATTCTAATTGGTTCGTTAAAATATCCTTTGACGCTACTGAGAACCAATCAGAATAAGAGTTTGCCAGCAAGCAATAAATCTAAATCTTTGCTTTGTATAGCTTTTAGGTTAAAGACCAAAGAAAGCTACAGATTGTTTCTAAAAATAGCCACTTTTGGCAACAATCTGTGTATAATTTTGTTCTTTTTACTTAGGACTACTTTACTGAGCTCAAAAAATACTAAGCAACATTATCTAGTGTCATACTGTGCGACATTTTTGATATTTGCCTTAGTTTTGAAGATATATTTTTTTTTACGAGAATGTCGCTAGCATCGCGGTAAACTGGCTCTTAGACCGGTTGTCACTTTCCGAAGACAGATGTGCATTATTTTCAGGACTGTATGTAAGTTAATCGTTTTTTTCCTTTTAGGTCGTCAGTAGGCACGTCCCCAACAGCAGGCTCGTCAGTGGGGTCAGCCCCACAATCCCTGCCAGCCTTCCACCACCCCTCCCACGGATTACTGCGGGAGAACCACTTCACCCAGCTCGCCTACCACAAGTACCATTCTAGATGCCTCAAGGGTGAGTTTTGGGTCCTTGATGACTTTTTGGAACGAAGTCCCTTATCTCGGGTTGCGATGAGGACCTAGCCAAGGAATAGTGCAATGTTACGGCTGAAGTGAGACACAAAAGCGTTACAGCGTGAAAGAGACCGTCCGCGAATATCTCGCGTTTGGATGAACCGATTTTGATGCTATTTCGAGAATAGTATTAGTTACCTTCAGGAGAAAGTTGAGTTTTTTTTTTATCATTTTAGTGAGTCAACCATTTTGCTGCTGCAAAATTTATTTTAAACTTACAAGATTTTCAATCTGTTTGATTTTCAATCTGTTTGTATTTTTTATTCGACCAATCTACGTAAAACTTCTATTATTATTATTATTATTTTAATTTAATGGACTTGACTCCACTTCAGTGGAGTATTAATGTCAAGTTCAGAAATTAGATTAAAAGGCGGGCTTAAAGCCCGGCAACGTTGTACGGTTATTATAAGTTTACTGGATTATTGTTTTAAAGCCCGCTAACAATACAGTTGCTTTCGGAACCAACGTTAAAACTTTTACCTGGAACTCGTCAAGTGTGTAGCATTTAAATAATAATAATAACACATCACACTCAGAGCCCCTAACTAGGACGAACCTGTATCTAGGGCGCCCGAAACACACACGAGACGAACATCACACCCAGACCGGAAACAAACATCGATATTCATCATGGGGCCAAGTTTCTTAACTAAAAACGAGTGACTCGTAATTGTCTTGTTAGCGACTTAGTTAACCATTGCTGTTTTCTTTGAGCGTGCAACAGAAATTACCTTTGTTAAAGCGGCAATGGTTAACGAAATCGCTAACAAGACAATTACGAGTCACTCGTTTTTAGTTAAGAAACTTGGCCCCCATATAAATATTCGCCCCGCCCGGTTTAATAATTGACTGATTGATTGATGCTGATTGTAACTCCCGTCAATCCAGAGCGCAAGAAGCTGGGCATCGGGCAGAGTCAAGAGATGAACACTCTGTTCAGATTCTGGTCCTTCTTCCTGCGGGACCACTTCAACAGGACCATGTATGATGAGTTCAGGTTTGTACGACTTTTCATTATTATTTACTAGTCGACCCGGCGAACTTCGTACCGCCTAACCTATTACTATGTTGTGCATGTATTATACTTATAAACCTTCCTTTTGAAGCACTCTATTTTATAAAAAAAACCGCAACAAAATCCGTCGCATATTTTTAAAGATATAAGCATACATAGGGACAGACGCGGGAAACGACTTTATTTTATGCTATGTATTGATTCAATACTGGCTGTCCTGGCGAACTTCGCACCCTACAATTTTATATAGAAAAATTAAATTGTAGTTTTTGCTAACTTACCCTTAATTTTTTCCAAATTTTCTCACCTTTTGAACCTTTCCTGGACTTCTAGGAACATTTTCAGAACTCAGCCCGGCCGTTCTCGAGTTTAAGCGAGACTAACGAACTACGATTCATTTTTATATGTATATAGTAGATATAGAAGATATAACATAGGGTACAAGATATCGCTTATTGAAAGTCAATAATTAGACTAATCTAATTGCTATTGATACCTTATTTGGTAAAGTATCCTATACCCATAGAGGCGAGGTAGTTCAGGGTGCCCACCAATTGGCTCAGCTTGCCTTACGACAATAGTCGCCTGGAGAGGCCCCCACACGAGCCCTCCTCTGTCAAATGATTATATTATAGTCACGGGCTCGTTTAGCGTTTATCTGGTTTTTCCGTATTGCAAATTAGCTCTTGTTCTTTGTTATTACAGTCTAGTGCTCACGAAACCATAGACAAAAGTGTTGAGAGTGTAAAAATTGAAACCCGAGCACAGTGAGGTTTATTTAATGAATTCTATTTAAATTTAATAATGGCTTGAAGTTGAAACTTGATCAAGTGTGGGTTGTTAAAGCACCCGAAGCGGAATAACTTTACACCTAGTTAGTATTCTGTACTTTTTCTTCCATCCGACGAGTTTTTATTTTTTTATGTGTTATACGTTACTAAATATGAATTGCAATAACACTATATATAAAAGTCTTCCGTTACTGACTGACTGACTGACTGACTGACTGACTGACTGACTGACTGACTGACTGACTGACAACGCAGAGCCGAAACTACTGGGCGTACAAAGCTGAAATTTGGCATGTAGGTTCCTTAGGGAGTGTAGGTAAGCACTAAGAAAGGATTTCTCGAATTTCCCACGGGAACGGGAAAAAACGGGATTTTTGTGTTTATGAGAAATCTCGCGGGAAAAACCGCGGTGCAGCCTCTAGTAACACTATAAAATGATACAAAATAAATGTGCCTCCGTTTAACTACGTGCTTTTGCCTGCCGCAGTAATATGTCCTAACTTATGGACCTGTTTTTTTTTTTTTTTTAACAGGACATTAGCGAACGAGGACGCAGCGGCCGGCTTCCGGTACGGGCTCGAGTGCCTCTTCCGGTTCTACTCGTACGGCCTCGAACGGAAGTTCCGGCCGGAACTCTACCAGCACTTCCAGAACGAGACTTTGGCTGACTATGAACGCGGTTGGTATTATTTTCATTGTCATCACAACTCATAAATATCATCACCTTAAGGCCGTATTTAGGGGCACGCGGCGCGTCGTGCTGCGTTTAAATCAAACTTATAGCAATGTATGAGACCGTTTAAGGCTTAGGCCTCTTTTATTTGAACGCCGATTTCGCGCGACCCTAGCGCTCAATGTTACGCGGCCGAGTTGCGAACATTTCTTGGCGCGATATTTAAATCTAATTTTTCGCGCGAATTAACTTGGGTGTATCGTTACTATGATTTATGGGTTTATTGAATTGTGATTACGAAATAATATGATTTATCGATGTTATATATTTTTTTTACTGCCTAATAGGTTTTATTTTAGTACAAATTGTTTATTGTTGAGTACTTAAACATACTTTATTAGAAACATTAAAAAAAATGTTTAGAACTTTAACTATCTAACTAAATATCTTACCTACTCATTATTTACTAAATAAAAGGTAAAGTATGTTTATTTTAACTAATGAAGTCGGTTAAAAAAGATCGTCGGTCAGAGTTCAACACTGCAAAAATACAAAAAGTTGGTTATGACTTTTTGATTACATTAAAGGTAAAAATTAAAGTCGCATTTCAATATTATATTTTTTTTTGTATATTTTTAATTAATTACAACTGGTATAAGATAGAAAACAATTATTGCCACAAATAAAAAATTGTCGATTTTACTTGATTTTTAGGCTTTGAGAGTGATTTTAATATATTCAGCTTTTAGATTTTTGTTTATTTGTTAAAGGACTGAATTTCTCAACTTAGGTAAATATATTTCATTTAAGTAAATACTCACACGTAAATATTTTATTAATTTAAAATTTTAACTACAATAAAATATAATAACAATATCCCCTAGATTACAAAAGATTTAAAATGTATCATACATAATGACATGACGACTCCACTCGTCTACTCCAGTTTTACATTATAAACTGCAGTATGCCTCATAAAGGTGTGATAAATTCTTATCAGCGGGGGGATGGAAGATTCTGATTTGTGTAAAAAACAAATATGAATTAATGAGGGGTTTTCATTGTGTTATTAAAAAGCAAAAATAAGTCTCATAATACGCCCGTAGATTGCGTTGTCTAAAGTAAAAGACATAGGATAGTAATTCAAATCAGTTCAAATTAACTTAAAAAGTTTAAAACAAAAATAACTATCTGACTGACGCGTGACGAGTTTCAATTTTCTTTTTTTCTTTTAATGATTCATTTCAACTTGACCTATTGACTTTTGCAAAGCGCCATACCATAGCGGTGTAATAAAACTTATTTTTTTTATATGTCAAATTGAAAACCACTCATTAAATTATCCACGAAATTTATTTGTGTTATGTGCAGGTAGCACTAGCAATAAATACGCTAAAAAAACTGTTACAAAACCTAAAACTATTTCATATAATATATGGTAAAGAATAGAAAGTATCGATACTGTACTCATAATGAGTAGTATCAAAACAAAAGAATCAATTCTTCAATGTATCTATCGTGTACTTCTCTGAGGTCCTATAGTACTTACTTTTCTTACGTTTGGTAGGCACACAAATTTAATACAATAATTGGAAAAGTTGTTTAAAAAAAAAACAAGAAACAAAAGTATCGATACCCCGAAGCACTTTTCTTAGGGCCAGTTCTTACTAGGCACACAAGTTTAATACAATAAAAGAAAGTTCTTAAAAAAATAAAACAAGTTGGCTTTCCTTTAACGATGAAAAAAGCCGAAAGCCGTGTAAGTGTCCGTTTAACTTATTTTTTTTTGTAAAATTTTACGTATGTCAAAAAAATTAATCGTGGGCAGCTGTGTTTGAAGTTTGTCAAACAATATTATATGAAAACGTGTTTGTCAAACAAATTTGATCGTTTGCAGAACCTTTATTGTCGCTAGTTTTATATGGGAATTCATTTCAGTTCATTCGATATGATGCCATACCTGCCAAAATGTATGTACTCATTGATTAAAAGTATCGTAAGCACAGTATTGAGTACAAAGTATGGATAGGAATGGAAATGTACTCGATACCGCAAAGTATCGATACTTTTTACGTTTCCCTAAGTACTGGTTGTATGTTTATCTTTATACCTGTCATTATTATGTTAGAAGATAGCTGAATCTTTGAAAAGGAGATATGGAACTTGCATCTGAAAACTCGTTGCTAATAATTAATATAAAAGAATTACTTGCAATAATTTACTGTTTGTGATAAAAATAAATGTAATTACGTAGGTATGACATTAAGAGTCTCGCAATTAATGCTAACGAGTGACAATATGATACTTTTTTTCTTTTTAAAGGCACACGGCTCAATAAACTGCAAAGCCGCCCATTGCAATCAATGTTTTAATTTAAGAATATTGTAATATTTTAAGTTTATTGATTGTAATAAAGCGTCTACCTATCTATCTATCTAAACTGACACATACATACACTGAGAACTGCCTTTTTTCAAAGTTTGTTTAAACACTTAAACCCGGTCCTGAATTTAGCAAATACTACTCTGAAAACGGCATCAAAATTGGTTCAGCCAAACGTGAAAGAATCGCGGACAAACACACATAGTACATACACACATACAGATTAAAATACCTATTTCAATATAACGAACATTTATTGTTCGAATTAATTTTAAATAGGTACATTATATTATTCAAAAATTTAGGTATATTAAACCTTTCAATAAAACAAACGTCTGTCTGCCATATTGATTGATTTTCTTTAGACTTCTTTGACTATGAAAAATGTTTCCCGCCAAAAAGGTTTGTTGTTGTAATAAAAAAAAATTGGATAAAAAAAAGACTATAGATAGAGTTTGATGGTCAAAATAACAGACCATCTTCAATCAATATATATAAAACTCTTCCGTTACTGACTGACTGACTGACTGACTGACTGACTGACTGACAGACAACGCAGAGCCGAAACTACTGGGCGTAGAAAGCTGAAAATTGGCACGTGGGTTCCTTGGGGAGTGTAGGTGAGCACTAAGAAGGGATTTCCCGAAATTCTCACGGGAACGGGAAAAAACGGGATTTTTGTGTTTATGAGAAATCTGCGCGGGTGAGACCGCGGGGCAGCCTCTAGTCAATATATATAAAACTCTTCCGTTACTGACTGACTGACTGACTGACTGACTGACAGACAACGCAGAGCAGAAACTACTGGGCGTACAAAGCTGAAATTTGGCACGTGGGTTCCTTAGGGAGTGTAGGTGAGCACTAAGAAGGGATTTCCCAAAATTCCCACGGGAACGGGAATAAACGGGATTTTTGTGTTTATGAGAAATCTGCGCGGGTGAGACCGCGGGGCAGCCTCTAGTCAATATATATAAAACTCTTCTGTTACTGACTGACTGACTGACTGACTGACAGACAACGCAGAGCCGAAACTACTGGGCGTAGCGTGCTGAAATTTTGCATGTAGGTTCCTTAGGGAGTGTAGGTGAGCATTAAGAAGGGATTTCCCGAAATTCCCACGGGAACGGGAACAAACAGGAATTTTGTGTTTATGAGAAATCTGCGCGGGTGAAACCGCGGGGCAGCCTCTAGTACATAGTATAAAATAAAGTTGCTTCCCGCATCTGTCCAAGAGGAAGGTTTATAATGTATAATACACGCATAACATTGTAATAGGTTAGGCGGTACGAAGTTCGCCGAGTCAACTAGTTTATATTTAAAAATCAATCGTGGTTTGGTTATCTCGCTTAAACTTGAGAACGACTTAGAACGTTTAGCTGATTTGAGTTTTAAAATGTTTGTCGTAGTTCACATAAGGTTCAAAAGGTGAGAAAAGATAGAAAAAATGGAGGGGTTGAAAGAAAAATAAAAATGTAATTTTCCCATATAAACTGTTTTATGTATTTTCCTGTCTAAGATTTAACGTTGTTGTTATTTAATTTGCCCATTCCTGGCCGATAAAGTAACATGATCCATACATAAGAATCTTCAGTAGGTATAGATAATAATAATCGTGTAAATTAATATTTTAAGTTGGTTATTTTAATAAAAATTACCTTTGTAGCGGTGGCGTCTTATTTATTTTATTTATTAGACAAACCAACAGTACATAGAACATTCTTGGATATTTAACTTTTTTTGCAGCATAGAAAGACGTTCATTTCCTTTTACCTATTCTTGCATTTTTTATAAATAGAATAAAAAGTTACTTTCCGAGCTTAACTTTAATCTTACTGGGTTGTTTTTTTAACACAACTGGCAAGCAGTTGTTTATATAATTTTATAATAAAATAAATAACATTGATATTTAGAACTCTGTTAAATCCACCTCTAATTTTTTTAAAGAAAGTAACTTTTTATTAATTTTTAGGTTCATCATTTTCAAATAAATTGAAGTTCAATATATTATTTTTATAAAAATGTGCAAAAACCTTTTTCGAGGTGTTGAATTTCGAGCAACGATAAAGGATCGCGTATGTCAGGTCGGGCTTGCATATTGCATAATAAGTTATTATTACTATAGTTTATAGTACCTTACACCTAAATTTGTTCTTGTTTGAGAGATATCACCTAAAAGTTGTTTTTCATACGAAACCCTTATGCAACCAAACATTGCCTACCTACGTCCATACCTATTGTAGTTTCATTGTGTAAAGTAGGTAGCGAAAAAACTAATTACTATATAGGTGTACGATAGAGTAATAGAAGCACTACGTTTTTATTTTTCCTGATAGGTACATACACACTGTGACGTGTGGGTAATCCTACTAAGGTCAATGACCCCTACATATCAAATCGTAAAATAAATAAAAATAATGAAAAGTTTATTGCTTTGCATTTAAAAAAGAAAGATATCGTTTTTAAAATGAGTGAAAATAAGTGCTTTCTTTTTCCCCTCAGAATATAAATTTTTAGCGATACTTATTTGATATTAAAAAACCACAGAAACTTACGTCTACTATTGCTCAAATTTATTAATATAATAATAATAAAATGTACTTACTTTTTCCAAACTAAAAAAAGAATTCTCATTCACTGCGCAACCCTCGCGCAAACACTAATAAAATAGTCTTGTAATAGCGCGCCAAAGCACGACTGACGTACGCTCCGCCTCAAGACCGGAGGCGTACTGGCGCCCGTTTCTGCTTATCGAATCGGCCGCCCGTAGTATGGAGAATTTCCGCCGAAATTTTAGTAAAGTTTTAGCAATTAAAACTAGATGAAAATGGACATGATATTTTTGTAATTACAATATAAAAGTAGAACAGACTTTCTAGTTTATGATACAATTTTTGTTTTGCTTCAACTTACTTTTAAACTAGTAAACAATCGTTAACAGCAAAAGCTGTTTTTGTAGTTTTTGATGAACTTTACGATTTTTTTAAAAGAAAACCCTTTAGTTTTTTTTATTTGAAAACCTACTATATTGTAGTTCAGTCTTTTGAGAAGCTACGAAAAAAAATATAGCTTTCTGTATTATTTTTAAGTGTTATTAAAGTCGTATATACGAACACTCCTCTCGCCGTTTTCCCAATTTTAGCCCCTTAAGGAGACGCGTTGGCACAGTCAATGCGGGCAACGCCGTTCAACGCCTCAAGTTTAAAAACATAGGCCTATGTTCGAGTAGACGCGTCGGCGCCCGCACCGGGTCTCCCTTAATGAGGCCTAATCATCATCTTCATTCTGATCATCATCACCATCATCCTCTTTCGGATGATTTTTGTTATTATTGTCATGATCATTTTCTTTAACATCGCCATTGTCATCGTCTCCATCTTCATCGTTCATTATCATCATCATTATCAGTCTACATGCCCATGTAGATACGACAAGGACGTACAATGTTGGGTGTTGGGAGGTTTTGATATAATCGCCAAGTTAGGCAGGCGGGTTGGCGATCGCAGTGTGGCTCTTCAATTATTTCAACGAAGGACGCTGCTGCCCGTCCTCCGGCTGTTCCCTTAGTCGCCTTTTACTTCACCCGTGGGGGGAGATGGTGCTTTGAATCTAATTTCTGATTCACCTGAAGTTTGTCCTTTTCAGAGTTGTGGGGATCTGTAATAATAATAATAACGCATCACACTAAGAGCCCCTAACTAGAAAGAACCTGTATCTAGTGTACCCGAAACATATACAGAGACGAACAATGCACCCAGACCGGAAAAAAACATCGATATTCATTATAACAATGTTCCCTTCGGAAATCGAACTCGTTGTACCCGCGCCTCAGTACACATCACTGCCAACTGGAGCGGTCTGGATATCTCGTATTTGCACACACGTTATAATTAAAACTTTAAGGTTTAAATATTTAAATAAATTATTTTTAAGAAGTTTAATTAAAGCGTCTTGCTAAAATCATGCGATAAGTGCGCAAACTACCTAGGCGAAGACGTGCGCAAGAGTGAGTACTCGTGGCTGTAGAGCCTCAGAGAGCCGCCGGTGGGCAGAGGGCCGCGCGGAGGCGGGACGCGGTAGCTAGCCTAGCGTCGACCGGTGTAGCAGGGCGGCCGCGGCGAGGCAAGAAGACCGCGGGGGAAAGAGGTGCCCGGCTTATCAACGAGGCACGCATTCCGATGCCCCAAAGTGCAATTATTTGCATGTAATATTTTAAAATTATTTTAGGGTACCGCAACGCTTTAGCTTACGCGGACCCATTTAAGGTCTATTAATATTACTAATAACGCCTAGTTTAAGATTAGATCTAAGTATAGTTATTTAAGTTAATAATTAAAAGACGTAAATTAAAATTTACGTTACAAAGTTGACCTCCAGAAAAGCTATTGTATCTAAATCTAGCTTATGCTGACCGCTGCACTATATAAAGTGGCGGACTAGGAGGCTAGATTTGTCTATGTTTTCGTCAGCCCTAGACTGTATTACCAAACAACAAGAGCTATTTTGCAATACAGAAAAACCGCCGAAGTGTTACGCCGCCCTTGTCCGCCACTGTACAAGTTGTTGTAAATAGGATTGTTCTTGACATTTTATTGAATTTTCTCATCTTTTCAAATTCAGGTCAGCTCTACGGCTTAGAGAAATTCTGGGCGTTCCTGAAATACTACAAGCACGCTTCGGAGCTTCAAGTCGAGCCTCGCCTCGCCGCGCGCCTCGAGAAGTTCACCAGCATCGAGGACTTCCGCGTTCTTGAGGTGATTGATTGACGGACTTATTGACCGACCGATCGGCCGATTGACTGATCGACCGACCAACTGATTGACTGACAGAAGTTCAAATTTTATTTATTTTATAATTAGAAAGTAAATTTGCTATAAGTTTTTTTCATTTTATTTTTAAAGTTTCCAAATGAAGCATTTAAAAGGAAAATAGAATTTATTATATTCTTTTGCTTATAAAAAAAGTTGTGAAGCTGCGGGAAAAAAGCTAGTAAATATACATAATATAATGTTCAATTAACAATGGGACGTTACTAAATATAAAGTTAAGAACATAATTAATTGGAGTTAAAGTATTAACAGTATTATTTTCCAACCGCCAGCCCCAACTGAACGAGCTGCTAGCGTCGCAGGGCCCCCGGGCTCCGGGCCGGGGCCCGCACGCGCGGCCCTACGACCGGCACCGCTCCGTGTCTGAGAGCGAGAGGGCTTCCAGACCTTACAGGTTAGTACACGCGGGGAAACACAGGATAATCAGATAAACACAGGATAATCAGATAAACACAGGATAATCAGATAAACACAGGATAATCAGATAAACACAGGATAATTAGATAAACACAGGATAATCTGATAAACACAGGATAATCAGATAAACACAGGATAATCTGATAAACACAGGATAATCAGATAAACACAGGATAATCAGATAAACACAGGATAATCAGATAAACACAGGATAATCAGATAAACACAGGATAATCAGATAAACACAGGATAATCAGATAAACACAGGATAATTAGATAAACACAGGATAATCTGATAAACACAGGATAATCAGATAAACACAGGATAATCTGATAAACACAGGATAATCAGATAAACACAGGATAATCAGATAAACACAGGATAATCAGATAAACACAGGATAATCAGATAAACACAGGATAATCAGATAAACACAGGATAATCTGATAAACACAGGATAATCGGTAAAAAATAAATCTGACTCAACTCGGTACAGATTTGTACCGGTGCGGAGCGAGGCGACGCGCTACTGGGCAGTACTCGGTTTTTTATTTATAGTGAATTCTTGGGTGAAGCAATGTTGGCCTAATGTTTGGCAAATGTGTCGACTAGGAATGATTGAATGGATTGACAATCAGTCACTCAATCACTAATCAGTCTATAAAAAAAAATGTAAACAAAAGAATTTTGCGGGTACGCCGCCATTGTGAATCCACACTCAAAAGTTGACATAACGGCACATTTGTGACGTATTTTGTTGACCGAAAGGGTGGTAACTCTCGGTACGGCGCGAAATTAAAAATTTTTCGTGTTTTTTATTTATTCTGGCGAAAGTATACATTTTTAATAAAGTTTAAATTAATTCGCGTATGTAAAAAACCCACGGGAACGGGAAAAAACGGTATTTTTGTGTTTATGAGAAATCAACGCGGGAACAACCGTTTGGCAGCCTCTAGTTTTTAATAAAGTTTAAATGAATTCGCGTAAGTAAAAAACCATCTCCCACATTGCAATACAACGTTTTTGGAAGACAGACCTACAGATTTTGTGTCTAAGGGGTAAAAGGCCAAAAAACAAGTTCCTTGAATATACACAAAATCGGTAACTCTGTCTTTCAAAAACGATATATCACAATGTGGGAAATAGGTTTTTACGTACTCGAATTCATTTAAACTTTATTAAAAACGAGCTTTCCCGGCTTATTTCGTTACGCCATAGTATATAAGATACTACAAAAGACTTGGCCTTATAGACTATGTTCTTTTGACTGCCCAGAATGGCCGAATAAAAAACAAACAACAACAACAAACCACCTGTCAAAATATGTAAACAACGGAAAAAATATTGCACCTTGGGTTACATTATTCGATTTTAAGTAAGGATCCCAAATGTTTTTGAAAATTTAATATAGCCTATGACCCTCGGGGTTAATGTAGTTTCCTACCAGTGAAAGATTTTTTTCAAATCGGTTCAGTATTTCCGGAGCCTATTCGTTACAAACAAACAAACAAATCTTTCCTCTTTATCAATATATATAAAACTCTTCCGTTACTGACTGACTGACTGACTGACTGACAGACAACGCAGAGCCGAAACTACTGGGCGTTGAAAGCTGAAATTTTGCACGTGGGTTCCTTGGGGAGTGTAGGTGAGCACTAAGAAGGGATTTCCCGAAATTCCCACGGGAACGGCAAAAAACGAGATTTTTGTGTTTATGAGAAATCTGCGCGGGAAAAACCGCGGGGCAGCCTCTAGTAATCAATATATATAAAACTCTTCCGTTACTGACTGACTGACTGATTGACTGACTGACTGACTGACTGACTGACTGACAGACAACGCAGAGCCGAAACTACTGGGCGTATAAAGCTGAAATTTGGCATGTAGGTTCCTTAGGTGGTGTAGGTGAGCACTAAGAAAGGATTCCCCGAAATTCCCACGGGAACGGGATAAAACGGGATTTTTGTGTTTATGAGAAATCTGCGCGGGAAATAACGCGGGGCAGCCTCTAGTATTGGTATAGATGAATACTTTCTCTAAAATAATTAAAAAAATTTGAATACCGTGAGTTGCCGCCATAATTTTGTTTATCTGACTCAGCAGGCCGGCATCAGGTACCCAGTTGCCTGCCGGCGCGGGCGCTGCGGGCGCGGAGCGGACGGCGCGCGGCCGCGCCGGCTCGTGCGGCGCGCAGAGCGTCGTCGCCCACGCGCGCCCGAGGCGTGAGTATCAAACTTCTACTTGAGCTACTCTTTACTGTAATTCCACAGCCTTCACCAGGTCCTCTGAACCCCTGACTAGCTAGAAACCTGTGTCTAGAGTGCCTTAGACATATGCAGGACATTAAAAAAAAAAAAAACATTTGTTTACCTCGCCTCTCACAGTATAGGATACTTTACCAAATAAGGTATCAATAGCGATTAGATTAGATGTAGTCTAATTGACTTTCAATAAGTAGTGATATCTTGTATCCTATATTGAATAAAGAATTTTTTGATTTTGATTTTGAGTGAGACAAGTCAAAATCTTCACAGCTTGAATTTCGGATTGTAATTTGTGATTTTTATGTTAATTAAGGGCTTCGTACAGTGGCGGACACGATCGGCGTAACACTTCCGTTTTTTCTGTATTGAAAAATAGCTCTTGTTCTTTGGCAATACAGTCTAGGGCTGACGAAACCATAGACAAATCTGTTACGGCCTCCTAGTCCTTGACTGTACATCGATAGATAGGGGTGATCACAAGGGTCACCAGAAAAAAAAAAGTAAAATTCTTTGTTTTAAAATAATATTTTTTTTTTTTAATACCCAGGTTTTTTTTTCTGGTGGCCCTTGTGATCAACCCTATCACCCTCCTTCCTGGCTACGTAACCTTTTGGGACATCCTGTATATTAGTTTAAATTACAAGTATTTTACTTCTAATATATATTTTGTATTCGACAGCTACACCCAAAACGAAGCAAGACGCGGCACCGCCATCCGAACTGAGAAGCTCATCAGCAAAGACCCACTGATATAGACGAAAACAACTATTGATCACTATATATATATAATATGAAAAAAAAACATTATTATTTATTATATATATTAGAGACATTGAAAACGTTCTTGTATATAGGAATGGACAAGCCGTTTAAATTTTGAGACGAAATGCATTTTGATTAACTTTTCACTTTTTTGTTTATTTTGATATTTATGTATCTGTTCTATTACACCCTGTAACCTATACGGGGTGTTTCTGGCAAGTCGGTAATAAATTAAAAATGGGGATTTGGCACAACATATAAGCCGCGCAGATAAAGAAAAGTTCACAAAATGGCGGCCGAACGCATGCTCTCTCGCGTTATTAGTATGAGAGAAGAGTTAAGAAGAGAGACAGCCCATACAACGGCCGCCATTTTGAGATATTTTCTTTATGTGCGCAGGTTATACCTAACAACTAGCCCAAAGAGACATTGGTCGAAATTTCAAAAATCAGCTGTCCCGTACATTGACCCCGTCATCTGATTTAACCAGCCTTAAGAACCTATTTTAAACTGTTTCCTTCTACATGCTGTTGCAAGTGGGTTGCCTTAAAGAAATCGCTTTTAGCGATCTGGGACTCTAGTCTCTTAAACTTACGATTATACTTCTATTCTATTATTATTCTACTATTACTCTATTACGATTGTGTCAAAAATTGCGAGTCTCGTAACTTTAATCGATCATTATAGTATAGCAATAGAATAAGAATAGCGAGCTATAGAATAATCTGGATTTTTTTTACCTAAATAGTGAATCCTGTTTTATTAGACGAAATTGGAACGGGCAACTGTCACTTAATATCAATGATTATTGACATATATAGTGTCAGTCGAACGTAATCATAACATTATCTTATTATGGAGCAGACTACCCTTTTTGGTCAATTCCAATCTATTGCGATACTACTGCTATAGTTATAGCAAAATTGATTACGAGACTACCAAATGTGTATTTTCTTGCGATTAACGTACTGTTCCTACTCTACTTTTATTCGATAGTTACGTTTTGCGCGATGAGACTGAGGGCCCAGGTCGCTTATTGCGTTCTAATTTAATTATACTTAATTAATTATTACAAACCTTAAAAAAATAAACTAAACAAAGAAATATTTACAAATAAAAAATTGTCTCAAAATCGCTGCCACCGGAAGGTACGGTGCCTAGCAGGCTGGCTGCGTTACCCCTCTGAATGGCCAGACTTATTCTCTGGCCAAGGTACGAGCCAGCCCGCCGGTCACCGGAATGGTCGATCAGACGCGTCGATAATTCTTTGAATAGTCGACGCGCCCCTGGCCCCCAAGGCCCCAAAGTTTCGACCCCAAACGGCACAAACTCATACTGCTCACAAATTGCCGCGTATTTGCGCCGTTTGAGGTCTTCGGCAGCTGCGGCTGCCGCGCCAGCCTCGCCTGATGTTCTTTGCACGTGGCAAGCCGCCATGGTGTCAACACAAGTGGCGTCCCACACCAGCGGCCTGCCACGTGTCCAGGGGACGATAGTCATACCGTCGGGCCTCTTTCCGTCTTCTCGTGCCAGACCGTTAGGTTCAAGAACGGCCGGCACGTTGACAGTGGTAAGGGCCCGACGGATAATGTCATTCAGACTGGCGTGGCGAGCCATGCGGCCGGCGCTGCGCATACAGGAGAGGCCGTGGTGGCCGAGGTGATCGACCATATCTCCACAGTGGCAGCGATGAGGAGCACACGTCCTGACTCCCAGTCTCAGGCACACCCCCAGGGAAAGTGTGGTCTTGTGTAACAGGGTTCCCTGGTTAGCCGATTAATTAATTAATTAACTATGTGTAACTTACTTAATTTTGTTTAGGTACTTTTGTATGTTACTTAAGTGTATTTGAACTTTAACCGTATTATTCATAAAGATACAGTAGGTTTTAAGCAGCGTTACTGGAGGTCTACTTCTCTGGTTTGTTGTATGGCAAATACGTGACATCCAGTCTAAATTGACATACGTCAAAAAACTAAAATTCTCTTTAACTTTTTATGAATAACAGGGTAAAACTTTTAAGCTTTGTATGGATCACCTATTTTATGATGAGATTCTGCCTTTGTTTTCTCGTACCTAAGGAAAGTTGTTAGCTATTTTGTGTTAATTATCTCATTTTTTTTTTTATTGACTTGCCATCAACACCCTGTATATGCATATTATATTTATTTAAAAAAAAAACATAATATATGAACGAAATAAATGAAAAAAAGCTGCCCATTGTTAATGTAGTTAGAATAATTATAAATAGGGATAGTGCTGTGCAGAATCGCAAAACGGTTCGGGGCGGCGCGGTCGGAAACACTATTGACTTTTGGAGCCTAGGTGAGTGAATTTAACTTTAAGTAGTAGAAGATTGACAATTTTCCCGTGGGAATTTCTAGACAGAAAGTAGCCAATGTCCCTTTTCTCCGTGTACCTACCAAATTTCATTTAAATCGTTTCAGTAGTTTTGTCATGAAAGCGCTGACTCACAGAGACAGAGTTACTTTTGCATTTATAATATTAGTTTGGATTTTTAATGTTTTTAACCGACTTCAAAAAAGAAGGTTATCAGTTTGACCTGTATGTATGTATGATTGTCCGCGATTATCTCGCGATTGGCTGAACCGATCTTGCTGCGGTTATTAGATAAGTATTTGTTACATTCAGGAGAAGGTTTTAGTACTTATTTGAACCGACTTCGAAAAAGAGGAAGTGCTCAGTTGATGTATGTGTCAGATTATTGAAGGCGGGTTCCTTTTTTGTAAAAAATAAATTATTATTTACCAGTCGACCCGGCGAACTTCGTACCGCCTTATCTATAACTATATCGAACATGTATTAAACATATAAACCTTCCTTTTAAATCACTCTATTCTATTAAAAAAACCGCATATCAATCCGTTGCATAGTTTTAAAGATATAAGCATACATAGGGACAGACGCGGGAAGCGACTTTGTTTTATACTATGTATATATTGATTATTTATGTATATTTTTCGTTGTTACAGCTTGTATGCATCGACAATAAGCGTAGCTACGTATGCGACACCACCATAGAGGTACATTACATAATAAACAATAATAGATTGATATATAATAACATTACATTACATAAGTATTACATGATACAATATTCATATACACGGTCACTTTTTTATCGTTGTGGAGTACCGCAAGTGAGCACGGTTCTTTATTTTTCTATTTTGTTTTCAGGAATCAGTCCTGTGTGTAACTATGCCTACCGGGAGTTAATTTTTCCTCCGAGACAAAAAAGTAACCGTGTATACAGGGTGTCCCAAAAGGTGACGTAGCCAGGAAGGAAGGTTAAAGGGGTTATCAAAAGGGTCACCAGAAAAATTAAATATAAATTCCCCTCTGGGTATTAAAAAAATAAATGGCATTTTTTTTTTAAACTAAAATTTTTACACATTGTAGGGTTGATTTTGCTGCTATTTTTTTTTCTGGTGACCCTTGTGATCACCCCTTTCACCCCCCTTCCTAGCTATGTAACCTTTTGGGACATCCTGTATAGGAAAAAAACTTAAGTCAATACAAAATAAAACAAATTTTAATTAACTTACATAAGAAATACGTTATATACCGGCTGTTACAGAGTGTTTGGTAGTGACATTTAGGCAATGGTTCAGCTCATCATACCTAACAACTTTTCCTTAGTAATTGATAGTAATAATCGTTGTTCCTAAAAAATTACACCTTGTACAAATTGAACCGACCAGTGATTAATTTTTCACTTTGAAACCATGTCGCTTAGAGTAAGTTGCTGGGTATGATGAGCTGATTCACTACTTTAGTTTAATTTGCCGTCTTGACTTGTAGTTAAAATGAACCGTTTAAAAATAGTATCAGCTCTTACTAGGGTAAATCTGTAGAGGGTGTCAAATATGAAGGGTGGGTTTCAAGTGCTTAAATAGCGCCATCTATTGATAAAAAAATTTACTTGTGAACTAAGCTAACACTACGGTTCGTTCGTCTCGACAAAACCCGAGAACGGCCGGTCCGAATTAGCTGGTATTGATTTTGAAATGTTTGTAGCAGTTCAGGAAAGGTTAAGTGGAGAATATATTTAAAAAAAAAAATGTGAGGAAGACGAAAAAAAAACTACATTTCAATTTCCCATACATATGTACAGTTCAATTGTTAAATTTTACATAACTGTCAGTCGTTTCAATCAGTTTAAGACTGGGCAACGTCGCGTCGGGTCAACTACATAGAAATAAAACAATAACGTACTGAGTACTTCACAATTTTTAACAATTTATTTCAGTTCAGAAATTATGAATGAGATTTGAAATTGTGATCTATAGCTGGGCTATCTAAGCTCTTGTTAGCACCTACGCTGATCGGCAAAGTTTGGGCGGTTATTTCTAGATGCTGTCTCCACTATTTATTTATATAGACTTACAATAATATTTTTTGATAAAATTAACATTGGAAAAAATCTTAAGCGGACAGGAATCGAACCTGCGCGTACCTGTTAACGTTCTAAGCGTACTATTTTAAGAATAAAACAAAACTGCTCCCCGCGCAATTGCGCAAAGTACGCTGGTTTTCCTTTAAAAATTAAAAATCCCATTTTTCCCGTGCCAATAGGTTAAAGGACCTATGTCTGAAAAAAATTAAAACGTAACCATCGTGATTGAGAGTCTATGTAAATTAAATACTGGCTGATGCTTTTGACGATTATTAAAAAAAAAAAAAGTGTAATTATATTGTAGATAATTTAATTAAAAAAGAAAGTTAAAAAAATAAACAAGTGAGATAGGCTCACTTTAAAAAACATTCAGTTAGTCATACCCTTGATTAATTTTAACTAGTGAATAATTTTTAAATTCCTACTTTTTTTCTTTCTTAGTCGTAAGCTGTTTTTTTTTGGAGTTATACTTTAGTGCAAAAAGGAGTTTTTTTGTATTTCTCTTATGTGTATTTTATTTCTTTCTTGCTATGTGGAAAGGAGATAAAATAAGACTTTTGTATATGTAAGAATATATAAATATTAAATGCTGAACTTGTATGGCAAAATGCTTATATATACGACCTTTACGATTATAATAAGTCATATTTCTTTTGCTTTACGGCCTTTTTTATTTTAAGCGAGTTTTCTCAGGTAACTAGATAATACTTGTCGATACCTATATTTTACAAAGTTAATGTCAAATCGAGTTTGAAAAAAATACATTTATTTCGACTAATAAATAATAATAAATGTAGAAAAAAAAAACAAACATTGGTATATCGACAGACTATCGACTTTTAATTTTAAATGTTGGCAACACTGGTTTATATTTTTTTTAATTAGTGCTTCGCCGTTTTGTTTCTCGGGTCCGAACCTCGCATTCTTTTTTTTAATCGTCGGATCCTATTTAAAAGTAATAAAAATGCAATTTAATCTGTATAGCATGTTTGTTGAATTTTTCCATAAATAAAAAAGTTAAATAAAATATTTTAGTAGAATTATTGATATTAATATTGCTAAAGTGAAATATAAATTCGATATACATACATAAATACGGTAGATAAGCGAAAGTAGGTATAAAAGTTTTGATTCTAGGGTTTATGGAGTTGTACAAAAAAAAAACTGTTTTTTTAATACTTAAGGCACTGTTAACACTTGTTGTAATGTGAAGTGTATGAATTTTTCCGAAAAAAATATTATTGACGCAGACTCGTGAAGAACTTTTACTATTTTTTTTTAATTCAATTAATAATCTGGCAATAGACTTTTTTTTTATTCTAAACCAAAAAATTAAACTGATACCGTTAGATCTTAAAAAAAAAAAATTTTCGACAGTAATACCTACAATGATGGTGAAACTTCTTTTTGGGTCTGCGTTTGACTTGTACTGCCACTCTTTGTAAATAAAAAAAACATATAGAGCACACGAAATATACACATACATCTTCTTAAGAATAGTCGTGAAGGTGTGAGCGAGACAGATTCGTTAATGTCTTGGCACAAGAATGTATATATTACAAAACAGGCAACACTGTATGTTTCCATTTTTTAATTTCTAAATTTTTGTGCATCACTGTACGTGTACATTACTGAATTCGGTCATATACTTTTTACCGAAATTTCCAGTTTCGGTTTCGGCAATATTTGCTCAATGTCCTATTCTTTTTACTTATTGTATAAAAGAGTGTCATGCGTTCGTGTGTGCGTGTGTGTGTTGTGATCTATAACACTTATGTTAAGTTAAAAAAAAATGGTGCACAGGTAAATTTTGTTTTTGATTACAAATTTACTTTCTGACCAATGGTATCTATATTATCAGTTTTGGAGATACTCAAGGGAAGTTAGTTTAAGACTAAGACAAAAATACAAAAACAATGTTTGGGTGCATTAAAATGTGGCACACAATCACTCAAGTATCTGAAACTATACTATTTCTGATCCTGTTTAAAAAAAAACAATTTATACATTTTTGTCTATGGTATATTGTAAGAACTGTGTTTGCCACCACAACTTTTAGTTTTAAGATATTTTCTAGTTCTTAATCCTCAGCGTGTCGATACGTTAGCTTAGATCGCTTCACCACATTTTTTTTAAATAATAAAACAAGTTCCTACGCAAAACGTCTGTGCCCATTTCGTAAAAAAAAAGAAGGTAAAATACGAACTAGTCCATTTTTGGCTGTTCCGACAACGTTCCTTTGCCTGCCCAGTATGGGCAAATACAACAAAAAGAAAACTAGTCCATTTTTAGACAGAAATTCTGGAAAACTTAATCCTTTAGAAGAATTTAATGTAACAGTTTTTTTTAAATATTAGATAACATTAATGTACAGTAAAAATTGTTTTAAAATAGTCTTCTTAGGCTTAACTTTAAAAAAAAGTCCTTTGATTTTGACCGTCCCCTGTTTAGTAAGTTTATGAGAAAATTTATAACGAAGCGATCGAAAAGCAATAATAATGACGAGATGATTTATTTTTAGCTATTTCTTGTTAATAAAGAACTTATTTTGTAACTAAAAGCCCAGTACGACTTTAAACTTGGGTTCGCAACCCGCGTCTCTGAACGATAAAATACTTTTAAAAAAACACTTAAAATATCGCAATAAAAATTTTGAAGAAGTATGTAGGGTCGCTTTTATTTTAAGTTGACACTATGCGGCCTTTACTTGCCAAAAGGTTGCCGACCCCCAGAAAAAAGCATTGATTAAAATCGTTTTAAATTTGACTAATCGATGGAGTACATATGTTACAAAAAAGAGCTAAAAATAAGACATTGTATTATATTATCAATTGGTTAACGACTATGCATTCAATAATTTGTTAAGTTTTTTGTTTCTTTTGTCAATAATTGTTGCTATAATTTTCTTTTTCTTTTCGTATGTACGCCAAAGGAGACGACGTTGTGCTAAAAAGCGAGTGTATAAATGAAAAATATTACAAAAAAAAAATGTTTGCTATTTACTAGTTTATAAGTTGAATAGTTAAGGTTTAGACGTTTAGTAAAAAAAGAGCAGTTTGCACACTATTTTTTCAGTAAAAAAAAAGATACGAATGAAAAATTACTTAGAACGTATTTTTTTTCATGTACTTTATAATTTTTATCGACTTGAAAAAGAAAACGGTGAATATTGGTTGTTGTATTTAATAAATAGATTTTGCTTCGTCATTTACGGTTAGTCAATAGTAAACTTAAGTTTCATTGTTAAATTAGGGACATTTTTTAAGGATTGCTTGCTAGCATTTTCCGCGGTAGTGTCGCACCTGTCGCGCGCAAGCAGATAATAATAAAAAAGACATTGTTTTGCGTTTTTTTTTAACATTTTTTGACAACACTGCCGTGGATATGCTTCTAATGGCTGTAAGTTAATAATATACATTATATATACATATTAATATTATTATTGATAAATAAATTAATAATAAAAAAAAAACAATTTCGTTATTTTATTTTTTCCACATGTGTGCTTTGGTTCACAGGGCAGCTGGCTTGTTTCTTAAGGGTGGTTTTTTAGTGGAGGGACGTGGGTAGGATAGGAAGGAAGTATAGGATCAAATTGAGGAAAATAATAATAATTTACAATCAGTTTTACATATTATGGTTTGGATGGGTCCGGCCAATCGGGCCAATCTGATCAAACCAAAGCTAAAACATAGTTTAAAAAAATACAAAACTTTTCTTAGAAAAACTTTTTTTTTTTTTTATTTTGTTTTTTTTTTTTTTTTTTCAAACTGAATTAAAAAATTGCAAGCATGGCAAAAATTGTAAAGCAATGAAAAAATTAAATATAGTTTGTATGGGTGCGTGTACAGTGCGGGCCGAAAATAATGCACATCGTCCTTTTGAAAGAGACATTTGCTATTTTCGATTTCGTAGAGCAATGTCGCACAAAATCAATGTCATTGTTACACGGTTACTAATAAAGTCGATACCGGTAGCTAAGTTTTTATCTATTTAAATAACTCAAATTTAAAAAGTAAAACCCCCGACCCAGTCACACCCCTCATCAACTTAACTAAAACTAGAGCTAATCATCTTAAAAATATCATGGTTACCTTACCATATACTTTCTATATCATAGATGTAACATGGTACCAAATTTCAACTCAATCGGACATAAGGAAGCTAGTTAAATCCTCTCATCCATTATTCAAGAGCTGATCATCTTCAAACGGCTGATCAGGTAATGGTTACCTTACCATATACTTTCTATATCATAGATGTAACATGGTACCAAATTTCAAATTGATCGGACATAAGGAAGCTAGTTAGATCCTCTCATCCATTATTCAAGAGCTGATCATCTTCAAACGGCTGATCAGGTAATGGTTACCTTAAAATATAATTTCAATATCGATCGGACATAAGGAAGCTAGTTAGATCCTCTCATCCATTATTCAAGAGCTGATCATCTTCAAACGGCAGATCAGGTCATGGTTACCTTACCAAATACTTTCTATAACATGATGTAACATGGTACTAAATTTCAAATCGATCGGACATAAGGAAGCTAGTAAGATCCTCTCATCCATTATTCAAGAGCTGATCATCTTCAAATGGCTGATCAGGTAATGGTTACCTTACCAAATACTTTCTATAACATAGATGTAACATGGTAACAAATTTAAAATCGATCGGACATAAGGAAGCTAGTTAGATCCTCTCATCCATTATTCAAGAGCTGATCATCATCAAACCGCTGATCAGATCTTCATCAGACATGGCTAAGAATACTCGGCCTGAAATTATCTATGATACAAAAAAAACTAAACGAAAATCGGTTCAGCCGTTTGGGCTCTACAGTGCCACAGACAGATACACAGACAATACACACTTATATTATAACACCCCTCTCTCAATTTTTCGTTGGGGGTTAAAAACTATTCTTGTCTTGATGGATGGCGACCAACGTCGCCAGTGGGTTCGGCAAATTTTCGACCCCGTACTATACCCAGGGAACCAGGGAAGCATAAATGAGTAAGGTATAGGAAGCGTAGCGGCGGTTTCCTTACTCTGAGGTACCATTGTTATACCCTTGTTATATCTCAGTGAGATTGGAAACTTATGCAGAGTAAAATTTATAATAGTTAGCGACAACTCGTGTTCGATTAGAAAGCGTCTTCATTCTCTTTAGTTATTTTTTATTTTGGTCTTGGGTCTATCATAGACAAAGAACTGGCTACTCAGAATAACGATTCTCTCTCTGAGCATGGGGGCTAAGCTAAATGGGGGGCAATGGGGGGGCATAATAATAATAAGAAATAAAGTGTTGCCACTTTTTAATTTCTATAAATTTTTGTCAGGGTCTGTCTTGTATTACATAAACTGAAGTGACCCGCCCGGCAAGGGTACAGCAATTTCGGACTTTGTCCTTATAAACCAAATGCAAATCAATGTACTTTAATATTATGAATACGAAAGTAACTCTGTCTGTTTATCTGTCTGTCTGTCTCGCTTTCCTATGAAAACTACTAAACTGATTTGAATGAAATTTGGTATATGGATAGTTTAGAGCCTGAGAAAGGACAAAGGCTGCTTTTTATCCCGAAATTCACTCGGGAAAATTAGAGATTTAATATTTTTAGGGAAAATTCGCTGCGAAGCCGCGGGGAGCCCTCTAGTTCTTATTTAACTAAACTAAATAAGTGCTTCTATTAGGGATGAGAGGAATAACTTGTGAACTACAATGCATGATGCATGGCTCTACATTATATTAACTTGATCACATATTCTTCTAATTTCTAAGTAACTCACTGTCGGAGCCCGGAGCTTTAAAAAAAATTAAATTTTTAGTCACACATTTTAGTGCTGTTAAGACATTGTTTACATTACAAACCAACTTGCATTGTATGAACCAAATTGTCTCCATTTTGAAAGTTCATTAACCCTTAGAAGGTGTCTTGTCTGGGTCTGATGTCTGCAGAAAAATTTGTTTATCGCTACGCAAAATTGAACCTTGCCTGATAGGTATGAAGGGTGAAGTTTAGAACGTAATATTGCTAACAGGTGCATTAAAGGATTAATTATTTTATTTAATTAAAAATACTAATAATCGTATGTAAATAAAGTTAAGGCGAATCACATGAAAACGAATTAACACAGAGGCGAAGTTCCTCAACACTGGTAAACATAGGCTTTCTCTAATGTCACCATTACCATTGATCGGTATTGTGCGAGTGAGTATCCAGGAGTAACTAGATGAAGGCAGTTACTCCTGCAACACTGCGGTTTCCGGTGAGCAGTCGCGTGAAATTTCGGCCCCATCGACTATCTGTTCTTCGAGCCATGTGACTTGCCCATCGCTCGTTAGGCGATTTAAAATAATTTCTTCAGTATTGGGATCAATATGAAAATTTCCGTATTATAAAATTCTAACAATGAATTTATAAAAAAAAATGTAAATTTGAACCATAACTTACTAAACTACTTACTTACACTGAAATAACTTGAGACAGTGGTAGTAAGTAAATGTTGTTCTTACAAACCCGACCTAGCTGTCCACTGCTACAATCTACTTAGGTCACAAACAGGACATTATACTCTTTTTATTGTCAAGGACAGAACACCGACCCAAGAATTATCGCATACTAACTATTACGTATTATAATAGCATACGAAGAATACCAAACCTATGTTATGTTATGTTTTTGAAGATATTTTCGTTTCTTTTTACCTCCATTTCTAAAATTATATTTTTTATTTTTTCATTGTCACTTTTTTAATTTTTGTTTTGATGTACAGGTCTAGGTTGGCAAGTTGCGTTCCTTTGTTTATAACAGTAATTCTTAGTTAAAAAATATTCTAGGTTTGGTTGTATTGATAAGAATACTAAATCAAGTAATGTTGGTATAGTCTTGTAATCCAATATTAATACAGAAGTGATAAGTAGATACTTAAATATTTTTTTTTTATAAAAGTTATAGTAAGTACTTAATTGGGGACTTAAATAAAAAAAACTGAATTAGAATTTAAAACAGACGAAGCAACAGAGGATCACTCAGTAATTTTCCTCAATCATGGCAAAGCAATAAATAAATATAATAATAATGCGACGAGAACGGGCTGCGCGCAAGGTTAAACTACACAAAAGCAGGCATCGAGCGATAACACTCTCGTTCGTGTCGTAGTCGCCACGATAAGCTAATAATACTAAAATGCCAACTCAACGGTAGACCTACCTATAACTATCGCCTTTCAACACTGACTGCACCTCTCCCGTACCCGCCCGAATGTTGCTCTCTCAAACACAACTCATACAAACTCCCATATAAAAATATTTTCAAAAACTGTATTGCCCATCACTAAAAAGTTGCATTTTTTTTCATGGAATACAAAAAAATATAAAGCTAGATTTTTGACCCTATTTTGCCCTAATTCTGAAAATCGACAATCCGTGGCGATAAAGGGAAACTTTGTGATATTTCTCCAACATGTATAAAAAGATTGAATTCTGACACTTAGCAACCCATACGTAAACTCGTCGCTTGTTGAAAGTTTGACGTTTGTAAACTAAATTTAGCAAGGTTGGATCATTTCCTCTACAGCAGCGCCCTCCTTGCCCTAGAAAATAATGTTGCCATCGCAAAAATACGGTCGTCTTTTTCGCACTTTCCGAAGGCAGTAGCATCAGCCCCTTGCTCGCGTAATGGACGTCGCCACAGCATTTTCAATACGCGTGAATTGTTTATATCGGCTTTGAAACGGGTCGAAAACTTTTGTAAACGCGTTTTTAGACTGCCGTTTCGCTTTATAATGTAGTGTGTGCTTTCAAAATTGTGGGGGGACGTGTGTATACCGTGATCGCCTAGTCGTTTAGCTCGCACACAGAGAACCTCGGTTGATATTGTGTTTTCAACGAACATTTTCTCGTTGTGCAAAGTTCTTAGTTGTTTCAATCTAGTTGTTAAGTGTTCCTGTAGTTATTTCTTAGTGTTTTAATTAGTAATTGTAAGGATACATCGCGACAAGTCGCTGCAATCAACCCACTCTTGTGTGAGTACTTTGGTAAAATGTTCAATATTTTTTTTAGCATTGACTTCAAGTTTACAACCTCTTGCTTCGATAACAGGATTTTGTAATTGCTTTTTCCTGAATTTGATTATTCTGACTAATATTTGGTCTTATAGATTTGATAAGTTGCATGTTTACTTTTCTACTAGGTATAATTCATGTAACAATATTGGTTACATTTTACATTTTGTGGGTGTAATATTATTTTAGATACATAATACATTTTAATTAGTTTTGTTATCTATTTTTATTTTATGCCTTGTTAGAAATAAAATGAGAAATAACATAAAAAACATAACATAAAAGACATTTTATTTTATACTGCCCTACCTAAAAACAATGCCAATAGTTTTGATATTTTTTTAAGAAATTGGTACCTATTTCAAAAACCATCTCATTACAACTATTATGTATTGCTGGGTCATTCATGTTTGTGTACCATTTCCTTGTTATAACTTAATGGCGCTACTGATCAGGTAAAACGAGGGCCATTCCATCGTTTCGGGTGTTACAGTTCAACTCATAAAATAAGATTTTTTTATATGATATTCAAAGAAACTGTGCTGCTAAGACTGTTTAATCATGTTCTATTTCAGTTATTTCTTATTTCCTTTGACTCCTTTTACTAAACTTTGATACCATTTAGGAGAAAATTATTAAAAAGTAGCCGTTTCGGGTGTTACCCAAATTTGCCTATTGCTTCTGACTGACGGATCAAAAGACCGTAATTCAGCGAATTTTCCAAAGCAACCTCAAGCCTAATTCAAATCAATATGAACTAGATCTAGTACCATTCCATAACTGTAAACTAGATGTAAATATAGCCTTTAGTTATTTTTTTATGAATTAAACTACCTGTTTCGGGTGTTACACATTGGTCGTTTCGGGTGTTACGAGTACGAAATTCAAACATATTTATATGAAAACTACGTGTTTTATTATTAGTGATTGCACATATAATTAAAACTTTTACAATAATCCTCAAAACCCAAAAAAAAGTGTTTTTATGAAGAAAAGCTACTTATTTCTCGAAGAATTTTATTTCTCTTGGAAATTCGTAGTAAGTGTGATTTTACTTTTCATATTCAAAGAAGTACTAGGTAATAAGATAGGTGAACAAATGATATCCTCAAAAAGCACAGGGGATACATCATCTTCAGTTAGTAGCTTTATTCCTAACTACTTTAAAAAACATTACTAGGTACATAGAACTTCGCTCGCCATCATCATCATTTATTAAGCGCTAGAAAATTCACTGCATATCAATATTATCCCTTCCTGCCTTCTTGCTTACATTTCATCATCATAATTTCAGCCAAAAGACATCTACTGCTGGTCATAGGCCCTCCTACTGCAGTCACCACTTTGACTGGTCTTGTCCGGATTACTACTCATCCAGTGTAATCCCGCAGCTTTCATCACGTCATCTAACCATCAACCTTGAGGCGGATCTGCCTACACTGCGTCTTCCGGTTTGCGTTCGCCACTATAGAACATTTTGGTCTCAGCGACCATGCGTTCTCTAGCTATGTACCGATTGCCACAAGTTTCGTAATTCTTTGGGCTATGTAGCCGTCTTAGTTATAAAAGTTAATTGAAATTTCATGTTCTGAACTGTTCTCTAAGGATCAGATTTAGTTAAATTCGGAAAAGGACGCTCTTCCGAATCTGATGATGTGTTTTTGGCTCCTAATAGCGTCTCTTTCCCTACGCAAATTTCCTCTTTTTACGCAAATGCTCAGCATATTTCTCAGGATATTTTTTCTTTAGTTAATGAGGACATGATGACATACCTTGAAATAATACAAACACCAGTAACACTCCCATGCAATAAGAATCATAAAATGCAGCTTTAGAAGGTATAAAAGCATACAAAACCTCATCTTAAAAAATGTAACACCCGAAACGTTTCGGGTGTTACACAAAAGCAAACGCTTAAAACAGATGTTTGAACACACATATAACAATTATTGTTAGGGAATCGATAAGTTTATTAAAATATCCTTACTTTGGCAAAACGTGTTAGATTTAAATTAATTAGGCGAAAAATTAGACAAACAAATACCTCTTTTTCGTTTCGGGTGTTACTTTGATGCCACACTTTAAAACTGTCTTGTTAAAACCACTAAATACAAGATTTTTAATAGATTTGAATGTTAATTAATGAAGAACAAAATCTAAACTCGAAAGTTAAGTGAACTTTATGGAAAAGGAACAGCTACTTTTATTTTTTTTGTGCTGTGAAGTATTGGTCTATAAATACCGAGACAAGCTTATTTTATTTTCGTTTGTTATCAACTAGAGAAAAACAGTAATTTGTATTTTTTTTTTATTTATTTTTTTCTTACATAAAGGATGCGATTGTTTTCTTTGAAAAGAGCGTAGAATAGACTTCTAAAAACAATTTTAATTTTTGGGCTCCTGGTAACGTTTGTCATGGAATGGCCCAGGACTCTTAACCCGTGGAACGATTGCCTACCCTCAAACGCATTTAAATTATGCACAGTTTATGTGCGCACGACGCGATGAGGTTTAAAAAAGCATTTTATAAAAAAAACACTCTTGCTTTGAATTTTAGAGGCCCTGTTTTGTGTATCTGTAAAATTCAAAATCAAAGAAAAAAACCGTTTGGTGCCTAAAGCAGCCACTTAAGTTTCAGAACGGCCATGGTTTACAGGATATTAATTATTTATCAAAGAGGGGCTAGTTTAGCCCCTTAAATAGAATATCATCTTCTCTTCTAGCAAAGTTTTAATTTCCTAACATTATAATGTTTATTTAATTCTTGTTTCAGAAACATAACGTAACACAAAATGGCTCTAATAGAGAGCCATTTGGACTCGATGAGGAATATGAGTCCCGAGGAGGGAGCCACCAGCGAGGGGGAGTCTTCGGCCAGGAGGGACCAGCCCAACGGGGCAGTCTACGGTATTGATGGAGGTTTGGGAATTTTATTCCTGAAACTGATTTATGGCCTATAGCTCAAAAAAATAGTGTGATGTTCTAAAAATATTAAAATAGCATATTTAATTAAAATTAACTCCCTAGAATTCGACATCTCAGAAAAAAAAAAGTTTTATCACTCCGCTATCAGATGGCGCTAGCTACAAGTGAAGTTGAAATGTATCATTAAAAGATCAAATAAAATTGGAATTAGTCATCCGCCGGTCAAATAGTTTTTGTTTTGTTTTGTTTTAAACTTTTCAAGTTAATTTGAACTGATTTGAATTACTTACCTTTGTCTATTGCGCCATATAACGCCATCTACGGGCGTATTACGAAACTTTTTTTTTTTAAATATCACTTTGAAAAATTCATGTCCTGTAATAATTATAGAGTACTTTTCCTTCCATGTGGCATTTTTAATTCCATGCTGTTTATTTCAGTGCCCGGCGCTCTGCCACTGAACGTAGACTACAGGTCTCCAATATCTCACTTCATACCGCCTGCTGTCGAGCTCTACGCTTCCAAAGCTCAGAAATCTGAGATTATTTCGTCTACAGGTAAAAAATCCGTATAACTAGTTTGCGCCCCGCGACTTTACAAGCGCAAATTCTCTTGAAACAGCAAAATGTAAATTTTCTGTTCTTGTGAGTTTTCGGTTTAATAAGTAGTATATAACCTGCAGATAAAGAAACGATTTCAAAATGCGGCAGTTTGGCGTGAAAGTGAGCCATACAGACAGACAGAGCTACTTTTGCATTTTTAAATTAGTAAGGAACTTTGGATTGTATTTAAAAAGTAAAATAGAAGAACATCTTCTCGTCTACTCATTACTATCTTACTTCATTTATTAGACTTTTAATAAGATATACTTAAACCTTGTATCCTTTTTTGAACTAATGATTATTCAGGATCGAGCGAGTCGTCTACACCAGTCAAGCGCAAGCGCGGTCGCCCGCGCATCGACAAGACGAGCCCCGAGTACCTAGCCAAGTCTGCGGCTAGGAAGGAGGCGAAGGAACGAGGTGAGTCGCTTATTGCCTGATTGATTGATTGATTTATAGATTGAAAAAAGAAAGAAAACATTTATCAGATCCTGTCCGCGGTAGCGTTGTGACTAGTGACGTCAGGGACATAACTGTTTTTAAACTTTTGTATAATACCACCAACTTTAGCTAACTTTAGCATTTAATATGCACGCAATTTTTTTTTCACCGACTTCCAAAAAAAAAGGAGAGGATTCGCAATTCGAATGTAAGTATTATTTTTTTTTGTTTCATCATATGAGCCAGATGTAGGCCTCCCCACGCATCGCCACACCGACCAGTCTTGTGCGACCTTCATCCTCATGGGGTGTCTGCCTACCCTCCGTCTTCCGGTGAACACCACAGATTGCGACAAGGACAATAATTTAGGGGTAGGGTTGGCCATGCAGGTGGGTGGGCGATCGCAGTGTGGCTCTTCAAGTATTTCAACGCAGGACGCTGCTGCCCGTTCTCCGGCTGTTCCCTTAGTCGCCTCTTACGACTCCCGTGGGAGGAGATGGGGGGTGGTATTCTACGCCGCCACTAGCTTAATATATACGATTGTGCGCCCCGCGGTTTTTACCGCGCAGATTTCTCATAAACACAAAAATCCCGTTTTTTCCCGTTCCCATAGGGATTTCTGGATATTATTCCTTAGTGCTCCCCTACACTCCCCTAAGAATCAACGTGAAAAATTTCAGCCCGCTACGCCAAGTAGTTTCGGCTCTGCGTTGTCTGTCAGTCAGTCAGTCACTTTAAAAAATAAAAAAGGAATTATTCAGATAAGTATAGTTACATTCGGTAGGTTTTGGTGTTTGACCGACGACGTCGAAAAAGAGGAATTTCTCAGTCTATGTTTGTGTTTTTAACCGACTTCAAAAAAGGAGGTTATCAGTTTGACCTGTATGTATGTATGTTTGTCCGCAATTATCTCGCGTTTGGCTGAACCGATTTTGATGCGGTTTTCAGTAATGTATTTGTTACATTCAGGAGAAGGTGTAGTACTGATTTTAACCGACTTCGAAAAACAGGAAGTTCTCAGATTATGTTTGTGACAATTCGTTGAAGGCGGGTCTCTTTTTGTAAAATAGAAATTATTTAGAAATTATTTTTTTGTTATATATTCTAGCGCCCGCAATGAACAGCTCAAGCGAGGGCGGCGAGAAGAGAAAGCGCGGTAGACCTCGGATCGACAAGACCAGCCCTGAGTATTTAGCCAGGAAGAAAGCTAAGGAAATTGGTGAGTATGCCTAACCTTTTTTTTTTAGGCGGGGAAACAGCCCCGGGGGGAGCCGCAGGGTTATGTGGGGTTCGCACCCACTAAAACCCCGCCGGTTTTCTTTTCGGCTGTTAGCAGGAGGGTCACGGGTAAGCCTGTGAAATTCTCCGCGACCCCCCCCCCCCCAGCATTGGCTGTATAGCCTCTCCTCGGGGGGACATGATGGTTGTCCACCCGGCGCGTGGTAGCTTTCCCAACGCTCAACGGCGGAATCGGGACACCGCGTTCCGCCGTCCTTCTCGGGGCCGTTGTATGACTACACGAGGCCCCCGCCTCGTGCACCCAACGACCCCGGGGTCCCCTCTTAGTCGCCTCTTACGACAGGCAGGGGATACCTCAGTCCTATTCTTCGGCCCGGTACTGCAGGGCGTGAGTATGCCTATCCTATACTGACTACATGACTGCTCCGTAGCTCAGTTGGCAGTGATGTGGACTGAGAGGCGTGTGCATCTGGGTTCGATTCCCGGCGGGGCGAATATTGATATGATGAATATCGATGTTTGTTTCCTGGGGCCTTAGTCTCTTAAACTAAACGAACGGAAACGAAGTAAGATTTTATAACAAGATCCCAGAAGAGATTTTGATCCTGAATGATAATGAGTTTAAAACTCGTATCAAAAAAGGTTTGATTAAGAAAGCTTATTACAATGTTGATAAATATGAAAACGACAAAGACGCATGGAAGTAGTCTAGCTCTGCACGATATTTTCATTATTTCTTGTATGTACTTTAAATCTTATTAATTTATGATCTTTGTATTGCAAATTAAATTGTAATGTCACATAGGAACAAAAAAAAAAAAAGAGAGAGATAAATTGTAAAGTAGAGTTTGTTACCCCTTTCTTCTCTACGCTGTAAAATCATTGCGAAAGGGAGTAGAATCATTTGACAGAGGAGGGCTCGTTTGGGGGCGTCTCCAGGCGACCATTGTCGTAGGCAAGGCAAACATTAGTTTGCCTGACCCAATTAGTGGGCACCCTGAACTACCTCGCCTCTATCAGTATAGGATACTTTACGAAATAAGGTATCAATATTAATTAGATTAGTCTAATTGACTTTCAATAAGCGATATCTTGTATCCTGTATTGAATAAATATTTTTTTACTTTACTTTACTTTTAACTTACGATTAAACTTCTATACTTCTACTATTAATCAATTACGATTGGGTCAAAAATCGCGAGTCTCGTAACTTTGATCTTGTAAGACTAGTAGAATGAAGATACTTCACTACTCTACTCAATCGTAATAGAATCGCAATAGAAGTATTATCGTTACGATCAAACTTCTAGTCTATTACGATAATACTTCTATTGCGATTCCATTACGATTGGGTCAACAATTCGATACTAGAAGTCTATTGCGATTCTCGAAATTTTGATAGTATCTTCATTCTACTAGTCTTACAGGATCAAAGTTACGAGACTCGCGATTTTTGACCCAATCGTAATAGAGTTATAGTAGAATAGTAATAGTATAGAAGTTTAATCGTAAGTTTATGAGACTAAGGACCCTGGTCTGGGTGTGATGTTCGCCTCTGTATATGTTTCGTGCACCCTAGACACAGGCTCTACCTAGTTAGGGTCTCTGAGTGTGATCTGTTATTATTACATATTATTACTAGAGGCTGCCCCGCGGTTTTACCCGCGCAGATTTCTCATAAACACAAAAATCCCGTTTTTTCCCGTTCCCATGGGAATATCGGGAAATCCTTTCTTAGTGCTCACATACACTCCCTAAGAAACCTACATGCAAAATTTCAGCCCGCTACGCCCAGTAGTTTCGGCTCTGCGTTGTCTGTCAGTCAGTCAGTCAGTCAGTAACGGAAGAGTTTTATATATATTGATGATTATTATACTAGTCGACCCGGCGAACTTCGAACCGCCTAACCTATTACTATGTTGTGCATTATAGCTTTAAATCTTCATCTAACTTCATCCCGTGGAACGTCTACCTACCCTCAAACATACTTACTACTGACTGACTGACTGACTAGACTGACTGACTGACTGACTGACTGACTGACTGACTGACAGACAACGCAGAGCCGAAACTACTGGGCGTAGCGGGCTGAAATTTTGCATGTAGGTTCCTTAGGGAGTGTAGGTGAGCACTAAGAAGGGATTTCCCGAAATTCCCACGGGAACGGTAAAAAACGGGAATTTTGTGTTTATGAGAAATCTGCGCGGAAAAAACAGCGGGGCAGCCTCTAGTATAAACTATGCACAATTTATGTGCACAGGACGCGGTGAGGTGGACTCTATCCATTGAAAGAAAAAAAACCGCATCAATGTCAGTTGCATAGTTTTAAAGATTTAAGTAAGCATATATATAGCGACAGACAGACGCGGGAGGTGACTTTGCTATAAACTATGTACTGATTTATTGACTTGTACCCCTTTGTTTTAATCTATTCTTACCAAAAATTTATGAATATCATATATTAGGGCTCTTTCAACACGATAATTATATTCAAAAAAAATTTTTTTTTTACTACTGACCTACATTTTTGATCGCGGCCATTGGTTTAGACAATTTTTTCTTTTTTTTGGAGATTAGCGCTAGTTTCGCCGTGAGAGTATTTCTTCAGTACATAGTATAAAATAAAGTCGCTTTCCGCGTCTGTCCCTATGTATCGGATTTTGTTGCGGTTTTTTTTTTAATAGATAGAGTGATTCAAGAGAAAGGTTTATAAGTATAATACATGCACAAAATATAATTAGGTTAGGTGGTACGAAGTTCGCCGGGTCGACTAGTTATGAGAATAAAAAAGGATCTTTTTTTTTTACACAGAAGCTTTGGAGAAAAAGGCAAAGAGGCAGAACAAGAGACGAGCTACTGGTGGTAAGTTATTTAAAAAAAATATTATTTTTTAATATAAATGTATGTGTTTTATACAATGTGACTAACAGTTTTGAAGGCTAACTCCATATAGCACTGTTTTGCGGGATTTGGGATTTTGTTTACACATTTTTGGTTTTCATTTCATTTTTTTTAATATATATCATAAAATTCATGTATTTTTTAACCATTATGTTATTTGTATTGATTGCACACAATATTATAGAGGTCTTATTTTGGAAATCAGAATCTCATCAATTGATATTAAACTAAATATATTTATGCAATTCAGCCTCTATGAGACTTCTGTATTGAATGCATAAAAAAACTCACACTAAACTAAGGCCAATAAGACGAGATAAAGAACGTAAACATATAACTTTCAGGGTTTTTAAACATTTTAAATTTAGACACAAATGCATAAGTTAAGTATTACTTCAAACTGAATCTAAACAGGTATGAACATGTTTGTTCATGACGAACCAAATGGTGATAGCTTCTGCACTAGCAGATGTCCTGTACCACTAAAAACGCGACGACAGCCGCATTCGAACATCGGACGACATTATTTCATACGAGCTTCCCCGGCTTACTTCGTTACGCCATAGAATATAAGATACTACAAAAGACTTGGCTCTATAGACTATGTTCTTTTGGCTGCCCAGAATGGCCGAATAAAAAACAAACAACAACAACAAACCACCTGTCAAAATATGTAAACAACGGAAAAAATATAGCACCTTGGGTTATATTATTTGAGTTTAGGTAAGGATCCCTATGCGTAGGACGTCCACCGACCAGATGGACGGATGATCTGCGCAAGGCTGCGGGTCCACGCTGGATGCAGGCCACCTGCGATCGGTACAGATGGAGAGCCTTGACGGAGGCCTATGTCCAGCAGTGGACGTCCTACGGCTGAAATGATGAAGGATCCCTATTTTTTTTGAAAATCTAATATAGCCTATGACACTCGGGGTTAATGTAGCTTCCTACCAGTGAAAGAATTTTTCAAATCGGTTCAGTATTTCCGGAGTATTTCAGTGTAACTTAGAAAAAAAAAACAGATTCTTTACGTTTTTTTTTCGTCTTTAAGGCCTTACTTTATAACCTAACACCGCCATCTTTGTACATATAGCTAAACTAATTCACAAATCGTCACCGGGCACGGCTCACGCGAACAAACGCGTTACAACTTCGCACAAGAAGAGTCTACGTAAGGCTGCACAGAGCGCGAAAAGTGCACAGAGTAGCGCGAAAGTTGCACAGAGTGGCGCGAAAAATGCACAAAGTGGCGCCAAAAATGCACAGAGTGGCGCCAAAAATGCACAGAGTGGCGCGAAAAGTGCACAAACCAGCACTAAGCAATCGGTGGGCGGTAAAAACGCACCGGTTGTTAGTGAAAAAAATGCACAGGGTGTTAAAACAGCACAGAATGATAAAACTGCAAAGAAAAGATTGAAAAGGCCTGTCCATCTTGTTAGGAGGAGGAAAGGTAATGGAACTAAAATGCATGAGTTGTGTTTGAGTTTCATTGAAACTTGTAGAGTAGTTTTGGGAGTATTTTTTTTTTTTTAGAATGGAATGTTTTTTTTTTTTTAATTTTTGATATGATATTATTATTTTTTTTAGTTTTAGTACGGAATGGTTATAATGTAAAATTTTAATAGTTTGATTGTTAATTTTTAAGCTATTGTTATTTAATATCATTGTAAACAAAATTAGTATTAAAGTTTCATGGAATATTATTAAATAATATTCCATGAAACTTTAATACAAATTTTATGTTCGTGTAAAATTTGTTGAAATATCTTTTAAAAGTGGATGGTAAATACTTTGTTAAAACATTATAAAAATTTTTCTGATCAATTTAGTTATAAAGGATGTATTTGGATTTTTTTTTAAAATGGCCCTAAAACTCACAAATTAAATACGTAGTTTTGATAAGTATGGCGAGCTGGATAAGTTTTATTTGCTGATTTGCTAATAAGTACTGATAATGTTAAATTATGTGTAATATTGCTTTTGAAAACTCTAAATCTGATACATTTTAGCGATATTTTTTTTACAATATGAATAAGTTTTTTTAATCCAGTGTAGAGATTTAAGGCTTTTCGCTGGTGAGGCGCGGTGAATATACAGACCCTAAATTCTTGCTTCTCAACCCTGTGCCATAGGAGATAGAGACCATTTTACATTGTTGTCCTCATTTTATTTACCGCGCCTCGCTTCGCTAGCCCAGCGCACATGAGTCTAAGGCCGCATTTATTGGAACGCGGGGCGTTGCGCGGGGCGTGCTGCGATTAAATCAAACGTATAGCAATGTATGAGACCGTGTAAGGAGACGCGTTGGCGGGCGCCGACGCAAGCTCTGCCGCGGGCAACGCGGCGGTGGTGCCCGCGTCGTTCAACGCTTCAAGTACAAAACATAGGCCTATGTTCGATATCGTATAAGGAGACGCGTCGGCTTCCGCACGACGCTCCGCTTTTCCGTAAATGAGGCCTAATAGTTAAGGCTTTATCAATCGGAGCGTTCAGACGCGGCGCCACATCGTCGCGCCCTTTGCTCCTTTACGCAACGTAAAAAAGAGTGTCTGACATCGATGAGCGGGCCTTCTGTTTTACAAAGCGTTTGATGAACCGCATGAAAAATTGGTTTATGGTTTTTTATTAAATAATTTGTATGCTAATTAAGGGGTTTTCAAAGTGACATTTAAAAAAAATTGTTTCGTAATACGCCCGTAGATGGCGGGTAATAGGTAAATAATTCAAATCAGTTCAAAATAACTTGACATGTTTAAAACAAAACAATAACTATTTGACCGGCGCATGACGAGTTCCAGTTTTATTAGGGAGTAGAATCATTTGACAGAGGAGGGCTCGTTTGGGGGCGTCTCCAGGCGACCATTGTCGTAAGGCAAGGCAAACATTCGTTTGCCTGAGACAATTAGTGGGCACCCTGAACTACCTCGCCTCTATCAGTATAGGATACTTTACGAAAAAAGGTATCAATATTAATTAGATTAGTCTAATTGACTTTCAATAAGCGATATCTTGTATCCTGTATTGAATAAATCATTTTTTGCTTTTTACTATTTTTGAGCTTTTAATTGTTCATATCAACTTCACCTGTAGATGTCTGCTAGCGCCATCTGAAAGCGGCGTGATAAAACTTGTTTTTTTTTTTCTTCTGAGATGTCAAATTGAAAACCTCTCATTAGACGCAGGGTGTTATGTGGTTATATGTAGTCTGTGTAGCATGATCAATTAAAAGTGGCATGCAACAATGGTAATAAAAATGGGATCACAATCTAGCTCAAAATCGATAGCTTCGTACAGTGGCGGACACGTTCGGCGTATCACTTTCGGTTTTTCTGTATTGCAAAATAGCTCTTGTTCTTTGCTAATACAGTCTAGGGCTGACGAAATCATGGACAAATCTGTGACGGCCTCCTAGTCCGTGACTGTACCTATTTTAACCAACTTAGAAAAAGAGGAAGTGCTCAGTTGATGTATGTGAAAGAAAAAGAGACCCGCCTTCAATAAACTATTGAAGGCGTAAACTATTGAAGGTGGGTCTCTTTTTTTTTTTTTTAAATAAATGATGTTATTACAGATTCAGGAGCGTCTTCATCGGGCGAGACTACGCCGCGGGCTAAAAGAAAATATACCAAAAGACCGGGTGCCGCGCAGGGCCCGGGCCGCCCTAAGAAGGACGGCGGGGTAAGGAAATATATTAAGGTTTTAAATACTACTAGAGGCTGCCCCGCGGTTTCACTGTACTACGTGATGAAAGAAAGAAAGAAAGAAAGTATTTATTTACAGCAGAACACACACATACAAAATATTAATAAAAACAAAACAAAATAAACCAAGAATAAAAGCAAAACAAAGGAAATCAAAAAATTAAGTAAAACTATTTTAAACAAAGTAAAAAACATAAAAACAAGTTTTGTGTGTTGCAGCCGCCGTAAATTGGCAATTTGGCACTGACTAAGCATGTGCTGAAGGTTTGCACCGACAGCGCTGATGTTGTTGATGTTTCTGACAAGGCGGTAATAAATCAAAGGAGGGATTATGCTCACTATACCTAACAACATTCCCAAAGCAACATGGGTCGAAATCTCAAAACAGCCGTCCCGTACATTGACCCCGTCAGCTGATCGAACCAATGTATGGAATGTTTTTTTTTTGAGATTTCGACCCAAATTGTTTGGGGAAAGTTGTTATTTCCGCCTCGACAGAAACACAGTATATTTAAAGCTTAAATAATGATTTATATGATAACTAGAAGCTGCCCCGCGATTTTTCCCGCGCAGATTTCTCATAAACACAAAAATCCCGTTTTTTCCCGTTCCTATGGGAATTTCGGGAAATCTCTTCTTAGTGCTCACCTACACTCAGGGAACCCACGTGCCAATTTTCAGCTTTCTACGCCCAGTAGTTTCGGCTCTGCGTTGTCTGTCTGTCAGTCAGTCAGTCAGAGTTTTATATATATTGATTTAACATTACAGAGTACATCGCAGGACCGTGTGAAGGGCAAACGCGGTCGGCCGCGGAAAACAGACCTTATCGCTGCCGGACTCTTGTCGCCAGGCGGCACTACTAAGAGATCGCCCCAGGAAGGGAGTAAGTTTAAGGCGGTAACTCACGGTATGGCGCGAAATTGCGTCTGCTCCGTGGCTCAGTTGGCAGTGATGTGGACTGAGTAAACGTGTGCACCCGGGTTCGATTCCCGGGCGGGGCGAATATTGATATGATGAATATCGATGTTTGTTTCCGGTCTGGGTGTGATGTTCGTCTCTGTGTGTGTTTCGGGCACCCTAGATACAGGTTCTTCCTAGTTAGGGGCTCTGAGTGTGATGTGTTATTATTATTATTAATTCAAATTTTTTCACGTTATTTAAATAATTTGGAGAAAGTATTCATTTTTTATAAAGTTTAAATGAATTCGCATACGTAAAAATCTATGTCCCACATTGTGATATATCGTTTTTGAAAGACAGAGTTACCGATTTTGTGTATATTCAAGGAACTTGATTTTTGGCCTTTTAGCCCTTAGACACAAAATCTGTAGGTCTGTCTTCCAAAAACGTTGTATTGCAATGTGGGAGATGGTTTTTTACATACGCGAATTCATTTAAACTTTATTAAAAACTAGAGGCTGCCCCGCGGTTTTTCCCGCGCAGATTTCTCATAAACACAAAATTCCCGTTTTTTCCCGTTCCCGTGGGAATTTCGGGAAATCCCTTCTTAGTGCTCACCTACACTCCTTAAGGAACCTACATGCAAAATTTCAGCCCGCTACGCCCAGTAGTTTCGGCTCTGCGTTGTCTGTCAGTCAGTCAATCAGTCAGTCAGTAACGGAAGAGTTTTATATATATTGATGTATAATTTCATTTAAACTTTATTAAAAATTTATTATTTCGTCATAATAAATAAATAATTTCTTTTTTACAAAAAAGTAACCCGCCTTCTATAAACTGACACATACATCAACTGAGCACTTCCTCTTTTTCGAAGTCTGTTAAAATGGGCACTAAAACCTCCTGAATGTAACAAATACTCCTGTGAAAACCGCATCAAAATCGGTTCAGCCAAACTCGAGATAATCGCGGACAAACATACATACATACATACAGGTCAAACTGATAACCTCCTTTTTTGAAGCCGGGTAAAAAAACGAAAAAAATTTAATTTCGCGCTGTACCGAGAGTTACCACCTTGATCAAACATTTATTGCGCCCCGTTTTTGTTCCTTTTTTACTACTAAAGGAACCTGCCTTCAATTAACTGAAATATGTATCAAGTTAGCATTTCCTCTTTCCGAAGTCGGTTAAACCTTCTTCTGAATGTAAAAAATACTTATCAGAGAACCGCATCAAGATCGGTGCAGCCAAACGCGAGATATTCGCGGACAAACATACATACAGGTCAAACTTATAACCTCCTTTTTTGAAGTCGGTTAAAACTAGAGGCTGCCCCGCGGTTTCACCCGCTCAGATTTCTCATAAACACAATAATCCCGTTTATTCCCGTTCCCATATGAATTTCGGGAAATTCTTCCTTATTGCTCCCCTAAACTCTCCAAGGAACCCACGTGCAAAAATTTCAGCCCGCTACACCCAGTAGTTTCGGCTCTGCGTTGTCTGTCAGTAGGTCAGCCAGTCAGTCATTAACGGAAGATTTTTAACGGACTTCAAAAAAGGAGGTTATCAGTTTGACCTGTATGTATGTTTGTCCGCGATTATCTCGAGATTGGCTGAACCGATTTTGATTCGGTTTTCACAAATATATTAGTTACATTCAGGAGAAGGTTTTAGTACCTATTTCAACCGACTTGAGAAAAGAGGGAGTTATCAGTTTATGTATGTGTAAATTTATTGAAGGCGGGTCTCTTTTTGTAAAAAAGAAATTATTATATATATTTATTTATTCTTTGTATTTTTTTTCTGCAGAAATTCGCGTCAGAAGCAACCTTATGCCGATCAATTCTGAGCCAATAAGTTTGGACAGCGACGATGAACCGGATTTAGGTAAGTTTTTCAAGGGCAAATCCAAATTTTGCGTTCCCGTATGTTTTCTGGGTGGTTCTGAGCTATCTGCCTACCAATTTTCTGCCATATTCGTATGGTTCAGTGGTTTATGCGTGATTACGTAAGTACGTAACACACGGATAGAAAATACAGAGTTTCTTTCGCATTTATCTATTTGTTACGTACAGGGTGTTTCTGACAAGGCGGTAATAAATCAAAGGAAGTGTTCAGCTCACCATACCTAACAACTTTCCCAAAGCAACATGGGTCGAAATATCAAAACGAAAACCAGCCGTCCCGTACATTGACCCCGTCAGCTGATCGAACCAATGTATGGAACAGCTGATATTTTTTTTTTGAGATTTCGACCCATGTTGCTTTGGGAAAGTTGTTAGGTATGGTGTGCTGAATACCTCCTTTGACTTATTACCGCCTTGTCAGAAACACCCTGTATAAAATAATAGATTAGACTGATTTTAGATAATAAAGCCATTAATGGTCCTTAGATGGCTCGTATCAATACATCAATACATAGTATAAAACAAAGTCGCTTCCTGCGTCTGTCCCTATGTATGCTTATATCTTTAAAACTATGCAACGGATTTCAATGCGGTTTTTTTATTTGAGAGAGTGATTTAAGAGGAAGGTTTTTAAGTAGAATACATGCACAAGATAATAATAGGTTAGGCGGTACGAAGTTCGCCGGGTCGACTTGTTTATTATATTAGTATAGCTAGTAAGTAAAACCCTGTTTATTTTTGCCCTTTAGATGAAAATCTTCGCGCACTAAGGCACATCCACGAGAAGTACGCAAACTTGGAGCGTGACGACGCGTTGGGAACGACGCTCCTGGGAGCGAACAGTAGGCAGGGCGGTGAGTGCTGAGATAATCTCTAATAAAAAAAATAAAAATAAAAAAGCCTTATATTTTCCATTACAGTACTTAATCTACTACAAAAATAAATTATAAAAAAAGATAAAAAATTACTGTAAGGCCCCTCTCCGGGTAAAGGCCTCCTCTAGCGACATCCATTTTTCTCTGTCTTGAGCTGTGTCCATCCATTTAGTACCCGCTATAGATACTAACTCGTCCTTCCATCTAGCCTTTGGTCTCCCAAGATGTGATCTTCTGTGTCCATCTATTATCAGTATATCTGGCCAAGTGCCCAGCCCATTTCCATTTTAGACTTTTTGCGTAAGACAGTGCATCTAAAACTTTTGTCTCCTGCCTAATGTTGAAATTAGGCAGGAGATAATCAATATCAATACATAGTATAAAACAAAGTCGCCACGAAGGCGGCGGAGGCGGTACGAAGTTCGCCGGGTCGACTAGTAAAAAATTAATACCTTTGCCAACAGATCATATAAGAAAGCAGGACTTGCAGCCAAGAGTTGAGAAATTGGAAGACAGTTCCAATTCCGATTCTGGAAGCTCTAGCAGCGGTTCTGGTGAGTTTTTTTTTTAAATTTATTTATTGAAAAAATCTTTTTCAGCAATCGATAAAGAGTGAATATGTTTTATAGGTATAGGATCTCGCGGGATGGAGTGAAAAGTACAGTATACCACGTGGTGTAAAGCTATCCCGCTTTGGGTGCTGTTACAACCCTCGCTTTTTCATGTTTCAAGGCATTTGTCAGGGATAAACAGTTGTATCTCTCACTGCGCTCGAATCTTAATATGAACACCCTCGACATACGTTAATTTACACCCATGTTATATTATCAATACATAGTATAAAACAAAGTTGCTTCCCGCGTCTGTCCCTATGTATGCTTATATCTTTGAAACTATGCAACGGATTTTGATGCGGTTTCTTTTAAAGGATAGAGTGATTTAATATGTACAATACATGAGCAACATAGTAATAGGTTGGGCGGAACGAAGTTCGCCGGGTCGACTAGTCTATGAATAACTATCGATCGTAGCTAGTATAATTCTCTGCCTAACCACTATGGGATAAATTCGTATGTATCTTAAAATATTTTTCGTTATTCCAACAGGTACATCCTCCTCCTCCTCCTCCTCTTCGAACTCGTCCTCCTCCTCGGACTCGTCCTCCGACTCGGACTCGGACTCGGACAACGAGAACGAGAACAAGAAGAGCCAGAACGGACTGCCCGAGAATAACGGAGTCGTCCCTGAGAAGACTAAGGAGAACGAGGATGAGAGGTATGCTATTCGGATCCGGATCGAAGGACCAGGTTTACCCTGATTTTCACAGTAATATATTTGGATAGATAGGTGTCACTTTGATACGAAGACAGGTTGAAGATAGGCTGTTCAATTAGTGTTGTTTAGGGTTTGTATGAATTGACAACCTAATCAATATAAAACTCTCCGTTACTGACTGACTGACTGACTGACTGACTGACTGACTGACTGACTGACTGACTGACAGACAGACAGACAACGCAGAGCCGAAACTACTGGGCGTAGAGGGCTGAAATTTTGCATGTAGGTTCCTTAGGGAGTGTAGGGGAGCACTAAGAAAGGATTTCCCGAAATTCCCATGGGAACGGGAATTGGAATGGATTTTTGTGTTTATGAGAAATCTGCGCGAGTAAAACCGCGGGGCAGCCTCTAGTCTCGATATATAGGCCGTTATTCATAAAAAGTTAAAGAAGCATTTTAGTTATTTGATGTATGTCAATTAAGACAGGATGTCACGTATTTTTCCATACAACAAACCAGAGAAGTAGACCTCCACTCCAGTAACTAATATAAAATGTACAATATATTTATGAATAACACTGATAGTATATTGAAAACGGCCGATAGTCGTGTCTTCAGAAACACGTCCACAACCACAGGGCGGCACAAAATTGGCAGCACTGTGTGGAAATTATTGAAAGGTCGACAAATTTCCTTCCATGCAGTGTTGCCACTTTTTTAATTTCTACATTTTGTGCAAAACTTGGAAATAAAAATTTAAAGTTATGTTAGTCGGTGAAACTTTAGTTTTAATTAGAAAATAAAATAGATAATGCTTTTGTTCACACGAGAACCATATAGTAGCTTAAAACCAATATAGTAACTTTTTGCTAGTAGGTCCTTTCAAATTTTAATAGTTTAACTATTTAATATTAAAAACAAAAAGCTGATATAATTATTTAAATACTAGAGGCTGCCCCGCGGTTTTACACGCGCAGATTTCTCATAAACACAAAAATCCAGTTTTTTCCCGTTCCCATGGGAATTTCGGGAAATCCCTTCTTAGTGCTCACCTACACTCTGGAACCTACCTACATGCCAATTTTCAGCTTTATACACCCAGTAGTTTCGGCTCTGCTTTGTCTGTCAGTCAGTCAGTCAACGGAAGAGTTTTATATATATTGATGACTAGAGGCTGCCACGCGGTTTTTCGCGCGCAGATTCCTCATAAACACAAAATTTCCGTTTTGTCCCGTTCCCGTGGGAATTTCGGGAAATCCCTTCTTAGTGCTCACCTATACTCCCTAAGGAACCTACATGCAAAATTTCAGCCCGCTACCCCCAGTAGTTTCGGCTCTGCGTTGTCTGTCAGTCAGTCAGTCAGTAACGGAAGAGTTTTATATATATTGATTGACTAGAGGCTGCCCCGCGGTTTTTCCCGCGTAGATTTCTCATAAACACAAAAATCCCGTTTTTTCCCGTTCCCATGGGAATTTCAGGAAATCCCTTCTTAGTGCTCGCCTAAACTCCCCAAGGAACCCACGTGCCAATTTTCAGCTTTCTACGCCCAGTAGTATCGGCTCTGCTTTGTGTGTCAGTCAGTCAGTAACGGAAGAGTGATATATATATTGATTTGTTGTAATCTATTGTTAGAAAACTGTGTAGGCTCATTCTCGTGGTGTGCGCTCGTTTTCTGATAACCTCGGAAGAAACTCCTAACGAGTACCCTGCGACCCCGGGGGGAGTCGCAGGGTTATGTGGGGTTCGCACCCACTACAACCCTTCGGTGTGCATCTCGGCTGTTGGCAAGGGGGTCACGGGTGATCTTTCGATCGTTATGTTCAACTCCGCGACCCCCTCCAGCATTGACTGTTTAGCCTCTTCACAGGGGGGACAAGTGGTGGTAGTCCCCCCTGAGCGCGGATGGCTCTTTGTACGCTCGACGGCGGAATCGGGACACCGCGTTCCGCCGCCCTTCTCGGGGCCGTTATATGACTACACGTGGCCCCCGCCCTGTGCACCCAACGACCCCGGGGTCCCCTCTTAGTCGCCTCTTACGACAGGCAGGGGATACCTCAGTCCTATTCTTCGGCCCGGTACTGCAGGGCGTGTAATTGTACACCTGATTAATTCCTTAATTCGTCCACAGATCGTTCGGCGCCTGGTCGTACAAGACGAACTCTCAGTCCTCCTCGGACGAATCCCTGTCCGAACGCGAGGGGGGTGGGGCGAGGGAGGCCACGCCCCCCGCCCTCAGTGAGAGCGAAAACGAGTCTCCAGATAAGAGCTACCAGTGCCACATCTGCAGGAAGTGGTACTCCACTCAGGTCACACTCAAGTGAGTATAGTTTTGAGGAGGATAAGTTTCCATAAACTTAGGTACCTACAACTTCCTCTTGAATAACTTTTTCTATTAAAAAAAACCGTTTTAGTCACTAAAGTGGCTACTTTTAGCAAAAAACCGCATATTACTAAGATTTTTATCCTGAAAGCTACATAACAGTGCCTCAAAAAAATCTAAACAAGATTATTAAGTGCATGATTGACGCATATTTTTGATTTCGGTCATTTTTTTCGAGATTGGCGCTAGTTTTTGATGTGTTTAGATCAAACTCTAGCGAGTAGACTCCAAACACCGACTGTGCCTTACCTTCCTATTCGTCTGCCCACCATGTTCATTGTCTCTAAAAAGCTTGGCACAAAAATCTAGAAAATAATGTGGGGTCACTTTGTATTCGCAATTAGTATTTTTTATTAATTTTCTATTAAAATAATACACAATTTAAGTTCAAAGTTGGTCAAAATCAAACATCAACGAATTCACGATCGGTTGCTTTATAAGAAGTAATTTTTTTTAGGGTTTACAACTCAAAACAATCACGGTTTCGTTTCAAGACACTCTTTCAGAGCTGTGATCGATTGATTCAGGATCCACCGTCGGGGTCACCAGAGCCGCGCGGCGGGCGGGCGGGCGCGCGCGCGCGGCGCGGGCCGCTACTCGTGCGAGCAGTGCCGCCAGCCCTTCGCCCGGCGCGAGCAGCTGCTGGAGCACAGGTCGGTTTGTTTGTATCGGCAGTTTCTGTTGGTTCGCCTGAGCCAATTGGTGGGCGCCCTGAACTACCTCGCCTAGAGCAGTATAGGATACTTTACCAAATAAGGTATCAATAGCGATTAGATTATATGTAGTCCAATTGACTTTCAATAAGTCATATCTTGTATCCTATATTGAATAAAGATTTTTTGATTTTTGTTTTTTTTTTTTTTTTTTTTCTGACAAGACGGTAATAAATCTAAGGAGGGATTCTGCTCACCATACCTAACAACTTTCCCAAAGCAACATGGGTCGAAATCTCAAAACAAAACTCAGCCGTCCCGTACATTGAATTTAAATATGTGTACCATTAATTGTATAATGTTCTTTTGTATCTTTTGTATGCAATAAAGTGTTTTTTAACTTTAACTTTATTGACCCCGCCAGCTGATCGAACCAATGTATGGAACAGCTGTTTTTTTTTTTTTTGAGATTTTGACCCATGTTGCTTTGGGAAAGTTGTTAGTTATCAGCAGAATCCCTCCTTTGATTTATTACCGCCTTGTAAGAAACACCCATTTGGATACATATTTTAAAATTTCAAGGGGATCTAGTTTTAGTTTGCTGCCCCCCTTTAAAAAAATAAGGGGAGTGGCTGTGGTCCCCGCTCTAGGCGAACCTGTGTCGCGGCGACCGCGGTCGATGACGACACGTTTGTGGCCATGAAAATAACTTTTGATCCGCTTGGTTGTGTACTTACTCAGTTACATTTAACTTTATTAAAATACATAAATCTATACCAATATTATAAAGAGGAAAGATTTGTTAGTTTGTTTGTAACGAATAGGCTCCGGAAATACTGAACCGATTTGAAAAATTCTTTCACTGGTAGGAAGCTCCATTAAGCCCGAGTGTCATAGGCTATAATAGATTTTCAAAAAAAATTAGGGATCCTTACTTAATCTCAAATAATGTATTGCAAGGTGCAATATTTTTACCGTTGTTTACATAGGTATTTTGACAGGTGGTTTGTTGTTGTTGTTTAATTTTTAATCGGCCATTCTGAGCAAAAAAACATAAAAAAACATAGTCTATAGAGCCAAGTCTTTTGTAGTATCTTATATTCTATGGCGTAACGAAGCAAGCCGGGAAAGCTCGTGTTTAATAATACGGAAAAATCATGCAATTAAATGCAAAAACGCTAAGTTTTAAGCGGAAGGGATAAAAAGGTGTTGTTTGTTTTTTTTTTTATTTTGATAAGTTTTGGTGGATTGAGTGAATCAAAAATATCCCTAGATAGTGTTTGTAATAGTTTTTTATTTTTATTTTCAGAGCGGAAGAGCACCGCGGCAGCGTGGTGGGGCGCTGCGCCGTGTGCCGCCGCTGCTTCGAGGACGAGGCGGAACTGGCGGCTCATGAAGCTGCGCACTCGCCCAACGAACGCAGCGGTGAGATTATAGACATAGACAGATCTTTATTTACGCACACAAAACACACAATATAAGAAACACAAAGAACAAATAACGAAATAAAATTGACAAGAGTATTGTATGTGTTGTGGGCGCAAAATGGCCCCGACTCAGCTTATGTTGCAAGCAATGCAGTTGCATTGGTGCAACGCTGATGATTCTGCCAGAACCACAGGAGTGCGTGTGTTCTTATATATTATACACAAAGAATCAAGTGAAAATGTTAGCACAGTGTTCATATTACAGTATACAAAACTATTAAGTGTTAATGTATAAATAAATACAGTATTAATAGTCAATACATCATAGTATAAAATGAAGTCGCTTCACGCGTCTGTCTCTATGTATGCTTATATCTTTAAAACTATGCAACAGATTTTGATGCGGTTTTTTTAATAGATAGAGTGATTCAAGAGGAAGGTTTATAAGTGAATTATACTTATAAACTATGCACAAAATAGTATTAGGTTAGGCGGTACGAAGTTCGCCGGGTCGACTTGTTTATATATAAAATGTGGTTATAACAGAGCTCAGCTTATATAGCTCTTCCTCTTTTTCTTAGCCGCAAAATACAGCCACGGCATTCCATAGCATCCGGATAGCTACTTAGCTATCCGGATCGAAGGACCAATTTAGCATTAAGAGCCAGTTTACAGCGACGCTAGCGCCCTTCGAGATTAAAATTAATATCTTCTAAACTAGCGGCGACAAGCTGGCCCCTTGTCACGTTGGTAATAAAGCATAAAATCGGCTAAACGTGGGTCCGGCTCTTGAGCTGGTACCTCTGCCTAACCCTTCGGGGAATAAAAGGCGTGATATTATGATATTATGTTGATGTCTTCTAAACTAAGGCAAATATCGAAAATGTGGCACAGTGTGACACTAGATAATGTAGCCTAGTATTTTTGGGGTATAGCTTTTGAATTGAAGACCAAAGAAAGCTACAAAGTGTTGCTAAAAGTGGCCACTTATAGCAACAATCTGTGGATAATTTTGTTCTTTTTACTTAGGACTACTTTACTGTGCTCAAAAAATACTAAGCAAGATTATCTAGTGTCACACTGTGCCACATTTTTATATTTGCCTTAGTTTAGAAGATATAATTTTTTTTCGAGAATGGCGCTAGCATCGCGGTAAACTGGCTCTTAAGCTAAGAACAGTAGAAAGAAGTCAACTTTTAGACATAGGTATCCCCACAGATCACCACGAGAACATTTGGTTCATGTTCAAGTAAACAGGTTACTAGAAAGAACAGTGAAGAAAGAAGGTTACGCCTTTGTTAACTTTTGTGTACTAAGTTTTATTGTTTTTGAGGTTCTCGTTTTCATCCTCAAACTGAGACTAATCTGTCCGTCGTCTTTCAAAGGTATTTTTGCCGATACAGTATAAAATAAAGTCGCTTCCCGCGTCTGTCCCTATGTATGCTTATATCTTTAAAACTATCCAACGGATTTTGATGCGGTTTTTTGTAATCGATAGAGTGATCCAAGAGGAAGGTTTATAAGTATAATACACGAGCTTTCCCGGCTTACTTCGTTACGCCATAGAATATAAGATACTACCAAAGACTTGGCTTTATAGACTATGTTCTTTTGACTGCCCAGAATGGCCGAATTAAAAACAAACAACAACAACAAACCATGTCAAAATATGTAAACAACGAAAAAAATATTGCACCTTGGGTTACATTATTTGAGTTTAGGTAAGGATCCCTAATTTTTTTGAAAAACTAATATAGCCTATGACACTCGGGGTTAATGTAGCTTCCTACCAGTGAAAGAATTTTTCAAATCGGTTCAGTATTTCCGGAGCCTATTCGTTACAAACAAACAAAAAAAAATCTTTCCTCTTTATAATATTGGTATAGATGAGCAACATAGCAATAGGTTAGGCGGTACGAAGTTCGCCGGGTCGACTAGTACTATAATAAGTTCTTCCCTCAACAGGAAAGTGCAGTGAATGCGGAGCCCACTTCGGTTCGTACGAGCAGCTGCGGCGGCACCGCGCCGCCGCGCACCCCTCCTTCGCCGCCTCGCAAGACGGTCAGTACTTTACCTACCTATCTTTCTATCCTTTTCTTCTGCATTGCATTACTTTACCTACCTATCTTTCTATCCTTTTCTTCTGCATTGCATTACTTTACCTACCTATCTTTCTATCCTTTTCTTCTGCATTGCATTACTTTACCTACCTATCTTTCTATCCTTTTCTTTTGCATTTCATTACTGTACCTACCTATCTTTCTAACCTTTTCTTTTGCATTTCATTACTGTACCTACCTATCTTTCTATCCTTTTCTTTTGCATTTCATTACTTTACCTACCTATCTTTCTATCCTTTTCTTTTGCATTTCATTACTTTACCTACCTATCTTTATATCCTTTTCTTTTGCATTATATTACTTTACCTACCTATCTTTCTATCCTTTTATTTTGCATTATATTACTTTACCTACCTATCTTTCTATCCTTTTCTTTTGCATTTCATTACTTTACCTACCTATCTTTCTATCCTTTTCTTTTGCATTTCATTACTTTACCTACCTATCTTTATATCCTTTTCTTTTGCATTTCGTTACTTTACCTACCTATCTTTCTATCCTTATCTTTTGCATTTCATTACTTTACCTACCTATCTTTCTATCCTTTTATTTTGCATTTCATTACTTTACCTACCTATCTTTCTATCCTTTTATTTTGCATTTCATTACTTTACCTACCTATCTTTCTATCCTTTTCTTTTGCATTTCATTACTTTACCTACCTATCTTTCTATCCTTTTCTTTTGCATTTCATTACTTTACCTACCTATCTTTATATCCTTTTCTTTTGCATTTCGTTACTTTACCTACCTATCTTTATATCCTTTTCTTTTGCATTATATTACTTTACCTACCTATCTTTCTATCCTTTTCTTTTGCATTTCATTACTTTACCTACCTATCTTTCTATCCTTTTATTTTGCATTTCATTACTTTACCTACCTATCTTTCTATCCTTTTCTTTTGCATTTCATTACTTTACCTACCTATCTTTCTATCCTTTTCTTTTGCATTTCATTACTTTACCTACCTATCCTTCTATCCTTTTCTTTGCATTTCATTACTGTACCTACCTATATTTCTATCCTTTTCTTTTGCATTTCATTACTTTACCTACCTATCCTTCTATCCTTTTCTTTGCATTTCATTACTTTACCTACATATCCTTCTATCCTTTTCTTTGCATTTCATTACTTTACCTACCTATCTTTATATCCTTTTATTTTGCATTTCATTACTTTACCTATCTTCTATCTTTCTATCCTTTACTTTTTAATTTTTATGCTAGTTTGATATATCTTTAATTTGATATAAGGATTTTTTTTAATCATCCTGACAAAAAAGCAGTTTTATTTGCAAAAAAACCTAGTATAATTGAAAAAAAATTGTTTTGAGATTTCGACCCATGTTGCTTTGGGAAAGTTGTTAGGTATGGTGAGCTGAATCCCCCCTTTGATTTATTACCCCCTTGTCAGAAACACCCTGTATATGCTTTCTTTTCAGTGTATGGTATGGATGCTTAGATCGGTTTATACAGGGTGCTTCTTACAAGACGGTAATAAATCAGAGGGATTCACCTCACCATACCTAACGACTTTCGCATTGTAAATGTATGGAACAGCTGTTTTTTGACCTAATTTGCTCTGCGAAAGTAGTTAGGTATGCATTGCCGCATCTCCCCTTTATTCTTATTATTTAATTATGATTTTGTTTTATATTTATGCCATAATTTTTTAATTTTTATTTTAAAATTATAAATTTTTACTTTATTTTGTTAATAATGGGGTGTATTATTCTTTGTTACTCATATCTCATGTAAGAAATGAGCCTTTTTAGTTTGCTTTGACAGATGTATTCTGTATAATTTTTTTTTTTTTTTACAAAAAAAGGAACCCGCCTTCAATAAACTGACTCTCACTTTCTCTATTTCGAAGTTGGTTAAAATAGGTACTAAAACCTTCTTCTGAATGTAACAAATACTTATCTGAAAACCGCATCAAAATCGGTTCAGCGAAACGCGAGATAATCGCGGACAAACATACATACATACAGGTCAAACTGATAACCTCCGTTTTTTGAAGTCGGTTAAATAAACCCTGTCGCCACGTCACCCCGCTCTGTACATATCAATTTAACACAGACAATCTCTGCCGTTTTTTGTCTTCGCCCTTACTGCTCTCATGATAAGGTTGAAATTGGCATCGAACAGGTGGGAACCTGTCGTGCACCCAGTGCGGGAAGCAGTTCAGCCACGCGCACAGCCTGCAGCGGCACCAGCTCAACCACGCGCGGCAGCTGTACCGCTGCGTCGTCTGCAAGGTGACTGACACACGCACACACACACACACATAGTCACTCTCACAAGTACAGTGGCGGACACTGCCGGTGTAACACTTCCGGTTTTTCTGTATTGGGAAATAGCTCTTGTTATTTGGTAAATGCAGTCTAGGGCTGACGAAACCATAGACAAATCTGTTAAGGCCTCCTAGTCCGCCACTGTACAGGTCAGAGGCCCTATTACGGCCGCTTTGCAATATCTCTTTGCGTCTTTTTTGTATTACGTTGGACACTCTAGACGACGGAAAGCAATGTTGCAAAATAATAATGCGGCCGTAATAGCCCCTCTGGTCACACTCGCACAAACACAACACATAATCGCAAACACTTAAATACATGGGCATACATACGCGCAGAAACCCAACAAACTTGCAAACACAAAAAAACATCACAAATACATGGTCACACTCGTACAAACACAACACACAGAAACAAACCCACGTACACAACACACGCGAAAACACATAAACGTAGGGTTAAGTTTTCTATAAAAATCGATCGACTTGTAATTGGATTGTCAGCTACTTTCTTAACCATTGCCGCTTGAACAAAGGCAATTTCTCTTACACGTTCAAAGAAAACAGCAATGGTTAACAATGTAACTAACAATCCAATTACAAGTCGATATATACCTCATGGTCATAAAACATACACTATCAAGCGTGCTAACGCTCACTAACACAACAAGCTTCAAAGTCACTGACGCACGTACACACATGCATACACAGGCATAATCACAGCGCAGGCAAGACTTGCTCATACACAAAACAAGCACTCACTCATACAATCCATCACTCACTCTTGCAACACAATCACTCATACAACACAAGCACTCTCTCATACAATACAATCACTCACTCATACAACACAATCACTCGCTCATACAACACAATCACTCACTCATACAACACAATCACTTACTCATACAACACAATCACTCGCTCATACAACACAATCACTCACTCATACAACACAAGCACTTACTCATACATCACAATCACTCACTCATACAACACAAGCACTTACTCATACATCACAATCACTCACTCATACAACACAAGCACTCACTCATACAACACAATCACTCACTCATACAACACACGCATACAGGCACACACCAAAGTATTTACAAAAACCTTTATTTTTTTGTTTTAATAATTTTAGCTGACGCTTTTTTTCATGTTTCCAGGCGTCGTTCGCGCGAGCTGATCAGCTGGCGCAGCATCTCAACAGTCACCTCGCTAACTACAAGCGTCTTAAGCCCTAAATAACACGGTTTTATCATATTAGTATGTTTTAAATAATATATCATTAATCAAGGTTGCTTTAAATTAGTGTACGAAACTCTTGGGGGAGTGTCATTATACAGGATGTTTCTGACAAGGCGGTAATAAATCAATGGAGGGATTCTGCTCACCAAACCTAACAACTTTCCCAAAGCAACATGGGTCGAAATTTCAAAAAAAAATCAGCTGTCCCGTACATTGACCCCGTCAGCTGATCGAACCAATGTATGGAACAGCTGTTATCTTTTTTTGAGATTTTGACCCGTGTTGCTTTGGGAAAGTTGTTAGTTATGGTGAGTAGAACGCTTTCTTTGATTTATTACGAAACATAGGAATACGAGATGATAGGAAACAGAAAAAAAAATATGAATGAATGAGCACAGTATTGTACTCGAATAGAGTGACAAGTTTTCTGACAGTTTTAATGTATAAATAATAATAAAACCTATTGTTTTTTTTTACAATTTTTTACTTGCCTAGATATAAAAAGAATGTGTACGTATCAAATTGATTTGATAGTACATGCAATTAAGTTACAATGTCATTATTAATTAATCACACATAAAACACTTTGAGTTATTCAGGATGTAAATTCCCGGTCAATAACTGTAAAGTTAAAAGGTATTTTTAAAATATATTTCTCTTGATCGATGCACTTTGAAGTTTTGTTCACTAATTTAAAATAACGTTGTATATCCTTAAACAGGCTGTATAAGTAATTTTGTATGGATCTACGGGATGATACAGTTTTTCCTAACTCAACAACTTTTTCTTAGGAACAGAATAGGTCGAATAGTTAGATTTTATTTCACTTAGGTCAGTCAGAGTTCGATTCACGGCGGGGGCAAATTTATTTTTTATGGGATATTGTTTGTTGGTATCGTGTTTGTGTTACGGGAACCCTAAATACAGGTTCTTCCTAGTTAGGGGTTTTGAGTGTGATGCTTTATTAATATTATGTGTTCCTTTGGTAAAGATGTTGGTTAGTGGAGACTACACCCTGTAATGTTTTTAAAGATTATATTTGAACATCCTGTATATAATCATGTTATAACTATAGCATTTTAGGTATAATGTGACATCTAAGTGTTCCAAATATAAACTCGTCGACCCGGAGAACTTCGTACCGCCTTACATGATACTATATAAGCATGTATTATACATATAAACCCTTTTCTTCAATCACTATATCTTTAAAAAAAAACGCATCAAAATCTGTTGCATAGTTTTAAATATTTAGCGAGAGACAGAAAGGACTTTTGTTTTATACTATGTATTGATTTATTAGTAGTAGATGACCGCAGCTTCGACTGCGTTTTTAATTTATAAACGTTATTCCTAGTTTTATTCCCGTTCGTTCCCGTAGGAATTTTCGGTACGCATTCCCTCATTGTATTGAATCAGTACTACTCATTATTTTTTGAATGTTTCGACTAAAGCCGTTGCGTTTTGCTTTAAAAGAGACGTCCGACATTGTTGGCTCAGTAAAGGGTCCCGTTTTACACTCTGTATGCGGGGACCCTTAAAAAGTTTGTAGTAAGTAAACGTATCGTGAGATTTTGTTATTTTATACCATTATTTTATTATAATTTTAGATCATGTTTTTATGTAAGTAAATATTTTTTTAAGAGAATTTTCTTCACTTTTTTTTTTTGTTAGTTGATGTATGTATAGTGCGACACAAAAATCTAGAAATTAAAAAGTGGCAACACTGTATGGAAATTTGACGTAGGTATATTAAAAATACTATATTCATACATTCTGGGCAGGGAAAGGAACGTAGTCCACACAACCAAGTCTTCTGTAGCATTTTCTTAGTGTTTTTTTCTAACTGTAGTTCAAAAACTAACTCACTGAAATGCGTGGGTGTATTTCAATTATCTATACGGATGATTACCCGGGACATCAAGCAGAATTTAGAAGCTCTATCCTTTATTTCTAAGTTTCACTACAATGTTTGCGTAAAAGGCACATGATTACACTAATTCCTACACACTATAGCATAATAATACACGTAACTATTAAAAAAAAAAAAAAAAACAGTGCGACATTTTCTTTTCGCGGCGCGGGAAATCTTTCTTTTTTTCTTGTATCCGCCCCTTCTGGGCAGGCAAATTAAAGCTCATGCAGCCAGGCTACATCCTAAATCATTTTAGTTTTATACAAAAGGCCGAAGCCAATTATTTGTTAATTTTAATAATTTAACTACTTACTCTGACTAAACTTTTGTTTTTTATTTGTTACGCAAGTATTGCCAGCTACAAAAAAAAATTTAACTAAGTGAAACACACAAAAATACCTATCTGTATTGTTTTTTTTTTAACCTATTTATTAAGAATTTTCTAAATGTGCTTTTACTCGACTGATTTGTGTCTTTGAATGCTCTAAAAAATATAAACCGTGAATTTTAGTTATAAGACGCTACGCACTACAACTATATAAGAAATCACAACTTTAAGTTTATGAATAAATAAAAAAAACTTATGATTATGAATATTCCTCTAGTAAGTATACATAAAATATGCAATGTGTTTTAGACTTTGTTTAAAAAAGTTTTTTTGTTTATTAATTTACTAGTCGACCCGGCGAACTTCATGCATTATGCATATAAACCTTCCTTAGGAATCACTCTATCTATTAAAAAAAACCGCATCAAAATCCGTTGCATAGTTTTAAAGATATAAGCATACATAGGGACAGACGCGGGAAGCGACTTTGTTTTATACTATGTTTAGATTAGATATTGTAGGTTTTTAATATAAATATAGTTATTAGAAATTAAACTTTTTAAGAACCTTCGACCAAATTACTTTCGACTAAAAGTTCAGTTAGGTACATTCGCGGACTCGTACAGCGTAACACTGCCGGTTTTTCTGCATTGCAAAAATAGCTCTTGCTCTCTGGTAATACAGTCTAGTGCGTACGAGACCATACAAAAGTGTCACGCTGGACGGGATCGTGACTACATCGCGGTCAATTGAATTTCTTAGAATCTTTGTATGTATTTTGTTTTGATGTTAATAGTTTGCGTAAAAAAGTGTAGGTTATACTAGATAAATAAAATGAGATGTTTTTGTACATAATTAACTATATTATGTATACTACATATTCTAATTAGAGTCCGTGCCAGATAAATCTGCGCGCGCTAATCTGTCAGTTAAATATCAGTATCAGTCAAGTATCAACGCTGGCGCGGACAAAACATAGTTCGGTACCTATGTAGTTGTCATCTTTTTGTTGTTTTTGTCGGTTTTTGATTTACGAAGGATTATGTATGACCAAGTTTTTATCGAAATTAGTATTTAATTTAATTCTACTCTATAATTGTTGAAATACTACTAACGTTCTAAGTAGCAATTTATTTAACTTGAAATGATCAATAAAAAACGTAAAAATAACGTTAAATGGCTGCAATGATTTAATTTGATTCTTTCACCGATTGCCATTATAATATTGCTTCTTGCTTTTAATATACACATAATAATAAGAAAAAAAGTTTTTACGTCGTTTTGTTTTTATCGTTTTTATAGACGAGCGCGGGAATATCACAGACCGCCATTTTAAATTTAAGAAAGTCTAAGGTACTAGGTTGTGCAGCCTAGTGGCAGCACACAATTTTTAAAATTAATTGTTAGATCTACCTTTTCATATAGTATAGTTTAAGTATAGAAAATTCAAATAAGAAAAAATATATGTAAGTGTTTATATATTATATATTTTTATTAAAATGATGTGAAAATGGGCGTGAGTAGAGATACTTTAGGTAAGGGTGTGTGCAAAGATGATTGTATAAAGAAAATGTATGGATTTTACACGGTTTGGATATCGGTAGATAAATAAATTTTATAGTAAGGTTTTCACACTGTGTAAGAAAATAAATTTCCTAAAGGTTTTTAGATTTGAGTTATTTTGTCCAGGAAAAATAGAAACGAGATAATAATAAAAGTATAATAACAATTTATCTTGTCAGCTTTTAGACTAGTTTCAGTAATTTAAAGCTGTGTAAACTAAGTTTGTTAAAATAAATACCTATATTGTAAATTTTCACGTTTTTATTTTTATTCTAAATGTAAGTAAGTATGTTCATCCTTAAATTAATAACTTTCTCTAAAATACAGAGGTAGATAGCCATTCAGAGTATAACATGTCGAAATGCTTATCATTATCATATCCATTGGGAATGGCAATAGGCCTACTGGCGTTGTGGAGTAAAGATTATTGTAATGACTATTAAATATAGAGTTTTAATAAAAGTGCAGGTTTTTTCTTGCACCTGAACATGTTGCCTTGTTGCACCTGAACACCAAATTTAGGGTAACCTATCAAGGAAGTCAGTTAAGCCGGAACTATATAGAAGCGTATGTGAGCAATTCGACCAAAATTTGTACATTGGCCGTTTTTGAATGTCCCTAGCGTATTTTATTTTTTGTGGAAATATGACGATAAGCAGTATTTTGCCGGCTTCTGTTTTATATATTTAAGTATCTAGGCCAGTTATTCCTATTTTTTGTTCAACTATTATGAAAGAAAAACTATTTTAAATTAATTGTTGAAAATTCTGAAATTTCTTCCCCCATACTGTCCCTAACTTTGGTTGTCGCATTCACGTCTTAGTTAAGTAAGGTTTTTGTTCTAAAACATCAGTGGTTATTATTTTTTCCCACAATGTAATTACTTGGCTTAATAAATATCGAGATTATATTTTAAAAAGTATTTTTATATGATTTATTTCTCTTGTCCAGGAAATTTCGACAATCCTGACATGTCAATATAGTTACGCTATTTTCTCAAATTTCCCAAAGAAAAACTTTGTTCATATTTAGGCAATTTTGTATTTACTGGCAGGCCGGTGGTAATAGAATATTTAAAAGTGACTTATCTTTTTTCTATAAAAAGACAGGGACCAACATGTGACGAGCGGTTGCACTTTGTGAGTTTTTTCTGCACTTTTTGTCAATATAGTTATAACAAATTCCAGAATTTTTTATATGATACTAGTACTGCTGATTTTAGTGGCTAATTTCTATGTTATCTACGATCAAATAAGTGAAAGATTTAAATCTGAAAATGCATTTTTTAAATTAATATTAATTTTCTTTTCAAACGGGACCGTTGCGCGTTACGTCAGGCTCGTTACATTTTGTGTTGTAAAATATATCATGTCAGAATTTGTAACGAAACTGACTAGATAAAGCTGGTGACATAATGAAGTGATTAGTTTCGCTCAATACATTTACATGGTAGTAAAAAAATACATTTTAAAATAATAATAAAAAGCAATGAATTCTATAATGAAGACGGCAATATACACTCTCAAATTTCCGATTGTCACAATAATTTTGACTGATAAATATTAACTTTTTACTTCATACTACAAATATAGCTAACTATTTTAAAGAAATATTACGCAAAATTATAAAAACAAGACCTTAAAATGTTATTTTAGTGCATTTTTACTGTTTAACTAAAATCATTGCTAAAGACGAATTAAAATGAATACTGTGATCTCAGCTTTAGCATGTTAGTATTGTTACAATAATGTCAGGGTTAGTTACTGTCCCTAAAATACTTCGTAGTTTTTTTTATTTTAAAAATGTTTAAGACGGTATAAGTATATTAAAACTTATATAAATTGAAAGATCTTTTAAAAAGTGGTTGTGATTTCAAAATGTAATAGTAACTATTGTAGTAAAAAAATTAAAAGTAAGGCTTCAAATGGGGCCTTATCGTAACAAAACTTTTCAAGTGATCGTATTTCCGCAATTATATATAAAATAATTTATTTCTGTATGGTAATATGTTAAATAGTACAAAACCCATCAAATAAAAATCATTTGAAGCATCCTAATTCTTCATATAATTTTTAATCAAATACAGCGTTGCCAATGTGTGGGGAATTCCCCAAACTGCGGGGAATCCCAAAGCGATTGGGGAATTTGTGGGGAGAGGCACTGTGCGGGGAATATGCGGGGAATTTAGCATTTTACAAATTAAAAAAAAACTTACAACCAAAACATCCATTGATCGAATATAAATTACTGCCTTTAATTAATTTAATTTTAAAAAAGGCTCAAACTTATCTTTATGGAAGAGTTTATTTACCTTATTCGTTTGAATTACTGAATAATAGCAAAATAAAATAGTGAAAATGTATCACCCCACCCTAAAATCAGTCAGTTAGATATCCTTAGTCTTTGCTAATGTATATTATTTGTTTCTTTTAAGTATAAATTAGAACCAGCATCAATATGTAATGAAGAGGGACATATGCAGGTATACCACACGTTATAGTCACGACCTAGTCTATCCAATTATTCAGGCTCTAATATCACTTTTATGTCAATAAAAATACATAATAACTTACCAGAATTTATAAAAAAAATGGATCTTCCCGAATTTAAGGTAAAATTGTACAAATGGCTTCTACAAAATATGTTTTACACTATTGATGAATTTTTTAAGCACAAAAAAAAAAGTAAAATAGATAGATGCATGCAAAACTATTAAGTTGTCTGTAAATATTTTGTAAATTTTCTGTTCTTTTCTTATTGATTTGATTTGATATTATTGTACGCCATAACCGGCAGGTTGTAAATAGACATTAATTTACTTACCTATCACCTTTGTTAACTTACAATCATACAATAAAATATTTGAGTTTGAGAAAACATTGATATTTTTTTATTTTTTTGGTTTTTGTTTGAGTAAGTTAAATTTACACTTCATCAGTTTTTACATGTATTTAAGCTAGTATTTACTTTTAAGACTGAACATAAGAGAAACCCGGAGGAGGATTATAATATACCGGATGATTTTTTTTTAAGTGATATTGCGATTTTTTTAAGTGTTTGTCATTAGTAAATGGTTGATTTTTAAAGTTATTTCGAAAATAGTTCACTATCTCAATGTGTGGGGATTTTGTGGGGAATCAGGATATTTTTCTCCCCAAATTTGGGGAATTTGACCAGTGATGTTGGGGAATCTGGTAAATAGCCATTGGCAACACTGATCAAATAATATTTTTGTAACAAACCTGACAACAAGATGTGAGATGATGAAGAAAAAAAATTTGTATTTAATTTATTCGAGCATTAATACTGAGAATTTTTTTAAAACAACATAGTTTAATAAATATGCTAACTATTTAAGCTATGAAAACATTAAATTTAACACTTTTTTCTTTGTTACGAAAATTCAAAAAGTGTACAAATTTTGGTAGAACAGCTCATGTATCGGCCATAGACATAGTAGTAGCGTATCGGCTACAAAACCATAGATATAGGATATAGTAGAACGTTACGCTTTCCTTATCACAGAAAAACAGAACCACGACGCAGACACACTATTCATGTGTTTCAAAAAATATATGAAAACGAACGACGCCTAGATACGCGGCCCCTCAGAAGCGTAGCGGCGGTATTCTTTGAGCGCAGCCCTCGTCGCGAATCAAAGCATCTTAATATAGTTACATTTTTCCGGCTTTAAGAGTATAACTTTAAATATAATTTAGGTACCCTCTAACTCCCTGAAATGAATAATGAAGTTTATCATATTATTATTATTTTTTTAAAAGCAGAACACAAAATAAAATTTTAAGTTTCTTTTGTCTCTGGACGTGTTCCCAGTGTTGCAGACTCAAAATTGACTTCAGTGTTGCCAGCGCTCTGAGCTATGACATCATCACCGGGCGCCATTTTGTCCAGCTCCAAGTCACTTTTGCTGAGAATATCGCAGACACTTGTTTTTCCAAAGTCGCGTCGTCGGATCAGGCATTTTTCAGCGTAGATTATAACGCTTACTGCTGAAAATTAATTAAATTGCTAGGCAACAATATCTAAGTACAGTCACGGACTAGGACGCCGTAACAGATTTGTCTATGGTTTCGTCAGCCCTAGACTGTGTTACCAAAGAACAAGAGCTATTTTGCAATACAGAAAAACCGGAAGTGTTACGCCGATCGTGTCCGCCACTGTACTAAGGTTTACACGTAGCACTTATTAGCTTGGCTTTACGGGCTAAATTCTGCACAGACTATCTTTCCGAAAAATATCTACATGGCAAAACTTTTAATAGCGTAGAAAATTATAATATTTAAACGATTTAAACAAATAAAATCAGAGCAGAAGAATTATGGGTTAGTTTAAATATGTATAAGTTGTACCGGGTCTTTCCACAGCAACCTCGCACATTCGCTCAATTTTATGCTCCTCTTTCCAATGGAAAAACATTTTTTTTATAATAGCCATTACGAGCGCGATCATGAACAGGCTCATGCCGAAGAGGATGGTGTACAGCGCCATTTATATACATTTTTATTAATATTAATTTTTAAAACAATTGTTTGTTTACATTTTACTGAATATTTTCAAATAAAAGTTCGGCTGTATGGGCTAAAATCACTTCGCTTTGGTCAATTTGGTCATCTGTTAAGGTGCATACATACTATCGAATGCGGCAGGGTGGACGCGGCAGAGGAACGTGGCTGAAAGGTACTGTCACGGACTGTATTGTACACGTCAAGTGTTAGATCGGACGCGGACGGCCGCTATCGGCAAATCTATATAGATTTGGTGTACTTCAAGCTGTAATCCTCATCTTTTAAATCTTCGCTAAAACAAATTTTGAGAATGCAAATAATTAGTCATGAATTGATCCAAATTGGTCCACAAAGTAAAATAATTAGTCCACTTATACTTTAGAAGTTAAAGCCAAATGTTTGTGAGGATTATGGCTTGACGTTCAAGCTGTAATCCTCATCTCTGGTCCAATAAAACGGTAGGGTCTATCGACTTGGTTTAGGTCTAAATAATTAGTCCTCAATTGATCCACACGACATGCCAAATCTCAGAATTGGTCCTCAAGAGGTTCCGGAGTTATAAGGGCATCTTAGTGAGGATTATGGCTTGAACATTTGGCACCTTCAATTATCTCCGGAACGCCTATAGCTATTGGTTTGAAATTTTGCCAAAAATTAATCCTCAATTAGTCCACCAGAATTATAATCACTTCGAACTAGGGTTTCTTTGAAGAAGTACGTTAAAATCATCAGTTTTACTTTCCCATACATTGCGATCCATGTACAGTTGTGCACAAAATAATTGATTAACATTGATATTAACCAGTTACCTAAACGATTCTTTAGAAAAATGAAAGTGGGTTTGGTTTTCGCTATGTACTTATGTTTAAGACAGCCTGATTGATTGATTGCTATCACTAGTTGCAGGTGAATCATTAATGTACCAAAAAAAACTTCTATGTATAATTTAAATTTTTGTAAGTATATATTCAATTAAAAGTTTACAATAGTGTCTTTTCTTACTTAACTTAATTAAATCACCGTTTATATCACAATACTTATACTTACTTACTTATTTTTAATAACTAACAATAATCTCAGTTATAGTTCAATTATAATAATAACAAAAAAAGTTTTAATATCACAGTTGCTTCATTGCAATAATCACAGTTTTTTATGGTGAGGCGGTAACTTTCGGTATGGCGCGAAACTATACTTTTAATAAATAAACGAAATAATTTTATCAAGTATTTACATTGTTTTTTTTCATCTCCCGATTTTGGCTACAAATATACCTGTTTTAGCTACATTCTAGTCATGTTCTAGTTTAGCTAATACTAGCTCTTAGACATTCGAGAATCTGGCTCTATTTTCAAGTGCGCAGTTGCGTGCGCACACGCTGCCTTTAAGTGGAGACAAGGATAGCGCTATTTGGCCAATACCGGGTTGATAAGAGACAACAGTCCCGCGACGCGCGTCAGGCGCTAGACTCGTGTATATATTATTTAATGTAACTCTACAGGAGTATCGCGCATGATGTCTCTTATCAACCCAGGATTTGCCAAATAGCGCTATCCTTGTCTCCACTCAAAAGCAGCGTGCACGCAATCGAAGATAGAGATCAGTGTTACAATATATACATATAGAGATAGTAGACGTAAGCTTCCCTTACACTGTGTTGTTTGTTACTGTTGTCATGGATATCATCAATACATAGTATAAAACAAAGTAGCTTTCCGCGTCTGTCCCTATGTATGCTTATATCTTTTAAACTATGCAACGGATTTTGATGCGGTTTTTTTAACAGATAGAGTGATTTAAGAAGAAGGTTTAAAGTATAATACATGCACAATGTAGTAAGAGGTCGGGCGGTACAAAGTTCGCCGGGTCGACTAGTATTTTATACAATAGTAGTAGGTACCTAATAATAATAATATAAATAGTACTTACTTACTCCCCGCAGCTCCGTCTCCCCTCCGCGTTTTAAAACACATTTTGCGTAATGTACAGAAAGATCGCCCTTACAAAATCGATTATTATTGCCTACATCCAAAATAATAAAAATATGTATACATACACATAGATAGCAATTTACGTTGACACAGACACATAATGTCAAACATAGTAACACTGGTTACTTTAAATAATTAATTAATGAGGGGTGCAAGCGCAAGTACATAACAAATTGACATTATGTGTTCGACATCGACTGCTCCGTAGCTCAGTTGGCAGTGATGTGGACTGAGAAGCGAGTGCACCCGGGTTCGATTCCCGGGCGGGACGAATATTGATATTATGAATATCGATGTTTGTTTCCGGTCTGGGTGTGATGTTCGTCTCTGTATGTGTTTCGGGCACCCTAGATACAGGTTCTTCCTAGTTAGGGGCTCTGAGTGTGATGTGTTATTATTATTATTAAATTTTCGTTGTTGTTTTATTTACACTTAAACCAACTGTGATTTTGTTAAAACTAAATATTTTATGCAATATAAACGGTGCTGTAATTAAGTTAAGTAAGAAAAGAAACTATTGTAAACTTTTAATTGAAGTACATGCAAAAATATAAATCATAGATAAAGGTCTTTTTTGGTTAAATATCTTGGTAAGTACATTTACGTAATTGGGAACTCGTCAAAATAATAAGTACATACTTTACCCACTTTACTCTTCTAAAGAATCGTTTAGGTAACCGGTTAATATCAATGTTTATCAATTATTTTGTGCACAACTGTACATGGATCGCAATGTATGGGAAAGTAAAACCGATGATTTTAACGTACTTCTTCAAAGAAAACCTAGTTAAAAATGATTATGATTCTGGTGGACCAATTGAGGATTAATTTTTGGCCAAATTTCAAACCAATAGCTATAGGCGTTTCGGAGATAATTGAAGGAGCCAAATGTTCAAGCCATAATCCTCACTTAGATGCCCTTATAACTTCGGAACCTCTGGAGGACCAATTCTGAGATTTGGCATGTCGTGTGGATCAATTGAGGACTAATTATTTAGACCTAAACCAAGTCGATAGACCCTACCGTTTTCTTGGACCAGAGATGAGGATTACAGCTTGAACGTCAAGCCATAATCCTCACAAACATTTGGCTATAACTTCTAAAGTATAAGTGGACTAATTATTTTACTTTGTGGACCAATTTGGATCAATTCATGACTAATTATTTGCATTCTTAAAATGTGTTTTAGCGAAGATTTAAAAGATGAGGATTACAGCTTGAAGTACACTAGATTTGTCGGCTCATCGGGTGCGGTGCGGGCAGAGCGTGCACATTGCACCACATCAGCGCGTTCGCCTAAGGCGTCTTATAGTATATTTGCACCTTTAGTAGGGAGGCTGAACCATAGACATAGTAGAACGTTACGTTTCGCTATATCTGGGCTGAACTGTTTAGAGACCTTTGCCTTTCCCAAAGGGATATTATTGGAAACAAAATAGTTTAGCGCCATTTTTAATTGGTTTTGAAACTTTTTCCACAACTTTGTAAATTAGAAAATGAATAGGTAAAAATAAAAATCAAACGTTACTTTAAGCCAAAATGAATTATGATGAGTACGGTAAGAAATCCGCCCTTTTTCTTTTTACAACTTTTCTTTTCAAAATTTTTTTTGCAATAATTTTTATTTTTGTTTAAAGTGCGTCATATAAATGTAAAATGTAAGCTAGCAATTGCTTGTGTCATTATCAGAAGCAAACCAGAAAACCAAACAACTGACGAATACATCCAAAACCTCCGAGAAACTCTATCCAAAAAACAAATGGACCTCGACGAAGTAAGCATTCATAGTGACGATTTCAATTTTGATTTCGATGAAAATGACGATAATCTCGAAGGTAAAACTGGATATTCATCAAGACCGAGTGATTCTCAAATGGTCTTTGATAATGTTATAGATTTAGAAATAGTCCAACCGAACGATGTGCCAATGTATCAAACTATTTATAAAAATGCCCAGGAGGAAGCAGTTTTTGACAAGGTTTGTAACTCTCCCTTTAGAATAATTTAGATGCCGTGTGGTGGCAGCATAGAACACCGCACCATCGCCTTCCACGGGTGTCGTAAAAGGCGACTAAGCGAACAGCCGAAGGAGGAGCAGCAGCGTCCTTGGAGCCGTACTGCGAAAGCCAACCAGCCAAGTATGGCTATAACGGCAAACTCTTCCCTTGTCCTTGTGACGATATGTGGGGGAGGCCCCTGTCCAACATTGGCCGACTTAAGGCTGAAATCAGTATATATAAAACTCTTCCGTTACTGACTGACTGACTGACAGACAACGCAGAGCCGAAACTACTGGGCGTAGCGGGCTGAAATTTTGCATGTAGGTTCGTTAGGGAGTGTAGGTGAGCACTAAGAAGGGATTTCCCGAAATTCCCACGGGAACGGGAATTTTGTGTTTATGAGAAATCTGCGCGGGAAAAACCGCGGGGCAGCCTCTAGTCAATATATATAAAACTCGTTCATTACTGACTAACAGACAACGCAGGGCCGAAACTATTGGGCGTAGCGGGCTGAAATTTTGCATTGAGGGTCCGTAGGGAGTGTAAGTGAGCACTAAGAAAGGATTTCCCGAAATTCCCATGGGAACGGGAAAAACCGGATTTTTGTGTTTCTGAGAAAACTGCGCGAGTTAAACCGCGGGGCAGCCTCTAGTTATGATAATAATATGACGTAGAAAACTTTACATGAAAAACTTGTAGAGTCGCCAACCCGCTTGCCAAGCGTGCCGATTACTGCAAATTCTGCTGCTGTGAGGGAGGCCTATGTCCAATCCAATAGTGGATGTTGTAGTCAGCCTTCCAGCCAACCTTCGCCATAGATTCTTAATAGTAATTATTTTCCATAAAATTATTTTTTTTTATATCAACAGGTTCCCTTAAACGAAACACTAATACCTTCTGCCAAAAATCGCATAACCAAAACTGATGAACCAAAAAAGAGCAAATTCATAGAAGAATCACAGATTATAGAAGACGAAACACAATATACCAACACAGAAACTTTAGCAAAAACAAACATAGTTAAACAGAAAAGTAATTTCTGCACCGAATCAACTTACTGCGATATAGATAATGGTGACAATCCTGCGCAAGCTATAGATACTCAAGCTACTGAGCTATATTTACTGGACTGCTCGCACGTGAGCCAAAGTCAAGATAATAGGTTTGCTATACTAGAAAAGTACGTCTTAGGCTTAGGTGATAGAAAGAGAAAACAAGATGAAGAAAACAGAGAGAAAAGTAAAAAAGTTTGCGTTAACAATAATACAGAACATCATACTAAAACAGATAAAACTATATTGGGAGAACCTAGCCAAAACGCAGATGTTCCAATTGAAGAATTTACGGAAAAAACTAAAGATATCAAAACAACTGTAGCCAAAAATATAGAGAAAAACGCAAAACTTGATAAAACTATCCCACTCTTTGAAGAATCTAGAAAGAGAAATTCAGATTCAAATACAAAGAGCCAAAACGCAGATGTACCAAGTGAAAACTTAACAGAAAAAACTAAAGATTTAAAAGCAACCGTAGCAAAAAACATAGTTAAAAACACAGTAGCAGTTTCTAATGAAATAAAACAACTAAACTATAAAACAAAAATAGATAAAAATAAGGCGCTTTTGGAAGAATCTAGAAATAGACGAACAGATTCAAACACACATAGCCAAAACGCAGATGTTTCAATTGAAGAACTCACAGAAAAAACTAATTTTAAAGCAAAAATCATAGAGAAAAACACATTACTACTATCAGATGAAATAAAAGAACTAAACTTTAAAACAACTGAAGAATATGATACGGAATTGCGAAAGGAAATCCAATCGATACAAGGCACACAAGAACGCAACACACTATCGCAATTATTTAGTGACGAATCTCAAGAATTTGATGAAAAAAACAAAGAAATAGAAAAAAGGACACAAGAAATGGAAATGGACGACATTTTTGATTCGCAAAACGAAGTGGTTCCATTCAAAATCGTTGAAGAGTTGAATAAAATAAAGACGTTCTTGAGAAGAAAGGAACGTAAAAGTTTTGATGGTCACTCCTCGGATACGGGATACAGGAGTGATTACTCGCAGAAATGGAGCTCGCACCAGAGTTGTAAGTGATATTTTCAAATCTAATCTGAAAAGCAAAGTTCACCGGGTCACAGCTAGAAGATAGATTATTTATCATTAATAATTTCTTTTTTTTAAAAGAGACCCGCCTTCAAAATTGACACATACATAAACCTAAGAACTCCCTCTTTTCTAAAGTCGTTTAAAATAGGTACAGTCACGGACTAGGAGGCCGTAACAGATTTGTCTATGGTTTCGTCAGCCCTAGACTGTATTACCAAAGAACAAGAGCTATTTTGCAATACAGAAAAACCGGAAGTGTTACGCCGATCGTGTCCGCCACTGTACTAAAACCTTCTCCTAAATGTAACAAATACTTTTGCGAAAATCGCATCAAAATCGGTTCAGCCAAACTCGAGATAATCGCGGACAAACATACATACAGGTCAAACTGATAACCTCCATTTTTGAAGTCGGTTAAATAGTTTTTTTTTAATAATTTCAGCAGCACCCTTATCAGAAAAGTGGTTGAACCAAGCGGCTCATTCCTTGTACAACTATCTGACCAGCAGTCCCATTAGTGTTACGACTCTGGATATCTGCAGTGAAATATCTCAGGTACCTACGTAAATTATTATTCACACAAGTAAACTAAAATTGTTACTACATAATAATCTCAAAAAAAAAAAACTTGTCCCATTCTTGGCCCTTGGCCTATTATTGGCATTCAAATTAAAGGTTGTATAAAATATTTGTATTATCCAAAATTATCCAAAACTAAAGGCTGCCCCGCGGTATTTCCCGCGCAGATTTCTCATAAACACAAAAATCCCGTTTTTTTTCGTTCCTGTGGGAATTTCGGGAAATATTTTCTTAGTGCTCACCTACACTCCCTAAGGAACCTACATGCCAAATTCAGCTTTGTACGCCCAGTAGTTTCGGCTCTGCGTTGTCTGTCAGTCAGTCAGTCAGTAACGGAAGAGTTTTATATACATTGATGTGGCACAGTATGACACTAGATAATGTAGCCTAGTATTTTAGGGCGCTGTTGTATATCTTTTAAGTTAAAGACCAAAGAAAGCTACAAAGTGTTGCTAAAATATAACACTATAATAATAACATATACCACAACACACTCAGAGCCCCTAACTAGGAAGAACCTGTATCTAGGGTGTCCGAAACACATACAGAGACAAATTTCACACCCAGACCGGAAACAAACATCGATATTCATCATATCAATATTCGCCCCGCCCGGGAATCGAACCCGGGTGCACTCGCTTCTCAGTCCACATCACTGCCAACTGAGCTACGGAGCAGTCATCAAAAGTGGCCACTTTTAGCAACAATCTATGGATAATTTTGTTCTTTATAGTTCTTCTACTTTACTATGTTAAAAAAGTACTAAGCAAGATTATCTAGTGTCATACTGTCTGTGGCACATTTTTGATATTTGCCTCAGTTTAGAAGTTTTTTTTTAGCTAGCATCGCTGTAAACTGGCTCTTAAAACAAAAATATTTATTTTATTCTATGGGGGAGGCCTATGTCCAGCAGTGGACGTATTTCTGCTTATGCAGTTAAAATGCTTGTACTGCACAAGTTTAACAAGATAATTTTATCATCTAACAGGTTTTAGGTGATCTAGTAGACAAATTACACATGGAAGAAAATTACCCGCCATTTTTAGACGCCATCTTGGAAAATATCAATTTATATTTGGAACTTATTTACACAGATGATGATGAAGAAACGGTACAGTTTATATTTATAAGAATAAAATATAAAAGTGTTTCTGACAAGGCGGTAAGAAATCAAAGGAGGCATTCAGCTCACCATACCTAACAACTTTCCCAAAGCAACATGGGTCGAAATCTCTAAACAAAAATCAGCTGTCCGGTACATTGACCCCGTCAGCTGATCTAACCAATGTATGAAACAGCTGTTATTTTTTATTGAGATTTCGACCCATGTTGCTTTACGAAAGTGGTTAGTTATGGTGAGCAAAATCACTCCTTTGATTTATTACCGACTTGTCAGAAACACACAGTAATATTGACAAATAAAACATACCAAATATAATTTAATTTAGTATAAATGTATTATACAGGGTGTTTCTTACAAGTAGGTACTACATTTAAGTAGTGAAAAAGCTCACCATATTTTGTTTTAAAATCTCTATTCACATCAATAATACAAAAAAAATCCATACCGAACTGCTTTTACGTAGTAACATGAGTTTTTTTTGTTTCAGGAAATGAAAAAGGACGAAATAATACACAGATTAGTTTACCTAACACAATCTGTGCACATGATATCTTATGCATTAGAAAAAATATGCTCCAAACTAGAAAAAATATACGCAGAACTAACATCAAAGGAAAATATATACGAAATGTCTGAAATCGATATAACAAAAAATATATCATACATTTTTCACATACTGGAGATTCTATTGCAGAGGTATATACGAAAAAAGGATAGCAAATATGAGAAAAAACAAGAAATTAAAGATAAAAAGATAAGCATATCGGATATATGGAGGCAAAAATGGGACCCTAAAAAAGAAAATTGCCAAAACGAAACGAAAAACGATGAAAAACAATGCGTTCTGACAAAAATAAGCGAAGTATTGAATAGAATAATTGTAAATTGTATGGAAATGTATAGCCTTGTATCATACGCCGCGTTACAATGTTATAATATCATACAGAAGTGAAATAAAAGTGTATATTTTGTATCAAAAAGTGAATGTTTTTAATATTACGTGGCACAATACTGAATGCTCCGTGGCTCAGTTGGCAGTGATGTGGACTGAGTAAGCGTGTGCACCCGGGTTCGATGGTGGGTCGAATATTGATATGATGAATATCGATGTTTGTTTCCGGTCTGGGTGTGATGTTCGTCTCTGTGTGTGTTTCGGGCACCCCAGATACAGATTCTTCCTAGTTAGGGGCTCTGAGTGTGATGTGTTATTATTATTATTATTACAATAGTCTAGAAAATAATAGGAACGCCACTTTGTATGTGGAATGAGAGATTTTCAATTTGACATCTCATAAGAAAAAAAAAGTTTTATCACGCCGCTATCAGATGGCGCCAGCAAACAGCTACAGGTGAAGTTGAAATAAATCATTTAAAGCTCAAAATTAAACTGAAACTCGTCATGCGCCAGTCAAATAGTATTTGTTTTGTTTTGTTTTAAACTTTTCAAGTTAATTTGAACTGATTTGAATTACTTACCTATGTATATTATTACGCCATCTACGGGCGTATTACGAAACATTTTTTTTGAAAGTCTCTTTGAAAACCCCTCATTAGTAAATTTTATTCACTTTCTCCTTTATTTAAGCCCAAAGTAAGTCAAAACCAAAAATCAACAAATTAATGATAATATTATATTTTTGAAAGAAGTTAATTTTTTTTAGACAAAACAAACATATTTCCGCTTCAAAATACTCTTGCCAAGCTGTAGATTATTAGTATCGACAGTAAAACAGCATATAAATAGTTTTAAATTATTTGAATTATACAGGGTGTAAAAGAAAAACAAAATTGTAAAAAAAAAAAGTACTATGGTGACCAATAATTTATTAAATTGATTCCAACAAAAATAACAAATGTACAAAATTAAGTATACTTACATTCTAATAACAAACATTGCGTTTTTATATTAAATTTGCAAGTCCGACTGTTCGTAGAAGGTCGCCATTGCCTCTTCCATTCTTGCTCTTTCGCACACTTCCTTCAAATGGCGGGTAAGTTTATTTTTCCCCTGAAAAATCAATACATCAATATATATAAAACTCTTCCGTTACTGACTGACTGACTGACTGTCTGACTGACTGACTGACTGACTGACTGACTGACTGACTGACTGACTGACTGACTGACTGACTGACTGACTGACTGACTGACAACGCAGAGCCGAAACTACTGGGCGTAGGAAGCTGAAAATTGGCATGTGGGTTCCTTGGGGAGTGTAGGTGAGCACTAAGAAGGGATTTCCCGAAATTCCCACGGGAACGGGAAAAAACGGGATTTTTGTATTTATGAGAAATCTGCGCGGGAAAATCCACGGGGCAGCCTCTAGTAGTCAATATATATAAAACTCTTCCGTTACTGACTGACTGACAGACAACGCAGAGCCGAAACTAATGGACGTAGCGGGCTAAATTTTGCATGTAGGTTCCTTAGGGAGTGTAGGTGAGCACTAAGAAAGGATTTCCCGAAATTCCCATGGGAACGGGAATAAAATTGATTTTTGTGTTTATGAGAAATCTGCGCGAGTGAAACCGCGGGGCAGCCTCTAGTATAAAATAAAGTCGCGTCCCGCGTCTGTCCCTATGTATGCCTAAATCTTTAAAACTGTGCAACGGATTTTAATGCGGTTTTTGTTTAAATAGATAGAGTGATTTAAAGGGAAGGTTATAACTTTAATACATGCACAATATAGTAATAGGTTAGGCGGTAGTGGCGGTCTAGGAGGCCGTAACAGATTTGTCTATGGCTTCGTCAGCCCTAGACTGTATTGCCAAATAAACAAGAGCTATTTTGCAATACAGAAAAACCGGAAGTGTTACGGCGACCTAGACCGCCACTGTACGAAGTTCGCCGGGTCGACTAGTAACGTATAAAACTGTATATAATTGATCGTCAAAACAATATGTTAGGAATACAAAAAAAAAAAAAAAATTGCCATCCATACCTTAAACACAGCCCCGCAAAGATGACAAACGGCGGTGGCGCCCACACCTTTCCCCTCTCTATGCGCACGCGCATGCCTCATCAGAAGCCTTCGCGAAGCGCGTGAAACGCCACAATACGGGCATTGGAACTGTGGGGCTGTGTGGGGAGTGCTGGTAGTGTGGGTCTCAGTGTGGGCGGCCAGGGCGCGAGCGTTCGGACAGTTGCGAGAACAGATGGAGCATTCGAAACTGAAAAAAAAAAAAAAATTTGAACCAAATTATAGCAACACTGTTTTAACGTTGGTTCCGAAACCATGTGTTTTGTTAGCGGGCTTTAAAACAATAATCCAGTAAACTTATAATAACCATACAACGTTGCCGGGCTTTAAGCCCGCCCTTTTAACCTAATCTGTGAACTTGACATTGCCAAAATACTCCACTGAAGTGGAGTCATGTACATTAAATTATAATAATAATAATATAGCAACACTAGCTGACTCGGCAAACTTCTGCTGTTCCCTTAGTCGCCTTTTACGACACCCGTGTGAGGATATGGGGGGGTAGTCATCACCACTTACCTAGTTTGCTGATGGGCCAAAGTATTTCTGTAGTGAGCCAAAAGATTTTTCCTACTCTTGTAACTGGTATTGCAAGTCATACAACTGTATTCCTCGCTCTGTATGGCCGTGTATGGGTCCTTTGTATGGGTTTTCATATGTTGGGCGAGCGTGTATGGGCTGGCGAAAGAAGACTTGCAGTGTTTACAGTCAAAACGACGATTTACGTGTTTTCTGAAGAAAAAAAAAAATTTTTTTTAGCTGCACCGGCGAACTCCATTTCTCCTAACGCCATCTAGTGGAGAATTGCAAAACCAAAATTGGCCAGTTCTTTTTTTAACAGACTTAAAAAAAAAGAGGTTATCAGTTTGACCTGTATGTAATGTATGTTTGTCCGCGATTATCTCGAGTTTGGCAGATTTGATGCGGTTTTCACAAAAGTATTTGTTAAATCTAGGAGAAGGGCTTAGAACCTTTTTTCTCTGACTTTTCTGTTTATTTTTTTTTATTTTTATTTATTTAGGTACGGACACTTAAAAATGAAAAGAATCAAACAAAAAAATCATGAACTCGATTTAGCCTCGGAATTCCCTAACTAGGAAGAACCTGTACGGCGCTATGATCTAGCATCGCTGTAAACTGGCTCTTAACAGTATTATATGATAGGTACAGTGGCGGACACGTTCGGCGTAACACTTCCGGTTTTTCTGTATTGCAAAATAGCTCTTGTACTTTGGTAACACAGTCTAGGGCTGACGAAACCATAGACAAATCTGTTACGGCCTCCTAGTCCGTGACTGTACTACTTACATCATATGGGCCCGCACCGCGCTCTGTTCGGTGTAAGTCTTCCCGCACACGTTGCACGAATAAGTTCTTTTACTTGTTTTTGCCAAATGAAATCTTTTCAGGTGCTGCTGCAAACAGTTTGCGTCTCTGAAATAATTGAATGAAATTAAGAGCCAATTTACCGCGATGCTAGCGCCATTCTCGAAAAAAATGTATATCTTCTTAACTAAGGCAAATATCGAAAATGTGGCACTGTATGACACTAGATAATCTTGCTCAGTATTTTTTGAGCACAGTAAAGTAGTCCTAGCTTAAAAGAACAAAATTGTACACATATTGTTGCTAAAAGTGGCCACTTTTAGCAAAACTTTGTAGCTTTCTTTGGTCTTTAATTCAAAGGCTTTACAACAGTGCCCTAAAAATACTAGGCTACATTATCTAGTATCATACTGTGCCACATTTTGGATATTTTCCTTAGTTTAAAAGATATAAAAAAAATCGCGAATGGCGCTAGCATCGCGGTAAACTGGCTCTTAATAACTATACGTATGAACTATTCGACCCGGCGAACTTCGTAGCGCCGAACATAATACTATCTTGTATTATACATTTAACCTTCCTCTAGAATCACTCTATTTTAAAAAAAAAAAAACTGCATCAAAATCCGTTGCGTACAGACAGACAGCTAGTAGCAACTTTGTTTTATACTATTTATTGAATAAAGCCAATGTGATATTCGTAAAAAAAATCTACAGCTTTTGTTTATCAGGGACAATGTAAGATTTTATCTCTAGATTTTTTTTAAGCACATTGGTTTCAAACAAACTTGAAAATCTTTATTCGTAACAATATTAGTGTAGATAAGTATTATAAATAACCAACTTAAATGATTTCCCACATAAATGGCAGCTTTTTTTAAGCACATTGGTTTCAAACAAACTTAAAAATCTTTATTCGTAACAATATTAGTGTAGATAAGTATTATAAATAACCAACTTAAATGATTTCCCACATAAATGGCAGCTCGCCTGGTCGCCTCCGCCTCCCCAACACTCTCGGCTGTGCCTTGCCCTGTGCGGCCTTTTGATTTCAAGTTTACACTTATTGCATCTGTAACAAATATACATATTCGAAATCAACACGATCAATCAATACATAGTATAAAACAAAGTCGCTTCCCGCGTCTGTCCCCATGAATGCTTAAATCTTTAATCTGTGCAAAGGATTTTGATGCGGTTTTTTTAATAGATAGAGTGATTCAAGAGTGTTTATAAGTATACGAGCTGTCCCGACTTACTTCGTTACGCCATATAGAATATAAGATACTACTAAAGACTTGGTTCAATAGACTATGTTCTTTTGACTGCCCAGAATGGGCGAATAAAAAAACAAACAACAACAACAAACAACCTGTCAAAATATGTAAACAACGGAAAAAATTGCACCTTGGGTTACATTATTTGAGTTTATGTAAGGATCCCTAATTTTTTTGAAAATCTAATATAGCCTATGTCACTCGGGGATAGTGTAGCTTCCTACCAGTGAAAGAATTTTTCAAATCGATTCAGTATTTCCGGAGCCTATTCGTTACAAACAAACAAACAAATCTTTCCTCTTTATAATATTGGTATAGATTACACGCACAACATAGTAATAGATAGGGCGGTACGAAGTTTGCCGGATCGCCTAGTTTTATAACAAACTAAACTTACCGATATATTTCAGAATGTAGTATAACGTGCATGCATCGCGCGTTTTGAGTTGCAAATCTGAGACCGCACACATTGCACGAGTACTGACCATTGGACTGAAGAAAAAAAAAAAGTTTATAGTAGAAAAAATTATGAGACCTATTCAAGAAACACATACTAGCGCAGCAAATAGCAAAAACAAAAATACATAATATCTTCTAATCTAATGTATGGCGTAAAGAAAGTAAATTTATAGCGCCAATAAACGGTGGCGCCACTGTATACGTACAGTGGCGGACTAGGAGGGCGTAACAGATTTGTCTATGGTCTCGTACTAAAGAACAAGAGCTATTTCGAAATACAGAAGTGTTACGCCGTCCTAGACCGCCACTACTTCACACGCCATTCAAAATAAACAGGTGATTGATAAATTGGTTAATATTTTGAGATATCTGGACTCTTTATCAAAAACTAGTCGACCCGGCGAACTTCGTACCGCCTAACTTATTAGTATTTTGTGCATGTATTATACTTATAAACCTTCCTCTTGAATAACTCTATCCTTTAAAAAACACCGCATCAAAATCCGTTGCATAGTTTTAAAGATATAAGCATACATACGGACAGACGCGGGAAGCGACTTTATTTTATACTATGTATATTGATAATAAATAAATTTTTGTATTTTTACCTCCTCATGCCTCATCATATGGGACTGGTAGGAATCCTTAAAAAGAAATCCTAACGCACAACTGAAACATTTAAAATCTGCTTCTATGTATTTCTTTTCCTTTCTCTGTTTCTCCAAAACTGCTTTCTGCTCTTTGAAACTCAAAACTATCTTCTCGTAACTCCTTTTCTTAGATTTCTTTTTCTTTTTAGATTTCTTTTTGATATTTTCTCCTGTGTTTTCGTTGACTTCCGTTAAATCTTCATTCACTTTTACTTCTATCATGTTGTTTGATTCATTAATATTATCAATTAAATTATCATTAAAACTTTCGTTAATTGTATCATTCTGTTCACTTATCTCATTATCTGTTGTATTATCATTATTAAAATGATTAATATCATAAAAATCATTTGCATTATCATTTATTGATTCATTATTAACATCATTTAGGTTTGGAATATCATTTGTAAAGTTTTCATTAAAATTTTCTGTTATATTAGTAGAATAATTATTTAGTTGATTATTTAATTCCTCGTTATAATTGTAATTATCATTATCATTTAGATTAAGCGTTTCGTCATTGAAATTATAAATGACATTGTCAAAAAGCTTATCAGTTCTGTCGCAATCTTTATCAATATGAAAGTCTGTGTAGTCAATTTTATCATGATCATCATTAATAGAGTTTTCATCTTCCTCTAACTCTGCATAATTGTTTGAATCACAGTGATAATTATCATCATCATTGTATTCTTCATTATAGCTATGATAATGATTGATAACATCTCTTGAACAAAAATGTTGACATGTATCTTCTGTGCAAAGTATCATAAGTTGTGTGTCAGATTTTTGATAGTTATTTACAGATTTTTCACTGAAATACAAAGAAAAATACATGTTTATCTGATAGCAGTACATGCTGAGTCCGAAGCCTTTTCACATGCACTATGCATGCTTTAATAGTTATAGCTAGAATAATATACTAGAAAGAATGAAACTAAAAAGTATTTCTAAATTCTATGGTAACTTAAAATAACTTATTGTTTGGGTTAAATTTTTGTTTGAACCCTGAGCAAAATAATAAAGAGTTAGTGCAAGTCTCCTAACTAAAAAAACAATGAAAATAAGATAACAATGACCAAATTTTTAAAGCATTATAATTTTAATTGTTAATTTAGTTGCAGACTTAACTGTCATGATTAAATTCTATTGAAAAGGAATAGAAATACCTGAAAAGTATTGGATATTCTAACATCTGTTTTAAGCACATAGTTTTAAAAGCTGACAGCTTCTTGAGGTGTTGGGTGCAGATAAAACATAGGTGGGACTCAGAGCAGAGCTGAAATAATAGTAAAATAATTGATTTAAAGATTACCATTCATTCATTTATACTAGTTGACCTGGCAAACTTCGTACCGCCTAAACTATTACTTTCTTGTGGATGTATTATACTTATAAACTTTCCTCTTGAATCTCTCTATCTATTAAAAAAAACCGCATCGAAATCAGTTGATAGTCTTAACGATTTAAGCATACACATGGTCAGATCGGAAAGCGACTTTCTTTTATGCTATAGGTCCAGGAAGCCCTGTAGGTCTGGGCGTAAGAATAGGTCTACCGTAAACCCAGCCTGTCGTAAGAGGCGACTAAAAGGGGTCTTTGGGGTCGTGGGTGTGAAGGGCGGGGGCCCGACACACTCATCAAACGGCCCCAAGATGGGCGGCGGCACAGCTTGTGGCACTGTGCCGCCGCAGCTACAAAGACGAGCCGGGGAGGGAACAACATGCCCTCCCCGAGCACGAAGCTGATAGCAGCTGAGCGTGGGAAGAACTTCGGACGCCAGTAATGCGTGGTTCCCGGAGTCCTTTCCAAAAGCGCCAAGACGGCCGCCGAGGGGTTTTAGTGGGTGCGAGCCCCACATACCCCCGACGCTCCCGGGAAATGCGATAGGCATTCCCGGATTCCCCCCGTTCCAAAAAAAGGCGTGGCGAAGGGCAGGTGTGCGCCTCAACAACGGGTCAGTCTTGGGTCTTGGGACCAGGAAAAAAAAAAAAAAACTATCATTACATTGATGCCAACGATATCTTTGTATTTCTCACGCAGCTCCTCGTTTGTGGCCGAGCTGACGGCATTATGGCACAGAAAACACATATATGAGGACATTATGTAGTTTTTCGTGTGTGTTCAAATTGATGAAGAGGAAAATTTAACAACCAAACCAAACACAACACAAACAAATCTAAGCACAAAAAAAAACCAGAGAGATGGGAGATCGCAAATAGCAAATAATAACAAAGACACAGACTAGTTGTTGCGATTGTATTCTCAGAGCAATCTAGGCCGGCAAAGGACTTAGTTCATAATGCCATGTATTACGGTAAGGCAGTTTTCTCCAAATCGGAACTTCATACCTACTCCGAGTTCTTACAAATTCTAACCATTGGATACAAGATACAAGACGCGCCAAGTACGCTAAGTGTGTACAGGTCAAATTAAGTATGTACAGTGGCGGACACGATCGGCGTAACACTTCCGGTTTTTCTGTATTGCAAAATAGCTTTTTTTTCTTTGGTAATAAAGTCTAGGGCTGACGAAACCATAGACAAATCTGTTACGGCCTCCTAGTCCGTGACTGTACAAGGAACTTTTGACTTAGTAACCCGGCTAGGGTGTAGCAATTTAGGATACAAAGACAAACATGAACGTTACGCTTACAATACATTATTGAATACTCAAAGATATAATTTAGATAAAACAAATAGAAATACTCAATACTCAAGAATTAATTGTAACTAATAGAAAAGAAGTGAATAATTAGAAAGAAAAGAAGGTTATACTAATGGTTAGATAATAATTATTGATAATGCAAATCCTCGCCCTCCACGCACACATAAGACGTATTAATTGGTATTTATTTATTTAACCAATACGTGAGCTTCAAAATCTTGAATATACCTATTTAAATTCAGCGTTCTATAGGTTTATGAGAAACTCAGATGCTACTTGCTGCAAAGCTCTGAAACATTCCCATTGTCTATGGGTAGAACAAAATGTATTTTCCATTCATTCTTCTCTAATCATTCACTCTTAATTATTTTTAATCTGTGAGTCCAACTGGTACTCACAGATGGATTAACTATCTATCCAAGCAAGCAAAGCAAAATGTCAATGTCAAAATCAAAAATAATTTTTCCTTCCTGCCGTGTGCTGTGCGTGTGCCGTGTAGATTTTGTTTTGTGTTTTAGAAATTCATTAAAAAATTTCCTTGTAGGTGCGAAGTTAAATTAATTAAACACGATCCTTGAACTTTGCGCTCTGCAATCAGACCGTTTTTTCCCGTACGCCTAGTTTCTAGCGCCAGTAATTGCATTATCTAATTAAGTGAGTGACCGTGCCATCTTGTGAAAATTTCGCAAGAAAAAAACCCGACTCGTATTTTTAGCCTGATTATTAAAATATTCACAATTCTCTGTGTAAAAAACTGTGACCTCTATGCATGTGTAATGCGTTGCCCAATAACTATTCCGTATTCGCCGGAAATATTCACAAATTGAGCGTTTATTTTGTTCGGCGACTTCAACACCAAAAAGTAAGTAAGAATCTGGTTGGTAACTAACTAGCACAAAAAAAAGCACAACCAAAAAAACGAATAAATTAGTACCTACTTAATCAATCGAACTATTTCTAGCCTGTTATATCTGCCTTCAATACAATGTAAGTAGGTACATGTAAAATCCATGTTTTCTAAGCCAATTATCACCACTTTCGTAACCCACTTTTTGCAATCATGCATGAATAGATTCCGCAACATTCCTATAAGATTTACACAGTTGTACAAACATATAGTCCAATATCAAGTAAGAGAGTCACCTTGTAGTACCAATTTCCTTAATGTTTAATTTTTATCATCAGATGAAATAAAAAGCAGTTTAAACAACTTGGTGGTAGAGTTTTTCTGCTTCGGGTGAGGTTACAACCCTTGCTTTCTCAAGTTTCAAATCATTGTTCCTATGCTCGGGAAAAAATCCTAAAAACTCTCTTTGCGCTCAGGTTTTATTTTAACAGAACACCCAAGATAATACATCTTTTTACACGCTTTGGTACCAAAACCTTTACATGAAACTTCCGTATAGTAGCCTTATATAACAAGCCCTTTGGTTGACCCCTAGTCGCCTCATAGGACAAGCTTGGGATAGCTTTAACAAAATATACAATCAACAAATAATTTTCAACTATTTTGACTGTCTCCGTAGCTCAGTTGGTAGTGTTGTGGACTGTGACGCGAGAGCACGGGATTTGATTCCCGCTGGAAGCAAACATTGTCATGAATAGAATTGACGTAACTATTTGTTCGTCTCTGTTTTTGTTTCGGGCTCCCTAGATACAGGTTATAGCTAGTTTGGGGCTCTTGAGTGTGATGCATTATTAATTTATTTTAATCTGACTTTTTTCCTGTTGCGGTTGCAGTAGTCGTAATCATGGCACAGTATAAAAAAAAGGTACTACGTAAAGTATGGTCAGACACTCCCTGCTTCCTTAGGAAGTGCCCGCCCACACCTGCGCTCGGTTACCTCTCAGTTACGGCTCAGTACAAATAGCATGAATTATCTTAAGCATGGTATGCGTTGACGTACACAAACTTAGACTGTGTGCGAAGCAACGCATGTAATTCTTATATTTAATTTTGATCGCTAGTGTCCGAGGTGTGGTCTTGTAGTCATAAAATTTTACATCAAAGGATGTTTCAAAACAGTATAAATTTGTGTTTATCTATCAGAGAACATCAAAGATTATTTATGCATTTGCAGTTTATCAGATATTCGTAATAAATGTTAGGTCGTTAAATTTAAATATAGTTCAGTAAGTTTCCTGTCCTACCCTTTTTTTCTGTAAGGCCGCATTTATATATATATCAATACATAGTATCAAATAAAGTCGCTTTCCGCGTCTGTCCCTATACGTATGCTTAAATATTTAAAACTACACAACGGATTTTGATGTGGTTTTGAATAATAGACAGAATGATTGAAGAGGAAGGTTTATGAGTATAATACATGTACAAAATAGTAATAGGTAAGGCGGCACGAAGTTCGCCGGGTCGACTAGTATGCAATAAAAATAAAACTTTCCCAAGAAATGTCAGCAGTCTGTCTTGCAAGTGAAAACCCCTTACCTGTCTTGCGAGTGCCATCGCGACAGATCTTTTCTTTTCTATGGCCTCTCATTTAGGGGCACGCGGCGCGTTGCGCGGAGCGTCACGCGTTTTTAACCGACTACAAAAAAGGAGGTTATCAGTTTGACCTGTTTGTATGTTTGTCCGCGATTATACCTCAAGTTTGGCTGAACCGGTTTGCACAAAAGTTTTGTTCCATTCACGAGAAGGTTTTAGTACCTATTTTAACCGACTCGAGAAAAGAGGAAGTTCCCAGTTTGTTTATGTATGTGTAAATTTATGAAGGCGGGACTCTTTTTGTAAAAAAGATATTATTAAGTTTAAGGACACATCACATCGTTCAACGCTTCAAGATCAAAACGTAGGCCTATGTTCGATATCGTTCAAGGAGTCGCGTCGTCGCCCGCATTGACTGTGCCAATGCGTCTCCGTAAACGGTCTCATAACATTGCTACACGTTTGGTTTAATCGCAACACGACCCGCGCAACGCCCCGCGTGTGTCTGAATGAAGCCTTTGCGTTTTCACTTGCAAGCTGTTGTCAGGCAGACTGTTGGATATTTCTCGCGGAGGTTTTCTTGCAGCTGGAATCGCGGCCTAATTTCAAAAGTTGCGTAACACAAATTTAAATAATTCCAGACAGAGATTATCTAGTGCCAGGATTACATTTTTGTTATGCTGACATGGTTTAGAAAAGATTGTTTTGCAATTGTCTTTTTTAACGCTGTTTAGGCCTCCTAAAAATATTTCTTTGGTGGATTTGGATTGATGTTTTAAACAATAAATAAGATGTCACCTTGTCAAGATAAAATGAGATAAAAATTTTACTCCTGAGATAAAGATAAGCCAGGAATTACTGTCATAGGAGATAGATTACCAAATCGTCTACAGAAATATCACAGCTCGCTCGGACACTTTATAGAAAAAATCACGTTACTTCGCGTACAGACGAAACTCGTGTAGGTGCACGCGTATCATGCTTGTGTGAGTGATATAAGACGTGCGTGCGACGCTGCTTTATTTGTACTGAGCGTCACTGAGAGGTAACCGAGAGCGGAGTAGCCGCACTTGCTGAGGGAGGCAGGGAGTGCCCATACTGTATGTAGTACTATTTATTATACCGTGGAAATAAGTAGGTACAGTTTCACACAGGTGACTAAAACGGAACTGTTTTTATTTTAGGTAAAAAAAAAAACTTTTAAAGAAACAGAGATAATGAGTTTTTTTTTTTTTTTGGGCTTAAATTGAGTTTAATTTAGGGAGAAAGTGAATAAAAATTAATAACTCCACATACAAAGTGGCGCCCCATTATTTTAGAAGACTTTTGTGCCAAGCTGGACATGTATATTGTACTGTACAATGTACAATCATACCTATATGATTTTTCCTAAATGTTATTTTTCTTTTTACAGAAAATCCATTCCTTTAAACCCAGTGATCTCCTATCCATTCCATTTTTTATGCTTAAAAAAATAAAATGCAAAACATCAATTGACGCCATTTTTGTTTAATTTTTCCCGCCAAAGTTTTTATTCTCTAGAGCCGAACGGACGATGGCATTCAGCCGTTTCAGCCACTAGAAAAAATTCATTTTATCGGTTTTGTCTGTTAACCGTTAATAATGAGCTCCTCCCCAGCGCTAGAACCTTCTTCCCCCGTCCCGACCACCCCTTCCTCACCCGCCCTTCGCCCTCCGGACTACGTGCAGTTCAGCACATCTACGCCTAACTATACAAAGGTAAGAAAATGTGATGTACAGTGGCGGACACGATCGGCGTAACACTTCCGGTTTTTCTGTATTGCAAAATAGCTCTTGTTCTTTGGTTTTACAGTCTAGGGCTGACGAAACCGTAGACAAATCTGTTACGGCCTCCTAGTCCTTGACTGTACACGTAGTATGTTAACTTAGTTCTGTTTTTTTTAAACAAAAAATAAGAAATAAAGTAAAAAGACACTCAAGATTTAAACACATCAGCTATTATAAAGCTTTAAAATAAAATAATAATAATAATAAATCTGCCAACCCATGGTGCCAACACAAATTTGTTGCCTGAAAAAATCGGTTTCAGTAATAAGGCCGCCTTTTGCATTGTTCGTTGTTATTTTTTTTATTCTTGTTGTTTAAAGTATACTTTATTATGTTTGCAATAGTGTCTTTTTTTTGTATTAAAAATTATTTCCTAACAATTAACACTACCTGTTTGAACTACATAGATTGCTTGATCATAACGATTGATGTCAATTACAGAAACAAACCCAACCTCCGTTGTTGGTCAGTCTGCCACCTGACCCGTCGACTCCTTCAACTACCGGTTCGTATATTAACTAGTTGACCCGGCGAACTTCGTACCGCCCAACCTTTAACTATGTTATGCATGTATTATACGTATAAACCTTCCTATAACTAAGTATTCAACAGAACAGACTTAAGAGGAATAGCACAGCTAAAGTAGCGCCACCCGAGAAAAAAATTGATATCTTCTAAACTAAAGCAAATATCAAAAATGTGAAACAGTATTCCCCTAGATAATGCAGCCTAGTATTTTTAGGGCACTGTTGTATAGCTTTTAGATTAAAGACTAAAGAAAGCTATTGATTGTTGACAAAAGTGGCCGTTTTTAGCAAAAATCAATTGTTTTCTATGGTCTTAAACCTAAAAGCTATACAACAGTACTCTAAATATACTAGGCTGCATTATCTAGTGGAATGCTGTTTCACATTTTTGATATTTGCCTTAGTTTAGAAGATATTAATTTTTTTCGGAGGTGGCGCTACTTAAGCTGTGCTATGCCTCTTAAACGGACAAACAAATGCTTTATAGGAAACGAAGAAAGATTTTATAAAGATCCCAAATGAGACTTGGCTCCCAAATGATAATGAGTTTAAAACTTGTACCAAAAAAGTTCTGATTAAGAATGCTTATTACAATGTTGATGATTATGAAGACGACAAAGACGCACGGAAGTAGTCTCTAGCTCTGCACGATATTTTCATTATTTCATATTGATTTATGTTTTTTGGAATGTCGCCAAATTGGATTGTAATGTCACAAAAGAACAAAAAAAAGAGAGAGACTTCACTTTTAGCGTGTGCACCCCGGGCGCGGCGAATATTAATATGATGAATATCGATGTTTGTTTCCGGTCTGGGTGTGATGTTCGCTTCTGTGTGTGTTTCGGACACCCTAGATACAGGTTCTTCCTAGTTAGGGGTTCTGAGTGTGATGTGTTATTATTACTTTTACTTTACTTTACTTTACTTTACCTATTGAATAACTCTATCTATTAAAAAAACCGCATCTAAATCCGTTGCATAGTTTTAGATAGATAGGTTAGATATAAGCAAACAGACTGCAAGCGACTTTGTTTTTACTGTGCATTGAAGTAGGTAGGGTAAGCCACCCCATTCTTGACACCCCTTGCTATGCTGTTAATGCACAGCATGGTCCATTTATGCCTTGCGGTGGCGGCACAGAATATCAACAGCACATTACCAATTTTTTTATCATACTGGGTGTTTCTGACAAGGCGGTAATAAATCAAACGAGGGATTCAGCTCACCATACCTAACAACTTTTCCAAAGCAACATGGGTCGAAATCTCAAAAAAATAATCAGCTGTTCCATACATTGGTTCGATCAGCTGACGGGGTCAATGTATGGCACAGCTGATTTTTCTTTTGAGACTTCGACCCACGTTGCTTTGGGAAAGTTGTTAGGTATGGTGAGCTGAATCTCCCCTTTGATTTATTACCGCCTTGCCAGAAACACCCTGTAGAAAAAAAGATTTTTTTTTTTATTATAAATTATATTCATCGCATAGCTTAATCAAAAGCTTAATTTTAAAGTTTATTTTTTTACTAATTACATACATACATACATACATAATCTCACGCCTTTTATTCCCCGAAGGGTTAGGGTTAGGCAGAGGCACCAGCTCAAGAGCCGGATCCATGTTTAGCCGAGTTTATGCTTTATTACCAACGTGACAAGGGCAAGCTTGCCGTTTTTACTAATTCATTTAATAATATTAGTAAATGAATATTCTACTATTATTTTCCACAGGAGAGCCTACGTTAACTCCGCCCCCCCGTTCGCCCGGTGTTAACACGTCGGCTGCCTCTGCCGCCTCTGCGTCGGGCGACGCGCGGTCTCACCAGCCTCCTGACGGGACTTCTTCTGACAAGGTATTTATAGTCCACTAGCTGATCTGGCGAACTTTGATTCTCCTAACGCCATTTTGTTTTTGTAAATTGGGCAATCTACTTCTACTATCTTCTATTTTATCTATACCAATATTATAAAGAGGAAAGATTTGTTTGTTTGTTTGTAACGAATAGGCTCCGGAAATGCTGAACCGATTTAAAAAATTCTTTCACTGGTAGGAAGCTACAATATCCCCGAGTGACATAGGCTATATTAGTTTTTCAAAAAATTAGGGATCCTTACTTAAACTCAAAAAATGTAACCCAAGGTGCAATATTTTTATTCCGTTGTATACATATTTTGACAGGTGGTTTGTTGTTGTTGTTGTTTGTTTTTTTATTCGCCCATTCTGGGCAGTCAAAAGAACATAGTCTATAGAGCCAAGTCTTTAGAAGTATCTATATTCTATGGCGTAACGAAGTAAGCTTGAATTATAGTTTGAATGAGTATTTTTACACAAGAAATGAAAAAAAATGCATTAAGTATGTTTGAGTAAATGCGAGATGCGAGCGAGCGTTCAAAATATAAACAATTAGCCATTTTGTTTTGAATGGCATGCGAAGTACGTATACAGTGGCGCCCCCAGTCGCGCGCAGACTTATTTCTCACGCACTATATTATTATTATTTTAATTTTATGGACTTGACTCTACTTCAGTGGAGTATTTTGCCAATGTCGAGTTCACAAATTAGCTTAAAAGGGTGGACTTAAAGCCCGGCAACGTTGTACGGTTATTATAAGTTTACTAGAGGCTGCCCTGCGGTATCACTCGCGTAGATTTCTCATAACCACTAAAATCCATTTTTTTCCCGTTCCCATGGGAATTTCGGGAAATCCTTTCTTAGTGCTCACCTACACTTTCTAAGGAACCTACATGCAAAATTTCAGCCCACTACGCCTAGTAGTTTCGGCTCTGCGTTGTCTGTCAGTCAGTAACGGAAGAGTTTTATATATATTGATTGCATTATTGTTTTAAAGCCCGCTAACAAAACACGTAGTTTCGGAACCAACGTTAAAACAACAATCCTTGATTGATTGATTGAATGTAAATTTGTTTCAGTCATCCGAGACTGCTGTGGGCGTTTCACGCGCCCCTAGCACAGCTCTATCTCGCAAAGAGAGCTATAAAGCTCAAAGACAGCATTACAGGTGGGTGCGGCTTATGCTGAGTCTGAGCCATTTTTGTATAACTTAGCATTGAGACTACACACTACTTACTTAATACTTTTTTTAAACATAGGTTTTTAGGCTATTATTGTTCCTTTTTTTAAAATGTAGTAAATTTTCTCCTGGAATTGTAAGAAAAATTGATTATACAACGCTGGCGTAAAGTTACGTAAAGTTATTTCGCTTCGGGTGCTGTTAATGGATATGAGCTTCATCATTAAAATATATAATTTTACAACCTTTGGTATGTAATCCACTGTTGTTAAAACTTTTTGTATAAGTTTGTATGCTTACTTTATTTACCTCTTTTTTTTTTCAGACGAGAAAAGAAAAGAGTGGCTTCTGCTCTCCTTCACTCAATCGATGACCCAGCCGTGGTCTTATTGGCTGATTGGTTAAAGGTAAAATAAAAACTATACAGGGTGTAATTTTGAGGATGCTTTACACATTCTGACTGGCTCAAAAAATTATACAGGTGTAACTTTGAGGATTCTGTATCCTCAAAGTTACACCGGCTTTTAAATAATATAACATACTAGAGGCTGCCCCGCGCAGATTTCTCATAAACACAAAATTCCCGTTTTTTCCCGTTCTCGTGGGAATTCCAGGAAATCCTTTCTTAGTGCTCACCTACACTCCCCAAGGAACGTGCCAATTTTCAGCTTTCTACGCCCAGTAGTTTCGGCTCTGCGTTGTCTGTCGTTCAGTCAGTCAGTCAGTCAGTAACGGAAGACTTATATATATTGACTAGAGGCTGCCCCGCGGTATCACCCGCGCAGATTTCTCATAAACACCAAAATCCCGTTTTTTCCCGTTCCCATGGGAATTTCGGGAATTCATTCCTTAGTGCTACCCTACACTCCCCAAGGAACGCACGTGCAAAATTTCAGCCCGCTACGCCCAGTAGTTTCGACTCTGCGTTGTCTGTCAGTCAGTCAGTCAGTCAGTCAGTCAGTAACGGAAGAGTTTTATATATATTGATTTTATTTATTGTTATCACAGGTCCGTGGATCACTGAAGTCATGGACCAAGCTCTGGTGCGTTCTGAAGCCGGGACTTTTGCTCCTATATAAAAGCCCTAAAGCTAAGGTAAGCTAGGTGTATCAGATGATTTAAAATCTCAAAAAAAAAAAAGTATTTACTTAAAATAAAAAAAGAAAAAAAAAGTAAAAAAAATCTGTCTCAGTTGGGAAACTACACTATTCCCGGGTGACATAGGCTGTGGAATATTCTCAAAAATTTAGAACTGCAGGGCGTTGCGAAGTGAACCGTGTCAGTTTTCAATATTTGCCATTTTTTGTAGTTTTTTTTTTTTTTGTGATTGGCTCAAATCAAATCAAAAAATCAAATCAAATTAATCTTTATTCAAGTAGTAGGATACAAGATATAACTTATTGAAAGTCAATTAGACTACATCTAATCTCATCGCTATTGATACCTTATTTGGTAAAGTATCCTATACTGTGAGAGGCGAGGTAGTTCAGGGTGCCCACCAATTGGCTCAGGCAAACAAATGTTTGGCTTGCCTTAAGACAATGGTCGCCTGGAGAGGCCCCCACACGAGCCCTCCTCTGTCAAATGATTCTACTCCTCTGTCAAATGGCTCTAGCTAATATCACTGTTTAAGTATTGAAATGTTTTTTTTTTTTTTGTATTTTTTTTACAGAGCAGCCACTGGGTGGGTACAGTACTACTAGCATCTTGCCAAGTAATAGAGCGTCCATCGAAAAAGGACGGATTTTGCTTTAAACTGTATCATCCGTTGGAGCAGTCGATTTGGGCGCCGAGAGGGCCGCATAATGAGACTATTGGTGAGTTGTCGCCTCATTTTTATCGCCTTGGTATCGCTTTATCGCCTCGGTATCGCCTTATAAGGTTTTAATAGGAAAACTTCATTCCGACTTAACTGAGATTAAAATTCACATATTCCGAATTACTGTACAGTTTCATTTAAATGTGATCGGTAGTTTTGCTGTGAAAGTGGATCGTCCAAACATTCTCTGAAACTTTCGCTTTTTTAACCTAATTCAAAAAAGGAGGTTATCAGTTTGACCTGTATGTATGTATGTTTGTCCGCGTTTATCTCGCGCTTGGCTGAACCGATTTTGATTCGGTTTTCAGATAAGTATTTGTTACATTCAGGAGAAGGTTTTAGTACCTATTTTAACCGACTTAGAAAAAGGTAAAGTGCTCAGTTGATGTATGTGTCAGTTTATTGGGGGGTTCCTTTTTTTTTTGTAAAAAAAATATTACTATTTGTGTCTGAAAAATCAGAAATTTATTAAAGCTTACTATAACTAATAGCTTTCCCAAAATATCAAGGGACAACAAAAAGATCCATACATTGGTTCGATCAGCTGATGGGGTCAATGTACGGGACAGTTGATTTTTGTTTCGAATGGAACAATGTTGCTTTGGGAAAATTATTAGGTATGGTGAGCTGAATAACACCGTTTATTTACTACCGCCTTGTCACAAACACCCTGTATATTCGTTCATCTTATTATTCGTTCTTCCTCTACCTTTGTCTATACAGGAGCGGTAGTCCAACCCTTGCCGACGGCGCATCTGATATTCCGCGCCCCCTCCCCAGCAGCGGGCCACTGCTGGCTGGATGGCTTGGAGCTCGCGCTGCGTAGCTCCAATGCTATGCTGAGGTATGTCGTTTTAAATTTCGTCGCACTAATTCTAACAGCGCGTATGTCAAAAATTTTAATTTTTCACTAGCGGTAAAACAAAAACTGTTTTCGCCTCTACGACAAACATTGTAGTAGGGGTTTGCTATAATCGCCTACTACTACATTTTTCTAGGCTAGATCCCCACCGCAACCCGAGATAAGTAACATCGTTTCAATAATTTAAGTATGTGTTTAAAAACAGATGTTCCCGATCGAAGCCGGAACAAGCAGTGCCGGACACACCGACGAACCAAACTAATATATCTCACGAGGAGTTGGAGAAACATTTCAACGAGCACGGTAAGTGTGACTTTACCCTTATAACAATAAATTTACGGATCACGGTTCAGCAAAATGCTCATAGATGGCGCTTTTTAATTTTAATTTAAAGGGGCGATACTAGCGTCATTTCGATAAATAATTAATATCTTCTAAACCATGGCCAAAATCAAAAATATGCGTCTTTGACTCCCTAGATAGTCTTGCTTAGAATTTTTATGGCGCTGACACTGCGAACTTCGTTACGCCACAGAATTTAAGATACTACATAACACTTGGCTCTATAGACTATGTTCTTTAGACTGCCCAGAACAACGACAAACCACTAACTCTTTTCTGTATGGACTATGTTCCTTTGCCTGCCCAGAATGGGCGAATTTAAAAACAACAACAACAACCACCAACTGTCAAAATATGTAAACAACGGGAAAAAATACACCTTGGGCTACATTATTCGAGTTTAAGTAAGGATCCCTAATTATTTTGAAAATCTAATATAGCCTTTGTAACTCGGGGTTAGTGTAGCTTCCTACCAGTGAAAGAATTTTTCAAATCGGTTCAGTATTTCCGGAGCCTATTCGTTACCAACAAACAAATCTTTCCTCTTTATAATATTGGTATAGATTTATCGGGAGTGGCGCTAGTTTCGCACCGTGTAAGCCCTTAAAAGGCATTGTAATGAAGCGAATTTTTTAGCATTTGGTTCAATAATTTAGAAATTTAAAAGTGGCAAGGATTCGCGTTAATTTCTATACAGTGTTGCTACTTTTTTTTTTTTTTATTTCTACATGTTAGTATCGCACTGTTTTGTGTTATCGAAATAATACTAACAAAAACATTTTATTTCTTTATCCCGTATCTCGCTACAACTGTATTTGCTATATTATTGCTACAATATATTATATATATAAATGCTTTAAAAATATAGTTGCAAACATATATTCTTCAAATCCTTCTACACCTATACTATCGGTAGATGACTATAAATCTATGTATGGTGAACCAATAGACTCTTCAAGTCATAACTTTGGGAAATCAAGAAAAGTATCAAAATGGTCACAATTCATAGACACCCTAGAGAAATTGTCCAAAGAGTTACCTTTAGAGTTTGGTACAGAAACGCCAGAACGTGACGAAAGAAGTTTTCTAGATTTTCTAAACGTTTTTGATAGAAATACTCCTATCACTTCCTCAGTAAAAGTAACTGGTACTGAGAAAAGTTTATTGAAACCAAAGAGTAAAAGTGTTGCCACAACCCCAGTAAAAATCGCGTCTTTGATTAAAATACCTAAAGTTATACCGCCTCTCAGAGTCAAACTTAACGATTCGACCAGACGTCGAAGCTCGACCCCTTGCCCGCCAAAAGGTTTGATTGCGTCGAAAAAGGTTTTTGAATTAAGAACGTCCGGTGCCAAAACGGATACGGAAGACGAGCCGTCGACTAAAGAATCAAAAATGGATTCGTTTGTGAGAGCCGGGGTTAAAAAGTACAAGGCTTATGATTTCGAGGGGGAACTGGAAAAATATAAAGATTCGAAGCTGCTTTTGGAGGGAGAGGGTGTATTGATAACTAAAACAGCGCCCTCTGTTGAAAGGTTTGGGAACTACAGCTCGTCGTCTTCGGATGATGTTTTTGACAGGTCTGTATGCTCTGTGCGGTTATTTGGTTTTTTTTTTGTCTATCTTGAAATAGGGGAAAAGATTGTACGCATAATAATACTTAAAACTATTAATATTGATATGTCTGTTTAATTAAATTAAGTATGTCTGTTACGTTGAAGCCTTAACAACTTTACCTTTATTTCTCTGTCAAGTCGGTATTTCAGCTCACCATACCTGACAAGTGTCCCTAAGCAGCATGAGTGAAAATCTCAATAAAAAAGCAGATTCTTCATTAATTGTTCGAAATTACACCTTTTAACCTTATTAATAAGCCTAATAAGCTTTAAAATCAAAATCAACAGAAAACCTAAAACTCTTCTACAACTACCATACACGGAATACACACAGGAAAAGTATTCACTAATAAATTGTGAGAAACTGCCGTCTGAGAGTTTTGAGACTTTGAGAAGTGGGATGAGAGACGACAGATTCAACTCGCAGAATGTATACGTTGCTGGGAAGATTGTGAGACGTGGTAAGGAGGGAGGTAAAGATTTGAGAGTTGGGGTGGGATGGGTTTTTTTTGTGAGAAGTGGGGTGTGTGAAAAAGATAAAGTATCAAAAGGCATATATTGAGAGCCGTGGCGAAGATACATAGTACAATGTAATCTGCCCCCGCAGCATGACGGACCATTTGTCGAATCTTTCTGTCACTTTTAATCGCTTTTGACATTTCAATGCGGGAAAATGTATGGAGACGATCGACAAAAGTGACAGATAGATCCGACAAAGTCGACAAAATTTCGTCATGTTACCACTGCTGGTATCTAAAATATATGGCACAGGGTTGAGAAGCAATAGCGTGCCGTTTTACATGGTAGCTTAGAATCATTTTAGACTTTAAACCTATTTTGAATCATATGCCATTGAATTTAGAGTCCAGTTTGAATTGCAAGTATCTCCGCAGCGCTTAATTAGGTGTTTGCTAGTCAAAAGAAGACGGTATAATTTTTTTTTGTAGTGGTGCTAGTGTAGGTGGGCTCGCCCTCATAAATTTACCGTATTATTCCATAAAGATACAGTAGGGTTTAGGAGCCAGTTTACAGCGATGCTTGCGCCATTCGCGAAAAAAATTAATATCTTCTAAACTAAGGCTAATCAAAAATGTGTGTGTGTGTATTTTTTATCGCTACTCGTTAAGAGGCATAGCACAGCTAAAGTAGCGCCACCCGAGAAAAAAATAAATATGTTCAAATAAGGCAAATATCAAAAAAAGGAAACAGTATTCCCCTAGATAATTCAGCCTAGTATTTTTAGGGCATTGTTGTATAGCTTTTAGGTTAAAGACCACGGAAAGAAACTGACTGATTGTTGCTAAAAACGGCCACTTTTGGCAACAATTAACCTAAAAGCTATACAACAATGCCCTAAAAATACTAGGCAGAATTATCTAGGGGAATACTGTTTCCTTTTTTTGATATTTGCCTTAGTTTAGAAGAATTTTTTTTTTCTCGGGTGGCGCTACTTTAGCTGTGCTATGGTTCTTAATAGTATGTGAAGGTTGTTTTAATTTGTGGATTTAACGGTTAATTAAAACCACCAAAACCTATTTGTATATTGTTAGAATTAGTAACGCCTAATTCGTTTTTATTTACATAGTATTTCATTTAAAGTTATGCTAATCAATAATAAATATTACTTCTTAACGTTCCGGTACTCGTCCCGTGACATTATTCATTCTAATTCATACTTCCATACGTCAATACATAGTATAAAACAAAGTCGCTTCCCGCGTCTGTCCCTATGTATGCTTATATCTTTAAAACTATCCAACGGATTTTGATGCGGTTTTTTGTAGTCGGTATAGTGATCCAAGAGGATGGTTTATAAGTATAATACATGCACTAAATAGTAAAAGGTAAGGCGGTACGAAGTTCGCCGGGTCGACTAGTATAATATTATAAATGCGAAAGTAACTCTGTCTGTCTTTCTGTCTCGCTTTCCTGAGAAAGCTACTGAACCGATTTGAATGAAATTTAAAAAATGGATAGTCTAGAGCACCGAAATTACTACGGGAAAATTGGGAATTTCATGTTATAAGGGAAAATGTGCTGGCGAAGCTGCGTGACGCCCACTAGTCACTAGTGACTAATATGTTCTCAAAAGCAACTTAACTAAACTATATGAAATGTTTGCACGAGATACTCTTGTTAGCTGAAGAATACTAAAAAAATATCAAAAACTATATAAAGATGCAGATACTTACTTCCTTCTTACGGCACAGGGTTTAAATTTAAAGGCTTTGTCAAACAGACGGCTGTCTAGCGTCACGCTAGAGCGCTAGCCTGACGCCGCGCTGGAGCGTCGAGTTGTAATGTATTATGACAGTATTACCACACCTCGGACACTTCAAAACTTGCCGCGTTGCTTCGCGCACAGCCGAAACTCTTGTACGTGCACGCGTATCATGCTTGTGTGAGTGAGTTAAGGCGGCGTGCGACGCTGTTTTATTTGTGCTGAGCGGTAACTGAGAGGTAACCGAGCGCGGGGCGCACTAGCTGAGGGAGGCAGGCAGTGCCCGTACTGTATGTAGTAGTATTTATTACATACATAATATCACGCCTTTTATTCCCCGGAGGGTTAGGCAGAGGCACCGGCTTGAGAGCCGGACCCACGTTTAGCCGAGTTTATGCTTTATTACCGACGTGACAAGGGGCCAGCTTGTCGCCGCGGTTATAACGAACACTACTGCGGCCGGGACCAACGGCTTAACGTGCCTTCCGAAGCACGGAATCATCTTACTTTTCGGACAATCAGGTGATTCAAGCCTGCAATGTCCTATCCAACCGAAAACAACCACAACGTGATTTTTGTGAGAAATCAATATGTGGTGTTTTCTGCGGGGATCGAACCCACAACCTTCCGTGCCCTAATCAAAGGCGCGACGCGCTACGCCACTGAGCTACGGAGGTGGAGTATTTATTATACTGTGGTATACCCTGCCACACATAGCGCCGACGCCTGAACGCTCCGACGCCGGGCGCTCTGTCATATTACATTACAAGTCGACGCTCTAGCGCTTTTTGTAAGACAAACGCTTTAGTTTTACTTGTTATCTTTATAAGCTTACATCAATATATATAAAACTCACGTTATGCCGTTGGTCCCGGCCGCAGTAGTGGTCGTTATAACCGCGGCGACAAGCTGGCCCCTTGTCACGTTGGTAATAAAAAATCATGAACTCGGCTAAATGTGGGTCCGGCTCTTGAGCTGGTACCTCTGCCTAACCCTTCGGGCAATAAAAGGCGTGAGATTATGTATATAAAACTCTTCCGTTACTGACTGACTGACAGACAACGCAGAGCCGAAACCACTTAGCGTAGCGGGCTGAAAATTTGCATGAAGGTTCCTTAGGGAGTGTAGGTGAGCACTAAGAAAGGATTTCCCGAAATTCCCATGGGAACGGGAAAAAAACGGATTTTTGTGTTTATGAGAAATCTGCGCGAGTGAAACCGCGGGGCAGCCTCTAGTTATAATATAAGCTACCTACTTTAGTAATTAATCTTATCTATGGATTACACAGATTTACAATTATGTACTTACATACACTGCAGATGCAAAACATAGTGCAGTGCACCATTGCTCGAAGAAAAGATAATTGGTGGCTCCGAAAAGTTTTCGCATGAACGACGCAAACTAGGCAACATACTGTATACATCAATCAATATATATAAAACTCTTCCGTTACTGACTGACTGACTGACTGACTGACTGACTGACTGACTGACTGACTGACTGACTGACTGACTGACTGACTGACTGACTGACTGACTGACTGACTGACTGACTGACTGACTGACTGACTGACAACGCAGAGCCGAAACTACTGAGCGTACAAAGCTGAAATTTGGCATGTAGGTTCCCTAGGGAGTGTAGGTGAGCACTAAGAAAGGATTTCCCGAAATTCCCACGGGAACGGGAAAAACTGGATTTTTGTGTTTATGAGAAATCTGCGCGGGAAATACCGCGGGGCAGCCTCTAGTCAATATATATAAAACTCTTCCGTTACTGACTGACTGACAGACAACGCAGAGCCGAAACTACTGGACGTAGCGGGCTGAAATTTTGCATTAGGTTCCTTAGAAGATTTTTATGCACAATACATGAGAAACATAGTAATAGGTTAGGCGGTAAGTACGTAGTTCGCCGGGTCGACTAGTTAAGTAAATAAATTAAAAGAAATTGATATTCCGAAATCTGCGGCCTGCCTTAGATAAGATACTAAATGAAAACTAATCGGTTTCATAATTGTAATTATCATATTGTGTTTAATGAAAACAGTATTCTATTTAGCGCGGTTTGGAATGGTCGTTCGTTCGTTTCGCGCGATTTCTTACGTCATCGCGTTCTGTCAGTTTGAAAATTAAAAACAATTCTTTTTTTTTCTATTCGAATTTTTTTGTGTGCCAGTATCAAAAGTGTTCTTTTTAATGTGTAATTTGATTGTTTTGTCAGCCAGTATCAATGCCGAACATAAAAAAACTGTCATGCTAAAATATTTTATATTACCTCATCATAATCATGTCATCGAAAAGACGTCCACTGCTGGACATAGGTCTCCCCTCATAGATTGCAACAAAGTTAAACTTTGTGGGGGACTTCGCTTGGCAGGCGGGTTGGCGATCGCAGTGAGGCTCTTCAAGTATTTCAACGAAGGACGCTGCTGCCCGTCCTTCGGCTGTTCCCTTAGTCGCCTTTTACGACACCCGTGGGAAGAGAGGGGGTGGTATGTTAGTATTCTATGCCGCAACTCGCAACCACACTACGCAAAATCTATAGTATCAATACATGGTTTAAAAATAGCCGCTTTTCGCGTCTGTCCCTATGTATATGCTTAAATCATTAAAACTATGCAACGGATTTTGATGCGGGTTTTTTTAATAGATAGATTCAAGAGGAAAGTTTATGAGTATAATACATGAGCAACATAGTAATAATAATAACAAATAATGATAATAACACATCACACTCAGAGCCCCTAACTAGGAAGAACCTGTATCTAGGGAGCCCGAAACACACACAGAGACGAACATCACACCCAGACCGGAAACAAACATCGATATTCATCATATCAATATTCGCCCCGCCCGGGAATCGAACCCGGGTGCACACGCTTACTCAGTCCACATCACTGCCAACTGAGCCACAGAGCAGTCAATAGGTTCGGTGGTACGAAGTTCGCCGGGTCGACTAGTGTTTACTAAGACGAAATCCCACGGGAACGGCGAAAACTCGTGATAGCAATAAAAAAAATAATCCTATTCAAACTTTAAAAGTGATAAGCATAAAACTGCAATGCAGATAAATTTTTTTACATAACTATACATCAATATCATCAATCAATACATAGTATAAAACAAAGTCGCTTCCCGCGTCTGTCCCTATGTATGCTTATATTTTTAAAACTATACAACGGATTTTGATGCGGTTTTTTTTAATAGATAGAGTGATTCAAGAGGAAGGTTTATAAGTATAATACATGTACAAAATTCATATAGGTTAGGCGGTACGAAGTTCGCCGGGTCGACTAGTCTATACATAAAAAGAAGAAAGTATTTAAATATAATTAATTCCTTTTTTACAAAAAAAGAACCCGCTTTTAATAAATTGACAAATACATAAACTGAAAACTTCCTCTTTTTTTTCTAAAGTCGGTTTAAGTAGGTACTAAAACCTTCTCCAGAATGTAACAAAGACTTCTGTGAAAATGTCATCAAAATCGGTTCAGCCAAACTCGAGATGATCGCGGACAAACATACAATACATACCTACAGGTCAAACTGATAACCTCCTTTTTTGAAGTCGGTTAAAAATTTATTGTGATTCCAAATGCTTGAAGTTTCCCTGCATTATCGAATCAGAAATGGCGAGATCCGCAGAAGAACTAAAGCTACCGACATAACCCAAAGCTGATTAGCAAAAAGCATATTCACGTGTTCATACAAACTTTTACATCCTGCATACGGTGGTGTCCCTGTTAAGATATCCAATAATTCTTTTTTACAAAAAGATACCCGCCTTCAACGAACTGAAACAAACATAATCTGAGACCTTCCTGTTTTTCGAAGTCGGTTAAAATAGGTACTAAAACCTTCTCCTGAATGTAACAAATACATTACTGAAAACCGCATCAAAGTCGGTTCAGCCAAACGCGAGATAATCGCGGACAAACATACATACATATATACAGGTCAAACTGATAACCTCCTTTTTTGAAGTCGGTTAAAAATCCCGTCTTACTGGGTGCTTGCTTATGGCACGTAAGAAAGCTACTGAACTGTCCAAATTTCACCTTTCTATCTTCAGCGGTTTCGGCTGGGCGATGACGAATGAATAAATGAGAGTAATAAGTGGGTATTTGGATATCACTACATATTATTAATAAGCAAAGTCGTTTTCCGTTGTTTCTCTGTATGTATGCTTAGATCTTTAAAACTACGGAACGGATATGGATGAGTTTTTTTTAACCGACTTCAAAAAAAGGAGGTTATCAGTTTGACCTGTATGTATGTATGTATGTATGTTTGTCCGCGATTATCTCGAGTTTGGCTGAACCGATTTTGATGCGGTTTTCACAAAAGTATTCGTTCCATTTAGGAGAAGGTTTTAAGTACCTATTTTTACCGACTTTATAAAAGAGGAAGTTCTCAGTTTTATGTTTGTGTCAATTTTGAAGGCGGGGCTCTTTTTTTAAAAAAGAAATTATTAAATATGGTAAGTCAAAAGAAAGGTTTGTACAGTGGCGGTCTAGGACGGCGTAACACTTCCGGTTTGTCTATATTGCAAAATAGCTCTTGTTCTTTGGTTATACAGTTTAGCCGCATGAGACCATAGACAAATCTGTTACATCGTCCTTGACCGCCACTGTATGTATAATACATGCACAATCAATATATATAAAACTCTTCCGTTACTGACTGACTGACTGACTGACTGACTGACAGACAACGCAGAGCCGAAACTACTGGGCGTACAAAGCTGAAATTTGGCATGTAGGTTCCTTAGGGAGTGTAGATGAGCACTAAGAAAGGATTTCCCGAAATTCTCACGGGAACGGGAAAAAACGAGATTTTTGTGTTTATGAGAAATCTACGCGGGAAAAACCGCGGGGCAGCCTCTAGTATAGTAATAGATGAAGTGGTATGAAGTTCGCCGGGTCGTATAAGTATGTATTTTGTTTGACTACGGAACCTCAAAATATGTGTCATAAATTATAAAACACCTATGTTGTATGTTTGACGAAAGGTAAACACTTGTACGCCCTTGAAAAATAATGCTGAATAAAGCTTGTTTTATACACAAAGATATAATATATAAAAGCTAAGCGATACTATTCTTATAGATATTCTTCAATACATAGTATAAAACAGAGTCGCTTCACCGCGTCTGTCCCTATGTATGCTTATATCTTCCAAAATACGCAACGGATCTTAATGCTATTTTTTTTAATAGATAAAGTGATTCAAGAGGATGGTTTATAGGTATAATACATGCACAAAATAGAATTAGGTTAGGCGGTACGAAGTTCGCCGGGTCGACTAGTTAGAAATATTTTTTTGTCGTGCAATTTAATAATGTAATTAAGGTGGTAACTCTCGGTATGGCGCGAAATTCAATTTTTTTCGCGTTTTTTATTCATTATAGCGAAAGTATTCATTTCTAATAAAGTTTTAATGAATTCGCGTATGTAAAAAACCATTTCCCACATTGTAATACAACGTTTTTTGAAGACAGACCTACTGATTTTGTTTCTAAGGACATAATGGCCAAAAATCAAGTTAGGTCAAGTTATTTAGCCTTTAGCCTTTGATTTATTACCGCCTTGTCAGAAACACCCAGTAGCTACAGACAGCGGAAGCGACTTTATTTTATACTAGTCGACCCGGCGAACTTCGTACCGCCTAACCTATTAGTATTTTGTGCTTCTATTATACTTATAAACCTTCCTCTTGAATCACTCTATCTATTAAAAAAACTCATCAAAATCCGTTCCATAGTTTTAAAGATTTAAGCCTACATAGGGACAGACGCGCGAAGCGACTTTATTTTATACTATGTACTAGAGGCTGCCCCGCGGTATTTCCCGCGCAGATTTCTGATAAACACAAAATTCCCGTTTTTTCCCGTTCCCGTGGGAATTTCGGGAAATCCCTTCTTAGTGCTCACCTACACTCCCCAAGGAACCCACGTGCTAATTTTCAGCTTTCTACGCCCAGTAGTTTAGGCTCTGCGTTGTCTGTCAGTCAGTCAGTAACGGAAGAGTTTTATATATATTGACTAGAGGGTGCCCCGCGGTTTTTCCCGCGCAGATTTCTCATAAACACAAAATTCCCGTTTTTTACCGTTCCCGTGGGAATTTCGGGAAATCCCTTTTTAGTGCTCACCTACACTCCCTAAGGAAACTACATGCAAAATTTCAGCCCGCTACGCCCAGTAGTTTCGGCTCTGCGTTGTCTGTCAGTCAGTCAGTCAGTCAGTCAGTAACAGAAGAGTTTTATATATATTGATTGAAGATTTAAGAACATATAGCGACAGACAGCGGAAGCGACTTTATTTTATACTATGTATTGTTGCTGGATCACCAACCGGGCACTCGCTACTACCTATTATTTATTATAGCTGTATATGGATAGCTACCTTAAATCATATCTCACAATTCTGACGCATTAGGCACTTAGTTTGACATTATTCGCTATTGTTAGCTAAGGCTTTGTAGAAGACAAGCGGTTTTTATTATATTTTGTGCAGAAAATTATGTGGTTTTAAAATTTAACGATACTAGCAAGATTAAGTTCGTACTTTTTCTGTTTCAATAAGTGAAGTGGCCCCATGGAATACTAACACTCCCATTTGCCTCCTATGAGTGTCCCAAACCAAAACGATAGTAGGAAATCTTTGAGCTTTTTACAGGTCCCGCCACGTAACTTTGTCTTTGTAAATGATGCCCTAGCTAGGTAATCTTGCTTAGAATTTTTAGGATCTGTTGTGTTGTTTTCAGGATACTGATCTTAGTAATATACGGTTTTGAAACCCAAAAGTGGCCACTTTTGGCAACAAAGAGTATATTCCTTAGATTTTGAACCTAAAACCTAAAAGATGGTAATTTGAATGAAACTAACTAAAACTTAGTACTATTAGCTATTCTGTGTTAAAACCTAAATTTTTTTAAGCATTTACTTTTTCTTTTTAAAACTGTTAACTTGATACTGGCACACTATAAACTTAAACTCTGTGACCGTTAGAAAGTGATCTATTCTGTGTTAAAACCTAATTTTTTTATGCATTTACTTTATTCTTATTTTTTCTTTTTAAAAGTGTTAACCTGATACTGGCACACTATAAACTTTTAACTCTGTGACCGTTAGAAAGTGACGTCGAACTAAACAGTGAACGATAGAAAGTGACAGCAACAGTTTAGTCAATACCGTCCCAAAATGGAGTTATCGCCAAAGAGTAGACATAAAACAGAACGACGTCGTTCGAGTATATTCTCAATGTTAAAAAGGAAATCGAAAGTATCAAGGCAGCTTTCCGAACCGTTCCCGAATGCGTTCGGCTTTCCTCGGAAGTATTCGGTTGATTCCGCCATCTTGTCCGATTATAAGCGGTTTGAGAATGGATTTTCGAATTTGGAAAAGACCCTTAGCTGTGAGGTGTTGAGTGATCAGACTGCAGGTTTGTATTTCATATAATAACATGATACTTAATAATAACGCATCACATTCAAAGCCCCTAACTAGGAAGAACTTGTATCTAGGGTGCCCGACACGTATACAGAGACGAACAATACGACCAGACCGGGAAACAAACATCGCGATATTCCTCATAACAATGTTCGCCCCACCGGGAATCCAACCCGGTGCAACCGTGTCTCAGTCCACATAACTGCCAACTGAGCCACGGAGCAGTCAAAAATACGCTCGAGATAAAGACACCCATCCAGCAACTGACCTTACCGAGCGTTGCTCAATTTTGGTTATCAATACCGGTATTATGTAAATGACAATATTGTCTCAGATCAGTGGTCTTGATCTCTGACCATAAATAGCTTTACGACAAGAAAAGGCATTGTGATGTGGCCTCTATGTGCCATGATAAATATTTACAGCTTATGACGTCACGCATTGCAAATAACTAAAACCTGTAAGATATTAGTTTAAAAATATAAAATGATTGTTGAAAACTGTCGTATTCGATAACGGCCATCTTTAGGACGATATGGTATGGTATGGCTACCCGTCGATCCCGGTTTTTTTTAACTGCATAACGTGTGTTTCGTCATGTAGATATCTATTTATAGAAAAGAAAAAGGGAATACATATTTTTTAGATCATAGACATTATTACTATATTTTTATTCACACACTCCACACAGTAAAACAAATATATATTTAAAATCATAGACTCTAAATATGTTAGTATTGTAGGTATATAAAAAAAAAAGGAAATAACCCAATACAGCTCCCTGACCTATAGCTAATAATATCAAATTTAATAAAAAAAAGAGCACGTCTGGTCCAAAAATAGCTCCCTGGCCTAAAGCTAATACAATATATCAAATTTTATTAAGCTAAAACTAAATTATTTCATAGATTTAATCGTATAATGCTAGAAAAACTACGAAAATAAATTTAAAAGCATAATTTTTGCTAGATTATCAAACGACACTCGCTCAAAAGCCTTAGTAGAATCCAAGTAGACTGTCTTAAGAAGTAACGATATAATTAACTACATAGATTTAATTCTTTAATGCTAGAAAAGACTCCTAAAACATTATGTTTTGCTAAATCCTCAAAATACACTCGCTCACAAGCCTTAGTAGAATCCAAGTAGATTGTCTTTTGAAGTAAGCTAGAAGGTAACTCAACAGAACTAGCTGGTGCTGCCTCGGACACTGACTCAGAAGGTATGGCGGATGCAGCAGATCAGCTGACCAGTAGAAGAAGCGAGGTTTTGGCAAGAATTGAGGAGATATGGACTGAAGATATGGATAGAGAACTTGGTGCTGTAAGTTTTTTTTTTATCTTTTTACCCTATCCAATCCTTTTCATCCTAACCAATTGCAATCAATGTGTTTTGGGATTTTGTGTCTTTTGAAGTTTAAAATACAGTGAAGTTTGATCAATATCCGATAGGTAGTTTTTGCTTGAAAGTGGAACAAAAATCTAATTCAATTCTATTATTACTTGGCAATGGGCAGGCCACATAGCTCAAAGAACAGATGGTCGCTGGGGCAGAAAAGTTCTCGAGTGGCGACCACGAACCGGAAAACGCAGAGCAGACAGACCCCTCATAATGTGGTCAGACGACCTGGTGAAGGCTGCGGGAGTTCACTGGATGAGAGTCGCTCAAGACAGGCCGTTGTTGCATTCTGTGGGGGAGGTCCTATGTCCAGCGGTGGACGTGTTTCGGCTGAAATTATAATTATTACTGATCTAAATCTTGGCATTACTGATTTTCTTTTTCAGGCAGGGGAATTAGTAGAAGAGGTGGCAGAGGAGAACAAGTCATTACTCTGGTTCCTGTTGAAACAGGTCCGTCCAGGAATGGACTTGTCCAAAGTGGTATTGCCCACTTTTATACTGGAGCCGCGTTCGTTTCTGGACAAACTGTCTGATAACTATTATCATGCTGATATTTTGGCTTCGTAAGTATTATCCCTTATACTGGGCCCTCAGTCTCATCGCGCAAAACGTAACTATCGAATAAAAGTAGAGTAGGAACAGTACGTTAATCCCAAGAAAATACACATTTGGTAGTCTCGTAATGAATTTTGCTTTAACTATAGCAGTAGTATCGCAATAGATTGGAATTGACCAAAAAGGGTAGTCTGCTCCATAATAAGATAATGTTATGATTACGTTCGACTGACATTATAAATGTCAATACTGATTGATATTAAGTGACAGTTGCACTACGCCCGGTCCAATTTCGTCTAAATAAACAGGATTAACTATTTAGGTAAAAAAACCCAGATTATTCTATAGCTTGCTATTCATATTCTATTGCTATACTATAATGATCGATCAAAGTTACCAGACTCGCAATTTTTGACCCCATCGTAGTAGAGTAATAGTAGAATAATAATAGAATAGAAGTTTAATCGTAAGTTTAAGAGACTAGAGTCCCAGGTTGTTTCTAACAACGTGGTTATAAATTCAAGGAGAGATTCAGCTCACCTTAGCTTACAATTTTCCCAAAGCAGCATGTTATTTAGGTATTAAGAGCCAGTTTACAGCGATGTCAGCGCCATTCGCGAAAAAAATTAATATCTTCTAAACTAAGGCAAATATCAAAAATGTGGCACTGTATGACACTAGATAATGTAGCCTAGTATTTTTTAAGCACAGCAAAGTAGTCCTAAGTAAAAAGAACAAAAAATAAACATAGATTGTTGCCAAAAGTGGCCACTTTTAGTAACACTTTGTATCTTTCTTTGGTCTTCAACCTAAAAGCTGTACAGAAGTGCCCTAAAAATACTAGGCTACATTATCTAGTTGCATACAGTGCCACATTTTTGATATTTGCCTTAGTTTAGAAGATATTAATTTTTTTCGCGAATGGCGCTAGCATCGCTGTAAACTGGCTCTTAAAGTCGCTTTTACTAATAAGGCCGCAATGGTAGTTTTCGATGTAATAAATTTTTTGTTGTCCATCTTTTATGTTGGTTGCATTAAAGTAGTCTCTTATGATATCTTATTTATTACTAGTCGACCCGGCGAACTTCGCACCGCCTTACCTATTACTATTTTTTTGCATGTATTATACATATAAACCTTCCTCTGGAATCACTCTTTCTTTTAAAGAAACCCGCATCAAAATCCGTGGCATAGTTTTAAAGATATAAGCATACATAGGGACAGACGCGGGAAGCGACTTTGTTTTATACTATGTATTGATTTCCAGCGCATCATTGCAAGAGGATCCCTACACAAGATTCAAGACAGTCCTAAGATGGTACCTCTCCGGCCTTTACAAGAAACCGACTGGTCTCAAGAAGCCATACAATCCTGTCTTAGGAGAGAGTTTTAGGTGCTGCTGGAGACACGCCCACCAGGACTCTGCCACTTACTATGTTGCTGAGCAGGTCCGTATTATTATTTATGGAGTGAATGAATGAAAAAATACATCCTTGTAAATATTAGTTAAGTCTTACTAACATTAGCTATAAGTAGGTTTTTGTATGTACTAACATTATATGGACTCTGGTCTGAAATAAATTATTATTATTATTAATGATTGATTGATTGAATGAATGAAATATTTAATGATGCCAACTGATGAATGAAAGAAAGAAGAATTATTAAATTAATATCTAAATTAATGATTGAATGAAGGAGTAAATGAATTATTGAATGAAGGACTGAATGAATGATTAAAGGAAGGACGAATTATTGATAAAACTAGAGGCTGCCCCGCGGTTTTTCCCGCGCAGATTTCTCATTAACACAAAAATCCCGTTTTTTTCCGTTCCCGTGGGAATTTCAGGAAATCCCTTCTTAGTGCTCACCTACACTCCCAAAGGAACCCACGTGCAAAATTTCAGCCCGCTACGCCCAGTAGTTTCGGCTCTGCGTTGTCTGTCAGTCAGTCAGTCAGTCAGTCAGTAACGGAAGAGTTTTATATATATTGATTAGGTACTGTATAAATGTTTGAATTAAGATTTTAATGAATGAAAGAATATATGACTAAAAGAATTGAATTCTTGAATGATTGACTTAATGAAACCGACCGGTCTTAAGAAGCCCACAATCCTGTCTTAGAATAGAGTTTTAGGTGTTGCTGGGGACACGCCCACCAGGACTCTGCCACTTACTAGGTTCCTGAGCAGTTCTTTATACAGGATGTTTCTGACAAGGCGGTAATGAATCAATAAAGGGATTCAGCTCACCATACCTTACAACTTTCCCAACGAAACATGTGTCGAAATCTCAAAACGAAAAATAACCGTCCCGTACATTGACCCCGTCAGCTGATCTAACCAATACATGGAACAGCTGTTTTGAGATTTTGACCCTTGTTGCTTTGGGAAAGTTGTCAGGTATGGTAAGCAGAATCATTTGACAGAGGAGGGCTCGTGTGGGGGCGTCTCCAGGCGACCATTGTCGTAAGGCAGGAGCCGCTTGGTGGCCCCCTGAATTACCTCGCCTCTCACAGTATAGGATACTTTACCAAATAAGGTATCAATAGCAATCAGATTAGATGTAGTCTAATTGACTTTCAATTAAGTGATATCTTGTATCCTATATTGAATAAAGATAATTTGATTTGATTGATTGATTGTTCCAGGTGTCCCATCACCCACCGGTGTCGGCGTTCTACGTTTCGAACAGGAGGGAGGGTTATGTGATTGAGGGGAGTCTACTTGCGAGATCCAAGTTTTACGGTCAGTTCCATAGGCATAGTTATAGCAGTCAATGCCCCGCTAAGACCCTTTATACAGGGTGTTTCTGACAAGGCGGTAATAAATCAAAGGGGGGATTCAGCTCACCATACCTAACAACTTTCCCAAAGCAACATGGGTCGAAATCTCAAAACAAAAATCAGCTGTTCCATACATTGACCCCGTCAGCTGATCGAACCAATGTATGGAACAGCTGTTTTTTTTTTTGAGATTTCGACCCATGTTGCTTCGGGAAAGTTGTTAGGTATGGTGAGCTGAGTCCCTCCTTTGATTTATTACCGCCTTGTCAGAAACACCCAGTATAAAAACACCGAGCTGTCCCGTCTTACTTCGTTACGCCATAGATGAGCCAAACGCGAAATAATCGCGGACAAACATACATATAGGTCAAACTGATAACCTCCTTTTTTGAAGTCGGTAAATAAATTTTGGCGTTCGCTTCAAGTATTTTTAACTAACAAACAAAAAGAACACAATCAGAGCATTGAACTAACTGCGGGCGCTTGCTGGACAAGAAAAGGGCGACGTGATGTGTACAGTTTAGGAAAAAAAGGGTTTTTTAAGGTGTTCCCTCTTGGTATGGCGCGAAATTCATTTTTTTTTCACATTATTTATTTATTCTGGCGTAAGTATTCGTCTATTATCTACTTGCTATATATATATAAAAATGAATCGTGGTTCGTTAGTCTCGCTAAAACTCGAGAACGGCCGGGCCGATTTAGCAGATTTTGGTTTTGAAATGTTCGTGGTAGTCCAGGGAAGGTTTAAAAGGTGAAAAAATCTGCAGAAATTATGTAGAAGTTAGTAAAAACTACAATTTCATTTCCCCATACAAAATGTTCCATTACTTTTCCAAAAAATTTGCTGTCGCAGATTAATTTGACGGACGGGCAAAATAACTTGGCAATAGTTTTTAGTGGGTAGTTAGTGTAATAACAATCGTGTAAAGGCGATACGGGGTTTGCCGGGTCAGCTAGTTTCTAATAAAGTTTTAATGAATTCGCACATTTTAATACAATGTTTTTGGAAGACAGACCTACTGATTTTGTGTCTCATGACAAAAAGGCCAAAAATCAAGTTATTAAATTTCGCGCCATACCGAGAGGGGCCCACTTAAAGCGTTTTAAAAGACATATTATGCTTTTTTTTTTGCTTTGAAATTGCGCTGGCGAAGCCGCGGATTGCACATTAGTGTATTTTTTTTACTATCCAGTCTAAGTTCCTTTATGTACATATGTGTATCGAACACCCTTGATACAGGTTCTACCTAGTTAGGGAATCTGAGTGCGAAAAAAAAGAGAGATAAATTGTAAAGTAGAGTTTGTTACCCCTTTCTTCTCTACGCTGTAAAATCATTGCGAAAGGGAGTAGAATCACTTGACAGAGGAGGGCTCGTGTGGGGGCGTCTCCAGGCGACTATTGTCGTAAGGCAAGAGCCGCTTGGTGGCACCCTGAACTACCTCGCCTCTCACAGTATAGGATATTGTACCAAATAAGGTATCAATAGCAATTAGATTAGATGTAGTCTAATTGACTTTCAATAAGTGATATCTTGTATCCTATATTGAATAAAGAATTTTGAATTTTGAATAAATACAGGTTCTTCCTAGTTAGGGAATCTGAGTGCGATGCAAATTTTTTTCCTATCAACAGGCAACTCAACGTCGGCCATTTTGGAGGGATGCGCAAGAGTACATCTTTTGAAATGGGGCGAGACTTACGTAACTACTGCGCCGTACGCGCACTGCAAGGGACTCGTCATCGGTACACTTAGCATGGAACTTGGCGGGAAGGTATGTGGTTATTTATCTATACCAATATTATAAAGAGGTGAGATTTGTTTGTTTGTTTGTTTGTAACGAATAGGCTCCGGAAATACTGAACCGATTCGAAAAATTCTTTCACTGGTAGGAAGCTACATTAACCCCGAGTGTCATAGGCTATGTTAGATTTTCAAAAAAATTTGGGATCCTTACTTAAGAGGCATAGCACAGCTAAAGTAGCGCCACCCGAGAAAAAAAATTAATATCTTCTAAACTAAGGCAAATATCAAAAATGTGAAACAGTAATCCCCTAGATAATTCAGCCTAGTATTTTTAGGGCATTGTTGTATAGCTTTTAGATTAAAGACCACAGAAAGAAACTGATTGTTGCTAATAAATGGCAACAATCAGTTTCATTCTGTGGTCTTTAACCTAAATAATGTAACCCAAGGTGCAATATTTTTTCCGTTGTTTACATATTTTGACAGGTGTTTTGTTGTTGTTGTTTGTGCTTTTATTCGCCCATTCTGGGCAGTCAAAAGAACGTAGTCTATAGAGCTAAGTCTTTTGTAGTATCTTATATTCTATGGCGTAACGAAGTAAGCCGGGACAGCTCGTTTGTCCATACTTTAAGTAAGTATAATAATATTTTATGTTTTGTAATTCATGTATATTTCTCATAGGATGGAATGAAAAGTAGAGTATACAAAGTTGGTGTGAAGCTATTCCGCTTCGGGTGCTGTTGCAACCCTCATCACTTTACATCCTTGTTATATTAAATTTAAAGAGCCAGTTTACAGCGATGCTAGCGCCATTCTTGAAAAGAGATTATATCTTCTAAAGTAAGGCAAATATCAAAAATGTGGCCCAGTATGAAACTAGATAATCTTGCTTAGTTTTTTTTGGGCACAGTAAAGTAGTCCCTAAGTAAAAAGAACAAAGTTTTAAAGGTATAAGCATACATAGGGACAGACGCGGGAAGCGACTTTGTTTTATACTATGTACTAGAGGCTGCCCCGCGGTTTCACCCGCGCAGATTTCTAATAAACACAAAAATCCCGTTTTTTCCCGTTCCTGTGGGAATTTCGGGAAATCCTTTCTTAGTGCTCACTTGCACTCCCTAAGGAACCTACGTGCAAAATTTCAGCCCGCTACGCCCAGTAGTTTCGCCTCTGCGCTGTCTGTCAGTCAGTCAGTCAGTCAGTCAGTCAGTCAGTCAGTCAGTCAGTCAGTCAGTCAGTCAGTCAGTCAGTCAGTCAGTAACGGAAGAGTTTTATATATATTGATTGATTCTTAAAAAAGTAACTGTATTTTGTTTTTCTATTTCAGGTACACATTATGTGCTCAGAAACTGGTTATCACGCTGACGTTGAGTTTAAGTTGAGGGTGAGTTTAATAGTAGTTTATTCAACAATAGTGTATAGTGATGTATTATGTATAATCTGCGCAGACTGCTCCGTGGCTCAGTTGGCAGTGATGTGGACTGAGTAAGCGTGTGCACCCGGGTTCGATTCATGGGCGGGGCGAATATTGATATGATGAATATCGATGTTTGTTTCCCGGTCTGGGTGTGATGTTCGTTTCTGTGTTTGTTTCGGGCACCCTAGATACAGGTTCTTCCTAGTTAGGGGCTCTGAGTGTGATGTGTTATCAATATACTGGGTGTTTCTGACAAGGCGGTAATAAATCAAAGGAGGGATTCTGCTCACCATAACTAACAACTTTCCCAAAGCAACATGGGTCAAAATCTCAAAAAAAATAACAGCTGTTCCATACATTGGTTCGATCAGCTGACGGGGTCAATGTCCGGGACGGCTGATTTTTGTTTTGAGATTTCGACCCATGTTGCTTTGGGAAAGTTGTTAGGTATAGTGAGCAGAATCCCTCCTTTGATTTATTACCGCCTTGTCAGAAACACCCTGTATATAAAACTCTTCCGTTACTGACTGACTGACTGACTGACTGACTGACTGACAGACAACGCAGAGCCGAAACTACTGGGTGTAGCAGGCTGAAATTTTGCATGTAGGTTCCTTGGGAAGTGTAGGTGAGCACTAAGAAAGGATTTCCCGAAATTCCTATGGGAACGGGAAAAAACTGGATTTTTGTGTTTATGAGAAATCTGCGCGAGTGAAACCGCGGGGCAGCCTCTAGTCAATATATATAAAACTCTTCCGTTACTGACTGACTGACTGACTGACTGACAGACAATGCAGAGCCGAAACTACTGGGCGTAGTGGGCAGAAATTTTGCACGTAGGTTCCTTAGGGAGTGCAAGTGAGCACTAAGAAAGGATTTCCCGAAATTCCCACAGGAACGGGAAAAAACGGGATTTTTGTGTTTATTACAAATCTGCGCGGGTGAAACCGCGGGGCAGCCTGTAGTAATAATATAATAATAATAACACATCACACTCAGAGCCCCTAACTAGGAAGAACCTGTATCTAGGGTGCCCGAAACACACACAGAGACGAACATCACACCCAGACCGGAAACAAGCATCGATATTCATCATATCAATATTCGCCCCGCCCGGGAATCGAACCCGGATGCACACGCTTACTCAGTCCACACCACTGCCAACTGAGCCACGGAGCAGTCAAAATTTTAAAATTATCAAAACTTATGAACCAGGGTGGTCTGTTAAAAGTGAAGAGAGAGTTTCAAGGGTCTATTCCCGAGCGAAGTGAGGGGAAATTTCCCGAGCTTAGTGAGGGAATAATGACTTGAAACTTGAACAAGCGAGGATTTTAACCACACCCGAGGCAGAATAACTTTACCCCCAAGTTGTATATACTGATTTTTATTCCATCCGACAAGAAAATTTACATGTTAAAAAGAAGCACCTAATTTTGCTGACCTAATCAGCTAGCTTGTTTTCCAACCCCACTTCACTTCAATCATTTATTTTCGTAACTATAATACAGTAAGAACATCATAATTGCACAGGGGGCCAAGTTTCTTAACTGAAAACGAGTGACTCGTAATTGTCTTGATAGCGACTTAGTTAACCATTGCTGTTTTCTTTGAGCGTGCAACAGAAATTACCTTTGTTAAAGCGGCAATGGTTAACGAAATCGCTAACAAGACAATTACGAGTCACTCGTTTTTAGTTAAGAAACTTGGCCCCCAGAGGTCAATAAAGAATTTATGGAAATTCATTATGGACCGGCTAAAAACTGCATGTGAATAATGAGGAACTTTGCGACCTGAGAACAGTAATAAAAAAAGTCTACTTTTCGAGTGGATGGGTTAAAAATACTTTAATAATCATCCACTGCTGGACATTGGTGTCCCCCACAGGTTGAAACAAGTGTGGGGGGATTTTGCAGACAGGTTGGCCACATCGTAGTGTGGCTCAGTTGGCAGTGATGTGGACTGAGAAGGGTGTGCACCTGGGTTCGATTCCCGGCGGGGCGAACATTGTTATGATGAATATCGATGTTTGTTTCCGGTCTGGGTGTAATGCTCGTCTCTGTATATGTTTCGGGTGCCCTAGATACAGGTTCTACCTAGTTAGGAGCTCTGAGTGTGATGTGATATTATTTCTTTTTTTCCAGTCGTTCCTAGGTGGAGCGGATCAGACTAATGCTATCTCAGGTCGCATTAAGAGAGGGAAAGAGACAATTGCGTCTGTCGAGGGTTATTGGGATGGGAAAATTGATATTAAGGATAAGAAGACTGGGGTAAGTGTATTATGATTATTTTTTATTTATTTTTTAACCGGGTGTTCCTGACAAGGCGGTAATAAATCAAAGGAGGGACTCTTTCTTTCCCAAAGCAACATGGGCCAAAATCTCAAAAAAAAAAAACAGCTGTTCCATACATTGGTTCGATCAGCTGACGGGTTCAATGTACGGGACGGCTGGTTTTGTTTTGAGATTTCGACCCATGTTGCTTTGGGAAAGTTGTTAGGTATGGTGAGCTGAATCATTCCTTTGATTTATTACCGCCTTGTCAGAAACACCCTGTATAGCCTTCTTTGTGTCCCACTGCTGGGAAAAGGCCTCCCCCGCTTGCTTCCATTGCTCTCTGAGTCTCTGCTCATTGCAGTCTCCGGTCAAAGTAGGTATCGAGATCTTCCCGCCATCATCGCCATCATTTTTTAACCGACTTTAAAAAAAGAGGTTATCAGTTTGACCTGTATGTATGAATGTATGTTTGTCCGCGATTATCTTGCGTTTGGCTGAACCGATTTAGATGCGGTTTTCAGATAAGTATTTGTTACATTCAGGAGAAGGTTTTGATACATTTTTAACCGACTTCGAAAAAGATGTAGTGCTCAGGTGATGAATGTGTCAGTTTATTGGCTTGTATAGATTTTGGTAAAGCTTGTGTTGTTTGTTAGACGTAAAGTTATTTCTACATTAATTAACGCCCCCAGGAAGAGATAAATCTAGTGGACGTGACGACGTTGAAGGAGGAGCGTCTCCCGCGCTACCTGATGAAACTGCCGCACCAGCACGAGTTTGAGTCCCAACGGCTGTGGTTGAAAGTCTCTGAGGCCATACTCAATGATGACCAGGTGAGTTTTTGTAAGGGAATTTCAAGTCTTTTTGTTATAGATAGATACTAGAGGCTGCCCCGCGGTTTCACCCGCGCAAATTTCTCATAAACACCAACATTCCGGAATGTATTCCTTAGTGCTCAACTACACTCCCCACGGAACCCACGTCCAAAATTTCAGCCTGCTACGCCCAGTAGTTTCAGCTCTGCATTGTCTGTCAGTCAGTCAGTAACGGAAGAGTTTTATATATATTGACTAGAGGTTGCCCCGCGGTTTTTCCCGCGCAGATTTCTCATAAACACAAAATTCCCGTTTTTTCCCGTTCCCGTGGGAATTTCGGGAAATCCCTTCTTAGTGCTTACCTACACTCCCTAAGGAACCTACATGCAAAATTTCAGCCCGCTACGCCCAGTAGTTTCGGCTCTGCGTTGTCTGTCAGTCAGTCAGTCAGTCAGTCAGTCAGTCAGTAACGGAAGAGTTTTATATATATTGATTGATGCCCAAATACGTATATGTAGATTATATAGCGGTGGAAATTAGCTTTAAGTATTTTGTGTTTTATAATTGTTACTGGTTGCTACTATTATCTATCAATATATATAAAACTCTTCCGTGACTGACTGACTGACTGACTGACTGACTGACTGACTGACTGACTGACTGACTGACTGACTGACTGACTGACTGACTGACTGACTGACTGGCTGACTGACAGACAACGCAGAGCCGAAACTACTGGGCGTAGCGGGCTGAAATTTTGCATGTAGGTTCCTTAGGGAGTGTAGGTGTAAGCACTTAGAAGGGATTTCCCGAAATTCCCACGGGAACGGGAATAAACGGGAATTTTGTGTTTATGAGAAATCTGCGCGGGAAAAACCGCGGGGCAGCCTCTAGTGCAATATAAAAACCTAAGAGCGAGAATGTGTGCAAGCGGGATGCTGTGATGGGGCAAGTAACAAACCTTATAAATTGAATGGTTATGGTAGGCTTACTTACAACACTTCACACAATTACGTAGGTTTTCCATAGGGTTTTCCAAGTTATTAAGTTGTTTCTGTTAAAAACCTTCCCCAACCCCTACAGGTGTAAAGTATAAACTTACTAGGGTAGGCATGTTAAAACCCTAAAGCAGTCAAAGTTTAAAGCGGAGAGATGTTTAAAATAAGACATAATCTCACGCCTTTTATTCCCCGAAGGGTTAGGCAGAGGTACTGGCTCAAGAGCCAGACCCACGTTTAGCCAAGTTTATGCTTTTTTTTTATTACCAACGTGAGGCGGGGCCAGCTTGTCGCCGCGGCTACAGCGACCACTACTGCGGCCGGGACCAACGGCTTAACGTGCCTTCCGAAGCACGGAATCATCTTACTTTTCGGACAATCAGGTGATTCAAGCCTGCAATGTCCTATCCAACCGAAAACAACCACAACGTGATTTTTGTGAGAAATCAATATGTGGTGTTTTTCTGCGGGGATCGAACCCACAACCTTCCGTGCCCTAATCAAAGGCGCGACGCGCTACGCCACTGAGCTACGGAGGCGGCTGTTTAAAATAAACTTATAGAATTGTCTTATTGAAACATGTCCTACAATTTTATTGGTTGTCTAAAACATCTTCTCTCCGCTCGGCTCGTCTCCGCTTTGGTGGGGTTCATTCCCGAGCGTAGCGAGGCATGGAACTTGAACAAGTGAGCAGCCTGCGTAGCATGACGGACCATTTGTCGAATCATTCTGTCACTTTTAATCGCTTTGTACATTTAAATGCGGGAAAATGTATGGAGATAATCGACAAAAGTGGCAGATAGATAAGACAAGTTGTCCGTCATGCTACTACCGCAGAGGCGGATCGTGAGTTTATTTTATGGCTGTTCAGAAAAATAATAAAAAAACTGGCTCACCTAATATTTATTTGAAAACAAAATCTATTCCCCGGTCTTTTTGGTGGGCGAAGGTTTTAATAAATTTTTTGTTGTAAAATTCTTAAATTTAACTTATTAGCCGTCTTCACAACCACACATCCATGGGGTTTTTATAAATAATGTTCGGGTTAAAACATACGCCTAAAAGTAGGTTGTTTATATAGTGAGGGTTGTAACTTGCAAAAGCACCCGAAGCAGATTAACTTTACATCCACGTTGTACTTTAAATGCGATCCGACGAGTTTTTTTTTTTTTTTCAATTCGGAACACGAAAAGTTTACGAGTTTCCGTAATCAGTGAAATTGATATTTGTTTTTTTTTTTTTTTTTGAAATATTTTTTTCATAATTATAGTAATACATACATTTGTGTGTTCAGGTGGCAGCAACAGAACAGAAGACGATAGTAGAAGAAGCGCAGCGGAGCCGGGCGCGCAACCTAGTCAACTCGTGGACCCCGAGATACTTCCATAAGGACACCAACTGTATACCTCCTGAAGGTAAGATTCCTATACAGAAATTATATTCTTAAATAATATACTGTGTGTTTCTGACAAGGCGGTAATAAATCAAAGGAGGGATTCTGCTCACCATAACTAACAACTTTCCCAAAGCAACATGGGTCAAAATCTCAAAAAAAAAACAAATGTTCCATACATTGGTTCGATCAGCTGACGGGGTCAATGTACGGGACAGCTGATTTTTGTTTTGAGATTTCGACCCATGTTGCTTTGGGAAAGTTGTTACGTATGGTAAGCAGAATCCGTCCTTTGATTTATTACCCTCTTGTCAGAAACACCCTGTATAACAATATTTTTTTTTATTTTTTTTTATTAAATACAATATATTTATATTTCAGGTGTGATCGACCAAGGATGGCGTTACAACCACGCTAATACGAAGTAAGTTGAACTTTATGCCATATAGAATTTAAAGAGCAAAACCATAGACAAAAGTGTTACGCTGAAGGAGTCCGTAGCTCAAAAATATTTTTATTCTCATAGCCATTGACTAATGAATTTTTTTTTATATTACTAGCTGTCCCGGCGAACTTTGTATCGCTTATTAAAAATTTTATATGGAAAAACTGGTAAATGGCACTGACTCAGATTGTGCTGAAGGTTTTCATTCATCATCATCATTTCAGCCGAAAGACGTCCACTGCTGGACATAGGCCTCCCCCATTAATAGCCCTAACAACCGCTCTTGAGCGACCCTCACCCAGTGCACTCCCGCAGCCTTCACCAGCTCGTCTGACCACCTTATGGGACGTCTGCCTACTCTTCGTCTTCCCTTTCCCGGTCGAGTTGATAATGATGATAATGAAGATTATAATAATAATAACACATCACACTCAGAGCCCCTAACTAGGAAGAACCTGTATCTAGGGTGCCCGAAACATATACAGAGACGAACATTACACCCAGACCGGAAACAAACATCGATAATTCATCATAACAATTCAAATTCAAATTCAAATAATTCTTTATTCAATAAAGGATACAAGATATCACTTATTGAAAGTCAATTAGACTACATCTAATCTAATCGCTATTGATACCTTATTTGGTAAAGTATCCTATACTGTGAGAGGCGAGGTAGTTCAGGGTGCCCACCAATTGGCTCAGGCAAACAAATGTTTGGCTTGCCTTACGACAATAGTCGCCTGGAGAGGCCCCCAAACGAGCCCTCCTCTGTCAAATGATTCTACTCAATGAACACAATGTTCGCCCCGCCGGGAATCGAATCCAGATACCTCCAGCGTCTCAGTCCACATCACTGCCAACTGAGCCACGGAGCAGTCGACGAAGATTAATCGTATCTCTTTCTTCAACAGCCCATGGCGACCGGAAGAACTGATAGAATATGAAGAAGATTTCGTGATAAAGACCCTAACCTCGATCGCCAGACCGGCCAGGTCTCGTTTGGCGCTAGAGCCGAGACCCTCCGACTCGGATAGCCACCAAGAGCTTAGAAGAGCCAAGACTGGGACTACTGTGTGAGTATAGACACATTCTTACGTAATGTCACGCCTGTTTCCCATCGGGGTAGGCAGAGACAATTGATTTCCTCATTGAAGCTGCGGGCACCTACCTACCTAGAACTCTTAGTTTTTTTTTAGGAGCATACAATGTGTAGTAAATACTTTTGGTTATATACAAGGTGTTTCTGACAAGGCGGTAATAAATCAAAGGAGGGATTCTGCTCACCATACCTAAAAACCTCCCCAAAAGCAACATGGTTCAAAATCTCAAAACAAAAATCAGTAGACCCGTACATTGACCCCGTCAGCTGATCGAACCAATGTATGGAGCTGTTATTTTTTTTTTTGAGATTTCGACCCTTGTTGCTTTGGGAAAGTTAGTTGTGGTGAGCAGAATCCCTCCTTTGATTTATTACCGCCTTGTCAGAAACACCCGGTATATGTCACCGCAAAATAGTACATCCGTTAGATTATAAACTAACGTAGGTTAGCTTAGGTTGTTTATAAATTTACGACCGGAAATTCATAAAGAAAAGTATAATTTTCCGGTAACATATAAATCAATCAATATATATAAAACTCTTTCGTTACTGATTGACTGACAGACAACGCAGAGCCGAAACTACTGGGCCTAGCGGGCTTAAATTTTGCACGTGGGTTCCTTGGGGAGTATAGGGGAGCAAAAAGAAATAGTTTCCCGGAATTCCCATGGGAACGGGAAAAAACGGAATTTTGGTGTCTATGAGCCTCTAGTATTAATACATATAAAAGTTGAACAATAAAGCTAATCGACCAGCAGACAAACAGAAAAGCAAGCAGACGTTGAAAGAGAGAGTCACCAAGATTTGAGCCGAGCGAAGACGGGGGCTAGTGCGTGAGTTGTATTTAGTTATAAATACATACGTAGAAAAATAAAAATTGGGTATTTTTAGATTTATTTCAAGTGATATTTAAATATTATACTTAAAATCAATATATATAAAACTCTTCCGTTACTGACTGACTGACTGACAGACAACGCAGAGCTGAAACTACTGGGCGTAGAAAGCTGAAAATTGGCACGTGGGTTCCTTGGGGAGTGTAGGTGAGCACTAAGAAGGGATTTCCCGAAATTCCCACGGGAACGGGAAAAAACGGGATTTTAGGGTTTATGAGAAATCTGCGCGGGAAAAACCGCGGGGCAGCCTCTAGTTTTATATAAAGTTGCGGTCTAGGTCGCCGTAACACTTCCGGTTTTTCTGTATTGCAAAAAAGGAACCCGCCTTCAATAAACCGACACATACACTAACTGAGAACTTCCTCTTTTTCAAAGTCGGTTCAAATAGGTACTATAAACCTACTCCTGAATGTAACAAATACTTATCTGAAAACCGCATCGAAATCGGTCCAGCCAAACGCGAGATAATCGCGGACAAACATAGTAAAGGAAAAAGTAAAAAATGATTTATTCAATTTAGGATTGAAGATATCACTTATTGAAAGTCAATTAGACTACATCTAATCTAATCGCTATTGATACCTTATTTGGTAAAGTATCCTATACTGTGAGACGACAATAGTCGCCTGGAGAGGCCCCCAAACGAGCCCTCCTTTGTCAAATGATTCTACTACATACATACATACATACATACATAGATACATACAGGTCAAACTGATAACCTCCTTTTTGAAGTCGGTTCAAAATAGCTCTTGTTGTTTGGTAATACAGTCTAGGGCTGACGAAACCATAGACAAATCTGTTACGGCCTCCTAGTCCGCCACTGTACTGTTTGCTTATTTCGGTATTGATTGGGATGATATGACATTTTTTAACCGACTTCAAAAAAGGAGGTTATCAGTTTGACCTGTATGTATGTATGTTTGTCCGCGATTATCTCGCGTTTGGCTGAACCGATTTTGATGCGGTTTTCAGGTGAGTATTTGTTACATTCAGGAGAAAGTTTTAGTTCCTATTTTTACCGACTTTGAAAAAGAGGAAGTTCTCAAATTATGTATGTGTCAGTTTGTTGAAGGCGGGTCTCTTTTTGCAAAAAAGAAATTATTTAAAGATTTACCCTGTTATTCATAAAAAGTTAAAGAGCATTTTAGTTATTTGACATATGTCAATTTAGACTGGTATGTCACGTATTTACCACACAACCAACCAGAGAAGTAGAACTCCAGTAAAGCTACTTAAAATGTACTGTATATTTATGAATAAGACGGTTATACTATTATGTGTTGATTTAAGTATTTGCAGTTAATATGTAGAAAGGTAGGATAGTATAGTTAAGGCGGTAACTCACGGTATGGCGCGAAATTCAAATTTTTTCACGTTTTTTTATTATTTTGGCGAAAGTATTCATTTTTAATAAAGTTTAAATGAATTCGCGTACGTAAAAACCTATTTCCCACATTGTGATATATCGTTTTTGAAAGACAGAGTTACCGATTTTGTGTATATTCAAGGAACTTGTTTTTTGGCCTTTTACCCCTTAGACACAAAATCTGTAGGTCTGTCTTCCAAAAACGTTGTATTGCAATGTGGGAGATGGTTTTTTACATACGCGAATTCATTTTAACTTTATTAAAAATGTATACTTTCGCCAGAATAAATAAAAAACACGAAAAAATTTGAGTTTCGCGCCGTATCGAGAGTTACCACCTTAAGATAGAAAAATATATAAATATATTAGATTATGTAACAAGGGCTTAGTTAAAGGCGTGAATTTTGTTAATCCACTTGAAAGGAAAGACTAAGTACTCTTATTAATATTAAAATATAGATTATAAATTTTTTTTAGAGCGATTCCATCCTTTTAATTGACCCTAACTAAAGATGCAATAAAAGTACAGGGTGTAGTTTTACAGATTCTATTAGGATCGATTACCGGGTGTAACATTCGAATTTGTGAAAATCTTTGAATGCTCTTTTATTCATTTGCAAAAATAAAGGTACAAAAGTGTACTTTCCCTACAGGTTGCATTACAAAATTCCATCCTGTATAGCGATGTATTTATTATGTTGAGAAAACAAGGTATATTGAAAACATTTTGCATATACTTACTTCTAAGATAAATAAAATACTATTATTATTTGTAACTACTAAGATAAAAATTCCTAAACTGACAAAACCTTATGATAATAACGCATCCCACTCAGAGCCCCTAACTAGGTAGAACCTGTATCTAGGGTGCACAAAACTTATACAGAGACAATTACACCCAGACCGGGAACAAACATCGATATTCATCAAAACAATGTTCGCCTCGCCGGGAATCGAACCCAGGTGCACTTGCTTCTCAGTCCACATCACTGCCGACTACTAAGATAAAAATTTGTAAACTGACAAAACCTCCCCACAGTATTTGACCTTGTGGCGACCTGTGGGAAAGGCCAATGTTCAGCAGTGGACGTGTTTTTTTAACCGACTCCAAGAAGGATGGTATCAGTTTGAGCCGTATGTATGTATGTATGTATGTTTGTCTGCGATTATCTCGCGTTCGGCTGAACATATATACATACATACATACAGGTCAAACTGATAACCTCCTTTTTTGAAGTCGGTTAAAAAGAAATTATTTCTGAGACAATAATTGTGACTTAGTTTCATGGTTTTTTATTTGTTACAGGAGGTCGTTGAAGCAGACTTTGTACGCAATAGATGCTGCCTTACGTGATCAGACGCTGGCTATTGAGAGACTATCAAAATCTGTCGAGACAATCAGCGAGAATCAAAGACAGGTTGGTTTTAAATAACAACTAGTCGACCCGGCGAACTTCGTACCGCCTAACCTATTACTATGTTGCTCATCTATACCAATATTATAAAGAGGAAAGATTTGTTTGTTTGTTTGTAACGAATAGGCTCCGGAAATACTGAACCGATTTGAAAAATTCTTTCACTGGTAGGAAGCTACACTATCCCCGAGTGACATGGGCTATATTAGATTTTCAAAAAATTAGGGATCCTTACCTAAACTCAAATAACGTAACCCAAGGTGCAATATTTTTTCCGTTGTTTACTTATTTTGACAGGTGGTTTGTTGTTGTTGTTGGTTTTTTATTCGGCCATTCTGGGCAGTCAAAAGAACACAGTCTATAGAGCCAAGTCTTTTTTAGTATCTTATAATCTATGGCGTAGCGAAGTAAGCCGGAAAAGCTCGTGTATTATACTTATAAACCTTCCTCTTGAATCACTCTATCTATTTAAAAAAAACGCATCAAAATCCGTTGCGTATTTTTAAAGATTTAAGCATACATAGGGACAGACGCGGGAAACGACTTTGTTTTATACTATGTATTGATTGATGATAATAATAAGACATGACACTCAGAGCCCCCAACTAGGAAGAACCTGTTAGGGTGCCCGGAACTTATACAGAGACGAACATAACACCCAGACCGGGGAAACAAAATCGATATCAATATATATAAAACTCTTCCGTTACTGACTGACTGACTGACAGACAACGCAGAGCCGAAACTACTGGGCGTAGCGGGCTGAAATTCTGCACGTGGGTTCCTTGGGGAGTGTAGGGGAGCACTAAGGAATGAATTCCCGAAATTCCCATGGGAACGGGAAAAACAGGATTTTAGTGCAGGCAGCCCCTAGATTTGAGTATAAAAATAAAAAAAATACGTTTTTTTTTTCACAGACAAGATCACAGATTTTGGGAAGAACGCAGCAAACGTCTCACTCGTGGGATCTTTTTGGTGGTTTTGTTCTAGCCATGGTATTACAAGCGCTGTTGAACTGGATATTCTACCATAAGGATTGAAAGTGGGGTTGGGTGAGTTGGCGAGTCGTTGAAAGTTGGGAGTTTTGACGAGTTGTTGAAAGTTAAAAGTGGGTCGATGAAAAATAAGTTGAAAATGTCTCGAGATAATCAAATTTAGTGAGGTATTTGGTTTAATGTTGGGCCTATTGCGGTTCTTAATGGTTTGGAATGGATAACGGCAATGAAAATTGTTTAATTAACATGGCCATTTCAGTTGATGAATATCAATGGTATTTCGGTTGAAATAACTATGAAAATGGAGATTAAAGTCCATTAAGCCGTCAATATTCAATTTTTGGTATCCAGACTGGAAATAAAATGTCAAAATATTTTTTTATTTTCAGTACTATTGAGAACGGTATTGGGTCTATTTAATGTAGTCGCTTTAAGGGGCCAAACCGGTGCGATACTAGCGCCACTTCGATAAATAATTAATATCTTCTAAACCATGGCCGAAATCAAAAATATGCGCCTTTGACTTCCTAGATAGTCTTGCTTAGAATGTCTAAGGCCCTGTTGTGTAGCTTTTAGGATAATGATCTTAGAAATATTCTTTTACGAAACTAAATTGGTCACTTTAGGCAACAAATGGTTTATTCCTTAGTTATGGAACCTGAAAGCTACACAACAGGGCCTTAGATATTCTAAGCAAGACTATCTAGGAAGTCAAAGACGCATATTTTTTATTTCGGCCATGATTTAGAAGATATTAATTATTTATCGGGAGTGGAGCTAGTTTCGCACCGTGTAAGTCCTTAAAGTTTAATCGCGATTAGGGCGCCCTTTCAGTTTTTTTTTTTTATTTCTTGTTTGTTTATAGAAAATTAAATTTCATTAAGAATTGTTTAACTATGTTTAATGTAAAGTGTATTAAAATTATGTTTTACTAGTCGACCCGGCGAACTTCGTACCGCTTAACCTATAACTGTGTTATGCATGTATTATACTTATAAACCTTCCTCTTGAATTACTCTATCTTTTAAAGAAACCGCATCAAAATCTGTTGCGTAGTTTTAAAGATTTACGCATATATAAAGAGACAGACGCGGGAAGCGACTTTGCTTTTTACTATGTGTGTAAATAGTTTACAATTAAAATTGTTAAGTGTTGCTATATGCTAGTTAAAAAGGCCCAAGTGTTGCCATCTAAAATGCCAAATTTACTAAATTTTAATATATTATACTTGTATGATAAAATTACAATAAAAATAATAGCTTTTTTAATAAATTAGTGTGCGCCTTCGGCTATATTTACATTCAAATCGCTGAAACCGAAATATCCGTTCCCATTAAATTTTGGGGATAAAATATAGCCTGTGTCCTTTCTAAGGCTTTTAGACTATCTCTGTATCAAATTTCATTAAAATCGGTTCATTAGTTTTGGCGTGCAAGCGAGACAGACTGACAGATTTTTTTTATAATGAATTCGCTATAAATGTTTGTATAAGCACAGGGGCGGACACGGTTGGCGTAACACTTCCGGTTTTGTCTGTATTGCAAAATAGCTCTTGTTGTTTGGTAATACAGTCTAGGGCGCACGAGACCGTAGACAAATCTGTTACGGCCTCCTTTCCAATTAATAATTAGATTAGTATTTTTTCTATATACAGTGTTACTGAGTGGGTAGTAAATGAAAGGAGTGTATAAGCTCATCATAGCTAAAAACTTTTACTACAATAATTTCTTTTTTTTTTTAAAAGATACCCGCCTTCAATTAATTGACACATACATAAAACTGAGAACTCCCTCTTTTCTGAAGTCGGTTAAAAAAGGTACTAAAACCTTTGTAAAAAATACTTCTGTAAAAACCGCTTTAAAATTGGTCCAGCCAAACTCGAGATAATCGACAAACATGCATACATACATACATACAGGTCAAACTGATAACCGGTTAAAAAGAATGTTCCATATGGGAAGATATTTTTATGGTGAGCTTAGTTACTGCTTTAATTTTTTGTTGTCAGTAGGTAACACTTTGTATAATAATTCCTTATTAAAAAATTGTGCATTTTAAATATTATTGTATGAAAATTATTATAGTAAAGTAATATTAATTTTACGATAATGTAAAAAAAATTAGTAAATTTAGATAAATTCAATAAATGATTCCAATGTGTGTAAATAATATTTATTCTTCTACAAAATAATTTTTATTTAATATCTTATGAAAAGTTATTAATTTTTTATTATAATTAAATAAAAATAATCACTCTCAGAGCCCTTAACTTTGCAGCTAAGCGTACATACGGGTGTTTCTGACGATAAAAAATTTGAGGAGAGATTCTGCTCACCATACCTAACGATTTTCCAGTAGAAACATCTCGAAACTGAAATGATTGTCAGATACACTCTTCATAAAACTTGTATTATAAATGGAAAAATTTGTGAGAACGTTTGAAGGTTTGGTTCAATTTCACGGTAAAACTACTGATCGAATTTTGATGAAATTTCGCAATATTATAGATGATGTTTCTGAAAAGGCGGTAATAAATCAAAGGAGGAATTCAGCTTACCATACCTAAAAAAAAAACTTTCATTCCCTAATAAAAATCAAAACAAAAATCAGCTGTCCCGTACATTGACTCCCTCAGCTGATCGGACAAATGTATGTAAGGAACAGCTGTTTATTTTCAAAGATTTTGAACCAAGTTACCTTGGGAAAGTTGTGAGGTATGGCGAGCTTAATCATCCTTAAAATTGTTAACCGACTTGTCAGACAAACCCAGTTATAATTTAATGATATTAATAAGGCGGACTAGGAGGCTGTAACAGATTTGTCTATGGTTTCGTAAGCGATAGACTGTATTGCCAAAGAACAAGAGCTATTTTGCAATACAGAAAAACCGGAAGTGTTACGCCGGCCTAGACCGCCACTGTACTAAGTTCGCCGAGTCAGCTAGTGCAACAATATATTTATACTAGTCGACCCGGCGAACTTCGTACCGCCTACACTTTTACTATATTGTGCATGTTTTATACTTATAAACCTTCCTCTTGACTTGAATCACTCTATCTATTAAAAAATACCGCATCAAAATCCGTTGCATAGTTTAAAAGATATAAGAATACAAAGGGACAGACGCGGGAAGCGACTTTGTTTTATACTATGTATTGTGCTTATGCATTTTAGATAAATACCTACTACTTGTGTAATTATAAAAATAATTATATTAAATGTTGTTTGATTGAGCATGGGAAATATATTTTTTCTTTTTATTATTATTGTTTTTTTTCTATACATAATATAACGCCTATATTTTCCGGAGGGGTAGGCAGAGGCACCAGATCATTGACTGAGCCTACGAGGCATCAGTGCATCGAGCGATCTTGACCCACGCAGAGTTTATATTATAACGAGCTGTCCCGGCTAACTTCGTAACGCCATAGAATATAAGATACTACAAAACACATGGCTCTATTGACTTTGTTCTTTTGCCTGCCCAGAATGAGCTTGATAAAAAAACAAACAACAACAACAAACCACCTGTCAAAATATGTAAACAACGGAAAAAATATTGCACCTTGGGTTACATTATTTGAGTTTAGGTAAGGATCCCTAATTTTTTTGAAAATCTAATATAGCCTATGACACTCGGGTTTAATGTACTACTATAGGTTTTTAACCTGAAAGTTACACAACAGAGCCTTAAACATTTTAAGCAAGATTATCTAGGGAGTCAAAGGCGCATATTTTTTATTTCGGCCATGGTTTAGAAAATGTTAATTATTTATCAGAAGTGGCGCTAGTATCGAACCGTTTTTTTTTTGCTTTTGAGATTTAGAGAATTCGATCCCTAATTTTAAAGTTTTTTTTTTTTATGTTACTAACATTAAAACAATTCATAATAACTTTTTAATATATTTTAATGATTCAAATTCAAATAATTATTTATTCAATATAGGATACAAGATATCACTTATTGAAAGCCATTTAAGACTACATCTAATCTAATTGCTATTGATATTTTATTTGGTAAAGTATCCTATACTGTGAGAGGCGAGGTAGTTCAGGGTGCCCACCAATTGGCTCAGGTAAAAAAATGTTTGCCTTGATGAAAATTGAATTATACAAAAAAAACTCATGTATTTGTAGGTTATACAGGATATTTCTTATAGACAAAGGTAATAAATTGAGTAGTGTTTGAGCTCTCATTAAAGTGATTCGCTCACCATACCTAACAGCTCTCTCAAAGTATGATGAGTCACATAACATAACATAATATTACGCCTTTTATTCCCCGAAGGGTTACCAGCGTAGGCAGAGGTACCAGCTCAAGAGCCGGACCCACGTTTAGCCAATTTTATGCTTTATTACCAACGTGACAAGGGGCCAGCTTGTCGCCGCGGTTATAACGACCACTAACTGCGGCCGGGACCAACGGCTTAACGTGCCTTCCGAAGCACGGAATCATCTTACTTTTCGGACAATCAGGTGATTCAAGCCTGCAATGTCCTATCCAACCGAAAACAACCACAACGTGATTTTTGTGAGAAATCAATCAATATGTGGTGTTTTCTACGGGGATCGAACCCACAACCTGCCGTGATGATGAGTCAACAACTTAAAAAAAATCTGTCCCGTATGGAAAACTGTTTTTTGTTCATGAATTCGCACATTGGTGCTTGGGTTAAATAAAGTATGGTAAGCTGATACAAGGTACCTATAAAGAATGTTTAAATTGTATAAACTAAATTTAATCAGAAACCTGTATAAAAATAAACGAATAATATTATTTTAATGTCTAAACAAAGCATCAACTAAATAGCCTAGTCCACATATTAATTGATACTGTCAAAATTAATTATAAACTTAAGAGGCATAGCACAGCTAAAGTAGCGCCACCCGAGAAAAAAAATAATATCTTCTAAACTAAGGCAAATATCAAAAATGTGAAACAGCATTCCCCTAGATAATTCAGCCTAGTAATTTTTAGGCACTGTTGTATAGCTTTTAGGTCAAAGACCACAGAAAGAAACTGATTGTTGCTAAAAATTGATAATTGCCTTAGTTTAGAAGATATTTATTTTTTTCTCGGGTGGCGCTACTTTAGCTGTGCTATGGCTCTTAATCTTAAAAACATTAACACCACTAAAAACTCGACATGGTACAATATACTCCGCCCGGTACTCTCTTCCTACCAAATGACTGACACAAGCCTGCGTCATCATGCTGAGATGAGCGAGAAGGAAATAACAATTTACACGCGTGAGACAAGGAGGCGACAAGTTATGTTTGTGACGTAGGCTAGGCTCGTGTCACTCTGGGAAGAGTAAATTACTTCAGGATACAACCTAGAATAACTATTTTTATTTTATATACAAAACTTAAAAGAAAGAAAAAAACAGAAAATAGAAGCCTGGCCATCTTCATTAGTTTGGCAGCTCAACGGGATACGAAGTTCGCCGGGTCTGCTTGAAGGTAACTATTTAATATTTGTATACTAGAGTGCAAAACAGCTAAGTCATCTTCGAATAATAAAACTCTATTAAGACGCTATATGAGTTTTGAAGGTTTTTTAAATCAAGTAATTCTCTTAATCTATAGGAGGTAAAGATCTGAAATTTCAATATAACCTTTTTGAGGATATAACAAAGTTTTTTATAATTGAGAAACACTAGTGGAATCAAAAAACCTCGATACATTATTTCGTCAAAGATAACCTTTCCAAAAAACGGGAATAGCTAGTTCTTCGAAATGACCTACTAGTTTTTGTTAAAACTACCTAGGAATAATGATAATAAACAAAATTAAATTCTGGTAATTCAGATTTGATTTATTTATTTATTAGGTATTTAAAAGTAATAATTAAAAAGATATTCAATATTTACTACTTTTTCCAATGAAATGTAGTAACCGATGTGGGCGACTGATATATGACTGTCCCTTGCCCTCAGTATGCTATATCAAAGATATAGACTCTGATCATTTGCTCGTTCCATTTATTTGTCGTATATCGTCTTAAGAGGCATAGCACAGCTAAAGTAGCGCCATCCGAGAAACAAATAATTTACTCTAAACATTTTTCGCTTTAGCTGTGCTATCGCGCTCGCTGATTTAAATATTGTAACATTTATGCTCTATGGATTTTAACGTGAGCTCTTAGCTCCTGCCTTCTTTTAAAACTGGAATCGCACATGTTGCATTTAAAAGGCTTTTCAGTAGAATGTATTACTAAGTGGGATATTAAACCATGTCTTCTAATTGATTTATAATTACACGTATTACACATAAAATATTTTACTTTCGTATGTGCGTAATCTTCAATATGTGTCTCCAAATGTGCTACAATATGTTTTCTATACTTTGTCCTGTACAAACAATGATCGCATCCAAAATATTTTTCCAAAGAATGGGTCTTTAAATGGTTTTCTAAGTATTCATTACAAGACGTTCTATAATCGCAGATATCGCATTTTAGAGGTTTAATTTTCAAATGAGAATTAACGTGTTTTTTTAAATCTACTCTTCTGTTTGTTTTAAAGTCACATAAATGGCATTTGAATTTTTTTATTTTAGTGTGCAATTCTACTATATGTCGTCTTAAACGATATTTTAAAGAAAATGTTTTCTTACATATATCGCACTGGAAAGGTTTTTCTTTTGTGTGGGTGGTTACCATGTGATTTTTCAAAATGTTGGGTGTTTTAAATCTACATTCACATATACTGCACATGTAAGGTCTTTCATTCGAATGTATAAATATAATATGGTACTTTAAACCGCGTTTCCGTGAACATCTGAATTCACAGAGACCGCATTTGAAAGGTTTTTCTTTATAGTGAAAATTTTTGACGTGACATTTTACTTCCTCTTTACGTGAAAATTCTCTATTGCACAAATGGCACTGAAACAGTTTTTCTTTGAGGTGTACGGACGATATGTGTCGTTCAATTGATGGTCTAAGTTTAGTTCGTATCTTACACAGGTTGCATTCGAAATACCTTTTATTACTTGTAACTACCACAGTATAATTTCTTTTAGATATGTTTGCGCAAAAACTGGTCTTCTTTGTGGCAGTTACAATTTCGCTCTGCTCTATTGGAAGATTTTTGCTTTTTGACTGATTTATTTCCAAACTACCCTCACTTTCTTGAATTTTTTTGTTTTCTTTATATTTTTCTGTATCAGGTATAGCATATTTCAGAACGATATAATCAGGTTTATTATGCTCTCCTTGGTGGAATAACTCGTAATGTCGACTGAGTAGGAGTCCGCAACATTCAAAACTGCACCTAGGCACTCCACCGGTGCAAAGTCCCACATGTTTTAAAATCTGTGGACCATCTGGATAATTAAAGTGACACTTAGTGCACTCCGCAAGCACATCCAGATCTTTAGCATCAACTGAATATGAATTAAAATCAGAACCCATCATATGTTGCAACTTATGAATTTTTTCTTTCATCGAAAACTTTTTGCCGCATTCAGGGCACTTTCGACTTTTCAGATCCTTTTTACAGCTACCATAGTGTATTTTAGCGGCGTAGTAACTTGAGAAATTTATTTCACAAGAGCTGCACTCGAACACAGCCGTCAATTGAACAGCTCTCGATAATTTGTTGAGGAAGTCATACTTTCTGTCTTTTTTAATTTTTTTGGGTTTCTTCTTGCGATTGACTTGCAAGCGTGCACATGTATTTTTCAATGGTTTTGCTTCAAGTTTTGTGTCTTTTTGGTGAACGGCTTTCATATGTATATCCAAACATTCCTGCAAGGGGAACTCCAAATGACAAAGTTCGCATTGAAGTTTAAGAAAATGTACCGAGTTAACATGATTGTAGAATATTTCCTTTTTACTAAACTTTCTGCGGCACAAAAAGCAGTAATTCCGTGTCTTTCCAAAGTTTGCAGGTTTAACTTTGGTTCGATTTATATTTGAAGATCTCTTTCCAAAGTTTGCTTGTGTAATTTTGCCTCTTGTGGATTTCGAGGCTGGTCTTTTTCCTCTCTCCAGTGGCCAATGATGCTCTCGAGCTTGGTGCTCATTCAATGCGGCTTCTGTAGAGAACAGTGTTCTACACATTGTACAATATCGCGTTGTCACTAACAAGTTGGAGCAATTTGTCAGAGCTACACTTGTTGTTGCTAGAAGTTTAGTATCTATAGCGTTGCTGTAATCTTCTGTTTTTATTATAATTAGATCAGTCTCTTCAATATCTATGTTTTCTGTTGATTTTACGTCTTCTGTTGAAGCGTCTTCATTATTCAGTAGATCGTCAGTTTCTTGGGCTTGTTCCTTTTTGATGGTAATGCCTATTGGACTGTCTGCAACTTCTTCACTAACTGCTTTTGGATCATTTTGATTCTCATCAGGATTAGTGAGATCTGCTTGGTCCAAATCTTTTGATTTATTTGGTGTGTTATTTTTCCTACTGTAAGTTTTAATGCCACTTTGTCTGTGCAAAGGTACATTGATAAATGGATCCAATGACCAAACATTTTTGATCACTACTTTGTCTAGTACCTTATTTATGAAAACTTTATTAGATTTGTCTTTGTTACTCTTGTTATTTGGTGTTTGATTGCAATTCTTGATAGTTGGTGTTTGATTTAAAATCTTGATAGTTGGTGTCTGATTACAAATCTTGATAGTTTGAGTAATAGGGCCATTTGCACCTTCTACTGGTTTTATTACAGTTGACACTTGATTATTCGTTTTGTCAGTTTCACAATTACGATTTTTCTTGTTGTTTTCATTATTTAAATAAATATTTTTGTTGTTAGAGAAAACCTCATTCCATTTCCTTTTAATACTGTTTTTTATTTGACTTCCATAGGTTTGTTTAACATTGCTCCTGTTCAAAATAAGTATATTTTCTTCCGTTTCAACTGTAGTTACCGGTTCTTTATTACTGGTATCAAAATTTACTAAATCATTTTCAACATTTCCATTTTGAGCAAGGATTGGCATTTCTTCCTTTATTGTAAGCAATGGTGTGACAGAATGTTCAATTACCACAGGTTTATGAGAAGCATTATTTTTTTCTAGTTCCGTTAGACTTTCATTAATCACAGGCTCTTTCGATTCAATACAGATATCCAAATTGTTTTTTTGTTCATTTAAATTTATATCTTGTTTTAAATTGTTGTGATTTTCACTGATATGTTTAAATACTTCTGTTTCAACTCTATGTGGACTTTCAAATTCATTGTTCAGGTCTAGAACATTACTTTTGCTGAAAAAGAAGTCAATTTCTGCGTCTTCAAGGTCTTCATAAATGTCTGGTTCTTCAACTGGTAGTACATCTGGAACAAGTATATACTTATTTGATTCTAGGGATGAAAGCACCATACATTAGTAACAGAAAGAACTAGAATCATTTGACTGCTCCATTGTTCAGTTGGGACTATGGACTGAGATGCACCAGGTTTGATTACCGGCAGGGACGAACACTGTTAAAATGAATATGAAACTAGGCATCACGTACTGAGGTAGTTCAGGGCCGCCCACCAAATGGCTCAGGCAAACAAACTTTGCCTTGCCTTACGACAATAGTCGCCTGGAGAGGCCCCAAACGAGCCTTCCTCTGTCAAATGGTTCTACTCCCTTTCGCAATGATTTTACAGCGTAGAGAAGAAAGGGGTAACAAACTCTACAATTTCTCTTTTTTTATTGTTTTGTGATATTACAATACAATTAGGTGACAATACAATGAACATTATACAGATTAATAAAAATGATGTTATTCTACTCCCTCTAGCAATGTTTTAAAAATCAACACTGTTAAATACCACAACCAATCGTTTTAGTTGGTACTAAACCGGTTGGTTGTGTTATTTAAGTATATGGTTAATAAGCCCATTGTGATAACGAGGTTTCAAAAATGTTAAATTAGTGTGGTTAGAATGAACTCGAATGGAGACAAAACCTCAGGATCTGTCGAAGGGAGACGACCTTCAAGTGTTTTTTCTGGTAGTGAGTTGAGTAGGTTAGTCACATCAGACATTTTGAAATACAGATAGATACAGTTAAAAGAAAACCTTACCTTCACTTTTCAATACACATTCCATTTTATTTTAGTAGGAATATTGAAAATAAATAAAACGCATTTGGTTATAATTTTATAGCACAGGAAGAGGAAATCAGGAAACAAACAAGTGGTGATTGATTGATTTAGACAAGGTATTTTTTTTATATATATAATTCGCCCATTCTGGGCAGGCAAAGGAACTTAGTCCATACAGCCAAGTCTTCAATAGTTTATTCTTAGTATTCAAGCTGAGTATTCAAGTCTTCTGTAGTTTAATACTTTGTTTTATTAGCCTAGGATCCTAACCTAACCCATAACAATGTGAGTGTGGTCTCACATTTCAATGTTCACACCGACTACTTCACGGGACATCGATCAGAATTATTCGGGAGCGGCAACCTTTATTTCTCACTTCACTACACTCTTTTCCATTAAGGGCACATTATTACACAAATTCCACCACACTAGCACCATAATAGCCACGGAAAACTAATTTAGCAAATTGACAAAAAAGGCCCGACATGTTCCTCACATTTCCCGCCAAGCAGTCTTAGACAAGGTTTGAAGGTGTATTGTATTCGCCCAATCTGGTTAGTTAAAGGCACATAGTCCATGCAGCCACTTATTGAGTTAATGGTCATAGAAAAAATGTGCTTTCTAGTCGAGCAAAGGTGCAAAATATTGCTAGCTGCGGTTGCTGTGCTGGCGCCACATTAAATTTTCGATCGGAAAATTAAGATAAATTTAGCAAAAACAAAGATCATGCCTAAAAAGTAAGTTTTTTTTTATTTTTTTTTTAATCTATTCTAACATTAAAACCATAAGCGTTACTTTTAAATATATTTTAATGAAATTTAAAACCAAAAATATTTTTGTTTCTGTATTCTAAACAGTATGTTTCTCAGAGAATCATTCGGCTCACCGTAAATAATTTGTTTTTTCCCTATCAACAAGAGTGGACATCCAGCTGAGCTGACCCGTACATTGACCCCGTCAGCTGATCGAACCAATGTATATGTACAGTGGCGGACACGATCGGCGTAACACTTCCGTTATTTCTGTATTGCAAAATAGCTCTTGTTCTTTGGTAATACAGTGACGAAACCATAGACAAATCTGTTACGGCCTCCTAGTCCGTGACTGTACTCAAAACTCAATATATTTATTTTGCCTTCTACAATGTTAACTATGTATGTATAAGGAACTGATTTTCTTCGAGAATTCGCACCAAAGCTTAGTGCGGAAATTTTATAGGTTTGGTGAGCTGAAATAATGCTTTATTTTATAACCTTAACTCTAAAGGTATTAAAAAAAACTAATAACATTACTAGGTATGTATATGTCGTAAGAAGATTTGATAATTAGTTTTTTTTGCAAAAATAACTAGAGATTTTGCGAAAACACTGATTATTTGATATAAGACTTTTTTTTTTCAATTAAGTACACTTAGAAAAGCAGTTTTTTTGTGAAAATAAAAATAGTATATTTGAATATTATTTTTGTAATATCCCTAGTTTTGTTTGTTGCTTAAATAATAATTATCAAATCTTCCTACGACATAAAAAAAATGCATCAACCAATAGCATACTCCACATATTAATTGATAATACAAAAAAAATATAAGCTTAATGTTACCTATAATTCCATGTGCATAAAACAAAGTCATGAAATTTTAAACATTAAAAATCGCTTAAACCACTAAACTAACGTCAATCTCAAAAAAAAAAAAAAAACATAAACATTGGTCGAAATAAAAAATGTGAGATAATGATTCACTAATAAGATCATGCTTAGAATTATGTAGCAGTTTTTGCTTCAAGATCTAAGGATAATACAGCTACAATAATAATATGCTACACTACGGTGCCATAAAAAAAATCCAAGCAAAATCATCTAGTGCACCCATTTTTGATTTCAGCCATGATTAGGATTTTTTTTTCGAGATGCTAGTATCACTGTGATAGCCGTCTTAGTAACATTTATGATTTATGGGATTTTACGTGAACTCTTAGCTCCTGCCTTCTTTTATAACTGGAACCACAGATGTTGCATTTAAAAGGTTTTTCAGAAGAATGTAGTACTAAATGGGATATTAAACCCTTTCTGCCTATTGATTTATAGTCACATAAATTGCACATATAATACTTAACTTTCGAATCTTCAATATGTGTCTCTAAATGTGATATAATATGTTTTTTATACTTTGCCCTGTACAAACAATGGTCGCATCCAAAATATTTTTTCAAAGAATGGGTCTCTAAATGGTTTTCTAAATATTCATTACGAGACGTTCTATATTCGCAGATATCGCACTTTAAAGGTTTTACTTTCAAATGAGAAATAACGTGTCTTTTTAAACATGTGCTCCTCTTTGTTTTATAATCACATAAATGGCATTTTATTTTTTTTATTACAGAGTGCATTTCTAATATATGTCGACCTAAATGACGTTTTGCAGGAAATGATTTCTTACATAAATCGCACTGGAACGGTTTTTCTTTTGTGTGGGTTACCATGTGATCTGTCAAAATGTTGTTTGTTTTAGATCGATATCCACATATACTGCACATGTAAGGTCTTTCATTTGAATGTAAAGTAATATGGTTCTTCAAACTATATTTATTCGAACATCTATATTCACAGAGATCGCATTTGAAAGGTTTTTCTTTAAAGTGAAAACTTTTGACGTGACGTGTTAAAGCCTCTTTTCGTGAAAATTCTCTATTGCACAAATTGCACTGAAACAGTTTTTCTTTGAGGTGTACGGTCGATATGTCGTGGCCAGATCGTTAAATTGGCCACTTCATGATATGGCCGGCCATTTCATGAAAAGTGATTTTTTCATGAAATGGCCGATTTTCGTAGGCCAGATCATTGAAATGTCAACGTTTAACGATTTGGCCAAGTAAAAGCATGATTATTTCATGAAATGGCCAAATGTTAGCGATCATATCGTTGAATAGTTAAAAATTTCTCCGCTAGTGGCGCTGTTGTTGCATTTGTGTTGTGTGTTTTGATTAGTGATGGGTAACTTAGTGATTTCAAAATTGAGGATGAGAGAGGGCCTCATTCTTTAGACATTCACTAATTTAGCAATATTAGCATTTAATGTATAAGTAACATACTTATATTTTCCAATTTAAATAATAAGTACCTACATAGTACGAACATAATTAATGTTAAGTGATTATTTGATGTAAGTAACATTATAATAAACTAGAGGCTGCCCCGCGGTCTCACCCGCGCAGATTTCTCATAAACACAAAAATCCCGTTTTTTCCCGTTCCCGTGGGAATTTCGGGAAATCCCTTCTTAGTGCTCACTTGCACTCCCTAAGGAACCCACGTGCAAAATTTCAGCCCGCTACGCCCAGTAGTTTCGGCTCTGCGTTGTCTGTCAGTCAGTCAGTCAGTCAGTCAGTCAGTCAGTAACGGAAGAGTTTTATATATATTGATAAATAAATGCTTAAGTATAATCTTTTTTTATTTCACCTTTATATATCACTCTACATTCATGATTTGGCCAAACGTGGTTGGCCAAATCGTTGAACGTTGTCATTTCGAATACATTTCAACGATCCGGCCAACGAAAATTGGCCATTTCATGAAAAAATCACTTTTCATGAAATGGCCGGCCACATCATGAAATGGCCAATTCAACGATCTGGCCACGACAGATATATGACGTTCAATTTGTTGTCTAAGTTTAGTTCGTATCTTACACAGGTTGCATTCAAAATACCTATTATTACTTGTAACTACCACAGTATAATTTCTTTTAGATATGTTTGCGCAAAAACTGGTGTTCTTTGTAGCAGTTACAATTTCGCTATGTTTTATGGGCTGATTTTTGCTTTTTAACTTTATTTTCAAACTACCCTCACTTTCTTTAATTTTTTTATTTTCTTTATATTTTTCTGTATCAGGTATAGCATATTTCAGAACGATATAGTCAGATTTATTATGCTCTCCTTGGTGGAATAACTCGTAATGTCGACTGAGTAGAAGTCCGCAACATTCAAAACTCCACCTAGGCACTCCACCGGTGCAAAACCTCACATGTTTCAAAATCTGTGGACCATCAGGATAGTGAAAGTGACACTTAGGACACTCCGCAAGGACATCTTGATCTCTAGCATCAACTGAATATGACTTGAAATCAGAACCCATCATATGTTGCAACTTATGAATTTTTTCTTTCATAGAAAACTTTTTGCCGCATTCAGGGCACTTTCGACTTTTCTGATCCTTTTTACAGCTACCATAGTGTATTTTAGCGGCGTAGTAACTTGAGAAATTTATTTCACAAGAGCTGCACTCGAATACAGCCGTCAATTGAACAGCTCTCGATAATTGGTTGAGGAAGTCATACTTTCTGTCTTTTTTAGATTTTTTGGGTTTCTTCTTGCGATTGACTTGCAAGCGTGCACATGTATTTTTCAATGGTTTTGCTTCTAGTTTTGTGTCTTTTTGGTGAACGGCTTTCATATGTATATCCAAACATTCCTGCAAGGGGAACTCCAAATGACAAAGTTCGCATTGAAGTTTAAGAAAATGTACCGAGTTAACATGATTGTAGAATATTTCCTTTTTACTAAACTTTCTGCGGCACAAAAAGCAGTAATTCCGTGTCTTTCCAAAGTCTGCAGGTTTTACTTTGGTTCGATTTATATTTGAAGATCTCTTTCCAAAGTTTGCTTGTGTAATTTTGCCTCTTGTGGATTTCGAGGCTGGTCTTTTTCCTCTCGCCAGTGGCCAATGATGCTCTCGAGCTTGGTGCTCATTCAATGCGGCTTCTGTAGAGAACAGTGTTCTACACATGCTACAATATCGCGTTGTCACTAACAAGTTGGAGCAATTTGTCAGAGCTACACTTGTTGTTGCTAGAAGTTTAGTATCTATAGCGTTGCTGTAATCTTCTGTTTTTATTATAATTAGATCAGTCTCTTCAATATCTATGTTTTCTGTTGATTTTACGTCTTCTGTTGAAGCGTCTTCATTATTTAGTACATTGTCAGTTTCTTGGGCTTGTTCCTTTTTGATGGTAATGCCTATTGGACTGTCTGCAACTTCTTCACTAACTGCTTTTGGATCATTTTGATTCTCATCAGGATTAGTGAGATCTGCTTGGTCCAAATCTTTTGATTTATTTGGTGTGTTATTTTTCCTACTGTAAGTTTTAATGCCACTTTGTCTGTGCAAAGGTACATTGATAAATGGATCCAATGACCAAACATTTTTGATCACTACTTTGTCTAGTACCTTATTTATGAAAACTTTATTAGATTTGTCTTTGTTACTCTTGTTATTTGGTGTTTGATTGCAATTCTTGATAGTTGATGTTTGATTTAAAATCTTGATAGTTGGTGTCCGATTATAAATCTTGATAGTTTGAGTAATAGGGCCATTTGCATCTTCTACTGGTTTTATTACAGTTGACACTTGATTATTCTTTTTGTCAGTTTCACAATTACGATTTTTCTTGTTGTTTTCATTATTTAAATAAATATTTTTGTTGTTAGAGAAAACCTCATTCCATTTCCTTTTAATACTGTTTTTTATTCTACTTCCATAGGTTTGTTTAACATTGCTCCTGTTCAAAATAAGTATATTTTCTTCCGTTTCAACTGTAGTTACCGGTTCTTTATTACTGTTATCAAAATTTACTAAATCATTTTCAACATTTCCATTTTGAGCAAGGATTGGCATTTCTTCCTTTATTGTAAGCAATGGTGTGACAGAATGTTCAATTACCACAGGTTTATGAGAAGCATTATTTTTTTTTAGTTCCGTTAGACTTTCATTAATCACAGGCTCTTTCGATTCAATACAGATATCCAAATTGTCTTTTTGTTCATTTAAATTTATATCTTGTTCTAAATTGTTGTGATTTTCACTGATATGTTTAAATACTTCTGTTTCAACTCTATGTGGACTTTCAAATTCATTGTTCAGGTCTAGAACATTACTTTTGCTGAAAAAGAAGTCAATTTCTGCGTCGTCAAGGTCTTTGTAAACGTCTGGTTCTTCAACTGGTGGTACATCTGGAACAAGTATATACTTATTTGATTCTAGGGATGAAAGCACCATACATTAGTAACAGAAAGAACTAGAATCATTTGACTGCTCCATTGTTCAGTTGGGACTATGGACTGAGATGCACCAGGTTTGATTACCGGCAGGGACGAACACTGTTAAAATGAATATGAAACTAGGCATCACATACTGAGGTAGTTCAGGTCCGCCCACTATTCTTTTTGTCAGTTTCACAATTACGATTTTTCTTGTTGTTTTCATTATTTAAATAAATATTTTTGTTGTTAGAGAAAACCTCATTCCATTTCCTTTTAATACTGTTTTTTATTCTACTTCCATAGGTTTGTTTAACATTGCTCCTGTTCAAAATAAGTATATTTTCTTCCGTTTCAACTGTAGTTACCGGTTCTTTATTACTGTTATCAAAATTTACTAAATCATTTTCAACATTTCCATTTTGAGCAAGGATTGGCATTTCTTCCTTTATTGTAAGCAATGGTGTGACAGAATGTTCAATTACCACAGGTTTATGAGAAGCATTATTTTTTTTTAGTTCCGTTAGACTTTCATAAATCATTAATTAATTAGTAACAGAAAGAACTAGAATCATTTGACTGCTCCATTGTTCAGTTGGGACTATGGACTGAGATGCACCAGGTTTGATTACCGGCAGGGACGAACACTGTTAAAATGAATATGAAACTAAACTAATTAATTAATTAATTAAAATAAAACGGGGGACGTCTCTGACTTAAATAACTACCGACCTATATCACTAGCGACTATTATAGCTAAAATATTAGATAGTTTACTGGAAAAACAACTTAGTAAGCACATAGTCATTAGTGATGCACAGTTCGGCTTTCAGTCGGGGTTGTCTACAGAGTCGGCTATATTTACTCTGAAACATGTAGTAAGATATTATACAGACAGAAAGACACCTGTATTTGCAGTATTCCTAGACTTGTCAAAGGCCTTTGACCTTGTGAGCTATAATATATTGTGGGATAAGCTTAAAAGACATTCAACGTTTCCTTTAGAGTACATATCTATATTTGAATACTGGTATAAAAAACAAACAAATGTAATAAAATGGGCTAATGAATTTTCGGAACCCTATAATATGGAATGTGGGGTGAGACAAGGTGGACTGACCTCGCCTAAGCTGTTTAATTTCTACATTAATGACTTGATCGATGAGCTCAGCAGTGCCGCAGTCGGATGCTCAATTGATGGGTTGACAATTAATAACATAAGCTATGCAGATGACATGGTGCTGCTGGGTCCATCGATCAACTCAATTTGTAAACTGCTAAAAAATTGTGAATCGTATGCCGTTCGCCATGGTCTAGTTTATAATTGCAAGAAAAGTGAGCTCCTAGTTTTCAAGTCTAGAGGTAAAAAGCTGGAAGATGTTCCAAATGTAATGCTAAATGGGGGGGATCTGAAACGCGTAACAGAGTTTAAATACTTGGGGCATTGGGTTACAGAGAATTTATGCGATAACATGGACATAGAGAGAGAACGTAGGTCTTTGACTGTACGATGTAATATGTTGGCCCGGAGATTCGCAAGATGTACAAGTCAAGTTAAACTGACACTATTCAGGGCATATTGCCAAAACTTTTACACTTGTGCTCTTTGGGTCAACTACACTAACAATGCTATGAACAGCTTAAGGGTCCAGTATAACAATGCGTTTAGGGTTATATTGGGGCTGCGGAGATACTGCAGTGCGTCGGGCATGTTTGCGGAGGCAGGGGTCGATGGCTTTCATGCAATATTGCGCAAGAGATCGGCCTCTGTAAGAGCCCGCGTGCTGAGCAGCCCCAATAGCATCCTGAGTGTCATTGCGACCCGGGACGATGGTCCTTTTGCGAAGAGGTGGTCATCACTACATGCCGCCTCTTCAATGTAAATATTGTAAATTTTATGTTTTTGATATTACTAACACTAGATAAATAAGGTTTTTTGTACTACTAACAAAATGGATCTTGGTCTGAAATAAAAAGTATTATTATTATTAAATGGCTCAGGCTAACAAACTTTGCCTTGCCTAACGACAATAGTCGCCTGGAGAGGCCCCAAACGAGCCTTCCTCTGTCAAATGGTTCTACTCCCTTTCGCAATGATTTTACAGCGTAAAGAAGAAAGGGGTAACAAACTCTATAATTTCTCTTTTTTTCTTGTTTTGTGATATTACAATACAATTAGGTGACAATACAATGAACATTATACAGATTAATAAAAATTATATGATTCTACTCCCTCTAGCAATGTTTTAAAAATCAACACTGTTAAATACCACAACCAATCGTTTTAGTTGGTACCTACTAAACCGGTTGGTTGTGTTATTTAAGTATATGGTTAATAAGCCCATTGTGATAAAACGAGGTTTCAAAAATGTTAAATTAGTGTGGTTAGAATGAACTCGAATGGAGACAAAACCTCAGGATCTGTCGAAGGGAGACGACCTTCAAGTGTTTTTTCTGATGATGTTATGTAGTGAGTTGAGTAGGTTAGTCACATCAGACATTTTGAAATACAGATAGATACAGTTAAAAGAAAACCTTACCTTCACTTTTCAATACACATTCCATTTTATTTTAGTAGGAATATTGAAAATAAATAAAACGCATTTGGTTACATTTTTCTAGCACAGGAAGAGGAAATCAGGAAACAAACAAGTGGTGATTGATTGATTTAGACAAGGTATTTTTTATATATATATAATTCGCCCATTCTGGGCAGGCAAAGGAACTTAGTCCATACAGCCAAGTCTTCAATAGTTTATTTCTTAGTATTCAAGCTGAGTATTCAAGTCTTCTCTAGTTTAATACTTTGTTTTCTTAGTCTAGGATCCTAACCTAACCCATTAAAATGTGAGTGTGGTCTCACATTTCAATGTTCACGGGACATCGATCAGAATTATTCGGGAGCGGCAACCTTTATTTCTCACTTCACTACACTCTTTTCCATAAAGGGCACATATTACACTAATTCCAACACACTAGCACCATAATAGCCACGGAAAACTAATTTAGCAAATTGACAAAAAAGGCCCGACATGTTCCTCACATTTCCCGCCAAGCAGTCTTAGACAAGCAAGGTAGGTATAATAGATAGTGTATTGTTCGCCCAATCTGGTTAGGCAAAGGCACATAGTCCATGCAGCCACTTATTGAATGAATGAATGAATGAAATATTTATTCAATGTAACAGTTACGATACAAAACATTACACGATATGCATTCAATAATAATACGAGTTATAAATAAGTTATCTACTTACAACAGACACGGTATTAATACTCTGTACATACAAAATTGTTGCACCGCAACTGCAACACTGAAAAGGCTCTGGCTCAGCATATGCAGCTGAAAAATATAAATATACCTTACGCTGCGCTGTGTAACGTAGCGTTTTCTTGAACGATATCTTACAATATATTTTAATAATAAAATGTTTAATAATAGGACTTGTTATTGTACAACATTAATCAAATAAATCTAAAACTTATTATAACTAGACTTTATATTTTAAATTACAAAACTTTAAATAAAAAGACGGACAAGGTGATCGTAATTCCTTATTAGCGAGCGCATCAACTATCTTGCATTGTAAATCTTTTCTCTCGTTTCGACACACGCGTGCAAGCAAGACGCACTCTGCCAACCGAGCGTAGCCATCGGCCGCTGTTCGGGTCTCGTTCGCTGACGCTGGCTAACACCGGCAGAGCTAAGAGTCGCGCGCCTGCGATGGTTGATATTTTCTCAGCTGTGCTGTACTGATCAATTATTTTAATATAAAACCTAATAAGTGCTGTGTTTTGTAAGTTCCCGTTCTTGGGTGAGTTTTGCAAAGAATGTTTTATATTGTATTGTGTTCCCTTTAATGTTAGTAATAGATTTAATCTGCTAAGCAATATAGCGGTGTTATAACGGTTATTTCAAATTTAAACTATGTAACCCTTTCTTAGTGACGCTTGATTTAATTTCATAATATACTTTAGAAATATAAGTAATAAATTTATGTATAAAGTAACTTATGTCATAGTGCTGATAAATTCTTAATTAAGTACTTTTGAATTTCCTTTATTTTAATGATTAACCGTTTCTGAATTTAAATTTAAAAAAACACCGCTCTGATCGCTTCTTCGCTTAGTAGAACTGCCTTTCTAGCTCTGGTTATGCTGCCATCCTTTGTTCTGTTAGCGTCTTTCTCCAGACGTCAAAACTGACCCGGGAATTGTATGCTGAATTCCAGGAACTACTTTCCGGCTTAACTGCCTACCCTGCTGAGCGGAGGTCTACTTGCCCGCCTAGCCTAACCACTACGCGCCTGTTGCGCGACTGGTAGCAAGAACTGGCTGCTTCTTCACCCCTGGAGCTGACCTGGCCTGACCTGAGGTTTCTGGAGACTCCACTGCTGGAGCGGCTACAGACTGAGGAGAGTGCGGTAACCAGGCTCTGCATCGTCGTCTCGACTAGGCTTAAAACCCGCGACCCAACTTTACACTTCTTTTAAATATATGTATGAACGTTAAGCCTTGGTTTTATTTAACTGCCAAATAAAACCCGAAACGTTACAATGGCGCCCATTAACGTGGTCCTAAGAGTCGAGGTTGCAATGCAGATCTAGGTAGTTTCTTTTCTTATGCGTTGGGTTTTTGGTGCGTGTGTTATTTGTGTAAAATCGATGATAATACTTTAACCAACCCGCCAACAAATTATAAATCTTGTAAACGATTTTGTTTTCTAAACATTCCTTTGTTCGCATCGTTGGTGCATTGGTTGAATGAATCAAGTCGTTTTGCCTGGCTTCGCCTGCTTTTATATTATTTATTTGTTTTTTCTTTTTTTTTTTCTTTTTCAATTTATCATCGTTTATCTTGTTACTATTTTGTAACAGAACGGTTAAATATTATTTATATAAAAGATAAAAAAAATTTTTTTTTTATTTATATAAATAAAGAACTGCTGCTTTATTTTATTGATATTTATTATATAGATTTTATTATTTCGTTTTACTTATTTTATTTTTTTGTTTTTTCTTTTTGTTGTGTTCTTTTATTTTATTTTGTTGCTGTTTTTTTATTTTTATCGCTTAAAAACGCTTTAACGCTTTTTACGCTTTTTGCTTTTTATTTGTTGCTTGTGAACGTTGCGTTTCATTCTTTGCACAACATACCATTCCTTTATTTTTTTTATTTCTTATTTTTTTATTATTCTTAAAATGGATAACCAGTATGTTATTAAGTTTATCCAGCTGCAAAAGTCTGAGCTTGCATACGAGGTGTCGATTCGTGGAGAAGCACCGGCTGATACGGTGGTAGGCTTGCGGCGTCAAATCACTAAGCTTACGCAATTATATCCATCTCAGGATATACTTGATTCTTGTTTTGATCTAAGCTTAGATTTAAAAGAAATTAGGGAGACACTAAATAAAATTAAGACTAATCTGGAACTTCTTAAAGCAAGTTTTTCGGAAGCACTCTTAGCTAGGTCTATTTCTTTTATCAATCACCTTCACTTTAGAATCTTGCGCGCCGAGAAGCCAGAAACTCCAGCTGAGCTTGCTGAACTGAAGGAGGTGTCAAAACGATTTGAAGCGTATTTTTTAGAACTAAAAAAGTACGCATCATCTACTAAGGAAACAGGTTCTGCACCAGTAGTGGATACAGATTCTGTTAATCCTAGTACTTCTGGTAACTTTAACATTACAGTATCTTGCGAACGCGCTACCACATCAGAGCTATCTAAACTAAAATATGATGGGAAGACTTGCGTTAGGTCTTTTATACAGCGCATTGAAGAGTTCCGTCTGTCAAAGTCTATGTCTGATTCAAAGATGCTGGCTGGTGCTATTGACTTGTTTACGGGAGATGCACTACATTGGTTCCGTAGTGTTAAGGAAGATTTGACTGATTGGGAAACCTTTCTCACTAGTTTGAAGGAGGCGTTTGATGTTGCTGACTACGATTACCGAATGCTGTCAGAGATTCGTAATCGTACACAGGGGGAGGGGGAGAATATAACTATTTATCTGGCAATCATGAGTGGTATGTTTTCCCGTCTCAGTAAGTCTTTGGGCGAAGAGGATCAGCTAGAGATCATCTTGCACAACATCCGCCCCTGCTATTCTCTTTTATTGGCAACATGTCCTGTGGTAAAATCACTTAAAGATCTTGCAGCTTTGTGTAAAAATTATGAACGTTTTCACGCTCGTTCTATTAATTTTAAGGAACCGCAAACTAATGTGGCTAATGCTTTAGCCCCTGAATTTTGTTTCAAGCCTGAAAAACGAGTAGAGTTAAATAGGAATTTTGGTGAACCCTCAAAGCCAAAAAACGTGCCTTACTTTCAACAAAGAGCTCGTGCCGATTTTAAAACTTTTGAAATCTCACAATCGCCCCGGAAATACTGCTTGCGTTGTAGAGTCGATACTCATTCTATGAAAGAGTGCACAGCCGAAAGAGCGATATTTTGTTTTAAATGCGGTCTGAAAGATGTTAGGACACCTGATTGCCCTAAGTGTAGCCCTAAATTAGAGTCGTGTCCAAAAAACGAGTGATTGGAAATCACAGAAAATCATCAGCCAATTTTTTCGACAGCTCGGATTGGAACAAATGGCTGGTGACTATAAATAATTTCTTTTCTACTAAAGATGTTTCTGTGATTTTCAATGAAAAACCGAGTGATGACCCTAGACCTTATGTGGAAATTAAAATTAATAATAACAAAGATCTGACTTTTCACGGTCTGCTCGATTCTGGTGCTGCCGTTACCATATTGGGTCGCGATTCTCATAAACGACTACTTGAATATGACCTTGTTCTTTGCAATGACGAACAAACCACCGTCACTGCCGCGGGTGGTCAAAGGATAAAGGCAATAGGCTATATGCTTTTGCCAGTGTCCTTTGAAGATAAATTTTCTATAATTAAAGCATATGTAGTCCCAGAAATACAGGCTCCACTAATCTTGGGGGTCGATTTCTGGAAAAATTTTAATCTTTGCCCTAAATACATAGATACTATTGCTCACTTCACTCACTCTGAAAGTGTGCATGAAATTACTGAAACTGTTTCTCATCTTCATTCCTATGAAAATCTTAACGATGAACAAAAGGCTATCGCTGACAAGTTGGTTGAAAGTTTTAAAGCCATATCTTTTGGCGAAAAAGGGCTAGGAAGAACTTCTGTCTTGACACATCGGATTGATACTGGCGATGCCGAACCTATAAGGCAGCGGTATTACCGAATGTCACCTGAGAAACAGAGAATCATAAGGGAACAGGTCGATGAGATGCTTGAACTGGATGTCATCGAGCCTTGCGAGAGCCCTTGGTCATCACCTGTGCTGGTAGTCTCAAAGAAGGATGGAAAACCTCGTTTCTGTCTAGATAGTCGTAAGTTGAACTCAGTTACCAAAAAGGATGCCTATAGTCTGCCTTATGTAACTGAGATTTTAGATAATTTGCGGGATGCGCACTACATATCAAGCGTTGATTTGTCAAAAGCATTTTGGCAAATTCCAATAAATGACCTTGACAAAGAAAAAACATCATTTTATGTGCCCGGTCGAGGCAGTCTCATGTTTAAGGTAACTGCTTTTGGATTGACAAATGCCCCTGCGACTCAGCAAAGATTAGTCGACTTTCTGTTTGGTCCCGAGTTTGAACTGAAGGTGTTTGCGTATCTTGATGATATAATTATAATAAGTTCTACTTTTGACGAACACGTAAATCTCCTTAATAGAGTCCTTGAAAAGTTGCGCTATGCTAATCTCACTGTAAATTTAGATAAATGTCAATTTTTCAGAAATAAATTGCGCTATCTGGGTTATGTCGTGGACGCCCTTGGTTTACGGACTGACCCTGAGAAAGTCGAAGCTATTTTAAACTTTCCTACTCCCACTACCAGAAAAGAAGTAAAGCGATTTCTTGGTACCGCTTCTTGGTATCGTCGTTTCATCGCGAATTTCAGTACAATATCTGGTCCTCTGAATCGACTTACGTCTACTAAAAAGAATGCGCCCCCTTTTAAGTGGACAAAAGAGGCTGATGAAGCTTTTCTTCTACTCAAGACTAAGCTTGTAGAAGCCCCTGTTTTGGCTTGTCCTAATTTCGATCTTCCTTTTGAAGTCCACACTGATGCCAGTAATTTCACTGACCACTCAGCACTCAAATGGTTTCTGTCACTTACTAACCCTACAGGCCGCCTTGCAAGATGGGGCGTTCGCCTTTCTTCGTTTAATTTCGAAATTAAACACCGTCGAGGTAAGGACAATGTCATCCCGGATGCCCTTTCGCGTATGGTTCCAGTTTCGGATATTACAAATCTAGATACTTCCTCACCTCTTCCGCCTGATACACAAGATGCATGGTATCGTAATATATTTGATGGTTGCCAAAAGACTCCCATTAAATTTCCTAACTATAGAGTCGAAAATAATATATTATACCGACATATGCGAAACAAGAACGTCCTTACCAATGAATTTGATTGGAAGGAAGTTGTACCTCTAGAAAAAAGAGAAGACGTACTTAAGTTTTGTCACTCAGAACCAACAGCTGGTCATTTTGGCGTGTTCAAGTCCTATAAGCGCTTGGCACTTCGATTTTATTGGCCAGGGTTGTATGCTGATGTGGTCAAATTTATTTCAAGTTGTGATACCTGCCAAGTTTACAAACTTCCCACTCATGGAACTTTGGGCAAAATGGGTAGGCCTAAAGAAGTATCTAGGCCTTTTCAGACAATATCTATAGATCTAGTTGGGCCCCTGCCAAATTCTAGAAAACAAAACAGCTATATCTTTGTTGTGACATGCTGTTTTTCTAAATATACGTTGCTGTTTCCGCTCCGCAGAGCCACCGCTGAGTTGGTCTGTAGACATCTCGAAAATGATGTTTTTCTAGTTCACGGTATACCTCAAACGGTAATTCTGGACAATGGTTGTCAGTTTATAAGCCGCGAATTGGACAACATGTTTAAAAGGTATAAAGTGCCACTAATACACTTTACACCTAAATATACTCCTCAAATTAACACTGTTGAGAGGTATAATAAAACTGTTGTTACTGCAATTGCTGCTTTTGTAGAGGAGGATCATAGGACTTGGGATTTAAATCTACCTAAAATACAATTTGCAATGAATAACTCTGTTAACGAAACCACTGGGTACACCCCATCCTTCCTTATTCATGGCAGAGAATTGGTTACGTGTGGGTCCCATTACATAGATAATGATACCCCAAACGAGCTAATTTTCCAACCCAGGGAAACTTATGCTGAAAACTTAGGCCATCTGGCAAACATATTTAACAAGGTGCAACTGGCTCTTTGGCGCAGTCACAAGAAAAACACTCAGCATTACAACCTAAGACGAAAGGATGCTGAGTTCGAAGTAGGCGACATAGTATGGAAGCGTTGTTATTTTCAAAGTGATAAGGACGCACATTTTAGTAAAAAATTAGCTCCCAAGTACCAGAAATGTCGCGTTAAAGCTAAACGTTCGCCGCTAGTTTACATCTTAGAAGACTTAAATGGACGTGATCTCGGTGCCTGGCATATCAAGGACCTTAAGCTATCAAATGCTAGGTTATTGGGTTAGTCGGTATTACGATGTTAGTTAATGACTAGTTTTTTTTTATTTATTTTTTACAAGATAAGGCATTTATTTTTTATTTTTTATGTAGTTTTTTTAGTTGAACGGATTTTTTTTATTAGGAAAAATCCTTTTGTAGGAGGGGGGGTATTGTAACGTAGCGTTTTCTTGAACGATATCTTACAATATATTTTAATAATAAAATGTTTAATAATAGGACTTGTTATTGTACAACATTAATCAAATAAATCTAAAACTTATTATAACTAGACTTTATATTTTAAATTACAAAACTTTAAATAAAAAGACGGACAAGGTGATCGTAATTCCTTATTAGCGAGCGCATCAACTATCTTGCATTGTAAATCTTTTCTCTCGTTTCGACACACGCGTGCAAGCAAGACGCACTCTGCCAACCGAGCGTAGCCATCGGCCGCTGTTCGGGTCTCGTTCGCTGACGCTGGCTAACACCGGCAGAGCTAAGAGTCGCGCGCCTGCGATGGTTGATATTTTCTCAGCTGTGCTGTACTGATCAATTATTTTAATATAAAACCTAATAAGTGCTGTGTTTTGTAAGTTCCCGTTCTTGGGTGAGTTTTGCAAAGAATGTTTTATATTGTATTGTGTTCCCTTTAATGTTAGTAATAGATTTAATCTGCTAAGCAATATAGCGGTGTTATAACGGTTATTTCAAATTTAAACTATGTAACCCTTTCTTAGTGACGCTTGATTTAATTTCATAATATACTTTAGAAATATAAGTAATAAATTTATGTATAAAGTAACTTATGTCATAGTGCTGATAAATTCTTAATTAAGTACTTTTGAATTTCCTTTATTTTAATGATTAACCGTTTCTGAATTTAAATTTAAAAAAACACCGCTCTGATCGCTTCTTCGCTTAGTAGAACTGCCTTTCTAGCTCTGGTTATGCTGCCATCCTTTGTTCTGTTAGCGTCTTTCTCCAGACGTCAAAACTGACCCGGGAATTGTATGCTGAATTCCAGGAACTACTTTCCGGCTTAACTGCCTACCCTGCTGAGCGGAGGTCTACTTGCCCGCCTAGCCTAACCACTACGCGCCTGTTGCGCGACTGGTAGCAAGAACTGGCTGCTTCTTCACCCCTGGAGCTGACCTGGCCTGACCTGAGGTTTCTGGAGACTCCACTGCTGGAGCGGCTACAGACTGAGGAGAGTGCGGTAACCAGGCTCTGCATTGTCGTCTCGACTAGGCTTAAAACCCGCGACCCAACTTTACACTTCTTTTAAATATATGTATGAACGTTAAGCCTTGGTTTTATTTAACTGCCAAATAAAACCCGAAACGTTACAGCTGGTATTCTGCCATTACCCAAAATTAAAAAAAAAATAAAAATAAAATAGGAATAAAAATTAAATTAAAAAGTAAAATATAAAGGTTAATATATACATACTGACGAAACTTTAAATATAAAACAATATAAAATTAAACGTTAGTTAAATATTTTAAACAATAGTTTCAGAAAAAAATAATAAAAATAAAAAATTACGATGAACAAAATATAAAATAAATAAATTCAGCTGGATAAAAATGTATATAATTTGTTCATATAAACAGATAGTTTAGTAATAATATAGTAAAAGATGCATCAAAAAATAACAATAACAATAAAATATATTTAAATAAAACGAAATAAAGGTAGAATGATACCATAAAACAGAGTAAAATAACAGTCGATATATACGAGTAGTATAATATTAATTTGTATTGCATTCAAGAATTTTCCTTTTGTCTCATAATTAAGTATTTACGGAAAATTTTCTTGAATGTGCCTTTAGTGTTTGAACTGCGTATGGGGGGAGGTATATTGTTCCAACACCTGCTCGCCTGGTATCTAAAACTACCTCGAAAAGTAACAGTGCGGTGTCTTGGCGTATAAAGAATTTTGGAACAATTTCTCACTGCTCTCCTATCCGCCCGCCATTCAAGTTTTTTAAACAGGTAAGAAGGCTGTTTAGTTTGAACTATATCAAATAACAAGGTAGCAAGCAAAAGTTCCAATCTACCATCAATCTTTAAAATGTTAGACTCATTCAGGTAGGGCGTGACATGTGTGCGAGGCGGGATTTTAAAACAAAATCTCGCGCAAGCATTCTGTACACGCTGAAGCATATTGTGCGTTTTCTTCAGTAGACAGGGACCATAAACGCATAAACAATAATTTATTTTAGACAGAATAATACTATCGCACAGCTTAGTCCGTAGCTCTACCGTATGATATTCCCGAACGCCATACAGCACCCTTAGTCTATAAAAGCATCCTCTGATAATTTCGAGCACATGGTTTTCGAACCTAAGATTGCTGTCCATTTGAATACCAAGATTCCTAGCTTCCAGTACTTGCTCTAGAGGAACACCATCTATTTGCAAGTTGAGTCTTTGATTCAGGTGTTCCATTTGTTTCTTGGATCCACAGATCATGAACTTTGACTTTGAGGCATTCAAAACCAAGGCGTTCCCGGATGCCCAAACCGAAACATTATGAAGGTCACTGTTAAGCCGATGTTCAGCCAATGCGATATTATCCAGTTCTATAGAAAGATGTAATTGAAGGTCGTCTGCATATATGTGGTAAGCAGCATGGTTAATACAATTAATAATGTCGGCGCAGTAAATAATAAATAGCAGTGGACCCAGAATTGAGCCTTGAGGAACACCCCTTTCAACTGGAACACATCTTGAAAGTGATTGGCTACCATCTTTGCAGGTCAGACTTATCTGCTGGGAACGGTTTGTGAGGTAGCTCTCAAACCATCTTACCGCCGCTACATCAAAACCATAGTATGTAAGTTTTGAGAGCATTAAAGATGTGTTGATGCAGTCAAATTCACGAGAGAAGTCTAATAGAATTAGAGCAGAACCCTTTCCAGAATCTTGTTCGGCAAGGATTTCATCCACAACATCTAAAAGAGCAGTATTAGTGCTGCGTCCCTTTCTGAAACCAGATTGGTGACTGGGCAGAATGTTATTTTTCTCTACGTATCTTTCCACCTGCTCGCAGACCACTCTTTCCAATATTTTAGAAAGATAAGGTAGAATGCTTATAGCTCTTAAATCACCTACCGTTTGCGGGTCGGTCTTCTTGGGGATCGGTCTAATCAAAGCCATTTTCCATATATCTGGGAATGTGCTTGTGCGGATGGACATGTTAATTATGTGAGTTATTATTTCTAACGTATGCGGTAGTGACAAAATTACCATATCCATAATGATTTGGTCGGCACCCTGAGCGTTCGTTTTAATAGACATTATAATTTTAGCAACTTTATTTACGTCAACGGTATCTAGGACAAAATTAGACGAGCAATACCTATTTGATTTAAAAAAATCCATAGTTTCAGTGTCAATTTTATCAGGTCCAGGTACTAACGAAAAATTATCGCAAATAGCGTCAGGATCCCTAAGATGATCTGGAATTAATTGTGGGTTTCTAAAATCGCACACATTTTTTTTAATATTATTCCACATTTTTTTGGTTATTGAGTTAATGGTCATGGAAAAATCAGCTTTCTAGTCGAGCAAAGGTGCAAAATATTGCTAGCTGCGGTTGCTGGCGCCACATTAAATTTTCGATAGGAAAATTAAGACAAATTTAGCAAAAACAAAGATCGTGCCTAAAAAGTGAGTTTTTTTTAATTTTTTTTTAATCTGTTCTAACATTAAAACCATAAGCGTTACTTTTTAATATATTTTAATGAAATTTAAAACCAAAAATATTTTTGTTTCTGTATTCTAAACAGTATGTTTCTCAGAGAATCATTCGGCTCACCGTAAATAATTTGTTTTTTCCCTATCAACAAGAGTGGACATCCAGCTGACCCGTACATTGACCCCGTCAGCTGATCGAACCAATGTATATGTATGTATATGGAACTGATTTTCTTCGAGAATTCGCACCAAAGCTTAGTGCGGAAATTTTATAGGTTTGGTGAGCTGAAATAATACTTTATTTTATAACCTTAACTCTAAAGGTATTAAAAAAAACTAATAATATTACTAGGTATGTATATGTAGTAAGAAGATTTGATAATTAGATTTTTTTGCAAAAATAACTAGAGATTTTGCGAAAACACTGATTATTTGATATAAGACTTTTTTTTCAATTAAGTACACTTAGAAAAGCAGTTTTTTGAAAATAAAAATAATATAATTGTTTTTTTTTTTGCATATTTCCTAGTTTTGTTTGTTGCAAAAATACTAATTATCAAATCTTCCTACGACATAAAAAAAGCATCAACCAATAGCATACTCCACATATTAATTGATAATACAAAAAAAATATAAGCTTAATCTTACCTATAATTCCATGTGCATAAAACAAAGCCATGAAATTTTAACCATTAAAAATCGCTTAAACCACTAAACTAACGTCAATCTCAAAAAAAAAAAAAAAACTTATAAACCTTGGTCGAAATAAAAAATGTGAGATAATGATTCACTAATAAGATCATGCTTAGAATTATGTAGCAGTTTTTGCTTCAAGATCTAAGGATAATACAGCTACAATAATAAATGCTACACTACGGTGCCATAAAAAAAAATCCAAGCAAAATCATCTAGTGCACCCATTTTTGATTTCAGCCATGATTAGGATTTTTTTTTTCGAGATGCTAGTATCACTGTGCTAGCCGTCCTAGTAACATTTATGATTTATGGGATTTTACGTGAACTCTTAGCTCCTGCCTTCTTTTATAACTGGAACCACAGATGTTGCATTTAAAAGGTTTTTCAGAAGAATGTAGTACTAAATGGGATATTAAACCCTTTCTGCCTATTGATTTATAGTCACATAAATTGCACATATAATACTTAACTTTCGAATCTTCAATATGTGTCTCTAAATGTGATATAATATGTTTTTTATACTTTGCCCTGTACAAACAATGGTCGCATCCAAAATATTTTTTCAAAGAATGGGTCTTTATATGGTTTTCTAAATATTCATTACGAGACGTTCTATATTCGCAGATATCGCACTTTAAAGGTTTTACTTTCAAATGAGAAATAACGTGTCTTTTTAAACATGTGCTCCTCTTTGTTTTATAATCACATAAATGGCATTTTATTTTTTTTATTACAGAGTGCATTTCTAATATATGTCGACCTAAATGACGTTTTGCAGGAAATGATTTCTTACATAAATCGCACTGGAACGGTTTTTCTTTTGTGTGGGTTACCATGTGATCTGTCAAAATGTTGTTTGTTTTAGATCGATATCCACATATACTGCACATGTAAGGTCTTTCATTTGAATGTAAAGTAATATGGTTCTTCAAACTATATTTATTCGAACATCTATATTCACAGAGATCGCATTTGAAAGGTTTTTCTTTAAAGTGAAAACTTTTGACGTGACGTGTTAAAGCCTCTTTTCGTGAAAATTCTCTATTGCACAAATTGCACTGAAACAGTTTTTCTTTGAGGTGTACGGTCGATATATGACGTTCAATTTGTTGTCTAAGTTTAGTTCGTATCTTACACAGGTTGCATTCAAAATACCTATTATTACTTGTAACTACCACAGTATAATTTCTTTTAGATATGTTTGCGCAAAAACTGGTGTTCTTTGTAGCAGTTACAATTTCGCTATGTTTTATGGGCTGATTTTTGCTTTTTAACTTTATTTTCAAACTACCCTCACTTTCTTTAATTTTTTTATTTTCTTTATATTTTTCTGTATCAGGTATAGCATATTTCAGAACGATATAGTCAGATTTATTATGCTCTCCTTGGTGGAATAACTCGTAATGTCGACTGAGTAGAAGTCCGCAACATTCAAAACTCCACCTAGGCACTCCACCGGTGCAAAACCTCACATGTTTCAAAATCTGTGGACCATCAGGATAGTGAAAGTGACACTTAGGACACTCCGCAAGGACATCTTGATCTCTAGCATCAACTGAATATGACTTGAAATCAGAACCCATCATATGTTGCAACTTATGAATTTTTTCTTTCATAGAAAACTTTTTGCCGCATTCAGGGCACTTTCGACTTTTCTGATCCTTTTTACAGCTACCATAGTGTATTTTAGCGGCGTAGTAACTTGAGAAATTTATTTCACAAGAGCTGCACTCGAATACAGCCGTCAATTGAACAGCTCTCGATAATTGGTTGAGGAAGTCATACTTTCTGTCTTTTTTAGATTTTTTGGGTTTCTTCTTGCGATTGACTTGCAAGCGTGCACATGTATTTTTCAATGGTTTTGCTTCTAGTTTTGTGTCTTTTTGGTGAACAGCTTTCATATGTATATCCAAACATTCCTGCAAGGGGAACTCCAAATTACAAAGTTCGCATTGAAGTTTAAGAAAATGCACCGAGTTCACATGATTGTAGAATATTTCCTTTTTACTAAACTTTCTGCAGCACAAAAAGCAGTACTTCTGTGTCTTTCCAAAGCTTGCAGGTTTTACTTTGGTTCGATTTATATTTGAGGATCTCTTTCCAAAGCTTGCTTGTGTAATTATGTGTCTCCTTGATTTCGAGGCTGGTCTTTTTCTTCTTGCCAGTGGCAAATGATGCTCTCGAGCTTGGTGCTCATCCAATGTTGCTTCTGTAGGGAACAGTGTTCTGCACTCGCTACAATATCGCGTTGTCACTAACAAGTTGGAGCAATTTGTCAGAGCTACAGTTGTTGTTGCTAGAAGTTTAGTATCTATAGCGTTGCTGTAATTTTCTGTTTTTATTATAATTAGATCAGTCTCTTCAATATCTATGTTTTCTGTTGATTTTACGTCTTCTGTTGCAGCATCTTCATTATTCAGTAGATCGTCAGTTTCTTGGGCTTGTTCCTTTTTGATGGTAATGCCTATTGGACTGTCTGCAACTTCTTCCTTAACTACTTTTGGATCATTTTGATTCTCATCTGGATTACTGAGATCAGCTTGGTCCAAATCTTTTGATTTATTTGGTGTGTTATTTTTCCTACTGTAAGTTTTAATGCCACTTTGTCTATGCAAAGGTACATTGATAAATGGATCCAATGAACAAACATTCTTGATCACTACTTTTTCTAGTACCTTATTTATGAAAACTTTATTAGATTTGTCTTTGTTACTCTTGTTATTTGGTGTTTGATTGCAATTCTTGATAGTTGGTGTTTGATTTAAAATCTTGATAGTTGGTGTCTGATTACAAATCTTGATAGTTTGAGTAATAGGGCCATTTGCACCTTCTACTGGTTTTATTACAGTTGACACTTGATTATTCGTTTTGTCAGTTTCACAATTACGATTTTTCTTGTTGTTTTCATTATTTAAATAAATATTTTTGTTGTTAGAGAAAACCTCATTCCATTTCCTTTTAATACTGTTTTTTATTCTACTTCCATAGGTTTGTTTAACATTGCTCCTGTTCAAAATAAGTATATTTTCTTTCGTTTCAACTGTAGTTACCGGTTCTTTATTACTGTTATCAAAATTTACTAAATCATTTTCAACATTTCCATTTTGAGCAAGGATTGGCGTTTCTTCCTTTATTGTAAGCAATGGTGTGACAGAATGTTCAATTACCACAGGATTATGAGAAGCATTATTTTTTTCTAGTTCCGTTAGACTTTCATTAATCACAGGCTCTTTCGATTCAATACAGATATCCAAATTGTCTTTTTGTTCATTTAAATCTGTATCTTGTTCTAAATTGTTGTAATTTTCACTGATATGTTTAAATACTTCTGTTTCAACTCTATGTGGACTTTCAAATTCATTGTTCAGGTCTAGAACATTACTTTTGCTGAAAAAGAAGTCAATTTCTGCGTCGTCAAGGTCTTCGTAAACGTCTGGTTCTTCAACTGGTGGTACATCTGGAACAATTATATACTTTTTTTATATTAGGGATAAAAGCACCATACAATCACAGTAACAGAAAGAACTAGAATCATTTGACAGCTCCGTGGCTCAGTTGGCACTATGGACTGAGATGCACCAGGTTTGATTACTGGTGGGGAAGAACACAAACAACCAATCATTTTATTCTTACTAAACCGGTTGGTGGTAATAGTAGGATAAGGTACATATGATTACAGATTAGGCTATTAGTAAGCACATTGCAATAAAACGAAGTTATAAAAATATTGACTTAGAATAGTTAGAATGAACTCAAATGGAGACAAAACCTCAAGAAATCCTATCGAAGGGAGACGACCTTCAAATTTTTTCTGACGATCGAAGTGAATAGAGTAAAAGCTAGTTACATCAGACATGTTGAAATGCAGATAGAGATAGGAAAACTTTACCTTCACTTTTCAATGCATATTCCATTTTATTTTAGTAATAATAATTATGAATTATTAAATTATTGGTTAATTGAATTTATTGGTTTTTTCATGTTTTTTTAATCTTTTTCACGGGAAGAAAGAAAGAATTTCTGAGGAACAAAAACAAACAGGTGATTGATTGATTTTGACATTTATTGATAGTTTATCCGCCTCATTCGCCCAATCTGGTTAGGCAAAGGAACATAGTCAATACAGCCAAAAAGTGCAAAAAGAATCATCTGCTGTCGCCACAAAAAAAATTATGCACGCTTATACATACCTATATGAAAAGATTATAGCGAGCTCCCATCTTTCTTCCTGGATTGTTTATGTCGCGCCAAAATTCTATGTGGCTCCAGCGTTCTCCCATCTCTATTGTGGCGCCAGCGTTGATCTAGCGTAGCGTCCCTATCCTGTCTCGGCCATGTCTCGGCGCCTTCAGCCACATGACCACAGTATTTTCAAAAAGCGTATAACATGGAAGTAAGATTACTTAAGTACCTAGCTAATTTAATAAGTAATCAAGGTTCTGTATTTTCCACCTAGACCCTAAACTAGGCAAATAACATGAGGGGTTCTCCAAGTGATAGAAAAGAATAAAAAAGTTTCTTAATACGCCCGTAGATGGTGGTGGTGTCTAAAGCAATATCAGAGAGATGGGCTGACCCTTTGGATGGGATAGGTATGTAATTTTCTGCTAAGTAAGTATAAATATTAATTTCACACACACCTTAGTTAAATTTTAATTTTAATGTTTTATTTTGATCTATTCAATCATTTATTTCATCTTGACCTATTGCTCCTGGCAGAGCGGCATCTGGTAGCAGCGTATTAAACCTTGTTTGTTTCTTCTGAGCTGTCAAACCTCAAAAGCTCTCATTACCACAATACAACAATCAGTCAACTGTCAATCACATGTCTGACCATTTTGGCATTTGGTTGTTGGTTGCAGATTCGGCAGTCTGACTGTGCATGTTAAAAAAAAATCTGAAAAAAAAAAGTGTTTGTTTTGTTTCGTCCTACCTACCTACAATAAAATGGAATGTACATTTAATAATGAAGGTACTTAGGGTTTTTATTATTTTTATTTCTAAATGTCTGATGTGACTAACCTTTTCGCTAACCTTATCAAACAGTTATTAACACTGCTACTTAATTTTTACCTTAATTGCATAAAGACACATTACTTAGAACAATTATTCTATTTTGTAACATCTGTTTATGTACCTTAAGAAAGCACTAATAAATGAATATGAATATGAATATCATCATTTACATAAGATACTTACTTTATTTTACATAGGTACTATACAACACTTATATAAATATGTTCCTATTACACTTAATTTAATGTTTCCCTCCCTCATCCCAATTTCCTCTCTTCCAAGCCCCTCTATCCTTGACCTCCTGCAGGTTTTTATTTTATTTCATACAGTCTGAGTTTTTTGACTTTTTTTCTTTCAGTTGTATATTGATTTTTGTTTTTTTTGATAATATTGTTGTGGATACCTGTTATTGGCCACATGTACTACAGTTTTAGTTTATAATGCTCAATTAATTGTAAACGCTGTTGGTGTCCTAAATAAAATAAAAATAAAATAAATAAATAAACATCATTGAACTATTATTGCTAGCATATGGAAAAGACAACCACGAACTGGTAGGTACTGGTTCTTGCGCAGGAGTTGTTCTTGGTTCGTTGGAGCTAATTAGCTCCAACGCGTTTATTCGCTTGCCTACACTCAAGGTGTTCACTCGCTTTCGCGTCTAAAAAAAATATTTGAGAAAATGCCGTCTTAAAACTATATTTTCTAGTATATTCCACGATTCCGCCATTTTGTAAGAAAATACAGAGAGTAAATCGTACAGAGAGTACACGTAGGTATTTATTGTTGGCTGTGTGTGACCTCCTCTTTTGTCTGACTTCGTCTGAGCGTCAGAATGTAACTAAATGTTTTTTTTTTGTATATAAAAATAATGCTAAATGACATTTATGGTTTTTTATTTTACTTAATTTATTTTTTACCAATTTAATTTTTAACAAATTTTATTTAAATTACAAAATAATTTATTTTCTTTTACTTCTTCAATTTATTTATTTTATTACCAGGTCATAATTATGCAATAAATCAAATTAAGTTTCGTAGGTTTAATAGCTGTGTTTGAGCTGTGCACTTCTGCACTATCATAATCTAAAAAAAGAGGGAGGGGGAAAAGGCGGACACGATTTTTGTTAGAGTGAGCGTCTCAATATGTTGTAATTACACTCACTGTCAAACAAAGCTAATTTGAATGTTGTCTTGTTTCGACAGACCTTAAGGTTTTTTTTCACCATTTTAATTAATTCTAACCAAACTAATTGAAGACTTATTCTTACGAAACTAACTGTCCTTCCCGACGTTGCTATTACCTCCCTAATAGATCCCAGAACACTGTCACAATCCCCTATAACGACCCACCGACCAAAATACTTAAAAAATACTTTTCATTCCATTCTTGATTGTAATAGAATAGACCCACTGCGGACCCTTTAATATAATCAATATATATAAAACTCTTCCGTTACTGACTGACTGACTGACTGACTGACTGACTGACTGACTGACTGACTGACTGACTGACTGACTGACAGACAACGCAGAGCCGAAACTACTGGGCGTAGCGTGCTGAAATTTTGCATGTAGGTTCCTTAGGGAGTGTAGGTGAGCACTAAGAAGGGATTTCCCGAAATTCCCACGGGAACGGGAACAAACAGGAATTTTGTGTTTTCCCGTTTTTCCCGTTCCCGTGGGAATTTCGGGTAATCCCTTCTTAGTGCTCACCTACACTCCCTAAGGAACCTACATGCAAAATTTCAGCCCGCTACGCCCAGTAGTTTCGGCTCTGCGTTGTCTGTCAGTCAGTCAGTCAGTAACGGAAGAGTTTTATATATATTGATTGATAATATAACACATCACACTCAGAGCCCCTAACTAGGATGAACCTGCATCTAGGGTGCCCGAAACACACTCAGAGAAGAACATCACACCCAGACCGGAAACAAACATCGATATTCATCATATCAATATTCGCCCCGCCCGGGAATCGAACCTGGGTGCACACGCTCACTCAGTCCACATCACTGCCAACTGAGCCACGGAGCAGTCAACATTTAGATAACAACCATATGGTTGTTGTACCAGGTTTTGGTATTTGGAAGCCTAGGCCATTCTCTAAACTATAACACACTTTTTTCATAAGTTAGTTCACTGAAGATTGAATTGTTTTAATGTTGAGTCAAAACCACGTGTTTTGTTAGCGGGCTTTAAATAATCAAATAAACTTATATAACCATGCCAGGCTTTAAGTTCACCCTTTTAAGACGATTTACGAGCTGGGAAGGCGTTTCTAAATCAAGTAATTCTCATAAACTACAGACGGTAGAGATCTGAAACTTTAGTATAACCTTCTTGAGGATATAACAAAGTTTTTTATAATTTAGAAACACAACGAGGATACAAAAACCTCGATACATTATTTCGTCAAAGATAACCATTCCAAAAACGGGATTAGCTAGTTCTTCGAAATTACTAATTAGTTTTTGCTGAAACTACATAGGAATAATGATAATAAAGTAAATTAAATTCTGGTAATTTGAATTTGATTTAAAAGTTATAATTAAAAAGATATTAAATATTAATTGCTTTTCACTAAAACCCAGGTGGTGGCGCAGAACCAAGAATCCGATTTGCACGACTGACAGATGACTGTCCCTGTCTCTTCGTATGCAATCATTGAACTCCTGTCACTGTCCACCAATACTTCAGATGCTGCGAGCAGCTCGTAGAGGGAGGACGTGTACGCCGGTTCTCCTACAGGTCACGTGGTCTTTGATAAATATTCGACCTAGGGTAAACTGCCCCATGATTGTCACTTTTACAAATTTCTCTTGGCTAAATTTATAACTGCAAAATAAAAATGCTAAATCGTCAAAATATGGTATTGTTGTTTTGTGCGTATAACCATTTAATATTGATATTTTAATAGAAACTTTCAAACCATAAACCAAATATTGGCACCCTCCGCTTTAATCAGTCATTAGTTTAAAATTGCGTTAATAGTTTAATAAAATAATGTATTATAATGACATGATTTTTGTAGTTAATGCTGTAAAATGACAAAATCATTTTCAGCATCTAAATAAAACCATGACAATCTTGAAGGTTGACAATGATCGTGTAGTTTACCCTATATAAAATATAAACAAAACAGCAGCGGAACGGAATCTGTGGAGTCGCCTTTGTCTCAACTTAAAGATGTCATTATGTCAAAAATTCTTATTAAGTGAAATAAAAAATTTATTAAGCGCTTTCGAAAATACTTAATTATTATAACCACAAAGTAGTCAAAACAAAAATAAGTTGGAAACTAAATCCTGACTACAAGTAATAACGCTCTAAAGAAAAGTATTAAGCAAGATAATTTTTAGTACTATTACTGTTGTTTGACTGCTCCGTGGCTCAGTTGGCAGGGGTGTGTACTGAGAAGCGTGTGCATCTGGGTTCGATTCCCGGGCGGGGCGAATATTGTGATATGATGAATATCGATGTTTGTTTCGGGTCTAGGTGTGATGTTCGTCTCTGTGTGTGTTTCGGGCATCCAAGATACTGGTTCTTCCTAGTTAGGGGCTCTAAGTGTGATGTGTTATTACATATTTATTATTATTATTACCATGCATTAGTAAAGATTTACTTATAATACTGCGTTCATCCTAACAAATGAATGCCATACTTTTCTGATATAAAGATATTAAAAAGCAGAAATTGAGGTTATAAGAATGGTTTTTTTTATGTAGCATCTAAAGTTTTAACTGCTGGAAACCTACCCTATTTCTCCAATTATTTCTATTCCTGCAATGTGTCACCTTTGGCCAGTTCTCGAGATTGGAATCAAGATGGCCTCGCCAACGACTGCGATGCCGGTTTGGATGCAATTAAAATCGGAATGCAATTAAATTAAACTAATAACTTAAACTTTCAGTGGTCTTTTTTTTGTATTGTTTTATAAATTTACTATTTCTTTATATTGAAAAGGAAATTTGCCCTTCCCGTCTAAGGTTTTTTTTTTTTTTTTTCTTTAATTTGATAGAAAATGTGTAGATTCGTATGAAGTTCGTATCTTTGCATAAAGACCTAAAGTTCTAGGTAAATTATACGTAGATATGCCACCCCTCCTCTGCACTCCTAATACGCTGCGCTAAACGCCATCACGGTTTGTCGACTACTGATGTGAATGAGTCGACGTCATAGCGAATGAGATGTATTGAACGCTAAAGTTGTGCCAGGCCTTCAGACGTCCACTGGAACGTTTTATGCTGAAGTCAAAGTAAACGTATAGTTTGTGAAACAAACACCTCTCTATATGTATGAAACCATTTGTAAAATGACATTCAAAAACAACCTTAGCCACTGCTTTATACATATATTTACTTATCTTATAAAACTGCATCTCTCTTTACAGGCCGGCTTGGTATCAGAAGGAATTGAATTTAATCTACATCCATATGATTACTTCCCTACAACATGTTCAGAAACGACAAGTTAGTGGCCTATATAAAGAAACCTGTATCATTGTGTGCATCTTAATTTGTACTTGACTTTGTCGATAACTAAACTTTAATAACGTTCAAATTTAGAACTCAAATTATACATGTTAAACAATGAACTTTTAAAATGAAATATAATAAAAAGAGTCGCCTTCGCAGAAAATTGTGTTCGTTCGATATTAGTTCAGACGAGATGACGTCACACCCATCTGAGTAAAAATTGCAACTTTTAGCGGTGTGCACTAACTAACTTAAATTCTTATGATCATCGTATGTAATAACAATATTATTAGCATTAATCTTACATGTGCTAAAAAATAAAATATTCTGATTCAGTAATAAATAGTCTGATTTTAATAATTAAAAAAGATAATTAATAATAAAAAAAGTTTTGTCATGAATAATAATTATAATTGGCGTGGTTAATAATTATTTTGAATTTTCCATAACTATCTACATATTTATATTGATCCTCATTCGTCGACTCCACTCCTTTTCTGTTCGAGCTGTGTCTGCGACTCGGCGCGAGTGAAACGAAAAATGAGTCAGTTGCGGAGAGCTTTTGGTCTCAGATCCGTACAATATATTTTTTTTTAATTTTGCTAAACTCCTCTTAATCTAATTTGTGAACTTGACATTGGCAAAATACTCCACTGAAGTGGAGTCTAGTCCATTAAATTAAATAATAATAAAAATAGTTCACTAAAGTTAGTTCTGAACTGTTCTGCTCACTTTTGAACAGAGTGTGGCACCAAATGTTATTTTGGTCGAGTCACTCAAGCAAACAATACCTATTACTTACTTACACAATACTTGCTTAGTTTATGTTGCGCTAAAGTGCACAATATGTTTGCAACAATTGTGCTGTGCAATAGAGGAATTATCTATACCGATATTATAAAGAGGAAAGATTTGTTTGTTTGTTTGTAACGAATAGGCTCCGGAAATACTGAACCGATTCAAAAAATTCTTTCACTGGTAGGAAGCTACACTATCCCCGAGTGACAAAGGCTATATCAGTTTTCAAAAAAATTAGGGATCCTTGCTTAAACTCAAATAATGTAACCCAAGGTGCAATATTTTTTCCGTTGTTTACATATTTTGAGGGTGGTTTGTTGTTGTTGTTTGTTTTTTTATTCGCTCATTCTGGGCAGTCAAAAGAACATAGTCTATAGAGCCAAGTCTTTAGAAGTATTTATATTCTATGGCGTAACGAAAAAGCCGGGATAGCTCGTTATTCATAAAATTAGAATTTATAAAATTCATAAAATTAGTATCAACTACCTTATTGTTCCAGATGTACCAGTTAAAGAACCAGATATTAATAAAGACCTTGGCAACACAGAAATTGACATCTTTTTCAGTAAAAGTAAAGTTTTAGACCCTAACAATGAAGTTGACAAGCGTCTACACAATAATGAAACTGATGTATTGAAAAATACAGGTGAAAATTACAACAATGTAGGACAAAACACAAATTTAAATGAACAAAAAGACAATATCTGTATTGAATCAAAGCTCGTGATTAATGAAAATCTAACGAAACAAGAAAACAATTATGCTTCTCAAAACCATGTGGTAGTTCAAAATTCAATCAAACCATTGCTTACAATAAAGGAAAATACCCTAATCCTTGCCCAGAATGGAAACATTGAAAATAATTTAAACAATTTTGATACTACAAATAAAGAACCGGTTGAACAAGAAGGAAATACTCTAATTTTGAATAGGAGTAATGTAAAAAAAACTGATGGAAGTAAAATAGAAAACGCTAATAAAAAAAAATGGCATGAGGTTTTCAAATACAGAAAAAATTATTTAAAAAATCAAGAGAGCAAGAAAAATCCTAATTGCGAAACTGACATACAAAACAATCGAGTGTCAACGTTAAGAAAACGAATAGAAGATGCAATTGGCCCTATTACACCAACTATCAATATTTGTAATCAGACACCAACTATCAAGATTGTAAATCCAACACCAACTAAAAAAAGTATCAAAAACATAGCTAATGAAGCAATCATAGATAAAGCACTAGACAATGTAGTGATCAAGAATGTTTGGTCATTGGATCCATTTATCAATGTACCTTTGCACAGACAAAGTGGTATTAAAACTTACAGTAGGAAAAATAACACACCAAATAAATCAAAAGATTTGGACCAAGCAGATCTCACTAATACTGATGAGAATCAAAATGATCCAAAAGTAGTTAAGGAAGAAGTTGCAGACAGTCCAATAGGCAGTGCCTTTAAAAAGGAACAAGCCAAAGAAACTGACGATCTACTGAATAATGAAGACGCTACAACAGAGGACGTTAAATCAACAGCAGACATAGACATTGAAGAGACTGATCTAGTTATAATAAAAACAGAAGATTACAGCAACGCGATAGATGCTAAACTTCTAGCAACAACAACTGTAGCTCTGACAAATTGCTCCAACTTGTTAGTGACAACGCGATATTGTAGCGAGTGCAGAACACTGTTCCCTACAGAAGCAGCATTGGATGAGCACCAAGCTCGAGAGCATCATTTGCCACTGGCAAGAAGAAAAAGACCAGCCTCGAAATCAAGGAGACACATAATTACACAAGCAAGCTTTGGAAAGAGATCCTTAAATATAAATCAAACCAAAATAATACAAGAAGGCTTTGTTAAGACACGGAATTACTGCTTTATATGCCGCAGAAAGTTTAATAATAAGAAAATATTCAACAATCATGTGAACTCGGTACATTTTCTTAAACTTCAATGCGAACTTTGTAATTTGGAGTTCCCTTTACAGGAATGTTTGGATATACATATGAAAGCCGTTCACAAAAAAGACGCAAAACTTGAAGAAAAATCATTGAGAAGCAAAAGTGCACTCTTGCAAATCAATCGCAAAAAGAAACCCAAAAAATCTAAAAAAGACAGAAAGTATGACTTCCTCAACAAATTATCGAGAGCTGTTCAATTGACGGCTGTGTTCGAGTGCAGCTCTTGTGAAATAAATTTCTCAAGTTACTACGCCGCTAAAATACACTACGGTAGCTGTAAAAAGAATCAGAAAAGTCGACAGTGCCCTGATTGCGGTAAAAAGTTTTTGATGAAAGAAAGAATTCATAAGTTGCAACATATGATGGGTTCTGATTTCAAGTCATTTTCAGTTGATGCTAAAGATCTGGATGTGCTTGCGGAGTGTCCTAAGTGTCACTTGCATTATCCTGATGGTCCACACTTTTTGAAACATGTGAGGTTTTGCACCGGTGGAGTGCCTAGGTGGAGTTTTGAATGTTGCGGACTCCTACTCAGTCGACATTACGAGTTATTGCACCAAGAAGAACATAATAAACCTGATTATATCGTTCTGAAATATGCTTTACCTAATACAAAAAAATATAAAGAGAATAAACACTTTCAAGAAAGTGAGGGTAGTTTGAAAATAAAACAGTTTAAAAGCAATAATCAGCCCATAGAACAGAACGCAACTGCTACAAAGAATACCAGTTTTTGCGCAGACCTATCTAAAAGAAATTTTATTTTGGTAGTAAAGAGTAATAATAGATATTTCGAATGCAATCAGTGTAAGAAGCGAACTAAACTTAGACAACAAATCGAAGAACATATATCGACCGTACACTTCAAGGAAAAACTGTTTTTGTGCAATCAGTGCAATAGAGAATTTTCACGAAATGGGACTTTAAAACGTCATATCAAAAGTTTTCACTTAAAAGAAAAACCTTTCAAATGCGATCTCTGTGAATTCGGATTTTCAAATAAATACAGTTTGAAGAACCATATTACATATTTTCATTCGAATGAAAGAGCTTACATGTGCAGTATGTGTGAATGTCGATTTAAAACACACCCAATGTTGAAAAATCACATGGTGACCCACACAAAAGAAAAACCGTTCCAGTGCGATATATGTAAGAAAACATTTCCTTTAAAACATAGTGTAAGACGACATATAATAGAAATGCACACTGTAATAAAAAAATTCAAATGCCATTTATGTGACTTCAAAACACACAGAAAAGGACATTTAAAAAAGCACGTAAAATTGCATTTGAAAGTAAAACCTTTAAAATGCGATATCTGCGATTATAGAACATCTTGTAATGAATATTTAGAAAACCATATAAAGACCCATTCTTTGAAAAAATATTTTGGATGCGACCATTGTTTGTACAGGACAAAGTATAGAAAACATATTATAGCACATTTGGAGACACATAATGAAGATTCGAAAGTTAGATATTATATGTGTAATACATGTGATTATAAATCAATCAGAAGAAAGGGTTTGATAGCCCATTTAGTACTACATTCTACTGAAAAGCCTTTTAAATGCAACATGTGTGATTCCAGTTTTAAAAGAACGTCGGGTCTAAAAAATCACGTAAAAACCCATAAAGCATAAATGTTTAAATCAAATTAAAACGTTTATTTGCATAAAGGAGCGTTAGCTACTATACAGTGCGTCCATGGAAGTAATAACATCATTTTAAGGGTGTGTTTAAGTAAAAGTAATACTTGGTTATTAGTTAGTAATATAGGTAGCCTCACTAACATAGAAACATAGCCTTCGATCGAGACCTTAGTGATGCTTCTGTGAACCTTCGTGAATTTTAAAGTAGATGGGGTCAAGTTTGGAAAAAAAATAAAACATCATACTGGGGGGGGAGGGGGGGGGCTGCGACCCCCCATATGGGGTGTTTTCGTCGATGAAACTGATTATTCAATAAACCATTAAAATTATGTTATTACTTACCTGGACACACTGTATAGTGTTGTATTATTTTAAGGTGACTTAACTCCTAGCCTAGTAAACTATATTAAATAGTCACCTACAAGCAGACCCGGCGAACTTCGTATCGCGTTGACCTGCCACAGTATGAAGGATAGCCAGCCTTCTATTTTATGAAAAAAAAAAAAAAAAAAACGTATTGATTATTATAATAGTTTTCAAGTATTCCGAAGAAATCTACTCTTCCCAGAGTGACACAAGCGTACGTCACAAATATAACTTGTGGCCTCCTTGTCTCACGCGTGTTAATTGTTATTTCCTTCTCGCTCATCTCAGCGTGATGAGTCAAAGTCAAATTCTTTATTCAATATAGGATACAAGATATCACTTATTGAAAGTCAATTAGACTACATCTAATCTAATCGCTATTGATACCTTATTTGGTAAAGTATCCTATACTGTGAGAGGCGAGGTAGTTCAGGGTGCCCACCAATTGGGTCAGGTAAACAAATGTTTGCCTTGCCTTACGACAATAGTCGCCTGGAGAGGCCTCCAAACGAGCCCTCCTCTGTCAAATGATTCTACTCCTCTGTCAAATGATTCTACTCCTCTGTCAAATGATGACGCAGGCTTGTGTCAGTACGCCCCAGTACGACCGCGTTGTCCCGATTCCGTCGTCGAGCGTTGGGAAAGAGATGCGACGCTCCGGGGGGACGATCACTATGTCCCTCCCGAGAAGAGGCCGAAGAGCCAATGCTGGAGGGGGTCGCGGAGTTGAACATAAAGACCGAAAGATCTCCCGTGACCCCATTGCTAACAGCTGAGATGGACACCGGCGGCCGGCGAGGTTTTAGTGGGTGCGAACCCCACATAACCCTGCGGCTCCCCCCGGGGCTGCAGGGTCCTCGTCAGGAGTTTCCCCGCCTATAGAAAAAAGGCTTGTGTCAGTTATTTTGTCGGTAGAGAGTACCGGGCGGAGTATATTATTGTACAGTGGCGGTCCAGGAGGCCGTAACCGATTTGTCTATGGTTTCATCAGCCCTAGACTGTATTACTAAAGAACAAGAGCTATTTTGCAATACAGATAAACCGGAAGTGTTACGCCGACCGTGTCCGCCACTGTACCATGTCGAGTTTTAAGTTGATTTAATTTTACATTACTGTTATTATTAATTTTATAATCAATTAATATGTGGACTAGGCTAAATAATTGGTGCTTTTATAAATAAATACTGAAATAATATTATTTGTTTATTTTCGTACAGGAAGTTTCTGGTAAGAAGGTAATAAAATTAAGCATTGGAAAATTGAATTAGACATAGACATAGATTTATTTGCACACACAATACAGACACATAGTACATATTCAGAGATACAAAAAGGTAAGATAGGTTAAAGTATTTTTATATGTAGATATTGTGGGTGCAAAATGGCTCCGACTCAGCATGTGTTGCAAAAAATGCAACGCTGGTTATTCTGCCAGAACCATGAGAAGCGGTGCGATTAATAAATGTGTAAAAATGTTAATACTTATAATAGTGGGTTTGTTAAGTCCAATAAATGTATGGGAACCAATATTTTCTGCATTAAAGCATGAAACTTGGCACAGTTGTTGCTTAGGTGGCCCAGACTGAGAATCGCCCGGGAGGGAGCGGGAGACCCCCCTCTGGGGGGCGGGGGGAGGGGGTGAAGTTTTCTTCTACCGCGCGCGCTATAGTTCCCTATTGCTGCTATTTTATAGCCAATAGGGCAAGTGTGGTGTCATTTTCGGATAATTTAAGGATGAGGAATCCATTTCTGGAACAATTTTTTTACATTTTCATACAAAAAAAATGGAATTTACCATAAAATTGATAATTGTCGACGCAAAAAAAATCTTCGAATCACGATATTTTTTGAATGAGTATAGATATCAGCAAAATAAAAATATATTTGAAAAGCTGCATTCATGCAGTTTTCAAAAATATAGGGTTCGATATACTTTTTGTTTATATTTATGTGTTAAAAAAAATTGTAAACACTGCGCGGAAGAGGATGTAAAAATATTTAATGCCTAATTTCGGTTTGAAAATTACTTGGTTCATTCAAATTACTACCAAATACTGAACAGGGTCATTCAACCTGTGATAAATAACAACTTTCTGTATTAAAACATAGGTTGTATAGGTACAAAAAATTCATTTCTCATACATTTATCTACCCAATTAGCTGACAAGTATGTATGAAACAAAGGAATTTTTTGTGCTTTTGCCACTGAAAAGAGTTGTTATTTACAATATCGGAAGACAGCTTAAGGAAGCGAGAGCATCGGAAGTGGACCTGCATAAGTCTCGACGGCGCACTCAAAAAAAAGAAATAGACTTCATCCATCATGTCGACATATAACCGTATATTGAAAGATATATGTTATCAATGCGGTTAGAACCGGAAGCAATCACTGTTGGTACAGGACACATTGATATCAATGTTAAGCTCGAAAGGTCGCAACTGGTAAAGTCTACACTCAGACTGGCATAACCGGCAGACCAAAACCCAAACTCGGAAGTCTTTTAATTAGAACTCCAAAACCGTTTCGATTGCCTAGGGCGCAGCGTGGATGATGTAAATGAAGGGTTCTTGAGAAGTGTCACTGCGGTTGGAGGTAATTACTTAATACTAAGCACACTTGATCTGATAGAGAAGAGGCGTGATACGTCTTAGCAGACAACGGCACCGGATGCCTTTGCCTGCAGGCAGCTGAAGAGACTGATCTTTATATCAATTACAAGAGACATCAGGCGATTTTATACAAAAATATTAAGGTGAAGAGCCATAGACCGAAACAATGCCTCCAAAGTTTTTGCTCGAGATCAATTTTTTCGGCAAAGCCAGGCATGGCTGAAGACCGAGGATTGTTGGTAGAGTACTATATCCACACCTGAGATTGTGGGGGAATTCGAGAAGTTCTATGGACAGAACTTCTATTATACACGTCGACACGACAACCCATCACTGACAGTCAAGATAAGGTCCCGAGAGCAACATGGACCCGACACTATACCGAGGACATCTAGGCCGTCAACATCTTACAAACAACAAGACTGCATGTAAAGTCGCATCAAATATGTTTGAATGTATGTCTCATTGTTATGTTATGTTATGTTTGCGTGACAAAGGCTGCTGTAAATAAATGATTTCCTTCTTTTTCGTTTCTTTCTTTCATCACACCCGAATTTCAGAAGGCAAGTGGTAAAACCAGCGTTTATGGCCCGTCAGAAATTCTTCAATTTCATTATACGCTAATCATATTCCCCGAAAACTGTTAACCGCTGCATTCCAGGATGTATTCAAGACTCTGGACTGGAAGGAACTAGGCATCATTATAAACGGCGACAACATTACTCGCTAGTTACTAGTTATGGCCCAGACCGCGAAGGATCTAGTACAATGCTCGATGTCCTCACCTCAGTTGGGCTTCCGATCGAGTTGGTATTAGAATGAACATGGACATAACAAAGATAATGTTCAGCGCCCATGTAGGAACAATTCAATCCACTCCAAATCCAAGATAATGACTACCATACACTGAATACACTCGAAGTTGTTAAAGAATACATACCTGGGACAAACTGTTCGTCCGTCGACTTCAACTCGGATGAGCATCGTTCGGGATGCTTAGCTTAACTTGAATAAGCTTACTGAACGATGCTCATCCGAGTGGCAGGTTCAAGTTTTGTCTTGAGGCAAGAGGTGCCTCAAGACAAGTCTTTGAACAATGTGCGTTACCAGTGGTAACTTACGGAACCGGGATACGACTGCAAACAACGGGCCTAATTAGAAAGTACAAGGTCACTGGAGGATAAGGACAAGAAAAGAGCTGTTTCCCTGCGTGATCGGATATGATGAGATCCTACGTCGATGTAACTTACCTCCAACCGCATGCCTCCACGGTGCCGTTGTCTGCTGAGACGTTTCACACTTCTTCTCGATCAGATGAAGTGTGCTTAGTAGTAAGTAATTACCTCCAACCGCATTGACAACTTCTCAAGAACCCATCATTTACATCATCCACGCTGCGCCCTAGGCAATCGAAACGGTTTTGGAGTTCTAATTGAAAGAGTTCCGAGTTTGGGTTTTGGTCTGCCGGTTTTGCCGGTCTAAGTGTAGACTTTACCAGTTGCGACCTTTCGAGCTTAACATTGATATCAATGTGTCCTGTACCAACAGTGATTGCTTCCGGTTTTAACCGCGTTGTTCACAGACATCTTTCAATAATATGGTTTTATGTCGACATGATGGATGTTTTAAGTGCACCGTCGGGACTTATGCAGGTCCACTTCTGATTTTAGTGGGTGCGAACCCCACATAACCCTGCGACTCCCCCCGGGGTCGCAGGGTACTCGTTAGGAGTTTCCCCGCCTAAAAAAAAAAAAAAAAGGTCCACTTCTGATGCTCTCGCTTCCTCAAGCTGTCTTGCGATATCGTAAATAACAACTCTTCCCAGTAGCAAAAGCACAAAAATTTCATATGTTTCATACATACTTGTCAGCGAATTGGGTAGATAATGTATGAGAAATGTATTTTTTTTGTACCTATACAACCTATGTTTTAATACAGAAAGTTGTTATTTATCACAGGTTGAATGACCCTGTTCAGTATTTGGTAGTAATTTGAATTAACCAAGTAATTTTCAAACCGAAATTAGGCATTAAATATTTTTACATCCTCTTCCGCGCAGTGTTTACTATTTTTTTTAACACATAAATATAAACAAAAAGTATATCGAACCCTATATTTTTAAAAACTGCATGAATGCAGCTTTTCAAATATATTTTTATTTTGCTGATATCTATACTCATTCAAAAAATATCGACATTAGAAGAATTTTTTTTGCGTCGACAATTATCTATTTTATGGTAAATTCCAATTTTTTTGTATAGAAATGTAAAAAAAATGTTCCAGAAATGGATTCCTCATCCTTAAATTATCCGAAAATGACACCACACTTGCCCTAGTAGCTATAAAATAGCAGCAATAGGGATCGATAGCGCGCGCGGTAGAAGGAAACTTCACCCCCTCCCCCTGCCCCCCAGAGGGGGGTATCCCGCTCCCTCCCGGGCGATTCTCAGTCTGGGCCACATAAGCAACAAGTGTGCCAAGTTTCATGCTTTAATGCAGAAAATATTACCTTTGGTCGTTAACAAACCCACTATAATACAATGTGTACTTAATAGATAATTGAAGCGTGACAAGTGTTATAAATAAATATTTATATTTTATATATATATAATTATAAAAATAATACTGATAATACGTGTTTAGGTTAAAAAAATATACATATATAGTTAAATTATGTGTTCAGTGTGGGTAAAAAGAAAAACGAAATCAATGACGAACTGATAGTTGATCACAGAAAACTTTGAAAATATTGTGTCCTTAGTTTAAATTACTTCACATATTGTGCGTCTGTTGTTTGTAGGTGAAGTAAATATTTCCTTAAGTTTTTTCTAAATGTAAAAATACTGGTAGGCTGTCTAAAGGCGGTGGAATGTCATTCCAACATTTGGTGGCACTATATGTGAAGCTCCCTCTAAAAGCTACAGTTCGGTGATGTGGCACCTTGAGTGGTGGTACACCATGCCTGCAGCTACGTTGCGTATCTCGAAAGGTAAGCTTATCAAATAGGTAAGTAGGTTTTTTTGTTTTTAATATATTAAAAAGCAAACAAGCTGTATAAATATTTTGTCTACTGTCCATTTTCAGAATGCCTGCATCGTTGAGATATGGTGTTATGTGTGTGCGTGGAGGAATATTAAAACAAAACCGAGCACAGGCATTCTGAACCCTCTGAAGGAGGCGTTTTGTTTTTTTGAATAAACATGGACCATATACCGGTAAGCAGTAAGAAAGCTTCGATAACACCAGCGTGTCACAGAGCCTCACTCTAAGATCAGTACTTAAGTACGGACGCATATTGTAAAGAACCTTCAGCCTGAAGAAGATCTTTTTTACTAACTACCCCTCTATTTTTACCATATTTTTTCATCCTTTGACACCGTTGCCAAGTATTTTATGTTTTGTTTTAGTTTAACCGTGTTATTCATAAAGATACAGTAGGTTTTAAGTAGCATTACTGGATGTCTACTTCTCTGGTTTGTTGTATGGTAAATACGTGACATCCAGTCTAAATTGACATACGTGAAATAACTAAAATGCTCTTTAACTTTTTATGAATAACAGGGTAAAAGTATTAATATTTATTAAGAGTAACGGATTTTATATGAAAAAAGTAAACAACATTAGTAAATCTTAAATAAATTTATTTAAAATGCATTACTTTTGTAAATTACAATTTTGTAAAAAATTAACTTAAATCAACCATACACACAAAATGTTCACATGAAACCATAATAAATACACTTTTCATACAAGGTAAGCTAACAAACAAAATACTGGATATAAATAATTATATAAAAAATTAATCTAAAATTATGGCCTGAGATTTTAAAATATTTTTTATAATTTAACAATAAAAAAATATTAAAAAAACAAACCTAAGTACTTTCATATAAATTATTATTAAGTAAAATGGTACACATTTTTTTTTACACTAAGATTAAGTATACTTTATAATAAATTTAAGTATAATTTGAAACGCCCCCTCAGAAACTCTTTCACAATAATTTCAACATAATTTCAAAACCGTTTATCCCGAGATTGCGTTTCAAATCTATACGCGATACTAGCGCCACTTTCGATAGTAAATTAATAGTAATCATCTACTAAATCATGGCCGAAATAAAAAATATGCGGCAATAATACCGCAAAGAATATTTTAAGACACTTTTTTGAAGCTTTTAGTATAAACTAGAGGCTGCCCCGCGGTTTTTCCCGCGCAGTTTTCTCATAAACACAAAATTACCGTTTTTTCCCGTTCCCGTGGGAATTTCGGGAAATCCCTTCTTAGTGCTCACCTACACTCCCCAAGGAACCCACGTGCCAATTTTCAGCTTTTTACGCCCAGTAGTTTCGGCTCTGCGTTGTCTGTCAGTCAGTCAGTCAGTAACGGCAGAGTTTTATATATATTGATATCTAAGAAATATACGGTTATTTGCTAAAAGTGACAACAATTAGTTTATTCCTTAGATTTTGAACCGGAAAGCTACATAATCATAATAATCATAATCATAAATTTTATTGCAAACTAAGTGTGTGTGTTACAGATGGTAGGTAAAATAAACAGAACTTAAAAACTTAGTTGCCCTCATAGGGCGCCGCAACTAGTATAACACAGAAAAGATTTTCAAAGTAATTAATCATAATTTAACACTGTGACACAACAATGCCTTGAAAAAATCTAAGCAAGATTATCTACTGCATCATCATTGACGCAGATTTTTGATTTCGACCATGGTTTTTTTTTTTAAATTAGAGTTAGTATCGCGGAAAGCGTGAACGGGTACTACACTCTCGTGTTACGCAGTCTTAGACCGCCACTTTAGATATGCTTTAGGTCATACTAGAGGCTGCCCCGCGGTTTAACTCGCGCAGATCTCTAATAAACACGAAAATCCAGTTTTTTCCCGTTCCCATGGGAATTTCGGAAAATTATTCCTCAGTGCTCCCCCTACACGCTCCAAGGAACCCACGTGCAAAATTTCAGACCGCTACGGCCAGTAGTTTCGGCTCTGCGTTGTCTGTCAGTCAGTCAGTCAGTAACGGAAGAGTTTTATGTATATTGATGAACTAGAGGCTGTCCCGCGGTTTCTCCCGCGCAGATTTCTCATAAACACAAAAATCCCGTTTTTTCCTGTTCCCGTGGGAATTTCGAGAAATCCTTTCTTAGTGCTCACACACTCCCTAAGGAACCCACGTGCAAAATTTCAGACCGCTACGGCCAGTAGTTTCGGCTCTGCGTTGTCTCTCTGTCAGTCAGTCAGTAACGGAAGAGTTTTATGTATATTGATGAATTGTTTTTAATTTTCATAGCCATCAAGAAAGGCTCTTGTTTAAAACGGCATGATAGATCAGCGCTAGAGAGCAATAGCTTACGAGGAGCTAAAGCGTCGATTTGTAATGTACTATGACAGTACAGTGGCGGACACGGTCGGCGTAACACTGCCGGTTTTTCTGGTTTGCAAAATAGCTCTTGTTCTTTGGTAATACAGTCTAGGGCTGACGAAACCATAGACAAATCTGTTACGGCCTCCTAGTCCTTGACTGTACTACCCTGTCACACAGAGCTCCCGGCGTCAGAGCGTTCTAGCGTCGGCGCTGTGTTTCAGGATCACACCTCGGACACTTCATAGAAAAAAGAGCGTTGCTTCGCGCACAGCCGAAACTCGTGTACGTGCACGCGTATCATGCTTGTGTGAGTGAGATGAGATGTCCGACGCTGCTTTATTTGTACTGAGCGGCAACTGAGAGGTAACCGAGAGCGGGGGCCGCACTTGCTGAGGGAGGCAGGGAGTGCCCATACTGTATGTAGTACTTACTATTTATTTATACTGTGAAAATACTGTCATAGTACAATCCAAGACGTCGCTCTAGCGCCGCGTATGGCTAGTCGCTAAAGACGCTAAAGTACCGTATGTTTGACAAACACTTTAAAATTTCAACGCTCACGGCTCTAAGACTAGACAATTATCAAACAACTTTTTATTTTCCCTTAATTCGAATGAATTATTTCGATTTCTTAACAAGTTTCTCTCCAAATTCCTTTTCTGGGACATCACCTCTTCCGTCCTCTTCGCTAATGCTTGTTGCAACGGATATTTCCGTAACCGGTTCTTGCCTATCATTGTAGTCTTTTGATTCGTCGTTTTTCTCATCAAAAAAGATAGCTACATCGTTGTTATTAACTTCAGGGACATTGGGTGCATCAACCGTGTTAGGTGCAGGAACGATTCTTACATGAGTTATCGAGTTATCTGCCTTTTGGTCGCAATCATGTTTCACGATCTCGCTGTTGAGTATCTGCTGGATATTTTGATGGGAACCTTGGATTTCTTGATCAGGATATTTCTGTTCTTTTGTCCTGTCTACTGGCTCGTATCCTGCGGGTAAGACTAGACCTCCCTCGTCTATTGCTTTGTAGTGTGGTCTTTCTTGGACTGGTATTCTCTCGTTTGGTCTTCTAGGTTGTTCTATGGCTTCAAGGATACTTTGAAGCAGACCTTCTGAAAGCAATTGCTCATGTGGAACTCCGTGCTTCAAATTACCGTTGGCAGATTGTATTAGCAGAGAATACTGTCCATGCTTCCCCTTCACTGGTATATCAGAGTAAGAGAGCTGGTTCTGGTTAAGATTCTGCGATGAGCTCACGATCTTCTGCTGCAATTGTTTCGTCTCTTCGCTCAGGTTTCTTATCTTCTCCGATGTCTTCAGTATCTGGTCCGAAACCTCTTTCAATCTCTGCTCGTCTTTGAAAACGTGGTCTTTGCCTTTCTCCTCAACTTTCAAAGACTTCTTTTGCTTCTTTTCTCCCGTGGCAGGCAAGATACTATGAACTAAGGTATGTGATGCAGTCGCTAGATCTTTAGAGCTGTAGCTCACTGATTCGCTTCCAGGCTCTGGGGTATTAAAGCTGTTCTGTGGCGTCATAAGGGTCTGCTGGCTTTTTGACAACGTAGACCCTAAAGAGCTCAAGCTGGCGACGTAACTTGAAGCTAAATCTGAAGAAATCTTGTCCCCAGATTGTGCTGCCCTCAAAATAGCTTCGTGATACGGGCAATGCTTCAATATCGCTGCTGCATCCAAGTTTGATAAGTTAGCTATGACGGTACCATCTAAAGTGGCAGTTACGGCGTTAGTGCTTGATCCAGCGGCTGAGTGATCAGCTACTGTTAGCAATGGAACTGAATAGGAATCTATAGGAGAGCCGTATTGGTTACTAGGCGCTTGTTGTAGACCTAGGAAGTTTATAGGGTTCCCAGCATGTGGTAAACTGTATAAGCTTGAAGGTTCGATCTGGAATGAGATGCCGTGGTTGCTGGTATGTTGGTTTACGTCTTTAGTGTCTCTGATTGGTGGAGGGGAGTAAGCAGGGCCTTGTTTGAAGTTGTCTGCACCGTGGTGATCTTTGTGACTTGTAAAGTGACCAATATTCTGGATCAAACCCTCTGGTACGCTATCTCTGAACTTGATTGGGTGACGGGGTGAAGGAAGCGAGTTATGACCGCCCCCTGAGTGGGAACCGAAAGGTATCGGTAGCTTTGGTGGTGCACCGTAGTGGCTTCCAGGTGGAACGCCGTAGATTCCTGAAGGAGGTACTAAGCCTTTTGCTCCTTGCTGTCTCAAAGACGCAGGATACGGTCCGTTTGTTGAAAAGGACTCTACTGGCGGTGCTCCATAGCTGTCGAGGGGTATGGTCACGGTTTGGACAAAGGTGTCCTGTGGTTGTGATGGTTCGGTATAGTGAGCTTCGAAGACAGTTTTTGATTGGTCAATGTGATTCGAATCTCCGCCAACGATTGCATTCAAGTCGATGTTAGCTAAAGCATCGTGGTGGACATTTGAGTATCCTGTTGTGACTTGAGCGTTTAGGAACGGTGCTGGTTGACCAGCGTTAGGTAGACTTTGCTGGAATTCTAAGTGGACATCATTGAAGTTCTGCTGATGACCATGATTATGACCATGGTGGTTTTCATGACCAAAACTCTCGAGATTCTGACCGAAATTGATTTGGACATGCTGGTCCAAAGGCTTGGAGACACCAGGGATTGGTTTCCATCCGTCGTAAAGTACATGTGGTGGAGTAGGAGGAGCAGGGATACCTGGATGAGGAGGTCTCGGGTTCGGGTCCGGTTGAGGCGGACCGTAGTGCTGGTTATCATTCTGGATGACTAACTGGTCTGGTCCGATCGGGCCCAGGGGGTGTCCTGGAGGTCCATAGGAGTCAGAAGGTATAGGGAAGTTCGGCTTCAGATCCAAAGGCAGATTTGGTAGTGGCGTACCATAGATAGGCGCTGGTAGATTAAAGTTCTGTGGCAAGTTTATCGGAGGCAATTCTGGGAGTGGTAGCAACGGTACACCGTAAGTCGTTTGAGGTGGTCCATATGTATGTTTCGGTGGACCATATTGCTGCTTAGGCGGACCGTAGACCGGTTTGGGAGCGCTAAACTTTGGTGGCTTAAACGGAGCACCGTACAAAGGCTTAGGTAGGCTCTGTTTTGGTGGCCCATACTGCTTTTTTGGTGGTCCATAAATAGGTTTTGGTGGACCATACTGTTGTTTTGGCGGACCGTACTTTATTTTTGGGGGGCCGTATAAAGGTTTAGGTTTGGGCGGTGGTGGAGGCCCTTGGTAGGGTATGTTGATGGTGACAGGGGCCGGGGGCCCGTAAACGGGAGCGGGGGGGCCGTAAGCCCCTGGTGGGGGGAAGTTCTGCTGCTGGAAATTCGGGACCCCGTAGATTGGAGCTGGCTGGTGATCTGGAAATGGAAAGAGTTGAATTTAAGTGGTTTGTATATTTCTGGCGCCGTAATTAAGGGGCTAACGGAATGAATACTTATCTTCTAAACCATGGACGAAATAAAAAATATGCGTCTTTGACTCCCTAGATAATCTTGCTTAGATGTGTTTAAAGCTGTTGTGTAGCTTTTAAGATAATGGCTCTCCAGGCGACTATTGTCGTAAGGCAAGCCAAACATTTATTTGCCTGAGCCAATTGGTGGGCACCCTGAACTACCTTGCCTCTCACAGTATAGGATACTTTACCAAATAAGGTATCAATAGCGATTAGATTAGATGTAGTCTAATTGACTTTCAATAAGTGATATCTTGTATCCTATATTGAATAAAGATTTTTTTTTTTTATTTTGAATGATCCTAGAAAATATTCTTTTATGAAACTAAATTGCCAACTTTAGGCTACAAACGGTTTATTGCTTAGATTTTGAACCTGGAAGCTACACAACAGGGCCTTAAAAATTCTATGCAAGATTATCTACGGAGTCTAATCAAAGAAGCATATTATTTTTGATTTCAGCCATGGTTTAGAAAATATTTTTTTTAGAGACAATCATTGTGGAGGGAGTTTACCATTATCGCCACGCTTGGCAGACGGGTTGGCGATTCGTGTGCCTCTGCCTACCCTTTATGTAAAACCTTGATACTCACCATTGTGTTGTTGGTGTGCTAAGTGGTCTATTGAGGGGGGTCCGTAGGCGTCGGCAGGTAAAGGTTCGCCGTAAGAATTTGACAGCGAAGCCTCCCTCTTCTGTGCCACTTGACCTGGAAGTAAAATAATTTCAATTTTAACAAAAAGAGACCCGCCTTCAACGAACTGCAACAAACATAATCTGAGAACTTCCTCTTTTTCGAAGTCGGTTAAAATAAATGTACTAACCTTCTCCTGAATGTAACAAATACATTTCTGAAAACGCGAGATAATCGCGGACAAACATTATACAGGTCAAACTGATAACCTCCTTTTTTGAAGTACGTTAAAAATAAAAAATTGTCACGCGTAAAGTCAAATAGTTTTTGTTTTGTTTTCTCTTAAAGTTTTCAAGTTATAATTTTTGTCTGTATGTATGTAGGTATGTTTATCCGCGAATATCTCGAGTTTGGCTGAACCGATTTTGATGCGGTTTTCACAGAAAATACTTCTGTGATGAAACCGACTTCAGAAAAGAAGAAGTTTTCAGTGTATGTATGTGTCAATTTATTGAAGGCGGGCTCCTTTTTTTGTAAAAAAGAAATAATTTTGTTTTTATGAAAATATGGGGGTAAATTGATATGATGAATATCGATGTTTGTTTCCGGTCTGGGTGTGGTGTTCGTCTCTGTGTGTGTTTCGGGCACCCTTGATACAGGTTCTCCCTAGTTAGGGGCTCTGAGTGTGATGTGTTATTATTATTACTAGAGGCTGCCCCGCGGTTTTTCCCGCGCAGATTTCTCATAAACACAAAATTCCCGTTTTTTCCCGTTCCCGTGGGAATTTCGGGAAATCCCTTCTTAGTGCTCACCTACACTCCCTAAGGAACCTACATGCAAAATTTCAGCCCGCTACGCCCAGTAGTTTCGGCTCTGCGTTGTCTGTCAGTCAGTCAGTCAGTAACGGAAGAGTTTTATATATATTGATTTACAAAAATTGTATTTGTTTTATTATTGTAAAGTAGTACCTAAGTAAGTAAGTCAGAGAAACAGAGTACCTAAGTTTAATTTAAAAAGTAAAAGCAGTTTTCAATTGTTGTCTAATTAAAAACGCTCTGTCTAGGTAACTATTCATTAAAAGAACTTACTTTGATTAAATTTTTAATTAGCCAGGCCTCGCCATAATTGTAGCTTTTATATTTAAGGGCCAGTCTACAGCGATGCTAGCGCCATTCTCGAAAAAAAATGTATATCTTCTAAACTAAAGCAAATATATCAAAAATGTGGCACAGTTTGATACTAGGTATAATCTTGCTTAGTATTTTTTGATCATAGTAAAGTAGTCCTAAGTAAAAAGAAAAAAATCCACAGATTGTTACTAAAAGTTGTCAAAACTTTTAGCAACACTTTGTAGCTTTCTTTGGTCTTCAACTTCAATACATAGTATAAAATAAAGTCGCTTCCCGCTTCTGTCCCTATGTATGCTTATATCTTTAAAACTATGCAACGGATTTTGATGCGCTTTTTTTTAATAGATAGAGTGATTCAAGAGGAAGGTTTCTAAGTATAATACATGCACAACATAGTAAAAGGTTAGGCGGTACGAAGTTCGCCGGGTCGACTAGTAAAATCTATACAGAAGTGCCCTTAAAACACAAGGCTACTTACATTATCCTAGTTTCAAACTGTGCCACATTTTTGATATTTGCCTTAGTTTAGAAGATATTATATTTTTTCGCTAATGTCGCTAGCAATGCTGTAAACTGGCTCTTAAACCACAAATCAGTCTATCATGCTGTTAAACTTCTGGAAATATTTAGGGACCGAGAATGTCGAATAGGTACATATTTGGCGAGGAGCAACTAGATATCTATACCAATATTATAAAGAGGAAAGATTTGTTTGTTTGTTTGTAACGGATAGGCTCCGGAAATACTGAACCGATTCGAAAAATTCTTTCACTGGTAGGAAGCTACATTAGCCCCGAGTGTCATAGGCTATATTAGATTTTCAAAAAAAATTAGGGATCCTTACCTAAACTCAAATAATGTAACCCAAGGTGCAATATTTTTTCCGTTGTTTACAGGTGGCATTTTGACAGGTGGTTTGGTTGTTGTTGTTTGTTTTTTATTCGGCAATTCTGGGCAGTCAAAAGAACATAGTCTATAGAGCCAAGTCTTTTGTAGTATCTTATATTTTATGGCGTAACGAAGTAAGCCGGGAAAGCTCGTTAGTAATAATAATGCATCACACTCAGGCATGGGCGCTTACCAAAAGCACAATGCACCAAATCAAAGTAGCACAGAGAGCCATGGAGCGTGCCATGCTCGAAATCAAACTCATAGACCGTATACCGAACACCGAAATCCGACGACGAACCAAAGTCACTGATGTCGGAAAAAGAGTAACGGGCATGAGGTGGAGGTGGGCGGGACACTTGGCCAGGCGTAAAGACGGCAGGTGGACGACAGCGGTCACAGAGTGGTGGCCTTTTTTTTTTTTAAGGCGGGGAAACTCCTAACGAGTACCCTGCGACCCCGGGGGGAGCCCGCAGGGTTATGTGGGGTTCGCACCCAATAAAACCCCGCCGGTGTCCTTCTCGGCTGTTGGCAGGAGGGTCGCGGGCAGTGATAATTCTCCGCGACCCCCCCCAGCATCGGCTGTGGAGCCTCTTCTAGGGGGGACATTGTGGTCGTTCCCCCGGAGCGTGGATAGCTCGCCCAACGCTCGACGACGGAAACGGGACACTTGCGTTCCGCCGTCCTTCTCGGGGCCGTTGAATGAATGCACGAGGTCCCCGCCTCGTACACCCACGACCCCGGGGTCACCTCTTAGTCGCTTTTTACGACAGGCAGGGGATACCTCAGTCCTATTCTTCGGCCCGGTACTGCAGGGCGTAGAGTGGTGGCCTAGAAACGGACGACGTGGAGTAGGCAGACCGCCAGCCCGATGATCTGACGATATAGTAAAGGTCGCCGGTAAGCAGTGGATCAGACTGCGCAGGACCGTGGTGGCGTGCGAGAGAAGAGGCCTATGTCCAGCAGTGGGCTCTTACAGGATGATGATGATGATGATCACACTCAGAGCCAATAACTAGGAAGAACCTGTATCTAGGGTGCCCGAAACATATACAGAGACACAACACAACATCGATATTCATTATAACAATGTTCGCCCCGCCGGGAATCGAACCCAGGTGCACACGCGTCAAAGTACTTACACATCACTGCCAATGAAAAAAATTAATACAGGTCGTCTGACCAAAAAAAAAGTGTTATAGCCTAAAAGAAGTATACTTACTAGCTTCAGCAACTAAGTCTTGGTCACTATCCTTGGTGACGAGTCCTGGGGGAGTTTCCTCATCAGCCGAAACACCCAGGAGGAGAAGGCAGATCACCCAGCTCTGGCGGAAGATAAAACAATATTTGTTTAAACTTTAGCCGTCTTATTCATAAAGATACGGTAGATTTTAAGTAGCTTTACTGGATGTCTACTTCTCTGGTTTGTTGTATGGTAAATACATGACGACCAGTCTAAATTGACATATGTGAAAAAACTAAAATGCTCATTAGCTTTTTATGAATTATATGGTAAGTATTTTAATAATCCTAAACTCTGCCAAACGTTGGCGCCACTTCCGATAAATAAATGATATCTACTAAACCATTTCCGAAATCTTAAATATAAGTAAATGACGCCCTGGTTAAAAAAAACTCATAAAAAAAAGTTATGTAAAAAGTATTTTATCTATAAAAAAGTATCTTAAAGATACGTATTTTGTATCTTGTATTTCAGATACTATTTTACAAAGGTATTTGCATCTCTGGTATCTGAAATACTTATTTAAAAATTAATTTAATTAAGGTATCTTGTACATCTCTGCCTACTATACTACACCTACTAACCTTTTGTTAAATTTTCCTCCACGATAAAAAAATAAAACAGTGTATGGTTAGCCGGAACGATGTTCGCCTTTTCTGACGAGTAGTTGTTTATAAAGACATATTGTTCAACAGTTTTCTGTTTGGCTTACTAAACTACATTGTCATAGTAGAGAAGGGACATTTAAATTATCGATAAAAAATTAAGTACCTAATATCTTTGTATCATCATCATCATCATTTCAGCCGTAGGACGTCCACTGCTGGACATAGGCCTCCTTCAAGGCTCTCCATCTGTACCGTTCGCAGGTGGCCTGCATCCAGCGTGGACCCGCAGCCTTTTTTTTTTTTTTTTTAGGCGGGGAAACTCCTAACGAGTACCCTGCGACCCCGGGGGGAGTCGCAGGGTTATGTGGGGTTCGCACCCACTAAAACCCCGCCGGTGTCCATCTCGGCTGTTGGCAAGGGGGTCACGGGTGATCTTTCGATCGTTATGTTCAACTCCGCGACCCCCTCCAGCACTGGCTGTTTAGCCTCTTCACGGGGGGACAAGTGATGGTAGTCCCCCCTGAGCGCGGAAGGCTCTTCCTACACTCGACGACGGAATCGGGACACCGCGTTCCGCCGTCCTTCTCGGGGCCGTTATATGACTACACGAGGCCCCCGCCTCGTGCACCCAACGACCCCGGGGTCCCCTCTTAGTCGCCTCTTACGACAGACAGGGGATACCTCAGTCCTATTCTTCGGCCCGGTACTGCAGGGCGTGTGGACCCGCAGCCTTGCGCAGATCATCCGTCCATCTGGTCGGTGGACGTCATATCTTTGTATAATTACTAGAGGCTGCCCCGCGGTTTTTCCCGCGCAGATTTCTCATAAACACAAAAATTCAGTTTTTTCCCGTTCCCGTGGGAATTTCAGGAAATCCCTTCTTAGTGCTCACCTACGCTTGCTAAGGAACCCACGTGCAAAATTTCAGCCCGCTACGCCCAATAGTTTCGGCTCTGCGTTGTCAGTCAGTCAGTCAGTCAGTCAGTAACGGAAGAGTTTTATATATATTGATTATTATTTACACATAATTTTATTTATTAGTGGTTTATTTTACAGTGCTAGCTGACTTACTTAGTTCATTACCAACGCGACATGCTGGCCACTTTGTCACGTTGGTAATGAAGCACAAAAAACTGGGCTAAACGTGGGTCCGGCTCTTGAGCTAGTTCCTCGGGGAATAAAAGGGGTGAGATTATGTTATGTTATGCTAGCTGTGCTCGCGACTTCATCCGCGTTGAAAAATGTAACATCCATATTTTCTTAAAAACCTTCCCTGTACTACAAAATGCATTTCAAATCTTAATTAGGCTAAAGCGTCCCTGCTGTTCTGAAGTTTTAGAAAGAAAAACGAAGAGCTAATAATTAATGATTACGATCATTTTTACTTAAATGTAACCAAGATTTAACCATAGGTTCCGCAGCCCTCGCTTCCTACCTAGCAAGGAATTATAAGGGCATTTCTACGGACGGGCAAAATTCAGTGGCAATTTGAAAATAAAATATACGCCAATGAAGTAGGCTGCTCAAATTATTTCAGCCACAACTATGTATGAGTACGCAGTTGGAGAGCATAGAAACATTTCTGAAAATTTAATATAAATACCAGAAAAAAAATCCGAAAGTCATAAAACCTGACATCGGTGGGGTGTCCTGTTGCCGAAATTCATGAAAGAGTCACTTGTTACAAAGTAATGAAGTGATATTTGATTTATTTATATATATTCACGCCTTGGCGATGAGTATATTGAGGCTGTAGTTACCATGAAAAACCCAAAACTTCTATATTTTTTATAATACACCAATCTGAATGAGCGTCCTGGAATTCTCCCTGATTTCGGTGGTGTTTACAAAGCATCACCCACAACCATAGTGGTTAACTTTTCGAACTATCTGAAGTACTCTGCAGCTTGATTTAGTCATGGCCCACACGCCGCGAGCCTGAAATCCGTGCCCAGCTGACATTTCAGTAATTATTTTCAGGATAATTGTGACACGCGGTGGTTTTGGGTACCCCTCAGTCCTGAATTCGGTGTAAGTAATTTTTTTCTAACCGTAAGAAATAGTTAACTTTCAACTAGTGCCATGCACTCGCCATTGGGTTGGTATTATTTGATGTACAGATGATTGTTATGCTGTAATTTAATTCCGAGTTAAATTTTTATTTATACTCTTTTGTGATTTCGCTGATTTTGATATCGGTGGTTTTCGGTGGTTTTTTATACACCGAAGTCAAAAAAACATCCACCAAAATCAGATTTTTACTTTGAACGCGTGCTAAAATAGCTCATATTTCACATTTTTGTCATAAAAATACTTCATCATCATCATCATCATTTCAGCCGTAGGACGTCCACTGCTGGACATAGGCCTCCCTCAAGGCTCTCCATCTGTACCGATCGCAGGTGGCCTGCATCCAGCGTGGACCCGCAGCCTTGCGCAGATCATCCGTCCATCTGGTCGGTGGACGTCCTACGCTGCGCTTGCCGATCCGTTGTCTCCACTCGAGAACTTTTCGGCCCCAGCGGCCATCTGTTCTGCGGGCTATATGACCTGCCCATTGCCACTTCAACGAGCTTATCCGCTTGGCTATGTCGGTGACCCTGGTTTCTCTGCGTATGTCCTCATTTCTGATTCGATCCCGCAGAGAAATCCCGAGCATAGCCCGCTCCATGGCTCGTTGAGCTACTCGGAGCCTGTTCATAAGCCCTATAGTGAAGCACCACGTTTCAGAACCGTATGTCATCACTGGCAGCACACATTGGTTAAATACCTTCGTCTTCAGGCACTGAGGAATATTGGACGAGAAGACGTTGCGTAGTTTCCCGAACGCCGCCCATCCGAGCTGGATTCGGCGATTGACCTCCTTCTCGAAGTTGGACCTACCTAACTGGATGGTTTGTCCTAGGTATACGTACTCGTTCGTAAATACTTATTCGTTGTAAATAATCATTGATTGTACACAAAATGCATTTAACTTCGTACCATTTTTTGTTTTTTATTTCTCTGACTCAATTTTTTCGGAGGGTAGTATTGAAAACCGGCATAGCGCTGTACTGAGTTGAGTCACTACTATTATTATTTGACCCGGTGAACTTTGTAACGTCTAAAATATTTATATGTTATGCATGTACCTTCTTTATACCTTCCTCTTAAATAACTCTATCTATAAAAAAAGCGCATCAAAATCCGTTAAGTAGTTTAACTATTTAAGCATACTTACAGAAGCTTTCCGCTCAAGCGACTTTGTGTTATAATATGTACTGAATTTTTGTATACCAAAGTTTGCATTTGAATCAACAAAAAAAAAAGTAAATTATCGTTATTGTTATCAATATATATAAAACTCTTCCGTTACTGACTGACTGACTGACTGACAGACAACGCAGAGCCTAAACAACTAGGCGTAGAAAGCTGAAAATTGGCACGTGGGTTCCTTGTGTAGTGTAGGTGAGCACTAAGAAGGGATTTTCCGAAATTCCCACGGGAACGGGAAAAAACGGGAATTTTGTGTTTATGAGAAATCTGCGCGGGAAAAACCGCGGGGCAGCCTCTAGTTATACTTATATAATGTTTAAAATAAATACCTAAAAGTTGAATATTTATTAACAACACAAGATATTTTTAAACTTATTGACTTAAATAAACTAAATAAATATTTACAAATAAAAAATGGCCTCAAAATCGCTGCCACCGGAAGGTACGGTGCCTAGCAGGCTGGCTGCGTTACCCCTCTGAATGGCCAGACGTAAAAGTTATTCTTATTATTATGACTAATGAAATTTATTAAACTTTAATTTTTTACGAGAGTGTACTTATTTATTATTGAGTATTTAATAACAGTAAATTAAATACAAAATTCAGGTAAATATTTTCAGATATCCTTTAAATTATTTTTAAACATTTGTAATTCTTAAAGCTCTTCTTGGAAATATCCAGAGTTCAAAGTAGTATCCGAAAAATCTGTCACCAAATGACACTAAAAATATGAAACACGCAACACTGTACAACTAAATACTGTGTAAATAAAAATTAATATAAAATTTCGATGATAAATTGTATGGGATTGTGCTTTCGGTGGATAGATTTCTGATTTCAGTGGCAAAATTGTGATTCGGTGGGTAATTTTTCTGATTTCGATGGAGACAAAATATTCGAGGTCAGTTTTTTTGGACACTGTTATCTTTTGAAAGGGGCCAAATTAATATTTGAATACAGAATAAGCTCTTTTGCATGGTTTTTAATTATGAAGTCTCTAGGTCAAAATAAAAAAAATGCCACCGAAGTCAGACAAATCTGTTCACTTTGTAGAAATGCTCATAATAGAATAGAATAGAAAATATTATTGCCAAACAGTGATAAAGCATTAAAAAAATACACAAGCAAAAGATAACAAACTTAATAACATATGCCACTATGCCGTAACGATATGCCACTATTGCAAAGGGCTGCCTCAGCATTTGCTCTGGGTTTGAACCCAAAGTGTTGGTTTTCAATCAGTGCCGGTAGTGTTCACCAGCGTCCGAATTCTATAACTACCCAAGTGATTTTGATGAAAATTTGCAGCATTTATTTTTTGTAAGGATATGAACTATTCAAACATTGCGTTAAACAATTTTAAATAGCTCTAATTTTAGCCAACCATTGTCAAGTCAGCTCATTCTATTGATTCTTGTTTGCCGTTTTCGATACAAAAAGTATCGATAGCAGATCGATCCGTGGGCACATCACTAAAAGTATCATGGGCAATTTTATAACTTTTTCTCCAGTCATTGTTTTATTACGACACATAAACTATGTAGAGTTGAATTTTATTGTATTCGGTCGATCAGTTCTCACGATCACGAGTATTTTTTTAATTTTAATTAAAAGTTCCGCATTGGTATTTGGAGATAGCCATTCAATTTAAAATTTTGATGTTATAATTATGTAGATATTCAATGAGATATACTTATCTTTAATTTACTTACCTACTACCTACTAGGGTACGTTAATGATTTAATTATTTGCTGTGATTAGTCGACCTAGCGGAACGTTCAAAGTCTTCTAGGAGCTCATGCAGAAACTTTTTTTAATACATAGTATAAAACAAAGTCGTTTCCTTCGTCTGTCCCTATGTATGCTTAAATCTTTAAAACTATGCAACGGATTTTGATGCGGTCTTTTTTGAAACAAGATTCAAGATTCAAGATTCAAATATTTATTGCTTTCGTGAGGTACATGGATACAAAATGGTATTAGTTATAAAAAGTTTCACACACGACCCAGTAAGGGCACTGCAAAATATCTTAAAAATAAAAATAAACTAAGGAAATATCTTAAATAAAGTAAGTATCTTAAATTAACACAGAGTTTCAAAATATTAATAAAATATAACAAAAAACAAAATAAACTTGACAAAACAAAACATTCTTTTTAAATTATTATTAGGAACTTATAAATTATCTCTACTTTTCCTTATTATCTAAAAAATCTTTTAACGTATAAAAACATTTTTGGTTTAGATATTTATACAAGGTGTTTTTAAAAAGGTTTGTAATGCTAATCTGTTTTATACTATCTGGTATTTTATTATATATTTTTGCTGCCATTGATCGGGGTCCTCTGTTAACTATCTGTAATTGAAAGGTATGTGTAGCTAATCTATTTTTTTGAGTTCTAAGGTTTGCAGGGCGTGAGTGCTGTGGAAAGTCGTCTATATGATTTTTCACAAAAATGCATGTTTCATAAATATAAAGACTGGTAAGGGTTAGTATTTCAAATTTCTTAAAATAGTTTTCGCAACTTGTCATTGTGTCTATGTTCGCTACTATTCTAATGCATTTTTTTTGGAGTATAAAGAGCTCATTAGTGTCAGTACTATTGCCCCACAGAATTATACCGTATCGAAGCCAGGCATGCGCATATGCAAAGTACGCATTTAAAGTTGTTTTGGTATCTGTGGTTTTTTTTAGTTCTGAAAGTGCATAGGTAAAACTTGACAATCTGTTTGATATTTTTTGTACATGCGTTTTCCAGTTTAAATTCGAGTCTAAATTAATACCAAGAAGGCAGTGTGAGTTTACCGTTTTTAAAGAAGTATTATTAAATTCGAAATTTATATTTAGTGGTTTTTTTTGGTACGGACGGAATTGCATAATTTTTGTTTTTTCAAAGTTAATTTGTAAGTTATGTTCGCTGAGCCAATCTGATATTATTTTTAAATTTGTGTTTAATTTTTCATTTAGTTCTTGTTCGTTTTGACATGGAAATAAAACGGAAATGTCATCTGCGAACAGAATAGAAAAAACTTTTATAACTTCTGGGAGATCATTAATGTAGATCAGGAACAGAAGACTTCCAAGGACACTTCCTTGAGGAATAGAATTTGTTAAGTTCGTTTTTTTGGATCTAATGTTTCTGATTTGTCCAGTCGTAGTGTCATAGTTTTCTATCTCTACAAATTGTACTCGGTTTTCAAGGTAAGAAGCAAACCATTTATATGAAATACCTCTTACGCCAATACCCGCTAGTTTTTCCAATAAGATATTATATATTACTTTATCGTAGGCTTTACTTAAATCTAATAAAATTCCGATTGCATTTTGTTTTTCATTTAATATATTTAATATTTCGTTGATATATTTGTATACTGCTAATGCGGTTGAGCGACCCTTTCTAAAGCCATATTGATTGCCCTTAAATATTTTGTATTTTTCACAAAACGAATAAAGGCGATTGTACATCGCAGATTCAAATATCTTAGAAAAGGTTGTGAGTAGTGCAATGGGACGATAATTATTAAGGTCAGTTTTTTTATGTTTCTTGTATTGGGGCTTAACTATTGCTATTTTTAATAAATCTGGAACTACTCCTTCTGAGAAGGATTGATTTATTAGGCGTGATAAGGGCAGCGCGAGTTCATGGGCACAGGACTTAATTAGTGTGGGTGGGATTTCATCATAACCAAAACTCCTTTTGTTTTTTAATTTTCTTATAATTGAACAAATTTCAGCAGGGTCCGTTAAGCTTATGAATATCGAGTTCTCTGTTGGTGTATTAACTGGTCGGCCGATAGGCTGTTGAGAGCCTGGTTTAGGCGCTCCGACAGATTTAAAATAGTCATTAAAAAAATTCGAAATTTCAATGGGGTTTTCTGTTATATCGTTATAAATTTTTAACTTTATATTATTTTTATTTACTTCTGTACATTTGTTGGTGCGTTCTTTAACAATATTCCACATGGTTCTCATTACATTATTCGATCTTTTAACTTTATTTTTATAGTTATTTTTTTTTGAAATAGCTACACTCTTTTTCAAAATTTTTTCATATTTTTTATAATGTTCTAATAGTATAGGGTTTTCTGTTTGTTTCAATAGAAATACTTTCAATAGTCTTTTATTTTTACAAGCGATTTTTAAACCTTTTGTAATCCATGTATTCCTTTGTTTATTTTTTATTTTTATTTTTATTTTAGGTATGGTTAGCTCTAGGATCTCACTAATTTTCTGATTAAATATATGAAAACTATCGTTTATATTTTTATTATTTTTTTCGAGAATATGTTCCCAATCAATTTTACTAAGTTCAAATTTGAATTTATTTATATTTTTTTCTGAAAATATTCGTTTTTCAGTATGCCACGTGATTTTTATGTTAGCTGTCCTGGATGGCACTGTTACTAAAACACCTCTGTGATCTGAAAAACCGAATTCCTTTGTTTGTGTAATTATTTTATTTTTAAGGTCATGGATGTTACTAAAAATTAAGTCAATGCAGGAAGACGAGTTTTGTGTTATTCTAGTAGGTTCATTGACTTGTTGGATAAAGTTAAATGTTTTCATATTATTTATAAGACCTAAAGTAGTGTTATCTTTAGTTTGAACATCAACATTAAAATCCCCGCCTATAATGATATTTTTTGTAATATATTTTATGCTAAGTAAACGTAATAGTTTTGTCAAAGACTCATTAAATATTTCTGGTTCTCTATTTTTTTCAGGCCAGTATAACACTATTATTAATAAATTTATTTCAGGAATTTCTGTGCCGCATGTTTCAAAAATAAATTCTTTTGACATTTCTGATATTTCTTCTCGTTTTTTAAATTTTACATTATCCTTTATCATTATACATACTCCTCCTCCCTGACGGTTGGGTCGACAATAGCATGATGATAATCTATAGCCCTCTAATTTTAGTAGTTGTCTTTTATTTTCTGTAATCCATGTTTCAGTTAAACATATAGCCTGGATGTTTTTATCTTCCTCTGTGGCAGCCTCTATTAGGTGACGTTTATTATTGAAGCTCCTTATATTTTGGTAGAGTATGTTAAATTGACTATCGGATTTATCTTCGAAAAAAGTTTGAAGTGGAAGGGATACGGGTGTTATAGTAGTGCTGTGATGTTGATGGTGCACTGCGCGAATCATGTGAGTAGGGGTCTACTTCTTGAACGTTTCGTTCGGATACTCGCTGGTTGCTACTTGAAGACGGCTCTGGTAAATGTGTGATTTGTTCGTTATATTCTATGCCATCAATGAATAGTCTGTTATTGAGTATATTTGCTCGTTGTCCGTTTCGCCGTGCTTTAATCATAAGATCTATTAGAACTTTTCTGGATTTCTGTGATTCTTCGTCCAGATATTCTGATATCCCTAATCCAGTTCCTTTGAAATAATAACTATTTTGGATGATCTCTTTTGTTATTTTCTTGCTTAACAATTCTACAATTACTGGTCTGCGTTTTCCTTTTTTTCCTATTCTTCTTACGTCCTCTATGTATTCCGATAAATCTATATTTAGTATACTATTGAAGGCATACACAATCTGATCATGAAGCTGGTATTCATCTTCCCATGCTTGTTCTTCTAAGCCATATAAAACTAAAGTTTTCTTAATTTCAGGGCTGGTGTGAACATAGAGTGATTCAAGAGGAATGTTATGTGGGGTTCGCACCCATTAAAACTCCGCCGGTGTCCATCTCGGCTGTTAGCAAGGAGGTCACGGGAGATCTTTCGATCTTCATGTTCGACTCCGCGACCCCCACCAGCATTCTTCGGCCTCTTCTCGGGGGGACATAGTGATCGTCCCCCCAGCGTGGATGTCTTTCCCAACGCGCGGCGACGGAATCGGGACACCGCGCTCCGTGGTCCTTCGTTGAGGCCCGTGCCTCGTGCACCCAACGACCCCGGGGTCCCCTCTTAGTCGCCTCTTACGACAGGCAGGGGATACCTCAGTTCTACTCTTCGTCCCGGTACTGCAATCACGCCTGCAAAGCGTACGATCATTGTAAGCCCGAAATCTTTATCCTTGTGACGATCTACGTTACTTAACTGAGATGAAACTACTTATTAATTTAAAAAAAAAATGCGAGTGACTCCAATGTCACGAATTCGATGATGATAATAAACGATTGAAGATTACCGTTTTTGGTATAAAAATTTCATTTTTACTTTCATTGAACGCACGAATTGGTGTGAGTTTCTAATTTTTTTTTTTGGTTCTTAAGGGCCTGCGTAAATACAATAATACAATTTCCAATACTTCTAGCGCAAATCGAAAATAATATTTAATGCATGGCCAATAATAAAAACACACATCACACTCAGAGCCCCTAACTAGGAAGAACCTGAACTTGCGATGCGCGGTCGCAACAATATTAAGCATAGTATAAATATTAAAAGTAATAAAAAAAATATAACGGCTAAAAAAAAATAACTTTCACAGAACTTATGAGAATGTGAAATATTGAAATTATGTTTTTATTGCGTTTTTATTTTTACACAGAGGTCATTGCTATTAAGGATAGAATAAACTTTAGTGCCTTATTATTCTAATCTAGAACACATTTTACCTAGTTCATTCGTTTAGTTGTAGAATGTTCCGCGTTATGTCTTTAGGCCACTGGCCTAAAAATAAAACAAAAAGGAGAAACAACTTTTGCTTAAAGTAGCAACTTTATGCAATCAATTATGTAAATGAAAAATGATTTATTCATTATAGGATACAAGAAGGTATCTCTTAGTTATAAAAATAATAATAACACAACACACTCAGAGCCCCTAACTAGGAAAAACCTGTATCTAGGGTGCCCGAAACACACACAGCTAGACGAACATTACACCCAGACCGGAAACAAACATCGATATTCATCATATCAATATTCGCTCCGCCCGGGAATCAAACCCAGGTTCACACGCTTACTCAGTCCACATCACTGCCAACTGCCACTGAGTGAGATGAGACGTGCGACGCTGCTTTATTTGTGCTGAGCGGTAACTGAGAGGTAACCGAGCGCGCGGGCCGCACTTGCTAAGGGAGGCAGGGAGTGCCCGTACTGTATGTACTTAGTACTATTTATTATACTGTGCCTTAGTCGCCTTTCACGGCACCCATGGGATGGTAAAGGTTTATTGAACTCCGCTTCTAAAATGTATGATTTGTGACCGCAGAACAAGATGTTGCAATGCTACTATTATTATTATTATTACATTATCGTTACTCGATGTTACAAGAGAAAGTTACAAAATAACTACCTATAGTTACTTCACTTATTTTACCAAGTATAGTCATTTTAAGTTTTGTTCTTTAAAACACTTTGTGGGCCCAGCGTTTATCTTGCGAGACGCGAAAGGTTCAATAAAGTTTTCAATCTATACCAATATTATAAAGAGGAAAGATTTGTTTGTTTGTTTGTAACGAATAGGCTCCAGAAATACTGAACCGATTTGAAAAATGATTTCACTGGTAGCTACACTATCCCCGAGTGACTAGGCTATATTATATTTTCAAAAAAATTAGGAATCCTTACTTAAACTCAAATAATGTAACCCCCGCTGCAATATTTTTTCCGTTGTTTACATATTTTGACAGGTGGTTTGTAGTTGTTGTTTATTTTTTGATTCGCCCATTCCGGGCAGTCAAAAGAAAATAGTCTATAGAGCCAAGTCTTTGAGTAGTATCTTATATTCTATGGCGTAACGAAGTAAGCCGGGACTGCTCGTCATTATTCAAAGTCAAAGTCAAAGTCAAAGTCAAGTCAAAGTCAAAGTCAAATTCTTTATTCAATATAGGATACAAGATATCACTTATTGAAAGTCAATTAGACTACATCTAATCTAATTGCTATTGATACCTTATTTGGTAAAGTATCCTATACTGTGAGAGGCGAGGTAGTTCAGGGTGCCCACCAATTGGCTCAGGTAAACAAATGTTTGCCTTGCCTTACGACAATAGTCGCCTGGAGAGGCCCCCACACGAGCCCTCCTCTGTCAAATGATTCTACTCCCTTTCGCAATGATTTTACAGCGTAGAGAAGAAAGGGGTAACAAACTCTACTTTACAATTTATCTCTCTCTTTTTTTTTTTCCTTTTGTTTTGTGATATTACAATACAATTAGGTGAAAATACCATGAACATTATACAGATTAATAAAAATGAATTTACATGAAATAATGAAAAATATCGTAAGTGCAGAGCTAGACTACTTCCATGCGTCTTTGTCGTAATAAGCTTTCTTATTAAGACTCCGTACTTTGAAGCTTCTTACCTAATTAGGTATGAGGGTCCCCCACCCTCGCAGCTGTGACATGCGCGCGTCGAAATGCGAAATGTCGTGGCAGTTTTAAATTTTATTACTTTTCATACAAGCCGAAGTTAAATCGAGATGTTTATACCTACCGCACAATTTTTCTTTCCGATTTTCGTTTCAGCTAACAAGAATTTGCGTTTAGGTAAGGTATTTGTAATAACGAGTTTTTTTTAAACCATCTGAGAAATATAAAACAGATTTCTTAATTCTGAAAAATATAGATGTAGGATTTAGTTTAGACAAGTTTTTAAAAAGTAACAAGATGTAATGAATTTCACTCTGTTAAAATAAATATCAAAGTAAACCCTTTTTGTAGTGTTTTCTCAATATAAATAAAACACCACTGGTTGTTTTAATTTTAAACAAATAACGATATAGTTTGAGTTGATAACTTTTTTTATTTGGAACTAAAATCACACCCTAAGGCCTCCTTTACGAAGACGCGGCGTGTTGTGCGGGAAGTCGTGTGGGCTCCGACGCGGGCGCCCCACCACGGGCGCCGCCGCTGCGGGCGCCGCCGCGGGAGCCGACGCGTTTCCTTATACGATATCGAACATAGGCCTATGCGCGTCTCTTTAAACGGTCTCATACTATTGCTATACATTTGATTTGGGCGCAGCACCTGCGTGCGGCCTGCAAATGCGGCCTAAGGGTGGATAAAATATGGATGCCTTTTTTATTCACTCACAGATTGTATTGCCATATTGTAATTTACATGAGAACTGCTCGCATAAGTATATATATTTTTTATATAAAAGTAAATTGTGCCTTTCCTCCAACCTTTTTGTAACCAAACTAATTTTTGATACTGTTACTTTTTAATTTATAGAAGAAGATTTTAAAATTGACATTGTTACCTTTCAAAAAGACTTTTGTTAACTAGGCAGTACATCTCAGCCGCTGTACACATTAACATGCATTCATTTTCTTGTAAATAGTGTACCTAACCATGTGTAAATATATCATCCCTTCTTCAACCTCTGGAGTTATTTCTACTGCAGGCGGGCGGACATAGGAGTTCTCTAAATTGGCGACCTACGACGATTGGATTACAAAAACCGCAAAATTTTCAACACTCGCCCCACCAGTTCCATTGTAAGTGGCGACTACCTGCCTTCTTCTGGAGGACTCTGGGGGACTTCTGGAGAAGCGCCTCGCCGACTAATATAATAATAATCATCATCATCATCTCGGCTGCCCAAATTCAAAACCTAGTAACGGTGTTTTTGCAAAAAAACCGTTTTTGTCATTTTTCGACTTACTAGGCGGTATAGATTTGATATGAACCTTAAAACACCCAGTTTCTTACGTAATTTTTAAAATGAAATTTAGCAAGTCTACCCAATTTGGAAAAGTTATTGAAATTTCCATGAAGTACATATTCTTAACATAGCGCATGTCGGATTACAAATAAAAAAACCTAGCAACTCAACCGACTTACTAGGTTACGAATTTGAAAGCTGACTTACTATGTTTTGAATTTGGCGCCGATTATAAAATAAATCAAATTTTGATGGAATTTAGTAAGTTACAAAAACAGTATACAAATTTGGCTGAATTAACCACGAGTCGTAACCAAATCGTAAACAAAACTTCTTCTTTCAAACTTAATGTTATTCTTAAAATAACATTTTTCATTCGAAACGTACAACTAAAAATATAAAATGCTTTAAAAAGCTCTTCTTTTTAAAGCATTTTATATTTTTAGTTGTACGTTTCGAATGAAAAATGTTATTTTTTGAAGTGCATTCATTTAAAAGTTATACAAATGATTTATTTGTGGCAGAAATAAGTTTTGTTTACGATTTGGTTACTCAGAGATTGTATTTCAAAATTTTTTTCATTGTCATATTTGGGTAAATTAAAAAAAAAAAATAGTGGGATCGATTTAAGTGTGAATATAGTCAAACTTTTGGTCAAACACCGAAATCGCTATTGCGTCTGGTTTCTTCGGGGCAACGAATTAAAGTGGTCGACCCGTTTTTTGGCTCTACTGAACATTTTTGTTAAAACGAGTTACTAGGTTTTGATTTTAAGCAGCCGATCTCACACGATAGCGTCCACTGCTGGACATAGGCCGCAACCTTTACCAGGTCGTCTGACCACCTTCAGGGGTGTGAGACCAGCGTTTGGAGGGTGATTTGAGGTGAAGGTGAACCTTGAAGTGAGGGGGGGGGGATTCCATAAAAATTATACTGAAAAGCAAAAAATAAAATCTTTTCATCAAAAAATTAAACAGCCGAAAAAACCGAAAAACGTTAAATAAAAAGGAAACATTTTCTATTAAGACATAAATTACTGCCTTCTTAAAGTAATTTGAGTAAGTATACCACGTAATATTGTGCTAATGTAATATTAATATTGTGTTATCGGCGCCACAGAACTAACAAAGATATGATATAACTATATAAGTACCCTATGATTTAAGTTTTATTTGTGGGAATAAAAAAAGGTAAGTTTGTAATGCGACGGTTTTATAAATGTAATATCGGTATCAAAATTGGTTTCTTTCAGCTCCATACAGATCCTAATCAGATGTTATGGTTCATTGTTTTGACATCTGTTGTCAAAATTTGTTTACATTTGAATAAAAATAAAACGAAATACGAGAGCGCGAAAACAAAAATTTGACACAGAACCAGCCTCGGCCGTGGCCACAAGGGTACTGACGGGGTAGGGAGCGGCGCGGCATGGCATCGGACCGCGCGAAAACGATGTTTTTTTTTAGTTTTTGCTGGTTTTTTGTCTTTTCGTTAAACTTAAAAATTCTTACTATAGTAGTATGTCTAAAATTTAAGGTCAGTAATTTTCATTCCAAAAATCAAATAAAAACAATCAGCGGTTTAAAAATAAAATGGAAAAAACGGAACAAAAAGGGGTAACTTTGAGATTTTTTTCTATCAACTTAAATTAATTAGATCCTGTTTTCCTTTAGTATGATGACTAGATTAGATCCTTAACTAACACATATATTTTTTTCAGAATGAAGACATCAATTTTGTATGTCTCAGATTGTTTAAAAAAATTTCAAAAACACAAATTTTGAAGCACCAAGCCTTAAGACGACTGATACGAGTATCATACTCGACCGAGTAGCCTCCAACTGATTGTGAGTGTAAGCCAATTCTAAAGGCTGAAATTTACAGTCTCGCACTGGCACTCCAGCCAAAATGACAAAATGCAAGTTTTAATCATTCTTTGCTTTAAATTGACTGATTGAATATTTCTAAGATCATTATCCTAAAAGCTACAAAATATTCTAAGCAAGATTATCTAGGGAGTCAAAGACGCATTTTTGATTCCGGCCATGATTTAGTGTAGAAGATATTAATACACGGCGAATAAGTAAAGTAAGGGGTATTATTAAAATATTTCTTACCGTTTTCCATCTTGGAATCTGAAACAATTAAAAAGCATTTAAATATAAATATTAATGTATTAATGTATACTAATATAGCCTATGTCACTCGGGGATAGTGTAGCTTCCCAACCAGTGAAAGAATTTTTCGAATCGGTTCAGTATTCCGGAGCCTATTCGATGCAAACAAACAAAAAATCAAATCTTTCCTCTTTATTATTTGGTAGAGATGTCTTGCATATACATTAAACTGAGGTCTCTCTCTTTTTCGAAGTCGGTTTAAAATAGGTAAGTTCTAAAATCTTCACCTGAATGTAACAAATGCTTTTCAGAAAACCGCATCAAAATCGGTTCAGCCAAACGCAAGATGATCGCGGACTAACTTTATAATCGCGGTCTAGGAGGGCGTAACAATTTGTCTATGGTCTCATGGGGCCTCAGTGAGGTGGGGAAACGCTATGCGCCCTAGACTGTTTAATACCAAATAACAATAGCTATTTTTCAATACAGAAAAATGGAAGTGACGCTGTCCTAGACCGCGACTTTACCTACATGTCAAACTGAGAACCTCCTTTTTTGAATTCGGTTTAAAATGAAAAAAAGAAAAAAAAAAATTATGCGGTTTCCAACCTTTCTGGTTTTTGTTGATAAAAGTTTTTTTACTACTCAGTTTTACTATAATGAAAAGAAAATCAATCATCAATCAATCAATGACGTAATGAAGATTTTCATTTTCATATACTGTCATCATGATTCAAGATGCCCACAATCTAATCCTTATACTTTTTAACCGACTTTGCACCTTATCTTTAAAACATTATGGTTTACTTCACTTTGCACACTATGTGGAAGTAATCTTGGATTAATTTGTTGAAGAGAAATTTTCCTTTTTTTTGCGCAATTAGTCTAATTTCCTTTTTTAATAATCTAGGTTGGCTTTTTATATTAATCTAAACTGTATAATTTGAAAGTAGAGTTTGTTACCCATTTCTGCTCTACGCTGTAAAATCATTGCGAAAGGGAGTAGAATCATTTGACAGAGTAGGGCTTGTTTGAGGGCCAATTGGTGGGCACCTTTGAAGTACCTCGCCTTTCAGGGGTTGTTGGGGTCGTGGGTGTGAAGGGAGGGGGCCCGATACACTCATCAAACGGCACCGAGATGGGCGGCGGCACAGCTTGTGGCACTGTGCCGCCGCAGCATCAAAGGCTAGCCGGGGAGGGAACAATATGCCCTCCCCGAGCATGAAGCTGATAGTAGCTGAGCGTGGGAAGACTTCGGACGCTATAATGTGTGGTTCTTCCCAAAAGCGCCAAGACGGCCACCGGGGGGTTTTAGTGGGTGCGAGCCCCACATACCTCGGGAAATGCGATAGGCATGTCATTTCATGTCCATTTCATTTAACCAGTTATTTCATTTTCATTGACCTGGACCGACGCCAAAGAAAGAGCGCAGGACAGAGAAGTCTGGAGGAAGACTGTTAAGGCCCTATGCTCCCCGAGGAGAAAGGATTAATCATCATCAAGTTATTTCACATACATACATACATAATCTCACGCCTTTAATTCCCCGAAGGGTTAGGCAGAGGTACCAGCTCAAGAGCCGGACCCACGTTTAGCCGAGTTTATGATTTTATTAACAACGTGAGGCGGGGCCAGCTTGTCGCCGCGGTTATAACGACCATAATCATAATCATAAATTTTATTTATTGCGAACTAAGTGTTTTTACAGATGGTTTTAAAATAAAAAACAGAGCTTAAGAACTTAGTTGCCCTTAAAGGGCGCAGCAAATAGTAACACAGCAGATTTTTTTTTTTATCAAAATTTGACACTGCAACTTAACATTAAATACTAAACAGAGAATTTCTCCTTCAACATAATACTTATTTACTTAAATAAACTATTTAATAAAATTAAAATAATACCTTTTTTTAAAACAAAATCTCCTAATTAACATAATAGGAACTTTTTTTAGAACTGAGTATAGAAACCAAAAATTAACTTGATAGGAAATCTTCAACAGAATAATAGCAATTTGAGATAAGGTGAGTTTTTAAGTATTTGGAAAATATCTTTTCTTTTGTTTGGTTTTTTATTTCGGCCGGAATTTTATTAAATATTTTTATTGCCATATAGTATGGACTTTCATTAAGCATTTTTATTCTGGATCCTGGAAGGTATAGGCGGTCTTTGTGTCGGGTATTAAAATTGTGGGTATCTTTTACTTGTTTAAATAGAGACTTGTTTTTAAATACAAATAGGCTAATATCATAGATGTATATGCAAGGTAATGTGAGAAGGTTAAGTTTGATAAAATGGGGTTTACATGTTTCTTCGCTATCTATGTGGGCTATGATTCGTACGCATTTCTTTTGTAGTTTGAAAAGGTCTATTAAATTAACACTTTTACCCCACAGCATAACACCGTATCGCAGCCATGAGTAGGCGTACGCATAGTAGGCTGATAGGGCGGTCTTGGTATTTGTGCAGTTTTCTATTTCACTTAGAGCATATGAAAATGAAGATAATTTAAATTTGATTTTTTCTATGTGTGTTTTCCAGGAAAGGTGGGTATCTATATTTATTCCTAACAGTGGGAAGTTATCAACTAATTCTATTTTTGTGTTTTCTATTTGTAGTTCTAGATCAAGTGCCGGTTTTTGATGTGGATGAAATTGCATGATTTTAGTTTTTTTCAGATTTATTTCTAGGTTGTGGTCTGTTAACCACGTTGTGAGCTGTTTGAAAATGTCTCTTATTTGTGGGTTTGGATCTGTTCTGTCATCTATTTCCATGAGCAAAGATACGTCGTCAGCAAAAAGTACTGATATTGTGGGAGAAGAGGATGTAATTGATTTTGGAAGGTCGTTTATGTACACTAGAAAAAGTATACAGCCTAATATACTTCCTTGAGGGATCGAACATGTAATTTTATGTGAATCTGATTTTATTGATTTGACATTGTAATTAGAGTAGTCGTAATGTTCTATTTGGACAATTTGTGTTCTGTTGTTAAGGTAGGATTTAAACCAATTATGTGCTGGACCACGGATACCACAGCCATATAATTTTTTTAATAGTATATCATATGAAACTTTGTCATATGCTTTTGTCATATCTAATAGTATGCCTACTGCATGTTTTTTATCATCTATTATAGTAAGAGCTTTTTGGATAAATTTGTAGACTGCTTTGGTTGTTGATCTGGTTTTCCTAAATCCGTTTTGACTGTCATCTAATATACTATATTTTTCGAGAAAAGTATTTAGTCTGTTGGTCATTGCTTTTTCAAAAACTTTTGAGAAAGTGGGTAATATAGCTAAAGGTCTATAGTTGTTTGGTGTTATTTTATCATCTTTTTTGTGGACCACTACTGCGGCCGGGACCGACGGCTTAACGTGCCTTCCGAAGCACGGAATCATCTTACTTTTCGGAAAATCAGGTGATTCAAGCCTGCAATGTCCTATCCAACCGAAAACAACCACAACGTGATTTTTGTGAGAAATCAATATGTGGTGTTTTCTGCGGGGATCGAACCCACAACCTTCCGTGCCCTAATCAAAGGCGCGACGCGCTACGCCACTGAGCTACGGAGGCGGTCAAGTTATTTCATGTGCTAATAATAATAATAATAATTTCTTTATTTCAGATTAATAAAATCCATAAATGTTAGAAACAAGCCAATGGCTTGTTTCTTAGCAATGTTGCTAAGAAACAAGCCTTCACACGAATGAAGAAAAGTCAAAACCTTTACGTAACATGTAGAAAGTTGAAGGCCGGGTCTCGAACCTGCGCCAAACGAGTAACATCGAGACGAGAGAGTTATAACAACACAGCACAGCACGACAGAATGGGCGAGGACTGCGGACGCCATTTTTTATTTCATTGATTGGCCCACAACAGGGCTGAAAGCTTGAAGTTATAAGGTAGTATATATGCCCACCAATTGGCTCAGGTAAACAAATGTTTACCTGAGCCAATTGGTGGGCATCCTGAACTACCTCGCCTCTCGCAGTATAGGATACTTTACCAAATAAGGTATCAATAGCAATTAGATTGGATGTAGTCTAATTGACTTTCAATAAGTGATATCTTGTATCCTACATTGAATAAAGAATTATATTTGAATTTGTAGTATAGTTGAAATTTACATGCAAAATTTCAGCCAGCTACGCCCAGTAGTTTCGGCTCTGCGTTGTCTGTCAGTCAGTCAGTAACGGAAGAGTTTTATATATATTGATTGAACGGATTTTGATGCGTTTCTTTTTAATAGATAGAGTGATTGAAGAGGAAGGTTTATAAGTATAAAACATGCACAAAAAAGTAATAAGTTAGGCGATGGCGGTACGAACTTCGCTGGGTCGACTAGTATACAAAGAATCAATAAAACAAAGTCGCTTCCCGCGTCTGTCCGTATGTCTGCTTATATCTTTTAAACTATTGAACAGATTTTGATGCGGTTTTTTTTAATAGTGATTTAAGGGTAAGGTTTTGTAAGTATAACACATGCACAAAATACTTAAAGGTTAGGCGGTACGAATTCCGCCGGGTCGACTAGTTTTATATAAAAGTAGGTACGTTATAGAGAAGATTTCATCTGAGTAAAGTCAACCGGTTTTCAATGAACACGGATGTGTATGAGCAGGTGTGTGGTGTGTGTAAAACTTTCACTTTCAACAGGAATGTCACCCGATGGACACAAAGGCTGATTGACGAAGAAAAGAATAAACGTAGGCTGATAACGTCTTGAGACCTTTGCCTAAAGAGGCATAGCACAGCTAAAAGTAGCGCCATCCGCGAATTTTTTTTATATTTTCTGGTATTTTTGCCAAAAGTGGCCGTTTTTAGCAACACTATGTTGCTTTCTTTGGTGTCTTACCTAAAGGCAAGTGCACGTGCAAATAACTCAAATGCTCAGAAACTCTTTATGAATCCAAAAGCACACACTTTTTAAGGTGGTAACTCTCGCTATGGCGCGAAATTCAAATTTTTTCGTGTTTTTTATTTATTCTGGCGAAAGTATACATATTTTTAAAAGTTTCAATGAATTCGCGTATGTAAAAAACCATTTGCCACATTGTAACACAACGTTTTTAGAAGACAGACCTACTGATTTTGTGCCTAAGGACAGATATACACAGTCGCTAGAATAATTAAAAAACGCGAAAAATTTTGAATTTCGCGCCATACCGTGACTTACCACCTTAACAACTACCTACTAAAACAAAAACGGTGACCGCAAAACAAAAGACATTGCAATGGAGCCAAGTCATTTTATTACTTATTGCATAAGATTTTAAGTACGTAATTTGGGTAATTTTAATAGAAATACGTCCGCGGTTAAAGAAAACAATTTCGGTCTCGATGCGCAATGACGGTATCACTATACTTATTTTTTTTATTGCCTTACGCGCATCCCGGTGCTCGGGGGAGCGACGGGAGTGTGTGGGGCTTGCACCCACTAAAACTCCCCGGTGGCCGCCTCAGAGATTTGGCCCCGGGATTCGCCAGCTCGGATGGGCGGCGTTCGGGAAACTACGCAACGTCTTCTCGTCCAATATTCCTCAGTGCCTGAAGACGAAGGTATTTAACCAATGTGTGCTAACAGTGATGACATACGGTTCTGAAACGTGGTGCTTCACTATAGGGCTTATGAACAGGCTCCGAGTAGCTCAACGAGCCATGGAGCGGGCTATGCTCGGGATTTCTCTGCGGGATCGAATCAGAAATGAGGACATACGCAGAGAAACCAGGGTCCCTGACATAGCCAAGCGGATAAGCTCGTTGAAGTGGCAATGGGCAGGTCATATAGCCCGCAGAACAGATGGCCGCTGGGGCCGAAAAGTTCTCGAGTGGAGACCACGGATCGGCAAGCGCAGCGTAGGACGTCCACCAACCAGATGGACGGATGATCTGCGCAAGGCTGCGGGTCCACGCTGGATGCAGGCCACCTGCGATCGGTACAGATAGAGAGCCTTGAGGGAGGCCTATGTCCAGCAGTGGACGTCCTACGGCTGAAATGATGATGATGATGATGATTCGCCTTCCGCTAGGATCCTTCCCACGCATAGCTGCATTCCCGCTTCTGCCTCGGGGAGGGTATGTTCTTTCCTCCCCTGCACCTCCACTGGTGCTCCGCCGCCTGTCTCGGGGCCGTTTTCATAGATAACCTATTTAACATTCGTGCAAAGACAAGTTGAGAGCAAATAAAAATAGTTATGAGCGTATCGCTAAGTAATTTAAATTAAGCAAACTGGACATTACATAATTTCAAGTTATTTTAACATAGACAATATGGGTATTTCTCACAAAAAATATTCTTTTTACCCACGACCCTGATGATCCCCTTTTAGTAGTTTTAGTCGCCTACTTTCAACAGGCAGGGGATACCGTAGCACTAAATATTATGCCCGTAAGTAAACTACAGGGCCAACGGTATCATTATACCTGCTAAGCAGTGTGGTGGCTGCCTTTAATACCAGTCCCCATCTCCTCCCACGGGTGTCGTAAAAGGCGACTTATGGAACAGCCGAGGCCGGGCAGCAGCGTGCGTCGTTGAAATACCTACTTGAAGAGCCATGCGATCGCCATCCCGCCTGCCCAGCGTGCCTATTATGATTGATTGATTGATTGATTGATCGATTGATTGATTAACATATTATTTATTCGATGAAACAGTTACAGATTACAACATTTACAACATATAAAAAAAGAAGGGAAAACAAACTTAGTGATAACATAGAAAAGGTTGAACATTTATTTTGCACTCTCTATGCAATTTTATAATTGCACTGTAACCGCATCACAGAAAGGGCTCTGACTCAGCATGTGCTACAAACATAATATCTGTAGCGCTGATTTTCAGCCAGGACCCAGAGTGAAAAACCCGAAACCCAAAGCGCATGCACATGCATATCTAAATAAATTTATTGGAAAACCTATTCCCTTAAATGTTTTTCCTTGTGTCGGTATGTGGAAACCTTGAATATTAGGTACTTATTTGTTTTTATTATTTACGAGCTTTCCCGGCTTACTTCGTTACGCCATAGAATATAAGATATTACAAAAGACTTGGCTCTATAGACTATGTTCTTTTGCCCGCCCAGAATGGCCGAATAAAAAACAAACAACAACAACAAACCACCTGTCAAAATATGTAAACAACGGAAAAAATATTACACCTTGGCTTACATTATTTGAGTTTAGGTAAGGATCCCTAATTTTTTTGAAAATATAATATAGCCTATGACACTCGGGGTTAATGTAGCTTCCTACCAGTGAAAGAATTTTTCAAATCGGTTCAGTATTTCCGGAGCCTATTCGTTACAAACAAACAAACAAACAAACAAATCTTTCCTCTTTATAATATTGGTATAGATATATCTAAAAACTTATTTAACATTCGTCGAGTGCAAAGACAAGTCGAGAGAAAAATAAGTTATGAGCGTATCGCTAAGTAATTTAAAATATGCAAACTGGCCATTACATAATTTCAAGTTATTTTAACTTAAAAACAATATTGTAAGTGTTTTTAACTTTCTAACCGGTTGCGTAGTTTACCGTTTCAAATTTTAAGTGACAAACGAACTTACATACTTACTGTTTTCGTAAAAATCTTTTATGAGTTAAAAGGATTTTAAAGGACTTTAAAAAGCAGAGACAAGAACCATTCGCGAAAAATGAAAATTTTAACCAAGACAGTTATCATAAATGTGATTAATATCCTTTAAGGGCCAGTTTACAGCGATGCTGGCGCCATTCGCGAAAAAAAAAAAACTTCTTAACTAAGGCAAATATCAAAAATGTGGCACAGTATGACACTAGAATAGATATTGTAGTCTAGTATTTTTAGGGCACTGTTGTATAGCTTTTGAATTAAAGACCAAAGAAAGCTAAAAAGTGTTGCTATAAAAGGCCATTTTTAGAAACAATCTGTGTATAATTTTGTTCTTTTAAGTTAGGACTACTTTGCTGTGCTCAAAAAATACTAAGCAAGATTATCTAGTGTCATACTGTGCCACATTTTTGATATTTGCCTTAGTTTAGAAGATTTTTTTTTTCACGAATGGCGCTAGCATCGCTGTAAACTGGCTCTTAAGTTAATAGTAGGGATGCTCTTCCCAGCATCGCTCAGAAGTTTACTAATTTCAAGTGAAAGTTCAAACTACAACGACCTCGACATAGAATAAAATCATATAGAAGTGACTTATACTTTATTTAAATTAGTACCTACCTAAATTTTAAGATCAGTTCGAATAATTTACTAATTATCATTGAAATAGCAAAATTCTAAGTTTCCCTTCACGTGAGATTTTTGGGATCAAAAGAAGAATACAATAGAAATACTCTTTATTGTAAGTACCTACTTTACTTTTATGTCCTTTCTAAACGATCTAAGTGTCAAATTTAATTTACATCAGTTTAGTAGTTTTGGCGCGAAAGCGAGACAGATAGGTTAAAGAAAAATGTTTTTTTTTCGCATTTATAATATTATTATAGATCAGTTTTCTATAAAAAAAAATTGTATTTAAATAGTATTTAGGTAGGATTTAATTTTATTTTATTGTTGCTGTTTTTTTTAAACATATATTTATGTTGTTTCAATCTACTTACCATTAGTTTAAAAAGTAAATAATTATTTTTTTACAAAAAAACCTTCAATAAACTGACACATATACATCAACTGAGCACTTCCTCTTTTTCTAAGTCGGTTAAAATAGGTACTAAAACCTTCTCCTGAATGTAACAAATACTTATCTGAAAACCGCACCAAAATCGGTTCAGCCAAACGCGAGACAATCTCGGACAAATACACATTTTATTTATACACATACATACAGCTCAAACTGATAACCTCCTTTTTTGAAGTCGGTTAAAAAATACCTATACGAAAGATACAATATAAAAGTTACCTAAACTATCTACACCTTAAATATTCTATGACGAAAAATGAGCTTTCATCTTTTAGCCTGCAGCTTTGCTGAGGTCATGAGAAATTGAAGCTCGCTAGACCGATCACTATGGATTGATATACAGCTTTCGACCATGAGAACTTTGGCGAAACTTTTTACAATCAAATCTCGTGCCATTCTCGAAAAAAAATTATATCTTCAAAAGTATATAAATATCTTGCTTAGAGTATTTTTTGAGCACAGTAAAAAATAACAACATTATACACAGGTGTTGCTAAAAGTTGCCACTTTTAGCAACACTTTGTAGCTTTATTTGGTATTTAATTCAAAAGCTATAAAGCAACAGTGCCCTAAAAATACTAGGCTACATTATCTAGTGTCATACTGTGCCACATTTTCGATATTTGCTTTAGTTTAGTTATGAAGATATTAATTTTTTTCGCGAATGGCGCTAGCATCGCGGTAAACTGGCTCTAAACAAAATCTATTAATTTTGGCCTCAGTAGGTACAGTGGCGGACTAGGGGGCCGTAACAGATTTGTCTATTGTTTCGTCACTCTAGACTGTATTACCAACGAAACAAGAGCTATTTTGCAATACAGAAAAACCGGAAGTGTTACGCCGACCGTGTCCGCCACTGTACAATAATAGTCTTCGAATAATAATACTCTAAGATTACGTTACATACAAACTAACCGGTAGCGCGTAAATGTCTTTTGTATGAATAAATTTTAAGTCCAATTATTACAACTATAGAAAAGACACCGACGCGCATCTCTTACATAAAAATCTTTCAATAAATTACATTAAATAGCCATGAACGCGGCAGTTTAAGTATTTTTTACACCATCCTTTAACAAAAGACGTGATCTGAGAATGTAATCAAAATAATGATAGGCTTTTCCTCTGTGATGGAAAAAAAATATTCTTATATAAGTAAATAATTGGTCATCTCATAAAAAAAAATTGTAAGAGGTCATAAAAATTAATTTGTAATTTGCCCGACGATTGAATGTTTGTCCGAAGATAAATCGAGTATAGTGGATACTCATGCTGAAAGAACAAACGATCATAAATAGTAAAGTAGAGTTTGTTACCCCTTTCTTCTCTACGCTGTAAAATCATTGCGGAAGCGAGTAGAATCATTTGACAGAGGAGGGCTCGTTTGGGGGCGTCTCCAGGCGACTATTGTCGTAAGGCAAGCCCAACATTTTGTTTGCCTGAGCCAATTGGTGGGCACCATGAACTACCTCGCCTCTCACAGTATAGGATACTTTACCAAATAAGGTATTGCGATTAGATTAGATGTAGTCTAATTGACTTTCAATAAGTGATATCTTGTATCCTATATTGAATAAAGAATTATTTGATTTGATTTGAAAGAACAAAAAGAAGAGAGAGATAAATTGTAAAGTAGAGTTTGTTACCCCTTTCTTCTCTACGCTGTAAAATCATTGCGAAAGCGAGTAGATTCATTTGACAGAGGAGGGCTCGTTTGGGGGCGTCTCCAGGCGACCATTGTCGTAAGGCAACGCAAACGTTTGTTTAGATAAAAGATTTCGAGGCCAGCCTAGTTATATATCCTACTCAACATTGATGTAACACACAAACAAATAAAGATCACGTACTTACTTACCGAAGATTAAGTAAACGCGTAAACCTACGCAAAATCCGACATTGAACAAATATGGATGAGGTAAGAGATTTAGAAAGCTGCGAGATTTCGCTTTTTCTTATTCAAAACGAAAACAGAATATAATCTTAGCTTTTCAACGAATGAGTTCAGTTAGCAGTGCTGTTTGCTGTAACTGAACTGGCCAAATCCGTATCGATTTACCCTGTTATTCATAAAAAGTTAAAGAGTATTTTAGTTATTTGACGTATGTCAATTTAGACTGGATGTCACGTATTTACCATACAACAAACCAGAGAAGTAGACCTCCAGTAACGCTACTTAAAATCTACTGTAACTTTATGAATAATACGTTTAGATTCTAAGTTGAAACGATTATTAATTATACTACCTACCCACAAAAAACTTGGCTGTATGGACTTTGTTATTTTGCCCGCCCAGAATGAAATAATTTAAAAACAACGTCAAATCAATCTTCCTGGATTTTTGGACTGGAATTTTCCTGGATTTGGATGGAACAGTAATAATGGAACATCTTGTATGGAAAATGTTTTTTTTTTAACTTTTTTTTCAACTTCCACTCCATTTTCCAAATTTTCTCACCTTTCAAATCTTCCCTAGTTCTACTACTACGAACATTTCAAAACTAAAATCAGCTAAATCGGCCCGGCCGTTCTCGAGTTTTAGCGAGACTAAATCATTTTTTACTTTACTAACGAACCACGATTCATTTTTAAATAGTAAAAGTAACATAGTACAATTAAATTCTGAACTAAAATAAATAGGTGATTAACGAAATTAAATTCAATAGGTACCGAAAAGAGTGCCTGAAACACATAAAAAACACACTCAGAGCCAGAAAACAAATCGATCCATCATAGCAATGTTCGGGAATCGAACCCGGTGCTTCCGCGTCTCAAGTCCACATCACTGCCAACTGAGCCACGGAGCATTCTTTGATTAAGGCGGTAACTCTCGATATGGCGCGAAATTTAATTTTTTTCACGTTTTTTTAATTATTTTGGCGAAAGTATTCATCTATACCAATATTATAAAGAGGAAAGATTTGTTTGTTTGTTTGTAACGAATAGGCTCCGGAAATACTGAACCGATTTGAAAAATTCTTTCACTGATAGAAAGCTACACTAACCCCGAGTGTCATAGGCTTTAATAGATTTTCAATAAAATTAGGGATCCTTATTTAAACTCAAATAAAGTAACCCAAGGTGCAATATTTTTTCCGTTGTTTTTTCAGGTGGTTTGTTGTTGTTGTTTGTTTTTTTTATTCGGCCATTCTAGGCAGTCAAAAGAACATAGTCTATAGAGCCATGTCTTTTGTAGTATGTTATATTCTATGGCGTAACGAAGTAAGCCGGGACAGCTCGTTTTTAATAAAGTTTGAATGAATTCGCTTACATAAAAACCTATCTCCCACATTGTGATATATCGTTTTTGAAAGACCGAGAGAGTTACCGATTTTGTGACAATTCAAGGAACTTGATTTTTGGCCTTTTCACAAAAATCTTTAGGTCTGTCTTCCAAAAACGTTGTATTACAATGTGGGAGATGGTTTTTTACATACGCAAATTCATTAAAACTTTATTAAAAACTAGAGGCTGCCCCGCGGTATTTCCCGCGCCAATTTCTCATAAACACAAAAATCCCGTTTTTTTCCGTTCCCGTGGGAATTTCGGGAAATCCTTTCTTAGTGCTCACCTACACTCCCTAAGGAACCTACATGCCAAATTTCAGCTTTTTACGCCCAGTAGTTTCGGCTCTGCGTTGTCTGTCAGTCAGTCAGTCAGTCAGTCAGTCAGTCAGTCAGTCAGTCAGTAACGGAAGAGTTTTATATATTAAGATGTATACTTTCGCCAAAATAAATAAAAAAACACGAAAAAATTTGAATTTCGCGCCATACCGAGAACCACCACTTAACCACGGCATTTAGCCTCTGGCAGGCAGTATTTAAACGTTTTAATATGGTTTTAATGTAATATAGGTTAGAGTGCTGGAATTAAAATTATAAAAAGTCTGCAAAAAAATGTCCCAGTAGTCAGTCAGCATGCGTGGGAAAACACGGGTTGTCGTCCGCCATCTTTAACAATGGCGTCTTCCGCCGGATTCCCGCCATTAAGCGTTCGATTTCTAAATGTGTGTGTTTTTTTTTTGCAGATTCAACACCTATTGTTGAATTTAATGCTAAAAGACCTTGTCTGATCTGATTAAGAAAAAAAAAACGAAATTTTAAATATGTTTTTGCTACATACTAATGTTAAGAGGAAAGATTTGATTGTTTGTTTGTTTGTTTTGAATATAATAAGCTCCGAAACTTTTACTGATGAAGAACATAGTGTAGTATACGTTTATTTTTTCACAAGGTTGAGGCGCAATCGCGTGCCGTTTCTTATATGTTATCTTTTATGTTTGTTTGAATCACTAAAACTCGAGAATGGCTGGGCCGATTTCGGCATTGAACTATTTGATTAAGGTTTATAAAATACGGTGAGAGAATATGTAAAAATTTCTTTTTTTACAAAAAATTAACCCGCCTTCAATAAACACATACATCACAACTGAGTACTTCCTCATTTTCGAAGTCGGTTCAATTATGTTCTAAAACCTTCTCCAGAATGTAACAAATACAAACTCGAGACAAACGGTTAAAGACAAACTCGAGATAATCGCGGACAAACATGCATACATACAGGTCAAACTGATAACCTCCTTTTTTGAAGTCGGTTAAAAATTGCAAGGAATAAGGAAGCCAATATTTTAAATATTAAAATTTGAACTTTGAACCCCACCATTATAATCCAACTTTATGTTCATTGTCACCAGCAACATTTCACCAGACTTGCGCGGGCGCAGCGAAAACAAAACTTGATCCGAGTGAGAGTGAGTGTAACCTTGCGACCTGCAGAAGACCTGTTGGGTCAGATTATAATGACAGGTTCGAACCTTTATTGAACTACCTTTCTGATTTAGCCGGTTTATGGCGTTTTTATTCATTTTTTATCTTATTTAGATTATGTTTTAAGTATGCACGGTTACTTTTTTATCGTGGAGGAATATTTAACTCGCGGTAGGCATAGTTAGTTATACATATAGGACTGATTCCTGAAAACAAAATTGAAAAATAATGAACCGTGCTCACTTGCGGTACTTCGAAAGTTTTCGTAAAAAAAACTATGTGTTGCATCAGAGCAATGACCCACGGTGGCTTAAGCTGGCGCCAGACGAGACAGGGGATGGAGGGCAATGCGCAGGGGGGTGAACAAGGGGTCCATCGGACTTTAAATAAGTTTTAATTTTTTTCGAAATTCTCAAAAAAAAAAGGCAAAAAAACTGAAAATACTATTAGGTAAAACGGTACCAAGTTCGATGGGTCGACTAGTAGTAATATTAATGCGAAAGTAACATGCTATCAGTCTGTCTTGCTTTCACGCCAAAACTACTAAATTGGTAGGTACAGTGGCGGACACGGTCGGCGTAACACTTCCGGTTTTTCTTTATTGCAAAATAGCTCTTGTTCTTTGGTAATACAGTCTAGGGCTGACGAAACCATAGACAAATCTGTTACGGCCTCCTAGTCCGCCACTGTACACAGATAGTCTAAACCTGAGAAAGAACATAATAGGCTACTTTTTATAACAAAAATATCAAAGGAACGGAAAATTTTGATTTTATGTTTCAAGGAAAATTACGCGGGCGAAGCCGCGGAGTGCACACTAGATTACTTAGTTAAGAACGCACTTAAATGCCTTCCGTTTCATCCATACATAGCTTGATGATGGTCGCTGGGGGCGAGAAGATCAGGAGTGGCGACAGCGCACCGGAAGACGTCGAGTAGGCAGACGCCCAACACAAGTTGGTCTGATGACCGGTGAAGATTGCGGGATTACACTGAATGAGGGTCGCTCAAGACCGGTGGTGTGGCGATTTGTGGGGGAGGTTTATGTCCAGCAGTGGACTTTTTTTGGCTGCTTTAAAACTAACCGGTCTTATAATTTTTAATCCCATGTCGTAATAAATTATTTTAGGGTTACTAAATAAAGTAATAAAAACTTACCATTTTCAATTATATCACCAAAGCTGAAACAGGCCGCACACAACAGAATCCAAAGCTGCACTTTTTTTGCAAAAAAAAAACAACTGTCACTGTCACTTTTCCCGCCAATTAACTTTTTTTTTATCCTCAGCAATGAGGACTAAAGTTCATTATTCCTTGTTTTTCTTTAATTGTTCTTTTTTTTATTATACTAGGCGTGCATTTTTCGAGAGTTAATCCTAAAGACTGATTGCCACAGCATCTTGCTTTCAAGAAAGTGGGGTGCTACTTCCCATATGACGTTCAAGCCTTCACTGAACTTGACAAACAACTTTCATCCTTAACATTGAGTTAATAAAATGCACATTTGCCCGTTCAACATTAAAGTTTGTCACGAGATGTGTTTGTATAAATACACAGCGGTCACGCAAGGGGTTTTTACTTTTATGTCTTTACAGAATAAGGTTGGTTATTGATTGTTTTTTAAACGAAAAGCAGGATACTTCAAAACTTTCTTATAAGTTTGTACGGGTGTGGCGACTCTTTAAGAATTTGGCAGGTATATATTTGCATAAAAACAAAATACAGGTTTATGAAATAATGGAAAGTGCGGCCAATATTACGACACATCGAGTCGAGACGAGACGACATCGGACCGGAACTGACCAAGAGGAACTAAAGGAACTCAAATCAAATCAAATAATTCTTAAATCAACATAGGATACAAGATATCACTTATTGAAAGTCAATTAGACTACATCTATTAATTGCTATTGATACCTTTTTCGGTAAAGTATCTCTATACTGTGAGAGGCGACGTAGTTCTGGGTGCCAACCAATTGGCTCAGGCCAACAAATGTTTGCCTTGCCTTACGACAATGGTCGCCTGGAGAGGCCCCCAAACGAGCCCTCCTTTGTCAAATGATTCTCTCCTTTTCGCAATTATTTTACAGCGTAGAGAAGAAAGGGGTAACAAACTCTGTTATCAGCAAGTGCGGCCCCGCGCTCGGTTACCTCTCAGTCACCGCTCAGTACAAATAGCACGTCTTATCTCACTTACAAGATATGATACGGGTTTCGGCAGTGCGCGAAGCAACGCACATCTATACCAATATTATAAAGAGGGAAAGCTTTGTTTGTTTGTTTGTAACGAATAGGCTCCGGAAATACTGAACCGATTTGAAAAATTCTTTCACTGGTAGGAAGCTACACTAACCCCGAGTGTCATCTATACCAATATTATAAAGAGGAAAGATTTGTTTGTTTGTTTGTTTGTAACGAATAGGCTCCGGAAATACTGAACCGATTTGAAAAATTCTTTCACTGGTAGGAAGCTACACTAACCCCGAGTGTCATAGGCTATATTAGATTTTCAAAAAAATTAGGGATCCTTACCTAAACTCAAATAATGTAACCCAAGGTGCAATATTTTTTTCCGTTGTTTACATATTTTGACAGGTGGTTTGTTGTTGTTGTTTGTTTTTTTATTCGGCCATTCTGGGCAGTCAAAAGAACATAGTCTATAGAGCCAAGTCTTTTGTAGTATGTTATATTCTATGGCGTAACGAAGTAAGCCGGGACAGCTCGTTTTTTTATGAAGTGGCCGAGGTGTAGCTGGCTGGACATGGCCTCCCCCAGAAATCGCCGCAACGACCAGTCTTGAGTGACCCTCTTCTAAAGTGTACCCCCGTAGCTTTCACCGGTTGCCTGGCCACCTTGTGAGGAGTCTGCCTACTCTGCGTCTCCGGTCTAGCTAGCTAGACATACGGCAGACATAAAATTACAGTCCTATTCTAACCGCATGCTACTTGCGGTAATTAATTCTTACTACTGCACTGACATAGAACTTTGCGTGGTCTAGCCTTGAATTTTAAGTAATGGTCTGTGGTGTGTGGTTGCGTGTTTTTTTAATAAACTTTTTTATTTTTGCAGAATATGAACATCGAAAACATGGTCAAATATATAGTTTCGTGGTTATAAAGGCTTACACGGTGCGAAAAAAGCGCCACTCCCTATAAATAATTAAAATCTTCTAAACCATGGGTGAAATCAAAAATAGGTCATGTTTGAGTCCCTAGATAATCTTGCTTTTAGAATTTTTAAGGCCCTGTTGTGTAGCTTTTAGGTCCTAAATTTAAGAAAAACCGCTCACTCGGTACTCGGAGATTAGCTAGCTTTAAAGTGAAAAATTGAAAGATTTTTTTGAAATCGGTTCAGTTCTTTCAGAGCCTATTTATTCAAAGCAAACAATCAAATACTTACTTAAGTATATAAAAAAATGAATCGTGGTTCGTTAGTCTCGCTAAAACTCGAGAACGGCCGGGCCGTATTATCTGATTTTGCTCTTGAAATATTCGTAGTAGTTTAGGGAAGGTTTAAAAGGTGATAAAATGTGGAAAAAATAGTGGAAGATAGGAAAAAAAAAACAATTTCATTTCCCCATACAAAATGTTGCATTACTGTTCCGTCCATGTCCACCTCATTATCACTGGAAGGTACGGTGCCTAGTAGTCTGGCTGGTTGAGTTACCTTTTTGAATGGCCAGACTTATTCTCCGGCCAAGGTAATATGTATGTATACGCCAATTTTTAAAAATCAAAAGTTAAATAAAAGGTTGTGCCAATTTTATGAAGGTAAACTGCACCTTGCAATATTGCGTGATCGCGAACGGAAAAAAACTTTCTACAAAATACCAAATAAGTAATAATTGAAGAATACTGTCTGATAGCTGAAGCTGAAACCCACCAAACCGCAATTTTTGGCGGGCCGATCGATGACGCCATTTTGGATTGTGGGTGCGGGTGCGACTAAATTTTTATGGGTTTGGCGGGAAAATAACGTTGCGTAACAAATGCAAAATTCACAATACAATACAATTGAGTAGGTAAACAAAAAATCTCTTTATTAAAATTATTATTGTCTCCTCCATGCAAAAAAAATTGGTTACCTACATCAATACATAGTACCAAAGTCGCTTCCGGCGTGTGTACCTATGCGAAACGGTGCGAAACTAGCGCCACTTCGATAAATAATTATTAATATCTTCTAAACCATTGCCGAAATCAACAATATGATATACCTAACTACCTAAGGCTTTACTTAAAAGTTAATCATTGACAGAAACAGAAATATAATTACAAAAATCTGAAATTTTTCCCGCCAAGCGAAAATAAAAGAAAATGACCGACTTTTTTTTCATGCAAGCATGCATGCATGTATTACACACATAAACCTTCCTCTTGTTTTTACTCTATAATCTTTGACACCCTAGATAATCTTGCTTAAAATTTTTAAGGCTCTGTTGTGTAGCTTTTAGGATAAAGATCTTAGAAATATTGATTTACGAAACCAAAGCGGCCACTTTGGTTAACAAAGGGGTTTTTTTCCTTACATTTGGAACTTGAAAGCTACACAACAGAGCCTTAAAAATTCAAAGCAAGATTATCTAGGGAGTCAAAGATTGTAGAGTAAATACAAGAGTAAGGTTTATGTGTGTAATACATGCATTATAGTTTACCTAGGACGTTAGGCGTTAAGTACTAAGCTCGCCGGGTCGACTAGTTAATTAAAAGACTACTAAGTAGTAGTCGAATTGGCATAGATTTCGACTCATATTTCTAATGGAAAGTGGTTTGGTGCGGTGGTGTTTAGCTTAATCAATTTTTATTACTCTGACTAAACTTGCCAGAAACACTAAAGTTTTTATAGTTATTTATAACATAACACACGAGGTCAATGCACTTCACATAATATGCTAAACTTACCAAGGTGAAACTCTAAATTATTCAGAGCATATCTCAGTCTAGATATTGTTTTAAATGTAATGAGATATACCTAACTACCTAAGGCTTTACTTAAAAGTTAATCATTGACAGAAACAGAAATATATAATTATACAAAAATCTGATTTTTTTCACGCCAAGCGAAAATAAAAGAAAAAAGTGAGAAAATTAGAATCAGCTTTCCGTGGCTATAAATTTGTAATGAAATAAATATATAGCTTTTTCTTATTGCATCATAACAACGCATTACACTCAGAGCCCCTAACTAGGAAGAACCTGTATCTAGGGTACCCGAAACACACACAGAGACGAACATCACACCCAGACCGGAAACAAACATCGATATTCATCGTATCAATATTCCTCCCGCCCGGAAATCTAACCCAGGTACACACGCTTACCCAGTCCACATCACTGCCAACTGAGCCACGGAGCAGTCAAAAGTCAAATCATATTCATCATATCAGCCGAAAGACGTCCACTGCTGGACTTAGGCCTCCCCCAACATCACCACAACCACACCGAACGGTCTTGAGCAACCCTCATCCAGCTAATTACACCTTGTGTATCTCTTTGCAAGTCCAGTAAACTAGTAGGTAGGTACAGTGGCGGACACGGTCGGCGTAACACTTCCGGTTTTTCTATATTGCAAAATAGCTCTTGTTCTTTGGTAATACAGTCTAGGGCTGACGTAACTATAGACAAATCTGTTACGGCCTCCTAGTTCGCCACTGTACAGTGGCGCAAGAGATTTGTCTAGGTCTCGTGCGCCCTAGGCTATATTGCTAGAGAACAAGAGCTATTTTGCAATACAGAAATACCGGAAGTGTCACACCGTCATAGACCGCCATGTAACTGCGTAAGTACGTACAGAGGCAGACACGGTCGGCGTAACAAATCCAGTTTTTCTGTATTGCAAAATAGCTCTTGTTCTTTGGTAATACAGTCTAGGGCTGACGAAACCATAGACAAATCTGTTACGGCCTCCTAGTCCGTGACTGTACGTACGCCTTGCGGCATCATCGGCGCAATTACCGCTAAACCGCAAAATCCAAATTTTCCGTCATGGGATTATTAGGATAAAAAGTAACCTATGTCCCTTTTCAGGCTCTTAGACTAAGTATCTGTGTACAAAATTTCATTCAAATCGGTTTAGTTAATTTTGGCGTGAAGCGTGACTTCCGCATTTTTAATATCGTATGGAATTATGCATTGGTAATTATGGTAAAATGCAAACAAAAAGACGAGGATTTTTCAAAAATTAGGTAAGTATTATGTAGTACTAAGTATTTATTAGGTACGAGCATTCCCGGCTAACTTCGTTACGCCAAAGAATATAAGATACTACTAAAGACTTGGCTCTACAGACTATGTTCTTTTGACTGCCCAGAATGGGCGAATAAAAAAACAAACAACAACAACACACCACCTGTCAAAATATGTAAACAACGGAAAATAATGCACCTTGGGCTACATTATTCGAGTTTAAGTAAGGATCCCTATTTTTTTTTTAAATCTAATATAGCCTATGTCACTCGGGGATAGTGTAGCTTACTACCAGTGAAATATTTTTTCAAATCGGTTCAACAAACAAACAAACAAATCTTTCCTCTTTATAATATTGGTATAGATATACTGTGCCTATTTACTTACTTAAATACAGAATTTTTCTCTAAGTACCAAATTTAAGTATGAGTTACGTAAGTGTAAAAGTAGGCAGAGTTCATTTACTCGGGTGCATAGAAGATCACCAGCCCGACCGGTCTTTTGAGAAAGTGACCCCCGACACAAACGACCCGAGATGCGGCCTTGCTCTCACAAATACATGTGTGTAACTTACTCAGTTCTCTGGGCAAATAAGAAATACAAGAAAATCATGAAAAACATTAAGTAAAGTTATCAGGATACTTTTGAAATATTTTTGAGAACTTTTAAATTTTTTTACCATTATTATCCCTTTGGGAAAGGCAAAGGTCTCAAGACCGTGCAGCCTCAAGAACTTTTAAAAGAAATGCACGAAAAATTAAAAAAAAAAGAGACCCGGACACGTTAACTTATATATTAAACACCCCTCTCTTTTTATTCGGGGGTTAAAAATAGGCACCTACCTCAATATATTTAGAGTTATTTCAAATTGAAATGGAAATTCTTATACTAATTAATATTCCGGAACTAAACTTTTATGACAGAAAGCAGTTTTCTGGTGTCGTAACAGTTTTGTAGTTTAGTACGTTATTGGCATAACCGCATTCCAAAAGATGGTCTCACAAACAAGCATAAGAGGCGACACGGTGTGATTCTAGCGCCACTTCGATGAATAGTAACTAAATCAATACATATATCATCATCAATCAATACATAGTATAAAACAAAGTCGCTTCCCGCGTCTGTCCCTATGTATGCTTACATCTTTAAAACTACGGAACGGATTTTAATGAGGATTTTTTTAATAGACAGTGAGATTCAAAAGGAAGGTTTATAAGTAAAATACATGCAAAACATAGTAATGGCTTAGGCTGTACGAAGTTCGCCGGGTCGACTAGTACTTAGTATAAAATAAAGTCGCTTCGCGCGTCTGTCTTCTTTAAAACTACGGAACGGATTTTAATGAGGATTTTTTTAATAGATAGTGATTCAAGAGGAAGGCATATAAGTATAATATACATGCACAGTATAGTAATAGGTTTGGCGGTATGAAGTTCGGCTGGGTAGAGTATAGTATAAAAAATAAAAATTGAATTGTTTATTTTATTTTATTTAACTCCGAAACTACTGCATCGATATTAAAAATTAAATTTAATTAATATTCGTAGTAAAAGTTTTCCAAACAATTTGGAGTCGAATCTAACTAAATTACCTATAATAAAAACTATTAAAAACATTAATTTGCTTACAAAATGATAATCACTTTGACATATCAAATTAAGCTTTCATTCACTCCGCTTAGGTACCTACTAAGTTGAGATATTTAGTAGCAGTCAAGCGTGTTATCTATTCGTGCATTTCGGGTTCCGTCCATTTAAAAAAATGCAAAAAACGAAAACGTAAGTCTGTCTCGCTTTCATGTCTGTCTGTATCTAGGGTGCCAGAAACATAATCAAATCAAATACACCCAGATCGGGACACAAACATCGATATTCATCATAACAATGTTCGCCACGCCGGGAATCGAACCCGATAGACGACATTTTAACCAGAAATCCCACTGGCTCTTTTTGGAAATGAGCGGTTTTCGAACTGTCACTTTTAGTTGCAGAGACTACCATAAGATGGCACTAGCATTTAGAAAGAAAGAAAGAAAGAATATACATTTATTTCAATGGCACGATAAATAACATAGCATTTTGTACATACACGCGAGTGGCCAACACAGCTGGTACTCACATAATTTAAACAAAACAAATAGATATTTATAGCAAACAAAGCAATAGACAAAAAACTGATAAGGCTGCAGATTTAGGTTAAATGTCAAATTTTATATGAATTCAATCAGTCAGGTCAATCAGATTTGACGTTGACATTACACCTGTATACATTGGCTATACAGTGCCATCTATTAGCATTCTCCTAGAACCATTACATAATATCACGCCTTTTATTCCCCGAAGGGTTAGGCAGAGGTACCTGCTCAAGAGCCGGACCACGTTTAGCCGATTTTATGCTTTATTACCAACGTGACAAGGGGCCAGCTTGTCGCCGCGGTTATAACGACCACTACTGCGGCCGGGACCAACGGCTTAACGTGCCTTCCGAAGCACGGAACCATTAAAACTGTCAAAAACGAAAACCCGTCATTGTGCAAGTTGCCACATGGACAGTCATTGTGGAAGGATTGTACCTTAAGCGCCACGCTTGGCAGGCGGGTTGGCGATCGCAGTGTGGCTCTTCCAGTATTTCAAACTAACCCGACACTATACCGAAGATATCCCGGACATCAGCCTGTACGAGATAAGGATGGCCCTGAAACTGCTTAAAAACAACAAGGCACCGGGTGAGGATGGAATCACGTCAGAGCTTCTGAAAGCGGGTGGAACACCGGTACTCAAAGTCCTTCAGAGGCTCTTTAATTCTGTCCTACTCGAAGGGACCACGCCTGAAGCATGGAACAGAAGTGAGGTGGTGCTTTTCTTTAAGAAGGGCGATAAAACCCTTTTGAAGAATTATAGGCCCATCTCGCTTTTGAGCCATGTTTATAAGCTGTTTTCCAGGATCATCGCCAATCGTCTCGAACGAAGGTTTGATGACTTCCAGCCTCCCGAACAAGCCGGCTTCCGGCAGGCGGGTTGGCGATCGCAGTGTGGCTCTTCCAGTATTTCAACGAAGGGCGCTGCTGCCCGTCCTTCGAGAGTTCCCTTAGTCGCCTTTTACATCACCTTTGGGAAGAGGTGGGGTGGTGGTAGGTATTTTATGCAGCCACCAGACGACCTAAACACTTTCAAGTTTACTTAGTAAGATTAGGAAGCAGTCGTAGGATTAAGAGCCAGTTTACAGCGATGCTAGTGCCTTTCTCGCAAAAAAATATATTTTCTAAACTAAGGCAAATATCAAAAATGTGGCACAGTATGACACTAGATAATGTAGCCTAGTATTTTTAGGGCACTGTTGTATAGCTTTTAAGTTAAAGACCAAAGAAAGCTACAAAGTGTTACTAAAAGTGGCCACTTTTAGAAACAACCTGTGTATAATTTAAAACCGACTTCAAAAAAGGAGGTTATCAGTTTGACCTGTATGTATGTATGTATGTTTGTCCGCGATTATCTCGAGTTTGGCCGAACCGATTTTGATGCGGTTTTCACAAAAGTATTTGTTACATTCATGAGAAGGTTTTAGTACCTAATTTAACCGACTTCAGAAAAGATGGAGTTCTTAGTTTTATGTATGTGTCAATTTATTGAAGGCGGGTCTCTTTTAAAAAAAAAGAAATTATGTTCTTTTTAGTTAGGACTAAGTACTTTACTGTGGTCAAAAAATACTAAGCAAGATTATCTAGTGTCATACTGTGCCACATTTTTGATATTTGCCTTAGTTGAGAAGATATAAAATCTTTTCGAGAATGCCGCTGGCATTGCGGTAAACTGGCTCTTAAATTGGTGTTTTTCGTTATTTTTACTTTAGGTAGGTACGGGCTCCTAAAACCCATTCGCATACTGTGTGTCGTATTTTTTGTCACTAGACTGGCTGGATCGACGAGTTGTCGCCGGACCGGTCCACGGTCAGCTTTCTGTCCAAGTGAAATCAAAAGTTTTTAATTTTATTTAACACGAGCTGTCTCGGCTTACTTCGTTACGCCATAGAATATAACATGCTACAAAAGACTTGGCTCTATAGACTATGTTCTTTTGCCTGCCCAGAATGGGCTTGGTAAACTTGGCTCTATAGACTATGTTATTTTAACTGGCTAGAATGGCCGAATAAAAAACAAACAACAACAACAAACCACCTGTCAAAATATGTAAACAACGGAAAAAATATTGCACCTTGGGTTACATTATTTGAGTTTAGGTAAGGATCCCTAATTTTTTTGAAAATCTAATATAGCCTATGACACTCGGGGTTAATGTAGCTTCCTACCAGTGAAAGAATTTTTAAATCGGTTCAGTATTTCCGGAGCCTATTCGTTACAAACAAACAAACAAACAAACAAACAAACAAACAAACAAACAAACAAACAAACAAATCTTTCCTCTTTATAATATTGGTATAGAAGACGAGCTGTCTCGGCTTACTTCTTTTTTTTTTTTTTTTTTAATTTAGGAGTTTATTTTGCTTAAGTTGTAAATGGGATTATAAATCACACCTTACAGCTTCAACTTTGTTCTCCTCCAGTGACGCCTCTTGGCATTGTAACGAATTGTATTCCCCGTGCGCATTCTTACCCATTGAGGAATCAGTCTTGTGAGCCGACATTGTGGTGGCCGAAAAAATGAAAAGAAAGAATACAGACACAGATCACACAATTAGCTAATCAATCAATACATGAAGAGAGATTGACTGTTACGCTATAGAATATAACATATGTACTACAAGTGTACTACAAAAGACTTGGCTCTATAGACTATGTTCTTTTAACTGGCTAGAATGGCCGAATAAAAAACAAACAACAACAACAAACCACCTGTCAAAATATGTAAACAACGGATAGACTAGTCGAGGAGGTTTTGGGGGGAAATGAAAAGAAGATGTCGGGCTTTTGTTTCTTAGTTTTCTAAATTTATTTTTTGGTGGCTATTATTGTGCTAGTGTGGTGGCATTAGTGTTATAATATGACCTTTATGGAAAACTGTGTAGCGAAATGAGAAATAAAGGAAGGCGCTCCCGAATAATTCTGATCGATGTCCCTTGAAAACTTCCGTGTGAACATTGGAATGCGAGACCACCCTCGCATTTCAATGGGTTAGGTTAGGAACCTAAGTTAAGGAAAACAAAGAATAAACTACAGAAGACTTGATTATTAAGAAATAAACTACTGAAGACTTGGCTGTATGGACTAAGTTCCTTTGCCTGCCCAGAATGGGCGAATTTAAAAAACAACAACAACAGACTACTCGACCCGGCGAACTTTGTACCGCCTTACCTATTACTATTTTGTGTACCTACCTATGTATTCAATACATAGTATAAAACTTAGTCGCTTTCCGCGTCTGTCCCTATGTATGCTTATATCTTTGAAACTATGCAACGAATTTTGATGCCGTTTTTTTTAATAGATAGAGTAATTCAAAGGAAGGTTTATATGTATAATGCATGCGCAGCATAGTAAAAGGTAAGGCAGTACGAAGTTCGCCGGGTCGACTAGTATACTTATAAACCATCCTCTTGAATCACTCTATCTATTAAAAAAACCTCATTAAAATCCGTTGCATAGTTTTAAAGATTTAAGCATACATAGGGACAGACGCGGGAAGCGACTTTATTTTATACTATGTATTGATTCATCAAACAAGATTACTAGGGGTAAAGGTCGGAATAATTAATGGTTGTGTTATTAACGTAACCTTAAGGTACAGTCAAGTGGCGGTCCAGGAGGCCGTAACAGATTTGTCTATGGTGTCGTCAGCCCTAGACTGTATTACCAAAGAACAAGAGCTATTTTGCAATACAGAAAAACCGGAAATGTTACACCGAGCGTGTCCGCCACTGTACAGCTTGGCCCAAAAGTCTAGAAAATGATCCACTTAAGGGGCGACAAGGTGCGATACTAGCGCCAATTCGATAAATAATTAATATCTTCTAAACTAAGTAAAATAACGAAAATGTGGCACTGTATGACACTAGATAATGTAGCCTAGTATTTTTAGGGCACTTCTGTATAGCTTTTAGGTTGAAGACCAAAGAAAGCTACAAAATGTTGCTAAAAGTCACTTTTGGCAACAGTCTATGTTTTTTTTTTGTTCTTTTTACTCAGGACAACTTTGCTGTGCTCAAAAAATACTAGGCTACATTATCTAGTGTCATACAGTGCCACATTTTTGATACTTTCCTTAGTTTAGATATTAATTTTTTTCGCGAATGGCGCTAGCATCGCTGTTAACTTACTCATAACAGAAATCGTCTAGATCTTAACATTTTGCTAGCCGCTAAGAGCTATAGCACGGCTTAAGCTTTTAGGTTAAAGACCAAAGTAAGCTACAAAGAATTGCTAAAAGTGGGCACTTTTAGCAACAATCTGTGGATTATTTTGTTCTTTTACTTAAGACTACTTAATTGTGCTCAAAAAATACTAAGCAAGATTATCTAGTGTCATACTCCTACTGTTACTGTGACTGTGCCACTTTTTTATATTTATTTAGAAGTTTTTTTTTTTTTTGCGAATGGCGCTAGCATCGCTGTAAACTAGCTCTTAAAAAAGGTAAAGGAATAACCTAGCTGTCCCGGCAAACTTTGTATCGCCTGCCTGTGATGAAACTAGAGAGCAAAATGTTTCTATGGATGAAACCGAGCTAATCATGATCAAAAAAAAATACCGACAAGTTCTATACTACTAACGCCATCTAGTGGTGTGCTGCAATACCAAAATGGTTAATTATTTGTAAGTTGTAACAAACTATCTCCAAAGTTAGATTAGCGGTTGGAATCATGTTGGAATGTAACAAAAAAAAATAATTATGAAATCGGTTTAGCCTTTGAGCGCAGAGCGAAACTAGCGCCAATTTTAAAAATCTTTATAATAACATGCTAGCCAAATATTGCTTGCCAAATATTTAAATGGCCTGCCAAAAATTTACTTCCCAAATAAAATAACTTTATAACCACATAAACATTTTTTTTCATTCGTTATTGTTTTTTACTCTTTAGCTTTTTTATGAAGCATTTATCCATAGGTTTTTGAGTGAAAAGTAAAAGGGTAATTGGGGGTCGTGTGGGGGTTAGTGAGGGTAAGTGGGGGTAAAAAATTACTGCTGTTCCGGGTGAGGATGGTGAATAAATGATCTGACTCCAAAAGATCTTGCGTATAACAATTTTATTGCGTTTCCACAAACTTAGGTTAATTAAATATAATAATTTAGATTAAAGAATGCGTTCGTCGCTGTCGTGAGTCCGAGAGAAGGTAGTATAATGGCGGCGGCGGCGGAGGGGGTCTAGTGATGGGCGTAACATCTGCTAGTGACGTGCCGGAACATCCTCCGGGGCCTTGGAATCATGAGGTTCCAACTGCGTATCAGCTGGCTCCAGCAGTGGGCACATATACTTGACACCTCGTCTGTATGTGCCGGTGACTGTTTTAACATCCGCCACGCGTACAATGCCGTCGTGTCCAGGGAACAGAGAAGTAACTCGGCCTATTCGCCATGACATTGGCGGTATATTTTCTTCTTTTAAAAGAACTAAGTCCCCAATGTGCAATTGTCTGGAAGGGACTCGCCATTTGTGTCTCTGTTGCAGTTCGTTGATATATTCGACTTGCCAACGTCTCCAAAACTGCTGTCGTAGATACTCAATGCGCTTGAAACGATTCAGAGTGGTTATTTTGGCATCATACATATTGGGAGATGGCAGCGAAGTGAGTGGTCGACCTATCAAGAAGTGCCCGGGAGTTAAAGGTTGAAGATCGTCGGGAGATGAGGATAACGGATATAATGGCCTACTGTTCAGGACTGCCTCAATTTGACTGAAAAGAGTTGCCAGTTCTTCGAATGTCAAGTGCGTGTTTCCTAAAATTCTTTTTAAATGGTATTTTGCCGATTTTACGGCTGCCTCCCACAATCCACCGAAGTGAGGAGCATATGCTGGCTGGAAATTAAATTTAATGCTTTCCCTGGAAGAGAAGGACGTAATGTCATCAGCGCTAGTGTTTATAAAATGTCCAATTTCTTTATTTGCGCCGACAAAGTTTCGACCATTGTCGCAGAATATTTCGGATGGCTTTCCTCTGCGAGAGATGAAGCGCCGTAACGATAACAAGAAAGCATCTGTTGACATTTCACTTACTGCTTCTAAATGTAAACATTTGTACCTAAAGCACACAAATAGGCACAAATAACATTTGGTTATCTTACACCCTCTACCCTTACGGTCAGTAATTAAAAAAGGTCCTGCGAAATCTACGCCCGTGGTCATGAACGGAAAATCGGGATTGACGCGCTGTTCTGGTAGTGAGCCCATCAAGGGAGCTAGTGTTTCACCACGAGCCCTTCTGCAAATGACGCAATGTCGCGCCGTGGTGCGTGCTAGATCTCTGCCTGCTATGGGCCAAACATATTCCCTGATAGAGGATAGGAGCAGCTGAGGGCCAGCGTGCAATAATTTTAGGTGCTCTCGCTGGAAAAGCAATTTGGTTAATTGATGTTTAGAATGAAGCAACATAGGGTGTCGCTTTTCGAAGGGATAGCAAGAAGACTCGAGGCGACCTCCTACTCTAATAATATTTCGATCGTCAAGAAATGGGCTCAATGATGTAAGAGTGTTTTTGCTATTCAATGGGTTACCCTTGACTAAAGCTTTATACTCGCTTGGGAATGATTCCCGTTGGGATAGTTTTACTAGAGCTTCAAAGGAGGAAGAGAGCTCCTCAGGCTTCAAAACACCAATCCTTTTGTTTTGTTTGTTTCTGCAATTGTGAATAAATCTTATAACATGTGCAAATGATCTCTGTAAAAAATTTAAAGAAGAATATTTTATAAAATTTATTAATTGCGCTTTTTTATCGTTATTGTCTTTATTTGATTCAGTTATGTTAATATATTTAGTTTCTGGGATTTCATTGTTGTGTTCGTTTTTATTTTGTAAATTTTGTGCAGGCCATGAGGTTTCAGGTAATTTAAGAAAATTGGGGCCGTTCCACCAAAACTCAATTTGTTTTGCATCTGTTGCTAATATGCCACGTGAGGCAAGGTCAGCGGGATTTTGATCTGTTGGTACATGATGCCATTCTTCAAACCTTGTTTTTTCTAATATGACGCCTACCCTATTAGCAACAAATGTTTTAAGTTTGTCGTGTGTCATATTTAGCCAAGCTAGCACGATGGATGAGTCGGTCCAAAACACTTTCCGTGTGATGATACATCGCAATGCGCGACATACGGCGGCCGCGAGCTGAGCTCCTAGTAGACAAGCAGTCAGCTCCAGGCGAGGAATGGTGGTAGCCTTTAGAGGTGCTACTCTAGCCTTTGCACACAAGAGCTGTACACTTACGTTGCCCTGCTCATCCACACTTTTGAGGTATATGCACGTACCGTATGCCCTTTGAGAAGAATCACAAAAACAATGCAGTTCAATTGAGGTTGGATGTTTGCAAAGAGTGTGTCTCGGAACTTGTATATTACGGATATATTGTATGCTGTTAACAAATGCATGCCATTGATTTGATATGTCTTCGGGAACAAGGGCGTCCCAATCTAGACCTAATGTCCAGATTTTTTGTATGAGGCATTTGGGCACTATAACTATGGGTGACAATAAGCCAAGGGGGTCAAAAATTTTGCATGTGTCTGACAAAATGGTTCGCTTGGTCGGTGAGTTCGTTCCTACCCTGAAGTCACATGGAAAGTTAATAACGTCTTCGTTAGGATTCCACCCAACTCCTAAAATGTGTGAGGATGAGCTAAGGATTAGATTTCCTTGGTTGCTGTCAATCGTTCCTAATATTGCTGGTGAGTTAGATCTGTATTTGCGCAAGATAAAGCATCCCTTTGATAGTTCAGATTCTACTTGCCTTTTAATATTTAATAGATCTTCCTGACTGTTACTGCCTGTCAATAAATCGTCGACCATAAAATCGTTTTGTATTATTTGCCTAATCCTAGGATCAGGGCACTGATTCCCTAACTCCCACAAACAACGGGTGCTAAGAAAGCTTGAACTAGCTAATCCGTAGGTCACAGTGTTTAATGTGAGCGAAAGTAATGGGTCTGTTTCATTTTCGCGCCACAAAAATCATTTGAAGATTCCGATGAATATCCTGAACTTCTATTTGCCGGTACATCTTTTCGATGTCACCGGATAGTACGTAGGTGTGCTGGCGAAACCTTAACAAAATATTGAAAAGTGAGTCTTGTATATAGGGTCCTACCAGCTGTATGTCGTTAAGTGAAAAACCAGATGCAGTTTTGGTGCTGCCGTTGAAGACGACACGTAACTTTGTTGTTTCACTAGACGGTCGCAATACAGCGTGATGCGGAATGAAATAGTAAGAATTATCTGGAATAAGATTTTTAGATTTACTTAAATGCCCTAAATTATAATATTCTTGTATAAACTGTGTATATAGTAGTTTTAGATCTGGATTTTTTCTAAACCGTTTTTCCAAAGAAAGAAATTGCCGTTTTGCTAATTTGAATGAATCACCTAGGCAATCGGGTTCAGTTGAAAGGGGTAACTGTACAGAGAATCTGCCTTCATTGTTACGATAAGTTGTTTCCTTGAATTTTTGTTCACATAAACTTTCTGATTCAGTGTAATTATTTTCCAAAGCTGATTCAGGAATTTGATCTAATTCCCAAAACTTAGTCATACTGTTGTTTAATTCCTCATTTGAAATATTTATCTCATTAATTGAAACATGGTTGCAATAAGTTAAAGATGAATCAGTAACATCCTGTGTATACGGTCCCGCTAACAACCACCCTAACTTTGATTTTCGCATAACTGGCTTGCCTGCGCCAAGAAACAGCTGATCGGACTCAATTAAGTGCCAAAATAAGTCTACTCCGATCAACATATCAATAGGTTTCGATATATTAAACAATGGGTCGGCAAGGGGAAGGTTTTGTGGTAAATTAATTTGAGATAAATCAAAGGTACGAGTAGGCAGATTTCCTGTAAGCTTTGGTAGTACCAAGCAAGTTAAATCAAATGTGTAGTCAATCGTTTTGGACTTTACCTGTACTACGCACCGCTCAGTTGCATTGGAATTGTGTACATTACCTACACCTACTATGTTGACCTTTGTGGGCTGAGCGCTCAAACCTAACTCTTTTTTTATGCGTTCGGTAACTAAAGACGTTTGGCTGCCGCTGTCTAGAAGTGCACGTATAGTTATGTATTGATTTGTGCGAGAATTGTACACGTCTATCAGTGCAGTCGACAGTAAAACGTTGTTTTGATTGGCTAAGTTTGTAGACATGCTCAAAATGTTTGTATTATTTTCGTTATCACTTATGTTAACATCATCATTTGTAGACAGAACAGGATTGGATTGTGTGTTTGAAACCTGAGTAACATCCGCAGACTTGTGCAACAGTGTGTTATGGCGTCTTTTACAGATGGAGCAGGGGCCTAGCCGGCAAAATCGAGAAGGATGACCTTTGCGCAAGCAGTTTAAGCACAGCTTGAGGCGCAGCGCCTCGGAAGTTCTTTCGTCAATTGACTTGGCCAGGAATGACGAGCAGTCGTAAAGGCGATGCTCACCGTTGCACGCTACACACGAAGGGGATGATTGACCAGGAGGATTAGTGGCTGAAATTGTAAATGATTTTGTGTTTAAACCATTTTGTTGTCTAGGTACAAATGAGTTATTCTGTGGATGAGTTGGCTTAACTTGATTGTATGGTTTGCTGTAACCAACTGACTCGAGAATGTCGGCTCGGTCCTTTAAAAAACTGAAAAAATCATTTAGTGATGGGGAGCCATCTATAGCATTTTTACGCTCTTCCCACTTGAAACTTGTCCCGCTGTCAAGCTTAGCTGCAAGTAAATGTGTGATAAGGGTGTCCCATGAGTGAGTCGGTTCACCTAGAGAATTAAGTGCTCGCAAGTTTTTAGAAACATGGTCTACAATGAACCTTAAACCCTTAGCAGAATCTCGGGGAACAGTTTGAAAGTTTAAAAGTGAGTTTAAATGATTTTTTATCAATTGTTTCTTGTTATCGTATCTTTCACAGAGGAGACGCCAGGCTTCAATGTAGTTTTCATTTGTTACTTCTAAGTTGCTGATAACACGAGAGGCCTCCCCTTCCAGGTAAGAAATCAAGTAGTGAAACTTATAAATTGCTTTAATTTGGTCATTGTTGTGAATTAAGGAGGTAAACGTGTCTCTAAACTCCAACCACTTAAAATAAGACCCATCAAAATTAGTTATTTTTATTACAGGCAATTTAAAGTTAATGTTGTTATTGTTGTTATTACATGTATGGCTGCAGATCGATTTGTGTGACCCATTTTCAGACTTTGCAGACTCGAAATCGTTGGCAGGTGAGTATTTTTCCAAAAGAACCTTTGATTTGGCAATAGCTAAGGTAAACTCTGTTTCAATCTCCTCACGAATTTCAAGTTCACCTGTTATGTCAGAGGCATTATATTGCTCTATTTGTGATTGTAAATCATCAAATGAAATGAATAGTTCTTGAAACTTATTAAATCGTTCGTTTAGCATGCACAAATCGACTGGCGTTATATTTTCTGAGTTCTGTATCTTGTTAAAAAAGTTATTGTAATGCGTTATACGTCCTTTTACATAAATACGCTTATTTATGAGATCTCTTATCTCTGTTTTGATTGTCCCACTACCACTAGCTACTGGATTAGGGCTCGGTTGTCGAGATTTAGATTCGTCATGCCTGACAGAGACAGACATAGTGGATAAGTAGGATTAATTAGTAATTACTAAATAAAGAACACCACAGTTATGTTAGACAAATGTTTAATTAAAAAACACACACAAGTTAAATGTTAGTTACACACAATACCTAACAATAAAATTTAGTAGGTTTATTATTTATTTATTTGGTACGCCTAACTATGTAGTTATACCTAATTGCTTTGCTTGACCAAACTAAATCAATTTGATGTGTATATTTTGATTGTATAAAACTATTAAAACCAATAAAATCAAACCAACATAAACTTCTCGCCGCGGGGTCCAAAGTCCACGGGTTTACTCGGTACTGGTGGGTAGTCGTACCACTGCGTAGCTTGGGCAAAATTACTGGAATTTGAGAAAGAAAACTAATGAATAAATGATTAAGCACTAACACAGTCACTACACAGTTAATTGCTACTACTTTGATGAATTTAAATTTGTTCGTAAATACCTAGAACTTTTGTGTACGGGAAGAAAATTAGGTTGTGAACTTTAAGTGTTTAGATTGCAAAGTAAATTGTTAGATTTTGAAACTTCTTTTAGGCTTTTAACACTAAATTGAGTTGGCTGAATCACTAAATAGGATAGACTACGCACAATGCACTCGAAACTGACAAAACTGAACCGTAAATTAGGCGGGGAAAATAGGCGGGAAGTAAGGGATGGGGCACTTCCCTGGTCACAAACACCTGGCTGCGGCGCACTGTATGATATCTGACTGGCCCGGTAGCTGGCACGATGACTGGCTTGTAAGTAGCTGGCCGGCTGGCGTCGACCCTGGGTGAAGTTGCCCTCCAAATAGACTTCCTCGGTTCCAAGTATTGAAGCAAGCTGGATTCGGATGCTGGTAGTTCCTTTCGTCTGTCTTCTTGCTCGGTGTTGCTCTGACGACTTTGGCGCGTAGGTTGATGGTTTCCAACGGCTGGGCAGGGTTGATGATAAGGAAATAATCTGCCGAGAGCTGCGTCAAAACGATCACGTCGGGGTCACCAATGTTCCGGGTGAGGATGGTGAATAAATGATCTGACTCCAAAAGATCTTGCGTATAACAATTTTATTGCGTTTCCACAAACTTAGGTTAATTAAATATAATAATTTAGATTAAAGAATGCGTTCGTCGCTGTCGTGAGTCCGAGAGAAGGTAGTATAATGGCGGCGGCGGCGGAGGGGGTCTAGTGATGGGCGTAACATCTGCTAGTGACGTGCCGGAACAACTGCAGTCAGGTTTTTCTCTTTCTCCTTAATTTAATTCATTATTATTTTATTAATCCTTAGTTTTTTTTTTATGAAGCATTATCCATAGGTTTTTGAGCGCAATTTCTGATGGTGTTAAATTTTCATTTTTTTCTATATCATTAATTATACTTATACCAACTAGATCTATGAAAGTTTGCTTAGTTATAACTCGCTTCCCTGCCACAACCTCTATCATTTTCTCATTAGTTGTTACCGGGGTCTCATTAGTTTTTGGTAATGACACTTTAGGAGCTTCCATACATTTTGTGAAGTTTATTGAATTAGGGTTCCAGGGGTGTAAGCCACAAGGTTCAAAACCTTTACTTAAGGTTAAAGGCTTCATACCCGAATCAATGGCTTCCTTTAATATGGGCACAAAATCTAATCTTGTTAATTCTTGAGACGGATGTTCTTCCCTCCATGCGAAAGCGCTTTTTGTGTAACTAAATTTGAGAGGAAAGAAAGCAGTTAGATCATTTTGATCTAGTGTTCTAGTTAAATTAGGATATAATGCTATTAGCACAATTTGCAATTCTGCACATAGTTCGCTCACTTGTAAAGTCATATGGGTCTTGCGTCCATCCACAAACACAATCACGGGTAACGTAACCTTTTTCTCCAGTAAATATGGATGTAGGACGTTTTTAATGTAATCGTAGAATAGATCCGGTTTCATCTTGCCGTACTCACTGAGACCGATTCCCCAGTTTGGTGGAATGAATGCAGCTATGTCGATAGGTGATCGTTGGTAAGGGAATATTATCATAGGCGGAGTCGTATTACCGTCTGCTGAAAATGCAAACATTACAGTGATCACACTCTTTGTCTGTCCCTTCTCAAAGTTTTTCTCTCCTTCTTCGTCTAATAAATTGCCCGTTTTGGGACATAAGAGAAAATTTGTTTCATATCCATTAAATATTCTACTCGGGTCGGAAAGGATATCAAATAAACCGTTCTCTTTAAGATAATACTCGATGTCAGAATACCATCCTCTTATAACTTTTTCAGAGACGTAGGAGCTCGGAGAAGTAAAATGGCGGTTACTGATTTCTGGGTGTCTTTTCAGGAATAACCTCATCCATTTTTCTCCAGGTATGTTATTTTTAAATGGATTTTGCCTGTTGGAGCTTTCTAGAATCTTTGCCACGCTGTTCTGTAGATCTACTTTTCTTTTTGGAAAACTTTTCTTTTTGCTAATATTAATCCAATCAATAAGTCTCTGCTCTTCCTCCTTAGTTAATACTGAAGGTGGACCTGTACGACGACCAACTTTGTCTAGATTCTTGTAACGGAACTGTAGCGTTGACCTGGGAACTCCAAATGTTTTTGAAGCTTTTTTCTGACTCATACCTTCTTTAATGGCAGTAAGAGCTTTTTGTATTGTATCAGGCGCATATTTTTTCTCCAAACAAATATTTTTGTCTCTTTTTTCAGGCTTTTTCTTGTATCTTTTTTCAGGTTTCATTTTTGCTGCAAATGCGACAGAGATTTTAATTAGTATGCCTTCCTAAGCCTGTAATCTGTAATATATTATGCAACTTGGTGTAAACTGTGTCGATTCAAGTTGCACTGTCACTTTTTGTTTATATGGTGTGAAAGAAAGTGAGAGATGCAGCTTATACTACAGAAGCAGTTTAAACCAAGTTGGATATTATTATGGTCATAAATACTTATCTTACTTCAAAGGAAAGGACCTAATTTTGGCATAGGTGCAATTATATCTATAAAATTTTCGTCATTGGAACTAGAATAGAATAGAATAGAATATAGTATAGAATAGACACAGTCCACGAAACAAGGTAAAGTGTTAACACCGTAGGTATAAAGAGAGAGCGTTGCGAAAGTGAGAGAATGTTTGTGTATGATACCTTAGTCTCGTATGTATACTCTAAGCTCGGAGCCTATTCAACAAACAAACACACACTTAATAAATTAAAACTTTTTCTAAATTACTTCATTGCTAAAACGGTCTGTATTCAAATTAATCAAGACTCTCAAACTCACCATGTAAATAAATAACAAAACAAAGTAATTATGTAGGAAAATAAATAAAACGTCTCGTTCGTTTTGTCGCTTCGATGCCCATAGATCGATGCCTGCCTTCAGTGTTGCCAACGGTTGAAATAGCAATCCACCAGATAAAGCTCCTCAAACCACCAGAAAACCACTAACAAAAAGATGTCCCCCTCTGAAAACCACTAAAATTTCCACTAGGGTGCATGACAGATGAGTGGACATACGTAAAATGGGGGACAGTGGTGACCGTTTGCTATGCGTTCTACCCCAAATATATGACCTGGGAGGCAAATTTCTTAACTAAAAACGATCGACTCGTAATTGACTTGTTAGCGACTTCGTTAACCATTGCCGCTTTAACAAATGTGATTTCTGTTACACGCCCAAAGAAAACAGCAATGGTTAACAAACTCGCCAAAAAGAACAAGACAATTACGAGTCAATTGTTTTTAGTTAAGAAATTTGCCTCCCTGGGCCCTTTTATTTTTTAAGGATTTTTAATGTTCAATTTTTAAGACTTACCCTAACTTGAACTTGTAACTTTAAGGTGGTCCCTCTCGGTATGGCGCGAAATTAAAAAAAAATTACGTTTATTATTTATTCTGGCGAAAGTATTAATTTAATAAAGTTTTAAATAATGAATTCGCTTATGTAAGAAATAAGAAACCATCTCCCACATTGTAAAAAACGCGAATTTTTTTTTAATCTTGCGCCACAGCGCCACACCGAGAGGGACGAACTTTTTCTAAAAATTAACAAATTCGCAACCTTAAAATTTTATTGCCATCTAGATCTTAAAATATCGTCTTTAAAAACTATAATCAGGTGCTCAACACAGCTACAAAGAAAACTAAGTGTCCTCGAAGTATGAACTCGAAATATGAAAAAAAAAAAATTATATAGACTGTATTCAATTGAAAAAAAAAAAGGAAAAATGTTGTAATTGTACTAAATTGTCTAAAGCATCTTTAGTTCATACGCTTTGTAACAGCATACCACACTTCCAATATTCAAAAACTGCAACAGTTCTGGGTCTTATTTTTCCACTAAAAAAATCCACTAGCCACTAAACGCAAAAAATGGCCACTAAATGGGGGTTCCAAACCACCAGATTTAGTGGAAAATCCACTAAGGTGGCAACACTGCCTGCCTTGCCTACCCTACCTACACTACATCAGTGTTGCCAATGGCTATTACCCAGATTCCCCAAGATCACTGGTCAAATTCCCCAACTTTGGGGAGAAAAATATCCTGATTCCCCACAAAATCCCCTCACTGTGAGATAGTGAACTATTTACGAAATAACTTAAAAAATCACAATATCACTTAATAAATCATTGAGTATTATATGATCCCCCTCCGGTTTTATCTTATGTTCAGTCTTAAAAGTAAAAACTAAAGTTAAATACATGTTAAAACTGATGAAGTGTAAATTTAACTTACTCGAACAATAACGAAAAAAAAAACTTTTCTACTTTACAGATAACCAACTAATTTTATTATTGTTTTCGCTATTTTTCAGTCATTTAAAACGAATAAGGTTAATAATCACTTTCCTTAAGATAAGTTTGAGCCTTTTTATCAATAAAAATAAATAAAGGCAGTAATTTATATTTTGATTAATGGATGTTTTGGTTGTGAGTTTTTTTGAATTAGTAAAATGCTTAATTCCCCGCATATTCCCCACACAGAGCCTCTCCCCACAAATTCCCCAATCGCTTTGGGATTCCCCGCAGTTTGGGGAAATCCCCACACATTGGCAACGCTGCACTACATACACCTACACATTCAGAGAAATCCAACCTACACACTACACACACACTCCTCGCCTCGATCGATAATGCTGGCTGTGTGGCCAGCTTATAAAAATGTTTTATAAGCTGGCCACACAGCCAGCATTATCGATAATTCAGCCTAGTATTTTAAGGGCATTGTTGTATAGTTGGTAAAAACGTCCACTTTTGGCAACAATCACTTTCTTTCTGTGGTATTTAACCTAAAAGCTATACAACAATGCCCTAAATATACTAGGCTGAATTATCTAAGGGGAATACTGTTTCCTTTTTTTGATATTTGCCTTAGTTTAGAAGATATTTATTTTTTTCTCGGGTGGCGCTACTTTAGCTGTGCTATGCCTCTTAAGGCCAAGAAAAGGACTGGACGGCTTACTTACCCTTTTTTTTAACTATTATTTATTGTTTTGTTTAGTTTAGTGCTCAATGCTCATGCTCATTTTGCAGTTCTTCTTTTTTGAATAGCGAACTACACGACGGTGCCTTCGCCTGGCCTATCATGGCTTTAAAAAATCATAAAATTGTCAATTCGTTTTCAATCAATCAATTTTATTATTTTGTTGATTTTGTTGTCTAGAGTGTTGCCAATTTAGAGTTTTTAGAGCTCTAATAAGCTCTAAATTGTCTTTCTTTCTTGGTCTTTTTTTACAATTTTAGAGCTGAGATGAGAAAGAATTAGTAGTTTTTACCACGTTAATAGCGAAAGTTAAAGTAACTAATTCAGTGTCAGTAGTGCGTTCGCGTCGCTTTTGTTCAAAACATGAAATTTGTCACCTCGTGAATAGTTTTTTAATCATGATAGTAAGATGGAGAAAAATAAGGACCAAAATACGTGTTGTCATATCCAAAATGTACTTAATAGTGTTCAGCTTTGTCTAAAAAACTAAATCTTTTTAGCTTTTTTTTCAGATAAGATCTAGCTCTCTTTTAAAATTCGAGTTGACAACACTGGTTGTTTGTTTGATTGATTGAATAAGTATCTCTAGTTGGTCTGTGGCAGTGTTGCCACCTTAGTGGATTCTCCACTAAATCTGGTGGTTTGGAACCCCCATTTAGTGGCCATTTTTTGCGTTTAGTGGCTAGTGGATTTTTTTAGTGGAAAAATTAGACCAAGAACTGTTACAGTTTTTGAATAAATTGGAATTGCGGTATGCTGTTACAAAGCGCATGAACTAAATATGTTTTAGACAATTTAGTAGAATTAGAACATTTTTCCTTTTTTTTTCAATTGAATACTAAGTCGATGTATTTTTTTTTTTTTCATATTTTTGTCCATACTTCGAGGACCCTTAGTTTTCTTTGTAGCTGTCTTGAGCACCTGATTATAGTTTTTAAAGACGATAGTTTAAGATCTAGATGGAAATAAAATTTTAAGGTTGCGAAATGGGTAATTTTTAGAAAAAGGTTGTCCCTCTCGGTATGGCGCAAAATAAAAAAAAAATGCTTACATAAGCGAATTCATTAAAACTTTATTAAATTAACACTTTCGCCAGAATAAATAAAAAACGCGTAAAATTTTTTATTTCGCGCCATATCGAGAGGGACCACCTTAAAGTTTCAAGCTCAAGTTGGGGCTCAAGTCTTAAAAATTGAACATTAAAAAATCCTTAAAAAATAAGAGGGCCCAGGGAGGCAAATTTCTTAACTAAAAACGATTGACTCGTAATTGTCTTGTTCTTTTTGGCGACTTCGTTAACCATTGCTGTTTTCTTTGGGCGTATAACAGAAATCACATTTGTTAAAGCGGCAAAGGTTAACGAAGTCGCTAACAAGTCAATTACGAGTCGATCGTTTTTAGTTAAGAAATTTGCCTCCCAGGTCATATATTTGGGGTAGAACGCATAGCAAAGGGTCACCAATGTCCCCTATTTACGTATGTCCACTCATCTGTCACGCACCCTAGTGGAAATTTTAGTGGTTTTCAGAGGAGGACATCTTTTTGTTAGTGGTTTTCTGGTGGTTTGAGGAGCCTTATCTGGTGGATTGCTATTTGAACCGTTGGCAACACTAGTCTGTGGATTGAATTAAAAAATAAATAAACAAAACTGGTTCACGGGTTCACGATCTTTTTTAGTTTTTACCAAGTTTTTACTGTTTTGAACACTAAATACCTTACAAAATGGATCAAGAAGTAGCAAACAACGCAAACTTCTACATCTGCGTCGGCTGCCTCAGCGGCGACCGTAAACTGAAAACTATCGTAGATATTGAAAGCTTACAATACTTGCAAAGTTTTGTTGATGCATCGGTATGTTGATTTGTTAAGTTCTAGTCTTGCTGGGTACAGTGGCGGACTAGGACGGCGTAACAGATTTTTCTATGGCCTCGTGCGCGCGCCCCAGCCTGTAATACCAAAGATCAAGAACGATTTTTCGAAACAGAAAAACCGGAAGTGTTACGCCGTCTTAGTCCGCCACGGTACCTATTTTACTTTAGTTAAACTTGTTGACCCGACGAACTTCGTAGGTACCGCCTAACTTATAGTTAATACTATCTTGAGCATCTATTATGAACAGAGGTATAAACATTTCTATTGAATCACTCTATATAAAAAAAACCGCATCAAAATCTGTAGCGTATTTAAAAAAAAAAATTAAGCATACATAGCTACCAACAGACTGCAAATTGCAAGCAACTTCGTTGTAAAAGTACAGCAGCTCAATGCACTGATGATGCCAATGTGTGCTGGTGCCTCTGCCTACCCCTTCAGGGAATTAAGATGTGAGATTATTTTTGTTCATGCTTCTTTCTTATCCTTTGTCATATTCATAAGAATATAATTCTTATAAATCCATATCATGTCATAAATCCAGGCCAACTTATTATATACTAGTTGACCCGGCGAACTTCGTACCGCCTAACCTTTTACTATCTTGTGCATGTATTATACTTATAAACCTTCCTGTTGAATAGCTCTATCTATTAAAAAAAACCGCAACAAAATCCGTTGCATAATTTCAAAGATTTAAGCATACATAGGGACAGACGCGGGAATCGACTTTATTTTATACTATGTACTAGAGGCTGCCCCGCGGTTTTACCCGCGCAGATTTCTCATAAACACAAAATTCCCGTTTTTTCCCGTTCCCGTGGGAATTTCGGGAAATCCTTTCTTAGTGCTCACCTACACTCCCCAAGGAACCTACATGCAAAATTTCAGCCCGCTACGGCCAGTAGTTTCGGCTCTGCATTGTCTGTCAGTCAGTCAGTCAGTCGGTCAGTCAGTCAGTCAGTAACGGAAGAGCTTTATATATATTGACTAGAGGCTGCCCCGCGGTTTTTCCCGCGCAGATTTCTCATAAACACAAAAATCCCGTTTTTTCCCGTTCCCGTGGGAATTTTGGGAAATCCCTTCTTAGTGCTCACCTACACTCCCTAAGGAACCTACATGCAAAATTTCAGCCCGGTACGCCCAGTAGTTTCGGCTCTGCGTTGTCTGTCAGTCAGTCAGTCAGTCAGTCAGTCAGTCAGTCAGTCAGTCAGTCAGTCAGTCAGTCAGTCAGTCAGTAACGGAAGAGTTTTATATATATTGATTGAAGTACCAGTAGTATACCTATTACATGTTGAAGTTAAATTAGTATTAATTATTAAGGCAATCAATATATATAAAACTCTTCCGTTACTGACTGACTGACTGACAATGCAGAGCCGAAACTACTGGGCGTAGCGGGCTGAATCTTTGCATGTAGGTTCTTTAGGCAGTGTAGGTGAGCACTAAGACAGGATTTCCCGAAATTCCCATAGGAACGAGAATAAACTGGGTTTTTGTGTTTATGAGAAATCTGCGCGAGTGAAACCGCGGGGCAGCCTCTAGTATATGTATAAAACAGTGATATCAAAAATTTAATAAAGAACAGGTTTTGCAATTTACAAAAAGTATTATTTTCCAGTAACATATCCACTTTTTATTGCCTTTTTGCTTATGTAGCATTTGGTGAGCCCTAATGGGCACAGCTAGTAAATAATTAATTATACTGAATCTTAATGCAATAATCAAATGATTGAAGGACGCTGCTGCCCATTGTGGGCAAAAGCCTATATAAAAGTTTTTGAAACGCTTCTGTCTGTGTTAAACAAACGTAATTCTACTAGACTGCAAACAGGTAGAAGTACAAACAGAAGAACAGACGTAAGTACCTAGGGTTCCCAAGCACCGTACGCGAGGCAGTAGGCAACGTGAAAGCGCTGCTGAGCTTCGTGGAGGAGCTGGGGTGGTTAGAGTAGCGCTACCCCCCTTTTTCACGCAAAATAGGCACGATAGCTGTCAAATTGCGGAAACTCGCCCGTAAACTAAACTAATCAAATGATTCTATTATCATTTCAGAGTGTACCCGAACCCTTGACGCTATGCTGGGAATGTAGCGCGCAGCTCAACAATACATTCGCTTTCAGAAGACAAGTGACGACTGCTTTCAAGAATTTTGCTATTTTTATGGTGAGTATAAGACTTTTCTGTTAGGCCTCATTTAGGGCTGGGCGTCGTGCGGGCGCCGACGCGTGGAGACGCGATATCCAACATAGGCGTATGTTTGTTTTCTTGAAGCGTAAGTCGAAGGGTGCATTCACGTACAAAGATGGTAACAAGCGCTTGTTGGCGCTGGTTCGAAAAATGTATAGAAAATACCTGCGCTGACATTCGCGCTGGAACAAGCGTCTATGTCCGCGCAGGTATTTTCTATACATTCTTTGAACCAGCGCCAAAAAGCGCTTGTTACCAGCGTTGTATGTGAATGCACCCTACAGCGCCCGCATTAGCTGTTCTAACCAACGCGTCTCCGTAAACGGTCTCATACATTGCTATACGTTTGATTTAATCGTAGCACGCGCCGCGTGAGCCTAAATGCGACCTTTACAACTTTAAAAATACAAATGACTACATTATCCGCATTATTCATAAAGATACAGTAGGTTTTAAGTAGCTTTCCTGGAGGTCTACTTCTCTGGTTTGTCGTATGGTAAATACGTGACATCCAGTCTAAATTGACATACGTCAAATAACTAGAATGCTCTTTAACTTTTTATGAATAACAGGGTATGACTATTTAATAATATATATACATGGGTGTAAAGTGATGTATTTTGATAAGGGTGATCATTTTGACTTCTCCGTGGCTCAGTTGGCAGTGATGTGGACTAATAAGTGGGTGCACCAGCTCGATTCCCGGCGGGGCGAATATTGTTATGATGAATATCGATGTTTGTTTCCGGTCTGGGTGTAATGTTCGTCTCTGTTAATGTTTTGGGTTTAGGTTCTTCCTAGTTAGGGGCTCTGAGTGTGATGTGTTATTATATTAAAGGGTCCGCGGGTAGCGCTACCCCTTTTTCATGCAAAATAGGCACGATAGCTGTCAAATTGCGGAAATTCGCCCGTAAACTAAACTAAAGGGTCCGCAATGAGTCTATTCTATTGCAATCAAGAATGGATTGAAAAGTATTTTTTAAGTATTTTGGTCGGTGGGTCGTTATAGGGGTTTTTGACAGTGTTCTGGGATCTATTAGGGAGGTAATAGCAATTATTATTATATTTCAGATAAACCAAAATATGAAAACAATAGCAACTCTTTCACATTTTGCTAAAGCAACAATAACTGGTTACAACTACACTTTCATAGAGGAACCTGGTGTGGAAATTTCATCAAAAATTGCTCAGCGCAATGTCAAAATTGAAGAAGTCAAAATGGAGGAACTTAATGATGATTTCTTTACTGATGATGGTTTTGATGAGGTAAATTAAAATATTTAATTTGATAAGCTTCAAATTATTTCTCTTTGAGAGGTTTTCAATTTGACATCTCAGATCTCAGAATAAAAAAAAAAAACAAGTTTTATCAGGCCGCTATCAAATGGCGCTTGAAAAACTCTACAGGTGAAGTTGTAATGAAGCAATAAAATCTCAAAAATAAACTGGAACTGGTCATGGAGATTTGTAAAAATAAGAATTTAACTTTTCACATAGAACTATTTTCCTGTCAAAAAACTGACATTGTTGTTTTTTATTTCGGGCGCCTGCCATAAAGGGACATATATTCCATACAGCCAAGTCGTCATTAAGTAGAAATTTATATAATAATAGTGTTAAGTTATATTCTAACCGTATTATTCATAAAGATAAAGTAGATTTTAAGGAGCGTTACTGGAGGTCTACTTCTCTGGTTTGTTGTATGGTAAATACGTGACATCCAGTCTAAATTGGCATACGACAAATAACTAAAGTGCTCTTTAACTTTTTATGAATAACAGGGTAAGGCAATACGGAGTTTGCCGGGCCAGCTATCTATACCAATATTATAAAGAGGAAAGATTTGTTTGTAACGAATAGGCTCCGAAAATACTGAACCAATTTGAAAAATTATTTCACTCCTAGGAAGCTACACTATCCCCGGTCCCCGAGTGACATAGGCTTCATTAGATTTTCAAAATAATTAGGGATCCTACCAATATTTTCAGAAACCATCACTAGTAGAACTATCCTTTGATAAAGTTGATAACTTTAATGAATCCGATGAAGAGCCACTTAGTGCGATGAAGAGTGAGAAAAAACATAGGAGAAGAAGAGAGAAGAACATAAAAGGTATAGTCACGTATCCATACAGAGTTAGCAAAAATAATCGCATCAAAAGGTAAAAGGCAAATATGCGTCAATGACGCCCTAGATAATCTTACTTAGAATTTTTAAGAGCCAGTTTACAGCGATGCTAGCGCCATTCTCGAAAAAAAAAATTTCTTCTAAACTAAGCCAAATATCAAAAATGTGGCACAGTATGACACTGGATAATCTTGCTTAGTTATTTTTTGAGCACAGTAAAGTAGTCCTAACTTAAAAGAACAAAATTATACACAGATTGTTGCCAAAAGTGGCCACTTACAAAACTTTGTAGCTTTCTTCGGTTTCTAACCTAAAAGCTATACAACAGTGCCCTAAAAATACTTGGCTACATTATCTAGTGTCATACAGTGCCACATTTTTGATATTTGCCTTAGTTTAGAAGATATTAATTTTTTCCGCAAATGGCGCTAGCATCGCTGTAAACTGGCTCTTAAGGCTCTGTTGTGTAGCCTCCAGGTTAAGGTTTTTAGAAATATTCGTTTGTGAAAGTAAAAGTGGCCATTTTAGGTAACAATCGAATATTTCAAAGATCGTTATCCTAAAATCTTTACAACAGAGATTTGAGATTAAGCCTATTTTTAACCGTCTTCAATAAAGGAGGTTATCAGTTTGACCTGTATGTTTTTCCGTGATCATCTCGCGTTTGGCTGAGCCGATTTTGATGCGGTTTTCAGTAATGTATCAGTTACATTCAGGAGAAGTTTTTACTACCTATTTGAACCGACTTCGAAAAAGAGGAACTGCTCAGATTATGTTTGTGTCAGTTTGGTTGATTATTTTAATTTAATGTACTTGACTCCACTTCAGTGGAGTATTTTGCCAATGTCAAGTTCACAAATTAGCTTAAAAGGGTGGGCATAAAGCCCGGCAACGTTGTACGGTTATTATAAGTTTATTGCATTATTGTTTTAAAGCCCGCTAACAAAACACGTGGTTTCGGAACCAACGTTAAAACAATAATCAAAGAAATTATTATAAGTACTAGAGGCTGCCCCGCGGTTTCGCTCGCGTAGATTTCTCATAAACACAAGAACCCAGTTTTTTCCCGTTCCCATGGGAATTTCGGGAAATTCTTTCTTAGTGCTCCCCTACACTCTCCAAGGAACCCACTTGCAAAATTTCAGCCCGCTACGCCCAGTAGTTTCGGCTCTGCGTTGTCTGTCAGTCAGTAACGGAAGAGTTTTATATATATTGATTAATTCCACAGAAAAAAAGAGGAAAAAAGACAAAGATTCTTACTCAGGAGTGATTGATAACGCCCGAACTAGGAAGAAGTTAAAAGAACTAAACATTGAAGATGGGAGTGTAGAAATGATTCTGCTTAGTTGGGAAGAGGTAAGTGCCATCTTTATTTCTTCCAAGGTATTTCAACGAACCAATCAGAATAAGAGTTAACTAGCCAGCAATAATCTAGCCAATCAGAGTTAAGGAAGGTTTTAAAATTTTTAACTGTACAAACTATTAGTAGTTTTTTTTTTTGCAAAAAACCTAGTATGATTGAAAAATATTAAACCTTCCTTAACTCTGATTGGCTAGATTAATGCTGGCTACTTAACTGTCTTCTGATTGGTTAGTTCAAATACCTTTGACGCTACAGAGAACCAATCAGAATAAGATTTCGTCAGCAAGCAATATACTCTAGCTAATCAGAGTTAAGAAAGATTTCACATTTTTCAATTATACTAGGTTTTTTGCAGAAAAAAAAAAACTTGTCAGTATGATTGGAAAAAAATAATCCTTAAGGTGGTAACTCTCGCTATGGCGCGAAATTCAATTTTTTTCGTGTTTTTTATTTATTCTGGCGAAAGTATACATTTTTAATAAAGTTTAAATGAATTCGCGTATGTAGAAAACCATCTCCCACATTGTAATACAACGTTTTTGGAAGACAGACCTACAGATTTTGTGTCTAAGGGGTAAAAGGCCAAAAAACAAGTTCCTTGAATATACACAAAATCGGTAACTCTGTCTTTCAAAAACGATATATCACTATGTGGGAAATAGGTTTTTACGTACGCGAATTCATTTAAACTTTATTAAAAATGAATACTTTCGCCAAAATAATTAAAAAACGTGAAAAAATTTGAATTTCGCGCCGTACCGTGAGTTACCGCCTTAAGTATATCAAATTATCCGTTTTTCTCAAAATGCCTTGCAAAAAGCTAATTACCTATCCAATCTTCCTACGACATATACATATTTTTATAAGGTTTCGTTTCCACTAGAACTTCATTTATGACGGTGACATACACACGGCTACTTTTTTTTCGTGGAGGAAAATTTAACCCCCGGTAGGCATAGTTATACAGGACTGATTCCTGAAAACATAATTGAAAAATAATGAACCGTGCTCACTTGAGTTACTTCGAATTTTTTTGTAGAAAAAACTAAAAACGCTGTGTAGCATCAGAGCAATGACCTACGGTGTCTTAGCTGGTGCCAGACGAGAGTCAGGGGGTGGAGGGCAATGCGCAGGGGGGTGAACATGGGGTCCATCGGCCTTCGGGTGTTGTAAAATCTTTTAATATCTATGGGCCTGTGCTGCCTGCTTTAAATGAATATATATATTTTTTTTCTATTTTGAATTTTTTTTTTTACTTTTTTTTTTTTCTATTTTGAAATTTTCAAAAAAAAAAAAAAACGTTAAAAAATATATATTTATAATTTATTCGAGTCATCTAGCATGCAAAGACTTAGTCCTAAAAGTTTCCGCCACGATAAAAAAAATACCGTTTATAAGAACTTTGTATGCAATAAAGTGTTATTTATTCCAATCTAGCAGCGACATTTTTTTTTTTTTTTACAAACAGGTAGAACAAGAGCGCAAGAAGATTTTAGAAAATCCAATTTTTGAGAGACATCAGTACAAGTGCCAAAGTTGTGCTGTCGGCTTCAGTCACAGGGTCAAGTACGATGCACACATGTCTAAACATGATTCTGTAAGTATAACTCAATTATTTATTATACTGGGTGTTTCTGACAAGTCGATAATAAATCAAAGGAGGTATTCAGCTCACCATACCTAACAACTTTCCCAAAGCAACATGGGTCGAAATCTTCAAAAAAATATCAGCTGTTCCATACATTGGTTCGATCAGCGGACGGGCCAATCTACGGGACAGCTGGTTTTCGTTTCGATCCATGTTGCTTTGGGAAAGTTGTTAGGTATGGTGAGCTGAATCTCTCCTTTGATTTATTACCGCCTTGTCAGAAACACCCTGTATACGAGCATTCCCGGCTTACTTCGTTACGCCATAGAATATAGATACTACTAAAGACTTGGCTCTATAGACTATGTTCTTTTGACTGCCCAGAATAGGCCAGTAAAAAAACAAACAACAACAACAAACCACCTGTCAAAATATGTAAACAACGGAAAAAATAATGCACCTTGGGAAAATTATTGCACATTTTCAAATCGGTTCAGTATTTTCGGAGCCCATGCGTTACAAACAAACAAATCTTTCCTCTTTATAATATTGGTATAGACTAGCTGTCCCGGCAAACTTGGTATCGCACCTTGTAATTTTATATTGAAAATTTAATTTTTTTTATTATTTTTACTCACTTTCTCTGATTTTTTTTTTCATATTTTCTCATCTTTTAAACCTTTCCTGGACTACATCGAACATTTCAAGACCAAAATCACTTAATATAGCGAATATTATACACGTCAACTAGAGGCTGCCCCGCGGTATTTTCCGCGCAGATTTCTCATAAACACAAAAATCCAGTTTTTTCCCGTTCCCATGGGAATTTCGGGAAATCCTTTCTTAGTGCTCACCTACACTCCCTAAGGAACCTACGTGCAAAATTTCAGCCCGCTACGCCCTGTAGTTTCGGCTCTGCGTTGTCTGTCAGTCAGTCAGTCAGTCAGTCAGTCAGTCAGTCAGTCAGTCAGTCAGTCAGTCAGTCAGTCAGTCAGTAACGGAAGAGTTTTATATATATTGATTGTTGCTTGTTATTTCACCCTAAAATAATGTGTGTTGTCTGTCTGTCATTCACAGTCAAAAGGTGGTTTGTTGTGCGAGTTTTGTCAAGTGCTATGCAAGGATGAAAAGGCTCTGTCTGCGCATAGGCGGCGACATCGAGTGAGGTTAGTTCTAAATATATAATTCAACTAGTCGACCCGGCGAACTTCGTACCGCCTAACCTATTACTATGTTGCTCATGTATTATACTTATAAACCTTCCTCTTGAAACTTGAATCACTCTATCTATTAAAGAAAACCGCATCAAAATCCGTTGCGTAGTTTTAAAGATTTAAGCATACATAGGGACAGACGCGGGAAGCGACTTTGTTTTATACTATGTATTGATGATGATATTACATTAGCATAAGTACAATAGAGGACTAGAAGGCCGTAACAGATTTGTCTATGGTTTCGTCAGCCCTAGACTGTATTACCAAAGTTCAAGAGCTATTTTGCAATACAGAAAAACCGGAAGTGTTACGGCGACCTAGACCGCCACTGTACCTATTTCTTTTCTCAGGCTTTATCCTATCTCTTTACAAAATTTTATCCTAATCAGCTCAGTAGTTTCGGCGTGTAAGCGAGACGAACATAGTGACTTTCGCTTTCATAATTATAATTTCTACCGAAAGTCGTCCACTGCTGGACATAGGCCTCCCCTACAGAACGCCCTAACAACCGCTCTTGAGCGACCCTCACCCAGTGCACTCCCGCAGCCTTCACCAGGTCGTCTGACCACCTTGTGGAGGTCTGCCTACTCTGCGTCTTCCGGTGCGCGGTCGCCACTCGAGAAATTTACGGCATCAATATTAACAACAATAATAATAATATCAATAACACATCACACTCAGAGCCCCTAACTAGCAAGAACCTGTATCTAGGGTGCCCGAAACACACTCAGAGACGAACATCACACCCAGACCGGACACGAACATCGATATTCATCATATCAATATGCGCCCCGCCCGGGAGTCGAACCCGGGTGCACACGCTTACTCAGTCCGCATCACTGCCAACTGAGCCACGGAGCAGTCAAAATACTATAATATAATATTAGTACTTAAGGTGGTAACTCTCGCTATGGCGCGAAATTCAAAATTTTTCGTGTTTTTTATTTATTCTGGCGAAAGTATACATTTTTAATAAAGTTTAAATGAATTCGCGTATGTAAAAAACCATCTCCCACATTGTAATACAACGTTTTTGGAAGACAGACCTACTGATTTTGTGTCTAAGGGGTAAAAGTGGGATAATGTGGGAAAGAGGTTTTTACGTACGCGAATTCATTTAAACTTTATTTAAAATGAATACTTTAGCCAAAATAATTAAAAAACGTGAAAAAATTTGAATTTCGCGCCATACCGTGAGTTACCGCCTTAAGTAACTAAATGCAAGGTTGTTTCAAATTAGTGAACGAAACTCAAACATGTGTCTGTTCTCTATCCGCCCGCTAGATGGCGCTGTGCCCCGTGCGGCGCGCTGTATTCCCGCGCCGCCGTGTGCGCCGACCACCTGGCTCGCGCACACGGCGGCGGCGACGTGCGGCAGGCTTGCCCACACTGTAGATATGTCGCCAGGTGAGGATAACTTTCTTTTTTTTTTTTTTTTACTTTACTTTTAAATAACTATATGAAAAACTAACTCTTTCATACACTTAAGGGCTTACACGGCGCGAAACTAGCGCCACTTTGATAAATAATTAATATCTTCTAAAACATGGGCGAAATCAAAAATGTGTGTCTTTTACTCCCTAGATAATTTTGCTTAAAAAATTTAAGGACCTGTTGTGTAGCTTTCAGGTTCAAATCTAAGAAAAAAACCGTTTGTTGCCTGAAGTGGCCACTTTAGTTTCAAAAAAGATTATTTCTAAGATCTTTAGCCTAAAAGCTACACAACAGAGCCTTAATGTAGCCTAGTATATTTTTAACACAGCAACGTCCTAAGTAAAAAGAACAAAAAAACATAGATTTTTGTCAAAAGTGGCCACTTTTATCAACACTTTGTAGCTTTCTTTGGTCTTCAACTTAAAAGCTGTATAAAAGTGCCCTAAAAATACTAGGCTACATTATCTAGTGGAATACAGTGCCACATTTTTGATATTTGCCTTAGTTTAGAAGATATTATTTTTTTTCGCGAATGGCGCTAGCATCGCTGTAAACTGGCTCTTAATGTACTTGACTCCACTTCAGTGGAGTATTTTGCCAATGTCAAGTTCACAAATAAGATTTAAAGGACGGGCTTTAAGCCCGGCAACGTTGTACAGTTATTATAAGTTTAATGGATTATTGTTTTAAAGCCCGCTAACAAAACACGTGGTTTCGGAACCAACGTTAAAACAACATTAGAATCATTTGACAGAGGAGGGCTCGTTTGGGGGCCTCTCCAGGCGACTATTGTCGTAAGGCAAGCCAAACATTTGTTTGCCTGAGCCAATTGGTGGGCACCCTGAACTACCTCGCCTCTCACAGTATAGGATACTTTACCAAATAAGGCTGCCCAAATTCAAAACCTAGTAACTGGTGTTTTTGCAAAAAACCCGTTTTTGTCATTTTTCGGCTTACTAGGCGGTATCGATTCGATATGGACCTTAAAACACCCAGTTTCCTACGTAATTTTAAAAATAAAATTTAGCAAGTCTACCCAATTTGGAAAAGTTATTAAAATTTCCATGAAGTACAAATTCTAAACATAGCATGTCGGATTACAAATAAAAAAACCTAGCAACTCAACCGACTTACTAGGTTATGAATTTGAAAGCTGACTTACTATGTTTTGAATTTGGCGCCGATTATAAAATCAATTATATTTTGGTGAAATTTCGTAAGTTAAAAAAACAGTAAGTCAAAGAAGGAAAATTTGGCTGAATTAACCCCGAGTCGTAACCAAATCGTAACCAAAAATAAATTCTGCCACAAATAAACCATTTATATAACTTTTAAATGAATTCACTTCAAAAAATAACATTTGTCACTCGAAACGCACAACTAAAAATATAAAATGCTATAAAAAGTAGAGAATTAACTCAGAGATTGTATTAACTAAGTGTGAAATACTATGTTTTGAAATTGTTTTCATTGTCATATTTAGGTAAATTTCCAAAAAAATATATAGTGGGATCAATTTAAGTGTAACTATAACTTCTAACACGATTACAAGTACTACAAACTAAAGTCAACAATATAGTCAAACTTTTGGTCACACACCCAAATTGCTATTGCGTCTGGTTTCTTCAGGGCAACGATTTAAAGTGGCCGACCTGTTTTTTGGCTCTCCTGAACATTTTTGTAAAAACGAGTTACTAGGTTTTGAATTTAAGCAGCCGAGGTATCAATAGCGATTAGATTAGATGTAGTCTAATTGACTTTCAATAAGTGATCTCTTGAATCCTATATTGAATAAAGTTTTTTTTTTATTTGAAAAATCATGTTATTTTATATTCGGCATTTTCGTCAGTTCTCTATCGCAGCTCCGACACCACATGCGCTCTCATGGCGCGCGATTGAAGTGCAACCTGTGCGAAAAGACTTTTGCCGGACGATCTGCGCTCAATACACATCTTTTGTGAGTATAAAACAAAGTCGCTTCCCGCGTCTGTCCCTATGTATGCTTATATCTTTAAAACGACGCAACGGATTTTGATGCGGTTTTTTGTAACCGATAGAGTGATCCAAGAGGAAGGTTTATAAGTATAATACATGAGCAACATAGCAATAGGTTAGGCGTTACGAAGTTCGCCGGGTCAACCTAGTACCCTTATAATTCATCTTCTTCTTCTTCCTCAGCACATATCAGCCCACTGCTGGGACAATGCCTCTCCAATTATTTTCCAGTTCGCTCTGTCGGCTGTCAATCTCATCCAAGTCTCCCCAGCAACAGTCTTTATATCGTCGGTCCGTCTGGCTGGTGGTCTGCCTACACTCCTCTTCCCCTCTCTTGGTCTCCATTCAAGGACGGCTTTGCTCCATCTTTCCTCTTCCCTGCGAGACATGTGTCCCGCCCACGAACAGTCAGTTTAGCAACCGGAGCACTATATTCATCAATATATATAAAACTCTTACGTTACTGACTGACTGACTGACTGACTGACAGACAACGCAGAGCCGAAACTACTGGGCGTAGCGGGCTGAAATTTTGCATGTAGGTTCCTATGGGTGTGTAGGTGAGCACTGTACGGTCTGCTAGTGTCCGTTCATCTGTGCCTAGATACGCGGTCTGATGTGTCCGATATCTACGCTGATTGATAGGATAAATGATACCACTCAATTAACTTTAACCGAGTATATTGTCCAAAATAACTTATAAAGATTATGATGGGTGTATATGATTATGATATGATAGCTAGCGCGGTTGATTCACAACTGATTGTAGGTGAGCGCGTCGGCCGCAAGGTGGACGCGCGGTTTTGATGGAGTTACACTAAAATGTAGGGCAACGCTAAAGTGATTATTTGACAAATTATAAAATTGTAGAGCTTGCTCGTACATATTCCCTAAGACGAGAGAAGATCCCAGAATACATTAATAAAATAATAAAAGTGATAATTGCTAAATGATACAGATGTTAGTAAACGTGATTGATATAAAATGATAAATGAAGTGAACTAAAATTAACAAGATGATAAACAATATTTATTTCATTCTAGTCTAGGTTGGTAAATTAACTCTATAATAAAATGCTGATAAACGAAACGAATAGTTTTTTTATTTTAAAGCCTACTTTCATCGTCCTTTCTAAACACTGTTTTCACAAATATAGGCGATGTAGATTGATTCACTTTTTCACTTGATTTCGCATGATAAGTGTCTGTTTCACTTGTAACAGTGTAAACACGAAGCTTTCCAGATTTAGCTATCGGCACATTTTTCACTACACTGCTATTGACAACCACCTCTGGTACGCTTTCACTGACACTCTGCTCGCAATGATCGTTCGCACACTGAGCCTCACGTTTGCTGACGGAAGTGTTCGAGTGCCGCTGCTGCCGCCGGCGATGAAGCCACATTGCAATCAGCAATGTGAGCGTTCCTCCTCCTAACACGTAGATCGCCGCGTAGTGATGAACATAGTGATATGATAGTTGATCTGATAGGACTGCTTTTTCCTTCAAGTCTGCTATTTGATCTCTGATAATGTTCAATTTGTGTTCTGACTCCTTATCTTCGGTTTCATTCAACTCTATGATAGGCAATGTTAGGTTTATGTTGTGATTTATTTCGGCTACGGTTGGCACCTTTATCTCCAAATTAAAATTTGTTTCGCTGGCCAGCTGATTGTGGGCGTACACGGTGAATTCTTCGCTTTTGATGATGCATCCTGACGCAGCGCTGATTATGCCGCTATTGCTAAGGTGATCGACCGTAACTTGATCCTTGCAAAACAATCGTACGCTACATTGTTCGCAACAAAAATACATATACAGGTTGATTTCTTTTAGTTCTTGCCAATAATCCTTGCATTTACTACTGTATATTTTGCACTGATTTGTGCGCTCGTCTATCTCACATAGATTATGATCTGATTTCATTTTTTGTATGGGTTTTCTTAAATGACAGTAATGGGTTTGATGATCGTAAGAAACGCATTCCTGCATTTCTCTGTGATTCATGGGAACGTATAAATCTTTACTGAGACTGATTGCTATGAATTGGGCTATCGGATGGACAGTGATCATGTTCTCTTTCTGTTTACGAGGTATAGAGAATACTTGATATAGCTCATAACGCACCCTCAATAATAAAAAGCATTAACTCGAAATTTGAAGTTTTCGGGAAATCGCATTTAAAGTTTGTGAACTTTGATTACCACACTTCAAAAATCAATAAAAAAATAAATAAAATAGACAGGAAACTTTTAATAATAGATACAGCTTGTTTGATTAATAGGTAACACAGTCGTATGTGTTATTTTTGTCGTATATTCAGGTAAGTATTTTAAATTATTATTTTAAAAAAAAGTTCGTTTTTAATGCACTTTATTATTAAATTATCATACAGAAATAAGTAGTTTACATGGATTAACTCGAAATGACGCAGTTTAGTTATTAAAATATGTATATTTTTAATCAATTAAACCTTAATAATTTAGTGTTTTAGTAAATCACGTGATGAAATTAATAAATATATTTTCAAATAAAACGCAGCGTTCATGTTGAATGTCAATTGCTGTATTTTTTCTGAGTAATGGATCCACATTTGAGTTGGGTCACAGTCTTAAAGACGTAAACTATTATTAAAACTAAAGAATGAAAATATTTACCCTACAAAAAAATAATTTTACCATACAAAACTGTAGGAAATAAAATTTAAATTTTGTAACTTTAGTAAATACTTACCTATTCGTCGTCTTTAAATATTATCTTTTTTGTTGGAACTGAACTTAAGGTTTTGTTTTGAAACCATACTAATATTAGTAATTCAAAAGTAACTCTTTCTGTCTGTCTCCGTTTCACGCCAAAAGGCACTACACCAATTTTAATGAAATTTGGTAAGCAGATAGTCTAGTCTAGAGCGTGAGAATGGTACGTATGGACTACTTTATATCCCGAATATCTTCCGGAAAAATTGGGATTTTGCTATTTCAAGGGAAATTGCCTTGTCCAAGCCGTGGGGCGCATACTAGTTCAGTATATTTTTACAGAAATATTTTATTTTTATAAAAAAAAAACGTTGCATTTTATTACGAAATCAACAGAATCATTTAAGCCTATTTTTGTGGATCTAACTAAAACTTAACAGAAAAAAGTAGATACTTTAAAATCTGCTAAAGTAACAGCAGCAACAAGTATTTAGTTATTTAATTCAATACTGTAGATAAGCCTACCTACATTATTGAATAATAAAATCTTGTTTTTATACTTTAAAACCAAAGGTGACGTGTTACAGTTTCTACAAGACGTCTACTGTTATTTCATTCTGATTGACAATTCTGCCTTCTGTGTGTTGTTCGAAAAGTTGTATCTTGAAATAATTTCGGATCATAAAATTATTCGAAAATTAGCTAGTGAAAATTGAAAGGGCTACGACTTTTTAGCATTTTTTTATGTGGGCTAGGTTATTTACAATATTTCTTTTTGTCCTCTTCTTTCTTTTTTGTATTGACTTTGAAACTTAAGGAGGACGAAAAGAATTATTGCAAATGTGGCCGTAATAGTGCCCCACACAGACAGACAAATTTAATTATTTGCAGGTTACGAGTACAATAGGTTTTATTTAATAAATAAATCATATTTGGCTTCAAACCTCTATAACTCCGTAATTGCTGCATTGTAGGAGCATTTTCAATACGTTGTTATTTTCTTAGCAATACTTTCAGTTTGATGATGATGAATTGCCTTTCTTGAATTGAATAATGATCATGATGAGGGAACCAGTAACAAATATTGCTTAGTATTACATTATATATTAGTATTATTAGTATTACAATTTTCGGTGGAATACAGTATGAACGTATCTATTGTTAATTATTTTTGGGCATCTAGCAAGATCTCATAAAACAAACAGACAGTTAAAAACTGATAGACAGACACACCTAATTACTATACTATACTACTACTTATAATATTTCATACCTCTTTTACTTGTTCATTAGCTGTATTATTGCAGCATATTGATTCCTGCGTTAGTAATTCTTTGTCTATTCCCATATAACGCGGACCATTATTTTCTATTTCTATTTACTAAAAAAAATCTGTTCAATAATGAGAGAGAGAGAGAAACATAAATCTGAGAAACGAATGCTAAACAGTGTTTATAAAAATGTAACTCACAAGATATTGTTTACAATAATCGGCTTTTGGAATAAGACCCGTTGATTGAATCATTCTCGCTTATTATCAATCTAAATATCTTTGCTAGCCCGCGAATACATCCGTAAATTAAAGGAAGATTGAGATTTGTGATGGCTAGAGACCGGATTATATGCAAATGGATATTGCATATGCTTTTGCATATTTAGTACCTTTTCAGCGGTTGTTGCATATTTTAGAAAAAATAAATAAATAAAGCATATTTACGCTCGATTTCGCTCATTGTTCGATGCTTTTCATAGTCAAAACTCAAAGAAAAGTTTGAAAATATATTGAGCAACCACCCAGGGCTTGAACCCTTGGTGGGAAATTGATACTTTCATCAACTGGATGGGTGAAATTTTGCCCGGCACAGTAATCCCAAACATATTGCATCGAAATTAAAATTCTGCCCAGTAACCTCAGTAGACGTAGAACGCTCCTTTTCTGCTTACAGCATTTATTAAGAGATCGTAGATAAATTTTTAAAGGTAAATTTTAATTGTTACCTAAGTAGGCATACGTATATTATAATAGTTTTTTTTAACAAATACGATTGTCAGTAACAAGCATTTATAAAATATATAAAAATACGACTTTTTTTTCTAGTTTAATTGTATGCATATTTGGCCTTTTTATGGATTTTCGTGCATATTTTAGCTATTTTACTTGCATATTTGCATGCATATTTTGGGCATTTTTTGTTGCATATATATAATCCGGTCTCGATGGCGTTTCAAGAAAGATAAATAAAATAATAATAATGATATAGGTATAAAAACCTTATTTATTTCATAAGATTCAGTATATTATTAAGTCTCTTTGGAGCCAAAATAATTATTACCTTAAGAATAAAGTGAATCAAATCATAATATTATATAAAGCTTCTATTTGTATTTAAATCATAAAAAGCAGTAAAACTTATTAGACCCTGTCTTCAATCAAATTTGTAATGCTACAATGAAACAAAACACATTCGAATCAAATAATGAGATAAATTTCAATATGAAACTGCATTAAACTGGAATCATTCATACCAACTGAAAAATATTTAAAAATAAAATGAAATTTATCACAATAATACAAAAAAAAACTTTAAAAAAAATTCAATAAAGTGCATTAAAACTTGTAATCGTCACTTTATCATTAAGCCATTACAAATAAAATGTCTTACCAGTTAGTCAAACAAAGAATTATTCCATTTTATTACGTTTTCATTTTACGAATTTGGGATGTTTTCTTGACCAGTGCCGGTGCATTACTAAATTCGTCGTTTTAATAATTGCTGATTGACAGCAATATTTAATCAAAAAGAGATGGACGATCATCTATCGCGGCTACTGAAGTCGTATCGAAGTGTCTGTTGGAGCGATCATATTCTTCTTTCAAAGATAATGCGTTTTATGATTAAAACTCGAAAACCCAAAATTTTGAGTTAATGCGTTTTATTATTAAGGGTGCGATAAGTATCTCGACTAATGAGGGGTACTCTGATTTCGAGGATGAAGTAATTACGGGTTGCTAAGGCGTTTACTTTCAACATCTGATATATTTTGATAATGTCCTGCTTGATATTTTTCATCGGTAGGGTCAATTCACTCGGCAATGATGCTGATATTTTGTTTAACTCCTTCTCTATTTGATCAATATTCAACAAGTGTATATTCATATTACCATGATATAAGTCTGTGATAACTTCTAAAAGAGCATCCTGTATGTCTTTTAGTTTGTCGAGCATACGACCCGCTATAAAAGTTGATAGTGTGATATCACTTAGCCTTGCTAAGTCACCGGCTGATCGTTGTAAACTGTATTTTAGGTTATTTAGGTTCTGATTAATAGTTTTATGCTGCTTGTTGATAGTATCTTGCGTTCTTTGTAAAATATTGTTATGTGCCTCTAGGATTGATGTTTGATTCTGCCAAAGTGATAAGAGATGATCCTGATTTTCTCTGACTAAATTGATATCCTTTTCGTATTGATCGGCAAAACGTTCGTCTAACGTGCCAAACAGACTGTGCGCTATATAACCAACTCCATTGATAAGGCCACGTTTCGGGCGCGCTGTCGCGTTACCTTGTCTATTCAGCAGAATGCGATTCTTATACTCGAGTTCGTCGTACTCATGTTGTAGTTGGAGTTGTATTACTTCACAGTATGATAGTTTTTGAGAGTGTTCGCATGTTTTATCTAGAACTTGATAGTATTTTCTAAAGGTCGAGAGGCCTTCCCAATAAGGTTCCATGTCGTAGTAAACTATTAATTTCCACTCGTCTCGAATGAGTTGTACACTCGTCATCTTGTCGAAGTATAAACTCTGATTTTTATTAAATAATTGCTTGATTTCGAAACATTGCGATGTTCCTATGATTGATAAGAATAAAAGGAATGATATAAACATTGATAAGTATGTTTTCTGTTTTGGCATTTTAATATTGCTTTTTTCTGATGATTTTGATGCTTTTGATTCTGCTTCCAAACTTTCTATCGGAAGTTTTGATATTTTGATAATTGGTCGTTTCATTACGCCTGATTTCGTCTTTAATGTTACGACTCTGACTGAGCCGTCCTTTCCTGGGTGAGTTTCGACTACTCGACCGAGGGCCCACTTTCCTGCGGGTAAGTTCGCATCGTGAATGAGAACTACGTCATCTTCTCTGATGTTTGTTTGCTCGCTTTTCCACTTGCTTCGTGTTGTAAGCTGTGCTAGGTATTCCTCTCTCCATCTTTTCCAGATATCTTGGAATAACTTTTGTGTTAGGTGCCATCTCGATCTCCCATCTTCCGGCGTATCAATGATAGTCAACGTCGGTCCATTTGTTAGGAAATGAGCCGGCGTGAGGTAATCCAGATCAGCTGGGTCCTCTGATAGTGTGCACAGTGGCCTGCTGTTGAGACATGCTTCCAGCTGTGATAGTAGCGTGGAATACTCCTCAAACGTGAGTCTTTGCTCTCCGATCACACGTTTCATATGATATTTGAGGCTCTTAACGGCTGCTTTCCAGAGGCCTCCAGAGCTTGGGAAGGACGGGCAATTAAAATGCCACTGTGTTTCCATCTCTGTTATTTCAGTGAAGAACTCGTCACTAAAAATTTTTAGGAGTTCCTCGTGCTCTGATTGCAGGACTCTGTTTGCTCCGACAAAGTTGGTGCCATTGTCGCTGTACAGATGTCGTGGGGTTCCTTTTCTGGCGGCCATCCTCCGTAGAGCTGCTAAGAAGGCCGAGGTTGTCATTTCAGAGACTATTTCCAGATGGACTGCCTTCGTCGCCATGCACACGAACACAGCGACATACCCCTTTGTTGTTCTAATACTACGTCCTTTGCTTGATTTGACCTCGAAAAATCCTGTGAAGTCCACACCCGTATTTTCAAAGGGTCTCGAAGGGTTTGTCCTTGCTCTCGGCAAGTCGCCCATGATTTGATGATGTTTGATTGGATCGTGTTTCCTGCATATAATACATTTTCGCAATCTTTGCTTTACTGCGCTGTTTCCACTGATAATCCAGTATTTTTGACGGATAGTTGATAAGGTCAATCTAGGTCCACCATGATAAGTAAGTTTGTGGGTATGATCAATGATTAGGTCGGTCAGTCGACTTTTGTGTGGGATGATGATTGGATGCTTCATCTCCATGCTGATATTTGCGTTTCTTAACCTTCCGCCGACTCTTAGAAATCCTTCAGAGTCTAAGAATGGGTTTAATGATAAAATCTTGCTTTTGCTGTGAACCTTTCCTAGGTTTTTAATGCTATTGATTTCTGTACCGAATTCCGTTTTCTGTACATTTTTGATAATAATATTTTTTGCTGATTTAATTTCTGATAATGTAATATAATTAGGTTTTTGCTGGTTTTTTGATTTAATTCTTAGCATCCATGCTAAAATTCTTACAGAACGCATAAATGAGCTGTGATTTTTCAGCAGTTGATCAATGATACTAGGTACCAACTCCTCTGTTTTTGATGTTACAGATGCTGAAACCTTTTTAATTTCCTCGTTGGTTTCGTAAATTTCTGGCTCCTCAGTGCCATGATATGATGTGAGCCAAGAGGGTCCGTTCCACCAAAGGTCATGTTTAGCTAGTTGTTCTGCCGTCAGACCCCTGCTGGCGCAGTCTGCCGGGTTCTCCGCAGACTTAACATAACGCCAACAACTGGGTGGTATGATCTCCGTGATCTCTTTAACTCTGTTTGCTACGAATGGCTTCCAGCGACCTGGATCTCCCTGTAGCCATCCGAGTACTGCTGTGGAGTCACTCCAGCCAAAGCAGTTGATGTTGTGATTTTCTAAGCATGATTGTACTTTTTTCATGAGTTTTGATAAAAGAAGAGCTCCGCTCAACTCTAGTCGAGGGATTGATATTGATTTGTTAGCGGGCACAATCTTTGTTTTCCCTGCTACCATAATGATTGATACATTTTTATGCTTGTGCGTCTTGCAGTAGATGACACAAGAATAACATTTGGTACTCGCGTCACAGAATCCATGTAATTCTATGTGGTCTCTTTCGCCTGAGCCCATCCATCTGTTTACCTTGATGCTACTAATATTTTTGATATCTTCGATCATCTCGATCCATTCATCCTTGATTTTCTCTGGGAGTTCTTCATCCCAGCTGATATTTGATATGAACACTGCTTGAAATAGGAGCTTAAGTTTGGTGCTTAATGGCGAGAGCCACCCTAAAGGGTCAAAGAGTTTTGATATATCTGATAACAATGATCTTTTAGTGTATTTGCTTGATTTTTCTATTTTTGATTCAAAATTAAAAATATCTTTTTGCGCATTCCATCGTATGCCTAATGTTTTCGTTGATTCGCATTGGCGGAAATCGAAGTGTTGCTCGGGGGCCGATTCTGTCAACTCCGGCGTATTTGAAACCCACTTTCTTAAGTTAAAACCACCCGATTTCATTAATTTGATAAGATCATGTTTAAGCTGCAAAGCAGCTTCAGGACTGTGGCTCCCGTACAAGATGTCATCCATATAAAATGCTTCGTCGACAGCTTTTACTGCTTCCTTGCTGATATGATTGTTGAACTGATTATCCTTTGCTAACTGTTTCAGGGTCTTCATAGCTAAGAATGGAGCTGCTCGTGTTCCATAAGTGACCGTCGCCAGCTGATATTGATGAATGGGTTCGTAAGGAGTGTCTCTCCACACGATTTGTTGATACTGTCTTTGCTCAGGGTGGATCAATATTTGACGGAACATCTTCTCGATGTCTGCTGCAAATCCGTGTTGAAATTGTCTCCACTTGATAATTAAACTTTGCAAATCTTGTTGCAGATTCGGGCCCCGATGCATTAAGTCATTCAAGCTGAGCCCTGACGACGTTTTTGCTGATGCGTTGAACACGACTCGTAGCTTAGTAGTCGATGACTCATTCCGTATAACACAGTGATGCGGTAGGAAACAATAAGGCGTTAATTTATTTTCGTTAAGACTCATATGCCCTAGTGATAAGTATTCTGATATGAAACTTTTATATTGATCTGCTACATTATCATCTTTTCTGAATTTTCTCTCTAGCGATTTTAACTGCGCTACTGCCATTGGTTTTGATTCTCCTAAGTAGCTTTGATAAGATTGCTTAAACGGATATTTTACTACGTATTTTCCGTCCTCACGTCTTGTAGTCGTCTGCTCGTAATACTCAAGACACTCTTGATCTTCTGATGATAGTGATGATTGCTCAGTAATATCCTCCATCTCCCAGAACTGTTTGATGTCGTCGATGTTGTTTAGGACTACGTTGCAATGATAATGCGTTTTTGCATTCCCGCAGAGGATCCATCCTAAGTGAGTTTGCTGTGCTATAGGTAATGATTGATTTTCTCCTCGGATGATACCTTCCATCATGATTAAGGAGTAAATATCTGCGCCAAGAAGCAAGTCTACTTCCCGGCTGATAAAGAAATCTGGATCTGCCAGTTTGATATTATCGATGTATGACCATTCTGGTTTTGGGAATGATTGATTAGGCAAATGCTTGATAAGGTTATTCATTATTACTGCGTTGACATTGAATGTGAATTCGCTGTGGAGTGATGAACAAATGATGCTTAGCATGCCTTTACAGCTGCTCTCCTTTTCTCCCACGCCTTCAATGATACCACGGCAACTCTGCCGCTTGATTGACAGCTGCTGTGCTGCCTTCTCAGTGATAATTGATACTTGAGAGCCTTGATCGATAAGAGCTCTCATGATATGATGATCTCCGGTTGATGACTGCACCTTCACGAGGGCAGTTGCTAAGAGTATTTCCTTGCTTTGATAAGATGATGCTGCTGCATTTGATGACACGTGCCGCGGTGCTTGGACCGCGCCGCTCGTGCTGGGTGTCATTGCCTTTTGTTTTGCGTCATTTAAATGCAAAAGTGTGTTATGATTTCCGGCGCACTGTTTGCATTTCTTGGTTGAGAAACACCCATTTCCTTTGTGATCATATAAGCAGTTTTTGCAAAAATTTAATTCGTTAATTAATTTAATTCGTGCATGAATTGGCATTTCAATAAATGTTTTGCAATTAAAAATGCCATGTTGTTTCTTGCAAATTGGACAAATTGCGTTAGTGATAGGTACTGATTTATTATAAAAAGTAGGGCGATTAAATGATGGTTCCTTATGTATCGGTACTTTAGGATGATTTCTGCTTGATAATGTTGATGAGTGATTATTACTTTGTAACTTGTTCTTTGCACTTTCCGATTTCCGTTGCGCTGATTCGAGGGTGTTAAACTTTGTTTCCATGAACGCCAGTAAATCGTTGATATTTGGAAGTTCTCGAGAATTACCGAGTGATTCTAAATAGTCGTTGTATGTTTGACTATCGAGTTTATTTGATAATAGATACACTAGCAGCGGATCCCAGGTGCTGATGTCTACACCGAGATTTTTGATAGCGTGCAAGGTCTCTAATGCTAGGTCATGGAATCTTTTGATCTGTCCCACTGATTGATAATGCATATTCTGAAAGTTTAACAATGAGCTGATATGCGAGTTGAAAATTAATTTCTTATGATTGAATCTATGGTTAAGAATCTCCCAACACACGGCGTAGTTATCTGAGCTGATCTGAAGATGTTGGATCAATCGCTCCGCCTCACCCTTGGCCTTGCTCTTCAGAAATTGCATCTTCTGAGCATTTGATAAGGAAGGGTTATTATGAATTGTTTCAGTAAAAAGATCCTTGAACGATGTCCACTGATTGTAAGTACCGTGGAATTCCGGGACTACCATTTTCGGAGTTGTCTGCTCCCTATGAGCTACTGACCATAATTTTTTATTGATTTGCTTATAAAGCTGATAAAAACTCTGTTCGTGCCTAGTAAACATATTATCGTATGCCTCATTAGATCCGTTTAATTCGGCATCGATTTCCCAGTGAAGGGTATCGATAACTGTCCACCTAGCCTGCAATGATCTGATAGTGCTTTCTAATTCCCATTTTTCGGACATTTCGTCTAAATTGATATTTGATACGGTTCTAGTAAATGCTTTAAAATTAGTTGCTTGTTTGCGTAGCAAATCTTCCGACTTGCTAGCGGATGCTGTGTTAGCTGAAACCTTGATTTCAGAAGTAGACTGATTTGTATGCTGACTACTGGTGGATTGCTCAGGATCCACTTGCTCCACCGGACGCCTCGTTTCGGCGGGTTTACTGATGCCTAACACATAGTCGTATTGCCTATTTACTTCTGCCTTTATCTTTTCATAGAGTTGTTTTACGTTCTCAAACTCGTGAGACGTAAAATATTCATGATTTTTGTCAAAACTACAAAGTTGAAAATGATTGTTTTGGAACTCGTTCCAATAGCCTTCTAACTGAATTAACTTCTTTTTAAAATACTCCACAGACTTTCTATCCGAACTATCTTTCTTTAAGTTGATAAGAAACTTATTGAAAAAATCAACAAGTTCTGCTTGATTTGCTAGCAGATCCTCCATATTAATGAAAAACAATCAAAAAAATAAATGGAAAGATCCTACTTGATTTGCCGCTGAAGAGACGTCCTGACGATGCTCTGCTGCGCCCTGATGCCCAGGTGATGACCTTAACAAGGTCCGATGCTGCCTGATGGGTGACCTCCGCAAGATCTGATACTGCTCTGATGGTTGACCTCAGCGAGATCTGATGATGCCTGCTGGCGACCTCCGCAAGGTCCGATGATGCTCTGATGAGTGACCTCAGCGAGGCCTGATACTGCTATGATGGGTGACCTCCGCAAGGTCTGCTGATGCCTGCTGGCGACCTTCGCAAGGTCCGATGCTACTATGATAGGTGACCCCCGCAAGGTCTGATGATTGATACTCCGACGAGTGACCTACACAAGGTCTGATGGCGCCTTCTGGCAGACCTCCGCAAGGTCTGATGATGCTGATAAAACTCTCTTCAAGAGATATGATGATGTGTGGAGATGTGTCACTCACTTTTCTCACACTGATAGATATTCACTGATAATGATAAGTCACTGATTCGCGGAACTCACTCGACGATTGATATTACCGACGCGCGAGGTCCAAACTTTCAAAGGACCATATATTTACGGCTCGATGAAGTTAAAGCTCGAAGGACCATAAGATGTACGGCTCGATAAATTTAAAGCTCGAAGGACCATAAGATGTACGGTCTGCTAGTGTCCGTTCATCTGTGCCTAGATACGCGGTCTGATGTGTCCGATATCTACGCTGATTGATAGGATAAATGATACCACTCAATTAACTTTAACCGAGTATATTGTCCAAAATAACTTATAAAGATTATGATGGGTGTATATGATTATGATATGATAGCTAGCGCGGTTGATTCACAACTGATTGTAGGTGAGCGCGTCGGCCGCAAGGTGGACGCGCGGTTTTGATGGAGTTACACTAAAATGTAGGGCAACGCTAAAGTGATTATTTGACAAATTATAAAATTGTAGAGCTTGCTCGTACAAGCACTAAGAAAGGATTTCCCGAAATTCCCATGGGAACGGGAAAAAAATAAAATTTTGTGTTTATGAGAAATCTGCGCGAGTGAAACCGCGGGCAGCCTCTAGTACTTAATATTATAAATGCGAATGTAACTCTGTCTGTCTGTCCAGCTTTCACAAGAAAATTACTTAACCGATTTGAATGAAATTTGGTATATGACTAGAGCCTGAGAAAGGACATAGGCTACTTTTTAACCCGAAATTTTAGGGGTAAAATTGGGAAATTGATGTTCTAAGAGAAAAATGCGCTGGCGAAGCCGCGAAGTGCCCACTAGTAACTTGTAAATCAATACATAGTATAAAATAAAGTCGATTCCCGCGTCTGTCCCTATGTAAGCTTATATCTTAAAAAATATAGAATGGATTATAAATAAAAAATAAAAATAAAATTTATTGATTAAAGTACAATCTTATCTGACAAGTATGATTTAGTGATACAGTATTTAAGTACTTTATTTATATAGTGAAATAAAAGCTTTAACTGCGGATCTTGCACTAGGCGAAGGCCTGTATCGCGAGAGCCCGCCTCGATAGTGAAAAGTATATTTTAGGATTAACATTCGCAAGATAGAACAGATTTTCATAAAAACCTACATCTAACATGCAGTAACGTGCTGCAAATAAAAATAAAATAAATAATAATAATATCAATAATATACAATGAAATTTTGAATTTTTGGATTTTTGGATTAGCCAATTATATTCTCACTTTCGTCGTAATCCAGTCCAAGAAGCCAGTTTCAAATTTTTGTTTTAGCGTCATTGACACTGCATCCAGATTCCAGTATTAAAATGCGGTTTTTTTAACAGATAGAGTGATTCAAGAGAATGGTTTATAAGTATAATACAGTGCAAAATACCAATAGGTTAGGCGGTACGAAGTTCGCCGGGTCGACTAGTTGTAACTAAGGACTAATAACAGTACTCTTAAAATAGTAAGCAAGATTATCTAGTGTCATAGTGTGCTACATTTTTTAATTTACCCTGGTATAGAAAAAAAGTTTTTTTTTTTTTTTTCACGGTTGAGTCTCTAGAGTCGCAGTAAAACGCATTTTAATACACACGGTTATTTTTTTATCGTGGAGGAAAATTTAACCCCCGGTAGACATAGTTATACAGGACTGATTCCTGAAATCAAAATTAAAAAATAATGAACCGTGCTCACTTGAGGTACTTCGAAAAATTTGGTAAATCAATATCAATACATAGTATAAAACAAAGTCGCTTCCCGCGTCTGTCCCTATGTATGCTTATATCATTAAAACTATCCAACGGATTTTGATGCGGTTTTTTGTAATCCATAGAGTGATCCAAGAGGAAGGTTTATAAGTATAATACATGCACAACATAGTAATAGGTTAGGCGGTACGAAGTTCGCCGGGTCGACTAGTAAAAACTAAAAACAATGTGTAGCATCAGAGCAATGACCTACGGTGGCTTAGCTGGTGCCAGACGAGTCAGGGGGTGGAGGGCAATAAGCAGGGGGGAACAAGGCGTCCGTCGGCCTAAAATAAGTTTTTTTTTTTTTTTAAAATTCAAGTCAAAAAAAATATATATTCGAGTCATATAATATCATACAAAGACTTACCGTCTTATTCATAAAGATACAGTAGATTTTAAGAAGCACTAATGGAGGTCTACTTCTCTGGTTTGTTGTATGGTAAATACGCGACATCCAGTCTAAATTGACATACGTCAAATAACTAAAATGCTCTTTAACTTTTTATGAATAACTGGGTTAGTCCTCAAAGTTTCCGCCACGATAAAAAAATAACCTTGTATATATTTTTCAACGCATTTTTATACTCTTTTTTTTTTTTTTTTTTCAGTATTCACAAAGGTGAGAAAGAGCACGCGTGTCCGAAGTGCGATAAAAAGTTTCTTTTCAAAAGAACAATGCAAGTTCATTTGCTGACACACAATTTGGACCAGAGTTTCTACTGTCGAGAGGTAAGGATCCACAGACAGACAGACGAGACAGTGTCATCTGGTCTGAACAACATACACTGTTACTTTTTTATCGTGGAGGAAAATTTAACGCCCGGTAGGCATAGTTATACAGGACTGATTCCTGAAAACAAAATTGAAAAATAATGAACCGTGCTCACTTGAGGTACTTCGAAAGTTTATGTAAAAAAAAAAAAAGTAAAAAGTAAAGTAAAAGTAAAAAATGATTTATTCAATACAGGATACAAGATATCGCTTATTGAAAGTCAATTAGACTAATCTAATTAATATTGATACCTTATTTCGTAAAGTATCCTATACTGATAGAGGCGAGGTAGTTCAGGGTGCCCACTAATTGGCTCAGGCAAACAATGTTTGCCTTGCCTTACGACAATGGTCGCCTGGAGACGCCCCCAAACGAGCCCTCCTCTGTCAAATGATTCTACTCCCAAAACTAAATCTAAAAAAACAATGACCTACGGTGGCTTAGATGGTGCCATTCTACTCCCAAAACTAAATCTAAAAAAACAATGACCTACGGTGGCTTAGATGGTGCCAGACGAGTCTGGGGGTGGAGGGCAATGCGCGGGGGGTTGAACAAGGAGCCCATCGCCCTTACGATTTTTTTTATTTTTTGAAATATTAAAAAAAATCATAAGTAAAAAGATATTTTTTTTTAAATATTTTATTTGAGTCATATATCATGCAAAGACTTACCGTGTTATTCATAAAGATACAGTACATTTTAAGTAGCTTTACTGGAGGTCTACTTCTCTGGTTTGTTGTATGGTAAATACGTGACATCCAGTCTAAATTGACATACGTCAAATAACTAAAATGCTCTTTAACTTTTTATGAATAACAGGGTTAGTCCTAAAAGTTTCCGCCACTATACAAAAATGACTGTTTATATGTAATAACATACCACCCCCCATCTCCTCTCACGGGTGTAGTAAAAGCCGACTAAGGGAACAGCCGAAGGGCGGGCAGCAGCGTCCTTCGTTGATATACTTGAAGAGCCACACTGCGATCGCCAACCCGCCTGCCAAGCGTGGCGATTACGGCAAACTCCCTCCACAATTATTGATCTTGTGGCAGTCTTTGGGGGAGGCCTATGTCCAGCAGTGGACGTCTTTCGTCTGAGATGATGATGATGATGAGTGAATTTATTTGTGAATTTCATAAATTCACAGTATAAAACAAAGTCGCTTCCCACGTCTGTCTGTCGCTATCTAAATCTTTAAAACTATAAAGCGGATTTTTATGCGTTTTTTTTTTTTTTCAATATGTTATTTTGTATAATTAATCTACAAATTATTTATAGTAAAGTAGAAGTAAAAAAATTAGGTAAAAAAATGATTTATTCAATATAGGATACAAGATATCGCTTTTTGAAAGTCAATTAGACTAATCTAATTAATATTGATACCTTATTTCGTAAAGTATCCTATACTGATAGAGGCGAGGTAGTTCAGGGTGCCCACCAATTGGCTCAGGCAAACAAATGTTTGGCTTGCCTTACGACAATGGTCGCCTGGAGAGGCCCCCAAACGAGCTCTCCTCTGTCAAATTATTCTACTCTAAGGCTAAGGCGGTACGAAGTTTGCCGGGTCGACTAGTACCTACTACATAATATAAAACTCTTCCATAACTGACTGACTTGACTGACAGACAACGCAGAGCCAAAACTGCTAGGCTTAGAACGCTGAAAATTGGTTCCTTAGAGGGTGTAGTTGAGCACTAAGCTAAGTAAGTGAGTATATGTAATGAGTGTAGTGAGAGCGAAACAGGTATCGGACTCCAGCGCCGCCGACGAAACCGACGCTACCGCTACGAATGAGCATTCGAATGACTCAAATAGTACAATAAGAAATTGTAAACAATGGGTTTTTTCTAAAGCTAATTACTACAGATTGTACAGCTCCATAGCATCAATAGATTGGGCGGAATTATATAATATTTTAAATTCTGAAAGAGCGGTTGAATATTTTTATGGGATAATTAATCAGGTAATCGACGAATGTGTGCCCGTCAAAATACAGAAACCTGTCACCTCTCAGCGTTTATACCCCAAATGGTACACTGCGGACTTAAAAAGTAGCATAAGAGAAAAGCATAAGCTTCATAAGCGTTACAAAAGGAGTAAATCCAATAGAGATTATGAAGCTTTTGCTGCTAGTAGAGCGTACGTTAAAAAGTCTATAATAGACGCACATGAGGTCTATCAAAATCAAATTCAATCACAGTTTGCATACGATCCTAAATCATTCTGGAGCTTTATTAGGAGTAAGCGAGTAAATAGCGGTAATCCGGTGTTAATAAAGGAAGGTCAGCTTTATCGAATCAGGAATGCGCGGATGAATTTGCTAGTTTTTTTTCATAGTGTTTATAATCTGGAACCAGCATCGTTGAACGTGCAGAACGCGGACATGAAAGGGCCGGCAAATAGTGCAAGGGTTCACATGAAGAACCTGGAATTTGATGAGGTGCTTCGTGCGTTGACTAGATTACAGCCAAAGCGATCAGTAGGAGTGGATGGCATTCCACCTTTCATATTTAAGGATTGTCGCATGGCACTGGTCGGACCATTATGTCACATATTTAATGTTTGTCTCAGGACCGCGACTTTTCCCGATCAATGGAAACTGACCCGAGTGGTCCCAGTACCGAAGGGTCGTGGTGGACCAAAAGCTAGTGACCATAGACCGGTAGCTATATTAAATACACCTGCAAAAGTGTTTGAATCCGCCATCAACCGATCACTTCAAACAGCTATAGGGAACCAATTTTCAGACGCTCAATATGGGTTTAGAGAAAAAAGAAGTACTACTGGAAACTTATTACAGCTTATGGTAGATGTGGTGCCGGTTGTAGACGCTGGGGGCCAGGTAGACGTCGCTTATTTTGACTTCCGGAAGGCATTCGATACAGTTGATAACGACGTGTTGTTGGCTAAGCTCTCGCAGGCCGGTTGCACACCTCACACTCTGAACTTTTTTGCCAGTTACATGCGCAATAGGCGTCAATATGTCGACTATAGGGGCGCTAAATCCAAGCCATATTTCACAAGGTCAGGGGTGAGCCAGGGCAGCAATCTGGGGCCTCTTGAGTTTATTATCATGATAAACGACCTACCGGATGTTGCCAGGGCATCGGGCTGTCTATTGTTCGCTGATGACCTCAAACTTGTGAAAGTAATTAGGAATGAAAGGGATTGCCGAGTGTTGCAGGAGGATATAGACAGCGTGGTTCATTGGAGTAAAAGTAATAAACTGTACTTTAATGAGGCAAAATGTTCTGTAGTCTCCTTCACAAGGGCTAATGCTCCCCTCCATCACCAGTACCATGTGGACGGGATCCCGATGCAACGGGTAACAGAGGTCAAGGATCTTGGTGTTTTAATAACTTCAAATCTGTCTTTTCGCCAGCATATTATTAGTGTCTGCAAAAAAGCCTACAGGAATTTGGGTTTTATCATGCGCCAAATGCATGGATTTAGGAACTTCACTGCTATAAGGGCTCTGTATGAAGCGATTGTTAAAAGCCACTTGGAGTGTAATTCTATTATATGGAGTACACAGGAGGCTAAATACAAGTGTATGATTGAGAGGATACAAAATAAGTTTGTGAGATACTTATATTTGAAAATGTATGGAATCTACCCTTTTTACCCTAGAATGTACCCGACATTGTTTGTGCTAGGAATGGTAGGATACACTCAACTAGAAGTAAGGAGAGAGTCTACGTTAGCCACGTACATTTTCAAGGTATTGCGGGGGAAGATAAGCAACCCGGGTATACTCCAAGCTATTGGACGGTGTGTGCCGGATAATTTTGTGGGGCGAAGACGGCGGCCGCGGCTGCTGGCGGAGCCGCGCGCGCGCACGCAGCTGCTGAAGCAGGCGCCTTTTACTAGGGCCATACGTACCCTTAATCGTGTAGCGGAAAGTATTGATTTATTTAATTGCTCCTTGGGTGAATTTTCAAAGGTGACATTGTTTGATTTATGTTATAATTAATGTATTTACAAGATGAAATTTTATATTATGTATTTTTTTTTATTATGCTAATTGTTGTTAGACTTATTATGTTGTATAATTGATTTAATGAACAGCTGCTGTTTACTATGTAGAATTATGTTAAAACTCATTAAGTTATGGTTTCTGTTCCACACCATCGCAATAGGGCAACCTGTAAGGATAGTAATGTGAAATAAATAAATAAATAAATAAATAAAGTATTTCCCGAAATTCCCATGGAAACATGAAAAACGGGATTTATGTTTTATGAGAAAACTGCGCGGGTAAAACCGCGGGGCAGCCTCTAGTTAATTATCAAATGTGTAATATTATTTGGACTAGCTACAAAATTAATTTAAAAAAAAATTCATGTCAATAAGAACTCAGTTTGAGTTTCGTTTACTAATTTAAAGTAACCCTTTTTTTTCAGTGTGACATGACGTTTAGGAATAAAATGTCGTTTTACCAACACAAGAGATACAACTTGAAACATATCGACCCAGCTAGATTAAAGTAAGTAAACACTACATACATAATCTCACGCCTTTTATTCCCCGGAGGGTTAGGCAGAGGCACCAGCTTGAGAGCCGGACCCACGTTTAGCCGAGTTTATGCTTTATTACCAACGTGACAAGGGGCCAGCAAACACTACTTATCCATATTTCCATACTGATATCAATACATAGTATAAAACAAAGTCGCTTCCCGCGTCTGTCCCTATGTATGCTTGAATCTTTAAAACTATGCAACGGATTTTGATGAAGTTTTTTACTTTCGTATTAATTTACTAGTCGACCCGGCGAACTTCGTACCGCCTTACCTATTACTTTCTATTTTGTGCATGTTTTATACTTGTAAACCTTCCTCTTGAATCACTCTATCTATTAAAAAAAACCGCATCAAAATCCGTAGCGTAGTTTTAAAGATTTAAGCATACATAGGGACAGACGCGGGAAGCGACTTTGCTTTATACTATGTATATTGATGATATTAGTAAGGACTGATTGTTTGTAATCCTAATTTATTTTTTCGAACCACAATTTTTTATCGGTTTTGGTAAAAAAAAAGTTCTTTTTTTTATCAATATATATAAAACTCTTCCGTTACTGACTGACTGACTGACTGACTGACTGACAACGCAGAGCCGAAACTACTGGGTGTAGCGGGCTGAAAATTTGCTCGTGGGTTCCTTGGGGAGTGTAGGTGAGCACTAAGAAGGGATTTCCTGAAATTCCCACGGGAACGGGAAAAAACGGGATTTTTGTGTTGATGAGAAATCTGCGCGGGAAATACCGCGGGGCAGCCTCTAGTAGATAATGTAATGTTATACTAACTTTTCAGATACACCTGCGAGTTATGTGGCAAAAGTTTCGCCCAAGCTCTCAGACTGAAAGAACACAACATAGCAGTTCATTTGAAAAGCAATCCCGTTAAATGTACACAAGATGGGTGTAATTTTGTAAGTTAAAACTTGTCTTTTTTTTATCAAAAATTTTAAATGCTAAGTAATTTTTTTTTTTTTTTTTGTAATCGGTAACAAGAAATTTCTATAAGTATTAAAAAAAAAAAATTATTCAAAGTCACCCAGTAGTAGTATACTGGGTGTTTCTGACAAGGAGGTAATAAATCAAAGGAAGGATTCTGCTCACCATAACAAACAACTTTCCCAAAGCAACATGGGTCGAAATCTCAAAAAAAATAACAGCTGTTCCATACATTGGTTCGATCAATGTACCGGACAGCTGATTTTTGTTTTAAGATTTCGACCCATGTTGCTTTGGGAAAGTTGTTTGTAATAAATTCAAATAATTCTTTATTATACAAGATATAACTTATTGAAAGTAAATTAGACTACATCTAATCTAATCGCTATTGATACCTTATTTGGTAAAGTATCCTATACTGATAGAGGCGAGGTAGTTCAGGGTGCCCACTAATTGGCGCAGGCGAACAAATGTTTGGCTTGCCTTACGACAATGGTCGCCTGGAGAGGCCCCCACACGAGCCCTCCTCTGTCAAGTGATTCTACTCCCTTTCGCAATGATTTTACAGCGTAGAGAAGAAAGGGGTAACAAACTCTACTTTACAATTTATCTCTCATTTTTTTTGTTTTTTTGTTTTGTGATATTACAATACAATAAGGTGACAATACAATGAACATTATACAGATTAATAAAAATGAAATAACATGAAATAATGAAATATATTTTAAGTGCACAGCTAGACTACTTCCATGCGTCTTTGTCGTTAATGGTGAGCAGAATGCCTCCTTTGATTTATTACCGCGTTGTCAGAAACACCCGATATATTTTGCTCTAAAATAATTTAATATTAATACAATTTTCTGTTATTATATAAGTCGTGTTCAACCCGCGCGGCTCTCCGCGGCCACTGTCGCTCCGCACACGCGCCGGAACGAAAACGCCGCAAGGACCACGTCTGTCACGTGTGCGGGAAGGCTTATGGGGTAAGTTAGTAAAAATTAAAAAAAAAAAAAAAAAAAAAAAACATAATTGACACATACATGAGATGAGAATATTTTCTAAAGTCGGTTAAAATAGGTACTAAAACCTTCTCCTGAATATAACAAATACTTTTGTGAAAACCGCATCAAAATCGGTTCAGCCGAACTCGAGATAATCGCGGACAAACATACATACGTACATACAGGTCAAACTGATAACCTCCTTTTTTTTAAAGTCGGTTAAAAATAATCACATTCAGATAGAGTTACAATATCTCCGGTTTTGTTTGGAGATTACCGGAATTTTTGACTTTTCTCAGGATTCCGGCCTGACTTTGGAAATCTCCGGATTTTCAATAAAACACAGGATTACAAATTTTTCAGGATTTTAAAGTAAAACTAAAAGTAGACTTTTGAGAAAAAAATCTCGGACTGTATAAAATCTCAGTGATTTTTTTTTTTTTCAATGGAAATCAAGCTTTTTCTCTGGTTAGTTTTTTATTTTTTCATCTGGTAACCTAACACTCAGAGACCCTAACTAGGTAGAACCTGTATCTAGGGTGCCCAAAACATATACAGAGACAAATACACATAGACCCAGTGAACAAAGTCATTAAATGGTGCAATTTTTTTTCTTACTCTATGAATGTTAATATTCTGTACTTTTTGGAGAGGTGGCTGAACCCTCAAACCCAGGGGAATTTGGGGGTTTAAACCCTCAAGACCTAGGGAAGGGTTTGGTTGTATAGTATAACCATAAAGACCCACAGGAGTCTTCATGGTTTGAACCTCCTCGGGCTTTTTGGCCATAACTAATTTTAAGTGTAGAGGGAGGGTTTTGGGGGTTTGAACTCCTAAAACCCACCAGTCAATACATAGTATAAAACAAAGTCGTTTCCCGCGTCTGTCCGTATGTATGCTCAAATCTTTAAAACTGTGCAACGGAGTTTGATGAGGTTTTTTTTAATAGATAGAGTGATAAAAAAGGAAGGTTTATGTGTTATGTACAACATAGTACTAAATAAGACAATAGACATAGACAAGTTTTTATTTGCACTCACAATACAAACTCATAGTAACATGTTCAGAAGTACAGAGAGGTAAGGTAAGGTTTAGAGTATTTTCCCATGTGTAGATATTGTGGGCGCGAAACGGCTCTGACTCATCAGTGTTGTAAAAAATGCAATTCTGATTATTCTGCCAGTAAATTAGGCGGTACGAAGTTCGCCGGGTCGACTAGTTACCAATCAATATATATCAAACTCTTCCGTTACTGACTGACTGACTGACAGACAACGCAGAGCCGAAACTACTGGACGTAGAAAGCTGAAAATTGGCACGTGGGTTCCTTAGGGGGTGTAGGTCAGCACTAAGACAGGATTTCCCGAAATTCCCACGGGAACGAAAAAAAACGGGATTTTTGTGTTTATGAGAAATCTGCGCGGGAAAAACCGCGGGGCAGCCTCTAGTATAATAAACTAAAATTGATTATTTAAACAGTCAAAGTCCCTACTGTCGGGTCACCTGAGCGCGCACAGCGGCGCGCGGCCGCTCCACTGCAGGGCGCCGGCCTGCGAGGCTTCCTTCTCCTACCACGCCGCACTCTACAATCACACAAGACTTGTTCATTTGAAAAAGGTACTTTTCTTAGTTATACTGTACGTAACACACTCTACTTTTCATTTCCCCCCACTAGAAAAAATATTCTTATAATAATTACGAGCTGTCCCGGCTTACTTCGTTACGCCATAGAATATAACATACTACAAAAGACTTGGCTCTATAGACTATGTTCTTTTGACTGCCCAGAATAAAAAAATAAACAACAACAACAAACCTGTCAAAATATGTAAACAACGGAAAAATATTGCACCTTGGGTTACATTATTTGAGTTTAGGTAAGGATCCCTAATTCTTTTGAAAATCTAATATAGCCTATGACACTCGGGAAAGAATTTTTCAAATCGGTTCAGTATTTCCGGAGCCTATTCGTTACAAACAAACAAATCTTTCCTCTTTATAATATTGGTATAGTTAGATAATAATAGTACAGTGGCGGACACGGTCGGCGTAACACTTCCGGTTTTTCTGTATTACAAAATAGCTCTTGTTGTTTGGTAATACAGTCTAGGGCGTGGGGTGCGTAGGGGTGTATGTCGTAACGAAGTAAGCCGGGAAAGCTCGTAATATAATAAATGCGAAAGTAACTCTGTCTGTCTGTCTGTCTCGCTTTCCTGAGATAACTACTGAACCGATTTGAATGAAATTTGGTATGTGGATAGTCTAGTGCCTGAGAAAGGACATAGGCTACTTTTTATACCGAAATTCCTACGGGAAAATTTGAACCCTTTTGATGAAATCCCAATCATATACTTACCGTTCTTAAAGAAACAATATTTGCTGCCGTTTTTTTAATATTACCCTTTTTTAAAGTTTTGTGATCGTAATGGACACCATTTGAAAAAATTAAATAATCAAGTATTAAAATCAAAAATAAAAGAAAAAATAAGTATTTTGTTTAACTTCTGTCCGTAATGCCCGTTAATAGGTTAACTCTCACTTACTTGTTCAACTTTGAAGCCACTATTCACTCGCTAAACCCTTGAAACCCTCGTTACACTCAGGTTTTATTATGAACACCCTTATCAAAATACATAACTTTACACCCATCAATCAATCAATATATATTAAACTCTTCCGTTACTGACTGACTGACTGACAGACAACGCAGAGCCGAAACTACTGGGCGTAGCGGGCTGAAATTTTGCAAGTGGGTTCCTTGGGGAGTGTAGGGAAGCACTAAGAAAGGATTTCCCGAAATTCCCATGGGAACGGGAAAAAAACGGGATTTTGGTGTTTATGAGAAATCTGCGTGGGTGAAACCGCGGGGCAGCCTCTAGTATCAAAATAAAGTCGTTTCCCTCGTCTGTCCCTATGTATGCTTTAATTTTTAAAACTACGCAACGGATTTTGATACTGTTTTTTTTTAATACATAGTGATTCAAGAGGAAGGTTTATAAGTACATTACATGCACAAAATACCAAAAGGTTAGGTGTTACGAAGTTCGCTGGGTCGACTAGTGTTTTAATAAAATATACTATTTTTTGCCTTACAGAAAAACACAACAAAATCTTCGGCCCCTTCTGCTCAGTGGCCCGTCCTTACCATTGCTAACCCCGACCACATAGCAGAACAGAATAAGAAAGAAAATAAATTTAATATTACATAAGTCTTTTTGAATACTTATTTGTATAAGTATAAAAATAAATGTATGAATTAAAATAAATTGTTTAATTTTGATATCTGTTTTTGTTTTAATAAGGCTGTAATACCTCAATCAAAAGAGGTGTATTTAGCTCACAATACCTATCAACTTTTCAACCAAGTCAAAATTTAATAAAAAACAAAAATCAGCTGTCCCGTACATTGACCGCGACCACTGATCGAAAAACTAAGTTAGTTTTTGTATACTTCGACCAACATTTCTTTGGAAGTTGTTAGGTATGGTGAGCTAAATTACTATTTAAATTTTATTAGGGTACTTGTCAGAAACCCCCAGTACCTACATTTTATATATTAAAACTTTTTTTTACCCGCAACAGCAATTTTTTTTTTCGAATAAAGAATTTAGTACAATAGGTACAGTGGCGGTCTACGACGGCGTAACAGATGTGTCTATAGTCTCGTGCGCCCTAGAACAAGAGCTATTTTGTAATACAGAAAAACCGGAAGTGTTACGCCGTCCTAGACCGCCACTGTACAGAGGTAGTTATTTAAAAAAATAAATAAAAAGGAAACACTTATGATTATTATTTATAGTATTATTTATTTAATCATAATCTTAGACTAAAAAGTTTGAGCGAGAACCACGGTCATCACACACGCTCAAAAATTTATGTTCAAATAAAAAAAAAAACATTTTCATACTAAGTTAAGGATTTTTAAAAATGAGTCAAACATATTGGCTTTACAATAAAGTCATTTGAAAGATATTTATTTATTACTAACTTAAATATCTTTGAAACAAGTTTATACTTATGGTTAAAAAAAAAAAAAACTAAAAAGTGAGTTAATTTTTTTATTTTATTTATTGTCTGTCTACAACTTCCATCTCCTTCCACGGGTGACGTAAAAGGCGACTAAGGGAACTCTCGAAGGACGGGCAGCAGCATCCTTCGTTGAAATACTTGAAGAGCCACACTGCGATCGCCAACCCGCCTGCCAAGCGTGGCTATTACGCTAAATTCTCTCCCATGTACCCCTCCACAATGAATCCAATAGTAAAAATCTTTTTGTTGTGGAAAGCTCCATATTAGGACGTGATTTTTGACTACCGCCGCCGTAATAGGATATTTTACCTAGTTCTCTGTAGCAAAGGTATTTTAACGAACCAATCCGAATAAGAGTAAACTAGTCAGCAATAAGTATGATGATTCCGTGCTTCGGAAGGCACGTTAAGCCGTTGGTCCCGGCCGCAGTAGTGGTCGTTATAACCGCGGCGACAAGCTGGCCCCGCCTCACGTTGGTAATAAAGCATAAACTCGGCTAAACGTGGGTCTGGCTCTTGAGCTGGTACCTCTGCCTAACCCTTCGGGGATAAAAGGCGTGAGATTATGTTTTAGTCAGCAATAATCTAGCCAATCAGAGTTAAGAAAGGTTTCAAAGTTTTCAATTATACTAGGAATTTTGCAAAAAAAAATGCTTTTCGTCAGTGCTTGCGTGCTTGTCATCAAATTATTCGGGTTTTCGCAAAATCCCTAGTTTCTTTGCAAAAAACTAATTATAAAATCTTCCTACGACATATACGTGTGTGAAATTCATATTATACAGGCTGTTGAAAATTCATTTAGAAGTTTTGTAATGGCCTCTCTCAAAAATCGCCATACCGACCGGTGTTTTCAAACAGGACATATACAGGATGTTAAAATCCATATACAGGGTATTAAAAACCTATATACAGGATGTTAAAAACCCATATACAGGGTGTTATAATCCATATACAGTGCGGGCCGAAAATAATGCACATCCGCCTTTTGAAAGACTTACTATTTTCGATTTCGTAGAGCAATGTCGCACAAAACCAATGTCATTGTTTCACGGTTACTAATAAAGGCGATATCTAAGTTTTTGTTTGTTGTACCAATTTCGCCAGTAGGTTTGGCAAACGCCGATGTGTATTATTTTTGACTCCGTACAGTACTGGTGTTAAAACCCTTATACAGGATGTTAAAACCCTTATACAGGATGTTAAAACCCTTATACAGGATGTTAAAACCCTTATACAGGATGTTAAAACCCTTATACAGGATGTTAAAACCCTTATACAGGATGTTAAAACCCTTATACAGGATGTTAAAACTCTTATACAGGATGTTAAAAAAATTTTTTTTTTATTAGTAAAACTAAGTCCGTGTGTTCTAATAATTATAATCGTCATTATCCCCGTTGGCGTGCTCGTCGTCCGGCTGGTACTTGGCCTCGTCCTCCGGCTCCTGCTTGATCTGCACGCCCAGCCCCGGCAGCGAGAACTCCGGGTAATCTGGGGGAACAAAACGCTGGTTAACTGGTTTAAAGTATGAGGATTCATTGTTAACTTCCCCCAAAATCTGAGGTTCGGATTCTGAGCCAATAACAGATTCAAAGTTTAATTAATTTATTAACGTAAGTATTTATTTATTAGTTAAAGTAAATGTGTGCACCCGGGTTCGATTCCCGGGCGGGGCGAATATTGATATGATGAATATCGATGTTTGTTTCCGGTTTGGGCGTTATGTTCGTCTCTGTGTGTGTTTCGGGCACCCTAGATATAGGTTCTTCCTAGTTATGGGCTCTGAGTGTGATGTGTTATTTATTTAGTATTTATTAATTCATGGTAACTGTTAAGAGCCAGATTACAGCGATGCTAGCGCCATTCGCGAAAAAAATAAATATCTTCTAAACTAAGGCAAATATAAAAAATGTGGCACAGTATTACACTAGATAATGTCGCCTGGTATTTTTAGGGCACTGTTATATAGCTTTTGAATGAAAGATCAAAAAAGCTACAAAGTGTTGCTAAAAGTGGCCACTTTTAGCAACAACCTGTGTATAATTTTGTTCATTTAAGTTAGGACTACTTTACTATGCTGAAAAAATACTAAGCAAGATTATTTAATGTCATACTGTGCCACATTTTTGAAATTTGCCTTACTTTAGAAGATATATTTTTTTTTCGAAAATGGCTCTAGCTTCGCGGTAAACTGGCTCTTAAGTCATTCTAAATCAAACATGCTCGTACAGTGGCGGACTAGAAGTCCGTAACAGATTTCTCTATGGTTTCGTCAGCCCTAGACTGTATTACCAAAGAACAAGAGCTATTTTGCAATACAGAAAAACCGGAAGTGTTACGCCGTCCTAGTCCGCCACAATCATTAAATAATTAATCTAGAAAATATTTTAATGAACATTATTTTTTCAATCATTCATTAATTTCTTCACTTATACTTCTTAAGTTCATCATCATCATCATCATTTCAGCCGTAGGACGTCCACTGCTGGACATAGGCCTCCCTCAAGGCTCTCCATCTGTACCGATCGCAGGTGGCCTGCATCCAGCGTGGACCCGCAGCCTTGCGCAGATCATCCGTCCATCTGGTCGGTGGACGTCCTACGCTGCGCTTGCCGATCCGTGGTCTCCACTCGAGAACTTTTCGGCCCCAGCGGCCATCTGTTCTGCGGGCTATATGACCTGCCCATTGCCACTTCAACGAGCTTATCCGCTTGGCTATGTCGGTGACCCTGGTTTCTCTGCGTATGTCCTCATTTCTGATTCGATCCCGCAGAGAAATCCCGAGCATAGCCCGCTCCATGGCTCGTTGAGCTACTCGGAGCCTGTTCATAAGCCCTATAGTGAAGCACCACGTTTCAGAACCGTATGTCATCACTGGCAGCACACATTGGTTAAATACCTTCGTCTTCAGGCACTGAGGAATATTGGACGAGAAGACGTTGCGTAGTTTCCCGAACGCCGCCCATCCGAGCTGGATTCGGCGATTGACCTCCTTCTCGAAGTTGGACCTACCTAATTGGATGGTTTGTCCTAGGTATACGTACTCGTCGACAACTTCGAGAACCGAGTTCCCAACCATAACTGGGGTAGGCAGAACATGGACATTAGACATGACCTTCGTCTTGTCCATGTTCATTTTAAGGCCCACCTGTTGGGAGACTCGGTTGAGGCCTTCGAGCATCGTGCTGAGTTCCTCCATCGACCTTGCCATGACTACGATGTCGTCGGCAAACCGAAGGTGAGTGATGTATTCGCCGTTAATATTGATGCCCTGCCCTTTCCATTCTAGAAGTTTGAAGGCGTCTTCTAAAGTGGCGGTGAACAGTTTCGGAGATATAACATCTCCCTGTCTCTTCTTGTTCTTAAGTTCACTCATCAGTAATGTTAGGATACCTTTTGTCAACTTATACCGGGTGTTTCTGACAAGGCGGTAATAAATCAAAGGAGGGATTCAGCTCACCATACCTAACAACTTTCCCAAAGCAACATGGGTCGAAATCTCAAAACAAAAATCAGCTGTCCCATACATTGACATATTGGTATATTAAAATTCTCGTTTGTTTTTATTATGTAGAATTTTTGTACAAAAATTCGCTTTTTGTACAAAAAAGATAATTCGTACATTCCATCTTTTCACCCGTCCGTCCGTCTGTATGTCCGTCCGTCTGTCCATCTATCTAGCTTCAACTGACCGTCCTGCGGCTCCTGCTTGATCTTGACCTCCTCGGGCTTGACCTTGGCCTCCTTCCTCTCCTTGTCGCGGCGGGACCTCTTCTTGTCTCGCTCGCTCCCCCTATCTCTGTCCCTGTCGCGCTCCTTGCGCTCGCGCCGGCGCTCCGAGCGGGAGCGCGAGCGGCGGCGCCGGCGGGAACCACTGAGAGAAACATTATTTTTAACCGACTTCAAAAAAGGAGGTTATCAGTTTGACCTGTATGTATGTTTGTCCGCGATTATCTCGCGTTTGGCTAAACCGATTTTGATGCGGTTTTCAGATAAGTATTTGTTACATTCAGAATAAGGTTTTAGTATCTATTTTAACCGACTTTGAAAAAGAGGAAGTGCTCAGCTGATGTATGTGTCAGTTTATTGGAGGCGGGTTCCTTTAAAAAAAAAATATTCAATTTGTTTTTTAACATATTTTTTTGTAATCAATTTTTTTTTTTTCAGATTTCAGAGAAATTTTAACATTCTACATAATAAAAACACCATACATAAGGTAAGTTGTTTCATTCTTGACTGAATTCTTCCACTGTTGGACGACCCCCCTAAAAACAACACATGTGCTATCTATCTACTATCAATACATAGTATAAAATGAAGTCGCTTTCCGCGTCTGTCTATATGTATGCTTATATCTTCAAAATTGTGCAACGGATTTTGATGCGGTCTTTTTTAATAGATAGAGTGATTCAAGAGGAAGGTTTATAAGTATAATACATGCACAAGATAGTAATAGTTTAGGCGGTACGAAGTTCGCCGGGTCGACTAGTATATATAAAAATGAATCGTGGTTCGTTAGTCTCGCTAAAACTCGAGATAAGCCGGGCCGATTTAGCTGATTTTGGTTTTTCGAATGCTCGTATAGTCCAGGGAAGGTTTAAAAGGTGAGATAATATGGAAATGCGAGGAAAATTGTTAAAAAAAAAATTTCATTTTCCATATGAAATTGTTAGGAGACAGCTAGTATCAAATAAAATGAGATTATATTCCTGATATCTCTGTCTCGCTCTTTGCGTTCCCGACGAAGCTCCGAACGAGAACGCGATAGCTACGACTGCGGAAAGTCAGTATGGGAATAATAGAAAAATATACACTTTCTATTTCTAACTTGTGTTAGAAAATATACTATAATAGTATATACTGGGTGTTTCTGACAAGGCGGTAATAAATCAAAGGAGGGACTCAGCTCACCATACCTAACAACTTTCCCAAAGCAACATGGGTCGAAATCTCAAAAAAAATAACAGTTGTTCCATACATTGGTTCGATCAGCTGACGGGTTCAATGTACGGGACAGCTGATTTTTATTTTGAGATTTCGTCCCATGTTGCTTTGGGAAAGTTTTTAGGTATGGTGAGCTAAATCCCTCCTTTGATTTATTACCGCCTTGTCAGAAACACCCTGTATAACTAGAGGTTGCCCCACGGTTTTTCCCGGGCAGATTTCTCATAAACACAAAAATCCCGTTTTTCCCGTTCCCGTAGGAATTTCGGGTAATCCGTTCTTAGTGCTCACCTACACTCCCCAAGGAACCTACATGCCAATTTTCAGCTTTCTATGCCCAGTAGTTTCGGCTCTGCGTTGTCTGTCAGTCAGTCAGTCAGTCACTAACGGAAGAGTTTTATATATATTGATAAGATGATATGGTATGATGATAATGGGATAATGGTCGAACAGCACCCGAAGCACAACAGCTTAACACCCACGTTATTTACTGTGCTTTTCATATATCCACCCCCCTCCTTCAGAACTTTTGGTATGTTTGTAGAACGCTTTTAACTAAAACTATACCAAATCATATTTAAACGTTTTTGTTTAAAATCGTTTATTAATAATAAAGAATTACAGGCATATACACACATTATATCGGCCAAACTGCAGGACAGTTTGTCGGCCGGTACGCTCTCTATTCAATATGAAATATTATGTACAGCTCATAATATACCTATTACACAATTTATAATCTACGATGCTGAAACAAAGCCAAATAATAAAGAATTAGAAAAGTATTATTATAAAGTAAATATAAGTACTTACTATGCTTAAATGGTCGACAGAAAAAACATTTTTACCCTATTTTTAAAAGTATTAAATGACAGTTTGCCCGTAAAGAGGTCAGAGGGAAGTCGATTATATATTCTAGTAAGTGGTACGTGGGCTCAGAGCAGTGTACTCATCTTTAGTTTAGTTTAGTTTGCGGGCGAGTTTCCGCAATTTGACAGCTATCGTGCCTATTTTGCGTGAAAAAGGGGTAGCGCTACTCTAACCACCCCAGCTCCTCCACGAAGCTCAGCAGCTGTCACGTTGCCGTTGTACTTACGTCTGTACACTTCTACCTGTTTGCAGTCTAGTAGAATGTGTTTGGTAGTTTCGTCCGCCTCCATGCAAGCCCTACACGTAGGACTGTCAGTGATGCCTAGAGTAAACTAGTACTACTAGTACTCACCTTTCATCCCCAACAGCGGCTCGCTCCTCGTCCCTCGGCCTCTCCCGTTCCCTCTCCCTGCGACGGTTTGAACGGGAGCGGGAGCGCCGCTTGACACGCGACCCGGAACGGGAACGACGTCTGCCTCCTGTAAAAAAAAATATATATAAGGGCTTCTGCTCACCATAACTAACAACTTTTCCAAAGCAACATGGGTCGAAATTTCAAAAAAAAAAAAAACAGCTGTTCCATACATTGGTTTGATCAGCTGACGGGGTCAATGTACGGGACGGCTGATTTTTGTTTTGAGATTTTGACCCATATTGCTTTGGGAAAGTTGTAAGGTATGGTGAGCTGAATCCTTCCTTTTATTTATTACCGCCTTGTCAGAAACACCCGGTACATAAAACTCTTCCGTTACCGACTGACAGACAACGCAGAGCCGAAACTACTGGTCGTAGCGCGCTGAAATTTTGCATGTAGGTTCCTTAGGGAGTGTAGGGAAACACTAACGAATGAATTTTCGAAATTCCCATGGGAACGGGAAGAAACGGGATTTTGGTGTTTATGAGAAATGTGCGCGGGTGAAACCGCGGGGCAGCCTCTTTTTATTTATAATTACGCGCTTTTTGCATTCAAAAAGTCAAAAGGCAAAAATTCTTTATTCAATATAGGATACACGATATCACTTATTGAAAGTCAATTAGACTACATTTAATCTAATTGCTATTGATACCTTATTTGGTAAAGAATCCTATACTGCGAGAGGCGAGGTAGTTCAAGGTGCCACCAAGCGGCTCAGCTTGCCTTACGACAATAGTCGCCTGGAGAGGCCCCCAAACAAGCCCTTCTCTGTCAAATGATTCTACTCCCTTTCGCAATGATTTTACAGCGTAGAGAAGAAAGGGGTAACAAACTCTACTTTACAATTTATCTCTCAATCTTAACAACAAAGGTTTTTTTTTATATAAAAACTAGTCGACCCGGCGAACTTCTTACCGCCTAACCTTTTACTTTAATGTGCATGTATTATACTTATAAACCTTCCTGTTGAATCACTCAATCTATTTAAAAAAACCGCTACAAAATCCGTTGCATAGTTTTAAAGATTTAAGCATACATAGAGACAGACGCGGGAAGCGACTTTGTTTTATACTATGTATTGATACAGTTTCCTAGTTCAACATACCTCTATCCCTGTCCCGCTGTTCGAGCCTGTATCGCTCCCTCTCCCTCTCGTTGTCTTCTCTGCCGGAATGCTTGATGTTCACATCCGAACCGCCGCGACGAGTTCCACCGAGACCGCCACCTTACAGAAAAAAAATAGTAAGTTGATCCGGCTCGAAGGACCAAATTTGTTGGTTGAATCAACAAATAATAATAATAATAACGCATCACAGAGCCCCTAAATTGGAAGAACCTGTGTCTAGGGTGCCCGAAACATATACAGAGACGAACATTACACCCAGACCGGAAACAAACATCGATTTTCATCATAAAAATAATTCGCCCCGCCGGGAATCGAACCCAGTGTTAGCTAGTGTCTAATATCATCATCATCATCATTTCAGCCGAAAAACGTCCTCTGCTGAACATAGGCCTCCGCCACAGAACGCCTCAGCGACCGCTCTTGAGCGACCCTCATCCAGTGCACTCCCGCAGCCTTCACCAGCTCGTCTGACCACCTTGTGGGGGTCTGCCTGCTCTGCGTCTTCCGGTTCGCGGTCGCCACTCGAGAACTTTTCGGCCCCAGCGAAGCGACCATCTGTTCTTCGAGCTATGTGCCCTGCCCATTGCCACTTAGTTTCGCAATTCTTTGGGCTGTGTCGGTGACTTTAGTTCTTCTGCGGAACTCTTTATTTCTGATTCGATCACGCAGAGAAACTCCGAGCATAGCCCTTTTGCCCTTTGGGCGATGTGTCTATCAATATATATAAAACTCTTCCATTACTGACTGATTGACAGACAACGCAGAGCCGAAACTACTAAGCGTAGGAGGCTGAAATTTTGCATGTAGGTTCCTTGGAGAGTGTAGGTGAGCACTAAGAAAGGATTTCCCGAAATTCCCATGGTCACGGGAAAAACTGTATTTTTGTGTTTATGAGAAATCTGCGCAAGTGAAAAGGCGGGACAGCCTCCTAGTCTACCTACATAATGTGTAAATATTTACCCAGTCGTCGCGGCAGCCATCCCTTGACAGTGCGAGCCCTCTCGACGTCCACCAAGACACGTTTTCCGTCAATTTTCTTACCGTCCGCATGCTTGTAGGCGGCTGAAATAAATTTATTCATATAGAAAAACTGTATTTTTTTAATATTAAAGCACGGTCGCACGATGAAGGAATAAATTCGTGCATTGACCCGGTTCTATTTGTCTCTGTCGCACGCGCGTATTTCGTATTTGCCGTCACGCTCTTCTTCTCTACGCTGTAAAATCATTGCGAAAGGGAGTAGAATCATTTGACAGGCGAGGGCTCGTGTGGGGGCCTCTCCAGGCGACTATTGTCGTAAGGCAAGGCAAACATTTGTTCGCCTGAGCCAATTGGTGGGCACCCTAAACTACCTCGCCTAGAGCAGTATAGGATACTTTACCAAATAATGTATCAATAGAAATTAGATTAGATGTAGTCTAATTGACTTTCAATAAGTGATATCTTGTATCCTATATTGAATAAAGATTTATTGTTTTTTTTTTGCTTGCAAAAGCTTGCGACCGACCTTGTGCGAGCGTGACGGCAATACGAAATACGCGCGTGCGACAGAGACAAATAGAACCGGGTCAATGTACGATTTTTTTCCTGCATCGTGACCGCACTTTAACTGTTTTTAGAACCATTGGCGATGTTTAGTTTAGTTGTAGTTGTTTACTGTATTTGCCCATTTTTGGGAGGCAAGGGAACATAGTCCATACAGCCACGGCTTCAGAAATATTTCAGGTTGGCAATGGCACCAAAGCCCATACAGTCATTCGTTTATGTGAGAATAAATAATCATCAAAATCAAATCATTTAAGACGGAGCTTCGTTCAACATTTAAAACCCCAAATTAAATTAGAGCTACTAATAATAATTAAGATAAATTGAGAATTAAAAAAAAAACTAAAAATATAAGAAAATGAAATTTAGCCTCAGCATTTACTAAGTGTTGCTTAAGTTAATTTTAAAAATTACCTAATTAAACATCGCCTATGATTTTTTGTAATTTAGTTTTGAAATGTGTTTTTCAATGAACATTATCATCTTCATGTCCTTTGAAGAAATTTTAATTATGTACATGTACAGAACTATCATAAAGAATTTAAAAAGAAATTGTTGAGAACTCATAATTAAGTATGATCACTCTTTTTTAACCGACTTCAAAAATGAGGTTATCAGTTTGACCTGTATGTATGTATGTTTGTCCGCGATTATCTCGAGTTTGGCTGAACCAATTTTGATGCGGTTTTCACAAAAGTATTTGTCACATGCAGGAGAAGGTTTAACCGACTTGAGAAAAGAGGAAGTTTTTAAGTTTATATATGTGTAATTTTATTGAAGGGGGGTCTCTTTTTGTAAAAAAATAATTATTTTTGTAGTACTAAAAAGGCATTTCTCTGTATGATTCCAACGATGGTCTGTCAGTATAACAAAAAACTCAAAAACACATTTCAAAGATGACGATTGCACGAAAAAAATATAAAAAATATCGTCAAACTGGGTTATTATCTTTCTTATCTCATGACCATGGAAACTATCTCATTCAACCATATTAAACCATATACAGGATGTTACTGACAAGTATGAAATAAATTGAAGTAGTGATTTGGCTCATCATACTTACATTATTGCTTAGATAAAGTCGTTTTTAGGGCGAGCGAAATAACTACTTTCATTTACCTTTTTCGTGCAAACAACAATATAACAGACATTATACAGCAAATTAAATACCTACTTTTTCCATCCACAATACTTAACCAATGGCGACGATGTTTTTAATCTATATTTATAAACAAAATGATAGATTTACCCACCGTAAGACGACTTTTGTTTTGGAAACATATACCTACCGATATCCACTCCTTTGCTTTTATATTTAAATATTATATAAAAATAATAAACCTTACCTTTCTTTAGATTTTTTTTTATACTTTACCGAATATTTGAAAATTTGTGAAATTACCAAAAACTGTGTTACCATTTTTTTGGACTTAAAATTCACTAAATATATATTAATTAATACATATATATAATTTCAAAACAAATTATACTTCCCTTTTTTCCGTAAAGATGCCGCAGTATTATGTAGTAGATACAATTAAAATATAAAAATATATACCCACCGACATGTTACTTACTTTTTTTTTTTACATATAATTAGAGCGAAGTGAAGATAATCCACGTATTTTTGTTACCTGGTGCGCTTTTTACTTACGTGATCTTTGCGCATAATATTTTCCATTTTTTTTTTAAATTAAATAATATAGTATAAGTCTAATATTTAATAAAGTTTTGGCATGGTTTCGATACGGTCCAAAAGCTACTTAAATCGTAACCCTGTTATTTATAAAAATTTAAAGATCATTTTAGTTATTTGACGTATGTCAATTCAGACTGGATGTCACGTATTTACCATACAACAAACCAGAGAAGTAGACCTCCAGTAAAGCTACTTGAAACCTAGTGTATATTTATGAATAACACAGAAAGTCTGTCTGTGTGTTAGTTACGCTTTCACAATGAAACTGCTAAACAGATTGTAATGAAAAATGGTAGCGAGTTAATTTAGAAGACCAACATCGGATACATTTTATAACAAAAATCCCATGGGAACGGAACAGAAATTAAAAATTAATCATTTAACTTTTCAAAGAAAATCATCATCTGCTAAACATAAAATTTAGAGAGGTATTGGATTAAAACGTGTTTGACTCATGTGCGTTTGATGACGTTTTACGGTATGGGGAGCTAAAATCACTCCTACATGTATTTAAGATTTATCTAAAACATGTAACAGCAAAGAAAATCAGCAACATTATGTTATTATTAGTCTCAAATAAATATGACAATAAAAACATACATTCAAATTTCGAACCGTACTAAACCAGCCAGTACCACGAACCTCGCCTAACCAGAAACAAATAGTTTACCAATAATAATTTACCACCAAAAAATATACTCAAATATTTAAACCATCGTTGTATGTAGGCAAATCTTACCACATACAAACCTATTATCGAGTGTGGGGGCCTTATTAACTGCGATTACGTCTTTACGGCCGGGTTCTATCAATAAAAATAGAAAAACATCATTTAGTTTATCCATTCATTCGTGCCGATATCAAAATAAAATTTTCCCCAAAAATAGGGAAAACTTTTTCGGAGGGCAACACTCACAGAATGGGGTGACAAGGGTTTTTTTTTTGTAACAGTAAAATGTAAGCTCCGAAAAAGTTTTGTCTAGTATCATCGAAATTGTTTAGGAAATAAAAATATTTATATGAAAAAAGTTTTAAATGAAACAAAACAATTTCGATATATTTTTTTTCGTACTGATCTGTTGTTTTCAAGTTATTTTTTTCTATCATTGGTAAAATCATGTCTTCGAAATTAATACAACTCCAATAAAGAAAAGTTTTGAAAAACCTTGATAAACATCGTGCTATCTTGCTCAGACATATTGAATTTGCGGGGAAAACGCAATAGTTTTGGCGCGTCTGAACGAAATAATTTTCTCAAACAAAAATTAATGTATAATACCTACCTCAATTAATTTTGTTACCTTTAGAGATTGTGCTAAAAAGAACCATATTAAATTAGTGATATTTTTTATCATAACTTCTTCAAGAGTAGAGGATAATTTATTAAAATAATAAAAAAAAAACTGCTTAAATTACCAAAAAAAAAGTTATCAAAATTAATCACTGCAAACACTAAAAACTAAACCTTTTTCCTTCAGTTCTAACGACCATAGACAAACAAAAACAACAGACCACTACGTTTACCCCCTCCCCGCCACTACTCCCTCATTTTCCCTCCCTTTCACTTACAGTGCATGTCCCTTTCGTGTTCATACTCGATGAACGCGTAACCACGAGGCTTCGATGTTTCTGTATTGAACACCATGTATATCTGTAACAATATAATAAAAGAATAGAATAGAATAGAAACACTTTATTGCATACAAAGTAAGACACAAAAAGTACAATGGTAAAATTAAGGGTGCAGACAATTTAAATAATAATAATATAATAGTAACTAGAGGCTGCCCCGCGGTTTCACTCGCGCAGATTTCTCATAAACACAAAAATCCCGTTTTTTCCCGTTCCCATGGGAATTTCGGGAAATCTGTTCTTAGTGCTCACCTACACTCCCTAAGGAACCTACATGCAAAATTTCAGCCCGCTACGCCCAGTAGTTTCGGCTCTGCGTTGTCTGTCAGTCAGTCAGTCAGTCAGTCAGTAACGGAAGAGTTTTATATATATTGATAATTGGTTATTTCGAGTGCTCCGTGGCTCATTTGCCAGTCAAAGTCAAAAATGATCTTCTCAATATAGGATACAAGATATCACTTATTGAAAGTCAATTAGACTACATCTAATCTAATTGGTATTGATACCTTATTTGGTAAAGTATCCTATACTGCTCTAGGCGAGGTAGTTCAGGGTGCCCACCAAGCGGCTCAGGCAAACAAATGTTTGCTTGCCTTACGACAATGGTCGCCTGGAGAGGCCACCAAACGAGCAGTAATGTGGACTGCGACGCGGGTAAACCGGGGACAAACATTGTTATGATATTGATGTTTGTTTCCCGGTCTGGGTGAACTGTTTGTCTCTGTATATGTTTAGGGCAACATAGTTACAGGTTCTTCCTAGTTCAAGTTCAGGCTCTGAGTGTGATGCGTTATATTATTATTTAATGTTCAACTGCTGCATAGGTCTCCCCCACAGATTGCCACAAAGACATCGCCACGCTTGGCAAACAGGTTCGGGTTGGCGATTGCAGTATAGCACTCAAGCTTTTCCGTGAATGATGCTGCCTCCAGTACTTTGTGAATTTCCTTTAATCATTTGTGAATAACTTTATACTTCATCATTCATTATATTTATTAGAATTTAATTACCTTTTTTATAGGTCCATATCCTTCAAACTCTCTCCTCAACTTAGATTCAGATGTATCATAATTCTGAAAACAATAATTAATAATTTAAAAAACACAAGACAAAACTGCCTTAAAAATAATCAGGGGTATACTATTAAGGTCACATTTTGCAACATTGCTTTTCGTCCTCTAGTGTCAATACAAAAAAAAACAAAAAAGACTAAAAGCAACATTGCAAAAGCTCCTAGGTAACCGCTCAGTACAAATAAAGCAGTGTCGCACGTTTTTTCTCACACACACAAGCATGATACACGAGTTTCGACTGTGCGCGAAGCAACTCCATTTTTTCTATGAAGTGTCCGAGGTGTGGTTAAGGGTTCTAAGAGTGATGTGTTATTAGAATTAACTTACAATCCTAGCAACAAACAGTGTCTTGAACGGATCCATAGTGACTTTAGGATTAGTGGTAGGGTCCCATAACGCAATCTCCTGTTCCAACTTGTACGCAGTCTGCTCAGCGCGCTCCCTGCGACGTCTCTCCAGACGCTCTTCTCTCGTCTCCACCCGGGTCGGTGGAGGAGTTTCGGATGGATGCTGTTCGGTATACGGTAAAGAATATTAATTAATAATATTAAGAGCTTTTATTCAGATAGCTAGGAGCTTTAGATAAAAACTGGTGGCAGACTGCTTAAGAACGCAATTGATGGAAAAAGGGGAGAGGCCTTTGCCCAGCAGTGGGACAGCACAGCCTCATAATAATAATTTATTCAGATGCTTGATCAATATTTAAGTATCCCTGCGTGATCAGAAACAGAAAATTAAATGTAATCAAGATTTTGCAAGCTCTATGAGTCCGATTACAGTGCAATATTGTTTAAACTAAGATCTGATTTTATGTAAACATCTGGCGGGCAAGTTATTAACTAAAAACGACAGAAACGTTAATTGTCTTGTTAGAGACTTTGTTAAATTGCTGATTTCTTTAGGCGTGCAACAGAAATAGCCTTTGTTAAAGTCGCAATGGTAAACAAAGTCGCTAACAAAACAATTATGAGTTGATCGTTTTTAGAAACTTAACCCCGTTTTCACAAAATTAAGTATTTTAATTTGATTGAAATGATGACATTCGCAGAAGAACTAAAGTCACTGCCATAGCCCAAAGAATTGCACTATGTGGCAATGGGCAGGGCTCCAGAAATTATAGCTGGAGACATTAAGCTAACCCAATAATGCAGCAAAATGCATGTAGGTGTATCTTAGATGACATGAATCACATTCTTTGGAATGGAAAGTGATATTTTTAAAACTAAGAATGCTTAGAAATATCTATCTTCAGAAAACTAACCTCAAAAATATTGAGAAATGCGCCGACTCCATCGTAGCCCTTCTGCTTCTTCTCATGGGGCAATTTAGCCGCTGGTGGCAGGTAGGGGATGGGATCCCGCGCCGCGAAGAGCGCGAGTAGATTTGGAGGCAAAAACTGCGTCATTTTATATTGTAGTGATCTTTACCACACAAAAAAATTAAATGAAGAAAGACGACATTGTCTGTTTATAGCATTCAATGCACTTAATACTGTTAATAACACTATCATTAAACTTAATATTTCACTATTTCGTTGATTAATTATATGGTTCTTTTTGGAAATCGATTGAAATCAAAATCTAAAGCACCACGCAACGAAAATTCAAGCTGTCGCCATTTTGTATAAATGAACTAGTTGGTCTGTGGAAAAGGAATGAAGTTTTTTTTTTGTGAATTTGAATCTGAGTCTGTGATGTGAATAGAAAATTATTTCTAATCTGTGGAAAAACTTTTTTTTATTAACTAAATTTGCAAAGGTATCAAAGAAATTGAGCCTTATACAAGTCGCTTGCTGGTTATTACTCCTATTTACAGGCAAGGAACCGTTTTTGAGTTGAAAAATCAAAAAGAAAATAACTTGTAAAAATAAACAGATTTAATGAATATTGATTTAGACTCCTTTTGAGCTTGGATGGGGTTTTAAAAATAACTAATTCCACATACACAGTGGCGACCCCATTATTTTTTCATGAACCTGGAACCCTGTAACCTGTAACCTCAGCCTGTAACCAACCATGCATAAGGACTAGCGTTCCCTCTCCGTTCCCTTTAATTTTCCCACCTTAGAACAAAATTAACATAGCGACAATCGTTTGTATTGTATAATGTAACAATAAAAGAAACGTACTTAAAACAGTTTACTAAACCAAATTATAATGACGAATAATAACCACAATAATAATAATTAACAGTATAGTTACACTAGCACATATACTGATAATAATAAATTTAGATAAATTCCTTCCCAAACACGAGTCTTGTCCATGAATGGGGCCTCTTTGAACGATAATTTCTCTTAATTGTGGTCCACCTCTGGTGTATGAGCTGATTTTGTCTTTTGGTGTTGAAGGTGGACCTTCGCTCTTTGTGTCTTCTGTAGTGCTAATGCTAAAACAAAAAAAAAACAGCAGCAGTAATTAAAGTGCTGAGGCTGCACGGTCTTGAGACCTTTGCCTTTCCCGAAGGGATAAAAAATGGAAAAAAAAAGTAATAAAAGTGCCATCTTTTATCGAAATGGGTAACTCATGGTTTTGCTACTCAACAATAGATAGCACTAGTTTTTATCTCCTATCTTTTTTCAGGATAATTTTTTTCCACTCCTTTCAGAATTTACCTATACTCAGGTGGTATTAGTAGTATTTAATGCCACGTCCACATGGTCAATTATTTAATTAAATAATGATAAACTAACAGTTCTTTTATTTTCATTTTTCTCGAAGCAACCCTTTTTATGGGTCTTATCTCGTGGCAACATTATTTTAATACTTTTTCAAGGATTTTAAGATGTCTCATACATATTTTCTATTTCCAACACTCACTGAACTGAAAACTGTTTTACAAATATTTTGTTATTTAGCCTAAAAATTTTAATAAAACGGGCTGAATTTAAAAAACTAAATAGGTAATTTGTTTTGAGCTATATTATGAGTATGGTTTTGACATTCTCTCAGGACATTCTTTTAAACTTTTGACTGACATAAAGTATATTGTAGTAGAGGTCTAGGGCGGCGTAACAGATGTCTATGGTCTCGTGTGCATAGACTGTAATACCAAAGAAGAAAAGCTACATTTCAATACAGAATAACCGGAAGTATTACGCTGACCGAGGCCGTAACAGATTTGTCTATGGTTTCGTCAGCCCTAGACTGTATTACCAAAGAACAAGAGCTATTTTGCAATACAGAAAAACCGGAAGTGTTACGCCGAATGTGAAACAGCATTCCACTAGATAATGCAGCCAATTATTTTTAGGGCACTGTTGTATAGCTTTTAGGTTAAAGACCAGAGAAAGCTATTGTTGCTAAAAACAACCACTTTTGTCAACAATCAGTAGCTTTCTTTAGTCTTTATTCTAAAAGCTATAAAACAATTCCCTAAATATACTAGGCTGCATTGTCTAGGGGAATACTGTTTCACATTTTTGATATTTAGTTAGAAGTGAACTTAGTTTAGAAGATATTATTTTTTTTCGGAGGTGGCGCTACTTTAGCTGTGCTATGCCTCTTAATCAAATAAAACACAATAGGTAGGTACTTAGTAACAATAATATATTAAAGTAAGTAATTATTAAAATTTATTTAATGTACGTACTACGTAGATATGTCGTAGGAAGATTAGATAATTAGTGTTTTTGCAAAAAAACTAGGAATTTTGCGAAAACCCGGATAATTTGATATAAGGATATTTTTTTTCAATCATCCTGACGGCAGTTTTTTTTGCAAAAAAACCTAGTATAATTGAAAAATTTGAAACCGTTCTTAACTCTGATTGGCTAGATTGTAGTGCTTGCTGTCCAACTCGTATTCTGATTGGTTCTCTGTATCTGTAGCGTCAAAAGTATTTTAACGAACAATTCAAAATAAGAGTTAACTAGCCAGCAATAATTAAGCCAATAACAAGGAAGGTTTAAAATTTTTCAATTATACTAGGTTTTTTTGCAAAAATAACTACTTTTTGTCAGGATGATTAATCAAAAAAGTAATCCTATTAACAAATTATCCGAGTTTTCGCAAAATCCCTAGTTTATTTGCAAAAACACAAACTATCAAATCTTCCTACGACAGAATAGATACACAACTTACCTATGTTGCTTATACCTACTTATATTATTACATTAATTTCCGACAAATTATTATAACTTTAAATCTTAATACATAAGTGCTTACCTTCTAACTTATAAAACCCTATTCTAGAGATACGTATTTTAAACATAAATATATAATTTTCTTTGTAATGTTAGAAAGCACTTTCAATGAGTAAGTCACAGACTTGTTCAGCGTAACACTTTTGTCTATGGTCTCGTTCGCAATTACTTAGACTGTAATACCAGAAAACAAGGACTTTTTTGCAATACAAAAAATTAGAAGTCTTAAGCTAGTTGAGCCAGTGACTGTACAGTGGCGGACACCGTCGGCGTAACACTTCCGGTTTTTCTGTATTGCAAAATAGCTCTTGTTCTTTGGTAATACAGTCTAGGGCTGACGAAACCATAGACAAATCTGTTACGGCCTCCTAGTCCGCCACTGTACAGTCAAGGACTAGGAGGCCGTAACAGATTTGTCTATGGTTTCGTCAGCCCTAGACTGTATTGCCAAAGAACAAGAGCTATTTTGCAATACAGAAAAACCGGAAGTGTTACGCCGATCGTGTCCGCGACTGTACCTACACGTAGTGGGGAAAAAAAAATTAAGTGTCAACACTGTACTTGTGGAAATTTGATGGATATTCTAAAATTTTCATACAGTGTTGCCACTTTTTTTTTTTTTTTTTTATGCCTTGTGTGTGCGCTAAGTATATTTAATAAATGCTTTGTACTTTTTGATAGTTCATAATAAGAAAAAGTTAAAATACTGTCTGGCAAAAAAGAGATTTAACACGGTAACAGATGAACCTAAATTTTCACCACTTGCAGTAATCAATTTTAATTTCATATTTTGGTAATTCAATATATATTTATTTTTAACACTAGTAGACTCGGCGAACTTCGTACCGATTAACCTATAAATATTTTTTTATACTTATAAACCTTCCTCTTGAATCACTCTATCTATTAAAAGAATCCGCATCAAAATCCGTTGCAAAGATTTAAGCATACATAGGGACAGACGCGAGAAGCGACTTTGTTTTATACTATGTATTGAATTCCATTCTCTTTTTTGTCCAGGCTGTAGTACAATTAATATTATATAATTTTTTTTTTTATTATATGAAAGGTACAGTGGCGGACTAGGGGGCCGTAACAGATTTGTCTATGGTTTCGTCAGCCCTAGACTGTATCAACAAGGAACAAGAGCTAATTTGCAATATAGAAAAACCGGAAGTGTTACGCCGACCGTGTCCGCCACTGTACAAAAGTTACATGCCAAGTTTTGCTGCTAACGAAGCGAAATGGTAGCAATGAAAATCTCAATCTCAATCAATATATATAAAACTCTTCCGTTACTGACTGACTGACTGACAGACAACGCAGAGCCGAAACTACTGGGCGTAGAAAGCTGAAAATTGGCATGTAGGTTCCTTAGGGAGTGTAGGTGAGCACTAAGAAGGCATTTCTCGAAATTCCCAGGGGAACAGGAAAAAAAACGGGATTTTTGTGTATATGAGAAATCTGCGCGGGAAATACCGCAGGGCAGCCTCTAGTTTAATCTAAGCAAATAACGTCGTCTGCGCCCACAAAACTCGTAATGACACCTAAATTGTCCTCTGGTTCGTTTTCAGACGGATTATTGAATGTTTGTGGTGCATTCGGGTCCATTCCATCCTGTTTTACAAAAATTTAGTGGATTAAATCATCAAATCAAATTTCTTTATTCAATACGAGCTATCCCGGTGTTCATGTAATTCTAGCTTTGTCTATAGACAATTACTATTTTTCTATAGTGGCAACACTAGGCTATGGCTCTTTCTCTTTTCCATTCATCAGTGTAACGAACGTTTGGCTCTCTACAATAAATTCTATTTAAAAGTGATAAATCTGTTTAATCCTTATACACCCGGCTTACTTCGTTACGCCATAGAATATAGATACTGCTACAGACTTGGCTCTATAGACTATGTTCTTTTGACTGCCCAGAATGGGCGAATAAAAAAACAAACAACAACAACAAACCACCTGTCAAAATATGTAAACAACGGAAAAAATATTGCACCAAGGGTTACATTATTTTAGTTTAGGTAAGGATCCCTAATTTTTTTGAAAATCTAATATAGCCTATGACACTCGGAGTTAATGTCGCTTCCTACCAGTGAAAGAATTTTTCAAATCGATTCAGTATTTCCGGAGCCTATTCGTTACAAACAAACAAATCTTTCCTCTTTATAATATTGGTATAGATAGGATACAAGATATCACTTATTGAAAGTCAATTAGACTACATCTAATCTAATTGGTATTGATACCTTATTTGGTAAAGTATCCTATACTGTGAGAGGCGAGGTAGTTCAGGGAGCCACCAAGCGGCTCAGCTTGCCTTACGACTATGGTCGCCTGGAGACGCCCCCACACGAGCCAAATGTCAAATGATTCTACTCATAGATAAGAAAGATTCTACTCATATGTAGAAAATAAAGAGTGGAAACACTGTATGGAAATTTGACGGATATTCAAAAATGTCCATACAGTGCTGCCACTTTTTAAATTTCTACATATTTGTGTCACACTATAAATGCGAAAGTGATTGTCTGTTATGCTTTCACGCAAAAACTAAAGAACCAATTTTTTATGAAATTTGGTACAGGCACGAACTCGGTAAGTAAGCGTAACACTTTTGTCTGTGGTCTCGTCTCGTACGCACTGGAATGTAATACCAGAGAAAAAGGACTCTTTCGCATTGCAGTATAACCGGAAGTGTTACGCAGATCGAGTCCGTGATTGTACACAGACAGCTCTAGCACAAAAAGAGTTAAATTTAAATCACAAATCGTGAGAAAAATTCACGAGCAAGACTAGACCTAAGTTTTTTGTGGTAGGAAGGAGATAGTATAGAACCTGAAAAATTACTTAACACACTCAGAGCCCCTAACTAGGAAGAACCTGTATCTAGGGTGCCCGAAACACACACAGAGACGAACATCACACCCAGACCGGAAACAAACATCGATATTCATCATATCAATATTCGCCCCGCCCTGGAATCGAACCCGGGTGCACACGCTTACTCAGTCCACAGTAGTCTACAATACTTAAATAACTTACCATATAAGTAATAACATCCATAGGTATTTTATCCTCCCAATCAATAGTATGGTCTTTCATTTTAGGCTGTTTACTGGCAACACTTGCAGTCGCACCCCTTTTCCCCGCATCACCGGCAATTTTTGACGAATTACCACTGTTTAGCTGAAAACTACTGTAATCACTTAATCTTTTATTTGCAACTTCATTCCTTTTAGGCTTTTTACTAGCAACACTCGCCGTCTCATTTTTCTCCACATCTACGCAAATTTGCCTCGAATTTCTGGCAGCACTGTTTACGTGTGAAATACTGTAAACGTTTGCCGTCGTATTTCTAAGTTCTATATCTTGCGCCCGATTTGAAATTTGGCGTTTATTTTCTAGGGTATTATTTAGTACAACTCCACTCCTGTAGCACCTCATTTCGGTGGTCTTTTGGAAATTATTTGGTCTACTATATCTGCGAATCTCTTCATCTGTTAGTCTTTTCAATACCAACCTAGGTTCCTTCAAGCGAAACTTCGCTTTTGCATCTTGCATTTTTCTCTTTCCACAATTACCTAATGGCATTTTCTGACCAATATTTATTGGACCTTTGATTTCGTAAATCCTCTCGTTCACATTACACGAAACACCAAAATCTTGCCCACTTTGGAAGCTAGACATCTGTGTTGCCATTAACGTACCAGAATTATCCAATTGTCCTGGATCTATAATGATCACATTCTGTCCCAAATTTTGCTGTGAAGCACTGATAAAATTTGGGTTTATTGGTACAAACGTTTGAGGTACTAAATTAGTGCTTAAAGGGTCCAGATTTGCGATTTCGTTCTCTGCTGTTTGTTTCAAAAGCTCATTTCGCAACATATTCCCCATTTGCGGTTGGCTGTATTGGTTCAAAACATTCACCGGCATTGGAACAACATGTAACGCATTGTTCAACATTGTCAAATTCATATTTACGGAATCAATTTGGGAAGATGGCTGTATTAAATTTCTTTGTGGCGCTGTCGGCAAGTTAGTGACCGAAGACGCTATAGTCGATAGAGACTTATTAATATTCTTCACAAAATCTTCTGATGGCCACGGCAAATTTACATCAGAGTTTCTTGCAGAGAGTACTTTGTTCCAATCAACATTAGCTGGCGTTAGACTACCGTTCTCAAAGGCGCATTCTAAAGAAGGAACGTAGTCTTTTCCTTCATAATTAACTATGGGACAGAAAACCATATCACCGTTGGTTAGCAAGCAAGCCAGAGTTCTTGATTGGTCGTCCTGTGCTATAGTTTTGTATACTGATTTTACAGATTTATTTGATAACGGATTTTCTTCCGATTCGTTCTGGTCTTGTTCAACTTTTAAACTGCTATTGTTGGTAGCATCACTGTTAAGAGCTGCATTTGGTAAGTCAGGTAGTATAGATTCTTCTTCTGGAACAATATGTTCCATTTCTTTTAAAAATTCATGTACTTCTGTCCTTGTATCAATATTTTCTGCATTATTAGCGATTTCTATATCTGAATCCGACGAATCAGATTCGATTTTAATTTCGACATCAGAATCGACTTGATCCGTATCTTTTAATAAATTTATGCTTTCTATGGGATAAGGTTTTGGGGCAATTCTAATTGGATCTAACGGATTTTGCTTTTTAGCATTTCTCGATAGCGCCTTTTGTGTTAGATTTTTCTGTTTTTGATTCATAAACTTGGTCGATTGCGCCTTTTGAATCGGTTTTTGAGTTTTATTGTTTATACTAGAATTACTAGGATTCGCAGTTTGCGTGACTGGATATGATTGTATCAAGATCGGCGTTGCATTTGACATATTAATACTGCTATTATTAAGGAACATTAGGTTCCCACTTCGATTTGAATTTATCAATAAGGGACTCAGGTTTGATGCAGTTATAGATGGATTTAACATAACCGGGTTTTTAGTAATAGCAGCTGAGTTCGTATTTTGCATTATGGGGTTCGTTTTTTGCAAAATAGTGTTGGGATTTGGTATATTAGTATTTGGGATTGGCGTTACTCGATTTACTGAACAAATTCGAGTTGAATTTGATGTTGTAGCTTCTGAATTTGTGTATGAAAAATAATCATGTGTATGTTTCTTTTTAGGCCTGAAAACAAAAGGGTTAAAGATTAGAATAGTAAGTATACACCTCAGAATAAGGACAAGGTATACACTTGCATACAAGCAAGATAAAACCTTACATAGTTAATACAATTTAAAGTGAAAAAAAAAACAATAGAATTTTCATGCAATGGCGGGGACCTTTAGCGATTTCTTCCCGGCAACCCAGATCATTATAATTTAAGTAGGGAATTTTACAGGAGTATTCAGATCGTCAAATGCTACAAAAAAAACTTAGTGTGGTACATACATGCATAATCTCACGACTTTTATTCCCCGGAAGGTTAGGCAGAGGCACCAGGGACTCTAGTCTCTTAAACTTACGATTATACTTCTATTCTATTATTATTCTACTATTACTCTATTACGATTGTGTCAAAAATTCCGAGTCTCGTAACTTTGATTGATCATTATAGTATAGCAATAGAATATGAATAGCAAGCTACAGAATAATCTGTTTTTTTTACCTAAATAGTGAATCCTGCCTAAATAGCGAAATTGCACTACACAACTGTCACTTAATATCAATAATTATTGACATATATAATGTCAGTCGAACGTTATCATAACATTATCTTATTATGGAGCAGACTACCCTTTTCGGTCAATTCCAATCTGTTGCGATACTACTGCTATAGTTATAGCAAAATTGATTACGAGACTACCAAATGTGTATTTTCTTGCGATTAACGTACTGTTTCTACTCTACTTTTATTCGATATTTACGTTTTGCGCGATGAGACTACGGGCCCACTTGAGAGCCAGACCCACGATTAGCCGAGTTTATGCTTTATTACCAACGTGAGGCGGGGCCAGCTTGTCGCCGCGGTTATAACGACCACTACTGCGGCCGGGACCAACGGCTTAGCGTGCCTTCCGAAGCACGGAATCATCTTACTTTTCGGACAATCAAGTGATTCAAGCCTGCAATGTCCTATCCATATCCAACCGAAAACAACCACAACGTGATTTTTGTGAGAAATCAATATGTGGTGTTTTCTGCGGGGATCGAACCCACAACCTAAGAACCTAGCCCTGTGGTGGCTGCACTAAATACCCTCCATATGCTCCCACGGGTACGACACCCGTGGGAGCATAAAAGGCGACTAAGGCAACAGCCGAAGGACGGGCAGCAGCGTCCTTCGTTGAAATACTTGAAGAGCCACACTGCGATGCCAACCCGCCTGTCAAGCCACGGCATTATAAAGAGTACTACGTACAGTACGGGCACTCCCTGCCTCCCTCAGCAAGTGCGGCCCCGCGCTCGGTTACCTCTCAGTTACCGCTCAGTACAAGTAATCCTTCTACTAGTTCATGTTAGCCTGGTACTTTTTTCTCTTAGTGACGCTCAGTACATACAGGCAGCGCGTCTCATCTCACTCACACAAGCATGATACGCGTGCACGTACACGAGTTTCGTCTGTGCGCGAAGCCGTGTCCGCCACTGTCATAGTACAGTGGCGGACACGGTCGGCGTAACATTCGGTTTTTCAGTATTGCAAAATAGCTCTTGTTCTTTGGTAATACAGTCTAGGGCTGACGAAACCATAGACAAATCTGTTACGGCCTCCTAGTCCGCTACTGTGCATTACAAGTCGACTCTCTAGCGCCGCGTCGGGCTGGCGCTCTTTAGTCTTAAAAGCAACTTTTGACTGCGCCGTAGTCAAGAGTTCAAGGGAAGATGGGGAAGAGAAGGGAGATGAAAGGGAGAAGGGGGAAAAATGGGGACAGTGGTTATTTGTGCTCATTAAATAAACTTAGCCGCCTCCGTAGCTCAGTAGCGTAGCGCGTTGCGCCACGGCACGGAAGGTTGTGGGTTCGATCCCCGCAGAAAACACCACATATTGATTTCTCACAAAAATCACGTTGTGGTTGTTTTCGGTTGGATAGGACATTGCAGGCTTGCATCACCTGATTGTCCGAAAAGTAAGATGATTCCGTGCTTTGGAAGGCACGTTAAGCCGTTGGTCCCGGCCGCAGTAGTGGTCGTTATAACCGCGGCGACAAGCTGGCCCCGCCTCACGTTGGTAATAAAGCATAAAAACTCGGCTAAACGTGGGTCCGGCTCTCAAGCCGGTGCCTCTGCCTAACCCTCCGGGGAATAAAAGGCGTGATATTATGTATGTATGTATGTAAATAAACTTATTCAAAATTTCAGGGGGGTTCTTTGTTTTTGTTTCTGCCCCGGGTCAAAAAAATAAGGGGAGTCCGCAACTCCCGGACAGCTGTGTGGTTTTGCTAATCCAGCGAGCGAGCTGTTTTAGTGGTGTCATGCCCCAGAAGGGGGAGAGTGAAGAGGGGACACTGTCGCCGCCTCACGGGGAGTCACGGTCGCTTTGCGGCTGTGGGAGTGCTGTAGGCTACCTCTACAGCGTCTCTCGGTTTAAGGGTTCGTGTGACCGGAAGGTTGGTCGAATCTGGGATGGCGGTGGGCTAGTGCTGTCGCTCACTTGGCAGTGATGTGGACTGTGACGCTGGTGCACCTGGGTTCGATTCCCAGCGAGAATTTTTTTTATGATGAATATCGATGTTTGTTTGTGCAATGTGAGTCTCTGTATTTGTTTTGGGCATCCTGAGTGTGATGTGGTTTTAACCGAATTTCAAAAAGGAGGTTATCAGTTTTACCTGTATGTATTTTTGTTTGTATGTTTGCCAGCAATTATCTCGCGTTTGGCTGAACCGATTTTGATGCGGTTTTCAGATAAGTATTTGTTACATTCATGAGAAGGTTTGAGGCTTTTAGTACCTACTAGTCGACCCGGCGAACTTCGTACCGCCTTACCTATTGAATCACTGTATCTATTAAAAACAACCGCATCAAAATCCGTTGCATAGTTTTAAAGATATAAGCATACCTAGGGTCAGATGCGGGAAGCGACTTTGTTTTATACTATGTATTGATTTTCACCGACTTCGATTAAGGGCGGGTTCCTTTTTTGTAAAAAAGAAATTATTATTATTATTAGACAAGGCAAGACAAAGAGATTGGTATTATTAGACAAGATCTTTTTGTGATATGATGATGTTCCTATTCATTCTTAATGTTATTTTTTATGTATGGGTTTTTGTGCCCTGAAATAAAGTATTTTAATTTTAATTAATTATTAATTACTCACTGTTCCGTCCAACAGTACAAAGGGAGTCCATTGGAAGCGGCGTAGCCAACGATAGGGGTTTCAGTTAGCTGAGTCATCGTCACGATCCTTTTAATATCTTTCTCGCACTGATTCTTGATCAGTGCCAATTGGTACTGAAACGATTAAATACCAGTTTCTTATCCCCGCTATAATCAACTCGGTTTAAACTCCTTCAGTAGTTTTGCTGCAACTGCATCCGTCACTTTCTATCAATATAGGTATATGTTACGGTAAATTTGAATAATCGATAATTATGAATAACGAGCTTTCCGGGCTTACTTCGTAACGCCATAGAATATAAGATACTACAAAAGACTTGGCTCTATAGACTATGTTCTTTTGACTGCCCAGAATGGGCGAATAAAAGTACAAACAACAACAACAAACCACCTATCAAAATATGTAAACAATGGAAAAAATATTGCACCTTCGGTTACATTATTTGAGTTTAAGTAAGGATCCCTAATTTTTTTGAAAATCTAATATAGCCTATGACACTCGAGGATAGTGTAGCTTCCTGCCAGTGAAAGAATTTTTCAAATCGGTTCAGTATTTCCGGATTATTACTATTATTAGTTATAACCTATTCGTTACAAACAAACAAACAAATCTTTCCTCTTTATAATATTGGTATAGACAAATACTTTTGCCAGAATGAATGAAAAATGCAAAAAAAAGAAGAACATGTTGTGTGACTGGCAATAGCCGACTGACAGTCGACCAAGCCACTAGGGAGCGGAGCGAGTACTGCGAGCAAGCAGGCAAGAGAGAGAGAGAAAGATATATAGTTCTTTGTCTCTTTCATTCTCTCCTATGCTGTAACGTTATTAAAGTATACTATTTATTGAACAAAAACTGAAAACCAAGAGAAGAAGAGAAGTTATTAAAATTACAATTATTGATCAATAAACACATCAGAAATTCAAATTCAAATTCAAAATTATTTATTTGCCAAATACATGTAGTAATATGATAGACTGTACAGAGCAAGATACAGCGTATTTAACCATTTCTGGTGTGCATACATTGTTACTTACAAACTAATTAGCAAAATTATTTTACAAATTGACATAAGAATTTATTGTATTATTATATTAATTTTAATGGTTACCAAAATTTATAACAGATGATAAAATAGGTTTATTACTACGTTTTGCTGTCTCACTTCAGCCATACGTAACGTTGCACTTTTTCTTGGGAATTTCGTTCCATAAATATTTATTTATTCTGTCTTATATTGTAACTAGTTGACCCGGCGAACTTCGTACCGCCTAACCTATTACAATATTGTGCATGTATTTTACTTATAAACCTTCCTATTCAGTAACTCTATCGATTACAAAAAACCGCTTCAAAATCCATTGGATAGTTTTAAAGATATAAGCATACATAGGGACAGACGCGGGAAGCGACTTTGTTTTATACTATGTATTGATAAAAAAGACTTACCCCAAAATTGTTGTCCATATAATTTTGCATCAGTTTAAAGAAGCGCATACCAAACTTGACCATCTCAATGGTGCGCAGAGCGTTCCCCAATCGTCTCTCGCATATGAAGCACACCTGAGCACTCTGAGAATGAAAAAAGATGTGTATTAACATTTGACTGCTACGTGGCTCAGTTGGCAGTGTTGTGGACTGTCATGAGGGAGCACGGGGCTTCATTCCCAGGTGTATATCAATACATAGTATAAAACATAGTTGCTTCCCACGTCTGTCCCTATGTAGGTATGCTTTAATCTTAAAAACTACGCAATGGATTTTGATGCAGTTTTTTTTATAGATAGAGTGATTTAAGAAGAATTATTATAAGAAAAATACATGCACAAAATAGGAATAGGGTAGGCGGTACGAAGTTCGCCGGGTCGACTAGTTGTTATGATAAATATCAATGTTTGTTTCCTGATCTGGGTGTATATGTCGTAGGAAGATTTGATAATTAGGTTTTTTGCAAAATAAAACTAGAGATTTTGCGGATTACTTTTGTTTCAATCATCCGGACAAAAAGTAGTTTTTTTTGCAAAAAAAACCTAGTATAATCAAAAATGTTTAATCCTTCCTTAACTCTGATTGGCTAAATTATTTCTGGCTAGTTAACTCTAATTCTTATTGGTTTGTTAAAATACCCTTGACGCTACAGAGAACCAATCAGAATTAGAGTTGGACAGCAAGCAATATAATCTAGCTAGATAAGAAAGATTTCAAATTTTTCAATTATACTAGGTTTTTTGCAAAAAAAAACTGCTTTTTGTCAGGATGATTGGAAAAAAGTAATCATTATATAAAATTATCCGGGTTTTCGCAAAAACCCTAGTTTTTTATTTGCAAAAAACCTAAATTCAATTATACTAGGTTTTTTGCAAAAAAAAATGCTTTTTGTCAGGATGATTGGAAAAAAGTAATCATTATATAAAATTATCCGGGTTTTCGCAAAATCCCTAGTTTTTTTTTGCATAAAACCTAATTATCAAATCTTCCTATGACAAATACAATGTCTCTGTATGTGTCAGGAACCCTAGATACACAGCATTGAGTGTGATGCATTATCAATACATATTATAAAACAAGTCCCTTCCGAGGTCTCTCACTATTCATCAATCTTCAAAACTAAGCAACAGATTTTGATGCAGTTTTTTAATAGTAATCAATTGGTTGGATAAGGAAGGTTATTAGGTATAATTAATGGACAACATAGTAACAGGTTAGGCTAGGCTGTACGAAGTTCACAGGGTCAACTATTTCAGTTTTAAATTGAAAGGGTAGGAACTAGAAGTACCTACTAAATAAAACACCAAAAAGTATGTCATGATTGTAACAAGTGGAAGTCCATGCCTACCCCGATGGTAATCATGCGCTCAGTATGAATAAATTACCAGATTTTTTGTATTCTTCCATTGCCAGGTTAGACCATTGCTGTCCAGGGTTTTTAAAAGCAAAGGCAAGTTGCGTGAAACAGAAATTGTTCTGTGCTCCCTTGTACGAAGACATAGGACACAATAGTTGTATGATGCCCGCTTAAGGCTTTTAAACATATTATCGACCAGCATTGTTAAGCTGTGCCTGTGAAAATAGATGAACGAACGATATTAAGTTATGTTTTTACGGATTTTTCGAAGACATTTTTCTAGTTTTTCACGAGAAACAAAAAGCAAGCACACCACAGACCAACTAGAGATACTACGTATCAGACGGCCATCTCAGTAATAAAAAAAATTGCCATAGTGAAAGCCGTGACTAGTGATGTATGACAGTTGTTTTATTCTTAATTGTAAGCTTATATTGGGCAAAGGTCCCCAGCGTATTCAGCCTTCTGTTTTTTTTTCGCATGCTCACCTAAATTTTTCATTTTTCAAATTCTTTAAATAATAATATTAATTTATTCTTTATTCTTGTAAAGAAACTATATGCTGGCTATGCGACTTTTAACTATCTTCATAAAATTGGCATCGCATACTTACCAGACAACCAACAGTTTCTCTACGAGAATTATTACAGTCCTGAAAATAAATGAAACTAAAGCATCATTTGTGAATTTGTATATTTTTGCCCAGTTGTATTCAAATCTTTAATTATTTTACTAGTCGCTTCTTGAATGCACTTGTCTTTTATGATTTTCTTAATTGGGGAGGCACATCTGAAAAAAATCAAAACATAATTTGAAGAGCAAACAATGTATTTTATTAATACTTCCTAAAAAATACAGAAATCTAGTGTTAGAGACTTTTTGATGAGTGCCAGAGTGACAGACAGACAGACATACAGACATTATGGTGACGGATTTGTTAATAGTGTAGTGTAGTGTAGTACAAAAGGACGTGCAATGTAGCTACTATATAGCTTCATGAGGTCGTGAGACAAGTTCACATTAAAAATTATAATAAAAATATATTGTTAGAGGAGATTTCAGGAGATATTATGTATGTATGTTTGTCCGCGATTGTCTCGCGTTTGGCTGAACCGATTTTGATGCGGTTTTCAGTAATGTATTTGTTACATTCATGAGAAGGTTTTAGTACCTGTTTTAACCGACTTCGAAAAAGAGGAAGTTCTCAGATTATGTTTGTTGCAGTTCGTTGAAGGCAGGTCTCTTTTTGTAAAAAAGAATATTTTTTTTTCTCTAACAAAATAGTCCTTCAACGCCTACAACTCGGCACCATAGTAAAACCGCAAAAGACGCCGCCTCCAACACAGGCGGAAGACGACACCCCTAACCGCCTCATTGGTCAGCAGCACTTGCCTATTGAGGAAGTTTACTTGCCGGCAAATACAGTAAGTCAACAAGACTAGGAGTAGGTTAGAGTGTAGCCTTAGGGGCGCTATCCATAAAAAAAAACTAAAAATTATGTATGAATAAATGTATACCCGATAGTGGTACTTTTTTTATGATCGAGGCGTATACAGGGCTGAGGGGCTTAATACAAGCACTTTTTGTCCCTCCCTATCGTGTTTTTCCTAAAGTGGCTAGTTTCTGCAAAAATCATCCGAAAATATTTTGGCGACCTCTAACACCGAAAGAAGGCCACGGAGTGGCCGGGTTCTTTGGACGTTATTGATGAGCTTCAGACACACTATCGAAACCCGTTAAAGGATTTTCAACTTCATTTTATTCGGAGTTTGTCCCTATCGGGTATTCCCCCTAAGGTGACCAGTTTCCGGGGAAAACGTCCGGATATATTTTAACGACCTCTAACTCCGAAATGGGGCGAAGGGGTAGCAGAGTTCTTTGGACGTTATTGATGAGAATCAGACACACTATCAAACCCCGTTAAAGGATTTTCAACTTAATTTTTATCGGACTTAGAAAATTATCGATCCATATGAAAAAAAAAATGTCCCCATAAGAGTACTTTTTTATGATGAGATCTTGCAGAGGAGTTTAATACAAGCACTTTTTGTCCCTATCGGGTATTTCCTAAAGTGACCAGTTTCCGGGGAAAACGTCCGGATATATTTTGACGACCTCTAACTCCGAAATAAGGCCACGGAGTGGCAGGCTTCTCTGGGCGATATTGGTCAACGTCAGCCACGCTATCGAACCCCGTTAAAGGATTTTCAACTTAATTTTTATCGGACTTAGAAAATTATCGATCCATATGAAAAAAAAATTGTCCCCATAAGAGTACTTTTTTATGATGAGATCTTGTAGAGGAGTTTAATACAAGCACTTTTTGTCCCTATCGGGTATTCCCTAAAGTGACCAGTTTCCGGGAAAACGTCCGGATATATTTTGACGACCTCTAACTCCGAAATGGGGCGAAGGGGTAGCAGAGTTCTTTGGACGTTATTAATGAGAATCAGACACACTATCAAACCCCGTTAAAGGATTTTCAACTTAATTTTTATCTGACTTAGAAAATTATCGATCCATATGAAAAAAAAATTGTCCCCATAAGAGTACTTTTTTATGATGGGATCTTGTAGAGGAGTTTAATACAAGCACTTTTTGTCCCTATCGGGTATTCCCTAAAGTGACCAGTTTCCGGGGAAAACGTCCGGATATATTTTGACGACCTCTTACTCCGAAATGGGGCGAAGGGGTAACAGAGTTCTTTGGACGTTATTGATGAGAATCAGACACACTATCAAACCCCGTTAAAGGATTTTCAACTTAATTTTTATCGGACTTAAAAAATTATCGATCCATATGAAAAAAAAAATGTCCCCATAAGAGTACTTTTTTATGATGGGATCTTGCAGAGGAGTTTCATACAAGCACTTTTTGTCCCTATCGGGTATTTCCTAAAGTGACCAGTTTCCGGGGAAAACGTCCGGATATATATTGACGACCTCTAACTCCGAAATAAGGCCACGGAGTGGCAGGGTTCTCTGGGCGATATTGGTCAGCGTCAGCCACACTATCGAACCCCGTTAAAGGATTTTCAACTTAATTTTTATCGGACTTAGAAAATTATCGATCCATATGAAAAAAAAAATGTCCCCATAAGAGTACTTTTTTATGATGGGATCTTGCAGAGGAGTTTAATACAAGCACTTTTTGTCCCTATCGGGTATTTCCTAAAGTTACCAGTTTCCGGGGAAAACGTCCGGATATATTTTGACGACCTCTAACTCCGAAATAAGGCCACGGAGTGAGTGGCAGGGTTCTCTGGGCGATATTGGTCAGCGTCAGCCACACTATCGAACCCCGTTAAAGGATTTTCAACTTAATTTTTATCGGACTTAGAAAATTATCGATCCATATGAAAAAAAAAAATGTCCCCATAAGAGTACTTTTTTATGATGGGATCTTGCAGAGGAGTTTAATACAAGCACTTTTTGTCCCTATCGGGTATTTCCTAAAGTGACCAGTTTCCGGGGAAAACGTCCGGATATATTTTGACGACCTCTAACTCCGAAATAAGGCCACGGAGTGGCAGGGTTCTCTGGGCGATATTGGTCAGCGTCAGCCACACTATCGAACCCCGTTAAAGGATTTTCAACTTAATTTTTATCGGACTTAGAAAATTATCGATCCATATGAAAAAAAAATTGTCCCCATAAGAGTACTTTTTTATGATGGGATCTTGTAGAGGAGTTTAATACAAGCACTTTTTGTCCCTATCGGGTATTCCCTAAAGTGACCAGTTTCCGGGGAAAACGTCCGGATATATTTTGACGACCTCTAACTCCGAAATGGGGCGAAGGGGTAGCAGAGTTCTTTGGACGTTATTGATGAGAATCAGACACACTATCAAACCCCGTTAAAGGATTTTCAACTTAATTTTTATCTGACTTAGAAAATTATCGATCCATATGAAAAAAAAATTGTCCCCATAAGAGTACTTTTTTATGATGGGATCTTGTAGAGGAGTTTAATACAAGCACTTTTTGTCCCTATCGGGTATTCCCTAAAGTGACCAGTTTCCGGGGAAAACGTCCGGATATATTTTGACGACCTCTAACTCCGAAATGGGGCGAAGGGGTAGCAGAGTTCTTTGGACGTTATTGATGAGAATCAGACACACTATCAAACCCCGTTAAAGGATTTTCAACTTAATTTTTATCTGACTTAGAAAATTATCGATCCATATGAAAAAAAAATTGTCCCCATAAGAGTACTTTTTTATGATGGGATCTTGTAGAAGAGTTTAATACAAGCACTTTTTGTCCCTATCGGTTATTCCCTAAAGTGACCAGTTTCCGGGGAAAACGTAGTAAGTAATCATAAAGCTATTCCTTAAGATGTCCGAGTTATAAGCAAAAAGGGGACCCCATACCCTTAGCCGATCCCCCCATACAACATACTGAACATAGGCAAAACTGCAAAATAGCTGTCATGTCACAAATGATATATAAATAATAAATACCTATTACGAATCCATGTCTTTATTGTTTCTTGTGGTGAGCCGTGGCAACGCAGCAAACTCAAAGGTTGAGGGACTTGGAATATCTGAAAATATAAACAAAAAATAATTTATATTTTCTTAATATTATATTTTCTCAATAATTTGTTTGAATATATTAAATTCAAATAGAAAAAAAAACATACCTAATTTAATTGTTTAGAGATGTTCTCTATAATTGGCTCCTTTGGGCTGGTAGCCCTTTCCTGTCTGTAAAAATAAAATTAACATAATTAAAATAAGTCAAATCGCTGCCAATGGTAAATTACCCCTTAAATCCATACCTCCCTAAGGTGTGGCGAAGCTATTGCAACTATGGGAAAAATTTAACTATAATTATAAATTTTAAAACTAATTTATTTTAGTAGTGACATTAAAGAGTTCATATAGAAATACAACAACAATCCACTCATAGTATACTAGGTTACTAAGTCACTAGTAAACAAAACAAGTTTAAAGAAAAAAGTTTACATAAAAATGAAAAACAAAATAAAAATTAAATACTTATTCAATTATTAGCCCTAACAAAAGCTTCTACACAAAGCATAGACCAGTATTTTGACATTTAATATTATAGTTAAAGGTTTTAAAAAAAGTATACCAAAATTGTTAGCGGAAGCTTCTAAAAACCTTTTTTTATTTTCAAAGTAAAGTTGTACAAATAGTACTTAAACTATTAATGATCTTAATAAAACATGCTTCGTTTATAATATAAACTAGCTGTCCTGGTGAACTTCAATCGCTTTTCAATTTTATTAAAAAAATGTAATTGTTTTTTTCTTCATTGCATTTTTCAATCTTTTCTCAGGTTTTAAACCTTCCCTGGACTACGACAAACCTTTTAAAAATAAATTCAACATACAAGTAAGTATATTAAAGAACCGTGTTAGTTACACTATTCATAACTCAAGAACGGGTGAACAGATATTATGGCTTTGGGAGGTAGATTGAAACCTGGAGCAGGGATATTTTTCTACTCTGGTACCTATTACAACATGTATTATCTACCAAACAGTAAATTATTCCCAAGATATCTTACCTTATGGGTAACAGCGTAGGAAAGACGGAACGACGACCCACGAGGTAGTATTTCGAAGTGAAAAACCCTTTTGAAGTGTCTTTCACTATCAACAAGCTTGGAAAGCGGTCAGTGGGTCGTTTTAGGTGGAAAACTGTTCAGTTGATACTTTAGTTCATCACGATTTAGCCACAGTAACTAGGTACACTTTTTGTCTTTTATCACCGCACGTTAAATGGTACAAAATAGCGTCCTGACGCTTTTTTTGCAATCACAGCACTACGTAGTCATATTCAGAAGCATTTTTCAGAAGTTAATACAGTTAAAAGTCGAGATTACAAGCAGAAAAAGCTTTTCAAATCAAACAAAACTTCTGCAAAGCAAAACAAAGATGAAATAAAACAAAGACAAAGAAGAAGGATAAAGGGCCTATTACATTTCTCCTGAATAAGTCTCTGAATTAGCAACCTAATTAGGTAGGTTTCTTTTTAGGAAACTTAGCCAGCGTAGTTTGCAATCACACCTTTCCTTAGTCAGTCGCGATCTAAGCTTAGTGTTGCCACTTTAGTGGATTTTCCACAAAATCTGGTGGTTTGGTTGGATTGGAACCCCCATTTAGTGGCATTTTTTTTTTGTATTTAGTGGCTATTGGTTTTTTAAGCGGATTATGAGAATTATCTTAAAATAGAAAAAAAACGACTATTTAACAATATTTTTTACTTTCAAAATACAAATCTATATTTTTTTTTCGACGGGGTTAATTTCTATTTTATTTTTAATAAAGCTTAAATTAATTCTCGTATGAAAAAAACCATCACCTACTTAGATCAGTAGATCGTTATACCTCCCTCACCTCACCTAGTCCTCATTTACTAGGGTTCATTTCGTTTACTCGCGCGTGACTCGCGTGAGGAATGAGGTAGGCGTGGGACCTGAGGCCTACGTTGCGTTGTTTATTTTCTCGAGGGAGTGAGGGTGTGAGGCGTCGTTAAAACACAATCCTAATGCCTCACGACGCCTCACACCTCACGCCTCCTCACTCCTCACGACGCCTTACTCCTCACGACGCCTCACTCCTCACGAGCCCGCTTACGAGTTTTATACGAGGTACACAGGTGTACTCACTCACCTTTCTGTAACGAGCCCCCTCAAATGAGGGAGTAAGTCTTCACTTGAGAAACCTTATCTGGCGGATTACTATTTCATCCAGTTGGCAACACTGAAGCTAGGGCGTCTTTGTTCTAAATCGGTAGCTAAATCGGATGATAGCTCTCTAAATGCAATTACACTGTCCTGAATCAGGACTGACTGAAATCAGAGACTGATTTAGGAAAGGTGTAATAGACCCTTATAACAAGCCAAAATGGCCGATGGCCGGCTTTTCAAACCAGCCAATCACAAGCAACGTGCCTGTCATACATGACCAGTTTCAAGATGGCGCCTATGGCTAGCGTTTCGATAGTAGGGTTAAACGGCCGTGAAGCACACAAAGTTTCACACCAATCACTCGATGAATGATTGAAACGAAATTGGATTGATTGATGAAAAGTCCGGATTTTTTTGTGATAGGCAAAGGAATCTATAACTTCAAAGTTACAATATCTTTAAAAACCTCAAAAAACTAAGATAAAAAATTGTGATGACCAAAGCGAAGACGCACTTAAAATAAAATAAGGTAAGACATTTTCTTTAACATATTGTTTTAGTTAGGTACCTATTCTAAAATAATAAAACTAGTTTTTCATTTGATATTTATTTTAAGCTTTCCTGTGCCACAGATTATTGTGATATATTATGACATAATAAATAACGCATCACACTCAGAGACCCTTACTAGGACGAACCTGTATCTAAGGTGCCCTAAACAATACACAGACGAACAATACATCCAGACCGAGAACAAACATTGATAGTCATCATAACATAACATAACAGCTCCACCAAGAATCGAACCCGTTGCACCCGTATCTCAGTCCACATCACTGCCAACTGAGCCACGGAGCAATCAACTTTACTCCTGCGATTCCTCACTTTCACCACCTTCTTCATCATTAGTTTCAACATCCTTGGGATCCATTAAAATCTTGTGAGACAGTTTTAAATGCCGTCTAACATTCACTTTCCTTTGAAACGTCTTTGGGCAAATGTGGCATCCAAATGTTGCCGTTTTACCAGAATGAACAAACTTCATATGTTGCTGTAGGGTAAGCTTACTTTTATAATTTTTAATACATATATGGCACTGGAATACTGGGTCCCCTTTAGGATGTACATTTCTCCTGTGATTTGCAAGATATTTCCGAGAACGGAACTTTTGTCCACACTGATCACACTCTTCCGTCTCAGACTTGGACAGATGGACCAACTGGATGTGCCCTTTAAGTGTAATTTTGTTTTTAAATGTGCGTTTACATTTGTCGCATGTAACACTTTCTTGTTTAAGACTAGTGTCGTGAAGCTGCACATGCTGTTTGATTGTTTCTCTCTCAATGTCTACGAAGCAAACAGGACAGTTTACGAAATCTAAATTCATTTCTTTTGACAGTAAATTGTCGACTTCCTTAATAATTTGGGCAAAAGTCCTCTTTTTCTTCTTTTCTTGCTTGCAGTGTAAAGAATGACTTTGCAACGTCTTGTGTTCGTTAAAAATTGATTTGCAGTTCCAGCATTTGTAGTTTATTCGTCGGTAGCGGTGTTCCTCGACCATGTGATTGTGAAGGTTACTTGTGTCGACCTCTAGGAGGCAGAGTAAGCAGATCATTCGACCAGTTTTTGGATTTATTGAAGCCTCAGAATAAGAGAATTCTATTGGTTCGTCATTCGGTTGTTCTGTTGTTGATAGCTCCAGGAAATCCCTGCAAGATTAATAATAATTTAATAATGCATCACACTCAGAGCTTCTAACTAGAAATAACCTGTATATAGGATGCCCGATACACATACATAGACGAACATCACACCCAGCCAGACCGGAAACAAACATCGATATTCATCATAACAATGTTCGCCCGGTAATCGAACAGGGTGCACACGCGCCTTAGTCCATGTCACTGCTAACTGAACTTCGAAATAGTAAATTGGATACTTTAGAGCTGAGCTTGCTTTCAAAACAAGAGCGCCAAGCGAGAAGGCTAAACTGATCCGTGCGGAATCTTACATTGAATTAAATGTATCCGAATAATCATCCTCATCTTGTTCTACTTTAACGATGACTTCTGGCTCATGGCTGCTTCCTTCTCCGCCAAGTACGTATTCGTTCGTTTCCATTTTATGTTGATTTTTTAAAGATTTTAATTATTTCTGTTGATTATTTTCACAAAATGATATTAGAACAGACCAGAGAGAAGGTAAATCGAACAGACTAGATAGGGATACTCGCATCTTTCTCTTTCTATCCACAGGCCACAGACGACAATATGAATTTATGTTCAATCAAGCCTATGTAAGTCAATGAATCAAAGAGGTCTGCGTTTTATTTTTGCTATGACCGTGAAATGGTTGGCAAGTTTGATAAATATTATTCTTTTCATTCGGAATACTCCAGTCCCAGCCAGAGTGAGCCAGAGAGATTGGGAACATCCAACCCCGTCATGATATATTTGCAGTAGTTGGCTTATTTCTCTAAGATTGTATGATGTGTGTTACAGGATGTTATAAAATAATTCTTACCTTTATTAAAAATGAATAGTCATATTTAGGTAATACGATACATTACTAACCCGTTCCCGTCATGATCATTTTGCAGTTGGCTTATTTCTCTGAGATTTTGCATGATGTGTGTTATAGGATGATCAAAAATAAGTAAGTACTTACCTTTGAAATGAATAGTCATGTTCAGGTAATATGATACACTTAAAATTAGAAAAAATACTAAAAAAATAAAACCTAAGACTAATTGATTAAAAAAATGTTGTAAGTATAATTTTATTTAGGCAAAATACGAGTTTTAAATAGGAAAGCAAAATAGGAGGCTAGTTATGGAAACCGCCAATACAAATAAAAAGCGCGGCCAAGTTCTAGCCCATAGAAAATTTGTAGTTTTTTTTTCCCTTTTGCTTGTCTAGAGACTACTCCATTAAAGCAACCTATTGTATGTACAGTGGCGGACTAGGAGGCCGTAACAGATTTGTCTATGGTTTCATCAGCCCTAGACTGTATTACCAAAGAATAAGAGCTATTTTGCAACACAGAAAAACCGGAAGTGTTACACCGACCGTGTCCGCCACTGTACAATAATCCAACGCAGAACGTATGTACTTTAATTTAATAATAATTAATTATACGAAAATCGCTTGAAACATTCATTTTCTTCTTTACAATCATCAACTAATCGGCACGCTTCTTCAAATCCCTCATTCGTAGTGTATCTCAGAAACAAATTATATGTTTTCCATTTTTCTTTAAATTTTTCATCTGACATAAATGGTTCGTTTGTCCTTATGTCCAGCAGCTCTCCTGGAATCGGTAGTATTAATCTGAAACAAGTTATGGAAGCAGTATTAGTCACGTCATCTCAGCCTTAAATCGTCCAGTGCTGGACAAAGGCCTCTCCTACAGAGGTCACAATGAAAATATAATAATTTTTTTTTTTTTTTTTATACGAAAAAGTGTAAACTTATATGAAAAAATGATTTTAAAGAGTCAGTCGCTGTTTGTCAACTTACTGATGTATTTTGTGTGTTCTTGTATTTTTTGTACTTATATAAAATGAATATTTAATAATTATTAATTAAAAAAATATAAGTTTATAAGAGAAAAAGTAGTGTTGGTGTGTCGCAGTTGCTTTAAAATGGCTCTAAATAAGCATTTTCTGAAGGCTTTCCCAAACAGAGCCGGTTTTTATGAAAGGCCATTGAAAATGGCGTGGAAGTGAAAACTAAAAAGGCCTTTAATGGACACATTCACATGGACATTCGTGTGTACAAGATTAACAGTGATAATGAGGTAACCAACCGCATAGAGTGTAAGAACATCCGATGAGGTGACGAGTCCGTCCCGCCGCTGTAGGTGTAGTCTCCCAATATTGGGTGTCCTATTGACAGGCAGTGGACGCGTAGTTGGTGGCGTCTACCTTTAAAACGAATTTTATTTTTGGTTTCCGCTATTAATTAATAACCAGAAGTTTTTCTATAAAATATCCATAAAATAAAAATGTCTAAGGTCGCATTTAGGATCACGCGGGGCGTCGTGCAGGGCGTACTGCGATTAAATCAAACGTATAGCAATGTATAAGACCGTTTACGGAGACGCGTTGGCGGCCGCGGCGTTCCCTCGTCATAACGTCAACATAAGGCCTATGTTCGGGCCCCGGCCGCGGCGCCCGCAGCGTCACTCACGTTGGAGCCCGCACGACGCCCCGCACAACGCGCCGCGTCTTCGTAAGGGAGGCCTAAGGTAACGCTCGATGGACGGGCATCGAAAAAAAAACTATCCTTTGTTGAAAAACTAGAATAGCTATACTGCAAACGCCAACACGCCTGCCAAGCGTGGCAATGTCGATATAATCACCTAGCAATATTGGTAATTGTGGAAATCTGTAGTGGGTGGAGACCTATGTCTAACAGTGGACCGCCTCCATGGAGACATTCTGTTTAAAAATAAAACGCCTAAATAGCTTGAGTCATAATAAAATTTAAAGTTGAGTACAACAACTTTTAATTTTTAATTACAGCTTGGCACAGATAACTAGAAAATAATGAGGGCGCCACTTTGTATATAGAATAAATAATTTTTATTTATTTCTCACTGAATAAAACACCATTTAAGCCCAAAGTTAGTCAAAATAAAAAAATAACAAATTCATTATCTGTTTCTTTACTATACTATGTTACAATTTTTTGGGTTTTCCAACTTAAGATAAAAATGGTTCCGTGTCAAGACACCGTTGCTAAGCTGTACAATAAGTAAGCATAATAATTTAGTTTTAATCCAACTTAGTTTAAGTTTACCTCTTTTTTATTGCTATTACGTAAAATGGGAATGATTCAGTTTAACTTCATACCAGTAAAAGGCTTCAAAAGTACAATGCTAGCTGGCTCCCCATCGTAGCTGCCTTTTGCCAAAGCCATTAGCCTAGTATGGGCTTGGCGAGGCCGCAAACAGTTTGTGGCGACCTCAGCTGAGGTTACTGCTAACATTTTGTGGTTGGTTGACGATGTTGTTGGATCTTCGCCTAAGGATATAAATGAACTATAAATCAATAATAAGGCACCATGTGGTAGCGGCATAACATACTACAATGCCATCCCTTCCCATGTTTGTCGTAAAAAAATGAGCTAGCCAGCATGCTAGCACGCGTGGCGCTTACGTCAAAAATCCTCCCCTCAAATGTTCTTCCTGCTCCTTGGCTCAGTAGGCATGTAAACTTAGACGCAGGTGCACGGGGTTCGATGCCCCGGCGGGGGCGAACATTGTTATGATGAATATCGATGTTTGATTCCCAGTCTGAGTGTCGTCTGGTTCGTCTCTGTTTATGTTACGGGCACCCTAGATACAGGTTCTTCCCAGTTACGGGCTTTGAGTGTAATGTGTGTTATGTTATGAGGCGATCTGAGGAGAGGGCTATGTTCGACAGTGGACGACTCATGGCTGAGATGATTGAGAGCAGAGCCTCTCTGTCTTGTCTTATATATCTAGGTAGATGTTCGTTTGATATAGATATAGCTATATAGCTAAGTAAAAAGTTTTAAATAAATTTATTATTATAAAGCTATTTCGTGGTGTCTTGATGCTCATAATTTTGACGTAAAGGCTCTCTACAGCTACGTATTTAGCGGGAAAATGTCAATGCTTTGAGCCGAGCGCAAGTACAGGCGGGAGTCGAGTGGTAGCCTTATATTTTTTATTTAATTTTGGTTAAAGCTTGGACTTGATTTTTGTTTATATTTAAATAACCAGCACTTACCAACATTATACTCAATATCGCAGATTCCTTCAATTAATCCTCTGACAACCGCTAAGTAATATTTCTTCGCCTTTCTGCTTTCAAAGCATTTTCCAGCTTGTGCAGCAGATTTCTTGTTTTTAGCTGAAAAAAAAAAAAAAATTTATACCCAAGTTAGCTTAGAAAGCTTAGAAACCTCTTGCAGCTACATTTCCACCTTATTCCCCAAACATAGAAAAGATTTAATTTTTGTCACGCAAACTTAAAACCCTCATCGAGTCTACTGAGGGTCTCCGGGGGTCCAGTCCATCGAGTCTTCCGTGTACCCCTGGGAGTCCACCTGTACCCCTTTGGAATATACTGACCTAGACAAAGGACACCGCTTGTAGCGTAATCCAATCTGTGTGTGAAGTGGAGCTGATTACTAGAGGTGGAGAGATGTGAGTCAGGGGATGCGATGTGGCATGATACTGTATTCTATAACAACAAAAAAAAAATAAGTAGGCACTATGTATTAATGCCTTAATGAAATTAAATAAAAAAACATGATAACCTTAAAATTTTATATAGGTACCTTTTCATTAGGATCGTCCGAGTTTACGTACATATCGTACGGTTTATTAACTACAAGAAAGTTATCACTATTATACAATGTTTCTACAGACATTTCTATTTAATAAAAACACAAAAGAAACATCCTATAACTAGGCGACTCTTTTGTAAACAAAGAGCAATTCGTTTCGTTTCTGCTCTTACAAATTTAGCGAAAAAATATTACCACCTTGTTTCTGTTACTTACCTACACAAAATAACAATTTATTCTGTGATGGCAGGCATGGCAATCAATCAATCTTCTTGATATCATAATATTAGTTTGTTTGTGAAATTTTAGCCCATGAAAAATCCGAAATATTTACGAAATAAACTAACAAAATGAAGCGAAATAAGAAAAATAACTCAAAAAACGATAAGCCTGCATCGTCACAAGCAACCCAGCTAAGAGAACAGCACGATTTGGCCTACTACGTCCACGACAGAGTTGGGTTGATGCGTGAAATTTTCACCGTTCTAAAAGCTAAAGATATAAAGAAATTCACACCTGCATGCGTCGGAAATCTTTCTATTGATAATCTTGAAGAGCTATGCTTAGAAGAGGTCAGTTTGGTTCGGTTTTAATGTGGACTGATGGCGAAAAAACAATTTTTTTCCTTAGTCTATCTTCTTTCTTCTCTAAATACTTATATTTTTTAGCACTTTTTGTGTATAGTTTACTTGACTACGTATGTACTGATTTTACGTATGGCAGTGTGTGAGGATAATAAGTAAAGCTTGCCTCTTGCTTGTGTTTGGGCAACCCAGTATAAAAAAAGTCAGAAAGATTGATTTTAAACAAATAGTTTTTTTGTTTATCCGCAGTTATTAGGCATCAGCTCAAAGCGTGTCTGCGCTATCCTGGATGGAGCAGAGCCACCTTCAGACACCGATTCCTCATCGTCTGAAGACGAGAGTTCTTCAAATGATGACAATGCTGAGGTTATATCACTTAGTTCGTCAGGAGAGAGTGAGGTTTCCAAGAAGGTAGGTATTCATATTTTCTTGACTTTGCTTTGCAGCTATTATGTACTTACATAAAAACATCTTATAATATTTAATATACCGGGTGTTTCTGACAAGGCGGTAATGAATGAAAGGAGGGCTTCTGCTCACCATAACTAACAACTTTCCCAAAGCAACATAGATCGAAATCTCAAAAAAAAATAACAGCTGTTCCATACATTGGTTCGATCAGCTGACGGGGTCAATGTACGGGACAGCTGATTTTTCGTTTTAAGATTTTGGCCCATGTTGCTTTGGGAAAGTTGTTAGGTATGGTGAGCTGAATCCTTTCTTTTATTTGTTACCGCCTTGTCAGAAACACCCGGTATATATTTTTTTAAATAATTTAATTTATTAACATAAAAACTGAGGTTTACATGTTTTGCATAGTTAATGTTTAATCTAATTATCTCTATCTTTAACAAATTCATTTATCATCTAGGGATAAGGTTGCTTAGAGCATGCAAATTCAATAATTTGTACCTTAAATTGTATAAAGTTCTTTGGTATTTGTGTATATCTATCCATCAATACCAATATAGAGGCAAGAAATGTTTTTTTTGTTTTTCGTTTTTATCTACAATCAGTCATAATCTTTAAGTAGATGTTTGGTGATTATTGTTTAACGTTTTTTTCCGAAACCATGTGTTTTGTTAGCAGGCTTTAAAACAATAATCCAATAAACTTATTATAACCGTACAACGTTGCCGGGCTTTAAGCCCACCCTTTTAACTAATTTGTGAACTTGACATTGGCAAAATACTCCTCAAAAGTGGAGTCAAGTCCATTAAATTAAAATAATAATAGATGTTTGGTTTAGTGTCATTAGAGTGTGCCCTCCAGCGAGGACAGCTATTCTGTATTGCTAGGGACTAGTCCTCTTCTCCCAGGTCCAGGATGTTGCGTCTCATGTGTATTGAATAGGCTCGGAAAGTACTGAACTGATTTAAAAATAATTTCTTTTTTGCAAAAAGAGACCCGCCTTAAACACACTGACACATACATAATCTGAGAACTTCCTCTTTTTCGTAGTTGGTTAAAATTGGTACTAAAACCTTCTCCTGAATGTAACAAATACATTTCTGAAAACCGCATCAAAATCGGTTCAGCCAAACGCGAGATAATCGCGGACAAACATACATACATACATACATACAGGTCAAACGGATAACCTCCTTTTTTGAAGTTGCTTAAAAAAAACTGTCAGAAAGCTATCCTATGCCCTGGTAACAAAGGCGTACAATGTTCTCAAAAATTCTATATTAAAGAGTATTTCTATTCTATTCTATATTAAATTCAAAAATGCAATGTATACAGTGGCGGTCAAGGATGGCGTAACAGATTTGTATATGGTCTTGTGTGTCATAGACTGCATTATCAAAGAACGAGAGCTATTGACTGCTCCGTAGTTCAGTTGGCAGTGATGTGGACTGAGAAGCGAGTGCACCCGGGTTCGATTCCCGGGCGGGGCGAATATTGATATGATGAATATCGATGTTTGTTTCCGGTCTGGGTGTGATGTTTGTCTCTGTATGTGTTTCGGGCACCCTAGATACAGGTTCTTCCTAGTTAGGGGCTCTGAGTGTGATGTGTTATTATTATTGTTATATTATTATTATTTTGCAATACAAAAAAACCGAAAGTGTTACTCCGTCCTAGACTGCCACTACAAATACTGATATGCACATGTTTTTCTCCACCCAGCGTAAAAACAAAAGAAAACAGAAGCAAAAGGAAAAGAGAAAAAAACGCAGCCACAAACGCAACAGCGGCAGCTCTAACTCAACCGCTGACGAAGATGCTTCCAGAAATGACAAGTAAATACTCCTCTCTTTCTTTGGACTTATAGTTTTTCATTAACTTGCTTGGCATGGTTCTCGCCCCTAACCACCTAGCTTCATGCTGTATAGGATACTATGTTTTGTATTCATTTAAGAGCCAGTTTACAGCGATGCTAGCGCCATTTGCGAAAAAAAAAATCTTCTAAACTAAGGCAAATATCAAAAATGTGGCACTGTATGACACTAGATAATGTAGCCTAGTATTTTTAGGGCACTTCTGTAAAGCTTTTAGGTTGAAGACCAAAGAAATCTACAAAGTGTTGCTAAAAGTGGCCACTTTTGGCAACAATCTATGTTTTTTTTTGTTCTTTTTACTCAGGACTACTTTGCTGTTCTCAAAAAATACTAGGCTACATTATCTAGTGTCATACAGTGCCACATTTTTGATATTTGCCTTCTTTTTTTTTTTTTTTTGCGAATGGCGCTACCATCGCTGTAAACTGGCTCTTAAGGGCTTACACGGTGCGAAACTAGCGCCACTTTCGATAAATAATTAATATCTTCTAAACCATTGCCGATTATTATTATTATAATAATTTAATATAATATTTTACACTACACACTACAGAATTTTGTGTTTGATTGTAATTGTTATGCATGCATGTTTTAGGCATGAATCAAGAGCAAAATATGTTTAATTTTATGTTTACAGCATTTTGGATCCTTTCCTGTTATGTGTGCTTAAATATAATAATAAAAAAAAAACAAAAATCTAGGAATCTAGGGCCTAGATAATCTTGTTTATAATTTTTAAGGACCTATTGTGTACCAAACCTTTTTAATATGTTTTTTCTATAGGCAAAAAGAACCAGAAACATCAACGTCCCAATCGTCAGCTGAGAAAGAAAAACTCATCAGAGCAACTCGGGCCGGGATGACAGTACTGGAGCTTTTGGAGCTTGAGGCCAGAGCTAGAGCGATCAAAGCTCAGTTGGAGAAAGGTAAAGGCAAAAGCTTTCTTAAGTTTATGTTTTTTTCACATTAAACTTTAATCTTGGTCCTGGCAAACAAAAACATTTTAAGGGGCTAAAATTGGGAAAACGGCGAGAGGAGTGTTCGTATATACGACTTTAATAACACTTAAAAATAATACAGAAAGCTATTTTTTTTTTCGTAGCTTCTCAAAAGACTGAACTACAATATAGTAGGTTTTCAAATAAAAAAAAATAAAGGGTTTTCTTATAAAAAAATCGTAAAGTTCATCAAAAACTGCAAAAACAGCTTTTGCTGTTAACGATTGTTTACAAGTTTAAAAGTAAGTTGAAGCAAAACAAAAATTGTATCATAAACTAGAAAGTCTGTTCAACTTTTATATTGTAATTACAAAAATATACATGTCCATTTTCATCTAGTTTTAATTGCTAAAACTTTACTAAAATTTCGGCGGAAATTCCCCATACTAAATTGTATGGAGGGATCCAACGGCCGAGCGGCCGATTCGATAAGCAGAAACGGGCGCCAGTACGCCTCCGGTCTTGAGGCGGAGCGTACGTCAGTCGTGCTTTGGCGCGCTATTACAAGACTATTTATTATTGTTTGCGCGAGGTTTGCGCAGTGAATGAGAATTCTTTTTTAGTTTGGAAAAAGTAAGTACATTTTATTATTATTATATTAATAAATTTGAGCAATAGTAGACGTAAGTTTCTGTGATTTTTTAATATCAAATAAGTATCCCTACAAATTTATAATCTGAGGGGAAAAAGAAAGCACTTATTTTCACTCATTTTAAAAACGATATCTACATAGTACAGCTCTTAAAAATATTTTTTTATATTGGGTTGTTTTCTATATCTTTCTTTTTTAAATGCAAAGCAATAAACTTTTCATTATTTTTATTTATTTTACGATTTGATATGTAGGGGTCATTGACCTTAGTAGGATTACCCACACGTCACAGTGTGTATGTACCTATCAGGAAAAATAAAAACGTAGTGCTTCTATTACTCTATCGTACACCTATATAGTAATTAGTTTTTTCGCTACCTACTTTACACAATGAAACTACAATAGGTATGGACGTAGGTAGGCAATGTTTGGTTGCATAAGGGTTTCGTATGAAAAACAACTTTTAGGTGTTATCTCTCAAACAAGAACAAATTTAGGTGTAAGGTACTAAAAACTATAGTAATAATAACTTATTATGCAATATGCAAGCCCGACCTGACATACGCGATCCTTTATCGTTGCTCGAAATTCAACACCTCGAAAAAGGTTTTTGCACATTTTTATAAAAATAATATATTGAACTTCAATTTATTTGAAAATGATGAACCTAAAAATTAATAAAAAGTTACTTTCTTTAAAAAAATTAGAGGTGGATTTAACAGAGTTCTAAATATCAATGTTATTTATTTTATTATAAAATTATATAAATAACTGCTTGCCAGTTGTGTTAAAAAAACAACCCAGTAAGATTAAAGTTAAGCTCGGAAAGTAACTTTTTATTCTATTTATAAAAAATGCAAGAATAGGTAAAAGGAAATGAACGTCTTTCTATGCTGCAAAAAAAGTTAAATATCCAAGAATGTTCTATGTACTGTTGGTTTGTCTAATAAATAAAATAAATAAGACGCCACCGCTACAAAGGTAATTTTTATTAAAATAACCAACTTAAAATATTAATTTACACGATTATTATTATCTATACCTACTGAAGATTCTTATGTATGGATCATGTTACTTTCTCGGCCAGGAATGGGCAAATTAAATAACAACAACGTTAAATCTTAGACAGGAAAATACATAAAACAGTTTATATGGGAAAATTACATTTTTATTTTTCTTTCAACCCCTCCATTTTTTCTATCTTTTCTCACCTTTTGAACTACGACAAACATTTTAAAACTCAAATCAGCTAAACGTTTAAGTCGTTCTCAAGTTTAAGCGAGATAAACAAACCACGATTGATTTTTAAATATAAACTAGTTGACTCGGCGAACTTCGTACCGCCTAACCTATTACAATGTTATGCGTGTATTATACATTATAAACCTTCCTCTTGGACAGATGCGGGAAGCAACTTTATTTTATACTATGTACTAGAGGCTGCCCCGCGGTTTCACCCGCGCAGATTTCTCATAAACACAAAATTCCTGTTTGTTCCCGTTCCCGTGGGAATTTCGGGAAATCCCTTCTTAGTGCTCACCTACACTCCCTAAGGAACCTACATGCAAAATTTCAGCACGCTACGCCCAGTAGTTTCGGCTCTGCGTCTGTCAGTCAGTCAGTCAGTCAGTCAGTCAGTATATTGATTGAAGATGGTCTGTTATTTTGACCATCAAACTCTATCTATAGTCTTTTTTTTATACAATTTTTTTTTTATTACAACAACAAACCTTTTTGTCGGGAAACATTTTTCATAGTCAAAGAAGTCTAAAGAAAATCAATCAATGTGGCAGACAGACGTTTGTTTTATTGAAAGGTTTAATATACCTAAATTTTTGAATAATATAATGTACCTATTTAAAATTAATTCGAACAATAAATGTTCGTTATATTGAAATAGGTATTTTAATCTGTATGTGTGTATGTACTATGTATGTTTGTCCGCGATTCTTTCACGTTTGGCTGAACCAATTTTGATGCAGTTTTCAGAGTAGTATTTGCTACATTCAGGACCGGGTTTAAGTGTTTAAACAAACTTTGAAAAAAGGCAGTTCTCAGTGTATGTATGTGTCAGTTTATTGAGCCGTGTGCCTTTAAAAAGAAAAAAGTATCATATTGTCACTCGTTAGCATTAATTGCGAGACTCTTAATGTCATACCTACGTAATTACATTTATTTTTATCACAAACAGTAAATTATTGCAAGTAATTCTTTTATATTAATTATTAGCAACGAGTTTTCAGATGCAAGTTCCATATCTCCTTTTCAAAGATTCAGCTATCTTCTAACATAATAATGACAGGTATAAAGATAAACATACAACCAGTACTTAGGGACACGTAAAAAGTATCTCGATACTTTGCGGTATCGAGTACATTTCCATTCCTATCCTTACTTTGTACTCAATACTGTGCTTACGATACTTTTAATCAATGAGTACATACATTTTGGCAGGTATGGCATCATATCGAATGAACTGAAATGAATTCCCATATAAAACTAGCGACAATAAAGGTTCTGCAAACGATCAAATTTGTTTGACAAACACGTTTTCATATAATATTGTATGACAAACTTCAAACACAGCTGCCCACGATTAATTTTTTTGACATACGTAAAATTTTACAAAAAAAAATAAGTTAAACGGACACTTACACGGCTTCCGGCTATTTTTCATCGTTAAAGGAAAGCCAACTTGTTTTATTTTTTGAAGAACTTTCTTTTATTGTATTAAACTTGTGTGCCTAGCCTAAGTAAGAACTGGCCCTAAGAAAAGTGCTTCGGGGTATCGATACTTTTGTTTCTTGTTTTTTTTTAACAACTTTTCCAATTATTGTATTAAATTTGTGTGCCTACCAAACGTAAGAGAAGTAAGTACTATAGGACCTCAGAGAAGTACACGATAGATACATTGAAGAATTGATACTTTTGTTTTGATACTACTCATTATGAGTACAGTATCGATACTTTCTATTCTTTACCATATATTATATGAAATAGTTTTAGGTTTTGTAACAGTTTTTTTAGCGTATTTATTGCTAGTGCTACCTGCACATAACACAAATAAATTTCGTGGATAATTTAATGAGTGGTTTTCAATTTGACATATAAAAAAAATAAGTTTTATTACACCGCTATGGCATGGCGCTTTGCAAAAGTCAATAGGTCAAGTTGAAATGAATCATTAAAAGAAAAAAAGAAAATTGAAACTCGTCACGCGTCAGTCAGATAGTTATTTTTGTTTTAAACTTTTTAAGTTAATTTGAACTGATTTGAATTACTATAAACGTGTAACGTTTGTTTAAACGTGGGTCCGGCTCTCAAGCCGGTACCTCTGCCTAACCCTCCGGGGAATAAAAGGCGTGATATTATGTTTTTTTTTGAATTACTATCCTATGTCTTTTACTTTAGACAACGCAATCTACGGGCGTATTATGAGACTTATTTTTGCTTTTTAATGACACAATGAAAACCCCTCATTAATTCATATTTGTTTTTTACACAAATCAGAATCTTCCATCCCCCCGCTGATAAGAATTTATCACACCTTTATGAGGCATACTGCAGTTTATAATGTAAAACTGGAGTAGACGAGTGGAGTCGTCATGTCATTATGAAATTTTTTAAATCTTTTGTAATTTAGGGGATATTGTTATTATATTTTATTGTAGTTAATATTTTAAATTATTAAAATATTTACGTGTGAGTATTTACTTAAATGAAATATATTTACCTATGTTGAGAAATTCAGTCCTTTAACAAATAAAAAAAAACCTAAAAGCTGAATATATTAAAATCACTCTCAAAGCCTAAAAATCAAGTAAAATCGACAATTTTTTATTTGTGGCAATAATTGTTTTCTATCTTATACCAGTTGTAATTAATTAAAAATATACAAAAAAAAATATAATATTGAAATGCGACTTTAATTTTTACCTTTAATGTAATCAAAAAGTCATAACCAACTTTTTGTATTTTTGCAGTGTTGAACTCTGACCGACGATCTTTTTTAACCGACTTCATTAGTTAAAATAAACATACTTTACCTTTTATTTAGTAAATAATAAGTTTGTAGGTAAGATATTTAGTTAGATAGTTAAAGTTCTAAACAATTTTTTTAATGTTTCTAATAAGGTATGTTTAAGTACTCAACAATAAACAATTTGTACTAAAATAAAACCTATTAGGCAGTAAAAAAATTATATAACATCGATAAATCATATTATTTCGTAATCACAATTCAATAAACCCATAAATCATAGTAACGATACACCCAAGTTAATTCGCGCGAAAAATCAGATTTAAATATCGCGCCAAGAAATGTTCGCAACTCGGCCGCGTAACATTGAGCGCTAGGGTCGCGCGAAATCGGCGTTCAAATAAAAGAGGCCTCAGCCTTAACACCAAAATTACGTCCTAGCCGTTCTCGAGATTTAGAAAGACAAACATACAGCAGCAATGAGAGGTTTTCAATGAGCGGTTTTCGAACTGTCATTTTTAGTTACAGAGACAGCCATAAGATGGCACTAGCAATCAGGTTCAATGTCAAATTCTATATGAATTCAATCAGTCAGGTCAATCAGAGTTGACGTTGACATTACACCTACATACATTGGCTACACAGTGCCATCTATTAGCATTCTCCTAGAACCATTAAAACTGTCAAAAACGAAAACCGCTCATTTGACATCTCAGAAAAAAAAACAAGGTTTATCACGCCGCTAATAGATGGCGCCTGCAGAAGTCTAAGGTCAAGTTCAAATGAATCATTGAAAGCTGAAAATAAAATTGAAACTCGTCACACGTAAATTCAATTCAATTTATTTAAATCAGAACAAAATTAAATAAGTAAGTTAAATAGTTTTTGTTTTGTTTTGTTTTAAACTTTTCAAGTTATTCTATGAACGCGATGAATGGAAAAAGGGGAGAGAGGCCTTTGCCCAGCAGTGGGACAGCACAGGCTCATAATAATAATAAGTTGCCTATAGTCTATTAATCTATAGTCTATTACGATTTACGATAGACAACGCCATCTACAGGCGTATTACGAATTTTTTTTTAATTGTCACTTTGTAAACCCCTCATTGATGTATGATTTAAGTACTAATACTTTTTCAATTATTGCAATTTTTATTTTTCCATATTACCACTGTTATTAATATTACTTTTCACAGCATCTGCCCAACCAGTGGTCTCCAAACCCCCACCATCACCAGACCCGGAGGTGGAAATAAAGGAAGAGCCACCAGTGGTGCTGATCATCAGCAGCGATGACGATGATGATGATAAGAAGCCGGACCTTCAGACCTTGGAGTTGGAGGAGCAGAAGTGTGCTAGGGAGACTGAAGATGATATTTTGAAGGTACACATATATTGGGTGTTTATGACAACGCCGTAATAAATCAAAGGAGGGATTCTGCTCACCATAACTAACAACTTTCCCAAAGCAACATGGGTCAAAATCGCAAAAAAAAATAACAGCTGTTCCATACATTGGTTCGATCAGCTGGCGGGGTCAATGTACGGGACAACTGATTTTTGTTTTGAGATTTCGACCATGTTGCTTTGGGAAAGTTGTTAGGTATGGTGAGCTGAATCCCCCCTTTGATTTATTATCCCCTTGTCAGAAACGCCCAGTATATAAATACATTATTATTATTATTATTTTAATTTAATGGAGTTGACTCCACTTCAGTGGAGTATTTTGCCGATGTCAAGTTCACAAATTAGGTTAAAAGGGTGGGCTTAAAGCCCGGCAACGTTGTACGGTTATTATAAGTTTACTGGATTATTGTTTTAAAGCCCGCTAACAAAACACGTGGTTTCGGAACCGACGTGAAAACAACAATCTATAAATCTTCTTCTTCGAGTTCCTCTCCAATTACTGAAGGTTGGAAATCAGCTCTGAAAACCTCGCTTTGTCCCTGGCGAAGTGAAACAGTTCCGCGGCGCTCTTGACTCCAGTCCACTCGCGGATGTTTCGAAGCCACGACTTTTTCCGACGGCCCACTCGGCGCTTTCCCGCAATTTTGCCCATCATTATTAGTTGCAGTAAATCGTATCTCTCGTGTCTGAACACATGACCGAGGTAGGCAACTTTTCTTGCTTTGACGGTCTGCAACAACTTGGGAGTTTGCCCGACACGCCTTAGTACTACAAATACATAAATACAAATATTGTCCTGTCTTTAAATGATTGAAACGACTGACAGTAATGTCAAACTCTGAAGAACGCTAAATTTAAATTCAATGGAACGGTTTGTATGGGATAATTAAATTGTAGTTTTTACTAACTTTCGCCATAATTTCTTACCTTTTAAACCTTCCCTGGACTACTACAAGCATTTCAAAACCAAAATTAGCTAAATCGGCCCGAGTTATAGCGAGACAAACAAACAGTAATTGATTTTTATATATATGGAAATATATATACAGAAATAAAGGTAATCAATATATATAAAACTCTTCCGTTACTGACTGACTGACTGACAGACAACGCAGAGCCGAAACTACTGGGCGTACAAAGCTGAAATTTGGCATGTAGGTTCCTTAGGGAGTGTAGGTGAGCACTAAGAAAGGATTTCCCGAAATTCCCACGGGAATGGGAAAAAACGGGGTTTTTGTGTTTATGAGAAATCTGCGCGGGTGATACCGTGGGGCAGCCTCTAGTTGCATATATGTAAAGATACCTAACATAAATAATAAGAAGAACAAAATTTTCAGGAAAGAGAGAAAGAGAAGCAACTAGAGCTATTAAAGCAGCAAGAGAGGGACAAAAACGCATTCCTACAGAAACACAAAGATAAATTGGAAAAGAAGAGGAATAAGAAAGAAGATAAGATTAAGAAGAAGACGGTTCAGGTGAGATAAGTTCAAAATAATAATTGACTGCTCCGTGGCTCAGTTGGCAGTGATGTGGACTGAGTAAGCGTGAGCACCCGGGTTCGATTCCCGGGCGGGGCGAATATTGATATGATGAATATTTATGTTTGTTCCCGCTCTGGGTGTAATGTTCGTCTCTGTGTGTGTTTCGGGCACCCTAGATACAGGTTCTTCCTAGTTAGGGGCTCTGAGTGTGATGTGTTATTATTATTATTAATAATAATAATAATCATTATCATTTCTGGCGAAATACGTCCACTGCTGGACAAAGGCCTCACCCACAGAACGCCACAGCGACCGCTCTTGAGCGACCCTCATCCAGTGCACACCCGCAGCCTTCACCAGGTCGCCTGACCACCTTGTGGGCGGTCTGCCTACCCTGCGTCTTACTTTGCGCGGTCGCTATTCTAAAAAATTTCGGTCTCAACGACAATCCGTTTTTTATCCATGTTGCTTTGGGAGAGTTGTTAGGTATGGTGAGCTAAATCTCTCCTTTAATTTATTACCGCCCTGTCCTGTATTATATTATCTATTACATTATTCTCGCAGAAGCAACAGAAAGAGACAGTGACAAAGAAACGCGAAGCGATGGAGCGAGACAGACTGAAGCTAGCCGAGGTGGAGAAAGAGATAGAGCGACTTCAGAAGAAAAAAGCTGACGACGAAATTGTTGTTATAGAGGATGGTATGTTTTAAGGGCTTACACGGTGCGAAACTAGCGCCACTTCCTATAAATAATTAATATCTTCTAAACCATGGCCGAAATCAAAAGTATGCGTCTTTGACTCCCTAGATAATCTTGCTTAGAATTTTTATTTTTAATTCTGGTTCGAAATCTTGGAAATAGCAGTTTGTTACCTAAAATGGTCACTTAGTTTCATAAAAGAATATTTCTAAGATCGTTATCCTAAAGCTACACAACATAGCCTTAAAATTTCGTAGCAAGATTATATAGGGAGGCAAAAACGCTAATTTTATTATATACGGTATCACCCGCGCAGATTTCTCTTAAACACAAAAATCCAGTTTTTTCCCGTTCCCGTGGGAATTTCGGGAAATCCCTTCTTAGCTACACTCCCCAAGGAACCCACGTGCTAATTTTCAGCTTTCTACGCCCAGTAGTTTTGGCTCTGCGTTGTCTGTCAGTCAGTCAGTCAGTCAGTCAGTCAGTCAGTAACGGAAGAGTTTTATATATATTGATTTTTATTATATATGCATAATACAAGGCCCTGTTGTGTAGCTTTCAGGTTCAAAATCTAAGTAAAAACCGTTTGTTGCCTAAAGTGGCCACTTTAGCTTCGTAAGCTACAAAACAGAGCCTGTTGTGTAGCTTTTAGGATAACAATCTTAGAAATATTCTTTTATGAAACTAAGTGACCACTTTAGGTAACAAATGCGTATTTTTAAGATTTTGAACCTGAAAGCTACACAACAGGGCCTTAAAAATTCTAAGCAAGACTATCTAGGGAGTCAAAGGCGAATATTTTTGATTTCGGCCATGGTTTAGAAGATATTAATTATTTATCGAAATGGCGCTTTTATCGCACCGATTCGCCCTTAATCACCTAAAGGCGCCTTTACATCAGCCGATCGACGAGCATCGCGAGCATCATCGTTCAATTTATCCCCACTCTATCAAATTCTTAGAAAAATATTTAATTTATTGTGTACTAGAAGCTGCTCCGCGGGTTTTCCCGCGCAGATTTCTCATAAACACAAAAATCCCGTTTTTCCCGTTCCCGTGGGAATTTCGGGAAATCCCTTCTTAGTGATCACCTACACTCCCTAAGGAACCCACGTGCCAATTTTCAGCGTTCTACGCCCAGTAGTTTCGGCTCTGCGTTGTCTGTCAGTCAGTCAGTCAGTAACGAAAGAGTTTTATATATATTAACTAGTCGACCCGGCGAACTTCGTAACGCCTTACTGATCACTTTGTTGTGCATATAATCAATACATAGTATAAAACAAAGTCGCTTCCCGCGTCTGTCCCTATGTATGCTTATATCTTTAAAACCATGCAACGGATTTTGGTGAGTTTTCTTATTATATAGGTTCATTCATGAGGATGGTTTATAAGTATAATTCATGAACAAGATAGTAATAGGTTAGGCGGTACGAAGTTCGCCGGGTCGACTAGTTAAACATAATAAACCTTTCTTTTGAATTACCATTTCTATTAAAAAATACCGCAAAAAAATCTGTTGCATAATTTTAAAGATATAAGCATACATAGGGACAGACGCGGGAAGCGACTTTGCTTCAAACTATTTACTCAATGTCACGTTCACATTTTTGGTTCAATAAAGCCCGGAAGATGGGTTAATCCTAACGTCCCAAAATATCATGATAATGATACTAATTAAAAGTAACCCACTGTTTCATTTTCAGACCCTCCACCACAACCAGTAGAAGCAAACAAAGATAAAGCTCAAGATAAACAGCAGAAAACTGATAAAAATGATCTGACCATAACCATACCAAGATCCAACACGCCGATCAATAGGAAAGTCAAAATTAATCGAAACAATGTGGTCATATCCGTCCCCAATCTCAAAACTAGTGTTGCTACAGAGAAAAACGTTAAAAGAACCGTCTCTTGTGTTAGCGAAAACGATTTTGTACCGAAAAAGAAGTTAAATTCAGCCGTAACTAAGGTCCAGAGGAAGGAAAAGTTGAAATCCGTTGTTGTAGAGAAGAGAGCAAAGAGTTTGGAAGAGAAAAAGAAGAAGAAGAGAGAAAAAGATAAAGATAAAGAAATTCCCAAAGACAAGGATAGAGATAGGGTTTTAGTTGTGAAAGAAAGAGCAGACGATATAGATCAAGATGAGATAACATTACAACTGTCTGATAGTGAAAAGCAAGATTTGCTTGAAGATCTGGATGGTAATAAAAAGTTGAAAGACGTTAATAAATCTAGTAGTGATGATTCTAATACTAGTTCTGATAGTGAGAGTGATGCTGATGTTGATAAAAGTTTAGAAAATTCTGAAAATATAGTAAAAAATACTGAAAGTGAGATTGAAGTGACTGTTGACAGGATTAAAGAAGTAACTGTTGAGAAAGAAACTATAATTTCTAATGAAAAAGGAAATGTTAGTGAAAAAACAGACGATAATGATAAAAAAGATTTAGACATACAAACAGATGATGTTGTTATGTCAAATGCAAAGGTTTCCGACAATTCAGAGCCTAAATCGAATGAAGTGATTGAAGAACATACAATTGAAATAACGAGTATAAGTGATATACCGTTATTGCCGGAAAACTGCGACGATATTCCAAAATCGCCTGAAAATTTGACAGTTGATGTTGAATCGCAAAACGGTTTACTAGTTTCTGAAAATGTTGGTGAAGAACAAGATAGAAATGCTACCGAAAACACAAATGAAGTTGCAGAAATTCCTCAAAATACTGAAAACGTTGATGAAATTATAAATACAGAAACAAAAAGTCCTAAAAATACTGGTAAAGTTGATGAAATTACAAATAATGAAAAACAAGATAATATAGAAACTAATCAAAACAAAATAAATTATTCCCTTAATGATAAAAGCATTGACATAAATGATGTGGGTAAAAGTAATGAGAATTCTACTGTAATAACAAATGAAGGTGAAAAAATTAATAACACAAACAATGATGGAGAAACAGAAGTAAGTGAAATTAATAAAGAAAAGGATAAAAGAGATGATTTGTCAGAGGGAGAAATAACAGATTCTAATGAGAACGAAGATTCGGAAAGAAAAAGAAAAGAAAATCTTTCCGAAGGCGAGATATCAGAAGCATCGTGCGAAGTTGAAGCATTTGATTTGAAACCCGTAGTTTTCTGCATATCTGACGAAGATGACGATTTAGTAGAGAAACCAAGAAAGAAAAAATCAAAAAAGGAAAAAAAATCCAAAAACGCAAAGGATTTTCATAAAGTCGAAGACAATAACTTTTACAAGGACAAGGAACCAATTGAGGTCGAACCTGAAATAGTTTTAGATCTAGTCGACATGGTAGTGTCAGATAAGGCAAAAAAAGATAAAACAGTCTCAAAAATCGAGGCAACAGACATTGAAAAACTTAAAGAACTGAAGGCTATAGAGGCAAAGCTTAATGGTCCAGACAGTATAGTTTTAGATGAAGACGATGACGTTTACGAAATTATGGAATTGTCAGATGACTCCAGTTGTTACGAAGTCGAAGGCACATTTTTATCCAAAGAACCTACAGCGGAAGAAATTGAAGCTTTAAGTGCACGAATTGATGAGATAAAACGCGAAGATGTCGTTACTGACGAACAGATTTTAGAACACGAGAGGGCTTTAGCTGAAAGGACGCTAAGGATTGATAAAGAAAATGAGAGTCATAAAGGTGAAAATGATAAAATGAATCCTATTGGTGATAATTTAGATACTAATGATGAAGAAACGAATAAAGTTGGAAATGATCTAAGTGCACTTGATAAAGAAGCAAAGGATTATAAAGTTGACGATAATAATGTAACAAATAATGCTCAACAAGGTATTGATTCTGAAAGATCTGAAATTAATGAAGACCAAACCAAAAGTACTGACGACATAGACAATCTTGATAATGTTTCTTGGAAAGACCGATATCTGGACAGTACTAAAGTAAAGCGAGTCTTATCAACTTCGAACATTCTGAACGCATTAAGAAAGAAGAATTTGGAACTAAAGAAAAAGATGATTGAAGCTAAGAAAGCGGAATTGAAACTTAAAGAAAGATTGGAAAAAGAAAAGCTAATTGAAATGGAAAAATTAAAAGAGATTGAAAAGCCTTTGTTGATTGAAGAAGGATCTATTGAGCATTATAATATGTTGCGAGGGTCTACTAAATATGTTGATCCTGTAAAAGAACCGAAAAGTACTGAAGAAATTGATAAAGATTTAGAAAATGCCATTGAAAACACTGAAACTCAGGATGATCTGGAAAAAGACATGAAAAAAGACGCTAAAAAGCTTTTAAAAATGTTCAAAAGACTTCTTAAAGTTAGTGAAGGAGAGGGCAAAGAGGATCCTAATAAAGTTAAGAAAAAGAAAAGCAAAAAGTCTAAGGAAAAGAAAATAAATGTTGTATGAAAACCTTGTTTTGTTATCTCTTGTTTTTTTCTTGGGAAGTTAGAAGTGCAATTTTTGTTGAAATAAAAATATGGGTAGCACTGGCGTTTTCCCGCGGCTCGTTTTCGCTTATGCCCAGAATTCTAAATAAAATATAGGGCGCTAGGTTTATTTGGTAGTAGCGGTCTAGGACGGCGTAACGTTTCCGGTTTTTATGTATTGGAGAATTAGCTCTTGATTTTTGGTAGACTGTTACGCCCTCCTAGACCGCCACTGCATACATACATACTCTTCTATTTTTTTTAAACTATGTTTATTCTCCTTCCTTAATTTATCAGAAACTGAAACTTATAACTTGATAAGACGCACATTGTTTAATTATAAAAATTCCTTAGTTAAAAAAATGTTAGCAGCACTTCTAAAAGCATAAACTAGCGTTTCCCCCAGAGAGAAGGTAAATCACGTTTCCCCACCTTAACTAGCGGCGGTTTCCTTGCACACGCACACGCCCAGCAAGCACACGCAGCAGCTTTGCAAGTTGCGCGACTGCGCGTCCTACTTGCATGGAGATCTCTCATGGAACCTCACCTTAAATGCCAAAGTAATCTGTTGAAGAAATACAAACAACTATTTGTAATCTGTGCACAAAATAAAAACAAGAAATGGACGCTCGCTTGCTCGGTTTTTTGCTAAAATTTAACTTTAGTTTTACAAGTTTACAAGTTATTAGTTCACGACAAGCATAACTTAATAGTCAATTTGCGTATTATAACAGAGTGCACTCTAAAATGGAGGATCTGTGTACTACATGCTTGTGTGCCGACCGAAAACTAAACTATCTCGCGGAAGGATTTCTTTACAATATTTATCAGCAAATAATGAATGAAATACAGGTATTTGGATTTATAAATAGACAACGGAACACGTTAGGGGTCTCTAACAATGTAGAACATTTGTGTTGGTTGCCCAAAATACTTAGAACTACCTTCTACTAAGACACCCCACAAGAACATGTTAAACGACCCAACCATGTGTTTTACTTGGTCTTGCCTTGCTTGGTGTGTTTCAGTTGTTTCTTTGTGTTTGTATATTCTGTTTTTTTTCCGGGCCCCTAGGACTGCAGTGCGGCTGGTCGATACTATACTAGAATGTTTGTTATAAGTACAAGCTACCCAACCCACTAGATATTTTGCAAGGCACTATGCTAGGCAGGCCGCCCACCTGGGCATTTGTAGCCATATAGTCAAAACTTTATTGGCTTGTACACTTGCTTGTCATGTGTATTTGTATTTGAAAGTACTTCATTAACACCATCTGCCAAGCTGCGGCATATATGCCGAATCTAACCTCTCCGCATCCTGCAAACATAAACTGTGCATAGTTTGTATGCGTTTGAGTGTAGGTAAACATTCAACAGGTTAATAACAACAGGGTTCAGGAGCAATTGAATGCTGTTTCTTTTGGAAGCTTAGAATTATGCCAAAACATTTAAATTATTAAAGACCAGTTGGAAATTTTATCACTAGAAGAGAACCCTTTTTTGCAGCTTTTTGGAATCAATAACTTAATTTATACTTTGCAGGTGTATGACACATTTGCTTGTCCGCGCATCTGCTTCGAATGTGAGTCGACGCTGCGTAAGTTCAACAAGTTCAAACAGCGAATCCAGTTAAATTTCAGGGAGCTCCAGAACCATGTAAGAATTTAGATTATTGTTTTAATGTTGGTTCCAAAACCACAGGCTTTAAAAAATAATCCAATAAACTTACAATAACCGTACAACGTTGCCGGGCTTTAAGCCCACCCATTTAATGTAATTTGTGAACTTGACATTGGCAAAATACTCCACAGAAGTGGAGTCAAGTCCATTAAATTAAAATAATAATAATAAATATGTAAGAATTTAACACCCTGAATAATTCTCAATCTCATTGTACTGATGCCTCCTCCATAGAGGAATATAGGCCCCGAGGTTATAGTTTATCTTAACTCTTAAACCAATGTCTTGAGTAAGTAGTTATTGAGTTATGTTCTTCAGTAGATCTCATAATTTCTGATTCAATCATGCAGGGAAACTCTGAGCGACGTTTCCATTTCAGTTACTTTGAGCTATATGATTAGGCCTTTAGTTCCGTAAGTCATTACTGGCAACACATAAAAAAAAAAATATAATTACAAAAAAAAAAAAACTAAAATATTCAAATACAGTAAAATTATGTGAGGTATCATTAGATTTTTTTTTCAGGCTTCAAGCAAACAAATTGAACCTATACAGCCTACACTGCGAATCGTCCTGAATGTTGTCCATTTAAGTTTTAGCACAGATGCTAATAAAGTTGAAGTTAAGACGGAAGTTGATGTGTTAGAAATTAAAGATGAACGGACATCAAACTGTGAAGTTGTTATAGACGTAACGGATACAGGTAAGAATGAAAATGCTACATATACAGCGTGTTTTTGTCATGGTGGTTATAAATCGAAGGTTGTAGTCAGCTCTCCATACCTAACCACTTTTCCTATACAACACGGATTGAAATCTCAAAATAAAATTCAATCTGTGCCATACATTGACTCTGCCATGTCAGCTTATCAAACCAATGTATGAAACTGCAGTTATGACTTAATGTTACTTTGATGATGATGATGATGATCTCCTTTTATCCCTCATCAGGGACATAGGGCTCTCAGTAAAAGGGCCCTTGTCGTAAGGCAAGGAAACATTTGTTTACCTGAGCCAATTGGTGGGCACCCTGAACTACCTCGCCTCTCACAGTATAGGATACTTTACCAAATAAGGTATCAATAGCAATTAGATTAGATGTAGTCTAATTGACTTTTAATAAGTGATATCTTGTATCCTATATTGAATAAAGAATTTGACTTTGACTTTGACTACATATAAATGAATCGTGGTTCGTTAGTCTCGCTAAAACTCGAAAACGGCAGGTCTGATTTTGGGTTTGAAATGTTCGTAGTAGTCCAGGGAAGGTTTAAAAGGTGAGAGAATGTGGAAAGAAAGAGTGGAAGTTAGTAAATAAAAAAATAAAAAAATTGCATATAAAATTGTAAGGCGCGATACGAAGTTTGCCGGGACAGCTAGTATTTTATGTAATTTTGTGTTTTTTCTTTATTGGTTATTCTTTAAAGAGCCGTTTACAGCGATGCTAGCGCCAATCGCGAAAAAAATTAATATCTTCTAAACTAGTAAAGTAAGTAAAAGTAAAAAATGATTTATTCAATACAGGATACAAGATATCGCTTATTGAAAGTCAATTAGACTAATCTAATTAATATTGATACCTTATTTCGTAAAGTATCCTATACTGATAGAGGCGAGGTAGTTCAGGGTGCCCACTAATTGGCTCAGGCAAACAATGTTTCCCTTGCCTTACGACAATGGTCGCCTGGAGACGCCCCCAAACGAGCCCTCCTCTGTCAAATGATTCTACTCCCTTTCGCAATGATTTTACAGCGTAGAGAAGAAAGGGGTAACAAACTCTACTTTACAATTTCTCTCTTTTTTTTTTTTTTTTTGTTCTTATATATGTGACATTACAATTCAATTTACAATACAAAGAACATAAATTAATAAGATTTAAAGTACATACATAAAATAATGAAAATATCGTGCAGAGCTAGACTACTTCCATGCGTCTTTGTCGTTTTCATAATCATCAACATTGTAATAAGCTTTCTTAATCAAACCTTTTTTGATACGAGTTTTAAACTCATTATCATTCAGGATCAAAATCTCTTCTGGGATCTTGTTATAAAATCTTACTTCGTTTCCTATAAAGCATTTGTTTGTCCGTTTTAGTCTGTTCTGTGGAATACTTAGTTTGTTTTTGCTACGCGTTCTAAGGTCTTTAATTTTATCACATTTTTTATCAAACATATGTAAGTTTTTACGAGTATACATAATAATTTCAAAGACGTACTGGGACGGAAGCGTCAAAATATCAATTTCTTTGAATTTTTGTCTGAGGGACTCGCGAGCTTTAAGCTGATAAATGTTTCTAATTGCGCGTTTTTGTAGTATAAAAATGACGTTAATATCTGCAGCTCTTCCCCATAGAAGCAAGCCATAGGTCATTAAGCTATGAAAGTAACTGAAATACACAAGTCTCGCGGTAGAAACATCAGTTAATTTTCTGATTTTCCAGATTGCGTACGCAGCCGAACTGAGCCTTGCCGCAAGATTTGAGATATGGGGGCCCCACTGAAGTTTCGAATCTAGAGTGATACCAAGGAATACAGTTTGATTTACCAGATTAAGCTTGTTATTGTCCAAATGTATGTCTGTATCATAAGCAGTCACATTTGGCAAGGAAAACTTAATGCAATTAGTTTTCTTTGCGTTCAAAAGTAAATTATTAGAAGTAAACCATTGAGAAATCTCCACTAATGTTTTGTTTATATCTAAGTTGAGTGAGTCACCTCGTTTAACTTTAAATGTTAAAGAGGTGTCGTCCGCAAAGAGGACAACATCAGTAAGTTTATCTAACATGTAAGGGAGATCATTTATGTAGACTAGGAACAGGAAAGGCCCCAATATCGATCCCTGAGGTACACCAATCTTGATAGGACAACCTGCAGACACCGCACCACCCACGTCCACTCGTTGGTCGCGATCAGTAAGATAAGAGGCAAGTAGATCAAGTGATTTATCAATTAAGCCATAGTGCTGTAATTTAAGTAGCAAAGTCTCATGATCAACGCAGTCAAAAGCCTTCGAGAGGTCACAGAAAACCCCAATAGCATCGTGAGAATCCTCCCAGGCTCCATAGACATCGCTGATGAGTTTGTGACCTGCGTCTAAGGTAGACCGCCCTTTCCTAAAACCAAATTGATTTTTGTGTAGGAAGTTATTGACTGAGAAGTGAGACGCTAATTGTGCAAGAATAAGTTTTTCAAATATTTTACTTAAGGCTGGAAGAACCGCGATTGGTCTATAATCAGTGGGGTTTTCGGTATTTCCAGATTTAAAAATTGGAATGATTTTGCTGTACTTCAATAAATTTGGAAAAATGCCTTTTTCGATACAAGAGTTAAAAATTAATGCTAGATGAGGCGCTATTAGTGTTATAACAGGTTGAAGTACTTTAATTGATATCCCCCATAAGTCTTCTGTCTTTTTTAAATTGAGTTCCTTAAATATCTTAATAATGCATTGCGGTCCAACATGGCGAAACGTGAGTGGAGGCGGGGCGATGTCAACATGTTCCTTAAGTATAGATTCCGCGGCGCTGGCAGATGCGTTAAGGTCTTTAGTGGTTTGAAATGGGATGTTAGCAAAGAATGATTCGAATTCATTCGCAATTTCCGACTTATCTGTTACGACTTTACCATTTAAGTTTAAAGCTTGAATGCTTTCCTTACCGTTAGCTTTACCAGTTTCTTTATTAATAATACGCCAGACAGTTTTACTTTTATTTTTCGAATTTCTAATTTTATTATTTAAATTAATAGATTTAGCTTTGGTGCAAACTATCTTAAACAATTTAGAATAACTCCTAACATGTTCAAGAAATGAAGGGTCTTGATCAAAAGTTTTCCTATCATATAACTCATATAGGGCATCTCTGCTTTTCCTAATTCCCGGCGTCGCCCAAGTACTAAAATTTGAATTTTTATTACTGCAAACTTTTTTGAATTTAAATATAAGATCGAATTCAATCCGTATCGCGGAAAATAACTCTTGATATAGTGTATTGGGATCATCTGCCTCAAAGCTCAGCAAGGCAAGGCGCATCTGAAGACTATGATAAAATCTTTCCATACGACTTTGGTTCATTGGCCTATAAACTAACGAGTTTTCTTTTTCTTGTTCAACTGTGTACAATAAAACATTTAGACCCTTATGATCTGACCTTAAAGAAGTTAACAATGATTTTTTGAAGTAATTACCGTTCATTGCTATGTTATCTAAACAAGTTGCAGACGTACCCGCTATTCTAGTGGGTTCGTTGAACATAAACTTAAAATTAAAAGACTGGAATAGGCCTAATAGAGTGGTCCTTTGGGTCGTGTCTGTAAGTAAGTCAACATTGAAATCTCCGCAAATGACTACTGTTTTATTTGAACAGCTTACTTTACCCAGTACGTCTTCCATTGCAGTTACAAAATTATCGAAGTTGGAAGAAATGGGAGGACGGTACACACATAGAATTATATATCGGTCTAGCTCTGCACACGCAACCTCACAGGTGCTTTCAACTGAAAGTTTGACAAAGTCCTTTCGCTCTTTAACTTTATTAATATTCCTAGTTAATATAAGGCAACCACCTCCATTTGAGAGATTCCTGTTAAATACACTTGTTACTTTAAAATCTAGGAGACTAAAGTTCATTTTGTGTGGTTGTAACCATGTTTCTGTCAGACAAAGAATATCACATTTAAAATCTTCTAGGAAAATTTCAATTTCTAAAATTTTGCCAGAGAAGCGATTTATGTTCTGGTGAATTAGACTAAGTGTACAAGGCTGCTTCTCTGTTGTCTGGCTATGGAGTTTAAAGAACTCCTTGTTTGTAAATGTTTGTTAGAATTACTACTAACCGTCGGGTCCTTAACTAAATCTATCGACTTACCCACAATAGTGGTTGGGTCACTTATATTGTACGCTAAAAGACTAGCAAGATGTCTCCTACAACTAGATTTTAGATATATATAAACTAAGGCAAATATCAAAAATGTGACACTTTATGACACTAGATAATGTAGACTAGTATTTTTAGGGCACTTCTGTACAGCTTTTAGGTTGAAGACCAAAGAAAGCTACAAAGTGTTGCTAAAAATGGCCACTTTTGGCAACAATCTATGTTTTTTTGTTCTTTTTACTTAGAACTACTTTGCTGTGCTCAAAAAATACTAGGCTACATTATCTAGTGTCATAATGTGCCAAATTTTTGATATTCGCCTTAGTTTAGAAGATATAAATTTTTTTCGCGAATGGCGCTAGCATCGCTGTAAACTGGCTCTTAAATATTCCCTTCCGATGCCAGGTTTAGGACTTTGCTGAGATGATAAAGCAAATTTTTATTTTAGGTCACAAAGAAGAGACATTTGCAAATAGCATACAAGTGAAAGAGAAGGCAAAATCTAAAGTTAAAAAGAGAAAGAAAATAAAAAAGAAAGAGACAATAAATAAAAAGAGTAAAGTAAAAAAGAGGCAGAGAAAAGTGTCAGAGGTTGAATCTGTTAATTCTTCTGAGAACGACAGTCAAGAATTTGCAGAAGAATTGGGCCCACAAGAATTGGTTGAACAAGAGTTGTTCAACAAAATGGGAGATAATGATGAAGTTGTGTTAAAAAGTGATATAATTAATGATAAGAGTGATATAATAGGTGATATAACAGAAGAAACATCAGCAAGTTTAATAGAGCATGTAGTTTTAACACCTGAAGAGATTATAAAGGAAAGGGACAGTGTAATGTGCTCGGACGATTATGTGAATAGCAAATTTAAATGTGAATGTTGTGTTCAAATGTTCAAAAGTAAGGCCATGATGAAGAAGCATCACGATGAAAATCATATTGAGGTAAGAAAATTCATTTTCTTTTCTTATTAAGACATTTGCCACACTAACAAAATATTCATAGAAAAGAAAGTGAGCAATATTATTGGTAACATACATCATCTGAAATGTGTGTTGTGTAGCTTCCAGGTTCCAAATCTTAGAAATAAATCGACCCGCCGACCAAAAAGTCACCCCTATTTTCCCACCATTAGGGTGGGAATTTTATTTCCAAATTTTTATAGGACCAACTTCAAGGTATGCCCTGTGGATTAAAAAAAGAATTATCAAAATTGATACTCTCTAAAAAGTTATGCGTGATCATACATTAAAAAAAAAAAGTGTCGAATTGAGTACCTCCTCCTTTTTTTTTCGTCGGTCAAAAAACCGTTATGTAACTAAAGAGGCCACTTTAGGCAACAAACGGTTTTTTTTCTTTGATTTTGAACCTGAAAGCTACACAACAAGGCCTTAAAAATTCAAAGCATGATTATCTAGGGAGTCAAAGTCACATATTTTTTATTTCGGCCATGGTTTAGAAGATATTAATTATTTATCGAAAGTGGCGCTAGTTTCGCACCGTGTAAGCCCATAACCAACTTCAAAAAAAGAAGGTTTTTAGTTTAACCTGTATGTATGTATGTATGTTTTGTCCGCGATTATCTCGCGTTTGGCTGAACCGATTTGATGTGGTTTTTAGAAAAGTATTTCTTAAATTTGGGAGAAGGTTTTGGTGTTTTAACCAACTTTTCAAAAAAAGGAATTTCTAAGTTTTTTTTAAAGAAATTGTTTATAACTATGTTTAATTTTGACAATAATACGCTTTTTATCCTTATCTTTTCGTTGCCCGATATTAAATGATGGTTTAGGCTATTAGTTTAGTTTATATGTTTCTAAATAATATTTTTTAATCCCCCAGTCTATGGGCCCACACATATGCCAGTATTGCCAACGCCGGTTCCCTTCCCCCACGACCCTCGCCAGACACCTCTCCGAGCACAGTTCACGCCACGTGTGCCGCGTGTGCCAACTAGCTGATGTGGATAAGGAAGTTATGATCCGCCATGCGAGAGAACATGCGCAGTATAAGTGCAATCTGTGCGGACATGAATCTAAGTAAGTACTGTCTTAAAATAGTTTAAACTGGTGCTAAGATAATATGTACAAAAAGGTAAAGCTACGTGTGTCGCGTGTGCCAACTAGCTAACATGGATAAGAAAATATGATCATACATGCAAGGAAACATGCGCAGTAGAAGTGCAATCTGTGCGGACATAATTTAAGTAAGTAACTTGTAGAAAGCATACGCAATACGCAATGTACAAGTGCTACGTGTGTGGGCATGAATCTAAGGAACTTGTTCTACTAAAAGGAATCTATGATAAGGCAAAGCGCAGTACAAATGCAACATGTGTGGTTATAGATCTAAGTACTACCTGCTATTAAGAAACGAATACTAGCGCTACGTGTGCCGCCTGTCTACTGGTAGGACTGACTAGGAAAGTGGTCAGGACATGAGAGAACACGAATAGTAGAAGTGCAACATGTGCGGTTATGAAAAAATAAATTCTTACTGTTGTACGGTGGCAGTCAAGGACGGCGGAACACTTCCGGTTTTTCTGTAAAGCAAAATAGATCTTGTTCATTGGTAATACGCCACTGTACTAATGGGAGGAGAGAGAGCGGTAGTCTTGTTTTTTTTTTTTTTTCAATTCAAACAATATGAATATGTATTAAAAAGCCCATCTCTGTTCCAGGTCGTCTTCAAGTCACCAGTCTCATCTCAGTTCAGCTCACGACAAGAAGCCCCTCTGCGTCGAGTGCGGAAAGGTTTTCAGCTCAAGGAAAACTTACCGTTATCACATCAAGTGAGTTTTATTGTTTTTATAAAAAAAGTAAAAGTAAAAAATGATTTATTCAATACAGGATACAAGATATCGCTTATTAAAAGTCAATTAGACTAATCTAATTAATATTGATACCTTATTTCGTAAAGTATCCCATACTGTGAGAGGCGAGGTAGTTCAGGGTGCCCACTAATTGGCTCAGGCAAACAAATGTTTGGCTTGCCTTACGACAATAGTCGCCTGGAGAGGCCCCCAAACGAGCCCTCCTCTGTCAAATGATTCTACGTGTTATGTAAATATATGTTGTGCATGTTTTATACATAACTGACTGCTCCGTAGCTCAGTTGGCAGTGATGTGGACTGAGAAAGCGTGAGATTCCTGGGCGGAACGAATATTGATATGATGAATATCGATGTTTGTTTCCGGTCTGGGTGTTTCGGGCGCCCTAGATACAGATTCTTCCTAGTTAGGGGCTCTGAGTGTGATGTGTTATGTTATGTTATAACTAGGCGACCCAGCGAACTTCGTACTGCCTTACCTATTACTATGTTGTGCATGTATCAATATATATAAAACTCTTTCTTTACTGACTGACTGACTGACAGACAACGCAGAGCAGAAACTACTGGGCGTAGCGGGCTCAAATTTTGAACGTGGGTTCCTACGAGAGTGTAGGGGAGCACTAAGGAATGAATTCCCGAAATTCCCATGGGAACGGAAAAAAACGGGATTTTGGTGTTTTAGAGATATCTGCGCGGGTCGCACTACCGTCTTCCTATCTTAAAAAAAAAACAGCATCAAAATCCGTTGCGTAGTTTCAAAGATTTAAGCATACATAGTGACATACAGCGAAAGGCCTTTGTTTTATGCCATGTATTGATTAATAAATAAGGTAAAATTAAATTAATTACCAATATGACTAGGTACTATGATATTTATCTTTTAATATGTAAAATATACTTTACAGCGTTCTTCATAAGGGTCAGAATCGCTTCCCCTGCCCCCACTGTGGCAAAATATACCAGTGGAAGTCGAACCTTTGGCGGCATATTAAAAATCATAAGGTAAGTCTTAAAAAAATTTACTAGCTGACACGGCAAACTTCGTACTACCTTACAGTATATGATTAAAGAACAATATATACACACACAAATAGACGCTGCCCGCGTTTTACCCGCGCAGATTTCTCATAAACACCAAAATACCTTTTTTTTTCATTTCCACGGGAATTTCGGGAATTTATTCCTTAGTACTCCCCTACACTCCCCAAGGAATTCACGTGCAAAATTTCAGCCCGCTACGCCCAGTAGTTTCAGCTCTGCGTTGTCTGTCAGTCAGTCATTCAGTAACGGAAGAGTTTTATAAACATGTTAAGTATATTGGTTTGCCATTTCCATATTATCTCAAAATTAAATATGGAGTCTTTGGACTACGACAAACATTTTAAAATCAATATCAGCTTCATCTCTTCTGGAGATCTAGCGCGCCAATATTGATTTCTATTAAGTCGTGAATCGCGCAAACATAACCTTTCGTGGCATAGGAATTCAGGGCAGTACGAAGCTAGTACAGTCACGGACTAGGAGGCCGTAACAGATTTGTCTATGGTTTCGTCAGCCCTAGACTGTATTACCAAAGAACAAGAAAAAATTATTAATTTGAGTTTTAATTAATTTTTTTAATTTAAGTTATTATTTATGTACATAGATAATATGTATCTATGTACATAGATAATAACTCGAATTAAAAAATTTAAAAACCCCGACCCAGTCAGACCACTCATCAACTTAATTAGAACTAGAGTTTATCATCTTTAAAAGATCATGGTTGCGTTACCATATACTTTAAATATCATTGAAGTAACACGGTACCAAATTTCAACTCGATCGGACATAAGGAAGCTAGTTAGATCCTCTCATCCATTATTCAAGAGCTGATAATCTTCAAACCGCTAATCAGATCTTCATCAGACATGGCTAAGAACACTCTGCCTGAAATTATCTATGATACAAAAAAAACTAAACGAAAATCGGTTCAGCCGTGTGGGCTCAACGATGCCACAGACAGATACACAGACAGACAGATACGTTAAAATTATAAAACCATTCTCTGATTTTTTCGTTTGGGGGTTAAAAATGTGGCACAGTATGACACTAGATAATGTAGCCTAGTATTTTTAGGGCACTGTTGTATAGCTTTTAGGTTAGAGACCGAAGAAAGCTACAAAGTATTGTTTAAAGTGGCCACTTTTAGCAACAATCTGTGTATAATTTTGTTCTTTTAAGTTAGGACTACTTTACTGTGCTCAAAAAAAAAAATTTCGTTCGGGTGTTAAAAATTATAGATTAAAAGAGTGATTCAGCCCACCATACCTAACAAGTTTCTCTATAGGCCCGCGAGACGGGAGAGCTGTACTGCGCGCAGTGCGACAAAAAGTTCTCGTCGGTGGCGACCTACCGCCAGCACTGCCGCACGGCGCGCCGCCACGTGACCCGCGACCAGTACAGGTGAATGAATGAATGAATGAATGAATGAATGAATGAATGATATCTTTATTGCACAAAAACCCAAAAACAAGAACATGATTAGTACAGGTGTGACACTTGTTAATACACTTAAGATATTTTCATTATTTCATGTACTTTCATTTTTATTAATCTGTATAATGTTCATTGTATTGTCACCTTATTGTATTGTAATTGTAATATCACAAAAGAAAAAAAAAAGAGAGATAAATTTGTAAAGTAGAGTTTGTTACCCCTTTCTTCTCTACGCTGTAAAATCATTGCGAAAGGGAGTAGAATCACTTGACAGAGGAGGGCTCGTGTGGGCGCCTCTCCAGGCGACCATTGTCGTAAGGCAAGAGCCGCTTGGTGGCACCCTGAACTACCTCGCCTCTCACAGTATAGGATACTTTACCAAATAAGGTATCAATAGCGATTAGATTAGATGTAGTCTAATTGAATTTCAATAAGTGATATCTTGTATCCTATATTGAATAAAGATTTTTTGATTTTGATAATATTACACGCTACGAACAACAATACTCAGGAAGCGTAACTCTCCTACAAAACCGCTTCGATTTTGGTTCCACTTACGCTCGCACAGTAACTCCTATTGCAACAAACACTCACACATTCTCATAGACAAGCTTGCACGCTATTGGCCGCTTCGCTCGCGTCTGTCGACAAAGCAGCGAGCTAGCCCCCCTGCTTTTAGCTGGTACATATTATCTCTACCAGATGGCGGTCAAGTGTTATTTTACAAAATATGTATTAGTTTTTTTTTGTCTTTATGGCTTCTACAAACACTTTATAATGCACGAAGGCATATCTGTAAAGATAAAACACGGTCAGAAATACCCAAAAACACAGTAATATGCTCCCGACGCTGCAGCCACACGACTCACGGTGCCACTAGGAACTGACGCGGCATGGTGTCCGTAATCTAAGCCCCGCCCACCGGGGCTTCTTTTCCGTGTGCATTGCGTGGGGCACTTTATTGGGCTAGATACGCTTCTTGAGTATTGTTGTTCGTAGGTTACACGTCTGTCCTACGTAGCTTGCCCTGCATACTTAACTTTTAATCCGTTTCGCTCGAAAAGAGTAGATAGATATCTTTATTGTATAAAAAAACACAAAAATACGAAAAAATACGATATTTTTACAAAAATACGAAAAATATACAGATATGACCTTATCGAGTACATTTTGGTTACTGTTTTTTAGTCCTAAAGTGAGTCCGGTTATAGCCTGCCCGACCATCAATAAACATGGTGTTTCTGACAAGGCGGTAATAAATCAAAGGAGGGATTCTGCTCACCATACCTAACAGCACCATACCTTTCCCAAAGCAACATGGGTCGAAATCTTAAAACAAAAATCAGCCGTCCCGTACATTGACCCCGCCAGCTGATCGAACCAATGTATGGAACAGCTGTTATTTTTTTTGAGATTTTGACCCATGTTTTTTGGAAAAGTTGGTAGGTATTGTGAGCAGAATCCCTCATTTGATTTATTACCGCCTTGTCAAAAACACCCAGTATATATTATGTATTTAAGAGATCACCCAGTATGTATTTAAGAGATCATCCCTACTCCCGCAATGCCGTTTATACAGTGTGTCCGGGGAAGTTATAACATAATTTTAAGGGTGTATTCTATGATCAATTTCATCGATGAAAACACCCCATATGGGGGGTCGCAGCCTCACCCCCCCCTCAGTATGACGTTTTTATTTTTTTTTTTGCAAAAATCGACCCCGCCTGCTTTTAAATTCACAGTTAAAGGTCTAAGGCTCACAGAACCTTCATTAAACTGCCCTCTCGGGATTTTTATCGATCTTGCAAAAGCTTTTGATACTGTCTCTATCCCCCTGCTCCTGCAAAAATTAGAATTAATTGGTGTTCGAGGCACACAGCTAAGCCTTTTTTCAAATTACCTAGATGACCGCTATCAACAAGTCAAAATTGACAACCTAATCAGTGATGAACTAAAAAACACCTCGTTTGGAGTTCCACAAGGAAGTATTTTAGGACCAACACTGTTCTTGGTTTATATAAACGATCTATGCAACCTTAAATTAACAAATGGCTGGATAGTATCTTATGCTGATGACACTGCACTCCTTTTTACTGGCAAATCTAAAGAAGAAGTATATAAATACGCCCAACTGGGTTTAACAAAGGTAAAAACCTGGCTTCAGCAAAATTTACTAACTCTAAATGCCCAAAAAACTAAATATTTGCAATTTTCTATGAGATCAAAGAATTTTGACACTGCATATACACTGAGAGCTCATTCTTGTAAGGAAGAAAGTACCAATACTTGCAACTGTCCGACAATATCAAAGGCATTAAGCATCAAATACCTTGGCATAATAATAGATTCGAATCTCTCATTTCAAGAGCACATTAACTGTCTCACGGGTAGAATAAGAAAACTTATCTTTGTATTCAAAAGGCTTCGTGATCTAACTAACCCCATCCTTATAAAAAAAGTATACTACGCACTTGCTTATTCAATTTTAAACTACTGCATTCTGGCATGGGGTGGGATGCCAAAAACTAACCTGCTTTCACTTGAAAGGGCACAGAGAGCAATACTTAAAGTTGCAACAAAGCGACCTTACCTTTATCCTACCTACTCCCTCTACCAGTCTTGTAAGGTTCTCACTGTTCGGCAAATTTTTATTATGAATGTGATCATGAAACAGCACGCTTGTATATCTAATAATAACAATGCGAACAAAAGACGTAAAGATCGGGTTTACGACCTATACTCTACTAAGCACGTTTACGCACAAAGGTTTTTCAGCTTTTTGGGCCCATTTCTTTATAATAAAATAAATGCAAAGCTATCGATGTACTCATTAAACTTTAGAAACTGTAAAACTTCTCTTTTAAATTGGCTAGGAACTTTAAATTATGACGAAACAGAGAGACTTCTTGGAATTGTGAAATAGATTATCAATAATTTTATTGCTTAGTTTTTTAAGACCTACTTAATATCTAAATAATATAATTTTATGTAAGATTATTACTTTAATCATATTTTCATATTGTGTTTTTATTATTATTCATATTGTAATATAACAATTCTAGTTTTAACACAGTCTGAGATACAGGCTATTTAATTAGCCTAGTTCAGACTTGATTTTATGTTAAGCTCTGTAAATTAATATAAGGCTTACTTTAAGTTTTATTGTAAATTTATGCATTTTCCAATAAATTTATTATTATTATTATTATAAGAAAATTTAAAATGTTCATTGAAAAAATTGACTTAATCAATGTAAAACACCTTATTAAAGCAACTTTAATAGGAATTAAGGTCTTGATCGAAGGCTAAGTAGTTAGACTACCTAAGTTACTAACAAAATAACCAAGTATTGCTTTTACTTTTTTTTTTAAAGATGATGAAGGCCACTTTTAGCAACAAACAGTAAAACATAAACATTCCAAACCTAGATATTATTTTAAATACTAAAAAAATACTAGGGACCAAGATTTTATGCACAAGAGAGCACTTTTTTCTGAAAAAAAGCCTTACTTTAGAAAAAAAAAATTTTCTAGAGTGGCGCCACTGTTCGCGTAAAAGGACTCTTAATTTAGGTCTTGTACGAAGGCTAAGTAGGTAGGCTACCTAAATAACTAGCAAAATAATTAAATATTGACTTTATTTTTTAATAAAAGTGGGTTAAACTGAAATCTTAAATTAAAAGGTAAAAGCGAAGGGTCTTTTTGGTAGTTGATAATTTCTGAAGTAATAGACCTAGAGAAATAAATCTAATACCAATTTGGAGAACAACTCAAAAGCTAACAATAAAACACTAAAAATAAAAAAAAGTATCTGCATTTTTTTGTGGAAACTTTGAAAAACCTAAAAAATGCACAAAAAAAAAATTTTTTTTTTGTTTATCATCTTTAAAAAAAAAAGTTAAAGCAATACTTGGTTATTTTGTTAAGTAACTTATGTAGCCTAACTACTTAGCCTTCGATCAAGACCTTAATGAAGGTTCTGTGAGCCTTAGATCTTTAACTGTGAATTTAAAAAAAGGCGGGGTCAATTTTTGCAAAAAAAAAAAAATTAAAACGTCATACTGGGGGGAAGGGGGGTGAGGCTGCGACCCCCAATATGGGGTGTTTTCATTGATGAAATTGATCATAGAATACACCCTTAAAATTATGTTATAACTTCCCCGGACACACTGTATATATATTTAGTTATTATCATTAACAGTACTATAATGTAACACCCTGTATCGTCTTCCATACAGTTTTGTATGCTCATCCTGCGACGCGAGATTCGTCAGTAAAGCTAAGCTGAAGGACCACGTGGACTGGGAGCATCTGCAGAAGACCAACTACAGATGCCATCTGTGCGACAAGGTATGGCGGACAGCAAGTTTAACTTTCGAAAGAAGGAAAGAAAGAAATCTTTTTTTATTAAACCAGGGGGCCAAGTTTCTTGACTAAAAACGATCGACTCGTATCTAAACGAAAAGTTAGTTTAAGTGAACCCTTCTGGACAAAGGTCCAAATTGCTACACCCTTGCCGGGTAACTTAGTTTTAATTGCTATGTACAGTGGCGGACACGGTCGGCGTAACACTTCCGGTTTTTCTGTATTGCAAAATAGCTCTTGTTCTATAGTAATACAGACTAGGGATGACGAAACCATAGACAAATCTGTTACGGCCTCCTAGTCCGTGACTGTACTACATGGTGTTAATAAAGGTACTTACACACAAAGTTGCAATAAATATCTTTATATCTCGTAATTGTCTTTTTAGCGATTTCGTTAACCATTGCCGCTTTAACAAAGGTAATTTCTGTTGCACGCTCAAAGAAAACAGCAATGGTTAACTAAGTCGCTGACAAGACAATTACGAGTCACTCGTTTTTAGTTATAAACTTGGCCCCCAAGTCGTGCGCACATAAACTGTGCATCATTTAAATGCGTTTGAGGGTTGGCAAACGTTCTACGGGTTAAGAGCCGCAGCAGTTTACAGCGTTGCTAGCGCCATTTGCGAAAAAAAAAAAAAAAGTTCTAAACTAAGGCAAATATCAAAAATGTGGCACAGTATGACACTAGATAATGTAGCCTAGTATTTTTAGGACACTGTTGTATAGCTTTTAAGTTAAAGACCAAAGAAAGCTACAAAGTGTTGCTAAAAGTGACCACTTTTAGCAACAATCAGTGTATATGTTTGTTTTTTTAAGTTAGGACTACTTTACTATGCTAAAAAAATACTAGGCTACATTATCTAGTGTCATACAGTGCCACATTTTTGATATTTGCCTTAGTTTAGAAGATATTAATTTGTTTCGCGAATGGCGCTAGCATCGCTGTAAACTGGCTCTTAATGAGAGGCTTTAAAATTAACATCTCAGCAAAAATCACAGAACAAGAGAATACAATAGAAATAGCATCATGAGCTTTTAGTACTGAAACCAGTGTGTCCAAACTCACACATATAAACCAAACGCTCACTATGAAATCCAAGCTACCATTGGTGATTAACGACGAAGCCGAAAAGATCTACATCACAAAAATTTGAAGTAGACTATGAACCTTTTTTACAAATAAACAAAGATCAAAATCTAATAACAATTATGAAATACTTAAGATAATGATGACATACATATGATAAAAGAATGAAATTAGGTTTTTCCAAAGACATGGTAGAAAGCTATACATCCTCTTTGCTTTAAAATCCTCACGCATTGTTCCTAGTTTTACTATTCGACGCTAGATGTAACTACAGCTTTTGTACTACCGCTACTAAACACTAGGTGGCTACGTCGAAAAATTAGGGATGTACATATTGCGGGAGAAAGTTTGTCGATGAGCAAAACCTATCGATATACTATTTTCTTTCATTATGGCTACAGTTAACAATTACTTTTTTTTACGAAAAACTATGGGTATTCTACGCAAACGGCCTTCTTGGTGATTGGCGATGTATTGGTATTATCATATGAAAAAACCAGTCGCTCATAGAACAAAGTTTATTTTAGTGTACAGTTTAATTTTTATTTATTTCCAATGTCGTTTTGTATTCAACAGTTATGCTTCGCATAAATAGAGATTCAGAAATAAAAATGTGTTTAGTTATAAAATAGTATATACCTGCAGTACTGCAAAAGTTATAATGCGCATAGAAATCTTCGTCACTGTTCGACAACGGTCGTATTCCCAAGCGACGGAAGACGATATGTATTTAAGGAGGTTAAGTGCATTTTCTGCATGCGTAATTTAGTAGAATTATGATTTTTGATTCAGGTGTTTCCGTGAAATCGACAATTAGCGAATCTGCATGCGCATTATTAATTTTTTAGTAAGTACTGTACTTTAAATGAAGCTTTATTTTAACCAAAGTAAACAATTTAGGTGGATGGGTAGATAGACCAATAAAACAAGATGGGTTTTATATTTATATTATTTTATCTTATTTAATATCGAAGTACATGCTTATTTATTACTTGCCTTAAACTCTCAACTAATCTTGGTTTTTTTAATACATAATATTAAGCATTTTTTCTTCTCTAGGTATTGTTTATTGAAACTCCTCTTAGCTTAAGTAGCTTTCATGATGGCTCCATCTTCAAGTTTATGCTTAAGTGTATTAGGTTCTGAGCTTGGCCCAAGGTGATCCAGTAACACAGGCTGTAAATAAATGAAAAGAAAAATAAAATATAGCACACTATAAGAGTGACGACTTGTCTTTATACAATACTAGTCGACCCGGCAAACTTCGTACCGCCTAACCTATTATTAGAACGTGCATGTTTTATACTTATAAACCTTCCTCTTGAATCACTCTATCTATTAAAAAAATCCGCATTAAAATCCGCTGTATTTTTAAAGATTTAAACATACCTAAGGACTGATGCGGAAAGCGACTTTATTTTTTACATATTACAACATTATTGTAATATGATGATGATGCTAATATTATTTCATTCATACGCAAGAGTCTAAGTTGAAAGATTCATATAATTTCATTCGTATTCAAGAATTTAACTTTAAAGTAAATCACATTTTAAACCGAAAAAAAGGTAGAGGTTTTCAAGTCGAAGCGAATAACCTTTTTTTATTTTCACTGAAAATTATTATTATCGATAGATTTTTATCATAGAAAATTATCGATAGATTTTCATCATGTTGAGCAATCTCTAACTGATTTCCATTATTCTGTTGTCAAAATGTTCTAGAAAAAGTCATGAGTCTAATACCATAGATAAAGAAGAAGCTAAGAAGGTACAGTCACAGTCACAGGCTTCAATGAAAATTCAATTTTACTGCTCCGTAATTAGGGTGTTTTCATTTTCTCACTTATGGTTTTGTTTTCTTGTTCATGTATAATTTCAAATTTATTTAAAAATACAGTGAAATATTACTTACCGATGTAATGATACGGCATAATTAGTACTTTTAAGTCCCCAACTTTAATTTTTGCATTCCAACACAGCACAATATGGCATTTTAGTGGTTTTTTTTTCATATTTTTCCTGGTGGTTTGTTTACAAGAAGCATAAAGCAACTGAGCTTATCAAATCTGTCAAAAACTACGAATATGCACTGCAGAGCTAATGATAGGCACGTGGGCTCCGCCTACTCGCGATTTCTATTTAGAGAGAGAGAGCATCTTCCTTGTTCTGTGGCAAAAATGAATCAAGTTTTACCACGCCGCTATCAGATGGCGCTGTGCAAAAGTCTATAGATCCAATTCAAATGAATCATTGAAAGCTCAAATTAAAATTGAAACTCGTCACGCGTCAGTCGAATAGTTTTTGTTTCGTTTTGTTTTAAACTTTTCAAGTTAATTTGAACTGATTTGAATTACTTGCCTATGTCTATTACGATAGACAACGCCATCTACGGGCGTATTACGAAACTGTTTTTTTTAAATGTCACTTTGAAAACCCTCATCGGTTATTGGAAAGATTAACAACGCATCAAACACAGAGCTCTTTACTTCTGCAACGTGCGTCGTCGTCTGACCATCTTGTGGGGGGTCTGCCTACTCTGCAACTTCTGGTGCGCGGTCGCCACTCGAGAATTTTTCGGCCCCAGAGTAATATGTTTTTCGTGCTATCAGCCTGCCTAGTGCTATCCTGTTCACAATATTATCTCTATTGTAGAAATATTTTCGTAAATCGAAAAAAATAATAATAAGACAATAAAATAAAACCGCATCATTTTCTCCACAGCCGTTTAAGAGCAACACTTCTTTGTATGTGCACGTACAGAACGTTCATAGGAACAAGGAGGAGAAGGACAACCTTTGCGACGTGTGCGGCAAGTCTTATCAGGTCAGTCTGCAGTGTCAATCAGTCGTTTCAATCAACCAGTCGTTTCAGTCAACTAGTCTGTCAAATTTATATACAGAACTAGTCGACCCGGCGAACTTTGTACCCGCTAACCTATTACTATTATGTGCATGTATTTTACTTATAAATCTTGACTCAATTGCACGCCTCCTCAAACTACTTTTATAATTTATGTTCTATCATCTATACCAATATTATAAAGAGGAAAGATTTGTTTGTTTGTTTGTTTGTAACGAATATGCTCCGGAAATACTGAACCGGTTTGAAAATTTTTTTCACTGGCCAGGAAGCTACACTATCCCCGAGTGACATAGGCTATATTAGATTTTCAAAAAAATTAGGGATCCTTACTTAAACTCAAATAATGTAACCCAAGATGCAATATTTTTTCCGTTGTTTACATATTTTGACAGGTGGTTTGTTGTTGTTTGTTTTTTATTCGGCAATTCTGGGCAGTCAAAAGAGCATAGTCTATAGAGCCAAGTCTTTTGTAGCATCTTATATTCTATGGCGTAACGAAGTAAGCCGGGAAAGCTCGTAAAACATAAACTCGGCTAAACGTGGGTCCGGCTCTTGAGCTGGGGGGGTAATTCTCTTAACTAAATTCGATCGACTTGTAATTGTCTTGTTAGCGACTTCGTTAAGCATTGCCGCTTCAACAAAGACATATTTTGTTACAAGCACAAATAAAACAGCAATGGTTAACGAAGAAGTCGCTAACAAGACAATCACAACTCGATCGAATTTAGTTAAGAAACTTGACCTCCTGGTGTCTCTTTCTTACCCTTTGGGGAATAAAAGGCGTGAGATTATGTTTAGTTTGGTTTGTTAAAGTGAGTTAATTTATTGCAGAAGACTTGTCAGAAACACTCGGTATAATTAGTTTTCTCAATATCCTCCCTTTCAGAGTAAAGCGAAGCTAAAGTACCACATAGTGGCGATGCACACGGGCGCCACGCCGTACCGCTGCGCGCTCTGCCCGGCCGCGTTCAGCTGGTACTCCAGCCTGTACCGGCACGTGCGCGAGCTGCACCACAAGGTGAGCCCTCGCGCCGGAATGATCTTCATTGTCATTACCATCGGCATCATGCCCATTACCGTAATCATCTCCATTTTCATCATTCATCCCAATCGTGATTGTCATAATCATCAATATCATGGGCATCATCATTACCATGACCGTCATCATCACCATGACCATCATCATTACCATTACCAAAATTTTCATCATGATCATCATCACCAACGTCATGACCATCACTATTACCATGACCATTATCATCACCATGACCATCATCATTCCCATTTTCATTACCATGTCCATCATCATCACCATTACCTTCATCATCATCAACCAAAAGCACACACACATCATCATCTAGCGAAGCTAAAGTACCACATAGTGGCGATGCACACGGGCGCCACGCCGTACCGCTGCGCGCTGTGCCCGGCCGCGTTCAGCTGGTACTCCAGCCTGTACCGGCACGTGCGCGAGCTGCACCACAAGGTGAGCCCTCGCGCCGTAATGATCTTCATTGTCATTACCATCGGCATCATGCCCATTACCGTAATCATCTCCATTTTCATCATTCATCCCAATCGTGATTGTCATATAATCAACATCATGATGATAATTATGGTCATCATCATTACCATGACCGTCATCATCACCATGACCATCATCATTACCATTACCAAAATTTTCATCATGATCATCATCACCAACGTCATGACCATCACTATTACCATGACCATTATCATCACCATGACCATCATCATCCCCATTTTCATTACCATGACCATCATCATCACCATTACCTTCATCATCATGACCATCATCATCATCAACCAAAAGCACACACACATCATCATCTAGCAAAGCTAAGTACCACATAGTGGCGATGCACACGGGCGCCACGCCGTACCGCTGCGCGCTCTGCCCGGCCGCGTTCAGCTGGTACTCCAGCCTGTACCGGCACGTGCGCGAGCTGCACCACAAGGTGAGCCCTCGCGCCGTAATGATCTTCATTGTCATTACCATCGGCATCATGCCCATTACCGTAATCATCTCCATTTTCATCATTCATCCCAATCGTGATTGTCATATAATCAACATCATGATGATAATTATGGTCATCATCATTACCATGACCGTCATCATCACCATGACCATCATCATTACCATTACCAAAAATTTCATCATGATCATCATCACCAGCGTCATGACCATCACTATTACCATGACCATTATCATCAATATGATCATCATCATCACCATTTTCATTACCATGACCATTATCATCAATATGACCATCACCATTTTCATTACCATGCCCATTATCATCACCATGACCATCATCATCCCCATTTTCATTACCATGACCATCATCATCACCATTACCTTCATCATCATGACCATCATCATCATCAACCAAAAGCACACACACATCATCATCTAGCAAAGCTAAGTACCACATAGTGGCGATGCACACGGGCGCCACGCCGTACCGCTGCGCGCTCTGCCCGGCCGCGTTCAGCTGGTACTCCAGCCTGTACCGGCACGTGCGCGAGCTGCACCGCAAGGTGAGCCCTCGCGCCGTAATGATCTTCATTGTCATTACCATCGGCATCATGCCCATTACCGTAATCATCTCCATTTTCATCATTCATCACAATCGTGACTGTCATAATCGTCAATATCATGATGATAGTCATGGGCATGGGCATCATCATTACCATGACCGTCATCATCACCATGACCATCATCATTACCATTACCAAAAATTTCATCATGATCATCATCACCAGCGTCATGACCATCACTATTACAATGACCATTATCATCAATATGATCATCATCATCACCATTTTCATTACCATGACCATTATCATCAATATGACCATCACCATTTTCATTACCATGCCCATTATCATCACCATGACCATCATCATCCCCATTTTCATCATCATGACCATCATCATCATCAACCAAAAGCACACACACATCATCATCTAGCAAAGCTAAGTACCACATAGTGGCGATGCACACGGGCGCCACGCCGTACCGCTGCGCGCTGTGCCCGGCCGCGTTCAGCTGGTACTCCAGCCTGTACCGGCACGTGCGCGAGCTGCACCGCAAGGTGAGCCCTCGCCGGGGAGGACCTGCAGCTGTCTTATTATTGTCATGGTGATCTTCATTGTCATTGCCATTATCAACATCATCATTCATTTCATTACCTCTTGAATTACCATTATCATCATCATGGTTAATATGATTGCCATCAACATCATCATCATCATGAGCATTACCTTCATCATCGTGGCGATTCTGATCATCTTCATTGTAAACATTATCATTATTGTTATTGTCACCATGATTCATCCATATTATATTACCATCATCATGACGATTATCATCATCATCATCACCATTACCATCAACATCATATCGTCAGCTTTAAGATATTAAAACCGTATACCATATTATAAAGTATTTATAATATTTTATTGAAAAAAATCTTGTTCAATTTTTTTCAGGTAAAAGTTAACAAGAAACCGAAGAAAATAAAGAAATCTGAAATAATACAAGATCAAGCAGCAAACGCCATGCTGCCGCCTGTGGTGGGTCCCGCGCCATACACCCTCCGTGACATGCTGTGAAATTGTGAATTTCATCTTTTTTGGTTCAGCATTTTTTTTGCCATATTTTCTATTAATTTAATATTTTGAGATGATTTTTCTATTTTTCTACTGAAACTTTACAGTATTATTGCTAATAACATCAAGATAGCACATAGGGTATGTATGTATTAGGATTCTTTGTACATAATTAAGATTTGAGTGTATTTCATCATTCTGCTTCAATGTAAATATAGAAGTTTGGTTTAAAGTAAAATACAGTTTTTTTTAATATGATATTTGCTTGTTTATTGTTATCTAAAAACTATTAAGTAATTCCTTAAAAATTATATAATTTAATTATTTTATAAATAAAATCAAAATAGTTATACACTATTTACAAATCAGTACCGACTGGCTATAACTAAATATTAATAACACAAAATTTAGAGCCCTTAACTAGGAAGAACCTGTATCTAGGGTGCCCGAAACATATACAGAGACAAACATTACACCCAGACCGGGATAAAACATCGATATTCATTATAACAATATTCTCTCCGCCGGGAATCGAACCCAGGTGAAAGTCCACATCACTGCCAACTGAGCCACGGAGCATTTAAAGTTAAATGGGTCGTGAATTTGCTTATCCCTGTTTGGACAGAGCCAGTTTAGCGCGATGCTAGCGCCATTCACGAAAAAAAAAAAAACTTCTAAACTTAGCCAATACCAAAAAAGTGGTACAGTATGACTGATAATAAAAAATATAATAAGGGGCTTCTGCTCACCATAACTAACAACTTTCCCAAAGCAACATGGGTCGAAATCTCAAAAAAAATAACAGCTGTTCCATACATTGGTTCGATCAGCTGACGGGGTCAATGTACGGGACAGCTGATTTTTGTTTTGATATTTTGACCCATGTTGCTTTGGGAAAGTTGTTGGGTATGGTGAGCTGAATCCCTCCTTTGATTTATTTCCGCCTTGTCCGAAACACCCGGTATACTAGCTTCAAAAGTTCTATGGCTTCAGTTATTACTATCATCCTCTCTACTATCATACATTTCCCTAATAACCTTAAGCAAACCCGGGACACCCATCCCAGTTTTAGCCGAGACTGACAGCGCACCAATAGAGCCCAACTTCAATCCATTCAGCCTAGCTTGTTCTAGATCGACTTTGTTAATAACTATTCTCTTTGGTCTTTTGGTTAATTCCGGACTGTATTTGGTTAATTCGTTTTCTAATATCTTGTATTGCTCTAACGGATCCTCGTTGGTTCCATCTAGTATGAAAAGTAGACCGAGGCAGCGTTCTGCGTGCTGGAGGAATTGTATACCTGGAAATATACATTTAAATTCACATAAATGTCAAATCAAAATCAAAATTTTAAAAATTCTTACATATATAGGATACAAGATATCACTCATTGAAAGTCAATTAGACTACATCTAATCTAATTGCTATTGATACCTTATTTGGTAAAGTATCCTATACTGCGAGAGGCGACGTAGTTCAGGGTGCCAAACGGCTCAGGCAAACAAATGTTGGCCTTGCCTTACTACAATAGTCGCCCGGAGATTCCCCCAAACGAGCCCTTCTCAGTCAAATGATTCTATATCAATCAATATCAATGTCAATATCTATCCTAGAGAAAGAACATTTCACTAAAAGATTTTTTATTTTATTTTTGAAAAGAAATAAAACTTACATACATACATAATCTCACGCCTTTTATTCCCCGAAGGGTTAAGCAGAGGTACAAGCTCAAGAGCAAGACCCACGTTTAGCCGAGTTTATTCTTTATTACCAACGTGAGGCGGGGCCAGCTTGTCGCCGCGGGTATAACGACCACTACTGCGGCCGGGACCAACGGCTTAACGTGCCTTCCGAAGCACGGAATCATCTTACTTTTCGGACAATCAGAATCCATCTTCATTCAAACATTTTCAAAATTCCCCTTACATGCGAGACGGGAATCCAACCGGCTACACATTTAAAAAATTTGCTTTCATGATTTTTTCAATCAATCATAAGGATTAAATCTCTCCTAATGAGAAGTAAACCATGGTTTTTTAATTCAATAGGTCAAGTAAGTTCGATACAAAAATAAGGGAATGATTTTATTTTAAATGTAATTTTGTTTCTTTTCATAAATAAAGGACTGTTTTAAAAAAAAAACTGGTCTCACCTAAACCTCTATTTTTATGTGAGCCGGGTATAAGTCCGGGCAAATCAGCTACAGCTACTTGCTCGTAATCATCAAATGGCACCATTCCTAGCAAAAAATCAAGTGCAATGAACGTCAATATAATAAGTATGTTTACATACATACTTATGTGCGATGAATGTAAACATGAATCTTCATTTTCATGCACCAAAATTAGAGATAAGGTTACTAAAGGCCGTTTTGCTTCATCAATCAGAAAGAAATAGCGCTTCCACAGACGATGACAAAGATTTGAGTTGCTATAACAACCCCCCCTCCCCCATCTCCTCCCACGGGTGTCGTAAAAGGCGACTAAGGGAACAGCCGGAGGACGGGCAGCGGTGTGCTTCGTTGAAATACTTGAAGAGCCACACTGCGATCGCCAACCAGCCTGCCAAGCGTGAAGGCTATGGCGAACCCTCAGAAATGTTTGTCCTTGTGCCGATCTATGGTTGTGGTTGTGACAGCACCCTGAGCGGAATAACTTAAAGCCCACATTGTGTACTCTACTTTTAATCCCATAAAACTGACTGTTATTAAACTTGACTTACCAATATGTGGTCGCAGTGTCGTGAAAGGGTACGGAGCCACTTTTGGTCTCGCTCTTGAAATAGCTCTTAGCAACGTACTTTTACCAGCATTTGGGAACCTGTAAAAAAAAAAAAAAACGTTTCGACCAGGAATGCGTAGATAGGAATGTGTTTTAAGCAACCAATAGAATCAATTTTTATATTTTGTTTACTATGTATAATTATGTTAAAACTTATTAAGTTATGGTTTCTGTTCCACACCATCGCAATAGGGCAACCTGTAAGGATAGTAATGTGAAATAAATAAATAGATAAAAAATTTCATAATTTCAGTCGAAAGCCGTCCACTGCTGGACGTAGGCCTCCCCCATTAATCACCACAACGACCGGTCTTGAGCGACCCTCATCAAGTGCAGCATCTTTTACGTCGTCCGACTAGCTTGTATTCTGCCTACTCTGCGTCTTCCGGATCGCAATCGCGCTCGAGAACTTTTCGGACCCAGTGGCTAGTGACCTTAAGCTTTTAGAGCTATAAGCCCTACCCATTGCCAATTACTTTTCGCAATTACATTATCTAGGGTACCCGAAACATTATACAGAGACGAACATTTCACCCGGGAAAAAAAACATCGATATTCATCATAACAATGTTCTTCCCGCCGAGAATCGAACCCAGGTGCACACGCGTCTCAGTCCACATCACTGCCAACTGAGCTATGGAGCAGTCGAAATACGGAGCATTCGATACCCTAGATACAGGTTCTACCTAGTACCTAGGAATCATTTGACAGAGGAGGGCTCGTCCTCTCCAGGCGACTATTGTCGTAAGGCAAGGCAAACATTTGTTTGTTTGATGATGATGATGATGATGTCCTCTTATCCCTCATCAGGGACATAGGGCTCTCAGTAAAGCTCGCCACTTGCTCCTGTCTTGGGCAACCTCCTCCATCTCGCCCCACGGTGCTCCGAGTGTGGGAGCCTCTTGTTCGACCGTGCGGCGCCAGGTTTGCATTTGTTTGTTTACCTGAGCCAATTGGTGGGCACCCTGGACTACCTCGCCTCTCACAGTATAGGATACTTTACCAAATAAGGTATCAATAGCGATTAGATTAGATTCTAATTGAGTTTCAATAAGTGATATCTTGTATCCTATCTATACCAATATTATAAAGAGGAAAGATTTGTTTGTTTGTTTGTAACGAATAGGCTCCGGCAATACTGAACCGATTTGAAAAATTCTTTCACTGGTAGGCAGCTACATTAACCCCGAGTGTCATAGGCTATATTAGATTTTCAAAAAAATTAGGGATCCTTACCTAAACTCAAATAATGTAAGCCAAGGTGTAATATTTTTTCCGTTGTTTACATATTTTGACAGGTGGTTTGTTGTTGTTGTTTGTTTTTTATTCGGCCATTCTGGGCGGGCAAAAGAACATAGTCTATAGAGCCAAGTCTTTTGTAATATCTTATATTCTATGGCGTAACGAATTAAGCCGGGAAAGCTCGTATTGAATAAAGAATTTGACTTTGACTTTGACTTTAAAAGTAAGGGTCTCTTACCCAATAAGACCAATGTGAGCCATTGATCGCAGTTCAAGCAGATATGAGTTGGTTTCACCTTCCGCACCATATTCAGCTATATCAGGTGCCTGCAAAAAGACAACATCAATACATAGTATAAAACAAAGTCGCTTCCCGCGTCTGTCCCTATGCATGCTTATATTTTTTAAACTATGCAACAGATTTTGATGAGGTTTTTTTAAAGGATAGAGTGTTTCACGAGGAAGTTTTATAAGTATAAAAGGGTAGTTCTAATATAAGCTATATGTATAATACATAAGCAACATAGTAATAGGTTAGGCGGTATGGTAGTTTGCTGGATCAAGTAGTACATTTATAAATTGTAAGCCCTAAATAGTATTACCTGTTCAGTATCAGTCAAAAAGAACCGATTCCCTCTTCCACCCGCACCACCTCGGGCTGCAATGAACATTGCGTCTTCCTCTCTTAAGTCACCAACCACTCTTCCCTCCTTGTCTCTCACTATCGTACCGAGAGGGACAGGAACTATTACATGCTGGGACGTCTTGCCGTGACAGTCTTTGTTGTAACCTTTCTCTCCGTGTTGAGCTTGGATGACTGTTGATACGTGGTTGAAGCTTTTTACCGTGTGCGTTGCCTGTGGGAGAGTAAATTTATAATTTTGATGCATATTATTGAGCCTTTAGACTTTGTAGATGAATGCTAGTCAAAATCGAATGCATTGCATGCACTGTGGGCATTCAATTCAGGCATGCGTCAGAGGAAAAATGAATAGAAAGCAACCTGGTGTAGTCTCTTATCTAAGGATTATAAATTTTAGGTTATAATGTATTTACCTTAAAAATTACATGACCTCCGTGCCCGCCGTCTCCACCGTCCGGTCCCGCCTGGTCCTTGCACCAGGCGTGAAGAAATGAAATACAACCATCGCCTCCTTTCCCGCCAACTGCTCGGACTCTCCATGAATCAACATAATATTGTACTGTATCTCGCTTAGATTTTGCTTTCAGGCTTCGTAACGCTTGTGGTGTGTAAGATTGAGAGTAAACACGGATAGATTGAGGTTTTACAGCTATTTGAAAACGCTGTAATAGTTTTATGATAAGCATTTTTATTTTTAAGTTTTTGTTTTGTTTATTTTTGAGGTTAGAATTTTCGAAACACTGCAGTCAGTCGTTGACGACTTTTTGTGTTTCGTTCATTCAAACCGGACACCGGATGTTAATATCAATCAATCAACTCTTACGATTGTTTGTTTTGTTTGTTGATAAAATTTCTGCTCGATCGAAAGTGAAAAATTCTACTTAAATCTTGAATAATCTACATTTTCGTTTAGCAAATGTTATTTTAACGGGTAATTATTATAAAAATGTCTTTTCCCAAAATAGAAGGTTACGTTGTAACAGAAAAGCTGGGATCTGGGAGTTATTCCACAGTTTACAAGGCTTACACAAAGGTAAACAAAACTTAATCTGTTAGCAATTAAAGGAGTTAATTTCTCTATTTAACTAACAAATTTATTACTGTATAATGTATATGAAGTATTTTTTATCGTTCATTGTTCAGTAAAATCTAAGAGAACTCATATATTAATTTCAATGCTTAATCTAAATACTAATGAAGAATTACTTGAAAATAGAGGAATGATCATAAAGTAATAAGCTTCAACAGTATTCTGCATTTTCAGATCGTTTCTTTATGTGCGCTATGTGGGTTATATAAACATCCAGTAGGTATATATAAAACTTATTTTATTTTTCTTATTTCAGGTTGGCGCTAGAACAGTAGTAGCAATTAAATGCTGTGACAAGTCCCAAGTGAAGCGTTCAGGAGCCGCGGTAGACAACCTTATAACGGAGATACGGCTACTGAAAACACTCAGACATCCACACATTGTTGCGATGCGGGATTTTACTTGGGACGACAAGTAAGTTTATTATTTGATGAACTCAGTTGTTAGTGGATAATACAGAGAAACAAAGTTACTTTCATTACATATATTTTGACCAACACTGTGCATTGATTTGACAGTGACTTCTGAGGTCTGGGTTCCATTCCTGGCAGGGGTGAACATTCATAGTAACATTTCTAATAGAATAAAGGCAATTTCTTATAGGCAACTAAGTTTCTATGTATTTTGGGCATAGATACAGGTTCTTCCTAGTAACAGGTTTTGAGTGTGATGTGTTATTTAATCATATTTATCTATTCTTTACTAATAAATAGAAAAAGTTAATATGGGGTAATTTATTCCTGGTGGGTACAAAATTGTTATGATATCCAGTCTGGATGTGATGTTCTTCTCTGTGTGTGTTTTAGGTACCCTAGATACAGGTTCTTCCTAGTTTAGGGGCTCTGAGTGTGATACGTTTTTTTGTTTTTGTTTCAGATACATTTACATAATAACAGAATATTGCTCTGGAGGTGATCTTTCAAAGTACATTCGTCGTTATGGCAGAGTTCCAGAAAAACAGGTTATCTTAATCATCTTCTCTTTACAATCGTAAGGCAAGGCAAACATTTGTTTACCTGAGCCAATTGGTGGGCACCCTGAACTACCTCGCCTCTCACAGTATAGGATACTTTACGAAATAAGGTATCAATATTAATTAGATTAGTCTTATTGACTTTCAATAAGCGATATCTTGTATCCTATATTGAACTAAAGGCTGCCCCGCGGTTTTTCCCGCGCAGATTTTTCATAAACACAAAATTCCCGTTTTTTCCCGTTCCCGTGGGAATTTCGGTAAATCCCTTCTTAGTGCTCACCTACACTCCCTAAGGAACCTGCATGCAAAATTTCAGCCCGCTACGCCCATTAGTTTCAGCTCTGCGTTGTCTGTCAGTCAGTCAGTCAGTCAGTAACGGAAAAGTTTTATATACATTGACTAGAGGCTGCCCCGCGGTTTTTCCCGCGCAGATTTCTCATAAACACAAAATTCCCGTTTTTTCCCGTTCCCGTGGGAATTTCGGGAAATCCCTTCTTAGTGCTCATCTACACTCCCCAAGGAACCTACATGCAAAATTTCAGCCCGCTACGCCCAGTAGTTTCGGCTCTGCGTTGTCTGTCAGTCAGTCAGTCAGTAACGGAAGAGTTTTATATATATTGATAAATCATTTTTTACTTTTACTTTACTTTTTACTATCGGAAATGGCGCTAGTTTCGCACCGTGTAAGCCCTTTAATGTTATTACTTTTCTTTACTTTTCAGGTAAAATTCTTTCTCCAGCAGTTGGCCTCTGCCCTGCAGTTCCTCCGCGAGCGTGGAGTAGTACATATGGACCTGAAACCGCATAATCTACTGTTGAACAAAGGCTCCAACGGAAAGTATACGCTGAAAGTTGCCGATTTTGGGTAAGTGCAAATTGTGTAGAGATGAATCTGCAGCCGAGATAGGGTTACGTGTAGTGTGGGTGTAAAGGGTGTGGCGTGATCAATCTATATAAAAAAAATACATATTATTTATTTAAAGTTAGTTATATGGTTAAAACCTTTTTACATTCAAGCTTTTATTTACTTGTTATTTTTCGAGTTATTCTCAGCAAAGCCTTTCATTTGATATCCATATTGCAGTAGTACACTAAAAACAACTCTTCCGCCATCTTGGTTTTTCTACCATGTTGGATTTTTAATGACGTCACTTCACTTGTGTACAAAATTTCAGTGGTTAAAGAAATCTGCATCAAAATTGAGTTGCAAGATTTCACCCGAACATCCTACATATATACACCCTTTACATACATTGCAAGTTAAATAAAAAAGGGACCCGCCATCAATAAACACACACATTCATAAACTGAGAACTTCCTCTTTTCTTAAGGTTTAAATAGTTACTAAAACTTTCACTGAATGTAACAAATACTTTTATAAAAACCGCATCAAAATCGGTTAAGCCAAACCCGAGATAATCGCGGAAAAACAAACATACATACAGGTCAAATTTATAACCTCCGTTTTTGAAGTCGGTTAAAAAAATCAAGTTTTTAACTATAATAATAATAACACATCACACTCAGAGCCCCTAACTAGGAAGAACCTGTATCTAGGGTGCCCGAAACACACACAGAGACGAACATAACACCCAGACCGGAAATAAACATCGATATTCATCATATCAATATTCGCCCCGCCCGGTAATCGAACCCGTGAGCACACGCTTACTCAGTCCACATCACTGCCAACTGAGCCACGGAGCAGTAACTATCAACTAATATTATATACGTTTATTCCTAGTTTCGCGCAGCACATGTCGACAGATTCGTTGGAGCTGGGCGCGCGCGGGTCGCCTCTTTACATGGCTCCGGAAATGTTCAAACCCGGCGGATACGACGCTGCCGTCGATTTGTGGAGTGTCGGTGAGTTTTTTATACCACACGAGCTTTCCCGGCTTACTTCGTTACGCCATAGAATATAAGATACTACAAAAGACTTGGCTCTATAGACTATGTTCTTTTGACTGCCCAGAATGGCCGAATAAAAAACAAACTACAACAAACCGCCTGTCAAAATATGTAAACAACGGAAAAAATATTGCACCTTGGGTTACATTATTTGAGTTTAGGTAAGGATCCCTAATTTATTTGAAAATCTAATATAGCCACTACACACACACACACACACACACTAGGCACACTCGGGGTTAATCTAGCTTCCTACCAGTGAAAGAATTGTTCAAATCGGTTCAGTATTTCCGGAGACTATTCGTTACAAACAAACAAATCTTTCCTCTTTATAATATTTGTATAGATATTAGTAACTAGTTGACCCGGCGAACTTCTTACCGCCTAATCTATTACTATTTTGTGCATGTATTTTTAACCCCGGAACGAAAATTCAGAGAGGGGTGTTATAATTTTTACGTGTGTATCTGTCTGTGTATCGTAGGGCCCAAACGGCTAAACAGATTTTCGTTTAGTTTTTTTTGTATCATAGATAATTTCAGCCCGAGTGTTCTAAGCCATGTCTAATGAAGATCTGATCAGCCGTTTGAAGATGATCAGCTCTTTTGTAGGTGATGAGGGGATCTAACTAGCTTCCTTATGTCTGATCGAGTTGAAATTTGGTACCATGTCACATCTATGATATTGAAAGTATATGGTAAGGTAACCATGACCTGATCAGCCGTTTGAAGATGATCAGCTCTTGAATAATGGATGAGAGGATCTAACTACCTTCCATATGTCCTATCAATTTGAAAATTGGTACAGTGTTACTTCAATGATATTGAAAGTATATGGTAAGGTAACCATTATTTTTTTAAAGATGGTTAGCTCGAATTCTAGTTAAGTTGATGAGTGGTCTGACTGTGTCGGGGGTTTTTAATTTTTTAAATTTGATTTATACCTTATAAACCTTTGTCTTGAATCACTCTATCAATTAAAAATACCGCATCAAAATCCGTTGGGTAGTTTTAAAGATTTAAGCATACATAGGGACAGACGCGGATAGTGACTTTATTTTATACTGGTCGACCCGGCGAACTTCGTACCGCCTAACCTATTACTTTGTTGCTCATGTATTATACTTATAAACCTTCCTCTTGAATCACACTATCTATAAAAAAAATCGCATCACAATCCGTTAAATATTTTTTAAGATTTAAGCATACATAGGGACACACGCGGAAAGCGACTTTATTTTATACTATGTATTGATAAGTACCTATCAATACATAGTATAAAACAAAGTCGCTTCCCGCGTCTGTCTGTCGCTATACACGGTTACTTTTTTATCGTGGAGGAAAATTATACACACGGTAGGCATAGTTATACAGGACTGATTCCTGAAAACAAAATTGAAAAATAATGAACCGTGCTCACTTGAGGTACTTCGAAAGTTTTAGTAAAAAAAACTCAAAATGATGTGAAGCATCAGAGCAATGACCTACGGTGGCTTAGCTGTTGCCAGACGAGTTAGGGGGTGGAGGGCAATGCATGGGGAGGGGTGAATAAGGTGTCTTTCACCCTTAAATACGATTTTTTTATTTTTGAAATTTTCAAAAAAGTCAAATTCAAAAGTAAAAAAAAAATATTTGTTACCTTCAGGAGAAGGTTTTGGTACCTATTTTAACCGACTTTGAAAAAGAGGAAATGCTTAGTTGATGTATGTGTCAGTTTTTTGAAGGCGGGTTCCTTTTTTGTAATAAAAAAAGTAATTATTTACAGGAGTGATAATGTATGAAAGCCTTTTCGGCCGAGCGCCCTACTCGTCGGCGACTTTTAAGGAGCTAGTCGAAAAGATACAAAGCAATGCTCCTATTGATGTAAATATATATTAAACCTGCTCACATAAAGAAACGATTTGAAAATGGCGGCCGGTGTATGGGCTGTCTCTCTTCTTAACTCATCCATCGGACTAATATACGCGAGATAGCATGCGTTCGGCTACCATTTTCAAATCGTTTCTTTATCTGCGCGGCTTATATGAGGCGTAGGAAGATTAGATAATTCGTTTTTTTTTTGCAAAAAAAAACTAGGGATTTTTTCGAAAACTCCGATAATTTGATAATAGGATAACTTTTTTTTGCAATCATCCTGACAAAAAATAGTTTTTTTTTTTTTGCAAAAAAACCCATATATAATTAAAAATTTTAAACTTTCCTTAACTGTAATTGGGTAGGTTAGGTAGTTAGGTTTTTGCTTGCTGTCCAACTCTTATTCTGATTGGTTCGTTAAAATACCTTTGAGAAAAAAAAACTGCTTTTGGTCAGGATGATTGGAATAAAATAATTGTTGTATCAAATTATCGGGGTTTTTGCAAAATCCCTATTTTTTTTTGCAAAAAACCTAATTATCTAATCTTCCTACGACTTAGGTATAGAAATGGCAATCAATATAAATAAAACTCTTCCGTGACTGACTGACTGACTGACTGACAACGCAGAGCCGAAACAACTGGGCGTAGCGGGCTGAAATTTTGCACGTAAGTTCCTTGGGGAGTGTAGGGGAGCACTAAGGAATAAATTCCCGAAATTCCCATAGGAACGGGAAAAAACCGGATTTTTGTTTTTATGAGAAATCTGCGCGGTGGAAACCGCGGGGCAACCTCTAGTCGTAACATAAGAGGTATAGCACAGCTATAGTAGCGCCACCCGAGAAAAAAATAAATATCTTCTAAACTAAGGCAAATATCAAAAATGTGAAACAGTATTCCCCTAGATAATTCAGCCTAGTATTTTTAGGGCATTGTTGTATAGCTTTTAGGTTAAAGACCAAGGAAAGTTACAAAGTGTTGCTAAAAACGGCCGCTTTTGGCAACAATCGGTTTCTTTCTGTGGTCTTTAACCTAAAAGCTATACAACAATGCCCTAAAAAATACTAGGCTGAATTATCTAGGGGAATGCTGTTTCACATTTTTGATATTTGCCTTAGTTTAGACGTTATTTATTTTTTTCTCGAGTGGCGCTACTTTAGCTGTGCTATGGCTCGTAAGAGGAATAACTTTTTTTCGGCAGATACCACCAAACTCGTCGATATCGCCCGGCTGCCGGGCACTGTTAGTTTCTTTATTGCAGCACGACCCAAAGCAAAGGATATCCTATGAGGAGTTCTTCGCTAACGAATATTTGGATTTGGAGCATATGCCTCATGAAGAGAACTATATCAAGGTTGGTGTTTTATAGAGACCCTTACTAGGTAGATCCTGTATCTCATCATAATTTCAGCCGGAAGGCGTCAACTGCTGGACATTGGCCTCCCCCACAAATCGCCACAGCGACCTCTCTTTTGCGAACCTCATTCAGTGTACCGCAGATTCCACCAGGTCAGACAGAGTTACCGATTTTGTGTATATTCAAGTAACTTGTTTTTTGGCCTTTTACCCCTTAGACACAAAATCTGTAGGTCTGCCTTCCAAAAACGTTGTATTGCAATGTGGGAGATGGTTTTTTACTTACGAGAATTCATTTAAGCTTTATTAAAAATGTAAACTTTCGCCAGAATAAATAAAAAACAAGAAAAAATTTGAATTTCGCGCCATAGCGAGAGTTACCACCTTAAGAATATCTATACCAATATTATAAAGAGGAAAGATTTGTTTGTTTGTTTGTTTGTAACGAATATGCTCCGGAAATACTCAACCGATTCGAAAAATTCTTTCACTGGTAGGAAGCTACATTAACCCCGAGTGTCATAGGCTATATTAGATTTTCAAAAAAATTAGGGATCCTTACCTAAACTCAAATAATGTAAGCCAAGGTGCAATATTTTTTCCGTTGTTTACATATTTTGACAGGTGGTTTGTTGTTGTTGTTTGTTTTTTTATTCGGCCGTTCTGGGCAGTCAAAAGAACATAGTCTATAGAGCCAAGTCTTTTGTAGTATATTTTATTCTATGGCGTAACGAAGTAAGCCGGGACAGCTCGTATTGTTATATTTTAAGTTGATTGTTTGTAATAAAGAGTCTATCTATCTATTCGATCCTCAGGCCGTATCACTGATAACGGAAGCAGTACAGAAAGACTCCCGCGCAGACTACGCTGCAGCCTTGCCTCTCTACTGCGAGGGTCTGCGCTACCTGGTGCCTCGAGTGGCTGTGGAGAGTGATGCGAGACGACGAGCGCTCTCCGAGAAGGTTGACGGGTAAACTGATGGACCGGTTTTAGTGAAATTCTAGTTGTCTCTAATGAAATATTGGTATTTGTTGGGATTGAAAGACCAAAAAAGGCAAAAGTCAAAAATGATTTATTCAATATAGGATACAAGATATCACTTATTTAGGCTATATTCGAGTTTAAGTAAGGATCCCTAATTATTTTGAAGATCCAATATAGCCTATGTCACTCGGGGATAGTGTAGCTACCAGTAAAAGAATTTTTCAAATCGGTTCAGTATATCCGGAGCCTATTCGTTACAAACAAACAAACAAACGAATCTTTCCTGTTTAAAATATTGGTACAGATGGCGTATAGAAGTTCGCCGGAACTCTTTGGTAAATAAAAAGAGATTAAGAGCCAGTTTACAGCGATGCTAGCGCCATTCTCGAAAAAAAAATTATATCTTCTAAACTAAGGCAAATATCAAAAATGTGGCACAGTATGACACTAGATAATCTTGTTTAGTATTTTTTTAAGCACTGTAAAGTAGTCATAACTTAAAAGAACAAAATTATACACAGACTAGAGGCTGCCCCGCGGTTTTTCCCGCGCAGATTTCTCATAAACACAAAAATCCCGTTTTTTTCCGTTCCCGTGGGAATTTCGGGAAATCCCTTCTTAGTGCTCACTTACACTCCCTAAGAAACCCACGTGCAAAATTTCAGCCCGCTACGCCCTGTAGTTTCGGCTCTGCGTTGTCTGTCAGTCAGTCAGTCAGTCAGTCAGTCAGTAACGGAAGAGTTTTATATATATTGATTGTTGCTAAAAGTGGCCACTTTTAACAACACTTTGTAGCCTTCTTTGGTCTTTAATTCAAAAGCTATACAGCAGTGCCCTAAAAATACAATGCTACTTTATCTAGTGTCATACTGTGCCACATTTTTGATATTTGCCTTAGTTTAGCAGTTTTTTTTTTTTTGAGAATGGCGCTAGCATATCTGTAAACTGGCTCTTATTTAAGTATAATTAAAATGTCAGGTACATGCGACGCGCCGAAGAGCTGAAGGCGTTTTTGAAAAGTGGGGTCCCTCTGCCCATTGCCTCGAAGGGACAAGACACTGGTATGATAACTGTTGAGTATTCCATACCCCATTCAAATACACCACATCTCTTTTTAAATTACGCGCCATATCATAGACAACGGATGCAGATGGCGCCTCTGTAGCAATAAAACATAGGACAAAGACAAGACAAAACGCGTCCCTTGCATCGGCCATTTTGTTCTACGCAAGCTCCGATGCGCACACGCTTTTTACAAGAAATAATTGTAAAACTAGAAAACCAAGGAAATCAAGAAAATACTAGGATTTATAAAACACCAAGGATACTCGAGACGAAAGGCGAAAACTGAAACCGACAGAAAAGGTCTGCAACTCATTTCATGTCTCCCCGCACACCTCGATTCCGAACAATAACCTTTATTTACTACTTCCCTTCGTCTGTGAGACATCAATTTTATGGAACAAAATGGCCGCCGTTAAAATTTAATGTTTTGGTCTGTGATTTTCTCTGAAATACCAGTCTAGCATTCCATGTGACTTCCATGTGACGGAATATGTCCATGGAACCTTTGGATGATTGATTGAAACTGATTGACATCAATTTTTTATACTAATTTTGGACATAAACATTACAAACACCCGTCTGTGACGGCATCCACTTTATGGATCTCACAGACCGAGGAATGCGAAAACAAGATGGCCGCCAAATCTCCACCGTTGTTCACAGCGGATGGTAACAAGGTGAGAAAAAAAAACAGGAGTGTTCCAGCTCACCATACCTATAAACCGGGAGTACTGGGTGCGATTCCCGGCGGGACGAACATTGTTATGATGAATTATCTTTGTTTCCAGTCTGGGTGTCATGATCGTCTCTGTATATGTTTCGGGCACCCTAGGTACAGGTTCTTCCTAGTTAGGGGCTCTCTGTGAGATGCGTTATTATAATAAACTTTTTCTAAGCAACATCGGTCTAAATAAAAAAAAAAAAAACCTCAGTCCCGGACATTGATCCCGCCCGTCAGCCGATTGGACCAATGTACAGTGGCGGACACGGTCGGTGTAACAATTCCGGTTTTTCTGTATTGCAAAATAGCTCTTGTTCCTTGGTAATACAGTCTAGGGCTGACGAAACCATAGACAAATCTGTTACGGCTTCCTAGTCCGCCCCTGTCCTTAACGGAAAGTAGAGATTTCGCTCACCATACCTAACAACTTTTCCTTGGAAACATTGGTCGAAAATCGACCTAGACAGCTAATCGAGCCAATGTATGAGCTAGTAGATTTTTTTTGTCACATTTTGCTTAGTGAAGGCTGTTATGAATGGTGAGCTAAATTACTATTTTAATTTTAAATCGCCTTATTAGAAATATCTTGTACATAAATTGATTGATTGACGATTGATTGATTGATTAAAAATTTTCAGGTCAACTCCTAAAGCAGTTGTCAACGAGTAGTATTGAAAATAATACACAAAGTAATATGAATTTACCAAATAAAGATGCTATAGTTATATCCGATGATGAAAACGAAGAAGCTAGCAGTGTAAATAATGTAAGTATGAATCTGCAAAATTTTCTTTGATAATTGTCTAATCTTCACTTATCAATATCAATAAATAGTATAAAACAAAGTCGCTTACCGCGTCTGTCCCTATGTATGCTTAAATCTTTAAAACTAGCAACGGATTTTGATGCGTTTTTTTAAAGTATAATACATGCACAAAATAATATTTGGTTAGGCGGTACGAAGTTCGCCGGGTCGACTAGTTTATATATATATATATATACTACCACTAATCCAGCAAACTTCGTATCGCCTAAAAAAATAAGTTTACATGATTGTTTCATACTACATTGAAAACTGGCTGTATGGACTATGGACTATGTTCCTTTGCCTGCCCAATATGGCCGAATTAAAACTTAACAAAATCAAATCTTTCTTAGTAATATACAGAGTGTTTCTGACAAGGCGGTAATAAATCAAAGGAGGGATTCTGCTCCCCATACCTAACAACTTTCCCAAAGCAACATGGGTCGAAATCTCAAAATAAAAATCAGCTGTCCCGTATATTGACCCGCCAGCTGATCGAACCAATGTATGGAACAGCTGTTATTTTTTGTTGTTGATTTTGACCCATGTTGCTTTGGGAAAGTTGTTAGTTATGGTGAGCAGAAACCCTCCTTTGATTTATTACCGCCTTGTCAGAAACATCCAGTATGTAAGTACAGTGGCGGACACGATCGGCGTAACACTTCCGGTTTTTCTGTATTGCAAAATAGCTCTTGTTCTTTGGTAATACAGTCTAGGGCTGATGAAACCATAGACAAATCTGTTACGGCCTCCTAGTCCGTGACTGTACGTAAGTGAATGTTTTTAAATATGTTTAGGAGGCTTCAACGTCAAAGAAACTGGCTAAGAAGCCTTCACGTGGTGCGGAAATAGCTCGACGATTCTTCAGGAGAAAAACGCAAAGTGTAGACGCAGCCTTAGTACAAAAAGATTGCAGTATTGCTGTAAGTATGGCTTTTTTAAACAGACTTTAAAAAAGAAGGTTAACAGATTGACCTGTATGTATGTTTGTCCGCGATTATCTCGCGTTTGGCTGAACCGATCTTGATGCGGTTTTCGGATAAGTATTTGTTACATTCAGGAGAAGGTTTTAGTACCTATTTTAACCGACTTTGGACAAGAGGGAATTCTGAGTTTATTAAGTGTCAGTTTTTTGAAAGCGGCTTTTTTTTAAATAAAAATAAAATATTAAAGTTGTTTTTTTTTTTTTTTTTCAGAATGTAGAAACAGGTAGAGAAGAAAATCCTGATAAAATACCAGTAGGAGAAACAGCGAATGATGTTTGCAAAATCTCGTGAAATCATTCGTCTATAAAGAGTTTGTAGTTATTTTTTTTAGGAGTGCAATAAATGTGTATGTGAATCTTCAGGCTAGCATACCAAACTCAGATACAAATATAATTTTGTTGTTTTTAGTTACCTATCTTTTGTTTTGTTGAATATTCTGATAAGTAAAGTCGTTTTTGTGCCTTGTTATTTAAATATAAACTTTTGAAACCTAATTAGGAAAGTTTTTTAATATTTCACTGGGAATGTATATACAATGTAGTTGAAAAACTTAAAAGACTCCAAGCGTGGCGATATAAGAAAATCACCCTTCCAAAATGTTGGTTTTTGGGGTGACTATTATTATTATTATTGAATGGACTTGACTCCACTTCAGTGGAGTATTTTGCCAATGTCAAGTTCACAAATTAGATTAAAAGGGTGGGATTACCCCGCAACGTTGTACAGTTATTATAAGTTTATTGGATTACGAGCTGTTCCGGCTTACTTCGTTACGCCATAGAAAATAAGATACTACTAAATACTTGGCTCTATAGACTATGTTCTTTTGACTGCCCAGAATGGACGAATAAAGAAACAAACAACAAACTACCTGTCAAATTATGTCAACAACGGAAAAAATATTGCACCTTGAGTTACATTATTTGAGTTTAAGTAAGGATCCCTAATTTTTTTGAAAATGTAATATAGCCTATGTCACTCGGGGGTAGTGTAGCTTCCTACCAGTGAAAGAATTTTTCAAATCGTTCAGTATTTCCGGAGCCTATTCGTTACAAACAAACAAATCTTTCCTCTTAATAATATGGTATATATTGTTTTAAAGCCCGCTAACAAAACACGTGGTTTTGGAACCAACGTTAAAACAATAATGCTTAGGGTGATCTTTGGGGGAGGCCTATGTCCAGCAGTGGACGTCTTTCAGGTGAAGTGATGATTATCTTGTTTATTCTTATCCTCTCGGAAAAAGAAAATATTCTTTAAATCATTATTGTCCTTGAAAATTCATAAAACAAAAATCTACTTCTACTATAAATAAAAATGAATCGTGGTTCGTTAATATCGCTAAAACTTAAAAAAGGCCGGGCCGATTTAACTGATGTTGGTTTTGAAATGTTCGTAGTAATCCAGGGAAAAACCTTCCCTGGATTACTACGAAAAAGGTGAGAAAATATGGAAAAATTGAGAGGAAGTTACTTAAAACAGTAATTTAATTTGTTCGCCTGGACAGCCAGTATCAATATATATAAAACTCTTCCGTTACTGACTGACTGACTGACTGATGGAGTGACAGACAACGCAGAGCCGAAACTACTGGACGTAGCGGGCTGAAATTTTGCACGTAGGTTCCTTGGGGAGTGTAGGCGAGCACTAAGAAGGGATTTCCCGAAAGTCCCACGGGTACGGGAAAAACGTGATTTTGTGTTTATGAGAAATCTACGCGAGTGAAACCGCGGGGCAGCCTCTAGTTTTTGAATAAAATTGTGAAAAAAGAAATCTATATCTATACTTGATAAGTATTGGGACATGAAGTACTTGATAAGTAGTAAGACATCAAGTTTGAAGAAAGAATTTACTATTATAATGCGAATTAACGTCCGATAGACCTATTATCAGCACTGTACCGTTGCCATGGCAACTCCACATCTCTCCACTGCACATTTTTCATGCCCCAATAGTTACCCCTTGAGGCGACTACCCTTAATTAAGGGAGGTGTTTTATTGATACGCTTAGCGATAAGCTGAGCGTTTTCTGGCGTCTCCGTCGTTGACTTTGTGGTCTGGTCGGCAGCATATTGAATTATGTGTGTTGACCTACTTGAAATAAAGAGGATCTCAGTTTCACCTGTGTGTATTTAAGAGGCATAGCCCAGCTGAAGTAGCGCCACCCGAGAAAAAAATTAATATCTTCTAACTAAGGCAAATATCAAAAATGTGAAACAGCATTCCCCTAGATAATTCAGCCTAGTATTTTTAGGGCATTGTTGTATAGCTTTTATGTTAAAGACCACAGAAAGAAACTGATTGTTGCTATAAACGGCCACTTTTGGCAACAATCAGTTTCTTTCTGTGGTCTTTAACATAAAAGCTATAAAACAATGCCCTAAAAATACTAGGCTGAATTATCTAGGGGAATGCTGTTTCACATTTTTGATATTTGCCTTAGTTTAGAAAATATTTATTTTTTTCTCGAGTGGCGCTACTTTAGCTGTGCTATGCCTCTTAAGTATGTATGTTTGCCCGCGATATCTCGCGTTTGGCTGACTGAACAGATTTTGACGCGGTTTTTCAAAAAGTTTTTTTTGTTACATTCGGGAGAGGGTTTTTGTGTTTTATCTTAACCGATTTAAAAAAAGAGAAGTTTATCTATGTGTCAGTTTTTTAGTCTGATTTTTTATTTTTGAAAAAAAAAACTATTGTTTTACATTTACCAAATTCAAACCGGTTGCCTGGAATAATAATAATAACACATCACACATTTAGAGCCCCTAACTAGGAAGAACCTGTGTCTAGGGTGCCCAAAACACACACAGAGACGAACATCACACCCAGACCGGAAACAAATATCGATATTCATCGTATCAATATTCCTCCCGCCCGGAAATCGAACCCAGGTGCACACGCTTACTTAGTCCACATCACTGCCAACTGAGCCACGGAGCAGTCAAATACAAATACAAATACAAAAGTCTTTTTTGTTCTTTAGTTAAAAACAAAGTTTGAACATACCTAAATATACAATTTTATGCTAAAGAAACAAAAGTTGCCATCTCAGCGAATGCTGGGAACTGGTTGCCCGGTTTCCAGCGCTGGTAATAAATCTCTTTTAGTGATAAGGTCGTCTTTTGCCATCTTTGCCTGAAATTCAGTCAGTGTTTGGATTTTATTCGTTCGAGTTTGCAAACAGACACAGGTATGTAAAATCTATTGAATGTTATAAAGTGTCTATCATGTTTTGGAACGAAGTTCCTTGTCTCGGGTTGCGGTGGGGACCTAGCTAAAAAAAGTGTTACGTTACGGCTGAAGTGAGACACAAAAGCGTTACAGCGAAAGAGACCGAGAACTATATATCTCTCTATCTCTCGCTCGCAGTACTCGCTCCCCTCCCTACGGGCAGTGGCTTGGTCGACTGTCAGTCGGGTTTCGATCCTATTGCGTGTCCCACGACACTTTCTCCATTTTTTATAACCTAAATTCAAATTATTTAATGCATTCACATTTGTAAAATGAGATGTAGTACATTAAGAGCCAGTTTACAGCAATGCTAGCGCCATTCGCGAAAAAAAAAAAAATCTTCTAAACTAAGGCAAATATCAAAAATGTGGCACTGTATGACACTAGATAATGTAGCCTAGTATTTTTAGGGCACTTCTTTATAGCTTTTAGGTTGAAGACCAAAGAAAGCTACAAAGTGTTGCTAAAAGTGGCCACTTTTGGCAACAATCTATTTTTTTTTTGTCTTTTTACTCAGGACTACTTTGCTGTGCTCAAAAAATACTAGGCTACATTATCTAGTTTTTTTTTTTAAATCTAAAATCGCTATAATCGCTATATCTCTATCACAATGTACTATCCCTAATTTAGTCAGGCGTGAATCTTCCGATCCCTTTATAAGTTCAGTGTTTTGTATAAAATAGAATAACATACAAGTGTGCGAATAAAATAAGTATTTTACTAAAAAGTATACTTAAATAAAATAAAATTGTAAAAAAAATTAAAGTTTTCGTGATCAAGATAAAATATATTATAGATAGGTAAGTGTTATGCTTTGTGCATTTAATTTTTATTTTAAAATGTTTGTTGTGACTCAGTGTAAATTTTCCTTGAGAACCAATCAGAATAAGAGTTTACCAGCAAGCAATAATTTAGCCAATCAGATTAAAGGAAGGTTTCAAAGATTTCCATTTTACTAGGTTTTTTTTTGCAAAAAAACTGCTTTATGTCAGGACTAGAGGCTGCCCCGCGGTTTTTCCCGAGCAGATTTCTCATTAACACAAAATTCCTGTTTTTTCCGTTCCCGTGGGAATTTCGGAAAATCCCTTCTTAGTGCTCACCTACACTCCCCAAGGAACCCACGTGCCAATTTTCAGCATTCTACGCCCAGTAGTTTAGGCTCTGCGTTGTCTGTCAGTCAGTCAGTCAGTCAGTCAGTCAGTCAGTCAGTCAGTCAGTCAGTCAGTCAGTCAGTCAGTCAGTCAGTCAGTCAGTCAGTCAGTCAGTCAGTCAGTCAGTCAGTCAGTCAGTCAGTCAGTCAGTCAGTCAGTCAGTCAGTCAGTCAGTCAGTCAGTCAGTCAGTCAGTCAGTCAGTCAGTCAGTCAGTCAGTCAGTCAGTCAGTCAGTCAGTCAGTCAGTCAGTCAGTCAGTCAGTCAGTCAGTCAGTCAGTCAGTCAGTCAGTCAGTCAGTCAGTCAGTCAGTCAGTCAGTCAGTCAGTCAGTCAGTCAGTCAGTCAGTCAGTCAGTCAGTCAGTCAGTCAGTCAGTCAGTCAGTCAGTCAGTCAGTCAGTCAGTCAGTCAGTCAGTCAGTCAGTCAGTCAGTCAGTCAGTCAGTCAGTCAGTCAGTCAGTCAGTCAGTCAGTCAGTCAGTCAGTCAGTCAGTCAGTCAGTCAGTCAGTCAGTCAGTCAGTCAGTCAGTCAGTCAGTCAGTCAGTCAGTCAGTCAGTCAGTCAGTCAGTCAGTCAGTCAGTCAGTCAGTCAGTCAGTCAGTCAGTCAGTCAGTCAGTCAGTCAGTCAGTCAGTCAGTCAGTCAGTCAGTCAGTCAGTCAGTCAGTCAGTCAGTCAGTCAGTCAGTCAGTCAGTCAGTCAGTCAGTCAGTCAGTCAGTCAGTCAGTCAGTCAGTCAGTCAGTCAGTCAGTCAGTCAGTCAGTCAGTCAGTCAGTCAGTCAGTCAGTCAGTCAGTCAGTCAGTCAGTCAGTCAGTCAGTCAGTCAGTCAGTCAGTCAGTCAGTCAGTCAGTCAGTCAGTCAGTCAGTCAGTCAGTCAGTCAGTCAGTCAGTCAGTCAGTCAGTCAGTCAGTCAGTCAGTCAGTCAGTCAGTCAGTCAGTCAGTCAGTCAGTCAGTCAGTCAGTCAGTCAGTCAGTCAGTCAGTCAGTCAGTCAGTCAGTCAGTCAGTCAGTCAGTCAGTCAGTCAGTCAGTCAGTCAGTCAGTCAGTCAGTCAGTCAGTCAGTCAGTCAGTCAGTAACGGAAGAGTTTTATATATATTGATGATGATGATTGAAAAAAAAGTAATGCTTATATCAAATTATCCGTGTTTTCGCAAAATCCCTAGGTTTTTTGCAAAAAACCTACTTATAAAATCTTACTACGACAAACAGATATCATGGAAAAATCGCTTTTACCCTTAAGAGAGCCAGTTTACAGCGATGCTAGCGCCATTCGCGAAGAAATTTATATCTTCTAAACTAAGGCAAATATCAAAAATGTGGCACAGTATGACACTAGATAATGTAGCCTAGTATTCTTTAAGCACAGTAAAGTAGTCCTAAGTAAAAAGAACAAAATTCTCCACATATTGTTGCCAAAAGTGGCCACTTTTAGCAACACTTTGTAGCTTTCTCTGGTTTTTAACTTAAAAGCTATACAACAGTGTCCTAAAATACTAGGCTACATTATCTAGTATCATTTAGTGCCACATTTTTGATATTTGTCTTCTTTTTTTTTCGTGAATGGCGCTAGCATCGCTGTAAACTGCCTCTTAAAGGAACCATTTGCCACTTTTCTGTCTTAAATATTTGTTAATCTCAATGAATTTAAATCAATCATAGATTTGAGTTTTGGAGAGATTTCAGTAGAACGCATGAGTACAGTGGCGGACACGGTCGGCGTAACACTTCCGTTTTTTTGTATTGCAAAATAGCTCTTGTTCTTCAGTATTACAGTCTAGCGCTGACGAAACCATAGACATCTGTTACGGCCTCCAAGTCCGCCACTGTACAAAAAAGTATTTAATCATTATTTATTCGGGCGGGGCGAATATTGATATGATGAATATCGATGTTTGTTTCCGGTCTGGGTGTGATGTTCGTCTCTGTGTGTGTTTCGGGCACCCTAGCTAGATACAGGTTCTTCCTAGTTAGGGGCTCTGAGTGTGATGTGTTATTATTATTATTATTATTAATTCAGAACGAAACTTACAAAGTTTAATAAAATTAGAGGGAAAAAAACAATGCAAAGAACCAACGATTCTAAAGAAGACAAGCGTCCAAGACCGAGCTCTGCCTCAAGGAAGACGTCGTTAAAACATGAACTCATAAGAAAACGGGAAATGGCTCAGAACTCCGCTCCCAGTTCTGCTCGCTCTACGCCGAAGAAATCCAGTTTTAAGGGAGACAGTCTTGATTTTATGGTTACAGGTAACTTTTTTATTTTTATACTAGTCGACCCGGCGAACTTCGTACCTCAAGACAAAGTCAAAGTCAAAGTCAAATTCTTTATTCAATATAGGATACAAGATATCACTTATTGAAAGTCAATTAGACTATACATCTAATCGCTATTTATACCTTATTTGGTAAAGTATCCTATACTGTGAGAGGCGAGGTAGTTCAGGGTGCCCACCAATTGGCTCAGGTAAACAAATGTTTGCCTTGCCTTACGACAATAGTCGCCTGGAGAGGCCCCCAAACGAGCCCTCCTCTGTCAAATGATTCTACACACGCTCATTCCCGTCCCTCCAAATCCCCGTCGGCTCTAGTCTGCATTCATCTCCCGTTTTTCCACCAATCGCGCGCCCCCTGGTACAGTCACGGACTAGGAGGCCGTAACAGATTTGTCTATGGTTTCGTCAGCCCTAGACTGTATTACCAAAGAGCTATTTTGCAATACAGAAAAACCGGAAGTGTTACGCCGATCGTGTCCGCCACTGTACATACGGCTTGTCCGAGTCAGCGAGTATCGCTGGCTGGGTGTGGTGCAATCATATCATATCATAGTCGACCCGGCGAACTTCGTACCGCCTAACCTATTAGTATTTTGTGCATACGTATTAATACTTATAAACCTTCCTCTTGAATCACTCTATCTATAAAAAAAAACCTCATCAAATCCGTTCCGTAGTTTCAAGCATACATAGGGACAGACGCGGGAAGTGACTTTATTTTATACTATGTATTGATTACTAGCTGCCCGGCGAACTTCGTATAGCGCCTTACATTTTTAACTTCCCCCATATTTTTCCATATTTTCTCACCTTTTAAACCTTTCCTGGACTACTACGAACATTTCAAAACAAAAATCTGCTATAACGGTCCGGCTGCTCTCGAGTTTTAGCGAGATTAACGAACCACGATTCATTTTTATACCCCTTTTTAACCCCCGAACGAAAATTCCGAGAGGGGTGTTATAATTTTAACGTGTGTCTGTCTGTGGCATCGTAGAGCCCAAACGGCTGAACCGATTTGCGTTTAGTTTTTTTAATAAAAAGTCTTACTTTAGCAGATATGATTTTTTTTTCTAAACTGACGCCACTGTTCGCGTAGCTAAAATGATCTTTTGAAACCTATTTTGAACCCCGTGAGACAATTGGTAGCCTTGAATTCTTATTGTATTGTTACAGGGACCCAAATAAAAAAAGAAATAAGGGCTAATTCTTTACCCGGTGGCTATCGCAGGCCTTCGCCAGACCCGTGGAGCCATGCAAAAGAAGAAAAATGTATGGGACCATACAAAAACACGGCTGCAATGGACGATTCCAAGAGTACTTTGGATGATTGTATGAGCTTGGATTTGTCACAGGTAAGTGAGTTGATGTTTTTCTTATTGTATAGTGGAGGTCTAGGTCGGCGTAACACTTCCTGTTTTTCTGTATTGCAAAATACCTTAGTGATTTACCTTCTCTCTGATACCTCTTTTTCTTTAGCTACCACATCACAGTCTAGGGCTGACGAAACCATAGACAAATCTGTTACGGCCTCCTAGACCGCCACTATACCAAGCTGTATATAGATACAGCTTGGTATAGTGGTAGCTTGGTATTAATGTATATTATTGCATATGACAAATAGCTTGAGCTTGACACTTTTTACATATTTTGCTTAACTATCACATTAGGTAAAGCCTGTAAAGATAGTTTTATGTTTGAAATAAATAAATAAATAAAATATACAAGGTACAGTGGCGGACTAGGAGGCCGTAACAGATTTGTCTATGGTTTTGTCAACCCTAGACTGTATTACCAAAGAACAAGAGCTATTTTGCAATACAGAAAAACCGAAAGTGTTACGCCGATCGTGTCCGCACTTGTACATAATTTCCTTAAAATTCCAGATATCAGAACTCGAAGATGCAAACTCGAAATGTTTTCAAAAGCGTATATTAGCACTGGCAACATCGTCGACACCCAACCCGCCAAATGGGCAAAAAAGGAGTGAATCTACGCAATCACCACATACATATAGAGTTGCAGATGGAAAATTAATTGATTCAGGCAGAAGTTCTGTTTTGACTTCCGGTACTTCCGATTTTAGGTAAGTTGCCCTTTTTTGACTGCTCCGTGGCTCAGTTGGCAGTGATGTGGACTGAGTAAGCGTGTGCACCCGGGTTCGATTCCCGGGCGGGGCGAATATTGATATGATGAATATCGATTTTTGTTTCCGGTCTGGGTGTAATGTTCGTCTCTGTATATGTTTCGGGCACCCTAGATACAGGTTCTACCTAGTTAGGGGCTCTGAGTGTGATGTGTTATTATTATTGTGATTAGTTGGCAGTGATGTGGACTGAGAAGCGAGTGCACCCGGGTTCGATTCCCGGGCGGGGCGAATATTGATATGATGAATATCGATGTTTGTTTCCGGTCTGGGTGTGTGATGTTTGTCTGTATGTGTTTCGGGCACCCTAGATACAGGTTCTTCCTAGTTAGGGGCTCTGAGTGTGATGTGTTATTATTATTATTATTATTATTATTATTATTTTCAAACAGACAATGCTATACATAGACAAAGTAGAACGCTGCGCTTCCTATAGACGGAACATAGACGAACCTGAATGCGAGCAGTCATCAAATGTTTTATGTGTGTATGTCGTAGTAAGATTTGATAATTAGTTTTTTTTGCAAAAAACTAGGGATTTTGCGAAAACACGGATAATTTGATATATGCATTACTTTTTTTTCAATCATCTTGACATGAAGCAGTTTTTTTGCAAAAACCCTAGTAAGATTGAAAAATTGAAAACCTTCCTATAATCTGATTGGCTAGATTTATTGCTTGCTGGTAAACTCTTATTCTGATTGGTTCGTTAAAATATCCTTTGACGCTACAGAGAACCAATCAGAATAAGAGTTTACCAGCAAGCAATAAATCTAGCCAATCAGATTATAGGAAGGTTTCAAAGTTTTCAATCTTACTAGGTTTTTTGCAAAAAAACTGCTTCATGTCAGGATGATTGAAAAAAAAGTAATGCAATATCAAATTATCCCAGTTTTCGCAAAATCCCTAGGTTTTTTTGCAAAAAACCTAATTTTTTATCAAATCTTACTACGACATGTATAAGTTGTATGGTTTTGAGTCTAGCTGGACCCAAAATAGTAGGCAAAATAGCAAAAACATAGACAAGAAAATGCTAAATGCTGCTCGCGAGCATTCTTAGGCTATATCTCAGGGCTATATAGAGTTTATGAGTTTGTCTCTCTCTCTCATATGATTAGTAGTTTGTTCTTGTTGAAGGAATACGAGTAAGTTAAGTACCTCTCCGTTTCTGCTAAAATAGCTATCTAGTACAGTCACGGACTAGGAGGCCGTAACAGATTTGTCTATGGTTTCGTCAGCCCTAGACTGTATTACCAGACAACAAGATCTATTTTGCAATACAGAAAAACCGGAAGTGTTACGCCGACCGTGTCCGCCACTGTACATACCTTATCTCAGGTGCTATAGCGTCGACTTGTGTAATGTACAGTGGCGGACTAGGACGGCGTAACACTTCCAGTTTTTCTGTATTGCAAAATAGCTTGTTCTTTAGTAATACAGTCTAGGGCGCGCGAGGCCATAGACAAATCTGTTACGCCGTCCTAGACTAGGACGATTCGACGACTAACCCGGTATTTTGGCGCGTTTTGAGAAAAGAAAATCAAAGTGTTATAAGCGACCCGAGCCTCATTTTTTGCCATTGACTGTATGATTATTTTAATAAAAAATACTATAAAACGTCGACTTCAAGTAATCGATCTAATTTTGTAAAAATAACATGATTTATCAAAGGTTCTGAAAATTCCCGGGATCCCGGGAATCCCGGGAAATTTTCAATTTTTTTCCCGTTTCCCGGCAAATGAAATAGGCCGGGAAATTGGACACCCTAGTCCTAGTCCGCCACTGCACTATGACAGTATTACACTGTCACACAGAGCGTCAATAATATACTGGGTGTTTCTGACAAGGCGGTAATAAATCAAAGGAGGAATTCTGCTCACAATAACTAACATTTTTCCCAAAGCAACATGGGTCAAAATCTCAAAAAAAATAACAGCTGTTCCATACATTGGTTCGATCAGCTGACGTGGTCAATGTACGGGACGGCTGATTTTTGTTTTGAGATTTCGACCCATGTTGCTTTGGGAAAGTTGTTCGGTATGGTGAGCAGAATCCCTCTTTTGATTTATTACCGCCTTGTCAGAAACATCCTGTATACAGAGACGAACATTACACCCAGACCGGAAACAAACATCGATATTCATCATAACAATGTTCGCCCCGCCGGGAATCGAACCGAACGTCACTGCTTCCACTGTTGGATATATGCCTCTCATAGATCACTATAAGGATATTAAAGAGCCAGTTTACAGCGATTCTATTTTTTCTATAAAAATGATATCTTCTAAACTTAGGCAATTATCAAAAACTAGTCGACCCGGCGAACTTCGTACCGCCAAACATATTACAATGTTGCTCATGTGTAATACATATAAACGTTCCTCTTGGATCACTCTATCGATTACTAAAAACCGCATCAAAATCCGTTGGATACTTTTAAAGATATAAGCATACATAGGGACAGACGCGGGAAGCGACTTTGTTTTATACTATGTATATTGATATGGCACAGTATGACACTAGATAATCTTACTTAGTTATTTTTAGAGCACAGTTAAGTAGTCCTAAGTAAAAAAAACAAAAATATCCACAGATTGTTGCCAAAAGTGGCCAACTTTTAGCAACACTTTGTAGCTTTCTTTGGTCTCTAACCTAAAAGCTATACAACATTGCCGTAAAAATACTAGGCTACATTATCTAGTGTCATACTGTGCCACATTTTTGATATTTGCCTTAGTTAAGTAGTTTTTTTTTGCGAATGGCGCTAGTATCGCTGTAAACTGGCTCTTAAAAGGTTTTGCCATATAAGCCACGCTTAGCTGGCGGTTTGTGGCAATCTGTGGGGGAGACCTAAGTCCAATAGTGAACGTTTTTGCTTGTGATAATAATTTCCTTGTATTATTTTTTTTTACTTCAGATCAACCCAAAGTCCGGAATCAACTAAATCCACGACATCGACGGGATGTAGTCAATCGACCGAGTTATCGACAAGGTCAAATGTATCAGATATGGCGATCGTATCGCCATCTAGTGCGAGATCACTACTATCTGGTGCTAGGTTAGTACCTTAAGGGCTTACACGGTGCGAAACTAGCGCCACTTCTGATAAATAATTAATATATTCTAAACCATAAATAAAAAATATGCGTCTTTGACTTCCGAAATAATCTTGCTTAGAATTTATAAGGCCCTGTTGTGTAGCTTTCAGGTTCAAAATCTAAGATTGTGATACGAAAGTAACAAGACTGAACAAGACTCTACGGAGCCCTTATTTTATTTTAGAAAATTTTAGGTACAGTGGCGGCCTAGGTCGATGTAACACTTCGGGTTTTTCTCTATTCCAATATAGCTCTTGTTCTTTGGTAATACAGTCTAGGGCGCACGAGACCATAGACAAATCTGTTACACCCTGTTAGACCGCCACTGTACTGTATCTACTAATTATGTGGAAAATTATCACTTCGAAGAAAAATACACCAAAATACCTACAACGAAAAAAAACCTAGTACGCCATCTGTTGGTAGGTAGCAGGTTTTGCTACTCACTAAAAGATGGCGCTATGGAACTCTTCGTTTATTGTAACGTTTTTTTTGTTCTGTTTCTAATTCCAGTAACTTCACAAGCTGGGCGGAATCAGAAGACGTTACAAAAGTGGGAGAAGCGAAGCAAGAAGGGGAATGGAGCAAGTTTTGGTCAAACTATAATAACACTCTTTCGAGGGTAGGCATACAGAGATATTACGACCAATGCCCTACGCCGTATAGGACCGAAAATATTGAGTTGGCTGAGTTTGGTATGTATTTTATTATAAAACTACGTTTTTATACACACACACAACGCACCCATCCCAATAATGAGAGGTTTTCAATTTGACATCTCGGAAAAAAAAACAAGTTTTATCACAGATGGCGCTAGCAAAAATCTTCAAGAGAAGTTGAAATGCTCGAATCACTAACAGCTCAAAACTGATTTGAACTACTTACCTTTGACCATATAACGCCATCTACAGGCTTATTGCGAAACATTTTTTTTCACTTCGAAAACCCCTTAATTGTGTTGATATCAATATATCGCACACCTAGATCAAAACAGTTTCAACTCGAAATAATCAATAATTGAGTTATTTATACCAGCGGATTGAGCATTTTTTTACGCATCGTGTAGTTTAATAGGTTTATTTTTATCTGCCATAGTTCCCGAAAGATGGCGCTAAAACACTGTTTTGTTGAAATTTGACGGTAATTTACACCCCAACAAAAAGGTTTCATTTTTAGTTTACACCTTCAAGCGTGTGCACGTAAAATTAATCTTTTAAAACAGTGTTATTATGAGTTGATACTATTTTCGTTAATAATCGTTCAGAAAATAAAAGTGACATTTCGAGTTGGATCAGTTTTGATGGTTAGTATTGCTCAAATAAATGTGACTTTTCTAATTGAAACAGTCTTCTACGTTCAGATAAGATTTTTTTTAAAGTATATTTTGTGTTGCATCTGTTTTGGACAAAAACTTTTTAAATTTTGAGTTGTCTCTCTTTTGTTGGATCATTTGTTTTTCTCATTTATTTCAGTGAAATTTAAGCTTAAAAATTATTGAATAAGCTATAAATGTGGGGTTTTTTAAGTTGAAGCGGTATTGGACGTAAACGAAGCCGCAAAATTGCTTACTGTATGTTTTATTTACTGTTTTCGAGTTGACACTGTTTTGTTGGTATCGAAACCTGATAGAATTTTTTATCTTGTTTATAGAGTAATGTCGGGAATTTGACGACAATATTAGCAAACATGATTGGGGAACAAAAAAAAATAAATTATTTGTATCCTTTCATTCATTTCGTATTGAAACACGAATCAAAACGTTGACAATGCAGTAAATAAGTCCAATTTTAGAAGAAAACTTAGCCCTATCACGATCACCGCACACAGTTAGATTGTCAGATCGGAAAAAAATCTCTTTTTTCATCACAATTAGCTATGCTTATTATAAAGATTAAATTATAATAAGCATTTTATAAATGGGTGACAAAAATAAATATTATTTGGTAAATTTTCGTCGATTAAGATAAGATTTCATGAAGTTAAGTGCCAATTTCTCAAGTAATTTACCGTTCTGTTGATTTTACTAAAAAAAAGTTTTTGTGAATATTAAACTAGTCGACCCGGCGAACTTCGTACCGCCTACATTTATGACTATCTTGTGCACGTATTATACTTAAAACCTTCCTCTTGATTAATATACTTATCTGTTAAAAAAACCGCAGTAAAATCCGTTGCATGATTTTAAAGATTTAAGCATACATACATAGGGACAGACGTGGGAAGCGACTTTATTTAATACTATGTATTGATTTAAATTTTAGTATTGATTTTATTACTAACTCAAATATTTTTCGAGCCTTCATCCATTTTCCCCTTATTTAAAAGTGTAACAATTCAAAAATATTTGTACAAGACAGCTTCAACTTTAATTGACACAAAAAAAAAAAATTAATTGTCATAGTACAAAACAGTAACAATTCGAAAATTCAATATTATACCTCACTACATTTAGTTAAAAAAAAAGTAATAAAGCACTCGATGCTTTTGTTTTTTTCTCCATTTTTTTGAAATATTAGTTACCTTCTAGCTGTGATAGAAAAAAAGAAATCAGTTTTTCGTGATTTCTGAAAAAAATGGTTTTTTGAGTTGACACTGTTTTGTACTAGGTGTGCTATATATAAAACTCTTCCGTTACTGACTGACTGACTGACTGACTGACTGACTGACTGACAGACAACGCAGAGCCGAAACTACTGGGCGTAGCGGGCTGAAATTTTGCATGTAGGTTCCTTAGGGAGTGTAGGTGAGCACTAAGAAGGGATTTTCAAAAATTCCCACGGGAACGGGAAAAAACTGGATTTTTGTGTTTATGACAAATCTGCGCGGGAAAAACCGCGGGGCAGCCTCTAGTTTATCTTGTAATATATAATTATTTTGCAGTTACTTTTCTGAATTATGTAAATTAAGAAATGAAAAAGTAACAACACACTATGGTAATTTGACGAATTTTCGAAAGTTTCTATCTAGTGTTGCACTTTTTCTTTTTTACATTTTTGTGCAATAAATACTGTTACATTATGTTTAACTTGCGCAGATAAAGAAAAGCTTTAAAAAACCATGACAAAGCTAATGCTATCTCGCTTAGATATTAAAATCCTTTACTAGTGTTGCCCCTTTTTAATTTCTACATTTTTGTGGCAAAATACAACACCTAAATTTATTTTCTTTGCAGAAATATTATCCGAATCTTCCCGCCAAAAGTCGCCACAGAACATAGACAAGATAAACAAAATAATCCGCAGCGATGGTTTGACACTGACAGCGCGGGAAACGCAAAGTCTTGTCAAATGCGCCCACATACTCGGCAATGTGCTTTCTAAGGCCATCGATAGAAATTCTAGGTGAATATTTTTTATTTAAGTATGAAAAAGTAGTATAAAACAGTTTATAACAAAGTCAGTCCCATCCTTCTGATTGACGGTATGTCAAACTAAATGATAGAGTAAAAAAATATTGACAGAGTAAAAAAATGAGTGACGATCTGGTTAATGGTTAACAGAGTTACAAACTGATAGATAATCTGATTGACGGTGTGTCATTTTGATTGACAATCTGACTATAGGTAAGTATGACATATTTACAGCGAGATGACATGGAGATGACAAACTGATAATCCGATTGACAGAGTGAAAAACTGATTGACAATCTGATTAACAAACTATTATCAATACATAGAACAAACAACTATCAATAGGTACATAGGTAGTATAAAATAAAGTCGCTTTCTGCGTCTGTCCCTATGTATGCTTAAATCTTTAAAACTACGGAACGGATTTTGAGAAGTTTTTTTTTAATATATAGAGTGCTTCAAGAGGAAGGTTTATAAGTATAATACATGCACTTTATAGTAATAGGTTCGGCGGTACGAAGTCCGCCGGGTCGACTTGTTATTACTTAAATTATACAAGTACTAGAGGCTGCCCCGCGGTTTTTCCCGCGCAGATTTCTCAAACACACAAAATTCCCGTTTTTTCCCGTTCCCGTGGGAATTTCGGGAAATCCCTTCTTAGTGCTCACCTACACTCCCTAAGGAACCCACGTGCCAATTTTCAGCTTTCTACGTCCAGTAGTTTAGGCTCTGCGTTGTCTGTCAGTCAGTCAGTCAGTCAGTCAGTCAGTAACGGAAGAGTTTAATGTATATTGATTGTGCAAAAATAACAAAATTTTACGGTAATTTGTCGGATTTCCGAAAATGTCCATTCAGTGTTGCCACTTTTTAATTTCTTCTCTTTTAGTGCCGCATAGTTTATTTTTATTTACTTATTTTTCAGACAAGAGTTATCACCAATCAAACGAAATCCAGACTTGGAGGAAAAAAAGAAGAATTTAACACTAGAATTATCGCCTGAAACACTTCCTTTAGAAGTAAATCCGTTAAATACTGAAAATCCAACCACAGAAATCGAAACGACAAATTCAACAACCCAAACTGACATTTCGCTTCCATTTACAAAAAGCGCGCCAAGAATCTTTGAGAAAATTCTAAGGCAACTTTCAAGGACTTCCATAGATGATGGACAGAAAAGTGAGACGGCAGATACGGGTGAAAGCAAGGGGAAAGAGGATGGCAATAAAACTATTTAAAGATGGCTACCGTGTATTTAAAGAAAAACTAATTTTATTGTGTGAAATTGCCCCGCCTCTTTTGCCAGCGAAATGTTTCTATAAACTTAGTTAAATAAACCGTGTCTGATAAAAACTACCTGTGTCCGTCTCGTGGTTCTTAATTTTATAATTAAAAAGTGTATTTTTGGGATATCTGCTATTACCTATTTGTTTTAAATTATAATTTTTAAGCTAACTTTTGTTTTTTATCTCTGCATTTATTTGGATGCATTCATGGAATTCGAATGTGCTTATTAAAAAAACTTTCAATTTTGAACTTCGTTTTCAGCTGAGAAATAAAAATTTCTAGTACAGTGGCGGACTAGGAGGCCGTAACAGATTTGCCAGCCCTAGACTGTATTGCCAAAGAACAAGAGCTATTTTGCAATACAAAAAAACGGAATTGTTACGGCGACCAAGACCGCCACTGTACTTATTTTGTGGATTAGTGGTATATTTGTTTAATACATAAGTTTGTATATTTTTTTTTACATTTCACATGTGAAGTAAAAGGATGTAGATTTTCTGTTTTATCATAAAACTAGTCGACCCAGCGAACTTCGTACCGCCTAACCTATTAGTATTTTGTGCGTGTATTAAACTTATAAACCTTCCTCTTGAATCACTCTACTTATAAAAAAAAAAACACATAAAAATCCGTTGAGTAGTTTTAAAGATTTAAGCATACATAGGGACAGACGCGGGAAGCGACTTTGTTATATACTATGTATTGATGATATTGATACCAAATAAAACAATTTTTTTTTTTATTATAAAATTTATTTGTTTCCTCAATTTCATAGCATGCAAATCCAAAGTTATAAAATCTATGTATTCGTTTTTTTAACTTTAAGCTTAAGTTTAAAACTAGAAAAGATAAAAAAACACTATAAAAATATTATATTATAAGTATTATGTACAAAACTTAAGTTTACACAAAGAACTAAGTAATAAGCGTACTTCAAAAAAAAAATCACTTTCGAAAAAAAATATTAACTTAATAGAATATATGGAATTATAGTCGAAACAAATTTAACTGCCTCGAAATGTAAACAAGTATTTTTTTTAAACATTTTACACCCTTTGAGAAAAATAGCGCCATTTGAGAAAAAAAGAAAAACTTCAAATCCAAGGGAAACATCAAAATTAGTTCCTGTATTATCACAGAACTAAAGATTTTAAAGACCAAAGAAAACTACTCAGTGTTGCTAAAATTGATTGTTTAGAAGTTTTTTTTTCTTTTTGCACTAGCATCATCGGTGTAAAAAAGACCTCTGTTTTTTTTTTAAGTATTAAAAGTTTTTTTTTTTTTAAAAACTAGTTTTTCATATTTTGAGGGCAGATATTTTTTGAACGACCATAAAAAAAACATTAAAAACCTGAAAACTTACACATAATTTTCCTTTAGAAACTAACATTAAATAAAATATGTTTATTTTTCTTATATCATATTTTTTTCTTTTGCTACTAAAAGCGTAATAGTTGTATTGCAAAGAAATTAACATAATTTTATTTCTTACACAAAACTTACGAAACTAGATGAACATTACTAGATAGATAGTTTTTTTTTTTATTTGTAACTGTCGTTTTATATGTCTGGTAAGGTTTTTTTTTTTTCATTATAATGAATGAGCCACCGAGCGTCCTGCTGAACGTAGTCGGGTACTCGACACTAATGTGTTATGATAAAACCCTTTAAAAGATTTCATATACTTATTCATGATCATTATGATGATTTACTATGCAAAAAGCCAAGCAAGACACCCTATGGGTTGCCTGGATGAAATCGGTCTAAGCGATAAGGGGGCTCATTAAAAAGAAAGTAAATGTAATTATGTGAAGTTGATTAATTGCAATAAACCTATCTATCTATCTCTTGCCTCTAGATCCGTAAGTTATCTTTGACATAATGTCGAATATAAAATTTAAAATTAAACTTAAAAACTAAAAAGATAAATCTAAAAAATCTCGGATACACTCTTTAACTTAAAAAGTATTAAAGCTTTCGGGAAAAAAAACTGTATTTTTTTTTGTTTGTTCTTAGAAAACACCTTAAACTAACACTCTTAACTACATGCTGGAAATAATATATAGTAATTAAAAAGTGGTAACACTGTATAGAAATTATGGATTTTCGAAATTTTCCATAGTGTTGCCACTTTTTAATTTCTAAATTTTTGTCCCGCACTTTTAAGTTAAACGAAATTGTAGATTAAACATAAAAATTAGAAACAAATATGGCCACAAGTCCTCCTTATATCTACCTTGTTCTTAGCATATAAGTTACTTATAATTTTAAGTTTCATTCATTTGTAATTTAACTGTTAGCTTTCCTAACAAATAAAATAAAAGACCAAACTACACCAATAAAAGCTACAGCAAAAAAATACAAACCATGGTCTATGTATTTGAAAAAAATACCCTGAATGACACTAGATAATCTTGCTTAGTATTTTTAGGGCAATTTTGTGAATGTACTACATTTTACTAAAAGTGACCACTTTAGACAGAAACATAAGATTGTTTAGGTCTTTACAGTAACCCTGTTATTCATAAAAAGTTAAAGAGCATTTTAGTTATTTAACGTATGTCAATTTAAACTGGATGTCACGTATTTACCATACAACAAACCAGAGAAGTAGACCTCCAGTAACGCTACTTAAAACCTACTGTATCTTTATGAATAATACGGTAAGAATGTCAGAAATATTATCTTAAAAATATTAAGCAAAAATAACCTTTGTGTCATACAGGTTTTTAATATTCACCATGGTAGTTTTTTTTCGTTATTGGTAGTTGTATAGGTTATTTTTTTTTTAATTACTTACTGAAAATTATTTGCCAAAAATATATTACTTATTTTTAACCGTTCAATATTGTATTGTAACGCATTTTTTTATATACAAAATTGGGAGTTTAAACTTATTTATAACTTAAACCTCTAGTCCAAAGTATTTTCTTGTAACTTAAAATATAAATTAATAATAACTTAAGAAATATTGCATTTCAATACATAATAGAATAAAAATAAAATGGCATACAAGTTTCTTAATCAAGGTGGGTTTAAGACGCTTAAGCAAAAACGTTTATATTTAAGAATTGAAATTAAGTTTTTTTTTATTTTTAACTTATTTTGTACTTTTGAGACTTTGTTTCAATTTCTGTTAAAACATTATACATTTAAATCAACACATCGTTTTATGACGTCAAATAATAAAATATTTTTTACTAAAAAGGAAACTATCAAAGCCTGTCACGCTTTTCAGTTTTTTTTTTTACTAAAGTAAATTGTAACAAAGTCTTAATTTTATCTATAAAATTAAAAGATAATATGGCATTTGTTTCATTTGTATTTACATAGAACTGACTGATTTTATAAAAAAAACTTTTTTTTTTGCTTATTTTTTTTTTATATAAAATCAGTCAAGCAAGATTACTTAAATATATGTTGTCTTATAAAATCACAATTGTATTTATTTTTGTACAGTACCTAGCTAAAAAAAGTTTTTTTCACTTATTTTGTTAAAAAAAAACATGAATTTTTTTTTCGACTAAGTTTCCTAATTTATCAAAATGTTGTTCCAAACAAAAAAAAAATGTTCTCTTTTTTATGAAATCAAAATAAAAATTCACTTACTTACCTTGTTTACATATTTTGGAACTACACCATGATCTTATTTTACTAAACTTAAAAAAAAACCTATACAATAAAACTTCTGAGTTTCACTTCTTTCTTATAATCTATTAAATGCACATTAAAAGAGTCAATTCGTAAAAAACTATACTTTTTACAAATTAATTATGTATTTTTACCTATACAAGGAATTCGATGTTGCTTGCAATTGCAACCCCGTGCTTTATATTAAAACTAAAATCCAAACCAATAGCAATTAAATTTACAAAAAGGGAGTCTTCACCAAAGCCTTTTGATTTGAAACTAACCTTACAGGCAGTAAGAGATAAAATTCACACTCAAGGCATCTTTCATGTAAAACATTCAGTATTAAATCCAACCATCTCTCAAATTAAAAAAAAAAGCTAAACCAAAAAAGATGAAATTCAAAATGCTAAACCAAAAAAGATGAAATTCACACAAAAGGTGCCTTTATGGAGGCTTGTCTTCTGAACCTCTGTAGCTCTTCCCTGTAGTTGGGATCCAGCATGGCGGTGAGTTTTCTTGGTGTGTGGGAGTGTCTCTGCCAGGCGCGGTAGCCGGCATGCAGCAGGTAGAGCTCGGGCCAGCGTAAAGACGGGTATACTGCGCGGTGGAGGGCGCGGTCCGCGGACCGGAGGTAGCGCGCCCTGGGAGAGACAATATCATTCATTATCAATCTATATCAATATATATAAAACTCTAAATAGACTGACAGACAAAGCAGAGCCGAAACTACTGGGCGTAGCGGGCTGAAATTTTGCATATAGGTTCCTTAGGGAGTGTAGGTGAGCACTAAGAAGGGATTTCCCAAAATTCTCATGGGAACGGGAAAAAACGGGATTTTTGTGTGCTTATGAGAAATCTGCGCGAGCGAACCGTACATAGTATAAAACAAAGTCACTTCCCGCGTCTGTCCCTATGTATGCTTATATCTTTTAAACTACGCGACGGATTTTGATGCGGGTTTTTTTAATCGATAAATTAATTCAAGTGGAAGGTTTATAAGTATAATACATGAGCAACATAGTAATAGGTTAGGCGAAACTTTTAGCAACAATCAGCACAGCAGATTATTTTGTTCTTTTTACTTAGGATCTGTTCTTAAAAAATACTAAGCAAGATTATCTAGTGTCATACTGTGCCACATTTTTTATATTAGCCTTAGCTAAGAAGATTTTTTTTTTTTGCGAATGGCGCTAGCATCGCTGTAAACAATAATTTCTTTTTTACAAAAAGAGACCCGCCTTCAACGAACTGCAACAAACATAATCTGAGAACTTCCTCTTTTTCGAAGTCGGTTAAAATAGGTACTTAAACCTCTCCTGAATGTAACAAATACATTACTGAAAACCGCATCAAAATCGGTTCAGCCAAACGCGAGATAATCGCGGACAAACATACATACATACATACATACATAAATACATACAGGTCATACTGATAACCTCCTATTTTGAAGTCGGTTAAAAATACTTACAACTTAGGCCCTCTCTCCAAGCTATATTCGCAGTGCATGATAAGGATGCTCCTGCCCTTCTTTTCCGGTTCCGCTTCCGCATCCACTTCCGCTTCCGCATCCGCTTCGGATCGCTTGAGGAACTGCAGGATTTGCTCCTGAGTGTATAAGTTGGTGGCGCCCTCTATGTGACCGCCTTCGAACTCGTATGGGTACCGGCAATCTATTATCTGTTTGGGAAATAAATCAATATTAATACATAGTATAAAACAAAGTCGCTTCCCGCGTCTGTCCCTATGCAGGCTTATATCTTTAAAATTATGCAACGGATTCTGATGCGGTTTTTTTTAATAGATAGAGTGATTCATGAGGAAGGTTTATAAGTATAATTCATGCACAACATATTAACAGGTAAGGCGGTACGAAGTTCGCCGGGTCGACTAGTTATTATTAAAATTCGTTAGTTACCTTAAAATCAGAGATAGTGTCCTTAAAATCGCCTCTCATTAGAGCAGCCAAGGTGTCGCACGATATAGATTTCAGATCGGAGTGGTTCCCGCTCAGCAGTGGCAGGGCGAAGGGCATCGAGAAGTCTCCTATGAGGTCCGGGTTCGAGGCCGCTGTGGGCAAAACAAAAATTGTTAAATAAATACACAAGACAGTGACAAAAACGTACAAGGAGGCCTGATAAATTCGGACTAAGGGAAGGAAGAAGAAGAAGAAGAAGACGAAGAAATAAGTATGTTAAAAATTGACTTAGGCTGTATTGTGCTTAGTGCCTTTGCCTAAGCTTTTTTAACAGTAAAATATTGCGAGTAAACTGGTGAAAAAATCAAAAAAATGGCAAAAGTGTAATGAAATTAGTCGTATTTTCGAATCATTCCATACAGTGTTGCCAGTTTTTAATTTCTACTCTTTTTTTGCCGCACTATTTGATGGGTACTGAATTATATTTTAAATACGTAATTTACGCAATAACGCTTAAACTATTAAACCAATATTGATGAAATTTGGTACAGAGATAGTCTCGAACCTGAAAAAGAACATGGATACTTTTACACAAACAATCAAATCTTTCCGCTTTAAAATATTTGGGCTAGACTTAGAAAATAAATAGTAAATCAAAATACTTACATCTAGCAAGTGCATTCATGATACTGGCTGCGTTCTCCGAATAGGATCTTTGTAAGATGGGACGTTCAGGTTTAACAGCGGGCACCAAACTCTGCTCTTCCAAGACTTTAAAAACTCTCCGCTTCTTGCTTGAACTCGCTACCGCTTCATCCAACGGTTCCAACCGTTTATTGGTCTTTTTGAATGGAGACTGACCAAACAAGGACATTCTTGCTTTAGACGCTTCAGGATTATAAGACATGCTACGTTGCAACGCTGGCCTTTTAAGCACAAACTCTGTTTCCAACGTCTTAATAGGTCCGGAGAGGAGTTCAGAAAAATTTGCCATTTTAGGCGAGCTCGATGGTTCTTCCAAGTCCAAAAACGGTTCGTCCATCTCCGATATGAAACCGCTTTCCATTGAAGTCGTTGATTCGGATGGGAACAGTGTGAGTTTAGTTGAAAGCGGTGACATGGACATTGAGCCGATACTTGAGTTTGAGTTTTCATGCCTCAAAGCGTTCTTAGTTGGAGTTTCGCTTGAGAATTTCAGTGATTTTTTAACAGAAGTTGAATTTTGTGCTGTTCGTTTAGCGTTTGAAGGCGATGTGAACTCAAAATCACTGAAATTCAACATTCTTGTAGCTGTAACAGTCGGTTTGTTGAACGAGGTGCTCGGTTCGCTTTCTCCTATCGGTGCGCCAAAGGCAAAATCCTTAGCGTTAATCTTCCTCGTATCGCATCTTCCTCGGGTTATGATATCTGGAGAATCAGTGGATATGATCTCATACTTATTGCATTGGTCAAAGTTGTCGTTATCAAAGTCTTCCAAGTCGTGTAACGTCTCATAATCCTCGATTTCAGAGTCAAGTTCTGGTGAAAATTCATCGTTCTTCTGTATCCTGAAGTTGCGTTCTGGTTTAGGTGATTTTGTATCCATCTGGAAAAAAAGAGATTTCATTGGCTTAAAAATTTGGCTATAATTTTATAGATAAAAACACTTTTTTGCCAAATTAATAAAAAGAAGTTTTGCCAAAAATACAGTAAAATTTTTAATAGGAGAGAAAGAGAGTAATTTGCGGCTTTATCGCTGAAAGCAATTTCTTTCAGGAAACCCTCGATTATAAGTACAGTAAGTATCAAAGTGTACAGGTGTTTATGTCATTTGCCGCACCATTCCCAACAACTTTTCCTTAGAAACATGGGTTGAAATGACAAAACAAAAATCAGCTCAATCGTACATTGACCCCATCAGCTGATCGAACCAATGTATGAAACAGCTGTTTTTTTTTTTGAGATATTGTTTGACCCATGTTTCTTTGGAAACATTGTTAGGTATGGTGAGCTAGATTACCGAAGCTAAGATAAACCACTAAAGTCACACACGGTGAACATGAAATTATGATGCAAAAATCTGTGACTATTATAACCAGAGATTATAACCTTATAACTGCAAAAACTGGTTTTCAAACCATGTTCAAACCTACCTTGAATATTCCTTTTCCTAATACTGGCTGAATGGCATTGTTTTTTTTTTAATAAAAACTCGAAATCACACGACGACCAAATTTTTTAAGGTTATTTTTTTAAATTAATTTTCAATATAGATTTTTTGATGTTTTAAAACTAAAACTAAACAAAGGAATATTGATAGAATGACTGGGTAGTTAAAAATATTTTAGATTGTAATTCAAATAGAAAAGGGTAGAATAACATTTTATTTTTAATTTACCTTCGTTCCTTCATTTCGCGCGCTTTGCTCATCGATCAGATGTTTTTGACGTTTCTCAAAAGCGTTTAGTTTCTACTATTGAATCGTATGCATACGATGAAGAATGATAAATGTTTACTAGTGTTGTCAAATTTGTAACGTTAAATTTAAATGACTACATGGCTAATTTTGTGTTTCGGCTAGATAGTTAATAACGGATATCAGTTATGTTATATGTTATGAGGTCTAATACATCGTTATTAGTGCAAATTGCGAAAAAATAATATTAAAATTAATGTTGAACAAAAATTCAGTTTTTTTTTTATATTTTCCATATTAAGGTTTTTTAATTAAGTTCTCGACTTTTTAAGAAATTATGTATATGTAAGAAAACTTAAAATAACTGTGTCAAACAAGATGTGTACATCTGTGATTATTTACCATTCAATTCTCGACTTTTTAAGACAGTATGTATGTAAGAAAACTAAAAAAAAAAACAGTGTCAAACAAGATGTGCACATCTGTGATTATTTACCATAATTTTTACTAACCTGTTTTAAAGACCAATTTTTGATAGTCCTGCTCTTCTGCAAAACCCGGCTTACAGGCGAATCTTGCATTTCATTCGAATCCACAACTTTACCAAAAGAACTACACGGTTCTTCCAAATGATTGAAAGAGATTGACTCTTCAATCTCAAATTTTACAAACGTTTCGTTCTCAATCTCATTCTCTTTGTTCGAAGTCATCTTGAACCTCGTCCTCTCCTCGAATATCCTTGAAATTTTCGAAGTTGAACGCTTCATGAACGGCTTGTTCATTTTCGGCGAGTTCAAACTCGATAGCGGAGAGTTAAGACTCTTCGCTGGTGAGTTGAAACTCTTCATTGGCGTGTTCAAACTTCTGCTCGTTAGAGGGGATTGTTTGATAACATTATCTATTATTGGCGAATTCAGCCTGGGCGAGTTTAGATTCTGTATCTCGCCGAAGACCCTCCGTTTAGGAGTGATGACAGGTGAATTGTGAATCGGTGAGAGAGGCGAGAAGTCTAAAGAGTGAGGATTCATTTTGAATTTGAAGTTGTGGCTTAAAGCTTCGTCACGCCGCCGCTTGGTGCCGCTGTTGCCAGAGTTTATCTTGAAATTTTCCGTTATTAATCTGTGAAAGAAATATTATTCGTTAGCTTTGTTGACTAAAATGAAAAACAGGAACAAACAGTTAAAGATATTCGATGACGATTCTGTTAAAATGTAACGATGTTTTATTTGCATTTTTCAACAAAATATACCTAAAGGTACAAAAAAGATAACGATAAAATTAAAAGTCATATTAAGAACAGAATTCCAAATGTTGGTAGCCAATTTTTTCCCCTTCCTTTAGATGAAAAAATAAAAAACCATCTTGTGAGGTGAGTGAGACTCGTATTCTTTTTTTAAAAATTTAATCGAAATGGCATCGTTACGATTACCTCGGAATAAAAAAAAGCACCCATTTCCATCGACCGCGAAAAGAATCCGGTCGCTCCTGTCAATTTAAAATCGAATAAAGAACACGGTTCAAAGTACGTGCGCCGGTTTCGCGCCAAAACGTTAACAGGTTATTACATTTTATTCTTGGATACAAAGATCAACTTTGCCATGTTGTTTTCATAGTTCTTAAGTCTGTTTTGTGAGTAGACTCCACTTCAAACATTTTAATTGTAATCAATCTAAAGTGTAGACACTGGTGGTATTAACCGGTAGAAAGATTCCAATTCCTTTTTTTTGTATTCGTAATGAGTAATTTTAGGTAACAACAAAAAAGTGTTAACAATACATTTTTAACCTAATTCCATTGTTAGAAACTGGTTCAGATAGAAATATCAAGCTGTATTATACTTTATGTGAAGCGAAATTAAGCTGATATTGATATGAAAACAATAATTATGCGCAGTACTCCCTTAATCTTTGTTAGTACCTATCGAGGTTTGGGACTGGGTGTACGAAAATAAGCGATTTTATTGAGTATACGTCCATAAAAAAAAGGTCTAGCTGCTAGCCGATAAAAAAGTGCCAGCCAGTTAGCCAGTAAAAAAAAAACTCATAATTTTGGAAAATAAATAAATAAACAAATTATAATTGTATTATTAAGTATGTGTTTTATTATTTATTATTATTTTTTGTAAATACTTGTATATAAATGTTAATAAAAATTGTATATTATAATCGTAAAACTATTTCCTCGTAGCCCAAAATCCAAATAATATTCAAGGTTTCTTGGGTATATTCTTTTTCTTGTGATGCATCGTAGCTTTTCATATCCGAAACCGAACGAGCAGCCCGCTAAACGCTCTGCTTATCGCTTAGCTTATCACACTGTACACAGTGTCATAAGGGGTGTCACACAATGCTATGCATTTCGGTTGCATTCCCTTAAGGGGTGTTTTTTCATGCATAACGGTACGGTCTGCGGTAAAATAGGGTTGCTAGCTAATAGCGGTTTTATAGTCTTTTTCACTAGGAATAAAGGTGATTTTTGTATGGCAAACCAGTATGATTGATAGTTGATTGATTAATGATAACAAAAAGTTGAAATCTTTGATTATCTCTTGGGTGATATGTATGTGTTTGCATGTGTGTGTGTGTGTGTGTGTGTGTGTACCTAAACAACTGTTTATTATATTTACAAACGTTTTACTTCCTATAATAGTTCTATTTACTTACTAGTTGTAGCAGCTTCGCCAGCGCATTTTGCCTTGAAACATCAAATTCCCAATTTTCCCGTAGGAATTTTGGTTTAAAAAATAGCATATATGCTTTCTGAAGCTCTAGACTATCCCTTTACCAAATTTCATCCAAATAGGTTAGTAGTTTTCTCATGAAAGCGAGACAGTTAGACAGAGTAACTTTCGCATTTTATAATATAACTAGTCGACCCGGCAAACTTTGAAACCTTCCTCTTGGATCACTCTATCAATTACAAAAAACCGCATCAAAATCCGTTAAGATAGTTTTAAAGATATAAGCATACATAGGGACAGACCCGTGAAGCGACTTTGTTTTATACTATGTATTGATTGAAAATACAGTAAGTATTATAAACTCGTAGTTATCAGCATAAATTATTTTCCAATTATATTTACTATACTTAAATTTTAACTTTACGCAAAGAAATAATTACGCTCGAAAATTCCCGAAAAGACATACAAAAACACTTAGACCCAAGTAACGAACATAGATATTTTTCATATAGTGAGTTCCCAAGTGTTTGTTCCACCGGGAATAGAACCTTACTTAACCGTCGCATTCGACATCACTGCAGATGTAAATACACTTACCGTGATATTCATAAAGATACAGTAGGTTTTAAGTAGCTTTACTTGAGGTCTACTTCTCTGGTTTGTTGTATGGTAAAAACGTGACATCCAGTCTAAATTGACATACGTCAATATCTAAAATGCTCTTTAACTTTTTATTAATAACAGGGTTAGTTATTAGGCCTAAAAAGTCATTTTTGTTTAATTAGGAGAACTGCCAACAGAATTCTACATAATAGGTAAGTATACTGACAACAAAAAGGACCCTGACAGTATCGCTTAAACACATATTTATTCAAAAGCAGGAGGGGGTTGGTTCGTTAAAACCACCATTGTCACAAAGTGCATCACTTTTGTTAAGAAACTGGTTAAAAAAACGTTTTTTTTTTTTTTTGGACAACCCTTTCGTCACTCGTCCTTTTGAATCAGCTGACTGTTGGTTTAATAATAATAATAATAAGATGGTCGTCGAGTCGCTAAGCTGTATTTTGAAGATACGGAACGGACAGTTTGTGTTCTTAAGAGCCAGTTTACAGCGATGCTAGCGCCATTCGCGAAAAAAATTAATATCTTCTAAACTAAGGCTTATATCAAAAATGTAGCACAGTATGAGACTAGATAATGTAGTCTAGTATTTTTAGGGCACTGTTGTATAGCTTTTAGGTTAAAGACCAAGGAAAGCTACAAAGTGTTGCTAAAAAAGGCCACTTTTAGCAACAATCTGTGTATAATTTTGTTCTTTTAAGTGAGAACTACTTTAATGTGCTCAAAAAACACTAAGCAAGATTATCTGGTGTCATACTGTGCCACATTTTTGATATTGCTTTAGTTTAGAAGATATCAATATTTTTGAGAATGGCGCTAGCATCGCGGTAAACTGGCTCTTAAGAACAGTTCCTTGTATATTTTTTGGTTTGGTATCGGTTCTCGAGCATCATTCATTCATAATCACAATTAAGACGTCAACTGCTGAACATAGGTCTCGTCTCGACTACAGATTTCCACAAGGACAAACACTGTGAGGATGGCGATGGCAGTGTGGATCATGGAGTATTTAAAAATAAAACGAGTCAGGTATTCAACATAAAAACCAAAATTCCCATATGCGGCACACCTTCACATCCCACCATACAACTTACACTAAAATCCGCTAATCCAAAACACATGTTGTTCACTCGCGTCTAACTTAATCCATATTGGAATTTCATATTTAACAAAGATGTTTAAGGTTCCTTTGTACAAGTTTACAACGGGAACCTATTAAGGCATTTTTTTTTAAATGCGTAACGAGTTATAATAACTTTGAACAAGTAAACGAATTATCTCTTTATTTCACAAAAACAAAAAAAAAAACTTAAATATTTACTGTAAATAACGGCAGCTTAAAAGTATTTTTAAAAATGCGAAAATTACTCAGTATGTCTATGAGTTACGTCACCACGCCTAAACTACAGAACGGATATGGCTGAAAATGGTAGGTAAGTAGCTTTAGAACCACTTTTTATCTCCATAATCTCACGGGAAGGGAAAGATTGGATTTTGGGATTTGAAAGGAGCAGGTACTTACTAACTAACTACGGAACCTATAGTTCGCAAGCGCGTAAGCGAACTTCACTAGCTTTTTTTGGATCCCTCCACAGACCCTTAGCAGGATGTCGCCGTATCATTCATCATTTGCACCGATATCCTTCCTACAACCTTGCTTTGCGGTCTATATTTAGGTTAACCGTTTTTCTGAGGTTATTTAGCCATACGATATGGATTGCATACAGGAAACTGAGATTTGGTTTACTTTACTTTAGTCATTAACTGTAGCATCTGTCATATTTATGAAATTTCTTGGGTGCGTTCCGCATAGACTTTGCTCAAACTTATTTTTCTTTAAAATTTCAATTTCTCAGTTCCCATGGTAAAAAGGATAGGACAGCCGTTCCCGTGGGAATTTCGGGAAATCCTTTCTTAGTGCTCACCTACACTCCCTAAGGAACCTACATGCAAAATTTCAGCCCGCTACGCCCAGTAGTTTCGGCTCTGCGTTGTCTGTCAGTCAGTCAGTCAGTCAGTCAGTAACGGAAGAGTTTTATATATATTGATTTCTTGGGTGCGTTCCACATAGTCTTCGCTCAAGCTTATTTTCTTTTAAAAATGCAATTTTTCCGTTCCCATGGTAAAAAGGATTTAGTGTCTTTACTTCGCTCTGAGGGCCTATTATGGCCGCATTTGCAATATTGCTTTTCGTCCTCCAAGTGTCAAAATCAATACAAAAAAAAAACGCAAAGCAATATTGCAAAAGCGGCCGTAATAGGCCCTCTGACGGTAACTCAGATCTTTTTTCTGGCTATCTCTGAACCAGATATTAAACATAATTATGAATTGGTTAAATACTTTATAAGTGATTGCGTAACACATTGACAGACGTTGGTCTGAATTATTCACTATTATTAATTATTTTTTATCATCTTAATAAGATCTTCCTTTATACAGTCAAATGTATAGGCTTCTAACTGCAATGTTTTTTTTTTTTGTATTTGGGATACAGGCTCCGAGCCTAATTCAGATAAAAAAGAAAAAAATATGACCGTTTTTTTATATATATTCATTTAAAAAAAAGCTCTAACCTATAAACATTATGAACCAGAACAATTTGATTTCATAAAATAAAAGGTGTTAACCTTATTGAAAACTTCCTAAACAAAACATCTGCTTTCATCAAAACAAAAAATATTAAGCACTCATCAAATCAGAGCCTATGAAATTAATAAAAAAAAACTACCCCTTCATTATCGGATAGATTAAACTACAGTAACGATCGGTCGATCATAGTGGAAAAAAAAACGTAATCGATAAAACGGTTAACGGTCGTTTATTGAAACGCACAACACTAACTCTAATTGCGTTTTGATATTGCACCTCAAATTTGGGGTTTCGTTTCGTACTTCAGGCGAAATAAAAAAACTCGTGTTTTTGTGTAGTTTCTAAAAACAAAACATAGGTACTTAAATAAAACGAAATAATTCATGTTTAAGCACTAACAAAACAAAAAACACACAAAGAATAATAATTATTGAATTAATACTTTATTGTAAGTAAGTGCTCAAAATACAGATAATCAAACAAGTTTTATAACTGTAAGGTGATAAAAGGCGACCTTATCGCTAAAAAGCGATTTCTCCCAGACAAACTGTTGTAATGGAAAATTTCAAACAAAAAATGCATTGAGTACAAAGCAGCAAGTTTAATCAAAATCGGTTTAGTAAATTAGGAGTAGGTAGAGACATCATTAACGTGGGCGGTAGCGTCAAAATACATTTAAATAACGAACAATGAATTCAAAACGTTGGCACGCGCGGTGTGCGTTACGCATCCGTTGTTTTATTTTACCCCATGTAACGGAAATTGCGTTACGGTTGCATAGATTCCAGGATGTTACATACTACGCGACAGGAAAGGGTATTTTAGGTCTTTCTTTAGGTTATACTATATTTAAGTCTTTGATTTATAGTTGCAGAATATTACAGAGTTGCAAATGATTGTTAAACAACACATTATCCATTATTAATTTAGTTTCTTTAGTGTCTTAAATACCGTTCATTAAAAAAAACTACAGAATTAATAAAAAGGGCCTATTTCTTTTTTTGTCAATGGATAAGGTAAAAATATAGGGTTTCTTCTTAAATCAAAAGACACACAGTAAAAAAAAACAAAAAAGAAAAAGTGAGCAGTAATCTGTGGTGTGTGTTAGTAAGCACTAAATATTGGAAAATATCAAGTTCAATAAAGATTTCTCATCTCACCCCTAACTTCAAAGTTTCATCAATTATTTACACTAAGATCATAATTTTTCAATCTGTTCTGTATACCCCAAGACCCCAAGAGTTGCCTTCAGCTGTCTCCAACCAAAAGTAAAAGTGAATTAAGATCGATACAAAAATCACATTCCCCTCTTAACTTAACGGATATAAAACCGTTATATCAAAAAAAAAAACGTTCCTCAGAACACATCTTCCATTTTCAAATTAGGGTGCGATTGTAGCATACTGGCTCGTGCCATAACAACAATGGGGGTAACAAGTGCAGTAACTAAACGCAGCTGCAAGCGAACCAAGGAACAGCTGAGACGAAATCTTTTTGAAATCGGAAGTCAAGGAACTTATTCATACAGCCTTGTATTTTTTTTTTTTTGCAAACTTCTGACCTCAAGATGGTTAGGGTGATGTCAGAGGTAATTTTGAAGCAGATGGACTAGCACCTTTGATAAGGTTTCCCCAGCGATAGATAACGGTTTCACTTTACGCTTACGGTCATTTTGCGGAACTGATAATTTTTTTCATTCGCTCGCGTGAGTTAGAGCCACTCTGTACAGTAGTAATCATATTTAACCGACTTCAAAAAAGGATGTTATCAGTTTGACCCGTATGTATGTATGTTTGTCTGCGATTATCTCGCGTTTGGCTGAACCGATTCTGATGCGGTTTCCAGATAAGTACTTATTTGTAACATTCAGGAGAAGTACCAATTTTCACAGACTTAGAAAAAGAGGAAGTGCTCAGTTGATGTATGTGTCAGTTTATTGATGGGGGGTCCCTTTTTTGTAAAAGAATAAATTATTTTTAAATGCTTACCCTGTTATTCATAAAATTTTAAAGAAAATTTAAGTTATCAATATATATAAAACTCTTACTGACTGACTGACAGACAACGCAGAGCCGAAACTACTCGGTGTAGCGGGCTGAAATTTTGCATGTAGGTTCCTTAGGGAGTGTAGGTGAGCACTAAGAAAGGATTTCCCGAAATTCCCACAATAACGGGAAAAAACGGGATTTTTGTGTTTATGAGAAATCTGCGCGGGAAATACCGCGGGGCAGCCTCTAGTCAATATATATAAAACTCTTACTGACTGACTGACTGACAGACAACGCAGAGCCGAAACTACTGGGCGTAGAAAGCTGAAAATTGGCACGTGGGTTCCTTGGGGAGTGTAGGTGAGCACTAAGAAAGGATTTCCCGAAATTCCCACGGGAACAGGGAAAAACGGGATTTTTGTGTTTATGAGAAATCTGCGGGGGAAAAACCGCGGGGCAGCCTCTAGTATGATATATGTAAATTTCAATTGGATGTCACGTATTTACCATACAATAATCCAGAGCTCCACTAAAGCTACTTCAACTTCAAACCTACTGTATCTTAATGAATAATACGGTTAGCCTCATTTTCCACTGAAGAAGTTGGGGTAAGACCTTCGCCCTACCCTTTCTGTAAGCCCTCCGATAGTAACTGATTCTCTAATCTGTGCCTTCCGTTCCTGTGCCAGCTCCTGGGCAATTCTTGAAATGGAAATAGAAGTCATCCTGCCATCTCCTTAATTCTAGATTAGTTTTCTATAGACCCGTGGAGTGCCCATAAAATACCACTCGTGATTCGTGACCTGCAGTGGTATGTTAATAAAAATAATATGGGTTTAAAACAAACGAACAATACAAGTACCATATGAATATAAAGACTATCAGATATTAAATTAACAAAAAAAATATAAAAAAAAAACCTAAGTTCGCGACCCCGCGACCCCCACGCAGTGAAAAAAGTTCGTTACAAAATCGATAACGCACTCTTGCAGCGCAGGCGCCCGCCGCTTCGTGCAGGCACATTGTCCATTGTTTCCAAATTCAAATTTCGATTTTCGAACCGAGACAGACAGAACAGAAACAGAGGTTGCGTTTTGTTTTTGGTTTTAAGAAAAAGCGTGTACTGGCTTGATAAGAAAAATATGAATCTGCGAAAAAATATTAGGTCGGTATTCGAATATTCCGACATGATTCCGACCAAATTTTTTGATAAATATAATATTTTTTTTTATGAAACGTGATACCAATTATAGGTATCACATATTTCAAACAACGTCATACAAAACGCAAGCAACACAATTCTAGTCGTCTCATTGATAAAAAGTACAATAAACTGACCGTTCCAAGAACTGACAAACTATTTAGCCTTTATTACAAAATAAATAAGGTTGAAAATCGAACTAACAACGTAATACTATATACAGGATGTACTGATTAAGGAGCCAGGACGCAAGCTCGAATGAGCATGACTTCAACATGTTGTTTACAATATGAAAACATAACAAAATAAAAACATAGGGAATAATTTCTTTTTTACAAAAAAGGAACCCGCCTTCAATAAACTGAGACATACAACAACTGAGCACTTCCTCTATTTCGAAGTCGGTTAAAATTGGTTCTAAAACCTGAATGTAACGAATATTTATCTGAAAACCGCATCAAGATCGGTTCAGCCAAACGCGAGATAATCGCGGAAAAACTTACATACATACATACATACAGGTCCAACTGATAACCTCCTTTTTTGTCGTTAGTCGGTTAAAAACCCCGATTACCTCGCCTCATGCAGTATACATATAATCATCATCATCATTTGACTGCTCCGTAGCTCAGTTAGCAGTAATGTGGACTGGGATGCGTGTGCACCTGGGTTCGATTCCCGGCGGAGCGAACATTGTTATGATGAATATCGATGTTCGTTTCCGGTCTAGGTGTAATGTTCGTCTCTATATATGTTTTGGGCATCCTACGTACAGGTTCTTCCTAGTTAGGGGCTCTGAGTTTGATGCGTTATTATTATTACTAGAGGCTGCCCCGCGGGTTTTCCCGCGCAGATTTCTCATAAACACAAAAATCCCGTTTTTTCCTGTTCCCGTGGGAATTACGGGAAATCCTTTCTTAGTGCTCACCTACACTCCCCAAGGAACCCATGTGCCAATTTTCAGCTTTCAACGCCCAGTAGTTTCGGCTCTGCGTTGTCAGTCAGTCAGTCAGTAACGGAAGAGTTTTATATATATTGACTAGTCGACCCGGCGAACTTCGTACCGCCTAACCTATAGCTATGTTGCTCATGTATTATACTTATAAACATTCCTCTTGGATCACTCTATCGATTACGAAAAACCGCATCAAAATTCGTTGGATAGTTTTAAAGATATAAGCATACATAGGGACAGACGCGGGAAGCGACTTTGTTTTATACTATGTATTGATTATGTTATGTAGATCTGTCCATTAAAGTATATAACATTATATATATTTATCTAACTAGAGCAATGATAAGAAGCGTTTGGCAGTTCAATCTGACCTAATTTGCATTTATTGTGAAATATCAATGTTATTTTATATGAATGATTCTATACAAAGCAAACAATCATTCGCAACTCTCTCAGAAAATACATAATACTAGAATGTTGTTCATGTATTAATCAATATATATAAAACTCTTCCGTTACTGACTGACTGACTGACTGACAGACAACGCAGAGCCGAAACTACTGGGCGTAGCGGGCTGAAATTTTGCATGTAGGTTCCTTAGGGAGTGCAGGTGAGCACTAAGAAGGGATTTCCCGAAATTCCCACGGGAACGGGAATAAACGGGAATTTTGTGTTTATGAGAAATCTGCGCGGGAAAAACCGCGGGGCAGACTCTAGTTATACATAAAACTGCCTCTTGAATAAATCTATTTATTAAAAAAAACTGCATCAAAATCCGTTGAGTAGTTTTAAAGATCTTTAAATCTGTTAATGTGATTAAAAGCACACTAACAGCAGGAAACGCCTATGTTTTAATGTATATTGATAACGAGCTGTCCCGGCTAACTTCGTTACGCCATAGAACATAAGATACTACTTAGGACTTGGCTCTATAGACTTTGTTTTTAAGACTCCCCAGAATGGGCGAATAAAGAAACAAACAACAACAACAAACCACCAACAGTCAAAATATGTAAACAACAGAAAAAATTCACCTTATTCGAGTTTAAGTAAGGATCCCTAATTATTTTGAAAATCTAATATAGCCTATGTCACTCGGGTATAGTGTAGCTTCCTACCAGTGAAATAATTTTTCAAATCGGTTCAGTATTTTCGGAGCCTATTCGTTACAAACAAACAAACAAACAAATCTTTCCTTCCTTTATAATATTGGTATAGATAAATTTTCTCAGTAATGCTTCTTCAGGCCATATTTTTTAAAAATTAGTAACATTACACTTGAATTCAGATTATTTTAGTTGATTGCATGTGCATGCCATATGGTACAAGCACTGGGTGGTATGGTATGTGGCATATGGTAAATTTAGCACGCTGTATATACTTAGTGCTTAAAATGAGCTAAGTCGGAGGTCCGTTGGGTATTTAAATTTGGATACAGATTGTTTGTTGTAATCTGGCAAAGGAACATAATCCATTCAGCCAGTCTTTAGTATCTTAAGTGACACAAAAACACAGAAAAAATTAATAAGGTTTTTTTTTAATTTGTTTTGATTGATTCTTATTGTTAATGTTTTCATCATATTTCAGGCGAATGGGGAAGAAGCCAAACTGCCCCTGGCTGGCATAAGGCCGAATAAAGGGAAACTCCTATCTAAACTTTATTTTTACAACAATTTGCTCTGATTTAATAAAATTTATGTATTCTATAAATAATCTTGTGGCCTTCTTAAAGCTGAAGCCTGAAGCAATAAAGTTCAACTTCGTGTCATCATATCATCCATTTTGTTATAAAACAATCTCCCGCTAACCCAATACTCTACATGACATCAATTTTGAATATAGAACAAGGTCAAACAAACTAAGATTGTCGTCCGCAAACCGATTGTTTATGTATGTATTTGATTTTTGATAGTTTGTCTCGCTCTCATTCGTGTAATGTTTTTTAAAACTTAAGTACTAAGTCCGATTTTGATTTTCGGTTCGCGGGAAAATTAAGAACCTTTATATTTTTATTTAGATCTTTTTTCGATATTTAGTGTGTCTTGTAGAGGTCTTGTAGTTTCGTCTAAAAATTCATAACAAAATAACTTTTTCAAAACATATGCCACCCAGGTTAAGCATTAGCAATTGATATCAAACCTTAACAAAATATAAATAAGAGCTTTATTTCTTCACTGGACTTTCGTTAAAAGTAGCTGGCAGGTTGGAGACTGAAACCTTGCAAACTTTTTTATTGGACTGGACACCTTCTAGGAAAAAGGCGGCAAATTTGACGTTTTTTTTCTAATCTTCGGTTTTTGCCGTTTTTGCATAGCTAATGAACCGTTAGGCCCAATGGCTCCCTTGAGATAAAAATTATGTTTCAGTCAAAATGTATTTTTAATGTGTAATTTTTTTTTTTCCATATTTGTACAGTGGCGGACTAGGAGGCCGTAACAGATTTGTTTACGGTTTTGTCAGCCCTAGACTATATTACCAAAGAACAAGAGCTATTTTGCAATACAGAAAAACCGGAGTGTTACACCGACCGTGTCCGCCACTGTAAGTACTTAAATAGTTTTGGTGTTATATATGACAATTACATATACTCGTTAGGAGTTTCCCCGCCTTATAAAAAAATGATCATAAATATATAAATTTGAGCCCCGTTTTTCCGGTAAGTATGTAAGTATATATAGTTATCTTACTTGAGTAGTGTCAAAGAAAAAAGATAAAATCAAGCCATCTTATCTTAGTGCAACAAATGCATTAAATTTTTCAGTAAAACTTAACTGAAACCCTGGTCATATCTAAATTTAGCTCCCCATCGACGACACCCGCGACGAAACCGTTAGTGACGTCACGCAACGGCTGCAGGACAATATGGCGTTGTTCCCGCGCGTGGCTGTTGAAATTAGAACGCATTCCTTTGTTTTTGATTTTGTTATTTTTTTTTTAACTGGCAATGCACGCTCCGCTATGTTCACAACATAGCGGAGCGTGCATTGCCTTTTTCTGCCTAGTAGTAGTGGTATCGATAATAATGTAAAATTATGCTTTATGATCTTTAAACAACGCAAGCAAGCATTTATTATAGGTCATGACTCACACTGACGCCGTCAAAATCTTCCTAATTTACCCTAAAAAAATAATATAAAAAAACCTTCCTAATCAAGCTACAAGAACCAAGAAGCGTTGACAAAAGCGACCAACCGCGACCGTTCCAAATTCAAATGAAGTTCGAACTTAGAACACGTGCATTCCTTTTTTTTTTTTGTCACCAGTTCTTCAAAGTGCACTTCTTTCGTCAAATTGATGATTAGGCACGGTTTTTTAAGCAGACCCAAAACGACGTGTGATATCGTTTTTTTAAGCCAGTAAATTGGTTTGAGATAACTCTGTTTTCTATAAATTCACTACCAATGATATCTTTTTTTGTCTACTAGTTAAAAAAAAGATACATAAATATGTGGTACAGTGGCGGACACGATCGGCGTCACACTTCCGGTTTTTTTGTATTGCAAAATAGCTCTTGTTTTTTGGTATCACAGTCTAGGGCTGACGAAACCATAGACAAATCTGTTACGGCCTCGTACTCCGTGACTGTACGTGTGGTGGTGGAATTCTAATCCCCCTCCCATCGAGTGTCGTAAAAGGCTATAAAGGAAACAACAAGGAGCTAAAGCGCCCTTTATACGACCTAATCTGCTATACTTACGTACACTGTGTACAGTCACGGACTAGGAGGCCGTAACAGATTTGTCTATGGTTTCGTCAGCCCTAGACTGTATTACCGAAGAATAAGAGCTATTTTGCAATACAGAAAAACCGGAAGTGTTACGCCGATCGTGTCCGCCACTGTACGAAAAACCAATGTTAAGTTTGTTAAAATAATAAAAAAAAAACATTATTGCATGAAGAATTTGCTGGTTTAACTGCCTAAAACCTCGATACCAGCGTTTTTAAAAAAAATGTAGGTAACCAAAACTAGAAATAACCGAAAAAACCGGTTAGCCGGTTTTGGTAAATTTTCTAAAACCGAAAACCGGTTTTCAAAATTTGTTACGGTTTTAAAGAAGCTAAAGCGCCCTTCACACGACCTAGTCTGCTATACTTACGTTCATACTATCTCAGCTAGATACTTTATCATGTAAGAGCTTAGCTTGAGCGCTAACGAACTAACGATCAAAAGAGTTTTTTTTTTCTCGTATCGTATACAATCAATCAATAAATAGCATAAAATAAAGTCTGTTAAGTTATGCTAAATCTTTAAAACTACGCAACGAATTTTGACGCAGTTTTTTTAATAGATAGAGTGATTCAAGAGGAAGGTTTATAAGTATAATACATGCACATTATAGTAAAAGGTTAGGCGGCACGAAGTTCGCCGGGTCGACTAGTTTATCATAAAGGGCAAATTGCATGGTGAAATGGGCTTATAAAAAATCTGAAGCACGGAAGCGGTACATTTCTTATACAAAGTCACTAAAGAATTATTGTATTGGAATAACAATCAAAATTTTACCAACACTCGAAAATAGAATGGTGGACAAGAAACATAATTTATCAAAAATAACTTCTTAAAAATAAGTAACTCTTTATTCAATACAGAACGTTTACAAGTGACAACCTTGACCGGATGGAGCACTGTATCCTTGAAGCCATGAAATTGACCAATTTCCGGTCTTAAAAAAAAAAAAGAAGATACATGTTTGAGTGAGTAAGTGACTTGCAAATTTTTATATGTATAAAACTTGCAATGCCCTCTACTTCGTCCGAATAGTGACTTTTCTATATTTTATTGTTTTATCAATGTCTTGAAATTTAAACAATTTTATTTTGAGTTGGAAACTCAAAAAAAAAAACTACTTGTAAAGAATCAGATGATATTTTTTTTATTTTGATTAACTTTGGGCTTAAATTGTGTTTTATTTAGGGAGAAAGTGAAAAAAAAAAGTACTTCCAAAGAGGTCTTTACAAAGTGGCGTGCCGCCCCAATGATTTTCTAGACTTTAGACCAAGCGTGTGTGCCAAGCTGTATGTTTGTATACTTAAGACGCCAAAATGATCTGTTATTTTTTTTAACCGACTTCAAAATAGGAGGTTATCAGTTTGACCTGTATGTATGTATGTATGTATGTATGTATGTATGTTTGTCCGCGATTATCTCGCGTTTGGCTAAACCGATCTTGATGCGGTTTTCAGATTGTATTTGTTACATTCAGGAGAAGGTTTTAGTACCTATTTTAACAGAATTCGAAAAAAGGAAGTGCTCAGTTCTTGTATGTGACAGTTTATAGAAGGCGGGTTCCTTTTTTGAAAAAAAAAAAAGAATTTTTTCTTTCTTTCGCTTAGCAAGCAATATTTTATTAAGGTTCTCATCTCATAAACTTTATTGACAGACAGACTATAAGGGTGAAAAGAAAGTTTAAATAATTTCACGCCTTACATTTAACAACCCTAAGATTTCGCAACCCCGAAATTGTAACACGGAAGATAACAATTGTTACTCCAATTACGACCTTAAACGTATAGATAGATGGTTGATATTTGAATGGATAGTGTCAGTGAGAAATCATGAAAAAATTTGAACAATAGGGTTGAGGGATGGACAGATTCGCATGGGAAAAGATGTTGCGAATATTTGAGGTCACGACCTTTAGGGCTCTGCCAAAATCCAGTCAAGTTAGTTTTACCAACTTAATTATACTTTTTAAATAAGTTTTTTTATTTACTAGTCAACCCGGAACTTCGTATAACTATGTTGTGCATGTTTTATACATATAAACTTTCCTCTTGAAAAACACTATCTTTAAAAAAACGCATCAAAAACCGTTGCATAGTTTTAAAGTTATAAGCATACATAGGGACAGACGCGGGAAGCTACTTTGTTTTATACTATGTATATTGATTTTTGTAATATAAATTAATTATTAATTTGTAACACTGACTTATCGAAAGAAAAATAAATAAAAACAAAAAACCGGGTTTTGCGGGAAAAGCGTTCGTCATCCCTTCCCAAGGCTAAGGTATTCAAGCTATTGAGCCTAGTTTATAAGTATCCAGCCAGTCGATCTAGTCGCTTATATAATATTACGAAGACCGGTTTTATCTAGATTCCTTGATGAGAACCTGTGATAAGTTTCTTGACCCTGGTAATTATTATTATCATGGACAAAACCTTGGGGTCTAATTTACTCAAAATGGTCCCGAGTGGCGACCGCGCACCGAAAGACGCAGTTTAGGCAGACCCCTACGAGGTAAGAGGCGACTAAAAGGGGTCTTTGGGGTCGTGGGTGTGAAGGGCGGGGGCCCAACACACTCATCAAACGGCCCTGAGATGGGTGGTGGCACAACTTGTGGCACTGTGCCGCCGCAGCTCCAAAGGCGAGCCGGGGAGGGAACAATATGCCCTCCCCGAGCATGAAGCTAATAGTAGCTGAGCGTGGGAAGACTTCGGACGCTATAATGTGTGGTTCCCGGGGTTCTTCCCAAAAGCGCCAAGACGGCCGCCGAGGAGTTTTAGTGGGTGCGAGCCCCACATACACCCGACGCTCCCCCGAGCGTCGGGAAATGCGATAGGCATTTCCCCTCGTTAAAAAAAAAAAAGCTTAACTCGCTTAAGACCGGTCGGTGTGGTGATATGAGGCGAGGCCTTTATCCAGCAGTGGATGTCTTTCGGCTGAGATAATTATGAAATTCAATTTTTATATGCAACTAGCTGTCACGGCGAACTTCGTTATCTCGCGCCTTACAATTTTAACCTCCACTACATTTTTCCATATTTTCTCTCCTTTTAAACCTTCCCTGGACTACTAGGAACATTCAAAACCAAAATCAGCCAAATCGGCCCGGCCGTTCTCGAGTTTTAGCGAGACTAACAAACCACGATCTATTTTTGTAGTCTTAAAACGTCAGAACAGAAATCAGCTGGTTTTAAAAACCCTCATAAATTCCAACTGAGTACTAGGCGAGCATAAAATCAAGTCGTTCTTCTTTTTTGAACACTGAAGGAACAGGATCCATTGAGCCGTTACCTTCTTTCTCGCTCCAACTCGCGCATCTATCTCTTTCTAAAGGATCCTCTCTCACGGTTGTTATGTCATCGACATACAGGCCTAAAGGCGTGTTTTATTTGTTTTTTGTATGCAATTAAAATTGTTTCTTAATAAGCATGACTTTGGTATTCCTGTTTTGAGCCTGTGGACAGTTCTATTAAGCCTATTTTGTGAAGTAATAGAAGGATTTTTATTTTGTTTTTAATCTGTGCTGTTTTTTAAATTATATAATGTTTTTGTTTTAGTCAAGATTTCTGAACACTTGTACGCATGTCACATTGTTAGATACTTAATTATTATTATTATTATTAGTAAAATTATAGAAAGTATAGATAGATAGCAGCATATTGACAATTTAAAAAAATCTAGAAATAAATATTTATCAATTTTATTGGGAGATAGTTTATTATATTATAGCTGAAATCGATTTCTTTAACCCAATGCTTCTTTTTTAATTTATCGTCGTGATTTAAAAAAAAATCCTTTTACGACTCGATTATAGCTTGATTCTGTGTTTTGTTATCTCATTTTGATACATATATAGAAAAATTTAAGGTATAGTGGCAGTCTAGGAGGCCGTAACAGATTGGTCTATGGTTTCGTCAGCCCTAGACTGTATTGCTAAAGAACAAGAGCTATTTTGCAATACAGAAAAACCGGAAATGTTACGGCGACTTAGATCGCCACTGTACTTACTTACCTATTTTTTTTCTTTCTTTGAAATCTAATCTAAAGCGTTGTTTTCTCTCCATTCGCAGTTGTTTTAATTATGCTACAATTTCAATTTGTGTCTGCGTGTCATTTACATTTACACTATAATATCAGTTAGTCGGTTGATTGAGACAAACTACATCCTGCCTTTGTTGATAAATTAAACAGATATCAACAATAATTAACAGCATAACATATACGTGTTTATAAAAATTGCATTTCTCGGTGAACTAACTTGACAATTCAACTCTTTCAAAAATATTTGGCTGAAGGAGAGTAGAGGCCTTTGCCCAGCAGTGAGACAGTTCTTTAAAGAACCATTTCAAATATTTTAATTCGAACCAATGAATACTATAAAAATACTTGCACTGATTGTCGACTTTTTCTGGTTAGATCACCCAAAATCATAATTATTTGTTTTCGCCTTAAATTAATGTAGTACGTTTGTATATTACTGGCATGTAATTGTCTACTTTATCCTATAAAAGAAAAAAAAACAAACCAGCATGTGAAATTTGGAACTGGTTTCAAAATTCAAAATCCGAAAGACGTTAGAGAGAATGACTTTCGCTTTCTTTACCCGCCACTTTGGTTGCCGGCCGAGTTTTCAAGATGGCGCCTTCCTCCACTGATTACATCATGGGAGCGCGCAGGCATTTTATCGGTCTATAAGGTACTTTTCTGAGAATACTTCGTATCACACTTTATTGACTGTTTCTTGTGCGTTAAATTACTGCAATTTGGTTCTGTTTTTTTCTACTTCCATCATCACACATCGCCACAACGACCAGTCTTGCTTGCACGACCTTCATCCAGTGTACTTCCGAACCACCATTTACCATTACCATGCATGTCGGAATGTCGGACCAAAATCAATCAAAAATAAACTTTATTCAATATAGGATACAAGATAATATCACTTATTGAAAGTCAATTAGACTACATCTAATCTAATTGCTATTGATACCTTATTTGGTAAAGTATCCTATACTGCGAGAGGCGAGGTAGTTCAGTTCAGGGTGCCAACCAATTGGCTTAGGCAAACAAATTTTAACCTTGCCTTACGACAATGGTCGCCTGGAGAGGCCCCCAAACGAGCCCTCCTCTGTCGACCACATTGACTTATGGGGAGTCTGACACGGTCGCTACTCTAGCTATTTTCAGACACAGCACAACCAGCAACCATCTATTCTTCGAGCTATGTGCCCTCAGCCCTGCCCATTGACCTTATTATTGCTACTTCCATTCAAATTAGGACCCTCTTATCAAAAGAGTGATTTTCTACGGTGGAGGTCTAGGAAAGCGTAACGCTTGCGGTTTTTCTGTATTCCAAACTAGCTCTTGTTCTTTGGTAATACAGTCTAGGGCGCACGAGACCATTGACTAATCTGTTACGCCGTCCTAGACCGCCACTGTTCTATTCTTACTCAAATCACCTGTATTACTGTTTTATCAGTAACTGTGACCGACCTCGGTGGCGTTGGTGCCACTGATGTTAACTGTAATTTCAGTTGTCCGGATTTGATTCCCGGCGAAGGCGAACATTGTTATGAAGGATATCAATTTTTCTTTCCTGAATCTGATGAAGCTTATGAACTACCTAGTCATGAGTAAACTGATCCTTCCTTAGCAATATCGCTCGAATTTTTGGCTATTCCAAGTTTTTAAGCGTTCCAAGTTTAGATAATTTGAATTTATTCGACTATATTATTAAACCTATTATTCTAGCCGTTAGATTTCAAACCACTATTCTATTTTCGAACGCCAAAGAAAGAACGTAAGAGCGAGAAGGCAACACTACAGAGCCTGTTATTCTTACTTTTTTTTATCTCGTCTTGTACAAAGAGGCTGTGATTTTCTAGTCCTCCCGTCCTCTCTACTCTACGTGTTCCTTTTTTGAACGCAACCCACGGCGATGTTCGTTGAATTCGAATGCGCTGTCGGTTATTTCTATTCAACGGTTATGGTTTTAAAATTAGAACCAGTGCTTTTACTGGTTTTCTTAAACCAAGCTTGTTAAGATTTTTAAATAAAGAATTTGTAACACTCAATATCACAATTTTTTAAATATCGAATTCAGAACTTGCCTAAAAAACCGGACATCCGAAGTCCGGATTTAAAAGACCAAAAAATTCTTAAGCATTAAATTTTCTAGTCACGTTTTTTGAACATCTGTGTTCAGAAATTCTTGCTAACAACCTAAAATTATGCAAAGCGATCGAATCCCTTCTGGGGTCAAAAACTGCCGAAGAATGGACCCATAAGGTCAAATAAAGTCATATGACCAGAAAATTATCTCCAATTATATGGGAGTATTTTTAATTATATTATAAAGGATCTAGTATAGATTTCGGCTCAAATTTTATTTTTTTGTCAGTTAAGACCAAAAAATTCAACAGCTGTTGCGACTGCGCAACGGAACATCCAGCCAGAGTACACAAGGTGGTAAGATCTGGCGAAACTTAAGGGAATCCACATGCGGAGAAGGCAACATTGGACATATTTCGGCTGATGATGATAATGATCGTTCGTATCAACACATAGCATAAAACAAGGTCGCTTCACGCGTCTGTCTCTATGTATGCTTAAATCTTTAAAACTGCGCAACGGATTTTGATGCGGTTTTTTTAATAGATAGAGTGATTAAAGAGGAGTATAAGTATAAGATTATAAGTATAATACATGCACAACATAGTAAAAGGTTATGCGGTACGAAGTTCGCCGGGTCAACTAATTGTAAAAAAAAGAGTATCGTAAGTTTACGCAAATTCCAAATAAGGCACGTTGATCGCCCACGAAATATTAAAGAAAACGAAAGTACTTACTTTACGAACGATAGTAACAGTTACTTTTTACAGTACTTTGTGTAGAACAAAAAACTTTTATAAATTGACTTCTTGTTAGTTTTTATTGAGTAAGGCAGTGATGATGCAGTGCTTTTGTTTTTAATTGTGAAGATATTTTACTAAATATGGCATTCCATCATCCATTCAAGGAGTTTTTTTTTTTTTTACAAAATTTACGGAATTTTTAAAGTGACAAAAAAAAGCTTAAATGTCCAGAAAAATGCAATAATTGACTGTAAAATTGCATGACACTTTGAGGACTGTCAAAAAACCCAATTTCCCGCTCAAATAATACACAAAGGATTTCAATAAGGTTTCAGTTCCTTTAACAATTGCACTCAAATCGGTTTGTTTGTGAAAATTGGCCGCCAATTTCGTTGCGTGCGTTAAATTGACTCTTTGTAAAAAAGTATAATATGAAAAAAGGATTATTTTTGTCTTTGGCCTGCCGCAAATAATAATACAAGTATTTTTTATTCTGTACTTTTTTTCTAAAAATATAGAAGATTTTTCTCAATATTTCTGTCACAAGTACCTATCATAGTAAAAGTACATACATTAAACGCAGCAAAATAAATATAAACAACACACTTCAAGGCTCTATAACTTTTTATCTAAGCCACAGAGGCCTACCTTTATAAAGAAAAAAAAACATTCCAAAGGATTTGAAAAAAGAACAGAATCGTGAGTTGAGTACTGGCCGCTCCGCGGGCGGGTTTAGAAAAAGAGAACAGGGAGTGGCATTCGAGATTCAAAATAATCGTGAACTTGAAGCTTGAAGTTTTGTAACTTTTTTTTTCAACATGTAGAGTATGTAAGGTTAAGGCACAGATAAAAAGCTTTAATCTAAGATAAAAGTTTACGAGACACATTTGCTGTATCTTCAAGCCTACATTTTTCTACAATCCTAGATAAGCTCCTTTTTTTACTTTAACTGGTTAAATAAGAACTAGCAGAAACAATATTAATTAAATAATTAAAAAAATATTTTTTTTGAATGCTTTTCTTTGGCTGCGAAACTCCGAAGCGATGAAAAATTTACTAAGTAATATAGTATAATAATTATGTATTTTTGATAACCAAATCTTCCCTAAAATTCAAATAACCAGGTTTATTTTTTCCATGTTATTCATAAAACGTTAAAGAGCATTTTAGTTATTTGACGTATGTCAATTTAGACTGGATGTAACTAATTTTCCATACAACAAACCAGAGAAGTAGACCTCCAGTGTATCTTTATGAATAACACGGCGCCCGCCAACGCGTCACCGTAAACGGTCTCATACATTGCTATAACGACGCCCCGCGCAACGCCCCGCGTGATCCTAAATGCGGCCTAAGGGTAGAATAGTAATATATCTAACACTGTAACAGTTGCGCGCGCGCAATGGATCGATATATCCCCCAAGTTTATTGACCTCGACAGATGCGCTAGCTACCCTTACTCGCAGAGCGTAAAATAAAACGTCACAACTTACCCCCATTTTCCTGTTACATAGTTAAACTAACACTTCTTTAAACCCCCGTTCGCATGTTTCCTAGAAGTTGTGTTATCTAATACGAGCTGTCCCGGCTTACTTCGTTACGCCATAGAACAAAGATACTACTAAAGACTTGGCTCTATAGACTATGTTCTTTTGCCTGCCCAGAATGGGCAAATAAAAAAACAAACAAAGACAACAAACCACCTGTCAAAATATGTAAACAATGGAAAAAATGTGGAACCTTGTGTTACATTATTTGAGTTTAAGTAAGGATCCCTAATTTTTTTGAAAATCTAATATAGCCTATGTCACTCGGGAATAGTGTAGCTTCCTACCCACTCTTATTTTTAACCGACTTCAAAAAAGGAGGTTATCAGTTTGACCTGTATGTATGTATGTATGTATGTTTGTCCGCGATTATCTCGCGTTTGGCTGAACCGATTTTGATGCGGTTTTCAGAAATGTATTTGTTACATTCAGGAAAAGGTTTTAGTACCTATTTAAACCGACTTCGAAAAAGAGGAAGTTCTCAGATAATGTAGTGTCATTTTGTTGAAGGCGGGTCTCTTTTTGCAAAAAAGAAGATATTCTACCAAAAATTATTGAAGGACAGTACTAATTTTACACCAGTACGATAAAAGTGAGAGGGTGAGAGTAAAAAGCAGGTGTTGCCAACCCTCCAAAAAATAAAAGTGCCATTAATTTTGCACCCTCAGCTTCAGTGTTGCCATTATTGTGAGGAAAATCAATAAATAACGCATAAATTAACAGTAACGCCGTTTTATTGCTTTTCGAACTTGAACAATCAATTTAATTAGTGAGTTTATATCTTTATAGGATTTCGATCGTAATGTAAATCGTTTTTTTTTTTATAATTTTGAACACCTTGCTAGCCAAAATTTCCATATAGTATCTTCTCGTATGTTATTTTTCAGTTTTATGTCTTTTTAAATAGATTTCTTCTGTCGCTGTCGGTGGATAGATGCCTGAACTAGTCCTTACCTATATTAGCCCCTTTCTCGAAAAAAAAAAAATTCTGAACCATGGCATCAAAAAGTGATCCTGTATGGCACTAGATAATCTTTCTTAGTATTTACAGACCACTTTTTCAAAGCTATTAGACCATAGAAAGTTGCCAAAAGTGAAAACTTTAGTAGATTATTCGGTTTTTAAACTGAGAAGAGAGAAACTAAAAATAGTAAAAATTGCAAAATTATCCGCTGCTCCGTGGCTCAGATGGCAGTGATGTGGACTGAGTAAGCGTGTGCACCTGAGTTCGATTCCCGGCGGGGCGAATATTGATTGATGAATATCGACATTTGTTTTCGGTCTGGGTGTAATGTTCGTCTCTGTGTTTGTTTCGGGTACCCTAGATACGGGTTCTTCCTAGTTAGAGGCTCTCAGTGTGATGTGTTATTATTATTATTATTAAGTGTTAGACAGGACCACATTTTCGATTTTTGTATTGTAGTATCGTATCATAAAGTAAAGGCCTCATAGCATTAAAGTTAAACAAACCTAACGTTCCAATATAGCTAACAAGCGTAACGGGCAACACATGTCTATCGGTTCAACGTTAACGTAAAACACTGTACGTTAACGGAACGTCACGGTTTGCACTTGCGCTTGCGCAACGCGCGGACAGATGCAAGTTGTAAGAGAGAGCGGTTTGTTTTTTTAACGATAGAAAAATTATGGTATTACAGTTTTAAAAAAAAAATGAAAAATAACGTCAATTTTATTAGGAAAAGGTGGTTTTGGTTGGTTTTAACGTTGGTTCCAGAACCACGTTTTTATAATAACAGTAATAATACTAAGATAACGGGCTTTGTATACTCCCTTTTATAATTTAAGATAAAACAAACTGTACATTTAAGTTTACAATTAAATCATTAAGTAAGTTAGATTTAAAATCGTTTGTTCTTAATAAAAAAAAACTTTGAAAATTCCCATTTGTGCCTCTTTTTTTTAATGGTACGAAATTAAGTTGAATTTTCAGTTTTTTTTTAAAGTTAAGAAAGTAAATGTAAAAATATTTTTCTAAACGTATACTAAAGAACGCAAGAACTTATTTTACAGCAAAATTATAAAAAAAAACATTTACTTATTTCCTTTGATAGAGAACGCAGCGATTCAACTCACAAAACCTGCGTAGGAGTTGAATCGCCTGCGCTTCGTTCTTGGCCCACGAAAGGTGATAGTGTCATAGACGCGACATCTGACATTTGAATCGCCAGGTTTTTATAAGGTCTTTGACCCTTTTTCTTTGCTAATTAACTTATTAGCATTTATATGGCGATTAGTGATTTTTTGATGACGTGATTGACTATTTAACGATAGTCGTAAAGACGTAAAATGGTTACGACACTGACTGACAGACAACTTATAGCCCAAACCGAATGCATGCACTTTATCAACTTACAGAACATTATTAGTCTTAGGTAAAGTTTTATTTATTTGTGTTTTTTTTTTAGACTTTACCTATCTTCTAATTCATTGTTTTTTTTTTTTATCTACAATTAAAAATTTGTTTATGTTTAAAAATAAAAAGGTCGTCTGATTCATTTTAATTCTTGTTTTTGTTTTCATTCATTCATTCTTAAATTCATTCTTCTGTGTTGCCAATTGTCTGGTAATTAATTTTCCCCAAATTTTAACTTTAGGATTGTACAGTGGCGGACACGGTCGGCGTGACACCGGGTTTTCTGTATTGAAAAATAGTTCTTGTTCTTTGCTAATACAGTCTAGGGCTGACGAAACCATAGACAAATCTGTTACGGCCTCCTAGTCCACCACTGTACGTAACGCTACCAGCTACGAACTACAATGTTAAAATATAAAACTTTAAACTTTTGTTACAAAATAGAACCGTAAACAAACGTATCACAATAAAAACTGAAGAGTCATATAGAGTGAAATTAAAATATTTTCTATGGACATTTTAGACCCCCATAGGCGAGGCACAAACAATACCTCATAGGGGTCTATTGTCACATTCCATAGACTTTAAACTCTAACCACACCATAAAATACTTTTTTTAAGCCATAAAGCTTAGAGCTATAATGAGATGAGTCTCTGGTTTAGGACCAAAGACAATTTTACAATATTATGTTTAGGACTCAGTTTAGGATGTTTTGAACGCGTATATTTTAGAGCCCATTTGAAGGATTTTAGTCCCTTTACACAAATTGTATTTTCTACTATCTTCTTATCTATCTTACTTGTACAGCGACGGTCTAAGCCGGCGTAACAGATTTTTAAATGGTCTCGTGCGCCCTAGACTGTATTACCAAATACCTAGAGCTGTTTTGCAATGCAATACAGAAAAACCGGAAGTGTTACGCCGACCAAGACCGCCACTGTACGTTAAATAACGTTAGATTTAATGCTACAAGTAAACATTGAAAAAATCTCCTTTGTGCTATATTTAATACAGTCGTATTCATTGAACTTAAAACACTTTCAACATTTTATACCACGCGACTGTACAGTGGCGGACACGATCGGCGTAACACTTCCGGTTTTTCTGTATTGCAAAATAGCTCTTGTTCTTTGGTTTTACAGCCTAGGGCTGACGAAACCATAGACAAATCTGTTACGGCCTCCTAGTTCTTGACTGTACAAGAAATATTTCCAGTCAAGGTTAAATCTAACTTGTCAAAGATTAATGAGTACAAAAACAGAAAAACACTCTCGCTGGTCGATGGTTTATCCTTTTTTTTTTTTCGTCAAAACTGCCTACCTGAATTTAATAATCTTTTTTAAGTTTTAAGTCATTTAATAACCACATTTTGTGCTTCTAATTATTATTAAATATGAAATATTCTAAGAATAATAATTTTTATGGGTTGCCTGAAGCTATTGTCTCATTTCTCTTATTTTACAAATTCGTATTTTTGGTATTTTATTTTAATTTCCTACGGTTTAATTTTGGAAATAAAGCGTTTAATTAAGTATTTTTTATATGCAATTTGTCGTTTAGAACTAACTCCAAAAAAAAAAAGAACTTTTCCATTTGTCGCATAAATTTACTCCTGGTTTAATTTTTTGTTTAGTTCACCATTTTTTTATCCTTACTACCAAAACCAAATACCTACCTAAATACTTTGATAATAAGAAACCAATTCGTTTGTGGACACGTGTAATCAATTTTTCATAGCCTATATCCTTAAGCTATAATAAAATGTATGCAAAAAATCCTAGACAAATGTAAAAAACACCTCCAGTATATAAAATAGCTCAATCTTACGTCATATTCCGATAAGGCTCCTTGAAAAGAAGCAATGACCTTTTTTGCGTGCGAAAAAAAAACACCCGAGCTGAGCACTGCACAGCGCAGAGCTACCAACCTACCAAGACGCTAAGAATGGCGCGAAAAATGAGAGTGGCCATCTTGGATTTCTTTTGAGAAAGGAAAAGTGAAAACTTCGTAAACTTTTAGAAATATTTTTTATCATATAAGGTAAAGAAAAGCCAAAATATATAAGTGAGGTGGTAAAAGTACACTGGATGAGGGTAGTGAAGTCTATCAGTAGGAAAGGAGAGGCCTATGTCTAGCAGTGGATGTATATCGGCCTCGATGAGGATGATTATTATAAGACTTACAACTGAGACGTTCTATAAGATCAAAATCATGTTTAAAAAAACTAGTATTTCGGTAAATAATGTAGTAGGTATCAAAGAAGATTAGATTCATAGCTAGAGGAACCTCATTTTAACAAAAAATTAATAAAACCAAAACATCCTGCGATCCATCGGAACTGGTTTCATAGCCTTATCCTGCTCTTACGTGGGTGTTGAAACGTGATAGAGTGGGACAGAGATAGTTCCTTTGGCGGGATAACAGGGTGTGGTTAGGTACTTCGCCTCAAATTCCAAAGGTTTTAACTATTATTATTATGTGTAAAATCTATTGCTTTACAAATATATTTTTGTATCAATATTTCATTAATAAAATGCCTATTACACAGATATTAGCGCCAATCGCGAAAAAAATAAAAACTTCGAAACCATGACAAATTTATGGAAAATGTGATCCCGTCATATACCTATACATGTTACTTACATAGTTTTTTTAGAGCACTCTGTTAATTGAGTCTTTTATCTACACTACATAATTCTAATAATTAAAAAAAATAGGAATCGCCTTCAATTAACTTACACAAACATAAATCGAGAACTGTTTTTTTTTTCTGAAGTCATTTAAAATCGGTACTAAAACCTTGAATGTAAAAATACTTTTCGGAAAGTGGAAGTCGGTTAAAAACACAATAATAAGTAATAAAAAAACATCAGTAAGTTGACAAAAGGCGACCTTATCGCTTCAAGCGACTTCTTTTATTTATAGATCAATCATAATAATAAACTTTATTTAAGTAGAGCCTCTGCCTAAACCTTCGGGGAATAAGGGGCGTGAGATTATGTTAACGATGTAGAGCAAAAAAAATATTGTTATGTCTCAGACCAATGAAATGCTGGTTGTAGTTGGCAAAGTAACTAGGTAAAGTAGCGGTCTAAGAGGGCGTAACAGATTTGTCTATGGTCTCTTGCGCCCTTGACATTATTACCAAAGAACAAGAGCTATTTTGCAATACAGAAAAACCGGAAGCGTTACACCGTCCTAGACCGCCACTGTACCTACATTAACCTATTAAACAGTTCCACGGATTTTAGGCAAACCATGCAAATTAGCATGGCTTTGGCAACACTAAAAACCAGCAAAAGACAATTTTTTTTTCAATGAAACCGAACGAACGACGCAAAACGCAATGCATGAATGAAAAATGAATGACAGAGAAAGAAAGAAACTGAAATGACGTCAATCTCAACGGCTTCAAAAAATTATGTAAATTGATTTAATATTTAATTAAATGATTAAAAACACAAAGAAGGTTTAAAACTATATATTTCTACTATAGCTTAGCTAAATAACCTAAAATTATGTTTTAAATAGGTACTAAAGTGAACACTGGAATGGATTGACGTTTAAAAAAGCGCGAAATCAGCTGAGTGAGGACTAGTTCAACGAACTTCCCTTTTTAAATAAGTGCAAATGAAATAAAGAACAGACAGTTCTAATAATCCCGATTTTAATTCTAAACTAAATAAAATATCTTAAATAATTTGTCTCTGGATAACAGGGGATGGAGCCCGGTCTTTAGGCGTGCGAGAGGACGAATCAAACTCGTTGAGGCCTTTACGAGAGTTTGTTTTCAGCTAGTTTTAAGTACCTATGTCAAATTGTATTTGGATTACCAAGCAGCATTATTAGCAATGCGTTCTAAGCATGCAAATAGTAAACATTTTATTATTATTATTACTTACCCAGAACACTGGCAATCGAGCTCGCACTCCTGGCTATTTTCACCCCACATTTTAGCGATTTTTAATAAAACACAGTTCGAAAAACAATCACATAAGCAAGTCCATTGTTGAGATAATACAAACTAATCAGTCTTTTAAAGTTTTAGTTTATTTTTGAGAGCAAAACGCGCAACGTACTCCCGCCCTCGCGTTCACTCGCCGACTGATTTGTTTTTAAATTTCGAACGCCAGGCAGGAGACTGGGAGTTTTGCTCCTTTCGTCCTTTCAAAACGGGATTTCAGTGTTGCCAGTTAATTTAAATTTTTATCTTTAGTAGTTTATAAATAAACGTGTTATATTTTTTGGTTAAAGCTTGAAATAAACATGAATTAAATAAACTTTACTGTTAAAAATATATTTATTGTGTTTACTAGGGTCTACTGAAAATTATTCAACTTTTTCTTTTGAATTAAGGTTTTGTAGTAGAGTTTAAACCCGTTAGCCCTATTTACTGTATTTACGACTTGAAAATGTATATTATATTACTATAATTGCGTTTATTAATTAGTAAATACATAAAGACACTCTGTAAAAATCTTTGTTGTAAGTATTTCTTTAAACTCAATACCTACTTTAATGTTTTTGATTGTTTCAATGTTCTCTACAAAACGGTTAGAATTCAAATAATTTTTTTTTAGATTTTGTAACGACTTGAAAAATGTATTTATCTTTTTAATGACGTGCGTATTTCAAATAATTTTGCAGTAAGTAAATAATTACCCTGTTATTCATAAAAAGTTAAATAAAACTTTAGTTATGAGAAGTAAGCGTGTCAATTAAGATTTTGTTTGATTTGTCTCGTATTATATCCATACAAGTAACTAGAGAAGTAGACCTCCAGTAAAGCTATTTACAAGCCATTATCCTGCTGTATCTTTATGAATAGGTACTTAATGCGATTAGTTTTTAATACACTTTTATTAAGTCCACCTGTATATTAACTAACTAGGTATGTAATGGAATATAAGGTAAGTAACTTAAGTAAATAATTTATCAATCTTCCAAGGTTCGAATAGTCATGAAAATTGGCAGCTGAAAGTAAAATGGTACCTGTCAAATAGACCTGATGATGGAATATCGTGTCATAGAGCCGTGTTTGGACTTGTTAGAAAAGTCTTGTTAAGAACTTTGACCATATAAATAGAGAATCAATGACAATTAAATGAAAAAATAACGAAGAAAAAGTACATTAGGTTTTTTTAGGTTATCTTTTGTAACTAAGTAAACGCTAAACGCAAAACAATTTTTTTTTCTCAAAGCCCTTAAGTTAAAATTAGTTGTTACTGCAATAAAAACAGTAAGCTGCCAGTATTAAGGTTAAAAATTGTCCGAATCAAGTATCTTTAGAGCTTCAATACAACAATCATTATGGGAAAGAAATCCTGTTTCAAACACGTTAAAGTTATGTTTAAATGATCTTTATTACCATAGAAATAAAGACTATAATATTAGTAATTTTAAATTCTTATCTGTCTGGCTGGCTGGACAGACAGGTAAACAGAATTGAATGCCCCATCATATGATCAATAAAAACCATGCTATTTTCGACTCTACAGACAAAAACTCTACCTACAAATTTTGAAACTAAAATCCTTATAACTCAAAAAGTACTGGACCGATTTTGATAAAATAACAAGTTTTAAATAGCTGTTTTAATCGCCTTTTACCTGATACTACTTTTATCAAAATCGGTTCAGCCGTTTTTGAGTTATCAACGTTTGAATTTTGTACAATTTTGTAAACATTAAAATTAAATTTTGCAGTGTTCTTTCACACTAAGATCATATGGTTTGGGCTGGTAGGAATGTCTCTTTGGTTTCGCCGACATTTTTTTTATTCAATTGTTAGCCATGGTTGAAAATTATTTGGGTTATGCCTCTCAATAGTAGTTAGTGTGCCCACTTGTAGCTTAACAAGTTATGATATAAAGTAAAGGACGTAAAATTCAATCACAAATACACAACTTGTTTCCCTTTTTTTGGCCACTGTAACGTTGATGTAGACAGACTGTGACGCGGGAGCACCGGTTTCGATTCCCGGCGGCGGCAAGCATTGTTTTGATGTATGTTTCCCGGTCTAGGTCTAGGTGTAGTTTGTTCGTTTTTGTATGTTTTCAAGTTCTCGAGTGGCGACCACGAACTGTAAGACGCAAAGAAGGCAGACCCACCTTAAACAAAGCTTAAATTATTAGGACGGGCAGATTTCCTTCGTTGAAATACTTGAAGAGCCACACTGCGATCGCCAACCCGCCTGCCAAGCGTGGCGATTACGGCAAACTTCCTCCACAAATGTTTGCTGTTTAGGTTACCAGATGAAAAAAATAAAAAAACCGGAGAAAAATCCTGATTTCCATTAAAAAGTCCTGAGATTTTATACAGTTCGATAATTTTCTCTCAAAAGATTAGTAAGATTAAGGTTGCTTTACTTTAATAAATATCAAAAGAAGAATAAAATTGATATCCTGTGTTTTATTAAAAATCCGAAAATTGCAAATCCCGGTCGGAATCCTTTAAAAAAAAATCAAAAAACCCGGTAATCGCCGGACAAATCCGGAGATAATAATGGTAACCCTCCATATGGCAATCTGTGGGGAGTGGACGTCTATCGGTTTGTACTGATGAGAGGCAGGATGTTTCAACTGACGTTCAAACATTCAAAGTAAACACTTCCTTTTACCTGCGTGTGTACTCTCCTAGTTAAAATACACTTTTCAAAGGAATTCGCAAGACCGAGTACTTACTTTGCTTAGTGAAATAACAAACGAACAAGCCAACGCATAAAGGTCGTAACCCACTTAAGGTCTTCGCACATTATAACGACTCCACGCCAACGCGGCAGCAACTCTACTCACACTCTCGATGTCGGCGACAGTCAATAGGTGAACAACGCGTGGACCACGCGTCGTCTACTCGTCTTCCACTTTCAACTGATTTTCAACTTTAAATAACACGACGTAAAGCTTACATTTCTATGCCGTACTTTGAGTTGAGTTGGAGTGGAGTCGGTGTTGAGTTGGTGTAATGTGCGAAGACCTTTACACGACTCTGCTCCAACTCCGCTCCCACCCAACACCTTCCTAAACTAAGATGACTGCTTATGTTATCATGTATGTATGTAAGTATGTTTGTCCGCGATTATCTCGCGTTTGGCTGAACCGATCTTGATGCGGTTTTCAAATAAGTATTTGTTACATTCAGGAGATGGTTTTAGTACCTATTTTAACCGACCTCGACAAAGAGGAAGTGCTTAGTTGATGTATGTGTCAGTTTATTGAAGGCGGGTTTCCTTTTTTTGAAAAAATAAATTATTAAGATTTCGATCCATGGTGATTAGGAAGAAAAAAACGGTATGGTGAGCTAAATCCTTTGATTTATTACAGCCTTTTCAGAAATAGCCTCTAAATCAAACTAGATTAGTTAATTTCTTTGAATATGAACGGCAGTACAAGAAATTTGGCAGAAAAAGGTCTTTTTCCCATAAAATTGAAAACAAACGACAATGACGTTATAAAGTCATAAAAGACAGTTACTTATCTGTCGCTCTCAGTTTAGGAGATAAAGGCAAAAGAAAGAACGGACGGTCAGACACAAAGCGAGCCGATGTTTTGTTTAAAGCTTTCTATGGCTACTGTTTTTTTAGGTATCATTGTAAGATCATTCAAAAAAAAATTTTTTTTTAAATATAGGTATCATCACTATTACATTACATTATTATAAAAATTAATAGGATCATAGCTTGGTCTATATTAATCCCTACCTACCACTATGGGAATAAGGCGTTTAGTGCGACACAAAAATATAGAAATTAAAAAGTGGAAACACTGTTAAGATCCAGTTTACCGCGATGCTAGCGCCATTCGCGAAAAAAAAATTTTCTTCTAAACTAAAGCAAATATCAAAAATGTGGCACAGTATGACTCTAGATAATGTAGCCTAGTATTTTAAGGGCACTGTTGTATAGCTTTTGAATTAAATACCAAAGAAAGCTACAAAGTGTTACTAAAAGTGGCCACTTTTAGCAACAATCTGTGTATAATTTTGTTCTTTTAAGTTAGGACTACTTCACTGTGCTCAAAAAATACTAAGCAAGATTATCTAGTGTCAAACAGTGCCACATTTTTGATATTTGCCTTAGTTTAGAAGTTTTTTTTTTTTTTTGAGAATGGCGCTAGAATCGCGGTAAACTGGCTCTTAAATTTGGCGGATATTATTTGAAAATATCCATTTAGTGTTGCCACTTTTTAGTTTCTAGATTTTTGTGTCGCACTATAAACTTAATTTTAATGTTTGTAAGTATGTTAGGTTATAAGCACAAAACATATGATATAACATTATCTTATCTTAAAATATGACTGCACTCTCTCAAAATATCCCGATCTGGGAACTAAATACTCTAAAATACATTTTCAACTTTATATTGCACAAAATAAAACCTATTTTAGCATTTTTTAAATTATACATACCTGTTCTCTGACCGCCATTGACCTTACGAAAAAGCGCGGGAAAATCTGCATCAACTTTCAAGCGATTTTAGATGCTATACGTAATGGTATAGAGTTGATTATCGTTGGGCAAATTTGAGTGATACGTTACGTTATCAGAAATAATGGTAACACGATAATGTTTTAGGCTGTGAGGTTGTACGGTTGTTCAGAGTGGATTTTAACTTTAACAAACGTCATACATAACTAAAGTTATATCTTCCTTTCCTTTGCACACTATCGCATTAGATTTGACTGCTCCGTGGCTCAGTTGGCAGTGATGTGCACTGAGTAAGCGTGTGCACCCGGGTTCGATTCCTGGTCGGGACGAATATTGATATGATGAATATCGATGTTTGTTTCCGGTCTGGGTGTGATGTTCGTCTCTGTGTGTGTTTCGGGCGCCCTAGATACAGGTTCTTCCTAGTTAGGGGCTCTGAGTGTGATGTGTTATTATGTGTTATTATTAGAAAAGAGTTACTCAACTAAACTTGACTGTTCTGTGGCTTACTATACAATTAATACATAGTATAAAACAAAGTCGCTTCCCGCGTCTGTCATGTATGCTTATATCTATAAAACTATGCACAGATTTTGATGCGGTTTTTTTTTCAAAGTTAGAGTCATTCAAGAGGAAGGTTTACATGTTTAATACATGCACAACATAGTAATAGGTAAGACGGTACGAAGTTCGCCAGGGCTCTGAGTGTGATGTGCAGGCCTAGCCTAGTGAGAGGCCCTTACTAAGAAAATAATAATAAAATATGTTATTTTACTTAGGCTAATGCATGCTATAATTTAAAGTTTATTTTCTATTTTCTGTATTCTAGAATAAGAAAGCATGCAAATAAAGAAATATTTATAAGTAAGTTTACATTATAAGGCCTTATTTTGGCTTTGCAACAGTTTTAAGAGATTTTCGATTTAAGTGATTTTTGTTTAGAGAAAACAGGAAACGAATGGACCGATTATATTATACCTGCAGCTCGTAACTACTGAGCAATAGGTACTGTGGAAGGCAAGTTTTAAAAAAAAGCACCAAACTCTTGAGGTTCTTCTCAGAAACGGCCCTTGCATAAAGGAATGCAGCGACAAAAGGAGACCTGTTTCTTGAATCTTCAATAATGGCGGCAAAAAAAAAAGCAAAAAAAAACCGCCTCCCAGCTGATTTGGCCTGGCCCCCGTATTATGAAACGCTTTTTGTTTGAGGCCTTGCTCTCGTTTGTTGACCACATAGTAATAATAGCATCAGACTCAGCCTCTAACTAGGTAGAACCTGTATCTAGGGTGCCCGAAACACATAGGTACTTGAGTACACCAAATACATCCAGACGGTCCCAGGGTATCAATGATGATAGGAATCGAACCCTGACAATCCGAAGACAAAAACAACATTTCTGTCAACTGAACCACAGCAGAGAGGTGGTCAAAATAGTTTAAAGATAAAGTATAGGGTACAGTTTATGTTTAGACTGCACTGTCTAATGACCTTTGCCTTTTTGAAAACTACACTACACCTATAAAAAATTCGAAATACCTTATCAGCAATTATTACCTACCATAGATTACTTACATTTCTATGTTTAAAACTCGGGTTTGAAAGTACTTAGGTACATTTTAAAAATCACTAGAAAAATACTGTCAAACCCCAACAAAACCATATTTTTAAGAAACGCAACGACAAAATATAAACGATCAAAAAATCATAATACCAGCCTCGCACCGACCGGTTGCCCCGCATCAGCTGATTCCCGCCAAAACCGGCGTCACCAGAAATTGCTATTGTATATTTGCATTCAACAATAATAATTTATGTTTGTTGCCATTTTGGTTAGCAGTACCTATTGTTGATGTACATTTTTAGTTTAGAACCCCTTTTCTTTGAAAAAAAACCTGTTTTAGGGCTTCCGTAACATCACACAGTACTAAAAACCTAGTACATAGGTACAAAAGTAACACAGAATTATTATGAGGCACTATTGGCTATTTTAAAAGAGAAATTATTACGTCATAACTTGCGGAAGTTGGTGCTATACCCACTCATGATAAAATAGATAGCAAAGTAGTACTTATTATTAAACTATTCTCACAGTCGACCGTCAAGGTTCCTTCCATATTTGCCATATACATATAAACAAACAAACATACGTATACATACAGGTCAAACTGATAACTACCTTTTTTTAAGTCGGTTAATGAAGTCGGTTAAAAACAGCTTTAGGTAGAGACTTGAAATTTGAAAGCGCCTATAGCCTAGTCCCGCGGTAGCCTTGTAACCGCATATCTGGGTTTGATTCCCGGCTAGGGCGAACATTGTTATATGTATGATAGATGAGCATTTCTACAAAGTGAACAGATTTGTCTGACTTCGGTGGCATTTTTTTTATTTTGACCTAGAGAATTCATAATTAAAAACCATGCAAAAGAGCTTATTCTGTATTCAAATATTGATTTGGCCCACTTCGAAAGATACCAGTTTCCAAAAAAACTGACCTCGAATATTTTGTCTCCATCGAAATCAGAAAAATTACCCACCGAATCACAGTTTTGTCACTGAAATCAGAAATCTATCCACCGAAAGCACAATCCCATACAATTTATCATCGAAATTTTATATTAATTTTTATTTACACAGTATTTAGTTGTAGTAGTAAGGAGCCCTCATTGAAACATTTGCGTGTTTCATATTTTTAGTGTCATTTGGTGACAGAGTTTTCGGATACTACTTTGAACTCTGGATATTTCCAAGAAAAGCTTTAAGAATTACAAATGTTTAAAAATAATTTTAAGGATATCTGAAAATATTTACCTGAATTTTGTATTAACTTTAATGTTATTAAATACTCAATAATAAATAAGTACACTCTCGTACCAAATTAAAGTTTAATAAATTTCATTAGTCATAATAATAAGAATAACTTTTACGTCTGGCCATTCAGAGGGGTAACGCAGCCAGCCTGCTAGGCAACGTACCTTCCGGTGGCAGTGATTTTGAGGCCATTTTTTATTTGTAAATATTTATTTAGTTTATTTAAGTTAATAGGTTTAAAAATATCTTGGGTTGTTAAATATTATTCAACTTTTAGGTATTTATTTTAAACATTAAGTAATATAAGTATAATAACAATAACGATAATTTACTTTTTTTTTTTGTTGATTCTAATGCAAGCTATATATACATAAATTATATATACATAAATTCAGTACATATTATAACACAAAGTCGCTTGAGCGGGTAGCTTCTGTATGTATGCTTAAATAGTTAAACTACTCAACGGATTTTGATGCTTTTTTTATAGATAGAGTTATTCAAGAGGAAGGTATAAAAGAGGGACATGCATAACATAGAAATATTTTAGACGTTACAAAGTTCGCCGGGTAAAATAATAATAGTAAAACCCCCCTGACTCAACTCGGTACAGCGCTATGCCGGTTTTCAATACTACCCTCCGAAAAAATTAAGTCAGAGAAATAAAAAACAAAAAATGGTACGAAGTTAAATGCATTTTGTGTACAATCAATGATTATATACAACAAATAAGTATTTGTATGACAAAAATGTGAAATATGAGCTATTTTAGCACGCGTTTAAAGTAAAAATCTGATTTTGGTGGATGTTTTTTTGACTTCGGTGTTTAAAAATCCACCGAAAACCACCGATATCAAAATCAGCGAAATCACAAAAGAGTACAAATAAAAATTTAACTCGGAATTAAATTACAACATAACAATCATCTGTACATCAAATAATACCAACCCAATGGCGAGTGCATGGCACTAGTTGAAAGTTAACTATTTCTTACGGTTAGAAAAAAATTACCTACACCGAATTCAGGACTGAGGGGTACCCAAAACCACCGCGTGTCACAATTATCCTGAAAATAATTACTGAAATGTCGGCGGGGCACGGATTTCAGGCTCGCGGCGTGTAGGCCATGACTGAATCAAGCTGCAGAGTACTTCAGATAGTTCGAAAAGTTAACCACTATGGTTGTGGGTGATGATTTGTAAACACCACCGAAATCAGGTAGAATTCCAGGACGCTCATTCAGATTGGTGTATTATAAAAAATATAAAAGTTTTTGGTTTTTCATGGTAACTACAGCCTCAATATACTCATCGCCAAGGCGTGAATATATATAAATTAATCAAATATCACTTTATTACTTTGTAACAAGTGACTCTTTCATGAATTTCGGCAACAGGACACCCCACCGATGTCAGGTTTTATGACTTTCGGATTTTTTTTCTGGTATTTATATTAAATTTTCAGAAATGTTACTATGCTCTCCAACTGCGTACCGATACATAGTTGTGGTTAAAATAATTTGAGCAGCCTACTTCATTGGCGTATATTTTATTTTCAAATTGCCACTGAATTTTGCCCAGATATAGATGTTTTATGCCTGGGCAGCGTAGTTCAGTGCTTTGAAGGAGACTTTTCTCAACTGTTAGTAGTAGTAGGAAAGAGGTTCAAAATCATGAAACTATGAAGTCCTTATTCTGAGTTCAAAATGTACCTACACCTACGTACTCTACATTATGTGCAAAATATGAAAAAAAAAAATTTGAACTTGCGAAAAGGAGCGCGCGCAAATATCTTTTTTTTGTGCAACTTTTTTTTACAATTTCGAGGCAACGGCAATTTTTCATCCGTCCAACCTAATTCTGACCGCACAGAGGTGGTCCGGTCTCACATATTGTGTTATTGTATTTAAAATATCTAATCGTTCCATTCTACGTCAGGTAAGGTACCTATTTACCTAATAGTTTATTAATGGTTTAAAAGTTGAACAACATAATTCTGGCCACCATACCAACCCCCATTCAAAAGAATCGCCGTGAAATGTAAACTAAAATGAGATTTCGTTTTTATTTCTAAAGTAGTCGACCCGGCGAACTTCGTACCGCCTAACCTATAAATATTTTGCTTATGTAAGTATTTTATACTTATAAACCTTCCTCTTGAATCACTTTATCTATTAAAAAAAACCGCATCAAAATCCGTTGCGTAGTTTTAAAGATACATACATAGTGACAGACGCGTGAAGCTACTTTATTTTATTTATAATACTATTATTGACCAGTAGGGTGCCCCGCAGCTTCGCCAGCGCATTTTCCCTTGAAACATCAAATTCCCAATATTCCCGTAGGAATTTCGTAATAAAAAGTAGCCTATGTCCTTCGCGGCTTCCTCAGGCACTGGACTGTTCCTATACCAAATTACATTCAAATCGGTTCAGTAAGTAGTAGATTTCTCGTAAAAGCAAGACAGACAGACATACAGCGTTTCTTTCGTATTTATAATATTATATATTATTTATTATTATAGTATGGATAGTATGGAATAGTAGGCTAATTATGTTCAGTAGCGGTCTCGTTCAGCGTAACACACTTGTCTATGGTCTCGTGCGGCTTGTATTACCAAAGAACAAGAGCTATTTTGCAATACAGAAAAACCGGAAGTGTTACACCGTCTTAGACGGTTGGCGAACACTTCCGGTTTTTCTGTATTGCAAAATAGCTCTTGTTCTTAGGCAATACAGTCTAGGGCTTACGAAACCATAGACAAGACAAGTGTTACGCCGAACGTGTCCGCCACTGTACCTACCTTACATTAAGTATTGTACCACCTAAATTGATTTTAAACCAGTTTTGTATCAGTAAATACTTACCTACTTACTTAATTTACTTATAATGACACATCACACTCAGAGCCCCTAACTAGGAAGAACCTGTATCTAGGGTGCCCGGAACACACACAGAGAGACGAACATCACACCCAGACCGGAAACAAATATTGATATTCATCATACCAATATTCGCTCCGCCCGGGAATCGAACCCGGGTGCACACGCTTACTCAGTCCACATCACTGCCGACTGAGCCACGGAGCAGTCAACTTAGCATTCCGTCTGTTGCTATGCACTTTTTTCCTCACCTCAAAATCATTTCCAACAGATGGACGAGGTCAAAACCGGAAATTGGACCAACACTAAAATATCACAATGCCCCGAACGATGTCTTACCTCACTGTTTGCTAAAATCTACATCCTTATTCATTGAACTTAGCGCCAACTAGTAATCTATACCAATATTATAAAGAGAAAGATTTTTTTGTTTGTTTGTAACGAATAGGCTCCGTAAATACTGAACCGATTTAAAAAAATCTTTCACTGGTAGGAAGCTACACTATCCCCAAGTGTCAAAGGCAAAATAGCGCTTAGATTAACAAAAAAATTAGGGATTCTTACTTAAACTCAAATTATGAAGGTGCAATATTATTTCCGTTGTTTACAAATGTTGATAGGTGGTTTGTGTTGTTGTTCGTTTTTTATTCGCCTATTCTGAGCAGGCAAAAGAACATAGTCTATAGAGCCAAGTCTTCAGAAGTATCTATATTCTATGGCGTAACGAAGTAAGCCGGGATAGCTCGTAGTAAAGTAAAAAGTAAAATATATTTATTCAATATAGGATACGAGATATCACTTAATGAAACCCAATTACACTCCCTCTAATCTAATTTGTATTGATACCTTATTTGGTAAAGTATCCTATACTGCGAGAGGCGAGGTAGTTCAGGATGCCCACAAAGCGGCTTAGCTTGCCTTACGACAATGGTCGCCTGGAGACGCCCATCAAACGAGCCCGCTTCTGTCAAGTGATTCTACTCCCTTTCGCAAATGATGCCCTATGGCCTTCCCCACAAATCGCCATACCTACCAGCAGCACCGTCCAGCAGTTGACGCCTTTCGGCAAATATGATGACTGCTCCGTAGCTCAGTTGGCAGTGATGTGGACTGAGAAGCGAGTGCACCCGGGTTCGATTCCCGGGCGGGGCGAATATTGATATGATGAATATCGATGTTTGTTTCCGGTCTGGGTGTGATGTTCGTCTCTGTATGTGTTTCGGGCACCCTAGATACAGGTTCTTCCTAGTTAGGGGCTCTGAGTGTGATGTGTTATTATTATTATTATTATCTAGCTTCGCTATATTATAAAAAAGTAAAGTTGTTTATCAAATTTGAGTTTGGCACGCCTTTTACTGGGTTATTGGTTTTCCCTATAACTCTTCATTCAGTATAAACTACCTACGTTGACAAATTGTTCCCGAGGTGTTCCCTCCATTGATTGGCGATGAACACGTCAACATTTGCATTACAAACAAACAAACAAATAACAGACAAAACGGACGGACGGATGTTCGTAAAACTTACGGAAATTCTAAAGTGACAATAGATTATTTAGCACAATGTCCTCTTGAGTTTTTTTTTTTTTTAGTTCTTTAGGTACCCGTGTAACTTCATCATCATTTCAGCCGTAGGACGTCCACTGCTGGACATAGGCCTCCCTCAAAGCTCTCCATCTGTTGTAACTTCATATCCTGTTTAAAAAGAACATAAAAATGGAAATGAAATAATGGCGTAAGTAGGTAAGTATACCTAATTTTTCAAACATTTTAATTATTTTTTTAAGTAATACTAGAGGCTACCCCGCGGTTTTTCCCGCGCAGATTTCTCATATACACAAAAAATCCCGTTTTTTCCCGTTTCCGTGGGAATTTCGGGAAATCCCTTCTTAGTGCTCACCTACACTCCCTAAGGAACCTACATGCAAAATTTCAGCCCGCTACGCCCAGTAGTTTCGGCTCTGCGTTGTCTGTCAGTCAGTCAGTCAGTCAGTCAGTCAGTCAGTAACGGAAGAGTTTTATATATATTGATTACAGTTAAGTAAATCAAACCAAATAAAAATTTACGTGTTTAAAAAGCCGACTACATACTATCTTGTCTATATTTTTAACCGACTTTAGAAACTGAGGTTATCAGTTTGACCTGTATGTTTGGCAATGTTTGTATGAAAGTATGTATGTTTGTCCGCGATTATCTCGCGTTTGGCTGAACCGATTTTGATGCGGTTTTCAGTAACGTATTTTGTTACATTCAGAAGGTTTTAGTACCTTACCTATTTTGACCGACTTTGAAAAAAAAGGAAGTTCTCAGAGTTTATATTAAAGGCGGGTACCTTTTTTGTACAAAATAATTATTTTCTAAGTAACTATACTTACAACTAACTATACCAAATTAAGTTAAAATTGATTTGAAAATAGTACAGTGGCGGACACGATCGGCGTAACACTTTCGGTTTTTCTGTATTGCAAAATAGCTCTTGTTCTTTGGTAATACAGTCTAGGGCTGACGAAACCATAGACAAATCTGTTACGGCCTCCTAGTCCTTACCAAAAAATAAAATAAAAATAACGTTAGAAAGCTAGGAGTAAGTAACCGGCTTGTAAAAAGCGCGCGAAAGGATGGCCGTTACAGTACCGTACACTCAACTGGCAGAGGCGTTCAAATCTGGAATGTCGGCGGACGGCGAACCTGTGCGGTTTTGGGATGAGAGAGAGAGATGACCGGATGTGAATATAGTTGTATTAAATTTACTAAAATATGTAAGTATTATTAACTAATGGTTCTTAAGACGATTTACAACAAATAAATGGAACGAGCAAATGAACAGAGTCTATCTCTTTGATATAGCATACTGAGGGCAAGGGACAGTCATATATCGGTCGCCCACATCGGTTACTACATTTTATTGGAAAAAGTAGTAAATATTGAATATCTTTTTAATTATTACTTTTAAATCAAATCTGAATTACCAGAATTTAATTTTGTTTATTATCATTATTCCTAGGTAGTTTTAACAAAAACTAGTAAATCATTTCGAAGAACTAGGGTATACCTGTTTTTTGGAAAGGTTATCTTTGACGAAATAATGTATCGAGGTTTTTTGATTCCACTAGTGTTTCTTAATTATAAAAAACTTTGTTATATCCTCAAAAAGGTTATATTGAAATTCCAGATCTTTACCTCCTATAGATTAAGAGAATTACTTGATTTAAAAAACCTTCAAAACTCATATAGCGTCTTAACTAATGGTTCTTAATGACAGACGCAAACGTGGAAGACCAAGGAGGAGATGGCGGGACGATCTCGATTCCCATCTGCAGAACTGGCCGGAGTTGGCGCAGAATCGGAAGACTTGGAGAACTAGGAGGGAGGCCTTTGCCCAGCAGTTGGACACTTATCAGGCTAAAAAAAAAATATTAACAGGCTCTCCCGACTCCCGGCGAACTTCGTATCGCGGCTTACAATTTGTATGAAAAAAGAGAAATTGTAATTTTTTTTACTGATTTCTTCTCAATTTTTCAATATTTTTCTGACCTTTTGAATCTTCCCTGGACTATACTACGAACATTTCAAGACCAAAATCAGCTTAATCGGCTCGGCCGTATATAATCAATATATATAAAACTCTTCCGTTACTGACTGACTGACTGACTGACTGACTGACTGACAGACAACGCAGAGCCTAAACTACTGGGCGTAGAAAGCTGAAAATTGGCACGTGGGTTCCTTGGGGAGTGTAGGTGAGCACTAAGAAGGGATTTCCCGAAATTCCCACGGGAACGGGATAAAACGGGAATTTTGTGTTTATGAGAAATCTGCGCGGGAAAAACCGCGGGGCAGCCTCTAGTATATTATATAAATAAGTTTATCTATATCTTATTTATTTATTTATTTTTATTTATTTATTTATTAAACATATATGCTACATACAATTTATACGTAGTCCCGTATCTATACCAGTATTATAAAGAGGAAAGATTTGTTTGTTTGTTTTTTTGTATGTTTGTTTGTTTGTTTGTAACGAATAGGCTCCGGAAATACTGAACCGATTTGAAAAATTCTTTCACTGGTAGGAAGCTACATTAACCCCGAGTGTCATAGGCTATATTAGATTTTCAAAAAATTAGGGATCCTTACCTAAACTCAAATAATATACCCAAGGTGCAATATTTTTTCCGTTGTTTACATAATATTTTGACAGGTGGTTTGTTGTTGTTGTTTGTTTTTTATTCGGCCATTCTGGGCAGTCAAAAGAACATAGTCTAAAGAGCCAAGTCTTTTGTAGTATCTAATATTCTATGGCGTAACGAAGTAAGCCGGGAAAGCTCGTATATATATAAATAAGTAATAATAAGGGCCTTATCGCTAAAAGCGATTTCTTCCAGGCAACCCACTTGGAATTGGAACCTTGTGCAGATGGATACATAATAAAAATGCTCTAAATACAAAACAGTAAAATAAGAACAAAAACATTATTGAAATAATACTTACTAACCAAAACCGTTAAGTAAGTAAATAAAAAATCTATAGAAATCGGGGGCTAAAAAGGGCCAAATTGCCATAGAAAAATACCAGACGAACGTGTAAAATTCACAAGTGAGCCATTTAGAAGTCAAATGCCATATTAATCCGCAAGGAACAGGCTTCTTTGTTGACTTGGCTGTTCGAATTTTGGTGCGTGATTTCTAGTTTCCCAGAATTTAATGGAAAAATTTAAATAAGTATACTTGATGTCATATATTTCTATTATTAAAAAGTTTTAAAATTGATCACAAAATTTGTTAGTAAGCGCATACGAACAACAGCTGGACCAATTTTGACAATTTACTTTTTAAAATGTTCGTTAAAGTCCAAGGGTGGTTTTTACGGCGAGAAAAAATTCCAGTAATTACCTGGAAAACAACATAGTAAGTATAATAGGTCAGGCGGTACGAAGTTCGTCGGGTCGACTAATAATCAATATCAATATATATAAAACTCTTCCGTTACTGACTGACTGACTGACTGACTGACAGACAACGCAGAGCCGAAACTACTGGGCGTACAAAGCTGAAATTTGGCATGTAGGTTCCTTAGGGAGTGTAAGTGAGCACTAAGAATCTGCGGGAAATACCGCGGGGCAGCCTCTAGTTTATAATAAACTAGAGGCTGCCCCGCGGTTTTTCCGCGCAGATTTCTCATAAACACAAAAATCCCGTTTTTTCCCGTTCCCGTGGGAATTTCGGGAAATCCCTTCTTAGTGCTCACCTACACCCCCCAAGGAACCCACGTGCCAATTTTCAGCCTTCTACGCCCAGTAGTTTCGGCTCTGCGTTGTCTGTCAGTCAGTCAGTCAGTCAGTCAGTCAGTAACGGAAGAGTTTTATATATATTGATAACACATTACACTCAGAGCCCCTAACTAGGAAGAACCTGTTCTGTGCCCGAAACATATACAGAGACGAACATTACACCCAGACCGGGAAACAAACGTCTATATAATCATCATAACAAAATGTTCGCTCCGCCGGGAATCGAACCCAGGTGCACCCGCGTCTCAGTCCACATCACTGCCAACTGAGCCACGGAGCAGTCAAGTCAGTATTGTTTTAAATTATCAAAAAAACTTCTATAAATTTTGAACTAATAACAATTTAACATAATTCTCTGTGGGCATTATGACTGACCGAATCACACAAAACATCTTTTTATATCGCGCGGGTAAGGTTGATCTTCTGACCAATTTACTAAGAACCCTACCGTACAGCGAGCCTCTTTTGTTAAGATTTTATTATTATGTAAGTGTTTTATACTCTGAAACTTAATATGTAAAAATAAAGAAAGTTTAAGAAAGCATATAGATCTTGCAATCTACGAGCGCACCTGATCATTATTTGTAGTTGTAAACGTAAGTACATAATTGCGTTAGTGTGTGTGCGCGACGGAGCGGTCAGTAGCGAGTGTTCACGCTGCTAATGTGCATGTGCGTAAACAGATTGGTCACCCACACAACTAAAGGCGCCGTGCGCTCGTAGATTGGGGTGTGCATCTTTACCATCCAAGTTTTACACGGCCAAGTTTTGTACAGCAGGGTCGTTCGTGTCATTCACTAAAAACTTGGCTGGTAAAAGCCCTGTCGTGCAAAACCTTTACGGCAAAAACTTCCTGTACGTCCGAGAAGTTTTTCACGACACAGTCTTTCGTGTTACCACTAAAAACTTCGACGGTAAAAACTTGTCGTACAAAACCTTCCGGACATAACAAAGACAATTTCTATGCGTATAGACCCTATTTGAAATACATCGTTTTGGTTGGTCGGCACTAAATTTATATTGACCAATCAGGAAGAAGAAATGATTTACACAAATCAGAATTAAATTTTCAATGAGAACAAAAGATTATTGTCAATCAGTCTCAGTCAATCAACCAAACAGAAAGAAGATAAACACTACCGATTTAAGAGAGCCCACTCTAGCAATATTTAAGTGTTATTTAAAAAAGGAGCGAAAATAAGTTTTAGCATCGTTATATTGGCACCGTTGACTATTGTATTTATTAAACGACTTCAAAAAAGGAGGTTATCAGTTTGACCTGTATGTATGTATGTATATTTGTCCGCGATTATCTCGCGTTTGGCTGAACCGATTTTAATGCGGTTTTCAGATATGTATTCGTTACATTTAGGAGAAGGTTTTTGTACCTATTTAAACGACTTCGAAAAAGAGAAGTTCTCAGTTTATGTATGTTTCTCTTTGTTAAAAAGAAATTATTGTTAATTATTTTAACATTTGATGAATAAAATTAAAAAAAAATTTAATGTTATGTTGTTTTTAAATTAATGAAACCTGTAATCATTTATACACTACTAATTTGTGCCAGCGGGACATTTCCATACAATACATAGAAATATGTATACATTACTAAGGAACGTTTCTAGCGTAGCGAATATCACGGCCGGATAAATGATCACTGGATGCAATTATTTTGCTATTTCTGTATGGAATAAAAACTTTACTGTACGTTTATAATTATTCGTTTCGTTTTCGTGTAAATTATTTTAATGCACTTGTTATTATACATTATAGTATGCTTGCATAAAAGAATAAGAGAAAAGGAATGAGAATAAGAATAGAAAAATATAACTTAAAATATTGAAAATTAAAAAAAAAACAAAAAATTAAAGGAAAACGACACAGTTTCTCATACTGAAAGCCTCATGTTCGCGACAACTACGGCTTACTTATATACCGGTTGTTCTGACAAGGTGGTAATAAATCAAAGGAGGGCTTTAGCTCACCATAACTAACAACTTTCCCAAAGCAACATAAGTCGAAATCTCAAAAAAAAATACCAGCTGTTCCATACATTGATCAGCTGGCGGTGTCAATGTACGGGACAGCTGATTTTTGTTTTGAGATATCGATCCATGTTGCTTTGGGAAAGTTGTTAAGTATGGTGAGCTGAATCCTTCCTTTGATTTATAACCGCTTTGTCAGAAACACCCGGTATATTGTAAATCAATTATTACATAGTATAAAATAAAGTCTCTTCCAGCGTCTGTCCCTATGTATGCTTATATCCTTAAAACTATGCAACGGATTTTGATGAGGTTTTTTTTATTAGAAAGAGGAATTCAAGAGGAAGGTTTATAAGTTTATTACATGCACAAGCTAGTAATAGGTTAGGCGGTACGAAGTTGGCCATGTCGACTAGCAGATTATAACTTTAGCCTTCAAAAGTATAAATATAGAGCATTAAATAGATAAGTAAGATAGTTTATAAAATGGTGGTTATTAAAAAAAAAAGGTTCAAGGTAACCGGTTGGTTGGTAAAGGTTTTGGAAATACTAGAAGGTACATAAACCTTATAGGAAACCTATGTAATAGATACTTAAATGCTTAAAATAATAATATAATAAACGAGCTTTCCCGGCTTACTTCGTTACGCCATAGAATATAAGAGACTACAAAATCTTGGCTCTATAGACTATGTTCTTTTGACTGCTCATAATGGCTGAATAAAAAACAAACAATAACAACAAACCACCTGTCAAAGTAAAATATGTAAACAACGGAAAAAATATTACACCTTGGGTTATATTATTTAAGTTTAGGTAAGGATCCTTAATTTTTTTGAAAATATAATATAGCCTATGACACTCGCGGTTAATGTAGCTTCCTACCAGTGAAAGAATTTTTCAAATCGGTTCAGTATTTCCGGAGCCTATTCGTTACAAACAAACAAACAAATCTTTCCTCTTTATAATATTGGTATATTCGTTACAAACAAACAAACAAATCTTTCCTCTTTATAATATTGGTATAGATTGAATATTTAGATTTTGGAAATAAGATAGTTAGAATCAGTCTAAATAACAACAGAATGAAAGATGGCCACCTGAATCGCGTGGGTGGGATGACATACCTGTCTCTATACAGTATTCGGGCTGATCTGTCCGTTATCTGTGGCAAACCAAGTTAAGTCTTATGTAAATAATATAGTAAAATAATAATAGCAAAAACGGTGGGTCTATATCCAGCGGGAACATAATGTATTTTGTAAATATTTTTTATACTAAAACTAGAGGCTGCCCCGCGGTATCACCCGCGCAGGCTTCTCATAAACACATAAATTCTGTTTTTTTTCCGTTCCCATGGGAGGTTTGGGAAATTATTTCTTAGTACTGCCATACACTATCCGAGAAACCCACGTGCAAAATTTCAGCCCGCTACGCCCAGTAGTTTCGGCTCTACGTTGTATGTCAGTCAGTCAGGAACCGAAGAGTTTTATATATATTGATTGATGTACCTTATAATTTGTTCTAAATAAATAATAAAGATATCATTTGTTCAATGTTATTTGCTGAAATATTTGTAGTTTATAGAAACCTATAGGCAGCGGGAAACTTTTTTATCCGAATACGAATCTTTTTAAAACCTAGTTTAATAATTAGTGCTATACAAGCTATACACAAAATTTACAAAACAAATACAAAATCCATTTAAATATTAACCTATTAACGTAAGCTTTGTTAGTTTGAAAAATCTGTTCCCAGAGGGAATTAATTTTATTTTAATACGAATCGTTTTGAAAACTATCTAAATATAAATTAAATTAGTGCTTTGCAAATTATGCACTTGACTACGTACATTACTATGAAATTTAAATATTAAGGTGTCAGTGGTGCCAAAACAGCGATACTAAAAAAAATTTCGCTCCCTCGGATATAAAAAACATATCCCACCCTAACTATCTCATAAAACGGTTAGTGCTTATCTTCTCTGTGAACAAAATGTAAACAAACAAACAATGTCTGATTCTAAGACTCTGAAGGGAACGCAGAACAACGTTGGAAACCAAGAAAAATGTATTTCTTTTATTCTCTTCCCAACCACCTGAACACAATTAGTAGGTACTGCCCTGGATCGTTCAAGCAGTTACCTCTCTTCTCTGAGAAAAAAAGATCGATCCATCGCGAGCTGAAAGCCACAGAACATATATACTCTGCCGAGCTGAAAGCGCGCCGTGAAGATGGATACGGGATTTTGATCTCTTTACGAGTCAAGGTAATACCTAACTAATGTTTCGTTAATTAGTATGGAATGCCAATATTTTCGCAAGCTTTAATTGCTCATAGATAGTGACTTCATTTCTACAATAATAACGAAGTAAAGAACGCCCAAACGCAAACTAACATCACATTTGTACAGTTTAACTAGTTGTTTTAATCTGATCTACAAGTAATTTTTTACTATTTTCAGTTTCCTGTACGATGATGTTCTCCAACTTTTAAGGTGATGGTTATCAGTCAAACATTGAAGAATTTGATGAAGAGGATGAGGAAATGCATCCTTAGTTTCTTGGAAAACATGTAGTGAAAAACATTCCACTGAATAAGATCCACAGACTCTAGAGGATTTTTCATACCAGCCTTGTATGATTTTGGTTTAACAGATACATTAATCTCCAAGCTAGATATGTATTGATTGTGAAGTAGGGTATGTTCCTAATATTTTCTATTGTTTATGACAACGAAAGAATATCTGATTGTATTTTGTTGCTAGATGTAACATTTTATAGAATTCAAATGTTCTTATTCTGTCCATAACATCTGTTTTTTGCATATAAAAAATTATAATATTTGGCATTACAGTGATGTTGTTTGTAATTGACTGTCATTTTCAGGATTATTGTTTTAATGTTGGTTCTGAAACCACGTGTTTTGTAAGCGGGCTTTAAAACAATAATTGAATAAACTTAAAATAACCGTACAACGTTGCCCGGCTTTATGCCCACCCTTTTAATCTAATTTGTGAACTTGACATTGGCAAAATACTCCACTGAAGTGGAGTCAAGTCCATTACATTAAAATAATAATAATAAATGTCATTTTCAGCTCAGTTAGAAGTGATTTGAACTGAGACGTGGAAACACTGGGTTCGATCCCCGCAGGGCAAACATTGTTATGATGAAATAGATTTTAGTTTCCCGGTCTAGGTCGCTGTACCAGGGTGTTCTAAAACTCGTAAGTACCTGCCTACAATAAAATTGTTTATTTCGTTCTTTTTTATCATTCTAAATTTTAGTATCGTTTCCACATAATTCTATTCAAACAGCAAATAATGGCATAAAATAGGTAAGTAATAAGTACGATAGACAGATTCTTTCCTAGCTCATAATGTATCATTGATTCAGTGAAAAGTACTTATTGTAAAGTATATGGGGCGGACGAACCATATCTTCTGAAACACGGAACTGATGATTCGCAACAAGCCTTAAAGATTCTAGCATTCCTCAGGGGATCAAACTCACACCACGGGATTAGGTCATTATGACAAACATAAACTTATTTTACAAACATAATAATGGCTTTAAAAGTACAGTAACCATTAACAATAATAAACAAAAATCTTAATTATTCATATTAATTTCAGGTTTGCCGAACCCGGAGAGACAACCAGACAGATTCCGCACATGGTTGTATAGTATTTTTAACCGACTTCAAAAAAGGAGGTTATTAGTTGGACCTGTATGTATGTATGTTTGTCCGCGATTATCTCGCGTTTGGCTGAACCGATTTTGATGCGGTTTTCGGATAAGTATTTGTTACATTCAGGAAAAGGTTTTAGTACCTATTTGAACCGACTTCGACAAAGAGGAAGTGCTCAGTTGATGTATGTGTCAGTGTATATTAAAGGCGGGTTCCATTTTTGTAAAAAATAAATTATATTGGTGATATTTTGGCACTAGACAACTAAAAAATATTCAAATACAGAAAAGTTTGCCATTCTCACTTTGAATCGCAATACAACAAACCTCAAGCAAACATGAAAACATGGTGTAGGCACACGAATAGAATTTTAAAAGGTAAACGCTGTGATTAAATAGATGATTTTCAAAAAATTGCAAATGATTATTATACCAAAAGAAGAAAATAATAAATATTGTTAATTAAATATAGAATTTTCATTTTAAATTAAGTTTGAGTTACATTTATTGAAATTATTGTAAGATAATAAGCATGCAAACATCTAATGTTGAGATTAATCTGTAAAGCGAGATAGTAGTAAAATGTAAACTTGGCTGTCAGCTTGTGCAATTAATCTCAACCTAAAAAGGATGTCTACATGAAAAAAATACCTACATAGGTACCAACTAGCTAGGTGCGGTAGGTACCTATCTAAAGGATATAATATGTTGTATGACGTGGTTTGGAGAATTACCCCTTGGGGCGCTGACGTCTAAAATGCAGACTCGCATAATCTATTTGTATGTATTCAATATTATCATTAAGGGTAGGGATCCAAATCAGTTCTCTTTGTTCTCTCTGCAATATCGACACTGCAAAGGCAAATTGATTTGCTTGTTCGACAGCAGGATCAGCAGGAGACCCAGCGACGACACAAGATTCTGCTCATACATGGCGTGCCTGAAGAGAAGGATGAGGACCCTTTAGCTGTGCTGACAACCTTTCTCGAAGGCAAGTTGCAGTTGCTCGTTGCGGCTGGAGATTTGAAGCGGTGTCACAGGCTTGGAGGTACGTCAAAAAGCCGGCCCCTGGTAGTAAAATTTTCCAGCACGACGTCTTCATGGCGGCTAGGCAGCGACATGGCGTAAAGAACGCCTGGACACGCAACGGCGTAGTGTTCGTATTAGCACCGGACGGCTCTCGCCATAGCGTAGTCAATCTGGCTGAACTCGACGCGATTCCAGCTCCAGCTGCCCCAGCGGCGGATGATACTGCTGCTGCTCCATCGACAACTGCAAAGACCCAAGCCACTAAGCAGGGCGTGAAGGTGAAGTCGCAGAGACCTCGGCAAAAACGGCCTACGTAATTTTTCAATTGTTTTGTGCAACTGTGTTCTTAGATACCTACCTAATGTATTTTCATATTTCATTAATTATTTGCCTCCCGTCTTTTTTCTTGTTTTCGTTTTTTCGTTACGTTTGTTTGATTGATTGGAAGTTAGGTTTCATGTTTCATGGTTTCACCACGTTTCACTGAACTGCTCAGTCACAGTTCAATCCCGAGGTTCAATCAATCAATCGAATATTACCGTTTCGTTCCACTTCCACTCTGAGGTTCCACTGTTCCACTCTATGCATTTTCTCATGATTTTCTCTAAGGCAAATTTTTTAAAACCTAAAACCTCAGAATAATAATAATACAAGAACAAGCCTATACAAGTCAATTACTCAGTGCGCAGCGTAGACAGATGAGCTAGCTAGGGATATAAAGGAGCGATTACATTTCTCCTGAATCAGTATCTGAATTAGCAACCTAATTAGCTTCCTTTTTAGGAAACTATTTAGGCAGCGTAGTTTGCTATCACACCTTTTCTTAGTCAGTCGCGATCGAAGCACAGTGTTGGCACCTTAGTGGATTTTCCACTAAATCTGGTGGTTTGGTTGGATTGGAACCCCCATTTAGTGGCAATTTTTTTTTTCATTTATTGGCTAGTGGTTTTTAAAGCGGATTATGAGAATTATCTTAAAATAAAATAAAAACTACTATTTAGCTATATTTTTACTTTCAAAATAAAAACCTTTATATTTTTTAATTTTTTTCGAGGGGGTTAATTTTCATTAAATCAATATATATAAAACTCTTCCGTTACTGACTGACTGACAGACTGACAGACAAGGCAGAGCCGAAACTACTGGGCGTAGAAAGCTGAAAATTGGCACGTGGGTTTCTTAAGGAGTGTAGGTGAGCACTAAGAAGGGATTTCCCAAAATTCCCACGGGAATGGGAAAAAACGGGATTATTGTGTTTATGAGAAATCTGCGCGGGAAAAACCGCGGGGCAGCCTCTAGTGTTTTATAATCTTAGTGAGAATTTTAGCGGTTTTTAGAGAGGGACATCTTATTGTAAGTGGTGTTCTGGTGGTTTGAGGAGTGATGGGTTACTCAGTAATTTAAAATGAGGATTGAGGAAATGAGGTCCTCATTTTGAGGTGAGGCATTTCAACCCAAAAACAGGCCCAAACCTTCCCGCAGTGGGACTAATCTTACAAGTATTAATAGACATAATAATAATAATTTTATTTACTATAAAACACAGTTTTCTGATCTTAATTATAAATTACATATTGATATTTTGCAGGTAGATTTAGATATATATGCAAAGGTTATGTTTAAATAGAAAAGAGAATAATTTTTAATTAGTTTTAGTTTAAATTGTGATTGCAATACCTATGTTACCCAATACCTACATAATTGAAATTAAAAATATTTTGAATTCATGGGCTAAGTAGCACTCTGCCTGTCGTGGTACTTGCTTGAGCGTACTGTGCCTATTTATAAATTTGCCTATATTGACTCATTGTAAAATGACATAGGATTTTTCTAAATACGAAACATACTAATTTATGGATAGAGTTCCTGCGCTCGTCAACACCCTAAAACATCTTACCACAACGGGTTTTGTTAATTGAAATGCTTAAACCCTTGCCATAAGCCCAGATTTCCCGTCAGTTTACCTTTTTTTTTAAGGTTTGTTTATTTGTTATGCTCTCGAATCACAATACACTTCTACGACACACACAAGGAACTTCCATCATTCAAATGCTCAAGATTTTGGTTTATTTTTCATTTTGGAATAGTGAGACGCCTCACTCCTCACGAGCCGTTTTACGAGTTTTATACGAGGTACACAGGTGTCCTCACTCACATCACTGTAACGAGCCCCCTCAAATGAGGGAGTAACTCATCACTTGAGGAACCTTATCTGGCGGATTGCTATTTCATCCGTTGGCAACACTGGAGCTAGGACGTCTTTGTTCTAAGTCGGTGGCTAAATCGGAAGCTAGCTCCCTAAATGCAATTACACTGTCCTGAATCAGGACTGACTGAATTCAGAGACTGATTTAGGAAAGGTGTAATAGCCCCTTAACTATCAACTACTTACGTGCCAATCAACGAGATGTCGATAAGTTTTTTGCATTGGGTGCATAAGTATTACTTACCGGTTTTTTTTGCATCTAATACTTTACGCAGAAGAAATCTTGCGGGGAAGCTAGTTGATTTATACAATAAAAATAAAAAACGTTTTGTTTAAGTAATTTTTTTATTAACAATTAAAGTTTTAATAAATGTTTTTTTATTTAAATTGCATTGCAATGTATGTATGAATGATTGTTCGGATGAAATCTTACAACTTACTCAATTTTGAAGCAGATATCTTTGTTCGCGCCTTACGTGCGCGACCAATGCGTACTTTCAAGCAATATTTGCATAGAAAACTAATCAGGCGCTTAGCTCATTTTATGTCATACGAGCTGTCCCGGCTTACTTCGTTACGCCATAGAATATAACATACTACAAAAGACTTGGCTCTATAGACTATGTTCTTTTGACTGCCCAGAATGGCCGAATAAAAAAACAAACAACAACAACAAACCACCTGTCAAAATATGTAAACAACGGAAAAAATATTGCACCTTGGATTACATTATTTGAGTTTAGGTAAGGATCCCTAATTTTTTTTAAAGTCTTATATAGCCTATGACACTCGGGTTTAGTGTAGCTACCTACCAGTGAAAGAATTTTTGAAATCGGTTCAGTATTTCCGGAGCCTATTCGTTACAAACAAACAAACAAACAAACAGATCTTTCCTTTTTATAATATTGGTATAGACTACGCGCCGTCAAAGCAAGAGAGGTCGCCCATCTTCAACTTGCGAACCCCTCTTCCTCGCGACACACCCTATCGAGACGAACGCCTTCTGCGTTCTTAAATTAATTTAATTATAATAAAATACTTAAACCTAAAGTGAAACTTAAACTATTGTATAATAAATAACTTAGAAAGTGATCTATAGTGTCTTGATATACGGGGCGGGAAGGAGCAAATCACTTAAATAAGCAAAAAGGAACCATCAAATCACTAATTTCGTCTGAGGACGAAACAATCTTTAAGGTGGTAACTCTCGGTATGGCGCGAAATTTTTTTTTTTTACTTTATTAAATTTATTACTTTTGCCAGAATAATTAAAAAATACGAAAAAAATTGAATTTCGCACCATACCGAGAGTTACCACCTTAAGCTATTGAGATGAAATTTTGTTAAAAATTTTGTTTATTGTTGATGAAAGATTTTTCTTCGCCAGTACCTACTGATAGTTTAGCTCTCTCTTCTTCCGCATAGGTATGTAAAAAAGTTAAAAAGAATTCGCGTTTGTAAAAAACCAAGCCCCTACATTTTAATATATTATCGTTTTTGAAAGACAGAGTTACCGATTTAACCGAAATTCCGAAACGCTACCGCGTATGCGCCCGCTAAATCTCTGGCAATCGTAGTTTGCGGCGCCTACAAGACAGGTTTACACCTAGTGTAAGGTCGTTGGTAACTAATTTATACGCTCACTTTTAAAACGTTAAAACTACCCCACTTTAATTTCTAAAGTTTATTTTTAAGTCGTATGTAAAATTTTTTGTATGTAGGTAATAATTATATTTTAGCAGTGTTTAAAAGCATTATTTGGTTAACGAAATAAACATTTTTCATTTTTTTTTTTCACTTTAATTTTTAAGCAAAATAAGGAGCGGTTTCGGTTTTTCATACAAACTTTAACACCCTGTATAATGGCTTACAGGACTAATTAACGCAGTTTTGATATCATATTTCATGTTGTTATATAAAAAGGACCTTATTTCGGAAATTACAAGTCTCTAGTGTAATTAGTTTAGATTTAAGCAAAAATCATATTTCACCCTGTATAAGAACTAAGGGGCAAAATATAAAAAACTAAAACCATTTATGATGTTTGTAATACAATGACAATATACAGTGTGAATTTTAACTCTCTAAACCCAGCAGTTTAGGAGTTTCATTCAAACTGTTACACCCTGTATACGGCGTCCCGGTTAAGTTATCCCAAAATCCCGTCTTAGTGGGTGCCTACGTCACGTAAGGAAGCTACTGTCCAAATTTTATCTTTCTATTTTCAGCTGTTTCGGCTGGGCGATGATGAGTGAGTGAGTAGATCAGTGGTATTTTGATTGTATATACAGTGTGTCCGGGGGAAGTTATAACATAATTTTAAGGGTGTATTCTATGATCAATTTCATCGATGAAAACACCCCATATGGGGGGTCGCAGTCTCACCCCCCCCCCTCAGTATGATGTTTTTTGTTTTTTTTTTTGCAAAAGTCGACCCCTACTTTTAAATTCACTACTAGCTACGTTTGACGGGAAGAACATCCATGCCATCATCGTTTCAGAAACCTGGCTAAAACCATGTCTTCCTTTTTCGTTATTCACATTACCAGGTTTCCAACTGATTGGAAACGATCGCACAGGTAGCGTCGGCGGCGGTGTTGCTATCTATCTGAGAACGAATATTCAATTTTTCCATCATCTCGAGTTCAACACAGCCTCCGCCGTCGGATGCTGGTGAGCATCTCTTCGTGGAGGTTCTCCTGTCGAACGTCAAGGTATTGTTGGGTGCCTTCTATAGTCCATCCTGCTCTAATAATTACTTCGCCTCATTTGAGAGTCTCATAATAATTTAATCCCTTCCTACAGTCATTCTATTATAATGGGTGCTTTTAAATACATGTTTGTTAAAAAATTACTCCCGATCTAATTCAGTAAAATCAATTGTCAATTCTTGAAATATGCATATACTACCACTGGATGCGACGCATCATTTTCCAAACTGTGTCCAGTCTCTTCTTGATCTTATGCTGCTATCTTCTCCCCACCATGTTGGTTTTCATGGGCAGTGCCCGGCTGACGCTTTCTCTTACCACGATATGGTTTTCCTATCGTACGAACTCCGATCTCCGAAAGCAAAAGCCAAAATTCTTTCTCAACGCAATTTTCGTGGCATGGACAGGGAACGTTTTCTAGAAAATGCACGACAAGTGGACTGGATTGTGATCGGAAACGCGGCAGACGTTGACAAGCAAATCTCCTTGTTCAATTCTCTTCTCACTAAACTTTGCGACGTTCACGCTCCCATTCGAGCCATCAAGGTAAAGCACCTTCCTGTGGTTAACGGAAGAATTAAAGTCGCTCTTGGTTCGCAAGGCTCGTGCCAAGACCAAACTAAGATCTGACCCATCCGATGCAGACAAAGACAAGTATAAGTCTCTACGAAATCGCTGCAATAAGATGTGTAGGGACGCCCCACAGGATATGATAGGATATGATGCCATCCATAACTCAATTGAAAAAGGTGACCCAGCGAAAGTCTGGAAATTTCTTAGGACTTTAGGAGTTGGAAGTTCTCACCAAAACTCACTTTCTAATGATTTAAACGTTACCGAATTAAACAAACACTTTTCCTCGTCTTCAAAATTTGATGGTCCTTTGAAAACGCAAACGTTAAATCACATTTCCTTAATTCCGACTCCTGACTTTGCTCCTTTTTCATTCCTTCAGTTTACTGATGAGTCTGTTAAGAGGAGCATTCTCCAAATTACTTCAAATGCTATTGGCAGTGACGACGTGTCCGTCTCTGTGGAAAAATGCATCAGTCACTCCGTTGCCTAAAATAAATAAACCATCTTTACTGACAGACTACAGACCAATTTCGATTCTTCATTTCCTTTCAAAAGTTCTCGAACGCCTTGTTTATAACCAGCTTAGCTCTTTTCTTTCTAGTCATAACCTTCTTAACCCTTTTCAATCTGGATTTCGACTTGGTCACAGCACTGTGACAGCACTTACGAAAATTACAGACGATATCCGATGGGGCATGGACAGTGGTCAGGTTACGGACTTTAGCAATGCTTTTAATTCAGTCGATTTTGACATTCTCCAAGCTTTGTTAGGCTCTTTCAATATTTCTTCTGACGTCATCAACTGGTTCAGGTCCTATCTGCAGGATTTGGATTTCAAAATGATTGTCATTTTCGTAATCAGCGCCCTCAAAAACCTATTAAACGACACCCATATTGATTTTTCACGAAAAATTTATGTCTGACAACTTTAATTTCAAAATGATTGTCATTTTTGTTCTCAGTGCCACAAAAACCTATAACTCGATACCCATAACGATTTTTCAAAAAAATTATGCCCGCCATCTTGGATTTCAAAATGATTGTAAATTTCGTTATCAGCGCTCCCGAAAACCTATTAAACGACACCCATATCGATTTAAAAAAAAAATTATGTCCGCCATCTTGGATTTCAAAATGATTGTAATTTTTGTTATCAGTTCCCCAAAAGCCTATTAAACGACACCCATATCGATTTTTCACGAAAAAATTTTGTCCACCATCTTGAATTTCAAAATGATTGTCATTTTCGTTATCAGTGCCCCCAAAAACCTATTAAACGACACCCATATCGATTTTTCACGAAAAAATTTTGTCCACCATCTTGGAATTCAAAATGATTGCCATTTTAGTTATCAGCACCCCCAAAAACCTATTAAACGACACCTATATCGATTTTTCACGCAAAAATGTATGTCCGCCATCTTGGATTTTAAAATGATTGTCATTTTCGTTATCAGCGACCCCAAAAATCAATTTAACGACACCCATATCGACTTTTCGCGAAAAATTTTTGTCTGACATCTTGGATTTCAAAATGATTGTCATTTTCGTTATCAGCGCCCCCAAAAACCTATTAAATGACACCTATATCGATTTTTCACGCAATAATTTTGTCCACCATCTTGGATTTCAAAATGATTGTCATTTTTGTTATCAGTTTCGCAAAAACCTATTAAACGACACCCATATCGATTTTTCACGAAAAAATTTTGTCCACCATCTTGGGATTCAAAATGATTGTCATTTTCGTTATCAGCACCCCCAAAAACCTATTAAACGACACCTATATCGATTTTTCACGCAAAAATGTATGTCCGCCATCTTGGATTTTAAAATGATTGTCATTTTCGTTATCAGCGACCCCAAAAATCAATTTAACGACACCCATATCGATTTTTCGCGAAAACATTTTGTCTAACATCTTGGATTTCAAAATGATTGTCATTTTCGTTATTAGTGCCCCAAAAACCTATTAAACGATTTTTCACGAAAAAATTTGTCCACCATCTTGGAATTTAAAATGATTTTAAAATGATTGTCATTTTCGTTATCAGCACCCCCAAAAACCTATTAAACGACACCTATATCGATTTTTCACGCAAAAATGTATGTCCGCCATCTTGGATTTTAAAATGATTGTCATTTTCGTTATCAGCGACCCCAAAAACCTATTAAACGACACCCATATCGATTTTTCAAAAAGAAAAACTGACTGCCATGTAGGATTTTAAAATGATTGTCATTTTCGTTATCAGCGCCCCCAAAAACCTATAAAACGACACCCATATTGATTTTCACAAAAAAAAATTGTCCGCCATCTTGGATTTCAATATGACTGTCATTTTCGTTATCAGCGCCCCCAAAAACCTAATAAACGACACCCATATCGATATTTCACGAAAAAAATTTGTCCACCATCTTGAATTTCAAAATTATTGTCATTTTCGTTATCAGCACCCCCAAAAACCTATTATACGACACCCATATCGATTTTTCACGAAAAAATTTTGTCCACCATCTTGGAATTCAAAATGATTGCCATTTTAGTTATCAGCACCCCCAAAAACCTATTAAACGACACCTATATCGATTTTTCACGCAAAAATGTATGTCCGCCATCTTGGATTTTAAAATGATTGTCATTTTCGTTATCAGCGACCCCAAAAATCAATTTAACGACACCCATATCGACTTTTCGCGAAAAATTTTTGTCTGACATCTTGGATTTCAAAATGATTGTCATTTTCGTTTTCAGCGCCCCCAAAAACCTATTAAATGACACCTATATCGATTTTTCACGCAATAATTTTGTCCACCATCTTGGATTTCAAAATGATTGTCATTTTTGTTATCAGTTTCGCAAAAACCTATTAAACGACACCCATATCGATTTTTCACGAAAAAATTTTGTCCACCATCTTGGGATTCAAAATGATGTCATTTTCGTTATCAGCACCCCCAAAAACCTATTAAACGACACCTATATCGATTTTTCACGCAAAAATGTATGTCCGCCATCTTGGATTATAAATGATTGTCATTTTCGTTATCAGCGACCCCAAAAATCAATTTAACGACACCCATATCGATTTTTCGCGAAAACATTTTGTCTAACATCTTGGATTTCAAAATGATTGTCATTTTCGTTATTAGTGCCCCAAAAACCTATTAAACGATTTTTCACGAAAAAATTTGTCCACCATCTTGGAATTTAAAATGATTTTAAAATGATTGTCATTTTCGTTATCAGCACCCCCAAAAACCTATTAAACGACACCTATATCGATTTCTCACGCAAAAATGTATGTCCGCCATCTTGGATTTTAAAATGATTGTCATTTTCGTTATCAGCGACCCCAAAAACCTATTAAACGACACCCATATCGATTTTTCAAAAAGAAAAACTGACTGCCATGTTGGATTTTAAAATGATTGTCATTTTCGTTATCAGCGCCCCCAAAAACCTATAAAACGACACCCATATTGATTTTCACAAAAAAAAATTGTCCGCCATCTTGGATTTCAATATGATTGTCATTTTCGTTATCAGCGCCCCCAAAAACCTAATAAACGACACCCATATCGATATTTCACGAAAAAAATTTGTCCACCATCTTGAATTTCAAAATTATTGTCATTTTCGTTATCAGCACCCCCGAAAACCTATTAAACGACACCCATATTGATTTTCACGAAAAATTTTTGTCCGCCATCTTGGATTTCAATATGATTGTCATTTTCGTTATCAGCGCCCCCAAAAACCTAATAAACGACACCCATATCGATATTTCACGAAAAAATTTTGTCCACCATCTTGAATTTCAAAATGATTGTCATTTTCGTTATCAGCGCCCCCAAAAACCTATAAAACGACACCCATATTGATTTTTCACGAAAAAATTTTGTCCACCATCTTGGATTTCAAAATTATTGTCATTTTCGTTATCAGCGCCCCCAAAAACCTATTAAACGACACCCATATCTATTTAAAAAAAAAATGTGCGCCATCTTGAATTTCAAAATGATTGTCATTTGCGTTATCAGCGCCCCCAAAAACCTATTTAACGACACCCATATCAATATTTCAAAAAAAAAAATGTGCACCATCTTGGATTTCAAAATGATTGTCATTTTCGTTATCAGCGCCCCCAACAACCTATCAAACGACATCCATATTGATTTTTCACGAAAAGATCTTGTCCGCCATCTTATATTTCAAAATGATTATCATTTTCGTTATCAGCGCCCCTAAAACCTATAAAACGACACCCATATCGATATTTTAAAACAAAAATTGTCCGCCATCTTGAATTTCAAAATAATTGTCATTTTCGTTATCAGCGCCCTCAAAAACCTATTAAACGACATCCATATCCATATTTCAAAAAAAAAGTCTGCCATCTTGAATTTCAAAATGATTTCATTTTCGTTATCAGCGACCCCAAAAACCTATCAAACGACACCCATATTGATTTTTCACGAAAAAATTTTGTCCGCCATCTTGGATTTCAAAATGATTTTTATTTTCGTTTTCAGCGCCCCCAAAAACCTATTAAACGACACCCATATTGATTTTTCACGAAAAAATTTTGTCCGCCATCTTGGATTTCAAAATGATTGTCATTTTCGTTATCAGCGACCCCAAAAACCTATTAAACGACACCCATATCGATTTTTCACGAAAAAATTTTGTCCACCATCTTAACTTTCAAAATGATTGTCATTTGCGTTATCAGCGCCCCCAAAAACCTATTTAACGACACCCACATCGATTTTTCAAAAAAAAACTGACCGCCATCTTGGATTTTAAAATGATTGTCATTTTCGTTATCAGCACCCCAAAACCTATCAAACGACAATCATATTGATTTTTCTGGCCCGAAAAGCGACAGAATGGCTACCAAAAGACGCGAAGAGGCACCGTGGTCGCCCGAAAAAGAGATGGAGCGATGAGCTGAGAGCAGTAGACAAAAACTGGTGGCAGACCGCGCAAGAACGCGATGAGTGGAAGAAGGGGAGAGAGGCCTTTGCCCAGCAGTGGGACAGTACAGGCTCGTAATAATAATAATAATAAGTCTACACATACAAAGTGGCGCCCCCATTAATTTCTAGTTATCTGTGCCAAGCTGTATGTAATGAATGTAGGTACCTATTGGTTTAAAATCAAAATAGTAATATTATTAATCTTAAGGTTTAATAAATTGCTTCCTTTGCCTTCAAAAAAAAGGTAACTGACCATAGACACGTAAGCCTAATAATTTTGTAAATGAAAACAAAGCTAGACAATATGATTGATGTGCCGAGCGTTGTGATTGGTCCAAATATAATCCAATTTGTGACGGAAGGGACACCAACGACACCTCTGTACAGCCGGGTATGAACGACACGTACGTGAAAAACTTGGATGTGCAAAACTTGTCGTACAAAACTCTGTCGTACAAAACTTGGGTGGTAACGACACCTTCGTGCAAGTTTTGTACGGCCTGTTCATGCGCGTCAATGTTTTTGCCATCCAAGTTTTACGTAGCCATGTACACAAAAAACTTGGCTGTGCAAAACTTGGCTGTGCAAAACCCGCACTCGTAGATTGCAAGATCTATACCAATATATATACTAGAGGCTGCCCCGCGGTATTTCCCGCGCAGATTTGTCATAAACACAAAAATTCCCGTTTTTTCCCGTTCCCGTGGGAATTTCGGGAAATCCTTTCTTAGTGCTCACCTACACTCTCTAAGGAACCCACGTGCCAATTTTCAGCTTTCTACACCCAGTAGTTTCAGCTCTGCGTTGTCTGTCAGTCAGTCAGTCAGTCAGTCAGTAACGGAAGAGTTTTATATATATTGATATATATTTTTTCAAATATAGGTATTTAAGAATTAAATTAAAGTTTGATTTTGTGTATATTTCAAATTTGTGTCAAATATCAAGATTTAGTAAAAAAAAACTGTGATTCAAAAACGACGTTACAATGTGGGAGACGGCTTAGTTAGCTGCGGGATAAGTCATTCTAACTTAGAAACAAAAAACACGAAAATTTTTAAATTTCGCGCTACGTTTTTTTTACGCAAACTTTCGAAGGACTTCAAATGAGGTGAGGACGGTTCATTATTTTTCAATTTTGATTTGAGAACAACAAGGTAGGATTGTTAGGCTTAAGTTATAATAGGACTGGTCTATTATAACTAAGCCTAACAATCCTAGCTTGTGTTAAATTTTCTTCAACGATAAAAAAGTCACCGTGTAGGTATTTATGCTTAGTTTTCGAATTAGGATTAGGACTTAAAAAAAAAGAACGGTCTGCGAAAATAGGTAAAGGGAAGAGATCAAGTTAAACTGGTCGAACAGGCAGGAATCAATTCTTGAAAACGATTAGAGGATGTGACAAAGGCTCACAACACCTGAATGCCCGAGCCTCTAGCGGGGTTGAGGTTTAAAAAAAAAACTATAAATAAAGTGGCGGGAAATGAGATTACGTTTTAAATAAATAAAATACATTATGTATTATGTGAGTACCAGCTGTGTTGGCCACTCGCGTGTATGTACAAAATGCTATGTTATTTATCGTGCCATTGAAATAAATGTATATTCTTTCTTCTTCTTCTTCTTTTCTTTATGTATGTATATATCTATTTATATAAAGAAAATAAGGGGGACAAACTTAATTAGCTACTCTATCGATGAAAAATCACTTCATTAAGAGGTACAGTCACGGACTAGGAGGCCGTAACAGATTTGTCTATGTTTTCTTCAGCCCTAGATTGTATTACCAAAGAACAAGAACTATGTTGCAATACAGAAAAACCGGAAGGCGTAAGCCGATCGTGTCCGCCACTGTACTTACTTTATAGGTAACCTAGGTTTTCGAACGCTATTGAAATATCAGAAATTTGAAAGAATGAACTGAATATAATTTTAAAATGTTCGCGTCGTAGTCCAGGGAAGGTTTAATAAAGGTGAGAAACATACAAAAGCGGAGGGAAGTTATTAAAAACAACAATTTAATTTTTCCATATAAAATTGTAAGGCGCGATACAAAGTTTGCCGGGACAGCCTAGAATAGAAAAGAAATACTCATAGAATTGATAGAGTTAAAATTTTCTTAAATTACTACATTGATTGCAATGGGCGGCCTAATCGCTAAAAGTGATTTCTAAGATATGTTTAAAAAAATACACAACCGAGCGCAAGTTGCACTTGTTTAATAAAATTTTGGCGCCAATCGAAAAACGGATGCGATCACACAGAAAAAACCTTTCATGTTTTTTTTGTGTTTTGATTGTATTTATATTTCGTGGTTTCATTTTCGATATAAATCATTTCACTAGGTAGTCCTTTCACCTACAAGGCAACATTCGCACGTTCTTACAAATAACTATTAGTCAATCGATTTAATCGATATCGATTACTCGATTAATTTGAAATTTACCCATGCTCCCATCCCTACCACTCTACGCGCCCATCACTAGCAGCGTCCGCCAAGCCTGTCATTCTTTTTCCGTGCGAGGCAACGAAAGCACGCGTTTGGATCTTGTTCGCAAAAAATTAATTTTTCAAGATACCGAAAAGATCCTACGAATATTTTAACAAAAAATTAAGTGAGTTACTTAAACTTTGATGGATTTCATTATCCTCATACTATAAATCGAGAGACAATGTCTTATGTTACGGTAAGTTCATCTGCTTACCTACCTTCAAAAAAAAAAAAAATTTTTTAGACAGAAATTTCGAATTGAAATTCTGCATAAACTTACATTTAAAAAGTGTAAAAGAAATATTTTTGCAAAGCCATAGATTCGAACAAGAACCAGGCTGCCATACTGCCATAGATTCCAATAGGAACGCGGCAAAATTCAAAACTGTACATCATTTTTTATCATTAAAATACATTTTTTTGCAAAGCCATAGATTCAAACATGAACGAGGCTACCATACTGCCATAGATTCCAATTGGAACACGGCAAAATGCAAAAATAATCATCATTTTTCATGCAAGTATAAAAATATAAAAAGCATAATTTTCTTTTTTCTTCTTATTCCAGTAGGCGAAACGCCTTTACAATGTGAATGTGCCCAGAGCAAATATCATTCGAATATGAGGATATATTTCTAGCCGAAACTATTCCCTACAACCCATGATCAGGTCTAAATGAGACTGAATCACCAAAAATCATGATGGCGACATACCAAGTGCCAATTGCCACCACTGCATCAACAGTGACCACTTTCAATACCGTCACCAAAAACAGGTCCAAGCACCAGCAATAACTTCCTTATTGGAACTGGTAACGGTTACAACAACCAATTGAACTCGGACCCTGAGGCAAAGTTTAAATTTCCGGAACTGGACCCATAAATTTTATTAACCCTGGGCGAAGCCCTGGATGATGAACTTAAGTTGTGTGATTGAATCTACGATAATCTCTCTCAAATGGCTAGAGAAGTCAAGGAAAAAATCCTTCAGCAATATACTATACCTAGCAACTACATATTGGTTCAAGCCTCAAAGCTAAATACTAAAATACTCTCATCTCAACTTGGACTGACTTCACATCACATCGGGGAGTAGGGCCATGGCCATTCTCCTAACTCAAGATATAAAATAGAGGCAATCAAGATTCTAAGCGAGGGCTCCCGTAGTTCATGCGACCTTTATAGCTCGGAGACACAAGCTCGCATTTAAAAGACCGCACCAGGTCTACCAAGACGTTTTTGAATATCTTTCAGTACAGTAAACGAGATGAAGCACTGTTCGGTGCCAAATTTTAGAGAAAATTAAATTAAGCTTCAAAATTGAACAGCAATGCCTTCAAATCAGGAAGACAGTAGTCTTCCCAGAAATACTGTTGCTTACACAACACAGCCGCCTCTACGAGCTCCACGGGCACAGCTTGGCCGCAGTTTCAGGAAAACTCAGGCCCTCCTCGCTTTGCGAAAAACAAGGGGGGGGCGTGCCAGGGCCAGAGTACGAAGATACCACTCGTCAAGCTCCAAATTACAACGACCCATATACCGACGCAGTCACACGTTTAGAGAACGACCCAAATCAGGCCACGTGCTCAACCACCATTCTGGCAGAATTCAGTACAATATTTTTAAAATGTGTTGGTTGTATATCACAAACAATAAAGGTATCCTTAATTGGATTTGTAACAGTATAATTAAATCTTTTTCTAATTTTCCACTTGAGCAATAATATGTTCCTGTTGTAACATGGTTAGCACAGTAACAACAAGAAATGTCAATCGCAACTAATAATTTGCTAGAACTCGTATCTAAAACCTTTTTGACACCAATTCAAATGGAGGTAAGAGATTTAATTTTAACCTAAAACTGTTAAATAAATTTGTATGTAACTAAACTTCATTTCGAAATGGCAGAACAGCATGCAAGCTATTATTACATGGCATCTATTGACCCAAAAATGTCTCGTAACTTTTTATTTTTGTCGCTTAAAACTAGCGTAAATACTTACCTACGTTTCCTGTTTAAAGATGTGAACACACAGAATCTTGTTATCCACCTATGATTTCAACTCAATGCCTTATCTTATTGGCTCACGATAGCGCCTAGAACTTTTACTAAGATTAAAGAAGGGGTCGTAGGTCACTTGCGTTCATTTGGTCAAAAATTGGTAATTTTTTGTATGTGACGATATCCTTTACATAGACCGTAGTTACATGGAATATTTAAATTAAGTTAGTTTTACACTCAATCACTCAAATCACTCGAGTGCTTGGGCTTTTTTATAAACTATGAAAATAGTAGCTTATAGCCACAAAATAATTACAAATTTTCAGGATTTAAGTAGATGACTTAAATATGACTTTATCACTTACAAACCATAAACATAATAAAATAATAGAATTGGTTCTGAAGTGTTCTCAACTACCACCAGTTACAATCAGAGAATTTTCACAAATGATTGGCATCCTAATTTCCGCTAGCGCAGCATTACAAAAGGCTGGTTGAATCCAAAAATACTTGAAAGGCAAAGGTACAGGTACCTTCTACCTACCTTCTATTCAGAGAATACTATGATAATTATTTTACAGGACCTGAATTGATGAGATAATAATATTAAAAGCTCTTAAAATTTCATTTAAACACAAAAATATGAGTCATAAGTTAACACGGACTCGAGTCGTAAAGTCGTAACTCAAACTTACTATAGTAATTATATGTCGTATTATTAGCAATATACTAAGCCTTAGATGCCCCGAAACTTAAACAATTTGTTAATTTTTGTTATGGGTAGATAACATATTAGCTATCAGCTACATTACCACACGAAGTTGCATACAATTTCCCAATTTCAATTAACTTACCAGATATATTTGGCCTTGGTTCGAGAAGCTAGCTAAAAATCTAGCTATTAGCATTTAGCATCCTACATTACACGAAATATAATTTAGAGGCAGATCGAAGATTTAATTTAAAGATGCTTTTCAAACATTCTAGCGCAAAACTTAAGAAATACTTTTCTTTGAAACAAGACCCAGATGCTACAAAGGGGGCATGCATATTTTTTCTATGCCGATCCTTCATTTTCCGTTTTTCTTAACGGCCTACAAAAAATTACTGAGGACGAAACGACCAGTATTCTAGTATTCCCTTCTAGTACTTCTAGACCTGCCTGTTATCCTCCATTGATTGATATAGTTATTTCGTAATAATCACTTGAGGGCGTGACGAAAACCTATGTTGTCTACTAACAGGGACCGTCACCCTCTCCTACTCACGCTTACTCTGAGTGCTGCAGTATGCTCGAGCAGGCAATGCCAGGTCTCATTATCCCCTCAACAGCATCTTATACTAGCCTCACTTTCTAATATTACTATTCAACAATATCAATATAATGTTTTTCAATACTATGATTAAATTAGATTCTTTCGAATGTTCTGTTTTTAGTGTAATTACTTTTCCCTCCGATGTCTTCGAAAAAGACGCATCACAGGATTCACAGGGCATCATCATAAGAGCCACCGCTTTATCTCTGCTTTTAGGCAGAAATATTTCTTCGGATGATTGCATCAGCACCTTCCTTAAAGGTGTTATAAACTAATACCCAATCCACCAAAGTACACAGGTACTTGGTAAGTATCCACAATTGGTTCTCAAAAATCTCTAAAAATTTATACCAAACAAGTATGAACTTATCCTAGACAAAAGTAGCTTTACTAACATTATCTACAGCCTACAGCACACATGGTTGAAAGTCTTTCTCTAAATAACAGATTATTATAAATAAAAATAGCAATGGCATTAGAATCATAAAGTAAATGTAAATTTTATCAAATATAGGCGCTAAATGCAATCAAAAGCTGTCAACCATTGTTAGTTTTACTTTATCTTACGGTGAATCCGTCTATATATAAGACGGTTATATAACCTTAACTAAATAAATCAGACCTAAATAAGCCAATCACCTCTTAATAACTGTGAAGCGTAACGTCCTCACAGGAACACAACAGCATAGTCAATAAGCATGTGGATCAGGCAGATCCTTGCGGTGTACGGCACACACAGCAGCACGCGACACGCCGCCGCCACATCGGCTGCTCATGCTACCGGCGTCAATCTTGATCAGATCAAAAGACGGCCGCCTGGACCTCTACCTCTAACAAGTTTGCTAAATTTATCAATGTCCTATGATGATTGATTATCAATTTTTTATCAAATCTCTGACCAAATTAGTTCATTAAAAAATATACAATAAGTAAGTACTTATATTAGTATGTTATAAATTAATGTAGCTGAGTACCTACCTACCAAGTACTTACCTAAGTAACTACGCAATGTTAAACTTTGAAGTACTCTAAAAACTAACTATAATGATTACTTTTATATGTTAAAATATAGTGTTTTTAACTAATAAGATGAGTAATATTATTTAATAAGATTTGTAGGTACCTATACTAAGAGTTTAAATAAAACTAGCAAAAATTACATCTTTTTAATTAATATTGTTTCATTATCATGAAAAAATATATAGACAAAACAATGTCTCTAAACATCTACCTAGTGAAATGATTTATATCGAAAATGAAACCACGAAATATAATATATGATCAAACGAACTTCTCAAGTGAAGTTCGATCAATATTATATGAGTGGTTTCATTTGAAGATATAAATCACCCTCCCTACCCAAATCCCGAGTTTTGTCAAAAAAGTCAATAAACGACGTAATTTATGCCAGAAATCTATCTCTAAAAAGAATGACAGGCTTGGCGGACGCTGCTAGTGATGGGCGCGTAGAGTGGTAGGGATGGGAGCATGGGTAAATTTCAAATTAATCGAGTAATCGATATCGATTAAATCGATTGACTAATAGTTATTTGTAAGAACGTGCGAATGTTGCCTTGTAGGTGAAAGGACTACCTAGTGAAATGATTTATATCTTCAAATGAAACCACTCATATAATATTGATCGAACTTCACTTGAGAAGTTCGTTTGATCATATATATTTGCTTGGAATTTCGTATTATCCGCCCATGTTTAGTTTTCTGATGTGAGATTCAAATTCAAAGGCTCGTATGAGGTAGGGTGTACTTGTCGGTACTTTAGTTTTGAGCGCGTGCGTTTTTTTTTTCTTCGTGGAATCCTTTACACTTTACTGCCATAGGATGAATGGTAACAGGAAATGTTTGCTGCTCAAATGGCCAGTATTAGAATTAAGATAGGATCCATTGTTAATTTGTGAAAAAGTTCAATATAAAAATGGGAACACCAACGTATTTTACGTAGGTATGCTCGATTTAAAAAAAAAAACATCGATGTTGACATCGTCGATACCTAGCTCAACTTCGATCTTCATCGAACCTAAAACATTGATGATCTAAGGAAACATCGATGTTTTTATACTGACGTCGATAAAGGTTAGCAAACCAGTGTTTTTTTTATGTTTCGTTGCGCTCCGAAATTGAAAAAATTATCTGTGAATAATAATATTTCGTAGATTAAAAGACAGATTTTGTTGAGGGTTGGTGATCGTAACTTTGAAAAATCGATTGCTTCCAGATTTCGATTTTGTGTTTGTAACATTTATGTTACGATGCAAAACCGATGTTTCGATGTTTGATATAACAATGTTTGATATACTTACCTATTTTCGTTTATAAATAAATAAAAATAAAAAAACAACATCAATGTTACGATGTTTGATATAAAGCAACATCGATGTTAAAATATCGATGTTTTGTCTCGTAACGCCCCTAATTTACCCACTACCTACCTTACTGAGGAATGCGGTGATTTCGCACGATCGACTATTATTTTGATTGTATTGATTGATAGAAGCCGCGGAAATACTCTGTAACGGATTTTAAGGAATACCTTTTCATTTGATTAGATTCGCATGGGATTTTTGCAAGTAGTAGCTTTTCTTATTATGTGAACTTGTGTGGGTATATCCGCTTCTCCTGCGCTTTTTTACTTTAGAAAGTCAGAAACAGATTCTTTTATTTTTTTAAATAGTGCTAATGGCTTAAATTTACAGTACCTATATAAGTACCATAATATTTTAACCGCTAAAACGAAAGTAACTCTGTCTATCTGTGTGTTCTGCATTCACTCCTAAACTACTGAATAGATTAAGGTATGTTGGGGTAAGAGCGGGTGGTTTTTTGATGTTCTTGAAAGACTAAAAAAAAAACATTTTTTTTTCTATATTTTTCTTTATAAACAGACTTCTAAAATAAACTGTATGAAAGAAGGAAGACCGTGCTTTGTGTGTATTAATATTTTAATCCATTAAAATTGTGTATTTCTGTCAAAAACAGCTCTAATGGAAAAGGTAGTGATTTTATTTACCAGGGAAAGTGCGGACTATATCGGGGGAAGAGCGGACTATCCTAAAATCAATTCTATGGTCTGTATTATATCGTTCATAATGAATTTTATTCCGATCTTACCCCAGTCAAATGATATTTTGGCAACAGTCTCGCTTGTGACGTATTTTAGCCGGCAATAGATATTTTCTTTTTTAAAAAGCTTAACACGTCCGCTCTTCCCCCGTTTCAAAATTAAACAAAAAAGTGATTCTCAAACTTTATAATGAATAAAAATCATAAACAAATAAATGGGTCTTTACAGCTAAAAATAAAAAAAAATGTATTTGTAAGTAATTCATGCCAGAAACTGGACGGTAGCTGTTGTTCGGCATGGCCGTTTAAACGCAATAAACCAATGGGGCCTGTTTTATTCTAAAATGGAGTCACTGTTTTTTTTTTTTTTTTAATTTACTTATATAAATTCTATAACGACATACTCTAGAACCTTCTCTTTGGATAAACCAAAGCCCCATTTGCCCGTAGACAATTAACCAGTCTAGTTTCCGCTTCTATGAGTATCCCTGGTGGTCTACCCATCATATCATTTTTCATGGCTTTTTAAGCAAGGACTCGGTCGTTCAGCGTGGTATGTAGTGAACATTTTTGCAGCGGCATAATTTGTGAGCTGCTTACTTTAAACTTTTTCGACTGCAGGATGTTTTTAAGGACTTATCCTACAAATAGTTGCATATTATATTGCCAAAACAATATTTAATTAAATCATCAATACATATTATACTTCGCGCTTCGTCCTCGAGATTAGTACATACATTACATATTAAGTAGGTTAACACATGTAGTACCGCCTTAGGTCTCGCCACTTCTGCACTATATTTGAGATCTATTTTTTTTTTTTTTTTTTGAAGGTAGTTTATAACTCTCCCGTTCCCCGGCGACCACGTCCCGCGCAGAGCCTCAGTCGCATTTTAGTGCTCGAGCCACTCGGTTCACTCTTTTATTTTCACAAAATTAAATTAAATTATATTTTCGGAAAATTTCTAAACGACGTTCTAAAGATTTAAGTGAATCAGTAACGTGCAAAACGTGTAAGTTTAAAATAACGTTAATAAATAGTGATAAACTTTTGAAGAAACTCCAGCTTTTGCTATAGGCCAGCTCTGCGGATCCAAGGTAATCCTTCCTGCATATACCTATTTAAAAACTATGTTTTTGAAATTATTATTTTGTACACTCAGGACAGTCGTTCGGGCTTATCCGCTGTACCTACTAAAGTAATTGTACGTCCGTCCTGACGTAGAGTTATCCGCAGTACCAAAAATCAATTGTACGCCCAGGACGGTCTTTGGGACTTATCCGCTAGCTCAGGAAAGTCGTTGGGACCTATCCGCTGTACTTAAATTATTTTTACGCTCAGGAAAGTCGTTGGGACTTATCCGCTGTATATAAATAATTTTTACGCTCAGGAAAGTCGTTGGGACTTATCCGCTGTACATAAATTATTTTCACGCTCAGGAAAGTCGATAGACCTATCCGCAAAATAACTTCACCTAACGTGAATACATAGACTTAAAAGTTTTGTAACCGGAAATGGTGGTTAAGATTTTTCGACACAAACCTTCTTACCCGAATGACTTGCTCCTTACCGAAGAACGGGTTCATCCGTGTGTGTATCATGTATCAGAAATGTCGTTAGGACATCTTCGCCACATGCCGTTATTAATAATAATAAAATATGAAATCTTTACTTACCAATCTTTAACGATAGCATTTAGATCAGTGCCGTAAATAAGGTTAGAATTAGATACAGCCTAAACCTCCGCCCAGTTTTACAACTGGGTCTCAGCACCGAAGAAGTATCGGTACTGGCTCGGCTTTTCAGCCCGAATCCCCAGACAGGGATCCACCTAACGCCGCCCCCGCGGCCACCTTGCCTCCGCTGCAGCCTCGGCTCCAGCTTCGAACTACGAAATTGTTGTGAAACAATTAAGACACGCCCGAGGGCGTTCAGGATAAGCACAGCGGTTCCTAAGGTAAGAAAACACTGTACCTATATATTAGACGCAGAACTCTAATACGACCGGAGCAAGGTCTGTAATAAGTTTTATTACGTCATCACAAAATTCAGCAAAATATCAAAGTAATTTAGTAAAAAAAAAAAAAAAAACTACCCGCAGTTTTAATTGCCAACAAAAAATGGAGCTCCACGTGTATCCGTATACAGATTCCTCTTTATTTTGAAGACATCCTGGTATTATAATTCTTATATTGACAGAGGCATCGAAGCCAAGCTATAACAAATCGACAGTGCCTTATCATGCAAATCATGACAAAAAGCGATGGAAATTTACGTTTTTGCTTTTAAATAAGCCAAAAAATTATAAGTACCTGCCAAGCAAGGTAAAGGACCTTCATAGTTGATGAAGCTATACACAAGACGCTAGTCTGTGCAAATTCGGTGGTAAAACTGACACTAAAGTAATAGCACCTCAAAAGAAACCTAGTTCGTTTTTAACGTCACAGATAATTTAGTAGTTACTACGCCGCCGGCGCGGCGGGCTCTCCAGCCCGCAGGCCGCCGGCGCCACGGCCGCAGCGCGCGCCGGACGCGCGAGCGCAGCCTAGCGAGCTTGCGCCAGCGAGCGGGCGGGATCACGAGCCGGCGCGCGCGCCCCGGACCGGCCGCCGCTGCCGCCGCGCCGCAGCGCGCGCACTACGTGACCATCACGCCATCCGCCGCCGCCGCATTACTGCAGCCGGCGCTGTTACTAGTAACATAGTACAAGGTCGTATGGTTTATTTTATTTCACAAGTCACGATTTATCATATCTGCTCGGAGGCGTCCACTGCTGGACGGGGCCTCCCCCAACGGTCGCCACGGTGACCGGTCTTGTTCGACCATCATTCGGTGCACTCCTGCGGTATTTATTAGGTCGTCTGACCACATGGTCGCGATTAATATACTAAAGAAAACACTCAAAAAACAATTTTAAAATACAATGAAATTAATAAATTTAAATAAAGTCACATAAATTAATGCTATTTCTTTATTACAACCATGCCATTGTCAATTTTACCTACGTAGGTATATATTATACGTACGTAATCTAAAACTGAAACCAAACAAAAATAAAAAGATTTATTATCACTTAAAAATAAATAAATATATATATATTCATATAGTATAAGATATATTCATAAATATTTATGCCTTCCAGCTTATAGACCTCCGCATAACTTTAAATTTAGATCCAAAGTACTATTATTTAGAATGTACTATGTTGCATTATTCGATTTTGGAAACGCACATATTCCTTACCAATGCTGTAAGATCTAGAAAATAATTACAAAACTGATGAAGCTTTAAGAAATATCTAATCAAATTGCAACACAGATTTTTTATCACCTACCGTATAAATATGAGTTACTTGGTGAGACGTTCAGGTTTTTACCAGAATAATCAAATTATAAAATATTGCTAATATACCTGAACGGGGAAAAAAGCTTGCTTTATCCTTTCATGCCTTATTAATTCTTGGGCGTTATCATAGATTCCAATGATCTCGTTGTAATATTTCCCAGAGATAATAAAAGATTTCAAATCAAAAAAAAAAAAAAAAAAAAGCGAGTACTTATATTTTAAACAAATAGAGAATCTACGTGAAAATTCGACCCGGTTTATTGTGCTAGTGCATTGTTTATTGTCCCTAAACCTAAAAGATGGCACATTAATTTGTAAAAATTCTTGACTTTTTATTATGCTCTGATTAAATTGGTAGCTTAGCAAAATAATTGCTAATTGAGTGCCGTTCTAGAAACGATAACTGTTCAGGGCAGCAATATGTTCCCTGAAAGCTCTCAACTACGGGGGAGAAGCACCACGTGATGGCGAGACAGCCAGTGGTTGGTGCTCAAATAAAACCACATCACATTTACCCAGAGCTCTGCTCCTTACTTTAAAGGTATAACTTTAAAGTTAGTCGATTGCCAAAAAATAATGCACATCGATAACTTGATTGCTATCTCTTATATGAATCGTATGAAGGCAATACAATTCCCTCACCTGACAACATGCTAGTGCTATTGACTTGAGATGTTGTTTCCTTATAATGTTCAGAACAAGAACGTGATATTTTAATTTTCATTTATTATAATATAAATTGAAATGTACATCCTACGATTATACTATTGCAGATATGCTGAATTGCGAAGAAAACTTCTAGACATCGAATAATTTGGAACTAAACGGCTATTGTAGGCATTAATTTTTATAACAAACGCGTTTGGTCATCCTTGATATAGACTTTTCAAGTCACATTGTGCATATAGAAAATCTTTAGTCGCCTGACAAAAGAGTCTGAAGCGTGTTCTATTAAACAGTTACCCTAGAACTATGGTGTAGAGTGAAAAACAGAATCAGATTAAGCTACAGGTATTTTAGTAGTACATGATTGGTCTAGACAATCATGGAATCTCATCTTTATTTAACTTTTCGTATCGAAGGTTTTTAATTATATTACAAAAAAAAAAAAAAAACAAAAACTTATTCCAGTAATCATCGAATACCTAGCTAGAGCCTTCGATTACATTGCTGGCGGGCATCTTATCAGGGAAGCGTTGACGATCCGGGGGGAATGCCTCCTTCATTAGAATAACGATTTCGTTGCTATAACAAAATTAGTTAAACTCTTATGATGGCACTACGTTGAAAGGGTATTTCGCCTGCGTATATAAAGAGATATTATTAAATCAAATTATAGTAATACTTATAGCAAAACTAAGAGGGTTTAGCCTTATATTACACCAGTTAAAAATAAAGACCTCTCATTAGAAAAACTTACTCTTTTATAATTATTTTCAGCATGCAATTTACACAATGCAAATGTTTTTCGTTTATTCTAATACAAATAATATTTGTTTTATGGACATAGACTTACAAAAACTCAGGACTTTGTTAAACTTACTTTTTCTTAAAAAAAAAAAAAAAAACACCACGGCATTTGCCGAGCTATAAATTTGATTGCTTTATAGAATTAAAGATTTTCGCAAGGGCAAAAATTAATTTCAATTCGATGAAATCTCGGCAGCCGTTGGGGAAATACTCATGGTGACAGTGTACGATACTAGTCTATTTTCCACTGCGCGCACGCTTGTTCGTCGTTAGTGTGAAAACTGTAAGAACACGGCAAGCTGGAGAGGTAGCGGTAAACTTTCGCTACTTGATGCCTTGCCTAAGCCATTTAATAAAGGGCAACAGCTGTAACTAATTTAAAAAAAAAAAAAAAAAAACTGGTATTTTAGTTAAATACGGATAAAATAAAGATTGTTTGATTTGGCTTGTAAAATAAACTTTATCTTTACGAATATTATTATTTTGGAATTGTGAAAATGATATGAAGATTTCTTGTTAAAAATACAATCGACCATATTTTCCTTTACTCTCAAGGTCTACATGTGTTAACCTACTTAATATGTAATGTATGTACTAATCTCGAGGACGAAGCGCGAAGTATAATTTATGATTAAACGAACTTACCTGTACGTGAAGTTCTATCATAATTATACGAAGCGCTTCGTCCGAAGAGATTAGTACTAAATCTCCCGCCCGTCCCAAACCTTCAGTCCCCATTTACAAGGAAAATATGTCATATCATTTTGAGGACTTGACTCTAAACTAACTGAGGCTCTGCGCGGGACGTGGTCGCCGGGGAACGGGAGAGTTATAAACTACCTTCAAAAAAAAAAAAAAAAAATAGATCTCAAATATAGTGCAGAAGTGGCGAGACCTAAGGCGGTACTACATGTGTTAACCTACTTAATATGTAATGTATGTACTAATCTCTTCGGACGAAGCGCTTCGTATAATTATGATAGAACTTCACGTACAGGTAAGTTCGTTTAATCATAAAGTATAAAACAAAGTCGCTTCCCGCGTCTGTCCCTATGTATGCTTATATCATTAAAACTATGCAACGGATTTTGAAGCGGTTTTTTTAATAGATAGAGTGATTCAAGAGGAAGGTTTATAAGTATAATATATGAGCGAAATAGTAAAAGGTAAGGCGGTACGAAGTTCGCCGGGTCGACTTGTTATGATATAAGTAACTATTCATAGGTTAATAAAAAAAAAGTGAATTAAGTTATTTCTTAAAGTTTGAGTACCAATGATTTCTTCCGTACGTTCTAAAACCGGGAAAGTGCGGATAAAATTTAGTCCGCTCTTTCCCTTTGCGGGAAAGAACGGATTCAAATGTAAATCCTAGAATAATACGTTATTCATTATTCTAACCTAGAAAAAATAATTAGAACGAGAGAAATACGCACAAAAAACTCACCAGATTAAGAATACTCCTTTTGGATACTGAGATATACCCCCTGGGGTAAGAGCGGTGAGTGACAAAATTGGCGCAAAATTGCACACTTTCACATTTTGCTCTTCAACAAAGGTGTTTTTGTGTAGAATAACGAGAGAATAACACTCCAGACTAATTGACAGATGCACAGAAAAATGGCGTTATTGCCTATTGTAAGCAGACACGAATAAAAGTAGAATATATTTAAAGCTAAAAGTTATTATTTGTAATTATTATGGAAAATGTGATACTTTAATGCTTTTGTAAATGAAAACGGAAGGCACCGCGACGATTTAGTTTAGGCGTGATTCCATTGAGGGCGCTCGCGACGAGCGGACGGTTAAGTATTTTTCGAATTAGGAGCATAAATCTGTAAGTGTTAAAATACTTATTTCATTATTTTAATTATAAGTAAGTACTTAAGTACAGTACTTTTTATGTTTTGGTGTGCAATTTAGAGCTATGTTTACTCTATTATTTTTATACCAGTAAATATTATGTTGATAAAATTAAATGTACTTTCTACTTCCATACCTAATAAAGTAATAAAATTAGTTTGTTACTATCTCAATATGTTTTTTTATATTAAAATAATCATCTATGAGTTTAATTAAGAATAACATATCTCTCTCTTCTGAGTTTTTCTTATAATTCAGAAGCCGGGATGACGAAACGTCCACATATTAAATGTACCTAAATTTATTATAAGATCAAATTGCACGCCGAAACTTATTTTATAGTGAATTACATTGTGTCCTAGCAAGCGATACAATATCCACAGGTTTACCTATGGTAACGTTGATTCAGATCATTAGTTTGTTTATTTTCATTTGAAACGACAAATTATAGGTAACTACCCTCAAAAACCTATAAAAGTAAAAAATAAATTTTACTTGACCTTGTTTCCGGTGAAGTTAAATCACCATAAAGTGCACGATATTTGGTATCGCTTGTCAAGCAATTACAGATAAATAACAGTATGCACCTGTGTAGTTGATATGATACGTAGTAAAAAAAAAAACTATCTAAAACTACAACATTGCGTATTATCTTCTAACCGTAGTATTCATAAAGATACAAAAGGATTAATATAGCTTTACTGGAGGCCTTCTTCTCTGATTACTTGTATGATAAATACGAGACATCCAGCCTTAATTGACATAAATCAAAGTTATTTAAAATGCTCTTTAAATTTTTATGAATAACAAGGTAAGTAAATCATTCAACCCTTGATCTCAACAGGGTATTGTAGTGGTTAGAGGTCTATTTCTATATAAATTTGTTACTTATTTAATTTCCAAAAACATATTAATAAAATAAATAAAATCAAAAATAAACTTGCACTCGGTATTCTATACGTGGCGGATCACGGACCGACATTGATGATTGTTATCGGTAAAAATCACGTTTATTATAGGTATTATTATGAGATTGTCATGTGTCTATAATAGATAAGATGAAGAATACTTGCAATCAAATAGAAACAAAAAAAAAACATACAATAATGCAAAAAGCAGCCTTTTCAATAAAAGCGATAATGTGCTAATGAGTTATTTACCCTACAAAATATGAGGTACTTTTTACATCGAGATTGATTGTTTTTGTTCCATTGAGTGGGTACTTGTCTTATCAGTTTTTTTAGTCTAATAAATTCAAGTTTCATTGAGGCTGTCTAGAAAATATTAGGTACTACTTTTCGCTACTACAACCGATGTTCGATGAATCGTGTTGTCGATAGTATGCATAGACTACAAAAATAAAAATAAATATATATATCTACCGTCTTATTCATAAAGATACAGTAGATTTTAAGTAGCGTTACTGGTGGTCTACTTCTCTGGTTTGTTGTATGGTAAATACGTGACATCCAGTCTAAATTGACATACGTCATATAACTAAAATGCTCTTTAACTTTTTATGAATATGAGGGTTATTTTACATGAGATCTTTAAGTGCAATAAAAACTTAATGAAGTTATTTAAATGCATTTAATTAGGTGTCTCATCATATCAATCTTTTCTAAAAAAAAAAAAAAACCTTGCTATAATGTACCTATTTAATATTATTTATTTTTCTTTATAAACTTAAGAACTTCATTTATTTATTAAGATAAACAGAGTTTGATTTAAAATGTAGGTACCTATTAGTCAATTGACATAGGTACCACCTACCAACGCACAACTAGTTGATCATTTCTTTTAATGTGAAGCAAAAGCTTAAAATTAAAACTTTATTTATACGTGGGTCCGGCTCTTGAGCTGGTACCTCTGCCTAACCCTTAGGGATATAAAAGGCGTGAGATTATGTTATGTTATTTATAGGTTCACATTTAATTGTGTGTCCTTGAAAAAAACATACTTTGTTATACTTATTATGTTTTTTTGTTATGATTGTCGGTAGATAAAAGAAAAGCTCATAACATTCACTTTTACCCTTCACCTTTCCTCATTACTACTATTATTCCTGATACCATGATTTAACCGACAATTTATACCGTGACACATGGCAATAACACTCACATTTGTGCTAAGTTGTTAAACATATCAGACCAAGAACCTTTGACACCATCGATGAACGCAGTTGATAATACCAAATATAAGATCGCGGAAAAGACCACGATCAAGTCTTAATCAATCACTTAGGCGTAGGCGAACACTGTCTCTAGGGCGACGGGGTCATCAACCGAATAAATTGACGTCATCATCAACGAACCATCGTTGTGATCAACCAGAGAGGCCATGCGCTCAAAAAGAGATACAATATCTAAGCACAAACGTAGGTTGTCTTTAAAGTCAAGTACAGTAGGTACAAGTTCAAGCTATGACTCTGAGTCAAGTCAGAACATCCGTCAATCAATATCATATAAATGTGCAACGATACGTGTCTATGCAATACATGAAGTCTTTCAGAGAGAGTTGCAAAAATTATATAAATAGATAAAGAAGAATCTTTTGCATAAGATTCGCAAGTGAGAGTCGGTTGGATTTCTTTTAAATTTAGAGTGTAGTTTATCCCTACGGCGCATACATACATATATCTTAATAGGCCGGGCGTAATCCATGGTTTTCAACAGTGCTTTCGACTACTAACTTAAATTATTTTATACGGTTAAACTAAAACCTTTACCACCATATCGATATGGATATGGTGTTCGCCCACATATGGATTATTTATGCAATAAAGGGACTCTTAATTACACAACTTTCTTCGATGACACTGTCTTAATTAAATTTTGAAATAATTTTACCAAATTTACGCTCACCGTCTTTTTTCGTTGGCAGAGCGAATAAGTATGATCAGTAACTGAACCATTACATGACAAGGATCTTTTATTTCTTTTTCTTGTTCTTGCAAAAACATGATTAATGCATGTTTTAGTCTAATAGGTTTTTCCCACTAACAGAAGCAGACTATGTGTAGCCATAGAGATCAAGGTAATCATATTTATTTCGAGATTTATCAGTATTCATTATATTGATACTGAGATCACCTGCCTACGAGATCAGACTTATTATTTAGAGAGATAAGAAAGTTGTTTTAGGAAATAAGAAAGTTTTGATTTTATTTTTTCAAATAAGGTTGATCGATAAATTCTGTTTAGTGTTACATATTGTTGGGGACTTCAACAATAAAGCAAGTTTCTTTCATCTACGATTGTTGACATAAATGACTACTCCCACTGCTTTATTGATATAATTAGAAGTCCAAAGGAAGAGGAAGAAATAGGAATCATTGTTTAATCGTGAAGCCAGCATTCTTTAAAAACAATCATGTCCAATTCAGTACTTGCCTATTTCAAAACACTAATAAATAATCGAAGTTAAAATTGACATTGAAAGCACACCAAACAATTTGCCCGACAACACCCTGGTCCTAACCGAACTAATAATAATAATCTCAATATTTAGCTGTGGAGTGTACATAAGTATTCCTATATTGCATATCATGGGTTGAGTTCTACTCATAGGTTGAGTAGATGCTTCTCCATAGGCATAGTAGAACTCTACGCTCAAGTTCTTCCTCTAGAGAATTCTAATAAAATAAAAAAAAAATAACAATGAAGACTAAAAAAAAAATCATGCAAAATAAATTCTGTGAACTTTAATCTACAAATTTTCATACTTATTTTGAAGTTTCATAAGCATTCCAAAAAAAAAAACATGATATGTGTATGATATGATGATATTTTGGCAAGAGACATGTTAGGAAACTATTAATTAGATGTTTCTGTTTGATCATAACTTTGTTTCAGTAACCAATTACCTATTTACTTCTTTCTTGCATTCTTAATAACGTTTTGAGCATTTTTTTTATTGGGTTTATTATAATGTAAAAAAAAGGATATGAAATTTTGTGAAAAATTAAGTGCGAGTGCTACTTACTGGGTATGTTATATATTTCCATCTTTTAATAATAATCACGGGATCATAAACTATTGATGTATGGTGTCTAATAACTGTTAAATATTAGCCTGAGATAGCAAATGCAATATAGGCAATAAGTGGAGGATTTATGCGGAAGAAATCAAATGAACGGAGATAGAGATAGAGCTGAGGGGCAAAAATATGTCAGTCGCATCAGGTTCTACATTTTATTGAAAAAAAAATTATAATTATATTTTCTTTTTAATCATTTCTTTTAAAATCAAAGTTGCATTATCAGAAATTGATTTCTTTATCATCATTATACCCGTGTGTATAAGTAACAAAAACTATAGAGTAATTTTGAAGATCTAGGTATTCTCGTTTTTTTGGAATGGTTGGTTATCTTTGACGAAATAATGTATCGAGATTATTTATTCTTACGACCTCAATTCTCAATAAAAAATAAAATAAAAAAAAACTTTGTTATATAATTATCCCCAAAACTGTTATATTAAAATTTCAGAATTATAAATTAAGAGAATTGTTTAAATTCCTATAGAATAAGAGGATTCTTAAATTTAAATATATTTTGTGAACATGAAAAAAAGATTATTGAAAAGTAATTAAGTGTATAAAATGTTTGTATAAATAGATGATTTAAATAGTTGGTTTCATGAAAACAAAAATATTCTAGGAATCAAGATGAGACTTTGACAATTCTATTATAAGGAATTACTAATATATCTGATATGTTTTGGTTTTTAGATCAGGTAAGTAAGCAATCTGCCCACCTACCTAAGTATTTGTAAATGAAAAATTAAAAATATAACTTCAACAAAACTAAACCTCCCACAATACGAAACTATAATATTTGGCCTTTATATCGTTATCGTCTAATCTAATGGCTTAGGACCCTCCATTCAATACGTTGTGTTTTAAATTAAAAAATATATAATGTTAAAAAAAAAATAATCAGAAAGCGAAACCCCGAACTTGTAAAATTCACACAGACCTAATAGTTGAATATGTTGTACTCCAACTCGCGTCGCGAGGCAAGATGGCTCAAAAATTATAATTTCTGATCTTGGGTCGAGCTTAACTTCTCTAGCTTTAACTGCATTTTTTAAATCCATTGGCACCACAAGTTATGTTCTCAATTCAGTAGCCACACCTCGTGCTAATAAGCAGATTAAACTATTTAATCGCACAATTTTAGATTCGTTGGTTGGTAGCAACTAACCATGGCCAGGATGAACGAGACTGAGATATTTACTGTGGGAAGATACAGTTGAGCTTAAATAATACTGTCAATAAGACCACAGCTCAGGCAAGGCACCGTCAGAAATAGTATTCGGATGTAAAACCAATAGCGCTGACGAGGGCTCTATCCTCAAAAGGTTAATGCTAATTCTAATGAACTAGAGTCTTTTAATGAAATAAGAGAACCATCGCAGGCGTCAGCAGAAAAAAAAACAGGACTAATGACAAAAACAATGACAGCCTTAGAACATTTAAAACATGATAGCGAGTTAGTTGAAAATTCTAATTAAAATTGCTCAAAACTAGTTTTTTTTTTCAAAACTTAACACTCATTATTATAAAACATTTTATTCAAATATAAATATATATATTACGATAAAATAATTAAAATATTCGTTAACAATAACACTTTGACATGACCGTGTTGACTATCCCAAATCCAGTCCAATCCCTTCCTCGTTATCTTCATTACAGTAACAAGTAATCATGGACTCTAGTCCCTTAAACTTACGATTATACTTCTATTCTATTATTATTCTACTATTACTCTATTACGATTGTGTCAAAAATTGCGAGTCTCGTAACTTTGATCGATCATTATAGTATAGCAATAGAATATGAATAGCAAGCTATAGAATAATCTGGGATTTTTTTACCTAAATAGTGAATCCTGTTTTATTAGACGAAATTGGAACGGGCGTAGTGCAACTGTCACTTAATATCAATCATTATTGACATATATAATGTCAGTCGAACGTAATTATAACATTATCTTATTATGGAGCAGACTACCCTTTTTTGGTCAATTCTGTCTGTCGTTCTGTTGCGATACTACTGCTATAGTTATAGCAAAATTGATTACGAGACTACCAAATGTGTATTTTCTTGCGATTAACGTACTGTTTCTACTCTACTTTTATTCGATAGTTACGTTTTGCGCGATAAGACTAAGGGCCCTGGTTGTGCCTTTGTTAAGGAATGGTGCATTATTTTGATGTATCCTTAGAATACGGACTCATATGAGTAATCTTAAGTGATGCATGTATCAGTAAATACGTCCGAAAAGACGACGATCATTAATTAGATGTCTATCTATAAGTCGTTTAACTGATAAAGGTTGAATTACGAATCATACCCGCTTATTTTATGTTAAATGCGAGGGATGTTAAAGTACAAGCGGTAGTCGGTATACTGAAAAGGATGCCGAAGGTCAAGGCCCGATGATCAAGCGGTGCTCAGTGAAACCGAATGATTCCGAAGTACAAATGATAATGTAGAAGTACAAGCGGTAGTCGGTGTACTGAAAAGGATGCGGAAGGTCAAGCGGACGTTGATATCTTTGGAAGTCAACAGGTCCGATGATCAAGCGGTGCTCGTGAAACCGAATGATTCCGAAGTACAAATGATAATGTAGAAGTACAAGCGGTAGTCGGTATACTGAAAATGATGCCGAAGGTCAAGCGGACGTTGATTTCTTTGGAAGTCAACAGGTCCGATGATCAAGCGGTGCTCAGTGAAACCGAATGATTCCGAAGTACAAGTGATAATGTAGAAGTACAAGCGGTAGTCGGTATACTGAAAAGGATGCCGAAGGTCAAGCGGACGTTGATTTCTTTGGAAGTCAACAGGTCCGATGATCAAGCGGTGCTCAGTGAAACCGAATGATTCCGAAGTACAAGTGATAATGTAGAAGTACAAGCGGTAGTCGGTATACTGAAAAGGATGCCGAAGGTCAAGCGGACGTTGATTTCTTTGGAAGTCAACAGGTCCGATGATCAAGCGGTGCTCAGTGAAACCGAATGATTCCGAAGTACAAGTGATAATGTAGAAGTACAAGCGGTAGTCGGTATACTGAAAAGTATGCCGAAGGTCAAGCGGACGTTGATTTCTTTGGAAGTCAACAGGTCCGATGATCAAGCGGTGCTCAGTGAAACCGAATGATTCCGAAGTACAAGTGATATTTACATACAAATCAACTATTGTTGATCTGTCCTGTCCAGTATAATCTACATGATCATACTACATATTAAACTTATTTTTAACATGATTATTTTTAGAATACTAATACAAATATATAATAAAATTATTTGTTTCCAGCTGTATTCCAAGCAAAAGAACAACGGATGCCATATAAAAAAAAAAAAAAAAAAAAAAAACAACGAAGCCAATCAAATAATATAATTATTATTAGCTAACAATATTATGTTATTATTCATAATCATCATCATTTCAGCCGTACGACGTCCACTGCTGGACATAGGCCTCCCTCAAGGCTCTCCATCTGTACCGATCGCCGGTGGCCTGCATCCAGCGTGGACCCGCAGCCTTGCGCAGATCATCCGTCCATCTGGTCGGTGGACGTCCTACGCTGCGCTTGCCGATCCGTGGTCTCCACTCGAGAACTTTTCGGCCCCAGCGGCCATCTGTTCTGCGGGCTATATGACCTGCCCATTGCCACTTCAACGAGCTTATCCGCTTGGCTTGTCGTCTTGTCCATGTTCATTTTAAGGCCCACTTGTTGGGAGACTCGGTTGAGGCCTTCGAGCATCGTGCTTATGTTATTATTATTTTTTGTAAATACTAGTATTTTAATTCTATGATAAAAAATAATTGTTATTTTTAATTTCTAAGTTTTTTTTTTTTTTTTTTTAGTGTGATCGTAGAATCTGTATTTCAGGTGCACCAAGTTTGATTCTCGGCGGGGCGAACATTGTTCTGATGAATATCGATGTTTGTTTCCAATCTGGGTTTAATGATCGTTTCTGAAATGTTTCGGGCACCCCAGATACAGATTCTTCTGAGTGTGATGTGTTATTATTATTATTTATTTTAGTCTCTATTAAAAAAAAATGAATCTAACTGGCTAACTAGGTCTACTTATTTACTTTTCTCTGTAATATTATCTATTTATGTCATATTAAAAGTAAGTAAATGTAAATTTCACTAAAAGTATAAATGCGAGAGTTTTTGAGTGTGTGTGTTTGCTGCTTCTGCACGTCTGAACGGCTAAATCGATTTCAATGAAGTTTGGTATGAAGTTGGCTGACACCCTGGAATAACACATAGGCTACTTTTTACTGCAGTAATTAACCACGGGTAACACTGCTGGGCACAGCTAGTTAATTATGAATGTGCAACATTGTATAGAGGCATACAATATTAGGATGACCGGATGGAATGGGGGCATTCCAGCTTCAGGACGGCCGTCTGTAAGCAGACACGAATAAAAGTAGAATATATTTAAAGCTAAAAGTTATTATTTGTAATTATTATGGAAAATGTGATACTTTAATGCTTTTGTAAATGAAAACGGAAGGCACCGCGACGATTTAGTTTAGGCGTGATTCCATTGAGGGCGCTCGCGACGAGCGGACGGTTAAGTATTTTTCGAATTAGGAGCATAAATCTGTAAGTGTTAAAATACTTATTTCATTATTTTAATTATAAGTACTTAAGTACAGTACTTTTTATGTTTTGGTGTGCATTTTAGAGCTATGTTTACTCGTCTATTATTTTTATACCAGTAAATATTATGTTGATAAAATTAAATGTACTTTCTACTTCCATACCTAATAAAGTAATAAAATTAGTTTGTTACTATCTCAATATGTTTTTTTATATTAAAATAATCATCTATGAGTTTAATTAAGAATAACATATCTCTCTCTTCTGAGTTTTTCTTATAATATGTTGGTAGTATTAAACAATTGTCATTGGTTTGGAAGTTATTAAAACTATCCGCTCTTACCCCAACATACCTTATGTATTTATATTATAAATATGTATTGGTTTATTTATTTTATAGTATGTTGTAAGTATTTAATTTTACAAACTATGTCATATTGTTAATATTATTGCACTTCCTGGCATACCTCTGTATTTATTTTGTCTATAGTTTCAACTTTGTTTCAAAAACAGGTTGCCTGGAAGAATTAGCTTTAAGCGATAAGGTCGCCTATTCTGCCGTCGTAACGGTAAATGCAGTACTTGCAAAAAGGTGATTTTGAGAAAAGCGACAAAAACTGTTTTTTGTAATTTTGAAGCTGATATTGTTAAGAATTGTGTATTTATGAAGTATGTTAAATTCTTGAAAAAAATCAGTAGACAAAATGTCATACTTTAAAATTAAATATATATAAGGAATATTAAATAAATGTTGGTAACTGCATTCCAACCTAGCAAAACCGAACATTTTTGATAGTATTCCTACGCCAAAATGCAGCACTTGCGCTTATTACTGCATTCTTTCCTAGGAAAGACGTCGCGCGTCCCTCAAATACTGCATGTGAAGTATGGAACTTTAGTTCTAAAATTTTTACCTTGCACTTAATTATTATAACAGCTTGTCCTAAAATATAGTTTTTTGTAGAAAAGCCGCTTATTGCAATGCTTGAGTATCTTCACATAGCAATTTTTTTTTTACCTTATATTTTAACTTGTTCCCATATAAATCAGCTTATGGTATAAAAAATGAAAAAAATTAATTGAAGATTATATTCTGATATAGTTTCTTTACAATTTTAAAACATCTGTTATAGTGATTAAAACAAGTTTTTCGTACTTATATACCAAAATAAGAGCATTATTTTCTTAGTAAAAGTGTGCAATTACTGCGTTTCAAACTAGTTTTTGTCGAATACTGCATTTAACGCTAGGAATGTAACAACTTTGCGTGCAAGTACTGCATTTTTGCTTATTGTATTTCAGTATTTTAGTACTTTTCAGGTGATAATTTTTTTTTTATAGGTAGATAACCGCCTATAGGTGCCATTTATGCAATAAAACTTAAACCGCAGTAATGGCGATTACTGCGTTTACCATTACGACGGCAGTATTGTCACCTTACTTTATGCTGATTGTTAACATATTATTAGATTTGAGTACAATAAAGTGTATATTAATTCATTCAATCAGATTTTAATGAAATTTGGTACAGAGATAATCTCAAGGCTGAGAAATAAATAATACAGGCTTATTTGTACTGAGAAAATGTTTGCTTAGTCTATTGTAGCTGTAGACGTGCGACGCTGCTTTATTTGTACTGAGCGGTAACTGAGAGGTGACCGAGCGCGGGCCGCACTTGCTGAGGGAGGCAGGGAGTGCCCATACTGTATGTAGTACTATTCATTAAACTGTGATATAGATAATATGCTACATGAAATGGTTTAGGGTCGTCAAAAATGAGAAGCCAGAAAAAATATTACATTGATGTTTTATTGATATTATCACATGGTCACTTATAAAAATTATAACAGTTACTTAAATAAGGTACTTACAAACAATAAATTTAGGCATCAATTTTCGCAAACGCAAATTTAAAAACCCCCCGACGGATTCAGATCCCCTCATTTCATTAAAGAATTTCGTTCATTAAGGCGGTATCTCTCGCTATGGCGCGAAATTCAAATTTTTTCGCGTTTTTTAATTATTCTGGCGAAAGTATTCATTTTTAATAAAGTTTAAATGAATTCGCGTATGTAAAAAACCATCTCCCACATTGAAATACAACGTTTTTGGAAGACAGACCTACAGATTTTGTGTCTAAGGGGTAAAAGGCCAAAAAACAAGTTCCTTAAACGTACACAAAATCGGTAACTCTGTCTTTCAAAAACGATATATCACAATGTGGGAAATAGGTTTTTACGTACGCGAATTCATTAAAACTTTATTAGAAATGAATACTTTTGCAAAAATAATTCAAAAACGTGAAAAAAATTGAATTTCGCGCCATACCGTGATTTACCGCCTTAAGCAAGAATATCTAGGGAGTCAAAGACGCCATATTTTTGATTTCAGCCATGGTTTAGATGCTAAACCTAAACTTTAGAAGATATTAATTATTTATCGGGAGTGGCGCTAGTTTCGCACCAAATGGTAGATCCGTTTAATGGTTAGTTCGTTACCATACAATATTCATTCAATATCTTTGAAGTAACACTGTTTTTACTAAGATACTAGCAGACACGGCGAACTTTGTTACGCCACAGAATTTAATATATGTACTACTAAAGACTTGGCTCTATAGACTGTGTTCTTTTGACTGCCCAGAATGGGCTAATTAAAAATAACAAACCACCAACTGCCAAAATATGTAAACAACGCGTAAAAAATGCACCTTGGGCTACATTATTCGAGTTTAAGTAAGGATCCCTAATTGTTTTGAAAATCTAATATAGGGGATAGTGTAGCTTCCTACCAGTGAAAGAAATTTTCAAATCGGTTCAGTATTTCCGGAGCCTATTCGTTACAAACAAACAAATCTTTCCTCTTTATAATATTGGTATAGATTATAATGACAATAATGTTTTAAGGCACTTTTCCAGTGTAAATGAACAGCAAAAAATTTCAAAGCCCCCAACAACCTGCATCTATAGTGCCCAAAACACAAAACACACCAGGAAACAACTATAACAATGTTCGCCCTCACCGGGAATCGAACCAGGGGATCAAGTTTCTTAACTAAAAACGATCGACTCGTAATTGTCTTGTTGGCGACTTCGTTAACCATTGCTGTTTTCTTTGGGCGTGTAACAGAACTTGCCTTTGTTTAAGACGCTATATGAGTTTTGAAGGTTTTTTAAATCAAGTAATTCTCATAATCTATAGGAGGTAAAGATCTGGAATTTCAATATAACCTTTTTGAGGATATAACAAAGATTTTTTATATAATTGAGAAACACTACTGGAATCAAAAAACCTCGATACATTATTTCGTCAAAGATAACCATTCCAAAAAACGGGAATAGCTAGTTCTTCGAAATTACTTACTAGTTTTTGTTAAAACTACTTAGGAATAATGATAATAAACAAAATCAAATTCTGGTAATTCAGATTTGATTTAAAAGTAATAATTAAAAAGATATTCAATATTTATTACTTTTCCCAATAAAATGTAGTTTCCGATGATGGCGACTGACATATGACTGTCCCTTTCCCTCAGTATGCTATATCAAAGAGATAGACTGTTCATTCGGTCGTTTGATTTATTTGTGGTATCGTCTTAAGCGGCAATGGTTAGCTAACGAAGTCGCTAACAAGACAATGAGGGGTTTTCAAAGTGACAGATAAGAAAAAAAAAAGTTTCACAATGCGCCCGTAGATGGCGTTGTCCACAGCAATATCAGAGAGATGGGAGATCGAGTATTGACTGACTCTTTGGATTGGATAATTTTCTGTATAAATCTTAATTTCACCCACTCCGTCACTGTCTCAGTTAAATTATAATTTTTACGTTTTATTTTGAGCTATTCAATCATTTATTTTCATCTTAACCTATAGCTCCTGGCAGAGCGCCATCTAGTAGCGGCGTAACAAAACTTGTTTTTTTTTTATCTTCTGAGCAGTCAAATTGAAAACCTCTCATTACGAGTCGATCGTTTTTAGTTAAGAAACTTGACCCTTTGAACGTTTAACAATCTACTTTAACCCTTTTACTAACTCTCTCCTCGTCACCCTCAAAATCCCTTTTCAAACTGTCTCTCTTATTACTATCAGTATTTTCTTTATTTTTCGTACTTTTCTTTCCTTTTCCCTTTCCTTTATTATAGTACTCTTCAATTTTATGACTACCCTCGCCTTTCAAATCCTCCAATTCTATAGTATCGTCTAAAATACGGTTCACTTTCGGCGATACTGACGCGTCGCCTTTTTCTGGGGTCACTTCGTCATTTTCTGGGGTCACTTTGCCATTTTCTGGGGTCACTTCGCCTTTTTCTGGGCTCATTTCGCCATTTTGTGCTATCAAATCGCCATTTTGTGCATTTTCAGCAATTCTGTCTTCATTTTCGGATTTTTCTTCTTCCTCGTCACTTTCTATTATGTTTCGCTTCTTTTTATGAACCGGCTGAAGATCGCTCGAGCCTGAAAATATAAAATAATTTCTTTTTTACAAAAAGAGAACCGCCTTCACCAAACTGACAGATACATAATCTGAGAACCTCCTCTGTTTTGAATTCGGTTAAAATAGCTACTAAAACCTTCTCCTGAATGTAACAAATACTTATCTAAAAATCGCGTCAAATCGGTTAAGCAAAAAATCAAAAAAATCTTTATTCAATAAAGGATAAAAGATATCGCTTATTTAAAGTCAATTAGACTACATCTAATCTAATCGCTATTGATACCTTATTTGGTAAAGTATCCTATACTGCTCTAGGCGAGGTAGTTCAGGGTGCCCACCAATTGGCTCAGGCAAACAAATGTTTGGCTTGCCTTACGACAATAGTCGCCTGGAGAGGCCCCCAAACGAGCCCTCCTCTGTCAAGTGATTCTTCTCCCTTCGCAATGATTTTACAGCATAGAGAAGAAAGGGGTAACAAACTCTACTTTACAATTTACAATTTATCTCTCTTTTTTTTTTTTTTGTGATATTACAATTACAATACATACAAATATACATACATGCAGGTCAAAATGATAAGCTCATTTATAATATTTATTTACCTGCACCATCATCAGATCCACTGGTATCCTTGTTTCCGTTGAAGAAGTTGGTGATGGGACGCTGCCACTTGGGAGTCTCCCGCGGACAGACCGGGTTGCCCCCGCCCTGGGACCTGGACGATTTGTCTGCACCACCTGGAATTATGTTAAATTTTTAAGATTTTGTAAAATAATAATGGCGAGGCCCCCAAAGAAGCCCTCCTCTGTCAAGTGATTCTACTCCCTTTCGCAATGATTTTACAGCGTAGAGAAGAAAGGGGTTACAAACTCAACTTTACAATTTATCTCTCTTTTTGTTTGTTCTTTTGTGATATTACAATACAATTAGGTGACAATACAATGAAAATTATACAGAATAATAAAAATGAAAGGGCCTACATGAAATATTGAAAATATCTTAAGTACAGAGCTAGACTACTTCCATGCGTCTTTGTCGTTTACATAATCATCAATATTGTAATAAGCTTTCTTAATCAGAACTTTTTTGATACGAGCTTTAAACTCATTATCATTCAGGATCAAAATCTCTTCTGGGATCTTGTTATAGAAACAAACAGGGGGAATAAATGGAAGATGGAAGTGGATGAGACGGTGGAGCATATGTTGGTAGCCTGTCCAGCCACTATCGAAACCAGGTTGTCCATTCGCGGCCCAGCTGACCATCTAGCTGAGCTGTTGGAGCATCCTGGCCTCATCCTGCAGTTTGGGGATGAGCTCGGATGGCTCCTATAAATGTGGGGAAATGCACAATGGCTCCAAGTTCGCGAGCTAAGTGCAGGCACTTCTCTACCCCCACAACTGAAGAAGAAGAAGAAGAAGGGGGAATAAAAAACATAACGACTAACCTGACCCACCACCGCTAGTTGAAGGCGCCACTGTGCACCGCGCCTTACTGCTCTTACCAGATGATACTGTGAATGACAATATAAATTTATCAATACACTAGAAGCTGCCCCGCAGTTTCACTAGCGCAGATTTCTCATAAATACAAAAATCCTAGTTTTTTCCCGTTCCCATGAGAATTTCGGGAAATCCATTCTTAGTGCTCACCTACACTCCCTAAGGAACCTACATGCAAAATTTCAGCCCGCTCGCTACGCCCAGTAGTTTCGGCTCTGCGTTGTCTGTCAGTCAGTCAGTCAGTCAGTAACGGAAGAGTTTTATATATATTGATAGTATCTTGTGATTGTCCGAAAAGTAAGATAATTCCGTGCTTCGGAAGGCACGTTAAGCCGTTGGTCCCGGCCGCAGCAGTTGTCGTTATAACCGCGGCGACAAGCTGGCCCCTTGTCGCGTTGGGAATAAAACATAAACTCGGCTAAACGTGGGTCTGGCTCTTGAACTGGTTCCTCTGCCTAACCCTTGGGGGAATAAAAAGGTGTGAGATTATGTTTATGTTGTATAAAACAAAGTCCCTTCCACTGTCTGTCTGTCGCTATATTTTAAAACGGCTATTATAACATAAAGACATAGAGGGATGATGGGATATGGAATGGGTTATAAAAAAAAACAACAATGTTCTAATATTATATAGGTACTCTATTCGCTGGTTTCATTTTATTCTGGCTGGTCCAAGTGTATTTTAGTCTATTAAATGAACACTGTTTTATTTGCTATTCACTGCTAACAGACATTCATATTATATCTTAGGTTAATATTTACTTACTTTTCGCGCCAACCGAAGCTTTCGTCCTTGCCATTGTTACAGATAGTTTTTTTTATTAGAATAGCTACAAAACCTAAAACACTAATTATCAAACACAGGAACTAGACAGTTATCTGGTAAAAAATAGTAAACGTAAAAAAATCTACGAAATGCTGCGCTATTGCGGCCGTGCGGCGCGAAAGATTTCTGTTTTGTTTTGATTGACAGACAGCGAAACGAAAGCTTTGATTGATTGATAGCTGTATAAACATTATTCTTTTTAGGCAAAGGAACCTTTGACTATAAAGTCTTATCTAACATATCTCACATAATATTATACTCTAATTTTTTTCAATCATCCTGACATAAAGCAGTTTTTTTTTGAGAAAAACCTAGTAAAATTGAAAACTTTGAAACCTGCCTTTACTCTGATTGGCTAGATTATTGCTTGCTGGTAAAAAAGTAATGCTTATATCAAATTATCCGGGTTTTTGCAAAATCCCTAGTTTTTTTGCAAAAAACCTAATTATCAAATCTTACTACGACATATGCATAATGCAATTATGTACAAACTTACTAAAAAAATTACGCGCAGTAAAATTATTTAACATAACTATTTCTGGTCATGAATCATGTATGAACTCATGACCGCCGAAAATACAATGTCATTATTTTACTATTTGTTCAAGTGCAATGGAAAATTAAAATTATTGTTCAGCTTTAAAATAAATTACACAAAAATTCGTGAAAAACATGTAATTGCATACTCAAGTCAATATTTGGTTAGGACATGGATAAAAACAAAAGGAGATCTGTACAGTGGTGGTCTAAAAGTGTAACAGATTAGTCTATGGTCTCGAGCGCCCGAGACTTATACATTACAAAAATACATTACATTACGAAAGAATGAAAGCTATTTTGCATTACAGAAAAACCGGAAGTGTTACGCCGTCCTAGACCACCACTCTACTTACTTACTTAAATAATAAAACATCACACTCAGGCTCAGGGACCCAACTAGGAAGAACCTGTATCTAGGGTTTCCGAAACTTATGCAGAGATGAATAATACACCGAGACCGGAAAACAAACATCGTTATAGGTACACCATATCAATGTTCGCCCCCGTAGGGAATCGAAGCCGGTGCACCCGCGTCTCAGTTCACAACACTGTCAACTGAGCCACGGAGCAGTCAAATAATTTCAAACCTTCGTTTGAGACAATAATTTCTTTTTTACAAAAAGAGACTTGCCTTCAACAAACTAACACAAACATAATCTGAGAACTTCCTCGTTTTCGAAGTCGGTTTAAATAGGTACTAAAACCTTCTCCTGAATGTAACTAATACATTGTTGAAAACCGCATCAAAATCGGTTCAGCCAAACGCGAGATAATCGCGGACATACATACATACATACATACAGGACAAAATGATAACCTCCTTTTTTGAAGTCGGTAAAAAAGACGTTCGCTGCTAAATATAGGCCTCCACAACAAATTGTTGAAGGGGTTTACCATAATCGCCATTCTTGGCAGGCGGGTTGGCGATCGCAACGGCTCCTCAAGTTTATCAACGACGGACGTTGCTGCTCGTCCTTTGCTGTTCCTTTAGTCGCCTTTTACGACACCCGTGGGAGGTGATGGGGATGAAATGCGACAATAATGCAGTAGGGCGTCATCGTGCAGACATTCGTGCTTTGAATGTTTTAAGGCACAAAGCTATATCTTCTTCTTTTACTTAAGAGCCGAGCTCTTGTCCGTGTAGCCTCCTCCACTGCTGGCATTGACTGAAAATCAGTGCTGTTGTTTCAACAACCTTCAGCAAATGCTGAGTCAGTGCCATTTTGCGGCAACTGCGACACACCAAACCATATGCCTAGGCCAATTGTTAATTTCGTTAACTTTTGTATATTTTTGTTTAAATTATTTAAGTTTCTTCGTGTGTATTTATAATTGTTTCAAAATTTAAATTATTTTTGTTTGTGTTGTATATTTTTATTTATTAATTTTGATTGTTGTGTATACGTGTGTCATAGTTGTGCCAAATAAATGTTTTTTCTTCTTCTTCTTCACTCCAGTCGTCTCTCCACTGCTTGATAATCGTAATTTGTTATAAGGATAATTTTTTTCCAATCATCCTGTCAAAAAGCAGTTTTTTTTGCCAAAAAACCTAGTATAATTGAAAAATTTGATACCTTTCTTAACTCTGATTGGCTATATTAATTGCTTGCTGTCCAAATCTTATCCTGATTGGTTCTCTGTAGCGTCAAAGGTATTTTAACGAACCAATCAGAATAAGAGTTAACTAGCCAGCAATAATCTAGATACTAGGTTTTTTTTTGCAAAAAAAAACTACTTTTTGTCAGAATGATTGAAAAAAAAGTAATTCTATTATCAAATTATCCGTGTTTTCGTAAAATCCCTAGTTTTTTTTTGCAAAAAACCTAATTATCAAATCTTACTAAGACACACATAAAATACCATAATCTCACGCCTTTTATCCCCCAGAGGGTTAGGCACCAGCTCAAGAGCCGGACTCATGTTAGCTGTATACTTACTTTCAGGATAAAAAATCTTAGAATTAGAAATATACGGTTTGTTAAAAGTGGCAATTTTAGGCAACAAACAGTACAGTTAATTCTTAGATTTGGGATTGGCGCTAGTATCGCTCAAGACCGCTGTAGGAAGACTATGAAAGACTCTCTAAGAACTCGTTCACATTACCTCCTTTTGAACGATCAAAGATTTTTACTATAAAAGCAGACACAGTTCCATTCAGCCACTATTCAAAAAAACTTTAACCCAAGTAAGTTTAATACTTATTTTTACTAAAATGGCCAACTTTTTTTACTTGATTACGTTGCTGCTTGTCTGCATCTCGTGTGCCATGGCTTTGCCAACGGATGTCAGTTGGAAAAGACCAAGGAGGTCACCTGATGCCGTCGTTGCAGAAGAAAGGCGTCTCAAAAGAAATCCAGATATCATATTTAGACGCGCACTAGTAAGTAAAATAATTTATTTTTTGCAAAAAGAGACCCGCCTTAAACAAACTGACACATACGTAATCTGAGAACTTCCTCTTTTTCGAAGTCGGTTGAAATGGGTAGGTACCTAGTAGGTACCTACTTACGAAAACCCTTCTCCTGAATGTAACAAATACATTTCTGAAAACCGCATCAAAATCGGTTCAGCCAATCGCGAGATAATCGCGGACAAACATACATATACATACCAAAATCCTTTTTTGAAGTCGGTTAATGAATCGACAATATTTTACTATATTGTAGGTACAGTATAGTAATGTAGGTACATTGGACGTGTGGCGCCGGCCGGCTGGCTGGCTTAAAATTCTACGACCCATTACCTACTAGGTAAAAGGCGACTTAAGAGGCGAAACGGTGCGAAACTAGCGCCACTCCGGATAAATAATTAATAATAATAACACCTAACACTCAGAGCCCCTAACTAGGAAGAACCTGTATCTAGGGCGCCCGAAACACACACAGAGACGAACATCACACCCAGACCGGAAACAGACATTGATATTCATCATATCAATATTCGCCCCGCCCAGGAATCGAACCCGGGTGCTCACGCTTACTCAGCCCACATCACTGCCAACTGAGCCACGGAGCAGTCAAATTATTATCTTCTAAACCATGGCCGAAATTAAAAATATACGTCTTTGACTCCCTAGATAATCTTGCTTAGAATTTTTAAGGCCCTGTCCCTGTTGTGTAGCTTTCAGGTTCAAAATCAAAGAAAAAAAAACCGTTTGTTGCCTAAAGCGGCCACTTTAGTGTCATAACGGTTTTTTTCTTTGATTTTGAACCTATAAGCTACACACACAACAGAACCTTAAAAATTCTAAGCAAGATTTACATAGCCGTGGTATAGAAGATATCAATTATTTTTCGAAGTGGCGCTTGTTTCGCACGCACCGTTTCGCCCCTTTAGGGAATTTCCGAAGGACGGGCTTCGTTGATTATAAACATCTACTTAAACTTCACTTTTTTGACTTTTATACTTTAAAGCCACAGAACAAGAGAATACAATAGAAATAGCATCATGAGCTTTTAGTACTAAAACCAGTGTGTCCAAACTCACACATATAAACCAAACGCTCACTATGAAATCCAAGCTACCATTGGTGATTAACGACAAAGCCGAAAAGATCTACATCACAAAACTTTGAAGTAGACTATGAACCTTTTTTACAAATAAACAATACACAATATGGCATTTTAGTGGGTTTTTTTTTTTTCATATATCGTTCCTGGTGGTTTGTTTACAAGAAGCATAAAGCAACTGAGCTTATCAAATCTGTCAAAAACTACGAATAGGCACTGCAGAGCTAATGATAGGCACGCGGGCTCCGCCCACTCGCGATTTCTATTTAGAGAGAGAGAGCATCTTCCTTGTTCTGTGTTTAAAGGAGGTTTAAAGCATACTTACATAGGGACAGACGCGGGAAGCAACTTTTTCTTTATACTAATTATTATTCTATGTATTCTTATGGCGGTAACTCACGGTATGGCGCGAAATTCAAATTTTTTACGTTTTTTAATTATTTTGGCGAAAGTATTCATTTTTAATAAAGTTTAAATGAATTAGTGTACGTAAAAACCTATTTCTCACATTGTGATATATCGTTTTTGAAAGACAGAGTTACCGATTTTGTGTATATTCAAGGAACTTGTTTTTTTGGCCTTTTATCCCTTAGACACAAAATCTGTAGGTCTGTCTTCCAAAAACGTTGTATTGCAATGTGGGAGATGGTTTTTTACATACGCAAATTCATTTAAACTTTATTAAAAATGTTTACTTTCGCCAGAATAAATAAAAAACACGAAAAAATTTGAATTTCGGGCCATAGCGAGAGTTACCACCTTATGCTGAATTTTCTGTTACTTTGTTTCAGATCAAACCAGAAATTTATGAAGAGAAGATATAAACGAGCTATAAATCTAAGTATTTGCTTTATACTGGATGTTTCTTACAAGGCGGTAATAAATTAAAGGAGGGATTCTGCTCACCATACCTAAAAACTTTCCCAAAGCAACATGGGTCAAAATCTCAAAAAAATAACAGTTGTTTCATACATTGGTTCGATCAGCTGACGGGCTCAATGTACGGGACAGCTGATTTTTATTTTTAGATTTCAACACATGTTGCTTTGGGAAAGTTGTTAGGTATGGTGAGCTGAATCCCTCCTTTGATTTATTACCGCCTTGTCAGAAACATCCTGTATATTTGTATGAATAAAAAACTAAAATGTTTTATTTTGTTACCAAAATTAGCTTCAATTTGTAAACACTACTTACTTACTTACTGTAATATAAATTTAAATAAATTTATATATTTTTTTAATATTCTATCACTTTGTCCGTTACCCAAAATAGGAATCCGCCTTCAATAAATTGACACTTAAATAAACTGAAAACTTTCTCTTTTCTGAAGTCGGTTAAAATAGGTACTTAAACCTTCTCCTGAATGTAACAAATACTTCTGAGAAAACTGCATCAAAATCGGTTCAGCCAAACTCGAGATAATCGCGGATACAAGATACAAGATGTTTATTGCAAACTAAGTGTAGGTACATACAGGTCTTACATTATGTATATGTCGTGGCCAAATCGTGATCTGGCCGGCCATTTCATGAAAAGTGCATATTTCATGAAATTGCCAATATCCCTTTGGCCAGATCGTCGAAGCCTCAACGTTTACGATTTGGCCGACCACGTTTGGCCAAATCGTTGTTGTGAAACCTAAAATTTTAAATTCCATTATTTAAGTTGTAAAGATCCCCGTACTAGCTAAATATAAATAATTTAAGTCAGAACACTATAACAAGTAAAAAAAAAGTTATTTTATTTTAATTCGAGTACTGTATGATTTAAATACGGACCTTTAAAAAATCGTTCGGAACTCCATGGTTTTTGAAGTTGCTTTCGTTTATCGATTGGTTTGCATAAAACTCATAAATCTCCGAATCAAAACTTAGTTTGTTCTGTACTTACTTTTATCGTCTTTTTCCTCACTTAAATTCACTTTTTTTATTTGATTATTGTAAACCGTAATGGCGCGTCACATCAAATCACACAACACACGCAAAAACAGCGCCACTAGCGAAGAAATTTTTAACTATTCAACGATATGATCGCTATCGTTTGGCCATTTCATAAAATAGTCATACGATCACTTGGCCAAATCGTTGAACGTTGAGATTTTAACGATCTGGCCTACGGATATTGGCCATTTCATGAAAAATTCACATTTCATGAAATGGCCGGCCATATCATGACATGACCAATTTTACGATATGGCCACGACATATACAAAGAACTTAAGACTTAGTGACACGGACAAACATACAGACAGGTCAAACTGATGACCTCCTTTTTTGAAGTCGGCTAATAACCATCATCATCTAAATGACGATTTTGAATTCAATTTCAAAAATTATTTAGGGTTTCCTATCTCTTTGAAATTATTTTATACTAGTCGACCCGGCGAACTTCGCCCCGCCTTATCTATTAATATGTTGTGCATGTATTATACATATAAACCTTCCTCTAGAATCACTCTATCTTTTAAAAAAACCGCATCAAAATCCGTTGTATATTTTTAAAGATATAAGCATACATAGGGACAGACGCGGGAAGCGACTTTGTTTTATACTATGTATATATTGATACAGTGGCGGACTAGGAGGCCGTAACAGATTTGTCTATGGTTTCGTAAGCCCTAGACTGTATTGCCAAAGATAAAGAGCTATTTTGCATTACAGAAAACCCGGAAGTGTTACGGCGACCTAGACCGTCACTGTACATCCCTTAATTTTTTTTCATCATTATCAATACATAGTATGAAAACAAAGTCGCTTCCCGCGTCTGTCCCTATGTATGCTTAAATCTTTAAAACTATGCAACGGATTTTGATGCGGTTTTTTTTAATAGATAGAGTGATTCTATAGGTAGGTTTGTAAGTATAATAATACATAAGCACCATAGTAATAGGTTAGGCGGTACGAAGTTCGCCGGGTCGACTAGTAATATCTATACCAATATTATTAAGAGGAAAGATTTGTTTGTATGATTGTTTGTAACGAATAGGCTCCGGAAATACTGAACCGATTTGAAAAATTATTTCACTGGTAGGAAGCTACATTAACCCCGAGTGTCATAGGCTATATTTGACTTTCAAAAAAATTAGGGATCCTTACCTAAACTCAAATAATGTAACCCAAGGTGCAATATTTTTTCCATTGTTTACATATTTTGACAGGTGGTTTGTTGTTTGTTTTTATTCGGCCATTCTGGACAGTCAAAAGAACATAGTCTATAGAGCCAAGTCTTTGGTAGTGTCTTATATTCTATGGCGTAACGAAGTAAGCCGGAAAAGCTCGTAGGTAATAAAAGAAAACAAAAAATTCTTGTATACAATTTTGAATATTTATTATATAATCAAGTTACATAAGAATCATTCTAAAAAACTGTAGAAAAACTGCAAAAAACATAATTTACTTAATCCTATAATGCATCTTATCTACGTATAGTATAGGTAATGTTGCGTACAGTTTCGGACTCGATCAGCGTAACACTTCCGGTTTTCCGGGAGTAGAATCATTTGACAGAGGAGGGCTCGTTTGGGGGCCTCTCCAGGCGACTATTGTCGTAAGGCAGGAGCCGCTTGGTGGGCACCCTGAACTACCTCGCCTCTCGCAGTATAGGATACTTTACCAAATAAGGTATCAATAGCGATTAGATTAGATGTAGTCTAATTGACTTTCAATAAGTGATATCTTGTATCCTATATTGAATAAAGATTTATTTGATTTGATACTCTTTTGCAAAAAAGCTCTTGTTCTCTGGTATTAGAGTCTAGTGCAATGCGCACGAGACTATAGACAAGTGTTACGCTGAACAAGTCCGTGGTGACTGCTTGATGCAAGAGGCAGCCAAACGGCCGTTTTCAATATAATACTTATCTATCCAAATAGATAGTAAAAAAAAGTAAAAAATGATTTATTCAATACAGGATACAAGATATCGCTCATTGAAAGTCAATTACACAAATCTAATTAATATTGATACCTTATTTGGTAAAGTATCCTATACTGCGAGAGGCGAGGTAGTTCAGGGTGCCCACCAATTGGCTCAGGCAAACAAATGTTTGCCTTGCCATGCCACGACAATGGTCGCCTGGAGACGCCCCCAAACGAGCCCTCCTCTGTCAAATGATTCTACTCCCTTTGGCAATGATTTTATAATGATAAACTTGTCAATTCGTACAAAATAAAACGGCTTAATATATTTAGTTTATAACATCGTGTATAAGCCGCGCAGATAAAGAAACGGTTTAAAAATGGCGGCCGAAAGCATGCTATCTCGCGTATAATTAGTATGAGAGAAGAGTTTAGAAGAGAGACAGCCCATACAACGGCCGCCATTTTGATATTGATTCTATATGAGGTTATACAGTAGCGGTCTAGAAGGGCGTAAGTACCTAACAGATTTGTCTATGGTCTCGTGCGCCCTAGACTGTATTACCAGAGAACAAGAGCTATTTTGCAATAAAGAAAAACCGGAAGTGTTACGCCGTCCTAGACCGCCACTGTACTAAGTTACAGCTTTGTTCTTCGATAGATAGAATAGTGAAAGCAAGATTTATATATGCGAAATACAGTTGCATGGCAAAGTGTGGTTCAAATACTAATGCCCTGCGCCCATTGGTCAGGCGTTCCCTCGTTCAATGTGCGCGGAGCCTAATGGGGCAGGTCAAGTTATACACGGTCATTTTTTTATAGTGGCGGAAACTTTGAGGACTAAGTCTTTACATGATATATAAATCGAATAAATTGTAAAAAAAACGTTTTTTTTTTTACTTTAGAATTATTTTTGAAAATAAAATAAACTTATGTAAGGCTGATGGTCTCCTTGTTCAACCCCCCGCGCATTGGCCTCCACCCCCTGACTCGTCTGGCACCAGCTAAGACACCGTAGGTCATTGCTCTGATGCTACACAACGTTTTTAGTTTTGTTTACAAAAACTTTCGAAGTATTTCAAGTCAGCACGGTTCATAATTTTTTTTCAATTTTGTTTTCAGGAATCAGTCCTGTATAACTATGCCTTCCGGGCGTTAAATTTTCCTCCACGATAAAAAAGTAACAGTTTTACGTACAAAAAGTTACGTCTTTTTTTCTATAAAAACTTAACCTATTTCTGAGTATAATACTTTATTTTTGTCATTAAATCACTACTTACTTATGAGTAATTTGATTTATCAAAGAGGACCATTATTAATAGATTTCTAACCTAAAAGAAGCGGTAGCAAAAATGCAACACTATAATAATAACACAATAACACATCACACTCAGAGCCCCTAACTAGGAAGAACCTGTATCTAGGGCGCCCAAAACACACACAGAGACGAACATCACACCCAGACCGGAAACAAACATCGATATTCATCATATTAATATTCGCCCCGCCCGGGAATCGAACCCGGGTGCTCACGCTTACTCAGTCCACATCACTGCCAACTGAGCCACGGAGCAGTCAAACTAAATAAAAAGTAATTAAATTTTTCTTATTTATTAGTACAGTGGCGGACACGATCGGCGTTACACTTCCGGTTTTTCTGTATTGCAAAATAGCTCTTGTACTTTGGTAATACAGTCTAGGGCTGGCGGAACCATAGACAAATCTGTTACGGCCTCCTAGTCCGTGACTGTACAAAAATAAGTGATACAAGATGGATACGATTCAAAAATAAGCTTAATCAAAAGAAATACATAGGTACCTTGTACCTTGCGTTTTTAATGATTACAATTTCAATACCATTTTTCTCGTGGGGAATGAAAAGAAGACTACAACGTGGGCGAAAAGCTATTCCGCTTCGGGTGCAGTCACAACCATCGCCTTTTCTACTTTCTAACTATTATTTTTAAGAAAAACTATCAAAGTAAAGGTCCTCTTTGAGCCCTGGCACACTGAAGGTACAGGGAGACAGACAATTTAAACTGATCTTTAAGTAATATAGCATACTAGCTGTCCCGGCGAACTTCAAATTTGTATGGGAAAGAGAAATAGTTACTTTTACTATCATCCAACCGGGACTATAACGAACAATTTAAAACCAAAATCTCAGCTCAATCGGCTCGGCCGTTCTCAAGTTTTAGCGAGACTAACGAACCACGATTAATCAATATATATAAAACTCTTCCGTTACTGACTGACTGACTGACAGACAACGCAGAGCCTAAACTACTGGGCGTAGCGGGCTGAAATTTTGCATTAGGTTCCTTAGGGAGTTGTAGGTGAGCACTAAGAAAGGATTTCCCGAAATTCCCATGGGAACGGGAAAAAACTGGATTTTTGTGTTTACGAGAAATCTGCGCGAGTGAAACCGCGGGGCAGCCTCTAGTCAATATATATAAAACTCTTCCGTTACTGACTGACTGACTGACTGACAGACAACGCAGAGCCGAAACTACTGGGCGTAGAAAGCTGAAAATTGGCACGTGGGTTCCTTGGGGAGTGTAGGTGAGCACTAAGAAGGGATTTCCCGAAATTCCCACGGGAACGGTAAAAAACGGGATTTTTGTGTTTATGAGAAATCTTCGCGGGAAATACCGCGGGGCAGCCTCTAGTTTATATATATATAGAAGAAGTAGATATGGTTAAAAACAGGTTTTAATTAGAAAATTAATCTAAGCTGTCATTAGAAAAAGCATGCGAGGGCTTCTCAACCCTGTACCATAGGAGATACAGTCCAGTTTAAATTGTTTTCTTCTCGGTATTTTCACTGCGCCTCGCGAGATGTACAGTAGCGGACACGGACGGCACAACACTTTTGTCTGTAGTCTCAGGCGCCCTAAACTGAATACGAAACAACAAGAACTATTTTGCAATACAGAAAAAAGCGAAAGTGTTACTCCGTCCGTGTCCGCCACTGTACCATTGGTCTTAAAATGACTTATAGTATAGTCTTATATAAATGATATATAGGTATAATAAATTGCAGTAAAGTTATACGTGAAAAAAGATTACCACTTTTCTACAAGTAAGTATACTTACCTTTTTTAATAATATTAATAATAACGCACCACTCTCAGAGCCCCAAACTAGGAAGAACCTGTATCTAGGGTGCCCGAAACATATACAGAGACGAACATTACACCCAGACCGGAAACAAACATCGATATTCATCATAACAATGTTCGCCCCGCCGGGAATCGAACCCAATCTCTCTCTATCTATGTTTCGGGCACCTATTCAGGTTCTGCCTAGTTAGGGGCTCTGAGTTTGATGCGTTTTTTTATTTTTTTATGTAGAAAATCATTAATATTAAGTTTATATCTAGTAATAAAATTTGGCTGCCTTCAAACCATATTACAGATTACATATTTTTTCATACTACGATAATTATCAATCTCATAAAAAAACAAATCTTCACTAATATTATAAAGAGGAAAGATTTGATTGTTTTTTTGTTTGAATCTAATAGGCTCCGAAACTACGGAACCAATAAAAAAAAATTATTTCACCATTAGAATCTAAGATGATGACTTTTAAATAGGCTACAGAATATTAAAAAAAAAAAACAGAATAGCACTTAGGCTATTATTAATAATATTTCATAATTATATTGTACGTCGGTCGGTACGAAATTTGCGGGAAAACTTTTTTTAAATAAAATTAATATACGGTGAAGGATTTTAAACAATAATATAAATCTTAAATCAAATCTGAAACTTATGATGCCTATAAAAAGGATATATAAAATTTTGTATAAAATTGTAAAAAAAAAAAACGATTTTCATATTACGAAACAAATAAAGTCTGAATATCATAAAATCAAAAAGTTTTTTTTTTTGCATAAATTTTCTTCGAATTAAAATTTTTTGTTAAAGGAATACTTTAAATTTAAAAAAAATTTGATTGATCGACGAATAACTTGTTCAAACACCTGGAACAATAATTAACAAGATATAATATACGTTAAACTGACGTTATAAAAATTATTTAAATTAAGAAATTTACTAAATGCGTAGGTAGGTTACAGTGGCGGTCTAGAACGGCGTATCACTTCCGGTTTTTCTGTATTGCAAAATAGCTCTTGTACTTTGGTATTACAGTACAGTCTAGGGCGCACGAGACCATAGACAAATCTGTTACGCCGTCCTAGACCGCCACTGTATATAGAACATAATAATACCTAGATTATGTATGAGTCCTAAAAATTGATCGTGCTGTATTGGCATATACACAACTGCAAATATAAACTTTCCACTAACTACGTAAAGTAGGTACTCTAAAAACTAAAGTGTACAATATTAGATTTTTATGTAGTTGTACTTTTTTTTAATATTTCCTAAAAATGAACAGCATTGTAGATTACACAGGTATTGGTAGTTCACAACACACAACAGTGGAATGCGTACTGTTATATAGTGTTGCATAGTGTGGAGTATAATGTTGCGTAATGTAGTATAGTGTTGTGTAGTGTGTAGTAGTGTAGTAAATTGTTATGTAGTGTGGTGTAATATTACGTAGTGTCGTATAGTGTTATGTAGTGTGGTGTAATGTTGCGTAGTGCAGTATAGTGTTATGTAGTGTGGTGGAATGTTGGGTAGTGCAGCATAGTGTTATGTAGTGTGGTGTAATGTTTCATAGTGCAGTATAGTGTTATGTATTGTGGTTTAATGTTTCGTAGTGCAGTATTGTGTTATGTAGTGTGATGTAATGTTTCGTAGTGCAGTATAGTGTTTTGTAGTGTTGTGTAATGTTTCGTAGTGCAGTATAGTGTTATGTAGTGTGGTGTAATGTTTCGAAGTGCAGTATAGTGTTATGTAGTGTGGTGTAATGTTGCGTAGTGTTATATAGTGTGGTGTAATGTTGCGTAGTGTAGTAAATTGTTGTGTTGTGTGGAGTATTGTAATATAGTGTTGTTAATTGTTATATAATATGATACGATGCGACGCCGCTCATATAATACGATGCTGACACAACATGTCTTTAACCTTGTCTTTCACAATGCTATTGGTAATGCAAGCAATGTGAAAGACAAGGACAAGGACATGTCTCAGGATCGCATTCTCTGAGCTTCCGGACAATAGTATAGTATTTGTGTGGTGTAATGTTGTATAGTATAGTGTAGTGTTATGTTGTGTAGTATAGTATAGTGTAGTGTAATGTAGTATAGTATAGTGGTCACCTCAGAGAGCAGCGTCGGGGCTCTGGAACTCGGCGAGCTGGTGTATGGGGCTCGGCTGCTTCTTCTGACTGCCGCGACGGACTGCGACACAACGGGACAGATTTATAATTTAATTTTTTTTTAACAAAAAACCAACCCGCCTTCAATAAACTGCAACACACAAAACTTGTTTTATGTTTTTTACTTTGTTTAAAATAGTTTTACTTATTTTTTGATTTCCTTTGTTTTGATTTTTATTCTTGGTTTATTTTGTTTTTATTAATATTTTGTATGTGTGTTCTGCTGTAAATAAATACTTTCTTTCTTTCTTTCTAACTGGCACATTCATAAACTGAAAACTTCCTCTTTTCGGAAGTCTGTTAAAATAGGTACTAAAACCTTCTCCTTAATATAACGAATACTTCTGTGAAAACCGCATTGAAATCGGTTTAGCCACTCGAAATAATCGCGGACAAACATACATACATACAAACATACATATTTAATTATTTATACATGGGAAAACAAACGGCTACGATAAAAAATAGTTATTTTAAGTGACGACTGAGAGCCAATTATAAGTTTTCACAAATGACATACATAACATACATACAGGGCCCTTAGTCTCATCGCGCAAAACGTAACTATCGAATAAAAGTAGAGTAGAAACGGTACGTTAATCGCATGAAAATACACATTTGGTAGTCTCGTAATCAATTTTGCTATAACTATAGCAGTAGTATCGCAACAGATTGGAATTGACCAAAAAGGGTAGTCTGCTCCATAATAAGATAATGTTATGATTACGTTCGACTGACATTATATTTGTCAATATTGATTGATATTAAGTGACAGTTGCACTACGCCCGTTCCAATTTCGTCTAATAAAACAGGATTCACTATTTAGGTAAAAAAATCCTAGATTTTTCTATAGCTTGCTATTTATATTCTATTGCTATACTATAATGATCGATCAAAGTTACGAGACTCGCAATTTTTGACACAATCGTAATAGAGTAATAGTAGAATAATAATAGAATAGAAGTATAATCGTAAGTTTAAGAGACTAGAGTCCCAGGTCATACTGATAACCTCATTTATTGAAGTCGGTAAAAAATCATCTGTCCCGTTTTTTGAGATTTCTACCTATATTGCTTTGGGAAAGTTGTTAGTTATGGTCAGCAGAAGCTCGTCATTTATTACCGCCTTTTCAGAAACACCCGGTATATAGTAGACTAGGGGCTGTCCCGCGGTATTTCCCGCGCACATTTCTCATAAACACAAAAATCCCGTTTTTTTCCGTTCCCGTGGGAATTTCGGGAAATCCTTTCTTAGTGCTCACCTACACTCCCTAAGGAACCTACATGCAAAATTTCAGTCCGCTACGCCCAGTAGTTTCAGCTCTGCGTTGTCTGTCAGTCAGTCAGTCAGTCAGTCAGTCAGTCAGTCAGTCAGTCGGTCAGTCAGTCAGTAACGGAAGAGTTTTATATATATTGATAAATTGATATTGATACCTTTAGCGCGCACTTCCTCCGGCTTCTCGCAGCGGACGAGAGGCTTCTTCTCCGGCGCCTTCATGCGCCACACTACTATCGGTGACTGAAAATATAAAAAAATAAACTTTTTTTTTAGGTATACGTTAGGTAGCTGCCTGCTCCGTAGCTCAGTTGGCAGTGATGTGGACCGCGTAAGCGTGTGCACCCGTGTTCGATTCCCGGGCGGGGCGAATATTGATATGATGAATATCGATGTTTGTTTCCCGTTCTGGGTGTAATGATCGTCTCTGTGTGTGTTTCGGACACCCTAGATACAGGTTCTTCCTAGTTAGGGGCTCTGAGTGTGATGTGTTATTATAATGATTATTATTATATTCTACTACTTACATAATTCTGCCAGGGAAGCAATAAATTACATAGCATAATTATTATTAAATAAAATGTATGTATACAATATACAGGATATAATCATGTATACGTATACTGTATACAATACAGGGTGAAAATTTGCTACAGGTTGTATTACAAAATTGCATCCTGTATACACAGAAAAGAGTTTCTTTCAAAGCCGTTTAAAATGATAGGAGTCAATCAGCTCACCATACTTAACAACTTTTCTCATCTGGGAACCGCACTTGATGTATGGGAGATGTAATTTTATTGCGAGGTTTCGACCGAAGTTACCTAAAAAAGTTGTTAGGTATGGTGCGCTGAACCACTCATATAATTCAATAAAGACTGCAGAAACACACCATTAATATATAGTAACATGAATATTTACAAACGGTTTTTTCTTAGATTTTGAACCTGGAAGCTACACATCAGGGCCTTGAAAATTCTAAGCAAGATTATCTAGAGAGTCAAAGACGCATATTTGTGATTTCGGCCATGGCTGAGAAGATAATAATAGATAGATATATATATATGTCGCAGTAAAATTTGATAATTAGGTTTTTTGCAAAAAACTAGGGATTTTGCGAAAACCCGGATAATTTGATATAAGCATTACTTTTTTTTCAATCATCCTGACATAAAGCAGTTTTTTTTGCAAAAAAAACCTAGTATGATTGAAAACTATGAAACCTTCCTTTACTCTGATTGGCTAGATTATTGCTTGCTGTGTAACTCTTATTCTGATTGGTTCTCTGTAGCGTCAAAGGATATCTTAACGGACCAATCAGAATAACAGTTTACCAGCAAGCAATAATCTAGCAGCAAAACAGCTGCAAGACGTCGACTATCCGAGAGTGGACGTAGTGCGGTAGCGAGGTATGGTGAGCTGACGCCCTGCAGTACCGGGCCGAAGAATAGGACTGAGGTATCCCCTGCCTGTCGTAAGAGGCGACTAAGAGGGGACCCCGGGGTCGTTGGGTGCACGAGGCGGGGGCCTCGTGTAGTCACATAACGGCCCCGAGAAGGGCGGCGGAACGCGGTGTCCCGTTTCCGTCGTCGAGCGTAGGAAGAGCCATCCGCGCTCAGGGGGGACTACCACCACTTGTCCCCCCGTGAAGAGGCTAAACAGTCAATGCTGGAGGGGGTCGCGGAGTTGAACACAACGATCGAAAGATCACCCGTGACCCCCTTGCCAACAGCCGAGATGGACACCGGCGGGGTTGTAGTGGGTGCGAACCCCACATAGTCCTGCGACTCCCCCCGGGGTCGCAGGGTACTCGTTAGGAGTTTCCCCGCCTAAAAAAAAAAAAAAAAAAAGTATGGTGAGCTGCGTCGCTCACTAAGCGCGGTACTCACAGCGATGGTCCCCTGGCGCGTGTACTTGGTAGAGGCGACGTAGGAAGCCTTCACTGTGAGAACGACGGCGTTCATCAAATTCTTGGCTGCTTGGATGAGAGACGTTGCACTGTCCAGCTGAGGATAAAAAAAAAACGTTAATTTTAGTACTTTATTTATTTACTAGAGGCTGCCCCGCGGTATTTCCCGCGCAGATTTCTCATAAACACAAAAAATCCCGTTTTTTTCCGTTTCCGTCGGAATTTCGGGAAATCCTTTCTTAGTGCTAACCTACACTCCCTAAGGGAACTACATGCCAAATTTCAGCTTTGTACGCCCAGTAGTTTCGGCTCTGCGTTGTCTGTCAGTCAGTCAGTTAGTAACGGAAGAGTTTTATATACAGGGTGTTTCTGACAAGGCGGTAACAAATCAAAGGAGGGATTCTGCTCACCATACCTAACAACTTTCCCAAAGCAACATGGGTCGAAATCTCAAAACAAAAATCAGCTGTCCCGTACATTGACCCCGTCAGCTGATCGAAACAATGTATGGAACAGCTGATATTTTTTTTGAGATGTTGACCCATGTTGCTTTGGGAAAGTTGTTAGGTATGGTAAGCAGAATCCCTCCTTTGATTTATTACCGCCTTGTCAGAAACACCCAGTATATTGACTAGAGGCTGCCCCGCGGTTTTTCCCGCGCAGATTTCTCATAAACACAAAAATTCCCGTTTTTTCCCATTCCCGTCGGAATTTCGGAAAATCCTTTCTTAGTGCTAACCTACACTCCCTAAGGGAACTACATGCCAAATTTCAGCTTTGTACGCCCAGTAGTTTCGGCTCTGCGTTGTCTGTCAGTCAGTCAGTCAGTCAGTTAGTAACGGAAGAGTTTGATGTATATTGATTATACATCATATTGCCATTTAAGGTGGTAACTCTCTGTATGGCGCGAAATTCAATTTTTTTCCCGTTTTTTCTTTATTCTGGCGAAAGTATTTATCTATACCAATATTATAAAGAGGAAAGATTTGTTTGTTTGTAACGAATAGGCTCCGTAAATAACGGAACCGATTTGAAAAATTCTTTTACTGGTAGGCAGCTACAATATCCCCGAGTGACATAGGCTATATTAGATTTTCAAAAACATTAAGGATCCTTACTTACACTCAAATAATGTAACCCAAGGTGCAATATTTTTTCCGTTGTTTACATATTTTGACAGGTGGTTTGTTGTTGTTGTTGTTTTTTTATTCGCCCATTCTAGGCAGTCAAAAGAACATAGTCTATAGAGCCAAGTCTTTAGAAGTCTCTATATTCCATGGCGTAGCGAAATAAGCCGGGACAGCTCGTTTTTAGTAAAGTTTTAATGAATACGCGTATGTAAAAAACCATCTCCCACATTGTAATACAACGTTTTTGGAAGACAGACCTACTGATTTTGTGTCTTAGGATATAACTTGATTTTTGGCCTTTTAGTCTAGTTCGCCGGGTCGACTGGTAGTTTTATATGATACTCACCCCACTGACAATGAGCTCTCCAGAGATGTTCTGCACGTCCGCCTTCTTGCTTCATGCATTCATTCATTCATGAACAATTCATTCATTCACTCTGCTTCAATAAACTCACACATACGTAAACTGAGAACTTCGTAGCTAATCTTAAGAGCCAGTTTACAGCGATGCTAGCGCCATTCGCGAAAAAGAAAAAAAATAATCTATGTAGTATGACACTAGATAATGTAGCCTAGTATTTTTAGGGCACTTCTGTATAGCTTTTAGGTTAGAGACCAACGAAAGCTACAAAGTGATGCTAAAAGTGGCCACTTTTGGCAACAATCTATGTTTTTTTGTTCTTTTTATTCAGGACTACTTTGCTGTTCTCAAAAAATACTAGGCTGCATTATCTAGTGGCATACTGTGCCACATTTTTGATATTTGCGTTAGTTTAGAAGATATTAATTTTTTTCGCGAATGGCGCTAGCATCGCTGTAAACTGGCTCTTAAAGCATTTTATTTAACCAACTTCAAAAAAAGGAGATTCTTAGTTTGACCTATATGTATGTTTATCCGCGATTATCTCACGTTTGGCTGAACCGATTATGATGCGGTTTTCACAGAAATATTTGTTTATATTTGTACATAGTTTTAAAGATATAAGCATACATAGGGACAGACGCGGGAAGCGACTTTGTTTTATACTATGTATTGATATTGATATTGAAGTGACTCACCCCACTGACAATGAGCTCTCCGGAGATGTTCTGCACGTCCGCCTTCACCTTGCTCGTGATCTGTATCTGGTGGCAGTAGAGCGCGATGCGCTGCAGGTACGCCAGCAGGTCCTGCTTCGTCGACGACTCTGGACACTGTGGGGGGAGAAGTTACCATAAAACTTCTTTTTAACACATTCCGGGACACAGTTCAGTCTTGAGATATTGTGATATGACACCTCGAAATCTCATACAAAATTTGCATACGTCTATGGCCGTGACGTCATATCACATAAGAAAGCCCTTGTTCTGCCTTTGCCAAAAAAAGCTAACCCTGAGACTCTTGACGACCTGCGACCAATTAGCATTTTGCCATATTTGTCCAAGATTCTCGAGAAGGTGATCTATAAGCAGCTTATCGGTTACTGTGAACAAAATGAAATCTTACCTAAAATGCAATCTGGGTTTAGAAAATGTCACAGTACTGGAACTGCGCTGATGGATGTCGTAGATAATGTCCTACAGGAACAGGATCAAGGAAGCGGTTGTATTTTGACACTGCTCGATTTTTCACGCGCCTTCGACTCAATTAATCTTACTTTGTTATTGAGCAAACTCAGTTTCTATGGATTAGATCAATCTGCTATAAACTGGTTTGAATCGTACCTGCAAGGCCGTTCACAGGAAACAGTTTTGAAAAATTTCAAAGGTCGCACTGATTTAAAGTCACGGCCTCGATACGTGGAAAGAGGAGTTCCACAAGGATCTATCCTCGGTCCTTTGCTGTTCATTTTGTACTCTGCTGATTTAGTAAAGTGTATAAAAAACTGCCGTTACCACCTTTACGCTGATGATCTTCAGATCTATATTCCTGTTAGAAGCACCAATGTAGAAGAAGGCGTCAAACTAATGAACGAAGACCTAGAAAGGATTTATCTCTGGTCTATTCAAAACTGTTTAAAACTAAATCCAAATAAATCTAAATTTATTATACTGGGATCAAAAAAACAAGTAGCTGATATCTCAAATTCTGTACCCAAAATATGCTTAAATAACGTACCCATAGAGTGTGTATCTGCTGTACGTAATTTGGGAGTGAAGATGGACAGCGAACTGCGCTTTGATAACCATGTTTCTGAGGTTGTACAAAATTGCTTTTACAGAATCAAGGTACTGTATAAATTTAGAAATTACATAAGTCCGGAACTCAGAATAATGCTCTGCGAATCGCTTATCTTATCTAAGTTAAACTACTGTTACTCTGTCTTCGGTTCTTGTCTTCTTCAAAAAACACAGAAACTTGTACAGCGTGTCCAGAACGCGTGTGCACGATATTGCTTTGATATCCCGCCACGGACGCATGTGACCCCATTCCTCAATAGCGCGAACATGCTGAAAATGCACGCAAGGCAAAAATTACATTTTGCTACTTTGTTGTTTGGGGTTATCAGGACCGGAAACCCGGAATATCTTTTTAAGAAACTAACCTGGCGTCAATCACAACGGGCAATGACAAACGGAGCCTCAGTACTTCGAATACCAAAGTTTAAATCGGCAGCTTTTAGAGGTAGTTTCAAATATGTAGCAACCAAATGTTGGAACAACCTGCCCCCACCTGTACGAAATGCAAAAACCATAAATACATTTAAATCTCGCTACAGAAAACATCTAATTGATGTTCAAAAGGCAGACCCTTGCTACATACCTCTCCGTCGTGAAGCACGTTAAATCTCTTTTTTTCACAGGTTAAAGTAAGACAGTTTTTTACACCACACATTTATACACCACACATTTATACACCACACATTTATACACATACAACATTTCTTTATTTTTATTTTTGTTTGTTTAAATTTTTCAGATATTATGTTTATAATTATAATTTTAAATTTTATGCTCTTATCTAAATCCTATTTGGTACTCAGATATTTAAATTTTGGGCCTCAAATCTGCAATATTTTTATACTGTATACTTAGTATTTATTCAAATAGCAGTCTGATTTCCGTACGTATCTCACACAATGTAGGGGCCGTCAGAATGATCAGCGTCTTATCTGGGTCGCCTGCCGGCCCAGGTGCGACATTATGCTGAGACGGTAACCTGTTTGGCTCACCGGACGCCTAGGTGTGCTTACTCATCTTATTATTAATTTTTATTTCATTTTTTGTATGCCTATGTGTTTGTGAACCAAATAAATGTTTTCTTATTCTTATTCTTATTCTTTTCTTATTCTTACATAAGATTTTCAATAGTAAGCAAAAAATCCACCGAACCAACTAGGTTGAGCGTGTTGTGACACGCAGTTCAAATTGTTATATTTTTGTATGGCGCTTTAACGGCCACAGGCGGTCTGCCATATCATGCACCTATCATAGCGTGTATTATGACAATATAAAGCCTTGTAAGGTTTGTTATGACACCTACTAACACAGAAATGTGTGCGATACGACACCTGATCACGTGCTCCATACTAACTGTATGAAAGTAAAACGGCTGTCGACGGTCTGTCCGTTAGGAACACCTAAAGTCGACCGCCCACAGCCGTACTGACAATTTACACGCACACAAGATTACGTCGACAGGCGGAGTGTCCCGGAAAGTGTAAACCCCCGGACGAAAAATTCAGAGAGGGGTGTTATAATTTTAACGTGTGTATCTGTCTGTGTGTCTGTCTGTGGCATCTTAGAGCCCAAACGACTGAACCGATTTTCGTTCAGTTTTTTTTGTATCAACGATAATTTCAGGCCGAGTGTTCTTAGCCATGTCAGATGAAGATCTGATCAGCGGTTTGAAGATGATCAGCTCTTGAATAATGGATGAGAGGATCTAACTAGCTTCCTTATGTCCGATCGAGTTGAAATTTGGTACCATGTTACATCTATGATATTGAAAGTATATTTTAAGGTAACCATGACCTGATCTGCCGTTTGAAGATGATCAGCTCTTGAATAATGGATGTGAGGATTTTACCACCTTTCATTTGTCCTATCAATTCAAATTTTGGTACAGTGTTACTTCAATGATATTGAAAGTATATGTTGAGGTAACCATGCTCTTTTTAAGATGATTAGCTCTAGTTCTAGTTAAGTTGATGAGGGGTCTGACTGGGGGTCGGGGGTTTTTAAATTTTTAAATTTGAGTTATTATTTACAAAAAATGATCCGCCTTCAATAAACCATCAACTAAGCACTTTCTCTTTTTCGAAGTCGGTTAAAATAGGTACTAAAACCTTCTCCTGAATGCAACAAATACTTATCTGAAAACCGCATCAAGATCGGTTCAGCCAAACGCGAGATAATCGCGGACAAACATACATACATACATACAGGTCAAACTGATAACCTCCTCTTTTGAAGTCGGTTAAAAATCTGTTTTAACTAAACATTAGCAAAGTATTAGTACTATATGTAATTTATAAGTCGTAGGAAGATTTGATAATTAGTATTTTTGCAAAAAAAAAAAAAACAAACTAGGGATTTTGCGAAAACCCGGATAATTTGATAATAGGATTGCTTTTTTTTAATCATCCTGACATATTTTTTTTTTGGAAAATACCTAGTATAATTGAAAAAATTTAAACCATACTTAACTCTGATTGGCTAGATTATTGCTTGCTGGTTAGCTACCTTTGACGCTACAGAGAACTAATCAGAATAAGAGTTGGACAGCAAGCAATATAATCTAGCCAATCAGAGTTAAGAAAGGTTTTTTTTTTTTTTAAATTATACTAAGCTTTTTTGCAAAAAAAAACTGATTTTTGTCAGGATGATTGGAAAAAAATAATTGTTATATCAAATTATCCGAGTTTTCGCAAAATTCCCAGATTTTTTTGTTTTTTTTTGCAAAAAAAACTAATTATCAAATCTTTCTACGACATAGGTCAAAGGTAAGATGATTCCGTGCTTCGGAAGGCACGTTAAGCCGTTGGTCCCGGCCGCAGTAGTGGTCGTTATAACCGCGGCGACAAGCTGGCCCCTTGTCACGTTGGTAATAAAAAGCATAAACTCGGCTAAACGTGGGTCCGGCCCTTGAGCTGGTACCTCTGCCTAACCCTTCGGGGAATAAAAGGCGTGAGATTATGTTATGTTATGTCTACGACATATATATAACTACCTCGCCTCTCACAGTACAGGATGCTTTACCAAATAAGGTATCAATAGCAATTAGATTAGATGTAGTCTAATTGACTTTCAAAAAGTGATATCTTGTATCTTATATTGAAAATAAAACTTTTATTAATTTTGATTTTTTAATTAGAATTGTTCTGAGCAAAAATATTAAATTGGCTTGCTAAAATTGCTAAAGTAGCAACTTATGTTCAGCAATTTGAACTGCTCAAAGAATGTCTTGTCTGCTGCCCGATTGTATAATCTTACAAAGAAAAAAACAGCGTGACTGTTTAGTATGAATTTCATCAATACCTGCTCAGCAATTTCGCGTGTCAGCTTGTCGAGCTTGGTGCCGGCCTCAGAGATCTTCTTGGCCGCGTTGATCACGTCCATTGTTGTTTTAAGCGGACCGCGACCTCTGGTGGGTATAAAAATAACAATAAATACAATATTGTAGTAGTTTTATTTTTCACTAGTTTACCCGACAGACGTTGTGCCGTCTTAAACTGATTGAAATGACTGACAGTTATTTCAAACGCAAGCAAAACCTACAATAGTAACTAAAGTACTGAGTAATAAAAATAATAATAACACATCACACTCAGAGCCCCTAACTAGGAAGAACCAGTATCTAGGGCGCCCGAAACACACACAGAGACGAACATCACACCCAGACCGGAAACAAACATCGATATTCATCATATCAATATTCGCCCCGCCCGGGAATCGAACCCGGGAGACAACGCTTACTCAGTCCACATCACTGCCAACTGAGCCACGGAGCAGTCAACTGAGTCGCAACTGCCTGACAACCTACAACGTCATTTCAGAACTGCGTCACAAGCTTGAAAAAAAAAAAAACAATGAACGGTCACTACAGTATCGCATAAACGTAGAACAGTCTCTCCAGCAACGCTTAAAAACCTTCAAGTAATCTCAGCAACGCTTGAAAACCTAGAAATCACTATAACAACGCTCAATAACCTAGAACAGTCACTCCAGCAACACTTAAAAACCTTAAAGTTGATTCAATAACGCTTAAAAATCTAGAAGTCACTCCTGCAACTGCTTAATAACCTATAAATCACTACAGCAACGCTCAATAACCTAGAACAGTCACTCCAGCAACGCTTAAAAACACGTAACACTTAAAAATTTAGAACAGTAACTCCAGCAAACACCTACAACGGAAACTTGAAAAGAAATGGTCAATAACCCACAACATGTCAGCCTGATTACCTAGTGAAATGTCTAGTTACCTAGTAAAATGTCTAGTTACCTAGTGAAAAGTCTAGTTACCTAGTGAAATGTCTAGTAACCTAGTGAAATGTCTAGTTACCTAGTGAAATGTCTAGTTACCTAGTGAAATGTCAAGTTATCTAGTGAAATGTCTAGTTACCTAGTGAAATGTCTAGTTACCTAGTGAAATGTCAAGTTACCCAGTGAAATGTCAAGTTACCCAGTGAAATGTCAAGTTACCCAGTGAAATGTCTAGTTACCCAGTGAAATGTCTAGTAACCTAGTGAAATGTCTAGTTACCTAGTGAAATGTCAAGTTACCTAGTGAAATGTCTAGTAAACTAGTGAAATGTCTAGTAACCTAGTGAAATGTCTAGTAACCTAGTGAAATGTCAAGTTACCTAGTGAAATGTCTAGTTACCCAGTGAAATGTCAAATTATCTAGTGAAATGTCTAGTTACCTAGTGAAATGTCTAGTTACTTAGTGAAATGTCAAGTTACCCAGTGAAATGTCAAGTTACCTAGTGAAGTCCGTCATCTCCATCATGATGATGCACATGTGCTTGGCCAGCATGATGATGTCGTTGCCCGCGTCGTCCCACTTCGCCACCTCGTTGTCGAACGTCATCTTCTCGCGCCTGAACAGCTCCACTTGCGCCAGGATCTTGCGCTTGTCCTCCTCTGTCATTTTGCGCATCGCTTCCTGTTCGAAAGAGGGTGTTTTGTTTATACAGGGTGTAGTGTTATAGTAGATTGTATTGTATGTATAATCAAGTCAAGTCAAGTCAAGTCAAATTCTTTATTCAATATAGGATACAAGATATCACGTAATGAAAGTCAATTAGACTAAATCTAATCTAATTGCTATTGATACCTTATTTGGTAAAGTATCCTATACAGTGAGAGGCGAGGTAGTTCAGGGTGCCCACCAATTGGCTCAGGTAAACAAATGTTTGCCTTGCTTTATAAAATATGGGTGTAAAGTAATTTGATAAGGGTGCTCAAAATTAAAAATCGAGAGCAGTGAGTTTTAAGAGTTTATCTCACTTAAATTATAAAGGCGAAAGTTTGTGAGTGCGTACGTTTGACACTTCTTCACGTCTAAAGGGCTAGAGCGATTTCAATGAAATTTGGTATAGAGCTAGCTGACACCCTGGATTAACACATAGGCTACTTTTTACTGCGGTAATAAACAGCGGGTAATATTGCGGGGCACAGCAAGTTAACAATAATATCATCAATACATAGTATAAAACAAAGTCGTTTCCCGCGTCTGTCCCTATGTATGCTTATATCTTTAAAACTATCCAATAGATTTTGATGCGGTTTTTTGTAATCGATAGAGTGATCCAAGAGGAAGGTTTATAAGTATAATACATGAGCAACATAGTTATAGGTTAGGCGGTACGAAGTTCGCCGGGTCGACTAGTGAGACATAAACAAGCGATTAGTAGTAATAGTAGTTTATCGTAAAACACAAAAATTAGAAGTTTTTTTTTGTTACTATGAAAGTATACTTAAATTTATATTATACTTTTTTGTTTTCTTCGCTCAACATCAAAATTACTACACAGTATTGAAATAATTGTCCAATTATGAAATTCCATACATTCATAATTGCAAAGAAAAATAAATAATGTAGAAAAATGTATTATTGCCCACCAATAAACCGGAAGTCAATAAAGAGACATTTCTTGATTAAGAGATTAGTAACCAAAAAGTACCCTTTTCGGGCGACTAGGATGAAAGTCATATTATTACATATTTGAAACTTACCCTAGCATTAGTAATGCCACTGATATCAGGATATTCGTCGACGCCGTGTTCGCCTGTGTGGGCGCTTGCTAAAGAAAAGACGCTCTTATTAGTATAGTTATAGGAATCAAAATCGTTGGCCAAAATATAAACAAGCTAGACCACTTAAAGGATGTTTCTGGCAAATGTTTAAAAAATAATAATAAGAGATTCAGCTCATTAATCATCAAAGATTAACCGCATTATTCATAAAGATATTCAGTAGTTTTAAAGTAGCTTTACTGGAGGTCTTCTTCTCTGGCTTGTAGTATGGTACAGTAGCGGTCTAGGAGGTAACAGATTTGTCTATGGTTTCGTCAGCCCTAGACTGTATTTCCAAAGAACAAGAGCTATTTTTCAATACAGAAAAAACCGGAAGTGTTACGGCGACCTAGACTGCCACTGTACGTGAGTGAGAGACATCCAGTCTAAACTGACATACGTCAAATGATTTAAAATTCAAGTATTTTCCTTAAAAAAAAACATTGGTTCAATCGGCTTACGGTCAAAATACGGGACAGCTGTTTTTTTTTTTTTGTTTGAAGACCCATGTTTATTTTAGAAATGTTGCTTTGAGGTTAATTACTTCTTTTATTTATTACCGCCTTGCCAGAAACACCCTGTATACTAAACACTTTTAGAACAAAAATTGAAAAGCGCCATCTATGATCTTTTGGCCGAAACATGCTCATTGCTATTTTAAATTTTATGACAGCGACACACAAAAAAGCGTTGGGGAAAATGGTTCCATATTTTTGGTTATAACGTCATCTTAAGAGCCAGTTTACAGCGATGCTAGCGCCATTCGCGAAAAAAATTAATATCTTCTAAACTAAGGCAAATATCAAACACGTGGCACTGTATGGCACTAGATAATGTAGCCTAGTATTTTTAGGGCACTTCAGTACAGCTTTTAGGTTGAAGACCAAAGAAAGCTACAAAGTGTTTCTAAAAGTGGCCACTTTTGTCAACAATCTATGTTTTTTTTGTTCTTTTTATTCAGGACTACTTTGCTGTGCTCAAAAAGTACTAGGCTACATTATCTAGTGTCATACTGTGCCACATTTTTGATATTTGCCTTAGTTTAGAAGATATTAATTTTTTTCGCGAATGGCGCTAGCCTCGCTGTAAACTGGTTCTTAAGTCGAGCTACTGAGACGAGATAAATTCGATATTTTCTCTTATTTAGAAGATATACATTTTTTCGCTACTTTAGCTATGCTATGCCTCTTAAAACTCAATTTGAGCCCATAGTTAGTCAAAATCAAAAATATTACAATTTAGATCTGCATAAACTAATTCCTATTGCACACAGTGGCGCCCTCAGGTTTTCACGTCTTTCTAGCCAAGCTATAAGTCTCATATTTTACTTTAATTAACCGACTTCAAAAAAGGAGGTTATCAGTTTGACCTGCATGTATGTATGTATATTTGACCGCGATTATCTCGAGTTTGGCTACACCGATTTTGATGCGGTTTGTCGGAGACATAAAACTTTCCTTTAACTTATTTTAAGCTTGGCGCCAAATATATTTAAGTTTTTCTAAGTTGTCAATAATTTTGTTAACTTTATTTTAATTGGGGGTAATTTTGTAACACTCTCTCTCTCTTCCAACCCCGTCGCCTGCGAGCGTACAAGTGTGATCTTACCTAAAAATCCTAAAATTCATTATAATATAGATACAGTCCACTACAAGCTCCTGGTTTATCATTTCCACCTAGATATACCTAAGACCCTGCAGGTCTCGTACAACACGGTTTTCACAGAAGTATTGGTTACATTTGTATTCGTGGTCTTCCCCTGGATATATTTAAAGACTATCTTACCAGGCGAACCCAAATTGTAAAGATTGGCTCATATATCAGTGGACAGGATACACTTAGTTATGGCGTACCCCAGGGGAGCATTCTAGGCCCCACCCTTTTCCAGATATATATTAACGACATGTGCCTTTTGACAGAGCCAAACTGTAAAATCTTTACATATGCAGACGACACTGTTATGCTGGTATTTGATGTAGACTGGGAAAAGGCTAAACAAAGAGCGGAATGCTCTCTACGCCATATAATGGAATGGCTAACCGCTAATATTTTAACTCTTAACGTTAGCAAAACCAAGATGATTCGTTTCATTCTACCAAACACGAAAAAGCCCTCTCATGATTCTAGTATTCTAAAGGCTCATACGTGTGACTCATCTTCGGCTCACTGCAATTGCCTGTCGATATCAATAGTCCCAAACATCAAATATCTTGGTGTGACAGTTGACGAAAACCTTAATTGGGATTCTCACATAGACGCCCTCTGCTCTCGCCTTCGGAAACTTATTTATATTTTTAAAAGTCTTAGGCACTCTGCAGACAAAGAAACACTAAAATGGTATATCTAAGTTTATGTCAATCTATTATTAATTACTGCATTCCTGTATGGGGAGGAACTTTCAAAACAACTATGCTTAGGCTAGAACGGGCGCAGAGGTGTATTCTAAAAATTATGTATTTTAAAAAAAGAGATTATTGCACCTCACAGCTATACTTTGATGCACAAGTATTAACTGTACGACAGTTATACATCTTACGCTCTGTCATTCACCAACATTCAGTGCTTCCCTTTGATGTATCTGTTTTACAAAAACGCAAGGGACTGCCGGTGTGTAGATTGTTGTGTTGTCGTACGGCTTTTGCAAAGCGACAACAAGATTCACAAAGTGCTCATATCTACAATAAAGTTGATAAATTTATTTCAATATATACACTAACCAAACACGAACTTAAAAGTAGGATAAGTAAGTGGTTGCATAATTTACAATATGAAGATACGGAAAAAATCATAATATAACTTAATTTATGTGATAAATTCGTACGCTTCTGAGAAAGTAACATAAAAAAAAAAAAAAAAAGATAATTATTAAATATTTGCTTGTTCTTTTTAAATATATTGTTATTGATGCATGATAATAACTAAAACTTATTTTATACATACTTTTAATATAATTTGCACTGTTTTGTCCGCTAGTAACTGTTAATGAAAATTTTTGAGATAAGGACTAATCAGTCCCTAAGATACAGGTCTTACCTAGTTTAGGGGCTGGAATTTGTGTCTAGTTTTTGTAACCACGTATTGCTCAAACCTGTTTTTGATAATTTAAATTGTTATTTATCTTGTTGTGCAAATAAAAAAAAATGATTATTATTATTATTATTCGTGAGAAGGTTTTAGTACCTATGTTATCCGACTTCAGAAACGAGGAAGTTCTCAGTTTATTATAATAATAATAATAATTTCTTTTATACAAAAATGGAACCCCCCCATTCAATAAACTGACACATACATCAACTGAGCACTTTCTCTATTTTGAAGTCGGTTAAAATATGTACTAAAACCTTCTCCTGAATGTAACAAACACTTATCTGAAAACCGCATCAAAATCGGTTCAGCCAAACATATACTATATATATATATATATATATATATACATATACATACAGGTCAAACTGATAACCTCCTTTTTTGAAGTCGGTCAAAGAAATTAAATTTTAACGTTCCAAGTATTTATTATCTCGTCTCAATAGGCATATTTTACTCACATCGGCTCCTCGTTTCCATCGTCATATCTTCGACGGGCGAGAACTCGGTGTCCGTATCCAAATCGTCGCTCGTCTGTCGTTTGACCGATGACATTTGACAGTTTTTGACAGGTGACAGTTTTTGACAGGTGACAGTTTTTGAAAGGTGATAGTTTTTGATAGGTGACAGATGACGGTGCGGATGGAGCGTGGGAGGCACATGCAACAAAATGGGCGGGACATGCTTGATTGAGAGGGCTGATTGGTTCGGTTCGAAATATTGATTGGTTTGGTATGATGGATTGATTGAACCGATGATTCGACTGATTGTATTTAATAACTTGACGTAGGCGAAAATATTTCAATGCTCAGTTTGCTCAATACTTCGTTTTTTAATGTATAAATTTGTCTATAGATTCAATTGTACCCACTACAAAACCCTGTTGAGCGGAATGCATAAGAGCCAGTTTACAGCGATGCTAGCGCCATTCGCGAAAAAAATTAATATCTTCTAAGCTAAGGCAAATATCAAAAATGTGGCACAGTATGACACTAGATAATATAGCCTAGTATTTTTTGAGCACAGCAAAGTAGTCCTAAGTAAAAAGAACAAAAAAAATTGTTGCAAAAAGTGGCCACTTTTAGCAACACTTTGTATCTTTCTTTGGTCTTCAACCTAAAAGCTATACAGAAGTGCCCTAAAAATTATCTAGTGTCATACAGTGCTACATTTTTGATATTTGCCTTAGTTTAGAAGATATCAATTTTTTTCGCGAATGGCGCTAGCATCGCTGTAAACTTGCTCTTAATTATTATTTTTTATAGTTGAGTCTAATAATAATTATTTTTTTTTTTAAGTTCCGTCCCTCAATCAGCCTTCTTAATGAAACAAACACAAAAAAAAAAAATAACAACATAACAAAACCAAAACGATTCACAAATGACAATGAGTGGTTGCAGTTACACACAAACATCAAAATTAAAAATAAATAAAAAAAAAAGTCAAATAGAAGGCGCTATAGCGTCGCGTTAGAGCGCTAGCCTGACGCGGCGTCGACTTGTACTATGACAGTTAGTATACCCTGTAGTATAATAATAATAATACCGTACCGGTATTTCACTCCATAGCACCAGTTAACCGGTCCATTAAACAGTTCACCCCCATAAACCATTTCTTGTCATCCAGTTTACAATAGTTCCTATCACCTTCTGGGTGCCGCCTCTGGGTGCATGATCTATTTGTGCATTTAGTCGCGATGCCTGGTTGGTGATCCATATACAATATAGCAAAACTCTCGAAAGGGCCTCTACGAGTTGGATTCGTCCCCTCGCACGCCTCTCAAAGGACCGGGCTCCATCCCGGCATACCGAAGAGTATTGAGAAACATAATAATAATAATAACACAATAATAACACATCACACTCAGAGCCCCTAACTAGGAAGAATCTGTATCTAGTGCGCCCGAAACACACACAGAGACGAACATCACACCCAGACCGGAAACAGACACCGATATTCATCATATCAATATTCGCCCCGCCCAGGAATCGAACCCGGGTGCTCACGCTTACTCAGTCCACATCACTGCCAACTGAGCTACGGAGCAGTCAACAGTATACACTGATAGTATTACCCTGACACACAGAGCGCCGACGCTAGAACGCTCTGACGCCGCGCTCTCTGTGTGACAGGGTCATACTGTTTAACCCCTGCAGTACCGGGCCGAAGAATAGGACTGAGGTATCCCCTGGCTGTCGTAAGAGGCGACTAAGAGGGGACCCCGGGGTCGTTGGGTGCACGAGGCGGGGGCCTCGTGTATTCATATAACGGCCCCGAGAAGGACGGCGGAACGCGGTGTCCCGATTCCGTCGTCGAGCGTTGCGACACACGCTCCGGGGGGACGATCACTATGTCCCCCCGAGAAGAGGCCCAAGAGCCAACGCTGGAGGGGGTCACGGAGTTGAACATAACGATCAAAAGATCACCCGTGACCCCCTTGTTAACAGCCGAGATGGACACCGGCGGGGTTGTAGTGGGTGCGAACCCCACATAATTCTGCGACTCACCCCGGGGTCGCAGGGTACTCGTTAGGAGTATCCCCGCCTTGAAAAAAGGGGGTAATACTGTCATAGTACAATACAAGTCGACGCTCTAGCGACGCGTCAGGCCGCCGTCTATATGACAAAGCCTTTAAGAGCCAGTTTACAGCGATGCTAGCGCCATTCGCAAAAAATATTAATATCTTCTAAACTAAGGCAAATATAAACAAAAATGTGGCACAGTATGACACTAGATAATGCAGCCTAGTATTTTTAGGGCACTGTTGTATAGCTTTTAGGGTAAAAACCAAAGAAAGCTACAAATTATTGCTAAAAGTGGCCACATTTGGCAACAATCTGTTTTTTTTTGTTCATTTTACTTAGGACTACTTAGCTATGCTCAAAAAATACTAAGCAAGATTATCTAGTGTCATACTGTGGCCACATTTTTGATATTTGCCTTAGTTTACTTTTTTTTTTCGAGAATAGCGCTAGCATCGCTGTAAACTGGCTCTTAAATTAAAATCAAAAACACATGAACGGCGTAAAGCCGCAGCCACACAGCAAGCCAAGCTATGGCGCTAGTAAGTGAACACATATAGCATGATATATCTCCGCTTAGCTCACATTTGCTTCTAGTCTCGAGAGTGTACTGTTCGTCCAGATCTACGTCTTCCGGGTCGAGCTCTTCCTCGTTCTGTTATTTTATTTATTTATTTAAGGCACGGTATGGCTCGAAATTCAAAATTTTTCGCGTTTTTTAATTATTCTGGCGAAAGTATTCATTTTTAATAAAGTTTTAATGGATTCGCGTATGTAAAAAACCATTTCTCACATTGTAATACAACGTTTTTCGAAGACAGACCTACTAATTTTGTGTCTAAGGACCTAACTTGATTTTTGGCCTTTATGTCTTTAGGCACAAAATCAGTAGGTCTGTCTTCCAAAAAGGTTGTATTGCAATGTGGGAGATGGTTTTTTACATGCGCGAATTCATTTAAACTTTATTAAAAATGTATACTTTCGCCAGAATAAATAAAAAACACGAAAAAAATTGAATTTCGCGCCATAGCGAGAGTTACCACATTAACTATCAAAATCCTTACTTAGTTGCAACAGCTACAGTTAGGACGCGCTTAATAATTTTTATATCGAAAATATTATTTTTAATAAGTTACATCTAAAGTATACCCAATGAAATGGGTGCAAAGTGTCACGGCTGCAATGCCGAAATAGAGGAGAGTGTTTTAATGGAGTGTTCGCAAGCATCTTGCAAAAAGGTGTATCATCTCAAATGTCTTGCTATAACGGCAGAGCGGTTTGAAGGATTGACGCAGGATTACAAGAAATTTTGGGTTTGTCCGGAATGTACTCGTACTTTACCGAAGCTTGACAACACAAATACACCGATACGAGGTAACCAGATCATGAACAAAACCTTTACATCAAGTGAGTTTGTGAATACAGAGCGAGGCAATCGTCTAAAGAATAATGAATCCTTGACCATGGAGCAGGAGCGTACGCTCCTCGAGGAAATGCGGGAGATCCGTCTTGAGATAACATCTAGACTAGACTTCCAAATTATGGAGTATACAGCACTAAAACAAAGATTTATTAAGACTGAAACAGAATTACAAGATTTGAAAAAATCACTGAAGGTAGTTGGAGATAAGGCTAAGAAGGTTGATGAATTAGAGGCTAAAATAATTATACTAATTGAAAAAAATGAACACTTGGAGAAGTGCCTGAAAATGCAAACATCTACAGATAAAATATCTTCTAAACCAGTATCCCCAGTATCATTTGCAACGGTCGTTGAACATTCATCAACTAGTAGCAAAAAATCAATCAACCAATGTGTGGCCACGAAACCAGCGAATGAATCAGAAAAAATTCAAGATAGGAAATCATTACCGAGTGTAGTAAAATCGGTTAATGTTATTGAAGATGAAAAAAAGGACACAGAAAAAGGAGAATGGACTGTTGTTCAGAAGAAAAAAAGTAGGTATCCTAACAGGGAAGTAAAAAGAGGTGGAAGTAAGTCTTCCAATGAAATAAAAGGGACTGAAAAGAAAAAGTATTTACATGTGTGGCGTCTCAAGAAAGAAACCACCGTACAGAGTTTAGAAAATTTTGTAAAAAGTTTATACGATAACGATGTACCAATAAAAGTAGAAAAAATAAATCATAAGACTGAAAGGGATTATGCAGCGTTTATAATAGGAGTGCCAGAAAGTCAGTACGATAAGTTGTGCGAAGCCGAAAATTGGGACATCCATATTGAGTATTGTGAATGGATTTGGTTTCGCAGATCAACCACACAGCCAAAAACATCATCATAACAATATCGTACTTTATTACCAGAATGCAAGGGGACTCCGAACTAAAACAGATGAATTCTTGTTGGGTATGTTGGCGGCAAATTCAGATTTGTTTGCAATAACCGAAACTGGGTGCTACCCATCAATAGATGACGCAGAACTAATCCCACAAGGATACTCTATTCTACGATGCGATCGAGCGGATGGACGTAAACAAGGCGGCGCGTTTCTCGTGGCCGCACCGAAGTTCGAGATGCGACGCTTAGCAGTACCAGCGGATATTGTAAACATTGACCATTGTGTATTCGAATTATTATGCGCCTCTGTTTATTTTAAAAGTAAATTTATGGTAGTTATTTGTGTAGTGTATATTCCACCACGTAGTAGTGAGTGTGATTACTTGTTATTATTTAAAGTAATTGAACGATTATCAATGAGGTATAAAGAATTAATTGTGGTCGGTGATTTCAATTTATACTCGTGCTCGGTTAATGTGTCAAATCATTTTGAATGTTTGTTAAGTTTCTGTGAATTCTCTCAGTGTAACAGCGTACCTAATTGCAAAAACAGGCAATTAGATCTAGTTCTCGTAGCACCAGGGGTGGGGGACGGTGTGAGTGTGCGCGCGGCGGACGAGGCCCTGGTGCCGGTGGACCCGTACCACCCACCGCTCGAGGTGAGCCTGCCCGTGCGCAGCGCGGCGGCTGCGCTCTCCGCCGCCGCGGCGCCTTGCTGCGCTAGCCCGTCACCGGAAACCAATGGTAGTGGAGAGAGCGAGCTGCAGTGGAACTTTGGTAAAGCAAATTATCAAAAATTGTATTCATCTTTAATGCTAGTAGATTGGACACCGCTATATCAGATTCGGGATGTAGAACCTTTACTTTCTTTTTTTTATGACACCTTTAATAATATTGTAGATGACTGCGTACCAAGAAAATTGCGAAAGCGTGTAAACTCAAGGTTTATTTACCCGGAGTGGTACACTGCGGAATTAATTCGCTACATAAAATCTAAGGCAGAGTTGCATAAAAGGTTCAAAGTGAGTAAATTAAAAACAGATTATGAATTGTATGCAAGATGTAGGGCAAAGGTGAAAACACTTATAGCCAATGCGCATAGCCAGTATCGAGATAGAGTACAAAATCACCTAGTAGAGGATCCAAAATCATTTTGGAATTATCTAAATTCAAAAAAAGGAGGGCGTAGTAATTTAAAAATCTTACAAAACGGGGTTATTTTGAATGAAAAACAATGTGTAACGGAATTCGCTAAATACTTTCACTCTGTTTACAATCCAACGCGAGCGGAGCTTAACGTAGAAAGAGCGGTGATAGAGGCGGGAGCTGAAAATGCTTCTTCACGCGTACAGGTAAAGAGTCTTCAGCTGTCAGAGGTAAAGCGGGCCCTAATGCGACTTAAGCCCAAAAGATCTGCGGGTCCTGATGGTGTTCCGGCTTTTGTATACAAGGACTGTCGTATGGTGCTCGCTGAACCACTTCTGCATATTTTTAATACATGTTTAAACGCGGCTGTTTTCCCAAAACAATGGAAAATTACTCGGGTAGTTCCAATACCTAAAGGAAGAGCGGGTTCGTCGGTGGAAGGCTATAGACCTGTAGCAGTTCTTTCAACACCTGCAAAGGTGTTTGAATCAGCTATTCAAAAATGCGTTCTTCTACAGGTAGAATCACAACTCACAGATGAACAGCATGGATTTAGGCCACAGCGCAGTACCACCAGCAACTTACTTAACCTGATGAGTAAAGTGGTACCTAGAGTAGATTCGGGGATACAGGTCGACGCAGCTTATTTTGATTTTAAAAAAGCTTTCGATTTGGTTGATAGCGATGTTTTGCTTAAGAAGTTGGCATCCATAGGTTTTACGCCGCACTTGCTAAAATTTTTTGCAAGTTACATGGCAGATAGGCAACAATTTGTAGAATATCTCGGTCACAAATCGGAACTTTACTACACACGCTCAGGAGTGAGTCAAGGCAGTAATATTGGTCCCCTTGAATTTATCATAATGATAAACGATCTACCGAGAGTAGTTAGAGATGCTGACTGCCTTTTGTTTGCAGACGATCTGAAGCTTTTCCTACCCATTCACAGCAAATCAGATTGTGAAAAATTGCAGCGGGATATTGATAGAGTGGTAGAATGGAGCCTAGAGAACAAGCTACAATTTAACACCTCGAAATGTTTGGCAATCACCTTTTCCAGGGCGCGGTCGCCTCTTCATTACAACTATCAGGTAGAGGATGCTTCAATGGAAAGAGTAACTAGGGTTAGGGATCTGGGGGTGCAACTATCGTCTGATCTTAATTTTAGTGATCACATTACGATGATCTGCAAAAAGGCCTTCAGAAACCTTGGTTTTGTACTCCGTAGAGCTCATGACTTCACAAACATTCGGGCGGTCATAGCATTATATAATGCGCTAGTAAGAAGTCAGTTGGAGTGTAACGCTATAATCTGGGCTCCACATGAGGCTAAATATAGTCTCATGTTGGAACGCATTCAAAATAAATTTGTTAGATTTCTTTATTTAAAATATTATGGAGTGTATCCTTTCTATCCCTTGTTGTATCCCACCCTATTTATCCTAGGTATGGTGGGATACAATGAACTTCGAGTAAGAAGGGATTATACAATGGTGCAATATATTTATAAGTTACTTAATGCTAAGATTCACAATCCGAATCTGTTATCGTGTGTGAGTTTATGCGTTCCAAACGATTACTTGGGGAGGCGGCGGAGACCGCAGCTGCTCGCGGCGCCGCTCGGGCGTACCAACCTCCTCAAGAAGGCGCCACTTACCCGGGCACTGCGCACTCTCAACCTCATAGCAGAGAGAATTGATATATTTACTTGTACACTGAGTGAATTCACAAGGGTTGCACTTGGAATTATAAGTTATGGACCTTAGGTGTTTTGTTTTTAACATTAGTACTTAAAGTAAACTTTGTACTTAAGTTTGGTTCAGTTATAAATTGTTATAACTGTACTTAGATAACTACTTTATCGCATTAGGTTAATCCTGTAATGATAATGTAAAGAGGAAATAAATAAATAAATAAATAAATAAATAAATAAAACAAAAGCTTATTAATACCACAGTATAATAAATAGTACTACATACAGTACGGGCACTCCCTGCCTCCCTCAGCAAGTGCGGCCCCGCGCTCGGCACCTCTCAGTGACGCTCAGTACATGATATCCTTCTACTAGTTCATGTTAGCCTGGTACTCTTTTCTCTCAGTCACGCTCAGTACACGTTTTACTACTACTAGTTCATGTTAGCCTGGTACTCTTTTCTCTCAGTCACGCTCAGTACACGTTTTACTACTACTAGTTCATGTTAGCCTGGTACTTTTTTCTCTCAGTCACGCTCAGTACACGTTATACTACTACTAGTTCATGTTAGCCTGGTACTTTTTTTTCTCAATGACGCTCAGTTCACGTTATACTTCTACTAGTTCATGTTAGCCTGGTACTCTTTTCTCTCAGTCACGCTCAGTACAAGTTTTACTACTACTAGTTCATGTTAGCCTGGTACTTTTTTCTCTCAGTCACGCTCAGTACACGTTATACTACTACTAGTTCATGTTAGCCTGGTACTTTTTTCTCTCAGTGACGCTCAGTACACGTTATCATTCTACTAGTTCATGTTAGCCTGGTACTTTTTTCTCTCAGTGACGCTCAGTACATACAGGCAGCGCGTCTCATCTCACTCACACAAGCATGATGCGCGTGCACGTACACGAGTTTCGTCTGTGCGCGAAGCAACGCGCTTTTTCTATGAAGTGTCCGAGGTGTGCCTCAAGAAATACCCTAAAGAAAAAGGGACTGAACTCTGCTCTTTGTAAAAAACGGGACTGAAGAGCGATTAGAGGAGGCCGTAACAGATTTGTCTATGGTTTCGTCAGCCCTAGACTGTATTGCCAAAGAACAAGAGCTATTTTGCAATACAGAAAACCAGGAAGTGTTACGGCGACCTAGACGGCCACATAGATGAGACTACTAACCCGGTTCATGAGCACGGCACGTCGTATTTCCCGTACGGCGTCGTACACGAGCCGTGACGCGTCAATAAAATCGTTCTCGTCCAACGGCGCGCCGCCGCCGAGCGCCGCCGCCGCCGCCTCCACGCGGACCGCGAACTTTGACATCACTGGAAACAATGAAGAATCAAGATAAGAAAGATAGACGGGATTTTTAGGAGTTCTACATGAAAATCAATACATGCAAAACTCTTCCGTTACTGACTGACTGACTGACTGACAGACAACGCAGAGCCGAAACTACTTGGCGTAGCGGGCTGACATTTTGCAAGTGGATTCCTTGGGGAGTGTAGGGAAGCACTACGAAAGGATTTCCCGAAATTCCCATGGGAACGGGAAAAAACGGGATTTTAGTGTTTATGAGAAATCTGCGCGAGTGAAACCGCGGGGCAGCCTCTAGTAGTAGAATAGAGTAGAAAAACTTTATTGCATAATGTCGTACTAAGATTTGATAATTAGGTTTTTTGCAAAAAAAACTAGGGATTTTGCGAAAACCCGGATAATTTGATATAAGCATTACTTTTTTTCAATCATCCTGCCATAAAGCAGTTTTTTTAGCAAAAAAAACCTAGTATAATTGAAAAATTTGAAACCTGCCTTAACTCTGATTGGCTAGATTATTGCTTGCTGGTAAACTCTTATTCTGATTGGTTCTCTGGAACCATCAACATAATCTGTGGGCTAATCACAAAAAAAGACGGCAATTATCGTTAATTTTCCATAGAATTTAAAAAACAGTTTAAAATTTATATCTTCTCTTTGCCCTTTACATATTTGCGCTTGCCGGTACGAATTTGCCGAGTCACCTGGGCCCTTAGTCTCATCGCGCAAAAAGTAACTATCGAATAAAAGGGAGTAGAATCATTTGACAGAGGAGGGCTCGTTTGGGGGCGTCTCCAGGCGACCATTGTAAGGCAAGGCAAACATTGTTTGCCTGAGCCAATTAGTGGGCACCCTGAACTACCTCGCCTCTATCAGTATAGGATACTTTACGAAATAAGGTATCAATATTAATTAGATTAGTCTAATTGACTTTCAATAAGCGATATCTTGTATCCTGTATTGAATAAATCATTTTTTACTTTTACTTTACTTTTAAAAGTAGAGTAGAAACAGTACGTTAATCGCAAGAAAATAAACATTTGGTAGTCTCGTAATCAATTTTGCTATAACTATAGCAGTAGTATCGCAATAGATTGGAATTGACCAAAAAGGGTAGTCTGCTCCATAATAAGATAATGTTATGATTACGTTCGACTGACATTATATATGTCAATAATGATTGATATTAAGTGACAGTTGCACTACGCCCGTTCCAATTTCGTCTAATAAAACAGGATTCACTATTTAGGTAAAAAAATCCTAGATTATTCTATAGCTTGCTATTTATATTCTATTGCTATACTATAATGATCGATCAAAGTTACGAGACTCGCAATTTTTTACACAATCGTAATAGAGTAATAGTAGAATAGAAGTTTAATCGTAAGATTAAGAGAATAGAGTCCCTGGTCTAGCATAAATATTCAAGGAATTTTAATAGTAAGTCCATTAAACATCCTTGAGAGTTATATCATAAACATTATTACATAATTTCCTAAATTTGAATAATCAAAAACAGCATCGTAAGGATAGTAAACAAATGACGTGACTCTTCTTTAGAGCAAAATATATATATCTAGCTGTCCCGGCGAACTCCGTATCGCGCCTTACAATATTATATGAATAATTTAATTTTTACAAAAAAAAAAAAATTTAACTGTTTATTTTCACAACTTAGTTAATTAATTATAATTCTAAACTTAAATTTAAAATCTTTAATGGGGGTTTAACAAAAAAGGGGGTTCCTTTTATCAAATAACCTGACAAATATATCAACTGAGCCTTCTCCTGAATGTAACCAATAACTTATCTAAAAACCTCATCAAAATTGGTTTATCCAAACGCGAGATAATCGCGGACAAACATACATACATACATGCAGGTCAAACTGATAACCTCCTTTTTTGAAGTCGTTTAAATTTAAATTGTTGTTTTTACTAACTTCCTCTCCATTTTTCCGTATTTTCTCACCTTTTAAACATTGCCTGGACGTGTAAGAATATTCCAAAATCAAAATCAGCTACATCGGCCCGCCCGTTCTCGAGTTTTAGCGAGACTAACGAACCGCAATTCATTTTTTAATATGTAGTAGATTCCGAACAAGAATCTTTCACGTAAAACTACTGGATTTTAATGAAACTTTACAATGTTATAGTATAAATCAACTAATTATTAGCATTCTTTTAGCAGGCAAATAAATAATAATAAGAACAAATCACACTCAGAACCCCTAACTAGGAAGAACCTGTATCTAGGGTGCCCGATACACACACAAAAAACGAACATTACACCCAGACCGGGAACAAACATCGATATTCATCATAACAATGTTCGCCTCGCCGAGAATCGAACCCAGGTGCACACGCTTACTCAGTCCACATCACTGCCAACTGAGCCACGGAGCAGTCAAAAAAAAATATCGCAAACGAAGCTGTGGGCTTAATCCTAGTATTAAAATATACACAGAAGACATCTGATGTTAGAATATTTCACGCAAAGGTGAAGGTTGAACATAGAGATGAGATAATTTTAGAAGTGACACCTTTTAGTTCATAACATCACACTCCGAGACCCTTACTAGGTAGAACCTATACATGCAGTAGCCAGTGGAACATTATTAATTTATAATTCAATTCAATTTTATATTATAATATGAGTTGGATAGTTTTAAAGGTATAAGCATACATAGGGACAGACGCGGGAAGCGACTTTGTTTTATACTATGTATTGATGACACTCGGGGTTAATGTAGCTTTCTACCAGTGAAATAATTTTACAAATCGGTTCAGTATTTCCGGAGCCTATTCATTACAAACAAACAAACAAAAAATCTTCCCTCTTTATTATATTGGTATAGATATATTTTTTTGCATATAAAATCAATATATATAAAACTCTTCCGTTACTGACTGACTGACTGACTGACTGACTGACTGACTGACAGACAACGCAGAGCCGAAACTTCTAGGCGTACAAAGCTGAAATTTGGCATGTAGGTTCCTTAGGGAGTGTAGGTGAGCACTAAGAAAGGATTTCCCGAAATTCCCATGGGAAGGGGAAAAAAACGGGATTTTTGTGTAAATGAGAAATCTGCGCGGGTTAGACCGCGGGGCAGCCTCAAGTTTAGTATAAAGAGGCCTCTAGCCATTCCAAACTTATAAATTTCGGGTCATGCGTCGTCAGATCAAGGTCCTACTGACCTTTTACAAATGACCCAACTACTACTACTGACCGCGCGATCTAACTTTAACTATTTGAAAGTTACTTTTACTGCCAAACTAGCTGAGCCGGCGAACTTCACACCGGTAGCAATTTTATTTTTAAATCACTAAGCTTGTGCACCCGGGTTCGATTCCCGGGCGGGGCGAATATTGATATGATGAATATCGATGTTTGTTTTCGGTCTGGGTGTTATGTCCGTCTCTGTGTGTGTTTCGGGCACCCTAGATACAGGTTCTTCCTAGTTAGGTGCTCTGATGTGTTATTATTATTTTTAAACAAAGTCGCCTCCCATTGTCTGTCTGTTCATAAATGTGACGTATGTCCATTTAGACTGGTTGTCACGTATTTAACATACAACAAACCAGAGAATTAGACCCCCAGTAGAGCTACTCAAAACCTACTGTATCTTCAATACATAGTATAAAACAAAGTCACTTCCCGCGTCCCTATGTATGTTTAAATCTTTAAAACTATGCAATATATTTTGATGCGGTTTTTTGTAATATATAGTGTGATTCAAGAGGAAGGTTTATAAGTATAATACATGCACAAAATAGTAATAGGCAAGGCGGTACGAAGTTCGCCGGGTCGACTAGTTATGATAACTAACCTATTACTATGTTGTGCATGTATTATACTTATAAACCTTTCTCTTAAATCAGTTTATCTATTAAAAAAAACCGCATCAAAATCTGATGCAAGGGACAGACGCGGGAAGCGAAGCGACTTTATTCTATACTATACTAGTCGACCCGGCGTACTACGTACCGCCTAGCCTATTATTTTACTTATAAACCTTCCTCTTGAATCACTCTATCTATTAAAAAAAACCTCATCAAAATCCGTTGGATAGTTTTAAAGATATAAGCATACATAGGGACAGACGCGGGAAGCGACTTTGTTTTATACTATGTATTATATTATATACATATATTAATGATATCCTATACTTTGCCACAATATTGTGATTATTATATTTAAGAGCTAGTTTACAGCGATGCTAGCGCTATTTTCGAAATAAATAAATATATATGATCTAAACTAAGGCAAATATCAAAAATGTGGCTCAGATTGACACTAGATAAATGTAGCCTAGTATTTTTTAGGGCACTTCTGTATAGCTTTTAGGTTAAAGACCAAAGAAAGCTTCAAAGTGTTGCTAAAAGTAGCCACTTTTGGCAACAAATTGTGGATTATTTTGTTCTTTTTACTTAGGACTACTTTACTTTGCTCAAAAAAATACTAAGCAAGATTATCTAGTGTCATACTGTGCCACATTTTTGGTATTTGCCTTAGTTTAGAAGATATAAATTTATTTCGAGAATGGCGCTAGCATTGCTGTAAACTGGCTCTTAAAAGAAGATCTCGATCGGCCATTAAAAAAATAACAAAATATTTCCTTATAGGCTCGTTTGAACAGTCAAGGTCGCAATTAGTATAATTTTATTGAATATTCATTTGTTTTTATTATTTTTTTAAATAATAAAGTGACCTCTATGACGTCGAACATTCCAGTATCAATAAAGTCGAGCGAGAAGCCCCTAACTAGGTAGAACCTGTACCTAGGGTGCCCGAAACATACACAGAGACGAACATTACACCCAGACCGGGAAAACAAGATATATTGATGCAATGTTCGTCTCTGTATATGTTTCGGGCACCCTAGATACAGATTCTTCCTAGTTAGGGGCTCTGAGTGTGATGCGTTTTATAATCGTCATAACAATATTAGAGTAGAATCATTTGACAGAGGAGGGCTCGTTTGGGGGCGTCTCCAGGCGACCATTGTCGTAAGGCAAGGCAAACATTGTTTGCCTGAGCCAATTAGTGGGCACCCTGAACTACCTCGCCTCTATCAGTATAGGATACTTTACCAAATAAGGTATCAATATTAATTAGATTTGTCTAATTGACTTTCAATAAGCGATATCTTGTATCCTGTATTGAATAAATCATTTTTTTACTTTACTTTTACTTTACTTTACTAATATTCGCCCCCGCCGAGACTCCAACCTGGAATCCCGAAGTAACAGTCGACATAACATTCAACTGAACAACAGAGACTAATTTTGTATTACGCAAATTTTTTGATCCTACCATTTTTTTATTTATTGCAGTAACCTGTTTCCTTTTTGAGCCGTCGAAGGATGAGTAACGCGCTCTCGAATTCAGGACAGGTACAGATGACAGCACGTGCAAAAAGTTAAGTCCCTTATTTTTATATTAAGGGGCGAATCGGTGCGAAACTAGCGCCACTTCGATAAACAATTGATATCTTCTAAACCATGGCCGAAATGAAAAATATGCGCCTTTGACTCCCTAGATAATCTTGCTTAGAATTTTTAAGCCCCTGTTGGGTAGCTTTAAGGTTTAAAATCAAAGAAATAAGTGGCCACTTTAGGCAACAAACGGCGTTTTTTTCTCTGATTTTGAACCTGAAAGCTACACATCAGGGCCTTGAAAATTCTAAGCAAGATTATCTAGGGAGTCAAAGACGCATATTTGTGATTTTGGTCATGGTTTAGAACACAGAACAAGGAAGAGGCTCTCTCTCTCTAAATAGAAATCGCGAGTAGGCGGAGCCCGCGTGCCTATCATTAGCTCTGCAGTGCCTATGCGTAGTTTTATTGCAATCAATGTATAATTTTAATTATTGGATAGTCTAGAGCCTGAGAAAGGACATAGGCTACTTTTTATCCCGAAATTCCCACGGGAACATTGGGAATTTGATGCCACGGTGCACGAGGAATTTGAAGCCGCGGGGCACCCACTTAGTATTGGGGGGCTCTCCAGGCGACTATTGTCGTAAGGCAAGCTGAGCCGCTTGGTGGCACCCTGAACTACCTCGCCTCTCACAGTATAGGATACTTTACCAAATAAGGTATCAATAGCGATTAGATTAGATGTAGTCTAATTGACTTTCAATAAGTGATATCTTGTATCCTATATTGAATAAAGATGTATTTGATTTGATTGAAAGGTTAAATAAATAATGGCTTAACGCGCTGTCGTCTGTACTTTCTGTATGATGTAAGGTAAGATGCACCAAGGACAAAGGGCCGGTTTTAAACCTTCGTATGACGAACGACTATGAACCGATTATTAAAAAAAATATCACGCGATTAATCACACTGATTGTGTACATAAATCTCTCTGTTTTTTTTTGTGTTGGCTCAGTTGGCAGTGATGTGGACTGTGACGCAGGTTCGATTCCCGGCGGGCGAGCATTGTTATGATGAATATCGTAATGTAATGTTCGTCTCTATGTTTCGGGCACCCTAGATACAGGTTCTACCTAGTTAGGGGCTCTGAGTATGATGCGTTATTACTACTATATTTCTAATACTCTTCGGTAACACAGGATGGCGCCCGGTCCTTTGAGAAGAGTGCGAGGGGACGAATCCAACTCGTAGAGGCCCTTTCGCTACATATTTTTAACCACTCGACCCGGCAAACCTCGTACCGCCTAACCTATTTCTATGTTCTGCATATATTATACATACATATAAACCTTCCTCTTGAATCACTCTATCTATGAAAAAAATTACATCAAAATCCGTTGCATAATTTTAAAGATTTAAGCATACATAGGGACAGACTTGGGAAGCGACTTTATTTTAAACTTTGTATTGATTATAATACTCTTCGGTATCACGGGATGGAGCCCGGTCCTTTGAGAGGCGTGCGAGGGGACGAATCCAACTTGTAGAGGCCCGACCGAGAGTTTTGCTATATTTTTTATAGACCACTTATTTCAATAATAATTTATAATGATTAGATTAAACTGCACCCGTCACTTTATTTCTCATATAAACAAGAAGAGACAGCTGCAGATTAAACCACCGACGCAGATTAAGAGCCATAGCATAGCTAAAGTAGCGCCACCCGAAAAAAAAACTTCTAAACTAAGGCAAATATAAAAAATGTGAAACAGTATTCCACTAGATAATGCAGCCTAGTATTTTTAGAGCACTGTTGTATAGCTTTTAGAAAAGAAAACTACAAAGTGTTGCTAAAAACGGCCACTTTTGGCAACAATCAGTAGCTTTCTCAGGATGTTAAACCTAAAAGCTATACAACAGTGCCCCAAAAATACTAGGCTGCATTATCTAGTGGAATACTGTTTCACATTTTTTATATTTGCCTTAGTTATGAAGATACGAGCTTTCCCGGCTTACTTCGTTACGCCATAGAATATAAGATACTACAAAAGACTTGGCTCTATAGACTATGTTCTTTTGACTGCCCAGAGTGGCCGAATAAAAAACAAACAACAACAACAAACCACCTGTCAAAATATGTAAACAACGGAAAAATATTGCACCTTGGGTTATATTATTTAAGTTTAGGTAAGGATCCCAATTTTTTTGAAAATCTAATATAGCCTATGATACTCGGGGTTAATGTAGCTTACTACCAGTGAAAGAATTTTTCAAATCGGTTCATTATGTCCGGAGCCTATTCGTTACATACAAACAAACAAATCTTTCCTCTTTATAATATTGATATAGATTAGTTTTTTTCTCGGGTGGCGCTATTTTAGCTGTGCTATGCCCCTTAAACTGACTTTGATATTATAGGCATAATTGAACTTTATTATTTCTCATTTTCAACGCACTAAGCGATTCCACAGTAAAATTCCCGCGTATTAATATTTTAATATTAATTTGTCCTCGAAACCAAACGTCAGCAGTATAAAAGCTAGGCTCCTACCAACTGGCACTGCAGTTTTATTGTGAACGCTGAATTAGACAGAATGGTTGGTAGTTCTTTTACTCTTTATTTGTTTAAGAAAAAGTGGCGGCAAAATTAATTTAAACAAAAAAGTTTACTTAAAATCAATGTGGCACAGTATTAAAATTTACAATCTTGCATATTTTACTGAGAAAAACATTTATTACTGTGTGTTTTTTCGTGCGAAAAATAAGTTAAATTTATTTATTCAAAGTACATATTTTATAAGGCATTTTTAAGGCTTAAAGTGTATTTCGCATCAAAATTTAAAATTTTTGACGGGTCGAAAAACTTCTTTTTTTTTTATTTAGATCAAAAGCGCGGAGCGCGGATCGTTATTTTTTTCTTTTCAAATTTGAAACATATTTTGAATATAGTGTTCTTATCTAACATTTACAGTTTCTGTGTAATCGTGTATGAAATAATCAATATATATAAAACTCTTCCGTTACTGACTGACTGACAGACAACGCAGAGCCGAAACTAATGGGCGTAGTAAGCTGAAAATTGGCACGTGGGTTCCTTGGGGAGTGTAGATGAGCACTAAGAAGGGATTTCCCGAAATTCTCACGGGAACGGGAAGAAACGGGATTTTTGTGTTTATGAGAAATCTGCGTGGGAAAAACCGCGGGGCAGCCTCTAGTAAACTTATATAACTTCCTAATATATATTTCTGTAGGTCTGTGTGACACAGAAATTTTGACTCTGAAACTAAAATAAGTTTTATACTTAGTTTTTTAAGGTACCCTCGCTCACTTACCACTTCGAACTTTACCACACTTTAGATTTTCAACTTCACAACATTCAATTCAAAGAATCCTATAATTTTAGTAATCGGCACGGCAGCCATTGTTTGTCTTCAGGCATAGAAGATTCTAAGTCTATCGTTTGAAAATAAATCTGTCAAATTGCACGTTAGCTGACATTTGACATACGGCATTGAAGATGTTAAACGCTGCGCGGTGCGGACATAGTGTCATAAGCTTAAAGCGGTTTTATGACCACTCCATAAAATAATAACTTTTTTTTTTTCACAAAAAAAGGAACCCTCCTTCAATATAACTGACACATACATCAACTGAGAACTTCCTCTTTTTCGAAGTCGGTTAAAATAGACACTAAAATTTTCTGCTGAATGTAACCAATACTTCTGTGTAAAAAAGTGTGTCTGGCATCAAAATCAGTTCAGCCAAACTTGAGATAATCGCGGACAAACAAACATACATACATACAGGTCAAACTGATAACCTCCTTTTTTGAAGTCGGTTAAAAAATAGCCAAACCGCTCCGCTCATCGCTACGCTACTACACCGCAAACAAACCCTAAGGGGCCGGTTGCACGGTCATCAAGCGGTATGGCATTTACTTCACCTTTACTCAGCCTTTCGCTAGATAAACTTATTACCACTTATTATGTCTGCTCCGTGGCTCTACAAACGCTCTATACGCGAATAATATATAAGAAAAAAATATATAAAAATATAATATATTAAATTATAATACTGTAAATAAAATAATTATGCATGTTAAAAAAAAAAAATTATAATATATTGCATGTTAGATAAAAAAAAGAAGAAGAAAAATTCTTTTGCTCTTTGTTTTTAAGGCTTGGTGGTTCAAAAATTTGTGTTTTTTGAGATTTTTTTAAACAATCTGAGACATACAAAATTGATGTCTTCATTCTGAAAAAAATATATGTGTTAGTTAAGGATCTAATCTAGTCATCATACTAAAGGGAAATAGGATCTAATTAATTTTAGTTGATAGAAAAAAATCTCAAAGTTACCCCTTTTTGTTCCGTTTTTTCCATTTTATTTTTAAACCGCTGATTGTTTTTATTTGATTTTTGGAATGAAAATTGCTGACCTTAAATTTTAGACATACTACTATAGTAAGAATTTTTAAGTTTAACGAAAAGACAAAAAACCAGCAAAAACTAAAAAAAAACATCGTTTTCGCGCGGTCCGATGCCATGCCGCGCCGCTCCCTACCCCGTCAGTACCCTTGTGGCCACGGCCGAGGCCGGTTCTGTGTCAAATTTTTGTTTTCGCGCTCTCGTATTTCGTTTTATTTTTATTCAAATGTAAACAAAATTTGACAACAGATGTCAAAACAATGAACCATAACATCTGATTAGGATCTGTATGGAGCTGAAAGAAACCAATTTTGATACCGATATTACATTTATAAAACCGTCGCATTACAAACTTACCTTTTTTATTCCCACAAATAAAACTTAAATCATAGGTTACTTATTATATAGTTATATCATATCTTTGTTAGTTCTGTGGCGCCGATAACACAATATTAATATTACATTAGCACAATATTACGTGGTATACTTACTCAAATTACTTTAAGAAGGCAGTAATTTATGTCTTAATAGAAAATGTTTCCTTTTTATTTAACGCTTTTCGGTTTTTTCGGCTGTTTAATTTTTTGATGAAAAGATTTTATTTTTTGCTTTTCAGTTTAATTTTAAGGAATTCCCCCCCCCCTCACTTCAAGGTTCACCTTCACCTCAAATCACCCTCCAAACGCTGGTCTCACACCCCTGAAGGTGGTCAGACGACCTGGTAAAGGTTGCGGCCTATGTCCATCAGTGGACGCTATCGTGTGAGATCGGCTGCTTAAAATCAAAACCTAGTAACTCGTTTTAACAAAAATATTCAGGAGAGCCAAAAAACGGGTCGACCACTTTAATTCGTTGCCCCGAAGAAACCAGACGCAATAGCGATTTCGGTGTTTGACCAAAAGTTTGACTATATTGTTGACTATAGTCACACTTAAATCGATCCCACTATTTTTTTTTTTTAATTTACCCAAATATGACAATGAAAACAATTTCAAAACATAGTATTTCACACTTAGTTAATTAACTAAGTGTGAAATACTATGTTTTGAAATACAATCTCTGAGTTAATTCTCTACTTTTTAAAGCAATTTATATTTTTAGTTGTACGTTTCGAATGAAAAATGTTATTTTTTGAAGTGCATTCATTTAAAAGTTATACAAATGATTTATTTGTGGCAGAATTAAGTTTTGTTTACTATTTGGTTACGACTCGTGGTTAATTCAGCCAAATTTGTATACTGTTTTTGTAACTTACTAAATTCCATCAAAATTTGATTGATTTTATAATCGGCGCCAAATTCAAAACATAGTAAGTCAGCTTTCAAATTCATAACCTAGTAAGTCGGTTGAGTTGCTAGGTTTTTTTATTTGTAATCCGACATGCGCTATGTTAAGAATATGTACTTCATGGAAATTTCAATAACTTTTCCAAATTGGGTAGACTTAAATTAAATTTTATTTTTAAAATTACGTTAGAAACTGGGTGTTTTAAGGTTCATATCAAATCTATACCGCCTAGTAAGTCGAAAAATGACAAAAATGGTTTTTTTGCAAAAACACCAGTTACTAGGTTTTGAATTTGGGCAGCCGAGATGATGATGATGATTATTATTATATTAGTCGGCGAGGCGCTTCTCCAGAAGTCCCCCAGAGTCCTCCAGAAGAAGGCAGGTAGTCGCCACTTACAATGGAACTGGTGGGGCGAGTGTTGAAAATTTTGCGGTTTTTGTAATCCAATCGTCGTAGGTCGCCAATTTAGAGAACTCCTATGTCCGCCCGCCTGCAGTAGAAATAACTCCAGAGGTTGAAGAAGGGATGATATATTTACACATGGTTAGGTACACTATTTACAAGAAAATGAATGCATGTTAATGTGTACAGCGGCTGAGATGTACTGCCTAGCGTACGCAGGGCGTTGCGCGAGGCGTCGTGCGGGGCGTGCTGCGCCCAAATCAAATGTATAGCAATAGTATGAGACCGTTTACGGAGACGCGCATAGGCCTATGTTCGATATCGTATAAGGAAACGCGTCGGCTCCCGCGGCGGCGCCCGCGGCGGCGGCGACCGTGGTGGCGCCTGCGTCGGAACCCACACGACATCCCGCACAACACGCCGCGTCTTCGTAAAGGAGGCCTTAGGGTGTGATTTTAGTTCCAAATAAAAAAAGTTATCAACTCAAACTATATCGTTATTTGTTTTAAATTAAAACAACCAGTAATGTTTTATTTATATTGAGAAAACACTACAAAAAGGGTTTACTTTGATATTTATTTCTACAGAGTGAAATTCATTACATCTTGTTACTTTTTAATAACTTGTCTAAACTAAATCCTACATCTATATTTTTCAGAATTAAGAAATCTGTTTTATATTTCTCAGATGGTTTAAAAAAAACTCGTTATTACAAATACCTTACCTAAACGCAAATTCTTGTGCGCTGAAACGAAAATCGGAAAGAAAAATTGTGCGGTAGGTATAAACATCTCGATTTAACTTCGGCTTGTATGAAAAGTAATAAAATTTAAAACTGCCGCGACATTTCGCATTTCGACGCGCGCATGTCACAGCTGCGAGGGTGGGGGACCCTCATACCTAATTAGGTAAGAAGCTTCAAAGTACAGGCCGTTAAGGTAGAATAAAGGCTATTTTTATTTTTTATTATACGCGAAACTCCTAGCTAGGTAGAAACTGTATCTCTAGTAACACATACAGAGACATGGAAAAAATTGGTATTATGCGTTTTGAATGGAAATCGAGCTGACGAATCTGAGTGAAAGGCTTCTGTCCAACTGTGCACTTGGGATAAAGATTTGATTTTCAAAAATAAATATTTCTATCCTCAGAAGTACCTAGCCCTAGCCCTCGTTATCGCCACCGTGGCAGCAGACGTCTCCCACATCCTGAGCAAGGATGCGACAGCTCCCATACTCAAACAGGAGTTGGATGTAGGAGTGGAGGGACAGTACCAGTGGTCGTACGAGACTGGGAACGGAATCGCTGCGCAGGAGCAGGGACAACTGAAGAATGTTGGATCCGTAAGTTATTTCTGAACACCCTGTATATTGTGTCAGAACAGCCTATAGATTATGTCACAACATCCTGTATATCGTGTCCGAAAATATTTTAAACAGCATTAGAACAACCTGTATATAGTATTAGAACATCGTGTATATAGTATCAGAACACCTGTATATAGTGTCGGAACACTCTGTATATAGTATTAGAACATCCTGTATATACTGTCGTAACACCGGTATATAGTATCGGAGCAGCCTGTATATAGTATTGGAGCAATCTGTACGTAGTGTCGGAACATCTTTTATATTTTGATTGTTTTTTTATTAATTTTGTTCGCAACAACCTGTGGCGGACACGGTCGGTGTAACACTTCGGGTTTTCTGTATTGCAAAATAGCTCTTGTTCCTTGGTAATACAGTCTAGGGCTGACGAAACCATAGACAAATCTGTTACGGCCTCCTAGTCCGCCACTGTACATATTGTCGGAATAAGGTATAATATTATTCTCCATGTATTTCCAGGAGAACGAGGCCCAGGTAGTCCAAGGTCAGAACAGATGGACCTCCCCTGAGGGAGAGGTCATCGAGACGCAGTACGTCGCAGACGAGAACGGATACCAGCCCCAGGTATGTCTACAGTCCACTGCTGGACATAGGCCTTCCTTACAGATCATAATACCGACCGGTTTCGAACGAGTCCTTTGACTGCTCCGTGGCTCAGTTGGCAGTGATGTGGACTGAGTAAGCGTGTGCACCCTGGTTCGATTCCCGGGCGGGGCGAATATTGATATGATGAATTATTTTTATTTATTTATTTATTTATTAAACATATATGCTACATACAATTTATACGTAGTCCCACAAAACTGTTTAAACAGTATCGAATATCGATGTTTGTTTCCGGTCTGGGTGTGATGTTCGTCTGTGTGTGTGTTTCGGGTACCCTAGATACAGGTTCTTCCTATTTAGGGGCTCTGAGTTTGATGTGCTATTATTATCATTATTATGAGTACACTCCCGCAAACTTTACCAGGTCGTCTGACCACGTCGCGGAGTTGAACACAACGATCGAAAGATCACCCGTGACCCCCTTGTTAACAGCCGAGATGGACACCGGCGGGGTTGTAGTGGGTGCGAACCCCACATAGTCCTGCGACTCCCCCCGGGGTCGCAGGGCACTCGTTAGGAGTTTCCCCGCCAAAAAAAAAAGGTCATCTGACCACCTTGTGGTAGGTCTGCCTAACCACCCTGTGGCGTGGGTTTGCATACTCTGCGTCATCCGCTGAGCGGGCGGTAACTTTACGACACCCATGGTAGGATTGTAATTTTACGACACACATGGTAGGATTGTAATTTTACGACACACATGGTAGGATTGTAATTTTACGACACACATGGTAGGATTGTAATTTTACGACACCCATGGTAAGATTGTAATTTTACGACACACATGGTAGGATTGTAATTTTACGACACCCATGGGAGGACCCATGGGGGGTGATATTCTACATCTAGGCCACTTTCATTGATACTAACTATAATGTTTCATGGTCGAATGAAATAACGATATTGTACAACGTTTAACACAATAATAACTTTGTTTTTTGTCCACAGGGCTCCCACATCCCAACCCCACCCCCAATCCCAGAGGCAATTCTTCGCGCCCTGGAATACATTCGCGCTCACCCACCGGCGCCCGAAAACTAACTTTAATATTCTTACAAGAAAACGACTCACGCGCATCAACAAGCGTTGCGCGATTCGCTATAGAGTAGATACTTTTTATACAGGATGTTTAGTACAGTGGCGGACACGGTCGGCGTAACACTTCCGGTTTTTCTGTATTGCAAAATAGCTCTTGTTGTTTGGTAATACAGTCTAGGGCTGACGAAACCATAGACAAATCTGTTACGGCCTCCTAGTCCGCCACTATACAAGGCGGTGATAAGTCAAAAAAGGATTTCAGCACCTATATTACGGGCGCATTTGCAATATTGCTTTTCTTCCTTTGCGTTTTTCTTTTTGAACTTTGACAGTCTAGAGGACGAAAAGCATTATTGCGTACCTCTGTTACAGTTGATGGATTGCAGTATAGTGTTTATCTATCATACCATACTTTATAACTTTCCCAAAGCAACACAGGTCAAAATCTCAAAACAAAAAATTTGCTGTCCCTTACATTCATCCCGTCAGCTGATCGAACCAATGTATGGCAGTTTTTTTTTTGAGTATTCGTTCGACCCATGTTGTTTTGGGAAAGTTGTTATCGTTAGGTATGGTGAGCTGAATTACTCCTTTAATTTATGACTGCCTTTTCAGAAGCACCCTGTATAGGCTAGTTACTTCATTGGTTTCAAGCGATCGTTTTAAGCGATAAGGCCGCCTATAGCAATCATACATACATACATAATATCACGCCTTTTATTCCCCGGAGGGTTAGGCAGAGGCACCGGCTTGAGAGCCGGGCCCACGTTTAGCCAGTTTACATTGCAATCAATGTATTAATAACAAAAAAAAAAGTTATTATTTTAAGTTCATTGATTGCAATAAATGTCTAGCTATCTAGGATATCTTTAAAATTACAAAACCAAGATTTAGGAACCTTTTTTTTTATGGCAGACCCTAGAATCAACGAGATCGGTCTAGCCGTTTTCGCGTGATGCCGTACCGTTACCCAGAGGTATACGGATAAATTTTTATATGTACCTAGTTAATAAGTAATCGCCAAAATAAGTTAGTATTTTTTGTACTTTTCTATGGTATAAAGAAAAAAAAAACTGTGATTAAATGATTAATAAATATGAAAAACATTCACAAAACCAAATCAATGTTATTTCATTTTAAACTATGGGAAAATTTAGGTCGGGTTTTAAGCTGTTGAAGTGCGCTTTAATCCCTTAGGCATAGCACAGCTAAAGTAGCGCCACCCGCGAAAAAAATTAATACCTTCTAAACTAAGGCAAATATCACAAATGAGAATTAAATATTCCACTAGATAATGCAGCCTAGTATTTTGAGGTCACTGTTGTGCATAGCTTTTAGGTGAAAGACCAGAGAAAGCTACATTGTTGCTAATTGTTGCTAAAAACGGCCATTAAAACTTATTCTGAATTGGCCTATCTCAATCAATATGCTTTCTTCTCTACGCTGTAAAATCATTGCGAAAGGGAGTAGAATCATTTGACAGAGGAGGGCTCGTGTGGGGGCGTCTCCAGGCGACCATTGTCGTAAGGCAGGAGCCGCTTGGTGGCACCCTGAACTACCTCGCCTCTCGCAGTGTAGGATACTTTACCAAATAAGGTATCAATAGCGATTAGATTAGATGTAGTCTAATTGACTTTCAATAAGCGATATCTTGTATCCTATATTGAATAGATAATTTTTAACCGACTTCAAAAAAGGATGTTATTAGTTTGACCTGTATGTATGTTTGTATGTATGTTTGTCCGCGATTATCTCGCGTTTGGCTGAACCGATTTTGATGCGGTTTTCAGATAAGTATTTGTTACATTCAGGAGAAGGTTTTAGTACCAATTTTAATTAACCGACTTCGAAAAAGAGGAAGTTCTCAGATTATGTATGTGTCAGTTTGTTGAAGGCGGGGCTCTTTTTGCAAAAAAGAAATTATTTAATCAATATATATAAAACTCTTCCGTTACTGACTGACTGACTGACTGACTGACTGACAGACAACGCAGAGCCGAAACTACTGGGCGTAGAGGGCTGAAATTTTGCATGTAGGTTCCTTAGGGAGTGTAGGTGAGCACTAAGAAGGGATTTCCCGAAATTCCCACGGGAACGGAAAAAAACGGGAATTTTGTGTTTATGAGAAATCTGCGCGGGAAAAACCGCGGGGCAGCCTCTAGTTTTTTACTAATACTCTGCCTACCTCATTTCGGGAAGCAGAAGTGACGTGAAGTTGTGTGTATAAGTATGCACTCACCCTGATCGCGCAAAACGGCGACAGCCTCCAAAACTCTGCGCGTGTACACGCACGGCTCGTAGTTGTCCATCTCCTGGGAAACCACCGAGCAGACCCTGCAGGAATAACAATAATAACAACGAGCTTTCCCGGCTTACTTCGTTACGCCATAGAATATAAGATACCTACTAAAGACTTGGCTCTATAGACTATGTTCTTTTGACTGTCCAGTTTTTTTTTTTTTGAGTTAAAAATTATTTATATTCAAAAGACAAATACTTAATTTAAAAAAATACTAACTCATAATAAATATAAGACAATTGAAAACATAAAAACCGTAAGCAATAAAAAAAAGAAATACAAAAATATAAATAAAACAATAATAAAAATAAAATAAATGTACAAATTAAAAACAAAAACAAAAAACAAGTCACACTGTCCAGAATGGGCTAATTAAAAATAACAAACAACAACAACAACAACAAACAAAAAATTGCACCTTGAGCTACATTATTCGAGTTTAAGTAAGGATACCTAATTATTTTGAAAATCTAATATAGCCTATGTCACTCGGGGATAGTGTAGCTTCCTACCAGTGAAAGAATTTTTCAAATCGGTTCAGTTATTTACGGAGCATATTCGTTATAAACAAACAAACAAATCTTTCCTCTTTATAATATTGGTAGGTATAGATTATCATAGCCATACTAAATAGACTGTATTTAATACACGGATGTTTCTGAATAGGCGGTAATACGCATCACAAAAAAACAAAAAAAAAGTAGATAAATTGTAAAGTAATTGTAGAGTTTGTTACCCCTTTCTTCTCTACGCTGTAAATAATCATTGCGAAAGGGAGTAGAATGATTTGACAGAGGAGGGCTCGTTTGGGGGCGTATCCAGTATGTGCTTGTCTGTTGTATGTATGTATGTGTGTGTATGTACCTGGCAGCGCGGCCCCGGATGGCTCCAGCAGTCCTCTCGAGCGAGTCCTGCTTCTCTGCTGTATGTATGTATGTATGTATGTGTATGTACCTGGCAGCGCGGCCCCGGATGGCTCCAGCAGTCCTCTCGAGCGAGTCGGGTTCTCCCTCCTGCTTCTCTGCTGTATGTATGTATGTGTGTATGTATGTATGTATGTATGTATGTATGTGTATGTACCTGGCAGCGCGGCCCCGGATGGCTCCAGCAGTCCTCTCGAGCGAGTCAGGTTCTCCCTCCTGCTTCTCTGCTGTATGTGTGTATGTATGTATGTATGTGTATGTACCTGGCAGCGCGGCCCCGGATGGCTCCAGCAGTTCTCTCGAGCGAGTCAGGTTCTCCCTCCTGCAAGGCGACGACGCACTTGTTCACGTCCTCCAGTATGTGGTTCTCTGTATGAGGAAAACGACATTTTATTATTAGATCATCTGAATATAATATTAACTCAAAGGTGACTGACTGTCTGACTGGCATAGGGATTTATCAACGCACAGCCCAAACCACTAGACGGATCGGGCTGAAATTTTGCATGCAGGTGGATGTTATCCGCTAAGAAAGGATTTTGATCTATTCTTCCCTCAAGGGGATACAATAGGGGATGAAAGTTTGTGTGAAACTTTTTCATTTTTAAACTGATCGGGCTGAGACTTTGCGTGCATAAAGATACTATGGCGTAGGCATCCCCTAAGATAGGATTTTTAAAAATTGCACCTCTAAGGGAATAAAAATAAAATAGGCTGAAGCGTTCTCTAGACAGTGTTAATGTATAATATTGTTGACTAACCGCTAACGGCCAGGAAGTCGTCAATGGTAGTGATGTCGTCGACCGCTTCGGTCAGCAGGCGAGCCGCTAGCTCCCAGGCGCGGGCGAAGGCTGAAGCGTTCTCTAGACAGTGTTAATGTATAATATTGTTGACTAACCGCTAACGGCCAGGAAGTCTTCAAAGGTAGTGATGTCGTCGACCGCTTCGGTCAGCAGGCGAGCCGCTAGCTCCCAGGCGCGGGCGAAGGCTGAAGCGTTCTCTAGACAGTGTTAATGTATAATATTGTTGACTAACCGCTAACGGCCAGGAAGTCGTCAATGGTAGTGATGTCGTCGACCGCTTCGGTCAGCAGGCGAGCCGCTAGCTCCCAGGCGCGGGCGAAGGCTGAAGCGTTCTCTAGACAGTGTTAATGTATAATATTGTTGACTAACCGCTAACGGCCAGGAAGTCGTCAATGGTAGTGATGTCGTCGACCGCTTCGGTCAGCAGGCGAGCCGCTAGCTCCCAGGCGCGGGCGAAGGCTGAAGCGTTCTCTAGACAGTGTTAATGTATAATATTGTTGACTAACCGCTAACGGCCAGGAAGTCGTCAATGGTAGTGATGTCGTCGACCGCTTCGGTCAGCAGGCGAGCCGCTAGCTCCCAGGCGCGGGCGAAGGCTGAAGCGTTCTCTAGACAGTGTTAATGTATAATATTGTTGACTAACCGCTAACGGCCAGGAAGTCGTCAATGGTAGTGATGTCGTCGACCGCTTCGGTCAGCAGGCGAGCCGCTAGCTCCCAGGCGCGGGCGAAGGCTGAAGCGTTCTCTAGACAGTGTTAATGTATAATATTGTTGACTAACCGCTAACGGCCAGGAAGTCGTCAATGGTAGTGATGTCGTCGACCGCTTCGGTCAGCAGGCGAGCCGCTAGCTCCCAGGCGCGGGCGAAGGCTGAAGCGTTCTCTAGACAGTGTTAATGTATAATATTGTTCACTAACCGCTAACGGCCAGGAAGTCGTCAATGGTAGTGATGTCGTCGACCGCTTCGGTCAGCAGGCGAGCCGCTAGCTCCCAGGCGCGGGCGAAGGCTGAAGCGTTCTCTAGACAGTGTTAATGTATAATATTGTTCACTAACCGCTAACGGCCAGGAAGTCGTCAATGGTAGTGATGTCGTCGACCGCTTCGGTCAGCAGGCGAGCCGCTAGCTCCCAGGCGCGGGCGAAGGCTGAAGCGTTTTCTTGAGCGACGCGCGAGCGAGGGCGCGCCGCTAGAACTGCTGCTGCGTTTATCACCTGTTTAATTTGAAATGAGTATCAATATATATAAAACTCTTCCGTTACTGACTGACTGACAGACAACGCAGAGCCTAAACTACTGGGCGTAGAAAGCTGAAAATTGGCACGTGGGTTCCTTGGGGAGTGTTGGTGAGCACTAAGAAGGGATTTCACGAAATTCCCACGGGAACGGGAAAAAACGGGAATTTTGTGTTTATGAGAAATCTATATGAACTACTAATTTATAAATGAACGAGCTTTCCAGGCTAACTTCGTTACGCCATAGATTAAAATATACTACCAAAGACTTGGCTCTATACACTTTGTTCCTTAGATTCCCCAGAATGGGCGAATAAAGAAACAAACAACAACAACAACAAACCACTTGTCAAAATATGTAAACAATGGAAAAAAAAATCACCTTGGGTTACTTTATTCGAGTTTAAGTAAGGATCCCTAATTATTTTGAAAATCTTATATAGCCTATGACACTCGGGGATAGTGTAGCTTCCTACCAGTGAAAGAATTTTTCAAATCGGTTCAGTATTTATACGATCGGTAAAATTTGGTCAATATTTCAAAAAAAAAAAAAAAACTTAATGCACGTTCATTAAATTATAATGCATGCTATAGAAATATTTGCATGTAAATATTATTATCTTTTAAATATTAATTTACTAATATCAAATTCAATGTTTTATTATTATTTTTTTTTTTTTAATCTAAGCACATTTATAAACAATTTACTAAAACGCGGGTCGCGTCCGCTTATACACCGTTTCCGTGGCAATCGATTGTTTTGATGCCCACGATACAGGCCTGTGCCTAGTGTGGGGATCGCTTGTAATCTTACCCTCACTCATAAAATTAAGCCTTTCTTTATTTTGTAAAGAATGCTAGTGTTAATTATTGTGTAAGGAATTTTAGTTCTAGAGGTTATTGTAATCTAATTTGAAAATAAATTTATTACTTTATTATTATTACTTTACTTTATTTCCGGAGCCTATTCGTTACAAACAAACAAACAAACAAATTTTTCCTCTTAATAATATTGGTATAGATTAATTATAGTAGAAATAAAATAATCTATGATGTATTATGAATGCATGTTTATTTGAGTATGTATTTTGTATATATTTATTCTATTTATTGTGCTAAAGTTACTGTGCAGATCGCCTACTTTTAGAACATTTTTTATGTGTATCCATCTGCATAAGGTTTCAAGTGGGGTGCCTGGAAGAAATCGTTTTAGCGAGCGATAAGGCCACCCATTGCATGCAAATGTCTGCACTTTTTAATTTCAATTATTGTAGTTTTTGTGTCTTTTACACAGGTTGGAAATGAATGGTATAAGAGGTGTAGCTTTGCAGCTTTTAACAGACTAAGTGACCGTACACAAAAGGTAAAACTTGATGGCTGTATGAGCTCAGATGCTAAAATAACGTTGGGCGTCCCACAAGGCAGTGTACTCGGCCCTACGCTGTTCTTAATTTATATTAATGATCTCTGTAACCTCAAAATTAAAGGTAATGTTTTTTCGTATGCAGACGACACGGCAATCGTTTTTTCTGGGGACACATGCGATGGGGTTTGGGCGACTGCTGAGTGTGGTTTGCGTATTACTGCCAATTGGCTGAACACAAATCTTCTGACACTGAACACCGCGAAGACAAATTTTATGACGTTCTCCATTAACAATCAGTCAAAAAACAAATCTACAAAGTGCAATATTCTAAGACTTCATTCCTGTATGAACAGCAATGATTGTTGTGAATGTCCATACATTGACAGAGTAGATACTGTTAAATATCTAGGTGTAATGATAGATAAGAATCTGAATTGGTTTTCTCAGATTGAATTGGTTGCGGGCAGGATAAGAAAACTATTATGGATTTTCAAAAAATTGCTACATATTGCTGACCGTAAACTACTTCTAGACTTAAATATTTCACTGGTTCAATCTATTCTTATCTACTGTATACCAATCTGGGGAGGTGCATCAAAAACTAAAATTATTGAGTTGGAGAGATCTCAACGCTTACTATTGAAACTAATGACATTTAAGCCTTTTGTCTACCCAACTAATTTGCTTTACTCAGAGACGAAAATACTTACTGTAAGACAACTCTATATATTACATTCTGTTCTAAAGAGACATAAACTAACTACATATGATAAATATAACTTAGTGTCAAGAAGAAAAGACATAATATTTCGTGAAACTCCTGTTGTGGGCGACGCGCTCCTTACGTAACTTATTAATACAATTTAGTTAGTTTAGTGAATAATAATTTAAGATTTTTTAAGTATTTAATTTGTTATTAGGTTTTAGTTTAAAAACGCTCCTTTACCTTTAATGTGTAACGAATATTGCGCTAGGCGGCGCCACCATCAATGTAAAAAAAGTTAGTCCAAGATCTGCGCCATTACTTGCGACACACTGCGTCCCTATTTTTATATAAACATTAGTTTAGAACCGAAGTTTTTGGCGAGTGTTTCGCCCAATATACAGCTGAAAAGTACTGAGTGTTTCTTTCATCCTGCAAACGACCTCCCACCGTCTACATTGGTCATTCGAGCGGATCTCATCTATGTCTATGTACCGAACTCCAACGCATAACATGGTGAACACCAGGAACGCAATCCGAAAGGAACAAGCCAGGACAGCTGAGGATGGCCAGCCTTTACCAAGTTCCAGCCAGAATTTACCACCGAATTCTGAACAAAATCAGGTCAGAAAATTGGAAACGCCCAACCTAAGTCGAACAATCGTCGTAGCTGAAGGTAGTCTGAAGTCTGAGCGGCGTCCGTTACAAGACGCGCACCGGCCGGGGTCAAAGTCCGGTCAATCCGCGGCGTCGTCCATTACAGCGCGAAGAAAACGTTTGGAGTACGAAGCAGCTCAGGAAAAGGCAAAAATTAAAATGGACCTGATCGAAATAAAACTAAAGGCTGACTTGGCAGACTTGGATGACGAACAATACAGTCCACACCAAGAAAAAGATCGAAGCAGCGTCAGTGAGATCAACAAATGGCTTGAACAGAGCCACCGCGAGCTACACCAGGAGCAACCTGTCCCCGAGATGTCACGCCAACCGGACGGGCTGCCTCCGCCATCGCCGCCACCGCCCCCGCCGCCGCCGGCGCCAGCCGCGGCCGCCGCGGCCAGCGGCACCGAGCTAGCCACGGTACAGATGTTAGCCAGCGCACTGCAAAACCTCACTGCAGCTTCAGCCAGCAACGGACCGAGCACAAGTTTACTGAGCCGTATGAGCACGCCTCGAGACTTACCCAGCTTCAACGGCGACCCTATGGACTGGCTGCAGTTTAAACAAGCCTACGAATACTCAACCGTGCTGTGTAACTTTAGTCCGTCGGAAAATTTATGGAGACTAAGGAAGTGTCTCCACGGAGCGGCACGAGAAGCAGTATCCGCCCTGCTCATGAGCGGTACGTCCCCTGACGTCCTGATGTCGACATTAGAGCTACGTTTCGGGAACCCTGAACACATAATATTCCGTATTATGACCGAGTTACGAAAACTCCAACCAGTACCACAGGAATATTACAAGGAGTTAGTACCGTTTGCTGTGAAGGTACAAAATTTTGTCGCGGCAGTGCGAGCAGTCGGCCGAGAGGAGTACCTACAAGGCATGGATATCGCGTCTACGATTTTAAGTAAGCTTCCTGCAGTACTTGTATCAAAGTGGTCAGACTACAGCTTTACACTTGTCAAGGAAAACAAAAAGTCGCGCCTGAACATACTTGCTGACTTTTTGAACATTGAAGCCGTGAAGTTGTCAACTACTGCAGGCGGCTACATCGGCTTATCTACCTCAAGGATGGAGCACCCGAGACAGAGACAACTTATTTATCAAGACAACAACAATAGTGCAAATCGTCAAACAGTATTAGTGCAAAGTGCGGAGCCAAGTGTAAATAAGTGTAATTTTTGTCGAGGCTCATACCATAAATTAATAGAGTGTAGGAAGTTTAAACGTGCGATGCGTAGAGAAAGGTGGAACCACGTAAAACGCCAGGGAATTTGTTATAAGTGCCTAGCTGAACGACACGACCGCGAAAACTGTCCCGCGCCGGCCTGTGACGTAGACGGCTGCGGCGGCCCACACCACCGCCTTCTTCACTTCGTGCCCAAAACCACAAGCCCGCCAGCAAACCTACTCATCGAAGACGTGACGGATGCTACTCCGCCGCCAGCGACAACCGAGACTGTCACACATTTGAACAATAGCCGCCGAGTGTTGTTAAAAGTGTTACCTATAAACATTCATGGACCTAACGGTGTGATTTGTGCAAACGCTCTGCTCGACGACGGGGCTACGGTGACACTGATAAGCGCCGAGCTCGCCGCCCGGGCCGGTCTCCGCGGCTACAATGAAACCCTACGCGTTCGTGGAGCATGGACTGATAGCGAAATTACTTGTAGTACTTGTGTTTTAAATTTCAATATTAGCGGCGTAGGTAATAACGAATTGCATAATATTAGCGCGCGTAGTATTGACAAATTAAATTTACCTGTACAAAATGTGCCCGATATTAGCTGTTACGGTCATTTAAAAAGTGTAAATAGTGGTTTTCTGAGTAGTTCCGACTGTAAACCGGAAGTTTTAATAGGACAGGATAACTTTAATGTGTTGTTGCCAATTGAAGTGTGCGTAGGAAAGCGTGATGAGCCGTCAGCCACATTGACCCCTCTAGGCTGGTGCATTCATGGCGCTGTGCGTAGCGCGGTGCTTCCGCCCGGCACCGCCGACGTGCTATTTCTTCAGGAGCCGGGCGCGCCGCAGCCTGCGCCGCCCGCCCTGGACGATGACTGCCGCCGGGAGTTAAGTGACATGCATGAAGAGGTGAGGCGCTTCTTCGCACTCGACGCACTGGGAGTCTCAGGTAAGCCTCGTGAAAACGTCGAACACCAGCGCGCTGTAAGTCAACTCGAGCGCTCGGCGACTTTCATCGACGGCCGCTGGTATGTGGGCCTCCCTTGGAAAGATGTGAACTGTAAGTTGCCTGACAGCCGCTCAAATGCCCTTAGAAGACTAAAAGGTATTGAGAAAAAAATGGAAGCGAATTCAGGGTTCGCACAAAGGTATGTAGAACGCGTAGAACATTTATTTCAAAACGACTTCGCCGTAGAGTTAAAGAACCCTCCCAACCAGCAAATCATGTCGTAAAAAAGTCAGCAGCACGTTTCTCTTTCAGCTATTGGTCGTAAGAAGGATCTTTAAAAAGTCGTGTAAATGCTCTGTGCACGTTCTCTCAACGCGATTTGGGCGCACTTCTCTCAGCTTTAGATGCAGTAAATATCGTAAGATTATCGTATGAGTAGCCATTTAGTCGAATAAATATCGAGTAATCGCAACTAGAATGCTATTTAGTACCATAATGGCCATCAAAATGCCATTATTCGACACATCTGCTTTTTCCAAGTCGGTAGAACCGCTTTTATTTGACTAATTTATAGTTATAAAGCAATTTGGTTGCAATCACTCGACTTTTTCATCGTGTAACTGCACCCAAGCAGCACTTATAGACTTTTTATTTTATACGTGTAATTTATGTCAGTTGAAGTGTCAAACCTAATAAATATAAGTATATTTTGCCATCGTATTAACCATTACGTTTTTAAGCCATCAAGCCAAATGATGACAGGTAATTAGTTACCTGTTAAAGTTAGGTCGTAGGGTCTTACATTCATATGCGGAATAAAATTTTCCGTCTATATACCTAGCATTGTAGTTAATATTTCAATGGGCCCCAAGATTTCTATGTAAATAATGAATAACAAATAATGTTAATTTAACATTTAAAATAAATTCGCCATCAATAGCAAATAATAGCAACTCATTTATCATCACAGAGCATTCTCTCAGCTGTTAGTCGAAAGATTGAAATGAGATTTCCATCTTACGACTTCTAGGGACGCCATTACAGATAGTTTAGGGTTCCTTAGTGCAAAATCTACTATCTACTTCTACTACCTACTATCTATCTACCAATATATAAAAATGAATCGTGGTTTGTTAGTCTCGCTAAAACTCTAGAACGGCTGGGCCGATTTAGCTTTTAGTCTTGAAATGTTTGTAGTAGTCCAGAGAAGGTTGAAAAGGTGAGAAAATTTGGAAAAATTTAGGGAAAGTTAGTAAAAAACAACAATTACTTATAATTTCCAATACTAAGTTTACCGTTACTTTTGTATCCATTTTTAATCAAAAAATTGATTGATTTGACGTTGTTTTTAAATTCTTTAATTCTGGGCGGGCAAAATAACAAAGTACATACAGCCAAGTTTTTAGCGGGTAGATAATGTTATAATAATCATGCTAACTTATATCTAGGGCGATCCGGAGTTTGTCGGGTCAGCTACTTAGTATAAAATAATTATTTTACTATCAATAAATTTAATATACCGTCAACTTCGCAAAATTTTTGCATATTTTGAAACATTTTTAAATTTTTAAGATCTTACTTAAGTATCTCTTTATTATAAAAAAATAATAATAATAGTTTAGTCAAATTCTTTGGGTACCTACCAACTAACTTATAAAATTACTAGAGGCTGCCCCGCGGTATTTCCCGCGCAGAATTCTCATAAACACAAAAATCCCGTTTTTTCCCGTTCCCGTGGGAATTTCGGGAAATCCTTTCTTAGTGCTCACCTACACTCTCTAAGGAACCTACATGCCAAATTTCAGATTTGTACGCCAAGTAGTTTCGGCTCTGCATTGTCTGTCAGTCAGTCAGTCAGTAACGGAAGAGTTTTATATATATTGATAAAAACAAACACAATAAGTATAAGATAACTTAGAAAAACATACTGGCAAATTCAATAAATTGCAAACGGTGGTCTATATGGCCGTTGTTACCTACATCACAGAATACCTAATAGTACCTAATAGTAGTAGTAATTATTATACGCTACGGAACCCTCACGCCTATCAATTAAACGCTCTTCACTCGTGGTTATAGCCAATGAATATCTTGACTGATTCAATCGTGTATACATCTTATTTACTTTACGTCGGAATCCTCCACTTCTTTTAATCCTTTTCCATCGATTATAATCCATTTTGCGAATAAAAAAAGCAAATTACGTTGTTTATTTTGGTATCATGTTACAAAATGGCAGATAGTGCTGTAAAAGATTTCAAAAAGCGTTTATACCACTATATCGATGTAAAATGGCTTTCAAATAACCTTTTGAGACCGAAAAGGCTGTAAAAGAATAATTTGAAAGCTTTTACTCAACCTAATTAGTTCAGTCGAATAAAAGCATTCCATAGAGTTATCATACGACATAAAGTGCTGTTAAAGTAACTAAGATGCTGTTTTATCGTATGAACCGCGTTTACTCCACAATTATGCTGTTAAAATTAAATGTCGATAGATTGTGCTATAATAGCTAGTTTGACGACAAATTAGCAATTCAGTTGCTTTTAAAGAGCTGTCTTACGACTTATTGTTGATAGATGGCGATCAAGAGATACATTTATACAACAATCGAGTAAATGCGATATCATTTCATCGTATACACGTTTACTAGACATGTTTATAGAGCCAAAAAGCGTTGAATGCAAAATAATCCAGATAGCCGCTTTTATACAGCTTTTTAACATTTTAGGATCGTTTATACAAGTGCCTTACGATCTATAGTCGAAAGAGTAAATCTTATACGACCTTCGTTGCTAGTTGGGCTGTACCGACAGCAAAAACGTGGTATCTCCCCCACTTCGGCGTAGATAATCCTAACAAGAAAAAGCTTCGCTTGGTTTTCGACGCAGCCGCTAAAACTCAAGGCTTGTCACTAAACGATTATCTTTTAACAGGACCAGATCTCTTACAATCTTTGTTTGGCGTCATGGCTCGGTTCAGAGAACAAAAAATTGCTGTGTCTGGTGACATTAAGGATATGTTTTTGCGTGTAAAAATTAGGAAAGAGGACCAGGATTCTTTGCGTTTTCTGTGGAAAAGGCGCCCGGAAAATTCACTGAATCCAGTAAATTCGGAACAACGTGAACAATCTTTCGGAACATTTGCAATGACCTCCCTAATTTTTGGCGCTAACTGTTCTCCCTTTATAGCCCAATTTATTAAAAATAAAAACGCAGAACGCTTTCAGGAATCAATGCCATCCGCTGTCACCGCTGTACGCAAACAGCACTACATGGATGATTATTTAGATAGCATGTCAGAAGAGGGTGCCGCGATTCAATTAATTAAGGATGTTTCACACATACACAAAGAAGGCGGTTTCGACATCTGTAACTGGACCAGTAATAGTGTTGCTGTACTCGACTGCGTTCCTAAAGAGAAGTTGGGCACTGCTGCTTTGAAGTTAAAAATTGACCGACAATTCGAGGGTGAACGCACTTTAGGACTGATCTGGATTCCAGGTACAGATGAACTCGGGTTCGATGTTTCATTAAAACGCATTCCTGCAGACATATTGAGCTGTGAGAAAAAACCAACAAAAAGGATTTTATTACGAGTGGTAATGTCAGTATTTGATGTTTTCGGTTTTTTGTCGCCATTTACCATTCAAGGTAAGATAATGTTGCAGGACACGTGGAGGTCAAACATCGACTGGGACGACGAAATCTCAAAGGATATTTTTAGAAAATGGCGCGACTGGGTTCAATTGTTTAGTAAAATCGGTGAAATTCGCGTGCCTAGATGTTACTTATCATCAACGACAGGTGCGCCGCATCAAGTAGGTAATGACGTAACTATTACTGATAAGAGCGACTCCCCTCCGCCCGCAACTACCAGCCGCCGCCGGGACTACAATGAGCTGCAGCTGCACGTGTTCAGCGACGCATCGAGCAAGGCAATGAGTGCTGTAGCCTTTTGGCGTTGGGTTCAAAATGGTAAAATTCAAATAGCTTTCATCGCAAGTAAATGCAGAGTGGCGCCGGTCAAACCAATGTCTATCCCGCGGATGGAACTGCAAGCGGCGTTATTGGCAGCACGTTTAGCTTACACAGTACAGCAAGAGCATCGACTGCAAGTAATAAGCCGACATTTTTGGTGTGATTCTACTACTGTACTCCACTGGATAGGTAACGATGCTCGCAACTATAAAACATTTGTAGCTAACCGATTAGGCGAGATTGACGAGTTAACGCGCAGCGATGAATGGCGGTACATACCTACCAAGCTTAACATCGCGGACATTGCCACCCGAGAAACATTCGATAACGAGTTGTTTACGTCACAGTGGTTAAAGGGCCCTACATTTTTATACAAAAGTGAATCATCGTGGCCGCAAAATGTAATTAAATTAAAAAATACAGATGATACTTACCTGGAATGTATTAACGTAGTACATAATGTTTTTGAAGAGTTGCCCGTTCCACAGAAAGAGCGTTTTTCTTCATGGTTGCGGCTAAAGGGATCAATGGCTGCGGTTCTCAAGTTTGTTGACCGATGCCGAAAAATACCATCTGACATAGACTGCAGTTTACTAGATCGCGCCGAGAACTTCCTGATAAGACACTCACAAATGGAGTCGTTCGGTGAGGAACTTATAAATGTCAGAGAAGGCAAACCACTGCCTCGTGGTAGCCGGCTACGTACCCTAACTCCTTACCTGGATGAACACGGAGTGTTACGCTGCGAAGGCCGCATCGGAGCTGCTCACGATGTAGAACCTGGAACAAAAAAACCTGTGATCCTGGACGGGAAGCATCACGTGGCCAAGTTGATTGCTAGACATTATCATGTCAAGTTAGCACACGCAAACCAAGAAACCGTAGTCAATGAACTCAAACAGCGATACTGGATCGTCAATCTGAGACCTACAGTAAAAACGGTAGTATCTCAGTGCATGTTCTGCCGCGTTCGCAGCTGTAAACCATTGGTTCCAAGAATGGGTGATCTACCCGAAGCGCGAGTAGCTCACCACCAGCGAGTTTTTTCGCACTGTGGACTTGATCTGTTCGGTCCCCTAGAGGTCACGGTTACAAGGCATCGTGAAAAGCGGTACGGAGTTTTGTTCACTTGCCTCACTGTAAGAGCAATACACTTGGAAATTGTCAACTCTTTAACTACAGACGCTCTCATCATGGCTCTGCGACGCATGGCAGCGAGACGTGGCTGGCCCAGCCATCTATACTCTGATAATGGCACCAACTTAAGAGGAGCCGACACAGAGCTTAGGAAAGCTATGCAAGAGTTAGATGAAGAGATGCTCAAAAGGGAATGCGCTCACAACGGCACTGTATGGTCCTTTATTCCCCCCGCCAGCCCACATTGGGGTGGGGCATGGGAACGCCTTGTGAGGAGCGTAAAAACAGCACTAAGCACCATCATGAAAGAGCGAGCTCCCAAAGACGAGATTTTGACAACCTTGTTCGCGGAAGTTGAACATATTGTTAACAGTCGACCCTTGACGCACGTTTCCGTAGAACCCGACAGCCGCGAAGCTCTGACCCCTAATCATTTTCTTTTAGGTGCTTCGTCAAACTTACCGATAATTGGAGCGTTCGACGACTCTGACCTCTACCTTAGAAAAAATTGGCGAAAGGCTCAGCGATTAGCTGACATGTTTTGGAACAGGTGGGTAAGAGAAGTTTTGCCTGAGATGCTACCAAGGAAAAAGTGGAACGAGGAACAACCACCACTAAAGGTAGGAGATTTAGTTTTTATCGCAGACCCTAATGCAGCTCGTAACCTTTGGCCCAGAGGTGTTATCACTCAAATATTTCCTGGAGCGGATGGCCGGGTAAGAATGGTCGAAGTCAAAACCAGAACTGGCGTTCTTCGGCGGTCAGCCGGACGCGTCGCACGACTTCCGGTGAGCAATGAGTGCTGTACCAGCACTGGGGTGGGAAATGTGGGCGACGCGCTCCTTACGTAACTTATTAATACAATTTAGTTAGTTTAGTGAATAATAATTTAAGATTTTTTAAGTATTTAATTTGTTATTAGGTTTTAGTTTAAAAACGCTCCTTTACCTTTAATGTGTAACGAATATTGCGCTAGGCGGCGCCACCATCAATGTAAAAAAAGTTAGTCCAAGATCTGCGCCATTACTTGCGACACACTGCGTCCCTATTTTTATATAAACATTAGTTTAGAACCGAAGTTTTTGGCGAGTGTTTCGCCCAATATACAGCTGAAAAGTACTGAGTGTTTCTTTCATCCTGCAAACGACCTCCCACCGTCTACACCTGTCAAAACACATTTTGCCTCTAAACAATTTATGGCGCAATCAGCTCGTCTATACAATATCGTCAATAAAAAGCTTGACATTTATTCTAAAACCTTTCATAATTGTAAGAAAATACTTACTTCTTTGCTAAAATCTCTTAACTACGAACAAACTGAATTATTGCTTAAACCCAATATTTAATCAAATTATCTACTAATTACAGTATGAAATTGATACTACTACACGCTCAATCATCCACATCCACACACACATACACTCACACACACATACTCACAAAATATTTGCATTTTATGTTTTATTTTTATAGTACAGTAAAAGTAAAAAAAGTAAAAAATGATTTATTCAATACAGGATACAAGATATCGCTTATTGAAAGTCAATTAGACTAATCTAATTAATATTGATACCTTATTTCGTAAAGTATCCTATACTGATAGAGGCGAGGTAGTTCAGGGTGCCCACTAATTGGCTCAGGCAAACAAATGCTTGCCTTGCCTTACGACAATGGTCGCCTGGAGACGCCCCCACACGAGCCCTCCTCTGTCAAATGATTCTACTCCCTTTCGCAATGATTTTACAGCGTAGAGAAGAAAGGGGTAACAAACTCTACTTTACAATTTCTCTCTTTTTTTTTTTTTTTTGTTCTTATATATGTGACATTACAATTCAATTTACAATACAAAGAACATAAATTAATAAGATTTAAGGTACATACATGAAATAATGAAAATATCGTGCAGAGCTAGACTACTTCCATGCGTCTTTGTCGTTTTCATAATCATCAACATTGTAATAAGCTTTCTTAATCAAACCTTTTTTGATACGAGTTTTAAACTCATTATCATTCAGGATCAAAATCTCTTCTGGGATCTTGTTATAAAATCTAGTTTTTAGTACCTACCAATATTATAGTTTTTATTTCTTTTTGTTCTGTAGAAGATACTGATGACTGAACAGGCTACCAGTCACAGGTTTACAACTTACTTGGTAGAGTTTTGTAACAAAAAATTTGTAACGATTAAAAAGAACAAATAAATTATATTTTATTTTATTTTATTTTACTTATTTATTTATTACTTTGTATGCAATAAACTGTTTCTATTCTATTATTGAATTACGGTAAACTAAAGAATTTTGTACTTTCATTTTTATTAATCTGTATAATGTTCATTGTATTGTCACCTTATTGTATTGTAAATTGTTATATCACAAAAGAAAAAAAAAGAAGAGAGATAAATTGTAAAGTAGAGTTTGTTAGCCCTTTCTTCTCTACGCTGTAAAATCATTGCGAAAGGGAGTAGAATCATTTGACAGAGGAGGGCTCGTTTGGGGGCGTCTCCAGGCGACCATTGTCGTAAGGCAAGCTGACCTCGCCTCTCGCAGTATAGGATTCTTTACCAAATAAGGTATCAATAGCAATTAGATTACATGTAGTCTAATTGACTTTCAATAAGTGATATCTTGTATCCTGTATTGAATAAAGATTTTTTGATTTTTTGATTTTTGAATGACAGATGAATGAATGAATCAAAGAACGAATGAATTACTATCTATTAAAGAACAATAGATGAATGAAGAACAATAGTCCACGCTGGATGCAGGCCACCTGCGATCGGTACAGATGGAGAGCCTTGAGGGAGGCCTATGTCCAGCAGTGGACGTCCTACGGCTGAAATGATGAGATGAATGAATGTTATATAAAGTACCTGCGGGCACAGCGCCTCGATCTGGCCGGCGGCGTGACGAACCATTTTGACACCGTCCTCGTTATTTGACATTGAGCACACCAGAGACGCCACCTAGGAAAAAATAAAAAAATAATATTAACGAGCTTTCCCGGCTTACTTCGTTACGCCATAGAATATAAGATACTACAAAATACTTGGCTCTATAAACTATGTTCTTTTGCCCGCCCAGAATGGCCGAATAAAAAACAAACAACAACAACAAACCACCTGTCAAAATATGTAAACAACGGAAAAAAAGTATTGTACCTTGGGTTACATTATTTGAGTTTAAGTAAGGATCCCTAATTTTTTTGAAAATATAATACAGCCTATGACACTCGAGGTTAATGTAGCTTTCTACCAGTGAAAGAATTTTTCAAATCGGTTCAGTATTTCCGGAGCCTATTCGTTACAAACAAACAAACAAACAAATCTTTCCTCTTTATAATATTGGTATAGATAAATCAAAGGAAGGCTTCTGCTCACCATAACTCACAACTTTCCCAAAGCAACAAAGATCGAAATCACAAAAAAAATAACAGCTGTTCCATTCATTGGTTCGATCAGCTGACGGGGTCAATGTACGGAACGGCTGATTTTTCATTTGAGATTTCGACCCATGTTGCTTTAGGAAAGTTGTTAGGTATGGTGAGCTGAATCCTTCCTTTGATTTATTACCGCCTTGTCAGAAACACCCAGTATGTGTGTTAAAAACCGAGTTTCAAGGGTTTATAACGCATCAAACTCAGATCATTAATTAGAACTCAAAGAAAACGTAAACAATAATTGCCACCATTTTTTTTTTCAATGTTTTCAATTTATGTAAAACAAGTTTTTTTTTGTTCGAATTCAAAATTAAAAGCCTTCATATGATATACAATCATGCCCGGCCATGAAACTAAGTCAGTCAATAAAAAAGAGTCATCAATACATAGTATAAAAAAATGTCGCTACCCGCGTCTGTCCCTATGTATGCTCATATTTTTAAAACTATGCAACGGATTTCGAAGCGGTTTGTTTTTAAAGATAGAGCGATTCAAGAGGAAGGTTTATGTGTAAAATACATGCACAAAATAGTAATAGGTTAGGCGGTACGAAGTTCACCGGGTCGACTAGTATTATGATTAAGAGAACAGTAACCAAAAAGTACTCTTTTCGAACGGATGGGATGCAAAAGCGCTCTTTTCGAGCATATGGCATAAAAAAACGGCTATATAAAAAAAAGGAATTTAACGACTAGAGAACAGGTAAGCAAAAAGTCGCCTTTTCGAGCGGATGGGATAAAAAAAAAGCCACTCACCTCGACCAGCTTGTTGGCGTGTTCGGTGAACACGAGTGAGTACTCTTCGACTTCCTTCTCGTGCCCGCCGCGCGCCGCCTCCATCAGCACCAGGAGCGGCACGCTGCTCTCCAGGAAGCTAAGGAATCAATATATATATAAAACTCTTCCGTTACTGACTGACTGACTGACTGACTGACTGACTGACTGACTGACTGACTGACTGACTGACTGACTGACAGACAACGCAGAGCCGAAACTACTGGGCGTAGCGGGCTGAAATTTTGCATGTAGGTTCCTTAGGGAGTGTAGGTTAGCACTGCAGATATTAACGTCATTTTTATACTACAAAAACGCGCAATTAGAAACATTTATCAGCTTAAAGCTCGCGAGTCCCTCAGACAAAAATTCAAAGAAATTGATATTTTGACGCTTCCGTCCCAGTACGTCTTTGAAATTATTATGTATACTCGTAAAAACTTACATATGTTTGATAAAAAATGTGATAAAATTAAAGACCTTAGAACGCGTAGCAAAAACAAACTAAGTATTCCACAGAACAGACTAAAACGGACAAACAAATGCTTTATAGGAAACGAAGTAAGATTTTATAACAAGATCCCAGAAGAGATTTTGATCCTGAATGATAATGAGTTTAAAACTCATATCAAAAAAGGTTTGATTAAGAAAGCTTATTACAATGTTGATGATTATGAAAACGACAAAGACGCATGGAAGTAGTCTAGCTCTGCACGATATTTTCATTATTTCATGTATGTACCTTAAATCTTATTAATTTATGTTCTTTGTATTGTAAATTGAATTGTAATGTCACATATATAAGAACAAAAAAAAAAAAAAAAAGAGAGAAATTGTAAAGTAGAGTTTGTTACCCCTTTCTTCTCTACGCTGTAAAATCATTGCGAAAGGGAGTAGAATCATTTGACAGAGGAGGGCTCGTGTGGGGGCGTCTCCAGGCGACCATTGTCGTAAGGCAAGGCAAACATTGTTTGCCTGAGCCAATTAGTGGGCACCCTGAACTACCTCGCCTCTATCAGTATAGGATACTTTACGAAATAAGGTATCAATATTAATTAGATTAGTCTAATTGACTTTCAATAAGCGATATCTTGTATCCTGTATTGAATAAATCATTTTTTACTTTTACTTTACTTTACACTAAAAAGGAATTTCCCGAAATTCCCATGGGAACGGGAATAAAATGGATTTTTGTGTTTATGAGAAATCTGCGCGAGTGAAACCGCGGGGCAACCTCTAGTTATTCATAAAGAAAAAGTAGGTTTTAAGTAGCTTTACTGGAGGTCTACTTCTCTGGTTTGTTGTATGCTAAATACGTGACATCTAGTCTAAATTGACATACGTCAAATAACTAAAATGCTCTTTAACTTTTTATGAATAACAGGGTTAGATTATAAGTATAAACCACCCGCTAAAAACTTGGCTGTATGGACTATATTACTTTGTCCGCCTAGAATGTAACTTCAGTCAATCAGTCAATTCATTGACAGAAAAATGGAGAAAAACGTAGTGGAACAATTTCTATGAAAGAAAAAAAAATTGTTGTTTTTACCAACTTTCTCTCCAATTTTTCCATATTTTCTCAGCTTTCAAATCTTCTCTGGACTACTACAAACATTTTGAGACCAAACCAGCTAAATCGGCCCGGCCGTTCTCGAGTTTTAGCGACACTAAACGAACCACGATTCATTTTTATAGATGTATATAAAAAATAGGTACAGTGACGTATTTTAGTCCATACAGAGTTAGCAATAAACTGACACATACATAAAACTGAGAACTCAATTTTTTCTGAAGTCGGTTAAAATAGGCTCTAAAACTTTTTCATGAATGTAACAAATACTTTTGTGAAAACCGCATCAAAATCGGTTCGGCCAAACTCAAGGCAATCGCGGACAAACATACATAAATACATACAGGTCAAACTGATAACCTCCTTTTTTAAGTCGGTTAAAAATATCCCATCCAGTGATAACATTCGCTACGCTCACAGCGTTTGTATGTAATGTTTGTAAGTAATGTATGGAAATGTTTGTATGTAATGTATGGAAATGTTTGTATGTAATGTATGGAAATGTTTGTAAGTAATGTATGGAAATGTCCTGCTAACACTATATGTACCCATTTGAGCCAGCGGGAAATGTTTTTAACAGATGTATGTGGTAGCCCAAAGAATTGCGAAACAGATGGTCGCTGGGGCCGAAAGTTCTCGAGTGGCGACCGCGCAACGGAAGACGCAGAGTAGGCAGATAAGGTGGTCAGACGAGATGGTGAAGGCTGCGGGAGTACTCTGGGTGAGGGTCGCTCATGAGCGGTCGCTGAGGCGTTCTGTGGGGGAGGCCTATGACCAGCAGTGGACGTATTGCTTAAGAGCCAGTTTACAGTAACGCTAGCGCCATTCACGAAAAAATTTTATATCTTCTAAACTAAGGCAAATATAAAAAATGTGGCACAGTATGACACTAGATAATGTAGTCTAGTATTTTTAGGGCACTGTTGTATAGCTATTGAATTGAAGACCAAAGAAAGCTACCAAGTATCTTTTAAGTTATGACTACTTTACTGTGCTCAAAAAATACTAAACAAGATTATCTAGTGCCATACTGTGCCACATTTTTGATATTTGCCTTAGTTTAGAAGATACAAAAATTTTTCGCGAATGGCGCTAGCATCGCGATGAAATGGCTCTTAACACTATGTATGGACTTTTGCAAGTGACTGTACCTGTCCGAAACGTGATCGACGACCGCCTTGCGCAGCTGCCTGCGCAGATCGCGAGTCTTGCGACACATGTTCTCTATGGCCCGCTCCAGGCCCGGAGACTGTTCCGGCTTGCCGGTCTGAAAACAATCAATCAATCAATCAATCAATCTTAATTTAAGGTATAACCTGCGCACGTAAAGAAACGATCTCAAAATGGTGGCCGTTGTATGATCTGTCTCTCTTCTAAACTCTTCCTCTGCCGCCATTTTCAAATCGTTTCTTTATCTGCTCGGCTTATAGAAGTAGCAATTGAGTAGTACTGGATATAACAATGGAAATACAGTCAGTATTGTCGTAAAGTGTAGTCATGTGTATTTTAGTATCGTATCATATAATCACAGATTTATTAAGTTTTCTGATTTAGTCTAGTACGGTGTAGTCTCGTATAGTATAGTCTAGTAAAATAAAACGTTGTATGGGTTAGTGTAGTACAGTACAGTGTAATGTGGTATTGTGTTGTTTAGTCTAGTATAGTAGTATATATTGGTTTAGTACAGTACAATGTAATGTGGTATAGTGTTTAGTCTAGTATAACTTAGTATAGATTAGTGTAATGTGGTATAGTGTAGTTTAGTCTAGTATAACGTGATCAGTACAGTGTTATATGGTATAGTGTAGTAGTATAAGGTGATTAGTGTAGTACAGTAAAGTGTAATGTTGTATAGTGTTGTAGTTTAACGTGATTAGTGTAGTACAGTACAGTACAGTGTAATGTGGTATAGTGTAGTTTAGTCTAGTATAACGTGATTATTGTAGTACAGTACAGCACAGTGTAATGTGGACTGTGATATAGTGTTGTTTAGTCTAGTATAACGTGAATAGTGTAGTACAGTACAGTGTTATCAATATATATAAAACTCTTCCGTTACTGACTGACTGACAGACAACGCAGAGCCGAAACTACTGGGCGTAGAAAGCTGAAAATTGGCACGTGGGTTCCTTGGGGAGTATAAGTGAGCACTAAGAAGGGATTTCCCGAAATCCCCACGGGAACGGGAAAAAACGGGATTTTAGTGTTTATGAGAAATCTACGCGGGAAAAACCGCGGGGCAGCCTCTAGTATGGTATAGTGTAGTAGTATAACGTGATTAGTGTAGTACAGTACAGTGTTATATGGTATAGTGTAGTAGTATAACGTTATTTGTGTAGTACAGTAATATTAAATGTGGTATAGTGTAGCAGTATAACGTGATAAGTGTAGTACAGTACAGCGTAGTCTACCATAGTGTAGAATAGTGTTTTCTAGTATTTTGTAGTGCACTATAGTGTAGTGTAGTAAACTCACGTTGGCCATGTACTCGTGCAGTAGCTCCTGCAGAGCCTGACGAACAGCGTTGCATTCGGAGACGATGCGCTCGCGACGCTCGTCCCTGCGACGTTGACATCAATCAATCAATCAATCATTGTGACAGGCAAAATAATAATTGTGACGTAAAACTACAAGACTAGGGCAGACATGGATTATTGTTTTAACGTTGGTTCCGAGACCACGTGTTTTGTTAGCGGGCTTTAAAACAATAATCCAATAAACTTATAATAACCGTACAACGTTGCCGGGCTTTGAGCCCACCCTTTTAATCTAATTTGTGAACTTGACATTGGCAAAATACTCCACTGAAGTGGAGTCAAGTCGATTAAATTAAAATGATAATAATTTTGATGAGAAACCTCTTTGGGGGTGTTGTTTGAACCCTAAGGCTACGAACACACAGGCTTACCTAGCGTCTAAGACTTAGTAAAACAAAAATTTTAAGCAAGACAAGTTTTTTTTTTTTATTCTGACCGTTACACTGCGATAGCAAGTGATAAGTATCACTATCCTCAAATATTATTATTATACTACCTACCCTACCACAGCACTAAATCACTACTTGCGCACTAAAAACTTTGCTGTAGGGACTATGTTAATCTAGCTGTCCTGAATTTACTACTACGTCAAATCAATCAATCTTTTACAGAAAAATGGATAGAGCACTAATGGAACACTATGTATGGGAAATTATAATTGTTGTTTTTCTACTTTGTACATTGGCGGACACGTTCGGCGTAACATTTCCGGTTTTTCTGTATTGCAAAATAGCTTTTGTTCTTTGGTAATACAGTCTAGGGCTGACGAAACCATAGTCAAATCTGTTACGGCCTCCTAGTCCGCCACTGTACCATCCGTTTATGTACCTTAAGAAAGCACTAATCTACTATATATATAAAAACTAGAGGCTGCCCCGCGGTTTTTCCCGCGCAGATTTCTCATTAACACAAAAATCCCGTTTTTTCCCGTTCCCGTGGGAATTTCGGGAAATCCCTTCTTAGTGCTCACCTACACTCCCTAAGGAACCTACATGCAAAATTTCAGCCCACTACGCCCAGTAGTTTTGGCTCTGCGTTGTCTGTCAGTCAGTCAGTCAGTCAGTCAGTCAGTCAGTAACGGAAGAGTTTTATATATATAGATAAACTAGAGGCTGCCCCGCGGTTTTTCCCGCGCAGATTTCTCATTAACAAAAAAATCCCGTTTTTTCCCGTTCCCGTGGGAATTTCAGGAAATCCCTTCTTAGTGCTCACTTACACTCCCTAAGGAACCCACGTGCAAAATTTCAGCCCGCTACGCCCAGTAGTTTCGGCTCTGCGTTGTCTATCAGTCAGTCAGTCAGTCAGTCAGTAACGGAAGAGTTTTATATATATTGATAAATTGTGGTTCGTTAGTCTCGTAAAAACTAGAGAACGGCCGGGCCGATTATGCTGATTTTGGTCTTAAAATGTTCGTAGTAGTCCAGGGAAGGTTTGAAGGTGAGAAAAATTTGAAAAATCTAAGGGAAGTTCGTAAAAACAAAATATTATTTTTTTCATAGAAGCTGTTCCATTACATACTTTTGTATCCATTTTCCTGTGACGAATGAATTGATTGACTGACGGTTTTGTTTTTTAATTCTGCAATTCTGAGCGGGCAAAGAAACATAGTCCATACAGCCAAGTTTTTAGTGGATAGGTTGTATAACAATATAATTTCTTTTTTACAAAAAGAGACCCGCCTTCAACAAACTGACACACACATAATCTGAGAACTTCCTCTTTTTCGAAGTCGGTTAAAATAGGTACCAAAACCTTCTCCTGAATGTAACAAATACATTGCTGAAAACCGCATCAAAATCGGTTCAGCCAAACGCGAGATAATCGCGGACAAACATACATACATACATACAGGTCAAACTGATAACCTCCTTTTTTGAAGTCGGTTAATAAACTAAGGCGATACGAAGTTTGCCGGGTCAGCTAGTAAATGAATATGAATCAACACAATCAATCAGTACAGTAACAAACCTGGTGCAAGAGGAGTCAGCCATCAAGGCAGCTCCAGAGATGATAGACTCCAGCCGCTCTTCCAGAGAAGGCCGGGTGCGGACCTCGGAGTAGGCGAGCGGCTCCATCACCATGCGCTCCTGGTACGAAAATAATAATAACATCACACTCAGAGCCCCTAACTAGGAAAAACCTGTATCTAGGGTGTTCCAAATACATACAAATAATAATAACACATCACACTCAGAGCCCCTAACTAGGAAGAACCTGTATCTAGGGTGTTCGAAATACATACAAACAATAATAACACATCACACTCAGAGCCCCTAACTAGGAAGAACCTGTATCTAGGGTGTTCCAAATACATACAAATAATAATAACACATCACACTCAGAGCCCCTAACTAGGAAGAACCTGTATCTAGGGTGTTCGAAATACATACAAACAATAATAACACATCACACTCAGAGCCCCTAACTAGGAAGAACCTGTATCTAGGGTGTTCGAAATACATACAAATAATAATAACACATCACACTCAGAGCCCCTAACTAGGAAGAACATGTATCTAGGGTGTTCGAAATACATACAAATAATAATAACACATAACACATCACACTCAGAGCCCCTTACTAGGAAGAACCTGTATCTAGGGTGTTCGAAATACATACAAATAATAATAACACATAACACATCACACTCAGAGCCCCTAACTAGGAAGAACCTGTATCTAGGGTGCCCGAAACATATACAGTGACGAACATTACACCCAGACCGGAAACAAACATCAATATTCGTCATAACAATGTTCGCCCCGCCGGGAATCGAACCCGGTGCAGCCGCGTCACATTCGACATCACTGCCAACTGAGCCACGGTAGCAGTCGGATGAGGGTGGTCCTTCGATCCGGATCAGCCTACCTAGACAAAATTTTCGTATTTTTCTCTTTCTACTAGTAGAAAAGAAAACTATGTATGGAAATGACAGTTTTCAAAACGCAACGGTCACGTGACTTTGCTATGCTACTAGTAGAAACAGTAAAATATCAAAATTTATTTAGGTGTGCTGGATCGAAATAAGACTATAATGGCACTGAAGGCTGCCCCGCGGTTTCACCAGCACAGATTTCTCAAAAAAAAAACAAAATCCAGTTTTTTTTTCGTTCCCATGGAAATTTATTCCTTAATGCTCCCCTACACTCCCCAAGGAACCCAAGTGCCAATTTCAGCTTTCTACGCCCAGTAGTTTTGGCTCTGCGTTGTCTGTCAGTCAGTAACGGAAGAGTTTTTATAGATTGACTAGAGGCTGCCCCGCGGTTTTTCCCGCGCAGATTTCTCATAAACACAAAAAATCCGTTTTTCCCGTTCCCGTGGGAATTTCGGGAAATCCTTTCTTAGTGCTCACCTACACTCCCTAAGGAACCTACATGCCAAATTTCAGCTTTGTACGCCCAGTAGTTTCGGCTCTGCGTTGTCAGTCAGTCAGTCAGTCAGTCAGTCAGTCAGTCAGTCAGTCAGTCAGTCAGTCAGTAACGGAAGAGTTTTATATATATTGATTTACTCACATCAAAATCATCGAGAGCTTGAGCGAGCTCGCCGGGCCCTTCGGTGGGGGCGCGCGAGTTGTCTGAAATAAACAAAGGCAAAGGATTTTTACTAGTTTCAGTGGAAATTTCAGTAGTACCTACACTTTTGTGTGCGCATGTGTATACTTGTTGGTATGTGTTAACATGTGTGCGCGCATGTACTATCGGGTATTCAAACGCCTTTACACCCTAAGGGCCATATTACTTTGCACTGGTCAACCACCCACAAATTTTATTCTACCAAAACTACCAATAACGTGAAAGCTCTAGATGTGTCCCATTGTTAAGTTTCACAGCAACCAGATGTTTGTAAGTGCCACATTCTCAATTCAATTGTTTTGGCCATTTTGGGATAACATTTTGGTTCAAAAGAATAAAATTTGTTTGAAACGATTGTTGATGGTACACTCAATTAACGGTAGAAGGCGGCGCACACGAAGCGCAAAACATAATCACAATTTAGTAGAAACAGCTATAAAATGTCATAATTTTACGGAATGGGAAGCTACAGTATAGTCTCGGTTCGTGTACGTGCACGCGCATCATGCTTGTGTGAGTGAGATTTTTACTGATCGACACTGAGAGAAAGAATTACCAGGCTAACATGAACTAGTAGAAGGATAACGTGTACTGAGCGTCACTGAGAGAAAAAAGTAAAAGTAAAAGTAAAAAATGATTTATTCAATACAGGATACAAGATATCGCTTATTGAAAGTCAATAAGACTAATCTAATTAATATTGATACCTTATTTCGTAAAGTATCCTATACTGATAGAGGCGAGGTAGTTCAGGGTGCCCACTAATTGGCTCAGGCAAACAAATGTTTGCCTTGCCTTACGCAATGGTCGCCTGGAGACGCCCCCAAACGAGCCTTCCTCTGTCAAATGATTCTACTCTACCAGGCTAACATGACTACTAGTTCATTCTAGGATAAATTGTACTAAACGACACTGAGAGAAAAAAGTACCAGGCTAACATGAACTAGTAGAAGGATAACGTGTACTGAGCGTCACTGAGAGAAAAAAGTACCAGGCTAACATGAACTAGTAGAAGGATAACGTGTACTGAGCGACACTGAGAGAAAAAAGTACCAGGCTAACATGAACTAGTAGAAGGATAACGTGCACTGCGCGTCACTGAGAGAAAAAAGTACCAGGCTAACATGAACTAGTAGAAGGATAACGTGTACTGCGCATCACTGAGAGAAAAAAGTACCAGGCTAACATGAACTAGTAGAAGGATAACTTGTACTGAGCGTCACTGAGATAAAAAAGTACCAGGCTAACATGAACTAGTAGAAGGATAACGTGTACTGCGCATCACTGAGAGAAAAAAGTACCAGGCTAACATGAACTAGTAGAAGGATAACTTGTACTGAGCGTCACTGAGAGAAAAAAGTACCAGGCTAACATGAACTAGTGGAAGGATAACGTGTACTGAGCGTCACTGAGAGAAAAAAGTACCAGGCTAACATGAACTAGTAGAAGGTTTATATGTACTGACGTCACTGAGAGGTGACGAGCGCGGGTCGCACTTGCTGAGGGAGGCAGGGAGTGCCCGTACTGTATGTAGTACTATTTGCCCGTACTGTACTTTATTTTATTTTGTTTTCACTTTATCTGTGTAATTATGTCGGTTTTGGTGAATAAATGTTTATTCTATTCTATCTATTATACTGTGGTGTGGTTGTGTGTAGGGTTGTATCTCACCAGTGTTGGGAGCGCGGCCCTGAGCGACGCACGAGATGGTGTCGACGGCGGCGCAGACGGCGCGCAGCACGTAGTCGCGGTTCGCCTTCGCAGCTGCCAACTCTGGGTGGCGCACGTACACCTAGGATACGTAAAGACAATGATTAAACATATTATACTAAATATTAGACCCAACAGACTTTGTTCTGCATTAGGAAGTATTTATCAATTTCAGTCAGTCAGTGAGTCTTAAGGTGGTAACTCTCGCTATGGCGCGAAATTCAATTTTTTTCGTGTTTTTTATTTATTCTGGCGAAAGTATACATTTTTAATAAAGTTTAAATGAATTCGCGTATGTAAAAAACCATCTCCCACATTACAATACAACGTTTTTGGAAGATAGACCTACAGATTTTGTGTCTAAGGGGTAAAAGGCCAAAAAACAAGTTCCTTGAATATACACAAAATCGGTAACTCTGTCTTTCAAAAACGATATATCACAATGTGGGAAATAGGTTTTTAAGTACGCGAATTCATTTAAACTTTATTAAAAATGAATACTTTCGCCAAAATAATTAAAAAACGTGAAAATTTTTGAATTTCGTGCCATACCGTGAGTTACCGCCTTAATCAGTTAGTCACTCAGTTACTTCACTTAGTCAGTGTTCGTGCAATTATGCACTCACCTTTTTCCTATGTACAGTAGTTTTGTCTATGTGTTGTCTGCTTTCATAAAATATGTCTGTCATATGTCAATTCAGTTCCCAATAAACCACCTTGTAAACAAGTTAGTATTATTATTTGAATTGGGCCAAAATACAATTAAATTCAACAATAAAGATATCGAACAGTCAGTCAGTCTCCGTCAGTATCAGTCTCAATCAATTTCTGTCCCAGACCGTCAGTCTCAGTATCAGTTAGTCAATCTCAGTCCGTCAGTCAATCAGTCAGTCTTTCAATTATTCAAACTCGTCAATTTGTCGGTTGTCAGTCTCAGTCAGTCATCTTACTTATCAGTCACTCAGTTAATTAGTCAGTCGGTCTCGGTCAGTATCAGTCTAAGTCAGACCGTCTCAGTCAGTCTTAATCAAGCTCAGTCAGCCTCAGTCAGTAAATCAGTCAGTCTCAGTCAGTTAGTAAGCCAGTCAGTCAGTGCCAGTAAGTCTCAGTCACAGTCAGTCTCAGTCAGTCACCTCACCTTGGAAGCAGTGAGCAGCATAGTGGAGTGTTTCTTGAGCACTGCGCGCGCGCAGGCCAGCTCGTCCTTCAGCCGCGGCTCCTTCAGCTCCTGCTGCCGGCGCGCCGCCTGCGCCGACAGCTCGTGAGCTGACCTGCCGAACTGACGCGCCGACTCCAGCAGCTCGCTCTGGGACGAGGCTGATTTTAACTTGTCCAGGTCGTTTTCAACCTAAATTGGAGAAGTTTCACGGTTTTATGGCGGTACAAAGATATCACGTCGGGGTCACCACACCACTTATGGCAGAGGAACCGGCACTGCAAATAACTCCAATGCAATAACTCTCGGCCGTTAACGTTGATATTACTATTTATAGTAATTATTAGTAAAATATTAGTAGTAAGCTTTACCAGAATACCGCATAGAGTATCCCTCTTATTCACTCACAAACTCACCGGCAGCAGCCTTACAACGGCGTCGGCAAGTATGAAGAGTCGCGACACTGTGGAGATCAGAGCGCGCGCAGCATCTGTATCACTCACTCACTCACTCACCCACCTACCCACTCACTCACTCACCAATCCAAACCAACTCACTCACTCACTCTTTCTCACTCAATTACAAACCAGACCCATTCACTTTTTGTCTCCTTCGATAGGTATTGCTATACTTAAAAGACACCCCCTTGTCTGTTAAACTGTGTAAAAGTGATCTTTATATTACCAGTCTCAGCTTCATAAGCAGCAGTCTAACGTCCACAGCGTCGGCAAGTATGAGGAGCCGCGTGACTGCGGAGAGCAGAGCGCGCGCAGCCCGCACCATGGCGGAGCGCGACGCCGACGCGCAAGGCTGTTCCGAGAACTCGCGCGCAGCCACGCTCATTGCTGCACCTTGTTTTGTATAATGGTGTATTTTTTTAGTTATTGAGGGTAGTTTTGAAATTGATTTTTAATGTGAAGACTGAGTATTAAAAAAAAAATTGGTGCACCTTTTTTTTTGGCACAAAAGTGTGGTTTTTTGTTTTTTGAGGGTAGTTTGAAATTGATTATTAATGCAAAGAAGACTGTGAATAAAAAATAATCTCGTGCAGACATTTCAAGTACAGTGGCGGACTAGGACGTTGTGAAACTTTTGTCTATGGTCTCGTGCGCCTTAGACTTACGGCGTAACACTTCCGGTTTTTCTGTGATTACAATCACGCCGTTCTGTGTTACGCCGTCCGTGTCCGCTACTGTACTCAAATACAGAAATATAGGCGATATTTTGGCTAAAAGCTGTTTGTTTGTTTAATGCAAAGACGTACAAAAAGGAATCTTTTTGTTTAGAATCGCATTTTTTATGAGGGTAGTTTTAAATTGATTGTTAACGCAATGACTGTGAATAATAACCTAACCTAAAACCCAACACTTACCATTCCTCCTCACCTCCTCAACGCAAGCCAGCATCTCCTGGGTGATCTCAGGGCTCTCATGGGCAATGCTCTGCCCGCGCTCGATGAAGCTCTCAGTGGCACGCTCCACCGTTGCCACTAAGGCACTTGCACGCTTTGACTTGCCCGCTGTTTTGATAAGATTAGATTTATTTATTTAACACTATCATCAATACATAATAATAACACATCACACTCAGAGCCCCTAACTAGGCAGAACCTGTATCTAGGATGACCGAAACATATACAGAGACAAACAGTACACCCAGACCAGGGAATCTATTGCCGTATAGAATGAAAATGAGAATGTGAATCATTTTGACATGTGGTAAGTATACATTGCGGGTATATAGGTGAATCATTTTGTCTACCTACACAAGAGATTCAGCTGTAAACCCGCAATGTATACTTATCACGTGTCAAAATGTTTCTCATTCTTATTTTCATTGTGAACGGCAATAGCCTAAGGCGGCTATCACACTGCCACGCACCACGCTGCATGTTGCGTTTCGACGCGCCTACGCGCGCGCACGTGGATGCATTTTCTGTGTGTTGGACTGCGCGTGTTTCTATACAAATGGAGGTACTTACAATCAACGTTAGAATACGCATTCACGCGCCACGCTGCGTGTTGCGTGGCAATGTGATAACCGCCTTAAAGGGGTCTATTGTGGTTTGCAATGGATATGATTAAGGCTATTAAAAATAGAGACAGCGCTCTATAACGTGTCTAGCGCCATCTTTCTTTTTCGATACCCATATCATATCTATTGTCAACCCCAATAGTAGTACGGGAAACAAACATCGATATTCATCATATCAATATTAGCCCCGCCGGGAATAGAACCCAGAACAGAATAGAACAGATTGTCACAAGGAGATTGTGAGGAGTTTTGCCATAATCACTATGCTTAGCGGGCTTGTATAAGCATAATATAAGCCCTTAGGGGTAGGGCGTAAGAATAGATCTACGGTATAACATGCCTGTCGTAAGAGGCGACTAAAAGGGGTCTTTGGGGTCGTGGGTGCAAAGGGCGGGGGCCCGTCACACTCATCAAACGGCCCCGAGAAGAGCGACGGCACAGCTTGTGGCACTGTGCCGCCGCAGCTACAAAGGCAAGCCGAGGAAGGAACAATATGCCCTCCCTGAGCAGCAGCTGAACGTGGGAAGGACTACAGACACTAATAATGTCTGGTTCCCAGGGTCCTCCATTACAAAAAAAAGGCTTGTGCGTTGTGTTGCTGTATGACTCTGCTTAACTCATCTAATACTTACCGTATGAAAATTAGCTATAGGGCTGAAACTTTGAAAAATTCCTCGCACAAGAGTAAAGTAAAAAAACTTACGTCTCTTCTTCTTCGAAGCCTTATCCTTGCTGTTGACGAGAGTAGTCACTTGGAGCACCAGGGGCTCCAAGGTACGCTCAACGGACGTCGTCCTGATCTCCAAGTTCTTGGGGTCCCATTTGAGGCTGAGAGTGCCCGTTGTACCGTATGTATCCGTCATTCTGTTAAGGGTTAGATGAAACCTGTGAGCTACGTGCTTGCTCTCCGTAAAACAGTTAAAGGATCTTAGATGGAAAGAATATTCAATACAATTAAGAATTATTGTTGGTACAGTGGCTGTCTAGGATGGCGTAACCCTTTCGATTTCTCTGTATTGCAAAATAGCTCTTGTTCTTTAGCATTACAGTCTAGGGAAAACACTGTACCATGGTGTTCTCATAATCAGCATAAGAGGGGAAAAAGGCCCCGGAAAGTAACTCTATGAAACTAGAATTGTTTAAATGTTTTTATGAATCCATACTTGTCCATATAAATATTATAATGCAAAAGTAACTCTGTCTGTCTATCTGTCTTGCTTTTACAACCAAACTACTAAACAGATTAAAATTAAATTTGGTATACGGATAGTTAACGAGCCTGAGAAAAGACATAGCAGCCTACTTTATATTTCAAAATTCCTATGGTTTAAGAAAAATAAATGCGCTGGCAAAGCAATGGGGCGCTCACTAGTATGATTAAACTATTGATAGTGTGTATGTTGTTTACTTCTAAAATGACCCGACGACCATTGTGTGTATGTTTACTCAGACTTGGACCCAACGAAGACAAAAAAGGTTCTTTTGTGAAAGGGTTGATGCATCTTTGAAATTGCAATGATGACTGTGTGTGACTCATATACAAAGAAGTTTAGAGAGACCACAATGATTTAAATTATAGGCCTGACGGAATATTCATTTACAATTTGCTTACACTGCCGCTACTCTATATTTATTGTAAAAAATTGCAAAAACCAACAAATTCTTCGATGAAAATAAAACTGTTTAAGTAACACTATCGATTTATATTCACACTATAGATAACTCAATCTCAAGCTCAAGACTGCCATATCATTTAGCAGTGTTATACATTTATGAGTAATCGGTAGTACCTTTCAGGCAGAAAACGGCAGTTTTCAAAAGTTTTTCCACAACTTTTTAAACTCAAATGATTAACTTAAGAAGGTAGAATTACACAAAATCACTTAAATGCACTAAAACACTGTGAAAGTAAAAAAATACGCGAAAAATCACACGAAAACAACACACCCAAAACAGAGGCGTTGTCAAAATGTGACAGTACTGCCAACATCAAAAAATAGAAAAAAAAAGAAAAGAACTTACGACCAGTGTTGCCAGTGTTGCGGCAATCGAGAGTATAGTTTAGTCGATCGATTCCTTGGATCGATTCCTTATTTCCTTCTCCAACCCAACTCAACCAAAGTAATATTGATTGAAACGTTTGAAGAAAAAAAAGTGTCAGTCAAGCATTTCAAGCATTTTGCAAAGTTTTTGTTTTGGTTTTTTGCAAACGTTTGTATAAATTTTAATTTTTGATTTCATTTACAAAACTGAATTAATGATGATTGGTAATTATTAGTAATGGCAGACAACAATCATCCTACGCCGGATGCCGTATGGCATCCAGATGTAAAGGGCTTTGTCCCTGACTTATCTATTGTTAAACACGAGATTCCATGTGAAAAGGGTAAGAAAAACGTAAATTCCTTTAGAAAGAAATTCCAAAACAGCACAAGGCCACGTTCGCTTATTTCATCTAAGTCCAGAATGACCCACTTTTGGATATGCCTCCCCCACAATTCGCCACAAGAACAAACATTGTGTGGGGGTTTCTCCGTAATTGCCACGCTTGACTCTTCAAGTTTTACTTAGAAGGACTTTGCTTCCTGTCCTTCGTGTGTTCTCTTTGTAGCCTTAGCCTTGGGAGGAGATGGGTTGGTGGAATTCTATGCCGCCATCTCATGGCCAACATTATTTAAATAAAACCTGCCGCATGTTGTGGAAGACTGCAGTCTGTCACGTGAGGCATGACAGCTGTCTTCATACAATGTTCTGTTATTTGGGCTGGCCTGTGCTCCTGGGGACTGTTGCTTCTCATTCGCTTGCCAGAATCTTTGTGGATGATGAACTCTCAAGCAATATATAAAAAACTCTGTTTTTAATTAATTAAAGTTATTGTAGTTTACTAGACTAACTATAAATGCTTTCATAATAGAATAGAAAAGTTTATTTTCCTTCATGTGGTAGGTACAAAAGGTGTTCTAAAAATGTATAAGCAGCACATGAACCCTGTAATTAATTCATTCGATATTTTTTTTGTAAAATTGGTATAATATTTTGTTATCATAATTGCATTAAGTCTTTATTCAATTATTCATTTACATTCATGAGAGCTGTCTTTTCAGATGTCCCAAAAACATCAACTGAAACCGCCCTGCTGTTAACGCAAAGTCAGGGCATACTTCCATCGTCCTCCAGTTTCACGGATGATAATATAACAATCACCGTCAATGTTGGAGATATGGACATTAGCTGCCTTAACGAAGAAATAGACCTTGGAACTGATATCAAAGTTCCAGGACTTGGCGGTACCTTACCAATACCTGAGAGTCCTATTAAAGAGCCTCGTAGACCAAAAGACAGGGATAAGTCAAAGATTGTACGTTCAGCTGAGAAAAATAGTAGAAGTGACTCGACCAAAAGTGGCATAAAGCCAAAGGATAGGGATAAATCTAAGATTGTACGCTCTGCTGATAAAAGAGGATCTAAACATACAAAAATAATTGAAAGATTATTATTTGAGGATGATAATATTATAAATGAAATCAAGTGTGAAGGAATTGAAGAGTTTTATGACTCCGAACCAGAGGTTATTAATGTTGTTAAAGAGGAAACCCCTTTTTACGGAAACAAGATAATACTAGGTAATAAGAAATCTATATTGAATGAAAGAATGTTTAACGCACAGGTTGTGTTAACAGATTGTGCAGCTAAATTGGCTAAGAGTAAGAAATATTGTAATAAATGTAAGTTATTATTTTCGAGCCTGAATGCTTTTGCGAATCATAAAAACGCTAAACATAAAACAGTTGCTACATCTTCTACCAAAAGTCCTAATAAGGCCTTAATTGAAACACAAAATCATCCCAAACCTGGATCAAGTGGAAATGATCGTGAATGTGGACTTTGTCAGAAAGAGTTTTGTTCACGCAGTTCTCTTTTAAAACATGTGCGGAATGTTCATAATATAAACTCTGATGTATATATCGAAATATTTCTCGAACATAAAAGAAAATTGGAATATAAAAGAAAACCTGGTGATAGTAAAAACAAAGTTGATATTAGGAGAGGAACTAAAGCGAAAAATTACTGCTCGCATTGCAATAAAGTATTCCCAAATGCAGATTGTCTTGTAAAACATCAATACGCTTTGTTAGGCCTGAATATGCTAGATGAAGATTTGAACGAAATTCGAAATGAGGTCGTAAAGGAAGCCCAAGACAAAACACTCGTCATGATAAACGAAGATTTAGATAAAATACGTGACGAAGTTATAAGGGAAGCTAAATCTAAACTTGGTGTCGTGAGTGATAGCGTCATGAGTGATACTGGTGACGATGACTCTGTTGATTATGGCGATGACTCTGTGGATTTTGACGTACAAACCGATACTAATGATTGTATAGACAACTTCAAATGCCGCAAATGTGATGCAGTATTCGATTCCTATGTGACCTACGCGAAACATGAATTGGAACACACAAATCTCGAAACGAGAAAGGCAAAAGACTTCATTGTTGAGGTAGAAAATCTAACGATGCAGCAAATAAAGCAGAAATCAGCTCCAAAAGATCTATTTAAACATAAATGCAAAATTTGCAAAGAAAAATTCGAATCATTACGTCATGCGGCGAAGCATGTACAAGACAGTCATCCAGATAAATCAACAGCTAGTGTAATAAGAAAAATAAACAATATCAACAAAGTAGCAAAGCGTACTTTAGCTTCCTATAACACTATAATTTGCCCTCCTATCTCAAAAAACATACTTTTCAAATGCAATACGTGTGATCTTAACTACTTCTCATCGTCTGCGGTGATTGTTCACAAAACTTATTGTAATGGAACAAAAGACTCTTGGAAATGCAACAAATGCCACAACAGCTTCAAGCTTGGCCATAAAGCGATGCACAAAACACAACATTTATACTCTAATAAGTTCAAAGTGATTACAGTTGGTGATAAAAACTTATACAATAGAGTTCTAAATAAGTGTCCGCACTGCGCTGTTCATTTCACTGAAGGGAAATTCTTTAGCCACTACCAAAACTGTGGCAAGGAAACTCCTGACGCGGCCTACTGTATCAATTGCGATATTCTTATAGATTCATCTCATTTTAAGACTCATAAAAGTTCGCATAACAGTATTAAAAAAGATGATTTCATAATTGTCGAATATGAAATTTTTGATACAGAGTTGGATCAAAAAGACGAAGATCATGAAGAAATTCCTGCTTCCAAAAAGATGAAAGTTGATGAAACACTTTATTCGGAAGTTAAAAAAAGTCGAATCCAAATGCTCTATTGTAACGCTTGCGAGTCATATTTGAATAACACGAGTGACCAATCAATTGCGGATCATTTCGAAAATAAATGTAATGATGAAACGATTGAAATGTGCAAAAAATGTGCCCTAACATTTACTAAAAAATCGATGGAGATTCATGAGAAACAGCATGCAAAAGGATTTGCTCTTGCAGGCACTTTGTTTTACGATCTTAACCTCAAGCAGATACAACCGCCGTTCCCTCCATTTCCACGATGCCATGTCTGCATGATCTTTTTCTTTGACGTAAAGGAAAGAGACAACCACTCATGCTGTAACACTTTATATATAAAATGTTTTTGGTGCAGAAACGATTTTACACAATCTTGCTTCGAGATGCACAAAAGCTACCATTTCTATTCGGATTCCGTAAACAAAATGCCATTCAGTAAGAGGAAATTTGCACAAATACAAGCAATGTTGCTTTTAAGGATAAGGAAACCGTTCACGTTTTACCAGTGTGTTGAATGTGACGCAGTTTTGAAGGAGAAGAATGTGAAATCACATCAAAAGACATGTGGGACGATAAATAATGAAAATAAGAAATGTTCACAATGCAAATTAAATGTGAGCTCAGACGATTATCCCAAACACGTACTTATGCATGACGACGCGTCCTTTCATAGGTACAACATGCAAATTATCCCTTTTGATGGTCGGAGTGATATCATCAAAGTAAAGAAAAGCGTTAAAGCTAAGCTACTTGACAATACCCACAACTTAAGTCCAGTGGATAATAATACCGAATCTCAGCAATTCTGTGAAAGCAACGGAAATGTTAATTATAAAGTAGATCACGACAATAATTATGATGATTCGTCTAGTGATTCAGTCCCACTTATAGTTTTGAAAAAACAGAATACTAATTCAGATGTCGTTGTGCCAATAGAAGAAAGTGAATCCAGTGAAATCAACATGGAAAAGATATCTCACTCTGATCAGTTTGTGCTTGATAAAGCCTGTAAAATTAGTCAGTTAGATTTATTCGAGAATGATAATGAAGAGGATCACGAGTTAAATCTTTTAAATGAAGAGAATGAAAAAAGTGAAGAAAATTGTAAATTGAAAGACGACACTGAAATTGATATTTTGGATGGTACAGATCAAACGAAAAGTAACGAAATTGATGCAAACGAACAAGAAATGTCTATTAATGAATGTAATGATAAACTGGAAAACGATGTTCAGGTCAAAAGCACTGAAAATCTAGAAACAAACGAAACTAAATCAGCTAATGAAATAGATGTCCTAATTGAAACATTGTACAAATGCGTTTGCGGGCTACATTTTATGACAGAGGACGGTATCCTTAAACACATGTCTTCTGGATGTCAATATCATAAATCTGGCCAAAAATGTCCGAAATGTCATATTTCGTTTACACCGTCAGACCTGTTCGATCATTTGCTAAAGCACCATGGAAAAAAATGCAAGTTTGAATTCGATATTATTGAGATAAACCCGTAATTTAATTAATCACAAGTTTACAATCAGAAAAAATGGTTAAACTTCTGAAACATGACAAATATTTAAAATGTGATCCTACATGATACTAAATTACTAATCTTAGTATTTTTAAGGCACTTTTGTATTACTTTTAGGTCTAAGAAAGCTACGCTAAGGCTTGTTAAAATTTGCCAATTTAGACAACAATCAGTTGATTTTTAGAGTAGGTGTAGGTATATAAAATTAGAACAAAATATCGAGCCTATAAAAACTAAGCAATATTAGATCACATTTTTGATATTATGAAAATATTTAAGCCCACCGCCCACGTAAAAACATATGGCTTTTCTTGAAATATTAGAGTTAATTTTATTCGAGTTAGAAAAAGAAAAAAAGAAGATTCTCAATTACTTTACTATATTTAATAGCTGTTATACCTTCATTTATTTAAACTTAATGGTCCAGGGTACGCGTGTTATTTCAAGCTACCATTAGATGCGGCAAGCGATTGTTTCTCAACCCTGTGCCATAGAATTAAGAGAATTTCAGTATATTTAATGCAAATAGGCGATTTTCGCGTCATCATGGCCTTAGAGAGACTAAACCGTCCTTTTTAGTATGTTAAGTTTTTGTAGTTTTATCTACGGGGTGTTTCTGAAAAGGCGGTAATAAATCAAAGGAGGGATTCTGCTCAGCTGATCGAACCAATGTATGGAACAGCTGTTTTTTGTTTTGAGATTTTGTCCCATTTTGCTTTGGGAAAGTTGTTAGGTATGGTGAGCAGAATCCCTACTTTGATTTATTACCGCCTTGTGAAAAACACCCAGTATAAGTTTTGTAGTTATGTATTGTTATTTATTTTAAATTCTTTTATGCCAGCTCATTTATCGTCTATGTAAGCACTTCTATGCTAAAGTTTTATTATTTTCTGTTTATGTTTGGTACAATATTGATTTTTATGAGGTGGTTCCGATAAGTACTAAAATTATATTTTTGCTCTGAAAAAGTTTCTAAGTAATCTATGTTTTTAAGGTCAACATTCCATACAACTAGTTTAAAGAGGATTTATTAAAAAAAAACATGTACAGAGACGTATTTTAGTCCATACAGAGTTAGGAAAAATAATCGCATCCAGTGACACATTTACCTACTGGCACATTCGCTATGCTCATAGCGTTTATATTTAATGTTAGGAAATGATTGTACAGTGGCGGTCTAGGTCGCCGTAACACTTCCGGTTTTTCTGTATTAAAAAATAGCTCTTGTTCTTTCGCAATACAGTCTAGGGCTGACGAAACCATAGACAAATCTGTTACGGCCTCCTAGTCCGCCACTGTAAGTATGTAATGTTTAGAAATGTCCCGCGGGAAATGTTTTTAAAATATGTGTGTGGTATTTGCGTGCCGGCTATTATTTTAGACTTAACATTATGTATGGACTTTTGCACGTGACTGTACGTATAGTCGTGTTCAATAAAATGTTAAGAGCCAGTTTACAGTGATGCTAGCGCCATTCGCGAAAAAAATTAATATCTTCTAAACTAAGGTTTGAAAATTTAAGCATCACTACACGCGCTCCCGTCCTTTTGCATATTTATTTAATATCCCGCGTAAAACCGAGACGATTGGTCTAAGATTTCTACCGTTTTGAGAATAAAGTATTAACTGGAGAACGACTTAATATATCACCTGTAAATTATTTGGTTCCGAAGATATAAGTGAATTGGTTTTTATCAAAACTGAATTGGCCGGCCGCAACGCTCACCGACCAAGAAGCAGCGACCCTGTGCACGCCAATATCGCCTCGCGGACTATCGAAGCGTCGATCGCTTAGAGGGAAATTGCGTTGGCAGCGTGATTCATCGAGGTCGTCGCCCGGCATCTCAGCTACGTATAAAACAACATTATTTCTAATTACCTACATTTGAAATTGCACCTGTACTGCAGTCCTCTTTAGAAATTAATTACAATATGGGACCCTGCAAAACATGCACCAAGCAAATAAAGGACTTAGAAAAAATCTGTTGCACAAGAAAAGACTGTAACAACGATTATCATTTCCTATGCATGGGCCTCGATAAGGATAAAATAAAAAAATCTTTTATTGATTCCTGGAAATGCCCCGAATGTTCTTGTGCCGGCTGTGGTGACATTTTAAAGTCAACTAAAGACATAATTAGATGCTCAATTCGTGACTGTAAAAAGCTCTTTCATACATCGTGTGTCTCCTTTACATCTGAAATAACAAGCAAAAAGAGCGAGTGGGTCTGCCCGTGCTGCAAAGCAAAAACTCCTCGCGGCGACAACACTAACACCCCGATTAAACCACAAAAAATTGAACCTACTGTTGTTGGAACCTCATCTGTAACCGTTAGAAAACCACGTATTGTAAATGAAGACAGGGACTTTCTTCAAAGCGACATTCTCAACATGAGGGAAGAGATTATCTCTATAATAAGAGCAGATATGACCACAGTTATTAGAGATATTTTAACATCAGAGCTCAATTCCCTACGCAAGCAGGTTGAAGAACTGACTAATTCTTTAAAATTCTTCGAAAAAGATAACTCAGAACTCAAGACAAAGCTATCAAAATCTGGCGATGAACTGAAGAAGGTCAAAAGCGAAAATGTGGTACTGTTGCAGTCTTGCGAGAAAATGTCATCGAAAGTAGCTTCTCTCGAAAGAGAAGTATCCCAGCAACAGCAGTGGGCCCGTCTACAAAACGTCGAGATACTGGGTATTCCCGAATCTGACAGCGAGTCTCCGGTCGACCTAGTGAAGACATTGGCAAGCCATGTAGGGTTAGAACTGAATGAAAACGAGATTGACTTCGCTCACCGAGTGCAACCCTTCCAGGTCAAGTCTGGCCGTCCGCGTACTATTGTTGTCCGTTTTCGTAACCGTTTAACTAAAGACAAATTTATTTCGGCATCGCGTAAAAAACGCGGTCTTAGGTCTGGTGATGTTGTCAAAGGCAAGGATAACGAAATTCCGATTTACATAAATGAACACCTCACTCGGGCCAACAAAGCACTATTAAAGTCTACGAAGTCTAAGGCTAAAGAAGCGGGTTTTAAGTTCGTGTGGACAAAAAACTGTCGTATTTATGTCAGTCGGGAGTCGGGGGTTCCGCCTCTACTAATATCATCAGAGTTAGATTTAAAAAAGATAAAACCTTAGAATCTAGAAAGTTTTTGTTTATTTTTAACAATTATGTTTATATATTACCTTTAATCACGTTTGAGCTATTATTTGTTTTTAGCGTTGTCATCTTAGCTTCTGTAATCTTTACACATGCACACTTATTCTTTCACCTCACAAACACTACCACGCGCACTCTACACTTCTTTACGAGATATAAATCATATTTCTCTGGCTTACTTCGACAAGCTTGTAATACTTACTATTATTACGATCAAGGTTTTGTTTATGAATCGGTAAAAGGAAACGCTTATTTCACAATCATTACAAATGGCGCCTAATAATTTGCGTGTTTTTTATCAGAATGTACGAGGCTTGCGTACAAAAACTACTACATTTTATAATAATATATTGTGTTCTGATTTTCATATTATTTGTATAACGGAAACCTGGCTTTATGATGGTATTTTGGACTCTGAATTAGCCGATATAAATAGGTATGATGTTTTTCGATGCGACCGTAACTGTCCTGAGCCTGGAGGAGGCGTAATGACCTTAGTAGCAAAACATTGCGAAGCTCAACTGCGCCCGGAATGGCATCGCAATGACTTGGAGTGTTCATGGCTTACAATCAAAGCTAATAACATAGGTATCTCCAAAAATCTCCATATTGCTACTGTGTATATTGCGCCCGACAACAAACTTCCTGAAAGAATGCAGTATTTCATTGACAGCTTGGATGATGTAACGAGGGCGCATCCCGAAGACTTCATTCTGATTACTGGCGATTTTAATCTGCCATGTATTACATGGGATTTGCACAAACCTCTACAAATTAAAAAGGGCGCAGTTGAAACGCAAAATGCTGGTACCAATCTTTTGAATTTTATAAACTTTTTAGGTTTTTATCAGTTTAACTGCGCAAAAAACTCTGCTGGAAATACACTCGACCTAATTCTTGCAAATTTTCAACTGAAAGTTGTAGTCAGTGAAAGCCCACTGGTCCACCTGGATATTTTTCACCCATCTCTGGAAATAGATACCACTGATCTATTCATCACTCCACTACCTAACGAGAAAAGACTTGTTAACCTATTTAAAAAAGGCGACTATGTGCAAATCAACAGGTCTTTGTCTGAGATCGATTGGTCTGACTTGCTCGACACGAACTCCATAGATGAGGCGCTATCATTACTATACGCTGAGATTAAAAATACAATTGACAAATATGTTCCTCGCGTGCCTCTGGGTGGCTCTCGACGATATCCCATTTGGTATAGTAAACAATTAATTAATATTATAAAGGAGAAGGACAAGTGTCATAGAAATTGGAAAAAGCACAAGAATCCAATAGACTACGATAATTTCTCTTTACTTCGCAAGCAACAAAAACAAAAGCAACAAGAATGTTTTGATAACCATATAAAAAAGACGCAAGATGAAATTAAGGTCAATCCAAAATTGCTTTGGAGTTATATTAAGTCTAAAAGAAAGGCATCATCAGGGATTCCCAGTCAAATGAGCTATAATAATAGCATCATTAGTGGACCTGAAAACATAAGCTGTGCTTTTAACGATTACTTTCACCGTATGTTCGCTTCGCCAACAGGATTATATAAACCTCTTCTAATATCCACTGACGTTGACCCCAGCCCACTATCGCATATACAGGTAACGGAGGCCTTCGTGCTTAAACTATTGGCTGGGCTGGACAAATCCAAGGGCGCGGGAAGTGATGGCATTCCACCTCTCTTTATTGTTAACTGCTCAAAAGTATTATCAGTACCTCTTACTATTATTTTTAATCGTTCCCTTATGGAAGGTAGAGTACCGGACAAGTGGAAAGAGGCTTACATAACGCCTATTCACAAGAAGGGATCTAAAACGTTTATTGAATTTTACAGGCCCATCTCTATCTTGAATGTATTTAGTAAGGTTTTGGAGAAAATCGTTCATCTTAACATGTATCCTGTTATAATTCAGAACATTCCTGATCAGCAGCATGGTTTTGTCAAGGGGCGATCCACTGCAACTAATCTGGCAGTATTCACCTCACACATACTTGACGAAATGGATAAACGCAACCAGGTCGATGTTATTTATACTGACTTCGAAAAAGCTTTTGATCGCGTGGACCACACAATTTTACTGCATAAGTTGGAAGCCCTCGGCATCAAAGGGAATCTTCTGAGATGGGTGAAGTCGTACCTGAGCAACAGAAGTCAGGCTGTAGTTGTTGGCGGCTCAAGATCTGACTTCGTAGATATTCCCTCAGGAGTTCCACAGGGATCCTTGCTGGGACCATTATTATATATTGCATTTCTATTCGATATAGGTAGGTGCTTCAGACATGCTCGTTTTCTTTTGTATGCAGACGACAAGAAGGTTTATTACAGCATCCGCACTAAGGAGGACTGTAGGAAACTGCAGGAGGACCTCGATAGGTTGTCCACATACTACGAAATAAATCACATTAATGTTAATGTAGTGAAATGTAATTGCGTATCGTTTACAAGAAGTCATGCTCCCGTTCTCTATGATTATAAACTTGAAGGCTCCTTTATCTCGCGTACAGGGCTAATAAAGGACTTAGGGGTGTGGCTCGACTCTAAATTAACTTTTGCGCACCATATTGAAGCTACCGCTGCCAAAGCCTACAAAAACCTTGGTTTCGTTTTAAGAGTCTCTAAGCCTTTCACGGATATCAACTGCGTAAAAATAATTTATTATGCATATGTAAGAAGCATTTTAGAATACTGTTGTACTATCTGGAACCCGCAATACATTACTCATAAGTACAGCCTTGAAAGGATCCAGAGAAAATTCCTACAGCACCTTAACTTCCGCAAAGGAATTTTTGAAGGGGACTATACAAATTGGTGTAAATATCACCGCATAATGTGCCTAGAGTCCCGTCGAACTGTAATGGACATGTCCTTACTGCACGACGTGTGCAGCGGCGCGGCCTGCCCCGAGCTGGTGGCCGCCGTGCTGCAGCTGCGCGCGCCCGGCTACAGAACCCGTCAAACTCAGCTCTTTCACACTCCACATACTCGTACTAACTACAGCCAAAACTCAGTCGCTCACCGATTACCAGCACTCTACAATAAAAAGTTTAAGGACATTGATCCATTTTGTGTTTCTAGGCAATGTTTCAAAAACCTTATCTCAAAAAATCTTTGTTCCAATGTATAAACAGGCACAATTTATTCTTTGTAAGTAAGCATTTTTACTAATATACTTTATTTATATTATTTTATTCTCGTGGTCACATACACACACACACACACACACACACACATACACACACATTCAGAACCATAATTTTGCTTTTATTTCATTTTTGTTAGGTTTAACTTGCATGTTATAGTTTTAAATTCTTTTTTTTTTTTTGCAGTAAAATTGCATGTTCTTAGTCTGTTTTTAGAGTTGCATGTAGATAGCTTGCTTATACAAAAGATCATCGTAAATAATAAAAATCCGTAATTGGCCTCAGTATTGTATAACTCTACTATTAAAATAAAATGTAATGTGCTGTGGATTTATTGTGAATAAAAATAAAAATAAAATAAAATAAAAATAAGGCAAATATCAAAAATGTGGCACAGTATGAAACTAGATAATCTTGATTAGTATTTTTTGAGCCCAGTAAAGTAGACCTAACTTAAAAGAACAAAATTATAAACAGATTGTTACTAAAAGTGGCCACTTTTAGCAACACTCTGTAGCTTGGTATTTAACCTAAAAGCTATACAATCGTGCCCTAAAAATACTAGGCTACATTATCTAGTGTCATACTGTGCCCGATTTTTGATATTTGCCTTAGTTTCGAAGATATTAATTTTTTTCGGGAATGGCGCTAGCATCGCTGTAAACTGGCTCTTAAAAATTTAAGATTATTATTGTACTGCAATATTATTCATTGAATGCGCACGCGACTGTACCTAAAAGTGTTTGAATTTGTTAAACTTTCCTAAATTTTTTTGATATTATGTTTTATAAATTTTTGATAAAGTCATTTTATTTTTGTAAAGAAAAAAAGTTTCATTATAAGCTTATTTGTTTTTTTATTTATATTAACAGAGGTTGAAAAAAAACTATTCTCATAACTTTATGATATAACTTCTTATAACTAAACAAGACAACTTTAAAGGTTCTCTCTCATATAATATGAGACGTGATAATATACATAGTTTTATACAATAAGGGGTACTGGCAGAATACCAGCGCTGCGGATAGTATTTCTTATATTATCCTGTAGCATATGCTGAGTCAGAGCCCTTTCCGTGTCGCAGCTACATCAAAACTGGATTTTGTTTGTACAGTGTAGTCTTATTTGTTAATGATTCATGTCACTAGTTACCTACCTACTTAAGTTTATAAAATGTACCTATATGTTTTGATGTATTTGGAACATGGAATAAATCTTTCAATCAATCAATCAATCAATCAATACACGTTTTAAGCTTGAACGAAATGAAAACTCAAACTAATTAGGATTTTTTCAACTCCTTAAACTTTAACAATATGGCAAAATATAATATAGTTTTCTGGAACAATTTCTACGTGTATGTACTTATACTATACCTAGGAATTGTATACGTATACCTAGAGTGCGACACAGAAATCTAGAAATTAAAAAGTGGCAACACTGTATGGAAATTTGAACGGATGTTTAAAACATTCTATACAGTGTTGCCACTTTTTATTCCTAAATTTTTTCATCACAAGCACTATAGAAATTTTTACAGCTTGGCACAGATAACTAGAAAATAATGGGGGCGCCACTTTGTATGTGGACTAAATACTTTTTATTTAATTTCTCCCTGAATAAAACACCATTTAAGCCCAAAGTTAGTCAAAATCAAAAATTAACAAATTCATGATCTGTTTCTTTGCGGTTTCCTTATTTGAGGTTTCTTTACTAGAAGTTATAATTTTTTAGATTTTCCAACTTAAGATAAAAATGGTTCCGTTTCAAGACACCGTTGCCAAGCTGTAGATACATAAAAAAATTAGTAGGTATGTACATATAAGTTTAAACAAAAAACAACTTAATAGCCGATTTATATATGCGGTTGACATATGGGTAAATCGTTAGGAGAAAATTTAGTGGCATCAGTATCAATCAAGGCTAGGCGCTTCACTTAGTACAGTTTACTTACTAAAGAAAGGTTATTGAGAAAAGAAAAAAAAAAAGATATAAAAAAACTATGTGTTAGATTAGAAACATTTCTCTACTTCTACTTCGAACAATAATCATTTCTATTTAGCGGACCAAATAAATTCGTCAAATAATTGTAATTTCTGACGCAATCCGAAAAGGAATCAACATTTTCAAGACGCGCCAAATTTTAACAGCTTACTCGAACATCGAACGACATTATTGCAGATACCTACTTATCGCTTGTTATAGCAGTGTAACGGTCGGATTTCAATTTCTCGTCTCTCTACATACATTACTTTACATTAGTTTATTTTTAGGTACAGAAACAACCGACTTGCAGCCCGTGTAATATTTGTAAGCTATTTTACTTCCTTTCTTTAAATTATCAGGGTCATATTCGTTAACTTTCAAATCTATTGCTCTAAATTTATTTTTAACATGGTGATGCAATCTGTGCATTTTTAAAGATCCAGAGTGAAAAACGATGTTGCATCGAGGACATGTTCTCTTGTTCTCATCTGGCACTTCAGTATCGTGTTTAGTAACATGTTTCAAACAAGTTTTTCGTTTAAAGAAATGTACAGAACAGCTTTTGCATTTATAAATCTTACGATCAGGGAAAAGATCCGTTGTTTTTTGCGATGCCACAACAGGTCCGCTGCTTTTAATCTTGAAGTCGTTTAGTTTATATTTTTTTACATGATGGTGGTACCGCGTGTGTTCCAACAGTGTCATATCGTAGAATGTTAACCCACATTCTTTACACTCTACTATATTCTTAGGAGGGCAGCTTACGAATACTGCTTTGTGATTCTTATTTTGTCTTTCGTTCATCAAACAAATGCCGCATTTCATGCATTTGTACATTTTGCGCGAGTATTTTTCACTATCATCATCCATTTCTTCTGTTAGAGGGTACTTTTGAATTTCGAAATCAGCAAAGCTTAGATTCTGCTCTGTGTGGTGTGTGTTGACATGAATACGCATTTGGGGTGCATCTATGAAGAGTTGGTCACATTTATCGCACCTCTGAAATGGACTTCTGGATTTATGTTCGGAAAGCAAGACGTGCTTGTAAAGACTGTCCTTGGTCAAGCAATAGATATTACAATCTCTACATCCAAATAAAACAGGGGTTTCAGACTTTTGTTCGGAATATTCTCTTACTTCGAAATCATCTGGGTTTATATTGTACAAGTCGTGATGCCGGTTTACGTGTTCGTTATAATTTGCGAATGTTCTGTTGCATTTTTCGCAATATTTCTTTAGAGACGTCAACGATTTATGTCCGCTGTTCGTGTGCTTCCTTACTATAAATTTGCTAAAAAAGTACAAATCACAAGGCACACATTTGTAAATTATTCTTTTATTTATATAATCTTCTTCATCACTGTCTTTTTCTGTGGAATTAACAGTCGAATTGACTTTTTTGTCCACTTTTCTGGAAATTTCTTTTTTATTAACAGCTTTTTCAACAACATTTTTTTCCCCAATAACAACTTTGTCTTTGTTTCTGGAAATATCTTTTTTATTGACTGTTTTTTCAACAACTTCCTTTTCACCAATAACAACTACATCGAAGTCATCGCTTAAGAATATTTTGGTCATGTGATGCCTTCTTCTATGATAAGCCATCATAGTATCATCAAATTGCAAGCCACAAACACCGCAAGGTTCAACACTTTGGCCGTTGCAAGCTTCATCATGGTTCCTTGCAAGTGTTTTGGATAAGAAATGAACATCACACTTGCTGCATTTAAATATTAAATCTCTTTCCGTATGGCATGTGGGTGATATTTCAACGATTTTAGGTTTAAAAGTTCGATTCTTTGCGTGGTGAGTGACTAAATGATTGAAGAGCACTGGTGGTTTAAAAAGGAGATCGCATTTCGTACATTTTTGTTTTTTGGCCTTCTTATTACAGCATCCAGAAAAATGGTCGTATATTCCCTTTTCTGTCAAGAAATGTAAGCCGCAGGTACATTTGTATAAAGTATCAATTTGATCAACGATTTCTTTATTTGATGCATTTCCTTTAGTTGATTTGCTAGTGTTTGGGGTTTGCTTGTCGTTTTTAGGAAGTGCATCTGGTTCTTTTATGATTTTAGTACTTTTGTCTTTTTTAGTCGGTGTTTTGTTTGCCCTCTCATTTACAGGATCATTTTTTTTATTCCGGAAGAAGACGATTTTAATTTGGTCACTATTGTACGGATTGTAGCGATGAAATTCATTATGTTTTTCGATATCACTTTCAAGGAAATAGTTTTTACACTGATAACATTTCTTAGTTTTCATTGTCAGATCACATTTGTGATTTTGAGTTTCTTTAAGAAGATTAATTTGGCAGTCCTCACACTTGTACAGTGTTGTCTTGTGGTTTTTCTTATTATTCGGATGAACAACGATCGGCGCATCAGTGTTCGAATTTTCTGACGTATCATCATCATCATCATCATAATCATCATCAGATTTCTTTTTACGCTTTTTTACTAATTCCCTCGGTTTGTAATGATTGATTTTAATTATTCTTATACTTTTCGAATTCATATCTGGATAGAGGTTATGATCAAATTTGTGTTTCTTTATACGAACAGCTGATATGTTTATCTTGCATATAGGACACCAAACTTTGCTACCTGTGCAGGAATGTCTCGTGGAAGGCTTGTATTCTTCCAGGCATTGCTTGCACGCTTCGCAACGGTAGAAGATGTATGGTCTCACAGATTCTGCGTTTTTGTTTTTTTCTACGTTTTTGTTTACTTCGATGATATCGCTGTGGCGGTCAAAGGGCACCACTTTCATGTTGCGTCTGCTAAAGTTTTCATCGTCGTGCTTCCTGATATGATCGTGATAATCTTCACAATTTAACGTCAATTTGCATTTCGGACACTTCTTATAAATGTTTTTCATAGTAACACATTCAAACATCAGTTTCTGATGTTGTTTTAGTTTATCGTCGCTTACAACTACGTCGCAGTCAACACATTGGTACAACGTGAAAAGTTTATTCTGCTTCAAAATAAGCATCTTTTGTATTTGAGTTATTGTTTTTCTGCTAAAAGGCTCTAGTATTTTTGATTTTGAATACGTGTGAAATTTTAAATGTATATTGAAACAGGATTCAGAAAAATCACTTTTGCAAATATCACAATTTTTCGAAGTAGTTTCGTTGCACGAGTGTTTTTCCATTTCATTAGTATCTATGAATAATATAGAGCAAGTATTACAACGAGTGAACTGAGGTACCGGCGGGTCAATCTGTTTGAAATTAAGATCGTAAAACGCTACATCTAAAAGGGTAAAACCTTGTTCATGATGAGTTTTGTGAAGGAAAAGAGCTCTGTATGTAAATAAAAGTCCGCATTCATTGCAAATCTTTTTTGGCAAGTTTTTACACCTGTTTTCGAAATGCGCAGAGTTCTGGTGAGCAGTCATTGTGCTGAGATAGGACTTGCAAGAACTGCAGTACAGCATTTGTGTTTGACCATCTTCGTTTTCCGACTCAGTTTCAAGATGCAACTTTTTCTTTTTGGCTGGTGTAGCCTCTTCATGTTCATCGCCTTTACGTTTCATATCGCTATTTCCAGGGACTTCATAATCTATTATAATGAATTCTTCAGTTCTTATTCTATTGTGAGCTTGTTGATGCGATTTTTTGTGACGGGAAGCGACTAGAATATCACATTGACTACAGTATGAAGAATCTGGAGGCTCTCTACCGCAGTCGTGGTAGTGGCTCCAAAATTTTACCTCGGGAAAATGCACTGCGCATTCGGGACATTTGCTTAAAACTCTTTGGTTTAAGTTATTATCACCGACTTTATACACTTTGAACTTGTCAGAGTATAAATGTTGTTTCTCGTGCATCTCTCGGTGGCCTGTTTTGAAGCTGTTATAGCACTCCGGGCATTTCCAGTAATGCTTTGGTCCGGGACACTTAGCTAAATGAATAGCGGCAGCGAAAGTCGTAAAGAAATTAAGATTACACTTATCGCATTTAAAGAGAACGGATTTTGGCACCGGAGGATTATGAATTGTTTGATGGACCGCTAAAGTATGTTTATTTATTTTAAGAACGTTAATTTTCTTAATGTTGCCTACTATCGGTTTATCTGGGTGACTTTTTTCCATGTGGGAAGTCGCGTCGTCGTTCGAATCGAAAATTTCTTCACAAATCATGCACTTGTACTCAAACACATCTTTTAGAGAGGTTTTCTTTTTTTGTTTAAAATACAAAGAGTTTTTGTTTCTGTATAAGTGTAATCTGATGTGTTGATTGAAGTTTCGTATGTCGCTGTCTGTAGAGCCGCAGTTTTGGCAGTATCCTTTAAAAGGGTACAATTTTCTATCGTACTCTTGTCCGCCGTGATGACTTTCCATGTGATTCTGTATATTCACTTCTCTTGAAGAATTAAAATAAAGAGAACAAATATGGCATTTTAAGTAAAGTTTTTCTTTCTTAATTTTCTTATTGGATACATTAATTTTCTTTTCAGTTAGCCGCTTTATCTGTTTCAAATTTAAATTTTCAGCTTCTATAGTGAAATTTTCTGTATTCCTCGCTTCCTTATTAGTGTGTGTTAATTCATGTTTAGCTAATTCAACTTGAGAAGTCAGTTCCATTTCGCATTTAGGGCATTGATAATTGGGAACGTCTTCATCAGTCATTGCTTCAATATCTGTATACGTCTCGTTAACATTATCTGAAACATTATCATCTGAATTAGGATCATCGTCTTCACTTTCGTTATCAATACCTAGTTTAGACTTGGCCTCTTTAATAACTTCTTGGCGGATTTTCTCTAAGTCAACATCATTTGTTGCTACAACTGCTGGTTCCAGTTCGTCGTCATTACGTATCTCATTTGATTTGTTATTATCAGAGTCTCGAGTCGGACTGTCTGGTGTTAGTAGTGTGTATAGATGTTTGACTAAAACATCATTACTTGGAAAATGCTTATCACAATGCGAACAAAAGTTATCTACCTTCTTTTTACTTGGTTCATTTTCGATTTCTTCAATTTCATCTGCATTATTATCATGCTTAGTTTTTTTGTGTGAAGGAGTTTCTTTAGGAAACAATTTTCTATACTTTTCTAAACCACCATGCTTTTTTCGTATATGTCTACACATATTACTGTAGCAGCTGAAAACGATACAGCATATACGGCATTCGATTTTGACTTCTGCTTTTGGAACTACTTTTTCAACACTTTCAACGTCACTTTCAACTTCAGAGTCAGAATTACTAGCGTGCTTTACCGCATTATGGTTTTCCAAAGCGCTTGAATTAGAGAAAAGCAATTTGCATTCTTGACAATACTTATTGCTTCTCTCGAGCTTTTCCGCACAGTTCTCCAAGATCACTTCTGAATTGAAAAGTCTTTCATTCAGTATAGATTGGTTAGCAGTTTTGCTTTTGCCTCCAAGAATTATACGATTGCCGTAAAACGGAGTTTCCGTATCATGTATTACTTCCCCAGCTTCTAAGACATTATCTTCAAAGTCACTCGCTTCTGTATCGTCGTCTATGTTAATAGTTGGTATTTCTGTAGATGGCTTTACTATCGGATCCCGAACTTTAACGTTTCCTATCTTTATAATGTTACTTTCAACTTTCTTTGCATTTTTTTTATCTACTGAAGACACTTTCTTAGATTTATCCCTATCCTTTGGTTTAGTAAGACTTTTGGACAAATCAATAACACTTTTGACTGCAGAATGTACGATTTTCGAACGATCTCTGTCTTTTGGTTTACGCGGAGTTCTTTTTGGTGGTTCAGGTAACGGCAAGGTATCGCCAAGACCGCTTATTTTAATCTCAGTTCCCAAGTCAATTTCTTCGTTAAGACAGCTTATATCCATATCTCCAGCATCTAACGTCATTGTAAGGTCCTCGTCATGAAATGTGACCATGACATCATTTGCTTGTTTTTGCTTGGATGATTTGGGTTTCTGAACTGAAATTAAAAAAAAGATACCACTGAAGTCGACTTATGACAGAATTACCATGTCACACAGAGCGCCGGCGTCTGAGCGTTTCTGCTTCTGCGCTCTGTATGACAGGGTAATAGTTTCAAAGTACATTACAAATCAAGAAAGGCAAGCGCTCTAGCTGTTTGACACAGCCTTAACTCCCCGGCTCAACTCGGTACAGATCTGTACCGATAAGTTATAACGGCCGTGGAATCAACTCGGTACAGATCTGTACCGGTCACGAGCGGGGCGCCGCGCGACTTTCTTTTTACTCGTTTTTTATTTTTTGGCTGAACCAATGTTTGCCTAATGTTTGACAAATGTGTCGACTATGAATGATTGAATGGATTGACAATCAATCACTTAATCAATAATAACCTAAAAAATTAATAAATGCAAAAAAAAATTGCGGGCATCGGGTACCTACGCCGCCATTTTGAAAATTGGTGAAAATTTGGGAAAATTTTGACATATCTACCTACTTGGGACACTACTTTGTTGAGGGAAGGTCATCGATCCCCCCATGGATTCAAACATTGTATGATAGTTACGGAAGACGCAGAGCAGGCAGACCTCCCATAAGGTGGTCAGTGATCTGGCTGGTGAAGGCTGCGGGATTACACTGACACTGTCGCTCAAGACCAGTTGTTGTGGCCTTCTGCGGAGGACACCCATCTCCAGCAGTGGACGTCTAGGGCTGTGTATGTTTGTATGTGTTTTAGGCAATCTTAGATACAGGTTACCTAGTTAGGTGATCTAAATGTGATGAGTTGATGAGGGATTTTTGTGTTTATGAGAAATCTGCGCTGGTAAAACCGCTGGGCAGCCTCTAGTGTATGAAAAAGTGGGTACACATGAGTATGATTTAAAGAGATATCTTAAGGTGGTAACTCTCGCTATGGCGCGAAATTCAAATTTTTTCGTGTTTTTTATTTATTCTGGCGAAAGTATACATATTTTTAAAAGTTTAAATGAATTCGCGTATGTAAAAAACCATTTCCCACATTGTAATACAACGAGTTTAGAAGACAGACCTACTGATTTTGTGCCTAAGGACATAAAGGCCAAAAATCAAGTTAGGTCCTTAGACACAAAATTAGTAGGTCTGTCTTCGAAAAACGTTGTATTACAATGTGGGAAATGGTTTTTTACATACGCGAATTCATTAAAACTTTATTAAAAATGAATACTTTCGCCAGAATAATTAAAAAACGCAAAAAAAATTTGAATTTCGCGCCATACCGTGACTTACCTCCTTAAGGAAGATCTGTCTAGGTAAAGTGATTGTTCTATCTTTAATCCTTCCTTACCTAGATCAAGTGTGCTCTTCTCTGTTTTAGGGACAACCAAGTCTGAGTTGGATACCGTTTGTTTTATAACTGTATCCAAGACTTTCTTTTGAGTAGAAGTTTTTTGTTGATCTGAAAAAATAATTTTAAAATGTTGTTATAATTCACAGTGAGGCACAAAAATAAAAAAAAGTGGCAGACAACACTGTATGGGAATTTTTGATATTCGACAAATTTCTACAGGGTTGCCACTTTTTTATTTCTACATTTTTGTTCTCCACTATAACATTTTAGATAGAGACCGACTGAAACAAGACGCTTTAGCGTTGTCTGTTTGACAAAGCTCCTTAAGTGGCCTGGTCTATGAGAAATTATGCAGGAACCTGTTTATGAATTAATGATTTAAGTTACTTACCTTCATTGTCGGATGCAAAATTCTCGTTTTTGATAACAGACAAGTCTGGCAAGCCCGAAGTGCTCGGTACTGCAAGCGAACTCTGCGGTAGATGCAGGACTCTGTCTTTTAAGTCAGTATCTTCCGCCATTGTCGATCTATAAAAAAGGAGTCGGGATATAAAAGTTAGAGTTCAACAAAGCAAAGAAAACGACCCACCGACCGAAATTTTTTTATAACCTTTTTTTTCCTTACGAGAAACAGCATCAAACTGTATTCACAGTCTTATTAGTGGGATTACTACGTAAATAAAGATAAAAAACTCTCGAAAGGGCCTCTACGAGTTGGATTCGTCCCCTCGCACGCCTCTCAAACGACCGGGCTCCATCCCGTGATACCGAAGAGTATTGAGAAACATAATAATAATAATAACACATCACACTCAGAGCCCCTAACTAGAAAGAACCTGTATCTAGGGTGCCCGAAACACACACAGAGACGAACATCACACCCAGACCGGAAACAAACATCGATATTCATCATATCAATATTCGCCCCGCCCAGGAATCGAACCCGGGTGCTCACGCTTACTCAGTCCACATCACTGCCAACTGAGCTACGGAGCAGTCATAACAGTCATAACCATAACTTAACCATGTATGTACGAACCGTTCTTTCTTCCATTTTTATTTTACTTACCTTTCTTTTCCTTATCTGCGGCCTGGCGAGAAGAAAAAACTCGTTTGTAGGTACCTTTTATCTTTTATAATTAATGATGGTTCGATATTAGATTGAAATTTTTATTTGATTTTGTGATTTAAATCTCAATTAAATGCACGAATGCACGAAGCGAAGGCGAAGGCGGGCGGCTTAGAGTATAGGTAACACACACCAACCACCAACTAGAGAGGGGAGTTTCAATCAGTCAATCTTCCCTTCCATAATAATATTCAAAAAAAAGAAGTTTCAGCACAGATTAGTTAAAATGTAAGCTTATAACTAAGCTTCTTGGGTGGTGCATGGCTGCATGGGTGAATGGCTGCATGCAAGCTACGATATTTCATTCATGTTGCATGCAATATGATTGATTGACGAATGGACAGATTTGCTTTGTTGATTGATGCAAGAAAATGTGATGAAAAATTTGTTTTCCCCTTAGAGTATACATCTTATACATATTCTTTTCCGAAGTTTATCCTCTTCTATTACATATCGATTATTTAAGTACCTATAAGTATTTTCAAATTAAACTGTAGGTAGGAAGTTATTTCAAATCGCACAAGTCTATAATTCCTTGAAAACTTTGTATGACTTTTCCTATAACCTTCAGTATTTCTTTGTTTCCTATTGGAATTCAAGTTCGAAGTTCAAGTTATTGTTCACGTGGAAAGTGGATGTACTTAATCGTCAAGTTTACGCTTAGTTCATCATTAATTCCTATTTTAAGATCCTGGTTAGTTTTTTTTTAGGTTATGTAATGTTACCTATTAGAGGTTACATTTAGACACTGATATTTTTTTGTTTATAACTAATAATTGGTACTTAAACATTATTTTTTCAGCCTTCAAGAAACAATGAATTTATAAACAAAACTCTATAAAAACATCAAAATGTTTAACCGCACCCTGCCCTGTCTGAAACACATAGTGGGTCTCCAAAACGTAACACTAAATAACTTTCAATTCAGAAGTTTACATTGCCTCTGTGGGCAGAAATACGAAAGATTAAATTTGTATGGAAGAGACCATTCTACACAAACGGAGCAGAAGAGACAGAAAGCTGTGATTGAAACGACAAGACCAAAGATTACGTTAGATAATGAAAGGTTACTTGTTTTACTAGTTTCATTAATTTAATAATTATAATAACACATCAGACTCAGAGCCCCAGACTAGGAAGAACCTGTATCTATGGTTCCTGAAACAAATACAGAAATGAACAAGACCGGGAAAAATTATATTCATCCTAACAATGTTTGCCCCTGTTGATAATCGAACTTGTGACACCCACGTCTCAGTTTCAGTCTACAAAACTGCCAACTAAGCCATGGAGCCGTCTATAAAATATAATAAATAGATAACATGTTAAACTGTGGTGTTCTGTATGATATCACAAATACTATAAAAAAAATTTTTTTTTACCTTTTATGGCCACAAAGGATTCTTATTTCTTATCTCTTCAAACCTCAGAATTTTACTACATACTAGCTGTCAAAATCTGTCAAACAACTAGAAAATTTTTGCACCTAGGCTTACATTATTTGAGTTTAGGTAAGGACCCCTAATTATTTTGAAGATCTAATATAGCCTATGTCACTCGGGGATAGTGTAGATTCCTATCAGTGAAAGAATTTTCCAAATCGGTTTAGTATTTCCGGAGCCTATTCGTTACAAACAAACAAATCTTTCCTCTTTATAATATTGGTATAGATTATAAGTTTAGAAATTATCTATATAAAACCTCTTTGTTTTCAGTATAACTAAAAGTATAAATGAAGTACAAATAAATAAAATAGAATCATGGAAAGTGAGATTAGATCCCTATGTTAAACTAATGCGGCTTGATAAACCAATTGGTAAGTAAGGTTAATCAGTTTAAAAATAAATTAGATATCTTTCCTAAAACAAAGAATAAGAAATAAAGTAAAGAGATACTCAAGAATTAAACACATCAGCTATAAAGCTGCCTGTTTAAAATAATAATAAATTTTTCCCGCGCAGATTTGTCATAAACAAAAATGTCCAGTTTTTTCCTGTTCCCATGGGAATTTCGGAAAATCCCTTCTTAGTGCTCACCTACACTCCCTAAGGAACCTACATGCAAAATTTTAGCCCGCTACGCCCAGTAGTTTCGGCTCTGCGTTGTCTGTCAGTCAGTCAGTAACGGAAGAGTTTTATATATATTGATAATAAGGTCTCTTGTGTGAAGCCGCACGGGGGTGACCCTGAACCACCTTGCCTCATGCAGTATAGGATACTATGTTTTTTTTTTTTCATTTACATACATACATACATAACGTCACACCTGTATTCAATCGGGGTAGGCAGAGACAATTGATTTCCACTTGCTACGATTCTGACACACTTGTTTTGCTTCTTTACTGATTCGCATAATCATTCTTCCATTTATTACAAATTCTTACCGCACACATTTCTTTCCAAGGAATCTACCTCCTATACTGGCCATGTACGTGGTCAATATCGTTGGCCACGGTTGTGACGGGCGCTCCGCTGGCCACGTCCTGTGAGCTCATGGGACTGTTCCTTATAGGAGCTGTCCTAATGAGGGGCGCTGGTTGCACTGCCAACGACCTGATTGACAGGGATATCGATAGACAGGTGGGTTCTATCAATTCTTTTAACCCATTACTACAAAAAATTAAAAAATATCAAAGAAAACACAATCCTTATAATCATCTCAGCTAAAAGATGTCTACTGCTGGACATAGGTCTCCCCCACACATCGCCACGCCGACTGGTCTTGTACCTTCACCAGGTCGTCTGATCAACGTGTGGGGGGTCTGCCTACTCTGCGTATTCAGGCGCGCGGTTGCCACTCGGAACATGTTCAGCCCTTTCGGCATCAATACATAGTATAAAACAAAGTCGCTTGCCGCGTCCCTATGTATGCTTGATTCTTTTAAACTATGCAACGGATTTTGATGCAGTATTTTTTATAGATAGATTGGTTCAAAAGAAAGGTTTATAATATGTATAATACATGCACAACATGTAAAACAAAATTCTAAAAACTGCATCAAAATCGGTTTAGCAATATTCGAGATTCACGCGGGCAAACATACATACACACTTACAGGTCAAACTGAGGACCTCCATTTTGAAGTCGGTAAAAAAAATTACCTTTAAGAGCCAGTTTACCGCGATGCTAGCGCCATTCTCGAAAAAAATTATATCTTCTTAACTAAAGCAAATATCAAAAATGTGGCACAGTAAGATAATATAGCCTAGCATTTTTTAAAAGAACAAAATTATACACAGATTGTTGCTAAAAGTGGCCACTTTTAGCAACACTTTGTAGCTTTCTTAACAGTGCCCTAAAAATACTAGGTTACATTATCTAGTGTCATACTGTGCCACATTTTCGATATTTGCCTTAGTTTAGAAGATATTAATTTTTTTCGCGAATGGCGCTAGCATCGCGGTAAACTGGCTCTTAAGGTCGAGAAAACAAAATCAAGTGAAAAGAGTTATTTAGCTCACCATACCTTTAAATTTTGCTTACTTTCTTTCAGGTGGAGAGAACTAAGTCAAGGCCCTTAGTGTCCGGAGCGATATCTTCCAGGCAAGCTGTAGCGTTCCTAGGCTTGCAGCTCAGCGCCAGTCTAGCTATACTGATGCAGCTCAACTGGCATAGCGTGGCTTTGGGTGCTAGCAGTTTAGGTATGTCATCTTTACCAATATTATAAAGAGGAAAGATTTGTTTGTTTGTTTGTTTGTTTGTTTGTAACGAATAGGCTCTGGAAATACTAAAACGATTTGGAAAATTCTTTCACTGGTAGGAAGCTACATTAACCCCGAGTGTCATAGGCTATATTAGATTTCCAAAAAAATTAGGGATCCTTACCTAAACTCAAATAATGTAACCCAAGGTGCAATATTTTTTCCGTTGTTTACATATTTTGACAGGTGGTTTGTTGTTGTTGTTTGTTTTTTATCAAGCCTATTCTGGGCAGGCAAAAGAACATAGTCTATAGAGCCAAGTCTTTTGTAGTATCTTATATTCTATGGCGTAACGAAGTAAGCCGGGAAAGCTCGTCTTAACTATACAGGGTGTTACTGATAAGGCGCTTATAAGTCAAAGGTTACCATTCAACTCAACATACATAGTGATGCATTTGCAACAGTGTCATAAAATTACGTATGATTTTTGTTTTTTTTTTTTTTTTTGAATTTTGTTTGTCTGTGTTGTTGTTAATTGTGTGTCAATGTTTGGCAATAAACGCTTTTCTTTCTGATGTGGACTGAGTAAGCGTGTGCACCTGGGTTCGATTCCCGGCGGGGCGAACATTGTTATGAGGAATATCGATGTTTGTTTTGGTCTGGGTGTTATGTTCGTCTCTGTATATGTTTCGGGCACCCTAGATATAGGTTCTACCTAGTTGGGGTTACTACCTGAGTGTGATGTCTGTTATACCTAACAACTTTCCCAAAGCAATTATTTATTTGTAAAATTTATTTATTTAAAAAATCAGCCATCCCGTACGTTGACCCCATCAGCTGATCAAATAAATGTATGGAACAGCTGATTTTTTGTTGAGATTTTGACCCAATGTTGCTTTGGGAAAGTTGTTAGGTATGGTGAGCTGAATCCCTCCTTTGATTTATTACCGTCTTATCGGAAATACCCAGTATACACAGGGTTTCGGGAAATTATTCCTTAGTGATCCCCTACAGTTGCCAAGGAACCCACATCCAAAATTTCAGCCCGCTACGCCCAGTAGTTTCGACTCTACGTTGTCTCTCATTCAGTCAGTCAGTAACGGAAGATTTTTTTAAATATAATTTATTATCGTACTTTTTCTTCAGCCATTAGAAATCCTATCCTGAAGAAAACCAATACAACTATATGGTAAACACATAGAAATGTACAAACTTAGAAGTGCAATAAATGTAAACCCAAGAACAGGATCACCCATGTAATCTCTTCGGCAGTTCTTATTCTTATAGATTGGATCTCTGACTCCTCTGTTTAATTCAATTATTCCTGTTATGTAAGAATAGAATAGAAAACACTTTATTGCATACAAGTTAAATAGTAAAATTACTGTATGTACATAGTACAATTTGTAATCTATATACCAATATTATAAAGAGGAAAGATTTGTTTGTTTGTTTGTAACGAATAGGCTCCGGAAATACTGAACCGATTTGAAAAATTCTTTCACTGGTAAGAAGCTACATTAACCCCGAGTGTCATAGGCTATATTAGATTTTCAAAAAAATAGGGATCCTTACCTAAACTCAAATAATGTAACCCAAGGTGCAATATTTTTTCCGTTGTTTACATATTTTAACAGGTGGTTTGTTGTTGTTGTTTGTTTTTATTCGGTTATTCTGGGCAGTCAAAAGAACATAGTCTATAGAGCCAAGTCTTTTGTAGTATATTATATTCTATGGCGTAACGAAGTAAGCCGGGATAGCTCGTATAATATAATAGAATATCTGTTGAGGTACTCAAGTCTAATGAGATTTTGTTCTGATGAGGTACTCAAGTAGGCCGCAGTAGTGGTCGCTATAACCGGGGCGACAAGCTGCCCCTTGTCACATTGGTAATAAAACATAAACTAAACGCGGGTCCGGCTCTGAGCTGGACCAGAGTGAGGCACCAGGTGCCTCTGTGTGAGATTATGTTATGTTATGTTAAGGTATTTTACAATAGCTTCAATAAAATTTTTGTTGTTGGTTATTTATCTATTCATGTTATATTAAAAAGTGGCAACACTGTATGGGCAATTTGTATAATACATGAACATTGTATAATAATTATGTCATTTCAAAAATGTTCATACAGTGTTGCCACTTTTTAATTTCTCGATTTTTGTGCTGCACTGTAATTGTGTTTTTTTTTTCTTGCTGCTCCGTGGCTTAGTTGGCAGTGATGTGGACTGAGTAAGCGTGTACACCTGGGTTCGATTCCCGGGCGGGGCGAATATTGATATCATGAATATCGATGTTTGTTTCCGGTCTGGGTGTAATGTTTGTCTCTGTGTGTGTTTCGGGCACCCTAGATACAGGTTCTTCCTAGTTAGGGGCTCTGAGTCTGATGTGGTATTATATTATATTTTTTGTTCTGTTGAGGAACCCTTCGGGGAATTAAAGGCGTGAGATTATGTTCTGTTGAGGAACTCAACTATAACTTTGACAAAAAAAAATTACTTCCAGCTCTAGTATTCACGTACCCGCTAGCGAAGCGCTACACCAACTACCCTCAGCTGGTGCTGGGAGCGACGTTCAACTGGGGCGCCCTGCTGGGGTACTCGGCGGTCGGCGGAGCCCTAGGGCTCCCGGCGGCGCCGCTGTACGCCGGGGCTGTTGCTTGGACTGTGTTGTATGATACTATTTATGCTCATCAGGTAAGTTTTGTTGTTATTTTATTTTATTTATTGCCTAAAGTTGTCACAAAATAAGATGCCCGTTGACAAGGGGCCTTGAGAGGCATAGCACAGCTAAAGTAGCGCCACCCGCGAAAAAAATCTTCTAAACTAAGGCAAATATCAAAAATGTGAAACAGTATTCCCCTATGAATTTTAATTATTTTACATTATTTTACAATTTATTATTCGCATGATTTATACCCGCTTTATTCATTTTCTGCTGATAGCTGAAACACAGGTTTTTACCTAGCTTGGCATCAGCATTAACTTTGTTTATTTCTAATTGTTATCATCGTTATTGTAGTTTTATTATAATATGTAAAACAGATATTTGAATAAATTATTATTATCTATACCAATATTATAAAGAGGAAAGATTTGTTTGTTTGTTTGTTTGTAACAAATAGGCTCCGGAAATACTGAACAGATTTGAAAAATTCTTTCACTGGTAGGAAGCTACATTAACCCCGAGTGTCATAGGCTATATTAGAATTTCAAAAAAATTTGGGAACCTTACCTAAACTCAAATAATGTAACCCAAGGTGCAATATTTTTTCCATTGTTTACATATTTTGACAGGTGGTTTGTTGTTGTTGTTTGTTTTGTATTCGGTCATTCTGGGCAGTCAAAAGAACATAGTCTATAGAGCCAAGTCTTTAGTAGTATCTTATATTCTATGGCGTAACGAAGTAAGCCGGGAAAGCTCGTTATTATTATAGATAATGCTGCCTAGTATTTTTAAGGCACTGTTGTATAGCTTTTACGTTAAAGACCAGAGAAAGCTACTGATTGTTGCTAAAAAACGGCCACTTTTGGCAACAATCAGTAGCTTTCTTAGATCTTAAACCTAAAAGCTATACAACAGTGCCCTAAAAATACTAGGCTACATTATCTAGTGGAATACTGTTTCACATTCTTGATATTTGCCTTAGTTTAGAAGATATTAATTTTTTTCGCGGGTGGCGCTACTTTAGCTGTGCTATGGCTCTTAAATATTTATTACGAGCTTTCCCGGCTTACTTCGTTACGCCATAGAATATAAGAGACTACAAAATTTTTTTATTTATTTATTTATTTATTTTATTCATAACATAATATTGCCATTACAGGAAACCCTAATGCGACAATATAAGACTTATCTATATAAAACACAATAATTTATCACCGTATGAATTTACGATCTTATCATATTAAATTATAAAAAAACAACGTCAAACAACATATCTAAATTATGAGTAGCATATATACAGTTTTGCTGCCTGTACGAGCTCGTCCAAGCTGCAGTTAAAGATATCGATTCTAGAGGCCAGGCCGTTTAGCTGTCTAATTCCTCTGGTGAGTGGCGCTTGTTTTAGAAGCTGTGTTTTACACATAGGCTCTACAAATAGTTTGTTCTTGCGCCTGCGTAAAAAATCTCTTGGTACATGAATTTGTAGAATATTTAATATGGGGGGATTAGAAATGGTACCCCTTAGCACTTTGTATAGGTATGTGAGCAAAGCAATATCTCTACGTGTTTCCAGCCTGTCGTACCCTACCATACCCAAAACAAATAGTGTTGGATACATAAGCGGGTAAAACGGGTAAACTCCATACTGCTTATAGTACAAAAATCTTAAAAACTTATTTTGGATTCTCTCCAACATAAGGCTATATTTAGCCTCATGTGGACTCCAAACCATTGCACAATTCTCTAATCTACTCCTGACTAAAGCATTATACAAGGCTTTCACAGCGCGCAGGCTGCCAAACCCTGAACACCTGCGAAGAATGAACCCTAGATTTCGGTACGATTTTTTGCAAACATCAACAATGTGTTCGTGGAATGAGAGCTTAGAGGTAATTTTCACCCCCAGATCGCGTACCTCTGTGACACGCGGTAACACTTCGCCCCCCAAGCGATACTCATGAAGCATAGGGTTCTTGGCACGGGTGAAACTTATTACCTCGCATTTTGAGACATTAAATTGCAATTTATTGCCCTCTGCCCACTTAGCGACTCTATCTATGTCCTCTTGAAGGTTTTCACAGTCACTTATGCTGTTTACAGGTAGAAACAGTTTTAAGTCATCTGCGAAAAGAAGACATGTTGCATTTTTTACGACTTCCGGGAGGTCATTAATCATTATCGTGAACTCTAATGGCCCAGTATTGCTCCCTTGATTCACTCCCGAGTACGTGAAATATGGTTTAGAATGCGAGCCCCCAAAATCCACAAACTGTTGTCTATCTTTTAGGTAGCTGGCGAAAAAATCAAGTAACATTGGGGAACAACCAATGCCCGCCAATTTCACGAGGAGTGTATCATTATCCACTAGGTCAAATGCCTTCCGAAAGTCAAAATATGCTGCGTCGATCTGTCCACCATTGTCAACTACCGGTGTTGCATTTGGCATAAAACACATTAGGTTCGTACCGGTGCTACGCTGAGTTCGAAACCCATGCTGTGCATCGGTCAAGTGCGGAGAGATTTCTCTAGCTATTCTGTTGTTTAGTGCTGCTTCGAAAACCTTCGCGAATGTACACAACACTGCTAATGGTCTATACTTTGTAACATCATCGGAGGTCCCACCTTTAGGCACGGGTATAACGCGAGTGGTTTTCCAACACTCGGGATAGGTACTAGTCTTGAGAAACAAGTTATATATGTAGAGCAATGGTTCTGACAGTACAAATCTACAGTCTTTTACCATAAAAGGCGGGATTCCGTCAGGTCCCACTGATCGTTTAGAGGGAAGCCTTCGAAGCGCATCATGTATATCCTGCGGAGTGAGATATGGTATATGAATTCTAATACCACCTCCATAGCGCTCCGCATCGGCAGATTTCATCGCTTCTTGAACATTAAGAACTGGGGCACTCGAATTGTATACAGAATGGAAATACTCCGCAAACTGCTCTGCACACTCGTCCTTATTCAGTGGTTTTCCATCTACTAATAGTTGTGACTTTTTAGTAGAGGAGCGTTGTTTTTTTATAAAACTCCAAAAGGACTTAGGGTCCTCAAGAAAGTTATTCTGTAGCCGATCAAGATAACTTTTATAAGCCTTGTCTATCTTACCCTTTACTACCGATCTGATTTGACTGTAATCATTGTAATCCTTAGTAAACTTTGATTTCTTGTATTTTTTGTGTAGATTTGCCTTCAGCTTAAGGTCACGTATGATATCCGCTGTAAACCATTCAGGAAATGTGCCTCCACAATGGTTACCATCCTTTCGCTTTTTACTAGGGGTGCAATTGCTTATAATTGTATTAATAGTCACATACAAATAATCTATTGCATCTTTTTCATTGTCGATTGTATAAAGTTGTGTCCAATCATTACGTAGGAGAGATTGGTACAATTTGTGGAAGTCACATTTATTGAAATTCCAGTTATTGATTGAAATTTCCTGAGATGTATGCTTGTAACCAGCATCGCGTGGAGGAGACGCACTTTCATGGTCAATATTTGTTGCACGAGATCCTGTTAAAATAATACTAACTGTTAACGGCGGATGTTGCACGTCCACACCCACTAAATGACTTGACTCAGACTCTACATTGAACTTGTAGGTAGGACTCTTACATAAAATTAAATCAAGTGTCCTGTTATTAATATTTAGTATGCGATTGTTTTGGTCGAGCTCGCAAAAGGCGCAAAAGTATTGGTAATAGCATAAAGCTTCTTCAGGCGCGCTGTACAAATTAAAATCACCCATTACCATTACATGACGATTATTAATACATAATTGCTCAATAGTATGAAACATTTTGAAATATTCTTGACAAGTTGAGCTTGGCGGAATGTACACTACAAAACACAAACATAAGACTCTGTTATTAAATGATACACTAGCTGCCAGTATTTCAAACACGCACTTGTCTAAGTCAATGTCTAGCGAAATTCTTCTGATCTGGAACTTACTTGAAGAGGCCAAAAGGACGCCGCCCTGCTTACGTCCATCAGTCCGGTCGCAACGAAGTATGGAATAACCTTCTGGCACTAGTTCCCCGTCACTTATGGATTGATGAGCTCCCGTTTCAGTGATTGCGAACAGATCAGCAGAAGCTGACAGAAGTCCTGTCCTAAATTGGTCCAATTTGGTGCGCAAGCCTCTGACGTTTTGGTAGTAAATGTGCATATATTTTGCACTACAAACTCTGTTTCTGTTTTGGAGAGTTGTTTGAGGATGGTTTGGCCCGCTGATGCTCGCGGGTGCGAGCAAGAAACCACTCCGATACTCTAACTCCAGGTGGCCATGCGGTAGGACTGTTGAACAAAGCATAGAGATTTTCCGGTATGCCTACTACGAATGAGGCATGTTTGTCCGTTTTCAGCTCTCTTTTCTGAATTGTAATAGTATCATCATCAGACGTTTTGTTAAGATATTTTCTCACTGCCTCTATCGATGTGTTTGGTGCAAATGACCACGCCTGTAGGTATTTAAATCTTACGGCAGATTTTATGTCATCGTCTGTCACCCCCGCACCAACTACTATCGGGCGCCTGCGAGAATTCCTAAGAGAACGTTTGTTTACCACAAGGGTCCATTCTTCATTATTGTCCTCCTCCGGTACATTATGGTGCTCCTGTCTCTCAGCTAGTTGTTGTTTCGGTGTCGGGTTAGGTGCTTTTAACTCCGGCTCCATTATTTCAGCCTCTAACTGGCCTCGACGCGTTGACCGCACTTCCGGGGTTGCCGGTGTTGACGCAATGGGATAGCGTGAATTCGGTGAATATGTTTGGCCTGTAGGTCTGGGCATGGGAATGCGAGTAATTCCAGATACTCCTGCCTTTGGCTCCACACTTTTTTGCAATAAAGCCGAGGCAAAGGATGATTTCGTACCCACAGGTTTCTTAGAAGTTTTGTTAAGGTCTTGTACCTGGATATTACGCACCGTAACTGCATTCTGGAGTTCCTGGATGGATTGTTCCAGCTTGGATACGGTTTGGCGTAGTATTTGTACCTCCTCCCTCAGTGGAAGTAACAGTTCATTTTGTTTCTTAATTGCCATAATTTCAGAGTAGAGTTGGGACATCGTAATTTCATCGCACTTAACTTCAAAATTATCATGGATAGTTTCATTCAAATTATGAGAAGAAATAATTCTGCGATTCATATTTACAAATTGGATCGAATGATTAGCATCAGTGGTTGAATTCTTCTCAGCCACTGGAGTCGAGCCACCATTATGGGTAGAAGTGTAAGTAGTATTCATATTCATAGCATCAATCAACAATATACTCCGCAAAATAATAATGCACTTATTCGGCCTACCGTTTCTGCAGCGTTGAGAGTAGCCGGGCCACTATATTGCACGGTCTTAGCAGTAGCCCGAGCGCGGCACGAGCGGCGGGCAGTGGGGCGCTCGGCTATCCTCGGAAGATGCCGCGGTTTTGCGGGTTGTCGTAGGTCAGGACCAGCGGCCGGTTTTTTTAAATTATGAAGATGCTTTCACTAATTACTCCTGATTCAGACGTTGATTTTTTAGTCAGTTTTCACAATTAAATAGCCAATAGTCACAGCTTTAAAATAAGCCGTGCCACATATCACTCCGAGCACTTTAACCACATTTTCCAATAATTATTCGCGGAGCAAAGTAATACGCGTTCAGCTTGTATGAGTCAGTTTGAAGTATAAAATACTTGGCAAAGTAATACGCGTTCAGCTTGTATGAGTCAGTTTGAAGTATAAAATACTTGGCTTTATAGACTATGTTCTTTTGACTGCCCAGAATGGCCGAATAAAAAACAAACAACAACAACAAACCACCTGTCAAAATATGTAAACAACGGAAAAATATTGCACCTTGGGTTACATAATTTGAGTTTAGGTAAGGATCCCAATTTTTTTTTTAAATCTAATATAGCCTATGACACTCGGGGTTAGTGTAGCTTCCTACCAGTGGAAGAATTTTTCATATCGGTTCAGTATTTCCGGAGCCTATTCGTTACAAACAAACAAATCTTTCCTCTTTATAATATTGGTATAGATAAATTTTCTACCCACAGGACAAGGTCGACGACGCCCGCCTCGGTATAAAGTCCACAGCTCTAACCTTCTCTGAGCACACAAAGCCGGTCTTATCGCTTGTGGCGGCGATGTCTGTCGGGCTGCTCGGCTGTGTGGGCGCTTGTGGGGGGTTGTCGTGGCCTTATTATGTCGCTGTGGGGGGGGCGGCCGCCCATGCTGGTAGGCAGGTTGGTTGATTCAAAGTCAAAGTCAAAGTCAAATTCTTTATTCAATACTAGAGGCTACCCCGCGGTTTCACTCGCGCAGATTTCTCATAAACATAAAAATTCATTTTATTCCCGTTCCCATGGGAATTTCGGGAAATCCTTTCTTAGTGCTCACCTACACTACCTAAGGAACCTACATGCAAAATTTCAGCCCGCTACGCCCAGTAGTTTCGGCTCTGCGTTGTCTGTCAGTCAGTCAGTCAGTCAGTCAGTAACGGAAGAGTTTTATATATATTGATAGGATACAAGATATCACTTATTGAAAGTCAGTTAGACTACATCTAATCTAATTGCTATTGATACCTTATTTGGTAAAGTATCCTATACTGTGAGAGGCGAGGTAGTTCAGGGTGCCCACCAATTGGCTCAGGTAAACAAATGTTTGCCTTGCCTTACGACATTTGTTTGATTGTTTGTTACCTTGTTATTTTTCAAGACTAGCTGACCTAGCGTACTTTGTATCGCTGGGTACAAAAAAATGTAACCGAGTTTAGTTATTATCACAAAAGACCGGATTTTTTAACCGACTTCAAAAAAGGAGGTTATCAGTTAGACCTGTATGTATGTATGTTTGTCCGCGATTTTGTCAAGTTTGGCTGAACTGATTCTGATGCGGTTTTCACAAAGGTATTTGTTACATTCAGGAGAAGGTTTTAGTACCAATTTTAACCGACTTCGAAAAAGAGGAAGTTCTCAGATCATGTATGTGTCAGTTTGTTGAAGGCGGGTCTCTTTTTGCAAAAAAGAAAATAATGTTTTGAGATTTCGACCCATGTTGCTTTGGGAAAGTTGTTAGGTATGGTGAGCAGAATCCCTCCTTTGATTTATTACCGCCTAGTCAGAAACACCCTGTATATTATTGTAACAATATATTATTGTTTTCGCCACAGATATACACTTTGGAGCCAGACAACCCTGAAGACTGCGCAAAAAAGTTCAAATCTAACACCTGGATAGGGTTCCTTATCTTTTGCGGCATAGTGGCGGGTGGATGGGGCCCTTATCAGGAAAATAGAAAGAAATTAACAACTTGCGACCGCGCACCGGAAGTCGTAGAGTAGGCAGAGCACAAGGCGGTCAGACCTGGTGAAGACTGCAAGAAACACGTCTCGCGTTCCCTTGTGGCGAATTTTTTTTTTAGTGGCGACCTCGCACCGTAAGTTGCAGAGTAGGCAGGCTGCCACAAGGTGTTGAGCCCTGGTGAAGATTACGGATTTTAGTTTAGGTACAAATTTCTCGAGTTCTATAGTGGCGACCGCGCACCGGAAGTCGCAGAGTAGGCAGGCTGCCACAAGGTGGTTAGAACTGGTGAAGACTGCAGAATTATAATATGTATACGGTCGGAGGGTCGCTCAAGAGCGGTCGCTGTGGCGATTTGTGTGGGAGGCCTGTGTCCAGCAGTGGACGACTTTAGACGATAGAAGTATTAAATGTATGTCGTAGTAAGATTTGATAGTTAGTTTTTTTTGCAAAAAAACTAGGGATTTTGCAAAAACCCGGATAATTTGATATAAGCATTACTTTTTTTTCAATCATCCTGACATAAAGCAGTTTTTTTTGCAAAAAAACCTAGTATAATTGAAAAATCTGAAACCTTCCTTAACTCTGATTGGCTAGATTATTGCTTGCTGGTAAACTCTTATTCTGATTGGTTCTCTGTAGCGACAAAGGATATTTTAACGAACTAATCAGAATAAGAGTTTACCAGCAAGCAATAATCTAGCCAATCTAGAGTAAAGGAAGGTTTCAAAGTTTTCAATTATAGGTTTTTTGCAAAAAAACTGCTTTGTCACGATGGTTGAAAAAAGGACTTGCTTGCAAAATCCCTAGTTTTTTTTGCAAAAAAACCTAATTATCAAATCTTACTACGACATATATTATAGTAACTAGTCGACCCGGCGCACTTCGTACCGCCTAACCTATTACTATGTGCAATGTGCATGTACATCAATACATAGTATAAAACAAAGTCGCTTCCCGCGTCTGTCCCTATGTATGCTTATATCTTTAAAACTATGCAAAGGAATTTTGATGCGGTCTTTTTTAAATAGATAGAGTGATTCAAGAGGAAGGTTTATAAGTGTAATACATGCACAACATAGTAGTAGGTTATGCGGTACGAAGTTCGAAGGGTCGACTAGTTATACATATAAAAGTCTTCTTTTTGCAAAAAACTTGCGAGTTACCTCAAGTGAGCACGGATCATTATTTTTTTCAGTTTTGTTTTCAGGAATCAGTCCTGCATAACTATGCCTACACTACAGGGTGTTAAATTTTCCTCCACGATAAAAAAGAAACCGTCTATGGTTGACTGCTCTGTGGCTCAGTTGGCAGTGATGTGGACTGAGTAAGCGTGTGCACTTGGGTTCGATTCCCGGGCGGGGCGAATATTGATATGATGAATATCGATGTTTGTATTATTAGTTTTTAGTACAACATGCGTGTGACGTGTGAACAGAGTTACGGGTATAGCTCTATGATTTGTTTAAGTGTCTTTATATAATACTAGCTGACACGGCGAACTTCGTTACGCCACAGAATTTAAGATACTACTAAACACTTGGCTCTATAGACTATGTTCTTTTGGCTGCCCAGAATGACCTAATCTATACCAATATTATAAAGAGGAAATATTTGTTTGATTGTTTGTAACGATTAGGCTCCGGAAATACTGCACCGATTTGAAAAATTCTTCCACTGGTAGGAAGCTACACTATCCCCGAGTGTCATAGGCTATATTAGATTTTCAAAAAAATTAGGGATCCTTACCTAAACTCAAATAATGTAACCCAAGGTGCATTATTATTTCCGTTGTTTACATATTTTGACAGGTGGTTTGTCGTTGTTGTTTGTTTTTTATTCGGCCGTTCTGGGCAGTCAAAAGAACAAAGTCTATAGAGCCAAGTCTTTAGTAGTATCTTATATTCTATAGCGTAACGAAATAAGCCGGGAAAGCTCGTCGAAAATAAAAAACATCAACAAACCACCAACTGTCAAAATACGTAAACGGAAAAAATGCACCTTGGGTTACATTATTCGATTTTAAGTAAGGATCCCTAATTATTTTGAAAATCTAATGTAGCCATGTCACTCGGGGATAGTGTAGCTTCCTACCAGTGAAAATGCAGGACAGTACGTACAGTGGCGGACACGGTCGGCGTAACACTTCCGGTTTTTCTGTATTGCAGAAAGCTCTTGGTATTTGGTAAAACAGTCTAGGGCTGACGAAACCATAGACAAATCTGTTACGGCCTCCTAGTCCGCCACTGTACGAAGTTTGCCGTGTCAGCTAGTGAAAAATATTGTAATTATGTAAATCCTAGCTTATAATAAGTATATACCTATCTTAGTTGTTATGTATTTTGTGCTTTTCTTAAAATGTGCTGTGAATATTTTGTTGTTAAGGTGTTGTTAGTCAGAATTTAATTGAATAAACTTGCCATAGTTAAATAAATGTACTTTTATTTTTACATATTTTTATTTATAACCTGCGCAGATAAAGAACAGTTTTAAATATGGCGTCGATCCGCATGCTATCTCGCTCACACAGCGAAGTACACGCTGCAAAAAAAAAAAAAATTAACCCTGAACACATTTAGCTATTTAATATTGCCATCGCTTTTTAGCGATAGCAATATTCTTTATTATTTATAACTTTATATTAATATTGACGATGAGTGGAAGGGGAGGGAGGCCTTTGCCCAGCAGTGAGATAGTACAGGCTCGTAATACCTAATAATAATAATACCTAAGAAACCTGTCCCCCAGGTCATATATTTGGGGTAGAACGCATAGCAAAGGGTCACCACTGTCCCCTATTTACGTATGGATATACATACTCATGTGTGTATTAGTATTAGTGGAAATTTTAGTGGTTTTCAGAGAGGGACATATTTTTGTTAGTGGTTTTCTGTTGGTTTGAGGAGCCTTATCTGGTGGATTGCTATTTCAACCGTTGGCAACACTGTCTCTAGTTGGTCTGTGAGTGCAAATGAAAGAAAGAAAGAAAAATTCCGTGAAAGAAGCCAAAAAGGTGCCAAAAATCTGTTCGTCTGTGCCAAAAAGCTACATAAAACCTGAGCATAGAACGTAGTGATTTACCTTCTCTCTGACTGAAGCTACATTGTAAATATTTCGTTCTTTTCTTGTCTGATTTGTTCACGATTTTCTTAAGGAAAATGCATGGAAAATAACTAATAACCTACACCTACCCTCAAGCTCAAGTTTATATAGTGAATTGTGTAATTAATTATACGACGACTACCCTCTGGGGTGTCTAAAAACATGGGACCTCGACGAGCGACTGAAAGGGTATGTATTTATGTACCTACCTACCTAATCAATTTGCAATATAAAACTCATCAAATACTTCTATAATCCTTAATCCAAATAATAACATGTCAATGGTGTTCTGACACTGCTTGTGAGGAGTCTACTCGTTCCAGTGCGAACTCGGAGAAATAATTCCCGAGTGCAGATTATCCTGGCTCGTGCTATCTCATACTCTGCCAACCTTAGGCTGATATTCATTCACAGTCAGTGTTCGAAGGTTACTCGGTCAAGTAGAGCCACGGAGTCAGACAGAACTCGACTATGGACATCAATTTGGAACAGAAACCGATTTAAAGTTACATTTTGACACTTCAAAGTGCGAGTTTGAGCTGCAACACGACTGTGAATGTCAGCCTTAGGCTGACCTAACCTAATCTTCGGAGGCTACTCGGTCGAGTAATGATTATCATGGCTTGAGTCTTCATACTGAGGCTTGAAGTCAAAACTCGACTATGTATATCAATTATTAATTGGAGTGGTATATTAATTTCCTCTTCAGTATATCAGTCCACTGCTGGGCGAATGCCTCTCCAATCTCTTCCAGTTCACTCAAAAGGCAAAATCAAAAGTCAAAAGTGATTTATTCAATATAGGATACAAGATATCACTTATTTAGAGTCAATTAGACTAATCTTATTAATATTGATACCTTATTTGGTAAAGTATCCTATACTGCGAGAGGCGAGGTAGTTCAGAGTGCCCACCAAGCGGCTCAGCTTGCCTTACGACAATGGTCGCCTGGAGAGGCCCCCACACGAGCCCTCCTCTGTCAAGTGATTCTACTCCCATTCTACTACTCCTACTCTATCGGCCGTTAGTCTCATTCATGTCTCCAAAGCCACAGTCTTTATGTCATTGGTCCATCTGGCTGGTGGTCTGCCTACACTCCTTTTCCACTCTCTAAAAACAAAACACTGATATCTTAGTATGGGAAATTCCAGGCAGCAAAGCAGCAATCCGCTGATCTGACACAAACAATTGCAAATGCGGACGCACTAGAGATCATGACTCCACAGGAGCTGATGCGGCAACACCTCACCGATGCTATGGAGAGTGAGGAGTTCCAGTGTAGCATATGTGATAAGGTATAAACATATAATATAACAATAATACCACATCACACTCAGAGCTCCTAACTAGGTAGAACCTAATCTAGGGTGCCCCAAACATATACAGAGACGAACATTGCACCCAGACTGGAAACAAACATTGATATTCATCATACCAATATTCGCCCCACCCGGGAATCGAACCCAGGTGCGCCTACTCAGTCCACATCACTGCCAACTGAGCCACGGAGCAGTCAATATGTACAGTACATTCACAAAATAGTAATAGGTAAGGCGGTACGAAGTTCGCCGGGTCGACTAGTATAGCTAGAGTGTCTAAAACACAAACTTATCACAACCTTTTTTTTATATTTCTGTACCTCAGAAGCATAACACTGTAAGTCGCAAATCGTAATTTTACAGGAGAGCGTTTTAAAGTTTGAAATCACATGTTTTTCAACTTTAGACGCAAATAAGACGCAAAAGTAGACGCTATAATCATCTTGAGTTTAATTGATAACATAGAGACATTATCTCTTAATTCAAAACAATTTTCAGAAAAATAAGTCCTATGAAAAAATATAGTTTTTCAGGTACTTTTGTAAAAACATGCATCACATACACTAAAATGCTTCTAAGATAATTTTTGTAATCCGGTGAGAAATGGTGTCAGTTACAGTATTTTCTTTAAGAAAACAAAGTACAAAAAACAATTTTAGTGTTAAAAAACACTGTAGAACACATTCAGAACCGTTGCAACTCTAAATCTATATTATGTACTTTCTGAGTGAAATTTCATGTTTCAAGATTCAAGATTCAAATATTTATTGCTTAAACTGTTAACTTACTGTTTTAAATGATGTTGCCTGAATCTGTGACCTAATGTAGTGAACATTATAGAAAATGATTAAGAAATAGTTGAATATAAAATAATATGGGACATATGGGGTCCATAAGTAACTGTTGCATGAATGAGACATAGGTCCCTAGCGCTTTGGTATCAGGATTCCATTATGTCAGGGTAGGCGAAACGTTGTTCTTGGTTGTGCTCTGAGTCTGCAGTGGCTCACTGATTAGTAGTATAACTCGTGGAAGTTTGAGCTCTTGTCTTATATTCTGGCGTAGTTAGTTTTAGTAAGGTTTTAAGACTGCTTTGAACTTTATAAATAAAATGCCATTTGTTTCTCTTTCCTTGCCTGTAGTCACACGCATAGTGGGGTCATGAAAGGTTCATTATAGGAAGTTTGAACTTTAGCGACGACGTAGCATGAGTTTAACGTTGTATATTTCACAATAAGCCGTTCATGATGTCAGGGTCTGGTAGCTAGCTAATAGGGAGAGAAACCAGAGTTTTTATATTATGTTACCTAAATGCAGTCTGAATGTTTATCTGAAGTAGTAGATCTGCGCCAGAAAACAGGACCGATACTTAAAAGTTACCTTAGAAATTCACAGATTTGCTGTTCGGATATTAATTGTAATGTAAATTGTATGACGTCTGTTTGAATTAATGTTTCTTAATACTTTCAAAGTAATCGAGCAGTTTGATGCAGCAGCATTATCAAGGACAGATTATACATAACTGCTGCAGTGTTTCGGGTAAATTAGCAATGAAAGCATGTGCTAAAGATCGGCGGGCACTATCAGAGTTGGTTAATAAATACCAAGTTTCCGAGGAAAGTATTGCAAAACAAATGGTTGTACGGTAGTATGACCAATGAAGACTTTATTTTCAATTTAGTTTGCCTGGCAGTAATGCATGTGATGTCACACTTGAGATCAGATCCGTGCGCGACCATCCTCAGGCTTAAAAGAAAATCGAAAAAAGGACGAGACTTTGGTAAGTATGTATCTTTTCTGGTGCTAGATATAAACTTTTTTTTAATATAAGATGTTTATATCTAAAGTCAGAATTGTGCTCCAATCTTGGAGAACCATTTTTTTTTTGTTTTCTTACTGTAGCGTGACCGCGTGTTGATAACATGTGTAAAGGTATCATTGCTTGGCAAATGAGTGAGGAATTGAGGTCTTCATTGAATGTCTTTTAGCCATTTTCTTTGCAGTTTTCTTTCGGTTCTAGTCCAGGATATTCACGCCGGATATTTTGTTTACCGTGAATGATGCGACTCGCAAGGTATGGCGTGGAAGTGACGTTGTATGGTTTCGTCTATGGGTAATGAGTTCTGTCGGTATTTTATTCAGCTGCAACAGTGGTATAATCTATCTTTGATGGAGTTGTTGCAAGAAGTTGTTATGTTGAGGGTATGAGGAAGCATTCGTTGACGGACTTTTTTTACCATTTATTTTTAAAAGAAGATTGCGTGTATTTTTACGTGTATGGTAAGTAAAAGTAAAAAGTAAAAAGTAAAAAATGATTTATTCAATACAGGATACAAGATATCGCTTATTGAAAGTCAATTAGACTAATCTAATTAATATTGATACCTTATTTCGTAAAGTATCCTATACTGATAGAGGCGAGGTAGTTCAGGGTGCCCACTAATTGGCTCAGGCAAACAATGTTTGCCTTGCCTTACGACAATGGTCGCCTGGAGACGCCCCCAAACGAGCCCTCCTCTGTCAAATGATTCTACTCCCTTTCGCAATGATTTTACAGCGTAGAGAAGAAAGGGGTAACAAACTCTACTTTACAATTTCTCTTTTTTTTTTTTTTTTTTGTTCTTATATATGTGACATTACAATTCAATTTACAATACAAAGAACATAAATTAATAAGATTTAAAGTACATACATGAAATAATGAAAATATCGTGCAGAGCTAGACTACTTCCATGCGTCTTTGTCGTTTTCATAATCATCAACATTGTAATAAGCTTTCTTAATCAAACCTTTTTTGATACGAGTTTTAAACTCATTATCATTCAGGATCAAAATCTCTTCAGGGATCTTGTTATAAAATCTTACTTCGTTTCCTATAAAGTATCACTGAATTAAGAATGCCAAAAACTGTCAATTTAGATACAATTTTTTTCTATTTTCTTTATTTCTGATACCCGGCCAAGACCGAACTCCCGCGTAACTAGCAGCTTCTATATAAAGATGCGTTAAAACACGCCCTCTTAATCGGATTTAATTGAATAGTATAAAACTGTAACAGCAAAAATACAGTGTTATGCATCTTGATTTGCTTCGAAGCAAAACACGGTAACTGCGCAGTTACAATATTATGCATCGGATATAGTTTATAAGCATAAAACTGTATGATGGTACAAACAATGTTATGCAATAAAATTAATTCGAAGCATAAAGCAGTATACGCTCTTACAGTTTAATGCTTCTCATCAGGCAAGGTATTTACACTATAATGCAAATCGAAAAAAGGCACTTCTAGGCTAGCTACGGCCACGGGAGTAAGCGCATTCGAAAGAGCTCGTCAAATACATTAGGATTCCATCAAAAAGTGAAAATCGCAAAAATGTCAGTTACAGTGTTATGCTTCTGAGGTACAGTGGCGGACTAGGTGGCCGTAACAGATTTGTCTATGGTTGCGTCAGCCCTAGTCTGTATTACCAAAGAACAAGAGCTATTTTGCAATACAAAAAAACCGGAAGTGTTACGCCGACCGTGTCCGCCACTGTACAGATTTAATCAAAGTCAAAAATTCTTTTTTCAATTTAATATACAAGATATCACTTATTGAAAGTTAATTGGACTTCATTTCTAATTGGTATCGATACCTTATTTGGTAAAGTATCCTATACTGCTAGAGGCGAGGTAGTTCAGGGTGCCCACCAAGTGGCTCAGCTTGCCTTACGACAATGGTCGCCTGGAGACGCCCCCAAACGAGCCCTCCTCTGTCAAATGATTCTACTCCCTTTCGCAATGATTTTACAGCGTAGAGAGGAAAGGGGTAACAAACTTTACTTTAAAATTTATCTCTCTTTTCTTGTGTTATTCTGTGGTAAAGTCTCTTTTTATTTTACAGGTATTCCCAAAGCTGTATTACTTACAAAAGCATCAGCTCACCCACAACGACAGAATTTATAACTGCGACCAATGTGACAAAGCGTTCAAGACAATTCAAAATCTAAACAGCCACGCGTTCAACGTTCACACGGAGAAGACAAAAAAGCATTTGAAGGAGAAATGTAGCTTTTGTGAGAGACGGTTCAGGTTTCGGTGTGCGAGACTCAATCATGAACGAGTACATACAGGTTGGTTGATACAACCTGGGAACTTACAGAAACGATTTGGAAATGGCGGCCGTTGTATTGGCTGCGTAAAGTAAAAAATGATTTATTCAATATAACAGGAACAGGATATCGCTTATTGAAAGTCAATTAGACTAATCTAATTAATATTGATACCTTATTTTTCAGGTGAAAAACCAAACAAATGCTCTGAGTGTGGAAAAAGTTTCAGCGCTTTGTATTCGTTACAGACGCATCTGCTCATACACACAGGTAAGTTACAGACAATACCAGTAGAGCTGTATACTGGTTCATTCAGTATACTACCTGATCCGTTAAGAGCCAGTTTACCGCGATGCTAGCGCCATTCGCGAAAAAAAATCTTCTAAACTAAGGCAAATATCAAAAATGTGGCACAGTATTTCACTAGATAATGCAGCCTAGTATTTTTAGGGCACTGTTGTATAGCTTTTAAGTTAAAGACTAACGAAAGCGACAATGTGTTGCGAAAAGTGGCCACGTTTAGCAACAATCTATTGATTATTTTGTTATTTTTACTTATGACTACTTTACTGTTTAAAAAAAATACTAAGCAAGATTATCTAGTGTCATACTGTGTGTGCCACATTTTTGATATTTGTCTTAGTTTAGGAGATATACATTTTTTTTCGAGAATGGCGCTAGCATCGCTGTAAACTGGCTCTTAATATTTCGATTATTAAAAACTTAAAGATCTGAGCCAATGCTTCATATATAAAAATGTATTTAGGTGAAAAGCCGTTCGCATGTACCCACTGCGCGTACCGCTGCCGCGACAGCTCCACGCTGAGGAAGCACACTGCGAGTCACGGGCCTCCCGCCGCCAAGCTCGCCTGCCAGATATGTGATAAAGTGTGAGTGCACCTTTATTTTAGACCTAGACATAATTTTATTCGCACTCTAACAATATCAGCAAAAAAGAGACTCTTTTAAAGAGTAGGTAAAATAATTTCTTTTTTACAAAAAAGGAACCCGCCTCCAATAAACTGACACATACATCAACTGGAGCACTTCTCTTTTTCGAAGTCGGTTAAAATAGGTACTAAAACCTTCTCCTGAATGTGACAAATACTTGTATGAAAACCGCATCAAATTCGGTTCAGCCAAACTCGAGATAATCGCGGACAAACATACATACATACATACAGGTCAAACTGATAACCTCCTTTTTTGAAGTCGGTTAATGAAGTCGGTTAAAAAGTAAGTAAAAATTAAAAAAAAGTGTGTATTAATGTGCAAGATTCTTGATCCAGATATGTATATTATTAAATTTAATGTTAAGCAAGTAAGAAAGAAAAAAAGAAGAAAAAAGTATTTATTTATAATAGTGGGTTGCCTGGAAGAAATCGCTTTAGGCGATAAGGCCGCCCATTGCAATCAATATTTTAATTTAAGAATATTGTATAATTTAAGAATATAATATTTTAATTTGATAGATTTTAATAAAGAGTCTATCTATCTATCTATATTCTATATATATCTATCTATTGACTGCTCCGTGGCTCAGTTGGCAGTGATGTGGACTGAGTAAGCGTGTGCACCCGGGTTCGATTCTCGGGCGGGACAAATATTGATATGATGAATATCGATGATTGTTTCCGTTCTGGGTGTGATGTTCGTCTCTGTGTGTGTTTCGGGCACCCTAGATACAGGTACTTCCTAGTTAGGGGCTCTAAGTGTGATGTGTTATTATTATTATTATTATTATATTCTTGTTACAGATTCAGTCTGAAAAGGACACTGGAAGCGCATCTCACTCAAGATCATTTAGGGAAGGACACAAAAGTCAAATGTCACATTTGTAAAAAATGTTTCAGGACGAGAGATACTTTGACTAACCATATTGTAAGTACTAAATGTGCCTTGTGGCTGGCAAAAACCACCGCATAACATCTCAGATCATCTCATCTTAATTTACAGCTACTCATCGCATTGAATTTCACTTAGTTTCAGAGCATCTCTATTCATCTCACAGCATAAATCTTCTCGTTTCTCAGCATCTAATTTTACAACATTTTATCTTACACACACTCATCTCATCTCTAAGCATCTCACCTCATCTCACCGCAACTATCAGCATCTCGCCTCACCTCTCTGCATCTCCACTTATCTCACAGCATCTGACCTCATCTCATCGCAATTTACCTCATCTCTCAGCATCTCACCTCATCTCTCAGCATCTCACCTCATCACTCAGCATCTCACCTCATCTCTGCATCTCACCTCAACTCAGCATCTCACCTCATCTCTCAGCATCTCACCTCATCTCTCTGCATCTCACCTCATCTCTGCATCTCACATCATCTCCCAGCATCTCACCTCATCTCTCATCATCTCGCCTATTCTCTCATCTCTCATCATCTAACCTCATCTCTCATCATCTCACCTAATCTCTCAGCATCTCACCTTATCTCTCATCTTCTCACCTCATCTTTTATCATATCACCTCCTCTCACCTCACCTCATCTCACCTCATCTCACAGCATCAAATTTGTTTTTTTTTTCACAGCGACAAGTTCACAAAAGATCGAACTCTGGGCACTGTAGCGTTTGCAACAAGTACATACGGACGAGAGGCCGCACCTATGCCCTTTTGACGGATGTGGGAAACGATTTAAAACTAAGGTAAGTAGGAAACCCTTTAAGGGTGCATAGGCTAACGCCATAGTATAATACATAGTACTACATATAGTATGGGCACTCCCTGCCTCCCTCAGCAAATGCCGCCTTACCTTTTACTATGTTGTGCAGGTATTATACTTAAACCTTCCTCTTGAATCACTCTATCTATTACAAAAAACCTTATCAAAATCCGTTGCATAGTTTTAAAGATATATACGCATACATAGGGACAGACGCGGGAAGCGACTTCATTTTATACTATGTATTGATTTCAGAGTGATATGTTGAGGCATGAAATACGTCACTACCCTGAGAAGTTTTACGAGTGCGATGAATGTAATCGCAGGTTTCCCAGAAAGTCTCGAGTGGCTAGCCACATAAGTACCGTACATAACAAGAAGAAGCATATAAAGTGCAATGTGTGCGGTGATCGGTATGTCTTTTTACTTAGTAACCAGTAAGCTGTCACATCTTTGAAAGTTGAACTCGTGTTTTTAACCGACTTCAAAAAGGTGGTTATCGGTTCGACCTGTATGTATGTTTGTCTGCGATTATCTCGAGTTTTCAGAATAGTATTTTTTACATTCAGGAGAAGGTTTTGGTACCTATTTTAACCGACTTCGAAAAATAGGAAGTTCTCAGTTTATGTATTTGTAAATTTTTTGAAAGCGGGCTTCTTTCTTTTTAAATAAATTGTTATTTTAATTGCTATTTTTCAGTTTCTACGGCAAGAACTACCTAGCAAGACATGTGCTGCGCAAACATTCTGATACTGTCCAAAAGTACAGTTGCGACGGCTGCCCGTTTGTCACCAGCAACAAGCCGCTACTCGTCAGCCATATCAGGAAACATAATAATGAACGGGTTAGTTATATACTGTATTTTACTATAGAAACGAAAATACACCCTGTATATAGTATACTGCACAGCGACGGACCAGGAGCCCGTAACAGATTGTCTATGGTCTCGTGCGCACTAGACTGTAATACCAGAGAACGAGGCCTTTTTTGCAATACAGAAAAACCGGAAGTGTTACGCTGAACGAGGCCGTGACGGTACAAGTTTTGCTTAGGTCGTGTGGTCTAATACAGACGTTTTTTTTTTCAGGATTTATTCTGTAATATATGTAAGATTGATTTCAAATACAAAGACTATGCTTATTTGAAGAACCACTATTGGAAAATACACAAGATTAGGTACAAGCCGGTACATAGAAGAGTTGTAAATACAAGAAACAGGTATTATTTCTATTTTTATTATTACTTACATAAATTTTCCTAATATAAAAAAATATGTTTATATTTAAAAATGTGTTGCTGTTCTTATGACTCGCTGAATCTCTAAAACGGCTTGGCCGATTAAGCTTATTTTAGTTTTAAAATGTCTGTGGTTAACAAAATATGGAAAAATTAAGGGGAAGTTAGTTAGAAATTATTCACCATTAAATTTTTTCTTAAAACATTTATATTTCATTGCCTGAAAAAAAAATTGATATTCTTGATTTTAATTCGAGAAGGCAAAGAAACATAGTCCATACAGCCAAGTTCTAATAATCTAAGGCGATACAATGTTTGCCAGGTTGGCTAACAGTAAAAATAATAATAATAATATATTTGTTTGTTACACTAGCAATTCGACAATAAAAGAGGAACCAGATTACGCGTCTGGTTCAAACATACAAGTTACAGTAATCAAGGAGGAAATATTAGACGAGGAGGAGACAGTGGTTCAAGCCATCAGCTTGGCCGAAGAGATCACACGTGAGTTGCTGTTGTTGTGTTTACATTTGTCGCACTCCTATTTTGCTCTGAGTTTTTGTGTTAACATTTATTGCACTCCTATTTTGGTACTGCCTAGCAAGAAAGATATAAAAAATGAGGACGTTGCACTCTTCCGTATGGCCATGGCCACCACGTTAATCTCGTAAATTGTGTTTTGTTTTTTACGTTATTTTCAAGTCAAGTCAAGTCAAATTCTTTATTCAATATAGGATACAAGATATCACTTATTGAAAGTCAATTGGACTAGATATAATCTAATTGCTATTGATACCTTATTTGGTAAAGTATCCTATACTGTGAGAGCCGAGGTAGTTCAGGGTGCCACCAAGCGGCTCAGCTTGCCTTACGACAATGGTCGCCTGGAGAGGCCCCACAACGAGCCCTCCTCTGTCAAATGATTCTACTCCCTTTCGCAATGATTTTACAGCGTAGAGAAGAAAGGGGTAACAAACTCTACTTTACAATTTATCTCTCTCTCTTTTTTTATTTTTTATGATAGATATTATTTTGCATGAATTTTTTTTAAGATGATAATTTCCAGTCAAAATTATTAGTATTCTGTCACTGCGTTATTTTTTTTTAACCGATTTCAAAAAAGGAGGTTATCAATTCGACCTGTATGTATGCATGTTTGTCCGAGATTATCTCGCGTATGGCGGAACCGATTTTGATGCAGTTTTCAGATAAGTATTTGTTAGATTCAGGAGAAGCTTTAGTACCTAATTTAACCGACTTCGTAAAAGAGGAAGCGTTCAGTTGATGTATGTGTTAGTTTATTGAAGTTTTTTTTGTATAAAATTAATTATTGCATACTTGTTACAAAAAAAAAACATGTACAGTGGCGGACACGATCGGCGTAACACTTCCGGTTTTTCTGTATTGCAAAATAGCTTTTGTTATTTGGTAATACAGTCTAGGGCTGACGAAAACATAGACAAATCTGTTACGGCCTCCTAGTCCGTGACTGTACATAATGGTCAATATGAAAAATGAGATCTCATAATATCTCACTAGATAATCTTGCTTAGTATTTTTAATTACATTTTTGATTAGTCCTGAAGTTAAGAGAACTAGTGGAACTTAAATGCATACTTACCTTTTGTGATACTTATGTATAATATTTTTTTTTATGTGCGCAGTTAAAGATCTTTGTGTTTCTTTTAGTACCAATGATATTCCAAGAACCGGACAAGGCAGAAGTGACGTCATACCATTCAAAAAGTCCAGTTTCGGTAGATCTAGCGAAATCGCTACATAGTAGCGAAAAAGAGCCGTCGCTGGTTTACGACGCGATGAGCTTTAACGATTTTCTAGCGAAAAATCTGAGTGAAACGGAGAATTCTGCAAGTAATTTTTCTACAGGTAATCTTTTTCTTCTTCATTATCATTCAAGCCGATAGACAATTAGACACCCACTGGTGGACATAGACCTCCCCACAGTTCACCTCAAGGACAAACATTGTGGAACAGAATTGCTATAATCGCCACGCTTGGCAGGCGGGTTGGCGATCGCAGTGTGGCTCTTCAAGTATTTCAGCGAAGGTCGCTGCTGCCCGCCCTTCGGCTGTTCCCTTAGTCGCCTTTTACGACACCCGTGGAAGGAGATGAGGTTGTATTCTATGCCGCCTCCACACTACCGATTCGTCTACACTTTACACTAATAATATAAAGAGTAAAGATTTATTTTATTGGTTCGTCTGCATTGAATAGGCTCTGAGACTACTAAACCGATTTTTTGACTGAATCTCCGGGCGACATACCCAAAAACTCATATAACTCGCGCACATAAAGAAAAAAATTATAACACCTTGACAAACATCATGCTGCCTGATTATTGTTTTAAAGTTGGTTTCGAAACCACGTGTTTTGTTAGCGGGCTTTATAACAATAATCGAATTAATTTATATAACCGTACAACGTTGCCGGGCTTTAAGCCCACCCCTTTAATCTAATTTGTGAACTTGACATTGGCAAAATACTCCACTGAAGTGGAGTCAAGTCCAATAAATTTAAATAATAACAATAATCATGCTGCCTCGCTCAGAATGGATACGGGTGAGCGAGACAGCACGCGGCTTATATTAAGGATTAGGGTGATACGAAGTTCGCCGTGTCTTAATAGTTCTTAATATTATTTTTCAATTAATAATTTTTGTTTGTTCAATCTAGGTATGTTAGAAGATTCAGATAAGGAAAGTGACACAATGCAACAAAAGGCGAGTAATATTTCGGGAGATCTAGCGAAATCGCCAGACACGGAGAAAGAGCCAGAAATTGAACCAGAAAGCTTTGAAGAGTTTATTGAGAAACATGTGCGAACAAGGAATAATGGGGTCAATGGCCTAGGTTAGTAATTTTTTTTTTGATCATTGACTTCGGATGATCGGGTTAGATGCCCATCGGGGACGAACCTTGTGTATGGTGGATTTTGATGTTTTTTTTGGGTCTTTACAGTGTTTTCTTGCTTGTGTTTATGGTTCCATAGATACATGTTCTATAAATTTAGGTAAATTTTACTGAATTTGTATTATTTTGGCAATAAACTGATTTTTTTTTAATATTTTTTAATAGCCTATTTTTAAAAGGAGGTTATCAGTTTGACCTGTATGTATCTATGTTTGTATGTATGTATGTGCGTATGCTTGTCCGCCATTATCTAGCATTTGGCTGAGCCGATTTTGATGCGGTTTTCAGATAAGTATTTGTTTCATTCAGGAGAAGGTTTTAAGTAACTATTTTAACCGACTCCGAAAAAGAGGTAGTGCTCAGTTGATGTATGTGTCGGTTTATTGGAGGCAAATCTATTTTTTGTGAAAAATAAATTATTTTCTTTAAGTAATTTTTTACTTTTTCTTTTTTATAGATAACCCAACCCTAGACGCCATAAGAAAGCGGAAGTCTCTAAAGCAATATCAAATAGAGTTACTAGAAAGAAAAGAGAGGAAGATCAGAAAGAGACAAAAGATGTTTGCTGAAAGGGAAGCCTTGGCGGGAGCGAGACGGGAATACAACGAGCGGATCTTGGCTATTGCTAGAAAGATGGCCGAGAAAGGTAATATATATCATCACTAGCTGTCCCTGCGAACTTCGTATAGCATGTGATGGGGTTATTTTCCCCACAAAGTTCGTTAATACTAACGACATCTAGTGGTGAAATGCAAGACCAAATTGCGCAAGTTATTTTTATTTCTAATCTAACAAAAAAAAAGAATTAGTAAAATAGTTTTATTCGTCCCTTCGTTAAGAGGTAACAAAATTATAGTAAAAATCAATTGCTGTTCGTTTGTCTTGCTAAAACTCGCACACGGCTGGGCCGACTTAGCTGATTTCGGTTTTGAAATGTTTATCGTAGGGACGGTTTAAAAATAAGAAAAGATAGAATCATTACGTGGAAGATAATAAAACAAAATTGAATTTTCCATAGAAAAAATGTATGGGATACGAAGTTCGCCGGGACAGCTAGTTAATTAATAAAATTTTATGCATTACTAGAAGCTGCCCCGCTGTTTCACCCGCGCAGATTTCTCATAAACACCAAATTCCCGTTTTTTCCCGTTCCCATGGGAATTTCGGGAAATTCTTTTTTAGTGCTCACCTACACTCCCCAAGGAACCCAATTTCAGCTCGCTACGCCCAGTAGTTTTGGCTCTGCGTTGTCTGTCAGTAAGTCAGTCAGTAACGGAAGAGTTTTATACATATTGATTGATTACAGAAATGGAGACACAAAAAATCAAAACTTGCGATAAAAATGAAGATTCTACTGACACTAGTGATGTTGCGCAGAACAATAACACGAACCTTACTGATGATTCTACAAACACTGATGGGCCGTCAGTCAGTACAGAAACAGAAACAGCAAAAACTGATGACGGATCAGTAAGCATAGAAACAAGTACGGGAGAAAATAATTTAAAAATGACGATAAAAGATGGGAAAGTGCAATTCAACAAATCACAATGCTATGTGTGCTTAAAGGTTAGTTTACTTTACTTTCTTCTTGGCTCAGTGGGTAGTTATGATACGCCCTGCAGTACCGGGCCGAAGAATAGGACTGAGGTATCCCCTGCCTGTCGTAAGAGGCGACTAAGAGGGGACCCCGGGGTCGTTGGGTGCACGAGGCGGGGGCCTCGTGTAGTCATATAACGGCCCCGAGAAGGACGGCGGAACGCGGGGTCCCGATTCCACCGTCGAGCGTAGGAAGAGCCATCCGCGCTCAGGGGGGACTACCTTCACCTGTCCCCCCGTGAAGAGGCTACACAGCCAATGCTGGGGGGGTCGCGGAGAATTCCACAGGCTTACCCGCGACCCTCCTGCTATCAGCCGAGGAGGACACCGACGGGTTACAGTGGATGCGAACCCCACAACCCTGCGGCTCCCCCCGGCTCCCCGGGGCTGCAGGGTACTCGTTAGGAGTTTCCCCGCCTAAAAAAAAAAAAAAAGTGGGTACTTATGATTACTGTGAACACATAGGTCCGGGTTCGAATATAAAGGTTCTGACTAGGCGGTAATAAATCAAAGAAGGGATTCTGTTCTACCTATAAACTTAACTTTAACAGCAACACGGGTCAAAATCTCAAAACAAAAATCAGCTGTCCCGTACATTGACCCCGTCAGCTGATCGAACCAATGTATGGGACTCCTTTTTTTTAAAGATTTCAGAGTGATCTTTTATTTTAATTATTTTCTAAATTAGTACAGTGGCGGACACGATCAGCGTAACACTTCTGGTTTTTCTGTATTGCAAAATAGCTCTTGTTCTTCGGTAATACAGTCTAGGGCTGACGAAACCATAGACAAATCTGTTACGGCCTCCTAGTCCGTGACTGTACATGGACCCCGTCAGCTGATCGAACCAATGTATGGGACTCCTTTTTTTTAAAGATTTCAGAGTGATCTTTTATATTAATTATTTTCTAAATTAGTACATATAGATTAACTTTAATTGGCCGTGTGGTGGCGGCGACTACCACCCCCCCATCTCCTCCCGTGGGTGTCGTAAAAGGCGACTAAGGGAACAGCCGAAGGTCGGGCAGCAGCGTCCTTCGTTTAAATACTTGAAGAGCCACACTGCGATCGCCAACCCGCCTGCCAAGCGTGGCGATTATAGCAATCTTTGTGTTTGTGGTGCTTTGTGGGGGAGGCCTTTGTCTATACCAATATTATAAAGAGGAAAGATTTTGTTTGTTTGTTCATTTGTTTGTTTGTAACGAATAGGCTCAGGAAATACTGAACCGATTTGAAAAACTATTTCACTGGTAGGAAGCTACATTAACCCCGAGTGTCATAGGCTATATTAGATTTTCAAATAAATTAGGGATCCTTACCTAAACTCAAATAATGTAACCCAAGGTGCAATATTTTTTTTCCGTTTACATATTTTTTGACAGGTGGTTTGTTGTTGTTGTTTGTTTTTTATTCGGTCATTCTGGGCAGTCAAAAGAACATAGTCTATAGAGCCAAGTCTTTTGTAGTACTTATCATATATTCTATGGCGTAACGAAGTAAGCCGGGAAAGCTCGTTGGATTATATGCCTGATATAGATTATTAATTTATGAATTTTTTCGCAGCTCTTCGACACAAAAGAAAAGCTGATCGAGCACTGCGCAGAACATTTCGACGTCTGCAACGTATCAATGCTTCGGAAATGCCCTCTGTGCGATTATGTATCTACAAACAACTTTCGTAAACACATGAAATCAGTTCACAAACTTAATTTAAGAGTTCATTGCGGGAATGTTTTACTCGAAAACGAAGGTTCTTTCAGCCAAAGAATAAGTTTATCTAAAAATAAAGATATTACAAGTCTAGAAGTTATACCTAGTGTGAAAATTCTTAATAAAAGATTTTCAATGAAAATAGACGCTGAAAGGCGGAATCTTAAAAAACAAGGCACTTTAAAAGATAATCTAGTCAAAAAAGGCTCTGAATGGGTCGTAGAAAAGAGTTTACAGCACATAGATTACGAAAAATTCTTACTACCGCTTGACAGTGCGATAGATGTAAACATTAAAACGCCGAAGTTGGGGTATTTGGAGAAAATGACTCGATTGAACAATCTGGCTAAGAAGGAAGGGTATAAAATATTGTTTCCCTGTGATGTCTGTGAACAGGTTTGCACAGCTTTGGCTGCATTGAAGGCGCATTATAATGTTCACAACCCAAGGCCTAAAAAAAAAAGAACAAATCATCCATTGATACTGGCTAAAAAAAAAAAGAAAACTTCTAATGCAGATTTGAAATCTTTTTTCGAAAAACATATAAAAGGCGGCGAATTGGACTTTCTAGAATTTTCTAAAGTGTACGATAAGGTTGATAGAATGGAAAATGTGGATTCTAGTGATTTAGAATAATTTTTTTTAGATTTGAACTTAAATATGTTAGTACTGATACTAAATGTAGTTGTTTATTAATTATCTATACCAATATTATAAAGAGGAAAGATTTGTTTGTTTGTTTGTAACGAATAGGCTCCGGAAATACTGAACCGATTTGAAAAATTATTTCACTGGTAGGAAGCTACATTAACCCCAGGCTATATTAGATTTTAAAAAAAATTAGGGATCCTTACCTAAACTCAAATAATATAACCCAAGGTGCAATATTTTTTCCGTTGTTTACATATTTTGACAGGTGGTTTGTTGTTGTTGTTTGTTTTTTATTCGGCCATTCTGGGCAGTCAAAAGAACATAGTCTATAGAGCCAAGTCTTTTGTAGTATCTTATATTCTATGGCGTAACGAAGTAAGCCGGGAAAGCTCGTATATTAATAAATAAAATAATTACTCACGTGTATGCAAGCCACATTACTTGATTCCTTGTCGGTTAAAAACATAGTACAATCTTGTAGTCCCAACTAGTCGACCCGGCGAACTTCGAACCGCATAATTTTTAACTATGTTGTCAATGTATTATACATATAAACATTCCTCTTAAATCACTTTACTTACCTTTTAAAAAACCCGCATCAAAATCCGTTGAATAGTTTTAAAGTTTTAGCATACATAGGGACAGAAGCGGGAAGCGACTTTGTTTTATAGCATGTATTGAAGAAGCATAATTTTGTTTAACCTTTTATTTATTTTATACAAAATAATAGCAAAATTAAGTTGTTTTACTTGTATAGAAGTTATGTTTAGTTTTTTTACTATTTCTGTAATAAGTTCTAGAGAGTAAAAGGGATAGTTTAGTTTTTTTCTACCTAAGTGTATCACTTTTTTTTGTTACACATTAATAATAATTTTAACTCATATCATAAGCATGACACAGACCCTAACCAGGTAGAATCTGTATCTATTAGCTTCCCTTAGACTTTATCATTCCGTGTTTTCTTCTTTTTTAATCTGATGTTTTACTATTCTTTACCTAGTTAAGGGCGCTGAGTGTGGTGCGATATTTAAAGTATTTCCTCAAGAAGCGATATCGATCGATGTAAGTAATATATTTTCTTATATATCAATATTACTTACATCTGGCAGACTACGTGGATGTACGAGCGATTTATATCGGCTGTCGAAATTTTATCGTGCGATCAATATCGCTTCTTGAGGAAACACGCTTACGAAAGTTCCTCTATTTAAAATTTAGTTCAAATATATTAACAAGAACATAAGTTTTTCTTATTCTTAGTTTAAATGAATTTATCAGGAAGTGCAATTTTAGGTTTTGTTATTTTTTTTTTATAAGTGTGCAGTGGAATAATAAAACGAAAAACTGAAATTGAAATTTTATTTATATTAAGATTATGTGGAATATAAATTAAAATTCCTTAGTTTAGGCTTTTCATATTTATATCTCAGTAGTCTTTTACAAAAAAACAACTTCTAAACCATGGCAAATATAATTGAAACCAAAGACCTTATCTTAAAAATAAGAGCAAAGACTAATCTACTGAATGTTGTTTGAAGTGGCTGCTTTTGCTTAGTACAGTGGCGGACACGGTCGGCGTAACACTTCCAGTTTTTCTGTATTGCAAAATAGCTCTTGTTCTTTGGTAATACAGTCTAGGGCTGATGAAACCATAGACAAATCTGTTACGGCCTCCTAGATCGCCACTGTACATTTATTTTTGTATCAGTCGTCACCATGTATCTGAAATATAAAAATAGTAGATTATATCAAAAAAGGTATTCAGCTCACCATACCTAACAACTTGCCCAAAGCAACATGGTTTGAAATCTCAAAAAAAAAACGGTATTTTACATATTATTGTATGTTTTCTGTGCGCAAATAAAGATCTGTCTGTCTAAGGGAGTAGAATCACTTGACAGAGGAGGGCTCGTTTGGGGGCCTCTCCAGGCGACTATTGTCGTATGGCAAGCTGAGCCGCTTGGTGGGCACCCTGAACTACCTCGCCTCTCACAGTATAGGATACTTTACCAAATAAGGTATCAATAGCAATTAGATTAGATGTAGTCTAATTGACTTTCAATAAGTGATATCTTGTATCCTATATTGAATAAATTTTTTTTTGATTTTTATTTTTCTATTTCATACATTGGTTTAATCAGCTGACAGGTCAATCAACCCAAGTACAGTGAGATAAATATTATCTTACCGCTTCAGCGATGTCGATCCAGTCCAAGGCTTTGACGATGTTGTCGTTAGCCGACGGCTTCTTGTCCCAGTTCCAGTTTACAAACTCCTTGAAGCCACCGACTACCTGGAATTTATTAGAAGCACCAAATATAAATTCATAATTAAAGAGGCTTTTGCACCTTTACTAGCGTAATTTGTGAAAAAATATCAATGATGGTGTGATGTTCGTCTCTGTGTGTGTTTCGGGCACCCTAGATACAGGTTCTTCCTAGTTAGGGGCTCTGAGTGTGATAATAATAATAATAATAATAACACATCACACTCAGAGCCCCTAACTAGGAAGAACCTGTATCTAGGGTGCCCGAAACACACACAGAGACAAACATCACACCCAGACCGGAAACAAACACCGATATTCATTATATCAATATTCGCCCCGCCCGGGAATCGAACCCGAGTGCTCACGCTTCTCAGTCCACATCACTGCCAACTGAGCTACGGAGCAGTCAAGAATGTGGACATGCGGAGCTGATGTGTTATTATTATTATTATTATTAATGTGGGCGCCCTGCGGCTTCGCCTCATATTCCCAACATATTCCCAAATTTCCCGTAGGAATTTCGGGATAAAAAGTAGCCTATGTCCTTTCTCTAGCTCTAGCTAGACTATTCATTATACCAAAATTTCATTCAAGTTGGTTCAGTAGTTTACTCAGGAAAGTGTGACAGACAGAGTTACCTTTGCGTTTATAATATTAAGTGTGGATTTTATCCAAACCAGCTGGCCCAGGAATTGGTCCAGTCAAACCCTACCAAACGCCTTAAAAGGCGCTCATTTCTGGAGCTGGATCGAAGAGTATCCTAAGCATATTACAGAGATCCATCTAATGTGATGGATTCTGACAAAGTCTACTATCCTGCACAATATCTGCTTATAGTCAACTTGACTGATCGCAGATAGCATCAAATTCAAAACAAAAAAAAAAAAAGTATGGATTTTACCTGAAATCTTCTGTCAGCATTTTCATTGAGTGGTCTTTTGGCTTCCGTGACAAGAACAGCGCTGTAGCCTTCGGGCAGTTTAGTACTGACTCCATCTAGCGGATGCCCTCGGAACGTTGCTGTCAACTCTGCAAATTGGAAAGGTATACTCAATGCAAGCAACTGACATTTTTTGTGGATTGTTGTTTAAAAATTTTTTTAAAAACTATATGTACAATACTGGGCTTTATGCCCATTTTATAGCAAAATTGGAGTACAGTAGAGCCTCGTTAATCCCGAGATGAAAAACCAGACCCTTTCCAGATTATTGCGGTGTCCAGATTAAAGTATAGTAGGGGTCCGGATAAGTGAGGCCCTACTGTATTTTCCATTTCTTACTCCAATGAAATTCAGTCAACATAACATAACTAAAAGGGTTAGGCAGAGACAACAGCTCATTGCCTGAGTACACAAGAGGTATCAGGGCATCAAGATGGACCCTCATTTTGGCCTAGTTTTTGTTTATACCCTAAAATTCTTTAAATTAAATACTTACAAGATAATAATAATAATAACATTAGCGGACAAAAGCTATTCCTTGATATCGCTACAATGTAAATTTAAAAATAGACTTTAGCTGAGGATAGTTGTGGATATTTTACCTGAACCAATCAATCATACTGTTTTATAAGTTGGCGGGAAACCTGGTGGATAAGAAGAAGGCTTTATCCCAGCAGAGGAATTACTGATAACGTACAAACCTCCAGGAGTTTTTTCTTCAACATAATTCTCAAAGTATTGTTTAACATTCGCCGGGCCGTTTTCTTCAATTTGGCACGGGATGTAGTGAGCCCGCTGCTCAAAAACTGCGCTGTCGGTGTTTTTCAATGTATTTTCCACTCGAATGGACATTATTATTTGCTTAATAGATAAAAAAATAAGTATTATTAAAGTAACCTCAAAATCAGAAAACCGTAAACAAAAATAATACCTGTGTTGCCACTTATAAAACCTACCAACTTTTTATACAAATAAAGGATTTTCAAAGTGATAAGATAAAACTTGTTTTTTTTTATTATAGGAAAATAGTGCTACGTGTCCAGCAGTGCCTTTAAAATACTAACTTATCTTAATTTTTTTTATATTTGCCATGGTCTCGCCATGGTTTAGTTTTATTTTTTTCCCACGTTGTCAACGTTAAGTGTCAATGAAATAGGCCTCTTAAATGCCTCTACCAACATAAAACTACAAGATAATTTTTTTTAATTATTTTTATTACAAAAGTCCACACCACAATTTTATTACAAGCTTTTTTTTTATTATAATCAACAGATTCAGTCCCTATCCAGCCTACTACGCTTAATTTTATCTTTAAAGCACTCGACTCCGTAAACACTGTTGATCTTCACGATGTCCAGCTCGGAGAGTAAATGTGGATGCTGTCCTAGTGATTTCATAATTTTTCCATCTGGGTCCTGTAAACAATTTATATGAATAAATAAATTAATAATTAAATTTATAACATAACCCTTATACATATTCCCCGTAGGGTTAGGCAGAGGCACCAGCTCGAGAGCCGGACCCACGTTTAGCCGAGTTTTTATGTTTTATTTACAACGTGAGGCGGGGCCAGCTTGTCGCCGCGGCTATAACGACCACTACTGCGGCCGGGACCATTTCGAAGCACGGAATCATCTTACTTTTTGAATAATCAGGTGATTCAAGCCTGCAATGTCCTATCCAACCGGCCACAACCGTTAACAAAGACAACTTATTTGATGAAAGAAATCAATATGTGGTTTTTTTCGCTGGGATCGAACCCACGACCTTCCGTGCCCTAATCAAAGGCTCGCACACTCTCTCTGTATATATGTTTCGGGCACCCCAGGTTCTTTCTACGGGCTCTGAGTGTGATGTGTTATAGTGTTAAAGATACGTAGTTTAGAAGTGTAGATAGAGTAAAAGAGTAGATGGTTTCGAAGTGTAGATAGTGTAAAACTGTAGATAATTTAGAAGATGATAGTGTAAATGTGTAGATAGTTTAGAAGTGAAGACAGTATAAAAGTGTAGATAGCGTAAAAGATTTGATAGTTTAGAAGTGAAGATAGTGTAATAGAGTAGATAATTTAGAAGTGTAGACAGTGTAAAAGTTAAGAAGAGTAGATAGTGTAGAAGAAGTGTAATTTTGGGTTGGTATATATATCTATAAAGAATCTAATAGTTACCAAGTTCTTATAAGTGGCGACAGAGGAGATGCCAGTCTTGTCGGTCTTCCTCCAGAACTGCCAGGCGGGGTGCGCGGCGCTCTCGTAGTCGTACGGCAGCTGGAATGTCGCTTCCTCGCGGATCTTCTCAAAGTGATGGAGTTTATCTATTAAAAAGTTATAAATCTTTATAAAAACATGACAATAGTAAGCGACCCTCAGATCCATATTTCATCACTGGCAACACGTCGGTCGACACATCGCTTTTTATGGAATTTAAATTTAAATTAAATATTCAATATTTTTCGCGTTTTTTAATTATTATTTACTATGGGAGATGGTTTTTTTACATACGCGAATTCATTAAAACTTTATTAAAAATGAATACTTTCGCCAGAAAAATAAAAAACGCGAATAAATATGAATTACACGCCAAACCGAGAGTTACTGCCTTAAAACACTCACTCGGCCTAATATGTCGGAAATGCACGCGGATATGCTTGTCACGGTCATGCCGTGCCACTTCGAAGTAGAAGCCGAGCATGGCCATCACCATCATGGCTGTATGCTGCCGATGCTGGCCTCCCTTGAAGAGTTCCACGGAACCAAATTGCTGGGGAGGGAAAATTTACCTTTAGTTGGAAGGGTTAAGGTTCATATTCAAACACTTTATGTTATTCTACCCTGAGCATCCATAATAGCAAATTGTTGAGGTAAGGAGGAAAAATCAACCTTTACTTGGAAGGGTTAGAGTCCATAAAATACTTGTGTACGCGTATTCCTGTGAACAGAAAATTGCGGAAAAGTTTTTTTTTTTTTGCGTAGGCTCCACAGAAGTAACAAACAAAGATATAAACGATACTCAAAATAACGTTTTTTTTAAAACGTTAATTAATTAAAGTACGAACGGCTGCGATACTTTCGCCACTTGGATAAATAATTATTATGTTTCTTCTAAACCATGGCCACAATCAAAAATAGAATAGAAACACTTTGCATGCAAAGATACAAACGGTAAAATTGAAATTAAGAGTGCATACAATTTGAATTTGCATGCTATGGGCGGCCTCATCGCTAAAAGCGCTTTCTTCCAGGCAACTTAGAATATGCGTCAATGATGCCCTAAATAATCTTGCTTAGAATTGCCATGGTTTTGAAGTTAAAATTATTTATCAGATGTGGCGCTGGTTTCGCACCGTCTGGCCCCTTAAGAAAAAACATTATAGAAAACTCAGGGCTGTGCATTGGCAAAAAAAAAAAATGTTTTAAACATAGTTTCAAATGTTTAATTAAACTTAATTTTTAATTAGAAATCCTTTAAACAAATATTTTATTTACTGCTTTTCCGTTTTTTTTTTTAGTTTTTTAATTACGTTTTATTATATGCATCCAGCAAACAAGGCAGATAGTGGGAATTTAATTAATGTATGTACTAGTATTAATAGCTGTACTTTTCCACTGTTGAGCCAACTCAAGGCCCTCCCCGTCAGCCTTAATTTAATCAGTGGAGTACGAGTTTTTTTATAGGAAATTTTTTTTTTTTAAGAGTGTCTTTCAGTGGATCTTTCAGCTAATGATGATGACGATAAGAAAAGTAACTTTGAATACTTAAATATATTTTTTTAGATTAATTCACCAAAAGCATTTTAAAAAATTGTGGTAAGTACCAAGGTATATTTTTAAATTTGTTAAAAAGTGTAAAAAAAAAGCATTAATTGGGTAAGAGTATAAAGAAAAAACAACAAAACTATTTTATTTACATTTATTCTTAAACATTGAAATAATCTTTACAACAATTAACCTTAACAATACATAAAAGTTGCTACGTTCACATAGAGGTAGATATTTTCTTGTTGAAACTTGAAGTCAAGTGGAAAACATACAGATGCCTCCATTGTCTGCTGAAACAAAAAAATGATACGAAAAACCATTAGTAAAGTTTATTAAAGTTATTCAATACAAAATACGAACAACTTGGCAACGGTGTCTTGAAACGGAACCATTTTAACCTTAAGTTTGGAAAACCTAAAAAATAATAACTTCTTGTTAAGAAACAGATCATAAATTTGTTATTACCTATTTGATTTTGACTAAATTTGAGCATATATGGCGTTTTATTTAAGGAGAAAATAATTAAAGATTCTAACTCCACATACAAAGTGGCAACATTATTTTCTAGATTTTTGTGCCAAGCTGTAATATAAAAACTACTATATAAAAAAGAGTGCTTACTTACCATTATATAAACTACTTTATCATTAATCAAAATCTAAAAGCGCTTCAATAGTTGCCCGTTCATACTCTTCCAATTCCGCCATCTTTCTTTTCCTGGATTCCATATTCTTCAGAACGTTGGAGAATCTATTCATTACTTCTATTAATTTACTTCTATAGTCCTTAATAGTTTTATCTGTATTATCATCCAACCATTTCATAGCCGCTTCACAATCTTCAACAGCACTTTCATCTGAGTTTGGGAAATCGATGAGTCGTCTTTTTACAGTGAAAACATAACTCTCCAAATCGTTCCTTGCTTCGAAGCATAATTTCATTTCATTATCCTGCTCTTTAAAAAGTTTAGCAACATTGATCATTCTTTCGACTTCATCAGATTTCAATCTTGTGTTGTTGTCTATGATAATTCCTTTCGTTTTACCCGTTGATCTGTCTTCAGCTACAACTGTGAGTATACCGTTCGCGTCTATATCGAAAATTACATCGATTTTCGGCACTCCTCTCGGGGCAGCAGGTATCCCACTCAGTTCGAATACGCCAAGTAAATTGTTGTCTTTTGTCAACGCTCTTTCACCTTCGAAAACTTCAACTGTCATAATTGTTTGATTGTCTTCTAAAGTAGTTATATCTTTGGACATTCGGCAAGGAATCGGCGTGTTTTTATCAACAACTTTGTACATAAGTCCTCGAGCTGTTTCAATACCTAGGGACAATGGCACTATGTCAGTTAGAAAAATGTCTTGAATAGCTTTTTGGTTGGGTTTTCCACTTAATACAGCTGCCTGTATAGCAGCACCGTATGCCACAGCCTCGTCAGGATTTATGGAAGTATTAACGACTTTTCCATCAAAAAAATCTTGAAGCATAATTCTTATTTTTGGTATCCTCGTAGATCCACCCACTAGCACAACTTCGTGAATATGATTTTTTGGTATTCTAGCGTCCTGCAACGCTTGAATTACTGGTTTTAGCGTGTCTTTAAAAAGATCTGAGCACAGCTCTTCAAACATTTCTCTCGTCACTTTGCCTTGATAATCGATGCCGTCTAAAGCCTCAACATCAACGAAAGCTTCGGTAGCTGATGTCAGATATCTTTTAGCTCGTTCGGCAGCCGTCCTCAAACGACGCAAAGCTTTAGGACTCGATACAATGCTTCTTCCGTACTTGTTCTCGTAATCCTGAGCGAAGTAAGCCACCAGTCGATTGTCAAAGTCCTCACCTCCCAACCTTGTGTTGCCGGCAGTTGATTTCACTTCGAAAACTGTCCCTTTAATCTTTAGTACTGTAACGTCAAATGTGCCGCCTCCAAGATCGTAGATGAATATATTTTTCTCACCCTTCAGTTGTTTTTCGACGCCATAAGCCAAAGCAGCGGCTGTGGGCTCGTTAAGGATTCTCAGAATATTAAAACCGGCTATGACACCAGCAGCGCGGGTCGCCAGACGTTGCGCATCGGAGAAATAAGCCGGCACGGTAATGACTGCATCCGTGATCTTCCCTCCATAGTAACTCTCAGCTAGCTCCTTCAACCTGGAAAGTAGCATACCACTTATTTCTTCTGGAGCCAAGCGTTTTTTAGCACCCAAATGTTCAACAACAATTTTCGGCTTACCATTGTCATTGAGGACGCGGAACGGCAAGTGAGGAATGTCGAGTTGTACACCGAAATCGTCGTACCGTTTCCCTATAAGACGTTTGACGGAAAAAACTGTGTTCACAGGATTTGCAGCAGCTTGGTTCTTCGCAGAGTTGCCTATGAGACGTTGAGTCGGCGAGAAGGCGACATAGCTAGGTGTGGTACGGTTCCCTTCCTCGTTGCATATGATTTCTACTACACCACGGTTGTAAACGGCAACGCAAGAGTACGTCGTGCCCAGATCAATGCCAATTGCCACCATTTTAATAGTAATTTAATTAAGAATTCACTTTAGAAAGAAGAAACACTCGCGTGACGTGTTAACCGGTAAACATTTCCGGATTCGGACGTGTCGTGTGACCGTCCATGACAGTTTGAAAACTAAAACGTTTTCCCGCGCCAACCCGTATATATAATCTCGGCGAATGAGCATCGCGAGGATTCTAGAATGGTCGACCGGTCGACCAATCAGCGAGGTCGTTTGCGTGGATATTTATAGTTTAGGGTTACCAGTTTAGGAATAATAATATAACCACCAATTTAATCACGATTATTGCAAAACGAGTAATAAACTTAACACACATTTTAAGCTGTTTCTTTCATTCTCATCTACATTTTACTTCAGTTAATTTTTGTTCCACTAATTCTGGAATTAGTTAAATATGCAAACAAAGTTTAGATTTTATGCTTGGCTTTTTCCTACACATATAAAATATTGCTCTATATTTTTATTACTATTTTCCATTATTTGTTTTAACTGTAACCGGTTATACAGAAGATTTATTAACTAAGTAAAAAACGAAACGAACACATGATAAAAACGTTTAAAAAATAATTAAACAAACACAATTTTTTAGCAATGTTATTTGAATGTAAAAAAAACATCTAAATTTCCCACGAAGACTAGTTTTTTTTATAAGCTTGCCACATTATTCAAACGTCATCTGTCAGTCACGCACCGCGCAAGCTTTAATGCTGTCCTTTTTACACTGGTTGATTTATTCTATTTGCTTCTCTGTCTTAACTTTTGGTGGCAAATTTGAATAACAAAATAAACAAAAACTTAAAAAACAAGACATTGCGTCGCATGCGTGTGCGTGTGACCTTATTATGATAACATATTGTTTAAATAAAAGCGCTTCGTCGGAATCGATACTAGCGCCAGTTCGATAAATAATTAATATCTTCTAAATAATGGCAGAAATCAATAATATTCGTCCTTGACGCCCTAGATAATCTTGCTCAGAATTTTTAAGGCTTTGTTGTGTTGCTTTCAAGATAATGCTCCTAGAAAATATTCTTTTAAGAAACTAAAAGTGGCCACTCCAGGCAGCAACAAATATTTTTAAGATCTTTTCTTTTTTTTTTTTTACTAAAAGAGAGCCTTAAAAATTATAAGCAATATTATCAAAAGCGTCAACGACGCATTATTGATCCCGGCCATAGTTTAAAAGATTTTTATTATATTTATCGGAAGTGGCGCTAAATGTAGAGCCATTTTTGACCGACGAAAAAAAAAGGAGGAGGTACTCAATTCGACACGTATATTTTTTTTTTTTTTTTTTAATGTATGATCACGCATAACTTTTTACAGAGTAGTCCAATTTTGATAATTCTTTTTTTAATCGACAGGGCATACCTTGAAGTGGGTCCCATAAAAATTTGGAAATAAAATTCCCACCCTAAGGGTGGGAAAATAGGGGTGACTTTTTAGTCGGCGGGTCGATTTATCAACTCACAGGTTGCATTTCCGTGTTACATTATAACTTTTGATACCTACTTACAATATCTTTTGAAATGAAATAAAATCAGCCGAAAGACGTCCACTGCTGGACATAGGCCTTCCCCACAAATCGCCATACCTTCATACATCTTGTCGTCCCTGTAAACCATGTCGTCTGATCACCTTATGCGGTGAGACCACTGAACACCTTGTGGGAGAAGAAATAAAAAAACCCTAAAATAACTGAAAAGCATAAAATAAACCTTTTTATCAAAAAATAAAACCGCCGAAAAAAAAACTGAAAAGCATAAAATAATAATCGAATTACTAAGTTCTTAAAGTAATGTAGGATATACCAAGTAATTTTGAGTCGGCGCCACAGATTCCTCGTACAAAGATCACTAAATTAGGTACCTTAAATTTAAAGAAATAACCAAAATTCGTGCGCTGCCGCGCATCAATCTTTACGTAATTAAGGAATTTGCTTGTGTGGCGCGCCGACTTAAAATTACTTGGTATACCCTACATTACTTTAAGAACTTAGTAATTCGATTATTATTTTATGCTTTTCAGTTTTTTTTTCGGCGGTTTTATTTTTTGATAAAAAGTTTTATTCTCTTCCCGAATGACATAAAATAACGTTTCACTTGCGCTAATGCATCATCAAAAATCAAAAGGGCCCCTAAACCTAAAATAATAAAATTTTGCTCCAAATTCACAAAAGATGTTGTTTTTTTTAGCTATAAGTCATTATTATTATTTTAATTTAATGGACTTGACTCCACTTGTCCGAAAAGTAAAATGATTTCGTGTTCCGGAAGGCAGGTTAAGCCGTTGGTCCCGGCCGCAGTAGTGGTCGTTATAACCGCGGCGACAAGCTGGCCCCGCCTCACGTTGGTAATAAAGCATAAACTCGGCCTCGGCTAAATGTGGGTCCAGCTCATGAGCTGGTACCTCTGCCTAACTCTTCAGGGAATAAAAGGCGTGAGATAATGTTATGTTATGACTCCACTTCAGTGGAGTATTTTGCCAATGTCAGGTTCACCTTAAAGACCGGCAACGTTGTACCTACGGTTATTATAAGTTTAAACAAAACACGTGGTTTCAGAACCAACGTATAAACAATAACTCTTTATATAAGTTTAGTTCACAGGGAAAAGCAATGATAAAAGTCGTAACAGCCTCGTTTTTTTTTTCTTTAGTAATTTTCTAGCGTTCACTCACTAGTAGGTTAGGTATACTCGCAGAAGCGTTGTTTAATGCTATTGCATTGCTGAGTTGGGGCCATTTTGCGCCTACAACACTAAATTTGATAATTTTATTAGTTATTGTGGCCGCCCTCGGCTTCACCAGCGCATTTTCAATGAAACATCAAATTCAAAATTTCCCGCGGGACTTTCGGGATAAAAAGTGGCCTTATGTCCTTTTTCAGGCTACTACAACCTAAATATTCAAATCGTTTCTTTATGTGCGCGGCTTATATCTCAAAAAAAAATAATCAAAATTTCTATATTAAAAAAAAAAATCTCTTCTTTTGTCCCATTGGGAAAAGCAAAGGCATGCATAGAGCCGTACAGCCTTCGCGCGGGGCGAGAATACGCGGGAGATTTTTTAAATGCGCAACACTGTATGAAAATTAGTCGGGCAGTTTCCAACCTCTTTGAATCGGATTTTCAAATTTTTTTAAATAAATATAGTATTGTCATTTTTTTATTTCTAATTTTTTTTTGGGCCGAACTAAAAATATAGTACTTACCTTTTTATTTAATTTTTTGTCAATTATCGTAATTATTACCTGCCTCCCCCCAACCCTGCCCGTGACATAGTCCGGACTGGTGTCCAGGAGCAGGTAGTCGCGGTGCCTCTTCCCTTCCTCTTCACTCCGCAGCTCTTCAAGTCTCACGCAGGTTTTACTCTTCAATATGCTGTTCACTTCTGCGAGTCGGGTGCGCAGGTCTTCTGTGTCATCTAAATTTATTAAAATTTTAGCATCCTATGGTTTTTTTATTACACAAAAGTCATCTTCTTACACGGGTAGACTGACACCCATTGGAGATAATGCTAAACTCATTTTGGTGCAAAATTAAACAACCGAAAAAACTAAAAAGCATTAAATAATAAGAAAAATATTTGTCCTTTAGGGTAGGAAATTTATGGGACAAACTTCAAGGTATACCCTGTCGATTAAAAAAAAAATTATCAAAATCGGTCTACTCTGTAAAAAGATGCGTGCTCGTATATTAAAAATACGCATGGAATTGAGAACCTCCTTCTTTTTTTCGTCGGTTAGTGAGAAGAGAAAGCCGCACATGAATAATATTATCATCAAGTATCCAAAATGAGATGGTTTGCAAAATGATTAAGTTTTTACCTCCGAAGTTTAGTGGGCAGTCATGTTGACTCTGTCTTCGCTAAAGTCATTTCAGATGAGAAGGGTTTGATTCCCGGCAGGGGCGAACATTTGGGGTGCGGTTCAGATTGACCTCCACGTGGTGCACCCCGGGCAACAGCGGACGATCACACTTTTCGTTTCCCGTTTGGTGTGATCGTCCGGTGGCTAACAATCTGACGACTGAGGTGGCAGTTGTCTCTGGAGGCCCTATCTCCGGAGACAAGACTCTCCGAGCTCTCTCTGCTCCATCAGAGAGAGTCTTCGGACGAGTCGGGATGGGCTCGGCGTGCACTCGCACTGCCGTCGAGCAGGCGTGGGAAACACCTCGTTTCTCACGCCCCCGTCCGCAACTCGTAATTCTGGCTAGGAAGTGTCGTGGTCACGTCTCGCGGCTTCTCCAGAACCGAGGGTCTTGCCTTAATTGGCCGGACCGCGAGGAGACAACCTCTATAAAAATCCCCAACTCCACACGCTGGGGCGCCCTACGGGGCCTCGCGCGGCGTGTGGATGCTCGCAAGAGCGGCTGGAGGGTACACCAGTCATTAGCGGCCACCCCAGGGGAAGCCCGAACCCCTGGGTGATTGAGGGTTTTTGAATAAAATGTAATTACTCGTGGGACTAGATATGAAGAAACATAAACTTACCCTAAATAAAAATGTTGAGATGGCAGGCCAGGCTGGCCCTAGTGGCCAACCTGGTAGAGAAAAGGAGAGGGAGCCGATGACCGTCGCAACCCCCAGTGGGACGGACGGTCCGAGGCTGACGGGGCGCGCCTTGCAGCGCGCTCCTAACAAAGACAGGGAGAGGAGCGAGTCCGACGTGTCCGTCGCCTCGATGGCGACCGACATAATGGACTCGGACGACCTGAGCCGGAGTCTCCTGGAGACGGACTCGGGGTCCGAGTCAGGCTCGGTGCAGGACCAGCCCGCTGGCCTTGGCCTGACTGGCTCGGGGCGAGGCCGACGGGGTCGAGGGAGGCCTCCAACTACGGGGAAGGCCGTTGGTGTCAGCCGTGCCCGCGCTGGGGCAAAGAAGCTTATAGAGGAGGTGAGGGCGGCCGAAAAAGCCAAGACGCGGGAGGCGTTTCGGCGGCGCGAGTCATCGGCCGACGTCGAGGAGCGCTGTGAGCATTTTATTGCTCAGCGGCCCCGAGTGGAGGACCCAAATGATGCCGGGGGCCAGACCGCTGCCGCACTCCAGGACAGAATCCGGGAGAACGTGGCAGTGGTCCGAGATGTCGCCACAAAGTCCGGCAATCTTAAGGGCACCTGCACAAAGGCCCTTAAGAGCGCCGCGGCCGACATCATTTGGGCGTTGGAGGTGCTGATGGGCCGGACCTCCTCTGAGGAGACCAGACTGCTCTTGGAGGAGAACGTCCGCCTCAGAGGAGAGCTGACGTCAGCCCAGGGAAAGGAGAGGAGCCTCCGCGGCGAGGTGGACCTCCTCCGAAGAGAGGTGGAGGAACTCCGGACGAGCGTAGGTGCTGCTCGGTCCGGGACCCTCCCCACACTGAACATGGAGGAGGTGACGCGCGCCATCATGGTCCAGGTCGGGACCATGATGAATGCGCGCCTGGAGGCTCTGGATGAGCGCCTCCTGCCGGCCCAACGCCCTCGGCCTCCCTTGGCCGCGGACAGGGCTCGTGCGGCGCCGGCTTCCCGAGCTGCCCCGGCCTCCCGAGTTGCCCAGGCTCCTCGGACGGCCCCGACGGCCCCTCAAGCGGCCAAGGCTCCTCGGACGGCCCCAAAAGGCCCCCAAGCAGCCCCAGCCCCTCGAGCTGCACCGAAGTCGACCCCGGCCCCGGTCCCACGAGAGCCCGCGTGGCAACCCACAGCGGGCCCTTCTTCTGCCTCCCACGTTCCTCCCCCACCTTCTGGTCCAGCCGACGACAAAGAATAGGACTGAGGTATCCCCTGCCTGTCGTAAAAGGCGACTAAGAGGGGACCCCGGGGTCGTTGGGTGCACGAGGCGGGGGCCTCGTGTAGTCATATAACGGCCCCGAGAAGGACGGCGGAACGCGGTGTCCCGATTCCGCCGCCAAGTGTAGGAAGAGCCATCCGCGCTCAGGGGGGACTACCACTTGTCCCCCCGCGAAGAGGCTTATAGCCAGTGCTGGAGGGGGTCGCGGAGTTGAACATAACGATCGAAAGATCACCCGTGACCCCCTTGCCAACAGCCGAGATGGACACCGGCGGGGTTTTAGTGGGTGCGAACCCCACATAACCCTGCGACTCCCCCCGGGGTCGCAGGGTACTCGTTAGGAGTTTCCCCGCCTTAAAAAAAAAAAAAAAAAGGGGCGAACATTTGTTTTCTGGGTATAAGAGTGTTTGTATGTCTCTGTATATGTTTCGGGCACCTTAGATACAGGTTCTACCTAGTAAAGATCTCTTAGTGTTATGCGATATTATTAAAAATGTACTACGGCACCACTTACATTGATCCTGATCTTCAATAATATATCTGACGACACCATTCGGCCATTTTCTGTCGCCGTAGAACAACTGGTTCTCTTTCGTCAAATTAACTATCACAGGTGTCCATACTTCTGTCTCGTCGCTGTCGTCGTCGTGTCTCGCCGTGTCCGTCTTTTTATCTTCGACACTTTTAAAATCTTTATTTTTCTTTGTTTTTAGGACTTTTCTTTTTTTATTCCTGATACCGTCGCTTTCATTACTATCTTTTTCTATCGACATATCAGCTTTAGTAACATATTTATCGTAACTTCTCCTAGTCATTGTTTCTAGATCAGAATCTGCATATTTGGTTACTGAATTTCCTTTGCTACGAGTATTTTCCAAAGCATCTAGCTTTTTATCTTTTTTAGGAGTACCAGCTAGCAATTTAAATTTCAAATAAGCATCTGTTAGCTCAGGATTGGTGCAAAGATCGCCACCATTTTTAATATGATTAACCATTTGAGCGCTCAAATTTGTCATAGCTTCTTTAATATTGAAAACGTCTAGCGAGTCTTTATTAACGTCCGTATTAACAGGAGCTGAACTGTTACAGAAAATTCTAATAGCATTCCTAAAGGCCAATGAAAGAAATTTGTACATTGCGTGAACAGTTGTGTTTACTTCAGTTTCTATACCTAGCTCTTCAAGTATCGTCTTTTCGCGTTTAGGCGTTATCGCTTGATTGACTCTTAAGTTGGTGTCTTGTGATATTTTTCTTCCATTTATCTCGTAGTCGGCAAATCTTTTCCTTCTATCGTTGTTGGGATGTTTTATTGGATATTTTTGGCACATTTCCACCTTCGCTTTCCTGTCTCGTACAAGGCATGATTTCCCGTAAATTATATTGATCTTCTGCAGGTCTGTGTCGGTGAATGTCTTCCTGTCTTGCTTTACGTTGATGTCCTGTGGACAAAAAAAAAACGGTTTTTATTGTTTAGTTTGTTAGTCAAATATCTAGAGTATATCTTTAACAAATGAAGATATTCTAGCGGCATAGAGTACAGTGGCGGACTAGGAGGCCGTAACAGATTTGTCTATGATTTCCTCAGCCCTAGACTGTATTACCAGATAACAAGAGCTATTTTGCAATACAGAAAAACCGGAAGTGTTACGCTGACCGTGTCCGCCACTGTACTATTCCTCATCTCCTCCCATGGGTGTCGTAAAAGGCGACTAAGGGATTCCCGGAAGCGGAAGGACGGGCAGCAGCGTCCTTCGTTGCGACATAGAGACCAACCGAAACATGATTTTTAACCGAAACCGAAACCGAAAATGAACCTTCGGTCTAGGTGTCAGTTTTGGCCCAAACCGAAACCGAAAATTAAAAAGCATACAAAACTTACTTTAATAATAATAGTCCGATGGCCGTTTCTGCTGAACTGTCGCTCGCCAAAGTGCAGGACGCTGTTCATGTCGTAGGGAAGAGCCTGCAGCTCCTTGGGAAGCAGGTCTTCGTCCTTCGTGAACAGCTCCAGGTATCCTGGGTGAGGGAGGATAATGTGGAATTAAATGAACGGCCAAGTGCGAGGACCTGGTTTCGGACATGTAGGTATGATGGTATAAGCCGCGCAGTTAAAGAAACGATTTGAAAATTGCGGCCAAACATGCTATCTCGCGTATTAGTATTAAGAAGAGAGACAGCCCCATCCAACGGCCACCATTTTCAAATCGTTTCTATTGTGCGCAAGTTATGGTGGGATTTTTAGACAACTTTTGAGCCAAAATGATTTATCGTCGCCATTTTGCATTCATTTCGTAAACGATTTTTTTTATTTGGTTGAGTTTTAAATATTTTAAAATTAATCTTTACTAAGTGAAGTTATAACTGCGTACGATTTGGCGCCTGTTCACCAGGCCGAAGATCCAAAATAAAAGATTAGTATATAAAGACATTTAACAATAATGGGTTAAAAAGGTAAGTTTTTGATATAATTTATCTATACCAATATTATAAAGAGGAAAGATTTGTTTGTTTGTTTGTTTGTTTGTAACGAATAGGCTCCGGAAATACTGAACCGATTTGAAAAATTCTTTCACTGGTAGGAAGCTAAACTATCCCCGAGTGACATAGGCTATATTAGATTTTCAAAATAATTAGGGATCCTTACTTAAACTCGAATAATGTAGCCAAAGATGCATTTTTTACCCGTTGTTTACATATTTTGACAGAGGGTGGTTGTTGTTGTAGTTTTTAAATTTGCCCCGTCTGGGCAGGCAAAGGAACTTAGTCCATACAGCCAATACAGTTGGTGCTTTGTTGTTGTTTTTTTTACCAAGCCCATTCTGAGCAGGCATAAGAACATAGTCTATAGAGCCAAGTGTTTTGTAGTATCTTAAATTCTGTGGCGTAACGAAGTTCGCCGTGTCAGCTAGTTTTCCATAAATGCAACGCGAAAAATTTCTTGGAACATTTCATAAAGATTTTATCTGTCAGGTTGCCTGGAAGAAATCGCTTTAAGCGATAAGGTCGCCTATTGTCACCTTACTTTAGGCTGATTGTTAACATATATATTAGATTTGAGTACAATAAAGTGTATATTCATTCATTCATTCATTCATTCTGTCTCAGAGAAAAGTGCCTGACAGACAGACGGAGAATTAGTCAAATCAAAAAGGTCTTAAATTTTTGCTTGGACTAAGTCGAGCCAATCAACAAATAGCCAAAAAAACTCACCACTTTCAATATTTTCAGGCTGGACGTCTATGTAGATGTCTCGCATGGGGCGGTTGTGCTCGAAGGAGAGGCCTAGAGCTTGCAGTAGCTTCATCTCTATCTGAGGCGACTGGAGGCATTCGTAGCCTAGGTTCACGTACTAATGAAAAAAAAAACATTGTACAGTGGCGGTCTTGGACGGCGTTACAGATGTGTCTATGGTCTCGTGCGCCCTAGACTGTAATACCTAATAATAAGAGCTATTTTGAATTACAGAAAACCCGGAAGTGTTACGCCATCCTAGACCGGCACTGTACAGTGCGGCACAAAAATCTTATGTAAAAAATAAAAAATGGCGCTTACGACATGTTGTTATTATACCTACTAAGTTAAACGTAAAAAAGTAATAAAAGTGACAAAAAATTACTTAGTGTTTTGTTGCCCCTTTTTAATTTCTAGATTCATGTGCCACACACTATATCTTCTAACGATATAAATAACCTAAGTAAAGGTAGTCGCTTTTCCAATAAAAAAAAACCAGAGGCATAATTAAGTATATTTAATTACTTACCTATTTTGTAACTGGGTGCTAAACTATTTTTTTTAAGACTAGAACAAGATATTAAAAACAAGAAGGCTAAATTATGTAGTAATTAGGCTTACATCTTCAGCACAAAGGAATGATGTCCAATGCCGAACATATATGTTTGTTTTCCCTACAGATAGCTAAACGGAAAACATTGTTGTGGAGGGACTTCGCCATAATCGCTTTGGCAGGCTAGTTGGCGATCGCGTGGGGCTCTTCAGTATTTCAACGAAGGACGCTGCTGCCTGTCCTTTGGATGTTGTCTTCAATGGGAAGAGATGGTAGTGGTCTATGCCGCAACCACTCATCAATTTTTGATATTTTTTAACCGACTTCAAAAAAGGTGGTTAACAAGTTGTACCTGTATGTATGTATGTATGTTTGTCCGCGATTATCTCGCGTTTGGCTGAACCGATTTAGATGCGGTTTTCAGAAATGTATTTGTTACATTCAGAAGGTTTTAGTACCAATTTTAACCGACTTCGAAAAAGAGGATGTTCTCAGATTATGTATGTGTCAGTCTGTTGAAGGCGGGTCTCTTTTTGCAAAAAAGAAATTATTTCTAATAATTATGTGCCGATTTTTGATGCAAATAAATATTTTTCTTTCATGTGTCGATGTAAATAAATATTTTTTATTTCTTTCAAATACTTAATATGGCTTAGGTACACCTTACATGTGGATCATCAATAGAGTGACCGCTGTTATCGACGTCGCATTTCTTTATCCCTCCCGGGTTGTGGAACACCATCACGTGCTGCTTTGGCCCAGGCCTGGTCAGCACCGGGACGAATTTTATACAAGTCTTGTATGCGAGCAGGGAGAGGGTTGTCATTATGTAAGTAGCTTGATCGGCGTCTGTAATTTTAATAAGTTTATGAGGAACTAGCTGACACAGTGAACTTTGTACTGCTTTACTTGTTAACTATGCATGTAAAAAACATATAACCATGTATCTTTAATCAATCAATCTTGTTGCTAAGTATTAAAGTCATGCGAATTTATTTAGTGATTCAATAGGTAATTTTAAAAAATTATTATCGGAAAATTATTGTTGTAATTTTTTGTTGACTTGTTTATTTCTTCTTTTGTTACTCCTTTTATGCTACTTTGTATTAATGATACTTACCAAAATGTTCTCTCTCGATGTAAAATGGGACTACAGCTTTCGGCCATATCGCAAACCTATCTAAGGTCACAACTGTAAAAAATAAAAAATGGCGCTTACAACATGTTGTTATTATACCTACTAAGTAAAAAGTAAAAATAATTTCTTTTTTACAAAAAGAGACCTGCCTTCAACGAACTGACACAAACATCAATTTAAGAACTTTCAATTTTTCGAAGTTGGTTGAAATATGTACTAAAACCTTCTCCTGAATGTAACAAATACACTACTGAAAACCGCATCAAAATCGGTTCAGCCAAACGCAAGATAATCGCGGACAAAAATACATACATACATACATACAGGTCAAACTGATAACCTCCTTTTTTGAAGTCGGTTAAATAGTAAAAAATGATTTATTCAATACAGGATACAAGATATCGCTTATTGAAAGTCAATTAGACTAATCTAATTAATATTGATACCTTATTTCCTAAAGTATCCTATACTGATAGAGGCGAGGTAGTTCAGGGTGCCCACTAATTGGCTCAGGCAAACAAATGTTTGCCTTGCCTTACGACAATGGTCGCTAACTTTTGGCGATAACTGAAGGTCATATCAAGGTCACATATGCATCTCTATTATTTGATCATTTATTTCATACTTTTATTAGCTTTTTTATTGAAAAAAAAACACTAGTCAAATAGCTCAACTTGGTACTTACCAGCTAACCCGCCAAACTTTGTATGAGCCTATAATTTTGTATGGGAAAATTATATTCACCGTCTACTTTTGCCAGAATAATTAAAAAACGCAAAAAAAATTGAATTTCACGCTATACTTACCGAGAGTTATAATGATTACCTATAACTATCATTTTCATACTCACTGCTTTTTGCGTCTACCCTCGGTCGCTGGTAACGTTTCTCATTGTTTGTAACATTTGTTTCTCCATCAGGAAAACTTTTTATTTCTTCATAAAATAAAGAAAACAATAAAAAAACGAGACGAAACCGCATTTTGTGACGAAATAACTTAAAAAAAGCGTTTTACAATAAAAATCGTACGAAATTGAATACTTACTGTTATCAGAAAATTTACTGATGCGAATGAAATAAATATTTTATTGGTAAGTTGGTTTTTATAGGCTTTTTTGTTATTATACAAGTCGACCCGGCGAACTTCGTACCGCCTAACCTATTACAAGATACAAGATCATTTATTTGCAAACTAAGTCGGGATCAGTTTTAATTTAATGAGGGGTTTTCAAAGTGACAGAAAAGAAAAAAGTTTCATAATACGCCCGTAGATGGCGCTGTCTACAGCAATATCAGTGAGATGGGAGATCGAGTATTGACTGAATATTTGGATTAGATCATTTTCTGTAAAGTATAAATCTTATTTCCACCCACTCCTTTACTGCCTCAGTAAAATTTTAATTTTTGTTTTATTTTGAGCTATTCAATCATTAATTTCATCTTGACCTATTGCTCCTGGCAGAGCGCCATCTGATAGCAGCGTAATAAAACTTGTTTTTTTCTTCTGAGCTGTCAAATTGAAAACCTCTCATTAACTAAAACTAAAGGATGCCCCGCGGTTTCACCCGCGCAGATTTCTCTTAAACACAAAAATCCCGTTTTCTCCCGTTCCCATGGGAATTTTGGGAAATTATTCCTTAGTGCTCCCCTACACTCCCCAAGGAACCCACGTGCCAAATTTCAGCCCGCTACGCCCAGTAGTTTCGGCTCTGCGTTGTCTGTCAGTCAGTATCGGAAGAGTTTTATATATATTGATTAAACTAATTAAGTTCATAACTCTGCGATAAATTAAGCATGTTTATTTCTAAGTTACTTTCTTTAAATAAATTATTATTATTATATAAAAACTACAAATGTTTTGACATGGTGTAATGAGATGTCTACATTTTTTTTATTACTAAAAGTACAGCTACGTTTACATAATATAGCTACGTCCGTCGTCGGTCAAGTCAATTTAAATTCAATTCAACAACACAATTTTAGACCTTAATCTACGACTTTTTACATACCTATTAATTATATTCTATATACAATTCGAAAGCTTTTTCACCGTTAATTTTCAATAAATTCTTTTTTTATGGCTGCACTAGTGTTTCCTCGCAACATGAAGGTTGAAATGGTAATTTCTAGAAGCTTTATATTCACACACTTAACATCAAAACGGCTTAGACGAATGCTTGTATAAATGTTATTTTAAACTATTTAATAGTTTACACTTGTAACTACATTGATCGCATTCGAAGGGATACTCCTCTGAGTGTTGCTTTTTTATGTTATTAATTTTGAAATGAAGACAGTTTCGTATTCACACATGTTGCACTTGGAACTATTTTATGAATGTCTATGTGACTGATTATTAAAATAAACACCTATAACTAGTTTTAGGCACATGTCAACTCGTGACTTTTTTATATTTCTGCTTTTCATGCGCACGCTCAGATTTCATATGTCTGTTTAAATAACCAATATTTTTAGTTTCATAATCACACAGGTTGCACTTGTAACATTTTTCTGAATGCTTATTTGTTGTATGTCTTGTTAGATGATGCTTTAGAGTAGTTTCATAGGAGCACAGGTTGCACTTGTAACTGGCTTGTTTTTTTGCTTGCATTGTGGTATAGTATCTTTCTATGGCGAGCCCAGCCATTCTGTGTGCTTGCAGATGCTGTTGCAAACGTTCTGTGCTCATTACAAATACATCACAAAAGTGACAATAAATTTTCTGAAAATATTCCGCTAGAAACAGCGGGTGTGCCCGAGTTATATGATTGTCTAATTCATAAACCGTAATAAATAACTTTTGGCATTTTTTGCAAGGAATAAAACCATTCTCGTCATCCTTTATCAAGTTTTCATCAACTTTTATTTCACTTTGCATAATATTATCCCTTTTTCTCACTTCAACAATGTTTTGAGACATTGCATTTGTGCAACTTTCTTTTAACTTTTCCATGGTTAGCACTCTTATTATTATCTTTCTAATCCTACACTGCAGGATAATGGGTCTCTCCTTTGAAAAAGTAATTAACCTTGTTGTGCTAAATTTGTTTTCATTCAGTATTATTTAAATTATGGGTCAGTGAGTCTCATCAAAAAATACTTGTTAGAACTATCGTCACTTACTCTTACTAGTCCGTTCCGATGTCATTATAATTTAAATCTATGGTTCCGATGCAATACAACGTTGATCGTTCGCCAGGTTGAACAATTTTAAAAGCCAAGCTTGCAGAAGCTTGAACAGCTCCAAGATGACTCCAATAAATAAATTTATGTAAGTACATAGTTTAATCAATTTCTCAACTCAGCTGCTCAGTGAATACATCACCAATGGTTTTGCATTGAAACTAATGAAAGTGGATTAATTATACAAAAAAATAAATTAATTAGGGCAAAAAATTACGCGAAAGAAGTAAAACGTTAAGTAGGTAGATGTTTTTTTTTTTAGGTTATGTTTTTGTAGGGATGATCGATGTTTGGAGGCAAAACATTGATGTTTCAACATCGATGTTGCGTTATATCTAACATCGTAACATCGATGTTGTTATGTGAAACATCGAAAAATCGGCTTTGCATCGTAACATCGATGTTACAAACACAATATCGACACTAGGCCTCTATAACAAATCGATTTTTTTAAAGTTACGATAAACACCCCTCAACCAAATTTGTAATCTATAAAATAAACGCATCCACAGATAAATTTTTCAACGCAACAAAACAAGAAAAAAAAAACTCGTTTGCTAACCTTGATCTTTATGTGCAAAAAAAACATCGATGTTTCCTAACATCGATGTTTTGGGTTCGATGATCATCGGACATCGATGTTTAGGTATCGATGTCAACATCGATGTTTTTTCAATATCGAGCATCCCTATGTTTTTGCTGTTTTTAAATTCGCCCATTCTAGGCAGGCAAAGGACCTTAGTCCATACAGCCAAGTCTCCAGTAGTTTATTTTTAATTCTTTGAAAGACTTTTGGCGTCATAGTGTCATTAGTGTCATAATGTGCCATTTATGGAGAGTTGTCTAGAGAAGTGAGAAAATAAAAGAAGGCGCTCCTGCGAAGAAGTCCGTGTGAAGTGTGAACATTGAAATGTGAGACCATCCTCGCATTTCAATGAATTAGGTTTAGGGTTGCAAGATGTCCGGTATTAAAGCGTACAGTCCGGTATTTTTGGAGCCTGCCCGGTAAAAAATAAATGGTCATACAGGACAGAACAATGTCCGATATTTTGAGGAAAGTCAGTACTACTGGTCACAACTCACAAGTGCTTACAAAAGTAGGCGCATATTATGATATGAACGCAAAACTCGAGCACGCTCCTCGCTTGATGTCAATTTATTTTTCTAACATTCCCACATTTATCTTGTGTGATAAAGAAAACTGTAGTTTGAAAATCCGATTTTTTTTTGCGTATTAACTTACTCCCCCCCTCCTGTTTGGGGTTGTCAGGTATTTTTTCGCGACTCACCTGGCAACCCTTGTTAGGTTAGAAAGAAACCTAGGTGAATCAAAACTAAAGAATTAAACTACAGAAGACTTGTTTACTAAGAAATAAACGACTTGGCTGTATTGACTAAGTTACTTTGCCTGCCGTGAATGGGCGAATTTAAAAACAACAAGACATAACCTAAAAAAACCTTTAAACTAACTTAATTATAACGTTTTACTTCTTTCTCGTAATTTTTCGCCCTAATTAATTGATTTTTTTGTTTAATTAATGCACTTTTAATGCAAAACTATGAGTGAGGTGTTCATACTGAGCAGCTGAGTTGGGAAATTGATTAAACCACATACATTTATATATTGGAGTCATCTTGGAGCTGTTTTGGAGGCCTGGCTTTTAAAATTGAACAACTTGGCTGGAATTGAATTGTATCTGAACGGACTAGTAAGTGACGATATGTAGTTCTCACAAGTATTTTTTGATTGGACCCACTGACCCATAATTTAAATAATACTGAATGAAAACTAAGTTAATGCACAACAAGGTTAAATTACTTTTTCAAAGGAGAGACCCATTACCCTGCAGTGTAAGATTAGAAAGATAATAATAAGAGTGCTAACCATGGAAAAGTTGAAAGAAAGTTGCACAAACGCAATGTCTCAAAACATTGTTGAAGTGACAAAAAAGGATAATATGCAAAATGAAATAAAAGTTGATGAAAAATTGATAAAGGATGACGAGAATGGTTTTATTCCTTGCAAAAAATGCCAAAAGTTATTTGTTACAGTTTATGAATTAGACAATCATATAACTCGGGCTCACCCGCTGTGTCTAGCGGAATATTTTCAGAAAGTTTATTGTCACTTTTGTGATGTATTTGTGATGAGCACCGAGCGTTTGCAACAGCATCTGCAAGCGCACAGAGTGGCTGGGCTCGCCTTAGAAAGATACTATACCACAATGCAAGCAGAAAAACAAGTCAGTTACAAGTGCAACCTGTGCTCCTATGAAACTAATCTAAAGCATCATTTAACAAGACATACAAATAATAAGCATTCAGAACCAAATAAAACTAATGAAGTAACGAAATCTATTTTTGACAAATCTGACAGAAGTGGAAAATGTTACAAGTGCTACCTGTGTGATTATGAAACTAAACAAATATGTCATTTATACAGACCTTCAAAATCTGTGCGTGTGCATTCAGATAGTAAAATAAAGAAAAACGGAAATAAAAAAACCAATGACCTGCAAACAGATGAAAAGATCACAACAGAATTTGAGGGTAGTAATAAAATAGATATCAAGGAAGCTATAATTGCAACTGAAAGTACTTATGCCATCGATGTAAAGCTTAATGTGAAAACAAGTGTCGATCTCGTGAATTGCTCGCAATTGCTGCACAGTGCGCGTTATTGCAGGGAATGCCAAACACTGTTCCCTACATCTGCCGCAATGTACGAGCACGCGGCTCACTGGCACCCAAGACAAGTTCTCAAATCCTCAGGCAAATATTGCTTTTTATGTCATCGCGTCTACAGTGAAAAACAATTCTTGTATGCACACATAAACTCAGCTCATATCAATAGTCTACAATGTAGGGATTGCAATCGCGAGTTTCCTTTGCAAGAAATTTTAGACGATCATGTGAGGACAGTTCACAAAAAAATGTTCGAACGAAAACAGTTTATCGATATTGTGGGTAAATTCAACAACTTTTCAAAAGTTAGCATCAAAACAAATGAAGTGTTCTTCAGCAACGCTGTATTCGAATGTGGTAAATGCCAAATGAACTTCAGTAGTTACGGTCATTGTAGAAGGCATTATAATAAGTGTAAAAATGATTTAGCTGGAAAACTCTGCGTTATATGCAGACGAATATTCTCGCCCAGTAATTATACGCACAGCATACAACACAAATCTGGTTTCGAATTGGTGACGTATATAGTTGATTCAACAGATTTAAAAGTGGTAGTAAAATGCCCTAAATGTGGTGTACATTACCCAGAAAATTTTGGAAGTTTTAAGATTCATTTGGGCATATGCGGTAATATTGCGAAAAATGTGAATTTCAAATGCTGCGACCTTCAGTTGAGCACGAGCTATTTTAAAAAAGCACACGAAGGGAGACATGATAAAGTTAATTACACAGTGCTCAATTACCATATTTACAAACAATGAAGTCGTTTTAGATTTTATTTTTTCGTCTGAGGGTAGATTGAAATTTAAAAAAATATTTAAGACTGAACCCAGTCGAGCACGCTTTTGATTGATGTTCAATCATCATCACCTCGGCCGGGACATGCCTCCCCCACATGTCCCCACATTTTGAAAAGGGTTACCACGATCGCCACGCTTGGCAGGCGAGTTGGCGATGGCAGTATGTTATGTCAACGACCCAGGACACTGCTGCCGTCCTCCGAGTGTTGCCTCAGGCTAAGGCTGACATTCTCAGTCGAGTCGCAGCTCGAACTCGCACTTGTCAAATTGTAACTTTAAATGATTGATTGATTGATTATAACATTTCAATTCAATGGAACAGTTACAGCTTACAACATAGAAAACAGGAATATTATGAAAGAATATTAAACAAATAGATTATACGTACATAGAAATACGATAGAAAACTATTTGGCACTATCTATACAATTTTAAAGTTGCACTGTAACCGCACCACAGAAAGGGCTCTGACTGATTTGTTCTTCGCTGCAAATGTATGAACACAGATGAGTCGCGACTTAAAATCGCTGAAGCATATGCTCGACGGAGTATGAGTCGGCTCGAGCCAGGATAATCTACTCGAGACCGACTTGTCCGCGTTGCAACTCGAGCGAGGATTCTCAAACTCACTGACTGTGAACATCAGTTTTATATTAGTCGCATTGTACAGTGGCGGACACGGTCGGCGTAACACTTCCGGTTTTTCTTTATTGAAAAATAGCTCTTGTTCTTTGGTAATACAGTCTAGGGCTGACGAAACCATAGACAAATGTGTTACGTTACGGCCTCCTAGACCGTCACTGTAAGACAACTATATGGTAGAATATGGGTGGTAGTAGTTGCGACGGTAAGGGAGCACTCACACTAATTCAGCTCTACTCAGCGTTAGAGGTGGTCGTTATTTACAATCGCATTTAAAAAAACTCGTTATTTCATGCAACGAATCGCATTGCTATTCACAACGAATGTATAATGCGATCGCGTTTTCGTTGCCGTCGGCAACGATCTCGTTCTCGTTGCCGTCAGCAACGAAAACGCGATCGCATGTGACAGCTTGTCATTAGCAAAGCTACGAAACGTATTGAAGCATTGCGATCTCACTCCTATTGAATTAATATGAAATGTACTAAAAATACATTTTGCTGAAAAAAAATTGTATAAGGTTTTATAATATCGATAATTGCTGCACTTTGATATAAATATTCATATTAGTATTGATATTAGAGCAAACTTGCATGCCTAGTTACATCCTTCGTTTTCGTTGTCAATCGCATTTTCGTTGCCGATCGCATTTTCGTTGCCGATCACATTCTCGTTGCCGATCGCATTTTAAAATCGCAGTTGTTCGAAAATAGCATAACAGCGATCGCATGCGATTGAAAAATAGCAGTTATTCTCACCTCTACTCAGCGTTTGCCCATAGAAAACAACGATTTTGTATAGAGACGCGTACGCATCGCAGCTTTCGGAATAGAGCTGATTATTGTAAGTTGGTTTATGTATACTAAATAAACCTACTGGGTTAATGTACTGTATACTTACTTACCAAATTATATAATATACATTTTTTTATCTAATCTACATCTGTAGTTTGTCCATAAAAGTAAATAAATGTACAAACAACCTAGCCAAAAACTGTTAAACTTAATCGGTAATATAGAAATAGTATACTATAATTTAATTTTTGTAAGTATACCTAATATAAAATTAAATAACTAATAAAAAATTAAACTTGTATGTAATGTTTCTTATTTTTTGAATTTTAATAGCCCTCCCTTCCCTACCGCCATTATTATGATGGTAGGTATAAATAGAAAAGAATAGAATAGTATCTGATTCGCTAAAATTTTAATAGTCAACATGTGCGCACGAGCCCATAGACAAAGTTTTAGTGCTCAAACAGAAGACGCCGCCACCGCGCCGCAACACTCACACACACCGCCGTCGCCGCGAGCTGCCGTCACGTGCAATGACCAGAACTAGCAATGTACAAACTAACAATAGTAAATTGGAGCGGCGGCGGCGGCGTGACGCGGTAGCGGCGTGTGTAACCAGTGTTGCGGCGCGGCGGCGTCGTCGTCTGTTCGAGCGCTTACGCTGAACGAGTGCGTGACTTATTCAATCAAAAATCAAAATAAAAAAAAATATTGAATATTAAACCACAGAAAAGCTCGTAACACCTCAAATAATAACTATCCGATAAAAAGCCTCTGTGAAAAGGGTTCCTTATGTTGTATTTGTCAAGTGTTTAATATATTGTAATTCATTGTATAAAAACAACTAAGACACTTTTATATTGTATCTTTATGAGTTATATGAATCTTATAATATAATATTTTTATTCCACCCGGTCGAAAAGAGGACTTTTTGATTACTCTTCTCTAGGCGTAAAGTTCCTCTTCAATGACATGCGAATTATAGCCGGTCAATAATAAATTTCCATACATTCTTTATTGTCTACATTTTATGTATTACACTTGTATTGTATTATTGTTACAAAAATAATTGATTGAAATGAAGTGGTTTTAAAAACAAGCTAGCTGATCAGGTCAACAAAATGAGGGAGGTCCATAGGTTCTGCTTTTTTATATGTGTATTTTCTCGTCGGATGGAATAAAAAGCAGTATATACAACTTGGGAGTAAAGTTATTCTGCCTCGGGTGACTTGTTCTAGTTTGAAGTCATTATTGCTGTGAGCCATACCACCCTCATACATAATACATCACTTTAATCTATACCAATATTATAAAGAGAAAAGATTTGTTTGTTTGTAACAAATAGGCTTAAAAGTGTCAGAAAGATTCGTCAAATGATCCGTCGTGCCTGCGGGGGCTGCTTTCGATTTATCGTCAAATTTTGGGACGGAAGACTTGGCTGTATGGACTAAGTTCCTTTGCCTGCCCAGAATGGACAAATTTAAAAACAACAAACCAAACAGACTGCAATAACCTAAAAAATTCAAAATTTTGGCACTGTTTTAAAAATACGGGGAATAACAACGACCAGCTATTATTAGTGCTTGCTAAAAATAATCTAGGAGTTAGCAACTGACGAGTGTTTACCACGCTAGATTGATTTCCCAATTTGCCATGTTTGGTTCAACTGCAACGGTCATGCATGGTACTTTTGAAGTTCAACCTTATTCAATGGGTAATGTGAGTACTTCTTAGGTATACCTACTTTATTACAATACTATCTCAAAGTAGAATTCCGTGCATCGCGACCAATCACCGGGTGCTCACGCTTACTCAGTCCACATCACTGCCAACAGAGCTACGGAGCAGTCAAAGTCAACTTAAGTACTTTAGATTAAAACTATCCATTTTAATACTTTTTTTTTTTTCATTTCAGAAAAGTCGAAGCACAACCTTTATAATCTAAAAAACCATAACTAAGTTGATGAAGATTTAGCAGCTGCCAATATTATGCTAAAAGAAAAATTTAATGAAAAATCAGCTAATACAAGCACACTCAAAAACTGCAACAAGTCAAGAATGAAATAATTATAATAAACTAGAGGCTGTCCCGCGGTATTTCCCGTGCAGATTTTTCATAAACACAAAAATCTCGTTTTTTCCCGTTCCCGTGGGAATTTCGGGAAATCGCTTCTTAGTGCTCACCGACACTACCCAAGGAAACCCACGTGCCAATTTTCAGCTTTCTATGCCCGGTAGTTTGGCTCAGCATTGTCTGTCAGTCAGTCAGTCAGTAACGGAAGAGATTTATATATGTTGATAAATGAAATCATGGACACTAACAATACAGATCAAGTTAATAATGTAGCGTCATTGCAAAACATATTGAACAATGTCTTTGTGAATGAGTGCAAGAAATGTTCGAAGCGCTATCGCACCGTGTTCTCCTTGGACGAGCATATCATGCAAGAGCACCCGTTCCTAGCTATCAACTACATTATGCAACTATACTGCCACTTCTGCGACATGACAGTGAAGAACACAGAACGGTTAGAACGGCATCTTCAGATACACAGGGCAGCTGCGCTTATTATTGCTAAACATTGGATAAGGGAGAAACCGTACGAATGCAATCTGTGTTACAGCAGATTTAGATTAAAAATTTATTTAGCAAAACACTTGGTGAGGCACAACAAGAAAAATTCTTTAGAAGTGCAATGTGTGCAGTTACAGCTCAACAAAGAAAAAAGTATACAATCCTTTGTTTGCGATCTTTGTGATATCGGATTTAGTAGAAAAAAGTATTTAGTAAAACACTTGGCAAGGCACTACAAAAAAAAAACTTTAAAAGTGAAACCTGTGCATATTTACAAACGCTAAATTATGCAATCCCATTAATGCGGTATGTGTGATTACAGTTCCAAATATAAATCATGGTTGACGAAACACTTCGAATCAAAACACAGAAACTCTAAAGTATTTAAATGCATCTTGTGCGATTATGATACTCGGGATCTAGTCAATTTGATAGAACACTTGAAAACGCATGATGAAAGATGTCAAGATCAAAATTTTCTTCCATGATAATGTGTGCACATTTATATTTACGAAAAAGTATTTGAGGCGTCGCGCTAGTAGCACACGCGACAGCGTCGCGCTTTTCATATCATTATGCAACGAAAAGGAACGTGTGTGAGTGTGACGAGAGCACTTAGGCGGTTATCACATTGCCACGCACCACGCTGCATGTTGCGTTTCGACGCACCTACGCGCGCGCACGTGGATGCATTTTCTGAGTGTTGGACTGCGCGTGTTTCTATACAAATGCAGGTACTTACAATCAACGTTAGAATACGCATTCACGCGCCACGCTGCGTGTTGCGTGGCAATGTGATAACCGCCTTAGAGTCACTTTACGACTCTCCAGCGCCGCGTTAGGCTAGTATCAATTTATTTATTTATTTATTATATTTAGGGAAACAAACAGCTACAATTATACTAATGAGTAAAAATAATTAAAATATTACACAAGCCAATCAAGTTTCCACTAATGAATACCAAAAGTTGTGAAGTTCGAATCTATGTACAGGCATCAATATCAACAATACATAGTATAAAACCAAGTCGCTTCCCGCGTCTGTCCCTATGTATGCTTATATCTTTAAAACTATGCAACGGAATTTTATGCGGTTTTTTTTAATAGATAGAGTGATTTAAGAGGAAGGTTTATAGGTATAACACATGAGCAAAATAGTAATATGTTAGGCGGTACGAAGATCGCCGGGTCGACTAGTCTATACCAATATTATAAAGAGGAAAGATTTGTTTGTTTGTTTGTAACGAATAGGCTCCGGAAATACTGAACCGATTTGAAAAATTCTTTCACTGGTAGGAAGCTACATTAACCCCGAGTGTCATAGGCTATATTAGATTTCCAAAAAAATTAGGGATCCTTACCTAAACTCAAATAATGTAACCCAAGGTGCAATATTTTTTCCGTTTGTTTACATATTTTGACAGGCGGTTTGTTGTTGTTGTTTGTTTTTTATCAAGCCCGTTCTGGGCAGGCAAAAGAACATAGTCTATAGAGCCAAGTCTTTTGTAGTATCTTATATTCTATGGCGTAACGAAGTAAGCCGGGAAAGCTTGTTTTTAATAAAATAATGTATGAGGTCTGTTTTTTTTGTTTTGTTTAAGGTATGACGTCATCTTTTTACAGATGTGTTTCTTTTTTTCTGTAATATTAGTTTATGCAACAAGGGTGTAAAGTGATGTATTATGTTTGAGGATGATCTTTCAAGGTGTTCGAGTTTTTTTGTGGTTTAATCTATACCAATATTATAAAGAGGAAAGATTTGTTTGTTTGTTTGTTTGTAACGAATAGGCTCCGGAAATACTGAACCGATTTGAAAAATTCTTTCACTGGTCGGAAGCTACATTAACCCCGAGTGTCATAGGCTATATAAGATTTTCAAAAAAATTAGGGATCCCTACCTAAACTCAAATAATGTAACCCAAGGTGCAATATTTTTTCCATTGTTTACATATTTTGACAGGTGGTTTGTTGTTGTTTGTTTTTTATTTGCCCATTCTGGGCAGTCAAAAGAACATAATCTAGAGAGCCAAGTCTTTTGTAGTATCTTATATTTATGGCGTAACAAAGTAAGCCGGCGCCGCTCGTTATAATTATAATTTGCTAGTTCTGATCATTGCACGTGACGGCAGCTCGCGGCGGCGGCGGCGTGTGCGAACAGTTTTGCGGCGCGGTGGCGCCGTCGTCTGTTTGAGCGCTAACACTTTTGCGTATAGACTCGTGTGCCTTTGTTGACTATTAAAAATTTAGCGAAACAGATACATCGTTTCTATTTATACCTTTACCATCATATGTTTCTATTTATACCTACCATCTTAACAGTGGCGGTAGGGAGGGATATTAAAATTCAAAAACATTATAAGTCTAATTATATATTACTTAGGTACAATAATAATTAAATAATATTTTTTTTCTCTAAATTACAGATTAAGTATAACAGTTTTTGGCTAAGTTGTTTGTACAGTGGCGGACACGGTCGGCGTAACACTTCCGGTTTTTCTCTATTTCAAAACAGCTCTTGTTCTTTGGCAATACAATCTAGAGCTGACGAAACCATAGACAAATCTGTTACGGCCTCCGAGTCCGCCACTGTACATAAACCTGCTCACAAATAATCAGCTCTATTCTCCGAAAGCTGCGATGCGTACGCGTCTCTATACAAAATCGTTGTTTTCTATGGGCAAACGCTGAGTAGAAAAAAAAGAGAGATAAATTGTAGAGTTTGTTACCCCTTTCTTCTCTACGCTGTAAAATCATTGCGAAAGGGAGTAGAATCATTTGACTGAGGAGGGCTCGTTTGGGGGCCTCTCCAGGCGACTATTGTCCTAAGGCAAGCCAAACATTTGTTTACCTGAGCCAATTGGTGGGCACCCTGAACTACCTCGCTTCTCACAGTATAGGATACTTTACCAAATAAGGTATCAATAGCGATTAGATTAGATGTAGTCTAATTGACTTTCAATAAGTGATATCTTGTATCCTATATTGAATAAAGAATTTGACTTTGACTTTGAGTAGAGCTGAATGAATGTGAGTACTCCCTTACCGTCGCAACCAACACCCATTTTATACCATAGTTGTCTTTCAAAGAGACTAAACTAACGCTCCGTCCTACGTGGGCGATCTGGATGCGAACGCGATGCGGCGCGAAAACAAACAGTATTTAACCTATTGAATTATAGTCCTAGGTGACCAAACGCACGTAGGGTGCGACGCGGCGCGGTGCGAGACGAAGCGAACTCGATCAGTTGACTTAATAAATAAATAATAAATTTATTGGAAAATTCATAAATTTACATAAAACTTAAATTAGGCCTTATCTTTATTTACAAAGCTTAACACTTTAATGAAGTCTGAACTAGATTGATTTGTTCGCGCGAAGTGGACGCGTCGTCGGCCATATTTTTCAAGCAAAATTTCCAACTGAACTGTAGGGGGGCACACTAGCGCCACCTAGTGATGCCTTGTGAAAGCGGAGATCGCTCGATCAGCAAATCCTACATCGCGCCAACGAAGTTTCTGACGCAGCTAGCATAAATAGAATTTACAAAGTAGAAGCATTGGGAGGTATTGGACAATTCCTCTTTGCCCTACCTAAAGAACTAAACGGGGCGGCGGGCGCGGAGGGGACGGTTCGCGCGCACGCAGGACAGAGTAGCCGCATCGCTCCGCAGCGCATTAAATTCGCATCGGATCGCTTCGCAACCGCGATCGCGGCGAGTCGTCCACGTAGGACGCAGCCAGCCTAAGGCTGACGTTCAGTCAGTGAGTTTGAGGGTCCTCGCTCGAGTTTCAACGCGGACAAGTCGGTCTCGAGTAGATTATCCCGACTCGAGCGGTCTCATACTCCGTCGAGCTTATGCTTCACGGTTCTGAAGTCGCGACTCATCTGTGTTCATACATCCGAGCGGAGAACAATTTAGTCAAGCCCTTTCTGTGGTGCGGTTACAGTGCAACTTTAAAATTGTATAGATAGTGCCAAATAGTTTTCTATCGTATTTCTATGTACGTATAATCTATTTGTTTAATATTCTTTCATAATATTCCTGTTTTCTATGTTGTAAGCTGTAACTGTTCCATTGAATTGAAATGTTATAATCAATCAATCAATCATTTAAAGTTACAATTTGACAAGTGCGAGTTCGAGCTGCGACTCGACTGAGAATGTCAGCCTTAGCCTGAGGCAACACGGAGAACGGCAGCAGTGTCCTGGGTCGTTGACATAACATACTGCCATCGCCAACTCGCCTGCCAAGCGTGGCGATCATGGTAACCCTTTTCAAAATGTGGGGACATGTGGGGGAGGCATGTCCCGTGTCCCGGCCGAGGTGATGATGATTGAACATCAATGAAACTAATCAAAACCGCGCTCGCGTTCAGTGTTAAATAAATATTTTTTTAAATTTCAATCTACCCTCAGACGAAAAATAAAATCTAAAACGATTTCATTTTTTGTAAAGTCTGTAATTGAGCACTGTGTAATTAATTTTATCATGTCTCCCTTCGTGTGCTTCTTTAAAATAGTTCGAGCTTAACTGAAGGTCGCAGCATTTGAAATTCGCATTATTCACAATATTACTGCATATGCCCAAATGTATCTTAAAACTTCCAAGATTCTCTGGGTAATGTACACCACATTTAGGACATTTCCCCACAACTTTTAAATCTGTTGAATCAACTATATACGTCACTAATTCGCAACCAGATTTGTGTTGAATGCTGTGAGTACAATTACCAGGCGAGAATATACGTCTGCATATAACGCATAGTTTACCAGCTAAATCTTTTTTGCACTTGTTATAGTGCCTTTTACAATGAGCATAACTAACGAAGTTAATTTGGCATTTGCCACATTCGAATACAGCGTTGCTTAAGAATATTTCACTCTTTTTGACGCTAACTTTTGAAAACTTGTTGAATCTACCCACGATGTTAAACTGTTTTCGTTCAAACGTTCTTCTGTGAACTGTCCTCACGTGATCGTCTAAAAGTTCTTGCAAAGGAAACTCACGATTGCATTCCTTACAATTTAAACTAATGATATGAGCAGAGTTTATGTGTGCATACAAGAATTGTTTCTCACTGTAGACGCGATGACATAAAAAGCAGTATTTGCCCGACGATTTTATGATGTTCTTATTTTTTACGCGACATTTAATACGCGGATTGAAACCTTGTCTTGGGTGCCAGCGAGCCGTGTGCTCGTTCATTGCGGCAGATTTAGGGAACAGTGTTTGGCATTTCCTGCAATAACGCGCACTCTGCAGCATTTGCGAGCAATTCACGAGGTCGACACTAGTTTTTGCAAGAAGCTTTACATCGATTGCATATGTACTTTCAGTCGCAATGAAAGCTTCCTCGATATCCATTTCAATACTACCCTCAAATTCTGTTTTGATCTTGTCATCTGTTCGAAGATCTTCGGTTTCAGTGCATTCCTCCATCTTTACTATAGCACCGTTTTCATCGTGCAAAACTTTGAAATCTCCGATTTTTGACACTTTGTAACCTTTCAAATTATTTTCATCTTTATCTTGATAGAGTTTTTCGTTCACTACTGTAACACTATAGTTCGGATCTCCTGAATCTATTTTAGTATAGTTTATATTGCTATTGATTAATAGATTATCGTTAGTTACAGTTTCAAAAGTGTTGTTCTGAGATAATTGTTTACCTGAATCTAGAATTTGTTCATTAATGGCAACCAACGCATCTAGATTTATATCGACAGTTAGTTCTTTGATATCTGCATCTGCATCTCCAGTAATATCTTCCTCGACCACCAAATCTGATTCATTCTTATTTTGTATCGTATCTATCGAAAGCCCTTCACCTTTCATACAATTCAATTTACTAAAGGATACAAAAGATTTTGATGATATTTGTTCTTTTATATTCTCCAGTGATGTTGTTTTCTTTGACGTTGTAATGCCGTTTCTATTTAGATCTGAATAATACGTTTTTGGGTCCAATTTTTGTATATCTCTACTCAATAATTCTGCCAATAACTTGTTCTTATCTATAAAACTATTTGTTAGTCTATTTTTTGGATCCCCTGCCGTGCCTGTTTTAGTTTGAATATCACTATTTGATATATCTCGAAAGTCGTTATTTTCTTTGCATAGACTAGTTTTTGCTTTTATTGCAGATTCTTTACTGCATTTTATCTGCTCTGACTTTGCTTCCAGAATAACTACCGGTTGAGGCTGGTTTACTGAAACATTACAATTATCTTGTATTTCAAGTTCCTTAGCCTTGTTGCCTTTATCAGTTTTTTCCAAATCACTTGTTTCTGTCTGCCTTGCCTTTGTAAATAAGGTTTCATCTTCACGGATATCATATTTGCTTTTGAATTGACTATGAAAATCTTTGTACTTTTCTGTTTGATGAGACTCTCTTTTAGGTCTTTTACAATACGATTCAATCTCGTTTACATCAGCTGGCGTAGGTGGCTTTGTAGCTTCTGTGTCAGTAGCACAAATCAAATCCATTGGTGGATTTAATTTATTCTTTGGTTCTTTGGATATTATAATTTCATCTATTTGACGTGGTTCATTCTCAACAACCACCACATGTTTTGCTTTATCATCATTTATACTTAGAATTGATTTCTTCAAATTTTGATCGGTATTTATCTTTGTTTCTTGTATCGAAACTTCAGGATCATCTGACAAGTCAATTATTTCGTTAATTCCTTTATCATTGTCAGTGCTACCATCAAGATTGTTGCAATTGCTGAAGAAAAAATCAATTTCAGATTCATCCAGGTCTTCATTAGTGTCGGGCTCCTTTACTTGGTTATCTGAAGAAAAAAAAACACTTGTTTCAAATCTACATAGGTACTTACAATTTTTTTTATTGGTTAACAAGAAAAACTAATATTTACTTTACTAAGCCTTCTTTTATCAGTATATCAAAAGGAATTTTAGTTTGCCTATGAGTAATAGCAATTAAAAAAATCTATATATTGGGTTTATTTAATATACATCACATGAAGTGAAGTAAGTAGTTTAGTTTGCTCTATTTAAGGTAAAAGTAAACTTTCCATCATGTGAAAGTTATGCGAGTGGGTATTTGTCCTAGCAAAGGAAATTAAGATATCATTTTAGTATTGTTTTAAACGTTCCTTACAAATCACATGGTGGGAAACCAATTTTCTGGAATAACGTGTTTTGTTCCGGGGCTTCATAATCCAATTATCTTATGAAAACCCTCAACATTACCCAGATCCTTGTTTGTTTACTGATATTTTGTCTTGTTCATGACTGAACCGTTGTTCACTAGGTTTGGAAAGGTAACCTATTAATAAAGAACTTTTCATGGGAATATTAGTTTATAATGAGAGATTTTCAATTTGACATCTCAGAAGAAAAAAACAAGTTGCTACCAGGTGGCGCTGTGCCAGGAGCAATAGGTCAAGCTGAAATGAATGATTCAATAGCTCAAAATGAAACATAAAAATTCAAATTTAACTGAGGCAGTGACGGAGTAGGTGAAATTAAGATTTATACTTAGCAGAAAATGATCCAATCCAAAGATTCAGTCAATATTCGATCTCCCATCTCTCTAATATTGCTGTAGACACCGCCATCTACCGGCGTATTAGGAAACTTTTCTTTTTCTTAACATAGGTACTTACTTACTGACTGAAAGAAATGGTACTGTTTTGCAGTAACCTTAGCCAAACAATAAAATAATTAGTGGTTGTGTTAGAAGATGTAGTCAGTAATAATATCAGCATGCAATCAGTACTTCTGTAGAATCATTTGACAGAGGAGGGCTTGTTTGAGGGCGTCTCGAGGCGACCATTGTCGTTAGGCAAGGCAAACATTTGTTTGCCTGAGCCGCTTGGTGGGCTCCCCGAACTACCTCGCCTCTCGCAGTATAGGATACTTTACCAAATATAAGGTATCAATAGCAATTAGATTAGATGTAGTCTAATTGACTTTCAATAAGTGGTATCTTGTATCCTATATTGAAAAAATAATTGTTTACTTTTACTTTGTCCGTCTCAGTTTCCATTCCTAGCGGGTACAAATTTATGTAATTTGTTTGTTGCATTTCAGTAAATCTAGATACAATTGTTGATTTAGACTTACAAAGAACTCAGATTTAAAGAGCCTTCTTTCAAATATTAGGGCAAGAATGAGCCAATGATAGTATCGCAGTTGTATAGTAAGCATTCCAGCATCAGCGCCAGCCACTTTGTAATTTAGTGGCTAGATAATACTTTTATTTATCTGGCTATATACTAATGCAGACATCCATGCATGCTACATGCAGAGGCAAACCTAGAAATCACTTTTAATATGATTGATTTGATTCCTTTTTAAAACTAACTAGAGGCTGCCCTGCGGTTTCCTGCGGAAATCCTTTCTTAGTGCTCACCTACACTCCCCAAAGAACCTACATGCAAAATTTTAGCCCTCTACCCCCAGTAGTTTTGGCTCTGCATTGTCTGTCAGTCAGTCAGTCAGTAACGGAAGAGTTTTATATATATTGATTCGGGGAGTCCAAAGATTATTGGATGAGAGGAGCTTTTATTTTGTCATCTTTATCAAATATTCATACCATCTAAAACCTCCACTTTCAGATCCACAAGGAAGTCCATGTCTACACTTGAGTCTTCAGAACTTAAATTTTGTATGGCAGTGGCGACTTCCATCTCCTGTAAAAGATGAATTGTGTTTATTGGTTACATTTAACTTTAATATAACGGAGACATGCCAAACACCATAAGTTTATTTAGAACATAACTAAATTCATAATAACACTAAACCTTAATTATAACCCAGAACTTTTAGTCTCATTCAAAGCTCAAATCTATTGCTTCTCTTGGTCTATGGTTACTTGTAGCTTTATTACTTAACTGCGGAGTGAACAGATCTGGTCATATTATTCTGGTTGTTCACAAATTAGTTCAGCAATTATAATGAAGGCATTGTTGATAAGTAAGGTTCTAGAATTTTTTGTTTTCAAGTTAAAGATGAGAAGTTTATCTGAAGTAAGTACTTAAGATTAATTAAGCCACTTTTACATAGATGACTTGGTAGGTACTTGTGTTACATGTTGCAAACAGGCAAACCTTTAATTAGCAAAAAATTATGGCCCAAAAGTAATATTTTAAGTACTTAGTCCATTCTCAACTAAGTTGTCGGAGCATCCAGACCAAACCTTGAAATTTGCTGATGAGCTCATAATGTGACTTCAATAAATGTATGAAATTGTACAATGCCTCCAAAAACGTGAGCTTAGTGCAGGCACACATGTCACCCACCCCACAACAGAATAAAAGGATATTAATTTTGAAGTTCACTTCGCCTTAAACTTAACACATTAGGTAATCCTTAGGTAATATGCGGTAATATATAGGTATCTTAGGTATTCTAGAAGTGAAAACTTGTAAATGGCATTGTAACTTTCTAGAATATTTTTTTTTCATTTACTTAAACTTTATGCTGTAAGTTTTCCGAATTTAATAAATAAATAAATAAATATATAATAGGCAATTTAAATGCAGCATTTAAATTTTATGTTGTTGTTGTTTTAACTTTGTACTGTACTGACTCTACAATACAATACAATATAGATCCAATTTAACAGCTACATTATCTACATTCGGTCCTGTGGCCTATTTTGTAGTTGTAAACATGGATAAGGAAAACTGTGCTGCGCCTGTATCAAGTCTGTTAAGCAAACATTGATGGCGTAATTACTTTAACAACTTTCCCTTACTGGAGGTAATCTTCAGTCAACTGAGTACAGTTCTGTACCCAAATTGCATTCATTACTGAATAAAACACAAAGTATTGCTTATTGTAGGTCAGTTAGGCTAATATGTTATTAATAAAGTATCCTATACTGCGAGAGGCAAGGAGGTTCTCTTTAAAGTAATTAAAGGCTGAGCAAAACAGTTTAGGGACAAAAGGAATCTCTTAGCGCTTATATTGTACCCGCAAATAGACATCCCATTAGCTAAGGATATTAGAAAAGGAATATTAAGTATCCAGTTGGGAAGGAGTAAAGTGCAGATAAGCATTTAGCAATCTTTAGTTCTTTCTTCTTTTCATAGGTGATAACTACATCCACCTGCAGTAATAACCATAACCACAAGCCCATACAGACTGCTTAGTGCTAAATAAGCTATCGAAATCCATTGCCAAGGTTAATGACCAGACCTTCTTTAGTCCAAGCGTAATGCATGTGGCCATTCACAGGGGGAGTGGCGTGGCACTCCTCAGTCGTCACACACAAACAACGAGACACGCCACGCCCGCTGTGTTCATGGCTCTTTAAGTGAATGGGTAGGTATGCTTTGCCTGTGGGTAGTCAGTCTAGGCTTCCATTGACATGTTATATGCGCAGCCAGGTTTTTGTAGATCAACCATGAGACGGATAGTAAGGTTAGTGATTGATGGAGGAAGATGTAGGTGCCAGGACTTCCAGGATACTTACCTACAGTAAAAGCGTACCCACGCTTTAGTGAAATTATCTGGTGAAGCGTGCAGCGCACACATTCAAGCGTTTAGTAAATGAACCACTAGAACTCCATTATTTTGGTTTTCAGATGGACCATTTTTTTTTTACCAAATGAAACAAAACAAAATGGCGGCGATAATGTTGTTTGATAGAAATCATCAGTTATCGCTTCAATCAATATTCTCGAAAGTACTGACTGACGCTGCCAGTAAATCATGATGCGAGGCAGTGAGGTGGTGTGAGGGGCAAAGACGACTTTTTGATCATATTTAATCCAAAAAATATGTACTTAGGTAGGTAAGTAAAAGTAATATCCTCAACAAAACTAATAAATAAGAGATAAGAAGGATGTTTATTCCTATTTCCTTCAACAGATTGTTTCTGACAAGGCGGTAATAAATCAAAGGAGGGATTCAGCCAGCGGCGGTTTCCAACCTCTCTGGATGCAGCTCACCATACATAACAAAATGTCACTATCCCAAAGTCATACCATATTATTCATAAAGATACAGTAGATTTTAAGTAGCTTTACCTCAACAAAACCCAGTAAAATATTCAAAAAAATAGCAAAATTGGCAATATCCGTTTACATTAAAATTTTAAGAAAAATTTCAGTTTCAAGTTCAAATTAGGGTGTTTAAGCTCAGAACATTGTTCTAAGGTCTTAAGTCATACAAATTTAAAATTAAAAAAACCTTAAAAAAATAAAAGGCCCAGTCATTTGAGGTAGAACGTATGTACAACGCCATAGCAAAGGGTCTCCGGTCTCCCCGTCTCCCCTGCCCCTTTTTATGTATCTCCACTCATCTGCCAGCCAGCACCCTGTTTATCTTAGTGGTTTTAAGAGGGGGAATCTTTTTGATTTTGTTAGTGGTTTTCTGGTGGTTTGAGGAGCCCATGGGAGTTGGAAGTAAGAATGGAGAGAGAAGAGAGAGATCCTGGCAGGTAAATCATAAATCACTATTATCTGGCGGATTGCTATTTCAACCGTTGGCAACACTGCTGTTGTTGCTTGCTGTTTTTTTTTTTTCAGTCCTGAATCTGAAACTGAACAGAAATGTGAAAATTTAAGAAAATTCCGTTCAATGAATACAAAAATATGTACATAATCCTTTAGTAACGCTTTCAAGTGTTCAGTCAAGTGATCCGTGAAAGTGCTCGCTTGTTCTACAAGATAGAAATTTCATCATCAATTCCTTTGGTAAGTTTATATTTGTTCAGCTTGTTCTTAGTTCTATTCATATTAATATCGTCACAAAGCAAGCGTGTTTTGGCACTGTTTTATGTTTAGCTCGCTATACGAGACGCTTTGCGGATTTTAAGGTGACTTGGCAACAGTTCTCTGCCCTTGAACTTAGTAACAGCTGTTTCAATTTTTGTGAGTATATCAATGAAATCATAACTATTTACGCTAAAAACTTGTTTATTATTAGATAGGATAGTTGGTTTTATTGTTTTCTGGTAATTTTTTTGCTCATTTTTTATGTGAAAACAAAAAAACATTTGTTTTACAACATAGGTAACAACTTTGAAAAATTTTGTTTGTGTTGAAATACCTACATTGCGTTTGTTGTGCAACAACTTTTTGTATGTAAGTCATCAAAATTGATTGTTATTAGTGACTATTGTAATTGGGGGTATACATAGTATCTCATTATTTAATATCCCTACTTAGGCTGCGCTCCACTCTGCATCCTCGCATCCCCATAATACAAAATTTATTTCTTTGTTTAAATTAGCAATTCTTTCTGTACCTAAACCAGTATTGGCTTTATTTTGGCAAATATAGTGTCCACAAAAATTATGGCAGCCAAAAGTATCTGGCATGCATGACGGGTTTAGATGTGTTTTTGTTTTCAAAATACTGCTGCTCAGTTGAAATCTGTTGCCAAGATGACTATTTTATGGATATAATTGTTTTTTAACCTACTTCATTAACCGACTTCATAAAAGAAAGTCCCATTTGACATGTACGTATGTCCGCCATTATCTCAAGTTTAGCTGAACTGAATTTGATCAGTTTTCAGAAAAGTATTTGTTACATTCAGGAGAAGGTTTGTGTACCGAATTTAAACACAAACAGGTCAAACTGATAATCTCCTTTTTTGAAGTTGTTTAAAAATTAACACTCAAGTCATATGTTTTGAATGACGGGTTAAGTTTGTAAACAGTGGCGCCACCAGTCCTCGCAGACTTATCTGACGCACACTCTTAAATCTAGATTCATGTTTTTTTTAGATCTAAACACATAGGCGATGGACTCCTTCTTCAGCCTTTTCGACCCAACAGAGGGCACCAGCAAGTTGGGTCAGAAAGAAAGGAAAAATGACATTGAAGACACAGCGCTGAAGAAACCTGATGTAGTTAAAGGTATTTAGGATTTTTATCTACATCTGTACTAATATTATAAAGAGGAAATTATTTGGTTGTTTAAATCAAATCGAATAGGCTCCAAAACTACTGCACCAAGACCAAGGCTTATACCATTTCAAACCTACATTATCCATACTATTATTATAAAATTTGACTGCTCCGTGGCTCAGTTGGCAGTGATGTGGACTGAGTAAGCGTGTGCACCCGGGTTCGATTCCCGGGCGAGGCGAATATTGATATGATGAATATCGATGTTTGTTTCCGGTCTGGGTGTGATGTTCGTCTCTGTGTGTGTTTTGGGCACCCTAGATACAGGTTCTTCCTAGTTAGGGGCTCTGAGTGTGATGTGTTATTATTAGTAAAGTAAAAAAAAGTAAAAAATGATTTATTCAATACAGGATACAAGATATCGCTTATTGAAAGTCAATTAGACTAATCTAATTAATATTGATACCTTATTTCGTAAAGTATCCTATACTGATAGAGGCGAGGTAGTTCAGGGTGCCCACTAATTGGCTCAGGCAAACATATGTTTGCCTTGCCTTACGACAATGGTCGCCTTGAGACGCCCCCAAACGAGCCCTCCTCTGTCAAATTTATCTCCTCATCACCTAGAAAAGAGCTGATGATCTTCAAACCAAAATCATTGATCAGATCTTCGAGTGTGATGTGTTATTATTATTATAAATGCGAAAGTAATGATCGCCTGTCTGTCTCTCTGTGTCGTGTTGTTTTAGTGGCACACTCCAAAAGTCAACCATGCGTTGAAAAGTACAAAGACTCAAATAATAAAAGTTATAAACTAATAATATTTTTGTGTAAACCCCAGGCAGGCGAAGAGGGCGCAGAGGCAACGTAAAGAACGAAACCCTCCCCGAAGAATCATCGTTTCTCTGCGAGCCAAACCTGGACGAGGGACTAGTCAAGGGCGGAGGGTACCTGGACAGCTGCTTCGAGCTGACGCGAGGTGACTGACTCACTGACTGACGGACCGATCGACAGACCGGCAGACCGACTGAATAATCGACTGACTGACTGAAGGACTGACCGACTGACTGACTGACTGGTCGACCGATCAACCAACTGACCGACCAACCGACGGAACGACTGACTGACTGACTGAAGGACTGAAGGACTGACCGACTGACTGACCGACTGACTGACCGACTGACTGACCGACTGACAGACTGACAGACTGACAGGCTGACAGACTGACAGACCGCCTGACGACCGATCGACCGACCGACCGACCGACCGACCGACTGACTATAAATATTTGACGGAAATAATCAATCAATGCTGATTTATGATATTAAATCAATGCTGTCTTCAGTATTATATTTATAGTAGAGGCTGCCCCGCGGTTTCACACGCGCAAGATTTCTCATAAACACAAAAACCCGTTTTTTCCCGTTCCCATGAGAATTTCGGGAAATCCTTTCTTAGTGCTCACCTACACTCCCTAAGGAACCTACATGCAAAATTTCAGCCCGCTACGCCCAGTAGTTTCGGCTCTGCGTTGTCTGTCAGTCAGTCAGTCAGTCAGTCAGTAACGTAAGAGTTTTATATATATTGATGATTAATTTATTTATATTTATTGCAATAAAACAATAACTTCAGCGAAATATTCTCAAATTGAATTACATAAATAAGGAGCAAAGGCATAGCGTAGCGCTAGTCATAGAACGACGTAAGTTTAATAAAAAAATATATCTTCTTCTTCTTCTTCTCACATTTACACAGATATAAAACCGGATACAGAGAAGAAACCAAAACGCCGTAACTCTGGCCGTAAAAGTCGCAGGAAAAAATATAAAATTACACCTCCCAGGGACGTATCGCCGTGGCATGACATCGAACTTGGAGAAGGGACTGCCCAAACCCTCGAAACCCTCAACAACCAAGACATCTCAAACGACAATATTTTAAAAACAAATTTCAATAAAACCCTTAAATACCAAGAAATCATAAAGAATGACGTCGCAAACACAAGCTTTAACAATAATTACGTGTGCGATGAAATTCAAGATGGCGCCGAAATCCAATATGGCGGCAGGGACAGTTTGAACAATTTGAATTTGGAAGGTTTCGACTCGAGGTTTAGGAGGAAAAGTTGTGATGACGTTTCGGCTGAAGAGAAACAGGTTTGTTGATTCATTAAATTGTTTTTAAGATCCAGTTAAATGATATTAGCTGTCCCGGCGAACTTAGTTTTGCCTTACATAATGTCATATTAATTTCCTTTAAATAATAATAATAATAATAATATAATAATAACACATCACACTCAGAGGCCCTAACTAGAAAGAACCTGTATCTAGGGAGCCCGAAACACATACAGAGACAAACATCACACCCATACCGGAAACAAACATCGATATTCATCATATCAATATTCGCCCCGCCCGGGAATCGAACCCGGGTGCACTCGCTTCTCAGTCCACATCACTGCCAACTGCCAATATTTCCAACTTATCTCATCTGGACTAGCAAACAAACATTCCAAAACAAAAATCAGCTAAATCGGCCCCGCCGTTCTCGAGTTTTAGCGAGACAACCGAACAGCAATTGAGCTTTATATCTAGAAGATGCAGTAGATTGATCAACAATTTATTACACAGAAGTAAGATAAAAAAGAACAATAGACAATTTAAGGCACAAAATATTAATCTTCCATGCACTGGGCGACCTAATAGCTAAAAGCGCTTTCGTCTAGGAGCACTTAAAACTATAATAATAATAAAACACGTCACTCAGAGCCCCTAACTAGGAAGAACCTGTATCTAGGGTACCCGAGACACACACAGAGACGAACATTACACCCAGACCGGAAACAAACATTGATATTCATCATATCAATATTCGCCCCGCCGGGAATCGAACCCAGGTGCTCACGCATATTCAGTCCACATCACTGCCAACTGAGCTATGGAGCAGTCAAATAATAATAAAAAAAATTACAAATAATTGAAAAAAAAAATGTATCAATCAAATGAATAAAAAAGATTTACAAATAATAATAAAAAAAAAAAATTCAATCAATCCGTCAGTACTAATTTAGTTTCATTCAATCAATCCAGGTGAACAACGTAATAGAACAGCTAGAAAAAGTTAGCCTTAAGGACGACTCGTACACCGCGGGTGAATTTAGCGCTGAAGACTTGGGGAGCGACTCCAGTGACGACGAGGACCACGCCGAACTGGGAGACAGGTGAGCTGGGGGCGTGGGGGCGTGGGAGCGTAGCTTAAGAAGCTTCAGGGTGCTTTAGGAGCTTTTTTAATCACTAGTGGAATTAAGATTATAAGGTGGTCAGAAATCAGAAAACTAGTGAAGTTGAACAATGTGTCGTTTTGTAGATTTTTGGGAGGGAGGCCTTTGTCCAGCAGTAAATGTCTTTCGGCTGAGATGATGATTATGTACTTAACTAAGAGTTTGGAGACAGATGGGCTGGGAGCGTGGGGGCGTGGAAGTTAAATTTAGAAGTGTCAATAATAGCTACTTCAATCTCTAGTGATGTATTTTTGTCCCCAAAGTATATAATTTAAATTCTTTGTACAGTTCATCAGAATTCGAGGACGGCAACCATCCGAGTCTCCCACCGGAGCCCAGATTTGGCAACGTTGAGTACAAACTGCACCTGGTAAACCCGCAGGAGAAGAGATTCCAACATTTGGTCACTCAGGTGGGCTATACAACATTAGGGTGGCCTATACAACATCATTGGGGGCTATACAACATCACTGGGGGATAAACAACATCACTTAGTTGGCTTGTATACCTACAAAAGAGGCTATAGAAATACACGGGGGCTATACAATATCACGGGATGCTATACAACATAATGGGGGGCTAAACACCATCATTGCCCTGACCTGACCAATAAACTCCAGGTATTTATTAACAAATGCCTAAGAAGGATACTAAAGATATTCTGGCCACAAACCATAACCAACACAGAGCTATGGCGCCTGACAAAGCAAAGGCCAAGTGAAATGGAAATCCGAACTAGAAAGTGGCGTTGGATAGGACACTCGTTAAGAAGAGCAGATGGACGTCCTTGCAGGGAAGCTCTGTTGTGGCAGCCCTCCGGAAGACGCAAAAAGGGACGCCCGAAGGCAACCTGGCGACGGTCCGCGCTACAAGAAGCAAATAGTGTGGGACTAAACTGGGAGGAGTTACCCGCTGTTGCTCAAGACCGCCAAAACTGGAGGAAAATTCTTGAAGCCCTATGTCCCCGCTAGGGATAACAGGAAAAGAAGAAGAAAGAAGAAACACCATCATTGGGGGCTAAAAAACTTCACATGTGATCTATACAACTTCACTTAGGTTGACTCTACAACATCACAAACGTGCGCTAAAAACCCTCAAACATGTGGGCTATACAACATCATTGGGGGGCTATACAACATCATACACTTGGGTTATTTAACCACATAGGGAGCTATACATCACGGGGCTTGGGCTATATAATATTACTCAGTTGGGCTATTTAAACACTAAGGGGTTCTATACAATAACATGGGGGGCTAGACAACATCAAACAGTTGGGCTATTTTAGCACATAGGGGTCTATACAACATCACGGGGAGATTATACAACATCACTCATGTGGGCTATACAACATGATCGGGGGCTATACAACATCACACATGTGGGCTATAAAAACTCACGGGGGGCTATACAACATCACACATGTAGGCTATAAAAACTCACGGGGGACAGATTAACAAGGGAACTATTCAAAAACACTTTACCTGCGAAGTGTGGCAATTGTGGCAAAGCCCCTTCACAATGCACAATGCTTATTATTTAACTTCCTGCCACACCTCTGTATTTATTTTGTCTATAGTTTCAACCTTTAAAAACAGGTTGCCGCTTTAAGCGATAAGGTCGCCTATTTCACCTTACTGTACGCTGATTGTTAACATATTCTTATTTGATCACAATAAATATTCATTCATTCATCATTCATTCATTCATCATTCATTCATTCATTCATTCATTCATTCATTCATTCATTCATTCATTCATTCATTCATTCATTCATTCATTCATTCATTCATCATTCATTCATTCGTTCATTCGTTCATTCGTTCATTCATCATTCATTCATTCATTCATTCATTCATTTACTCATTCATTCATTCATTCACTCATTCATTCATTCACAATGATTGTCCCGTGGGGCAGACCTATGTCCAGCAGTGGACGTCTATCGCTTGTAATAAGATGTAATAATTTTGTTGTCAGTTAAAATGGCGTCTCCGGTCGGGCGGCGGGTGCGCCACCTACGTGGTCGGCGTGCGCGACTGCGGCGAGCTGCGCGGCCTGCCGCCCCGGTGAGACACCACGTGAACACGCTTTATTAACGACGAGCTTTCCCGGCTTACTTCGTTACGCCATAGAATATAAGATACTACAAAAGAGTAAAGTAAAAAAGTAAAAAATGATTTATTCAATACAGGATACAAGATATCGCTTATTGAAAGTCAATTAGACTAATCTAATTAATATTGATACCTTATTTCGTAAAGTATCCTATACTGATAGAGGCGAGGTAGTTCAGGGTGCCCACTAATTGGCTCAGGCAAACAATGTTTGCCTTGCCTTACGACAATGGTCGCCTGGAGACGCCCCCAAACGAGCCCTCCTCTGTCAAATGATTCTACTCCCTTTCGCAATGATTTTACAGCGTAGAGAAGAAAGGGGTAACAAACTCTACAATTTCTCTCTTTTTTTTTTTTTTTTTTTGTTCTTATATATGTGACATTACAATTCAATTTACAATACAAAGAACATAAATTAATAAGATTTAAAGTACATACATGAAATAATGAAAATATCATGCAGAGCTAGACTACTTCCATGCGTCTTTGTCGTTTTCATAATCATCAACATTGTAATAAGCTTTCTTAATCAAACCTTTTTTGATACGAGTTTTAAACTCATTATTATTCAGGATCAAAATCTCTTCTGGGATCTTGTTATAAAATCTTACTTCGTTTCCTATAAAGCATTTGTTTGTCCGTTTTAGTCTGTTCTGTGGAATACTTAGTTTGTTTTTGCTACGCGTTCTAAGGTCTTTAATTTTATCACATTTTTTATCAAACATATGTAAGTTTTTACGAGTATACATAATAATTTCAAACACGTACTGGGACGGAAGCGTCAAAATATCAATTTCTTTGAATTTTTGTCTGAGGGACTCGCGAGCTTTAAGCTGATAAATGTTTCTAATTGCGCGTTTTTGTAGTATAAAAATGACGTTAATATCTGCAGCTCTTCCCCATAGAAGCAAGCCATAGGTCATTAAGCTATGAAAGTAACTGAAATACACAAGTCTCGCGGTAGAAACATCAGTTAATTTTCTGATTTTCCAGATTGCGTACGCAGCCGAACTGAGCCTTGCCGCAAGATTTGAGATATGGGGGCCCCACTGAAGTTTCGAATCTAGAGTGATACCAAGGAATACAGTTTGATTTACCAGATTAAGCTTGTTATTGTCCAAATGTATGTCTGTATCATAAGCAGTCACATTTGGCAAGGAAAACTTAATGCAATTAGTTTTCTTTGCGTTCAAAAGTAAATTATTAGAAGTAAACCATTGAGAAATCTCCACTAATGTTTTGTTTATATCTAAGGGAGTCACCTCGTTTAACTTTAAATGTTAAAGAGGTGTCGTCCGCAAAGAGGACAAGACTTGGCTCTATAGACTATGTTCTTTTGCCCGCCCAGAATGGCCGAATAGAAAACAAACAACAACAAACCACCTGTTAAAATATGTAAACAACGGAAAAAATATTGCACCTTGGGTTACATTATTTGAGTTTAGGTAAGGAGGCCTAATTTTTTTGAAAATATAATATAGCCTATGACACTCGGGGTTAATGTAGCTTCCTACCAGTGAAAGAATTTTTCAAATCGGTCCAGTATTTCCGGAGCCTATTCGTTACAAACAAACAAACAAACAAATAAACAAACAAATCTTTCCTCTTAATAATATTGGTATAGATTAAGGAGTAGAATCATTTGACGGAGGAGGGCTCGTGTGGGGGCGTCTCCAGGCGACTATTGTCATAAGGCAAGGCAAACATTTGTTTGCCTGAGCCAATTAGTGGGCACCCTGAACTACCTCGCCTCTATCAGTATAGGATACTTTACCAAATAAGGTATCAATATTAATTAGATTAGTCTAATTGACTTTCAATAAGCGATATCTTGTATCCTGTATTGAATAAATAATTTTTTACTTTTTACTTTTTTTTTTAACCCCCCGACGGAAAATCAGAGGGGTGTTATAGTTTTAACTTGTGTCTGTGTGTCTGTCTGTGGCATCGTAGAGCCCAAACGTATGTTTTGATCTTGAAGCGTTGTACGACGCGGGTGTCGCCGCAAACGCGCTACCGCACGGCAAATCAATATATATAAAACTCTTCCGTTACTGACTGACTGACTGACAGACAACGCAGAGCCGAAACTACTGGGCTTAGCGGGCTAAAATTTTGCATGTAGGTTCCTTAGGAAGTGTAGGTGAGCACTTAGAAAAGGACTTCCCGAATTCCCATGGGATCGGGAAAAAATTGGATTTTGGTGTTTATGAGATATCTACGGGGGTGAAACCGCTAGCAGCCTCCAGTGTTACTATAAGCTTGTTTCCTCAAGAGGCGATATCAGTCGCGCGAAAGGAGTTCGACAGCCAATCAGGCAGGCTTCGTGGATGTACAGTGGCGGACACGGTCGGCGTAACACTTCCGGTTTTTCTGTATTGCAAAATAGCTCTTTGGTAATACAGTCTAAAGCTGACGAAACCATAGACAAATCTGTTACGGCCTCCTAGTCCGCTGTTCGAGCGATTTCTATTGGCTGTCGAGCCCCTATCGCGCGGTCGATATCGCTTCTTGAGGAAACACGCTTACGAGTATTTCCCTTGCAGCGCTCTCCGCTCCTCCCTGCGCACGGTGCGGCGCATGGCGCACGCGCTGCGCGCGGTGGTCGCGCACGTGACGGCGCGCCGCGTCAGCCCGCACCGCGCCGTCGCCGAGATATATATACGGAAGGTAATTTAACATCCTGTATTACAAATGAATCATCCTGTATAACAAATGAAACATCCTGTATAACAAATGAAACAGCCTGTATAACAAATGAAACATCCTGTATAACAAATGAAACATCCTGTATAACAAATGAAACATCCTGTATAACAAATGAAACATCCTGTATAACAAATGAAACAGCCTGTATAACAAATGAAACATCCTGTATAACAAATGAAACATCCTGTATAACAAATGAAACATCCTGTATAACAAATGAAACATCCTGTATAACAAATGAAACATCCTGAATAACAAATGAAACATCCTGTTTAGCAAATGAATCATCCTGTATAACAAATGAAACATCCTGTATAAAAAATGAAACATCCTGTACAGACAAATGAAACATCCTGTATAACAAATGAAACATCCTGTATAAAAAATTAAACATCCTGTACAGACAAATGAAACATCCTGAATAACAAATGAAACATCCTGTATAAAAAATGAAACATCCTGTACAGACAAATGAAACATCCTGAATAACAAATGAAACATCCTGTATAAAAAATGAAACATCCTGTACAGACAAATGAAACATCCTGAATAACAAATGAAACATCCTGTATAAAAAATGAAACATCCTGTACAGACAAATGAAACATCCTGAATAACAAATGAAACATCCTGTATAAAAAATGAAACATCCTGTACAGACAAATGAAACATCCTGAATAACAAATGAAACATCCTGTATAAAAAATGAAACATCCTGTACAGACAAATGAAACATCCTGAATAACAAATGAAACATCCTGTATAAAAAATGAAACATCCTGTACAGACAAATGAAACATCCTGAATAACAAATGAAACATCCTGTTTAGCAAATGAAACATCCTGTATAACAAATGAAACATTTGAAACTTAAACAAGCGAGGGTTGTAACAAACCCGAAGCGTAAGAACTTTTTGCCAGAGTATTATACAAGGTGTTTCTGACATAAAATAAAAACTTCAATAACCCTAGTATAATAAACGAAACCCTCAATACCCCGACATCATAAATGAAACGCCCAATACCCCCGATATCACAAATGAAACCCCCATACCCTCAAACAGCATAAATGAAAACCCCCTAATACCCCGAAATATCATAAATGAAACCCCCTAATACCCCGAAATATCATGAATGAAACCCCCGATACCCCCGAACAGCATAAATGAAACCCCCAATACCCCCGCACAGCATAAAGGAAACCCCTAATACCCCCGACATCATAAATGAAAACCCACAATATCCCCGATATAATAAATGAAACCCCTAATAGCATAAATTAAACCCCCAATACCCCCGAACAGCATAAAGGAAACCCCTAATACCCCCGACATCATAAATGAAAACCCACAATATCCCCGATATAATAAATGAAACCCCTAATAGCATAAATTAAACCCCCAATACCCCCGAACAGCATAAAGAAAACCCCAAATACCCCCGACATCATAAATGAAAACCCGATACCCCCGAACAGCATAAAGGAAACCCCAAATACCCCCGACTTCATGAATGAAAACCCACAATACCCCCGATATAATAAATGAAACCCCTAATATCATAAATGAAACCCCCGATACCCCGAACAGCATAAAGGAAACCCCAAATACCCCCGAAATCTTAAATGAAAACCCGATACCCCCGAACAGCATAAAGGAAACCCCAAATACCCCCGACTTCATGAATGAAAACCCACAATACCCCCGATATAATAAATGAAACCCCTAATATCATAAATGAAACCCCCGATACCCCGAACAGCATAAAGGAAACCCCAAATACCCCCGAAATCTTAAATGAAAACCCGATACCCCCGAACAGCATAAAGGAAACCCCAAATACCCCCGACTTCATGAATGAAAACCCACAATACCCCCGATATAATAAATGAAACCCCTAATAGCATAAATTAAACCCCCAATACCCCCGAACAGCATAAAGAAAACCCCAAATACCCCCGACATCATAAATGAAAACCCGATACCCCCGAACAGCATAAAGGAAACCCCAAATACCCCCGACTTCATGAATGAAAACCCACAATACCCCCGATATAATAAATCAAACCCCTAATAGCATAAATTAAACCCCCAATACCCCCGAACAGCATAAAGAAAACCCCAAATACCCCCGACATAATAAATGAAAACCCGATACCCCCGCACAGCATAAATGAAAACCCGATACCCCCGAACAGCATAAAGGAAACCCCAAATACCCCCGACTTCATGAATGAAAACCCACAATACCCCCGATATAATAAATGAAACCCCTAATAGCATAAATTAAACCCCCAATACCCCCGAACAGCATAAAGGAAACCCCAAATACCCCCGACATCATGAATGAAAACCTGATACCCCCGAACAGCATAAATGACACCCCCAATACCCCCGACTTCATGAATGAAAACCCACAATACCCCCGATATAATAAATGAAACCTCTTAATAGCATAAAGGAAACCCCAAATACCCCCGACATCATGAATGAAAACCTGATACCCCCGAACAGCATAAAGGAAACCCCTAATACCCCCGACATTATAAATGAAAACCCACAATACCCCCGATATAATAAATGAAACCTCTTAATAGCATAAACGAAACCCCCAATACCCCCGAACAGCATAAATGAAACCCCCAATACCCTCAGTACAGCAACCTACCCCCCCGCAGTTGCCGGCGGCGGCGCAGAGCGAGCTGCGCGTGGCGGTGGTGGGCGCGGCCGGCGCCGGCAAGTCTACTCTGGTCGGCGTGCTCACACAAGGTCGGCTATCAGTGATAACAGCTAGTGCCTGTCCTCATATTGAGGGGTTTTCAAAGTGACATTAAAAAAAAAACAGTTTCGTATTCAAAAATGCAAATCAAAATCTCAAAATTCTTTATTCAATACCAGAGGCTGCCCCGCGGTTTCACTCACGCAGATTTCTCATTAACACAAAATCCATTTTTTTCCCGTTCCCATGGGAATTTCGGGAAATCTTTTCTTAGTGCTCACCTACACTTCCTAAGGAACCTACATGCAAAATTTCAGTCTGCTACGCCCAGTAGTTTCGGCTCTGCGTTGTCTGTCAGTCAGTCAGTCAGTAACGGAAGAGTTTTATACATTGAGGCGACCACAGACATAACCATAGAAGTTCCGATGTCCATCGTCCGCCTCTGACAGTATATCGCTCTTTGAACAACATCACCTGATGGATGGCGTGATACAGTTTCGACCAATCATCGAGCGTCTCGCCCTGCATGCGGCGCAGCCTATTGTTCAAGAAATCAAAACTCAAGCTCGGATATATAAGTAAAAACACGCGCTCGCGCACTCTCTCTCCCATTAGCTTTCATAAGAATAACTTGCCCTTGCCATTACTTAATTTGTCTAATTTAAATTCACAGGCCCCCCTTTTTTGTTTGTAATAGAATATCATTTGACTTCCTTTAATCTAAATTAATCATACTTTTATTTATCTTAATATCCCTAGTGTATCTATTTGTAAATAATTAATTAAGTGTTAAAATTAAATACTTACCTTTTGTTTCTTATCCTATGTATTATTTTTATTTCTGGGGTAATAAATTATACAGGGTTTAAAGGGCGCTTTAGTGTAGGCAGGTAAATTTAATAAATAAAATTCCCTACAACATAAATAGGATACAAGATATCACTTGTTGAGTTAATTAGACTACATCTAATCTAATTGCTATTGATACCTTATTTGGTAAAGTATCCTATACTGTGAGAGGCGAGGTAGTTCAGGGTGCCCACCAATTGGCTCAGGTAAACAAATGTTTGCCTTGCCTTACGACAATAGTCGCCTGGAGAGGCCCCCACACGAGCCCTCCTCCGTCAAATGATTATATCCTATTCGATTCAATAATACACCTGTAAATGTTTCACCTGTTTGACTGCTCCGTAGCTCAGTTGGCAGTGATGTGGACTGAGAAGCGTGTGCACCCGGGTTCGATTCCCGGGCGGGGCGAATATTGATATGATGAATATCGATGTTTGTTTCCGGTCTGGGTGTGATGTTTGTCTCTGTGTGTGTTTCGGGCACCCTAGATACAGGTTCTTCCTAGTTAGGGGCTCTGAGTGTGATGTGTTATTAAATGTGTTGTCTAAATAAATAGACATAGGTAAGTAATTCAAATCTGTTCAAACTAACTTGAAAAGTTTAAATGAAAACAAAAAGTATTTGACTGACGCGTGACGAGTTTCAATCTTATTTTGAGCTTTCAATTATTAATTTCAACTTGACCTCATTTCAATTTGACCTCTATGCTTTTGTAAAGCACCATCTGTCTAATAGCGGCGTGATTAAACTTGTTTTTTTTTTTCTTCTGAGATGTCAAATTGAAAACCTCTCATTATATTAAATTATTGTGTTATTATTATAATTTACTTGTCGACCCAGCGAACTTCGTACCGCCTAACCTATTTATATCTTGTACATGTATTATACTTATAAACCTTCCTCTTGAATCACTCTATCTATTAAAAAAAACCGCGTCAAAATCCGTTGCTTAGTTTTAAAGATATAAGCATACATAGGGACAGACGCGGGAAGCGACTTCATTTTATACTATGTATTGATTAGATTATTGTTTTAACGTTGGTTCCGAAGCCACGTGTTTCGTTAGCGGGCTTTAAAACAATAATCAAATAAACTTATAATAACCGTACAACGTTGCCGGGCTTTAAGCCCACCCTTTTAACTAATTTGTGAACTTGACATTGGCAAAATACTCCACTGAAGTGGAGTCAAGTCCATTAAATTAAAATAATAATAACAATATATTTTATTATTGTATTGTAACTCTGTTAATTTTATTGATTGCAATTAAAGAGTATTTCTATTCTATTCTAAAGTAATATGGTAAACCAGGTGAGCTGGACAACGGGCGCGGCTCGGCGCGCCTGAACATGTTCCGGCACGTGCACGAGGTGCGCAGCGGCAGCACCTCCAGCCTCAGCCACGAGATACTGGGCTTCGACCACAAGGTGACTGATTGATTGATTGACCGACTGACTGATGAATCGATCGACCAACCCGAATCTATCTTAACTTTAAAACGCAAGCTTGGAACTTAAAAATAAATAAAAATTAAAATAACAAACAATTATGTATTTACCAAACAAAAAAAAATATTATGCTGATACCTAACGTAATATTGTTTAAATATTTGGAACTGTAGGTCTTTTTAGAACTAAACTTTAAGAAAAATTTAAATCTTAAATTAAATAAATAAATAAAATAAAAAAAACTCCACCTGTAACCCAAGATGCATTTTTTTCCGTTGTTTACATATTTTGACAGCTGGTGGTTTGTTTTTTTTTCGCCCATTCTGGTAAGTCAAAAGAAAATAGCCTTTAGAGCCAAGTCTTTAGTAGCTTCTTATATTTTATGGCGTTACGAAGTTCGCCGGGACAGCTCGTCTGAAATAAATTAGATACCTTTAAGAGACCCGCCTTCAATAAATTAACACAAACATAAACTTAGAACTTTCTCTTTTCTGAAGTCGGTTAAAATAGGTACTTACACCTTCTCCTGAATGTAAAAATTATATAAAATCACATTATACTATGACATTTTTGTAATTTTATTATTGTAATCTTGAAATTGATAATGTGAAATAAATGATCTAATCTAATCTAATCTAATACATTTTGTGAAAACCGCATCAAAATCGGTTCAGCCAAACTCGAGTTAATCGCCGAAAAACATACATACATACACACATACAGGTCAAACTGACAACTTCCTTTTTTGAAGTCGGTTTAAAACACGAGGCGTGGACGGCATCCATAGCATTTGCTAATAAATATTGAAGCAGTAATTGATTGATTGATTGATTGATTGATTGTCAGGGCAACGTGGTGAACTACGGGTGCTCGGAACTGATGACGGCGGAGCGGATAGGCGAGCGGAGTTCCAAACTGGTCTCGTTCCTGGACCTGGCCGGCCACAGCAAGTACCAGCGCACTACCGTCACGGGCCTGACCGGGTACAAGCCACACTATGCTATGTTGCTGGTAAGTCAGGAATAAAGAAAGAGGAGATTGTATAAGTGATATATTATGACAAGAGGCTGCCCCGCGATTTTTCCCGCGCGGATTTCTCATAAACACAAAATTCCCGTTTTATTCCGTTCCCGTGGGAATTTCGGGAAATCCCTTCTTAGTGCTCACCTACACTCCCTAAGGAACCTACATGCAAAATTTCAGCCCGCTACGCCCAGTAGTTTCGGCTCTGAGTTGTCTGTCAGTCAGTCAGTCAGTAACGGAAGAGTTTAATATATATTGATAAGCTTGAAACTGGAATAAGCGACGGTTGTTACAGCACCCGAAGCAATAAAGCTTTACACCCACGTTGGATACGATACTTTTAATTTCAACCTAAAATAACGCATCACACTCAAGAGCCCCTAACTAGGAAGAACCTGTATCTAGGGTGCCCGAAACATTATACAGAGACGAACATTACACCCAGACCGGAAACAAACATCGATTATCATCATATCAATGTTCGCCCCGCCGGGAATCGAACCCAGGTGTGCACACGCTTACTCAGTCCACATCACTACTCATCACCAATTGAGCTCCGAAACAGTCAAGAAGATTGTATAATATTGGTTTGAGAGTGTTTTAAGGTTTAATAATGGCTTAAAACTTGAATAAGCGACGGTTGTAATAGCACCTGAAGCAGAAAAGCTTTACTCCTACGTTGTATACCGTACTTTTAATTTCATCCGATGAGATTATGTTCTATTTAGAACATAAAAAAATTCGAATAGGAGTTTCAAACTGGACTCCCGTCAAAGGTCTTTTTTTTTTAACGAGGGGAAATGCCTATCGCATTTCCCGACGCTCGGGGGAGCGTCGGGGGTATGTGGGGCTCGCACCCACTAAAACCCCTCGGCGGCCGTCTTGGCGCTTTTGGGAAGAACCCCGGCAACCACTCATTATAGCGTCCGAAGTCTTCGCACGCTCAGCTAATATCAGCTTCGTGCTCGGGGAGGGCATATTGTTCCCTCCCCCCCCCGGCTCGCCTTTGCAGCTGCGGCGGCACAGTGCCACAAGCTGTGCCACCGCCCGTCTCGGGGCCGTTTGATGAGTGTGTCGGGCCCCCGCCCTTCACACCCACGACCCCAAAGACCACTTTTAGTCGCCTCTTACGACAGGCAGGGTATACCGTAGACCTATTCTTACGCCCGGACCTACAGGGCTTACCCCGTCGTCACAGGTCTGACCGGGTATAAGTCACACTTTGCTATGTTGTAAGTCAGGATGGAAAAAAAAAAAAATCATTCGTTTAAAAAGAGTACTTTTTGGTTACTGTTGTCCTTATAACCGGGCAAATACATACATATATATGTTTTGGGCGCCCTAGATACAGGTTCTTCCTAGTTAGGGGCTCTGAGTGTGATGTGTGTTATGTGTGTAAATACGAATTTCCATACGTACTGTATTGTTTTGGGCAGTTATCAATATATACACAGAAGACTGACTGACTGACTGTCTGACTGACTGACTGACTGACTGACTGACTGACTGACTGACTGACTGACTGACTGACTGACTGACTGACTGACTGACTGACTGTCTGACTGACTGACTGACTGACTGACTGACTGACTGACTGACTGACTGACTGACTGACTGACTGACAAACAACGCAGAGCCGAAACTACTGGGCGTAGTGGGCTGAAATTTTGCATGTAGGTTCCTTAGGGAGTGTAGGTGAGCACTAAGAAGGGATTTCCCGAAATTCCCACGGGAACGGGAGAAAACGGGAATTTTGTATTTATGAGAAATCTGCGCGGGAAAAACCGCGGGGCAGCCTCTAGTTAATGCATAATTTCGAACAAAAAAAAAACAAAAATTATAATTTATATTAAATGGGTTTTAAATGATGGGAATTATGTTCTTTACGCGCATGTTAAATTCCCAGAGAATTAAGAATAATAGCTTGGAACTTGAACAAGCGAGGGTCGTATCGTAACAGCACCCTAAGCGGAATAGCTTTACTCCTACGTTGTATACTATAAATTTTCTGTGTTTAGTTTGTTCCTCTTAGTATGTGTTTCCGACAGCCTACATAATAGTTTTTTCTAGTTAGGAAATTAGCACCACTAATATGATATTTTATTAAATAATGATTTAGTTAGGGACTCTGTACGGTACTACGGTTATTACCGTTCGCAATGAAAATAAGAATGAAAAACATTTTGACATTACATTCGTATACTTTGCGGGTTTATAAGTTAATCTCTTGAACAGACAAAGTGATGTGACCTAAAAAAACTCGCAATATTTACTTATAACCTGTAAAAATATGTAATGGACGGAAAAAAATGCACCTTGGGTTACATTATTTGAGTTTTCGTAAGGATACCTAATTTTTTTGGCAATCTAATAAAGCCTATGACACTCGGGGATAGTGTAGCTTCCCAACAGTAAAATAATTTTTCAAATTGGGTCAGTATTTCCGGAGCCTATTCGATGCAAACAAACAATCAAATCTTTTCTCTTTATTATTATTGGTATAGAAGATTATAATGTTAATGATAATGATGACAATAATAATAGTAATGATAATAACACCCATTGTCTCCAGGTGTCAGCAACAGCAGGAGTAACGCGAACAACACAAGAACACCTGGAACTAATAGCAGCACTAGAACTGCCGCTGTTCACGGTCGTCACTAAATGCGACCTGGCGCCGCAGGCCGCCTTGCCTATAGGACTGGACACGCTACAGGTTTGTAGACAAACAAACAAACAAACAGACAGACAGAGAATTTCTTCAAGGCTTAATCACTTTGAATCTCATGCAGATGGAAAAAGATTAAATTAGACATATCGACGGACGCACAGCGAAAAGACGGACGGACGGACAAAATAGAGGATACGGTATGAAGATAGATAGATAGACAGACACAATTTCTTTCAGGCTTGATTGAAAAGTTGAGAAAAAATGGCAAGGAAGAAAGTAAAAACAACAATTTAGTTTTTCTAGATAATATTTAAAAGCGATACGAAGTTCGCCGGGACAGCTAGTAGATCGACAGACAATTTCTTCCTTGACCTGGCGCCGCAGCCTGCCTTGCCTATAGGACTGGATGCGCTGCAGGTATGTAGATAGACAGAAGAACAGACGGACATACAGACGACTGCTTGCAGGCTTACCCACTTAGACTCGAAAACGGATTAAATTAAATAGGTCATACAGTCAGCTCACCACTCCACCTCATTCCCTGGAGCCTTAGTCTCTTAGACTTACGATTAAACTTCTATTCTATTACGATTCTAAATATTACGATTAGGTCAAGAATTGCTATTCTCGAAATTTTGATAGCATCTTTATTCTACTAGTCTTACAGGATTAATGTTGCGTGACTTGCAATTTTTGACCCAATCGTAATATAGTCATAGTAGAATAGTAATAGAATAGAAGTTTAATCGTAAGTTTAAGAGACTAAGGGCCCCTGGTCACGTAAAAGGCAACTAAGAGAACACCCGAAGAATAAGCAGCAAGCAGCGTCACTGATTCCATTGTGCTTTTTTGTGACCTATCAAAGGCTTTTGACTGCGTTGATCATGAGGCTTTGCTACTTTAATTACAGCACTATGGACTTATTGATAATTTCCTTGATCAAATTGCTTCTTATTTTACTGATCGACACCAACGGGTGGACGTAGTCTGCAGGTTGTCCTGTCAAGAATGGTGTACCTCAGGGATCGATAATGGGGCCCTTCCTATTCCTAGTCTAGTCTATACGTAGTTTTGACTGTGAATATGAAATGTCCGGGTTCGATTTTCGGCGTATTTTCTCATGTTTTTAGAAAAAACATGAGAAAATGTTTTTTTTTTTATTTCAGAAGCAAAATACTACACACACACGCGTAAAAATCACAATAAGGTTATAGGAAGTATCAATAGTTACAAATTTACATACTTAATTTGTCTTTAACAAATTTATACACCGTGTCAGCCACACTCAAGCTCCTAATAGGCTCCGACTCAGCGTAATAAATCCCCGTTTCTTATTCAAACAGAACCCTGTCCTAATAAAAGACGAAGAAATGGCGCGAAACTGCGTCGCTCCGAAGAAACTGATCTTAGACTCTCTGACGACCGACAACGATGACAATGAAGACAGCGGACACGAGGAGGAGAAGGAGGACGAGTGAGTGTGCATCTTCATTATCATAGCTATTATCATTGCAATTATCATTGCAATTATGATTGCCATTATCATTACCATTATCATTGTCATTATCATTGCCATTATCATTGCCATTATCATTGTCATTATCATTGTCATTATCATTGCCATTATCATTGCCATTATCATTGTCATTATCATTGTCATTATCATTGTCATTATCATTGTCATTATAATTGTCATTATCATTGCACTTAGCATTGCCATTATCATTATCATAGTCGTCATTACCTTCATAATAATCACCATCATTATTATTACCAGCACGATCATCATAATTATCATTATCATTTTCATTGTTATTATCGTCATAATTATTATCAACTCTATCATCTGCATTGTCAAATTCATCAACCTCATTATCATCACACCTCAACGCTCCTAAGAAACTAATCTAAGACTCGCTGACGACCAACAACAACAACGTGTGACTATATTGTATTGTATGTTTCATGTTTCTAGTTCCCCGCTGCCTCTTTCTATAACCAAAGTTATCATAACTCAAATTAAAAAAATTAAAAAACCCCCGACCCAGTCAGACCCCTCATCAACATAACTAGAACTCTAGAAATCATCTTAAAAAGATCATGGTCACCTTACCATATACTTTTAATATCATTGAAGTAACACTGTACCAAATTTAAAATCGATAGGACATATAGAAGGTAGTTAGATCCCCTCATCCTCTATTTCAGAGCTGTTCATCTTCAGACGGCAGATCAGGTCATGGTTACCTTACCATTTACTTTCAATATCATAGATGTAACATGGTACCAAATTTCAAATCGATCGGACATATGGAAGCTAGTTAGATCCCCTCATCACCTAGATCTTCAAACCGCTGATCAGATCTTCATAAGACATGGCTCAGAACACTCGGCCTGAAATTATCTATGATACAAAAATAACTGAACGAAAATCGGTTCAGCCGTTTGGGCTTTACGATGCCACAGACAGATAGATATACAGACAGACAGACAGATACACACATTAAAATTATAACACCCCTCTCTGAATTTTCGTTCGTGGGTTAAAAATAGACAGTAATAAACCCTCTTTCCGTCACCAGGTCGTCGATAAGCCCAGTGTTCCACGTATCAAGCGTGACAGGTCAGGGCCTGCGCGCGCTGCACGCCTACCTGCTCGCGCTGCAGCCGCCCGCGCACGCCGGCGAGCACGTGAGTACATGCACACACACACACACACACACACACACACACACTACGTGACAGGTCAGGGCCTGCGCGCGATGCACGCCTACCTGCTCGCGCTGCAGCCGCCCGCGCACGCCGGCGAGCACGTGAGTACATGCACACACACACACACACACACACACACACACACACTACGTGACAGGTCAGGGCCTGCGCGCGATGCACGCCTACCTGCTCGCGCTGCAGCCGCCCGCGCACGCCGGCGAGCACGTGAGTACATGCACACACACACACACACACACACACACACACACTACGTGACAGGTCAGGGCCTGCGCGCGATGCACGCCTACCTGCTCGCGCTGCAGCCGCCCGCGCACGCCGGCGAGCACGTGAGTACATGCACACACACACACACACACACACACACACTACGTGACAGGTCAGGGCCTGCGCGCGATGCACGCCTACCTGCTCGCGCTGCAGCCGCCCGCGCACGCCGGCGAGCACGTGAGTACATGCACACACACACACACACACACACACACACTACGTGACAGGTCAGGGCCTGCGCGCGATGCACGCCTACCTGCTCGCGCTGCAGCCGCCCGCGCACGCCGGCGAGCACGTGAGTACATGCACACACACACACACACACACACACACACACACTACGTGACAGGTCAGGGCCTGCGCGCGATGCACGCCTACCTGCTCGCGCTGCAGCCGCCCGCGCACGCCGGCGAGCACGTGAGTACATGCACACACACACACACACACACACACACACACTACGTGACAGGTCAGGGCCTGCGCGCGATGCACGCCTACCTGCTCGCGCTGCAGCCGCCCGCGCACGCCGGCGAGCACGTGAGTACATGCACACACACACACACACACACACACACACACACACACACACACACTACGTGACAGGTCAGGGCCTGCGCGCGCTGCACGCCTACCTGCTCGCGCTGCAGCCGCCCGCGCACGCCGGCGAGCACGTGAGTACACGCACACACACACACACACACACACACACGCACGCCGGCGAGCACGTGAGTACACACGCACACACACACACACGCTGGCGAGCACGTGAGATATTCATCATTTCATCATTTTGAAACACTATGGTTCGCGCGCACCGGGCCGCACGCAGGCGGCCCTATATATTTCTTAAGGCGGTAACTCACGGTATGACGCGAAATTCAAAATTTTTTGCGAAAGTATTCATCTATACCAATATTATAAAGAGGAAAGATTTGTTGGTTGGTTTGTTTGTTTGTTTGTTTGTAACGAATAGGCTCCGGAAATACTGAACCGATTTGTAAAATTCTTTCACTGGTAGGAAGCTACACTAACCCCGAGTGTCATTCATAGGCTATATTAGATTTTCGAAAAAAATAGGGATCCTTACTTAAACTCAAATAATGTAACCCAAGGTGCAATATTTTTTCCGTTGTTTACATATTTTGACAGGTGGTTTGTTGTTGTTGTTTGTTTTTTTATTCGCCCATTCTGGGCAGTCAAAAGAACATAGTCTATAGAGCCAAGTCTTTAGTAGTATCTTATATTCTATGGCGTAACGAAGTAAGCCGGGACAGCTCGTTTCTAATAAATTTTGAAAACAGACGTACTGATTTTGTGTCTAAGGACATAAAGGCCAAAAATCAAGTTATGTCCTTAGACACAAAATCAGTAGATCTGTCTTCAAAAAATGTGTACTAAAATGTGGGAAACGGTTTTTTACATACGTGAATTCATTAAAACTTTATTAGAAACTAGAGGCTGCCCTGCGGTTATTCCCGCGCAGATTTCTCATAAACACAAAATTCCCGTTTTTTCCCGTTCCCGTGGGAATTTCGGGAAACCCCTTCTTAGTGCTCACCTAAACTCCCTAAGGAACCTACATGCAAAATTTCAGCCCGCTACGCCCAGTAGTTTCGGCTCTGCGTTGTCTGTCAGTCAGTCAGTCAGTCAGTCAGTAACGGAAGAGTTTTATATATATTGATGAATACTTTTGCCAGAATAATTAAAAAACGCGAAAAAATTTGAATTTCGCGCCATACCGTGAGTTACCACCTTAACATAATCTTAAAGCAACGATCTCCCCCGACAGGAGCCGTGCGAGTTCCAGATCGACGAGATATTCCAGTTGCCGGCGCGCGCCACGCCCGTGGTGGCCGGGCTGCTGGCGCGCGGCCGCCTGCGCGAGGGAGACAGACTGCTGCTCGGTGCTGTTTTTTGTTAATATATTGGCCAAGTCTAGGCAGGCATTGGGACATAGTCTATACAGCCAAGTCTTTAGTAGTATATTTCTGACTGTTTTCTTTACCCAACCGATTGAAATGAGAGTGACAGAGTGTTTGTCTGTCTGACTGACTAGTAGATTTTCGGGACAAAAATTAGAAGTCCTTTCTCAGGCTTTCTAATTGAAAATCTCTGTATACCATATATCATTTAAATCGGTTCAGTAGTTTTGTCGCGAAAGCAAGACAGACATACAGACAAAGTTACTTTCGCTTTTGTAATATTAGTATGGATTAATTATTTTACTTCGTACTAGAACCCTAATTATGTTTTTTCTTTCCCTAAAGGACCACTAGACACAGGCGAGTTCGTGGAGACCTCAGTTCAGACGATATATCGTAACAAGATTCCCTGCGGCAGCGTGCTCGCGGGACAGAGCGCGAGTCTCGGCCTGGGCACCAGACCCCATAGTCTTAGACAAGGAATGGTGCTGCTGGCTCGACCGAGGCTGTATGGGAGACGACCTGCGAACACCTTTAGTGGGGAGACAGGTGATATTGAACCTTATGCTGTACTAGTTAGAGATCATTTTAGATTATTGTTTTATACAGGAATAAGACTAACAGAAAAGCGTTAAAAAAGTGTAATTATCAATTTTACATTTGAAATAAGCATTAGAACACAGTCTGTAATCTTCATAAAAAAAGTTAATTTATAACCAGCCAGTATTAAAACCGGCCAGTATCTTCATGTCGGCGTAGACAATTGACAATTGTCATTAGTCTCTAAATTCTATGGCACAGGGTTCAAAACAGGTTTTCAAAGGCTTAGATATTAGATAAGTAAGATACATTAGTACATCATACAGTCACAATTGAGATTCAACCCTGTGCCAAATAAGTTAGAGACCATTTTAGATTGTCAACCTCAGCGTGGTCGCGGAACAGAGCACTAGAACACCATCACTGCATCAATTAGAGACTGTTTTAGATTTTCATCGTCGTCAATGACTGCGAGTGAGTCAAACCACCTTTTGTTCGGAGACGGGTAAGATTGAACCCTGTGTCATACAAGTTAGAGACCATATTAGATTGAATTCTTCAATGAACGTGCGTTCGGAGCAGAGCGGCTGGAACCTCCTTACTGGGTATACAGGTGAAATTTAACCTTGTGTCTTAGATGTTAGAGATCATTTTAGACTGTCACATTTAAATCTCTAGTTAATGAGTGTGCGAGCTGAGCAGAGCGCTAAAGTATGGTGAACCGAATCACTTCTTAAATTGATTTCCACCTTGACAAAAACAGCAAACCTTTAGTTTTTTTTATTATTATTTCAGGTCCCTGCAGATGCCTGCTCCAAACTCCGCAAACGAAGCGTCGGTGGAAAGAGCGCGAGACGAAGAAGGAGCGATCAAGTGACATTGAGTTAGAAAAAGACAGGTGCCGATGTGGCGATCCACTGCCGCTCGACGACCCTGATAATCCTAGGGGATGCTTCTATTTTCAGGTTTGGCCATTTATACTACGTATCATAATTATTTATGATCTTACTAGCTGTCCCGGCGAACTGCATATCACACCGTATACTTTTAAATGGAAATTTTAATTGTTGTTTTTACTAACTTCTCAATTTTCTCACCTTTTAAACTTTCCCTGGACTATTACGAACATTTAAAAGCCAAAATCACCAAAATCTGCCTGGCCGTTCTCGAGTTTTAGCGAGACTAACGAACAACTATTCATTTTTATATATATAGAAGAAGAAGAGCAATGGTTTCCAGACATTTACTAACAGACCATTTTAAAAATTTAGCTGGTTCAGTGTTACCCTTACTGTTTATATCTGTTTTTTTCTGCCATGTTCTCAAAACTTCGATAGTTAGATGAATTTTTGTCACGCCAACTTAGACCCTCGTCGATATCATGTTAATATTTGAAATGCGAATGAGGATTTTTTATAATTAAAAAGAACTGGCCCTAGAATATGACCTTGTGGTACTCCAGACAAAATAGTATCTGTATCACTTTTAAAGTTGGATACTTTTATAAGTTGTTGTTGAAGAGTGAATAAGTACGTAACTAAATAATAATATGTTGTGTACGAAGGATACCGTGTCAGAAAAGTAGTAGTGTTTGGAATGAATACAGTATCAAAAGCCTTCGCTAAGTCTAAATCATCCCTTTTTTTGTAACGAGAGGAAATCGCATCGCCTATCGCATTCTGAATGCGGGTATGTGGGGCTGGCACCCACTTAAACTCCCCGATTTTGGCGCTATTGGGAAGGACCCCGGAACCATACATTATTGGCGTCCGAAGTCCTTCCCACGCTCAGCTGCTATCAGCTTCGTGCTCGGGGAGGGCATGTTGTTCCCTCCCCGGCTCGCCCGCGGAGCTGCGGCGGCACAGTGCCACAAGCTGTGCCGCCGCCCATCTCGGGGCCGTGTGGCGAGTGTGTCGGGCCCCCGCCATGAACACTCACGACCCCAAAGACCCCGCCTAGTCGCCTCTCACGACAGGCAGGGCATACCGTAGACCTATTCTTACGCCCGGACCTACACAGGGCTTGTCTAAGACATAATGACAACCCTACTAAATGTGAAGAAACAATATTGTTTATCTATTTAACCGACTTCAAAAAAGGAAGATATCCGTTTGATCTGTATGTATGTATGTATGTTTGTCCGCGATTATCTCGCGTTTGGCTAATCTGATGCGGTTTTCAGATAAATAAGTATTTGTTACATTCAGGAGAAGGTTTTAGTACATATTTTAACCGTTATCGAAAAAGAGGAAGTGCTCAGTTGATGTAAGTGTTGTGTTCGCGTCAGGCGACGATCCGGCTGCTGAAGGCGGCGGCGGGCGGCGTGGCGGCCGGGTTCACCTGCACCGCGCACGCGGGCAACGTGCGCCAGCTCGCCGTCATGGAGGTGACTACACACACACACACACACACACACACACACACACACACGTGCGCGTGGCGGCCGGGTTCACCTGCACCGCGCACGCGGGCAACGTGCGCCAGCTCGCCGTCATGGAGGTGACTACACACACACACACACACACACACACACACACACACACACACACACACACACGTGCGCGTGGCGGCCGGGTTCACCTGCACCGCGCACGCGGGCAACGTGCGCCAGCTCGCCGTCATGGAGGTGACTACACACACACACACACACACACACACACACACACACACACACACACGTGCGCGTGGCGGCCGGGTTCACCTGCACCGCGCACGCGGGCAACGTGCGCCAGCTCGCCGTCATGGAGGTGACTACACACACACACACACACACACACACACACACACACACGTGCGCGTGGCGGCCGGGTTCACCTGCACCGCGCACGCGGGCAACGTGCGCCAGCTCGCCGTCATGGAGGTGACTACACACACACACACACACACACACACACACACACACACACACGTGCGCGTGGCGGCCGGGTTCACCTGCACCGCGCACGCGGGCAACGTGCGCCAGCTCGCCGTCATGGAGGTGACTACACACACACACACACACACACACACACACACACACACACACGTGCGCGTGGCGGCCGGGTTCACCTGCACCGCGCACGCGGGCAACGTGCGCCAGCTCGCCGTCATGGAGGTGACTACACACACACACACACACACACACACACACACACACACACACGTGCGCGTGGCGGCCGGGTTCACCTGCACCGCGCACGCGGGCAACGTGCGCCAGCTCGCCGTCATGGAGGTGACTACACACACACACACACACACACACACACACACACACACGTGCGCGTGGCGGCCGGGTTCACCTGCACCGCGCACGCGGGCAACGTGCGCCAGCTCGCCGTCATGGAGGTGACTACACACACACACACACACACACACACACACACACACACACACGTGCGCGTGGCGGCCGGGTTCACCTGCACCGCGCACGCGGGCAGCGTGCGCCAGCTCGCCGTCATGGAAGTGACTACACACACACACACACACACACACACGTGCGCGTGGCGGCCGGGTTCACCTGCACCGCGCACGCGGGCAGCGTGCGCCAGCTCGCCGTCATGGAAGTGACTACACACACACACACACACACACACACACACACACACACACACACACACACACACACACACACACGTGCGCGTGGCGGCCGGGTTCACCTGCACCGCGCACGCGGGCAGCGTGCGCCAGCTCGCCGTCATGGAAGTGACTACACACACACACACACACACACACACACACACACACACGTGCGCGTGGCGGCCGGGTTCACCTGCACCGCGCACGCGGGCAGCGTGCGCCAGCTCGCCGTCATGGAAGTGACTACACACACACACACACACACACACACACACACACGTGCGCGTGGCGGCCGGGTTCACCTGCACCGCGCACGCGGGCAGCGTGCGCCAGCTCGCCGTCATGGAAGTGACTACACACACACACACACACACACACACACACACACACACACACACACACGTGCGCGTGGCGGCCGGGTTCACCTGCACCGCGCACGCGGGCAGCGTGCGCCAGCTCGCCGTCATGGAAGTGACTACACACACACACACACACACACACACACACACACACACACACACACACGTGCGCGTGGCGGCCGGGTTCACCTGCACCGCGCACGCGGGCAGCGTGCGCCAGCTCGCCGTCATGGAAGTGACTACACACACACACACACACACACACACACACACACACACACACACGTGCGCGTGGCGGCCGGGTTCACCTGCACCGCGCACGCGGGCAGCGTCCGCCAGCTCGCCGTCATGGAGGTGACTACACACACACACACACACACACACACACGTGCGCGTGGCGGCCGGGTTCACCTGCACCGCGCACGCGGGCAGCGTGCGCCAGCTCGCCGTCATGGAGGTGACTACACACACACACACACACACACACACACACGTGCGCGTGGCGGCCGGGTTCACCTGCACCGCGCACGCGGGCAGCGTCCGCCAGCTCGCCGTCATGGAGGTGACTACACACACACACACACACACACACACACACACGTGCGCGTGGCGGCCGGGTTCACCTGCACCGCGCACGCGGGCAGCGTGCGCCAGCTCGCCGTCATGGAGGTGACTACACACACACACACACACACACACACACACACACACACACACACACACGTGCGCGTGGCGGCCGGGTTCACCTGCACCGCGCACGCGGGCAGCGTCCGCCAGCTCGCCGTCATGGAGGTGACTACACACACACACACACACACACACACACACACACACGTGCGCGTGGCGGCCGGGTTCACCTGCACCGCGCACGCGGGCAGCGTGCGCCAGCTCGCCGTCATGGAGGTGACTACACACACACACACACACACACACACACACACACACACGTGCGCGTGGCGGCCGGGTTCACCTGCACCGCGCACGCGGGCAGCGTCCGCCAGCTCGCCGTCATGGAGGTGACTACACACACACACACACACACACACACACACACGTGCGCGTGGCGGCCGGGTTCACCTGCACCGCGCACGCGGGCAGCGTCCGCCAGCTCGCCGTCATGGAGGTGACTACACACACACACACACACACACACACACACACACACACGTGCGCGTGGCGGCCGGGTTCACCTGCACCGCGCACGCGGGCAGCGTCCGCCAGCTCGCCGTCATGGAGGTGACTACACACACACACACACACACACACGTGCGCGTGGCGGCCGGGTTCACCTGCACCGCGCACGCGGGCAGCGTCCGCCAGCTCGCCGTCATGGAGGTGACTACACACACACACACACACACACACGTGCGCGTGGCGGCCGGGTTCACCTGCACCGCGCACGCGGGCAGCGTCCGCCAGCTCGCCGTCATGGAGGTGACTACACACACACACACACACACACACACACACACACACACGTGCGCGTGGCGGCCGGGTTCACCTGCACCGCGCACGCGGGCAGCGTCCGCCAGCTCGCCGTCATGGAGGTGACTACACACACACACACACACACACACGTGCGCGTGGCGGCCGGGTTCACCTGCACCGCGCACGCGGGCAACGTGCGCCAGCTCGCCGTCATGGAGGTACTCTACTGTGTAGTCTGTAGTCACCTCTAGAGGCTACAAGTTAAGCTGAATTGGACCTTATTAAGAGGCATAGCACAGCTAAAGTAGCGCCACCCGCGATAAAAATTAATATCTTATAAACTAAGGTTAATATCAAAAAATATAATAATAACACATAACACTCAGAGCCCCTACTAGGGAGAACCTGTATCTAGGGTGCCCGAAACACACAGAGACGAACATTACACCCAGACCGGAAACAAACATCGATATTCATCATATCAATATTCACCCCGCCCGGGAATCGAACCCGGGTGCACACGCTTACTCAGTCCACATCACTGCCAGCTGAGCTACGGAGCAGTCAAAAATATGAAACAGGATTCCACTAGATAATGCAGCCTAATATTTTTATGGCACTGTTATTAGCTTTTAGGTTAGAGACCAAAGAAAGCTACAGAGTGTTGCTGAAAACGGCCACTTTTGGCAAAAATCAGAGCTTTCATTGGTATTTGATCTAAAAGCTATACAACAGTGCTCTAATAATACTAGTCTGCATTACCTAGTGGAATACTGTTTCACATTTTTGATATTTGCCTTAGTTTAGAAGATATTAATATTTTTACCGCTGGCGCTACTTTAGCTGTGCTATGCCTCTTTAATAAATGTTTTATTTATTTTAAATTATAGTTATAGATATTGTTCTTCAACCCAGGGTATACTGACATCAACGAACACGCTCAGAGTTGGCGAAGAAGCTTCAGTCTTATTCCGTCTAGCGAGAAGGGCGGAATTCCTTCGCGCGGGACGACGCGTACTTTGCCGCGCCGGCGGTATGAGAGCGGCGGGAGATATCACGCAGGTTTTCCCTGCTTGAAATTGAACCTTAATTGTATGAGGATAGGGTTGAAAATCAATAAATGAATAATATACAGCATTAAAGACCTAAATATGGTTCCAATTGGGAGGTGGGCGGCGGGAGATATCATGCAGGAGGTCCCTGTTTGAATGTGAACCTTATTTGTATGGTAATAGGGTTGAAATCTAAAAATCATTAAAAAAGTTTTTTGCTGTATCTCCTTACTAATAAAGCAATAGGATTAAAAATCCATAAATAAATGTGTCTCTGTGTCATACTGCTTTTTTAGAACTACCCACATATTATGCGGAAAACCCCAGATTACTACTACATTATAGACCTTATTTGTATCAGGATAGGGTTGAAAATGTATATAAAATGTAACTTGTGTTGGTTTTATGTGAACACATTACCCTATCTATGCTGTATTTCTAATTATATAAAAGTAGACCTTATTTGTAAAGAGCTAGGGTTCAAAATAGTATCTTAATGTTTTCGGTGTATTTTTTGCTTTGTGTGAGATATAATAGAAGGACAAATAGTTGACCTTATTTACATTGGTATAAGGTTAAAAATTATTACTAAATGTTAAAAAAAAAGATATTGGCTAAGCTAAATTGGACCGTATTTATATAATAATAGGGTTGAAAATATATAAAATAAATCGTATCGTTACTATCACACGCTTTTGTGCTTCGAACTGTGTCCTAACTTAAGTGACTTAACTTGGCTTAGGTGTATAGTATACAAACTAAAGTGAGCTTTATTTTTATTTAGATAGAATTGAAATTACCTGTTGTGTGTTGTTTTGTTTTCTATACCAATATTTTTAAAGAGAAAATAATTGTTTGTTTGTTTGTAACGAATAGGCTCCGGAAATACTGAACCGATTTGAAAAATTCTTTCACTGGTAGGAAGCTACATTAACCCCGAGTGTCATAGGCTATATTAGATTTTCAAAAAAATTTGGGAACCTTACTTAAACACGAACAATGTAACCCAAGGTGCAATTTTTTTGTTTGTTTACATATTTTGACAGGTGGTTTGTTGTCGTTGTTTGTTTTTTATTGGCCCATTCTGGGCAGTCAAAAGAACAAAGTTTTTAGAGCCAAGTCTTTAGTAGTATCTAATATTCAATGGCGTAACGAAGTAAGCCGGGACAGCTCGTACTTACATACAATCATATTTGACTTTGTAAAACTTGTGTTAAACCGCTTGGCTTAACATGTTAGCCTAAAATGTATCTTATTTGAATAGCTATAAGATAAAAAATCATTATTACTAATTTGTTACTTTGAGTTGAGGTTGAAAGTGAACATTATGTGTATGGTAATAGAGTTCTAAATGAATCTTCAAAATTTCTTGTGTAAGAGTGTTTCCTTTTATAACTTACTAGTCAACCCGGCGAACTTCGTACCGCCCAACCTATTAGTATTTTTAGCAAGTATTACACTTACAAACCTTCATCTTAAATGACTCTATCTATGAAAAATAACCGCATCAAAATCCGTTGCGTAGTTTAAAGATTTAAGCATACATAGGGACAGACGCGGGAAGCGACTTTGTTTTATACTACGTATTGATATTTTTTTCAAAATGAACCTACTTTTTCTTTTTTTGTGATAATATTTTATGTTTTAGTGTAATGTAAAAAAATACATTAGATGTAAGTTAATGTAAAGTTATGTATTACGAAGTAAAAGCTTTGTCCGTAGTCCGTCTAATGATGTAAATGCGAAACTTTGTGTCGATGTTTATTTTGACACATTACGTGTAAATTTCATCTTTTTTAGTTCAGCAATATAGATTTAATCGTATTTCAATGAGCTTTACTTAAATTTAATATAACGATAATTGTTAGTTCCTCTTTCACGCTAAAACTACTAATCGGAGTTCTATGAAACTTCACAGTATTTGTGTAGGTAAATTAAAACATCAGAATAAATGTCTATAATATTGAAAAGTGGTTAGAAGTTTGCCGGGTCAGCTAGAGCTTTTTTTTAAATTATGTACAGGATGTTTTCAAGTCCAAAATGTACAAAGTAACTTTAAATTAGAAATAATTTTAATAGAATTGCAATGAGTGTTGTGAATATCGACCTCGAAGTTCTCAATGGCTATGGGAATGAAAATCAGTTTAAACATGCAATAATGTTAGGTAAGAAGCCAATAGAGGGCGCCCTAACAATTGTTTTAAGAGCCAGTTTACCGCGATGCTAGCGCCATTTTGGAACAATAATTATATCTTCTATACTAAGGCAAATATCAAAAATGTGGCACAGTATGACACTAGATAATGTAGCCTAGTATTTTTAGGGCACGATTGTATAGCTTCTAGGTTTAAGACCAAAGAAAGCTACAGAGTGTTGCTAAAAGTGGCCACTTTTAGCAACTATCTGTTTATAATTTTGTTCTTTTAAGTTAGGACTACTTTGCTGTGCTCAAAAAATACTAAGCAAGATTATCTAGTGCAATACTGTGCCACATTTTTGATATTTGGCTTAGTTTAGAAGATATAATTATTGTTCCAAAATGGCGCTAGCATCGCGGTAAACTGGCTCTTAATAATAGATAGAAAATACATTATTGTATGTTTGCTCGTCTTTGTAAGAGTAAACCTAGGTTATTTGTAAAAGCACACTTAGAATTTTTGAATCGCACAGATTTCTTGTTTTTACCTATATTTTAAAAGAAAATAAAATTTTCTTGAATTCAATACTTATTGATTTTTATTTAGCTGCATGGAAACGGTCAGAGGGGTGTCTCGTATAAATAAATTTGGTCTCGTAATGAGGGGTTTTCAAAGTGACAATTAAAAAAAAATGTTTTGTAATACGCCTGTAGATGGCGTTGTCCATCGTAATAGAAAGCGGCGATTTCCAACCTCTAACGTAAGAAATTCGAATCAGTTAAAATTAAGGTGGTAACTCTCGCTATGGCGCGAAATTCAAATTTTTTCGTGTCTTATTTATTCTGGCGAAAGTATTCATCAATATATATAAAACTCTTCCGTTACTGACTGACTGACTGACTGACTGACTGACTGACTGACTGACTGACTGACTGACAGACAACGCAGAGCCGAAACTACTGGGCGTAGCGGGCTGAAATTTTGCATGTAGGTTCCTTAGGGAGTGTAGGTGAGCACTAAGAAAGGATTTCCCGAAATTCCCATGGGAACGGGAAAAAACGGGATTTTTGTGTTTAAGAGAAATCTGCGCGGGTGATACCGCGGGGCAGCCTCTAGTTTTTAATAAAGTTTAAATGAATTCGCGTATGTAAAAAACCATCTCCCACATTGTAATACAACGTTTTTGGAAGACAGACCTAAGGTTTTTGTGTCTAAGGGGGAAAGGGCCAAAAATCAAGTTCCTTGAATATACACAAAATCGGTAACTTTGTCTTTCAAAAACGATATATCACAATGTGGGAGATAGGTTTTTACTTTCGCGAATTCATTCAAACTTTATTAAAAATGAATAAGTACTTTCACCAAAATAATTAAAAAACGTTAAAAAATTTGACTAACACTTCCGGATTTTCTCTATTGCGAAATAGCTCTTGTTCTTTGGTATTACAGTCTAGGGCTGACGAAACCATAGACAAATCTGTTACGGCCTCCTAGTCCGCCACTGTACCTAATAGGTAAGGCGGTACGGTACGAAGTTCGCCGGGTCGACTAGTCAATATCAATACATAGTATAAAATAAAGTCGCTTTCCGCGTCTGTCCCTATGTATGCTTAAATCTTTAAAACTACGCTCCCGATTTTGATTCGGTTTTTTTAGAGGAACTAGAGGAAGGTTTATAAGTACAAAACCTACACAAAATAGTAATAGGTTAGGCGGTACGAAGTTCGCCGGGTCGTCTAGTTTTCTTATAAAACAAAAGAAAGTCATATGGCACAGAAAATAATACTAGGGTAAAGTAAAACTAAATCCGACCGACACCGCAGCATCTGCAGCAACAGATTTTCTAACTCGTATTCTTTAGGGAACAGAGTTGAGATTCGCGTGTGTTACAAAGTACAGTCTAACAAACATACAAGTGCTTTGTTTGGCCAGTATGTATAGCGACTGCGTGCGTGCCGCATGCATTGTGCGTTGTTTGTGTGCTTTATATTAATATTTTTTGTCTTAAAAAATTCGTAGAAAAATTAAGTGTGTGTAGGTGTAGCCTAGACTTTAAAATAGGTTTATTTAAAACTAGTCGACCCGGCGAACTTCGTACCGCCTTACCTTTTACTATAATGTGCATGTATTATAGTTATAAACCTTCCTCTTGAATCACTCTATCTATTAAAAAAAACTGCGTCAAAATCCGTTGCATATTTTTAAAGATTTAAGCATAGATAGGGACAGACGCGGAAAGCGACTTTATTTTATGCTATGTATTGATAAACTTTGACATTTAATTGTTAATTTTTAACTCGCTTCAAAAAGGAGGTTCTCAGTTTGACCTGTATGTATGTCTGTTCGCGATTATCTCGTGTTTGGCTGAACCAATTTTGATGCGGTTTTCAGTAATGTATTTGTTAAATTCAGGAGATATTTTTGAAGTCGGTTAAAAATAAATTATTATTGAATAAAAGTGCAAAGCACTCGTATGCTGTCCTAATTAACTTTTTCTATACCAATATTATAAAAAGGAAAGATTTGTTTGTTTGTTTGTAACGAATAGGCTCCGGAAATACTGAACCGATTTGAAAAATTCTTTCACTGGTAGGAAGCTACATTAACCCCGAGTGTCATAGGCTATATTAGATTTTCAAAAAAATTAGGGATCCTTACCTAAACTCAAATAATATAACCCAGGTGCAATTTTTTTTCCGTTGTTTACATATTTTGACAGGTGGTTTGTTGTTGTTGATTGTTTTTTATTCGGCCATTCTGGGCAGTCAAAAGAACATAGTCTATAGAGCCAAGTCTTTTGTAGTATCTTATATTCTATGGCGTAACGAAGTAAGCCGGGAAAGCTCGTAATTAAAATAATTTGGAGTAAAGTCACCTACCTACATTACCTACATACCTCTGTTACTTAACTATTTAAACCAAATAATTAAAAGTCACAAGTGTTTACGGCGCGCACTTTGTTCCGGCCACACTCGTTCTGTGCAATTCTTTTTCACACCCGCCTAGTGTAGGGGTGAACGAGATCTTGATACTAGAACAAATAAAAACAATATCACACAAATTATAAATGCAAAAGTTTGTGAATGTGTGTTGGCGATGGTTATTTGTAGAAATAATAACACAGGATTTAGCGTTTAAATTGCTGGTTGAAATAGTGCGAAGGTGTGTGTGCTGCTCGTACGTGTCTAAAACTGAACTGCCGATCACGCCGCCTTTGGCAGCGCGGCGGAATCGAGAACCAATCTCTTATCTAGCTAACGGTAAAAGCGTAGCGCAGTAGGCACACGTTCACAGGGATTTGCAACTCAGACATTCTTTATTATAACAAACAATATAAAAATACTTTTAAATAAACATAATATTTGGGTCGTTGACAATGTGTATGTAACTTCTTCACGTCTAAACGGTTGGAGTGGTTTCAATAAAATTTGCTACGAAGTTAGCTGACACACTGAAATAACTTAAAGGCTACAAATTTATTTTCACTAATAAACCGCAGGTAACACCGCGGGGCACAGCCAGTTAAATAATAAAAGTCTTAATAAAAGACTTTAATAATAAATGATAAAAAAGACCCGCCTTCAACAAACTGTCTCACATAAACTGAGAACTTCCTCTTTTTCTAAGTCGGTTAAAATAGGTACTAAAACCTTATCCTGAATGTAACAAATACTTATCTGTAAACCGCATCAAAATCGGTTTAGCCAAACGCGAGATAATCGCGGACAAACATACATACATACAGGTCAAACTGATAACCTGCTTTTTTGAAGTCGGTTAAAATTGAATACTTTAGCCATACTTAATAAATAAAAAACGCGAAAAAAAATTAATTTCGCGCCATACCGACAGTTACCACCTTAACATTTATTGTTAGGCAGACTGAACGCGTATACAAAATTTAGTTGCAATTGCAAGGTAACCCTCACACACATTCATACAAACATACATAAATTGCAAGTTGAATAACCTTTAAAAATAAATGATAATCCAAATGAAAATTTAGTTCAAAAAGTTTATTGAGCACTTTAAAAATATATTTAATTTAATTTAATTTCTTGCTTTAAATAGTTAATTGGTTTATTAAACCGAGCCCGACCTCCGACAAGTGAAAACGGGCTATTTAGTGATCAACGTACCAAAACTAACCCCTAAACTTGCAACTACTAAAGATTGAAATATATATATTGTGTGTTGAACAAGTGACAAATGTACGGCCTGGGAGCGGCGACGGGGGCGGGCGACGGTGGGGGACGCTCCACGCGCACCTCGCAACATCGGGAACAGGTATTATCGGTTTTTAATAATACAGGGCTGCCCATAAGTCCCTTGATGAAAATGTGTGTGTTTTTTATTGTAAGCAGGCACGAATTTTTTTATTCAGCTAGCCAGCCACAAAATTTACTTACTTAAAACTGCAAAAAAAACGAACTGAAAAAGCAAATTATTTTTGTATTAAGTGTAACTAAAATAAAATGATTTTCCGAACGGGTTTTGAGTACAAATGTTCAGTTCAGTTATTACATTTTTTAATTAAATTCAATACTAGTCGACCCGGCGAACTTCGTACCGCCTAACCTATTACTGTTTTTCTCATGTGTGTTTTTTATTGTAAGCAGGCACGAATTTTTTTATTCAGCTAGCCAGCCACAAAATTTACTTACTTAAAACTGCAAAAAAAACGAACTGAAAAAGCAAATTATTTTTGTATTAAGTGTAACTAAAATAAAATGATTTTCCGAACGGGTTTTGAGTACAAATGTTCAGTTCAGTTATTACATTTTTTAATTAAATTCAATACTAGTCGACCCGGCGAACTTCGTACCGCCTAACCTATTACTGTTTTTCTCATGTATTATACTTATAAACCTACCTCTTGAAACACTATATTTGAAAAAAAAAACGCATCAAAATTCGAAAGATATAAGCATACATAGGGACAGACGCGGGAAGCGACTTTGTTTTATACTATGTATTGATTCAAAAGATTTAGAAGTAAAGTATCAAAATCGGTTAGTCGCTATACACGGTGTAATTTTCAAGAAGCATTCTCGCGCCAAAATAATAAAGTTTAAGCCTCTCCGCTTCTTTGCGGAGTTTTCGCAGTTTTAAACTCGTTAGCTGCGAACATTTCTATTTATTTTAACTACTCGCTGAAGTAGCTAGATCATTTATTTAAACGTACAGTATGTTTCTGATTGGTTTATTTTTTAGAAAGGAAAGATTTGATTGTTTGTTTGTTTAAAACGAACAAGCTGGGAAACTACTGGACCGATTTGAATATAATTATTTCACGATTAGAATCCTAAATTATAATCCCTGATAGAATATTCTCAAAAAATATAATAGAACTAGAGGCTGCCCCGCGGTTTCACTCGCGCAGATTTCTCATAAACACAAAAATCCAGTTTTTTCCCGTTCCCATGGGAATTTCGGGAAATCCTTTCTTAGTGCTCGCCTACACTCCCTAAGGAACCTACATGCAAAATTTCAGCTCTCTAAGCCCAGTAGTTTTGGCTCTGCGTTGTCTGTCAGTCAGTCAGTCAGTAACGGAAGAGTTTTATATATATTGATAGCTAAGCTATACATAATTGTGTTTACTCATATTGTAAGGCGGTAAGAAGTTCGCCGCGTAAGCTAGGCTTCTTCCTTTATAATTTGTAGTTATACATAATTACTTTTTTATCGTGAAGGAGAATTTTTACAGACGGTAGTTACAGGACTGATTCTTGAAAATAAAATTGAAAGTAGAGGTCCTTCGAAAGATTTTGTAAAAAAAAAAAAAACTAAAAACGATGTGTAGCATCAGAACAATGACCTACGGTGGCTTAGCTGGTGCCAGACGAGACAGGGGGTGGATGTTGAAATTCTCAATAAAATTCGAAAGTAAAATTTTTTTTTTTTTTAAATGAATTCGAGTCATTTATTATGCAAAGTCTGAGTCTTAAAAGTGACGGATATCTAAATCAATTGCTGTTTGTTTGTCCAACTAAAACTCTTTAGCCGATTTGGTTTTGAAATGTTTTTCGTAGTCCTGAAATGGTTTTAACGATGAGAAAATATCGGTCGAAGTGGCAGGTAAAGGCTTACCGTCTTATTCATAAATATACAGTACATTTTAAATAGCGTTACTGGAGGTCTACTTCTCTGGTTTGTTGTATGGTAAATACGTGACATCCAGTCTAAATTGACATAAATGTTAAATAACTAAAATGCTCTTTAACTTTTTATGAATAACACGGTTATTATGAAAATAATGGATTATTGTTTTATCGTTGGTTCCGAAACCTCGTGTTTTGTTAGCGGGCTTTAAAACAATAATCAAATAAACTTATAATAACCGTACAACGTTGCCGGGCTTTAAGCCCACCCTTTTAACCTAATTTGTGAACTTGACATTGTCAAAATACTCCACTGAAGTGGAGTCAAGTCCATTTAATTAAAATAATAATATGAAAATAATCTTTAAAATATCTATCAAGGGAAGCAATGTCGGGTCGGGTCGCTATTAGTGACCAATAAAATATATCTCCGCGTTCAACACACATCCGCAATACGACAGTTTTCCCTCCGCATTATGTATTTTATTTTATTTTGTTAAATTTTACTCCGCGTCGCGTCGAGTCGACAACGAGCGCTCTAAAATGAACATACTTACAATACTACTTTACGAACCTATTTTCCGTGAGATTATCGGGATAAAAGTATCCAATGTCGTTCTCGATACTAAGCTAAATAATAATCTATACCAATATTATAAAGAGAAAAGATTTGTTTGTTTGTTTGTAACGAATAGGCTCCGGAAATACTGAGCCGATTTAGAAAATGCTTTCACTGGTAGGAAGCTACACTATCCCCGAGTGACATAGGCTATATTAGATTTTCAAAAAAATAGGGATCCTTACTTTAACTCAAATAATGTAACCCAAGGTGCAATATTTTTTCCGTTGTTTACATATAATGACAGGTGGCTTGTTGTTGTTGTTTGTTTTTTTATTCGCCGATTCTGGGCAGTCAAAAGAACATAGTCTATAAAGCCAAGTCTTTTGTAGTGTCTTATATTGTATGGCGTAACGAAGTAAGCCGGGAAAGCTCGTGTATAATATAAGAACACACGCACTCCTATGGTTCTGGCAGAATCATCAGCGTTGCATCAATGCAAAGAACTGCATTGCTTGCAACATAAGCTGAGTCGGGGCCATTTTGCGCCCACAACACTTACAATACTTTCGTCAATTTTATTTCGATATTTTGTTCTTTGTGTTTCTTTTACCTAGTTGTTACATAATATTGTGTGTTTTGGTGTGCGCAAATAAAGATCTGTCTATGGCTATGTCTATGTTTGTCCTTGTTGCGATCTGTGGAGGCCTATGACCAGCAGTGGGCGTCCCTCTGCTGAGATGATGACGTCACTACACACTATCTAACGTGCGTTGCGAACACATATTTGAAGCCATGTCTGTCGCCGGCCTTAGGTCCTGTCGGATTTTTTTCATGAAGGTATTCTACTAGTACTAGTTCATGTTAGCCTGGTACTTTTTTTTGGGTCCATGTCTATAAATTGTGTGTTTCGCTTCTAATTAACATCTATTATTTCAAGTAAGTGTAACGATCCTTCCTATATCGTACAGTTTTTAGCTTTGTTAAATTTAAAAAATTATATATTTTATACTTTTGGATGGTTTCGACGACGGCTTCCTAGAAACGGCTACCGCGTCTCGGCGAGCGCGCGGAGATTGTGTTTTGTTTTCCTTTGATTTGACATAAATACAGCTATATATATGTACTCGCACCTTCGGACGATGCGAGGGAGTGTTGTGGCCGGCCTCGGTACTCGCTTCATCAAAGTAGTTAGATGGGGAATGTTAGTTAAATACATAACCGAACACTTTACACTGGTCACAAAATTGGATAGCGGTGTTTATTTTGATTTGAAAGATTACTTGAGTAATCATATTCTTTGAGATCTATTCGCTGCAGTCTATTTAGTGTGCCAAACTCGAACGAAGGATTGCACGATTACTACTCTTGTGTCTTGATTGCCTTTTACGATGTTAATCAATTATTGTAAATCGTAGATTGTGCGAAATGGATGCTTGTTGTGGGAAAGTCTAATTCTCTATTATCACACTTAATAATCTCAAGTTTACCGATATCAATGCGTGGTGGCTTACATATGTAATGCGGAATTGCTAAGACAAAGGATATAAGTAAAGAACCAAGTGTTCTAGACAAGACTTCATGATTGTTGGCATGAAGATCAGACGAGCAAACTAAAACCTCACATCAAACTTGACAATGCATTACAATGCATGAGATAGCTAAATGATGAGAATATAAAGAACCAAGAGTTCTAGACAAGGTCCCATGATCGGTGGCATGGAGATCAAATGAACAACTTAATCAAACTTGACGATGCACTACGGTGTACGAGATGGTTGATTAATAAGAAATACCTCTTGAGTAAATGAGGCCCGAATCGTTCTAACCAAATATAAAATATCCTGTCGAAGCTTGACTGCTTACTTTGTTTGTTACTCGTTGGACGACGTATACTAGAGATTTGTGATAATTCTATTACACTCAACTAACACCACAACCATTATCAGCTGATAGGACTTGAAGAATGTATGTGAGACAGAAAGAATCTGTGTGAGGTAGAATGAATGTTTCAAGGGAGGGTCTGTTTTTATATTATATTATATATATATATATTCCACACGATATACACCAAACCGTAAAAACTAACTTCGCGATAAACTAAACCAGGGGCGAGATCTCTTTTCTAACATTTGATAATATGCGGCTTTAGGCTCGTTTGCGTAAAGAAGCGATCGTCCTGTGTTAGGGGATGAACTTCACAGGAGCTGTGATTTGATCTAAAGAATTTGCTATTGTTTGGTTTTTAAGTGCATTGCTTTGCCTAACGATCTACGGTACTTCAGGAGATGTGCTATCATGGTGGGAGTGATAGTTGAAACCACAAGACATACATTCCTAAGTAAGTTCTAACCAAGAAAAGTGCTGGTACAAGACCAACGGATTGGCAACAGGGTTATTACACCGTAGCTCTCGTTTTGAGAATCTTGCACATAACTTCATGATTATCTTTGTAATAATCTGGCTTAAGCCTTTGTCACACGAATCGATGGTCATCAAAAGTCGACTTTCTTCACACAAACATAAGGTTACACAAAACCTAGTCGGACGGGGCATGGCGAAGGAACTGTCCTACCCGGGGCTAGTTGACAAACACTTCAACCAAAATTTACCTTCCGTATTAATACACTTGAACGCGGTTCCTCTTCTAGGAACAACAGTAGGGTTTTCAATCTTTAAAATCATTCTTTAGAAGGACGATTGCAGTAATGTATTAGGGAACGTCTGTTTAGGATACCTAGGTAGTCGCTTGACGAGGTCGAGCTAGCGCGCGTGTTTAGCGCGCATTTTTTTTAAGAATTTATTTGTCAGCGTACAGCTCATTGGCTCGAAATTTTATAAGTCCAAGGTTATTTTCATGTAAAGCACTGTAAATTCATCATCATTTCAGCCGTAAGACGTCCACTGCTGGACATAGGCCTCCCTCAAGGCTCTCCATCTGTACCGATCGCAGGTGGCCTGCATCCAGCGTGGACCCGCAGCCTTGCGCAGATCATCCGTCCATCTGGTCGGTGGACGTCCTACGCTGCGCTTGCCGATCCGTGGTCTCCACTCGAGAACTTTTCGGCCCCAGCGGCCATCTGTTCTGCGGGCTATATGACCTGCCCATTGCCACTTCAACGAGCTTATCCAAGCTTATTTAAGCACTGTAAATTATTTGATTTAAAACACAACGTATGGAGGGTCCTAACCATTAGTCAGATAGACGATCACGACAAGGCCAAAGATTAAAGTTTCGTATTGAAGTAGGGTTAGCTTTGTAGGATATATTTATTTTTATTTTACAAATATTTAGGCAGGAAGGCAAAATGCTCACATAAGCCTGGTACAGTCACGGACTAGGAGGCCGTAACAGATTTCTCTATGGTCTTGTCAGCCCTAGACTTTATTACCAAAGAAGAAGAGCTATTTTGCAATACAGAAAAACCGGAAGTGTTACGCCGATCGTGTCCGCCACTGTACTATTTTCCTTTAAACAAATTCGAACAATCAGAAAAGTTTGTCGACCAAATGTTATATCGAGTTAAAGTGAAGAATTGTTCAGTCGACGACGTTTCGTTAATCGAACATATAATATGACTTTCGACAAAACGTTACGGACCCCTAAACAACCTGACGTTAACTTTCTAATCTCTCTCTAAGTTCTCAACCAATTAGAGCAGTGAACTTTGTTGAAATAATTAAAGAGCCAAAAAAAAAAAAAAGGCTGCAAAGCGTCGCGATTACGGCAAATTCTCTCCATAATATTTGTCTTTGTGTCAGCCTGTGGGGGGGCCTATGTTCAGCAGTGGGCGTCCAGCGGTGGTACTGCTGATATAGCGCCATTGTGCGCCATATAAATTTATCTTGCAGAGTAATAATTCACTAGAATGTCAATATTGGTGCTCGTCGGCCGCACGGGCGAGCATGGCGAAGGCACGATTTCTGAGGCTGTAGGTACTCCTCCAAAGGTTTATAACGATTGAAACTGAAATTTATAATGTCGTGTTTGGTTTTAGAATTAAAAATCTGTTTTAATCAATCAATATAGTATCATCAATCAATACATAGTATGAAACAAAGTCGCTTTCCGCGTCTGTCCCTATGTATGCTTAAATCTTTAAAACTACAAAACGGATTTTGATGCGGTTTTTTTTTAATAGATAGGATGATTCAAGAGGAAGATTTAGAAGTTTAATACATGTACAACATAGCAATAGATTAGACGGTACGAAGTTTGCCGGGTCGACTAGTTTCAAATAAAGCGGATGTTGCTAACCACTGCAGATCGAGGGCTAACAAAATTGAGTAAAATTCGACAACCGAGCTAGAAAACGTTGCCGATCTAGACGAGATTTTGAAACACTGCAGAGGCGTGGCTCCAGCTGAGATTCAGGAATCTAGAATGAATTTCGCCGGGCGGTCCGGGAGATTTTATTAGGTTCCATGTTCCACGGAGATTTGTAGCGATTTGTAATCAATCAAATTATTTGTAAAAAGTACCTAAATCAATATATCTCGACGTCAAAAGCATAAGGTCGGATCTGAGTTTACACCCAAAATCACTTTTTTACACCAACGTTCTGAGCTCGTCTAGCTCTTTCCGTACAACTGACAAACATATTTCTATCTCTTTCAGATGCAGAGATAATGCTGTAGCATAATGTCGTATCTGTCTTTTTCTATAATTTTCTACAAGTATTAGGTCATATCTGCCTAACTGACACTATTCCATAAAAAAATGATCGAGAAACACCGGTCACAACAATAGTTACATTCTTATGCTAACAATAAAATATAGCTAAACTGATTCGTATTCAAATTTGAGACATTATGCCTCTTCTTCAACATCAAAAAAAATATTATTTTAAGCAGTAAAGCTACATACAGCCTTATGCCTCTTTTGAATTATTGAGTGATTTCGGCTTTATCCAAAGTTACGACCTTATGCTTTGAATAAAATGTACATTTTTGAGTAACCTTGAAAAGTATGTGTGGTATATTATATAAAACTCTTCCGTTACTGACTGAGTGACTGAGTGACTGACTGACTGACAGACAACGCAGAGCCGAAACTACTGGGCGTAGAAAGCTGAAAATTTGCACGTGGGTTCCTTTGGGAGTGTAGGTGAGCACTAAGCAGTATTTTCCTGAAATTCCCTCGGGAACGGGAAAAAACTGGATTTTTGTGTTTATGAGAAATCCTGCGCGGGAAAAACCGCGGGGCAGCCTCTAGTACTAGTATAATTTGATATGATGAATATCGATGTTTGTTTCCGGTCTGGGTGTGATGTTCGTATCTGTGTGTGTTTCGGGCGCCCTAGATACAGGTTCTTCCTAGTTAGGGGCTCTGAGTGTGATGTGTTATTATTATTAATTATTTCTTTTTTACCAAAAAAGTAACCCGCCTTTTAGTAACTGACACATACATTAACTGAGCACTTTCTCTTTTTCGAAGTCGGTTAAAATGGGTTAGTACTAAAACCTTCTCCTGAATGTAACAAATACTTTCGGTTCAGCCAAACGCGAGATAATCGCGGACAAACATTCATACATACATATGTACATACAGGTCAAACTTATAACATCCTTTTTTGAACCTCCGCTGTCATTCGCTATTTATCCTTCGCTTTGATTGAATCTTAAAACTTGCAACGGATTTTTAACCGACTTCGAAAAAGTAGGTTATCAGTTTGACCTGTATGTATGTATGTATGTATGTTTGTCCGCGATTATCTCGAGTTTGGCTGAACCGATTTTGATGATTTTTTCACAGAAGTATTTGTTACATACAGAAGAAGGTTTTAGAACCTATTTTAACCGACTTTAGAAAAGAGGGAGTTCTCAGTTTTATGTATGTGTCAATTTTTAAGGCGGGTCTCTTTTTGGAAAAAATAAATTGTTATAAGTATAAATACATGCTTAACATAGCACTAAGTAGGTTAGGTGGTACGAAGTTCGCCGGGTCGACACAAGTATCGAAATAAGAGCAATTTTTGAAAGGTCTATGCTCGGAGTTTCCCTTTATATGGGGTCTGCCTACTCTGCGCCTCACGGTGCGCGGTCGTCATTCGAAAACTTTTCTAAAACGGTTTTGGACTAATAACTATTTCGTCGCCAGCAGGCCTCCACCCAGCAGTGCCGAGGGGCAGGGGAGGGGGCGGGGGGGCGCGGCTTCGCTCGCCGGATCATCAACTATGTCAGGAATACGCTCAATCCGCAGACACGTGAGTATTTAACAAGCCACACAGTGCGATACTAGCGCCACTTCGATAAATAATTATAATCATCATCATCAATCAATACATAGTATAAAACAAAGTCGCTTCCCGCGTCTGTCCCTATGTATGCTTATATCTCTAAAACTATGCAACGGATTGTGATGCGGTTTGATTTAATAGATAGAGTGATTCAAGAGGAAGGTTTATAAGTATAATACATGCACAATTATAGTAAAAGGTTAGGCGGTACGAAGTTCGCCGGGTTGACTAGTAATCTTATAAACCATGGCCGAAATCAAAAATAGGCGTAAATGATGCCCTAGATAATATTGCTTAGAATTTTTAAGTCATAAATCATAAATTTTATTGCGAACTAAGTGTTTTTACAGATGGTTCTAATATAAAAAACGAGCTTAAGAACTTAGTTGCCCTTAAAGGGCGCAGCAAATAGTAACACAGCAGATTTTTTTTTTTTTTATCAAAATTTGACACTGCAACTTAACATTAAATACTAAACAGAGTCTCTGTTGTGCAGCGTTCAGGATCTTGATCTCAGAAAGATTCGTTTGTTGCGTAAAGTGGCCACTTTTAGTTTCACTTCTACTCATTGACGCATATTTTTGCTCAGCCATAGTTTAGGAGATATTAATTAGTTATCGAAGTGGTGCTAGTATAGGCTCAGGCTATCAAACATAGTGCCGTGTGGTGGCGACATAGAATTCCACCACCCCATCTCCTACCGTGGGGGTCGTAAAAAACGACTAGGTAATACTCGGACGGAACTCTAGGCTAGTTTTTCAAGTGGGCACCCGGGTTCGATTCCCGGGCGGGGCGAATATTGATATGATGAATATCGATGTTTGTTTCCGGTCTGGGTGTGATGTACGTCTCTGTGTGTGTTTCGGGCACCCTAGATACAGGTTCTTCCTAGTTAGGGGCTCTGAGTGTGATGTGTTATGTTATGTTATGTTAGAAGGCTTTCAGGTTAATAAATGCCCAATCTTTGTTTCTATACGTTTTGTCCAATCTTTATATAAGAGAAAAAATATAAGTCTGATTGTAATCATTTATAACTCAATTTAAAAACACCCGACCCAGTCAGACCCCTCATCAACATAACTAGAACTAGAGCTTATTTGCCTTACCATATACTTTCAATATAATTGAAGCAACGCGAAACCAAATTTCAACTCGATCGGACATAAGGAAGCTAGTTAGATCCTCTTATCCATTATTCAAGAGCTGATCATCTTCAAACCGCTGATCAGATCTTCATCAGACATGGCTAAGAACACTCGGCCTGAAATTATCTATGATACAAAAAAAAACTAAACGAATATCGGTTCAGCCGTTTGGGCTCTACGGTGCCACAGACAGTTACACAGACAGATACACACGTTAAAATTATAACACCCCTCTCGGAATTTTCGTTCAGGGCTTAAAAATGAATATAATTATGCCGAAGCTATGCTAGCTTACTATACACTAGCGCACAAAACTAGGTCGAAAAACTAGCCTCAATTGTTTTGGGTATTAAGCGAACAAACAGCCGAAGGACGGGCACAGCGTCCTTAAAAAATTAAACAAAACATTACTGCCATCTATGTTGAAATTACAGCAACTGATCAAAATTTTAACAAAACATTTTCTGACTTTCTGGCAGTGAGGTGGGGAAACGGTTTGCTTTCTGGGGGCTGGGGGTATGCGGACAGCTCTAAAGTTACAGAGTTAATTCATAGATGTCGCTACTTATAACTCCTGTAAAACAAGAAAATCTCAATATCGCAGAGAAGTCTTGAATCCAATCGAAGGCGCTGTTCTTCAGCCAATACCGAAAAAATCGGAAACTTCTGAAATCGTGAAAACTATAGTCAGAGACTTAAAGCGTTAAAGACTGCTCCGTGGCTCAGTTGGCAGTGATGTGGACTGAGTAAGCGTGTGCACCTGGGTTCAATTCCCGGGCGGGGCGAATATTGATATGATGTTAGTTTCCGGTCTGGGTGTAATGTTCGTCTCTGTGTGTGTTTCGGGCACCCTAGATACAGGTTCTTCCTAGTTAGGGGCTCTGAGTGTGATGTGTTATTATTATTTATTTTTATCAAACAGACGGCGCTAGAGCGCTAGCTTTACGCGGCGCTAGAGCTTCCACTTGTAATGTACAGTGGCGGACTAGGTCGCCGTAACACTTCCGGTTTTACTGTATTGCAAAATAGCTCTTCTTCTTTGGCAATACAGTCTAGGGCTGACGAAACCATCGACAAATCTGTTACGGCCTCCTAGTCCGCCACTGTACTATGACAGTATTACATATAAAAGGGATATAGACCTAAGACCCCACAGACCTATTCATACGCCCGGACCCACAGGGCTTATGATAATACGAGCTGTCCCGGCTTACTTCGTTACGCCATAAAATATATTATGATACTACAAAAGACTTGGCTTTATAGACTATGTTATTTTGACTGCCAAGAATGGGCGAATAAAAGTACTAACAACAACAACAAACCACCTGTCAAAATATGTAAACAACGGAAAAAATATTGCACCTTGGGTTACATTATTGGAGTTTAATTAAGGATCCCTACATACATAATCTCACGACTTTTATTTCCCGGGGGGTTAGGCAGAGGTACCAGCTCAAGAGCCGGACCCACGTTTAGCCGAGTTTATGCTTTATTACCAACGTGACAAGGGGCCAGCTTGTCGCCGCGGCTATAACGACCACTAAGGATCCCTAATTATTATGAAAATCTAATATAGCCTATGACACTCGGGGATAGAGTGTAGGTAGGACCAGTGAAATAATTTTTCAAATCGGTTCAGTATTTCCGGAGCCTATTCGTTACAAACAAACAAATCTTTCCTCTTTATAATATTGGTATAGATTACCCTGTCACACAGAGCGCGCGGCGTCAGAGCGTTCTAGCTTCTAGGTCCGGGCGTATGAATAGGTCTACGGTATGCCGTGCCTGTCGCAAGCGGCGACTAACTCGGGTGTTTGGGGTCGTGGGTGTTCGTGACGGGGGCCCGACACACTCATCAAACGGCCCTGAGACGGGCGGCGGCACAGCTTGTGGCACTGTGCCGCCGCAGCTCCAAAGGCGAGCCGGGGAGGGAACAACATGCCCTTCCCGAGCACGAAGCTGATAGCAGCTGAGCGTGGGAAGGACTCCGGACGCCAATAATGTATGGTTCCCGGGACCTTCCAAAAAGCGCCAAGACGGCCGCTGGGGGGTTTTAGTGGGTGCGAGCCCTACATACCCCCGACGAGAGAGCATCTTCCTTGTTCTGTGCCTCCGACGCTCCCCCGAGCGTCGGGAAATGCGATAGGCATTTCCCCCCGTAATGGATAAGGAGGTGCCGAGCAAATTTTCTAAATAATAAGCACACTTGGCAGACGCTATTAATAGCGATAATAATACCCTAAAAAACATCAAGGACCGCGTCTGCCAATATGGTAGCCCTGCGTTTGCGTCTGCCTTTTCGATTTTCTTTAGTTTCAAGATGATTGTAACCATGAACCCCAAAGGCAGACACGTGCAAATGATTTAGGATAGTTTTTTTTTTTTTGACAAGTTCAATCCGCTGTAACGCGAAAACGCAGCGACATAGGACAAAATTTTACTGAACCAAATCAATTTGTACTGACCTAAACTGCAACCCACCGCGATGTGGATTCCGTGCAAGTACTCTAGCGAAATGCTACCCACCCGTCTATCTATTACAAAAAAAGGGTAATCAAGTTGTCGCTCGAGCGCGCCGCACTAGCGCCGTCGGTTGGAAACAGCCTTTAGCTTGAACGAGTGATTTATGACTTTAGTTTTAGTTTATTGTTAAAAGCATTCTCTTGTCTAAACTTTGTTTCACCTGAAACTTCAAGCTCACACTTTAAACTTTAATGTTAGTGAATATACCTCAATCGTCCGTCACTAGTTAACTAGTGCCACAGTCTGAATGAGAAATGTTATTGAAGCCAATAAAGTTAATGAATACCTTTGCCTTATGGCTGAACTAGGATTACTGGCAGCAATAACACTACCAACAAGAGGCACGGCTTGTCTTGATCATACACTTGTTAAATCCAATCACAAGTATCTAGGCCTGGTATTTCCTCCTACAGTAACTGATCATGCACTAACGTTAACAGCAATTAACACCTTGGCTAATCCAAAAACTCTTAAAAAGGCAAAATTTAAAGATAAATTAAACATAGAAGCATTCATTGAGGACATTGCGACACATGACTGGAGTTCTATACTTAAATTAAACGACCCGTCTAAGGCAGCTTCTCGATTTTCTAATGTCTTACAAATCAAAAAAGAAAACAACACGTCTTTAACAAAAATTACGAATTCTAAAAACATTATTTGCCCTTGGATAACTCCCGGCTTGCTTAAATGTATACGCAATAGAGACAGACTTCATTTAAAAGCTAAAGCAGAATCTAACAACACAATTGCTCAATTAACATATAAAAGGTATAGGAATTTTTGCAATGATTTACTAAAAAAGGTTAAAACTAGTTACCAATACCAAAAACTCAATGAAAATAGACAAAACCCCAAAAAATTTTGGAATACGATTTGGTAACGCACCATCTATGAAGCGGCAGAGGCGAACAGCGATCGACGCAGCACCTACATGAACAGCGTGAGATGCGCGCGCAGCCCGCTCCCGATTGGTCCGCGAAAACGTCTGCGCATGCGCCGGCCATCACCGGTCAAGCCTATTCGACGCAACTTCACACACTTAATATATATTAGAATACAATTACGATTCATACGTGTTACCTTTGTAAACCTAAAATATACGATTTAATTTTATACGTTTAATAACAGTCTTCATTGAAGAAACTCCCGAATCCCTCTAACTAGGCTACGTCTCCAACATTGGTCCTTCTACGCCTCCACGGAATACGAAGATCTGCGACCTGCGACGGCGACGAGCATCCGGCCGTCCCGCCCGCCCAACGATCGACCGTTACGAGGACTTCGGGATCCAGCTGCAACACCAAGCCACTGCCCTAACAGCGCCTTCTGCCGATCAAGTCCCATCATTCTCCTATCCTTGGCTATATTTGCGTTAAAACCGTGCGTTAAAAGTGTTGTTCGGGAAATTTATCAACTGGACCTTCACGCGTCAGTAAGTGCCAGCAGAACCGTAAGTACCCTTACATTTCCAACAGCCAAGAGTTCCCAAAATGAGTGATGATGAGTTTAAGTTGGCCCCAGAAGCGGGTAGATCGCGCGAACGTTTTGTTTCGCCGACCCCTACCGGCTCCTTTTCAAATTCTGCGGATAACCGTTTTTCTTTTTTGCGAAAACAACGCGCTGCTCTTAAAGGCAAATTAACTATTTTTGATAAATACATTTCTAGAATTACGAATACAGAATTAAATTCAAATTTAAAAGTCGAGATAGGTTTGAGAATACAATCAATTGCCGAATCCTACAAGCGTTTTAATGATATTCAAACTGAAATTGAAGAAAGCGTTGATGAGAATGAACTTATAGCTCAGTTAGAATATCGCGAGCAGTTTGAAGGTCAATATTTTACGCTTATGGCTGCCGCTAAGTGCCTATCAACCGATGCGCCCGTTACGCAGGTTCAAAATGTAACCGCTACGGGTATTCCTGTGTCCGTTAAATTGCCTGAAATTAAGCTTCCCGTCTTTGATGGTTTATTCGATAAATGGCTGGAGTTCAGAAATTCGTTTTCTACAATGATTCATAAACGTCAGGATTTGGACCCTATCCAAAAATTTCATTACTTGAAATCATCTCTTTCTGGTACGGCTCTTCAAGTCATTAGTGCTCTAGAATTCACAGCGACTAATTACCTTCATGCGTGGGAATTATTAGAATCGAGATTCCATAATAATCGTTTACTAGTGCAAAATCACATTAAGTCATTGTTTTGCGCGCCCGCTGCGAGCAAAGAATCCGCGTCGCAAATCAGAAAGCTAGTAGATGCGACACGTCGAAACCTACGTGCTTTACAGTCCCTCAATCAACCGGTCGAATCTTGGGATACATTGATCGTGTATCTCATTTCTACAAAATTAGATTCCGCTACTGAGCGAGAGTGGGAGACGCACAAAGGCCTTCTTCTTTCTGATCCGCGCAGAGATCCTACCACGGACTTATCGTTAGAAGACTTGTTTACGTTTCTCAAAAACCGTGCTGATGTTTTAGATATGTTAAAGTCTAACAACAAATATAATACGTCTCAACCGTCGTCTAAATCCGATGAATCAAAACAATTCAGCGATAACAAGAAGCAGCAGGTAGCTATGCAACATACGTATAGCTATGCGGCTACGCAGCCGCATAGCAAAGGTGCTTCAAACAAAGTTAAAGCGACCTATTCACGTAGCTCTTGCGCTTTATGCGGTGGCAATCATGCCCTTTATACGTGTTCTAACTTCCTTAACATGTCAGTTCAAAACAGGTGGAAGTTAGTTAATGATAAAAAGTTGTGTCATAACTGCATTCGAACCACCGGTCACGAGATAAAGGATTGTGTGTTCGGTCCATGCAAGTTAATGTCATAACAAACATAATACGTTGCTCCACACTGACACTGAGGTCTGCAGTGTGCCTGCGTGTCCACAAAACATGATGTCGTTCCCGACTGCATCTTCGTCGCAGTCACATGTTTTGCAGGGCGGAGGTATGAAATCAGCTGTTGACTATCGCAGTGCGCTTACGATTATTACGTTACAACCGGTTCTTTTGTCGACCGCGCTCATCGAGTTAGCCGATTCAGACAATCGATACCACACAGCTAGGTGCCTTTTAGATTCAGGTTCCCAGAATTGCTTCATAACTGAAAGGTTATGCAAACGTCTTAAATTACCTATTATACAGTCCACTATTCGTATATGTGGTGTCGGACAAAGTGTTTCGCAGTCCACCCACTCCTGTAAAGTTAACATGCGTTCTAAATCGTGTGATTTTAATATCGATATGCAATGTTTAGTTTTACCGACCATTACATCGAAGCTGCCTTCGATAAACGTTAATACCGATTCGATACGTATTCCTAGCCATGTTCGATTGGCTGATCCCGAGTTTTATATCTCGTCCGAGATCGACGTCCTAATCGGCGCAGATATTTTCTGGGAATTATTACACGAAAATAAAATAAAGCTTAGTTCCGGTCCCTACCTACAGAGTTCGAAAGTAGGCTGGCTCATATCCGGACCTATACATAATCGTAATTATGCGTTAAGCCCTGAATCTACTCAGTGCAATTTTGTGCAGATTGACAGTCAATTGCGCAAGTTTTGGGAGTTGGAGGAAGTCTCCGACTCACCTCAAGCGTTATCTAAAGATGATCTATTCTGTGAAAGGTTGTTTGCCGAAACTACTACGCGAGACGAGCATGGTAGATTTTGTGTGCAAATGCCCTTGAAAGAATCAGCTGATTCTTTGGGGGAGTCATATCCCATGGCAAAAAATCGTTTCCTCTCGCTCGAACGGAGATTAGAGCGAGATCCAACGTATAAACAATTATACGGTGATTTTATACGTGAATACGAGGAGTTAGGTCACATGAGCCCCGTGCTCGAAGATATTAGTACTCTTAAACCGTATTATATCTTACCTCATCATGGAGTCCTGAGGGAGAGTAGCACAACGACCAAATTGCGTGTGGTCTTTGACGCGAGTGCTACTACCACCTCAGGTAAATCCCTAAACGACATTCAATGCGTAGGACCACCTCTTCAAAACGATATATTTTCGATATTGCTCCGATTTCGACAATATCGTTACGTAGCATCAGCGGACATTCAAAAATTCTATAGACAGATCGCTATGCAGTCAGATTATACGAATTTACAGCTAATAATGTGGAGAGCTAGTCGCGATTTACCTCTTCAGCTATACCGTCTGAAAACCGTTTCGTATGGTACATCTAGCGCTCCTTATCTTAGTCTTCGTTGCCTTAAGCAGCTAGCTAAGGAAAGTGATGATGTAAACATAGCGAGAGTAATTAGCGATGATTTTTACGTAGATGATTTACTGACAGGTCATGATGAACTGGAGACGTTGTTAGACATCTGCCATCGAACGGCAAAGGTCCTTGACAGTGCCTGCTTCCCATTGCGCAAATGGATGTTTAATTCTGAGTCAATCGAAAAGACAAAGGATTTGGCTATAGGCGAGCACAGTCAAACGAAAACATTAGGACTCGGGTGGTTTAACAAAAGTGACCAGTTACATTTTACTACAAACATTGAAAAAAGTGAAACTGCGATCACAAAGCGTCATATATTATCAGTCATATCGCAAATCTACGACCCGTTAGGTCTTCTTAGCGCTGCGGTCATAAAAGCAAAAGTAATGCTACAAAAATTGTGGCTCAGTAAACTAGATTGGGATGACGAAGTATCCACAGAGTTAGCTGCCGAGTGGCACAACTTTATTTCAAGTTTAAGTTGTTTGCGGGAAATTAGGGTTCCGCGGTACATTCTGCATGACCCTTACCATTTTAAGCAATTGCATATTTTTGTCGATGCATCTTTGAATGCATTCGGTGCTTGCGCTTATATACGTTCATATAACGAAGATTACTCGAGCGTTACGATACGATTATTGTGTGCTAAAACGAAATTAGCGCCATTAAAAACCGTGAGCATCCCCAGGCTTGAATTATGTGCAGCACTAGTTGGAGCAAAATTATACCAAAAAATTATTAAAGCTGTTCGTATGCATTTTGAAAAGGTATATTTTTGGACTGACTCCACTATAGTACAAGGCTGGGCACGCATGTCTCCGCACTTACTCAAAACATTCGTACAAAATCGTGTTTCACAAATTAATGAGTTAACGGGAGACATGATTTGGCGTCACGTAAAAGGCACAGAGAACCCTGCAGATTTATTATCGCGCGGAGTCGGGCTTGACTCGCTTACTTATGACGAGAAAAATCTGTGGTGGGGCGCACCGCAATTTTTACGAAAACCAGATTCGAACTGGTCTAACGTTTGCGAGGAACCTATCTGTACCGAGTTACCTGAAATAAAATCTAATTCAATTAATTTACTAATTACTAATTCGTCTAATTTAATAAATTTCGAGAGATTTTCTAATTTTAATCGACTGCAGCTAGCCGGTGCATACGTGCTGCGATTTATTCATAATACGCGGCAGCCGGCCGTCAGCCGCCGAACCGGTCCCTTATCAGTTGACGAGGTGACGTCGTCAGTGCAAATGATCACGCGCGCTGCACAACAGCAGTCATTTGCTGAAGAATATTATAATCTTCTTAATAATTTACCGGTTAAAACTAAAGGGACAAAATTTGCTAACAGATTATCGGGTTTAAACATTTTCATGGATAGTGACAGTGTTATACGTGTTGGTGGCAGACTGTGTAACTCAATCAGCTACAGCTATGACAAAAAACACCCGATACTTTTGTCTAGTGATCATCGATTCACGCGATTATTGTTTACATACGAACATAAACGTTTGTTGCACGCCGGACCTCAGCTTTTGGTATCCACTGTTCGTGAAAGGTGGTGGGTGCTTGGAGCAAGGAACTTAGCAAGGCAAGTCCTACATAAATGTGTTATTTGCGCCCGCCTGAAAGGAAAAACTGTCACTCCATTCATGGGAAACCTACCAGTAGAGAGATTAGAGAAGGGTTACGTTTTTATGAACACAGGCGTAGATTATTGTGGGCCTATGCTATTTAGGAATCGCAAAGGCAGAGGAGCAACATTAGCAAAATGTTATATCTGTTTGTTTGTGTGCTACACTACCAGAGCGGTTCATTTAGAGCTCGTCGGCAGTTTGACGACACAGGACTACTTGCTAGCTTTAAAACGGTTTATATCACGGCGCGGCAAACCATATCAAATATTTTCCGATAACGGACGGAACTTTGTAGGAGCAGAAAAGGAACTTTCGGTTGTTTTTAATAATTCATCACAAATTTTAGATTATGCTTCTGAACAAAATATACGCCTTAATTTTATTCCCCCTTATGCCCCAAATTTTGGCTGTTGGGAATCTGGGGTTAAGTCCTGCAAGCACCATTTACGTCGTATAATGGGAAACGCGAAACTCACTTACGAAGAGTTTACCACGGTCTTGACGCAAATAGAAGCAGTCCTTAATTCTCGCCCACTCTCTCCTCTTTCCGCAGAACCCAACGACTACTTACCTCTCACACCCGCTCATTTCCTGATCGGGAGACCGCTGACTGCACCGGCCTGCGAAGACCTCACGTCGACTTCGTCAACTCGGCTGGACAGCTATCAACGGGCGGAGCAACTACGGCAGCACTTTTGGGAGCGCTGGTCAAAGGAGTACGTGTCGGAGCTGCAGACGAGGACGAAGTGGAGGGAGCACGGAGAGAACGTCGCGGAGAACCGCCTAGTACTAATCAAGGAGGACAATCTCCCGCCGCTTCAATGGAAGCTGGGAAGGATCGTACGCGTCATCCCAGGCAAAGACGGAGTCGTCAGAGTGGCTGAGATACGCACAGCTACTGGAGTCATCCTACGCGCCTGCTCCAAGATTTGCCCTCTTCCTGTTGAGACGGACAACATCGTAACAAACAGCGATACAGCTGTTAACAATATCACTTCTGAAAAATAAAATTATGAAATAACTTTTGGAAAGAAATTCCAAGGCCGCCGGTTATGGTAACGCACCATCTATGAAGCGGCAGAGGCGAACAGCGATCGACGCAGCACCTACATGAACAGCGTGAGATGCGCGCGCAGCCCGCTCCCGATTGGTCCGCGAAAACGTCTGCGCATGCGCCGGCCATCACCGGTCAAGCCTATTCGACGCAACTTCACACACTTAATATATATTAGAATACAATTACGATTCATACGTGTTACCTTTGTAAACCTAAAATATACGATTTAATTTTATACGTTTAATAACAGTCTTCATTGAAGAAACTCCCGAATCCCTCTAACTAGGCTACGTCTCCAACACGATTAAAGATATCTGTGAATTAAAAAGCAAAGATTCTAAGGCTGAAGAGCTACTGACAACTATGAAAAACGAAAAAGACTCTCTAGACGAATGCAATAAATATTTCTCTAACGTAGGCAGCGAATTAGCTAATGATATTATGTCACACATCAACAAATCTGAAATAGATTTGGCCACCAAATGTACTCTGTCATGTGGACCACGTGAAGGTAACTCATTCTTCCTCTCTCCTACAGAACCCTCTGAAGTCGATCAGCTTATAAAACAATTAAAAAATGACAGTTCACCTGGACTAGATGGCATAAACAATAGACTTATTAAATTGATTTCCGAATATATTTTATCACCATTGACCCACATTTTTAACCTTAGCCTTGCCCAGGGCACGTTCCCTGAATGTTGGAAAGTGGCTTCGGTTACACCAATACACAAAAGCGGACCAGCTAACATTGCTTCGAATTACAGGCCGATCTCATTGCTTAGTTGCTTATCCAAGCTGTTGGAAAAGCTGGTAAATAGGCGCCTTGTAAGCTTTCTAGAGTCTCAAAAATTAATATCTAACTCTCAATTTGGTTTTCGACAAAATAAATCCACTGAAGACGCAGTGAATAATCTTTTGGACGTGGTGTCATGTGCCTTGGATGAAGGTAAAGCATGCCTTGGAGTATTTCTAGACTTGGCCAAGGCATTTGATACTATTTCCAGAGTTGTTTTATTGCAAAAGCTAGAAAATTCCGGAATCCGGGGCACGGCTTTGGATTGGTTTAGAAGCTATCTTGAAAGGCGCCAGCAAATGGTTGGTCGGGAAATACAAGAGTGATGTCTTTCCTGTGTCATTTGGTGTGCCACAGGGAAGTATTCTGGGTCCCACTCTTTTTATTTATACATAAATGACATAACTAATTTATTTAAAAATGAGCCTAAAATCAATGTTACCTGTTATGCGGATGATACGGCAATAATATTTCAGGGTGATTCGTGGCAAAACGTCGTTGGCGCTGCCGAACGTGGTCTCACATCCGTGAAAACGTGGCTTGATTATAATCTACTCACATTGAATACGGACAAAACACACTATTTGTGCTTCCACAAAACCAACCATTCAGAACCAGAGTCCCTTAAAACGCTACAAATCCACTCACCACAGTGTTTTCTCCAAGATTGCGACTGTCAATCCATAAGTAGGAAAAATAATATTAAATATTTAGGAATTATCATTGACGAAAATCTTAATTTCAATAGCCAGATTCAATCTTTGTCGGGCAGGGTTAGGAAAGTAATTCATATAATGAAATTGCTTAGACAGGGCGGAAACATCGAAACACTGCGTTTAGCTTATGTAGCCCTCTGTCAGTCAATAATTATGTATACCATAACTGCTTGGGGCGGCGCATGCAAAACGTATTTAATTAAACTTGAGCGAGCGCAACGATCAGTCATTAAAGTTATGAATAAAAAACCTTTTCTTTATCCTACTTATCAATTATACAAAGAATCAAAATTATTAACGGTTAGACAACTTTATATTTTACGAGTTACTCTTTAACAACACAATGCAATTTTTGGGACCCCTTTACATAAACTATTACTTGAGAAAAGGAGATATCGGATTAATCTACCAACAGTCAAAACCCACTTTGCAACTCGATTTCCTAAGTACGCCGCTCCTTTCTTATACAACAAAATAGCGAACTGCTGCGACATAAAAGAATTGCAAACAAATCAAGCTAAATCTGTTATCGTTTCCAAACTTATGTCCTTGGATTACGAATGTACTGAAAAACTTATTGAACGTGTTAAATAAATCCTACTCAAATTTCTAATTATATTATTATTATTTCTTTTTTATCTAGGTTTAAAAAAAAAAAAAAAATTCATTGTTGTGCTTGTGACTTTGTGTTTTTGTTATTTTTGTTTTATCATTGTTGTAGTTTTATTATCGTTTACATTGCATGTTTTTTAATGCATGTTCTTAATTAATAATTTAAAATTTTATATATTTTATACAATTCAAGATTAATTTATATTTTAATTTAATTAATATTTATGTATATCATTTATGTTAATCGCGATGTAGAATCTTCATAACATCTAATTTTATTTATTCGACACCTTATACTTTATGTCGCTAATCGCGACGCTAATGAAATCGCTCTCTTCGTGGACACAAATGTGTCGTCACTACATCGGTCACCGCAATACAGGTTCGCCTAGTGCGGGGGCCATTGCCACTCAAAATGGAACCTTAACTTCAAGAACACAAGAAGAACTCGAAATCGTACTACCTCTGTTGTTTAACTTTTATTTTATATTTATAACTTTTTGTAAGATATATACGTGTTCGTAAAAATAAATAAATTTTGTCATGATTTTTTTTTGTAGTAGGCTCAATAGGCCCAATCCCTTAACCTAAATATAAACAGAATACTGACTGGTTGATCAGTGAGCGATCAATCATTCAATACGATAGACTGCGTGACGCGATTTGACAGACAGCTTTGCTGCAAAAAGATGAAAGGGCCTTTGTACATTCTCTATTGCAAGCAATTCGCTGAAGTCTCCTATGATTATGTCGAGGCAACGAAGTCGCGTTTCTCTCGCTGCGACTAGTTTAAGCCGTTCCCCTCCCCAAAGTGCATACTGGTTCCATCCTTTCCGGGTTGAGCTCTCGTGACGTGAACACCGACTGTCCTCCTGGCAGACCGAAGACACGTCATCGTCTCCATCCCGCGTCTGCAATGACGAGCATATCCGTTTACACAGGTTAGTACCAAGTTCTCGTAAATTGTTTGCTATTCTTATCAAGTTCTAATGCTACTGAAGTTTGTCATTCGTCATTCCATCTTGGAACCATCCCCTTTTGTCAACACGTGTCTGAGCCAGTGAATTTCTCCACAGATCTTGTATGAAACGTAGGACCTAGAGCGTCTACCTCATCGCTACAACCCCTGCAGGAGCAACGAATCTCCAGGATTCAGGTTGGTCCCAATTTTAAGAGGTTATCTTTACATCCGGCCCGCATGTGTAGCCACTAGGATGATTGAGTCCCTCGTGTCCCCCTTACCATTGAACTGATCTGGTCACGCCATAGCGCTGCCTTGAGGAAAAGATTTAGAGATTTAATTATACCATAACCTCAAAGTATAACCTCAAGTGGAGCACATTCCTTTTACCTTAGTCATCTGGCGTTAACCACTTCCTGTGTTCCGCAGTGTAAGGCCAGTACATCTGGAGAAGTTCAACAGCCCGTCGCCTGTCATCCCGATCTATTCGGTGAGTGTCTTTGTTGATTTGAGTGAAGAGAATCTATTGTAAAATAACCTCCCGCTCCATGCCTCTGTATGTGACCTGGTGGAATAGTGTGATTGAAATGTGCCGTATGCCATTTCAGGGTCCGGTGCTACGGTCATTGATTGGTGTGCTGCAGACCAGCCAGAGTCTCCCTTTCTTCGGGCTCGCTCAGGCCACAGGCAGCTGAGTATAATTAATGCAGATCTCGCTCGTTATGTGTAGTTGACTGAAACCCTCGGTTAGAGATACACTTCACAGACACCCACGAACACCTACACACCATTGTGGAATTGCAGCGTGCAATCCTTTTGTTAATGTGTAACTCCTTTCGAATTGATTGTACCGTCAGCGTTTTGGGCCGCTGTATAGAATACCCCAACTCCGTCTCTGCCCGCGGATGTCGTAGAAGCCGACTAAGGGACAAGTCATGAAACTCCAGTTCTACTGATGACACTGTAAATATTTTGTGCCAGTCCTAGTTTTAAGTTAGAATAAGTGCGTCCGCCCAGACATTCGTGTGTGTGTTTTCTGAAATACAGATTGTAGACCAAGATAGTTTATGTGTGTGAATTAAAAGAAGATTTAACTTTACCTTTCGGATTTTATTTACAATTCTAACAAGGGAAAATTTGTTTGTACATTACCACTTGTGTATTAAGTTTAAAAGGCGCCCAATATCTTGTTGAAGAAAAAGGTAATGTCTCTCAGCCGGCCAACTAAAATCTTATCCACAACACCACGCCCTATGCTCTACTGCTACCAGACAGCCTAGCCGGTTTGCCACAGTGGCTGCCCAACGTGTGGGGCTGAGAAATTTTTCCCAAATTTTGAATTTTGTTTTGTATTAGTTTTATATTGAGAATTTTTCCTGGAACAAATTAGAATCAAATTTTTGTGAACCTTATGTCTTAACTTGTGTAGGTAACTTACTTTACCATTCTATTGGAGTAACAGCGCCTGAGCGGACAAGTAGAATAAGTGAAAATTTTATGTAATTTTGTTGTTGTTTTTTTTTTACTGTTGTTGTTTTTTTTTGCGTTTGCGGAAATTTGTTGTTGTTTTAAATTTTTGTGTGCGGCTAGATATAAGCATCGGTAAATGTTTACAAACTGATAAATTTGTAATAGGAAGAATTAAAATACGATTAAGTGTTGACACATTTTCACCATACACACAAATACTCTAAATACTACACCATGGACGTATCTTTGATAGGTTTCCCGATTAAATATTTAAATAAAGACGAATTGCTATACGAGCTGAGCGTTAGAAATTTCCCCTGCAGCTCAGATGCATCTAGGTACAGTCTCAGGAAGCAGTTAAGACAGGTTTTGAAACTAGCTAGACGAGATAACATAGTTCCCTCGTCAGTTCCTTCGAAGCTCCTTGCGCAAGACCTCGAGCTTATGCTAAATCAGGTAAGTGTAGTGAAAGCAGCATGCCGATATGGGAAGCGCTCATTTCTATGCTCGTAGTCTAATCTTAGTGTTGTTATTGTGTTGTCGAAATTTTTAATTTTTGAAACTTAACCTTTAGACTGATTAAACCTTTGAACTGAAGTAACTTACTGTGATAATATTAATTGAGATAGCTTATTTGTGTTCAACGCGATTTATTTAATTTTTCTTTTTCGTTCTTTGTACTCGTTTGCCTGCGCTTGAATCTAGACCTAGTGCAATATTTTGTTTTGTTGTTGTTGTTGACCGTTCTTTTAACAACCTTGTTGGTAATCTTTAGCTTTGTTTTGGCTCTCTTATTCGAAACGTTGTTGATCTTGCTATTGATGGTTGTTGTTTTATTTTGGCAATGGCATTTGTTTAGCTAGCGAACAATTCGGATTTTGTTCATTGGTAACTTTATTGATTATGTTGTTCGTGTGGATATTTTCTACTGATACCCTGTTGAAAATTTTGATGTTGATGTGTTGTTGTTAATGATGTTTATGATTCTGGTTGTTTTATTTATGTCTCCCTTTGCTTTTGTTGATATTAGGTTAAGTTCTTCTTTTGTAAGTATTTATATAGTCACTGCACACTAACCCCTTCTCTTTCTTACTACTGTTTCCTGACCCCTTTCGTGATTCCTTCTTTTTCCTTCCTTTCTTATCCTTACTCGCCTTCCTGACCTCGCCAAGGGATTGCATGGGGTTACATCCCCCATGGTTCCATAATGGCAGAGGAACAGTTAGCGACTTGTAGGAATCTTTTTGGCCCTTTTGCTTTTGGTGACTATGGTCTCTGGTTCTAGTGATGAATGCAGAGCTCTCTTCACACTCTTTTGGCCCCTTCTAGTTCTTTTCTCTTTTCTGCAATCAGGCGTCATCTTCAGACCAACCTTGCCGACGTGTGGACTACGAAGTTGGTGGTGTTGCTGTTGCTTGCTTGCGTGCTGACCTTGTTACGGTTACAGTACATTCGTAGGTCTCAGTGCGCCATCGGCGCCGTTGTTCATGCGTGTGCCCTGGTTCGTTTCTCTGTCTGGATGATACCTGGTTGTAGTTTTCTTTTGTATATATGGAAGGTGATTGAGTGAGCGTTCGGACAGTAGTGAATGAGTGTGTGGTTGGTTGTGTAGTTCTTGTAAATATCTTTCCTGCTGTCGATTCTTGGTTTGTTGTTGTTTGTTGTTGTGTGTAGTTTGCTTGTTTTCTGTTATTTTTGTGTTTTGAAATTGTGTACGGTTGAAGTTTCTATTAGTCCGTACTGTTGAGAAGCCTGTCTTTGTCCTAGTTAGGCGAAGCAGAGAAAGGATTGTGAACACCTGTACTGACGCTAAGGAAATCTTGGAATGAATTTACTGAAGGTAAGAATCGTGTAAATATGTAAATAGGATCTTGCTAAATGTTGTAATGTAGTTTATCTTATTGCTAGTAAGTTTGAACTAAAAAAAAAAAAAAATCTAAAAGATTGGTAAGAAAGTTCTCACGGTCAGCGTCATCGAGAAAATTCGGTTCGAGCTCCGTGTAATTCTGTTGTTGTTTTTTTGGCAATCTATTGTTGTTGTGTTTGGTCAATGTACTGGAGTTGGACAACTTTGTATAAGACTCCAGGCATTTTAGTAGATTCTTATGAACTTTGTGTACCCATACGGGCGATCAGCAGTCTGTTGTTGTTTTTTTGGCAATCTATTGTTGTTGTATTTGGTCAATGTACTGGAGTTGAACAACTTTGTATAAGACTCCAGGCATTTTGGTAGATTCTTATGAACTTTGTGTACCCCTTCGGGTGATCGGCAGTCTGTTGTTGTTTTTTGTTAATGTCGTTTTGTTTTGTAGAATAAGTCCTACTCAATACCTGAACGAAAAAAAAAATCGTGAACGTGAAGTATAGTGGGCGGTACAAGTAAAGTACTCCCAGGAGTATAACCTAAGGGACAGCTTCGTTGTTGTGCGTGCCGCCGTCTTTTAGCCTAGTTATTCAATGTTGTTGTTAGTGTAATCCTTTTGTGTTAGTATTAGTTTGTTTTTGTTGTTTAGATTAATGTAACTTTGTCTGGGTCGCGCGTTCAGTTTAGCGAAATATTTTATTTAAAATTTGAATTATTTTAAATAAAATATTTCTTTGGACAACTTTAGTGGTACTGTCATGATTTTTTTTTGTAGTAGGCTCAATAGGCCCAATCCCTTAACCTAAATATAAACAGAATACTGACTGGTTGATCAGTGAGCGATCAATCATTCAATACGATAGACTGCGTGACGCGATTTGACAGACAGCTTTGCTGCAAAAAGATGAAAGGGCCTTTGTACATTCTCTATTGCAAGCAATTCGCTGAAGTCTCCTATGATTATGTCGAGGCAACGAAGTCGCGTTTCTCTCGCTGCGACTAGTTTAAGCCGTTCCCCTCCCCAAAGTGCATACTGGTTCCATCCTTTCCGGGTTGAGCTCTCGTGACGTGAACACCGACTGTCCTCCTGGCAGACCGAAGACACGTCATCGTCTCCATCCCGCGTCTGCAATGACGAGCATATCCGTTTACACAGGTTAGTACCAAGTTCTCGTAAATTGTTTGCTATTCTTATCAAGTTCTAATGCTACTGAAGTTTGTCATTCGTCATTCCATCTTGGAACCATCCCCTTTTGTCAACACGTGTCTGAGCCAGTGAATTTCTCCACAGATCTTGTATGAAACGTAGGACCTAGAGCGTCTACCTCCTCGCTACAACCCCTGCAGGAGCAACGAATCTCCAGGATTCAGGTTGGTCCCAATTTTAAGAGGTTATCTTTACATCCGGCCCGCATGTGTAGCCACTAGGATGATTGAGTCCCTCGTGTCCCCCTTACCATTGAACTGATCTGGTCACGCCATAGCGCTGCCTTGAGGAAAAGATTTAGAGATTTAATTATACCATAACCTCAAAGTATAACCTCAAGTGGAGCACATTCCTCTTACCTTAGTCATCTGGCGTTAACCACTTCCTGTGTTCCGCAGTGTAAGGCCAGTACATCTGGAGAAGTTCAACAGCCCGTCGCCTGTCATCCCGATCTATTCGGTGAGTGTCTTTGTTGATTTGAGTGAAGAGAATCTATTGTAAAATAACCTCCCGCTCCATGCCTCTGTATGTGACCTGGTGGAATAGTGTGATTGAAATGTGCCGTATGCCATTTCAGGGTCCGGTGCTACGGTCATTGATTGGTGTGCTGCAGACCAGCCAGAGTCTCCCTTTCTTCGGGCTCGCTCAGGCCACAGGCAGCTGAGTATAATTAATGCAGATCTCGCTCGTTATGTGTAGTTGACTGAAACCCTCGGTTAGAGATACACTTCACAGACACCCACGAACACCTACACACCATTGTGGAATTGCAGCGTGCAATCCTTTTGTTAATGTGTAACTCCTTTCGAATTGATTGTACCGTCAGCGTGTTGGGCCGCTGTATAGAATACCCCAACTCCGTCTCTGCCCGCGGATGTCGTAGAAGCCGACTAAGGGACAAGTCATGAAACTCCAGTTCTACTGATGACACTGTAAATATTTTGTGCCAGTCCTAGTTTTAAGTTAGAATAAGTGCGTCCGCCCAGACATTCGTGTGTGTGTTTTCTGAAATACAGATTGTAGACCAAGATAGTTTATGTGTGTGAATTAAAAGAAGATTTAACTTTACCTTTCGGATTTTATTTACAATTCTAACAAGGGAAAATTTGTTTGTACATTACCACTTGTGTATTAAGTTTAAAAGGCGCCCAATATCTTGTTGAAGAAAAAGGTAATGTCTCTCAGCCGGCCAACTAAAATCTTATCCACAACACCACGCCCTATGCTCTACTGCTACCAGACAGCCTAGCCGGTTTGCCACAATTTGAATTTGAAATTTGAATGTGCGCGAGTGAAACCGCGGGGCAGCCTCTAGTAAAGTATATAAAACTAGAGGCTGCCCTGCGGTTTCACACGCGCAGATTTCTCATAAATACGAAAATCCCGTTTTTTCCCGTCCCCGTGTGAATTTCGGGAAATCCCTTCTTAGTGCTCACCTACACTCCCTAAGGAACCTACATGCAAAATTTCAGCCCGCTACGCCCAGTAGTTTCGGCTCTGCGTTGTCTATCAGTCAGTCAGTCAGTCAGTCAGTCAGTCAGTCAGTCAGTCAGTCAGTCAGTCAGTCAGTAACGGAAGAGTTTTATATATATTGATTTCAGCTCACTCGGTTAAGGATATCTGCTTCAAAATTGAGTTTCCAAGAGTTCACCTGAACATCATCCATACATACATACATTGAAAGTTAATAATAATAATAACACATCACACTCAGAGCCCCAAACTAGCAAGAACCTGTATCTAGGGTGCCCGAAACATATACAAAGACGAACATTGCACCCAGACCTGAAACAAACATAAATAAAAGCTTTTAACAAAAAAAGAAAAAGGGGCTAGTTCGATAAAAGCTTAAGCTCTACATCTACATACATAATCTCATGCCTTTTATTCCCCGAAGGGTTAGGCAGAGGTACCAGCTCAAGAGCCGGACCCACATTTAGCCGAGTTTATGCTTTTTTATTACCAACGTGACAACCCAAGTAACAACCGATTGATTTAACTGAGTATTGAAGATTTCTTGAAGGCAATATGGCTAATTCCAGCTATTGCCTTGGCAAAAACTATAATGTCCCTCAAGATATCCCTAAGACTTGCTTGGAGGGTCAGTTAAGAAAAAGTGGGCACGGTATTTAGGAGAATATGAAGGGGGAGTTAATACTACTGCTAAATCATACTTTAACCTTACTTAAGCAATTGGGATTTAATAGGGTTTTCCAGATTCCTTAACTAAGGTTTCGCGATATCTTGAAGTTTAAGTTAAGGCAGCAAAATAGATTTAAATACAAAATTAAAACTGTTTTATAATCTAAATCACTAAGGCAATTTTTGCTAAGCGAAGAAAAATTCAAAACGTTTTCAATTTAAGTAATCATAATAAAGAAAATATGGTGAACATTTTATGCTACAACACAAGAACTTTACTTAGTGTTAAGAATTTGTAAACTATAAGTAAATATGACAATTAGAAATCCGTTTTATTTCGTCGTAAGCATTAAAAATCTTAAACGCATGATCATTTATCGTGTAAAATCGATAGAAAGAGCCATAAAACAAACGGGCTCTCGAAATAGCTTGAAATAACAAAAAAATAAAGAATAATTGTATATGGAATAAAAATAAAGTTATCATTTATGTCATTAATATTACCTTTTCTCATCATGTAATCACTTATTTCTTCAGTAAAAACTATTACACTAGTCACATTTAACTGAAATCCACACTTTTTTCACGATATCACTTCGATTTCGTTTTGTTGTTTTGTTTTCTAAAAGTTCAAAATGGCGTATAATCTTGTTTTACTTGACGAAATCTGAATTTAGAAAAGTAAGGATTCAAAAGGGTAGTTGAGTATCAATTAAATCAAAGATTAATAAGTTCGATTTGAAATAATGCTATTTTAGAAATGTTTTACTCAAAAACGATTTCTTCAAATCTCACTTATTACTTAATCGTTTTACTAAATCAAACGTAAGTAACATTTAAATCTCACAGTATTAAGTGATCCTTTAGTTTGATTAAGTAAATCCTCAACGATTTAAGTGATACTTCCGATTGATTTCATGAATACTATTCTGATTTATTTGATCCTTTACTTTGATTTCTTAAATCAAGATTTCTTATCGCCGCCTCCGTGCTTGAACGTTCAACTTCCATTTGTACACTGTTCAGGAGAAGGTTTTTTTACTTATTATCAAACGAGATGTTTAGTTTCAGGAATGATAAATGCAAATTTATAGTTTTTAGTCTAATATATGGAATTGCCAATAAATTTGTTTACGATGCTGTGATTTTACGTATTTTATCATACTTTTAAAATGGAGGTTGAACAAAACTGCGAATAAAAATGTTCGTTCATGGAAATACAAAAAAAATATAAAAATTTGGTTGTTGTGTTGAACCATTGTAAAAGACAGACAAAAGGACTATCAAACAGAATTAAGATTTATTTTATTTATTTATAAACAAAAATCCAACAGCGTTACAGAAAAGTATTACAAGTAAAGTTTAGGTGCTTTTTGACTCATTTTCAAAAAAATTGTACATGGCATAAAAAAAAACGTGTCGCAAAAGTTTGATCCCACATAAATCCCAATTTTATGATCGTATTTTCTAATTCTGAGGTTTTACTAGGTGGAAATCTTATTCTGCATACGAACATAATCATTATCTGTGATAATGTGCATTTATTTGTGGTGAAATATTCTAATTTCTGAAAACGTATTTTTTTCTCCCCATACAAATTGCAAGTGTCGCACTGGTCTTTTTTTTTTTCTTTCGCCTAAAATTATATTTTTTTGTTTATCTCTAAGCACTCATTAAATTTTTATCTCATTAAGTAATGTTCAAATTGTATAGAAATTATGAAAATAAGCATAATCTAATACAAAAATATAAAGTAATAATACATAATTAACATGTCGCAAAAAATTACAGTTTCGTAACAGACAGTTTCAAAACAAGAACTCACTAAGAATTTTTGAATTTTCTGAACGCGTTCCTAATAATTACCAATGCCCAAACATTCGCGCTTCTGATCGGCTGCTAGAAAACCGTCTTGGCCTCTCAATTATTATTTTTTCGCCGGTCGTTGTTGGCGGATCCTGTGTTTACGGTTTCGTTACTGCAACATCATGGACATTTTTTACAGAAACTAGCACAGGTACATAAGTGATAATTAAATATGTTGTGTATTTGAATGTATTAATCCTTTTTATATGCACATTTACCTGAAAATAATGTTTTTGTGAAGTCATATTACACAATTTAGGTTATTTTTCTCTCACAGTTTAGTTACATTTTGTTGAAAAAGTTACAGTTTCGTTGCATTTCGTTACGAATTATTAGAATTTACGGGTTCGTTACACATAAAGCCATGTGTACATTACAGTTCAAACGAACTAGATACAGCTACCTAATTCAATTAATTTAATCAACTTAATTCAACAGAAAGAAGTCCACTGTTCGACATAGGGTATCCCCTACAGATTTCCACAGGAACAAACATTCTAAGGGGGTATTTCCGTAATTGCCACGCTTGGTAAAAGGGTTGGCGATCGCAGCGTAGCTCTTTTAAGTTTTCACCAAAGCAAAAATAAGTGAAAAGTGGATAATAGTGGTAAATTTGTAATGTTTTAGCTTATTATGAATTTTTAATATTAAAATTTATAGTGTGTACATATAGCCCTACAGTAAAAGTTTCGTTACAAGTTACAGTTTCGTTATGACGGTTTAGTTATATCAGTTTCGTTACGTACAACTTTTTTGAAAATGACTCTTTTATGTATGCCAATAACAGGATTTCACTATGTTAACAAAGTATCTAATAAGTTTATAACTAGCTACAAGAACACTTAACTTTAACAAATAAAAAATTCGAACTGGTAAATGTTGGCAAGTCCAAAAATAAAAAAGGGTAAAATATAATAATAATAATAGATCGCAAGCAAGAAGGTGTGAGTGTGAGTATGTATGTGTTTGAGTGTGTGTAAATGTGTGTATGAGAGTTGTATAATATAGTTGCAAGCTACTTAAACTTTTTATTGATTAAAATAAGAGGAAGAAATTCTGTTTTTAAAAGAAGTTTTGGAGAGAAAGAAAATGTCGAACATAATAATATACTTAATTCTCAACCGTTTTATTACAAAGTGAATTTATTAACATCCTGTATCAGTACGTTTAAGTTTCTATTCGGAAATGAACATTATTAAAAAGTACTTATTGCTCGAAAGTCGCCAAAGTACGCCTTTTGCTTGTTTTGAAATTGGTACTCGCCATCCTGCTGCAGCTTTTAACGTTACTCGCAGTTAGTTTTCTTAGTTTTGAACACAATAAAACTAATTAATTAGGTTTTTGCAAGCAAACTAAATGAGCAACCAAATTCATCACAGAAAAAACAAAATGGCCGGGTAGCGTGACGTACTGTGCTGTGATTGGTCGGCCGGCTGGAGTTTGAACACTCAAGCACGCAACAAATATTTCGATGCGGGACTTTGGGTAATGCTGTGGAGGTTGGCTAAACAAGCACGGAATTTTTGTTACGATGATGTGGGCTTCAAAATTTAAAACGTGAAATTTATTGTATTTTTTCTAGGAAAAGCCTTTTTTTACTTGACCTTCTGGACCTAAATTACATCGTTAACAATCCTGCATCAAAAAGTCATTTTCGACCAAAATGGAGTTTGAACACTTAAGCACGGAGCCGACGTTATCTCACAGTATTAAGTGATCCTTTAGTTTGATTAAGTAAATCCTCAACGATTTAAGTGATACTTCCCATTGATTTCATGAATACTATTCTGATTTATTTGATCCTTTACTTTGATTTCTTAAATCAAGATTTCTTTGTTTTGCAACAGAGTTAGTTTTTCTAATACCAAGTGTAAGTGTTGAAAGTGATAGACGTATGCAATATTATTAGACACATAAATTAGATGTTTATGTACAATTGTGTTTATCAGAATGCATTACAAGGTTGTTCAAACGAATTAATATGATATATGTTTGTGGCTGGCATGTTGGCGATTCGGGTAGGAAGTGACGTGACTTGGCTATGTCTATATGGCAGAATTTAAAAGGATAATTTCGAATTCAAGCTTTTGTAAGTATTCATCACTTCCGCTTATAGTTCCTTTCGCAAAATGACGTTTTTTTATAGTGTCCCTTTTGTATGTACATGTAAACTTGAGCTAGTGGAGAAATGGTCATTTTTCGAACGGGTCATTTTGCGAAAAGCACATTTTGCGAAAAGGACGTTTTGAGAATTCTTTAAAAGCGTTATGGTTTTCAAAGAAAGTTATTATGTTTTTTTTGGTGTTTTAGCAATAAAGTGCATTTAAACAACAGCAGAGCTTGCATATAAAGTCAAGTGTGTGTGGCAAGTATTTCTATCAGACCATTCTGCTCACACTTGTGGCAAAACAAAAACTGTTGTAATAATTTATTTCACTGCCTTTTGCTGCTTTTTAAGAACCACAAAAGTACATACCATAAGAAAATCAGCAATGGTTTTCAATGCTGACATATCATCGAGTTATCATATTTTGTTTAGCTAAGAAAGCTGTGTTAGAGCTAGTTCGGAAAATATATATAAACTACCTGCATTGGCAACCTAATACTTTTAACTTATTTAAGTGTATCAAATACTTATTCAAAGACTAATCATACAAAATGTATTATGCTAAACGAGTCCGTGACCGTAACTACCTACCTACTTTGCATCGATTAAGAGTGAAAGGCCCTACAATTTAGACCCATAATGCACCGTTCGCAAATATTTCTTTCTAAAGGGTCATTTGGGAAAATACAATTTTAGAAAGGGACATTATGTAAACGGAAAATTATGGGAAAGGGACATTTCTGTGTTAAAGGTTTTTTTTTTTAATTTTTCAACGTCTGCTAATTTAATTTTTCTCCATCTTGTATAAACCGTCCCTCTAAATCAATTATTACTTATAAAATAATAATTAATACAAAATTTATTTGTGTTTTGCCTAGCAAAAACTGATTTGAGGACAAACGTCTTAATATAGCTTTTAGTTTGGATAGCAAATCTTTTTTGCATTAGTGCGACTGTATAAGTCGAACAACTATCCCTTAATGATTTAATTCAGTTTACAAATAATGAGAGTTGAGTGAAAAGAGAGTTTTATGGTTTATCTGAAACCTTACCTAATACTGAATAGGTTTAAGATGATTTAACTATGATTTGTATAATCTTTATTTTCTCAAAAAGCGGTATTGGAATACTATATAGCCTTTAAGAAATATGTGACTATATGAAATCTTTTTTTATTTAGTTAAATCACAATACAGGCACTGTTAAGATATATGCGATTTAAACAAAATTCTTCAGTGCTACTTGGGAAGGCCCCTTAAGTTCTAATCGTGTTAATTATAAAGATACAGTAGATTTTAAGTAGCTTTACTGGAGGTCTACTTCTCTGGTTTGTTGTATGGTAAATACGTGACATCCAGTCTAAATTGACATACGTCAAATAACTAAAATGTCTTTAACTTTTTATGAATAACAGGGTAAATCTTTAAATCCCAACATTTTCAGCTTCAGGGATTAATAATAATAAAAAGGTCCGGTGTCCGGTGTCCGGTGGGCGCCGGACATACATCAATGTCAACGTTTTTACTGCGGCGATATCCTGCGGAGGGCAGCTTCAAGCTCGCTTTCCACCAGTCAAATATCGAAGAGGAGAGAAGATTATGATTTTTTGATTTTATTTCATTACCGAATTAAACTTATGTCGTACCAAGTATACATTTTGAAAGCCTTATAGAAATATGGACTTTTTTGAGATATATGGATTTTGATATGAATTTTGAGATATATGAACTACTCGGAGAGACAGAGAGGGAGGAATTCCAGATACTCCAACGGAAACAATACTATAACTACATAATTAAAATAACATTTTGAAAATTGGTGCTCATTTCGAAACCATCAATCCGACAGCATACTGGACGCGATATGTGATCGATCTGTTGGAAAATTGTTACTTTTACGGCTAAACAAGGAAGAATTGAAACCTGGTCTTAAAAAAAATATGTGGTTCTGATCTTTAATAATCATTTATTAATTGTTATCAACGGGTGCTATCTGGATTTTGACAGTAATCCTCCTAGATTTAACTTTTTGTGACATGTATAATAACATTTCTTAAATTTGTCATAAACACAAAAACCCAGTTTTTTTCCCGTTCCTTTGGGAATTTCAAAAAATTATTCCTTAATGCTCCCCTACACTCCCCTAGTAACCCACGTGCAAAATTACAGCCCGCTATGCCCAGTAGTTTCGACTCTGCGTTGTCTGTCAGTCAAATCAGTAACGGAAGAGTTTTATATATATTGATGTGATGATAGTAGGTAGATCTGTACCCAAGTTCAGCGAAGAGATTAAGTAAGACTAAGGATTAATCTTGGCCTAGATACTACCACCCCATCTCTTCCTGTGGGTAACGTTAAAGGCGACTAGGGGACTTTCTGAAGGTAGGGCAGCAGTGTCCTTCGTTAAAAATTTAAACAACCACCATACTGCGATCCTCAACCCGCCTACCAAGCATGGCGATTATTGCAATCCCCCCCTTCCCCCACAAGGTTTGTCCTTATGGTGATCTCTGGGGGAGGCATGTATCAAGCAGTGGACGTCTTATAGGCTGAAATGATGATGATGAAGGATTAATCTTAAGTTTCCGATCCACTTTTATCCGCGTTCTGGTGGGCGCCGAGCCTGACCCGGCCACTGCGCGCGGCCATTGTTCATTGTCAACGGCAGCCAGCCATGTGTTCTGGTTAAAAGCCGTGTTTACACTAAATAACTTCCATAATTCAGTAGCAATGACCAGAGGAATCAACTGTTTAGGCTCGGACCTGATGAGCTAAACCTCCTCGGACACTTCATAGAAAAAAGCGCGTTGCTTCGCGCACAGCCGAAACTCGTGTACGAGCACGCGTATCATGCTTGTGTGAGTGAGATGAGACGCGCTGCCTGTATGTACTGAGCGTCACTGAGAGAAAAAAGTACCAGGCTAACATGAACTAGTAGAATGTTAACGTGTACTGAGCGGTAACTGAGAGGTAACCGAGCGCAGGGGAGCCGCACTTGTTGAAGGAGGCAGGGAGTATAAACGGACTGCTCCATGGCTCAGTTGGCAGTGATGTGGACAGACGCTAGTGCACCTGGGTTTGGTTTCCAGCGAGGTAAAAATTGTCATGATGACGATGTTTTTTTCTAGGTCTGGGTGTAATTTTCGTTTCTGTATATGTTTCCAGTACCCTATATACAGGTTCTTCCTAGTTAGGGGCTGTGAGTGTGATCCGTTATGCATTATTATAAAGTGCATAGCTTTGCACGGAGTTTCCCGGCGTGATTGAATCAGAAATGATGAGAGACTGAAATGAACAAATATTGACTGACCCGCAAACTAACTAAAACCCGAAACGAGCCCGAAACACATGCTAATATTGAAAAGAAAACATCTTTTATTACTCCTATGTTGTTTAAAATGATTCAAAAAATTTATTTTCTTCAAAGAAAGCAACAAAATGGAAATAGCGCAATTTATCATTTTAATGCCGCGTAGCAGACGTAGCGTCGTAGCCACGTCGTAGCAATATGGCGTAGCTTCGTAGCAGCACGTAGCACCGTAGCAGCAGTCGTAGCTAATATTTTTATATCGTTACATAATCATGCTGGCGTATCGTATATTATTATTTTAAAATTTAAAATCTCCTTTAAATTTAATAAAATTTGCTATCTTTTATTAAAATATAAAAATGACTGATTGTTCTACCATACACTAAGCTGACTTGAAGAAAAGGTCTAAAAAATAATTACATTATTCGAACCGCTTACATACACTTTGTTATTTTTATTTTTACTAGCTGTCCCGGCAAACTTCGTATCGCGCCTTACAATTCTTAAAAAACTTCTCACCCATTTTTCCATTATTTTCTCACCTTTTAAACCTTCCCTGGACTTCTACAAACATTTTAAGACCAAAATCAGCTAAATCGGACCGGCCGTTCTCGAGTTTTAGCGAGACTATCACACCACGAATCATTTATATATAGTAGATTATCAGGCAAAAATTACCAAAACTTACTTTTATTATACCTACTGTACTATTTATTTTATTATATACTTTGCTACCATTAAAATTAATCCTTTTAACTGTATTTATATAAAAACATTAAATCGAATCTCTCCCTAAATACCTTTAAATTATTTCTCTCTAAAATAATGTTCGTCGACAAACAAACATAAAATCTGATTGCCTTCAATAAACGTCTGGAGTTGGGTCGGGAAGGCTTGTGAAAACAAAAGCGAAACGAAGACCTCTTGTTTCCTTCTCCCCCCCCTTCACCCCCGCTTCCTGTTTTTTGGCGCCAAAAAGTCGCGACTTTGGCCGCCAACAATAGACGAATATAAATTAGCTACGCTAATCACGCTCAGAGCGTCAAGGTAAAACCTGAGTCCAGGGTGTCAGAAACACAAAAAAATGTCATTCACAGTTTTTGTTTGGAGTCTCCTTTTTTTTTTTTTTTTAGGCGGGGAAACTCCTAACGAGTACCCTGCGACCCCGGGGGGAGTCGCAGGGTTATGTGGGGTTCGCACCCACTAAAACCCCGCCGGTGTCCATCTCGGCTGTTGGCAAAGGGGTCACGGGTGTCCTTTCGATCGTTATGTTCAACTCCGCGACCCCCTCCAGCATTGGCTGTTAAGCCTCTTCACGGGGGGACAAGTGGTGGTAGTCCCCCCTGAGCGCGGATGGCTCTTCCTACGCTCGACGGCGGAAACAGGACACCGCGTTCCGCCGTCCTTCTCGGGGCCGTTATATGACTACACGAGGCCCCCGCCTCGTGCACCCAACGACCCCGGGGTCCCCTCTTAGTCGCCTCTTACGACAGGCAGGGGATACCTCAGTCCTATTTTTCGGCCCGGTACTGCAGGGCGTTGTTTGGAGTCTCCTCGCTCGAGTTTGATCTTGGACAAGTCGTTCTCGTAGATCGATATTTCTGGCTCGACCCCTCCTGTTCTCCGCCGTGCGATCAATTTGCAGCGTAGATCAATTTCAAGGTTAAAGGACCTATGAAGATTGGAGTGCTACTCCAAAATCAAAAATTCGTTATTCAATATAGGATACAAGATATCACTTATTGAAAGTCAATTAGACTACATCTAATCTAATTGCTATTGATACCTTATTTGGTAAAGTATCCTATACTGCTCTAGGCGAGGTAGTTCAGGGTGCCCACCAATTGGCTCAGGTAAACAAATGTTTGGCTTACCTTACGAAAATGGTCGCCTGAAGACGCCCCCAAACGAGCCCTCCTCTGTCAAATGATTCTACTCCCGACTCCGATTCGATTAATATCGCGTTTAGCTGAACCGATTTTCATGCGGTTTCCAGAAAAGTATTTTTTACATTCAAAAAAAGGTTTTAGTACTTACTTTAACCGATTTCGAAAAACGGGAAGTTCTCAGTTTATGTAAAACGAGCTTTCCCGGCTTACTTCGTTACGCCATAGAATATAAGATACTACTAAAGACTTGGCTCTACAGACTATGTTCTTTTGACTGCCCAAATATAAAATGGCCGAATAAAAAACAAACAACAACAACAAACCACCTGTCAAAATATATGCAAACAACGGAAAAAATATTGCACCTTGGGTTATATTATTTGAGTTTAGGTAAGGATCCCTAATTTTTTTGAAAATCTTATATAGCCTATTACACTCGGGGTTAATGTAGCTTCCTACCAGTGAAAGAGTTTTTCAAATCGGTTCAAGTATTTCCGGAGCCTATTCGTTACAAACAAACAAACAAACAAATCTTTCCTCTTTATAATATTGGTATAGATTACATAATACTTTATTGAAGGACCCCTTTTTTTAAAAGAAATTTAAAGCCAGTTAGATATAATATCTAGGACGCATGCGCATAGCCTAGCCTTTCCTATCAGCAACCAACAACTCACAACCATAGCTCAGTCGCTGTTTCTACGCCCCGGCCGCGTCACGCCCGAGTCACGTGACCTGAAAGCCCCGCGCGCCGCGCCTCACACCCGCCGTCGCCCGGCCACCTGTCGGGCGCTGTGATAGTGTGCAAGGAACACCTGTTTCAGAGGTGTTGTTGGTGTTTTGAGAAGTTTTTTTTTTGGGAAAATGCGTAAGTACTACTTTATTTGATTAGCTTAATTTTCAATATCAATATCAATACATAGTATAATACAAAGTCGCTTCCCGCGTCTGTCCCTATATATGCTTATATCTTTAAAAATATGCAACGGATTTTGATGCGGTTTTTTTTAATAGATAGAGTGATTCAAGAGGAAGTTTTATAAGTATAATACATATTGTACAAAATACTTATAGGTTAGGCGGTACGAAGTTCGCCGGGTCGACTAGTTCTTTATAAAATAGAGTCGTGGGTTGCCTGGGCGGCCTTATCGCTTTAAGCTATAAGGCCGCCCATTGCAAGCAAATTCAATTTGTGTAAAATAATAAAAAAAAATTATTTCCAAAAAGGTTTTAGGCTTTTATACAAATCTGTGTGTACCCTGAATTTATTAATTTACTTCTGGTATCTTACTTTGTATGCAATAAAGTGTTTTCTTTTCTATTTTTAGTCTATATAAATAATAAAAAAACACACTCACACAGTTAAAAAAAATGTTATAATACACTCGGCTAAACGTGGGTCCGGCTCCGGAACTGGTGCCTCTGCCTAACCCTCCGGGGAATAAAAAGGCGTGCGATTATGTTATGATAAAAAAAAAACAGATACTTATTTAAATATCTATTCTATAAAACACCATAACAGTGAAATTCACGCCAAATTCAAATTGTAAATGCGAAAGTAAACTATAATGTAGTCTGTGTGTTACGCTTTCACGCCTGAACTGATCAACCTACGAAGAACATAGGGTATTTTTATCGGGATGATCCCACATAAACATTGGATTTTGCCGTACTTGTGTGATTAATATATTTCGAGCACAAAATATCTAAGTATCATTTAAGTACTCATTTATTGTGGGGTAAAGCGATAACAACAAGGGGTCTCCAAAAATGGGGACCTTTTTGTGACTTATTTCCAACCCGCAGGACATCAATCGATTCAATCTCGATAGCTATAGCTTCCTTGAGGGATAATTTTAAATTATTTTTTTATTTTTTATTTAACCAAATCAACTTAATTCTATTACAAAAACAATGCTGCTGCAGAAACTATATTGTTTAAGTGCAGCAGCGAGCAGTCTTACACAATAATCTTTCTATACATAATATATGTTAAAACGAATAGGTTGTTTATACATACGTTAAATACATACTAAATACATACGATATGTTAAATACATACCCTATTATTCATAAAGATATAGTCAGTCTTAAGTAGCTTTACTGGAGGTCTACTTCTCTGGTTTGTTGTATGGTAAATACGTGACATCCAGTCTCAATTGACATACGTCAAATAACTGAAATGCTCTTTAACTTTTTATGAATAACAAGCTTTTCCGGCTTACTTCGTTACGCCATAGAATATATGATACTACAAAAGAGTTGGCTCTACAGACTATGTTCTTTTGACTGCCCAGAATGGCCGAATAAAAACAAACAACAACAACAAACCACCTGTCAAAGTATGTAAACAACGGAAAAAATATTGCACCTTGGGTTATATTATTTGAGTTTAGGTAAGGATCCCTATTTTTTTTTGAAAATCTAATATAGCCTATGTCACTCGGGGATAGTGTAGCTTCCTACCAGTGAAATATTTTTTCAAATCGGTTCAGTATTTCCGGAGCCTATTCGTTACAAACAGACAAACTAACAAACAAACAAAACACATTTTCTCCTAACTACGTTTTAATAAGTCTATCCTTCCTTTCTTCCTACTTAATGCTATCAACGCAAAAGTTTTTAATTATGGATGTTTGTTACTCTTGCACGTAAAAAGTACTGAATGGATTTGAATGAAACTTTACAATAACTATAGCCTTACTTACGTCAGAAAAACACAACAACAACAATTTACAAAGATACTCGAAATACTAATCTTGCGCAGACAAAGTCGCGGGCACCTGATAGTATTAAATAATTTATTAATAACTAGTGGGCGCCCCGCGGCTTCACCAGCGCATTTTTCCTTGAAACATCAAATTTCCAATTTTTCAATGAGGATTTAAAGATAAAAAGTAGCCTTCGTCCTTTCTAAGGCTCTAAAATATCGTTAAATCGGTTCAGTAGTTTTTTCCTGAAAGCGGGACAGGCTGACAGACAGATTTACTTTCGCATCATCATCAATATTAATACATAGTAAAAAATAGAGTCGCTTCCCGCGTCTGTCCCTATGTATGCTTAAATCTTTCAAACTACGCAACGGATTTTGATGCGGTTGTTTTTAATAGATTGAGTGATTCAAGAGGAAGGTTTATAAGTATAAAACATGTAAAAAATACCTAATGGGTTAGGCGGAACAAAGTTCGCCGGGTCGACAAGTTTATGATATTATATAGTATGGATTTTTTTTATTTTCATTATTAATTCAATTAATTGTCTTGACCCCCAGTAAAGCAGTAAGCAAAAGTTTTGATTCAACGTCCGCTTGTTTAAACAGTAAACAAATCATATTTCCATAACTCAAATATAATCCTGAAACTGTATTGAAACGAGCGAACCCCCCTCCCCTTGCCCTTCCCACTGCCCTCACCCCCCCTGACCGTGGCAATGTCAAACAACCGACGACGTAAACAATAAGTGGTCAAGTGCGTGGCCATATTTTTCTATATTCTTTTTTTACCTTTAAGCCTTCCTTGGACTAACTACTGAGCATTTCTACAAAGTGAACAGATTTTTCTGACTTCGGTGGCATTTTTTTTATTTTGACCTAGAGACTTCATAATTAAAATCCATACAAAAGAGCTAATTCTGTATTCAAATATTGTTTTGGCCCACTTCAAAAGATAACAGTTTCAGAAAAAACTGACCTAAAATATTTTGTCTCCATCGAAATCAGAAAAATAACCCACCGAATCACAATTTTACCACTGAAATCAGAAATCTATCCACCGAAAGCACAATCCCATACAATTTATCAATAAAATTTTGAATAAATTTTCATTTACACAGTAGGAGTAGTAGTAGTAGTTGTAGTAGTAAGCAGCGCTCATTGAAAAACATTTGCGTGCTTTATATTTTTTGTGTGATTAGATAACAATATTTTCGGACTATATATTTTCTTTGAACTCTGTATCTTTTCAAGAATAATATAAATAATAATTCAAAGTATAAGTATCTGAAAATATTTACATAAATTTTGAATTTACTTTACTGTAATTAAATATTCAATAATAAATAAGGACACTCTCGTATAAAATTAATGTTCAATTAATTTTAATAGTCAAAATAATAAGGATAACGTTTAAGCATTATAAACATTTTTATGCATTTTTTTTTGATTCAAATGCAAAGTTTGGTTGTTCATAATATCAGTACATTTATAACACAAAGTCGCTTCAGCGAGAAGCTTCTGTGTATGCATGCTTTGATGCGTTTTTTTTATAGATAAAGTGATTTAAAAGGAAGGTTTATGGAAGGTATATGCACAAAATAGTATTATATTAGGCGGTACAAAGTTCGCCGGGAAAACTAGTATAAAAACCCTCCTGACTCAACTCGGCACAGCGCTGTACTGGTGTTAAATATTAGTTTTCATCCTACCCTCCGAAAAAGTTGAGTCAGAGGATTAAAAAACAAAAATGGTAAGAATTTAAATGTACATTGTTTACCATCACTGATTATATACCATAAATAAGTAATATTATCACAAAAATGTGAAATATGAGCTATTTTAGCACTCGGTCGAAGTAAAAATCTGATTTTGGTGGATGTTTTTTTGACTTCGGTGTATAAAAAACCACCGAAAACCACCGAGATCAGAAGCAGTGAAATCACAAAAGTGTACAAATCAAAATTTAAATCGAAATTCAAAAACAGCACAACGGTCATCTGTACTTCAAATAATACCAACCCGATGACGAGTGCATTGCACTAGTTGAAAGTTAAATATTTCTTACGGTTAGAAAAATTTTAACTACACCGAATTCAGGACTGAGGGGTACCCAAAACCACCGAGTGTCACAATTATCCTGAAAAAAAATACTGAAATGTTGGCTGGGCACAGGTTTCTGGTTCGGGGCGTGTAGGCCATGACTATATCAAGCTGCAAAGTACTTCAGGTAGTGCGAAAAGTTAATCACTATGGTTGTGGATAATGATTTGTAAAAACCATCGAAATCAGGGAAATTTTCAGGACGCTCATTCAGAGTGGTGTATTATAAAAAATATAGAAGTTTTTGGTTTTTCATGGTAACTACAGCCTTAATATACTCATCACTAAGGCGTGAATATATATAAATCAATCAAATATTACTTCATTACTTTATAACAAGTGACTCTTTCATGAATTCTGGCAACAGGACACCCCACCGATGTCAGGTTTTATGACTTTCGGTTTTTTTTCTGGTATTTATATTATATTTTTAAAAATGGTTCTATGCTCTCCAACTGCGTACCCATACATAGTTGTGGCTGAAATAATTTGAACAGCCTACTTCACTGGGGTATATTTTATTTTCAAATTGCCACTGAATTTTGCCCGTCTGTAGAAATGCCCTACTACGAACATTTCAATAACAAAATCGGCCGTTCTCGAGTTTTAGCGAGACTAACGAACCACGATTTTGTATATACCTCTGTATAGTAGAATAGAAAATCCCTTGAAACGTTAAATTCACAAATTTCCCGCGGGAATTTCAGTAGGCTATGTCCTTTCTCAGACTCTAGACTATACAAAATGTCATGCAAATCGGTTCAGTAGTTTTAGAGACAGACAGACAGACAGAGTTACATTCGCATTTATAATATTAACTTGTTTTATTTTTGTTTTTTTACTTTGTTTAAAATAGTTTTTACTATTTTTTTTTTATTTCCTTTGTTTTGCTTTTTTTTCTTAGTTTATTTTGTTTTTATTAATATTTTGTTTGTGTGTATTCTGCTGTAAATAAATACTACTTTTTTTCTATCTTTCTATTGGTATGAGATTAAATCGACCCACAAATTCGGTTTTCCAATACTCTTCTATACACGGAACCCTAATAAAAGTTTTCCTCAAAATGCTACGAATAGACGAACAAGGAAATAAAACACAGCGCAGGCCTGGGATATTAATAATTATTTGTATTTAACTTATAATTTCAATATTCTAAACAAACAAAAAAGATATTTTTTTTTTGTTTAAAAATAAATTTTATCCTAACGATGGGTTGCCTGGAATACATTTTATTTATTTATTTACACAATACACTTATCTATTACTAGAGGCTGCCCCGCGGTTTTTCCCGCGCAGATTTCTCATAAACACAAAAATCCCGTTTTTTCCCGTTCCCGTGGGAATATCGGGAAATCCTTTCTTAGTGCTCACCTACACTCCTTAAGGAACCTACATGCAAAATTTCAGCCCGCTACGCCCAGTAGTTTCGGCTCTACGTTGTCAGTCAGTCAGTCAGTCAGTCAGTCAGTCAGTAACGGAAGAGTTTTATATATATTGATTGCAGGCCTACCCTAATGCAATAGAAATTAGCTTATGTAGGAACTTTGACATTTAACAATTTATATTCTAGATAAACACTTCTGTACTTAAAATATACACTTAAGAGCCAGTTTACAGGGATGCTAGCGCCATTCGCGAAAAAAATTAATATATTCTAAACTAAGGCAAATATAATAAATGTGGCACAGTATTATGACACTAAATAATATAGCCTAGTATTTTTTGAGCACAGCAAAGTAGTCCTAAGTAAAAAGAGCAAAAAAAAACATAGATTGTTGCCAAAAGTGGCCACTTTTATCAACACTTTGTAGCTTTCTTTGGTCTTCAACCCAAAAGCCCAAAAAGTGTACAGAAGTGCCCTAAAAATACTAGGTTACATTATCTAGTGTCATACTGTGCCACATTTTTGATATTTGCCTTAGTTTAGAAGATATTAATTTTTTTCGCGAATGGCGCTAGCATCGCTGTAAACTGACTCTTAAATAAAGTGAGATCAACTTGCTGCTAATAAGGTCGCATTTCGCCATCTTACTGTTATAAAACTTTGTTACACCATGTTTTAGTATTGTTAGTGTTCATTTTATTCAATCATGGCTAAAATACGTCGCAATAGCATCGATTTCATCCGAAAGACGTCCACTGCTGGACATAGGCCTTTTTTTTAGGCGGGGAAACTCCGGGGTCGCAGGGTTATGTGGGGTTCGCACCCACTAAAACCCCGCCGGTGAGATCTCTCGAAATTTGTGTTCATCTCCGCGACCCCCTCCAGCATTGGCTGAGTAGCCTCTTCACGGGGGGACAGGTGGTGGTAGTCCCCCCTGAGCGCGGATGGCTCTTCCTACGCTCGACGACGGAACTGGACACCGCGTTCCGCCGTCCTTCTCGGGGCCGTTACATGACTACACGAGGCCCCCGCCTCGTGCACCCAACGACCCCGGGGTCCCCTCTTAGTCGCCTCTTACGACAGGCAGGGGATACCTCAGTCCTATTCTTCGGCCCGGTACTGCAGGGCGTAGGACATAGGCCTCCACCACAGAACACCACAACGACCCTCATCCAGTGTATTACCGCAGCTTTCACCAGGTCGTCTGACCACCTTATGGAGGGTGTGCCTACTCTGCGTATTCTGGTTTCGTGGACTCCACTCGAGACCGAAGAGAAAAAAGTTATATCCTAGTAAAATAAGTCCTATTCCCGGCCGGAGCGTATTTCGGGTCGGATCAATATCGTTCATTATGTACACACTTGAGAGCACGCCGACCGCGGGAGGCGGCGCCCGCGGAGATACCGACAATAAGTTATTGAAAAACGAGCTGTCCCGGCGAGCTTCGTTACGCCATAGAATGTAAGATACTAGTCAAAACTTGGCTCTGTAGACTATGTTCTTTTGTCTGCCCAGAATGAGCGAATAACAAACAAACTACAACAGCAAAGCACCAACTGTGAAATATGTAACCAACGGACAAAAAAAAATGCAAATTGCGTTACATTATTAAAGTTTAAGTACGGATCCCATTATTTTTTTAAATCTAATGTAGCCTTTGTCACTCGGGAATAGTCAAACTTTCCAACAGTGAGATAATTTTTCAAATCGGTTCAGTAGTTCCGAAACCTATTCGATGCAAACAAACAAACAATCAAATCTTTATTAATTTCCTCTTTATCTTTATTGTATAGAATATAGATATAGATTAATCAATTATTGTAACCTCTAGTCTAAAAACATATACAGAGACGAACATTAGAATAGAATCCAGAATAGAATAGAAAACACTTTATTGTATACAAAGTAAAATACAAAAGTACAATAATGAATGCGCTTTCTTTACACGCAGACCGGAAACAAACATCGATATTCATCATAAAAATGTTCGCCCACCGGGAAACGAACCCAGTTGCACCCACGTCTTAGTCCACATCACTGCTAACTGAGCTACGGAGCAGGATGGAGGATATCTCCGCCGGCGCCTTCTCTAGGGTACTAAATAAATGATGTAAAACTTGTAAAAGGGCACTAAAGGCCCGGTTTCATCGATCTACATAATAACGAGGCGATCAGTGGTCCGAAAAGAGTAGGTACTGGTAAAGGGGGCCTATTAGGTTTTCACTTTTTAGGGTTCCGTAGTCAACAAAGAACCCTTAAAGTTTCGCCTTAAACGTATGTCGTGGCATTTCTAATTTAAAATCTTTCTTTTATAATATTTATTAAGTTTTTTTTAATACAGACAAAAATTTTAATGATAGGCTTTTTTCAAAACGTAAATTACTGTCTAAAATCGTAGCAACTATTAGCTACGCGCATGTAGGTCAGTGCTATTTAGCTACGTTCCGCTACGGACTACGCAGCTATGTGCTACGTATTTATACCCGCTACGCAGCTACGTCGTAGTAGGCTGCCGTACGAACGGAATTCTCAGAAAATATAATACTTTTTAATGTTTTCCACAAAACAGAAACAAGAGCGAAATTAAAAAGTTTTCTTTGTTTGTCAGGAAAAATATATTGCTGCTGCTGTCCCTAATGGTCCTTCTTTTATTTAATTTATAAAGGTTTCGTAGGTAATTTTGGTTATTTGGTTACTTACATGAGTTTTTATTTTATGATATCTTTATAAATACACTAGCTGTCCCGGCGAACTTCGTATCGCGCCTTACAATTTTTATAGCAAAATATTTAATGTTTTTTTTAATAACCTACATTTTTTCCATATTTTCTTACCTTTTAAACACTCGTTGGAATACAACAAATGTTGTGAACGATTTCAAAACCAAAATCAGCTAAATCGGCACGGCAGTTCTTGAGTTTTCGCGAGACTAAATATACTTACTTTTTATGAAATACTCGTCGTAGTTAAGTAAATAGTAGAAGTAGATTCAGTCTAAAAATACTAAATTGTGCCGCCGCTGGGATCGAAACCTGGACCCCAGGTGTAAAACCACGCGTACCCTGAGCTACCAATGCTTCGGTCAAATAATAAGCTTTGAACAAAAGCGAAACTTAATTATCGCCATCATTAAAAGGCTACAAGCGAGCTTTTGTTCCTAAAACTAATTCAACACATAATTAACCAAAGTTGGACAGTGCGCTAACAAAAGCTCATTATTATTTGATACAGAATCGCTTTAGTAATATGAACTTAGGTAATTTATACAGTTGGGGGTAGTATACTGAGTGTTTCTGACAAGGGGTTAATAAATCAAAGGAGGTATTCTGCTCACCATACCTAATAACTTTCCCAAAGCAACATGGGTCGAAATCTCAAAAAAAAAATCAGCTGTTCCATACATTGGTTCGATCAGCTGACGGGGTCAATGTACGGGACAGCTGGTTTTCGTTTTGTTATTTCGACCCATGTTGCTTTGGGAAAGTTGTTAGGTATGGTGAGCTGAATACCTACTTTGATTTATTACCGCCTTGTCAGAAACACCCTGTAGAATACATCTACAAATACAAACAAAAATACAAAAATCTCCCCCCACGGGTGTCGTAAAAGGCGACTAAACAACTGAAGGACGGGCAGCCATTCTTTGGGGAAAACAGATCGCCAGAGATCGCCAACTCGCCTGCCTAGCATGGCAACTGACTGACAGACAACGCAGAGCCGAAACTACTGGGCGTAGCGGGCTGAAAATTTGCACGTGGATTCCTTGAGGAGTATAGAAAAGCGCTAAGGAATAATTTCCCTAAATTCCCATGGGAACGGTAAAAAACAGGATCTTTGTGTTTATGAGAAATCTGCGCGAGTGAAACCGCAGAGCAGCCTCTGTTTTAAAAATAAAGGTATTTCGCAATTCGCAATTTTTGTAACTTATAATATCTTTAAATTTATTTACATATATTGTATACTATACTACATTAGGCGAGGTAAATAATAATAACACATCACACTTGGAGCCCCTAACTAGGAAGAACCTGTATCTAGGGCGTCCGAAACACTCACAGAGACGAACATCACACCCAGACCGGAAACAAACATCGATATTCATCATATCAATATTCGCCCCGCCCAGGAATCGAAACCGGGTGCACACGCTTACTCAGTCCACATCACTGCCAACAAAAAAATAAAATAAATAAATAGTTCAAAATCATCTAACGTGGTGCTCCAGGCAAGCGAAGTGAAACCAACAGTCCACAAAAGCACAGACTAGCCAAAATAAGTCAGTTAACGGTATAATGTATAATAAACAAATCTAGTAGCTTTTTTCTTTCTTTAATTCTGATTCTGAAATATGGAAATCGACAAAGCCTATTTATCTCGACCAGTTTATTTAGCTTCACGATAGCTATCACTGTAAGCTCTGCCAGGTCTCACATTAAAATAGTTGTCGGAGCTTTTGGATGTTATCCAAAAGAAAACTCGCTGTGGGTGAAATAACGTCTTTTTGTGTGTTTTTAGGCGTAAGATAAAGACTCTCTCACAGTCGGTGAAAGGTCGCAGCGATTTTATCTGTAACAGAAAATTAATCTTTATTAGGCACTTAATAAAGTCTATATTTGTACATGACAGTGCTGATCGTTGTGGCGTTCTGTTCGGAGGCTCAATCTCGGCTGCGATAATGATGATTTAAACAAATAATGAAACTAACATCGTTCAACGAAATAGGCGACTTATCACTCAAATAATTGTAGGATATTATCATTAACGAGCTGTCCCGGCTTACTTCGTTACGCCATAGAATATAGATACTTCTAAAGACTTGGCTCTATAGACTATGTTCTTTTGACTGCCCAGAATGGGCGAATAAAAAAACAAACAACAACAACAAACCACCTGACAAAATATGTAAACAACGGAAAAAATATTGCACCTTGGGTTACATTATTTGAGTTTAGGTAAGGATCCCTAATTTTTTTGAAAATCTTATATAGCCTATGAAACTCGGGGTTAATGTAGCTTCCAACCAGTGAAATAATTTTTCAAATCGGTTCAGTATTTCCGGAGCCTATTCGTTACAAACAAACAAACAAACAAATCTTTCCTCTTTATAATATTGGTATAGTTTAGCCAAGTCAGTATAAAAATATATACCTCTCTAAATTAATACTTTAAAATATCAGTCTTGAAATTGAAATACAAGAATTTTAATTGTTTTATTTTCTTTTTTTTTTGTAGATTCATATCAATACATAGTATAAAACAAAGTCGCTTCCCGCGTCTGTCCCTATGTAGGTATGCTTATATTTTTTAAACTATGCAACAGATTTTGATGCGGTTTTTTTAAGGATAAGAGTGATTGAAGAGGATGGTTAATTTAATAAGTATATACATGTACAAAATAGTATTAAGTTAGGCGGTACGAAGTTTGCCGGGTCGACTAGTATAATATAAAACATAGTATAAAACAAAGTCGCTTCCCGGGTCTGTCCCTATGTATGCTAAAATCTTTAAAACTACGCAACAGATTTTGATGCGGTTTTTTTTTTTAATAGATAGAGTAATTCAAGAGGGTGGTTTATTAGTATAATACATGCACAAAATAGTAATAGGTTAGGCGGTACGAAGTTCGCCGGGTCGACTAGTTATCCATAAACTACTTTTCTTCAGTTAACGTTATGTTTTAATATCGTCCGATGTGACGCAGCCTCAAAAAGCTCAGTTCATTTGCGTAGAAGAAGGCGCGAAGGTTCCACAAAACACGTTTTTGACGAAAGAAAGGTCCGTGTTTACATTTAATCATAAAAAGCTCAAAACATTTGGGCTTTCAGAACTTCAGTAGGGCAGCTTTTATAGCTTTGACTTTTCTAAAGAACTTTTTTCTTTTAAGGTGGACCTAAAAGTACTATTTATTACAAAAGCTATTGAATATAAAAAGTTCCGAAAAGTTCTCGAGGGGAGACCACGGATCGGCAAGCGCAGCGTAGGACGTCCACCGACCAGATGGACGGATGATCTGCGCAAGGCTGCGGGTCCACGCTGGATGCAGGCCACCTGCGATCGGTACAGATGGAGAGCCTTGAGGGAGGCCTATGTCCAGCAGTGGACGTCCTACGGCTGAAATGATGATTGAATATAAAAAAAGAAATTAAAAAGTTGCAACACTACGGAAATTTGTCGTTTTTTTTTTATCAGTCAGTCAGTCAGTAACGGAAGAGTTTTATATATATTGATTTCAAAATATGTTGTTGGTTAACACTCTGTATTAATAAACGTATTGCTAGTTCTAGCGCCTTTTTTTAGGTTTCAGATTTTTTTCGCTAATTCTAGCGCCGTCTAGTAGCGGGGACGTTCGTACTAGCAGCGTGAGTCGTTAATTAACGCCGTTAATTCGTAAACCGCAGTGGTAACATGACGAAAATTTTGTCGACTTTGTCGTATCTATCTGTCACTTTTGTCGATCGTCTCCATACATTTTCCCGCATTTAAATGTCAAAAGCGATTAAAAGTGACAGTTAGATTCGACAAATAGTCCGTCGTGCTGCAGGGGCTGGTGGCTCTAGGCCGCGGCCGTTGACTTAGACTTGCTCAAACGAAATAAAAACGAATATTTTAGTTACTAGAGTCCCAAAATACCTAGAAATATTTGAATCAGAAAGAAATCTAAGACCTCTGCTCAACAGTCACAGTAAACATTGATATTAATAAGAGCTTGTTTTTAAATGCCAATACCAATAAAATAATATTTTTTTATATTTTTCTCTGAAATATTAAGTAATTTTACTTACTTAATATTTCAAAGAAAGAACTTATTGTCAATCAATATATATAAAACTCTTCCGTTACTGACTGACTGACTGACTGACTGACAGACAACGCAGAGCCGATACTTCTTGGCGTAGCGGGCTGAAATTTTGCATGTAGGTTCCTTAGGGAGTGTAGGTGAGCACTAAGAAAGGATTTCCCTAAATTCCCATGGGAACGGGAAAAAAATGGATTTTTGCGGTTTTGAGAAATCTGCGCAAGTGAAATCGCGGGGCAGCCTCTAGTCAATATATATAAAACTCTTCCGTTACTGACTGACTGACTGACTGACTGACAGACAACGCAGAGCCGAAACTACTGGGCGTAGAAATCTGAAAATTGGCACGTGGGTTCCTTGGGGAGTATAGGTGAGCACTAAGAAGGGATTTCCCGAAATTCCCACGGGAACGGGAAAAAACGGGATTTTAGTGTTTATGAGAAATCTACGCGGGAAAAACCGCGGGGCAGCCTCTAGTGAGCAATAAAATAATTAACATTCTAAAAACTCGCCAGTTACACCTTGTATAAATTAATCAAAATGTAATCCTATAAAGCCGAGCGAAGCCCGGGCCTTGTGCTAGTCTTCTAATTAAACATTCAGACCACTTTAATATTCCGCATTAGTTAGGATTAAGGTGTCGCCTCTATTTAGAACGTTTTAAGCTCTATTACTTATGCAATTAGGTCGAGTTAAGCTTGGCGTTGGGCGGGCGGTTAAGCCTTTGCTAAGCTTAATTAAGCTAACATTGCAGTGAGATAAGCGCAGATAGAGTTTACGAGGCACGATAACGAGCGACCGCCCGCAGGTTCGCCTGCGGTTTTAAAATGTTAAACATATATTACCGTATCTTCATGTTCCTGTGGGAATTTCTAGTCTATATACCAATATTATAAAGAGGAAAGATTTGTTTGTTTGTAACGAATAGGCTCCGGAAATACTGAACCGATTTGAATAATTCTTTCACTGGTAGGAAGCTACACTATCCCCGAGTGACATAGGCTATATTAGATTTTCAAAAAAATTGGGATTCTTACCTAAACTCAAATAATGTAACCCAAGGTGACAGGTGGTTTGTTGTTGTTGTTTGTTTTTTTATTCGCCCATTCTGGGCAGGAAAAGGAGCATAGTCTATAGAGCCAAGTCTTTAGTAGTATCTTATATTCTATGGCGTAGCAAAGTAATCCGGGACAGCTCGTTGAAAATAAAGTAATAAATAGTAGGTACACCGATTTTTATGATACGAATTTACGAAAGATATTTATACAAAGTAACTATACATAAAGCAAGCACTTTACATAATTGTGCGTCTATACAAGTTAGCCTACATTTTTTAAATGGTTAAACTTTTTCATGATTTGTCGGTATTTCTTTAATTGAATGTGTCCTGCGTGTGATGTGAACCGTTAGTACAAATACTAACAAGTTTTTGTATTCATACATTTTACTAAAATTATTTTAATCTAATAACGGGTTAACTGGAAAAAAATTGCGCTAAACTTAACTGATTTTCAACTCAACGAAGTATCTTTCTATCTGTCCGGCCCATCGTCCGTCTGTCCGTCCGTCCAACCCATCTATCTATTGAACTAACAATCACATTTGTCTGTATACACAGAGGAGGAGTGCGGCTCGCCCGGGCCCGGTCCGACTCGGCACCGGCCCGAGTCGCTGCGGGAGCTCGCTCGCAACACGCACTTCACCAAGCACGAGATCAAACTTATCTACCGCGGCTTCAAACAGGTATAAACTCGTCTCGTGATAGCTAACGCTTGGCATAGGCCTCTCTCGCAGATCTTGTTACCCCTTTCTTCTCTACGCTGTAAAATCATTACGAAAGGGAGTAGAATCATTTGACGGAGGAGAGCTCGTTTGGGGGCCTCTCCAGGCGACTATTGTCGTAAGGCAAGCCAAACATTTGTTTGCCTGAGCCGCTTGGTGGGCACCCTGAACTACCTCGCCTCTCACAGTATAGGATACTTTACCAAATAATGTATCAATAGCGATTAGATTAGATGTAGTCTAATTGACTTTCAATAAGTGATATCTTGTATCCTATATTGAAAAAAGAATTATTTGTTATTTGATTTGATCTCTATACCGACCAGTCTTGCGGAACCCTCATCCAGTAAACTTCCAATAGCCCCTAACTAGGAAGAACCTGTATCTAGGGTGCCCGAAACATATACAGAAACGAACATTATACTTAGACCGGAAACAGACATCGATATCCATCATAACAATGTTCGCCCCGCCGGGAATCGAACCCGGTGCCCCCGCGCCACTACCAACTGAGCCACGGAGCAGTCAGCATGGCTCGAAGAACAAATGGTCGCTGGAGCCAAAAAGATCTCGAGTAGCGACCAAGTGCCGGGAGACGCAGAGTAGGCAGACCACCCACAAGATGTTTAAAGTGTTTAGACGAGGAAGTTGTGACTATCTGTAAAAGAGTCCTATGTCCATCAGTAAACGTTTTTCGGCTTGGATAATTGTTATTGTATTCTTCGCGCATTCTGGACACGCTAAGGAACATAGTCCATACAGCTAAGCTTAATTCCTTAAAAAAAACTAATTGTAATACGACTTTCACTTCCATGACCGACATTTTATTTTCGAGGCGCGGTCTTCCCGCTTGGCGCTAAAACTTCTTGTGTCTGATGATGATGAAACACTGATTGATTGATTGATTGTTTGTCGCCAGGAGTGTCCGTCGGGCGCGGTGGACGAGGAGCGCTTCAAGCACATCTTCTCTCAGTTCTTCCCTCTCGGAGGTAAGTAGACCATGACGCAATAATAATAATCACGCATCACACTCAAGAGCCCCTAACTAGGAAGAACCTGTATCTAGGGTGCTCGAAACATATACAGAGACGAACATTATACTCAGACCGGAAACAAACATCGATATTCATCATAACAATGTTCGCCCCGCCGGGAATCGAACCCAGGTGCACACGCGTCTCAGTCCACATCACTGCCAACTGAGCTACGGAGCACGGAGAATAACTCTACCACTAATTTCACATTTGTTTTTTTTAACCCGGAACGAAAATTCAGAGAGGGGTGTTATAATTTTAACGTGTGTATCTGTCTGTGCCATCGTAGAGCCTAAACGGCTGAACCGATTTTCGTTTAGTTTTTTTTGTATAATAGATCATTTCAGGCCGAGTGTTCTTAGCCATGTCTCATGAAGATCTGATCAGCAGTTTGAAGATTAATAGCTCTTTGCTAGGTGATGAGGAGATCTAACTAGCTTCTTTATGTCCGATCGATTTTAAATTTGGTACACTGACATCATTATATTGCAAGTATATGGTAAGGTGACCATGATCTTTTTAAGATGATTAGCTCTAGTTCTAGTTAAGTTGATGAGGGGTCTGAGTCTGACTGGGTCGGGTGTTTTTAATTTTTTTAATTTGAGTTATTAAGCCATTTTGTGGCCCACCATTGGCCACCTGAACCTCCTCGTATCTCTCAGTATAGGATACTTCAATACATAGTATAAAACAATGTCGCTTCCCGCGTCTGTCCCTATGTATGCTTATATATCTTTAAAACTATGCAACGGATTATGATGCGGCTTTTTTAACCGACTTCAAAAAAGGAGGTTATCAGTTTGACCTGTATGTATGTATGTATGTTTGTCCGCGATTGTCTCGCGTTTGGCTGAACCGATTGTGATGCGGTTTTCAGAAATGTATTCGTTACATTCAGGAGAAGGTTTTAGTACCTATTTTAACCGACTTCGAAAAGAGGAAGTTCTTAGTTTATGTATGTGTCAGTTTGTTGAAGGCGGGTCTCTTTTTGTAAAAAAAGAAATTATTAATCTCTCTCTGGGCTCTGAGTGTGATACGTTAGTAGGTATTTTGAGTACCCTAGGAATACGTTCTACCTAGGCTATAATTATATTTAGGCGTTTGACTCAGCCCCGCCCGTCACACGTCGCGGCAATTAGTGTGGTAAAAATATACATTTGCAAAATGTTCAAAACGAAAACGTTTTATACCTGTTTTGTTTTTAAATCTGAGTTGTGGGTCCCGTACGCGTTAGGACCAACAAAGCTGTTGGAAATCAGAAACTATAAAAAAAATATCATTTATTGAACAAAACACGCTTTAAAGCACACATTTGGATAACAATGGCTGGCATACTAGGCTGATGCCTGTGTCATGCCTGCCGAGATAGAACATGAACATAGTAAAAACCAAGTTAGTGGCGCTAGTGGAACTTGTTACTTACATAAAATTGTTACTAACTCCTCCCTCTATCCCCAAGACTATGAAATCAAGTAACTATATTGTATCAAAGACACAGTCTTGAAAACAGAGGGAGCAGCAGCAGATGGACATGGATATTTAAAAAATTAAGAAATACAAACAAAAATTTGCACTTTAGTGCTAGGACGGGGTGGAATTGAACCCAAACCTCAACCTATCTTTCTTTTCTTCTCGCATTTTGATAAAATCTAACAGAGGTCGCTGGGGCTGAAAAGTTATCGAGTTTTGACACCGCACCAGAGCACGCAGAGTAGGCAGATCCTCGACAAGTTGGTCAGATGACCTGGTGAAGGTTGCGGTCACAACCAAGTTGTGGCTTTCTGTCGGAGAGGCTTATGTCCAGCAGTGGACATCTTTAGGTTGTGTTGATGATAATGTTCTATTATCAATCAATCAATCAATTATAAGTGGAGGACACGATCGGCGTAACACTTTTCTCTATGGTCTCGTTTGCACCTAGACTGTAATATCAAAGAACAAGAGCTATATTTTGCAATACAGAATAACCGGAAGTGTTCCGCCGTCCGTGTCCACCACTGTGCAACACGGACTTAACGCGTGCTTCGCCCCGTGTGTTTTTAACGGTGGCAGGTTTTTAATTGCCGTCGTTAATTTATGTTTTAGACATTTTTATATTTTATTTTTCAAATTAATCGCACGCCCTCGTCCCGTACTCCATTACAATAAAATATGTGACAGTTTTAATTTTGATACACTTGGCTTTTATAACAAGTGTTTAAATCGGGCTCGCGCTTAGAAGGTTCCGGAAGAAATTTATTGTGTAAAATTGGCACTGTCGTTCCGGGACGAGTACCCGGAACCTTAATTAACACGCGTGAGACAAGAAGGCGACAAGTTATGTTTGAGACGTAGTCACTCTGGGAATAATAATAATAATAATAAGTGGCGACTTAGTGGAAGCCCACCCAGTGGACAGCGAGTCACCGCCTGCCATGATAATTAGTGAAATGTTGCATTAAAGGCAGGCGTACCGGTATTTCACTCCATAGCACCAGTTAACCGGTCCATTAAACAGTTCACCCCCATAAACCATTTCTTGTCATCCATTTTACAATAGTTAAATTCCTATCACCTTCTGGGTGCCGCCTCTGGGTGCATGATCTATTTGTGCATTTAGTGGCGGTGCCTGGTTGGTGATCCATATACAATATAGCAAAACTCTCGAAAGGGCCTCTACGAGTTGGATTCGTCCCCTCGCACGCCTCTCAAAGGACCGGGCTCCATCCCGTGATACCGTAGAGTATTGAGAAACATAATTCATTTATTTTGTAAACATGGGTTAAATTACAGATGTCTTAAAAATGTAGGTATCTCTATGCTTTACCACTAGGTGTACAAATTGGAGTTGCTACCTGCAGACATGTTACAAAAGGAAGGGAAGTGACGCCTTTTTGACCCCCGATGAAAAATCAGAGGGGTGTTATAATATTAACGTGTCTGTCTATCTGTGGCATCGTAGAGTCCAAACGAATGAACCGATTTTCGTTTAGTTTTTTTTTGTATCATAGATAATTTCAGGCCGAGTGTTCTTAGCCATGTCTGATGAAGATCTGATCAATGATTTTGGTTTGAAGATCATCAGCTCTTTTCTAGGTGATGAGGGGATTTAACTAGCTTCCATCGATCGATTTGAAATTTGGTACCATGTTACATCATTAATTTTGAAAGTATATGGTAAGGTAACCATGACCTTTTGAAGATGATCAGTTTCAGTTCTGGTTTAGTTGATGAGGGGTCTGAATGGATCGAGGGTTTTTTTTTTTTTTATTCGAGATATTTTAGGCTGTGGTTGTAATGTTATACAGGTTTCACACCTAACCTAGTGTAATCGTGTATTTGGTTGTTCCAGACGCGTCGCAGTACGCCCACTTCGTTTTTAACACCATGAAGCACAAACAAGGAGGGAAGGTCGACTTCGAGGTAAGTTCCTGTGGCGTTCAGGAGCCACTATTAACTACAATATAGTATTGAAATATAATTTCTTTTTTACAAAAAGAGACCCGCCTTCAACAAACTGTCACAAATATAATCTGAGAACTTCCTCGTTTTCGAAGTCGGTTAAAATACCAAAAAGGTACTAAAACCTTCTCCTGAATGTAACTAATACATTGTTGAAAACCGCATCAAAATCGGTTCAGCCAAACGCGAGATAATCACGGACAAACATACATACATACATACAGGTCAAACTGATAACCTCCTTTTTGAAGTCGGTTAAAAATATAAAGGGTTGCACGATACACGCTGGACTGCATACTGTAGCAGTTAGTCTCTGCCACGTATGTGAGGGTGTAGGCGCGTCACGTCCGCGGCCACGCGCCGGTCACGTACGTGTCCCCGCGCCCGCTCCTGTGTCACATTCTGGACTATCATATTATAATAGTCGACCCGGCGAACTTTGTTTCACCTAACCTATTAGTATTTTGTGCATGTATTATACTTATAAACCTTCCTCTTTAATCACTCTATCTATTAAAAAACCCACATCAAAAACCGTTGCGTAGTTTGAAAGATTTAAGCATATATAGGGACAGACGCGGGGAGCGACTTTATTTTTGCTAAAGGTTTGCACGAGACTGCAAACTGTTGCAGTTAGTCTCTGCCACGTATGTGAGGGTGTATGCGCGTCACGTCCGCGGCGACGCGCCGGTCACGTACGTGTCCCCGCGCCCGCTCCTGTGTCACATTTTGAACCATAAGTGCCTGCGACTGCTCCGTGGCTCAGTTGGCAGTGATGTGGACTGAGTCAGCGTGTGTACCTGGGTTCGATTCCCGAGTGGCATTTAGAGCGCGGGAGTGACCCCTATCCGTCTTATTCATAAAGATACAGTAGATTGTAGCTTTACTGGAGGTCTACTTCTCTGGTTTGTTGTATGGTAAATACGTGACATCCAGTCTAAATTGACACACGTCAAATAACTAAAATGCTCTTTAACTTTTTATGAATAACAGGGTTCATGTATTTACCATTTATATCTCTTCTCGTTAGCTTTGCTTTAGCTCCGAGGTTCCCAGCCGCGACGTCACTCCCGCGCTCTCGAGTCCGCTGGAGAGGCTCTATAGTGTGACACTTGCCTTTGTTGAACTAATTGTCTTTCTTAGACAAATTCATTATGCAAGTATTATATTTATATGCATTAAGTACTCGTGCAAGAAAAAAAACATTCAAAATAAGCTTTGGTGTTTTTGTATGAGTGTACTTTTTACTCAGTACAGTATAATAAATAGTACTTCATACAGTACGGACACTCCCTGCCTCCCTCAGCAAGTGCGGCCCGCGCTCGGCACCTCTCAGTGACGCCCAGAACACGTTATACTTCTACTAGTTCATGTTAGCCTGGTACTTTTTTCTCTCAGTGACGCTCAGTACAAGTTATCCTTCTACTAGTTCATGTTAGCCTGGTATTTTTTCTCTCAGTTACCGCTCAGGACAAGTCTCATCTCACTCACACAAACATGATACGCGTGCTCGTACAGTGGTGGTTTAGGAGGCCTTAACAGATTTGTCTATGGTTTCGTCAGCCCTACACTGTATTGCCAAAGAACAAGAGCTATTTTGCAATACCGAAAAACCGGAAGTGTTACAGTGACCTAGACCGCCACTGTATTTGTAAAATACGTGTTTTCCAGGTCGTTGGTTTCTTCGCGAAGCGACAAAAGATTGAGTGTTTCCATTTGAATAATGAGTAAATTCTATTTAAATTTATTTCCACAGAGACTCCGACATCTGTGCTCATAAATAACGAGCTGACATGAACAAACTTCGTTCAAGTTTACTACACTAAATTATAAATTACCTACCTACTAGCACAGTATAATAAAATAATAGTACTACATACAGTACAGGCACTCCCTGCCTCCCTCAGCAAGTGCGGCCATGCGCTCAGTTACCGCTCAGTACATACAAATAAAGCAGCGTCGCACGTCTCATCTCACTCACACAAGCATGATACGCGTGCACGTACACGAGTTTCGTCTGTGTGCGAAGCAACGCGCTTTTTACTATGAAGTGTCAGAGTTGCGGTAATGCGAAAGTAAGCTCTCATCATGTGGATCTCAATTATGTGAAAACTACTGAACCGATATGGGAATCATTTTTTTGCTGATTGAAAAGTGAATTTGCGCTGGAAAAGCTTAATATTATAAATGCGAAAGATTGTGAGTGTGTATGTTTGTTACTTCTTCACGTCTAAACGGCTGGAGCGATTTCAATAGTAAAGTAAGTAAAAAATTATTTATTCAATACAGGATACAAGATATCGCTTATTGAAAGTCAATTAGACTAATCTTATTAATATTGATACCTTATTTCGTAAAGTATCCTATACTGATAGAGGCGAGGTAGTTCAGGGTACCCACTAATTGTCTTACGACAATGGTCGCCTGGAGACGCCCCCAAACGAGCCTTCCTTTGTCAAATGATTCTACTCCAATGAAATTTGGTATGTAGTTAGCTAACACCCTGGATAAACACATAGGCTAGTTTTTATTGCGGAAAAACCGCGGGTAATACTGTGGAGCACAGCTAGTCAATATGTGGATTGTAGAGCATTTTGAAAAAAAAAAGGTAATTCTCATTTGACCGGTGACCGGTTAATAATTTCTTTTTTACAAAAAAGGAACCCGCCGTCAATAAACTGACACAAACATCAAAACTGAGTACTTCCTCTTTATCGAAGTCAGTTAAAATAGGTACTAAAACCTTCTCCTGTATGTAACAAATACTTACCTGAAAACCGCATCACAATCGGTTTCGCCAAACTCGAGATAATCGTGGATAAACATACATACATATATACAGGTAATACTGATAACCTCCTTTTTTGAAGTCGGTTAAAAGGAATCAAAATCAAAATTATACTTTGTAATAAATAAAACGCCCATTTAAAAGGCACATAAATCCGCGCTGCATCCGCCGCGGACATTGTAAATCATCCGGATATCAAAGCGGCACTTTATCCGGACTTTACCCGGACACCACCCCCCACCCCCACCGCTCAGCGGAAATGCTTTCTTAAAAACGATGCACTTTTCCTAAAATATATTTTATTAGTTGATACGGCGAACTTCGTGTCGCCTTACAATATTATTAGTTACTTAACACAATGAATATCATTATGCATACTGAAGGAATGTACAGTCACGGACTAGGAGGCCGTAACAGATTTGTCTATGGTTTCGTCAACCCTAGACTGTATTGCCAAAGAACAAGAGCTATTTTGCAATACAGAAAAACCGGAAGTGTTACGCCGATCGTGTCCGCCACTGTACCTAATGAGGGGTTTTGAAAGTGATTATTAAAAAAAAGTTTCGTAATATGCTCGTAGATGGCGTAATAGACATTGGTAAGTAATTCAAATCAGTTCGAATTAACTTGAAAAGTTAAAAAACAAAACAAAACAAATATTACCCGGGTTCGATTCCCGGGCGGGGCGAATATTGATATGATGAATATCGATGTTTGTTTCCGGTCTGGGTGTAATGTTCGTCTCTGTGTGTGTTTCGGGTACCCTAGATACAGGTTCTTCCTAGTTAGGGGCTCTGAGTGTGATGTGTTATTATTATTATTATTAATTTGACTGGCGCATGTCGAGTTCGTGTTTTATTTTGAGCTTTTATTTCAACTTCAGCTGTAGATTTTAGCTAGCGCCATCTGCTAGCGGCGTGATAAAACTTGTTTTTTTTTTTCTATAATGTAAAATTTAAAACCTCTCAAAGTGGATAAAATTTGCAGTTCAAAAAAAAATCAAAAAAAAAAAAAATCAATTTTTTTATTATTCTAGTTGGGGAACTCCCCTTGTAAGTTTATGTACTTACCTGTGTTAGGGGAGTCCGCTCCTTCCACATTTGAATCGTTACAATACATTATTAGTATGTGTATTCAACATTATCGTTAAGTATCAGACAAGAACAAATCATAACAAAATAAAGTTCATGAATAACACCAAAGCACTAAATATATCCGTGGCGTTAGATATTTTAACTTATAGCATTAATATTCATAATAAAGTATTATTCTAAAGAACACACAAAAACACAAAAACAGCAAGTAAACTGAGCGTCACTGAGAGAAAAAAGTACCAGGCTAACATGAACTAGTAGGAGGATAACGTGTACTGGGCGTCACTGACAGGGTGCGGGCCGCACTTACTGAAGGAGGCAGGGAGTGCCCGTACTGTATGTAGTACTATTTATATTATACTGTGCTAGTAGGTAGGTAATTTTTAACCGACGAAAAAACAAAAAGGAGGAGGTTCTCAATTCGTCGCGTATATTTTTTTTTTTTTTTTTTTTTTTTTTTTTTTTTATGTATGATCACGCATAACTTTTTACTGTGTGGACCGATTTTGATAATTAATGTTGTGTAGTAAACTTGAACGAAGTTTGTTCATGTCAGCTCGTTATTTATGAGCACAGATGTCGGAGTGTCTGTGGAAATAAATGTAAATAGAATTTTACTGATATTTTAAATTGGATCCACTCCATCTTTCGTCGCTTCGCGGAGGAACCAACGACCTAAAAAACACGTAGACGGATCGCTTTAAACAAAAGTGAAGTCAAAAAAGAATCATTTGACAGAGGAGGGCTCGTTTGGGGGCCTCTCCAGGCGACTATTGTCGTAAGGCAAGGCAAACATTTGAAGAGAGGATTTGTTCACCTGAGCCAATTGGTGGGCACCCTGAACTACCTCGCCTCTCACAGTATAGGATACTTTACCAAATAAGGTATCAATAGCGATTAGATTAGATGTAGTCTAATTGACTTTCAATAAGTGATATCTTGTATCATATATTGAATAAAGAATTATTTGAATTCTGAATTTGAAGTACGCCGAACTGCTTTGCCTGCACCTGAATGTGCGAACATAGACGGCAAAATATTCATATACTTAGAAAGAAATTTATATACCGGGTGTTTCTGACAAGGCGGTAATAAATCAAAGGAAGGATTCAGCTCACCATACCTAACAACTTTCCCAAAGCAACATGGGTCGAAATCTCAAAACAAAAATCAGCCGTCCCGTACATTGACCCCGTCAGCTGATCGAACCAATGTATGGAACAGCTGTTTATTTTTTTTGAGATTTCGACCTATGTTGATTTGGGAAAGTTGTTAGTTATGGTGAGCAGAAGCCCTCCTTTGATTTATTACCGCCATGTCAGAAACACCTGTATATTTATTTCTCTCGTTGTGGAGAGAGTGACTGATTATTCGTCGGGGAACTCGAATTTCGCAGAAGTTTGCGGCGAAACAGAAACGTCCCGGTGATTTAATGCTTTATTATGTTCTCGTCTAACAAGATATTTTTCATATCATGAAACATTCATGCTGCGGGAATACTGCTGGATCGAGTTCCGAAATAAGTATATAAATACACATAAAGATAATAATAATAATACGGGATTAAGAAATAACGTATACGCATCTATCCCTATCTAGGAAAGATCTGTATCTAGGATACCCGAAAGGACTTTGTAGACACGCATAACTTTATTTTACGGGAAACATTTTAAAAAGCACAGACGAAACTGCGGAAACACAGCTGTTTTTTATATGAAACATAATATAATACTATTTTGATGCATATATTTACATATTAACCTTTCTCTTGAATCACTATTTAATATACTTAAAAAAACGCATCAAAATCAGTTGCGTAGTTTAAAAGATCTAAGCATTCTTACAATTGAAAGACAGCGAGAAGAGACTTTCTTTTATAATGTACAGTGATATTATTAGTCCTTCCGCCCCAGACTCGGCTTTATTTAGTTATGAACTAGAGGCTGCCCCGCGGTTTTTCCCGCGCAGATTTGTCATAAACTCAAAAATCCGTTTTTTTTCCCGTTCCCGTGGGAATTTCGGGAAATCCCTTCTTAGTGCTCACCTACACTCCCTAAGGAACCTACATGCAAAATTTCAGCCAGCTACGCCCAGTAGTTTCGGCTCTGCGTTGTCTGTCAGTCAGTCAGTCAGTCAGTCAGTAGTCAGTCAGTCAGTCAGTAACGGAAGAGTTTTATATATATACTAGAGGCTGCCCCGCGGTTTTTCCCGCGCAGATTTCTCATAAACACAAAAATCCCGTTTTTTCCCGTTCCCGTGGGAATTTCGGGGAATCCCTGCTTAGTGCTCACCTACACTCCCCAAGGAACCCACGTGCCAATTTTCAGCTTTCTACGCCCCGTAGTTTCGGCTCTGCGTTGTCTGCCAGTCAGTCAGTCAGTCAGTAACGGAAGATTTTTATATATATTGATTATGAATTATGAATTAAGAGCCAGTTTACAGCGATGCTAGCGCCATTCGCGAAAAAAATTAATATCTTCTAAACTAAGGCAAATATATGAAAAATGTGGCACTGTATGGCACTAGATAATGTAGCCTAGTATTTTTTGAGCACAGCAAAGTAGTCCTAAGTAAAAAGAACAAAAAAAACATAGATTGTTGCCAAAAGTGGCCACTTTTAGCAACACTTTGTAGCTTTCTTTGATCCTCAACCTGAAAGCTGTACAGAAGTGCCCTAAAAATACTAGGCTACATTATCTAGTGTCATACAGTGCCACATTTTTGATATTTGCCTTAGTTTAGAAGATGTAAATTTTTTTCGTGAATGGCGCTAGCATCGCTGTAAACTGGCTCTTAATTAATTATTTGAGCAGAGTGAGTGGGATGTGTCTCATCCATCTTGTTGTCTTGTCTCGACGAGTTATTATTATAACCGTCATAACAATAACGTTATAGCGTTCATTAATAACTTAGCTAGTTTAATAACGTAAAAGTAACGTTTCAAGATCTGCCAGCTTGCCGTAAACGTGCTTTATACAGGATGTTTCTGGCAAGGCGGTAATAAATCAAAGGAGGGATTCAGCTCATCATATTTTACCCCTTTCCCACCCAAAACAAAATGACTGACAATTTAGACTGGATAGTGAGAGATTTTCAATTAGAGATCTCAAAAAAAAAATAACAAGTTTTATCACGCCGCTATCAAATGGCGCTTAGCAAAACTATAAAACTCAAGTTGAAATGAATCATTGAAAACTCAAAATAAAACTGAAACTCGTCACGCTTTATTCAAATAGTTTCAAGTTAATTTAGTTGGACTGATTTGAATTACGTACCGTGGCGGACTAGGAGGTCGTAACAGATTTGTCTATGGTTTCGTCAACCCTAGACTGTATTACCAAATAACAAGAGCTATTTTGCAATACAGAGAAACCGGTAGTGTTACGCCGACCGTGTCCGCCACTGTACCAGTCCATTACTTTAAAAAACGCCATCTACGGGCATATTACGAATCGTTTTTTTTATGTGACTTTGACCATTATCTCGTATTACCATACAAATACAAGTAACCAGTAACTTAACTTTAGCTGTGGATAACGTTGTGGATCTTTCATTTGTTTACTCTGCGATAGATTAAGCCTTTATAAGAATGTAATGTAAGATTGTTTGTTGTTCCTAAAATAAAATGAAATAAACCAGATAAGTTAGAACTCCATGAAGAAAACTTTACTCGAAGGTTGATTTATACAAGGTTGTTGTAATGTTAGTCTGTTAGTTCTATTCTAGTATTGTATAAAAACATATTAGAAGAAACAGTTTAATAGTAGTAGCTTAATGTAGTGGGTAATAATGAGACTATAATAAGAGTGCATCCGCCAACAAACTGCAACAGCAGTTTGGCGATATTGTTTATGTAAATAAGTACCTACCTACTTCGAATAAAAGTATTAAAAAAAAAAAAGTAAAGCTATTTAAATTTCTTGTATTTTTTTGGCAGGAGTTCCTCTGCACGCTGTCGCTCGTCGCCCGCGGGACCGTCTCCGAGAAGCTCTCCTGGGTGTTCTCGCTGTACGACGCGGACGGCGACGGGCGCATCTCGCGCGCGGAGCTCGGCGCCGTGGTGGCCGCTGTCTACTCCCTGCTGGGTGGGGCGCACGCGCAGGCTGCCGACGACCACGCGCAGAGGCTCTTCACTGTTAGTAACCTATATAGAATAGTCTCACCCCTGTATTCCCCGAAGGGTTAGGCAGAGGCGCCAACTCATTGACTGAGTGCATCGAGAAGGACCCACGTTTGCTCGAGTTTGAAAGTATATACAGAGTGCTATATAAATCATAGAAACGATACAGCTCACCATTCCTAACAACTTTCCCAAAGTCGAAAATTTCAACAAAATAAAAAAATGAAAGTTGCACATGCTTCGATCAGCTGACGGGGACCACGTTCGGGATATCTGATTTTTGATTTGAGATTTGGATCCATATTTCTTGGGAAAGTTGTAAGAGATGGTGAGCTGAATCTCTTTTTTTTTATTTATTACCGCTTTGTCAAAACCACTTTGTATATCTTGACTTGTCTTGCCTTGGCTGGGTCCCTGGCTTAGCCTGACCTGCCTGCGTAGCATTACGGACCATTTGTCGAATCGTCATGTCATTTTTGATCGCTCTCGACATTTAAATGCGGGAAAATGTATGGAGATGTTCGAAAAAGTTACAGATAGAAACGACAAATTCGATTAATTGTCTGTCATGCTACCACCGCTGGGAAGGCCTTGGTTTGGCTTTTATATTGAGGACTGACGAGTGATATTTATGTGTGTCGTAAACTCTCAGCAGATGGACGCGGACGCAGACGGCGGCGTGTCGCGCGAGGAGCTGGCGCGCTGGTGCCGCCGCCGGCACGACCAGCTGCACGCCTTAGACACCGTACTGTGACGCGGGTGAGTACCTGTCTGAAGGTAGACTTCAAAAAAAGGAGGTTTTCAGTTTGAGCTGTATGTATGTATGTACGTTTGTACGTGATCACCTCGCGTTTGGCTGAATCGATTTTATACGGTTTTCAGAAAGTATTTGCTACATTTAGGAAAATATTTTATTACTTTAACTGACTTCGAAAAATATTAATTGCCGCCTTGTCTGACTTCAGGTCGTACGCGGAGCCGTGTTCCGCCCACGCCGGCTCCAGCTCTTCGCCCCCCGGTGACCCTAAGAGTGGCCTCAACGACCCCAGGAGTGAACTCAATGACCCCCAGACCCCCTGTGACGCGGGGCTCTGCACTACTTGCGAGAGCCACAACGGAGTTAACGAGGGGGTTAATACTGACTGCGGGGGTCCAGCCCCTCCACGGACCAGAGCGCGGGGACCCCCTCCCCCCGTGCCTGCGCGGGCGACCGTTACTGTAAGTCTCAGAGCAATTATTATTGCGTTTTATAATAATAATACATCACACTCAGAGCCCCTAACTAGGAAGAACCTGTATCTAGGGTGCCTGAAACACACACAGAGACGAACATCACGCCCAGACCGGAAACAAACATCAATATTCATCATATCAATATTCGCCCCGCCCGGGAATCGAACACGGGTGCACACGCTTACTCAGTCCACATCACTGCCAACTGAGCCACGGAGCAGTTTATTGAATGTCTTCATAAAAATGTTTACTTATACAGGCTGTTTCTAACAAGGCGGTAAAAAATCAAAGGGTAGATTCGGCACAGTATACCGATCAACTTCCCCTTAGCAACAAAGGTCTTAATCCCAAAACAAAAATCAGCTGTCCCGTAAATCGACCCCGTCAGCAAATCAAACTAATGTACGGAACATTTGACTTGACTGCTCCGTGGCTCAGTTGGCAGTGATGTGGACTGAGTAAGCGTGAGCACCCGGGTTCGATTCCCCGGCGGGGCGAATATTGATATGATGAATATCGATGTTTGTTTCCGGTCTGGGTGTGATGTTCGTCTTTGTGTGTGTTTCGGGCGCCCTAGATACAGGTTCTTCCTAGTTAGGGGCTCTGAGTGTGATGTGTTATTATTATTATTATTTAATTTTTATTTTCGCCTCCGTAGCTCAGTGGCGTAGCGCGTCGCGCCTTTGATTAGGGCACGGATGGTTGTGGGTTCGATCCCCGCAGAAAACACCACAATATATTGATTTCTCACAAAATCACGTTGTGGTTGTTTTCGGTTGGATAGGACATTGCTGGCTTGAATCACCTGATTGTCCGAAAAGTAAGATGATTCCGTGCTTCGGAAGGCACGTTAAGCCGTTGGTCCCGGCCGCAGTAGTGGTCGTTATAACCGCGGCGACAAGCTGGCCCCTTGTCACGTTGGTAATAAAGCATAAACTCGGCTAAACGTGGGTCCGGCTCTTGAGCTGGTACCTCTGCTTAACCCTTCGGGGAATAAAAGGCGTGAGATTATGTATGTATGTATGTATTTTTATTTTGACCGATGTGACTTGGGAAAAGTTTTCCTTTGCTTTATTACCACCTTGTCAGCAACACCCAGTATGTATTATTATTTTAAGCCGCAGCATTGGAGCATTAAATACTGTAGTATTCCATGCCTAATCTCCTCCCATGAATGCATCATGAGTGTCGTAATAATTTATTTTTAAAAAAAGAGACCCGCCTTCAACGAACTAACACAAACATAATCTGAGAACTTCCTCTTTTTCGGAGTCGGCTAAAATAGGTACTAAAACCTTCTCCTGAATGTAACAAAAATACATTACTGAAAACCGCATCAAAATCGGTTCAGCCAAACGCGAGATAATCGCGGACAAACATACATACATACATACATACAGGTCAAACTGATAACCTCCTTTTTTGAAGTCGGTTAAAAAGCAACTCAAGATTAATTTCTCGACGACTGTCGTCAGTCGCTGCGACAATTAGTCGAAGTAAGAAAATGTATGAAAACACACTACAGGTCAATAGAAAACACTTTCGAGGCTTGCGACAAACGCGTCGGCCGCGATGCACGGAATGAGAGGTTTTAAATTTGACATCTCAGAAGAAAAAAACTACGTAGTTTTATCACGCCGCTATCAGATGGCGCTTTCTAAAATTTACAGCTGAAGTTGAAATGAATCATTAAAAGCTCAAAATAAAAGTGAACCTCGTCATGTGCTAGTCAAATAGTTTTTGTTTTGAAGTTTTCAAGTTAATTTGACCTGATTTGAATTACTTACCAATGTCTATTACGCCATATATCGCCATCTACGGGCGTATTACGAAACGATTTTTTTTTAAATGTCACTCTTCACAATGTTTAATAATATAATAATAATAATAACACATCACACTCTGAGCCCCTAACTAGGAAGAACCTGTATCTAGGGTGCCCGAAACACACACAGAGACAAACATCACACCCAGACCGGAAACAAACACCGATATTCATCATATCAATATTCGCCCCGCCCGGGAATCGAACCCGGGTGCTCAAGCTTCTCAGTCTACATCACTGCCAACTAAGCTACGGAGCAGTCGTTCATTTTGTCCATTTTGTGTACATAGTTTTTATAAAATTGTTGCGCACTTGTGGCACGCTTGTGAGAAACTCTGGCACTAGCTGAAAATCAGCGCTGATGGTACTAACTACCAGCACATGCTGAGCTAGTACCATTTTGCAGCTGCAGCGACACTCGACGGCATTGCACCACCGAGACACTGTATTTTTTTTGTATTTTTAGTTTTATTTTGTTTTTTCTTTGTTTAGTTATTTTCTTTGTGTGTTTTTTATTTTTCATTGTGTCGTTGTGGCTTGTAAATAAACGTGTTTTCTTTTTTTCTTTCTATTTTGTGATCTGTGGCGGAGACCTGCCGTGTTCATCGGTGGATGTTGTGCGGTTGTGAAGATACCTACTTTTAAGTTACCTACTTTTTAAGTATTTAATTATTATTGAACTAGTCGACCCGGCGAACTTGTACCGCCTAACCTAATTGCTATCTTGCTCATGTATTATACTTATAAACCTTCCTCTTGGATCACTCTATAGATTACAAAAAACCGCAACAAAATCCGTTGGATAGTGTTAAAGATATAAGCATACATAGGGACAGACGCGGGAAGCGACTTTGTTTTAAACTATGTATTGATTTAAATGTTATTATCTAACTCAGCTTACAGACGAGCAGGAGCTGACTCGGCGAAGCGAGCGACGCCGCTCCGTCGCGTCCCCTGCGGACCCCCGGCGCGGTCTCAATAACCGAGACAAAAATGGAAGAGAAAATACTTAAACATTCTTTAATCTTAAGCCAATACTTACTTGATTTTAAAAACTAAGGGATAAGTTAGATAGTAAGTTACCTAATTTTTTTCATTGTGAGGTTTGCTGAACATGATGAACACACTAATTACGGAACAAATAATACAGTAACCTACATATCTAATTCAAACCTCTTTAGGCTTAGCGCACATCTGGCGAGGCGCGGAGATGATATTGAGAGTATAATAATTTAAACTGCTGTCCAGCTTGAACTGAACAAACCCGTTTTGAAAAAAAAAACAACCAATGCCACAGAATTTATCGTTTCGTTTGGTATCTTGGCCTCGTCTCGCAATATGTGCGCCGGGCCTTCTAAATTTCATTTTATTGTTGTAAGAATCTCTTCGTCTTCAAATATTCCCAAATTTTTAAATTTACCTATACTATGTATTTTGTCTTTACTCTATTATTATAAAATAATAATTATTTATGAGGATAAGTCCAAAAGTTTATTCGTTTGTAAGTTTGTATGTGAGTCAGTAATTTCTAGAACTAATGAAACGATTTCAATAATTATTTCGATAATGTGCAAAATGATAGATAAAATAAAAGCCTGTACCTAAACATTTTCATTGAAAAAAAAAGTTTCCATAATATAAAATATATCGGTAAGACACGAGGAAGCGTGCAGCGCTGTGACGGGTAGCTATAGTATAAAATTAAGTAGATAAGTAAGTAAATTAAATCTTTATTATAATTATTAATACATTAATAATAATAATAATCTTCCTTCACTCTTTGTGCCTAAAATGGTTTCGTGGATCATGTCGGGCCAATCTCTTACCTAAAATAATTAAACTTCTTCAGAACTTATAGATTTAAATATAACTATGAGCGGTTTTTGAATTATTACTTTTAGTTACAGAGACTGCCATAAGATGGCACTAGCAATCAGGGTAAATGTCAAATTCTATATGAATTCAATCAGTCAGGTCAATCAGATTTGACGTTGACATATTACACCTACATACATTGGCTATACAGTGCCATCTATCAGCATTCTCCTGGAACCATTAAAACTGTCAAAAACGAAAACCCCTCTGGCGTTAAATTTAAAAAATATGACAGTTACCGTGTTTTCTCAAGAGAAGCGATATCGATCGCACGATAGAGGTTCGATCAATATTACTTACATCTGGCAGGCTTCGTTGATGTACAAGTGATTAATATTGGCTCTCGAACTTTTGTCGCGCGATCGATATCGCTTCTTGAGGAAACACGCTTACCAGTTACTTTACGTTTGGAACACATATAGATTATGAAATATTAATATTTTAGTAACATAGTAGGCTCTACGCACCAGTGTCGAGGCGCAGCGAAGATACAAAGCGATTTTTAATGAGAGATTTTCAATTTGACACTAAAAAAAAAAACAAGTTTTATTTCACCGCTATCAGATGGCGTTGTGCAAAAGTCAATAGGTCACGTTGAAATGAATCATTGAAAGCTCAAAATAAAATTGAAACTCGTCACGCGCCAGTCAGAATACTTTTGTTTACACAAACATAAACCATCCAGTTTATTAAGTATTCTTATAAAAGATTTAAAGTTATCGAACTATTGAGTAAAGTAGTAAAGTAAAAGTAAAAATTTATTTATTAATAGCCAAAACAGTAAACATAATTTAATTACAAAAATATGATTAGCGGCGTAATGAGGGTATTCTGATGTTTGCCGGTAGCCTCCACACTAGGTAAACCTGTGTCGTGGCGGCCAAAACGGTTGCTATGAACGGAGCGTTTCCATAAGCTTAGCGAATTCAATTATAATAAAAGGCATGCAATAAATTTCAATAATAATAAATACTGATTAGAAATATTAAAATTTTATTAAATTTGTTAGTTCATGCATATAAATATATAGATATTTTAAAATAAATATATACTTATTTAAATAAATAATAATTGAAATATTATCTATCATCACTAAATTAATAAAAATAAAAATAAATTTTTGAATTATAAATTATGAATAATCTTAAAATTCTATAAATTAAGATAATAATGTTGAAATTAAGAACATTCAACTATGTCTTTAAAAATATTGATATTTACTTACTCTTTTGTTTTTATAATATTTTCTGTTTGCTCGTAATCAAGATCTGACAACCATTCTGTGACTGGACGTTTAAGTTCAAAACAATTGCCTCCCTTGAAATTGCAACAACTGACGGCCTGGTTAAAAACGAAAGGCAAAAGGAATCTGCAATGTCGTTTAGCAAAGCATGATTTAGTTTGAGGAACATTTGACCTAAAAATACGTTTTTGTAATGCCATTTTGTAGGAGGTATCTGAGATAAAGATCTTGTTATACTTAAGCACTGCTCTCAGAATGAATAGTTTCCTTACGCTTAGGACGTTGCAGTCTTTATACAGCGTTTCTGTTGGATACCGGTACTTTTTGTTAAGCATGACCTTTAGAACAGATCTTTGTGCTCTCTCTACTTCTATCATAAACGATTTAGCAGCTCCACCCCAGATCGCTATACAGTAAGAAATAACCGATTGACAAATTGAAAAATATATTTTAATTAACAATCTTCTTTCGACACTGTGTCTTAGAAGCTTCATAATATTAATAAATTTTCTAACTTTGGAAGAAAGTTGGTTTATATGTTGATTAAAGGACATGCGCTGATCGATAACCACGCCAAGATATTTAATAAAAATAGTATTTTGTATAACAGAACAGTCGCATGAATTAAAGACATCTTTGCATGAATGTACCTTAATGAAGTACTGGTTCTTAGGAGCAGATGCTTTAGTTTTGGAAAAGGTAAGAAATTTAGTTTTGCTAGTGTTTAAGGAGAGTAAATTATTATTTAACCAATCATTCAACCGATTCATTCCATGTTCCGCGAGATCGCGAGCCTCGTTCCAATCCCTTCCATGAAAAATTACAGCAGTGTCATCCGCATAGCAAAATAATTCTGCATTGCCCAGTTTAACATTGGATATATCGTTTATATAAGCTAGAAATAACGATGGACCCAAAATACTTCCTTGGGGTACTCCGAATTTAACATAGGAGGCAGAGCTTAAGGCGGTACCTATCCTTACTTTTTGGGTGCGGTCACATAAATAAGACTTGAACCAGTCTAGAGCGACTCCCCTTACGCCTAATCTTTCAAGTTTTCTTAGTAGAATGGGAATCGATACGGTATCAAAAGCCTTTGCTAAATCTAAGAAAACACCTATTACCTTTCTGTTGTTGTCCATAAGATTTGTTACAGCATCTGTTAAAGCTCCTACAGCGTCCTCTGTCGAACGGCCTTTCCGAAAACCGAATTGACGATCATGTAAAAGATTATTTATTTCCAAAAAGTTTACCAACCGGTTGTTTATAATCTTCTCCAGTAATTTTGACGTTGAGCAAAGGAGTGATATCGGACGGTAGTTAGAAGGAGAGGATTGGTCACCAGACTTATAAATCGGACAGATGACAGCTGATTTCCATATTTGCGGAAATTCGCCGGTCGATATACTCAAGTTGAATATATGTGCGAGAGGTGTAACAATAAATGGACCAACCTTCTTAAGTAAGTAGTTGCTTATTTCGTCAATACCCGAGGAACTTCGACCTTTTAATATTTTGATAAGAGAAAGTATTTCAGTTTCGTCGGTCGGTTTGAGAAATAAAGGTGCAGATATTTGGCCAGATACGGAAATTCTACTACTTAAGGAAGATTCAGTTTCTTCATTTGATTTTAGAGAAAGGTCTGCTAGGACTTCTCCGATGGTTGAAAAGTAGGTATTACACAAGTCAATTGACTTTTGAGGATCATCTTGCGAAGTGATAAGTTTATCTGCCGTGTTATTTTTACGCTTTGAGTGACAGATTCTTTTAATGGAGTCCCAGAGATCTTTTGGGTTACCTAGACTCTCTTCAATATCAGCCCTCTCGTATTCGTGCTTTAGTTTGTGAAGAAGATTGGTACAGTAATTTCTATAACGTTTGTATGTGATAAGAAGAATAGCGTTGTCTGGGTTATTTCTCGCTTTAGCATGTAGATTGTCGCGATGCCGAATACATTTTAATAAACCTGGGGTAATCCAGGGCTTAAGGTTATTATTTCTGCGAGCAACTTTAATTAGCTTTTTGTTTTTTTCACAAATTGTTGTTACGATATTAGTAAATTTTTCGGCTGCCTTAGAGGCCGTTTCCAGATTAGTGACCTCAGACCAATCAACAACTCTCAATTCCGCTTCAACGGCTTCAAAATCAACTCTTGTTGCAACGCGTTCGGCTTTATGAGAGCTATTTGATTGAGTTTCTAATCCTAATATGGCCATATCGTGGTCCGTAGATGAGTTATTGCAGACAAGGGAAATCGCATTTGAGTTAGGCCTTACCAAAATGTGATCAAGACAAGACTTAATTCTCGTGGGCTTGGAAATGCTTTGAGTAAACCCGTGTTCTGCTACCATACACAGGTATTCCGAGCTTTTTTGAGAAGCATTTTCTGGGAGAGTGTCAATATTCATATCGCCTGCTATTATTGGACATTGTTTATCTTTTAGTGAGGACAACGTACTGTCAAGTGAGTCCAAAAAGTTGGTTATGTTTTCAAAGGAAGGAGATCTATAAATACCTACAATGGTAAAACAATTAGGGACTTCCAGAATTAAACAATTACCCTCGAAAAAAATTGGTTCTCTTACAGTCACGTCCCAACATGATTTCACAAATATCACAACTCCGCCAGCTTTATTAATGAATTGGTGTGTACGAAACGAATTATATCCTTCAATTGAGCCAATTATAGTATTTTCACTAAGCCAACATTCAGTGAGTACGATAACGTCAAACTTAGTATTAGTGCGTCTTAACGTGATTTGTAGTTCGTTGAAGTTTCTAGAAATGCTTCTAATATTCATATTCAAGATTTTGAGTTTATAATATTCTTCTTTGATAATACTCTCACATTGTTCTATACCGGAAATGGATATACAGTTTATCTCGAGACTTTTTTCCAATTCTTCCGACACGCTAAGTAATGCCATTTTTAATGTTAGAAATCTGAGTGAAGACAGTACGTGTCAGAATTTGACGGTTATTAAAATTTGTATATATGTTTATATAAAGTGAGAGTATTTTATGGCAGCTATGTATAAAACAGTGAAATGAATATGTCCGTATTTTAAAAGAATAACCATTATTTTGAAGATTCTGTGTGTGATGATGATGATGTAAAATTTCTTTATAAATATATATTGATTGATTTAAAGGTAAAATTTGTTTGTAAAATGTTAAAATATAATCATGCATAAAACCATTAGTAAAACACTTACAAGCATTAGTTAACAGCATGCAATAATAGATAGATATTCCTAAACCAACTGTTAGAGCAAAAGAATATCTAGGGTGGAGGCTACCGAGTACTAAGTGATTCTTCTCTTGAGGTAGGCGGTGGTGTTGGTAGACGATTGTCGAGGTCTGCCTGTGAGGATATTCTGTGTATAGGTTGTCTTTCTGCTTTGCGTACAAGTATGGAGCCTTCCTTCGTCCAGCAATAACGGTACCCATGAAATTTAGCTCTTGAGCGGGTTTCGCGAAATAACTGTCTCATTTTAGAGGTAAGACGTTCATTAAAATATATTCTATTTTTGCTTCCAGCAACCGCGCCCTCCGATGAGATACTTTTTCGAGATTTAGCAGCAGCGAGTATTTCATCCTTCTTTGAGTGACGAAGTAGTCGGACAACGATCGGTCTTGAGTTAATAATATCAGGTTTAGATGCAGATTTCTTTGGCCCGGCCCTATATACCTGGTCAATATCTTCTTCTTTTATATTGGTTCCAATCCTGAGTGCTGCAACCGAGGCAACATGAAATGTATTCTCGCCATTGGTTTCGGGAATCCCAATGATCTCAATTTCATTTCGAACAAGTTTTTGGTCTTGAGAATCAATCAAAGATTGTAAATGATCAATTGTAGACTTTAACACAATCACTTCAGCATCTCGCGCTTCATTTATAAATTTAATATTTTTAAGTATCACTCTATGCATTGTCTTTTGCTAATAGGATTCGGTACAAATTAAAAATTATTATGAAACTGTTGTATAGCGGGTGTAAAAGTTTACGTTAATCTGGATTATCTCTATTTCAAAAGTGTTAAATTAAGTCTTACAAAATACTTACCTACCTTTATGAATATAAAGATTTATCTAGTTGAATAATTATCAAGTGCTCTCAAATAACAATAAATAAAAATATAATTCCTTTATCATTGTTTTAATAAATACACCACCATTAGGGGGGCCACCATAATAAATCTATTACGATTCGCGAAAAGCCGCTTTAAAATCCACTTTGAGGAAAAAGAAGGTAAATAATATTATTAAATAAGAATTACAAAAAACAGACTTAGAAAATAAATTGCAAATAAAAAAAACAATTGTCTAGAATGCCGGTTTATATTTATTTAGCCAAGGTCGTCGGGGTCCACGTTAATACTAAGAAATATCTCAAAATACAAAATATACTTATATATTTTACTTTTAATAATACAAAATATACTTATAAAAAGCCATTTGGTGACATTTATGGTTTTTTCTTTGGATTTTTATTGTGTCGAAAATAAAAAAGTGACAAAACACTTGCTTTTTACACCTTGTAAAGTAAATGCAAAATCATGACTACAAAATAATACATAGTCGCACAAGAGCTGCCCATTAGCTATTCTAAATCAGTGCGATTTAATGACGCTTTCATGTTCATCTTGCGTTTCAACTTTCAATTCGTTGAGCGTGAAGCACAGAGGTTCACACAGGTTATCTTTGCTCAGGCATGCGTCAGAGTATGTAGTATTTTCTATTTCTACATGATACAAGATATTTATTGCTCTAAGTGTACAGTTGAACAAGATAGCGCACTGGTGTCGACATAATTTGAAGCTATATGTAATTATTTGATAGGTCTTCTGCTCTAGTGCTTAGAGAACAGACAAAGCGACTCCATGTCTTTTTAGCCTAATATCAGATCTTGTCAGGGTGTGTGTTCACTACTTGTGGAAAGTGAATGATAACTTGAGAAGGTTCTTGACCTTCCTGTCTGCGTCGTCGCCGGCTGGAGCGACCTGCGTGGGTACAAAGATTCACATAAAAATCGAATAAAAAAATAATTTACTCGATCAACTTTTTCTCCTAACGCCATCTCGTGGTGAAATGCAAGACCAAAGAACCTACTCGCTAATGCGCTAGCTTCGAGGAAGGTTTTGCTTGTAATATTTAAAACAGGCAGCTTTATGCATAAACATAAACATCAGGCTAATTATTTAAAATCTTGATGTCTTTGTAACCACCTTCAAAAGAGGAGGTTCAGTTTTACCTGTATGTATGTATGTTTGTTTGTCCGCGATTATCTTGTGTTTGGTTGAACCGATTTCGATACGGTTTTCAGATAAGTATTTGTTTTACAATATCAGGTTTATCTATTTTAACCGACTTCGAAAAAGAGGAAGTGCTCAGTTGATGTATGTGTCAGTTTATTGATGGCGTGTTCCTTTTTTGTTTTTTTCTTGAAATATTATTTTTTTGAAATATTTTCATTACTCTTAATGCATTTAGTAATATATAGATTTCTAATTTATTTTTAAACTGATTAACAGTAAAAACGAAAGGAAAATGCTTCCGTACTAACACCGTAATGGTACAGTGGCGACACGATCGGCGTAACATTTCCGGTTTTTCTGTATTGCAAAATAGCTCTTGTTCTTTGGTAATACAGTCTAGGGCTGACGAAACCATAGACAAATCTGTTACGGCCACCTAGTCCGTGACTGTACAATAAAGAGATTTATCTATCTATCTCGCGCGCCCTAGACACAAACACAGACAAACCGGAAGTGTAACGCCGTCCTAGTCCGCCACTGTACGATTTACCTTAGTCACCTGTTTGTGGTGGTGGTGCTTGTGCTCTGCGGCGGCTGACGAGCTGTTGTTGTCACCTGCTGAAAATATTATAGTCACTGCCAATTTTGTTTCCTCTAACGCCATCTAGTGGTGAAATGCAAGACCAAATTGGGCAAGAATATTTTTTCTTTATTTTTTTCTTTCCGTACGTAAAAAACCTACCTATTAGAAAACTTTTTATTTTATATAAAATCGGTTTTGCCATTTACCCGTAATCTGGTACTTAGAAGAAATTGGCGTAATTTTACAGTGGCTGGCGGTCTAGGAAGGCGTCACACTTCTGGTTTTTTCTGTATTGCAAAATAGCTCTTGTTCTTTGGCAATACCGTCTAGGCAACACGAGACCTTAGGCAAACCTGTTACGCCGTCCTAGACCGCCACTGTATGTACAGATAGGTCGCATAGAAAAAAGAGAAATAATGACGTGAAGAAATATTGTTATTTTATACTAGCTCAGCTGTCCCGGCAAACTTCGTATCGCGCCTTACATTTTATATAGAAAAAATCTGTTGTGTTTTTACTAACCTCCTCGCAATTTTTCTATTATTTCTCACCTTTTAAACCTTCCAAGACCAACATCAGCTCAATCGACCCGGCCGTTCTCGAGTTTTAGCGGGACTAACGAACCACGATTAATCAATATATATAAAACTCTTCCGTTACTGACTGACTGACTGACTGACTGACTGACAGACAACGCAGAGCCGAAACTACTGGGCGTAGAAAGCTGAAAATTGGCACGTGGGTTCCTTGGGGAGTGTAGGTGAGCACTAAGAAGGGATTTCCCGAAATTCCCACGGGAACGGGAAAAAACGGGAATTTTGTGTTTATGAGAAATCTGCGCGGGAAAAACCGCGGGGCAGCCTCTAGTTTTTATATATATAGAAGATTTAAAGCGTGTTGGTGTTCCCCTCACCTGCAGCTGCGTCGCGCTCGTGGGAGCCGTGCTCGAGCTCGCCGCTGCAGGAAACAGAATAATAATAATATACACGGTCATTTTTTTATCATGGCGGAAACTTTCAGGCGCCTAAGTCTTTGCATGCTAGATGACAATTTTTTTTTTTTACTTTAGTTTTTTTTTTTAATTTTCAAAACCAAAATATGGCCGATGGACCCCTTGTTCGCCCCCCGCGCATTGCCTTCTACGCCCTGACTCGTCTGGCACCAGCTTAACCACCGTAGGTCATTGCTCTGATGCTTCACATCGTTTTTAGTTTTTTTTACAAAAACTTTCAAAGTAACTCAAGTGAGCACGGTTCATTATTTTTCAATTTTGTTTTCAGGAATCAGTTCTGTATAACTATGCCTTCCGGGGGTTAAATTTTCCTCCACGATAAAAAAATAACCGTGTATATGTCACCGGAAAATAATAAGATTCGCAAATTTATAAATTTCCTAGGAAATTTATAAACTTTCGTAGGATTCTAAACGAGAGATAAATTGTATTATTTTACGCCCACATTTTCGCAAATTTATAAATTTTCGACTCGTCTTAGTAAATTTATAAACTAACGGATTAAGATTCGTAAGATTCTAAACGGATCAACCAATCACAGGAGAGCTTTTAATTTTACGCTTTTTCAAATACGGAAAATAACACACTGCTCTCTTATTGGTCGATGTTGACAGTAGAAATGCTTGTGTCCATAGACTTACGTTCAATCAGACTTGCCAAACGATTCGATTACACTAACAGTATTTTACTTTAAAACTAGGTAAGTAGGTAGGTAGGTACCTATAAAACAAGGTTATTTTTTGATATAATATGCTTTTATGAACCCCCTACTTCACTCTACCAAAATAAAACAACAGAAATCATGTTTTACGATATTAAAGAGGTTTATTAAAAGAGAAAAAAGACAATTATTAAACATAAAACTGGCCTTCTAAAAAAAACAATTCAAAATTATTTATAAAAACATCTATAGCCTCTGGCAAATTACTAATATGTCGAGCTACACCTGATTAATAAACGAAACATGTTTTAAGAGGCTTTGCACACCGCAACTAGCGCCATTCGCGAAAAAAATGAATATCCTCTAAACTTAGGGAAATATCAAAATTGTGGCACAGTATGACACAAGATGATCTTGCTTAGTATTTAAGAGCACTGTTGATTAGTCCTAAGTAAAAAGAACATAATAATATACAGATTGTTGCCAAAGTCTCCAATTTTAGCAACACTTTGTAGCTTTCTTTGGTCTTTAACCTAAAGGCTATACAAAAGTGCCCTAAAAATACTGGCTACATTTACCTAGTGACAACTGTTCCACATTTTTTAATTTGGAATATACTAATATTTATTTTGCGCGGGTGGCGCTAGTTTCGGTGTTCATAGCCTCTTAAAAACCTTTAACAAATGAAACATAATAAAAATTAAAAAAAATGAAACCCAAAAGTTAATATAAGTACTCGTACTTACCTACTAGACTCTGTCACAAATTGAACATAATAAAAAAATAAAAAAATTGAAACTCACAAGTTAATATAAGTACTTGTACTTACCTACTAGACTCGGTCACAAATTAAACATAATAAAAAAAAAAAAAAAAAACAACAAAAGTTAATATAAGTACTCGTTCTTACCTACTAGACTCTATATTATCTACTTATTGCAACATGACAAAGATTTATGGCACCTCGAATTGCACAAAATGTTTGCTTTTTTACAATTGCACTTATTAGATAAACATTGTCCATTAGAATATTTTTTGCAGTTGCATTGCTTCATACCTTGCCCACCAAATGTAGAAGACATCGCAGATATTTTTCTTAATGGTAACTTGGTCTGCAAATATAAAAATAGTGGACATTAAAAACTCGAATTAATGTTTATAGGTATAATATTAAAAATAGTAATCGAACCTCTGGAAGCTCATCAGTCAAAATTTCTCCTGGGGTTGAAAGGACAGCGTTTCGAGGCAACCAGTCATTAATGACTCCAAAAGAAGTGCCAACTTTGAATAGTTCATTTCTTTTCTCTATGACTTTGCCGACCACATTCTTGCTATCCAAAGGCCCTCTATCTACTTTAGGAACTTCGACTAACACAGTAGCACCAACATCAATATTTTTGAATTTTTTAGATGCAAAACCTGCCATTTTTTCCGCTGCTCTTTTTAAATTCAAGTGCGACTCCTTCCTTTCTCTTAGTATGTTTATTTCCTTTGTGCACAAATTACATATTAGCTGCGAACCATATCCTTCGTCATTGTTTTCTGTTGACTCACCACAGATTACGTGTGTGATACGTTTACATTTAATACAGGTATGGGCCCCAGACGATTCCTTGTTACATATGTGACAAAACAATGAATCTAATTCGCCAACTTTTTTAGGATTCTCGGTTTCGTGTGCAATCATGTCAAAGTCGTACACTGTGTTTTCACTGCCAACTACGAGTACTTTGGCTTGCTCAGTCTCAGTCATGCTTTTTGTCATAACAATTGACTCTGTGGCAATATCAAGAGTTTCACAAAAAATTTCTTGATCAGAAGTTATATTTTCATCGTCATTTACAGTCTTATCTGCATTTTCATTTGTATTTTCTAAGAACATCTCCAAATCCTCTTCCATTTCAAACTGAGAAATAATATTCTTAGACAGATGAGTAGAAGATAGACCGCATCTTGGATCGTCTCCAAAGAGGGCTTTAAACGGTGTCCTTCTTATCGTAGAATGGTATGATGAATTTTTTTGAAATTGAGCGAAGTAACAACCTAATGACCAATTAGTGGAATTATTATCCACCATCCAAGCCCGAATCATATTCTTCACGTCTTGGTTAGAGCGTTCTACACTACCCTGGCTTTGAGGATATCTGGGTCTTCCATTCACGATTTTGCAAGCTGGCCATAAGCTTACAATTTCTTTCAATACTGATGCCGTGAACTCCCGTCCATTGTCACTTTGAAGGATATTGGGACAACCAACTTCTAAAAATATCTTCAAAATCTCTATTGCGACTTCTTTTGCTTCTTTACTCTTCAGTGGTCGTAAAAAGCAAAATTTGGTCAAATGATCTTGGTACTGAAGCATCCATTTGTACTCCCCATCTGGAGATGATTGAAAATCCACAAGATCTACCTGTCCTCTTCTATTAAAGTCATCTGAAATCAGCGGTTTTACGACAATCCCAGTTTTAGGAAAACTTTTCTTGGAAAGACAAGTTTTGCACAATTGTAGAAAAATATTTATGGCAAACACTGGAACCATGTACTTGTCTTTCAAGGCGTAAATAATTTTGTCACGCCGTCCGTGACCTGTAGCAACATGTGCATCAAGAATTCGTTGATAGTATTCCCTGCTTGGAACTATTTGTACCACTGGATCTTTCTGAGACTTCCTTTTCACTATCAATACTTTTTCGTCACTAAAAGTCATTATATCATACTTTTTCGCGTGATAGTATTCTTTGTCTGAGGGCCGACGTCCCAAAAATTTAGCTCTATTAAAATCTTCTATCATTTTAATGACATTTTTAATTTTTGTCTCTGTCCATTCCGACTTCTTACTATTTTGGTCATGCCTACCATAAAACTTTTGTAGCTCTGTGGTAAATTTCAATTCGTCAACAAATTGTTTTGCATTTGCCGCACTATCTTCACAATTTTGGCTGACTGCAGCTTCTAGGTCGCTCATTATGGATATAGTTTAGTAACCTTAGCAAAATAAAACTATTTTCACACTTCCAACACAGTAAAAACATTAAAAACTTTATAAAAATACCCAAGAAACCGGTTTGTTTATGTCACGTGGCAAACATGGCGGAGGAGAGGAACGAAAAGGAACACGTGACTTTCTCAACCAATCAGAGCGTACCTGGCGTTTGGTTATTGCTTACTTATTATTTTACGAGTAAGTTCAGTAAGTTTATCAATTTCCGAAAATGTAGGCGTAAAATAATACAATTTATCTCTCGTTTAGAATCCTACGAAAGTTTATAAATTTCCTAGGAAATTTATAAATTTGCGAATCTTATTATTTTCCGGTGACATATACATTTTTTTATTAAACTACCTCAACGGGCCACCGGTTTATAGTGACGCGATACTAACGCCACTTTCGATAAATAATATCTTCTAAATTATGGCCGAAATTAAAAACATGCATCAATGATGCCCTACATAAGTAATCTTGCTTAGAATTTTTAAGGCTTTGTTGTGTAGTTTTCAGGATAATGATGCTAGAAACGTGCTCATTTAAGGCAACACACAGTATATTCCTTCGATTTTGAACCTGAAAGCTACACAACATAGCCTAAAAAATTCGCGAATTTTTGATTTCGGCCATGGTTTAGAATATATTAATTATTTATCGAAAGTGGCACTAGTATCGCACCCGTTCGCCGCTTACCCTGTATATAAATTACCTGTGGTGGTGATGATGATGGTGTTTTTTCTCGCTCTCGTCGTGTTTCCCGAGCACCTCCTTCAACGCGTCCCGGAGAACGTCCACGTCCGCAACATCATTATTGTCCTCGTTTTTGGCTTGAAGTTCGTCTTTTTGTTCGTCTTGATGTTCGTCGTGGACCTCGTCCTTTTGTTTGTCTTGGAGTTCGTTGTTGTGTTTGCCGTGATGCTTTCCGTGGTGTTTGTCGTGATGTTTGCTATTATGTTCGTGACTGTGTTCGTGGTCATGTTCGCCGCTATGATCATGATGACGTTCACCGCTGTGTTCGTGATCGTTTTCGCCGCTGTGTTCGGTATTATGTTCGCCGATGTGTTCGTGATCATGTTCGCCGCTGTTATCATGGTTGTGTTCGTCTTCGTGTTTGCCATGATGTTTGTTATGGTGTTTGCCATGATGTTTTTTGTGGTGATCTCCGTTCGCTTCATTTTTCTAAGAAAAATTAAGTTGTATGTTGGTAAGAAAGTATTACTAAAATAGTCATTATTTATATTTTTTTATTATAAACTAGCTGACCCGGCAAATTATTATAAGTACCACTACCTGCTGATGACTTGGCTGAATGAAATAAAATGTTACTTTTCCTGCCCGCATCAAAAACAACAACGTAGATTTTTTACGAAATGAAAATATAACAGTTTGTATGGGATAATAAATTGTTTTTTTTACTTACTCCCCCTCCAGTTTTCCATATTTTCTCAAATTTTAAACCTTCCCTAGACTATTACAAACATTTTAAAACCAAAATCAGCGACATCGGCTCGGCCGTTTGCGAGTTTTAACCAGACTTACGAACCAGAATTCATTTTTATGTATAAAAAGGACAGGAAGCTGCGTCCTATTTTAAAAACTAGAATTTTTCAGTAGTGATGATCACTTTCCATCTAGAAATGACAAAATTTTAAGAAGACTATAAACTCACATCGCGCTCGTCGGCCAGCTCGGGCTTTCCCTCCGCGTCCCCCGCGGCCCCCGCGCCGGCCCCGGGGCGGCGGTGTGTGTGCGAGTGAGATGGAACATGTTGCTGCTCCTCTCTAGCCGGGGCCGGGGCTACAGCGGAGGCAAGAGCCTCGAGCCCCTGCTCTTCAATGTCCTCCTAGGAAGAGACGCTACTAATGAGTCTAATTATTTACTAGCCTACTGGGTATAATAAATAGAACTACAGTACGGGCACTCCCTGCCTCCCTCAGCAAGTGCGGCCCCCGCGCGTCTCATCTCACTAACACAAGCATGCGAGTTTCGGCTGTGCGCGAAGCAACGCGCTTTTTTCTATAAAGTGTCCGAGGCGTGCTACTGGTGACCTAATTTTCACTATAGTTTCTTAGGTCATAGCTCAAAGAATTGCGAAACTTAAGTGGCAATGGGCAGGGCACATGGCTCGAATAACAGATGGTCGCTGGGGCCGAGAAGTTCTCGAGTGGCGACCGCGCACCAGAAGACGCAGACTAGTCTGGTGAAGGCTGCGGGAGTACACTGGACGAGGCTCGCCAAAGACCAGTCGTTGTGTAGATCTATGGGGGAGGCCTATGTCCAGCAGTGAACGTCTTTCGGCTGAAATGATGATGATGAGCTACTTCCTTACCTCTAGTGACTCGTGCGACTCGCTCTCCTCCCCGCTCTCCCCGCGCACGTCGACGTTAAGGCCAGGCCACGCCCCTTTCCCCCCGCGCGCCCCCCTCGCCCCGGACAGCTGGCCCCTCAGGGCGGACTCGATGAGGCCCTGGAGCGCGTCCTCCGGCTTCTCTTCTGAGTCCGGACCTGATAACTGGTTAAAAATTTGCATAATAACTGATAACGCCATCTAGTGGTGAAATGCAAAACCGAATTCGGAAAATTATATTATTTTATTTCTGAATTTTCTCATTAAATTGGCGCTAATATAATGGTAAGAGCTAGAAATAAATTTAAATCTTTAAAAAAATATTTCAGCCAATGAAAAATCAACAATCCAAAGAAAATATTTATAGCTGCAATACGTGAAGGCTGCGGTATTACACTGGATGATACGCTCAAGACCGGCCGCTGTGGCGTTCTGTGGGGGAGGCCTGTGTCCAGCAGTGGACGACTTCCGGCTGAAATAATGATGATGATAAATACGTAAAAACTGTCATACCTGTTTATTCTTCCTACTAAGCTTAGTAGTAAGTATAATGGCGAGGGGTGCGGGGCGCGGGGGGCGCGGGGGGCGCTGCGCTCGCGTCCTGCTCACTCCTCGCGCTCTCTCGGTCGCCGCGGTCGCCGGGGGCGCCGCGGTCGCTGCCGGCGGGGTCACCGCGGGGTCGGCGGGGTCAGCGGGGGCCGGGGCGGGGGCCGCCAGCGCGCACGCCAACAATGCCAGGGACGCTGGATAAAAATATTTTTTTTTTTAGATTATAAGAATGATCATTAATTTTCTAGGAGTCCTTTTACACGAACAGTGGCGCCACTCTAGAAGAAAAGGCATAAAGTAAGGCTTTTTATCAAAAAGGGAACCCTAGTTGATTAGATCTTGTTCCCTAGTATTTATTAAGTATTTTTTATATACCTATAGAGTCTAAACTTAGACATTATTTATTATTATAATTAAAATAGAGTTGCGCCACTGTTGTTGTAAAATTTCAATTAGCGGCCTTTACGCTGAAATCTATTTCTTCTAGTCAAGTAACATGTTTTCTGTTTTAATACGAAGAATTAAAGACAAGAGTTACTTTTGCATTCTGACCTGGCTAACTTCGTTACTACTAACGCCATCTAGTGATGAAATGCAACACCAAATTGGACAAGTTACCTTTTTTATTTATTTGTGATTTTACATTTCGGAATTTAACAAATATGTACTTTAAAAAAAGCAGTTGAGCCATCCATTCTCCTATATGGTAACTGGATACCAGAAGAAATACGGGTCATTTTAAATAGATTAGATTATTAACTTTCAATTAGCGATATCTTGTATCCTATATCAATACCATAGTATAAAAAAATAAAAAAAACAAAAAAAAATAAATGCAACAAAATTTATGATTTATGATTTAAAGTCGCTTCCCGAGTTTGTCCCTATGTATGCTTAAATCTGTAAAAGTACGCAACGGATTTTGATGGGGTTTTTTATTTAAAGATTAGAGTGATTCCAGAGGAAGGTTTATATGTATAATTCATGGACAATATAGTAATAGGTAAGGCGGTAATATGTATAATTCATGGACAATATGGTAATAGGTAAGGCGGTACGAAGTTCGACGGGTCGACTAGTTGAATAATAATTTTCGACTTTGACTTTAAACTTTTTACAAAAATAAAATAAAAAGTATAAAAATAAAGTAAAATCTCACCCAGTAGTAGGTTCATGTTGGCCGCGAGGAGTGCCGCCGCCTCCCGCCGTCGCCTTTTATACTCCCTCGCCTCCTCACGTCGCGTTAATTAACGAGCTGTTCATTAACCAACTCCGGTGAATCGATCCGCTGCGCTCGTGGGCGCCGCTGCGGCTACTTACCTAATATTAAAGTTGGTATTACGTTGCACTAGCGCCACTGTAAGTAATAATTTATTTAAAAAAAAAGGGACCCGCCTTCAACTGACATATCAATCAATATACCGGGTGTTTCTGACAAGGCGGTAATACATCAAAGGTAGGACTCAGCTCACAATACCTATCCAACTCTTGTACAATACACAACGTAAATTAAAATATCCTAAATTATCACGAAAACCTGAATTTCTATTTACTGCAACTTCCTGAGGGAGCAAGGGGACACATACAGCACAATAGCAGTTCGGGAGCACACGAAAGCCCGAACATTTGGACCTTCTTCGCTGGATCACCAAACCGAGGCAGAATTGACCTTTGGACGTGGACCCTACATCGCTAAGGAAGGCGCTAAGCAGACAGTCTCACACACAAGACGTTCAGGACGCGATCATTAGGCTTCGGAGAAGATTGGACCTGGCCTGGAACCTAGCTACGACGAAATACACACGCACATTTCGGTACGGTCGACCAGCCACCCCATCCACACCTTTCCTCATTCATTTGTGTGAATATCGTGCTTTTTTAATTACAGTGATCAACTACAGAGTGTACCCGGGTCGGATAGTTGTTGTGCAGCCGCCGCCGGCAGTTTCAAAAGTTGAAAGCGTCTGTCAACGATATCGCCACGTAAGTACTCCACCTTTTACAAATCACCAATATGACCAAAGGCGAGTCTTCAGATAATTCTAAAACACGCGATAAATCACCCTACAGGGGAATATCTGATGATGCGTCCAAGCAAGTAATGCAGGACCTAATTAAAAAGCGCGGAATCTTAAAATCACGTTTAACTAGATTCGCTGCACAAGTAAACACCATCTGCGGTGAACAGCTGATAACTCGTCAGAATCAAATAGATCTGAAAGGGCGTTTGAACGGAGCAGCTATTTTATTTACTGAGTTAAGCAGCATTCAGTCTCAGATCGAGGAATCAGTAGATGCCTCTTGCCTGGAGGAGCAACTAGCGCAGCGCGACCAATTCGAAAATGTTTATTATGTGGCTATAGCGTTGGCTGAATCTTCCATGCAGGAGGACAAAATCCCGAATGAGACCACAAGTAAATCTAATGAGTGTAAAAATAAATATTCATCCGTTAAATTGCCTACGATTCCCATGCCTACCTTTGATGGCTCGTACGAAAACTGGTTGGAATTTCGGGACACTTTTCGTTCACTTATACACACTAACAATGAACTCCCTGAAATTCAAAAGTTTCATTATCTTAAGACATCATTGTCCGGCAGTGCGGTACTGGTGATTGATGCATTAGGATTTTCAGCTGAAAATTACACTATTGCCTGGGAACTGCTGCTCAATCGCTACGACAACAATAGGCTGTTAATACACAACCACGTAAAATCATTATTTTCAATTAATCCGATTAATAAGGAGTCTCACCTTTCTATTAGAAAACTTATTGATACCACACTTAAAAACTTGCGATCGCTTAAAATTCTTGGTGAACCCGTAGATTCCTGGGACACGTTAGTCATTTATATAATAGTTTCCAAGCTTGACAAGACTACAGAGCGTGAATGGGAACATTATAAAGGTACCTTGCTAACTGGAAACGCGAACATAAAACTTAAAGTCGATAACCTCATTCAGTTTCTCACAAACAGAGCCGACATGCTGGAAACACTTCAAGTTACGCATACGAAAGACAATCCGGATACTAAAAGGCAGGCATCTAACACAAACAGTGCTTATCAAAAAATGTACTGTAATGTTTCCAGCACGAAGCCGCAGGCGCAGGACCGTCAGCCAACTCACTCACACACTCACACACAGTCGCGCGGTGGCAAGTTGTGTTTTAAGTGTAAGCAGGCCCATCCGATTTATTCTTGCAGTCAATTTCTGGATAGTGATTTAGAATCTTAACTTAAACTAATTCGCGAAAATAAGCTATGTGAAAATTGCTTGCGCAAAGGGCACACAGCTGATTCCTGTCACTTTGGGCCCTGTAAGCAATGTTACAGGAAACACAACTCGCTAATCCACACTGAAAACGAGTTACGAAGTGACGTAAATAACGGTTTCACGGCCTTGCATTCGTCACTCAAGGCTAATCCGGTACCTGCCGTTGAACCCCCCGCCGCCTCAGGCGTCACAGGTTCCGATGACTCAATAGCAATAAAAGTACACACAAAGCAGCTGCGACCGGTCCTATTGTCTACCGCGTTAGTCGAGGTACTAGGTAGTGATAATACCTATCACCTGGCACGCGCACTACTAGACACTGGGAGCGAGCGCAGCTTCATCACACAATCATTTCACAATTTAATAAATACACCACTCATACCGTCCACTCATAGCATTCACGGTGTAGGAAACTCAGTTACAAAATGCACACAAATTTGTAATATTGAAGTTAAGTCACACATAAACACCTACACTACACACATACAATGCTTCGTACTCCCACAAATCACATCTGAGACGCCAAATGTATATGACAAGCACACACATCTGGACATACCAGACAATATACAATTGGCTGATCCTAACTTTTTAGACTGTCAAAACATTGATATTCTAATTGGGGCAGACGTTTTTTGGGATTTAGTTACCGAAGGAAAAATAAGATTACACAGCGGGCCTTATTTAGTCAATACTAAATTTGGCTGGATAATCACTGGGCCTATTAACCAACCCACACACAGGAATAGGACCATACAGTGTAAGTTCGCACACACTTCTAAACACATGTTAATGGATAAGGAGTTGCCAGACCCTAAGGTCACTCAGACTGATGAGCGGACTCGCGAATACTATTTTTATAAATCTATAGCTACCACACGCAATAAAGATAAAAGGTAGATATATCGTGAGCATTCCGTTCAGTCAGTCATCTAATGTTTTTGGCAATTTCTATCACAAACATAAACACACACACACACACACACACACTTCATTCACACATAGATATACTTAAATTTATCTCTGAAGGCAACATCTTCTGAACCACATACTTACACACATTTCAAATTTTCTGTAGATTTCTCAATCCCCGCGCATGGTGCACACCGCCGCCACTGTTTGTTTTTTAATATACACACACGTTTTAATATAAACAATAGACGTGCGGGCGCTCATAGCGTAAAGGAGTTGAGAAAATAGAAAGGTTACCTATCGATCTGTCCCAGCGAAAATAATTTCTCGTTGAGTACGGTTCGATAGGTAGCGAACGCACATACAAACACACACACAAAAAAAAAAAAATAAAGAACATTTTAGTATTTAGTAGATTGATAATATATTATTTTATTTTATTAAATATCTGTTAAATTATACCACACACATTAATTGTATTAGTTTAATTTTATACAATATTTAAATTACCGCTTTAAAAATAAATTATTTTGATTACACAATTATTTTAGATTAATTTAAATTAATCATCTCCTTTGGCTCAGTTGGTGGTTTGTATTTGGCTGGGGTATGCACGTGTAAATATGGTTTACGACGATGGACAACAAACGCATATAGCACGGTATTTACACACAATGATTCCTTCCTAAATTTTCGTCGTTGAGTCCTTTGTCCGCAGAATACCCTGTTACCTACTTCAGTCCCTATACCTACCTACCTCTTGGTCGGCCGTGTCGTGGTGCCACGCAACGCACAGACTGCGCCACCCACCGAAAACGACGAGCCGTCGTCGCGTCGCGCACACACACCACGTCGCGTCGTCGTCAGCTCGTTGCCAGAGCTGAGCCAGCAGCACCGTGGTCACACCTATGGTTATCAACGAGACGTTCCAGAGCACGCTTTACTCACGCATCACGCATCAATGGAGGAAATGCACACACGCCGACGACATCTCCAACCGAACACATTGGTCGGATGAAGGTCGACAACCTTCCTCCACTGCATGATACCTGATCTACATCGTCGGGACCATACACAAAGGACAGACGATGTAGTAAAGGATATGGCCGCTGGGTGAAGATGCGCCTGATCCAAGCAGATGTTGAAAGCCACTACTTCCAAGGCCGGGGGCATGTTGCGGCCTACAGCGCCCTCTCACGGGCAGGTGCGAACCATTTTGTGAGGACGCGGACCATCGCGTCATCGTCAGCCAATCACAGGCGCGAAAAATGACGTGATGGAGCATAGCAGCGCTGTGATTAGTTTTAAGTTAATATTGTTCCCACCATTCCCTATCCAAGACTCTTGTAAAACACAGTACGCTCATTAAAAAATATTCTAAATTATCACGAAAACCTGAATTTGTATTTACTGCAACTTCCTGAGGGAGCAAGGGGACACAGACAGCACAATAGCAGTTCGGGAGCACACGAAAGCCCGAACAGTGAGCTGAGTCCTACCTTTGATTTATTACCGCCTCGTCAGAAACACCCTGTATATAAAACTCTTCCGTTACTGACTGACTGACTGACTGACTGACTGACTGACTGACTGACTGACTGACTGACTGACTGACTGACTGACTGACTGACTGACTGACTGACTGACTGACTGACTGACTGACTGACTGACTGACTGACTGACTGACTGACTGACTGACTGACTGACTGACTGACTGACTGACTGACTGACTGACTGACTGACTGACTGACTGACTGACTGACTGACTGACTGACTGACTGACTGACTGACTGACTGACTGACTGACTGACTGACTGACTGACTGACTGACTGACTGACTGACTGACTGACTGACTGACTGACTGACTGACTGACTGACTGACTGACTGACTGACTGACTGACTGACTGACTGACTGACTGACTGACTGACTGACTGACTGACTGACTGACTGACTGACTGACTGACTGACTGACTGACTGACTGACTGACTGACTGACTGACTGACTGACTGACTGACTGACTGACTGACTGACTGACTGAGTGACTGACTGACTGACTGACTGACTGACTGACTGACTGACTGACTGACTGACTGACTGACTGACTGACTGACTGACTGACTGACTGACTGACTGACTGACTGACTGACTGACTGACTGACTGACTGACTGACTGACTGACTGACTGACTGACTGACTGACTGACTGACTGACTGACTGACTGACTGACTGACTGACTGACTGACTGACTGACTGACTGACTGACTGACTGACTGACTGACTGACTGACTGACTGACTGACTGACTGACTGACTGACTGACTGACTGACTGACTGACTGACTGACTGACTGACTGACTGACTGACTGACTGACTGACTGACTGACTGACTGACTGACTGACTGACTGACTGACTGACTGACTGACTGACTGACTGACTGACTGACTGACTGACTGACTGACTGACTGACTGACTGACTGACTGACTGACTGACTGACTGACTGACTGACTGACTGACTGACTGACTGACTGACTGACTGACTGACTGACTGACTGACTGACTGACTGACTGACTGACTGACTGACTGACTGACTGACTGACTGACTGACTGACTGACTGACTGACTGACTGACTGACTGACTGACTGACTGACTGACTGACTGACTGACTGACTGACTGACTGACTGACTGACTGACTGACTGACTGACTGACTGACTGACTGACTGACTGACTGACTGACTGACTGACTGACTGACTGACTGACTGACTGACTGACTGACTGACTGACTGACTGACTGACTGACTGACTGACTGACTGACTGACTGACTGACTGACTGACTGACTGACTGACTGACTGACTGACTGACTGACTGACTGACTGACTGACTGACTGACTGACTGACTGACTGACTGACTGACTGACTGACTGACTGACTGACTGACTGACTGACTGACTGACTGACTGACTGACTGACTGACTGACTGACTGACTGACTGACTGACTGACTGACTGACTGACTGACTGACTGACTGACTGACTGACTGACTGACTGACTGACTGACTGACTGACTGACTGACTGACTGACTGACTGACTGACTGACTGACTGACTGACTGACTGACTGACTGACTGACTGACTGACTGACTGACTGACTGACTGACTGACTGACTGACTGACTGACTGACTGACTGACTGACTGACTGACTGACTGACTGACTGACTGACTGACTGACTGACTGACTGACTGACTGACTGACTGACTGACTGACTGACTGACTGACTGACTGACTGACTGACTGACTGACTGACTGACTGACTGACTGACTGACTGACTGACTGACTGACTGACTGACTGACTGACTGACTGACTGACTGACTGACTGACTGACTGACTGACTGACTGACTGACTGACTGACTGACTGACTGACTGACTGACTGACTGACTGACTGACTGACTGACTGACTGACTGACTGACTGACTGACTGACTGACTGACTGACTGACTGACTGACTGACTGACTGACTGACTGACTGACTGACTGACTGACTGACTGACTGACTGACTGACTGACTGACTGACTGACTGACTGACTGACTGACTGACTGACTGACTGACTGACTGACTGACTGACTGACTGACTGACTGACTGACTGACTGACTGACTGACTGACTGACTGACTGACTGACTGACTGACTGACTGACTGACTGACTGACTGACTGACTGACTGACTGACTGACTGACTGACTGACTGACTGACTGACTGACTGACTGACTGACTGACTGACTGACTGACTGACTGACTGACTGACTGACTGACTGACTGACTGACTGACTGACTGACTGACTGACTGACTGACTGACTGACTGACTGACTGCCTACCTTTGATGGCTCGTACGAAAACTGGTTGGAATTTCGGGACACTTTTCGTTCACTTATACACACTAACAATGAACTCCCTGAAATTCAAAAGTTTCATTATCTTAAGACATCATTGTCCGGCAGTGCGGTACTGGTGATTGATGCATTAGGATTTTCAGCTGAAAATTACACTATTGCCTGGGAACTGCTGCTCAATCGCTACGACAACAATAGGCTGTTAATACACAACCACGTAAAATCATTATTTTCAATTAATCCGATTAATAAGGAGTCTCACCTTTCTATTAGAAAACTTATTGATACCACACTTAAAAACTTGCGATCGCTTAAAATTCTTGGTGAACCCGTAGATTCCTGGGACACGTTAGTCATTTATATAATAGTTTCCAAGCTTGACAAGACTACAGAGCGTGAATGGGAACATTATAAAGGTACCTTGCTAACTGGAAACGCGAACATAAAACTTAAAGTCGATAACCTCATTCAGTTTCTCACAAACAGAGCCGACATGCTGGAAACACTTCAAGTTACGCATACGAAAGACAATCCGGATACTAAAAGGCAGGCATCTAACACAAACAGTGCTTATCAAAAAATGTACTGTAATGTTTCCAGCACGAAGCCGCAGGCGCAGGACCGTCAGCCAACTCACTCACACACTCACACACAGTCGCGCGGTGGCAAGTTGTGTTTTAAGTGTAAGCAGGCCCATCCGATTTATTCTTGCAGTCAATTTCTGGATAGTGATTTAGAATCTAAACTTAAACTAATTCGCGAAAATAAGCTATGTGAAAATTGCTTGCGCAAAGGGCACACAGCTGATTCCTGTCACTTTGGGCCCTGTAAGCAATGTTACAGGAAACACAACTCGCTAATCCACACTGAAAACGAGTTACGAAGTGACGTAAATAACGGTTTCACGGCCTTGCATTCGTCACTCAAGGCTAATCCGGTACCTGCCGTTGAACCCCCCGCCGCCTCAGGCGTCACAGGTTCCGATGACTCAATAGCAATAAAAGTACACACAACGCAGCTGCGACCGGTCCTATTGTCTACCGCGTTAGTCGAGGTACTAGGTAGTGATAATACCTATCACCTGGCACGCGCACTACTAGACCCTGGGAGCGAGCGCAGCTTCATCACACAATCATTTCACAATTTAATAAATACACCACTCATACCGTCCACTCATAGCATTCACGGTGTAGGAAACTCAGTTACAAAATGCACACAAATTTGTAATATTGAAGTTAAGTCACACATAAACACCTACACTACACACATACAATGCTTCGTACTCCCACAAATCACATCTGAGACGCCAAATGTATATGACAAGCACACACATCTGGACATACCAGACAATATACAATTGGCTGATCCTAACTTTTTAGACTGTCAAAACATTGATATTCTAATTGGGGCAGACGTTTTTTGGGATTTAGTTACCGAAGGAAAAATAAGATTACACAGCGGGCCTTATTTAGTCAATACTAAATTTGGCTGGATAATCACTGGGCCTATTAACCAACCCACACACAGGAATAGGACCATACAGTGTAAGTTCGCACACACTTCTAAACACATGTTAATGGATAAGGAGTTGCCAGACCCTAAGGTCACTCAGACTGATGAGCGGACTCGCGAATACTATTTTTATAAATCTATAGCTACCACACGCAATAAAGATAAAAGGTAGATATATCGTGAGCATTCCGTTCAGTCAGTCATCTAATGTTTTTGGCAATTTCTATCACAAACATAAACACACACACACACACACACACACTTCATTCACACATAGATATACTTAAATTTATCTCTGAAGGCAACATCTTCTGAACCACATACTTACACACATTTCAAATTTTCTGTAGATTTCTCAATCCCCGCGCATGGTGCACACCGCCGCCACTGTTTGTTTTTTAATATACACACACGTTTTAATATAAACAATAGACGTGCGGGCGCTCATAGCGTAAAGGAGTTGAGAAAATAGAAAGGTTACCTATCGATCTGTCCCAGCGAAAATAATTTCTCGTTGAGTACGGTTCGATAGGTAGCGAACGCACATACAAACACACACACAAAAAAAAAAAAATAAAGAACATTTTAGTATTTAGTAGATTGATAATATATTATTTTATTTTATTAAATATCTGTTAAATTATACCACACACATTAATTGTATTAGTTTAATTTTATACAATATTTAAATTACCGCTTTAAAAATAAATTATTTTGATTACACAATTATTTTAGATTAATTTAAATTAATCATCTCCTTTGGCTCAGTTGGTGGTTTGTATTTGGCTGGGGTATGCACGTGTAAATATGGTTTACGACGATGGACAACAAACGCATATAGCACGGTATTTACACACAATGATTCCTTCCTAAATTTTCGTCGTTGAGTCCTTTGTCCGCAGAATACCCTGTTACCTACTTCAGTCCCTATACCTACCTACCTCTTGGTCGGCCGTGTCGTGGTGCCACGCAACGCACAGACTGCGCCACCCACCGAAAACGACGAGCCGTCGTCGCGTCGCGCACACACACCACGTCGCGTCGTCGTCAGCTCGTTGCCAGAGCTGAGCCAGCAGCACCGTGGTCACACCTATGGTTATCAACGAGACGTTCCAGAGCACGCTTTACTCACGCATCACGCATCAATGGAGGAAATGCACACACGCCGACGACATCTCCAACCGAACACATTGGTCGGATGAAGGTCGACAACCTTCCTCCACTGCATGATACCTGATCTACATCGTCGGGACCATACACAAAGGACAGACGATGTAGTAAAGGATATGGCCGCTGGGTGAAGATGCGCCTGATCCAAGCAGATGTTGAAAGCCACTACTTCCAAGGCCGGGGGCATGTTGCGGCCTACAGCGCCCTCTCACGGGCAGGTGCGAACCATTTTGTGAGGACGCGGACCATCGCGTCATCGTCAGCCAATCACAGGCGCGAAAAATGACGTGATGGAGCATAGCAGCGCTGTGATTAGTTTTAAGTTAATATTGTTCCCACCATTCCCTATCCAAGACTCTTGTAAAACACAGTACGCTCATTAAAAAATATTCTAAATTATCACGAAAACCTGAATTTGTATTTACTGCAACTTCCTGAGGGAGCAAGGGGACACAGACAGCACAATAGCAGTTCGGGAGCACACGAAAGCCCGAACAGTGAGCTGAGTCCTACCTTTGATTTATTACCGCCTCGTCAGAAACACCCTGTATATAAAACTCTTCCGTTACTGACTGACTGACTGACTGACTGACTGACTGACTGACTGACTGACTGACTGACTGACTGACTGACTGACTGACTGACTGACTGACTGACTGACTGACTGACTGACTGACTGACTGACTGACTGACTGACTGACTGACTGACTGACTGACTGACTGACTGACTGACTGACTGACTGACTGACTGACTGACTGACTGACTGACTGACTGACTGACTGACTGACTGACTGACTGACTGACTGACTGACTGACTGACTGACTGACTGACTGACTGACTGACTGACTGACTGACTGACTGACTGACTGACTGACTGACTGACTGACTGACTGACTGACTGACTGACTGACTGACTGACTGACTGACTGACTGACTGACTGACTGACTGACTGACTGACTGACTGACTGACTGACTGACTGACTGACTGACTGACTGACTGACTGACTGACTGACTGACTGACTGACTGACTGACTGACTGACTGACTGACTGACTGACTGACTGACTGACTGACTGACTGACTGACTGACTGACTGACTGACTGACTGACTGACTGACTGACTGACTGACTGACTGACTGACTGACTGACTGACTGACTGACTGACTGACTGACTGACTGACTGACTGACTGACTGACTGACTGACTGACTGACTGACTGACTGACTGACTGACTGACTGACTGACTGACTGACTGACTGACTGACTGACTGACTGACTGACTGACTGACTGACTGACTGACTGACTGACTGACTGACTGACTGACTGACTGACTGACTGACTGACTGACTGACTGACTGACTGACTGACTGACTGACTGACTGACTGACTGACTGACTGACTGACTGACTGACTGACTGACTGACTGACTGACTGACTGACTGACTGACTGACTGACTGACTGACTGACTGACTGACTGACTGACTGACTGACTGACTGACTGACTGACTGACTGACTGACTGACTGACTGACTGACTGACTGACTGACTGACTGACTGACTGACTGACTGACTGACTGACTGACTGACTGACTGACTGACTGACTGACTGACTGACTGACTGACTGACTGACTGACTGACTGACTGACTGACTGACTGACTGACTGACTGACTGACTGACTGACTGACTGACTGACTGACTGACTGACTGACTGACTGACTGACTGACTGACTGACTGACTGACTGACTGACTGACTGACTGACTGACTGACTGACTGACTGACTGACTGACTGACTGACTGACTGACTGACTGACTGACTGACTGACTGACTGACTGACTGACTGACTGACTGACTGACTGACTGACTGACTGACTGACTGACTGACTGACTGACTGACTGACTGACTGACTGACTGACTGACTGACTGACTGACTGACTGACTGACTGACTGACTGACTGACTGACTGACTGACTGACTGACTGACTGACTGACATACAACGCAGAGCCGAAACTAATGGGCGTAGCGGGCTGAAATTGTGCATGTAGGTTCCTTAGGGAGTGTAGGTGAGCACTAAGAAAGGATTTACCGAATTTCCCATGGGAACGGGAAAAAACTGGATTTTTGTGTTTATGAGAAATCTGCGCGAGTGAAACCGCGGGGCAGCTTCTAGTACATAGTATAAAACAAAGTCGCTTCCCGCGTCTGTCCCTATATATGTTTAAATCTTTAAAACTACGCACCGGATTTTAATCGAACACTGGTACAGATCTGTACCAAGTTAAGTCAGGGGGATGAGTTTTAGTACTAAAGAGTTCTCATGAATGTAACAAATACTTTTGTGGAAACCGCATCCAAATCGGATCAGCGAAACGTTAGATAATCACGAACAAACAAACATACACACAGGCCAAACAGAAAACATCCTTTTGAGAAGTCGGTTAAAATGTTAATCCTATAATCAATGTACTCTTCAAAAGACATTGTATTCAAATTTTTATCTCAAGCAGTTTGAGCTGTACGTTGACTGTCAGTCAATCAGTATATTAAGTAGGTAAGTTCTTTGGGAAGCAAACAAAATGTTTTAATAAGTAAAATTCTGTTTTTTTTTTAATATGCCATTAAATATTGACTGTGTAAGCGTTGTGGATCTTAGCAGTGAAATTAAACTTCAGGATAAACTTTCGAAAGGCGAGAAATGCAAGTAAGCAGGCGCGACCGTGACGTGCGTTGCGACTATCGTTTGACTACTGGTTTTTAAAAGTACGCCCTCTGGCGGAGGTGACCGCAACCTGCTATACTAACACTCTCTGATTTATTAAATGTTACATAAACAAAATAATGAAATATTATTATGGCTAATAAATCCTATCGTCTACAGACTGCCTGCATGGTTCAGTAGGCAAAGAGTTTGACTCTGAGTCCGGAGCACCGGATTCGATCGTGGCGGAAGCGACATTATTATGATTGATATTGATGTTTGTTTATTAGATCTCAGTGTGATGTTATGTATTGCATGTAGCTAATGATTTTCAATATAATTTCATAAATAAGTTTATTAGGTAAGTACCTATATACATTTTTTTAATTGTAAATGTATTTTTTATTTATTTAATTATGTACTTAAACTTAAGTACTTCAATAATAAATTAAAATACCAATACAATAAGTAAGTAATTAAAATAATATATTACTTTTGAAAATAATTTAATTAATGCCATTAGTAACACCTTTTTAATAAAATTATGTATGGTTCTCCAGTTGTTAATGGGTAGTTAAATATTTTTGTACAGCAAGTAAGCCAGCGCTTATCAATCAACAATTACCTGCCACCTCAATATATTAACTTACTTACTTCGAAAGAATAGGTAATTTGATGTGAGAGCAATAATATGAAAAAAAAAAACTAAGTACTTAAGTACCTACCTAAATGAATAAATTAAAAAAATGGTCGCTTCCTGAGAAATTAAACTGATTAAAATATAAATCCTACAAAACTAATAATATAAGTTGTTTTAATTTAACAAATACTTAAATCTTAAACTAATTATTTGGAATATGAACATAAGGTCTAAGAAACCTTGTAAATTCATTTCTACAAAAAAAACCAGTTACTTACTGTACCAGTACCAATGAGGCACAACTTTCAATTAAGGACATTTACCTACCTTACATTAGGGTTGGTGCCTCGGATTCTTTGATGAGTTTTTGGCAGTAAAGGTACTCATCCTATGTAGTTTGTGGTTCCTCTCCTTTCAGGTTTATAACTTGCAATTTTTACATTGTCGCAGTTAAAAAAAAATTTCATCCTCCTGTAAGTATAAAACTAAACTTGTAAATTCAGTTCAATAAAATAAATGGTAACTCTGTAATAGCCAAAATTTAAGAAATAGTTAGCCCTTAAAATTAAATCGACCCACCGACCAGGTACCTAGTACCCCAGGTACCTAGGTACTATAAGACTATTTTTAAACTAAATTTAACGCACATAATGGATCAATTTGTTAAGTGCGTGGTCAGCACCTGAGAATCTCTAGTCAAGAAGCTACAAAAAAGTAAACAAAGGAGAAGGTAGATATAGAATAGACACAGAGTAAGTAGACCCTGAATTGGCCTATCACAGAACTCTTCAACTTATCACAGAACTTTTTTTAAAATAGGGTACCTGATCATCCGCCAGCCTGGCCGGTGGATGACATAAAGCGAAGATTCGCTGCTTGTTGCAGTCGTCTGCGGGCTGTCTGCGGGTACTTACAGCATAATAGCATAATAGGACGGTTAATTGCCTTTTCAATGCAAACAGTTGCTGCTTGACTCCGCCTAAATGGAAGGCACTTCATAAAGCTAAGAAAGCTGAATGTATAAGAATACATTATTGCCACTTCTTATCGGGTTTACATTAGTAAATTGCTTTAAATCACTTTCAAAACTAAACGAAATAAAAACACCAGTAAAAACACAAAAAACCAAGGTAAACAAACATTTATGCTGTAATGACAGCTTAGGATTGATTGATTGTATAAAATAATCTGACTGACGTATTTCATAATATTCCACAAGATGGCGCGCGCAATTCTACATCGCGCTAGCGTTGTCTTGCGAGCGCAGCGTAAATAGCCCACCTGGGCTGTCGCCCGGCAGCCCAAGGCACCCAAGGCCTAAGGCCAACTAACCTAACCCATCATTATGATGGGTGGGCTAGTGACCTAACCGGAAGGCCTACTAACCTTACCCACCACCTATGATTGGATTGATTGGTAGTCTAGTCACCTAACGGGATAAAGTTTTATTGACCGTACTAAGTGGATTTTTTAAACAGAATTCTGACCGCTAGGAGAGAAACCTAACTGTATAGTACCTAATCACATAAAGAAAAATTTCAAAACCTAACTTTTGGTAACCTAACTTGAGTCAACCTAACTTGCGTCAACCTAACTTGCGTCAACCTAACTTGCGTCAACCTAACTTGCGTCAACCTAACTTGCGTCAACCTAACTTAAGTCAACCTAACTTAAGTCAACCTAACTTGTGTCAACCTAACTTGAGTCAACCTAACTTGAGTCAACCTAACTTGAGTCAACCTAACTTGAGTCAACCTAACTTGAGTCAACCTAACTTGAGTCAACCTAACTTGAGTCAACCTAACTTGAGTCAACCTAACTTTAGTCAACCTAACTTTAGTCAACCTAACTTTAGTCAACCTAACTTTAGTCAACCTAACTTTAGTCAACCTAACTTTAGTCAACCTAACTTTAGTCAACCTAACATGAGTCAACCTAACTTACGTTGACCTAACTTACGTTGACCTAACTTCAGTCAACCTAACTTTAGTCAACCTAACATGAGTCAACCTAACTTGCGTCAACCTAACTTGGGTCAACCTAACTTGAGTCAAACTAACTTGAGTCCAACTTACTTGAGTCAACCTAACTCGAGCCAACCTAACAAAACACAACCTTACCTTTGAGGGGTCTTGAGGAAACTTATGTACAGTGGCGGCACGGACAGCGTCGTCTCTGCGCAATGCGACTGTTATACCAAAGAACTCAATCTTCATGATTGAACATCGAAACGATCCAATTATGGACTTGTTTATTATTTCTGAAAGGATCACGATTGTTTCAAGGTCTGATGATGATAAAGCCGAAAGACAGGAATTGCAAATCCGTTACAGGCCCTGAGATCGTAATTTTCGTTAGTTTTGTCAGGTGGGTCCGTAGAAGAGGGCTAACTACTCCAATACGGAGACGAAGGGACGCGGGTTCGAATCTCAGGTTTGTCTTTTAAAAATATGTTTTTTTTTTTTTTGTTTTTAGACACATTTATTAGTTAGTTTAATTTAAATGGTTCATAGCGAGGGGGAGACAGAGCTTGACCAACCGCCTTGGTGTTAGGTTGTTAGAAATCGGTATTGGCCCCTTTTTGAAAATTTTAATTAAAACATTCTGCAGTGTTTATTGGTGGTGACGGTGTGCAAATGATCCAGTAAGGGTAAGTGCTAGAATAATAGAAATCTAACCGACAAATATTTGAATTACTTATTTATTAAAGCGTTGCTTTCTTTATCCCTAAGCTTTTGGAAACGCCTTTCTGTTCTGGAATTTGGTTTTTACACACTGACATCCCCGATCAACATTAAGGCTGAGCTTGTCGAGTTCTTACTTTTTTATATTTATTGTAGTATATATTTTTAGTATTTAGGGCATTTAAGGTTGTAAATAGTTTATCCTTGCACATATTATTCTAAAAGAAGATAAATCTTAGCGTAATATAATATGTTTAATTCGGTGATCTATTTATGTTTTTCTTTTTTTTTTCTTATTTTCACGAAAATATCACGTAACCAATGACAATTCCATACTGGCATAACGTATCAAAGTGTGTTGTGTTGGCACTTGTAAGGTTACGGAATGCACTATAAACTAACCTAAGCTTTTTTTTTTCACAACCTAATCTTTTTTTTTTAAACCTAACCTAACATTTTTTTTTCAAAATCTAAACTAGGTTAGGTTAGGTTAGGTTAGGTTAGGTTAGGTTAGGTTAGGTTAGGTTAGGTTAGGTTAGGTTAGGTTAGGTTAGGTTAGGTTAGGTTAGGTTAGGTTAGGTTAGGTTAGGTTAGGTTAGGTTAGGTTAGGTTAGGTTAGGTTAGGTTAGGTTAGGTTAGGTTAGGTTAGGTTAGGTTAGGTTAGGTTAGGTTAGGTTAGGTTAGGTTAGGTTAGGTTAGGTTAGGTTAGGTTAGGTTAGGTTAGGTTAGGTTAGGTTAGGTTAGGTCTGCCGTCCTTGTGATAACCACAGTAACTAGGGTTTTGGTCGAAATTGAGTTAGATACATATTCGGAATCAGCAATTTAAGATCTACAACTCTCTCGAACAAACTTTTCTTAATTCCTACGGGAACTAGGTTTTTTTAAAAATGCACAATAACGAAAAGCGCAGTAACTCGGCCTGAAATTTATAAATTACTAGTCATAATTTTAGTAACTATACTTACTTTTTAGTTATTTGGACTACACCTACTCGAAACTTATTCATTCCTAACGATAACGACAGTAAGATGAAATACTGAGGAGTGAGCACACAAAAAAATTAAGACAATGCTAATAATAAGCGCAGTAGTTTTAGATTTACTGTGCTTATGATTAGCAACTTTATAGTTTGCCCTTGAGATTTTGAATATAAGTATTTGTAGTAACTTAAGACACGTTAAGTTCGGGTGTCTTGTGTCGGTGCTCCTGCGGGCCATCGGGAAGGTCCTAAGCTGCGGCTGACAGATACATCCGATGGTTGGCGCGATTCTTGATGCATGTAGCCTTTGAAGAACCTTTTTGTTAGTAGGTCCTGTCAAATTTTTATAGTTTATCTTTTTAATATTGAAAACAAAAAGCTAATCGTATACCAATACTTTTATTTAATTTGTAGATAATGGGTGCAGGTTAGGATCTATTCAGGAAACAATAAACTAAAAGGAAAAGGGAAATAAAAATGTTTAAACTTTGACATAAGTTTTTTACACTGAAGTTACTGCGCTTATCATTAGGAAACTTGCATTTTTTTATAAAAAGGGCTTACAGTAGCGACTTTTCCTAACGATAAGTGAAGTAAGTACGAGTTTTACTGCGCTTATGGTTAGGAAACAATAGTATTTTATTTACATATTCCTAAGCAAAAACACATTTTTGCGTTTTAAGCCGTAATTTATGCAGTTTCTGCAATTTCTAGCAAATGAATAGGTTATGATTTTTAAGCTCTTTACGCTCATAAAAGATTCATATTGCTAGGTTGTTTGTTTCAGGAGTTATTCCAAAAAACAAAATTTTAAACTTTGAGCTCATTTTTCTCGAAATGAACTTAAACATAGTTACTGTGGTTATCGCAAGGACGGCAGAGGTTAGGTTAGGTTAGGTTAGGTTAGGTTAGGTTAGGTTAGGTTAGGTTAGGTTAGGTTAGGTTAGGTTAGGTTAGGTTAGGTTAGGTTAGGTTAGGTTAGGTTAGGTTAGGTTAGGTTAGGTTAGGTTAGGTTAGGTTAGGTTAGGTTAGGTTAGGTTAGGTTAGGTTAGGTTAGGTTAGGTTAGGTTAGGTTAGGTTAGGTTAGGTTAGGTTAGGTTAGGTTAGGTTAGGTTAGGTTAGGTTAGGTTAGGTTAGGTTAGGTTAGGTTAGGTTAGGTTAGGTTAGGTTAGGTTAGGTTAGGTTAGGTTAGGTTAGGTTAGGTTAGGTTAGGTTAGGTTAGGTTAGGTTAGGTTAGGTTAGGTTAGGTTAGGTTAGGTTAGGTTAGGTTAGGTTAGGTTAGGTTAGGTTAGGTTAGGTTAGGTTAGGTTAGGTTAGGTTAGGTTAGGTTAGGTTAGGTTAGGTTAGGTTAGGTTAGGTTAGGTTAGGTTAGGTTAGGTTAGGTTAGGTTAGGTTAGGTTAGGTTAGGTTAGGTTAGGTTAGGTTAGGTTAGGTTAGGTTAGGTTAGGTTAGGTTAGGTTAGGTTAGGTTAGGTTAGGTTAGGTTAGGTTAGGTTAGGTTAGGTTAGGTTAGGTTAGGTTAGGTTAGGTTAGGTTAGGTTAGGTTAGGTTAGGTTAGGTTAGGTTAGGTTAGGTTAGGTTAGGTTAGGTTAGGTTAGGTTAGGTTAGGTTAGGTTAGGTTAGGTTAGGTTAGGTTAGGTTAGGTTAGGTTAGGTTAGGTTAGGTTAGGTTAGGTTAGGTTAGGTTAGGTTAGGTTAGGTTAGGTTAGGTTAGGTTAGGTTAGGTTAGGTTAGGTTAGGTTAGGTTAGGTTAGGTTAGGTTAGGTTAGGTTAGGTTAGGTTAGGTTAGGTTAGGTTAGGTTAGGTTAGGTTAGGTTAGGTTAGGTTAGGTTAGGTTAGGTTAGGTTAGGTTAGGTTAGGTTAGGTTAGGTTAGGTTAGGTTAGGTTAGGTTAGGTTAGGTTAGGTTAGGTTAGGTTAGGTTAGGTTAGGTTAGGTTAGGTTAGGTTAGGTTAGGTTAGGTTAGGTTAGGTTAGGTTAGGTTAGGTTAGGTTAGGTTAGGTTAGGTTAGGTTAGGTTAGGTTAGGTTAGGTTAGGTTAGGTTAGGTTAGGTTAGGTTAGGTTAGGTTAGGTTAGGTTAGGTTAGGTTAGGTTAGGTTAGGTTAGGTTAGGTTAGGTTAGGTTAGGTTAGGTTAGGTTAGGTTAGGTTAGGTTAGGTTAGGTTAGGTTAGGTTAGGTTAGGTTAGGTTAGGTTAGGTTAGGTTAGGTTAGGTTAGGTTAGGTTAGGTTAGGTTAGGTTAGGTTAGGTTAGGTTAGGTTAGGTTAGGTTAGGTTAGGTTAGGTTAGGTTAGGTTAGGTTAGGTTAGGTTAGGTTAGGTTAGGTTAGGTTAGGTTAGGTTAGGTTAGGTTAGGTTAGGTTAGGTTAGGTTAGGTTAGGTTAGGTTAGGTTAGGTTAGGTTAGGTTAGGTTAGGTTAGGTTAGGTTAGGTTAGGTTAGGTTAGGTTAGGTTAGGTTAGGTTAGGTTAGGTTAGGTTAGGTTAGGTTAGGTTAGGTTAGGTTAGGTTAGGTTAGGTTAGGTTAGGTTAGGTTAGGTTAGGTTAGGTTAGGTTAGGTTAGGTTAGGTTAGGTTAGGTTAGGTTAGGTTAGGTTAGGTTAGGTTAGGTTAGGTTAGGTTAGGTTAGGTTAGGTTAGGTTAGGTTAGGTTAGGTTAGGTTAGGTTAGGTTAGGTTAGGTTAGGTTAGGTTAGGTTAGGTTAGGTTAGGTTAGGTTAGGTTAGGTTAGGTTAGGTTAGGTTAGGTTAGGTTAGGTTAGGTTAGGTTAGGTTAGGTTAGGTTAGGTTAGGTTAGGTTAGGTTAGGTTAGGTTAGGTTAGGTTAGGTTAGGTTAGGTTAGGTTAGGTTAGGTTAGGTTAGGTTAGGTTAGGTTAGGTTAGGTTAGGTTAGGTTAGGTTAGGTTAGGTTAGGTTAGGTTAGGTTAGGTTAGGTTAGGTTAGGTTAGGTTAGGTTAGGTTAGGTTAGGTTAGGTTAGGTTAGGTTAGGTTAGGTTAGGTTAGGTTAGGTTAGGTTAGGTTAGGTTAGGTTAGGTTAGGTTAGGTTAGGTTAGGTTAGGTTAGGTTAGGTTAGGTTAGGTTAGGTTAGGTTAGGTTAGGTTAGGTTAGGTTAGGTTAGGTTAGGTTAGGTTAGGTTAGGTTAGGTTAGGTTAGGTTAGGTTAGGTTAGGTTAGGTTAGGTTAGGTTAGGTTAGGTTAGGTTAGGTTAGGTTAGGTT